>OV281339.1:23280158-28280158 GCA_923062675.1 Marasmarcha lunaedactyla
AGGTTTACAATTTGTTATTGTGCCATTAAATAAATAAAACAAAAAATTACATATCGGGAAAACAGCGCCAAAATCCTTTCAAACATTTCTTTGCGTGGTTATATGTTAAGTAGTCCCCGTCCCGAATAAGACTTCGTATTGGTTTTTTTCATTGTTAATAAAGATCGCGGGTATTATTTTATTGGACATATAAATTGTCTTCGGAAATCGCTTTATTAGTGTATCAATGAAACCTATTAGATTTATACTGTTGATGACTTTATTACACCTTACAGATTTATTAATACAAGCACAGCTTGCTGCAGCAAGAACGAACTTAAAACTAGAAGTATTACTAAAACCTTAATTACTTTGCGTGAAATAGTGACGACATTTACTATATAGGTACTATTAGGATGGTAGATTCCTTGAATCGTTTGTCTACTTTGAGTGTTTGTTCCTTTATCATGGGAAAAGGGTTGACGGGTTTGAAAAAAATTAGCATACACGATAAAATATGACCAGGAATTAGAAGAAACCGTCCATTTCAGAGGGTGAAGCGAGCGAAGCCGCGGCGAAACTAGTATAATTTATAGAGTAGCTTGATGTCAAAGGCTTTAATTGGCATAGTTTCATCAGAAAATAACCGTCTGATTTTCCAAATAAATAAAAATGTACTCAAACATTATTATAAAACTTTAATCCTGTTTTGTGCGTCATTTTCAATATAGTTAAAGTTTTTGATAAAATGAGAATAAAGACATTTACCATCGCATTAATTTCGATATATTTAGTGGTCGAGATTACAAAATACTTGATACATAATAAATGAAAGTAAACAACGATGCAAGAGCAACGGGTGGTTAATTTATTTTATTTAAGTTTATGCAGGGAATTCTAGGCGCAATTTCTAGTCCAAGGCTTGCCGACTACTGATTCCAATCAAAAAGTTAATAAATACGAGGTTGAAGTTAAAAATATTAAGGCTTACATTAAAATCAGTTTCCTGTTCTCCACTGGTTGTGGGCTGAGGTTCCATGGGGGTGCGAAGGCTCTGCGGCAGCAGCTCGACGAGGTTGGTGGAGTGCGCCTGGTAACGTAGCACCAGCACGCAGGTGGAAACCAGGGTATAGGCCAGGAGCGTACCTGGAGGTAACACATGACTTTGAGTAGGTACCACGGCCAATAGTGATTGACTACGAGTAAAACCAAGAAAATCTATGGTCTATTTGCTATAAAAGTGTACAATATATTAACTACATAATTAAAATCAACAATTATTTTTTTAAACACATTATTTTTATATAAGACGTTATCAAGCTGGTCGTGGAACAAATGGATTTCGGCTCTTTAAAAACGTCCAGACAAAAATGCAATGGTAGATAATACAAAAAAATTATTTTGATTGACCACCCGATCACTCGTTTAAAATGACATGTTGCTTTGTGAAAGCTGTCAAAATTATAACACTCGAAGTAGTCGTCTTAAGGTGAGTTATTGTCAACTTCCTAGTTACAGCTAAAATTGTGACAAGCAATAATCAGCTCTAATGCAACCATACTAGATTTAAACTTCAGTTTATTGTTATACCAACAAATACAAGACTATTATAAGATGTCATGGACTGAATTTCACAATAACTAAAAAATAATAGAAGCAAAAACACTGTAAAAATTTACAAAATGTGTTTTGATTAAAATTCAGTATCATCGTTGAACCGTGGAACTACAAAACCAAATTTCAAAGTTCTTTTTCAGTCAACACAACATCAACATTAAATAAAAAATATTTAATTAAAAAATATTTGAAGTAACGAAAATAGCTATCAATATATGAAAAAGCAGTAATGAAATTGATAAAGTTTAATGACTACCCACTCGCAGAACAGTGGGTGAATTAAATAACATTTAAGTCCGATTCGCACATCAATTTCGAAGTAATCGATATCGTTAGCGTACTCTCTTGTGTATTCATGTGTAAATTCAATTAAGTTGTTCTAGTTTGTTCTTTTTTTATTTTACTACAATGTTTCGATTGTAACTTAAAAACATTGATATTAAAAATTTTAAAATTTTATGAAATTATAGAAAAACTAAAAATATACGACTTTTTTTAGTTTTTGAATTTTCACAGATCTAACATCAAAAAAATGGTGTTCAAACTCTTAAATTTCTGGAACAATATTAGGTTAAGAATAGTCTTAAATTATTTCTATTGAAAAGCCGATAAATAAACCAATCAATTTCTTCAGTTATTAGTATAACCGATACCTAAATCAAACTACCAACTGGGACCAAACCCTTCAATTCGTTTACCTACGACTACTTTATAGAATTCCCGCTGGTTTGAAGTCAAAAATAAAAAAGATGTTCAGTATACAATTTATTTGCGCAGTTCTAAGTGCAGCTCTGTTAGAAATTGGACGAAAAAGTAAATACCACTGAGTTTAAGAAGTTCCAATCTCACTTGAAGTAATCATTAAGTAAATTTATTAAAACCTGGCAAACAAGCATGATTAGGAGGATTATTGGTTAATAGAATTAATAACATTTATGGTAAAGAACTTATTTTAGATTTATAATTTAGAGAATACTAGATATTATTAAACCGGAATACTACTATACTGAAAATCAGTTAGTTTTTGAGTCCTGTTCCCGGTAGTTTCTAAGGATAATTTCGACTTATAAAGGTACTATATACATAATAGGCATGCACAAGCCCTTGTCCCTTCCCTTACTTTTATATCAACCAACTCGCTTTCATTCGTGTGCATAGAGGCTGAATGCCCGAAGTTAATCAAGCGGTTGCTCTGTGAGAAAGAAATCGCTCATCAAATTTAAAATAAACCTGACTGCATCCAGGAGCTGATCACTAACCAGAACCTACAGGAATCGGAAAAGGATACGCTTGTAAGAGAAGCGAAGAAGAAATAAATATGAACGGCACGTAAAATCATAGTATCTAGATATTTTAACATCAAATAAATATAATATATAAAGCTCCGAGGTAAGTCTAGGTAAATATAGGGTCGGAATGAGTTACATCTCTAAAAAAGGTTAGCTCTCGTAATGAAGTTAAACCTTAAAATCCTATATAACAGTTTTGATAAAATGACGGCATGAAAAAGTGACGGCATGCACATAGCGACAGCATGGCATTTAATTTAAATAGAGATGCAACATAAATTCTGCTTCGCCTATGAATTTGTACAATGCATGATTGTAATGTGTGCGAAAATATTTTTTATTCTGAAATATTAAATTTGTTTGTCTTTTATATATTTCTCGCAAAATTATTTGTGTGGATCCGCTTTTGCTTGTCATATACATTTTTAATTTGTTGTTTAGAATAGGATCAAGTTCACTTCTCGTGGATGATTAGTTAATCCTGGGTTGACGCAGGTAAATGGAATTGGATTAAATTATAAAAGGATAAGAAACCTTACAAATATGAAGACAAGATACTGTGTTCAAATAATACATAAGCAAATAAAGATATAAAAAACAAACTCTTCCTGGCCTGGAGTTGGTGAAAGATTGCACTTTTATCCAAAGTCTAATAAAAGCGTTATTAGATGTAATTACTATTCGAGGGTTTTTATACTATATCTAAAATTCTTTTTTTACATACTAACGTAACTTATATTTAGTTATAGATTTTCCCCTGGCTATGCTCGCGTATTCCTCGGGGACAGTACTTTTTCTGGTTGAAAGATAACCAATGAAGGAAATCTTAGGAATGCTTGTTTATATTTGGAAAATTATGAAGTAGAATTTAATTGACAATAACATTAGATGTCATTATGAATCCAATCATTATATAATTACTTTTTTATTTAATTTGATTAGATTTTACGCGAATATTTCAAGTTGATAACAATAATAATAAATCCTCAAACTAGCATACCAACTAATGCAATCTCGATCTCACGGGATCCCAATATCGCGGGATCCCGATCTCGCGAGATCTCGTGTAATTTTTCGAGATCAATCTCAAAGCATGATATGATGGGATCCCGTTCGAGATCGAAGGGATTGGATGGCAGAGGCCAGCGACGCTATACACTAGCTTGGATTTATTTGAGTGTGGAGGAACAAGGGGGAGATTTTTGCAATTTGCATACCATTGCTTAGTAACGCTGTTGCCAACCAGTGTTGAGTCAGGGAGGGCATTCTCAGCAGCTGGGTACATTGTAACAGACATTAGATGCCGTTTAGCAGATAGCACTCTTAGTACAATTTGTTTTTTAAGAAGTTACTTTCAAGTAACTACTTTCCAATCTCCTCGAGTTATAGGTACTTTTAGTTTTGGGTATGTTAATTTCCAAAAAAAAAACTGTTAATTATTTAGTTGGTAATATAAAAGAATAAAAGTTTTTGTTTTTTATTTCAAAAATATCGTATTTTAGTTAACCTCACTATCACAAAAATTTCGCGATCTCGCGGGATTGATATTTCTAATCCTACCTGATCTCGAATTTGCGATCTCGAGTTGGGATTGCATTCACTAATACCAACTAAGTAAACATGGGAGACGTGCGGTGCGGCGCTAATCGATCCTCGTTTAGTATAATTAGACAGTGTTGAGGCTCTATTACCAAAATTAAGGCAACCTATGAATGCTAAAAAGAGATCAACATGCGGTGTTTTGTTTCCACATTTCATTGTCCCACGTTTGGGTAATTTCTGCAAGTAAAGAAAGCGCGTGATCTGAATACTGTCGGCAGAACACCTCCTTCCCTCTCGCTGCTACTGCTACACGTAAGGTGTGAGCGGCGAGGGGTAACGACGGACGTTTGGAGAAAAGGGCAGTGCTATTCTAAAGATACCCTAACTGATCGTTCTAAAAAAGTTAAAAATCATACATTTGTAAGCCAAGAAGCTGAATCAGCATTTGAAGTACCGCCGACAGCAATCTGAGCAGGCGTAACAAAAACAAAATTCATAGCATTTCAGAGATCACAAAGGTCATTGTCAAAGTCATTAACTTTAAATGTTACAGATATCCCACGTAAAAGGTATACAGCGACGCCGATGTATTAAAAGTGCCTCAGCTGTATGTCCAAAACACTGTTTTTAAGAAACACAAAACTCCTCCGTATGGTTTTCGTGCGGTTTAATAATAAAAAAAGATCTTGTAACAAAAATACCTTCTATGATATCTACAGTTGCCAAAAGACAGTTCAAATGTGAAATAAAATAAATAAATATAAAATAAAATATAAAATCTAAAACCTTCCACGTCTGCAAAATTATTTGATAAATAAATTGGCTTAAACCTAGAAATTATGACTAGATAGAAACATTGATTTAAATATAACATTACAAAAACAAATACTCAAGCATTCAAATTCAAATTTAGATATTTATTCCTCAACATAACAACCTAGACTTAAGTATGTTTAAAGTTTTGTTTTAATTAATTTTATTAAAGTTGTATTCTGTTGTGTGTAATAAATAAATAAATAGATAAACATTGACATTTACTTGTTCTTAGTGAGCCAAATAAAATATGACTATACCACCAGTTCGGAAAAACCTTCGAGAAGAAGAGCTGGCAAGAAACTTTTCGGCTATAATTTTTTCAGAAAAACTCTTGAGTTTACAGGAGTCAAACTTGGCTCTTAACTAGAATGTTTGTATTTACCTGTTTGACCTTTGGCAAAATAAACTTAACACATTTAGTTTTGTTTTCATTGAGGAGTAAATTATTAACTGCAAACCACTTCTCTGCGTTAGAGATACATTCGTTTACTGCTCGATATTCAGTTTCTTGTCTTTGGATTTAATTAAAAAGGAAGTATCATTAGCTAACAATATGACCTCGCATTGATTCTTAACCACGGATGGCTCAAAGATCATTGACAAATACTAAAAATTGGAAAGGACCAAGAACTGAGCCCTGTGGCACACCAATTGTCACTGCCGAACCTGATGATTTTTCTCCATTTATTGCTACTTTCTGTTTTCTATTAGAAATATTTGATTTAATCAAGGCAAGCGCTCGGTTTTTTATGCCGTAATGGTGTGGTTTTATGATGAGTAGTGAAGTGCGAACCACATAGTTGAACGCCCTCGACAAGTCACAAAATGCACCAATAGTATAGCACAACTACTTCTAGGCGCTGAATATGTATTTTATGATCTTCAAATCGGCATCTTTTGTTGAGCTAACAACATCAAACAAAATTTGCTTAAATGATATTAAACTATTGCCATAAAAATGTGAAAATAATTGAATTTAATAAATTTTTCAAAAATCAAAAAAGGTACTAAAAGCATTAACGTATTCAAAACTTGTGGAACAGGAACATGTTTAAAGTTAAAATCAATATTGCATGAATTTTTATTTTCCTTGAGCAGTGACTGTGCAAGAGTGGAACATCAGTTAAGACCCAAAGTAGTTGACACAGAGATACCAGTAAAAAAAAACCAATGCTATTGGAGCAAGTTCTCTGTTGGTTGACAGCAATTTATCATTCATTTTTAAATTATGTATTTGGTGTGCGGGTTTTTTGGTTTCCCAGTTTTCTTATTAATTATATTCCAATAAGCAGGATTTTATGACTGCGCCACTTTTTATCTGTTCCACACAAGCACAGTCACACACAAACACACAAAGACACAAAGGGTGTCCCAAAATTTTACGTCAAGCCGAAACGGTACGATAGGATAGATGGTAGGCATCATCAGAAAAATCTAAAAATAATAATCTTCATTAATCATATATTTCCAATTGGAATTTTTAGTTTTTCTTCATCTTGTTTATTAATTTTTTTTTTGTTCTCATGTAACTAGTCCGTAAGTAATCCGATTTTATGAGAATCCAGTTTACTTAGCTAAAATGTTTTAGATTCGCTGATACTTATTACATTATAGCAGGGGTTCTTTAACTTATGGCTCCACGTACCCTTGTAAAGTTTTCATATAACACCGAACCCCTAATCCCTATGAAAATAATAAACTTGGCTGTTGAAGAAAATAAAGTTTTTATTTCATAAAAGGTAAGAAATACAGTACCAAAAAGAAATATGTGTAACATGTAATAGTAACATGAGTAAATAGTAAATGAATTTGCGGCCATTTTTTACAGTTCTATACCGCTTATTTGGATATTTAAGAAGAACATTTTAATTTTGCTTTTCAGATCAACAAGTCAATTTGGGCAACGGTAGCCGCGGTATTTTTTAAAGAACCCTTGCAGCCGTGGTTCTGGTATCCAATATTTTTAGACGTGCGAGTCGAGCACCAGAGGACCATACCAATTTGTAATAAAGGTAGTCTTTTTTCCTTCTAAAACACCAAAAGTACTGTTGGCAGAATGAACACATCTAAAGTTCATATTCAAAGTATTGAATTGCTTAATTAATGTAAAGTGAGATGTGGCATCTAGGATTCTAGTGGCATAGAAGCGTTCTGAACGCATTGTAATAATCGATTGGTTTTTTTCTAACAACCTAGGATCATCTGCACAGGTGAAACTTTAAGAGCACCAGAGACTCCACCAAATTTGTGCAAAGGGAGGTCAAGAGATAATGACTGATATTAGTTGTACACCAAGTTAAAATGTTGATATTAAATGTAAAAAGGTACAATAAGCAGGTAAACCTGTATACAAAAAAATCGAACCCAAATAAACCATATTCATCATTATATTTCACTGCTTCATTCTTCAGATAGTATATAATTAAACAGGTAGTCCTTTTAAGGTACTAGGTAACTCCGCACAGTTTTAGAGTATGTCATTTGACTTATTCAAAAAACTTTACGTCTTTTACTTGATCAACCCAGGTCCCGGCAAGTCTTCATTCTTTTTTCGTGCGTTGTAACAAGCACACGTCTTATACCAACCAGTAACTTAATAGTTAAATATTAAATATGTTGTAAGAGTTGTACTAAAAGTGTACCAAAAGTTTGAAAATTAGAACAAAAAATACAGAATATACGAAAGTCACTCGTTATTTCTTCTGATGAGGTAAGCCATTTCATGTTTTTCATAAGTGGTTGCGGGCATCTATAAACGATAATTTCGCTTTGTTGAAAAGATGCAGAAAACACATGTTATCTATAATAGGTATATCACGTTATCCGCATGCATTCCTAGTGGTCTTCTACCTGATTTTTTAAATTATAAACTGAAATTTTGCTTTATCGAAAAGATGCAGGAAATACGTGTAATCTATAATAGATATATCACGTTATCCGCAGAAATTAATGGTAGTCTTCTACCTGATGTTTCCTATTCCGATTAAGACTGTATAGTAGTCGTTTTGTAATTTTTACTTTTTTTTTCAATAGTGTTTAAATATTCTGATACAAATACAGAAAATGCGTGTAGTCTGAGAGAAATTTAAAACGATATCTGTATTACGTAATATTCTATTATTTATATTTCTTTTCAAATCTGAAAGTCATCATTAAAATTATTTAAATATAATGGTGAACCCGGTGGATGAATCTCTGGCTAGCAATATCTGAGTCCTCTATGTAGACGCTCCCTAATCTGGAACCGCCGACCTCCGAGAATGAACCGGGCCAGTCGGAAGAATTATTTCCGACAAGGATCCAGAGATTCTTACTGACCTCTGGGCTGAAGGAGCCTTAACTGGAGCCGTTAAGGAATAACCGCTATAAATAGGGAGATGAACTTACTGCTTAAAAGGAGATAATAAAGTGTTAAAAAAAACTAATAATAGTAATAATAATAACAGTAATAATAAAAGTACACCGAAGCTATCTAAGCACTTCCCAAACATAGACAGGCAACCGGTCAACCCAGTCGGGATACTAGATGGGACCTCCTCGTTACCCATCAAACAGGGGGGGTGACGTCAATCGAAAGTGCCAGAGCCTCCACTTCGGCGTCCACATTTGAATTCGGCATTCAACGCAAAATTCAACCAGTCTGGAACTCGTGCACCGAATCAACCATAACTCGCAGGTCGAATCCATTACTTTTACGATTATTGGCCTAAAATAACAAATAATTAAACGATTTTAAAATGGATAAATAATAATGATGATAATTTTAAACATTTCATGATAAAATTACACTAGTATTTACTCCCAAAAATATTTTGTCTCATAGTGAAAAACGAAATATGATCATAGCAATTAATAACTTGTTACACTTAGAGGCTATAAAACCTCGTTGTAGTTTATATCAAACAAATATAATAAATCAATATTTTTGGCGCCGAAACTGAACGGCGAAAAGCGGTTCGTACTAAACAAAAAAAAAATTTAATAATAGTATTATACAATTTTGTAGAAAAAGTACACTTCAAAATGGAATCTTATAAACCAGCTTCTAAATTAATTCCCCACAATGGTTTCTTAGCTAACATAGATAAGAAAGTTCATACCCACTCTTACCTATATTTGTTAATTATAAAAAATACCTACGTTTTGAATTTCAAGAAAACGATATGTTTGAGCCAATCACATACGAGTTTACGGCCATGCCGTATGGATTATCCGTTGCTCCGGGGGTATGTACAAAAATTATGCCCGAAGTTATGAGTCACTTGTTGTGAATTTGGACAAAAATCGACTACTACCGACAAAGTCGGTAACATTTTTAGGCTTTATGTTTAACATCAAACAGTACCTGACGATAAGCTTTATAATAAATAAATAATTTATGAAACTTCAAATATGCTCGATACGAGATTTTTCCAAACATATAGGTGTACCGGTCGCAGCCTGTCCAGCTACAAAATAAGTACAACTATGAGGCAAAAATTAAACTCCCTAAATTACCTTTAGAAGATTTAATCTGGTAGAAAAGTATAAGTATTTCCATTTCCTGTTCAATTACTTCACAAATTAATAAGATATATAGACATGCATTCAGAACAGGCTCGGACGTAGTATTCCAAAACAACAAATTTTTTTGTGAAAAAGAATACCATATCAGTTACCTACAATTACTAGCTTCAAAAGTTCAGCCGGGGAACAATGAAATTGTATCACAAATGGATAATACCACTGATATTAGTTACGTCAATAGGATGTGTGGTATTCAATTTCCACATTTATATACTCTAACTAGACACATTTGGCTATGGCATTTGGCGAGGAACGTAATTTATGGATGTTTGCTTTAATGTTTGTTTGCATTTGCAAACAAACATTAAAGCAAGCATTTGTAACTAGGTATCCTGAACCGGATGCAGTCGCAGTCGATGCGCTTACGATTAATTGAGCCTCTACGTATTTTTAACCATTTCCTCTATTATACCTTGTCTTAAAATGTGTAAGAAAAATAATTGATTTGCACTGAAACAAAAGATTTAATTAACTCCCATAACAGCACCAAAGCAAAGCAGTCCAGCCTTACCCTGGGTGCCGCGAGACGCTCCGGGCTCGCGGGACGTTGATGCTCACTTCTCTGGCATCCATGACTATTTGTCAATACATCACGTTGAGGTCATGGTGATAGTTTTGTACGTTACGTAATACTGATATGATCAAAAACCTGTTTTATTCGTTCTTTGTTTCTTAAATGAGCAATTTAATAAGGGTTGTTCATTCGGTTCATTAAATTCACACCATTCAGCCTTGTCACTTTTGTTAGGCGAAGATATGGGCTATGATGAGGCAAATTTTACAAAAAGCCTATAAAATTAAACCAACTAAATTGTAGTACACATTTTCTTGGGATCCAAATTTAGTTCTTAATCAGCTTTCTCTATGATATTATTATATTACTTTAACTTTAGAAAAAAATACCAAAAAGTTTCCGTTACATCGTTAGCCGTACGCACTGGACATAGGGTCCAGACATCAAATTTGAAAATATAGTTTTTACATCCGTACACATAATCATAATAAAGATCATTAAAACCACAGCCCCAAATCGTAAACAACCTATGTTATCCTTGCCAATCTTTAAAAATAACATAATGATATGTCCTGTATCGACTCTAAAAGATTATATTTTTGGCGACGAAAAATATTAAAGCTTTGAACTCGGAGTTCTTGTTTGTAACATGAAAGGCCCCATCACAGAGCCGCGTTAGTCAGACGCTAAGTCGGTGGATAAAGCAGACGCTAGCTACGAGCGGCGTTGACATGAGTGTGTTCAGCGCACTCAGCACGTGGCACGTGGTCAGTGTAGGTTATCTGAGAAACGGATGGGTGGACCTAAAACTCTCAGTACTTTACAAAATTTTACCATAAACACCTATATTAAACCCACTAAACGACTTTGCTTTATCCTTACTCAATAAAAGTACAAACCATTTAATACCTTCCGATAAAGAGATTAATTAAAATTAAATTATTCTATTTATTGATTTAATTAATTTGGCAATCACCAAGTGTATAATAAATGTCTAAAGGTTACTGGATTCTTAAATTATGTACTAAAGTAAGGAGTTTAATGAATAAACGTATTAAAATAAATTATAATTTGTAAAGACAAAAGAAAACAAAACTTAATCTCTAAAAATCTACCTTGTTAATTAAACACTATCTGAAGAATGGAGCGACGAAATATTATAGATGATTAAACGAACTTCCAAGTGAAGTTCTATCGCTATTATATGAGTCGCTTCATTCGAAGATAATAAGGGATCCGTCCCTTCCGGAATCCATACAAAAGTTTTGTTTTCATCTTTAAAAAAAGAAGACTTGCAGGGACCGGGATTGATCAAGTAAAAGACGTAAAGTTTTTTGAATAAGTCAGATAACATACTCTTAAAATGTGCGAAGTTACCTAGTACCTTAAAAAAACTACCTGTTTAATTAAATACTATGCGTGTGAAAGATTTAGGAATAACCATCGATAGCAAACTGGTATTTAATGACCAAATAGATAATTTACTACACTGTGCAAAGGCTTTCAAAAGTACCATCTCGTACCTGATCCTTTATAAAGCCTTGTTAGTCCTTGTCTTGAGTACGCCTCCACTATCTGGAATCCTTTTTATGAAATATACAATAAAAATTGGAGATGATTCAAAAAAAGTTTTTAAGAGCTGTGCACTACCGCATGAAAAAAGAAAAACTCTCTTATAACATATTGTTAAGTGAATACAAACTAATGTCACTGAAAGAGAGAAGAACTACTGCTGATGCTATCATTCTATTCAAACTACTTAGTAATATGCTAAATTGTCCTGAATTGCTGAAACAAGTCACATTCAATGTCCCTAAGCGAAGGACTCGGCGTACTCATTTGTTTTGGTTGGATAAACAACAAACCAACCAAGGTCAACGTGCACCTCTCTATCGTATTTGAAACACATACAACAAGAGGCTTGAATCGGTAGATTTATTCAGTCCTACCCTACGGGAATTTAAAAATAGTATTTGTGAGTTACTGTCTGGTTTGTCGAATAATTCAAGTTAAGTATTTTTATCATTACTTATTATGTTTTTGATTTTTTCTTCTGCTTGTATGTTTAAAACACTTCATAATCAATAGACTTTTGTTTCTTTTCTTGTTAAATATATATTATGATGTAATAACCTCATTGAGACACTAACGCATTTTAAACTGATATAATTTTTTGCTGCTAGATCTTTTATATCTGTACGCATAAATAAATATCCCTTTGCTCAGTAACATAATATATCTAGAATTAGTAACATAATATATTAGAATGTTAAGGGTATTTCAATTACTAACACTAGATTATAATGTTTTTTTGTATGTACTAACCTTATTGTTGTAAACACCTGTTTTTTCTCCAAATAAATAAATAGTTACAGTTGGAAAGAAGTCGGAGCACATCCGTTCAAGTAAAAAAAAACAATACAAGAAAAGCAATTAAATTCACTCGTTAGTCGTATTTTTGTAATGGTTAGGAGAACAATGAAAAAAAAATCCAGCTAAGACGTTGTACGTGCAGGCAGGGTCAGCCAACACGTACTTTCAGTTAACTAAGCAAAACACAGTAGGTACGCTAAGAATACGTTGTCATAGTTACCAAATAATTAGTTAACGAATTCTATTTAGGCTCCCAATTCTACATAGAATTGACGTTTAGAGACAGACATAAATGTTAACATAATTTATAAAAATGCTTGTAAATTCTTAAAAAAATTTAATATTCATTAGTTTACGAACATTCATTTTGAACTTACCGTACTTATTGTAATATTAAATAAACAATCGACAAGAAACGAATACATTAAAATCGCAAATAAAGCATAAAATCTTATACATCAAGGAAAAGTCCGTAAGTAAATGAAATTTTATTTCGTTTTCGAAACCAAAATCAATATCAAAAAGCAAAGTTAACGAATATAGCCTAAGAATAAAACTTTTCATGCTGACTATACACGTATTTCTCTAAAAAGGTTTAGATATATATAAATTATATATAAATATCAACAACCATAAATGTTTTTGAGCAATTGATATTGCACGCACAAGCTTTTTGATAACCAAAATTCGTCTCCTCTAACATAATATTCGAACTTACCAATGCTCATCATCTCGACGAGCACCTCGAGCTGTATGAGGAGCGCCACAGTGGCCGCCGCGAGTCCGCCCACGATAGTCGCTAGCGCCGGTGTGCCGGTTGACTCCGAAACCGTTGCCAGTTGCCTGAACGCAATGTGAAGTTTGTACTATTTATTCTTGAATTATGTTTTTATACATTTGTGCTGGATATTAATGCACAAACAAAACCTTTCATGATCATTTATTATATAGTATTCGCAAACATTTCTTACTGAAAAATTGCATGCGACTAAAAACCTTTACTTTGGACAAAAACATAACGAATCTCTTCATTTAACATTTAAAATTTGATAAATTATTACTTTAAACTAATTAATATAAATGCCATCTTTATTTCCCATACTTACTTAAAGATGAGTCCGTCAGAGGCCATCGCATATATGACTCTGGGCATGGGGAACATGGACCCGAACATGGAGACGGTAAGGCCAGAAAGGGCCCCGATGGCCACGATGTACTTGGCGGTAGGCGCGTTCACTTGTCCAAACATTTGTACCAGCGCCGAGTCTGTGTTCACCTCGTCGTATGGCACTGATGGCAAAAGATATATCTTGATTACCTTCTGTTGCCACAAAGGCTAATACTAGATAAGCTAGTTTTGTAACTACCGTTTTTTCTCTCTAAACATCTTAAATACCTAAAGGTAAAAACAGTTGTTAGTTCTGTTACAATAAAGAGATGAAATGCCAGATTTATTTCGTATATTAAGGCAATTCCAAACGAAGCCAGCAATCTTCGAGTTAAAGTCGGAGAAAAGTTCAAAATGGCAAATTCGTAGAGACTGAAACAAATGGAAATTTGAAAGTGTTAAGTCAGGGTTGTACGGTGAATGCGTAAATGTTTAATAACCAAATTTGTCACGTAATCAAAGTTTTTATTGATAAACTGTCACGGACATAAACGAGTCGCCGCGAAGCTTCCATGGCGAGGACGCTTAGGCGCCGGCTGGCGCTCTGGTGCATACAGGGTCAGCGGCAGGCAGGATCAGCAGGGTCTGCGTAGGTCGCATCCATGGCATGGCAGCGGTGGCGGCAGGTTTCTTCAGTTGCAGGATTCTGAGGCAGTAGGCAGCATCGTATTGCGGCAGCTTCAGTATCAGGATCAGTAGCTTCAGCATCAGCATGAGTTCGAGAGTTGTTTGCAGTAGAAGACTTCGAGAGTTGCTTACAGTAGGCTGGTTTGTTAAAGACTTTAGATGTTATCCGTAGACTGGCTTGTAATAGACTTTAGATGTTAACAGTAGGCTGGCTTGTAATAGACTGCCGTTCTAAGGCCAGAAATCGGCTTATTTGGCCGGGCTCGCATTCTATTGGAACCGCAACTTGAAATTTTGAAATTAGTCTTGCTAGCCAGGAATCATATATAAATATATATATGAACATTATATTTGTGAGAACTGTGCGTAAGAGGCTTAATTTGTTTGGCAGCCTCCATTGCTGTCATAAAAAATTGAGTTGACATGATTTGTCAATAAAATTAAACAATATAAATGAAGAACCAGACCCAAAATATCGAGGCTCTGCCCCGAAAACGGAGAGTAGCTGAAAAAAGATACTATGCATCTATGTCCCCACAAAACTTTATACTTTGTAAAAGTGTTTTGGCTAAGGCCAGAAGGCTGTTCAAAAAAAGAAAAGGGATTCCTGGCGCATTTTCTGTGAAAGCCTAGGCCCCCCGTACCCCTTCCTCAATTGTCTGGAACTCCTTGAAGCGCTTTCGCGTAGCCACTTCGATCTCTCCTTCTCCTACGTCATCTGACCCCACCTTCTGGCTTGATCCCTTTTTTGATAAAATGCCCCTCCATTGGCCCCATAACTAGATCAACTCCTATCTCCCATCACTCTCCTTATCCAACCCCTTGGACAGCCCGTTTACTATGCAGAAACACAAACTTACCCTTAAAAACCTACATGGCTCCAGCCCCGGCCTTGACGGAATTCCTCACTCCTTCATAACTAAATCAGGTTCCCAATCCCAAAAAGTTTTCCTCAGCATCATCAACATTATTTTTTTCACCGGTGCCATCCCCATCTCTTGGAAACATTATTTAGTTATCCCTAACCTGAAACCCGGTAAATTTCTACAGATCCAAATTCCTTCCGTCCATTTGCAATAGCTCTTACCCTCCTTAAAATTGCGGAACATTTAGTAAAAGTCCATCTAGAATGGTTTGTTGAAAATCACTCCCTCCTCAGTCCCACCCAATATGGTTTTAGGAAGGGTTATAATACGATGAGCAGCCTGAGTATTTTCACCTCGGATTTAAGATTAGTCTTGTCAGATAATGAATCCGTGGTGGGAGTTTTCTTGGATGTTTCGTCGGGCTATGACAATATCCACCTCCCCAGGGAGAAAATGCTCCAGCTGAGTATTCCGGTGAGACTGACACACTTCACCTATAGCCTCCTTGCTGGCAGATATGTTCAGATCCGACATCAACATGCAAATTTTCCAGCTCATATAGTATGGCAGGGTCTTCCACAAGGTTCTGTTCTCAGCTCCCTACTTTATAGTATATACTCATCGGATCTGGACAGATCAGTTAATCTCTTCTGTAACATCCTACAGTATGCTGATGATATTGCCCTTTATCTTCGGGTAAGCGTAATTGAAACTGCTTCTTGTCCTTTTAATATTACTTTATCCTACCTAGACAAACGGCTCCACTTTCATAATCTCATAGACGTTATTCCGTTATTCTATTTCTTACCAAAACAATCCAATCCCATTTGCCAAAGTGGTCAAGTTCCTAGGAGTTATTCTTGATTCTAAATTGACAGATTCTCCCCCCCTCAACTATTTAGCCAGGAAATGTAAACTTAATAATAATCTTCTTTGTTGTCTGTCAAGTGCTTGGTGGGGCTCCCACCCTTACTCCCAAAAACTCCTCTACAATGCCCTATTGAGAAGCGTCATTGACTATATATATATTCCTTTCTCTTGGAGCCCTGTAACAAAGCAGGTTTTGACATCCTTGTTAAAATCCAGAACGTCAATGCGCATTATCTTAGGTACAATGAAACCATCTCCGGCTAACGCTATAAGGGTTGAATGTGTTGAACCACTTTATATCTTCGCAGATAGTTTCTTCCTTATTTCAAAAACCCTCCAACTTTCTACTTTTCCCTACGAATCCCTTGTATTCTCCCTTCCAATCCTAACCGACTTTGGTATCCACGAAAATTACCCCAATGCCAACCTCCTTTTCAACAACACCATCAACATGATGTGGATGCCTCAAAACTCTCCACTGAAGGGTGTATTGGGGCAGCTGTGTGGATGCCTAAATTCATGGTTCTTCTGTCTTTAAAGTGCCCTCCCCAAACCATTGTTTTCACAGGGGTATCAATGGGCCTCTTGGAAGCTGTTAAATATGTGCTAGATAACTGGTTAAACAACTTTCTAATCCTATCCGACTCTCTGAGTTGTCTTATAGCACTCAAACGTAACTCCTTCCAATTAGGATCCCAATTTCCTCCTATCCTTCCAATAAAGCACCACCTTTTCATCTGCAATCTTCAAGGCATAAGTAAGACATAGTACTATCCTGGATCCCTGGTCATTCAGGTATAAGTGATAATGAGACAGCTGACTGTTTTTGTAATTGTAATTCCCCATTATGCAATTGTGGCTCCGTGCATGAAACAGTAGATCATATCTTTATCAACTGCCCCCTCCTCCCGGTATCTCTCTACGATATTCTTCCCTCCCACATCCCTAGACCAACCAGTATGAAGGTCCTCCTCTCCTCTAACGAGCCTCTAATCCTGAAAATTATCTGTAAATATATCATGTAGTTTAATACATCTTTGTAAATGTGTTGATAGTCTATGAAAATGATGTATTTAACTTTATATTACTTATTCTTTCATAAACGTTTGTGTTGCTTTATTGTTTGAGATAACTCAATTATTGGTTTTCGACGCGTACCTTCTATATCAAAGTTGAGTTTGAACTCATAATACCGTGTCTATTTCACCACGTAATACTGGCACTAATAGCCTGTCGTGTAGTAATGACGGCTGGTTGCATAGCGCCCTTAAAAAAAATGAAGAAAATCCAATAAAAACCAATTAAGTTATGAAGAAGAATTTTTAACGATATAAACAAAGCTAAGAGATAAGGACCATAAAAGACGAAAGAGTTACAAATTCTTTTAATTTTATCTGGCGTCATCATGTCAAAATACTGCTCAATTGCGGCAGTTTTTATCAATTCCTTGCTTGAGCCTCATCAGCTCATTTTAATGGACTGTTAAAATGACGAGCGACGCATTTCCCGGGAAGCTCAATTAATCAGAGTAATAAGGCGATATCAGGAATTATTAACTCAATAATCCGCCACTTCCCGCTAACTAGCGTCCGATATTGAAATGAGATTTGGGTTATTAAAATTTCGTATCAATATTCTGTTTAATATTTCGTGAAAAAATACTGAAACCATGTGTCACGTACTTCGTTTTTAACTCATATTTAAGAACTTTAATCAGAAATACCGAAATAACACGTATAAAACACATTCGGTCAAATTCATAAAATTATATCCCTGTATATCAAATTGAAACACTTTATTTACAAATACTTATTATATTAACGATACAATAAATTTTTGCACATAATCAAAACAAATTGAATGAAAAATTTTTTATTCAATAATGACTAAGGCAATGGAATTACTCAAGTATAGATGGCAAATAAATAAAGTTATCGATGAACAAACTAATAAACTTCAATTTAATTCACAGGCGAATAAATCGAAAATGAATAAACGATAACGGAACTTTATTTTTTCAGATTGGATTTTTAAATAGAGTCGATTTGCAAGGTGAATAATTAAAATCGGAGCCGTGAACGCAGTGTTCCGAGGTAAGCGCAACGCAAATTGCACCCCGCCCTGCAATAAAGGGCGCTCAGTTGATTGCAAAGCTGCCATGCACAAAGTCACAAGGGATTACCTATTCATTACCATGCTAAACTGAGTAAACTTTGTACAGGACGCTCCAAAAGTGATTCCTTGTAACATGCCACTTTGGTGCCTTTGAAATACGCACCCTTAATCGAAATTGGTGTTAAGTAGCATGTGAAGTTATTTAAATTCCAAGGAACGACCTTTTTATACTTTTACACCACGAATTAATAATAATTATTATTTGACCCTGATCCTGAATCAGGATTACGAATGAGTTTTCTATGTTAATTATGGACCTGGACACCTTTTCATGTATAAAGATAGAACAATATAATAACATTGTCTCACTATATTTAATAGTTTATATATAAATATATAAATTCAAAATGCCTTGCATGTGGGACAACAAAAACAGTTCCACGTTAATCTTCGTAGTGCATTTTCTCCATAAAAAAGCCAACACGAAAATGCCGCTTGTCTGCTTCCTTCTATTGTTTGCTGGGTGTGAACGGGGCGGGCCGATGGGGGGCAAAGGAGAGCACAGATGTAGGAAAAACTGAGGCCAGACTTGCACACAGCGAAATTGTATTTGCATTTTCTAGGAAATTTTATAAGCCTCTTGGAAGTGGAAATAATAGCTCAAATAATTACTTAATTAGTAGAGAAAAACTCAATTTTCATTAATGATTTTATGGTTATTATTGCAGTCAGATTATACCGTTGACCGTCTTATTCCCCGGTATATCATGATGAAAATATTTGTAGAGCCTATACTTATTGGAGGCAAATAAACTAATTCAAAATCCAACTAACTATATTTTGGCTAATAGGTCTGGGACAAACTCATTTCGTATTTTGTATGTAATATTTTGTAGTTATGCTCTTTAAATATATTGTTTGATTCTGACTGATATTGATACTATGAAAACGGCTATATTTAAGAGAATATAAAATAAATAACTGCTTCTGGTCATGATTTGACAAAACGAGCGAGTCTAAATAGGAAATTCGATGCATTCTGTAATTTTTATTTAAAATATGGGCAATCTGGGACGCAAGCTGCGAATATAATATATGTTAATTGACATTAAGCAGTTAGTAAGAAAAGACGAGTTAAAGTGTAAAAGTATGATAAACACGATAAATCCCAGTTTTAAAAGTGTTATATTTAATGTAATAAATCATAAAAACTTAAGGAAATAGAAAATAAAGGAAATTTTGAATCCATATTATGATGCCAAATATGCCGTCCGCTTGGTCGTCCTGTAACGGATAAAGATGAAACCATTTTTAAAAAGTGGAGCAATACCTTACGGCATATTAGTAGTCACGGCGGCGTAGCTAAAGAATCGGAAATTAATCACTAGTCAGTTTAAACCCATTTGAATAAGTCTGGCCCACGAGCCGCTCAATTGCGATTTTCAACTGAATCGTAATGAACATGAACTACTTTTAAAGAGCCACGCTCATTAAAGTCAAAGAACGTGCAAAAAAGTCATGGTCGAGCAGCGGTATAGCACCACAGTCTATGGCACAACCCGCACCAAGCCGCAATAAGCTGCTGTGTATTTGTTTGCATTAGAAGGGCATCGTATATTTTGAGTTATTAACGCCGACGTAAAACCACCGATTCGGATCATTTTACTGCCATCAGTTGACGGGCTCTGTTTAGCCACACTTCAAAAATTAAGAGGATTAGGCTGGGAAGTGTTTATATATCCACCACACAGCCCTGACTTCAGATTTCAATTTTTTTCAGTTGTTGTTCTATATTTTGACTCTTCAAAACTCTTAGGAGTTAACCGCAAAGGTGTTCAGTGTTCTCGCTACTCTAGAACGTTTCATTATAATCAGAGGCAAAAAGACATATGTTGATAGTCGGAAAATAACATAAATAAATAGAAATATAATCCCCTGACCAACACACACTGTGTTATGGATGACCGTACAGCGGACTTGGGACGGGGGAACTATTATAGATGCTTTTGTTCCGAAAGGCTATTCTTTTCCATAATATAATTAGTCAGTCTTGTATTCTATTTCGTCGTGACAGGACGTTTTTCCACGTTTATTTTATATTTCCAAAAAGATTTGTAATTTCTAATTCCATTTCCATTTCTTCCATTTCATTCATTAAACTCTAGCAGTATATAATATATTTTTTAAACTTACTGTCAGAAGTGGGGTGCCAATTAAATTGTATATAACAGTATTTTATACGGGTCAAACAAAATTAACTAATGCTAAAATGGGTGAAGTGTCATTAACTAGTTATAAAAGTGAAAGTACTAGATATCAGACATCAGAGTTTGCAAAGACACATAAGTTGAGATTAAATTAATCCTTCATTTACTGTGTTACCGTCTACACGGAACCCTGAACAATCATTGCTGCGTTATTCCCTCTGTTAAGGGCCTTAGACCCAACGTCCAGACGAGCAACTTCGTCTCAGACTCGTTTGTGGCTGAAGAGCCTGTGCCATTCTAGTTCAAACAACGTTAGTTGAACAACGCGAAAATTTGACGGCGTTCTTAACCAATTATGACAACACCCTAAAATTTGCATACAAAAGTCAAAAGCACTTATTACTATAGTATTTTATTTCCGCGCTCGAAGGCAAAGCCCAAGCAGCGTGTTCAAACCAAATAATTGATACTTTTGACGACCTAAAAGCAACGCTAAAACAAAATTTCGATGATCGCAAACACTACAATTATTTATTATTAGAGCTACAGTCAAGTAAACAGTTACCGTCGGAATCAGTAGCCCAATTTGCACTTGGCGTAAATCGTGTTTCAGAGATCTTCAATCAGAAATACATAATCCAGACTCCTTAAAAAGGGAGCTGCCCGCTCGAATAGCCATGACAGAAGACCTAGCGTTATTTTCCTTGTCAATAGGCCTGATCCGCAGAGACAACGGCTTCACAACGGCCATTATTTCCAAAATGCCTATCTACATCAACCTGTCAACGTCACTACCAACCCCCAAGACAGACAGTCCGCCAGTTATTTGTAGGTACTGTAATCACGTGGGACACGATATTTCTCAATGTTAAAAAACGCCAAGATAACAATTCAAGGCGTAACAACACATTTTTTTCTCTTTTTTAGGTGAACTGTAAGTCTGGTAATTAATGGAAGTGATGTACAAGGATCTATTCTACATTCAGTCAACACTAATACGTCTATATCAATATTAAGTGCAGCAATACATATCTAAGCAATTTATATCTAAGTCACCGATATTAGAGTTTTTATGAATACTTCTGATATTTTCAGTAACTATGGTCGAGACCGGGGTTTTCGTGGTTAATTTTTTTTTTAAAGAAGTCTATATCACATAACCGTCGTCAGTAACATTATTCAAAGTATCCATTCATTCAAAATTAGTATGTCATTATCCATTAATATATACTATATAAAATACGTTGGTGTAGCTAGTTTGCATAGATATTTGTATATTATAGAAATAAACAAGTGATAAATTGTATTCAATATCATGACAATAATTGTAAAAATAATATTTATTTGAATGAAAAAATGCCAGGCACTGTGTTCTTTTGACTAAATTAGATAAACAATATTTGAGGTAGTAAATTAATATTTAAACAATTAGGCTAGGCTGTTAAATTTTGTAGGTTTTGAATTTGACTTTAATTTCTTACAGTGATTATCGGGCAGTTATCTTCTTCTCTAATATAAACCCGACCAAACGAAGTCCAACAGTATTTGTAATTCTTCGAACGTTTTAAGCCTCTGGCCAAGAAATGAAGTCTTGAAGATTTTGGCGTTCGGTATTCTGAAATAGAAATTGGCTCAACCGGGTCCTTTTTTATTCTGAGGTTTTTCGCTTTTAATTTATTGTTATTGTTTCTCCGGTTGTACAGTTTAGCACTTTTCAGTAAAGTGTTTTTAATTAAGGTCGACAAAAAATTTATTAATAACGACTTTCTGTCAATGTTAGATTTAGATTTAAATATGTCGTTTATTTGTGATTTATTAATGTCCAATCCAATGTCCTTAGCAAGATTTTTAACCATAACTCTAATCCCTCCTTTCGACTCTTTAGATTCTAGGATACTAGAGGTTATTTCTAGACTGTTAATTCGGCATCCCCTTTTTTTCTTTTATGATATTAAAATCCATTTTTCTTTTATGATATTAAAATCGCTTCTTCTTATGAGTTGTTACTCTGCAGGTAGTTTTTAAATTACGTTACTGCTTTGTTACACTTCCGTGAATTTGTTCGATTTAATTTTAATACTTTGTTGATATTTACTAGAATCATGATTACACGCTTTCGCGGTCTGGGAGGAAGGGGAATCAAGCTGCTGCATACAGATTTTTAATCAATGTAATAATAAAAATACCGACAAGGCGTTACATTCTGTAATTGTTGATAAAGTCTTCAAAACTTTAAAACGAAATATAGTATCGTAAATTGTATTGCTTGGTTTTAATTTCAGACTTAAATCTATAGGTAAATTAGATAGGTATAAATGTATCAGATTTCAGGTAGCAATGTAATCGAATTTTAACTAAACAAACTTAAGTAAACTTATGACTAAAAGTACTTAGTATAACAAAAAGAAACAATATAATCAAACAGTTTAAATATAAACTTGTTTGATAGAAGATGAACTAGTTGATATTATAATTACTTTGTAATCTGATACCTCATCTTTTATTGTAATGCATACTATTGTCAAGTTGTCAACACTTTATTATTGTAAACTTTTACCAACTAACTTAATTCTAGTTTACATTACTTAAATAGCTATTAAGAAAGTTCATGTACCGTAATATTAATGTTTTTATTATTTAGTTTTGTTCAATTGTGATACTATGTTTTTGTTATTTTTTGTAAAATTAGGAACTAAGTGACGGTGATAGCGTTCACCTCACATCACTTTTCCGTGATGCTCGATCTTGTCGGGGAGGTGTTATAGATGCATTTGTACCGTAAGGTTATTGTCACAAAAATGCTGACGTCTGTCCTATTTACTTTATTCTTTTAAATAATATAATTAGTCAGTGGTGTATTCTATTTCGTTGTGCCCGGACGTATTTCCACGTTTATTTGTAATTTTTAATTTCATTTCCATTTCAATAAACTCTAGCAGTATAAAATATATATTTTTTTAATCTTACTCCTGACTCACCCTGTAACAGAACCCGTAATAATAATAATAATAATACATATACAAATATCAACAACCATGACCCGAAAACAAACATCTGTGTTCATCACACAAATGAATACCCCGGCCAGGACTCGAACCTGGGACCTTCAGCTTATGAGACAGGGCTACTAACGACTACGCCACTCGGCCGTCAATGACAGATAAACACATAAACAGCTAAACAATTCACAAATATAAAAAACAGATGTTATCTATCAGCTTTTCCTTTTCAAGTTGTTAGCACGTTGTTTGATATTGTCTTATAAATATATAAAAAATATCATATTAACGTACGCATAAAAGACATCGAAACCTGGCGATTAAAGCACTAAATCACTTTAAAAAAATAAAAGAATTGCAAAACCAAGGTCTTTCCCAAGGATCTCTATTCAGCTCGACGTGGGGTTGCTGATACTCATGTACGAACTGTAAAAGAAGTAACAACAGTTGTCACTGTGAACTTACCAATTAGTGTCAGCATCATTGAGCTGCTGACGTAGGCCATGAGAATGATGCAGAGGCTGTAGACTATGGCGAGAGGGATGGACCTCTTCGGGTTGTTGGCCTCCTCGCCTGTTGTCGCGATGATGTCGAAGCCAATGAACGCATAGAAGCAAGTTGCGGCGCCGCTAAACACCTTACACAAACAAAAATTATGATTTACTACTTGCACAAGATATATCAAAAAAATAAATTCATTTTTTGACACAAATAGTAATTTTTGGAATTCTTAGGAACTTTACACAGATACGTTCCGATAATTTCTTTTACAATTACGCATTCACAGTACAATATCGATCGTCAAAATAAGCGCCTTAGCTATACAGGACTAAGGTAAACTCTATGATTGCAATGATACAAAAAAAAATTATAAGTTAAATATGGTACACGAAAAGTTTAAAAATGTTTATCAAAGTATAAAATGACGCTACGATATATTATAAATAATTTTAAGTGCTGCCGTAACGTAGAGTCGTTGAGTAAAGGCAAATTTGGGGTGTTCATTTTAATTCAAAATAACAGTCCGCTCATAACAGGATTAAACACCTTAAAGGCTGCAAATATACATATTCAGTAGAATTTAGACCAATCTGACCGCTTGATTCAAACTTGGGAAAACAGCGAAAACGAACGTTACCGCTTGGCGATGGGACATTCGCCATAGCGAAAATTCGCGCGCTGCGAACGGTGAAGCGTCTAACGACTGAAATAAACGCATAGAAATGTACTTATCAAGCCACGCGCCGCGGCTAATGGCGTAGCGACCGGCGAAATGTACCGGCGCGGGCGACTTGCGGCGCGGCCGGCGAGTGAAACAAACGCATGAATCAGTACGGAGCGAGCCACGGAGTCGAGCGGCAGTCGCGGAGGTTAGTGCAGTGAAAATAAAATTAATAATAACAAAATACAATTATACAATTCTTTCATCCCTTTATATTTGATATCCCAAGAAGTCGAACCAAACGCTTCGATAGTTCCTTTTTGGTGCGGGTAGCCAAGGTGTGGAATGAACTGCCTACGTCTGTTTTTCCAGAAAACTATAGCCCCAGTTCTTTCAAGCATCTCGTGGATAGACGTGTAACACCTTCGTCCTCATCGTCACTTTCCATCAGGTGACATAGAAGACAAACGTCTCATCCTTTTTCAATAAAAGAAAAAAAAAGAATAATTAACACGATGGTTCCGAAAAAAATTTGTTATAAAAAAATTCCGTTTGCGACCGTAAGTTGGGAAAAGTTGATCAAATTGATGGGTACTATCATTCTACAAATCAGCTAATTAAATGTCAAAAACAATTTTTCAGTGGCACTTAAAATTCTATCCGCATTGACTTTTTTCACCAATACTAATTGAGTATTAACAAGAATATAATCGAAGGTTTCGACACTCATTCTGGTAAACTCCAAAAAATGATCTGGGTACATTCTGTATTTCTCGTACTTCTTGTGGAATTCTCCATCTATACCCCGATTCCTATTCAAATCATGTACTCCACAATCTCTTCCAAATGTTATGACTTTTACCAAAAAACTGTTACTTTCTAAGCTATATCGACATAACTTTGATAAAGACATTTCGCTCTCGGGCTTCCTTAGTGGGCGGCGAACGTGACTGCCTGTGGCCGGCAAACTGTGCCGCGCGGATGGTCGCCCCGCTCTCCGCATCGCCGTTCGCACCGCCGATCCCCGTGGCCAGGCCGTTAGACTCAATCTTGCCAATCAACTTCCAATCATTCACCATCCACAAGATTATTCAAATTGTACAATATTGATCGATACCTACTTCTCAAATAACGCACTGTTTGGTTTTGTTTATTTAAAGTAGTTATAAAAGTTAACAGTGATTAAAAACCTAAATTTTTATCAATTTATAGGTATATAATGGTCATTAACGATGAAAATGAAAATTTATCATTATTTTAAAGCAGATAACGGTATCAATTCTCACCCCAGACCATCCAAAAGGCAAAAATCCATGGTGTTGAGTCCAGTTGGTGAAGTCCACATAAAAAAGTCCAGTGCCCATGATGAAGACCCACACAATGAAGTTGATCCCGTTCAGTATGTTGTTGAATATTAGAGATTTCCTTACACCAGCGATCAACACCATCGTCATTAGTAACGTGATCCCGAAGGCAACGAAGTCGGGAGGTTTACCTGGTAAAAATCATATTATTGTTAATTTAAAACACAAGGTTAAATATTACAATTCTGTATTCAAAGTAAGCAGAATAAAATAAATATAAATAGTGCAACGTTTGCTTGTGCTGTATATGGCAAAAGAGGTTATCGCACAAACAAACTTGCTGGCAACTACAACTGGCAACTTACAAGTCTGTCATAATTTGAAACTTGTTAGAAAGCTAGAATATGTAAGAATGTTTCATGGCATTCTATTGTAGGCAGCGGCCTCAATAAGATTAAGATTATAAAGAATGTATTGAATGGTTTAGTTATACTAAATACATTACTCTAGACAAAATATAAAGCGAATCAAGTAAAATAGTTGTTCTATTTCATAGTTAGAAAGCCCTCCTAGTGATAGGGGTAAACCATCACGTACCCGGTACGTTTGAGTAGTAGTTTTTTTATTTATAGTGGAATAAGTGTACATACATATTTTTAAAGGTAAAAAATATTTGTAAAAGTTTTCATCATGACTAATCTGAATTTAACATACGACTGGCAATTCGAAAATACCTTTACCACGTTCAGACCTGATACTTATTCTACTGGACTATGAAGAGTCCATATATAGTAACAGCTTTACTTTTTAAACGTGTATTCATTATCTAAAATGTCACATAAATCGTATCGAAAGGATACTGAAAAAAATTGTAAAATCTTTAGATTTTAGAATCGTCATTAGTTATTCGGATTACACCGAGTCCTTCTACTATCACAAGTTACAAACCTTGCAGAATCGCCGAGAATATGTTAGCGTTTCATCAAATAAACTGTTAAATAACTTCGTTGATGTCCCCTCTTTAGTACATAAAATACATTTCAGAGCACCTCGCAAGCCTGAACTTCAATGTCGAACAAAGAAATTGTTTAATATACCTTGCAGTAGAACTCTTTATGGTGCATATTCATTTGTCAAATATATAATACAATGATAACGAAATATTAGTTTACACAGATATACTTTTTGAGAATTTAGGTAGTATAAAGAAGTGCTTTAAAATAATTAGTACATAAATCATTATCATAAATCAATTAGATAAATTAACCTTGTATTGAGACATCTAAACAGCATCAAAAATAGTAGAGTGGATTGAAAAGTTCGCGGCCTAACAAAGATAGCGTTGACATATTATTATAAAACTATTCTCATATGAAACTAAGACTCTTTGTCAGTCACTGTACACTTTTTCTCTGAGATACATGCGTAATTATTTATTTTATTGAACATTAAGTGAGAGTAAGTCTCATTAATTTTGAAAATGGATAGTTTAGAGCACCATGCCTTGATCAAATACCTCCACAATAAACACTTAACTCCAAAGCAGATTCATGAAGGTACTGCATATAGTGGCTACTTTAGGAACATCTGTTCCGTCGTATACAATAATAAAAAAGTGGACAGCTGAATTTAAACGTGTACGAGAGCGCATCAAAGATGACCCCCGCCCTGGACGGCCTTCCACAGCTACGACTTAGGGAAGAATCGAAAAAATATGTGATCTCATCATGGGAGACAAAAGATTGAAGGTATCTAAGATAGCTGAAGCTCTAGGGATTTCATATGAACCTACACAATATATGATCGTTAATGAATTAGGGCTCCACAAGGTGTCTGCAAGATGGATCCGCAGCTCTTTTCAACTGAACAGAAACGAACTCGTCTCACGATTTCTAGAGACTGTTTAGAGCTTTTTCAAGCTGATCCAAACGAATTTTTGACAAGGTTTGTTACCATGGACGCAACATGGGTTCATCACTATACTCCTGAATCCAAACACCAATCCAAACAATGGAAGCGACCCGGATCTTCGACCCCGAAGAAAGCCAAGGTGTGTTTTTCAGTAAACAAGGTAATGGCATCGTTTTTCTGGGATTCTAAGGGTGCCATCTTGGTTGATTACTTAGAAAGAGGTCAAACTATAAATTCTGCATACTACTTTACACTATTACGTCGTTTACGCGAAGAAAAAAAGTCTAAAAGACCAGGATTGTTGACCAAGAAAGTTTTGTTTCATCAGGACAATGCTCGTGTTCACACATCTGCAGAATCGATATAGCGAATTGTGGTTTCGAATTGCTTCCTCATCCCTCTTATTCACCTGACTTGGCACCTTTTGACTTCCAGCTTATTCCAAAACTAAAAAAAACACTTAGGTGGAATAAAATTTTCTACCAATGAGGAGGTCAAAGTGGGCGTAGATACCTTTTCTGAAGACCTTTACGAAACCTTCTATTTAAATGGGATCAAGGCTGTAGAGAAACGCTGGACTACGTGCTGGGACCTAGGAGGAGAGTATGTAGAAAAATAAATATAAAAAAATTTCATTATTCGTGTGTTTTCTTATTTAGGCCGCGAACTTTTTAATCCACCCTCGTATGTATCACACAATCTAGGAACAACTAAAAAGCTATTGATGTATTTGTCGACCAAATACTCATTTAATGAAACAGTCAATAGGTCACAACTACCGGCGGATTTGCCGCTTGTCCAAGCACGATATTTATCTCCCAGCTTTTGATTATTATTTGAAATTTACTCGACCGTTACGATCCATCACGCCTAGATTTATAAGTAGGTATATGTAACTAATATACAATTTTTATTATTTAATGTCACGCAGATTAGTCATAATAAAATGCTTAAAACTTTTACAGATATTTCTTTACTAAATATTGATTGGATTTATCGTCAGGAATCGTTTTTAAAAGACACGTTGAAACATTTACAATTATAATTCTACTATAAATACATAGCCTAGTAAATAGTTAATGCAGAATTCTTGACCCCTACATTTTTATGGGTACGTAGGTTAGCAACAGTTTTTTTCTGATAAACATTGAACGACTAATTCCAAAAAGTGTACGTTTCTGATATACGATAGCAAACAGTTCGAGTCTCAGGCCTGAAATATCTATAAAGTTTTGCTTAAGCGATACATCCTCATGGGAACCCAGCCGAGCGGGGGATGCGGTCAGGTCTTGCCGGAATCTTACCGGCTAAATACCTGCGGCTTTCGTCTGGATGTTTGAAGCCGGGTCACGAGGAGCTTGCGCGTTGCAAACTGTTCGCACCCAAACAGCGTTAGCCAGCACTCTGTGCAGCCTGTCTAGCTGGGAGCGAAATATCAGCACCCAATACAGAGCTGAGCATGCTGCACTCTGCATCTCACACGGGGGATACCTGCAGCGTGTACTTGGCCATCTCATCGAGGTAATAATCGCAGTGGTGGCACCTGGTAATCGGTTTCCGACGGACCCGAAACCGGTTACTCCCGGAACAACCTTGTCCCGAGGGCACCTGAGTCAGACGGTAGGTCAGGAAACCGAATCGCCTGCTAACCTAACCTAACCCAACCACTGCTGGAAGACCGGACGCTCGGAAGCGCCAGTCTAGACTCCAACGCTTCGGTAGTCAGTTGGCGCAGCTCAGCTCTATGCCCCACCAGTTACTGTAGTGCCTGGAGGGTGATCCCTGTCCCGGAGCGCCTCAACGCGCCACACGTAGAGCGACGCGAGGGCTCTCGCTTCCAGGTCCCAGGGAATAGTGCCCGCCAGCGCAGGATGCCTCACCCGAGGTCGTGCGATAACCCCATACCACCCAGATCGCCATCACCCGCTGGACTTGCGTCAAGCGGGCGATATTGCTACGAGTCAGGGCGTTGCCGGCCACCGAGATTCGGCAGCAGCCGTCTCAAGGCCGCAGCCACCGAAGTTCCAAACTCAAGGAATACCTGGCCTAACCTAATTCAACATACGTTTTAATGACTTAAACGTCTCTAAATACTTTTTTGAATTATTAAGTTTGTAGGCCTCTTGACGTTAAACTTAAAAAAACTTGTTGGCAATTATCTTTGTAATTATTTTGCCGATTTGGGATTCTAATACCTCTTTCGAAAGCTAGTAAAACACAGATGTTTTTAGAATAATCTGCATGAAAATTTTATATGTGAGTTTTTGTTTTAAAATCACTCTTTTGTGTAAATTACTTAAAAGAAAATGTGAATTTTCAAATGTTTTCAAGCACAGTGCCTAAGTTTATGTTAATTATGTCGACCTACATACTGTATATACACAATCAATATTGAAATTCAGTAAGGATTTTTACATGAGAATAAGGATATAATTATTACATCGTATATAAAATGGATGTAAAACCAAGAAAAAACTCACCGTAGAAAGTGCCGAAAGTTTCTGCCAGAACCCGCGTGATAGCGCCGTCCAGGAGCGAGTCGAGGCAAGCGCTCAGTGCGCGAGCACACGCACTTGTACCAATCTGCAACAAACACATTTAAAGAATTTAGAAGAAGTTATTTGTATAGTCGATTAGGGTATTGTTTATTGTATATTAAGAAAATTTTTCTGATACCGTATTCTATAAACATTGGAAGATGAATAACTATTGCAAAAAATTACCCACATTTAATCTCACTTTACTATTCGCTTGCAATAAGGCAATAAGGGTTATGTGCAACCGGCGTACCTAGGGCCTTTTCATAAAAAAATACTTTGATGTGTTAAGTAAGTTTCAGAGCTGTAAATACTTAAATCTCATTTATTTGACGCTTTAGAGATAAGAAGATCAAAATATAATAAACTGTGCCTTAGGGTACGAACGTAAGGAATAATGTGTTTAGGTATTTCAAATTCAGATTTCATTTACGGAGTAGTTTTATATAGTGTAGTTTTATTAAAGTCTTATTTTGTTTTTGTAAAACTCGTTGTACGATTTTTGTGATCCTTTAGTTTCTCGTTTATTGCCAATCTGAGCTTATTCGCTAGGATACATCGACGAAGGGGCTTCCTTCCAATATCTATAACATTATATTAATAAAATGCTGGTGAAGTGTGAAATCGACTCGTACACAAAAGAAGGTAATTTCCGAACCAATAAATGGTCATTGTTATTTAAAAATTGATGAAAACTTAAAATGTGATATTAATATTTTAGGAGCATAAACATTTTGTAAGAGGGTTATTGATTTCCAGCGAATGGCCTTTATTCAATGTAGTTAGACAGTTATATTAAACACCAAATTCATACATTCGACTTTTGCGGATTACCTATATATTTGTGATAGTGAAGTGCCTATAAACTATGAAATATTCACACACAAATGTTTTAAAATATTTTTTTTACAAATTATTACCACTGTAATACTCATAACTGGTTTATGAAACTGATGTTATGCAACGAAAGCGAGTCCCAAAGAACTTTGCCCAAGATACGTGACAAGGTGTGGTTTTTTAATAATTTTTTTTTAAATCATTTTAGCCATACAAAACCTCGTGTGGTGCAGGAGTGGGTATCCTGCGGCGTATTGCAGGAGATATTACTGTTAATACTTACTGTTCGTTCTTCTTAAATATAGTAAGGAAAAATATAACGATTTTCTGACAAAATAATTTTTATTCTTTTAACAGGAATCTATTCTCGCTTGCAAAATAGTATCTCCAGATAGTAAATTTTCCATTTCAATAATTTAATACTACGTGAAATCTATTGGATATTTCGATGTAAAAATAATGTGACGATTTTCTGATCTCTTGAAATAAATATAGGTATTACACCCATACATATAGGTAACACACAAGCCTTGACAAATCGAACCGTTTTCAAACCGTCGGAACTATAGCTAGACCGCTTGTGACAACGAAAGGAATCTTGCGCCTCCCGTATTGCTTAGTCGAATGTTTAAGGTGGCATGACTGCAAACCACGCGAAAAGCGTCAAACATACAAACATCAACATGTAGATAACGGTTACACTTAGGCTTTTGACATTGAGACAGTGACATTTTAGGGTAAAGGTGCTCATCGATCCTTCTGTGAAATAGCAAATTATTGGTGAGTAACTTGTGACCCCAAGACTTTTTATTTAGTACATCTTCATTCGCATCAGTAATTCATCCAGACTTTTGGCCTCCACGCGCTTACCGTAATGTTATTTAGGCGTATCTGTCGTTATTGTTTTCCTTGTCTGTATACACTTAGTTTGTTAATATTCTTGTTTGTTTCTTACCAAATATTCCAAGACCATGTTCCAGCCGATTACAAAGGCGATAAATTCTCCGACGGTGACATAAGAGTAGGTGTACGCGGAACCAGTCGTGTTTGGGACTCTAACCCCGAATTCAGCGTAGCAGGCACCTGTGGCAAAAAATGTTTGATACTTTGATATTTAGTTGTTTACAAATATTAAAATCTAAATGAATAAGAGCTGAGAAATATAGAACTTCTAAGCATTTATTTATGACTAGTTCAGTTTTCAGTAACGTCCTTAGTTTATAAATAACTGTTTAGCAAGTAACTACCCAACAACAAATATTTTTGAAACTAAAGTTGTTCTACTACTTGCAACAGTTTGCTGCTTAATTTTTCACTGTAAATGGTACTTTTTTACTCACAGTTTGTATTGTATGCGGAATTGTAAATTAGTACCTGCTTTTGATAGGAAACTGACGAAAGTATCCTCTCTTAACACGAATACCGAAACCAACACCAGTAATTTAAATGTTACGATAATTATAAAAAACTGAATCTACGAAAGTTCTTAATGTTTATGAAGTAGATATTCGAGCTGTAGTTTTTGCATAATAGGTTTTTTGTGTCATATGATATATAAAATAAAGAGGTTCTTTTGATAAGTTTTTTAAGACTGGGCTAAAAGAGTAGAAATTTTTCTGAATATTTTTATCACTTAAAATATAATGAAACTTAAAACGGCAAGGTTCAGTAACATAAAAATTATGAAAAAAAAATATAACTAATCCATGCGAAGAAAATGATAAAAAATTTCCTGACTCCAATAATAATTATATTAATATAAAAATAATAATTAAAAGTGTTGTCTTTAAAAAAATTTGCAACCCTTTTTTGATCAATTATTCTAGTAGGACGGTATACGCGTATCAAAAGATTAGAGTGTGCAGGTGGTTATATGATGCCGTCCCTTGCAGCGTTACGTCAACTAATCGGTTTAGCCTCAACTGCAGGATTCAGGGCCCGTCTCACCTTTATTAAATGTTACTTTGTAATTTTATTCTGACTATATACGTAAGAAGGCCCAATTCAAGTCGTAAACGAGATTTGTTTGATTATTGGATTACTGCTTATCGCAGGTTAATAAAAGTTTTAAAGAGATTATTGGTTATTGCATCTAGTTTGCGGTAAATAGTTCTGTTTGATTCCTCATTGATCAGTAGTACGGTATATATCAGTGTTCAAAATTTTTTCTTTTCTGCAAGAACGCAATAATTATTAACTAGAGGACTTACCCGAGAATATGCTGGCTAAGGCAGCGATGGCAAAACTGAAGATAACTCCGGGACCGGCAAACTTCTTTGCAACCATTCCTGCCACCAGGTACATCCCAGTACCGACACAGGAGCCAACTCCGAGAGACGTCAAATCCGTGGTAGTTAGGCATCGCTGGGAAAATGGCTTTCTATATTATACTTTTATTTTTCTATTTCTATTTCTATATTATATATTTCTATATTAAAGGCTTTCTATATTATACTTAAAAAGTGGAAGGCATCAGGAAATATGATTATAGAAAAGTGTCAAATTATTAATCAAATTAGTGCAAAAAAAATATTTGAAGTTAATTAAGTGAAATACTCTGTGTATAAATTAATTTGAGCTTTCGTGTAATAGCTATGCCGAAATTGATGTTAGGGATTGCAATCCGGCGTCATTTTCAATCCGGCCGGATTGATATCCAGGATAAATTGTTTTAATTCCAACATGGACCGTTAATGAGGTGTAAAATAATCTGTTAAATTCTCATCGTCAAAACAAAAACTAAAACTAAAACTTAAGGTAATAATAATCTCAAAAAATAAAAATGTTATTATCTTAATTACCTATGTGACGTAGGTGGTAGTTCTGCCTTCTTAATTAAGTTTGAAAGATTAATCAAAAATCATATTAACAATCAACATTATTTAACTAAATTTAACATAAATATTAATCTTAATGAGATCAAAAATTCACCACTATGTCATTAATGGCCGAATCAAAGAATAAAAACACATCCCGAGTTATACAAAACGCAAAGAAGTAGCTGGTAAATACGTCCTTAGACCCTCCCGGACAAATATCTTAATACAACCTACGTCCCACCTAAAGATTCACTCATCTGGTCCTCTGGCTATGACAATCAAATTATTTAATCATTTACCGGAAAATATCAATGATAAAAAATTACAAAAGATTCACGTTCTTGCTAAAACAACTCCTATTAAAAAATGTTATTACATGGCTTGCGAATACCTAATTAATAACTTTAAATGAATAAGACATAAATAGGTATAACGAATATTATCCAAATAATTTATTTAATTTAAAATGATCACAAAATGTCCTCTCCTGCATTGCAATACCTAAACTAGGTACATAATTTCACTTCTTATTGTATAAATTATCTATTATTTTTAAAACTACCATCTGTAAAATTATGATAGCAATAAAATTGTTAAAGTACGTATTAAAAAGTAATGTAAGTATATTTATAAAATGAACAGTAAAACTCATGTCGACGAAATCGAAAATGTACTGCAGGGTTTATAGGTTTTTTTTTAAATATAAATTTATACATGGTATCGGACATTGTGAAATTGTGAAACTTGTTTTCTCGATAAACACTTCTTCTTTACGTGTATACCTTACTTTTCAAAATATATTTTTTTTAAACTGGCTAAGGCATTTTATTTCAGTTAAGCTATTCGTTAGATTCTTCGACATTCTTTATTAGCTTTCTTGGTTTAGCGTTATTAGTAAGTGTGGCGTCCCCAGACGTAACCTACAGAGAATGGTTTATCTATTCAATCAATAAAGTTTACCCGATTTCACAGATTAGATTTTTTATAAAGATTAGATTTCGTCTACATGAGTTTTACTTTTCATTTTATAAATATACTTACTTTAAGTAAAAGCCTTCGCTTTAAGTTTTTATCAAACTCGGTGTCAGTTCTGCAGAGAGAAAGAATAATGGGAACATGCTTCCGATCCAGTGCAGATGTGGCGTCCCCAGACGTGACCTACAGAGAATGAGTTTATCTATTCAGTAAACATGCGTGGTAAAAGTAAGATCTATTACTGTAGGTCACACATTTATAAGCTCATTATTTGAATTATTTAATTGTCACTCAACATGTAATCGTGTCTTAATTTACAAGCCTTTTCCGGGTCGTAATAACTGGTGACCCGACGCTAGTCAGGCATCCGATGAAAGAAGTTTGAGCACCCGACCGAAATACAAAAGAAAATGGCTCTACGTGCTCCAGTCAAAGTTACATCGGAACTATAGTCGCCGCCCAGAAACAAGGAGATGACTACAAATATAATCACAAATTTCTCGAAGCATGAAATACGCGAAGTCAGTGACATCATCGTTAAACCTCCAGAAGAGAAAGAACGAATAAAAGACGAATTCTGTAAGTAATTAAGTTAACGAGGTCACTAGCCTTACAAACCATCTGACACCAACGAAAACGAAAAACAAAAACTACAAATACAAGAAACTACAATTAGAACCAGGGCGGAACTTTGTGCTATTCACCCCTACGACTGCCTTATCTTAGCCGACCGACAAAGTGGCAAGAGGTTTTTAGTCGACAGCGGGGCAAAAATATCAGTATTAAGAAGAAACACATTCAAGCGCAAGCATGTTACAAGTCATAGAGTACACGACGCGAACGGTAGCCTCATTAGAACATACGGCTAAATACCGAAAACCTTAATATAGGACTAAGTCGCCAATTTAGATGGAATTTTGTTATTGCTGACGTCAACACGTCCATACTTAGTGCTAATTTATACAGTACCACAAATTCCAAAAACTCGTCGATTTAGACGGAAAAAAGCTCAATGAGAAAGTTACTGGGCCGGCAAAGATTGCAACAATTATTAGAGCAAATCAACCTAGCGTTGAAATTACTGGCAAATTACGAAGATATAACTAAGCCAGCTACCGATATACCCAACTTCAAGTGTCAAGTGCAACATCATATCGAAACAAAAAAGCGCCCGTACCAGCCTGTGCGAGGCCGTTACCGCCAGACAAATATAAGATCGCAAAAGATTAACACCTACAAAACCTGGAAATAATTTTAAAACGCCTGCATGAGCATGGAATAACGATTAACTTTGAAAAATGCGAATTTCTCAAGACCGGACTCGATTGCTTAGGTTGTCATATAACGAGCAAAGGAATCACTCCAACTGATGAGAAAGCAATCGTACATTTCCATCGACCGTGCTAAACCAGCATTTTTCGCAGATACGGACGATAGCTCAATTAATTTTAAAGCACGCAGCGAGAGAAAATATGACTTATCACGATCCCGTATACAACGTAAACAACCAGTCAGATTTGCTTGCGCTAGCATAATATTGCCTTAATTGTTATTTAGTATTTAATTTAAGAGTAAGAATGTTGAATTGTCATTTTTATGTTTACATTTTTTTTAAGGGAGGAGTGTCTGTGGCGTCCCCAGACGTGACCTACAGAGATAAGTTTATCTATTCAGTGAACATACCTACGTGATAAAAGTAAGATCATGAGATGATTAAATATTACTGTTTTTGACACGTTTATATCTAGTATATAAGCTCATTATTTTAACAAATAAATTGTCACTCAAAATGTAATCGTGTCTTAACTTACAAGCCTTTTCACGGTCGTAATATATATGAATATACTGAGTGTCCCAAAGGTCGACGTCCTCAGAAATAGTTAGTAGTTAGTAAATAGTTCTCAGAAAACTATGAAAAAAACATTAAGTCATGTATTATTCAAATACAGGGTTTTTAAAAAAAAATGTACACCCTGAGTTACGTTCAGGCAATAGAGGAAGGGCTTTTAAGAAAAGGCTATTACAAATGAAAGTTTACTGTTAACAACTTTGTAGCTTGTACAAGACTAAATTATAAAATAAAAACATAAAAACATGTTATTGATAGAAATAGTATTAAGAAACTTTTGTTTGTTACTCATCGTGGGAATATGCTGACACGTCGGACATTGTGGCCGAGTAACTCCTCCGTCCTTAAGAGCGAAGCGCGTCCCGCAGCTTCCTGCAGCGTCCACGCTGACATATGGTCCTGGCGACGTACTTCTCCTCTTGATAGCACGCAGCATCCATGAGGCCGGGGCGGCGACGGGGTATATTGTTATCGTTGGAAGGCTTGGGATTGCGACTGCCATTTGGATGCTGCGACACTGTTCATGTTTTTCTATTTCTTTGAATTCTTTTCCTAGTTCAAGGATGCTGTCAAGTGGGGTATCTTCAATTATCACTTCATATTTAGTTATATCTTGATTTACATAGTTGGTTTTCGGAAGAGATATATATATCTGTTCATGATGGTGATCTGGCAGTCATCTGTGACTCATAAGGTAAACGCCAGACAGGCGTCTGTATTCAACCTTCTGTCCACTTTGTCTTCTCATGATTTCCTCCTCTTTTGTAATTATCATCCAGCTATTGTCTTATACTTTCCGTATATTTCCGGTTTGGAGGTCTATTTTGGTATGGGTGCAGTTGGTTTTCCTGTGTTGTACGAGTGAGACGATGTAATATTTAGTATGATGGTTATTTCTCAGGTTCGACAGCTTGCAGAGATGCGTGTCGTCGGTGATACTGCGGCAGTTCTCTTTCAGGTAAGTGTACTCTTCGCTCCCGAGTGCGAGGTATTTGGATTTAGGGATTATAGAGGTGTTATGTTTATTGGGAATGGAGTAAAGGTGGATAAAATCATAAGTATTGGGAGTGGCTTAAGGGAATTCTAAAATAAAAGTTAGTAAATGTTCAGTACTATACGCTTTTACCTCTATGGAACATTCAATTTTATGTATATTCGTATATCTACTTCTGCCACTGTTTTAAAACCTATCACTAAAACTAGACACTTCTAAAATTTAATTTTGCGGATTTATTATAATAGGGTACATCGTGCCTAAACCAGAACTAATAATAGCATCTTCTAATAATGATAGCTTATCTAAAATTATGTGTAAACTAAAATCTATCTGAAAGTACATATCTAAGAAGTAAATGATTACTAATCATATTAGAGGTATTGGTTGCGTTTATTAGAATAAGAAAACAATTTTATTTGATTTTCGTTAATTTTGTCTAACTGAACACTGAATTGGGTTTTGAGTCAAGCTAATTGTTTTTTTCAAAGGTTTCGAAGGATTCTAAATGTTTTTAGTTATTTTTTAAAGCATTAATATCATTTTCAATTTTGATCATGTCATGATTATCTCAATTATTATTATTTATTTATTAAGTATACAAATAATTTAAAATATAAAATTAAATATAATTTAATTAAAATATAATTTCCTGTTATAGATTTTACTATTGATCCTAGGCCATTAATTAAACCACGTTTATGTCTTATTTGAGGCGGGAGAAAAAGCAATTTCTTATTTACGACGTTTAAGTTATGTTCAATTTGGTCTCTGTAAGTTTTATCCATATCATTAGAAGGGGTGTTCGCTTCTACTGTCGTAGTGCTTGCATACAAACTAATTACTCTAAAAGTAGTCTCTTTAAGATAACTCGAGTTATACACGCATGCTACACTGTGACGGTTGTCTATTTCGACCTCTTTTTGTCAGTAAATTTTATTTTTTTTGTCGTTCCCGACGTAATTTTAAACTAGGAATTACGTAGTGTCGGAGAATGGCAATGTTTTGATTTGACAAGTCAGTCACGAAATATTATCCATCAAAGCAACTTGAATCTATTTATTTATTATTGTTTCCGAGTTTATTATTCAAAATTACATAGTTAAGATATTTTATTATCTACAATCAAAGTTTTTTTTAAGAAACCTATAATTTATTTTTACGTTCACGAGTGTGCGTAGCCAAAATTTTTGGTAAGGATTCTCATTCATTAAAATTTTATTTTATTGTTATTTTTTCTTTTCAGATCAAATTTAATTGTATTAATATTTCTGTTCTATTTTGTGTGACTATTTTTTTATTTCAATTTTGTTTATATTTTTCTGTTTGTATTTACAGGCATTTTTGTATATTTTAAATTTTACCGAAAAAATAAACATAGAAGAGAGTTTTGGTGTTTTACTGGTACTACGTTACAACACTAAAGGAGTCCACATGTCTAAGGATTTCACCTTGTTTAAAAAGTAGAATAACCGTTTGTGTTGTCTATGGGTTCAAGGATCAGGATTGCCCTTGTGCAGAACAGGATGGCTGCTGCGACGATAAGTCTGGAACAAGGTGAGGTCTTCATAGCAGTTTGAAGTTTACTCTAATCGATTTAGAGTTGGGATTAGTACCGATTATTTCAGCGACGCTGTTGGGATGTAAATGAATAATTGTATATGGACCTTTAAATGCTGGTTTAAAATTATGGTTAAAGTTATTGAATGGTTTGTGTGGTTCCTTCGGTCTTACATGTGACGCAGCGGGTATATTATTGTTTATAAAGTTGCGATTATATGCAAGCCTAGCTTCCTGCTGGCGTGCCGCTACTACAGCCACTTCTAGTGTATCTGGGTTTGCAATTCTAACACCGATGGAAACATTAAATTCTAACTGATTTACGTATTGCACTATAGCCATGCTTTCATAATAGTTCTTATCGAAGTGACCTCCAATAGAGTGTAACGTGTCTAACATTTTTCGAATGCGTTTACTGAACGCTTCCGCGTCTTCGTTTTTTTCTTACGTTCCTGCATTAGCTGGATTTTGTTGCGGGGTTCGCCTAGCCTCCTAGGCAAAGCAGTTTTAATTGATACCCAATTATCAAGGCATTATTCTATCAATTGCAGGTGCGCTTAAACGACTTTTAATCAAACACACTAATGCTGGGTGCTTCGCGTCCTGAGAGGTCTTTAAATTTATAATACTTTCTACTTCTCTAATATAGTAGCTTGAAGTCTTCGGATTGCCGTCGTATCGACGCATTAAATCCGCCACTATCTTAAAATTAGATCCGCAATCGGATAACGCCATTTTATAGATTTTATTATAAAATACTTTATAAATGTACCTATAAATCTGCGTAGACTATATAGCGATATTAGCGTATAGACCAAAACACACACTTATGAACTAAATACACTAAATAACGACGGGAAATAGGGCACGGGAACTGGGAAGTGAAAGGGCTTACCGGAAATTCCTTTGCTTCTCCTGCCGGGTCTCGTCAGCCTCAGTTCTCTTTTATTTTGGATTCCTGAAATGTATCTTCTCCGACACCTGCGTAGATTCTTGTTCGGATCGCGGTTAGAAACGATAGATATCGTTCACTGTAGATAGTACGTGGAAAGTTTTATTCGACTGATACCCGAAAATGCCACTACCGACTGCGCCAGTTATGTTAAGGCCGTCGGGGAAGGGCTTTAAAAAAGAAATTTATTTGTTACAAATGAAAGTTTAATGTTAAAAACTAAGTGGTTTGTACAAGACTAAATTATAAAATAATAAAACACGTTATTGATAGAAATAGTAATAAGAAACTTTTGTTTGTCAGTCATCGTGGAAACACGTAAGATTATGGCGGCGTAACTCCTGTGTGAATATTTTAACTGCTGTTGCTACAAATCTTTATTTATGCCAATTTTTCTTTTCTTACGTACCATAAACTAATCAGAATACAAAACCTGCTAATCAGAAATTAAACAAGCGATTCATAGAATGGAATATGAGAATCATTAAGCAATAGTTACGGGTCTTTGAAATTTGAATTTTATTAGACTTATGATAAGAAAGACCACAAGTAAAGCTGTGGATTCATCTACAAACGGCAATAATCATAAAATAGTTCAGATTTTTTGTAAAAGTTACAAGAACTTCGCTAGAACAGAACAAAATATATATGCACAATAAAGGTATTTAGAGATGGAATTGTAATATATTTCGCTAGATTTATTTTGAACACACCTGTAACATATCGCATTTAAATTGCAGATACACTTAGGACAATCATTTGTGAAAAAAACTTATTTGAATAGTATAAATGGAATACATAAAAACAAGTTTACAAACTCTTATTAAAAATCTCGTTCAATTCTAGGTTTCCAACCCTGAAACTTAATGATTAAGTTGGGAATAAGTCGAAATTGAATTATTATGGTTTGTTTAATAAAGGGCAATATTAAAATGTATCAATCAATTTTAATATCTTATACTGTCATATAACTGCTACTTTAGACACTATTTCTTCACTATTTCATTGTTGAGTCAAATTCACTTTTTAATTAGCATTATGTAGTCAAACTCACAGAGAATTGAATAATATTTTGTCGTAAAACTATGTGGAACTAGATTTTGCCTGGAATTTCACTTGTTATATTCATCAAGAACAGGACATTTTTCTTTTTTTTTTGTCATTATACAACATAATTATTTAATTTAGTTTTGCAAGCTGGTTCACCCGAATAGGGAACGGATCGTAATATTATATTAAACTAATTTTGGTAAAGTCTTCGAACAAACTAAAGGTGTTGACGATGTCATTCTTGATATTAGTTCCAGCGGTTCCTTGACATGAAAACTTCTCCTTTTAAAAATATACTATGTCTTATTTTTAACTTTTCAATAAAATAACTTTTTTTATATCGTTTTTTTCATTGCTGGTAGTTTTTGACATTAAAACCCATTGTTAATTTTTTATCAATTAAAAACTTTATTTGTCCATCCGAAAATTCAGTACATTAGCATAAATAAGCGTTTTATTGTGCAATAATTGCTGGCTATTTCTATTTCTTGTGTTTTTATACTTGAAAATAAAATTTTATCTTTTAAATTATAATAAAAGGGTGTCTTAACTTTTCCTTCTGTACCGAGTTTACTAGTAGTCCAATGTTACTCAGTGACAGGTTTTCTGATCTTAATAAAACTTACGACATAATTAGACCAACGGAGGTCCTAGATCAGGTTTAAAACTCAGGACGTTCTGTCTTGATCTGACAATTTAGAGTTGGATTGAGTTTGCTAAGTTTACCAGGAATTATATTCATACAAAATAGATAAAGTCGATTAGAAATATTTTTGAACTTACCGAGAGTCGTTTTTTTCCTGGAATTACTAGATCCTGGGTTTCTGAGTCCTTGGGGTCTCGAGTGCGGATCAATTTGGTGAATACATTGTGCCCGTCTCTACGTATTGCCGTCCAGTCTACTTGATGTAGACGCTGAAATCTTCTGAAAGAAACAGTTTGATATACAAATTTTTAACCAAACCTCTGGTAATCTAGCTTCATGTAAAACAAATCTATAAGTGAATACTCAACTTAATAACATTCCACCTATATTTTTATGAACATCATAAGACCGATAGCGCTAAGATATTTCGGGGTCATAACTTACAAAAAATTTTGACTTTCTTATCTTTTGTCCACCTAAACCTATAATCTCATAAATAATCAATAATCTCATACATCAAACAATCTGCCAATAAATTTTATTCAGTTGCCTTTCATTAGGAATCATTGGCTCTGACAGCACACATACAGTAGTTTCGGAGTCAGGGCTCTTCTCTCATGTGACCCACTATACGTAACCTTTAGATTTAAGTTTAAATTGTCATAATTCTTTTTTTATTTTGTTTTTGTTTTACAATTTTATTTTTTATTTTATTAATTTGTATTATTACTATTACCTAAAGAGCTTATTATTGCATTTTGTGTCATATCCTTCGATTGGTTCTGGGTAGTATGTTGTTGTGATTTCATTCTTTAGGTTAAGCCAAAGCTGACAATATTAATTTAAATTCTAAAGCTAAAATTTTATTGTATTTAATAAAGCTTGCCTAATGGTTAAACCTAATTTGTGTCATCATCGTCGAGTGCATGGTTGGGCCTATAGGCCATACAGCCCGTGAACTTACCGCCATTTCTTTCGTCTCTGGACGGTTTTGTTGAAATCATTAAGAAAATTAATAAAACAGTTAAAAAGTGTTTTGGTTCTCATTACAATACAACAATGTATATTCAAATAACTTGAATATTTTTGTGGCTTTTATATATTTTTAAAATATCTAAAAAATCATAGCTCTGTACAAATTTGCTTATATTTTTTGAATAATAAACAATAATATAACAACATTTTTAAAATGTTGGTAGTCTTTTACTATTTTTAATAGGGTTGTTAGGCATGGGCCAAGCAAGATTACATAGCGTGGCACATAATGCACAAGAAATGCAATTACTATTTACTTTATTTTTTTGATGTAAGTTATATTTTAACTTTAATTTAATTTTATGCCATAGGGTTCAAAAATACAAAACCGTCATTGTCTACCTAAGCAAGTACATAATATGACACAAAATAATGTATTAGTTAGCTAGTGGCTATTATTAACCAAAATAATTTTACAAAACTTCTTGTTTAGTTTAGACGTCAGTAGTCTCTTTAGTCTCAAAAACAGATTCAATAAGACCCGTTCAATGATTACAAACAAAATTTCTACTACGTATTGAAAACTTTGCTTTCATTTTATGATAAGATCTTTCAATTGTTCTTAAGGGTGGCATAGCTGAGTGCGAATTGTACTATACTTAGCAGAGCTCAAATAGTGAAAACGTATTCCTCATCAGATTTTGTTATATCGCTGAAATGTACTTACTGCATGGCGGCCAAAGAGGATGCCCTCCTGCCTTTCCCCTACATCAGCGATACTGACTACCTGTTAAATAAATGAAATACATATTAACAAAATAAACATAGTCTATCAAAGTCTATATAACAACTAATGTATTCCCAAATAGCAACGCATACTTAATAATAAGATTTATAAATTCAATAACTTGAATGTCCTGAGTTCTAAAAGATAAATGCTATTTAGTAAGTTTATCATTAAAAAATACACTATCCGGTCACCAACCAATATATTTTACTAAACAATCTACACCTCCGATAAAAATTTTAACGAACTTTCTCGCTAGCTAGAAAATAATCTGAGCCATTTCAAGATCACTTCTCCAGCATAGAGATGTCTGCTCCTGAACCTTCTATTTTATTAAAACGGGAAGACTAGACAACGCAAGAGCTTTAATGGGTAATTTATAAGACTTGACTATAAATAGCTTTATAATTAATATAAAGGCTTAACACTTTCATATAATATTGGTTAGGGAGGGCGATGATCGGTTCTCGTATTAGACCTTGATCTTTGATATTCGCGGAAGATTATTGTTCGGACAATTTATGGGAAAGGCGTTTAGTTGGTGAAATAAAGATAAGAAATAATTTTTTACATAATTTGACTAAATGACTCCCTTGAAGTTTCATGCCTGTTATAAACAAAAGTCTCTCCAATGTGATCGTAGAGCCTCTCATTATGTAACTGACATTTGACATCAACGATATTAAAAACAACTATGTTAAAGCAACAAACATACCATTTCAATACTAAAAATTAAACTTTCAGTACTAAAAATTAAACTTTCAGTACTAAAAATTAAACTTTCAGTACTAAAAATTAAATTAAGTTACTACAAAATATCAAATTTCCTCAATTCATTTTGAATTATTTTGATGTTGAAGAAGTCTAGGTTGAGAATCGATTGTGAAAATTGACATTTTGTGGTAAGTTGATGAGTTCTTGACTGTCCTACTTAGTTTTATTATTACAATGTAACATACAGCAAGTTTGTACGTTTGTAACGAAACGACTACTGAAAAATACAGAACAGACAGAAGGAAATTTGGCACTGCTGCAGCGGATGTATGTGGTCTATGGTGCTAAAGCCCGTGCACCATAGACCGAAATATGCGTTTATGGGGGAAAATTGACACAATCGCCACGCTTGGCAGGCGGGTTGATGAGCGCAGTATGAGACTTATAACATTTTAAGTTCCCCTTTCGTTTTGAATTGGTTATCTCGGCTATTCGTCGGTTGCCAGAACCTAGATTAGATGAAAGACTACTACCCCTCACTATTTAACCCGAAATTTTAATATTTCTAGACGAAAAAACGATCTCGGAGGGATACGAGAGTGGAACTTCGGGCAATATCAAGTCTACTTAATAAATGCTTAAGACACTAGACCTGGCCATGAGGAATAAGTTGGTCTAGTACTGGCTAAATCTTTTGTTGTTGTTAATTCTCAACAATTCGCTGCCTTTCATTCTTAGTGCTACCAAACAAAACATAACAAACCTGGATCTGTTCAGCCTATCGAGTTTGTCCTGGGTTTTTGAGGTTGCTTTCTTTTTACTTTAGAAAACACTTAAATAAAAAATTCAGTATCTTTTTTTATTTAACTGTGTTTCTGAATATTTTTTCTAACTACCAGTGCGAAATATGATGAAGAGATTATGTGGCACAATGTTACCCAAGTCGTCTCCCTAACTTTAGTTTACACTATTTTTCGCGATTTGGCATACTTTAAAGAGAAGTAGAGGTGGGTCAGATTAATTTAACTATTTACGTCATAATTTTATACAAGTTAAAGTTACCCAAAGTCTGTTTTCCATCTTTTTTCAATTTGACTGCATTTTGTTAGAACGAATTAGGTGAGCTACAGTTAGACGAATTTGTCACGTTTTGCGTGATAGCACAAGATTTATAAGTTGAAATATAACTAGGGGTCTAATTTTCTTGTTAGGATTGCAATTTTGCTCCTTAAGTTGTAAATATATTTATATGTATTTTTGATTAGATAAAAAAGGATAATGATGGCTAGTCCATATCTAAGATAATAGCAAATTTTCCCCTTTTGGTCAGTAATGTACGACATTTTGAACGAACAATTGAATAATCTGAGATACTGAGCGTTCTTTTATTGCTGCTCTGATTGAGGCTAAAGAATCAGAAAATAAATCAAAGTCATTTCTTGTGTTATTTGCCAAACATATCATCCTTTGAATTGGAGCATGTCTACCAGTGGTGGTATTTATTGGAGCCGACTCTAAAATCTTAAGATTTGTCAAGCTGCTTCCGCGGCGTGGATCACAGAATTTTAGCTGCGCGAGCAATGCGTGATGATCTGTTGGGCCCTGAATTAATTTATTCAAAAATATTATGTCTTCTGTTTTTCTTCGCGTTACTAGCGGCAGCACAACTTCCTATATTTGTTGCCCGAGTATGCGAGATGGTATAAGAATACTTTAATTTTTCTATATACTTTCGAAATTATTTATATGCACTTGATAACTAGGATTCCACGCAGGACAAGAATAGTCTAAGATGCTGCGAACTACGCTGTTAATAACCGTTATTGTCACTTCAGGACTTCTAAATATCTTCACCTGACATACTAAGAATCTAGACAATTTAGAGACTCTCTTGAGCATGCTGTGGTATTGGTAGCGTCGGGTGACGGGTCGTTCACTTCCCTCTAATATGGTTGAGGAGGGCGATGGCTGGATCCCGCGTTAACTCGTGAACGGGTGCCGTTTGAGGGTGTTCGTCGTTTGGATACTTGGGGGGAGGGAGACTTGCCGAGCTAACAGATGCAGAAAAGAATAATTTTGTATAGACATAAAGAGACTCTGTAAATTTATTTTGAAAAAAAAAATATACCCGTGAAGTTTCTTGCCAGTTCTTCTTCACGAAGGTTTTTTTTCGAACTGGTGGTAGAATCATGTTTTATTTGACGTCAATAAGAACAAGTAATTGTCAATGTTGAGAAATAAATATTTGAATTTGAATTTGGTCTCTGAATGTCAATGAGCTATCCATCGTTATACCAAAATCTCTGATTTTGTTTAATTCTTGTAACGCCCTCTTATCAATAAAGTAAGAACCGTGAGGCCTATGTTTTTTGCGCGAAGACTTGGTATAAAAGCACTTGTTAATGTTTAATTTCATTAGGTTTTCATCACACCATTTGTTTTATTCATTTATGTATTTTTGAAGTAGTTGTGTGTCTAAAAAATAATCAATGTCCTATACATTTTTAAGTCATCGGCATACATTTGAAATTTCGAAGAAATTACTTTACCTAAATCATTAATAAATATCAAGAAAAACAGTGGTCCGAGATGTGACATTTGGGGAACCCCTGAAGGAACAAAAAATACATCTGATGAGAAACTTCTTATTACGGTCATTTGTGAACAATTCTTTCGATAAAATTCGCATTAACGCAACAATGAGCCACGTAAGCCAAAGGATGATAATTTTTTTATAAGTAAGCTGTGATTTACTAGATCAAATGCTTTTTTTTAAATCAATATATATCGTATGATACTCCTTGGCACTATCCAAAGCTTTATATGTGTGAACCAAATTTGTGGCAGTTGATTTACCTGACCTGAATCCGTGTTGCATTTGTATCAATGATTGGTTCACATGACGATAAACAGTTTTTTGTACAAAATGATCAAGAATCCTAGCGATAGAATTTAGTTTTGATATCGGCCTGTAATTCTTTACGTTATAATGGTCTCCCGCCTTGTGTATAGGAAGTATTTGTGCAGTTTTCCACAGCTCTAGGAAAACGCCCGATTGCAATGAGATGTTAAATATTCGTGTCAATGGCATCAGGAACACACTGTATTTTCACGTTGCTATCCCTGGCCTGTTGCTCGATGAACGTTATATTTGAGGTCAATTCTGACGTTATAAATTGCAGCAGCGCGTTCTCCAATTTATGTTTTGCGATGTCTTGCTTTTGCTCACTGTTCAGGGCTTTTTGTTTGTCCTGAGTGCCTGACAGAAAATGAACCATCTTTGACAAGTCATCCAAGTCTTGGTGCATTGTGGAAAACTTAGCTTGCAAGTCTTTGACGTCCAGTTGGACAGTATTTAGGATATTGTTGAATTTGTCTAGTACGGACTGCCGCTTTTCAAAACGTTCGTGCATCTCCTTCCTAAAGCAGCGTATTTCATTCAGGATGTCCTCATACGATACCGCTGTTGCTGGGGACGATAAATCGTCTTGAAAATGATGGCCTTTGTTCTGCACAGGAGTATTGGTATTATCCAATTTTGGGCGCGCGGCTGTGCAAGTGAGACACACTCATTTTGCACGTGAGGTTACAGAGTCACTGTATTTTACGCAATCTTAGTGAAATTGGTGGGAACAGTTGGCATTAGTACACTTAATCCGTTTCTTCGTCACTAGCATATTTACATTACATGCAGCAAAAAACATTATGAGCAAATATTCGATATTCGATATGAATATTTAAACAATATTTAGGTTAATAAAATAGCTATAAATACATTTCTAATTATATTAAACTAATAAATTAATGATTTTCTTAGATACTTGAAAATTATGAAGTTTAACTATTTTTAAATCAAACAGCGGAGCATAGATATAGATGTAAAATATACGCACATATAAAAGTTATGTTGTAATTTATTTTTAATCAATTTATTATAAAAACTTTAAAATAAAATTATTTATGACGTGGTTACATCGATGGCTCCACCCAACCGCTAGTCACTTTCAAGTAATTTCCTGCCTTATTTTTATTTGCTGTGATTGATGATTTACTGTGTCCCTTGTAAGTCATGATTTATCCTGTGAGTCTCCCAATGACATCTCATGCAGAATTCTGAACAGAATTTTTTCGCTTCGCAATGAATTTTATAACGGCTTGATATACCACTAACATTTGCCAATATCTTTGTTTATTTCTGATTAGGTTACTTCATTGATAATTTGATCATGGGTCTTCAATAGCTCTGATAATGATTAAACTTCACATTTATGATACTTATGAGTAGAATGTGGAACCCAGTTATTCTGGCTTGCACATTTTGGCCAGCCATATTATTGGGACGAAAATGCTAGTGTGAAGTAATTATGCAGGTTGCCACGTTTGGCTTAAAGCGCCAAAACCCGAACAACATAAGCCGAGCGGCGCTTTTCCCGAACAGTCTTCAACACAACTGATTTTTACGCCAGGCGGTGCCAATTAGTGCCAGTTAGCACTTTACGATCTTAACGGGATCACTCCCGCCCGGCACCCTAGTTCCGTGAACTTAAAAACTCTCTCTTCTCGTATGTAGGAACGTACTAATGTATTTTTAACGGATATGAAATATACCTTCTATATTGTTTCATGGAAAACCGAGGACAGTTTATTGTATTAACGAATTAAAAGCCAGAAATTGACGCTTTAGTTAATCATTGAAACGATAAGCTATTATGCAATTATGAAATAAATTAATTTTAGGCGTTTAATCGAATGTAGCATTTTTGAAGCAACTCAAAATATAAAAGCAACGTATTATCTTGCAACTTAAATGCGATTAGTTCGTTTATGAAATTTGAAATCTTGTTTATTTTTTAGTAATAGTAAATTTAGTGCTTAATTTTTTATTACGTTACGGAGAGCTAAGCAATTGTTGCTATGTTTCTTAATTTAATACTTGATTATAACACACGAGGACTGATTTTAGAACATAAAAATAGCTGAATACATAATTTAATATGCATATATTTTTTTCATAATGTTGCTTGATTAGTTGTACATAAAGTCGAAATTTTATAGAAAAGAAAATCAATTGTACTAATTTCTACTCTACTTCTCTACTCTAATTTCTACAGCAACGGCATCATACATAAATCACTAATAACAAGATGGCAACAAGTAACTAAACTAAAAGGTTCATATATACAAGATGTCCCAAAATTCAACGATAAGCCGGTACCAGGTAGTGCATACAGCGACGACTACCCAGGGAAAAATAAGAAAAAAAATCGGTCTCTTCCATTTTTAAAGTTATAAAAACTTTGAATTCCGATACCCTGTACACTATGTTTAGGTACTATGACTAAACTTCCAACAATAATACTGTTATTTATTTTGTATTAGGGACCTGAATAGCAAAGCTGTTAATCACAATGCCAAATTAAGCAAAATTTTCTGTAGTTTTAATACAAAAATAAAATTAATTTCATTTATTTCTGTCAATTTTAGAAAATTTAAACTTTTATCCAACTTTGATATGGCACGGTGTAAAAAAATGTATCAACACTACATTGGCAAGTTCTTCTAAAAGTTGGCGCAACTAATCAAGATTCTAAAATGGTCAAATACTTTAATCACATCTAGCATAAACAAAAATTATGCCTATTTTTTGTGAACAAGGACCAAACAGAAATATTTAGTAATTATTCCTTGAAAACTGTATTAATGTTATTACGCCATAAGTTTGCAAGCGTGGAATATGTAGTTGTTTAAATAAAACAGGGAGTTGATATCAAAATGGTTTTTGTATTTATTAAATCAAATGTTCAAATTGTTTACCACCAGTATTAATACATGCGCGACAACGCCTTAAAAATTATCTTTTAATCAGACGCGCATATCCTCGTGTGGTTATGTTTTCTGCAGCCTCCATGATTCTTTGTCGGAGCTCCCCTATTGTTGCTATTGGTTTAGCATAAACCTTTTCTTTTAGGCATCCCCAGTAAAAAAAATCCAACGGATTTAAATCAGGAGAGCGGGGCGGCCATAAAATTAGGCCAAGACGGCCAATCCACCGTCCCGCATACTCTTGGACTAAATAGTTCCGCACTGGACGGGCATAATGAGCAGGACATCCATCATTTTGATACCACATATCCCGTAAAATATTTAAAGGCACATCTTCTAAGAGATCTGGCAAATTATGTTGCAGAAAATTTAAATACATTTCGCCAGTCAAATTCCCCGGCAACTCAAAGGGTCCGATAATTCTGCCGTTTATCATGCCACAAGTTAACTTTAAATTGATACTGACATTTGCCCTCTCTCATTAGGTGCAAGTTCTCAATACTCCAACTATGCAGATTATGAAGGTTTAAAAACCCAACTTTTTTACATGTGGTTTCGTCGGACCATAAAACTGTATCTAAGAATTGTGGATCCTCAGCATGTTTCCTGAGCATGGTGTGGCAAAATTGTACTCGCGCAGCTTAGTCACGAGGTAATAAAGTCTGAACACGTCTTACGTGGTACGGATGAAATCTGTGACGTTTTAAAATACGATGTGCGTTACTTTTTGGGACTCCCGTAGTAGTCTGTATGGCACGTACTGAAGTGGTAGGATCATTTTCAATTTCTTGGAGTACCTCTTCTTCGTTTTCTGTCATAGGTATTCCTGCATTTCTCCGAGCGCTTGGTAAACGACCTTCCGAAAACGAAAGATGAATACCCTATAATCTGGATATCGTTGAAGATTCGGGTATCTCTCACGATATAGTCTGCTTGCAGCGTTTGCGTTACATCTGCACTCTCCGTAAATTAAGTACATATTAGCGTATTCTAACGCTGTGTATGGGAACGGCATGGTAAAAATCAAAGAATCCAATCCACAAAGGCACGAAATCAAAGCACGAAAGGATGCGCAGTAAACAAAAGAGCGAAGCGTACTGACGACTGACATCTGAAAACGAGGTAGTATGGCAACCCGACGCCATTCTATCAAATAAACCAATCAGAAACGGCCCAATAGTGTCACTTTCTATCTTACTCTAAATTTTAATAGCGTCACTACTACCTGTCGCGCTCTTTCTAACCTATGGCGTAACTATCTGTCTCTTTCACGCTTCGGAAACGTACTATTGACGCTTTTCTAACTGAAGCTGTAACCCGATACGTGTTTTAAGCTACATAATAACATTGATACAGTTTTCAAGGATTAATTACTAAAAATTTCTGATTGGTCCTTGTTCACAAAAAAATAGGCATAATTTTTGTGTTTATACTCAATGTGATTAAAATATTTGACCATTTTAGAATCTTGATTAGTTGCGCCAACTTTTAGAAGAACTTGCCAATGTAGTGTTGATACATTTTTTTTACACCATGCCTTATCAAAGTTGGTTAAAAGTTGAAATTTTCTAAAATTGACAGAAATAAATGAAATTAATTTTAATTTTGTATTAAAACAACAGAAAATTTTGTTTAATTTGGCATTGTGATTAATAGCTATGCTATTGAGGTCCCTAATACAAAATAAATAACAGTATTATTGTTGGAAGTTTAGTCATAGTACCTAAACATAGTGTACAGGGTATCGGAATTCAAAGTTTTTATAACTTTAAAAATGGAAGAGACCGATTTTTTTTCTTATTTTTCCCTGGGTAGTCGTCGCTGTATGCACTACCTGGTACCGGCTTATCGTTGAATTTTGGGACACCTTGTATCTATGAATATCTGAATCTATACTTAACAAAAATGTCCTCATTTTGTATATAAAATACAAAAAACTTTTTTCCTGACGTTATATATTTTTGTGTTCTTAGTTAAGCTTATTTTTGAATGTATTTTTATAGGATTAACGCTTTGATTTTTTTAAAGTTCTGTAAATTTTTGTTACCGCATATCTTCAAAATTGACAATCTTTACATCTGCCTTAAATGACGTGTTCTCTGTTAAACAAAAAATGTTTATCCGCTCAGCAAATTATCAATTCAAATTTAAACTTATCACGCGCACGTAGTGCCTATATTGTAATTGCCAACATTCATATTACCATGGAAGGGCGCTTAGTTTTTAATTATTGATGAATTTGACATATGTTTTAACTAGTTTGAAACTATAACAGTTTGAAATTGAGTTCAATTAACCAAAATGGATAAAAACTTTTCAATTATTAAAAGTATAAGAATTAATTATGGAGTTAAAATAGATTTATTTATCTAACTATGAATAATGATAGGGTAACTAATAAAGCAAATTAAAATCACTTGAAATATTATACCAAGTCTTAAATGGTTTTGTGAGATAGTAACTCAACTACTTAAATTTTAAAATCGCTTTAAATGTTTTGTATACGCTTTAATAACTGTGTTTTCAAAAAAATCGCTATAGTAAACTTTTTAATATTAATCTTAAATTATTTACCGAGTTCGAAGAGAAGAGCCGTCTGCTTGAAGCCGAACACTTGGCGAAGTGCTCTGAATTTCAATAAGGTCGAAAGCAGACTACCGAACACTGTAGTGACTCATACGAGATGCAACAACCGACTACTGGCTGCGGGCTCGCGCGATGCCTTATATACCCGCGGTCGGGAATCCATCCCAGTAACAGTTGGGCAACAGCCTGTTGGAATCTATGTGCCTCCCTTCTGCCTACTCCAATAAATCTCATCTACTCTACCTAAAGGTACTAGGTGGTAGTCTCGGTTGCGTGCTCTCCCTACATGCAAATAACCACTACATACTCTGTTGTTCCAGACATAAATGATACCTAGCTAACTGGACTTGGCATAGACCATAATTGTTTCTAAAACTTCTAAAAACCATGATTTTAATTTATTTTTAATTTATATCGATTTATAAAATAGATAATGTCAGTTTCGATAGAACACCTGTCACTTTAAGTGCGATTTAAAAGACTTTAATTGCTTAGATAAAGTCACGAGCTTAACCTTTTTTTTTCAAAGTCTTTTGAGCGAGTTTCTGAGACTACGCATTTTTTTAGTAAAGTTAGGTAATTTTTTTTGTCATTTAGTACAAAAATAATCGCACACTATAACGAATTTCCTCAAATGCGGAAATAACCTCGCGCTGCCGAGACGGGATGGACGTTTCACTCTCGTACTGTTGATGGGATGGTTACAGAACTTGATAACTTAATAGGTGTGTTTGATGATATGCAGGAAAATATCGATAAATTAAAAGTAAATGGAAAATGTTGACACAAGTTTCTGCCGCTTTAATAGTTTAAAGGAATTCAAATTATTCATTTTTTTTATTTATTCACAGAATCTCTACACATAAAAAATACAAATAATTTTAAAGCTAAAAAATTAAAATTAAGCTAAGTATAAGTTAATAACAACATAATAGAGCACAATATGCAGTGTTAAGGGCACTGACTCAGCCTATATGTTGCGAGGATCGCAACGCGTCATATGCCGCGAATCGTACATCGACTACTGACTAGGCCAGATGTATAGTGTAAAAGTATGTGTTTTGTGATTATTTTGCTCAATTTAAATACATAGATAATACATAAATAGTAGTTAAGGGAGAAAGGAAACGGAAATGAGGATATATAATTATATAACATAAATGAAAGCGAACACAAAAAAACCAAGAAATGTGAAGGAAAATGCCACTTGCAAATTCAGAAGATAATTTCTGCACGTATTTTTGAAGTGACTAACAGTGAGTAACAGATACTAAATTAAATCTTTTTTCTTAATACGTTTTCAGAGACAGATATTTTGCATATATATATTATATGTATATATACTATATGTGGAGGTTTGTTATTAGCCTTAAGCGATTAAATTGTTAGCTTATTATGTGTTAACGGCTGTAAACCGCCCAAATAGAAGTAAATAAATAAATAAATAAAATATTACAAAAAAATCTAGTGACATTGTTAACTGTGTACGAAAAAAAACAAACTGATACCAATTTAACTCTGTTTCGGAATCCAATAACGACCGACCTTACTGAAAACGCGGTATTGATAATGTTCAAGGGTACTACAGACGCATTTTGCGTGAGACTACAATATACCAAGTGTCGTAGTCAATACAAAAATTTAATAGAGTTATCACCGTGCTTGTGAAAATTTATTTTCTTTTTGAAAATAATTTCCAGAAGATTCTGTCGTTAAAAATTCTTTTAAGGCCTGAAATTGAACTAAAAATCTTAGGTATATTCGATCTCATTCAAAAGTTAGATTCAAACCATTTGACTTAAATACTTCCTGAGGTTTACTAAATGAGCATTATTAATAGTTACTATACCAGTCAGTAGCGCATAGACCGAGCGATCATTTTCGTGTCTAAGAATCACACAGGTCCAAAATAGACTCACCGATTTGTCTCTTATTGCAATTGAAAAATAACTTTTACTTATTTCGAAACGATCCATCAGTTTTCATGACGACGTTTTTCAGAACAATCTGAAAAAAGACAAGCGCTTGTAGTAAGTAATCAGTTGGTACCTAAGTAAATTCAATTATTTATTTTTAAATTTTAATTAATTTGCGAAAGAAAACAAAATTAGCAATCACGGATTTTTTAAAGGTCACTTTGGATATCTTTTAAGTATATTATATAGTAATTATGGAGGTCGCAAACAAACATCACCCGAAGTTAATGACGCCTTGCGGGAAGAGTCAGTGAGAGCCATGCCACACGGCGCCGCACCGCAGGTCATCTCGCCGGACTAGCGAACACACGGTGTTTGCGGTACCGTAGCAGCGACGGACTCGTGCTCGGCGCGCTCGCTTTCCAGCACAGCATTCCGACGACAGTCTATTAAAAAATCGTCTCGATTCCGATGCGGGTGCGGTGCAGCGCCGAAGCGCACCGGACGGCGCCGTGTGCCATACCATACATTTTTATATGTAGGAAACCGGAGCGGCACCAGTCAGGCGACGCACCGCCGCCGCACCGCATCGTGTGGCATGGCTCTGAGGTACCCAATGTCTTTGCGGCATCGAAACTATGCTGAAATTGGTAAGTTTTTTTTTGTAGAGCAGGCCCTGCCTGAAATCTCTGTGCACGCCTCTGCTGTCACTGCAATCTGCTTAGTAATAAGTGATTTTGTAATTTAAAATAAAACAGTATGATCTCTCTTTTACATTTTTAAGGTTGTGTTTGCATATTTTGGCTGTTGGAACTATTTAGCAAGCACGTCGCGTCGGATAAGCTGTTTTTTTTTGTAAGAATTACGCAGACACTGGATTATACTTATAGCAAATATTTAAAAAAGCATAAACACTTACTAGGAATGCTTATAAAATACATGCATCGGTAAAATATAATATGATTTTAAATATATCGAGCTCAAAAATAATTAAACATCGTGAAAATAAAATATTAACATAAGTTATCATGCTAATCTTTGATAATCACATTATTGTTATTTAACGATACAATAAAATTGTATTCTAGTTTCACAATCTGATTAAAACTTTAATTTTTTTCGTTTTAATTAACGTAATGCACACGAGTGAAATATATAAATTTAATTGAGATGTGCTGTACTACGCAGAAGGTTTGCGGAATGACTTAATCTTATATTGTAAGAAAATATTTAGTTAATTGTGGATGATCATTAAATTAACTGCGTTTTGTTGTTGTTATTGTGTACAAATTTATCTTATATTTGCATCAAAAATAGAACCAATCATTAGTTTAAAACTATAAGCTCAGCAGCTGATCATTTATAAAAAATTGTAGCCCTCCTTACCCCGCGTCTATATCTGCACTCTTACGCCAAATCTCACAACGTCATTTTTATGAGATTAATGAATAAACTAAACCGGTATATTATTATGGTATGCTTTTTTGTAATTACAATCCACAAACCTGCGGAGATACAAAACATCTAAATCTTGTATTTATAAAACAATTTACGTATATTAAATGACGGCAGCCGACGTGTTTTGACGGTAAACGGATGCAATCATAATGAACATTCTACGGCATAGTCAGTTTTAATTGAATATCGGTATCATAGAAACTCACCTAGAAAAGAGATTTTAAAACACTGCGCAGGAGACGAGTTTTTAAACTGATCTTTCAAATATCTTTCATAAGTTACTATAAACTTGATGTTCATTGTCGACGACCGAGTGGTGTAGTGGTAAGTAGCCTCGCCTCATACGCCGAAGGTCCCAGGTTCGAGTCTTGGCCGGGGCATTCATTTGTGTGATGAACACAGATGTTTGTTCTCGGGTCATGGTTGTTTATATTTATATATGTATGTTTATCCTGGGTTCCCCCCCCAGTTCGCTGTAGGGTCATCCATAACACAAGCTCTGCTTACTTTGGAGGCCATACAGTTGGTGTGTTTGTCTGGGGATTTATTATTTATTATTATTTATTATTATTATTATATATTCGTAAAAAGTCAAATTAGGTCATTTACTATAAAAAATTAATGGTTGCTTTTATTACTCACGAAAAGAGGATCGCTTGATACTTTTTAAAACTTTTATATGAAATTTGTATTTATTATTCAGATTATCTTTTTTTCGAGGTGAAATGGAATTATATTTAGCGCTTTTCGAACAAATGATATCACTGCCATAAATGCGGTACTGTAATATAGTATTATAAACTTGATACATCTGTATACTATAGTAATCTAATAAATGTCGTCAAAATGTGTGCTTTTATTTCAACTGGTTCAAAAAATACCTCAAGAACTTGGCTGAATTTTTTTTCCGAACTAATCAGTGAAATCAGTGAAATAACTATTTATCTTAATAGATCGCAGAACAAAGTCATAACAGTAATTTAATCCCTCGATGTGTACAAACTTTTTTAAAAGTTACTTTTGTATCTGAAACCGATGTATACGTAACAAAAATATGAATATGGCCATTCAAATGTTATGTTTTTAAAAGTCTGCAGAAATTATTTACTACTAGTTTTAGATAATTTTTCATAAACGACTACGAGAGTATGGACTACGGTCCAGACGCTACGGTTGACTTCGGACTTTGAATAATTAGATGGCAGAACTTTTTCCATTTATTCTAATAATTTTTCTTCAATAGAAAAACATTTAGGCCGTCAATTTGGTAACGTACCTACTCATATTTTTATTGAACGAAAATGACTTCTGTAAATGGTCTAATGATATGTATTGTATTACATTTTGTTTATTATTTAATGTATATTTCTACTAAATAAGATTGTGAACAGGAAAATTATAATTATTTAATCATAACAATTAAATTTGTTCATTTATATGGTTGCCATGTATAATCAATAAATATTTAATAACAATATTAGCTAGCACTATTTGTTTAACAGAATAGTTATTTGAGTCTCGTTTTAACATACTTTTACATACTTTTCAGGATTAATTCGATATTTAATAGAATACATACTAATTGGTCAACTCCAATAAAATCTCAATTTGTTTGTGGGATGTGTATTAATTGTATTCATTTATATTGCGATTATTTAATTTAGAAATAAAAGCTCAAGTCTTTTATAACTACAGTTATAATACAAAGTAATTTAGTAATAAACGTTTCATAACAGCTGTTCACACGCACCCGCAGACCGAAACCGCGTTTGTCGGATGTGTACTTACGGAGGAACAGGTTTATTTTATTACTTTTCTATTTAGCGAAAATCTATGCCGTATCTATCGTAAGATAAAATTTGTATTAGGTTAGCGCGCATATTTCCGCTTTCAAATTAACACTATTATTTTCTCATCTTATTATGCGGAGAGATAGTATAATGCTGAGTATCTCAGGAGAATGGGTAGGTTCTAGGATGGAGTAACAGAGTAACCCAACAATATTAATGCTGATACAGTGGTAAAAACCAGATTTTGAATCAGACATACACCCTGAAAAAACATTAATATCAATGTATGTAAAATATGTAGTTACAATAGTTGGTGGAATTTAAAAGTTGGTATTGAAGTAAATGTTTCTTTTCGTGTATATACTCAAATAGTGTTTGTTTGTTCTATAACATTTTCTGACCGCCAAACGTAGAGTTGACTTCTTTAGTCCCTGCTTTCGTTACTTTTGGCAAAAGACCTCCATTGCATGGTTATAGACTCCAAACCACTCCACACTGCTGGATCTTTGGTGGTCCGTACCCGCTTTTTTTGCTGGCATACTTTGGATGTATCGACCCCAACATAAGGAAAACCTGCGTCTTTCGGAACAGTTCCTTCGTAACAGTTTTGCCCTCGTCGACGTCGTAAGGAAATTTGAAAAGTACCAACATAAACCACATGTATTTCACCCTACAGCATTTATTTTAATATTTTCCAAATGTCATCTTTTTTGTATTCCCATTTCGTCTATTGACAGTTTTTGAAAATACACATGATCTTACAAAAAATAATCAAGTTTATTAGACCAGTTATACTATTTCCATTTCTTTATTTTCTCTATGACGGTTCTAATTTGATATAATGTAGTGTTGTGACCAAATAAGTAATGATATCGATCGCATATATTTATTATATTTTGAACAAAGACAAATACAACAAAAACATTCAAATATATTTTTTCAAGGTCACTCAATGGCCCACCGCCATTTTGTGTTTGTTTTAATCTGTCACTCGCAACCAAGACGGTCGTGCTAGTCACTACATTGAACATACTACAGCGAACAGCGCTGAGTTTTTTCACATTATCCATACGTTACGTTGTGTATTTTGTGTTCCTCCGTGTTGATTGCTGCCCAGCTGTCAAATATCAAAATGCCGAAAGGATCTGTTCTGAAAAGGCAGGCGAGAGAACTGAAGAAGAGTGATCAAGGTTCGTAATTACTTTGAAGCAGAGTATCAAAATGGTGGCCCGCTATTACCACTGTCGCAAGTGCGAGAGCGTGTTGCGGCCGCATTAGGAATTAGTGGACCTACTGTTTCAAAAATTACAACCGAAGCTTACGGTACAAGCGGCATGCAGGAAAATAAGCTTCGTACGCCGAAGAAAAAACGCCAACCACGTCGTGTGACATCGGTTGACAACTTCAACGCTTATGCTATTCGCCGTCATATATATGACTGTTACTTGCGCAAAGAAATTCCAACACTTAAAAAGCTTGTTGTTTCTTTACGTGAATGTGGTTTGTTCTGTGGCCAAAAATCGTCATTAAGCTTAGTTTTGAAAGAAATTGGATTTTCTTATAAAAAACGGACACACGTAAAATATTGATGGTGCGTCACGACGTTGCTATGGCTGGCTGCGAATTTTTGAGCGAAGCCAAAAAGATATCAGCTTGGTCAAATGTTATTTTCACTGACGAGGCTTGGTTAAATGCAAACCACAAAGTATCTAAGAACTGGACTGACGACACCGCCGCTTCCACTAGTTCAGTGCCAATGGGAAAAGGTGAACGCCTTATCATATGCCATGCAGGGTCTACGAAAGGATTCATGTCAGATGCTTTAATGGCCTTTAAATCCAAGAAAATAGTGGACTACAACGAAGAAATGAACGCGGAGGTTTACGAAGGGTGGTTTAAAGAAATGGTGCAATCTCTGGAAGAACCGTCCATAATTATTATAGACAACGCTACATATCACTCAAGACAAATTCATAAAATGCCAACGCAGGCCATTAAAAAACAAGAGATAATTGACTGGCTCTAACGTCATGCCGGAAATGTGGATAGAACTTTATTAAAAGTACAATTATTGAATATTTTTAAATCGAAAAAAAACCTCCCTAAAAGATATGTTATCGACGTAATAGCTGCCGAATGTGGTCATTGGGTTCTTCGACTTCTGCCGTATCATTGCCAGTACAAAGCTATAGAACTAATATGGGCACAAATCAAAGGACACGCCGGCCAAAACACTACCCATCCCCCTTTTACGGCAAACAAGATGTTAGATTTATTAAAAAATGCATGTGCGGAAGTAACTGCCGAAAACTGGGAAAAAATTGTGAGAAGAACTCAAAACATTATAGCGTCGGATTGGGAAATTCATGTGGTGTTCGATAATATACAAGTACAGGAACTTATAATAAATGTTGGGGAGAGCTCATCAAGTGACAGTGACGATTCATCAGATTTTGATTAAAATAAATAAATAAAGATTACCTGTCTATAATTATTTCGTTTCATTGTCGAACCTATACCCACTTATTTTACAACAGCTTCGAAAATTTTAAAGAAGTTGGCATTATCAATCAAGAATTAATACGTGTAACATCTCGTAATGAAATATAATAATAATAAAAATAATAATCTCGTAATGAAAAATAATAAATAAAAAATCTAATGTACTTTACCTAATACCTATATGTAATTACAATTAATTAATACCTAGACCAAAGTTAAATTAAAAAAACTTAAATTAAAATAATTAAAACTTTTAAATAATTAAATAAATTAAAGCGAATATAAGAGAAAATAAAATACCTAACTAAACTATGATAAAAACTAAACTGAGCAAACATGGCAACAGAATCATGTTGACCATCTTCTAATGTCGCACGCACACGCGCGTTCGTCGATACTCACACCACGAAATATCTAAACCACCTGAGCACTATGGCAATCTGAGCATAATTTATGCACACAAGCACACAGTGTAAATACCTATCTTATTAACGGTTAAACTCGTTCTAGCTACTCTCACATGACGCGTGCGCATCTATAGATATCGAGGAATACCAGGCGGAGAACATATGATTCTAATTTCGCACATTAGAATCATAGCGTCTCTAGCCTAGTGGTTTGAGCGTTTAAATTTTGGCGCTAGGCAGGTCGGGTTCGAACCCCACACAAGCTTTGTGATTTTATTTAAAGATAAATATTTTGCAACTTTTGTCATGTTTTTTAAAATATTAAAGTTGAACTGGAAGTTTTAACTAGCACTTAACCGTTCGAAATGACGATGCTTCATAGATAAATATAACCCTTGAGCTTCCAAGTGTAGAGTAAATATCGACACCTTGAACAATCGTGTGTCATCCTCGTTTTATCCTCGAATAAATTTGTCTGAGGTATGTGTTTTTTTTTTTCAAGTTGAGCTCTTACTGACTCTCTTTGTCCCTATTCACTTTTGGTGAATTCAAGTCCATTTAAATAATAAATTATGGCGTAGTATTGGGCATTATCGTACACCGTTTGTCTATTAGTAGTCAATTGAATGCTGAAATCGTAGCCAACCAATTTTTATTGGTTCTTTTTTTATATCCTTTTAATTATGTGTTGTCTTTTAATTGCGTATCATATGTAAACAAGGAGTTAACTGTGTTAAATTATTCAAAATGATTATTGTAGTGATTGTAATAGCACATAAACAAAAGCATATGGTGAAGAAAATAAAATCCTAGATTTATAGAAACTGCTAGTATATGCACCTGGGGGCCTTAGCCATATTACAAACGTCACTTTTATACTATATGTCTGTAATCGCTGACGTTTTAAAGTCTGAGTAGAGTAAAATTTGCTTTGCAATAATGGTAATTCATGGTTCTATGTTACAAAATACTATTCTACGTAATATGAACCTAATGTATAACAAAAACTTTACTGGGCCCGAAGATTCATAAAAATGTGCAGAATAATTGTAGGAGTTAATATGCCTAATTCATGAAAATTGTATTAAACCGTTACTTTTCATTTATCTGTCGTTCGTCTTAAACGATATGATACAATAGACGCCCTGTATAATAAATGTATATATACACGGCTATGCCACATGTACCTTGAATATTGTAGATGGAACATTTTACTAAAGAAGACTGTACTTTAATTTAAAAACAATTTAAACTGCATTCATAGATTTGCAAATAATTATATGGTTGAACCTGGAATGGAACCTGATACATGAGAAAAAAAATTACCCTGTAGTTTTATCATACCGATCGAAAGGCTTTATCATGAGGATTATTTTTTGCTTTTTTTGATTGAAAAAGGATTAGACGTTTGTCTTCTCACCTGATGGAAAGTGACGATGAAGGCGAAGGTGTTACACGTCTATCCACGAGATACCTATTCACTCGACGCTTGAAAGAACTAGGACTATAGTTTTCTGGGAAAACAACCGTTTGGTTCGACTTCTTGGGATATCTACTCTAAAGGGATGAAAGGCCTGTCTGCATCTAGTAGTCCGATGTAAGAAGGGTGTGGATTCAACCTGGTCAAAAAGAGCATTTGCGCACTCTCCAAAATGTAATCTGTAGAAGACTGCTAAACTGGCAACTTTCCGACGATGGTCGAGGCTTTGCAGTTTTTTGGCGGTGAGGTCAAAGTTGTTAATAATTTTTCGGGCTCTTCGGCCAACTGCGTCCATCGCTTCTAGTTGGTACTTTGCAGAACCATCCCAAAGGTGGCTACAGTACTCCATAGAAGATCGAACTACAATGTACAATAAACCATATGCGAAATAGGTGTTTCTATACACTGCTATTCGCTTCGCTCGCATACGTCTAATTACAGTTAGCATCCAACAAAAATAAAAAATAAAAATCTATGCATACACTATTAGAACTCATAGGGTGCTATAAAAATGAATCAAGTTTTAACACAAAGTATAGCACTGCCGTTCAGATTGTACTGAAGTTTTCTGTAGTTCAAAACATTTTAAACCAAAAACTGTAGGGAAATGAAAAATAATTACCGTAACGTAATCAAAATAACAAATGTTGTTTAATTTATAAATATGATAGTGCTAGTAATATATAGTAGCTACCAAAGATTTTGAGCCATAGATTTTATCTATTATTTAACTAAATTATGTTCTAAAAGTCGATGCCACTGCAACAATGCCTACAGTTTACTTTTGAGTTAAGCCCTTTCTGTGTTTAATCGAAATGGACCAGATTGTATCGGCCCAAATATTGATGCACTAAATTAATAGTTGTGTTTTAGCTAGATTAACTGTGTTACCGATAATATGCATAGATAATATGTACTCATCTAGATTTTTTTGGAGGTGTATTCCAAAAAATTTATAAGTAATACATACATCTATTTTTGGTATAAAATATTGACAATTGCGCAAACGCTGGCAAAAACTAGTAGCAAAGAATTTTGCTATATATAAATTAATTGCAAAACATATGAGTAAATGATCCTCTTTGTAAATAAATGAACTACAATAATTAACCGGTATTCATGGAAAAGCAATCTCATTTATTGAAATATACTTCATTTAAAATCCAATAACCGAATCAAAGGGAATTCCGTAGCGTATAGTAAAACACCTGTAAGTTTTTATATTAAAGTTCAGATTCTGAAACCGTAGTAAATCAAAATAGCCCCGGTAAGCAACGAGGTTCATTAACTTTTTAAAATGTGGAAATAGTACAATGTATTGATTTTTAAATGACTACACGGCTAAATACGAATCTTTATGATTTAAATTTAAACACTTGGATAAATACATTTCTTGAAACATTACTGAAATATGAAAGTTAATCAGCAAGAATTATATAGATTATCATGTGTAGGAGTGTGTATCACACATAGGAGAGCCGTCATATACAATACCTTTTTTTGCATTACTGTGTTATAAGCATGAAGCAATCGTGGTGATCTGTTGTACAAAGTCGCGGTAGATAAGGATTTATTATCACGATTTTCACTGTGTTATTTCAATATCGGTGTAGACGTATATATACCTTGTACTGTTATAAAATAATCACCTTTTCATTAGAAATGAGCAAACAAAAAAGTATTCTCAAGCTATAACTATTTTATTAATTATTATATTATTAATTATTTTATTTTGCTAAATATTTCTTTAATCCCTCTACCTACTTATAAACCTAATTAAGTAACTTAAGTAGGGTCATATTTTCACTTGCATAAATATAATTGTTATTTTCATATATTTTTATTTACACAACATCCTGAATGGAACTATCGACATAATAAAGTTGACTGTATTTTATGAAATGAATTTTTAAACACCCACGTCGTCCTGAACAGCTCGATTCTCTCGCGTAGCGATTCAGCTTTTACTTTTATCCAGCTTTAATATTCCCTAACTTTAACTAATAAACAAGCAAAACCTGTTTTATGTAAGAGCAAAAAGCTTTACAAAATAGCTGAGTTGTGACTTGGCATCAGATACTTTTTTTTTTACATTGAATCACAAATTTTTTATTTATTATAATAGAACATTGTCTGATTCCTTGGACGATTGATTACATTGTAACCTTTATTGGCATTTTTAGATTACATTTTCATTGGAATTATTTTTACTCTAATACAGAAAGGACAAGTAAAGAAAATTAAAAGAAATTACTTATTATTGAATTTATAAATTCATGAAAAATTATTTTATTCAATGGCACAAATGCCTGGCGATAAATATTGCACATCGACTTTTGGAAAGAGACTATTGGTTAATTTCGGCTTCGTTTGGCATTATCTCTGTCGCGAGAAATACTAACAGTTTGGTATCTATTAGGAGCTATTAAAACAATTATGATTTGCTTCTTTTGATAATTCTTTGTATAAAATACATAAACTTTTTCTATAGGCAATAAGACAGCAGTCTTTAGTTAACTTGTAAGTTGCTTCTAATTTAAATAGTATTAAGAGCGAATACTACCATTATCATGTCAAGTTATTAACATGCTACTCGATTTTTAAAAGCGTACATGAAGTTCATCAAAAAGGTAAATCAAAGCAGGTTCGTCACACCGTGTTTAGGATATCATAATATAAATATCCTACATCCTGGACTTTGGAAAACAAATAAGATCAATCTAGAGTGGTACACTACCGATGCTTCAGCTGCGACACGGGACTCCGAGGCCTTTTGCTGCACCACGACACCGCAACCTCGCACTGCGAGATAAAGACGAGGAACTACCAAAACACCACACTGGTAAAGCTTTCGGTCATCCACCTTACAGTCCTGATTTTTCACAGTGTGATTTCTTCTTGTCCCTAAAATTAAAAACCAGCTAAAGGGGATATAGTTTTCATCGCCAAAAGATGCGCTCACTGCGTTCGAGAAGGCAGTTGAGGAAGTACCTGTTGTAGACTGGAATATGTGCTTTGAAAATTAGTACAGACGCTTGAAACTTTATACAGACGCTGGCCCCCTCGGCCATTCTTTAAAAATATGTAATAAACCTAACTTTCAGAACATTTTTATTTTTATTATTTATTAATTATCGACTACGAAAGTTTCTTATTAATTATCTGGAATTTATTTTAAGATTTAACATCCATGGGTTGGTTTTGTGCTTTAAAATGTCCATAGGCCATGACTACGAAAAAAAGCTTCTGAGTTAAGAACGAAAGTTAAATAAATAAAAAGAAAACTGATGAATTACATAATAATCTAAAAAAGTCTGGTTTACTTTAGTGTTGCAAGTTGAAAAATATATGCGACATTTTGTAAAGTTTCATTTGAACACTACTCTGTAATGTAATTTTTTTTGTAAACTAGACATAGTATATTTGTTTCAGGTCTTTTAATACAAACTCTAAGAGCTTTCGTAAATATCGGAGTAATAATCAAGAACTTCAAACTCGTTAATGGTCTTATAAAACCAAATGGGAGACAAGAATTTGCAAAGAATATTTTCAACATGACTAAAATTTGTACAAATTTTACAAAAGTTAGCAATTTAATAGAAATACTCCGAGGTAGTCTGTGGGAACGGAAGTGTATTATTTTATATTAATGTACAACCTGATTTATCTTTCGATAAAATTTTGTAAATTTCAATATTAATTAACAGAGCAACAGTAATTTTTTGCGAAACTCAATAAACGTTAGTAATAGACCAGCCCTTTGCAAGCCACTAAGTGCGTTGTAAGGTGGCATTGGCTAAAAGGTGAACATAATAAATTGAATCATGAAACGGCAATAGCCTTAGTGTATCAGTGGTAAGCAAGGATAACCAAACTACTAGAAGGAACTCCTAAATCACTGATATTTTTCTGATTGAGGTGCCTATTTCCAACAAGAAAGATGAGTTTTCCTGTATTAAGCTTTTGAATACATATTGTTTCTTGACTATTAATATCTTAGGTAATAGTAAAACATAAGTAAATCTTACAGTACAATGCTCCTATATGTCCCACAAATAAAGAAAGACCTCACACCTACTATCAAAATGACTTCTGATAGACACTTCTGATAGAACGAGCCCAGGGTCGGCTAGCTCAGCAGCAATTGATACATCAATAGCCGATCATTATATAAAAGGGTGCGGGGTCGCTGATAACTCGGTCAGTAACTCACTAGCACCACAGTCTGGTTGCGTCAAAAAAATAAACAATGAACAGGTTATAAATGAGCTGAGGAATGTAAACTGGAGTGAGATATTATCATGTCATAATCCGGATGCCGTACACGAGATCATTTGGCAACATTTTAATAATAATAGGTCTTTACCTATGAAACTGCCGTTGTGCCGTACTGGCCATTTCAAATGAAAATATTTTTTTTTTTGACTGATAATTCTAATTTCAAATTAATTTTATTTGACAAACATGGAATTCTTTTTCTAAAATCGTCATTTGTTTAATAGTTAGTGTTTTGTTTTCAACGCATTCGAACATTTTTCGTCATCATGGATAAGTTAAAAATTCGAGTAATTATGGAGTATGAGTACCGTCGTGGCAGCAAAGCGGCACAAGCGGCACGCAACATCAACGATGTTTACGGAGCGAACACTACAAACGAACGCACCACCCGTCATTGGTTTACCCGCTTCCGTTCTGGAAATTTTGACCTGAAAAATGAACCCCGTAGTCGTCCGAAAACTTTGGTCGACAATGACGAATTAAAGGCAATTGTGGAAGCTGATGAAACTCAATCCACGGCTGAATTAGCAGCAGCTTTCGACGTTAGCATCAAAACAATATTGGTCCATTTGCGTCAAATTGGTAAGGTAAAAAAGCTTGACAAATGGGTACCCCACGAACTCAATGACCGCCAGCGCGAAGTACGCGTGGAGACGTGCCTTGCACTGCTCAGCAGGCATACAAATGAAGGAATTCTGAACCGCATTGTTACTTGTGACGAGAAATGGATCCTGTTTGACAATCGCAAGCGCTCAGCAAGTTGGTTGGACCCTGGTTCAGCACCCAAACAATGCCCTAAACGAAAACTTACCCCTAGAAAAGTGATGGTCACTGTTTGGTGGTCTAACGCGGGTGTAATTCATCACAGCTTCTTGCCAAACGGGACAAACATTACTGCAGATGTGTACTGTGAAGAACTGAACACAATGATGGAGAAGCTCGCACGTCTCCAACCAGCTTTGGTCAATCGTTCGGCTCCACTGCTCCTGTACGACAACGCGCGACCTCATACTGCACAGCAGACGGTCTCCAAGCTACAAGAGTTGGGGTTGGAAGTTCTCCGTCATCCGCCGTACTCACCAGACCTTGCGCCTACAGACTTCTACTTTTTCCAGAATTTGGATAACTTCTTGGCGGGAAAAAAATTCAATACCCGAGAGGCAGTACAAAATGCCTTTGAAGAATTTGTTGCCTCCCGTCCAGCTGATTTCTTGAAGAAAGGCATCAATAAGCTACCAATGCGTTGGCAAAGATGCATTGATTGCATGGGTGATTATTTTGATTAATAGAAATAAAAAATATATAAGAAAATTACGCTTCATTTATTTCGTGAAAAACGGCAATTTCATAGGTAAAGACCTAATATATATGACAAATGGCCCTATTATGTAACTATACTATATATAGTAGAAGTTCAGTATGAAAATCGGTAAATAACACTATAAAAACAATAAAAGAGATCAGCTGTTTATAATTTAGCAAAAAGATCCGGTGAATATGGAAAATAGAATTATTATTGAAATAATACCACCAGCAATTACCCATTTCATAAACTGTTGTAAAGTGCGTCGACATATCCGAATGGCCTGGAATTAATATTGGCCGAATATATTGGAAATTAAATAAATGTATTCCTAAATAAACGTAATAATGAAAACCAGTACGGATTCAAAAAAAAAAGAGTAATTCTCAACTTTTGTGTAAGTTCTCTAAAGAAATCAATAAGTACTTGGATGAACAAAAAAATATACTACTTTGACTTATTAAATTATAAAATACTTTTTAAGAAACTTGAGCAATGTGGCCTACAGGGACCATTATTATTATTATAATTTATTTTAAATTACCACACGAATAGGAACAATCATGTTTAAAATACATAACACTATTAGTTCAGCCCAAGACTCAATCATCGGTCCCACTGAGTATCTTTTATACGTCTAAGGAAGGCTCGATTTACCAATTTGCCGAAGTTTAATTGGATTCCACATATGCATTTTGTAAAGTTAAGATTACCTTATAAATCACTAAGATTATTATATTTAGCTTTGGCAGACTAAATATTTGATTATGGCATGTCCTCATATGGTAGAACAAATAAAACTCACATAAATTATACATATAAATAATTTACAAATAACATAAAAAAACAATTGTACCTCTTAAAATAAAAATAAGTGTAACAACGATTATTCGAATCTTTTTCAATACAATAATGTTTTGTCGGTAAGAAGAAAAGTTGAATTATCAGTATTAAATAAGGATTCATGTAATGTTAAAAACCTCATAGAATATAAGCGTAGTGATAAATTAAAACCAATTAGTCCGATCAATCTAGACATTCGAAGGTACATAAATTTATAACAAGCTGAAAATCAGTAAAATCTTTCAAAGTAAAAATATATAAAATTTGAAAGTCCCCATCTTCCCCTGTGTGGAAATTTTTTTATTTAAGGTCAAATAAAATTAGATTTTTGCAAATTTCGCAAAATGCCTCAGACAAAAATTGTAGATCATTAAATTATCTATAAAAAATATATTTACAACTTATTTTCCTAACTTTTACATTTAAAAACTTATTAAAAACTAACAGGAACTCTCAAATTTCATTCGCAATCATATTTTGAACGATTTTAGCGATTTTCAGCTTGTTGTAAATTTATGTAGCTTCACTCTAATTTTTTGGTATAATTCGACCGGACTAAATTGCCTATATGAAAACATTTAAATCAGAAAAATATATATGTTAAGTGAAAATGGAATATGTGTTACCAGACTTCTTACACAAATTACCTTACTACATTGTTAATAAGTACCTATGTATCAGGAACTAAATGTAAAACTTATCCCAAACAATATTTTATAGAACTAGCTGGAGTGTATTATTAGTTAAGTACGTTTATTTAAAATCCATAATTGTTTCGCGAACGCCACCGTCACCTGTTAACCTAGCAATAAGATTTGTTGACGTTACTGTGAATAAAAACCTTTGGTTCTTTTCTATGAGTTAATCAATAAAAAATTCAAAACACTTTTAATTTTGAGTTGATTTTTATACGAGCTTTTTTATGAAAAAATGGCATTACAAAATTTTCTGTTTATAAAATTATGTAATGAGTCCTCTTCCGACGCCGGTATTTCATGAAGGTTGATGAAACAAGACGGCATGGACTTCCGTGATCTCGCTTTAGTGTCACTAGCTTATAATGTGACCGAAACTTATTGACCATGCGTGATGTGCCAATGCTGAGAGTCCCATACATGAAAAAAAACAACCTTTAAATATTGCTTTTAAATTGAAAAAAGCTGGTAAGTTCTCAATATTCTCATTGAAAAAAAAAACATAACCAGGCTAATGTTCATAGTTTGTCAACACTGGCTGCCTGGTTCCTGCCTGAATACACGCTACAACAGCAACTTTGTTTCAGAATAGTAGTACTCTGATTAATTGCTTAAAGCAGTTGCTATAATACCATACGTAATGAAATTTTATTTTAAACTTGTTGCTAGATTTTCATAGAATCCGAGGTAATTAAATTAGTTTAAATCACTAACAGATAATAATAATAAATAATACTTAACAATATTTTCGTATAGTATGATTTTCAAAGTAATCTGTAGTTCACAATAATGATAATAATAATTATATAGGAATAAGTAGATACTTTAATTTCTATGCTTTAGGGATTTGATAATTCGCCACAAAACCACTTTTGGGTGACTCTTAAGTAGGTATATGTATTTGTTTCTATCTTTTCAGCATCACTGCCTGCAAAAAAACTGTCTGTTATTGTGATGCGCCCACGTCAAAAAAGGTATTAATGTGTGCTTTCAAAGAAATAAAGAGCTACAACTTTTTTTGAAACTTTGTAAAATCAATGAAATGAAAATGAATCAAATGAAATCAATAGTGTTATTTTAGTTGAATTGACATAAACGGTCACTTTAATTAATTGCACCCGCGGTCGTTATTAGAATGGCGGGTGAAACACATTTTTGAGTGACCTTATTGTGTGATTTATTGTAAACTTTATTTTTGACAAGACTTTTAAAACAATAACGAAATACATAAAAAAGTTTCTGTGCATTAGTATCGGAGAAAATTCATCGTGCCACCTAATAAGATATTGCGCGATTCTGTCGTTTAAAGTGATTCAGAATAAAGAACCTGTGATTGACGAATATGCACTAACATCTCTTCAACCCGCTAAATTCTTAGCAGAACTATGCCCTAAAACTGGTACTGTCCGTGCCACTGTCGTATCGTACGATATTTGCGCTGGTTTGTACGTGCTCGGACAACTGCTTCGCAAACCCTTTCGCAATTTAAAAATATTTAACGTATAATATTATACGAACGCTACAATCGGCTTAGTTACCTTTTATCCTTTTATCTCTGCATGGTCTCTTGCCTGGCCACACCTTTCCTACAAGAGCAGACTCTTGTCTTGATCACGCTATGCTAAAACTAGATTCCAGTTCTAATTCCGCTTCTATTGGTGTTTTAAATACCACTGTCACGGATCATAAACTAGTTTTAGTGAAATTCCTAAATTTTTATAAAAAGACCACTACCTCTAACTATAAAATTATAACAAACTGTGAGTACGCTTATAAAACTCTTATAACTTCTGACGTGTCGTTCTTTAATACATGCGTATTCCTGAAACTTTTGCCAACGCTTTTATAGAAATGATTCGGGCAGCTATCCAAGCCAACTCTACGTCCATCAATGTATCAAGTAGCAAAAGAATTGTGAAGCCGTGTATAACTCCAGGAGTCTTAAAATGTATTAAAGTTCGAAATAGCATCCAACTTAAGCTTAGCAAGGAGCCCACAACACCATTTTAAAAATAACCTTTAACCGATATCGTACTTTTTGTTCGAATCTCATCAACATACTCAAACGTAGATACAATAGTGAAAATATTAAAAATTTAGTAAATAATCCTAAAAAGCTATGGGCGAGGAAGCTATAGGAAAGCTGACGCAATATAAGCCTCCGAAAACGATAAAGCACTGGCAGTGCACCTGGCTGGGCATAAGCACTGCATTCTTTAAACGGGCTATAGACTTTGTTGTACCTTATATTTGCAAGTTGGCTAACCTTTATTTTCGAACTGGAGTTTTTCCCAGTGCACTTAATCGATCTGTGGTGACATCTGTTTACAAGAGCGGAGACAAAACTGATGTAAAAAATTATAGGCCAATCTCTATTTTAACGATCATTTGTAAAATAATTAAAAGTAAGAGACTGATTAATTACCTAGAAAAATATAAAATCCTATCTAAATTCCAATATGGCTTTCACCGAGGAGTATCGACTCAAGATGCAATCTTAGATCTTATCACTAATATAACTAAAGAAGTCGACAATAGTAACAAACAATGGTAAAAAAATAACTGTATTTCTAGACCTCAAAAAGGCGTTTGACACAGTTTCTGTCTCAGTTCTTGTAAACAGACTAGAGAGTTTAGGGATTAGAGGGCAAGCTCTCTCACTGTGAAAATAGGCAATTTCATCAATGAAGAAGAAGCAGTGAAATTTGGAGTACCACAGGGGAGCGTTCTGGGCCCGACTCTATTTCTTATCTACATCTACTAAATGGCGATAGGAGCAGAATACTTTCCTATGCGGATGCTACTGCTTTTGTCTTTTCTGCCAAAACTTGGAGTTTTGCTCATGAAATGGCTATGCTTGGTTTAGCTCGTATATTGGACTGGCTAAGAAAGAACCTTCTAACCTTAAATATTCGAAAGACCAACTACGTCAAGGCACGGGTAGTATATAGTAATCACACAAAAATTGAGCTCTGTTATATTATTTGCATTTAGGTAAGTAAATTAACGTAGAAAGTTAATTTTTACATGTAATTCATGAAGATTTATTAGTCTTACTCGCCTGCAGTGCTATTTTCCTTTGTACGTTCTCCTCTGTCGCATCACAATATGTCCACTCACCACACACAGTTGGAAAACAACCTGAACAATAAGGAACTTCCTGAAGTTCGAGTCAAAAATGGCAGAATTCCAGGCTGAGCTGGCACAAGCGGCTTCCTCGAACCGTAAGAGTCCTACAATAGACGGTATTTAACACTGAGATCCAATCGTTCAAAGCCTTTGTTTGCAATGGTTTCTCCGTGTTGCGCGCCGAAGTTGCTGTACTATGAGTTTAGAATGAGTTTAGATCGCATTGAGATGCGATTCCGCAACAATATGCTGCTTGTGCACAGTATACCAGAGCAGCCCGGTGAAGATTCTTCTGCTAAGGTCATCTCCAGCCTGGCCTTGACGTGTAAGGTGCCTTCTCTGACCGCTAGCAGTATAGCCGCTAGCTACCGGATGGGAAAACGCGCCAACAACATCTTGCAATCCATTGTGGTCAAATCCACGAATTCACACGTTCGTGCAGCTTTCAGTGCAGAGGTCGCACTCAAAGGCTCTAAAATTACAATTTCAGAGTTTTTAACTTAACCGCGACATGAAGCATTCATGGCCCCTCGACAAAAGTTCGGCATTTCCAACTGCTGGACCCTGGATGGTCTAATCCGGGTTAAGACCCCGGATAGCAAAAACTAAAATTGGAATCCATGACTGAATTTCACTCAATTTTTTTTAAACACCGAAAGTGACTAAATATTTTACAATATTTTTAGTTTATTCTGTCTTCATTTATAAACTTTTTAGACACTAACTCCATGGTTATCAATTTACACAGCACATAAAAACTTATTTTGATTACAATTACTTAATCTCTTTATAAAGCGTTGTAACCCGCGACACTCATCACGTGTCCGAAACAAGGATTGTTACTAACTAGTCAATTCATGCATTATCGACGGCGGCGGCGGCGTTCGCATAGTAAACACGTTCTTTGTTATTGTTTACTTGATAAGCCATGAATCTGGCAGTTTGATTTTTTGCATATTTCTCAAATTGGATAAGTTATGAGATGAAACGTATTTTTCCTTTTCATGTTATGTGGTTCTGTTTATTTTATATATAGTTTACACTTGTTTGTATGTGTTAAGTTGGGTTTTGTTGTTATGTATTTCTTTTCAAAACAATAATGCATTGGAAATATATACATTGATAGCTTTTTGTCTAACTGCTAGTATGATTTATATTAGTCCATGTCGTGTACAACTTGTGTTTTAATATGCACAATAGTTATACTTTACGATAATTAACTTTACTGGACATAATATATTATTGTTCTTTTCTCTTATCCCCATGATTATTTAATGTACGCATTCTCCACTTGGGTTGTCACAATTGTTGTTAGTTTGGGTTATGCAACTAATTTTATTTTACAGCTATTTATTTATATATTTTTGTAATCCTTTTTTTTAGTATTTACTTAAGAGTTATGTGTGCTTCTTAATATATTCTACACTGAACAGGAATTTTAAAAATTAACTTTGATTTTTGGGTGTTTAAATGTTTATTATGATTTGTGCATATGTACCGTGTATATTGCATATATGATTTTATAGCGAATTTCTTCTTCACTGCTAGCGTGTGGACTTCTTCATAATTTATATACCTATTCTTTTTGTTATTTATACTGTTTAATTTATTTATACTGTTTAACATTTTTTTATTATTTTTAGAAGCAAGTACTTTATTCAAATGTTGCAATCCAGAATGTTGCAGTTTAGAATATTGTTCTGCTTCGTCGGCGACAGACGGCAGTTTCCATAGTCTGACCCAATCGTTAGACTCTCTATTTGTTGAGCACATTTTCCGATATACCTAGTATACACGCTATCCTTGTGTCAGAATCCTTTTTTAAGCCTTTTCTTTCTTCCTATTCCTACACCCTACCGGGGTACCACCTAATTCGCAATGAAAGAACTGGCAAGGGTGGAGGTGGAGTAGCTATATACCTCAGAAGTCATCTTTCTTACAGCATCGTCAGTGCATCCTCATCTCAGTACTCTGAGTCTTCTGAGTATCTTTTTATTGAAGGTTTTGTGTGGAGTTTTTTACTGCCCTAACCTTCAAATTGATTATTTCAAGTCATATGAGTCGATGCTGGAGTCGCTGGTGCCCGCGTTTGATCATACCATAGTCATGGGTGACTTAAACACCTACCTCCTTTAACCGGACTCTCGTTCCAACAGACTACAATCAATCATTGCGAGCACTAATCTCAATATACTGCCTTTAACTGCAACTCATCACTTTCCGAATTGTCAGCCGTGCCTATTAGAACTAGCTATCGTTTCTTCTCTTGATCATGTTGGCACCCATGGCCAACTTTCTGCTGAAGCCTTTTCCTACCAAGACCTTGTTTTCCTCTCCTATAAAGTTCGATGTCCTAGCCTTGTGTTATTTTAAAACGCAATTTTAACGGCATTGACAAACAAAATTTTATGATTGACCTTAGCAATTCTGGCTGGGACTCGGTGTTTAGTGCTCCTACCATAGACTCGAAGTTGGAGATCTTTGGTAACATTTTATTGCAGCTGTTCGACGTTCATGCACCACTTCGGCCAGTCCGCCTTAAACACCTTCCCGCCCCTTGGCTCACAAGCGATATTAAAATCACGATGGCTAAACGTAATTCCGCAAAAGTAAAATATAAACATAATCCCTGCGAAGAGAACTGCCGTCGTTAGAAGGACTTACGTAATCGTTGTAGTAGGATGTGCAGAGATGCCCAACGCCTGCATATACACCGTTCTGTGGCAAACGGCGTCCATAGTAAAGTGTGGTCATTCTTAAAAACCCTGGGAATCGGTAAATCCAGGTCTGCTCTTCCGCTAAGGCTTGATCTTGATTCATTAAACTCCCCGAATTATTTTCTCCTTTAGGTCTGTATCGGAGCAGGAAGTTGAAAATAACATTTCAGAAATCAAATCTAACGTAGAGGGCATCGATGGCATAAGCCGTCGTATGATTGAACTCGGCTCGGCGGTCCTCATTCCTATACTTTGCCATATTTTCAACTTCTCGCTCAGTACTGGAACTTTTCAGAGCTGTTTGCGCAAGGCAGTTATAATTCCTGTTCCTAAAACCACCAGTCCTACAATACCTTTACCGTTACTTTGTAAAACCACCATTACTTTAGACCCATTTTCATTCTTCCTTTTCTTTCTAAGGTGCTCGAATGACTTGTGTTCAACTAAGTTCATTCATAAATTCCTTAGGCTTTTTAAGTACATATCAATCTGGGTTTTGTGCAGGACATAGTACTGCGACAGCATTGATAAATGTTACTGATGACATTCGTTTAGGGACGTCGCTTAACGCAGTTGATAGTAATATTATGTTGGCTATGCTTCAGAATGTATTCGGATCTGATTGGGAAGTCACATGGTTCCGTACCTTGTCGGGCGACAGCAGTATGTTAGCGCTGATGGTAGGCTTACTTGATATATATATGATAGATGATAGCGCTAACTTTTGTGACGTGATTGCTGGTGCCTCAAGGTGGAGTCCTTCCTCCTCTCCTATTTTCCATATTTATTAACTTTGTGATCCCTTTACTTTCATGCCAGTACCCTTATTCATAAAATAAATGATAATCTCGCAGTTATTTCTAATTGGAGCGAATCTTATAGCCTTACCATCAACCCGAACAAGTCGCAAGCTATCATCATTGGCAGTGCTAAGCAGATTGCGAGACTTAATCAAATTACCATTCTGCAAATTACTTTGAATGGTGTAACCTTGGGCGTTAGTGCTGTTGTTCGGAATCCGGGCGTTCTCTTTGACTCTACACTCTCTTAGGCACCGCACATATCTGAGGTCAGTAGGAAGATTTACGCAGCGTCTGGGTCACTGAGAAGATTTAGGAACTGGTTGCCGCTTCGGACCAAGATTGAACTTACGCAATCACTTCTCTTGCCGATCATGGACTATGCTGATCTCTGCCGCATTGATCTGAATGAAGACTTGCTCAGCAAACTTCAACGCCTCCAAAACCTATGTGTGAGACTCATTTACGGATTGCGCAAGTTCGATCATGTTTCGGAATTCCGACGGAAACTTAAGCGGTTACCTATCAGGCTGCGTCGCGAGGAGCACGTTCTAACTCTAATGTACAAAATACTGTATGACCCTCGTACTCCTGCTTATCTCAAGGAGCGGTTTAGGTTCTTCGGTCCTGGCCATGGTCACTGCCTTCGGTCGGACGGTGACAATAGGCTGGAAACTTTGCTTACTTGATCTGGTTACTTTTATGAGTATTTTACTGTGAAAGCTGCACATCTCTGGAATTCACTGCCGTCTGCCATTCGACATGCTTAGTCTTTTGCTATCATTAAATCAAGATTACACAATCTTTTTTTAGAGAAATTATAGATTGCGATTGTATATGTATCTTTGTATTTTCATGTTACTTATTTATACTATTAATTAGTATATATGTATATATTTATGAATATTAAAATTGTATGTATGCTTATAGAGCTATATATTTTATTTTTTATTTTTATTTAGTAAAATATCTTCCGCTCACGTACTAGATTTCCAGTTACACAAAGGTTGTCTGGAAGAAATCGCTGCCAGCGATAAGACCACCTTTGCCCACATTCGATTTTAGTAATTTTCCGCAAATATTTTTATTGTAATGTTTACGTTGTGTGAGCAATAAAGAGTTATTATTAATATTATTCTTATTCTTATGTATGCATTGCTCCCAACACATCATCACAGCCTGCGAACATCTTACACAGAAAAATTCACAGCTGCTCAGGTTCTCATAACTATCCGTTTCTTTGTCCGGTTATAAGCAAAGTTAGTCATCTTATCTTGGCATTTGTGTTGATCGGAGGCTTAATTGGCATCCACAGTTAGAATCTGTCTCAAATCGGATAAGAAAACTAAATTGAGTCTTTAAAAAATTAAGGTCGATAATGTCTAGTTATATTTTAAATAAAATATACATAACCATAGCTCAATCCAATATAGCTTAATTTATCCCAATATGGGGAGGTGCCAATAAAAGTGAGTTTCTACATCTGGAAAGGGCACAAGATCGCTGATAAAAATGATTTATTTCAAACCTCACAGATTCTCTACACAAGCTCTATATAACATTAACAATCTCTTATCAGTTTGAAAGTTATACATACTCAACTTGACCCTACAATGTCATAAACCCTTACCATTTAAACCATCACGTCATAGGGAAAAATGAAACGACATCGTTGCTCATTCGCCACTTGAGCGTACCGTATTTGCTAGAAGGCACTATCAATCTCAGTCTGCATATATTTATAATAAGGTTAATAAATTACTTCAAATTTATCCGATGCGGTTACGTATGTGCAAAATAACATTAAAGCAATGGTTGGTTTCATTATGTTATAACGAAGTAATAACCTTTCAACTTAATTTATTAATATATATATATATATATATATAATTATAATTATAATTTATTTAATAAAAAATAATTTCTTAACCATGAAACCCAAATAGACCCTCAACCACATGCACGCTCATACAGAACCAATGAACACACACACGTACACACATTTATACACTTACACACACACACACACACACACACACACACACACAAGCAGATAGGCACACACTACACTATCTAAAACCTACATTGCTACACCTGCAACAACATGCTATCTTGTATTATTAACATTTTTTTTATTTTTAATTACTTAATTATGTGAAAAGATAAATGTAAAATAAAACAAAAAAAATATGTAATACCTAATCAACATTGTAATCTTATGTAGTCTATAAGGGGAGTAGCGGGTCATTCCCTACACAAGTATCTCATGATTTACTTAATGGGAAGGCTCAGTAATTTTATGTTAAAAAAGATTACTTAATAAATAATAAATATTTTTTCATTGAAAAGTTCGCGGCCTAATATAGCGGCCTATAGCGTTGTCTATCATTATACAACTACCCTCATTTGAAACCTAGACTCTTTGTCATCTGTTCAAATTTATCAGAGATACATGCGTAATAATTTATTTTATTGAACACTTACTCTCAGTTTCATTAATTTAGAAAATGGATAGAAACGAACTAGACTCACGATTCCTAGAGACTGTTTAGAAACGAATTTTGGCAAGGTTTGTTACCATGGACGAAATTATTCATCACTATACTCCTGAATCCAAACAACAATCCAAACAATGGAAGCGACCCGGATCTCCGACCCCCAAGAAAGCCAAGGTGTGTTTTTCAGTAAACAAGGTTATGGCATCGGTTTTCTGGGACTCTAAGGGTGTCATCTTGGTTGATTACTTAGAAAGAGGTCAAACTATAAATTCTGCATACTACTGCACACTATTACGTCGTTAACGCGAAGAAATAAAGTCTAAAAGACCAGGATTGTTGACCAAGAAAGTTTTGTTTCATCAGGGCTATGCTCGTGATTACAGATCTGCAAAATCGATGGCTCAAATAGTGAATTTAGGTTTCGAATCGCTTCCTTATTCCCTTTATTCACCTGACTTGGCTTCTGACTTCCACCTATTTCCAAAACTAAAAAAATACCTAGATGGAATTAATTTTTCTACCAATGAGGAGGTCAAAGTGTCCGTGGATGCCTTTTTTGAAGACGTTGACGAGACCTTCTATTTAAATGGGATCAAGGCTGTGGAGGACCGCTGGACTAAAAGTTGTGACCTAGGAGGAGAGTATGTAGAAAAATAAATATAAAAATTTGCATTATTCCTTTGCTTTCTTATTTAGGCCGCGAACTTTACAATCCACCCTCGTATATTCGATGAACGACCAAAATAGTTTGGAATTTTTTTCTATAGATTCCTCACATTGTTTGATGTAAGCAGGATAACATTTTACCTGTAAGTTTTTAGCTCTTTGACGTAAAAGTGAAAATGTATTGTAATCTGAAATATTCCCGTACGTACGATATTTTTTAAGAACTAATTCTTTTCTCTAAGAAGATGCTTTAACGAAGAATTGTACCACGGTGGATATCTAGCGCTAGACAATAACTTTTTAGGTACAATTTTTTTTATTACATCATCTAAACAAATAAAAATTATCTACGGCTTTGTCAAGCGGTATTACTCTAATTCAAGCGGTAATACACTCGTATAGATTTCTAATTTAACTATTTTATAATGTCCTAAGTTTCATTGCCAAGCTTAATTTACCATTCTTGTCTAGAAATTCGGGGACATCAAAATGTTAGTCAACGAATAAGAATTAAATAAATTCTATACCTTCATATGTGGCTTGACATCCCAATACGACACGATAGAAATGCGGTAGTGTCGCAAGTGTCTTCGCATTCCGCAGAATAATGAATGGTTTAGGGCTTTAAGTAACGTTTGTATTCATTCGTTAAACTGTTTTTCAGTAGGTGATTTTATGAGTTGCGCTATATTTGTTGTAATTGAGTCATTAAGTATTTATGAATCTGATATTAGTTTTACTTAAAGCTGCATGAAGGCTAAGTGGTCATTACACAAATCCTACAAAGGAATTCGAAATATGTAAGATTCGAAAATGCCTGCCTCAATTGTTGTTAATACGTGTAAATGGTTTTTTGTGACAACCAAGTAATCGTCCCAAAAATATCAAATTCATAAACAGTTCCCAGTTGGAACTTCTTTTATTTGACAAGTACGTTCAAAATTTCTTCAGTGTCTGAGTTTGTATAATTAAACAAGTTTAAGGTTTATTCCATTAATCCCCACCATCAAATCCCCACCGGTGGGGATTGTTGTTTTTTTTCTAGAAATCCCCACTATTTATATCAACTCAGCTTAGTGGGGATTTTTGGAAAAATAAGTAACAATCCCCACCAGTTGTTGTTTTTTCTTAATTATTAAACAAAAGATGCGGCGCTTTAGGTGATCAATTTAATTATTTCAGAATTCATTACAAAATTAATTTTAGAAATGTTAAGTGAGTTATTTTCATAAATTTTAAAACTACAGCTTTTACTTACGCGTCAATGTCGGAAAAGTCCGACTAGTTTCGGACTCGTATGGATTCCATCATCAGGACTGAGTGCAGTCGCGGTCTTGTCTCGCCTCACACAGCCGCAACTGTACTCATTACAAAATTGTTTACATAGAATATAACAAAACTTCAGTCACCGGAAATCTGGTTTATCATAGATGCAATATGCAACCAGAGATATCAATATACAAAAAGGACAATAGATATGAATGCATAGTTCTACTGATAATTTTATATTATGTTTGGTTTAAAAATTGGCGTGTAGGATAGATAAGTTACATTTGATGATTCTGGGTACTTAAATAAAATATTTTATGTAAGTACCCTCTTTTAATTGATTCATTACTGGACATAGTGGGTAATCAGTTATAAGTTAGTGTCGAGGAGCACAACCTTCGCGACGTTCAACCTCATTACTTAGCATCTTAGGTTAAAAAAAAAATCTATTTATAATATCTGACTTCTTTTGTTTTTCCGTGTAATTTTTTTTATTGTGATATTTACCGACTGCGTAATATGTAAATTAACTAAAATGGGAGAATGTTCTTCTAGTTCTATGTTTGATTACATACATAAACAAAACAGTAAGATACTTGTGCGTGCGGGACATCAATATTGTCTTAAAAAGAAATATAAAAATGGTGCAAATATATGGGAATGTGCAAAAAGAAAAAAATCAAAGTGTAATGGATCTATTACTATTCAAGTAAGTTACTTATTTACAAATTCAAGATTAACTTTAGACTTATGCATATTCATTCAATATATTTCCGAAAGTGACTTCATTGCATTACATAGTCTTTCATAATGATATTCTAACTGAAAGATCTAGTATTTGCTTACTTCGGGCATATACATCCGAAAATAGATAGCCTGATAATAAGATCGGTAATGAAAATTACAAATATGTTAAATTGTAGATGTATTTATTTGTTACAGAATAATAATATCGCCAAGGAAAAGCCACATAAATGCACACCAGATTTTGAAGAAAATGAAATAGCTTTAAAAATACAAAAACTAATGAACAATATATCCACTCCGGACTTACCCAATGTTCCCACAGCATATCATTCAGCAGCAGCATCGTACAACGATTCAGGGTTCCAATTTAGTGGGTCAAATTTCCCTCTTTTTAGAAATATAAAGAGTACTTTGTATAACCACAGAAATACAACAGCACAAGTTAAAAAAATTGAATTCAGGAACCTCGCGGAAGTCACAGTTCCTCTAAAATTTGAATCATTTCTCATAGCAGATTTTAACGATAATAATACTCGCATATTAATATTTGGTACTGAAAATACACATAGTCGCATGAAAATTATAAAACATTTTTATGGAGATGGGACGTTCAAAAGCTGTTGTTTTCCATTTTATCAACTTTATACAATACATGGTGATCACGGTACCAATGAGAAGACACATATCGTACCATTGTTATACGTTTTGATGAGTGACAAAACACAGAAGTCTTATAACATAGTTTTTTTTATGATAAAACCTATTATACCCACGTGGAACCCACAAACGTTCAGATGCGATTTTGAAAAGGCCACGATTAATGCTATTCAACAGATCTTCCCGGCAGTAACTGTTAGAGGTTGCTTTTTTCACTATAAAAAAGCCATTTGGAATAAAGGGCGAGAATTGAATCTGACGAAATCCATAATTTTCAAGAGACAAATTGAACTTGCTGCAGGACTACCACTTTTACCGGAAAATCTAATTATGGAAGGCTGGTTTTATGTTGTCGGCCAAAGCCCAGACAATCACAACAGTGAACGTTTTCGCAGGTATATGCTAAGCCAATGGATAAAAGAAGATTTTATAAAAGTAGTATGTGTTTACGGAGAGAGGCACAGAACCACGAACTTTTCGGAAGGGTGGCATAATAAGCTTAATGCAGCTATATCTAAGAAAAAACCAAGTTTACTGAAACTACTACATTTTTTGCATAGAGACGCTTTGTTTTATGAAAAAAATGCTAACGAAAGTCACCGTCGGAACCCGCGATCACAAAGAAGCAAAGAAAAAGACCAGTTCATCTTAAATGCACAACAAGAGTTAATGCGTGGCGACATTACAGTGCCACTTTTTTTGGAAATAAAGAGGTAAATTGCGTGATCCTATAACGTTTAAATAGTTTTTGTATAAATCTAGTTAATTGTTGTATATATTTTAGATTTTCGTTTCAATGCAAACAATTCATAATTAAAGTTGATTGTAATATTGACATAATTACGTACTTATCTAATTAAAAGTATTGACCTAACGCATCTTTCTTTTAATAATTAAGAAAAAATAACATCTGGTGGGAATTGTTACTTATTTTTCCAAAAATCCCCACTAAGCTGAGTTTATATAACTAATGGGGATTTTTGGAGAAAAAAATAACAATCCCCACTGGTGGGGATTTGATGGTGGGGATTAATGGAATAAACCAAGTTTAAGGATGAATCTCCATGAGTTTCAACCTCATTTTTTCAATTCCAGGAATGTTATCAAAAACAGCAGGAAAGCTATTATCTCATCCTACCACCTAATAAATGACAAATAACGTGTTGCGATGCGTTATATTAATAATAATATTAAAATCGCATGATTACACGCCACATATGTATTCTCACTATTAAAATAGCCATGTGTCTTTCTAACATAAATACATAACTAACCGCAAATTGAACCGCAAATTAAGCTACCATGGGTTCTTTGGGGTTTTGCTATACATTTTCACGGACTCTGAAAATCTACCCCTTTATCCGGATTGAGATATGTGGGGTGCTAAACGTTGAAAATACAACGAGTATCATTACGGGGGTGCGAATATGCGGTTGCGAATATTCTCCGCATGCTAAGAGTGTATTTTTCTTAAAGAACCGTGTCTAGTAAATAGAGCACATGATGCGCATTACTTTGATCGAACGTCTTTACCGAGCTATTTATTTTTATATTTACTCGTTAAATAAGATACAGTCATATACATATATATATATTAAATTATATAAGAGTATAACTAAGGTGTATTTTTTATCTTTTAAATAACAATTAAGGAAGATACGTTTATTAGTTCTATTAAGATAAAAAATTTATCTTTATATCCGGTGGGTACTCACGGCAAATAACAATTCCTTTTGTTTCGACAACAGATTTACAAATTATTTATTTCAAGCTTAAATTTTTGCGGATAAAGTTTTTGAACATATAAGTAAAATCTGGTATGAAACTTTTAATATCGTGAGGGGCAAAAAAACAAAAGTCAATGCATATGATACGCTGTTCTGTAATTACTTGTTACACTGTTTCCTCCATAGTCCAATACTACGAGGCTTTTAATTCAAATAAGTAGCGATGTTGGCTACCGTATTTCAATCGGTATTGAATCCATGGAATCAGGTCAAATAAGTGCACATTAGAAGCACATGCACACGGAATCACTTACTTATATTCACCAGGTAAGTACAAAGTAGGTACTACGCACGCAAATTTTGTAAATGCATATAAAGTTTAGTCTACGTAAAATAGTTATTTTTCTAAATTTGTAAGCGTACAGTCTGTAAGTCTACAGGTTGTTAGAGAGTGGCGAAAGTATTCGTTAGGTTATGGTATACTCACTTTGACCTTGAGTGGTTGTGGTGCGCGGTTGCGCGGGGCGGGTGGCGACGGCACGGCGCAGGCTGGCACGCAACGAGCTGCGACTGCTCGAGCAAGCAGGCGGGCTCCCACTGACCGACTATCGACCCCGCGCGGCGTCGGCTGCTTACCACCAACCACCGCGTTTCGCGCAACGCTCCCGAAATGTAAGAAGCGACCGATGCTTAAATCCCCATTGTCATTACACCCGCTTGCGATCAATGGCCACGTGTCAACTCACCCTCTGACTTCCTTTAAAAACTTCCAAAAAATAAACTTTGATCAAGCGCTAAATAAAATGTTAGGTTTTCAAAGTTTTTTGTACTCGAAACCCTTGTCTTGCTAACCTAATATAGGTAATCATTTACGATCAAAAGGTAACCTAAGCTAAATAGTAGCGAAGTCATCGAAAACATCAATAATATTCATAAAATAATACTTACTTGAAAAATATTTAAATGCACAGACATGCCTTGTATTGCAGCTTTGTATTTTTATTCACAGTAAAGTTTCCAGGTTTAAGGCACGTGGGCGAGCAAAACGCGACTCCTTATTTCCTTGTTTTAGCAGCTAGCAACTTGTTATTTTACGCGCGTCGGCTAGCGCCAGTTTGGATATGGTTCTTTTTTTGTTGATTGTTGTGTTGAATTTCTATATTGAGTTCTACCACACTCAAAATGCTGTCGTAAATAGACATAGTTCAAATCAAAACTAATTTGTCATTATTTTAATAATAATGAACCTGCCTTTGCATTTTTTTTATTTCACTATTATCATACATTTCTGAATTACAGATAATGCACATTGAAAGTAAATAATCGTAGTAACAGCGGTAAACAAAAATTTTAAGCGACCATGTTTTTTTTCACACTTTATACTTTTTTTTTAAGTTAACCCTTCTGAGACTCTGATTACTAAGACGATATAGTATAGTCATTAAGAAAATTTAAAATAAGACGCCGTGGAAGAAAATTTGGCAACAAGAACAAACAAGGTCGTAGTTTTAAATCACGAGCCATGTCATTCAAATACTTCTGTTGAGTCTATTAGTTTATTTGTAGTTTGGGAATACTATTTAATAGGAGGCCATTGTAGGAGGTTACCTGGGCTTTGTCCATTCAGTAAGAGTGTAGACTCGAATTATTTCAGTGACATCCACAACCACCTTGAGACGGAGGGGCCGAGTTATTCTTTTTAACGGAGACGCAGATTTCTAATCTTTCTAGCCAAATTGAACCCCACAGTGAGCATGTACGTATGTATCTGAAACGTTTTAAATAGAAAATTATAGTCGGCGAATACGCAAATTGGACATTGATGACTTTTCGGTTACTTAGATTCTTGTAGAGATAGGCTCGGAAAAGAAATATTGCGCTAGCCATTTGCATTCTAGAGATCGAGATAAGATACGGGTTATGGAGTAACTTAGCGATGCTGCTGACAAAACCCAATTACAAAATAGTTTTGCGCAGTTGGTTTTTCTTAGGGAACTTTAATACAAACCGTTGATAGTGACTTTACCCGTTCAGGACACCGTCAACGTTGGGACAGAAACTTATAAGTTCTCAATAACTTATGGCCTCACCCAGCTTGTAACATACCAAAGCGCGTTATAGGTTTGTTTGTTTGTCACGCACTAATTGTTGTATCAAATACTTATAACAAAATGTTTTATCAATAATAGATTGAAGCGACGAATAACCCCAAAATAACACTGCAACAAAGGTGGTCGTAACACACACACAACAGAGGTCGGTAGGTAGGGTGTAGTCAGGAGCTCAGTGAGCGTAAAGGTTTTCAAGGTTATTTTTCTAACAAAGTTAACTTGATTGCAATCGTAATATAAAAACAAATGAAAAGATATCTTAAAGATGTCTAAAAGAAATCTAAAAAATATGTATTGTGTAAAAATATATTTTGTTGGCTAGGTTGGCCACTTTTGACAACAGCCATAAAATGAAACGATTTCAATTTACGTTAAATTCAAATTTATTTATTGTTTGGGACAAATAACAATCGTGCACTTAAATATTACAATATTGTTTTTCTTAAAGGTAAACACCTATTGCAGATCAACAGCAGTATCCACGGTATACTAGTTTTATGAGACAACATGGAAGAGTATTTTAAAGATGTTGGGTACATTATATATTTAAGAAAAAATGAAGCATTCAAAAACTACACCTTAGAATTTTGAGTGTCATATCTTTCTTACATTTGTGTTTGGTACAAGCATGACCATATGCTCATTTTGTACAAAGGTGATAAATGGAATAAGTCTACGTGTTCAAATAACTCATTGTATGTTTGAAGCAAGCGGTGCAGAGGCGCGCGTGCGTTTTTTTTTGTTCCCCTCCACGGAAAGGGCAGGCGGAATTAAAAATGCTCTGACGCATACTCCGCGAGCGCGATCGAAATTATGTGGGACTCGTCACTCCGAGCCTACCAGAGCCTATACCCACTAAAAAAACCCCTCAATGACTCGTGCAATTTTTTGCCACACAGCCTTCCTCTGAACGACGGCCAATTGGAGCGCGCGTGCGCCGGCGTTGGTACAACACGGAGCCGTCGCTAATGGCTGGTTTACACGCGTTAAGTTGGTTACTAAATTTTAAGTTAAAAGTCAATTAAGTGACAAGTGGTAACTTAAAATTTAGTACGCAAGTAATTAAGTAGATTAGGATTCGTTCTATTTTTCGTATAAGTAGGTGGGCAGGGCTTCTCACTTAACACGTTTGGACGTGATTTTTAATTAAGTGCATGCTAATTGCTAATTTAATTTAGCATGCCAATTTAATTAAGTGCAGTGAACTCGTATTTATTTCGCATGAACTCTTTTTTTTTTTAAAGTCGGCGTAGAGTTTGGTTTCAACTTTAAAATTTGTGGAAGAATATTTAAGGGTGTTACCACACCAATCGATCGACTGACGATCGACGTCGACCGGTCCATGTCGATCAATGGCAGAATAGAACAGTCGATGTCGCAGTAGGCGTGATGGCCTATAATTGTCTGACACCACCCCTGAGTTGGTAAGTCTGCCAACTCGCAGTTGGCGTGATGGCCTACAATTGTCTGACACCACCCCTGAAATGGTGTCTGCCAACCCGCAGTAGGCGTGATGGCCTACAATTGTCTGACGCCACCCCAGAGTTGGTAAGTCTGCCAACCCCAGTAGGTGTGATGGCCTACAATTGTCTGACGCCACCCCTGAGTTGGTAAGTCTGCCAACCCGCAGTAGGCGTGATGGACAACAATTGTCGGACGCCACCCCTGTGTTGGGAGAGGCTGATATCCCTCCAGTGATTATTAAGTGTACCTAATTAGTTAAGGTACCACACCAATCGATCATCTGTCAATCGACGTCAACCCGTCGACTTAAAAAATTTAAAAAAGTACATATCCTTGCAAATATTTTAATTTCCGAATCAAATTCTTCTCTGAATTTGTCCAAAATCACGTTTACCACATATCTAAGTACAGAATTAACGAATTCCTTGACATTCATCACTGCTCATCTTCATTGAACTTGTGAACTTAACTACTTAATCCGTTTGGACACACAAGTGACATGTAGTAACTTAAAATTTAGTTACCAACTTACCAACTTAACTACTTAATACATGTAAACCTCGCATAATAGCCAACACGCGCGCGCTCTGCGCCGGTTACATGTGCGTGGTACAAAGATCTTGTTGGTTAGGGTTCTACAGTCTATTTTCGATCGACATAGATTGTAGAACATGGTTGCTCCTAGTAATATACGGCGCTTTTGTAGAGTAAGCAGTTTATATTTTGACATTAGATGTGAATAGGACAATTCATTTTCGAAACATCGATACTGTAAAGCTCGCAATTACTTAACCTGTACTCTTTCCAACATATCACTGTATTTATTGTAATAAGGGTTCCAAATTTGGGTTGCGTACTCAACCTGAGGTCTTACGAGAGAGCAATAATGGGCAAGATACACAGATGGTTTGTGGAAATCATTGGTATTCCTCATTATAAACCCGTACATCTGTCGAGCTTTGCTTACAATTTTGTGAATGTTTGGAGGCGAGCTCTACGCCAAGATCTCGCAGGGTCGAAACATCAGTCAATGAGATGTTATCTAGTTTATGAGTGAAATTGATTATATTAATTTTTTTGTTAAATCGGATAAAGTTGCATTTGGATATGCTAAGACATAATTTGTTTTGTATGCAATAGTTCGTAAGTCGGTCTAAGACTTGTAATAAATAACAGTCTTGTAATGAGTGAATAGGACGAAAAACTTTCAAATCATCAGCGTAAAGTAAAAAATTAAGTTTTGAAAACATTTATTGATTTAGAAAGCGCATATAGAAATGTACAAATACGGACTAATCGTTTTAATTTATCTTATTTATGACTTCTTTTAATAATGAAAATGTTTAAGGTTTCGTTTGAAGAAAATTGGCATAATAAATTTCGTAATCTTTAATTGTATTAAGTGATGAAATTGCATCCAATCGCTGCAAATGAATAAATTTAAAAAAATCATTTTGTTTCAATCATTGGTAAATCAGAACAAGAATAAATATTTTACAAGTGGAAACTTGTGTAAGATAGAACTCGTTTGTTTTCGCAGGTTTTCGAACTTGTCGTTTCGAAAACCTGCGACATTAATTTAAAGTTAGCACAGTGGCACCGCCATTCCTAGCTGTCAGAAGTGATTTTAAATGAATTTTATGACCTAAAAGTAAGAAACAGGACGTACGTTTTATAAATCTAAAATTGTTTGTTTATTCTTTCCATTGCGTTTGCTTGTGCCAAATGAAATTAAGTAATAAAAGTCTTGTGAAAATGTTCCTGAAAATGCTACTTTTCCACCATTTTATTCTGCTATAAAATACCTATGAAGTATGGATTACCAACCGAATTAAAGATAAATACATACTTAATTACATACAATACTAAACATCAAAAGTAAACATATTATTTTATACAGTAAATTATACTTTAATACGTTTATAAAAATAACTTACTGCTGCTACTATTCAGCCTGTATTATCATGTTGATAACAAAAATAACTATTCAGCCTGTATTATCATGTTGATAACAAAAATAATTAAACATATCCGCTAGCTAGACTGAGGCTTTGTTTTCCAAGAACAGTTCTACTTTTAGCTGCGAAGCGATGTTTATATCGGCCTTCGTGCATGAAGGGTAACTGAATGCTTTAGATTCTTAGGGATTAGACGTAGGCAAGACGTAGTTCTTTAGGGGTTCGAAGAATTTCGAAGTTTTAGATAAGCGATAATAAAAATAAAATAATCATTTATTTCACTTATTCACTAAGTTTCATAAAAATTTTGAAGGCGCACAAAGGATACTGCAGCATTATATATATATACCTATATAGCCTCAGGTACGAAAAACCGATTAATCGATTAAGCCTTATGCAGAGAGGTAAATTTCAAAAAGTTATACGAAGCAATAAACTGGTAAATCTAGTTTTGAATCGTCAATGTTGCGAGGAATGGTACAGAAGCACTATTTAAGTATTTTAGTTGGTAATTCAATGAGCAATGTAACAGTTTTTAAATTTTAATATAACAGAAAAGGTTAAAAGTCTGGTGAATAATAACTAATTGGCATTGTGCACACATGATATTTATAGAAAAATTAATTATTTAATTCCAGCCTTCACTATCTTTTAATCTTTCAATTTCTTGTTCAAAGAATATATTAACATATATGTACGCTCGGTAATAAAGATTGCAAGTTTTGAAATATATTCCATAAAACAATTGGTTATTTCCAAGTAAAAGTACACAGCCGACCGATGCATAAAGAGTGGCCTGTAGCCTTCAAGTGTTGCTCTATATTTAATAATTATAGTATAAAAACACATTAAGACACAGTATATCTCACCACTATGAGGTGAAATGTATATTCTCGCCAGCCAAATCTATAACACCAGCCAAAAGGCACAAGACGAGTATGGAAATACAATTCAGTAGGACTGGATGAGATGAGCCATTTTTGCATGCCTTGCCTTTGGCGACAAGTCTGACTTCTTCCAAGGATCCATCGTGTTGCGCTGATGCTGTCTCAATATATAAAGCGTGGTATATCAAGGAATACATGTCACTACAAACCAGAACTGGGCCGTGATTTGATGCTATTATTCAGTCATTTAGCGTAGTACCCACATTCTCAATTACTTTTCTACAGCCTTGAACAACAATGAATCGAGTGGAAAATTGGAGGATTTCGAAATTGAAGGTAGTGGTGTTATTTATCTTACCATGTTTCTAGGTTTATTGCTAGTTTCAGAATAAGGATTTGTAGAAGTACTTTCAAAAAGTACTTTGATCTACATAATCAGCATAATTTATTCTTCGAATTTAAGAATATCTGCCCTCTCATTTACTTGTAAGGCAATTGGCATGTTTAGTAGCATTTTAAAAGGTGTGTTCTGCTGCATATACACATATATCTTCAGAAATGAACTAGCGTGCAAGATGTTAAAGGCATTCATAATGTTAAAAAATGGTTTGCTAGTTTTTCTTTTGTTGCCCGTTGGAGCAGGAGGCAAAAAATGCATTTCCGCATGCCTCTCGCGCGCGTTATAAGGCATCCGGGACTAGCTCCTAATGAGCAATACCCACTAAAAAACCTCCTGTCGGCTCGTCCAATTTTTTGCCACTCACCCTTCATCTGAGCGACGGCCAATTGGAGAAAGAGGCAACGCTGAGATTACATAGCACTGAAGGTGCTCAAAATGAAAAGCAATAATTAAAAAAAAAATTAAAATAAAATTGAATTAATTCGGATTTACGTTAGAATTAGGATTTACGTTAGAATTAGAATTTACGTGAGAATTAGAATTTGCGGCCAGAAGGGCTTCGAGATCGGCTGACAGTCTGGTGGAAGAGTACGCTTGCGCATTCCGAGGCCTAGCGACTTTGAACTTTGAATCTAAGACAGGAGTAGTATATGAGATTGAATCACGAACTAGAGGATTGGGATGGGTTTCGGAGCGTTTGAAGAACGCTTCAGAGAGTGTTTTGAGGTGTTGTTGTACTGTAGGCAGTTCAAGATCTCTATGCAAGTCCGCGTTACGCACGTACCACGGTGCGTTTGTGGCTCTGCGGCAAAAGAGGTTTTGAACTACCTGCAGTTTGTGCAGGAGGGAGGGTTTGACGTGGGCAAAGATTGGCGAGGCATATGTCATGACGGGTCTAACGCAGACCTTGTAAATTTTCCTTTTTTTTCTGAAAGACATTTTACTTTTTCTACCTAACATGCTATTTAGGCGGCCTAAGTAGTGACGGGCGAGTTCCGAAACTCTTTCGACGTGTGGCTTGAAAGAAAGCGTCGGATCTAATGTGACGCCTAAGTATTTAGTACTGCGCTTCCAGGGGATGGGAATGCCTAACATTCGAACGTGGGGATCGCCAGCGGGACGACGGCGTTTGTGGTCGAAGCGCATCGCAGAACTCTTTTCAGGGTTCACATCGATGCGCCATTTTTGAAACCATACACCAAGGGCGTTTACGGCCTTTGGGAGTCTGGTTACAAGGTGCGGAACACTGTGGCCTTTGGTATAGATTGCGGTGTCGTCGGCAAAGAGGGCGAGTTCGACGCCTTTCGGCGGAATGGGAATGTCGTTGGTGTACACGGTGTACAACAGAGGGGCGAGGACTGAGCCTTGAGGGACTTGAGAAACGACGCGATTATCCTAACTAGGCGAGCCAGTGAGCCTATTTTGTAGAGTTTATAAACGAGACCGCTGTGCCAGACTTTGTCGAAAGCCTTGGCTACGTCAAAGAAAACTGCGATCGTTTTCTTACGTTTCGGATAGAAGCCGTCGGGTATGTACTCGACGATTCGATGGACTTGCTGAGGGCAGGAGTGCTTAGCGCGAAAGCCGAACTAATGATGAACTGACATTGCCTTGAGGAGGCTGATGGGTCTGTGATTAGCCGGGATATTCAGAGGTTTACCCGGCTTGGGAATGCCTATGACTGTTGCTTCTTTCCAAGCTTTTGGAAAGTAGCTATGGTCGAAGCAGGCATTGAAAATGATAGCTAACAAGGTAAGCACCTGTTGAGGCAGGTGCTTAAGTGCGTGGTTGGAAATTCCATCCGCACCCGGAGCCTTTTTGGACTTTTGATTTCTAATAAGCGAGATTTCGTCATTAGTGACTGTGACGGGGTCGGCGGTGATGGGGAGAGAGTCTCTGCGGAGGACTTCGTCCTCCACCGCCTGGATGTCTGAGGGATCAGCAGGTTGCGTGCTGGGCGAGCATTGTGCGGCAATGCTGTCAGCGAAGCATTCGGCTTTCTCTTCGACTTCGAAGGCAGAAGTGCCATCGGGACGAGTGAGAGGAGGGACGTCAGAGGCGGTGTCTACGCGTAAGGCTCGCGCCATACTATAGTACGCTTGGTAGGACGGAGAGATATTTGCCATGAGATCGTTCATCTGAGCGTCTCGGAGTTCTGCGAGGCAAGACCTAACTTTACGTTGTAGCTGAAGCGCAGCTAATCTATAGGCGGGCGTGGGATATTTCTTGGCTCTCCGGAGAGCCGCGTTCTTAGCTTTAATAAGATTGCTTACGGCTAAGGGAAGCGTGGGTTTACCTTGCTTAGCAACCTTTTCGTTGTCACTGATGGCTGAGTTGATAGCATCGGTGAGAGAATTGACTAATGAATCTATTTTATCCGGACTATCTATTTGATCGGGCGAGATCGCGAGCGGAAAGTTTGGGGCCTCTAAGGCTGAAACTAACGTATTTTTAAAGTCTTTCCAATCGGTAAAGGTTTTAGGAGAGGTGACGTTATCGTTAGGCGGTCCTAGCACGAGGGAGACGGGGTGGTGGTCAGAGCCTAGGTCATCGAGCGGTTCGATAGACCTGAGGTCGAGGTTGATTCGCTTGACAATTGCAAAATCGAGGATGTCAGGAGAGTGGTTTGGGTTGTCGGGGTAGTGAGTGGGGGTGATGGGAGAGATGACATCTAAGTCGAGTGAGTTTGTGATGTCGAGGAGAGCGATACCGCTGGTGTTGGTTGATAGGCACGTCCAGTCAGTATGTTTGGAGTTAAAGTCTCCGAACATAATGACTGAATGGCCGAGGGCGAGAATGGCCTCAAAGTCACTGCGGATGTCTGGTGCCACTAGGTATGTAGATTGAAGCTATGATGATAGTCGGTTGACCAGTCATAGCCAATCTACACACAGTGGCTTCCATGTTGAGGAGAGGAGGGGTAGGGTGAGGACAGCAACGGAATCCTCTTTTATAATAAATAGCAGTGCCGCCGAAACCGTCGGAGTTGGGCCTGTCGTTTCGAATAAACGCGTACTTGGGAATAGCGAATCCCCTGGAGCGTTTTGGAGTTACCCACGTCTCTTGAAGAAGCAATAACTCTGGCTCGTTGTTCTGAAGGAACAGTTTGAGCTCAGGAAGGTTAGTATTAAGGCTACGAACGTTAAAGGAAAAGCCCTTGGGTTTGATACGACAGGACGCGGGATTTGAGGGTCTAGACATTATAATTATTTATTAATTTTATACGAAAAATGGAATTTATAAAGAGCTTAGTAGCGAGTGATGCTCGGCTGACGCAAATAGACGCTCTTGAGGAGAGCGGGCGGCTCGCAGTTTGCGTGCGAGTACGGAGATTTCCTTAATGTCGACGTTTTGAATGACGTCAAACACGGTCTTTATGTCCTCAGCCAACGACGACTGAGGTGGAGACGACGGAGAGGGACGCGGGCCTACGGGAGCTGCGGGAGCTGGGATAGGACGGGAAGGTGCAGCTGGAGCGGCCGGACGCTGTCTCCAGGACAGAGCCGGAGTAGGTGTCGGCTGCACGGGCTTTGCTTCCGGGGGACCCCGGTTGCGCAGCGGCGGGAAGTTGGAAAGAGTGAGCGGAGGCGCCGGTTTAGGCGCGACCCTCTTTGAAGCGGAGCGCGGAGCGCGCGGACAACCCCTGTAGTTAGCTGTGTGGCCAGACTGGCCGCACAGAACACATGCAGGGGTGGAAGTGGAGTCGGGAGTGCGAGTGCACTCCTTCGTAATATGGGGATCTTGGCACTTAACGCATCTGGGAGGGGCTGAGCAATTGGCCGCTGCGTAGCCATACAGCTGGCAGCGGTGGCATTGCCCGGGTGCCCGCGAGGATTGGGACGCTCGACAGAGATATTCGAGAGTCCGCAGATTGTGCGAGACTCTCTGAAGATCTCCCTCGAGTTGGGAGTATGAGATATAATAACTAATGCTAACGGAAAACGCCTACCGCGGTTGGAGTGCATCCTGTGCACTGCTTCAGCCGGGAAACCCTGGGACTTAAGGTCCTCGAGGATTTCATCGTTTTCGAGCTCAAACGGGACGCCCCGTAATACTGCGTGGATCTTACGCTCCTCCGGGAGGGCGTAAGTATGGTACGCGATTTGTTTAAGCGAGAGTAAACGAGTAAACGCGCGGAAGTCGTCGATAGTCGCGACTTGGATTTTAATAGTATCGCCTGCGTTATTTGCCTTGAGATAATTGATTTTGTGCTCTTTGCACAAGTTAGAAACCGCGGTCCAGCGCGCTTTCTCGCGGAGGAAGACGGGCGGAGGAAGCTGAGGCTTAGGTGGGACAGGAGCGCAGCGCGTTGCTGGCTTGGACGGAGCCGACGTATTCGCGGTCACTTGTAGTGACATTAACGGCGCGGGTGGGGGTGTTGAAGACACCGGGGTGGGCTCGGGTGTTGAAAACACCGTTGCTTTCTTCGAACGCTTCTTAGAGCGATTGGCAACTAATTGAAACGCGGGCTCAGGAGAGCCAGTTAAAGTAGCGGCGCCCGACGACGGTTCGGACGCGGAGTCACTCCCGGGAGCGGACGGCTAACGCCGCGACGCGCGAGATGACGTGACCGACGCGCAGTCCAGTGGTAAAGACCTGAGGGGTCTGGGAGTTGGTGGCCTGAGGGGGCGGGGTTGGGGCCGGGGACGCGTTAAGCGCAGATAAGGCCTGCGTGAATACCTCCTCAGAGATTGAGACGCCCGACGCGGCTAGCGCCTGGGCGAACGCTTTCGCGAAGTTAATTACGCTTTGCGAATCCATGGGAGGGGTTGGTATGAATACTAAGGAATGTATATTTAAGTATATAAAAGATGCCTAGAGTTCCCTAAAATAAACCTAGCGAACCCTAGTGGCTTACCTCCCTACCTGCAGTAGGGGGGCTGGGGAAAATAACTTAAAACTAACCGTTGTTCGCCGAAGGCCGCTACCTAGAAACCTAAAAAAAGGGTACGCAGGTAAAGAGTTGACCGCGTTAGGGTCAACCATTACCGACAGAAAGGACAAATACACACGAAAATATACAGATATGATAAAAATAAATATGAAAATAGGAGAAAAAAAATTAAAATAGAGAAGAGAAATAAAATAAAATGAAAAGGACTGGTTCAGTACAAATTCGATGTCACCGTTAAGTATCCTTTGTACTGAAACCAGACTACTTACGCTGGGCACAACACTGCAGTCAGCACAAGCACAACACAACTTAGCACAGCACTTTGAAGACTAAGGGGCTTAGTCACAAAGAAAAATCACACTTCGGTAGCACTCAGAGGGAGTAGAAAAACCATGAAAACCGTAGCACGGAACCAACCCGCTAAACTGTGACTTCAGTAGACTGAGCGCCACGGAATATCGGGAAGGGACCGATCAACGGAGAACGGGGTCTTGCACGTCCCTACCGGGTGGCGATCGGAGCGAGAATGTGGTTTGCTAGATGTGTAGTAGAACATTTATAACTGGCATAGGTACATACCCGCATAAAACTCACAATCACCGCAAATGAAATCTAATAAATGATAAAATATATATATATATATATAATATATATATATTTTTAATGTGGCAAAAATAAATTTGTTTGATGCCGTATCAATAAATAAATTTTAATGTCTGGTTTTTTTACTCGTATGTGTGGTTGTACGCTAGGCGACGCGAGGCACACGCGTGTGGCAAGAGGGGAACGAATGCTCAAGGTCATTTGCTAAGGGTAGCTCCTTCAAATTAAACGCATTTCGCGTTCTCATACTTTTATTGTGAATAAGTAACTTTGACATTAGTACTATTTATAAAATGATACATATAAAACGTAAATTGTTAATCTTAATCTCGTTAATTTAATGGTCCTTGAAATAAAAAAGCGGAAAAGTATTTTTGTAAAGATATTCTTCTTCCATTTTATATACGTAGCACTCGTTATAGCTCTGATATGTGATGGTATTCTTTTATTTTTAATAAACCAACTTGCGATATATCTTGATGCACCCGGTAAACTAGGTCATTCGGTGGTCTCTAGCGTTATTACCCATAATGGTTTGAGTGAGCAAATGTACCGGGTGTACAATCCAAATGGGTCAGTATGGAGAAGTCAGAAACTATGAGAGATAGCGAAATCTGTTCTTAGGAAACATGGCGCCGATTTTAGATTTGATAATAATCACATTCAAACTTTTTTCTTAACTCTCATACATAGTTGTTAAAAAGTCAAATGTTTATTCTTTTTTTCATTGCTTCCCATATCTTAATTATTCTGAGCAAATTTTCTTTGTTTTAATGTACAATTTCATCATTAGTTATAGTTTTATCTTTGTATATTATATACTATGTCAATTTGCTGGTAATTATAAATTTTTATTTTTTGTTTTAGTTTTATTTTAGTGTCTTGAGTGATTGATTGATTTTAAATGTCAATCAAAGATATTGTTTTGTTTTTAAATTCCCAAATCCTTTGGCTGAGTAGTTATCATACAGCCTATTCTAAAATCGAGTTTGTTCTGGTGTGTTTATTAAAATATTTGTGTATTCTTCTTTTTCAAATCATTACTTCAATTCCAATTAATGACTTGAAGTATGTATTTTTTTTCTTTGTATTAACTTTGTATAAGCGGCAGGTAGTTTATTTATTAGTTTTTAACTAACATTTAGGTATTTAAATGGATATATATTTATAGTTTATTATTATTATTAATTATTTTAAATATGGGTACACTTATATAATATTTTTATTATTATTAAGTTTATTCATGTACAGTGACAGTGACTCTTTGCAATATGAAACGTGCTCCTCAGAAGACTTGAACAGCGACCTCAGTTTTCAAAGCACCTCACCTTCCCGTAGTGAATATTTAGATTCTCAATTCTCCCCATAATTTTAATGTAGTTCATATCAATGCCCCAAGCATTCCTGCACATCATAAAGATATGCTTAATACTTTTGATGTTGATAGCCTCCACGCTATACATGTTTCGGAAAAGTGGCTTAAGCCTTGTTTACCTTCCACTTCATATTCCTTGCCTGGATATCAGCTGACTCGCAATGACAGGGTTTCCAGAACTGGTGGCAATCTACCTCAGAACAGGAATTCCCTACACTGATATCACTAAATCATGTGAACAGCATGGCTCGCAATTAGAATATCTGTTAATTGAAGTCGTAATGTTACATGTTAAAGTTCTTCTAGATGTTATTTACAGTCCGAAACATATCGAAACATATAGATTACTTTCATGAGTTTGAAAAGATTCTAGAAGATCTGACTCTCTTGTACAAGCATACTATTATCATGGGTGAATTTAATACTTGTATGCTGAAAAGTGACCACCGTACTGCTCGACTACTATCTGCCGTAAAATTCAGTAACCTACACTTGGCTCAACTGAATGCCACACATTTCTTTCCGAACTGTGACCATTCCCTCCTTGACCTTATATTGGTGTCATCAGTCAAGTGCATTGCCAAACATGGTCAGTGCAGTGCGGATGCATTTTCCTATCATGACCTTTTGTTTCTATCTTATAAGATCCGATTTCCTAAACTAAAGCCTAAAATTCTGATGTGTCGTAATTTTGCCGGCATTGACCTAGATAAACTTCATAAAGATGCAGCTGATATTGAACGGTTTAGAGTGAATACTTTAACGAGCGTGGACGATCAGATCAACTTGTTCAATTCTTTAGTTATAGACCTTTACGACCGACACACTCCTAATCGGCCAGTGAAATTAAAACATTTACCTGCTCCTTGGTAAACGGATGATATCAAATTGCTTTTAAAAAAGAAGAATTTGGTGCGGTGCAAATATAAGAGGCCCTTCTAATATAAATAAGGAGCGTTACAAAACTATTCCTAATTACTGCAACAGAGTGTGTAGGGACGCACAACGCCACCACATTCACAAATCTGTAGAAAATGAAAATCCAGCAAAAGTTTGGAAATTTTTAAGATCATTGGGTGCTGGCAAATTTAAATGTGATAGTATGTCCTCCAATATATCGACTTCAATCTGTTAAATAAACACTTCACATGCATTTTAACCATGGACGGATCTATAAAAGACCATACCTTAAAATATCTTTCATCTTTGCCGTACCCAGATATTCCTCAATTGGAAATTCAACAACTCACCGATTGTGATGTTAGGAAGAGTATCATATCCATCTCATCCAACGCTGTGGGTTAAGTGGCATTAGCCGTAATATGCTTATTCCTTTACTCAATCTCCTAACTCCAACCATCACAAAAATTCTTAATAATTCCCTATCCTCAGCAACCTTCCCTAAGGCCTGGAAATCAGCAAACATAGTTCCTTTACCAAAAACGCCCTATCCTAGTTCTTTCTCTGAATTTCGTCCAATATCTATACTTCCCTTCCTTTCCGAAGTGCTTGAGCGCCTAGTACACCATCAAATCCTATCCTTTCTCTATAAAAATAACCTTATGAATCCATTTCAATCTGGATTCCGTCCGGGTCATAGTACGGTTACTGCCCTCATTAAAATCACAGACGACATTCGCAGTAACGTGGAAAATAAGTAACTGACACTGAAATGAAATGAAATGAAATGAAATATTTATTTCTCAACATTGACAATTACTTGTTCTTATTGACGTCAAATAAAACATGATTCTACCACCAGTTCAAAAAAAACCACTACTAAGCTTACATGATTTTAGTAATGCGTTTAATACTGTGGATTTTGATATTCTTCTCGGTGTCTTAAAGTCACTTAACATATCTCCATCGGTGATTTGCTGGCTTCGTAGTTATCCACATGGACGCAGGTAGTGTATATCTGTGGATGTGACTGTATCCGACTGGTGTGACACTACTGCCGGCGTCCCTCAAGTGTGCTATCTCCCTTATTATTTGCCATTTTTATTAATTCAATAACCCAGACTTTATCTTCTTCTTACCACCTGTATGGAGATGACGTTCAAATTTATACCCATGCCTCGCCCAATGACATAATCCATGCAGTAAATACCATTAATAATGATTTATTGATATACCATTGATAATAATGATTGCAGATTGGAGTAAACGTTTCGGTTTAAAAGTTAATCCTTCTAAAACACAGTTGATACTCATAGGTAGTTCAAATATGCTAGCTAGGATTGACTTCAATTCATTGCCACCTGTTATGTTTGAAGGTAAGCGAATACGTTTTAGCTCAGCCGTCAAAAACCTTAGTGTTTACATGGACAACACCTTATCGTGGAAACACCAAGTTGACGCTGTTAGCAAGAGTTATTTGATGCGTTGGGATCTTTGAGGCGACTTTGAAATTTCCTACCCTTACCGACAAAAACTACGCTCACACAGTCACTTCTCCTCCCTATACTGGATTACGCAGATATAAGCTATCTAGATCTGACCGAGGAGCAACTTGATAAACTTGAGCGCCTCCAAAATGTTTGTATACGGTTTATATTTTCATTACGAAAATATGAACATGATTCTGATTTCCGCGCTAAGTTTAAGTATATTCCAAAGTACCTAAAGGAGTGTTTTAGATTTCGACATCAGGATCACGACCGATTCTTACGTTCACAACATAACAACATGCTTCTGTCCACGCCACATCACACATTTGAATTTTTTCACAGATAATTTACAGTAGTACAGTAGGTTTGTGGAATTCCCTACCTACTGATCTACATACTGCTAGGACTGTCACTCGTTTTAAGTTTAATTTAAAAAAGTACTATCTATCAAATATTTATCCAACATAACATTTCATATTCATTTATATATGAACTGTATTTTTTTACATAGTATTTATGTATAACTACTTAATATGCTTACTTATCGCTTTTTTTCCCGCGCTTTGCTATCGAATTCCGTCGTAAATATCGAACGCTTACCATCAAGTTTGATACTTTTGGTATAAATATTTATTTTCATTATAAATAATAAATTTAATATTGAAGTATTGCATTTTTCCAAGAATTATTTTACTAATAAGTAATACACAAATCTATAGAAGTCTTTGTTTTTAGGTACCGTCACGGCTAAGCCTTAGGAAGCACGTCAGAATGCTTAGATGTTTCAGTAAAGAGGTCGATATAAATTAAGAAGAAAATATATTCGAATATATGTTTGACATAAAAGAAAAAAAAGAATCAAGACATTCTGACTTGCTCCATCATCGGAGTAAGACGTATAAGAGTAAAGTTATATATAAAATAAAAAGATAAAGTTATACCAAGACCAACATTTTATTTTAAACACGAGTGTAGTTACCACCAACTTTTAAAATGGGTAATAAAGGTAGGAAACAATATATTTTTAAAAGAAAAAAATCGAAGTGATGGCCAAAATAATAATATCACGAAGGCTAGAGAAGCAAAAAGGCACGTTACCTTATTATTATTTATTTATTCATTTATTACACACATTATTCAGAGCCGCGAGAAGGTTCGCACCCTGCAGTGGGTTGAAAATGGGTTGATGATGATGATGATGATTTAGAGCTGTGGTGGCGCAGTAGCTGGCCTCTTAATCCTAGGGTCGTTTGCTCGAAAGAACCCAGCCACGCACTAATGATTTTTTATATATCATTATAGCGTATAAAAACCTGCACAGACCGGTAAACCGGAACCCAAAGTTCAAAAAGACATTCGCCAAACCGGAGGAGGCACCGATGCCTTTTTAATATAATGCGATATTGTCCCTCTGGAAGGAAGCTTTTACCTGCAGCGGGTCGACAATGAGCTGATGATGATTACTTTTTTACCGGGTACTTAAAAGTTCAGTCTTTTAATTAATATACAGTGTAAACTATATGTGCTAAAAGCGGAATATATACACCTTCTTCACCTTAAGCTCATTATGTTAACTGGAGGTATGCAATTATGTTAATCATGTCATTTTCGGTATTGTTTTATAGATTAAAAATCACTATGAACAAGCAGCATCCAGCGACTACTATAGTCTAATGTAACGAAGATCTTCCCAGTAGCTCCAAGGCTGTTTATTATCTTGTAAGTTAATTATTTATTTTTAAAATTTTAAATTTAATAAAAAAACTATCTGTTGCCATCAAATCTAATAAAGCAGTGATTAGACTATACGACAAATTGTGACTTTTTAGATTGACGTTTTAGCAAGAGAAAGTGAAAACGTTTAGATCGTAGGTAGTACTTGCAGATCCCTTAGTAAGCCAGATTGTGACAATCTGGAGTACTACAAATTGTAGTCTAATTACTATTTTAACTAACTTCAAAATCGAGAGTAGTACAGAAGATAGAGTTTTGAAATATAAAGAAAAACTAAGTAAATATATTTTTGCACGACTTCAAATGGAAAAACCATCAGATGTTACTATAAAAGGAAATGATGAAAAACATAGTATTATAAAATGAAAATCTGAAAGAAAAAACAAGTGCGTAGCAATAAAAACAAACAAAAAGCAAAAGATGATTAAGATAGAAGATGAAGAAGAAGAAGAACTATAAGACAGTAACTTTACAATTCATGATTCAGATACTTCAGACATGGACCAAGTAACTTATAGTAATATTTACTTAACAAATCATAACTCAGATGATCAAGAAAACGTATACACGGATTTTGGACTCACCGATATCGAGTATTATAAAGATACATCAAACAAATTAAAGGAATAGGGTTGGGTTCTCATCAAGGTTGCGATGAAAAATAGTGTAAAAAATTTTTAGGACAAATTATTTATATTAAAGATGACATTCCGTATATGTCGTATACTCGTATATGTCGACGACATATACGAGTTTAGACACGTTTCATATATTGTGTCAGTTTTGCCAAAACCTTTAATTACACGTCGTGGCCATATGTAATTTCTTATTAATTTCGATAAAATATAATATACCTACAGTAAGAACGGTACCTAGGCGTTAACTTATAACTGGATTTTTGGAGATGTTTATTTTAGATATGTTTTTGTTTGGACAGTTAACATTTGTGTTTTGATTCGTTTTTGAAATGTTTTTTTTTATTTTTACGTTGCAAGTAAGAACGTAAATACTTGCCATTCACTAAATATGAATACCAAAAAAATAAATAAAAATTGTTACCTATTTTTGTACATTTTAAATTAAAGTTATATCTAAAATAAAGTCCAGGTCATACTTGATTTAGACATTATTATATTTTCTTACGTGCGTTCCCTTGTTTTTCCAAGGGAACTCGATATATTCAAATTAAGTCGGTAAAAAGTAGCTAATTAATAATATTCCTGCGTGCCAAATTTCATCTAAATCCGTTCTGATCCGGTATTATAGGTCCCTAAATATAGAAACTCACAAACTTTCGCATTTATCACTCCTGTCCTCCTGTCCACTCCTGTCACTCCTGTCCAAGTCCTGTCAAACTCATCTAAAACGTACATGGAATAGTTTTTAATTTTCTTAAAAATAGCACGAAAGGTTAAGAGCCACTGTTTACTGGTCAATGGCACGCTTGCTCTTTTGTTGTGGAAGCCGTAGTTGCTGATAGGAATCGATTATTTAAAAACAAACAAGGGCATGCGTTTAGTTGGTAACGTTAAATGGTAGTGTAAAACATTCGTTTTTCTTGTAACGTACAACTTAAGCGCTTTTTTTTATCTAAGCGCACTTTCCTCTTTTCCAGACGCAAGTGCGCCTATTATGTCCGTGTTTTGCAATTTTTAAAAAAATGTCGTTAAATAAATGATCGATATTATTGAATCAACCTTTATTGCAGTTAAAAAACACTAGATATGTGTGTATATAATTTATTTTGCATTGTAATCATCTATGTAATATCTTATAATATATATATAGTAATATCTTATTGCAATTATATCTAGTTTGATTAAAGCCTGATAAAAAATTCAATACAAAAGTTTACAATGGTGAAAGAAAAAACATTGGCAAAAAACAATATGGTGTTACTGTAATTCTTCTACTGAAAAATTCTGAAAAATTCTGTTACTGTTGTGTTAATTCATAATAAAATAAAATATAATAAGATTAACACCTATTATGATAGCTGTTTACAAAATATGTTTGAATATCACTGTCAATAAAAAAAATCAGCATCATAAGTTTATATTGCCCCACCAACTGCTTTCCATTCTTTGATAAACAAAAAGATGCTCTTATCAAGACAATACCTAAGACAATGTGATTAACACTCATCATACATTTTGGAGATGCAGCTCTACTAATTCTAGAGTAGAGCTGTATTCGAAATAGTAGATGATAGCCAATTGGTCCAATTGAATAATGGTACGGAGAATACAGTTGGATCTCTCGTGGTGTCTCAATGCCTTAAATTTTACCTTGGTCTCTCCAATATTACTTCTTTCTTGTGATTGCTCTGTCTATTATGATCTAGTCAAGAGTTATTACCTTCCTGTGTATATTAAATTTTGGTAAATAATAACAAAGTAAAAAGTTTTGCAAATGATAACAGCATACCTACCCTAATGTAAATTGGTAGATTAGAAAATGTTTGTTAAAAATGTAGATTCTGAACTGCCTAGTATTAGGCTTATAATCTCTTTTGTACTATTTTGAAAACTTCAATTCATAAGTCTTTACCTTACAGTATATCTACTGTTATTCTCCTTGTGATATATACTTCTTTTAATAGTTCTTTTCATAGAAAGTCCAAAAAAAACTTCACTTCCTTGGTGGAGTGACAAATGCTTAGAAGCCATTTAGAATAATCCTTCGCGGGGAAGGTATCTTGAATTTAAAAGATTACAAGCTCTAAAAAACCTACATTGAAAACTGAAACTCGAAGGCTGAGTTGTGGAGTACAAACCAGAGAAAAAAAGAATAAATTATACATTTTGCCTTCAAAAACCTAAAATTAATTAATTTATGTGGGAGACTGGTGTCTGTACTAGGAGGTCCCGTGAGTCAGATCCAGCCTTCTATCTGGATAGAATACAACTTTATTCAGACAAATGGCATTATTTTTGAAGTTTCAAAACAAACAAAAATATACACACGCATAAAAATCAAAACAATCAGATTGTCTTACAAAAATATAGTAGCTGATTGAATAAAAAAAAAACGATATTACAGTTTTAACAAACGATGATATATATTTTGTGTAGATGAGTTTCGTTGGGTGGGTATACAAATGTGAGAAAATGAGTGTGTCTGTGTTGTGTGTTTAGGTAATAACGCACAAAAGATTTTCCGTCTTCTTAAAGACTGCGTTCGAGCGCTTTGTTGCGATGCTGATGTTATTGCTCTTCAAGAAACGTGGCTCATGCCACACGAATTACCTTTTATTGGAACAATACATGAAGAGTTCAACTTTACAGCAAAATCAGCCATTGATACTTCAGCTGGAATACTACAGGGAAGACCTTACGGTGGTGTGGCCTTAATGTGGCGCAAAAGTGTTTTTAAGTCGGTATCAGTGATAGAGTGTAAAAGTGATCGCGTTGTGTGCGTTAAAGCTACGGGGTCAGAAGGGGACATGCTGCTGTTCTCTGTCTATATGCCAACGGACTCGAGGGAGAACTTAGCGGAGTTTTGTGACTGTATGGGTGAGATTATGGCTTGTGTTGAAGTGAGTAATATACATTCGGTGTTTATCTTAGGAGATTACAATGCACATCCAGGTGAACTATTTTATAAAGAACTATTAAGTTTTTGTCAAGAACAATATCTAACATGTGTAGATGTGTGTAAGTTGGGAGAGGATTCGGACACATACACGTTTATTAGCGAGGCAAATGGCTCAAAAAGATGGTTAGACCATTGTCTAGTAACGGAATCTGCATTGCAGTCTGTAAGAAATGTAAAAGTATTATATAATGTGTATTGGTCCGATCACTTCCCTCTGAAAATAGAATGTAATTTTTTGACCTCATGTTCGAGTACAAAAACCGTGCCGAGATCATTAAATAGAATTATATGGGGACGTAGGGATAATTTACAGACCGAAAAATACACTACACTCTGTAACAACTATTTAAAAACCATCGATTTCCCCCTAGAATTAAGAAAATGCTGTGATAACCTGTGTGAAAATGATAAACATAAAATTATAATAGATAATATGTACAACAGTATAGTATTTTCACTGAGTAAGTCTGCTGAAGCTAGCTTTGCTAAGACTGTTTTCAAAAAAAAAAAAAAAATTCATATGCGGTTGGAATGAACACCTCAAGCACTTGCACGGGGAGGCTAGAGCTAGTTATCAGCGTTGGCTGTTGTCTGGTAAACCTGCAACGGGCATACTGTATGACAACATGTACAAATTAAGAAAACAATTTAAAAGTAATTTAAGATCGTGTCAAAAGATTGTTGATAAAAACAAAATGGACATGTTGGCAACACAACTAAAAGAAAATAATTTTAAAAACTTTTGGAAAATGACAAGCAAACTGACACCAAGAACTAGTCTTCCTCAAGTTGTGCAAGGATGTAGTAGCGAAAAAGACATTGCGGAGTTATTTAAAAATTATTTTGCGGTAGAGGCATTGCCGGTACCAGGCGTGCGACAGCGGCGCGACGTTGAGACGAGCGTAGGTCATATGCAACCGATTGGTTTTTCAGCGAAGCAGATAAGGGATGTGCTACAACACATGAGTAGAGGCAAGTCACCCGGCCACGACAGTCTCAGCGTGGAGCATCTGCTGCACGCCGGGCCGCACATACATCGAGTGCTAGCGATGTTCTATACTTTTTGTATACGACATTGTTATCTGCCCAAGGACATGTTGAGGACGGTGGTGGTACCAATACTGAAAAACAAGACTGGTAATATAACTGATGTGTCAAATTACAGACCAATATCGTTAGCAACGATATTGGCTAAGGTACTTGATGGGCTGCTTAACGTACAACTTAATAAATACGCCAACTTAAGTGATGAACAGTTCGGTTTCAGAACGGGATTGTCCACTGAAAGTGCGATCTTTGCCCTTAAGCAGACTGTCAAGTACTATACGGATCGGAGAACACCTGTATATGCTACCTTCCTTGACCTGTCCAAGGCATTTGACAGAGTCAACTATTCTAAGTTATGGGAGAAATTAGCATCACTCGGCCTGCCAAGTGAAATTATAGGTTTATTTAGGATATGGTACGCCAATCAAAAGAATTCTGTTAGATGGGGGGGAGCTTCTTCGGAAGACTACTATTTGGAATGTGGGGTGAGACAAGGTGGTCTAACTTCTCCTACGCTGTTCAATATTTATGTGAACCAACTGATTGTGGAGCTCGGAAACACCAATGTCGGATGTTCCATAGATGGGAAAATCATAAACAATATCAACTACGCGGATGACATGGTGTTGTTGAGCCCTTCAATTAGTGCTATGAGAAAGCTCGTACGACTGTGCGAATCCTATGCTGTAGAGCACGGCCTAGCATACAACGTAAAAAAGTGCGAGCTACTTATCTTTCGTGCAAAAGGTAAACTACCACTACATGTACCTGATATAATACTCAACAAAGTAACAATTAAGAGAGTAAATAAATTTAAATACCTAGGACATGTAATTACTGAAAACTTGGATGACGATGATGACATCGAGAGGGAACGTAGAGCTCTAGCTGTGCGCACAAATATGTTGGCGCGGAGGTTTGCACGGTGTACAGATAAAGTGAAAATAACTCTATTTAGAGCTTACTGTCAAACTTTGTACACGTGCAACCTCTGGGAAACATTCACGAAAAAAGCGTATGGAGCTCTTCGTGTCCAATATAATAATGGTTTCAGAGTGCTGTTGGGACTACCGCGATTTTGCAGCGCATCGACTATGTTCGCTGAAGCAAGGGTCGATGACTTTTATGGCATCTTAAGGAAGAGGATTGCTTCCCTAAAATTTCGAATCTGTAATAGTCCTAACAGCATTCTACAAGTATTGTACGGGAAAGTGGACAGTACGATCTATAAATACTGGAATGATGTGCATAGAAGAAGGAATGCATAAATAAATTGTATTGTATGTATTGTTTATATTTGTAATTGTAAAAAAAAAATGTGTAAATTTAATCTGTTTTCTCTACTAACATAGCTCATAAGAAATGTATAACTAAAAAAATATGGATCGATGGTCTGAAATAAACGATTATTATTATTATTATTATAGTTAAACAAAACGAAACAAAAATATTTTCTTATGAAATTGGCTTATATGACTGGAAAAAAATTAAACCCATATACACATATCCAAACCGAACAGGCACTTCCACCTATAAGAAATACATGACGATGCCAAAGTACAAATGGAGTAATCTGCTGAAGGTGAAGATTTATGAATATACTAAGCTACCTTGTACCTGGACTTTGAAGCGCGAAAAAGTGTCAAAAAACTAAATCTTTGTGAAGGGCAATTGTTCACAATGTACTGCTTGCATTAGAATGGAAAGTTATAAAAGTACAGACAAAATTCACGCCATTTACTGCAAGATTACGAATATAGACAAAACTTTTAAACCCAATCCAAAGAAGAAATCCAAGCTAACACCATATGATAGACAACAATGAGTCAAAGTATTCAAATACAAACCTGCTATAGTTGTTCATAATGAGTTAGCTTCAGATATTTTATGTGATAAAAAAGATAAATCTAAGGTTACAACTATACCAACGTTGCCTTCTGTTTCGGCTTTACAGCTTTACAGTGGCTTGATCCTAATCCGATTATGTCTTTGGTGATAATGGCAAAACTACACATAAAAATGTAATTCGTTCTCTTAGTGTTCACCCTAACTTCTTTATTTATTATTGGAACGAAGAACAAATAAATTATTATAACTAATATCTATTAGGTCTTTACCTATGAAATTGCCGTTTTTCACGAAATAAATGAATCGTAATTTTTTTATATATTTTTTATTTCTATTAATCAAAATAATCACCCATGCAATCAATGCATCTTTGCCAACGCATTGGTAGCTTATTGATGCGTTTCTTGAAGAAATCAGCTGTACGGGAGGCAACAAATTCTTCAAAGGCATTTTGTACTGCCTCTCGGGTATTGAATTTTTTTCCCGCCAAAAAGTTATCCAAATTCTGGAAAAAGTAGAAGTCTGTAGGCGCAAGGTCTGGTGAGTACGGCGGATGACGGAGAACTTCCAACCCCAACTCTTGTAGCTTGGAGACCGTCTGCTGTGCAGTATGAGGTCGCGCGTTGTCGTGCAGGAGCAGTGGAGCCGAACGATTGACCAAAGCTGGTTGGAGACGTGCGAGCTTCTCCATCATTGTGTTCAGTTCTTCACAGTACACATCTGCAGTAATGCTTGTCCCGTTTGGCAAGAAGCTGTGATGAATTACACCCGCGTTAGACCACCAAACAGTGACCATCACTTTTCTAGGGGTAAGTTTTCGTTTAGGGCATTGTTTGGGTGCTGAACCAGGGTCCAACCAACTTGCTGAGCGCTTACGATAGTCAAACAGGATCCATTTCTCGTCACAAGTGACAATGCGGTTCAGAATTCCTTCATTTGTATGCCTGCTGAGCAGTGCAAGGCACGTCTCCACGCGTACTTCGCGCTGGCGGTCATTGAGTTCGTGGGGTACCGATTTGTCAAGCTTTTTTACCTTGCCAATTTGACGCAAATGGACCAATATTGTTTTGATGCTAACGTCGAAAGCTGCTGCTAATTCAGCCGTGGATTGAGTTTCATCAGCTTCCACAATTGCCTTTAATTCGTCATTGTCGACCAAAGTTTTCGGACGACCACGGGGTTCATCTTTCAGGTCAAAATTTCCAGAACGGAGGCGGGTAAACCAATAACGGGTGGTGCGTTCGTTTGTAGTGTTCGCTCCGTAAACGTCGTTGATGTTGCGTGCCGCTTGTGCCGCTTTGCTGCCACGACGGTACTCATACTCCATAATTACTCGAATTTTTAACTTATCCATGATGACGAAAAATGTTCGAATGCGTTGAAAACAAAACACTAACTATTAAACAAATGACGATTTTAGAAAAAGAATTCCATGTTTGTCAATTAAAATTAATTTGAAATTAGAATTATCAGTCAAAAAAAAAATATTTTCATTTGAAATGGCCAGTACGGCAAAACGGCAGTTTCATAGGTAAAGACCTATTACATGAATTGGAAAAAGTAACTCTTACAATAGATGCTACAGGCTCATTCTTCGAAACAATGTGCCTTTCCGATGGAACGCCGATTACCAAAAGATTATTTTTATATGCCGGAATTATAACAGCAAATCTGAAATTCAAATCTGTACCTGTACTACAAATGGTCACCGATGCACATGGCAGGAATCAATGTTAGATTGGATAAATCAATGGAAAACTTTAGTTTCTAGATCACCTCACGAAATAATTTCTGATGACTTCTCTGCCCTCATTGCTGCTAATACTGAAGCTTTTACGGAGTTTAGTAGTACAAAAGACTACATAACAAATATGTTTGCAATTTTGGAAGGACAGTCTTCAGAAATCCCTCCAACGTTTATACGACTTGACACTAGTCATTTCGTCAAAACTGTGCACAATTTAAAATGTTTTAATGGTGAAGATTCACATATAAAATAATTTATATTCGCTGCATTTTGTATTTAAAAAAGTGCGAAAATGTTGTCCGTTTGTGAAACTGCCCTAAACAGACTTACAATGCGAGTGAAAAATATTGATTTCATCATACGGCGGAGATCAGCTCTATGGATGACGAGAATTTTATAGATGTTACGTTTGAAGAACATCACACTAATGATATACATTTTTTTATTTGGTTGGATGAGATAATAGCACAATGTTACAAACAATCAGTCGAAATCAAAGGAAAAAATAAAAATTCATATTTTTTCCCAGTATTTGTGTCTGAATTCAGAAGAATTCTCGGTAAACTTCCATTATGGTCAAATCTTCTGTGTCCGGTTTTTAAAACTGATAATACTGCTCTATCGTCGTCTGGATTTGAGAGCTATTTCTAAACACTGAAACTTCTACTATTTCAAACGAAGTTTAAAAAGTATCGAATCGATGAATTTATAATTCCAATTACTTGAACTCGGAAATAGCCCTCGCTACAAATGATCTTGATAATGACATACAAAATAAAGAAGCTCAACGCTGTCGAAAAAGGAAGCTTTCACTTACAAAACCTCAGACGAAGTCAAAAAAACGAAGACAATCAAAACCTTTGAAATCAAAGAAAATTATTCGATCTTTTGCCACTGAATCAATATTCTCTGATCGTCCTTCTTTTACTGAAAATTGGAAAGGTGAAGCAGATGCTTATGACACACGACCCAAAATAAAAATTAAATTTGTAAATAATGGCAACCCTCTGTACCTATCGGAAAAAATTATATTCAAGTGGATTTAAGAAATACGTGTAGCTTTGATTCGGTCCTATATGTATTAAGCGCAGCCTATAATCAAAGTTTGAGTTTCCAAGAAAGATTAAACAATTACCCGGATGAATTGATTCCACAATATATTAAACTTTTGTCAGAAGAAATCGGCGATCTTTATTTTAACACAGTCAAAGCAAAAAACTATTGTGAATTTGCTAGCAACTTGAGCAACATTTACGAACGCGTAGCTCTTAAGTATGGTTATAGTGCAATTTTCACTAAAAAGTGTAGTAACGATTCATGCCTAGTGACTTCGACATCCAGACTTATCGGATTTTTGCGTTTTAATTTTAATATCCTTTCTGTATTTGGCATCAATATTTTAGAAGATGCTATTTGCATTACAGAAGATAAAAACGCATGTAATTCTTGCGACAATCAAACAATAGTCTGTAAATATACACTTTCAAATACGGTTTCGTTCGATTTGAATGGTTGCAAGAAAATTTGTCTGAAGGAGATACCAGAATCTATAATTATTTTAGGCAACTCATACACATTAATGGGCGCTACGGAGTTAGTATCACTGGCATGGGTCACTATAAATGTCATATCCTAGCAAATGATGTGATGTTGTGTTACGATGACTATGAATCCAGAATCCGTAAGAGCGCAGAAGACCCAATAGTCATCCATTCGCTCACCTATTCAAATTCAAATTCAAATTCAAATTCAAATTCAAATTCAAATTCAAATTCAAATTCAAATTCAAATTCAAATTCAAATTCAAATTCAAATTCAAATTCAAATTCAAATTCAAATTCAAATTCAAATTCAAATTCAAATTCAAATTCAAATTCAAATATTTATTTCTCAACATTGACAATTACTTGTTCTTATTGACGTCAAATAAAACATGATTCTACCACCAGTTCGAAAAAAAACCTTCGTGAAGAAGAACTGGCAAGAAACTTCACGGGTATTTTTTTTTTTCAAAATAAATTTACATAGTCTATGTCTATACAAAATTATTCTTTTCTGCATCTGTTAGCTCGGCAAGTCTCCCTCCCCCCAAGTATCCAAACGACGAACACCCTCAAACGGCACCCGTTCACGAGTTAACGCGGGATCCAGCCATCGCCCTCCTCAACCATATTAGAGGGAAGTGAGCGACCCGTCACCCGACGCTACCATAAGAAGACGTACTTTAGTGACAATGACGCTTTAGATATTCATCGGGACGAAGAACTCATCGCACAAACAGACACATTACACATGCTTTGTTACAAATACTAGTACAATCCTGTTAATGAGGGGATTAAACCCAAGGGCTTTTATCATCCAAATAATCGGATAGTTTATAATATGCTCTAGCACACAACTTCTCCTTTATAGTTTCTTTGAATTTGTCAATAGGAAGACCTTGGATATCCTCAGGAACCTTATTATAAAAGCGTATACATTGACCCATGAATGAGTTAGTGACTTTATGAAGCCTGCTATTATGAGCTGCCAGCATATTTCTTCCTCTTGTGTTAACATTGTGCAGATCTTTTTTTCTTTTGAACAAGGTTATGTTCTTTTTAACATACATTAAATTTTCTAAAATATATTGTGAATGGAAGGTAAGAATATTTATTTCCTTATATTTAACTTCTAAGTGACACCCTTGGACCGAGCTGATAGATTGCGCGAATAGCCCTTTTCTGCAGAATAAATATAGCATCGATGTCGGCAGCACTCCCCCACAGCAGAATACCATATGTCATGAGGCTGTGGAAGTAACCAAAATAGACTAATCGAGCAGTTGTTTCATTTGAAATTTGTCTCATTTTTTTAACAGCATATGCGGCAGAGCCAAGCCTTTTCGCTAAACCATCAACATGCGGTCCCCACTGCAGTTTGGCGGCTAAGGTTATGCCCAGAAATACAGTTGAGTTTACAGGAGTCAGTTCCTGGCTCTTAACTACAATGTTTGTGTTTACCTGTTTGACATTTGGCAATGTAAATTTAACACATTTCGTTTTTTTTTCATTGAGGAGCAAATTATTAGCTGAGAACCACTGCTCTGTGTTGGAGATGCATTTGTTCACCGCTCGATAGTCAATTTCTTCAATTATACTTTGTAAAAACAAATTATAAAATTTGATAAATTACTTATCCTAGTTTCATTCACATATTATGGTCACCCCTCGCAACGAATCCTTAAGCAATATCAAACAGCTTTTTTTTTCAGCAACTGAAACGAATACAGCAATGCATTGTATGTAGCCATTTAGTAGGCATGCCTACTATATGTTAGTATCTCTGGCTTTTGATTTCGTTGTTATCTCAGGTAAATATAGTAAATTATTGGTTTGCTAAACTTCAGGATTGAGGAGCCAAATAATATGCGTTTGTTTACGGAAATCACCATGTTTTAGTATTTCATTCATATTGTAGGCTATAGGATTTACCTCCTTCTAAATTGTCATTATGTCGAATATATGAGTTGACCGAAAGGATTCTTAAAAATTTACTCTATTGTATATGGATTGAGGAGCCACAACAAAAGTGTTGTAGTTTCAAGAATTTTAGAACTAATGTGCTCAAAATTGAAGTAGATATCCTACGTTATAGATACAAAATGATACATAATTTTCAGTCACCTACATTCAATACGAGTTCTAGGTGGCTCCTCAATCTAGATGTTTAGATTGAGGAGCCACCTTTGGAGTCATATAACTTTTGATGTATTTTACTACAAATTCCAAAATTTGACCTACAAAATTATCTGCATGGCAACAAAATAAGGGTGATAGCTGCCCTTAAAAATCTGGAGTGGCTACTCAATCCAAACGGACATCTGGAAAAGCCCTCATTAATAAATCGTTTTTATAATTGACTAGGTATCAACCTGCGGCTCCGTCTGCATTTGCATGGGATAACATATTTCAAATTTGATGTTTAACACTTTCACAGTCCCCATACAAAATCCAAAAATATCTCGTCAAGTCCAAGTGTATATCTAATGACTAAAGCAATGCGTTGGGTAACACATGTGAGTCCCAAAACTCCTGGAACTATTTAAACGAGTAATTAGTGTCAAGAGTCCGGGTCCCACATATTATGATACCCATAATAAATTATTATCTTTTATGATCTAAGACGTTTTTATAAATGATTTGATTTGTTGATTTGTAAGTAAATGTCTTATATTTTTTTAGTTTATCATAAATAAGTGTTTTTTGTTTAGTCTGTGTAGTTTTTATACAATTTTTGTAGTCTATGGTAAAGTCACAAGTCTGTGCATAGATATAATTCTTTAGGCGCCACAGTTTTGTTTACAATAAAAAGTTTTCCGGGTTTGCTGTAAAGTGAGCGTTGTGTTGTAAACACGTGTTTTGCTTAATTTCGTGGTGTTCATATTTTTTCATTGAGTTATTACGTGTTTTTATGTATGTTTTGTGTTGTTCTGGTCTGGTAAGCTGTATATTATAGATTATTTGTAGTTTTAATTAATTGTGGAGTACAATGGAGGCAGATAATATTCCGCCTAAGCCCCCAGATCCTACTACCGCATGCAATGAAGCATTAGTAGATGTTCCATCCTCTGTTTCCCATTCTAGAAAACGAACCTCGGACGTTCCCGAATCATCTGTTACAAAAAAAACTTCAATTGATTCATCCTCTTCCATACAGTCAGTTTACGTACACCCTAGCTTGTCTGCCAAAAAAGAATACACTGATGCAGATAACGGCCCCTTCCTTGTCCATGTGTCTAGAGACGAATCGCACCCGGCTTCTGGGACGACTCTAAATAAACTAAATTTCGGCAGGTTCCTTTTCACTAGCAATTTTAAAAATATAAAAAGTGATGGTGTTAAAAGCATTGGCCGCAACCGCGTGTCGGTGGAATTTACAAGCGCTGCTGCTGCCAATGATTTTTTGAATAGTCAACACCTTACTTCTCACAAATATGTGCCCACAATCCCCTCCTACAATATTACTAGAATGGGCTTAGTACGCGATGTCCCTACTACATGGTCAATGGAAGAATTGGTAGAAGCAATCTCCCCATCCCAGTCATATGGCTTAATCTTAAAAGCCCGCCGACTTAATAGAAAAATTATTAATCCTTCTGGCCCAACGTGGGTCCCAACTGGTTCTGTTGTACTTACCTTCTCTGGCCAAGTCCTACCCCAAAGAGTCCTCGTATTTAATACGTCTCTTCCCGTCGAGACATACATTCTCCCCTCTATACAATGCCTGAATTGCTGCCGGTTTGGACATGTTAAAGCCCAGTGCCGTTCCTCACCAAGGTGTTTTCGCTGTGCACATCCCCACTCAGGTGATTCAAGCTTGGTACCCATTGATAAATCCTCTTGTCTTCAGTGTTCAGGCCCCCACCTGGCTACTGATAAGTCCTGTCCCGAATTCTCCCGCCAGAAGTCCATTAAACTGGCTATGTCTCAAGACAGCATTTCCTTTCAGGAAGCAGCATCTCGCTTTCCTACTGTCCGTAAATCCTTTGCTGATACTTTGAAAGCCCCTTCCCCAAGTCTCTCACCCCCCACTCCATCATCTAAGTCATATAAAAAAACTGTAGTAACTTCACCAAAACCTAGATCCTCGCTTTCCCGTGGGTATGACAAGTCTGCCTATGTGGAATTAGTTAGTAACTACAATCCTCCATCTCCTACTCCTGGTTGTGCTTTAGTAAATCCATACAGTGAACCCGAAAATGATAATCTCATTGAACAACTTGCTAACATTTTAGTGAATATCCTCTCCAGATTTAGTGATTGTTCCCTACCGCCCAACGTTGCATCAAAACTGATCCCACTTTATAATTTGATTAACCATGCCAGCTCTGCTCCAATGGAACAGTAGGAGCCTTCGCCCTAAAACCCATGAGCTTTCACATTTGGTTCGTCAACATGACCCTCTGGCTATTGCTATCTCTGAGACTTGGTTTTCCCCGGGCAGCCGATAACGGCTGTCTGGTTTTGCCTGCCTCAGGGATGACAGGTCAGACCATCATGGAGGTGTGGCCTTGTTGGTGAAACGCTCAGCCCCTTACTCCCTTATTCAACTCCCTCCCCATTCCTTCCCTATAAACATTGTAGCAGTTAAAATTTTTGACTTCTCCCTTGTTTCTGTCTACATTTCCAACCCCACAGTTACGCTGATACATGAATTTCATTCCCTTATTTCACTTATCCCACATCCCATTATCATTGCTCCGCGTATACCGGGTATACATTGCTCCGCGCTGGATGATGCACCGGGTAGGTGTTTGGCGGATGTCATTGATGACCGGAACCTCTGTGTGATGAACGATGGCCGCCCCACGCGCATTGCGGGGCCACATCAGAGTGATGGGGCAGTAGACATCTCCATCTGCTCTCCTTCCCTTAGTCTTTCTGTAACCTGGAACCACCTTAATTCCCTTCATGGTAGTGATCACTATCCCATTATTCTTTCGGTACCCATTTCAACCCCTATCCCACAAAAACTCCCTCCCCTCCTTAAACACAAAATCGACAAGGCTGACTGGGGCAATTTTGCCCTGAGCACAAACCGCCTACCCTCCTTAATCCCTACCCCCACTCCAGACAATATCCAGTCCTGCTATGATTCTCTCGTATCCTGTCCACTCTCTGCTGCAAATTCACACATTCCTTTGAAAAATCCTGACCCAAAATATCGAGGGTCCCCCCCATGGTGGGACTCCGAGTGCTCAGACATGGTTCGAGAAAGGAGAATTGCTGAAAAGAGATACTGTTCATCCATGACCCCACAAAACTTTATGCTTTATAAAAGGGTTTCGGCTAAAGCCAGAAGGCTGTTCAAAAAAAAGAAAAGAGATTCCTGGCGCGTTTTCTGTGAAAGCCTAGGCCCCCGTACGCCTTCCCCAATTGTCTGGACCTCCCTGAAGCGCTTTCGAGGAGCCGCTTTTACCCTTCCTTCTCCTACGTCATCTGACCCCTCCGTATGGCTTGATCTGTTTTTTGACAAAATTGCCCCTCCATTTGTCCCATTTCTAGACCAATTACCATCTCCCTATCCATCACTCTCCTCATCCAACCCCTTGGACTTTACAATGGAAGAACTCAAATTTACTCTTAACCGCCTCCATGACACTAGCCCTGGCCTTGACGGCATTCCTTACTCCTTTATAACTAAATCAGGTTCCCATTTCCAAGAGGTTCTCCTCAGCATCATCAACGTTATTTTTCTCACTGGTGATATCCCCTCCTCTTGGAGGCATCATTTAGTTATTCCTATCCTAAAGCCCGGTAAGGATCCTATAGATCCAAATTCTTTTCGCCCAGTTGCAATAGCTCCTACCCTCCTTAAAATTTCTGAACATTTAGTAAAACTCCGTCTGGAATGGTTTGCTGAAAATCACTCCCTCCTCAGTCCTACCCAGTATGGTTATAGGAAGGGTTATAGCACGATGGACAGCCTGAGTATTTTCGCCTCCGATTTAAGATTAGCCTTGGCTGATAATGAATCTGTGGTGGGAGTGTTCTTGGATGTCTCGTCGGCCTATGACAATGTCCACCTCCCCCTACTCAGGCAGAAAATGCTCCAGCTGAGTATTCCGGTGAGATTGACACACTTTACCTATAACCTCCTATCTGGCAGATTTGTTCAAATCCGACATCAGCATGCTAATATTCCAGCTCGTATAGTATGGCAGGGTCTTCTACAAGGTTCTGTCCTCAGTCCCCTACTCTATAGTATATACACTTCGGATCTGGACAGATCAGTTAACCCATTCTGCAACATCCTACAGTATGCGGATGATATTGCCCTTTATCTTCGTATAATGGTAATTGAAGCTGCTTCCAGCCCTTTAAACATAGCTTTATCCTATCTAGGCAACTGGCTCCACTCTCATAATCTCACCTTATCTTCCTCCAAAAGTAATGTAATAGTCTTTACTAGGCAAAGACGCTATTGCCCTCCCTCTATATCTTTCCAAAACCATCCAATCCTAATTGTTCAAGATGTCAAGTTCCTTGGAGTTATTTTTGACTCTTAACTGACTGGTTCTCCCCATCTTAACTATGTAGCCAGGAAGTGCGAGCTTAATATAAATATTCTTCGTTGTCTGTCAGGTGCCTGGTGAGGTTCCCACCCTTACTCTCAAAAACTCCTCTACAATGCCCTAGTTAGGAGCGTCATTGACTATGGCTCATTTCTCTTGGAACCCTGTAACAAAGCAGGTCTTGTCACCCTTGATAAAATCCAGAACAAGTCAATGCGCATTATCCTAGGTGCAATGAAGTCATCTCCGGCTAATGCTATGAGGGTTGAATGTGTTGAACCACCTTTTGACCTTCGCAGACAGTACCTTGCCAATAGGTTTATTTCTAAAACCCTCCAACTTTCCACCCACCCTCTCCATCCTAAACTAAGCTCTCTCCAGAGTTCCCTTTCAAACTCATCATATTGGCATCATAAATCTCCCCCCCCCCCCCCGGCTTGTTGCAAGCCTCTCTTCCCTAGTCCCTACCACAACTCCGATTTTCCAATCAGAATCCCAGTATCTTTATACTTTTCCCTATGAATCTCTAGTGCTCTCCCCTCTAATCCTAACGAACTTTGGTATCCTCAAAAATGACCCTAATGCTAACCTCCTGTTCAACAACATCATCAACAGTAAATGGCATGACTGGACCCTTATCTTCACGGATGCTTCAAAACTCGCCACTGAGGGGTGTGTTGGGGTAGCTGTGTGGATACCTAAATTCATGGTTCTTCTGTCTTTCAAGTGCCCCCCCAAACCAGTGTATTCACTGGGGAATCAATCGGCCTCTTAGAAGCGGTTAGATATGTGCAGGATAAGAAGTTGAACAATTCCCTAATCCTATCTGACTCCCTGAGTTGTCTTATAGCGCTCAAAAGTAAATCCTTCCAATTAGGGTCCAAATTTCCTCCGATCCTCCAAATAAAACACCACCTTTTCCTCTGCAACCTTCAGGACATAAACATAGTGCTGGCCTGGATCCCTGGCCATGCAGGTATAGCTGGTAATGAGTCAGCTGACTGTTTTGCCAGGGATTCTGTCGAATCCGGTTCCTTAACCCATTACAGGTGCTTTGCCCAGGACCTGAGTGCCCTGGCCAAGGTTTATCTGAACCATAACTGGAGCACAGATTGGGACAACTCCCGTAATATTGTTGGAAAGCATTATGGTGATATCCAGCCCACTATACCTGCTAAACCATGGTTCTGTCGATATAAGCAATTTAACAAAAAGACCACCTCTGTTATTAGCAGATTAAGGTTGGGTCACTGTTGCTCTCCTGTATTTCTATACAGGATTGGCATCCGTGACTCCCCACTATGCAATTGTGGTTCAGAACATGGAACAGTAGACCATATTTTTTTCAACTGCCCCCTCCTCCCAATTTCTCTCTATGATTTTCTTCCCCCCCAGATCCCCAGGCCAACCAGCATGAAGGTCCTCCTTTCCTCTAACCAGCCTATTACCCTGAAAATCATCTGTAAATATATCTTGCAGTTTAATATATCTTTGTAAATATGTTGATAGTCTATGTTAAATAGTTTATATATCTTTATGTCACTAACTCTATTAGGTTTATAAGTAGTTGGTGTTGGTACTAACTGTGTTGTTCTATTGTTGTAGATAACTCAATGACTGGCCTACGTAGCGCACCTACTATCTCATAAGAATACCGTGTTCATTCCACCACGTGAGATTGGCAGTAATAGCCTGTCGCGTAATATCGACGGCTGGTTGCCATTGTGCTCAAAAATAATAATAATAATAATAAAGTTTTCCGGAGAAAAATGTCTCGTAGAATTGATAGAAATGAGGACATCTTGCATTATTTGGAAAATAGTGACATAGATTTAGACGATGTGACGTATCACTACGTCAGAAGAACCTTTTCATGCTAGTGATGAAGACGATCCTGATTACAAACTACCTCAAGGCGATGAAGACTCGGTCAGTTCTTCAATTGAAACTTTAGAAAATATAAACAGATTCATTCAGGATTCTCAACATCAAGATCCAAGCGACGATGAAAACGACGATATTCCACAGTATAAAAACAGTTATGAGCTTTGATTTAATTGAGTCACCAAATACGGCCGAGGATCCAGTACCATCAATTTCAGGAGTGTCAAGTAGTAAAATATCCTCACAAAACAGTTCTGTTCCTCGAAATGATGCACATAATTTTTTGAAAGACAGAGACATGGCTAATGCATGGTCTTATGATGTTCGTGATGTACAACGTTTGCCTTTTACTGGACAAGAAAATGTGGGTGTCAGCATTGAAAGTCACTCAACTATAGTCTCTATTTTCTTTTATCATTTACGACGAGCTTCTTCATATGTTGGTAGAACAAACCAACCTGTAAGCATCGCAAATTCGATCGGACACGGGCCGACTTGCTAGATGGAAAGATGTGGATCGTTCAATGATGAAAAAATTTTAGTAATTATTCTTTATACTGGTGTAATTGTAAAACCCACTCTAGAATGCTATTGGAAAAAAGATATCATTTATTACCATCCTCTCATGCACAAGCTTGGTATGTCTTACAATACATTTGCCCTTATGCTTAGACGTTGGCATTTTGCGGATAATTTAGCACCAAGTGATCCCAGTTATAGATTGTACAAAGTGCAGCCTTTAGTTGATAAAATTATACAAAAATTTCAAGAATTACTGACTTATGGAGATTGTGTTATAGGTTATAGTTGACGAATCTATGGTACCTTTCAAAGGTCGTCTTCTCTTTCGTCAATACAATCCGTCAAATTAAATAAATATGGCATAATAATATACAAGTCATGTACTGTGGATGGATATACTTGGGCATATAATGTATATTGTGGCACTGATGAAGCAATACCTAATTTAGATAAACCAGGGAGTATTGTAGTAAAATTGTGTAGCAATTTACTTGGTGCCGGGCGTCTAGTCTTAGCAGATAATTTTTACATTAGTTTTCCTATCGCAACATATCTTCTGCATCACCAAACTGATCTTTGTGGCACTCAAGAAGAAACAGGAAACAGATCCCAGAGTATGTAAAAGAGAAAAAGTTAAAAAGAGGAGAAGTTATTGCTGCTCAAAAAGATAATGTCACTGTGTCCAGAAGGAAGGACAAAAGAGACGTCCTGATGATCTCCACTTAACATAAAAATGAAATGTGTTTGACGGGGCAACACAACCCTAAACCTAAACCAAGAGTTATTCTTGAATATAATTCGAGAAAGAAAGGTATTGATTACTCCGACCAACTTTGAAGCTACCAGTCACCGATACGAAAGACACTGATTTGGTAAAAGGAAATTTCAATAGATTTGATTTTCGGGGTAGCGATAACAAATTGCGTCATATTATATAACAAATTATTATACGTAATTTTCTTTTTGTTTTTTTTTTTTGTAATGAGAAAATAACTGTTTTACAAGCAAAATTACGCATAATAAGACATTTGTTAGATTTAGACGATGAAACTTTTACCATAAGCCGCCCACCGTCGTCTGGGTTGTTACCAAGAAGAATGACCAATCATTATCTGGAAGGGATAAAACGCAAAGGCGATAAAAAAATCATCACAAGACGTTGTAGTCTCTGCTACGACGAACTTAGGAAGTCGGGGTTGTCGGTTGCTCAAGCGAAATCAAAGGCAAAAAAGTACATCTATTGAGTAAGCAGCGTGATAAACCTTTCTGTTTGCCTTGTTTTGCAAAATATCATGTACAATAAGTAAATAGACACTGATTTTTTTGGTTCATTATTTTGATTACTATTTTTCTAAAAATAAAAATATTTTAACGGTACTTTCGTTTTTTATTTTCAAAGATATATGCCCTACAAGTCCGCTTCTTGATAACGACCGTTTCACAGAGTCCAAGACATTTTTTGATAGGCTTAATCTATATTAGTCGGGTACTGCATGTGACCCTTGGACGTATACTTCTTGAAGTCTGGGTCCCACATGTGGTACCCTAAACTGTGATAATGTCAACTGGATCCAATGAAAAGTTAAACGGGAGCAAAAATTCGCATATGGGCACTATTCTGAGCAAAGAAACCATACAGTGAAAATGAAAAAAAAGCGTTCAACACGTTCAAATTATTTAATTAAAGAAAGATGCCATGTGTTTAAAAAAAAGGGTAAGCGATGCGAAACTCCAAAAGACATTATATTACGTGCCATGGAAGAAGTAGCTAAAGCTGGTAAGATTAAAACTTATTCCATTAATAATAAAATTGGAAGACCAGCTGCTGAAAAAAGATAAGATTATGCCTCCCAGTTTGTATCTTAACAAATTGTACGACACGAGTAAGAGAATGTAAAATATTTACATTAACTTGATTGTTTTGATATTTATTTTTTGTAGTTTCATAGCCGGCAAAGGAACACGCGACCCACCTCATGGTAAGTAGCATCCGCTCTCATGGACTAAATTATTCATTTGACAGTTCTTGTGATTTAAATAATTATGCCGATCTGTAGTAATGATTCGTTGCAGTCCGTAAGCTTCAGTTGGAATTGCCTTTGTTGTAGTAATAGTTACGACTTCATGGCTTTTCTTTTATTTTAATCACCATGTCTTTTAGATTGTTGACTATTTAATGATGCCTACAAAATACAGGTGTTAATTTTTCAGACTAGCTGGTTCGTTTCCCGGCAAAGATCTTTTGAGTACCAATCGCTGTATGGTCGTCTATTACACAGCCTTTGCTTGCTTTTAGGCCATACTGTTGGTGTTTATCTGGGGATTTATTATTTCCTATGGCAGGGTTCCGAATTGAACTTCCTTAAAGTTAATTGTTAACTACTTTTGTAGTTAACAATTAAGTTTGACGAAAAGATTAGCGAATTTTTATTTTGTTACTCTAAACAGGCACCTTGCCTCAGTGTAACTAAGTAAAATAAAACCAATGTAGAAGAGATTATGAAAACGTTTATTCTAAACCTGCAAGGACACATTTTAACACATTAATGAAATCAATTCGATAGCGTATCTTTATTACAAAGTTAAGATACGGAATATTTACAAAATAACAAAAAATTTACAAAACATTATTTCTCTTCGCATTGTTTCTTTTATTTAATTATTATTTATTATCTTATCTCAATAACTCCAACATACATCACACATAGAAAAAATAACACCAGCAGGAAATTATCATCATAAAATTAATTAAGAACCTTTATTTCGAACTCAACTTTATAATAATTATCAATAACCTAAATTTAAATAAATAGATAGTAAATCCACGCACCTTCGGAGTGTTCAAAAATGGATTAGGAATGAGTAATTAAAGATGCTATATTTAAAAGTAGATAATTATAAATGTTTGGATGGCGACTTAGGCGTGTGTAAGGCATTACAAATTATTCAAACCGTTTCAATGCAATCATAATAAAGTAAAAAATATATTAAAATGGTAATTACAATAAAATCACAGTACACTATTAATATTCAACAAAACCATATATTACTTTAGTTGATGCATCCATCAATTTGCGAAATAAAGTACTATACAATGGTTTGGACACAAAAATCTTTAAAGGCAGTCTTTGTCTTTGCTCTGCCATAAATTATTTGTCCAATCAAGTCATCGTTTTTATAACGAGGTTACTTATTATAACAGGCAAGAATAACCGTCAAATTTGGTCAAGGGAAAGGAGAATTTACACATCACTTGTGATTGTATGTTTTATTTATTTACAGAAGCCAATGCGACCTGGCCGATTGTGTAATACTAATACAAGATAGAGTTATATTGCTTATTCATAATTTAATAGTTTTACTTAAAAAGTTGTGCAATATAATATTTCCTTAAGTTTTCACGATTCATATTAAATAAAAAAAATTTTACTGAATTTTTTCGAGTTAATTGAATTTTTTAAAGTATTCTTGAACGCGATAAAATCCGGATACAAAGTGTTTAATTATTTAAAATTGTGCCATTTTCTCCAAGCATCGACTGATAGCACCTATGTTCTTACTTGAAATCACTGTCTCCAGAATCACTTTTTCACTCTAGATTACTTCAATCATGTACATAATCTTTGTGCATTATTTGAAAAAACATTTTTAATTCAAGCACAATATTCTTATAATAATTACTTGTTGTATTTTGTAGTGCATGTTCATTCAATTCAATAAAATTATAACCAGTTATTAAAAATACGATAACAGTTTTGTTACTTCAATCACAGTGTGCATGATTTACTAGTCACAATACAGTTCAAGAAACAGTTTGCTTATTAAGTATTAAATATTGTATTTATTTTATTCAGTGTACAAGTCAATCAACATTGTGGACATTTGCATTATTTAAAAATCTTCTTAATATATTTATAAACAGATATAACCTGAAAGGCCGGCTGTTTGATCACACATCAAAATACGTATAGTAAGATGTAATAAAATAAAAGTAAGGGTCAACTCATGACACGGTATACACTTTTAAAAATTAACTACCCTGTGCCAGGACTGTATATGGTATATGTATATGGAAGCCAAAGTTTAAGGTCCATAGTATTTAATACCTTCTGAATTGTGAAGGTGAAAAAATAGTACCTAAACGGGTACAGCAAAATCTTACATATTTTTGAGTGGTATATTAGTACCTTAAAAATACCTTGGTTTAAGTGTAAAATAATTATTACCTTATGAGATATGCGCCTGCAAAACCTTTGTCATGCCAGCAGGCTCCTTTGTTATGCAACATCTCTTGACACTATGCCGGATCGTTTTAGCATCTACCCTCATAAAAATAATGGTATCACTGTGAAAGTCAAAGGCAAATCGTAATAAGAGTATTATATAATTTAAAGGCTAAAGTACAAACTATTTGAATTAAACGTATGGTTATTTGAAAAGTACTAATAAAATGTTGATAAGAAATATGGTCTGGGCTGAAATCTTCGAAACAAAAAAGGGCCTGCTGGCATGACAAAGGTTTTGCAGGCGCATATTTCATAAGTTAATAATTGTTTTAAACTTAAACCAAGGTATTTTTAAGTTACTAATACACCACTCAAAGAGGCCATATAAATTTGGTCTGAAGACATTCAAACAGCTGAGGGTCCTGCTAGAAAAATATCTAAGATTTCGCTGTAGCCACTTAGGTACAATTTTTTTACCTGCACAATTCGGAAGGAACTAAATGCTACAGACGTTAAACTCTAGCTTCCAATCGGATAAAACGTAGGGTCCTACTATTTTCATAGCCGGCTAACAAGCACCCAATCCACTTTATAGTAAGCGTCATCCGCACCCACGGACATCAATAGTTGTAGGTGTAAGAAGATAGTGTTCGAATTTTGTTATTTCCAGTCTTCTTAGTGAAAAGGTATCTATTTAAACTCGTACATAAACACATATCTTATTTAGTATTCATTTAATGATATTAACAGATCAATTACTTACATCAGAGCAAACCTAACATGAATTTTGATTATTCGATTTTGATTTTAGTTAGGATTACAATTCACATACAATATTTAATACACAGGTACTGTGTATCAAACTTCAAAATATTAAAAAAAACTATTAAATCTAATATTTCCTATGTACCATTGTAGTTTGTATATGCAAAAGTTGAGCTACTACAAAAAGAAATTTAATTAGTTATGTAACACATGCCATGTTCCTATTTTTAATTTATCTTTTATAACAAAAATATTGTAAAACCAATAATTTAATAATAAGTATACCTGTCACTTTCTTAAAAACCCAGTTAGCACAACTACACAGAGGAAAATAAGCAACCGAGATTACTAAGCTAACATTAATGCCGTAAATAAATTGTTTTAGACAGACCCTTCCCTTTCCTGAAATTAAACACAAACTCAGATGAACACTTTTACTAGCCCTGAAACAGAGGCAAATGCGAATCACGAAGCTGGTAGAGGCCAAAAGCTACTGAACAAACTGTTTTGTACAATGATTTGAAAGTGAATGAATTGCTAGTACAATTTTATTGTATAAGGTATCATACATCCAATATCTGTGCTTTTTACAAAAATTAAGAAATTTCAGTATGACTTAAGAATTTAAAACTGCCTACTATTCTAACAACCAACCCTGAAGTTCTTACCGATAATACTTTTTAGTAACAGGTATGCAAATCCAACTCTGATGTGTAAACTGTATTGAAGATGAGTTGTCATCACAATAGTTAATTATTTATCACAAAGAAAATTAGAATACTTTGCGTCATGTAACTAACAAGAATAAAAAACCGTTATTTCTATTTACTTGATGAGTTTTATCTCCAACAACATCATACTATAAAATCCTAATAATGCAATCAACAATCACGATGAAATTCTGTGAAATTACAAGAAACTAATAATTCCTAACTATTGTTTCCATTCTTTAATTTCAAGGTATAAGTAGCATGAACAGAAATCAAAATTATCTTAAATAATTAGTGTACATCCCAAAGTAGCTTGTTTGGTAATTTATAAGATTCTATAGGCCTTCCAAAGCCAATATAAACATGAAAATAAACTCATTATGATAATGATTCAGTAACAAGATAAATCTAATGTAAAAAATAATATATTTTAACTAAATAGAATCTTACTATTTATAATGAAGTATTCAAATATATAATTTCAAATTAAATGATATGTTTTTCAAAATTAAAAATGCAATCATCGACTTAGCATTCTTTTTTAAAACAACATAAGAACATATAACCTTTTTTATTTTAAACTAAAATGTAAATATTCTAACAAAAATGTCACCATGATAGCCACCAATGTAAAAGACCCTTTAAGTTTTTGCACACCTACTATTAGTTTAAATAATTTATTTCGAAGGCAAACTTGACTGGCGTCAAAAGAATTTCTACAACAAAGGATTTTGACGACTTGAATACAGCAGTCCTTGCGACGGCTTTGACTCCCAGGCCGAAATATTTCACTACGTAAAAAAAATTAAAACACGTTACAAGCAAGTAGCTACTGTAAAAATGTGGGAAACTGGCTGCATACCTCATGCCACATAGAAATATCAAATAAAAAGCGTTCCAAGTGGATAATAATTTTAGTAATGTAAAAGTGTCGCGAAAATAAACCTCCCGTTGGTGGTCTTTTCTTACATTTTTACCATATAACTTGAACAAGCTCTTTACAATGCAGAAATGTTTGAAATCCGATTGAAGCATGAGGTGTGGGGCAGAAACGCCGCCGTCGTTACACCGCGGCCGCCACCCTTGTAGACAGCGCGACTAGGTGTCGCGGCGGCAGAGGAGCACCTCCAACTGCATTCAGATCGCTTGTATACTTATGTAGCATTTACTTCCTACTATTGAGAGAGAAACTTCCAGGATCTATTAACAGTCTTTTCTAAGTCAATGGCACAGTCTTCATTGCAGAGCTAGATTTTCATCCTATATAGAGCCTCTTACATTTACAACTATGATTCTAAGATAATGAAGATATCTGGCAACAGAGCCTTGGCAGTTAGTTTGCCATGGTTTGATTTTACAGTATTAAAGGATGTGTAAAGATAAGCCTAGCTAGTTCTTAAAGCTAACATAGATTAAAACTATCATGGGTATTTTTGGAATGTACACTAAAAGATCGAGTAGCTGTTCCATTTTGTTGATACCTTGGTTCTGTTCCCACTCATCTTTGATTTTCCGCTACGCATCTGTAAAATAGAGAATTTGCTTTTCACAAGTAGAATCTATAAAGTAGGTAATGTGTACAGTGTTATTTTAAACAAAATTAAGTATCATCTAAATTTGTAACATAATTGCCACTTCAACATGTTTCATCTGATATCTACAATAAGTTATTAAACAAGAATCAATTAAGCAAAATTCGCCAAAAATATATATTTCTACAAAGACTGCATTTTGCACATAACAATTTATTTGGTAAATATGATTTGGATTGCTTATCTAGACTGCAAAGGCCAGGAATGTTATTATCATTACCCAGATTATGTAAAATCTATTCAGCAAGAATATTGAATGCTGAGAAGTATGTTAACTATCCATAAGCTTTGTTCATTCATTACCAACAGCTAAGATCACAGTTCACCATTATTTCATTGCAAAACACTATTTACGTTATATACAGACAATTTTTATGGTGATTAATAAAATAACTCCTGTAGGAGAAAGTTAAGCTATGTTTTTTACTCATATCATGTTAAATTCAGTATGAAAATATAGATTTTCAGTCTTTCGCGATATCTTACAAAAATAAACATGTGATGGACAATATCTCTTAATTCTCCACAGAAGGGACTTTACTAGTGTTTGATATTTACTCTTAAAGAGTGACCCAAACATGTTATATTTTTATATAAAGTTAAATAAAATATGTTTATTTGGTTTAATTTTAAGATGAGAGAATGTACATCCGCTTTGCAAATAATCAAGTCTTAACAGCTGCAGATTTCGCTATTTATTTATAAGCTTTTACTGTAATTATACTTATTGAAAATTTAAATTTTGATTTCTTTTTTCTTATTAATCTAACTAGAAATAAATTTGTGGGAGCACTCTTTTTAAGGAGGCGGTTTCAGGAAGCTTCACCCGCTTATATTACTTTTGCAAAGCAAAGAACAGATTCATTGCCACACCTTCATTTTTCGAGCCTTTCCACCCTGGCCCTATACAAAACTTAATGACCCGCGAGTCACGTCATTGGCCCGGGTACACCGAATTTGGATATTCCGATTTTTCAAAATTCCGAATTGCACAAACCCGAAGAGTCTTAATTCCGACTATTCAAAAACACGATTCTTATTTTACCGAAATTCATAAATACGAAATTTTAATTTTCCGACTTTCATTAGTACGAAAAGTTAAAAACCCGCTGTGTTACTAGTCCGAAATATTGTATTCCGAATTTTAATTTTTTGAAAATTCAATGCTAACATTTAGATTTTGTATCTAAAACGGGTATATATTAAAAATTATAATCTAAATCTCCTGTGACACAAATTAAAATTAATAAGGCACATTTTGAAATTACACAAACTAGGCGCGACGACGAGCGAAGCAAGGAGGAGCTGTTAGTCTGTATGTAGATAATGCAGCGGCAGCGGCCGTCGAAGCGCCAAAAAGGGATTTGCATTTAAGTACATAAACGACATACCCAAAAAATAACTCGGTACAAAAAACTAAATAAACTTTCTCATTTCCAGCTGACTACATGAATGCTCGAACGTATAAATTGATGTGCTCATGCATTTTTTACAAGGCGTTTGTTATTGCAAATAATATTATTCGGAGTTTTGATATTCGGATTTTTTATGGTTCGGTATTTTCAAATTCGGCATATTGATTTTCGTAATTGTAAACGTTCGGAATTTTCAAGTGTCGAAGAAGAAAAAATCGGAATTATGAAACACGGAATTTTCATTTTCAGAATTATGAACCATTCGGTGTTTTGGAATTCGGAATTTTGAAATTCGTGATTATGACTATCGGAATTAAGTTTTTCGTATTTATGTAATGTATATAATGTAACCCCATTGGCTCTACTGAATGATGACGCACCCGGTGATGTTATTACGCTATTTTAAGCAGTTTTGACTAAACTGTAGCGTTGAAACCTTTTTTGTTTAGTGTGTTTTAAAGTGACTATCTACGTTTTTTATAGGAGATGGAAGGTAAGTTACAGATTTCCACCAGAAGTTGTAAACCTATATAGCTTTTTGTTGAATTTAATGATATAGGGTGGTATAATACCTATAGATATTACCGTTTAGGAATTATATTGTATCAATCTATTAGTTATAATAGGTCTTTACCTATGAAACTGCCGTTTTGCCGTACTGGCCATTTCAAATGAAAATATTTTTTTTTTGACTGATAGTTCTAATTTCAAATTAATTTTATTTGACAAACATGGAATTCTTTTTCTAAAATCGTCATTTGTTTAATAGACAACGCGCGACCTCATACTGCACTGCAGACGGTCTCCAAGCTACAAGAGTTGGGGTTGGAAGTTCTCCGTCATCCGCCGTACTCACCAGACCTCGCGCCTACAGACTTCCACTTTTTCCAGAATTTGGATAACTTCTTGGCGGGAAAAAAATTCAATACCCGAGAGGCAGTACAAAATGCCTTTGAAGAATTTGTTGTCTCCCGTCCAGCTGATTTCTTCAAGAAAGGCATCAATAAGCTACCAATGCGTTGGCAAAGATGCATTGATTGCATGGGTGATTATTTTGATTAATAGAAATAAAGAATATATAAAAAAATTACGCTTCATTTATTTCGTGATAAACGGCAATTTCATAGGTAAAGACCTAATATATATTTTATAATTTTGTTCCAGAATTAATTAGAAAACGCAAATATATTTCCGAATCGGAAATAGAAACACAGTGAGATGATGACCAGTTATTCAAGCAGAACTATCAGTCTTGGGAACCATAATACAAGCTTCGTTTATTTGTTGTTAATTAATTACCTTTTTAGGATTTATTTTTTATTTTGCCTTAAAGTGCCGGTCAAATATGTGCTGTTATTGAAGAATTCGTTGGCCATATCAACGCTTGCATAATAATTATTTACATAAGTAGATTGGCCAGCATTCAAATATTTTTCTGTTTTTTATATAAAAATTATTCCGTGCAGTACATATTTTAGTTAATAGGTTACTTTAAGTTTTCTATCAATACGAATCTTTATTCCGAGTTATTTTATAGAAATACTATGAATGTTCTTATTATTATCACAAATCCCTTACGCATTTTGAACCAAAATAAATACGTACGTATTTTTTTGTGTATGAATTATGAATTAATAAACAATTATTACATGTGGTTAACGACCTCTGACAATTTAATTTATCAAAAAAGTGTAGTGGCCACACATATTAGTATTTCTAATGATTTAATTTTTATATAAAATATAAGGATTTTTTGTTTGAATTGAATAAAAATTAAAATTACAATTTTCTAATGACGCGCTTGTAGCCAGTTTTATATGTCTATTATTTGTTTACAAACAGCTGACATTATGCCAGGACAGTTCTTTTTTATGCAAAGAAATATAGTGTGCAAAGTTACGTAAATTTTTGATAAATTATTTCATGTTTTTTTTTAATTATTTAATCTGAAAAATACAGTTATGGCATGGGCCTAGACCAGGCATGATGAAAGGGAATTCAGGATAGGGGATGGCACGGCATCCCTTTTGCAATAATATAGCTTGGATTATTACATAGTTATGGGATGAAATAAACTCTTATATGATGTAAACCCTAGTAAGATGATACAGGGTGGTAAAAACGGACATAAGTGATTTATTTTTCTTAGCATAATTTGATGTATTAGATAATTTTGACATTTTACTTTCAGAGCACAGTAAAATTATCAGCGTGCACAGTTTATAGAATATCTAGCACACAGGTCCCATACTCTACCTCAATACATGTAGTTTAAATGGACACAGAGATTCAAATTGAGATAGCACAGTGAAGTAAAATACAGTAGCTTCATTTTGTAAGCAATTAATAACTAAACGATTTTCTAAAAATGAAAGATTAATTTAGAAGTCCAAAAATTCGCTTAGCTTATATAAAAAAGAATTGTCGCTCCGCCAGACATAAAATTACAGTCAGGAAAGAGGCATACCATAAGACACCTTAAATGGATGAAGGCGTAATTTCAGCACATATTTTATTCTGTTTGATAGATTCTAAAAGAGTTATATTATTAATAAAAGCCATTCTCAACTAAGTTATATTTGTTTTGAATTTAACAAACAGCATTAAAATTTTAACTTTTAGCTTTAGATATCATACTGAAAAATTTCAAAATGTTCACCTTATTTCGTTTTTGTAGATGTAGATTCTTCTTTAACAGGTTGTGGTATAATAGTAATTTCATCATTGATCTTCATGGGTTTCAGTGAATCACTGGTAGCTTTGTTAGTTGATGGTGTTGCTTTGCCTTTATCCATCACACGTTTTGCTACAACACTATGGGCTGAATACACATGGTTTTCAAACTGTTTATACATGCCAAATGTGGCTGTGCAAACTGTACACTTGTATGACAGATGTGCAGGTTTTAATGTTAAGTTATGGTCCCTTGCAACATGTGCAAGTAGTTTCCATTGGTAGACCTGAAAGTTCGTAAAAAGATTGTAATACATATTTATAAAATTATCTACTTAAAATATCGAAAAAAGTTATTGGAAAAAGTTATAATTCAATAACTCGCATGAGGCTGAAAATTGTTTAGTTGCATAAACCAATCAATGTGAATCATTCAATCACAAAACCAATCAATCACAAATGTGAATCATTCAGTACGAAGTTTCAACATATTATTCATTCACAGTATTGGTCCACTATTTTTAATATATAATAAATTACTAACAGTTCTGCTAGCTTTAAGTTAAGTTGCTAGCTTAAGTTTTTCTTAAATATGTGCCAATACATTCATATATGTCTATGTGGCATGTATACTATTAGATGCAAGAAGGGCTTTTCTCAGGTTTTTTAACTACATTTATTTTGTGATTTCACAAACTCACGTCTTTGATCACAGATAAAACCTAGATACACAGTTTCATACAAATATGACACCCTTAACCGATTGGTTGTGGTGCCCATTTTACAAAACTTTTCGCCATTGCTATGCACAAATTTTTTATGACACGAATGGCGTTTCGCGGTTTATATGACGATTTGTTTTTATAGAGAACTTGACATGAATATTACATGTTTACTGTCAAATCGACCATTTGGTTACAAAATTGAAGGGAACCCAAATATGCTTTTGGTGAACAGTTTTTTGATACTGTGAATCTAAGTTTTTTTATGTGATGGATGCCTCACTATTTAACATATTAAAATATTCACACTCTCTTGAAATATTCGAATGATTTGGAATAATGTATTTAAAGTCCTGTACTAGTTTTCAAATCATATGTGAAATATAGGTCTTCGGATTAAAGTATGCACGCTTTGGCACTTGAGAAAAACTTACTCTTCCACAGACAGGACATCTTCCAGCATCTTTTCCTTTGTTTGCAGCCTCTTGCATTGAGCTCGTTACAAGACCATGAGATCCTAGCAAATGTCTCTCTAACCCTTGGTCCGTGAAAAATCTGTAACATAAAGTACAGTTTCACATTTAATAATTTTTGATATACAATAATAACAAACAAATAAATTATAAATATATTATTACTTGCCTAAATTGACATTTTTGACAATTGAGTGGGGGCCTATTATATATCATTTTGGGATGAATCTTGACCCTGTGAATCCATTGCATGTGATTTCTAAGTTGTTCAAGATCCTTAATGTAGCCGTCGCATATTTCACATATTACGAACGAGGACTTGCCGTGCGAGCCAGGCTGCGGGTGCACCGTCGACGGCGGCGGCTGTCGTGGCAGCGGTGTGATAGATATCGAGGGCTGGTGACCTTTACCTTGTGTCTTAGCATTATTCTGCAATGAAGTGATGAGCATCATTTAGATAAATGTATCTTTAATAATAGTTATATAATAAAAAACTAAAATCAAAATAAACTTAAGACGAGAATACAATTCGTGTCCTAACTTCCATCAAACTGTTTAGGCTGCAGATAGTGCCATAAATTAAACAAACTCACGAAATATTCTTGAGCTTGCAATGTAATCATATTGCTATAATTATTTAAAATAGCCAACAGCTTTTTAAATTACAATCTAACTAGATTCACAAATTCTCATACAAAAATTAAAACCCACAAATTAAATAAGTTATAAATCCGCCAAAAGGGTTGACATGAAAAATAAGTAAAAGATAGTGTAAATCCGAAACAAAATAAAGGCTTTTACAGGACAATATTTCAGTGGTACATACACTCTTTAACAATAACTCTCTTTCAAACAGTTTAAAACATCATTAAAACGAAAAATTCTAAATAATGAATCAAACTCACTGTTACAGACAGATTAGAGGGCACGAGTACCGGCATGGGCGTGGTATGACGGATGACGGCGCCGCCGCGGACGATGGGCACGCCAGACACCGGCGGGCGCGTCGGCGTGGCAGCGAGCAGCGAGCGACCGCGCGCACGGAACTGTGCCCCAGCCAGCGCAGGCGCAGACCGAGCCGCGCCGGAGCCCTGGCCGCCCCGCCAGTGCTGCCCGTACGGTCCTGTTAATGTATTTCGCGAACGGGTTATCTGGAAACGAATATTAATTAATTATAAGGTAACAATTGTAGAATTGATTTCTCGTTTTGAATTTATAGCAGTACACAATAATATTTATAAATAATTTCGGACATTTTCGCGTTAGTGTCGAAATTACAGAAAAATATCAACTCAATACATTTTTCGATTGCATTTGGATTTGCAGCAAACTGGAATTTTGAACAGAAAATAAACCCTTGATGTGTCAAAGGATAATGTTTCTGAGTAGTATATAAATATCTGCTTTTGGATTTTGCATCCATGCATTCAATATATTTTAAAATTCAATCTTCAAAATTGAGAAAGGGAATCATAGTTAACACATTTGTTGCACAGAATGGGTAACATTTTATAAAACATTTGAAACTAAAAAGGACTTGTTCTTACCTTTGGTATTTTAGCTGGTGGTTCCCATTCTACTGGTGGAGCTAAATTCATCTCTGGTTTGAATTTTTTCGCACAGGGAATAAGATGGCGAGCAAGTTTACCCTTGCCATTATCTTCAAATGGACAATTGGCACACTGGTGATAGGCAGGAGCACGTTCTAACCGCCCTTTTACATGGTGTTTCTCGTCCATGTGAAGAAGTATATCATGGGGACTCTTTATCTCAAATGTACAAAAATTGCATTTATAAACATTATTCTTCATATGCGGCGTTTCCAAATGGTGCGCCAAAACTAAACTAGATTCTGATTTAAAACTACAAAATTCACACTTCTTTTGAGGAAATGTATATGGGACATTATTTTCTTTGCTTAAATCTAAATTCTTGGTAAGAGACAGAATAGAAGTTTGAGTACTTTTAGTACTGTGGCCAGCCTTCTTTTCCTTGTATAGTTTTCTATTTTGCTGCTTAAGGAGATCTGTCTGAACAAATTCTTGCACAAGATTCGATCCAATGTTGATAAAAAAAGCACCAAGAGAACAATCAAAATAATTATCAGACTTCTGAGCGCTCATAATTTCTACTGCTTTGCTTTTTATTTCAGTGGAACTAAAGCTACTATTCAGATGGTTTTCTTCATCACTCTGTATTTCTTCGTCAGATTCACTGCTTGTCTCACCATCCCATGAAGCATCATCATCATCTCCTTTGTTTCGTTGTCTCCTTGCTGTAAAGTCAAAGTTCTAATTATTAAGAAGTCAAATACACAATTTTTAACATATTCAGTAGTTTTATTTGGAGTTAAGCTGGTGAAGCGTTAAAAGTTACCTTTTTTTTCAGCACTTTTCTTTTTAGCTTCATCATCATCTTCAGAGTCCTGTACTTCGTCTCCGCATTCTAACTTCTCCCTCTTTTCTTTCTCTTTTCTTTCCTTGTCAGCCTTTTCTTTATGCAGTCTTTCTGTCTCTTCTTTAGCTTTTTGTTCCTCAAGTTCACGACCCAATACATCCACAAATTCCCTAAATGGCTTGACAGATGGCTTTTCATATACATATGGAACAATAAAGGAGGGTGCTTCTACAACAAACATGTCATCGGTTAAGGAGGGCAATATGGAGGGTTGGATGTTTTGGCTTGGTGTTGCCTTTGCTATAGGGATACCACCAGGCGGAATCCGAAGGTTAGAGCCCGTTAAACTGTTTCGTGTAGAATTTTTTGCTTGTACTGATGATGCTTTATTGTTGTCAATTATAACAAGAGTTGTTCCTTTTTTTTTATTGCTTTGATTATTTTTAGATTTATTAGCAATATTAACTAGAGCTTTAGCATCACTGATAACTATTGGTACCTTTCTTTTTAATGGATCCTCAACCCCTACCTCTTCCACATCAGATTCATTATCCCCATTTTCAAAATCATTACCAAAATTCTTTTTCTTTCTTTTTCGGCTGCTAAATCTCACAGAATTTACAGTATTTGTAATAATACATTCATCATCATTATCGCTGGTGATTTCTTGAACTTCTGAACTACCACTATCACATGAACTTCCATTATAACCTCTGTCATTATCCAATATTATGATGTCATTTTTTTCTTTCATATGACTTTCCTGAGAGGTATCATCACCACCCATTTCTGAATCTGATTTAATGCTAACTGTGTCAGCTTGAGCATCAACTTCTTCAATGGATGAATCTTGTTCGGAATCTACCTCATCTGATTCCTGAAAGTAAGTAAATACAATTTAGAGTAAACCAACTGTGCAATCCTAATTTAATATACAAATATTCTAATTTTACTAAGTTTCAATCTTAATGTCTTAAATTTATTTACACATCATTTGTCAAAAGATTAAAAGCTTATGGCTTAAAACCTCAACCTAAAGCAACTTATCAAAACAAAATTCAAACATGACTCAAAAAAAATGCAGAATCATTTATTTTTATGTATTAAATTTTGACCACAGTATGTTATGGTGGTAGTTGAGGTCATTATATCTTACATAATAAATACAATAATTAAGGCAAGATTTCGATAACATAGATGTTTTGTACAGTGATAAGTTTGTCATCCAGGATTATACTTATATTATTCCCCAAAATTTTTGATAAGCTTTATCTCGAAAACTGCCATAAATCACTTAAAAACAAATGGGGTTCAAATAGAAAGGTGTGGTGGTCCTTTACCATTTGGAATCGACTGAACCAATAATGAAAAACACCCCATATATACTATATACTATATCGAACTATATTTAAACTGCTATTTAGCGCTCAGTGCTCATTTAAAGTTAAAAGGAGCACTAAAATTTCATTTTTAGATTTTTATTTAATTCCAAAAAATTCTATTTAGTTCAAAAAATTTTTAAATTACTTGTATTGATATAAGAGAAATGATTATTTTACTCAAAGAACTACTGAAAATATATGGCAACTAATTAAAGAAAAAAGTGCTGAGAAATGTCAAACCAAAAAAGAGAAAGAAAATTTCACTTCATCATACAATTCCTTTTACAAAAAATGTTTATCTTGGATGCTACCAAAAATCATCTAGCATCGGTTAACTTGTTAAAAACACCCAAACCGGGTGGAATTTTGCAATGCCACCTGTAGGCGAGCGGAGGTACTCTAAACACTGGAAATTACAAATTTTACAGAAAGAAAAACTGCATTTGAATAAGCTGGCTAAACCCATTAAAAATGACTACCCTGTATATTTATGTCAACAATCAATAGTCAACCAAAAGGAACAAATATCTCTAACAAAGATGGTGATATAAAAATAGAAAAACCATGAAATCTTAGCTGATAATATGTTCAATAACAAGAACAAGATAAACCACCTACACTCAAGGGTGCATATGACTAAAAATCTTTGAAAAAAATTTTTTTATTAAAATTACAAAAACTATTCTGCAAACAAAATTGCCATGATTATTATTACATATGTTATGCAGACTTTTTATGAGCAGCAATATAACTATGTGAGACATGAGTATTTTAAATCAGCAAATCACATTTGAAAAGTCATATAACAGCACAATTTTCTATATTTTACTAACCATTTGAAAACCGCAAATAAACACTAATGTCTTTTATTTACTAATTCCCCAAAACCATCTAAGCCAAACTCAAAATATTTTATTTCCTCAGACGTACAAAACTTTAACACTTGATGAAAGTGTAATGCATATCTTACTTCATCTTCATCATCATAATTGTGTAATAAAAACATCAAATATTATTTAGACTCTTAACACATTTTTGTCAAAATTTTAAAATATATGAAAGTAGGTGTACAGTTTGACTAGGTCATAAATGAAACAGTTAACTTTTAATGAGTTAAAACCTTAGGTTATATATAATTTAAGTATAATTTTAAATATTCACATCTCACAATTAATAGTTGATTGATTGAATTTAACTTTGGATTTTGATATAAGGACAAAATGTATTATATTTCAGTATTTATAAGTGGAAATCTGTAAATTGGCTTTCTATGTTTTATGTTTTCTTAAATGTGTTTGTAACTAGCTGTAAGTTTCCCAAAGAAATAAAAATAAATAAATAAATAAAATGAATACTTTAAAATAATTTTCTGTATGCAACAAAACAGAGCTCATTTAGTATTTACTTAGCAACCATTTAGTATTTACTTAATTTATACATTTCCTGTTGCTTTTTTTCTATAAATTCAATTAATTTTAGATTTCATAGTTTTCTCATCATTTAATTTATCAAGTTTATTAGAAAGGTTTGATCCCTCAGGTTGCATCTATTGTATGATAGGTACCATCAAAATACCTTTTCATTTTTTTTTATTTGGCACCCAGGTGTGGAAAGTTTATTTTTAAATAACAATGACTGCAGATTTTCTTCTTCTAAATCTTGCTTTCTCCATTATTTAGTTAAAGTATTTACTTCCATGTGATGTTGCACAATTCCACAATAGGTTACCTAAATAAGGTATGGCTAAGTCCACCTAGATAATTTAGAAAGTTATAGTTTCCTTAATTACTGACCGATTTGGTTAAAAACACCATAATTATATTTCAATGAACCATATTTAAGATTCTCAACCTCAAGGTTTATAATACTTGCAGATTTTTTTATTTATAAGGTTTTTAATTAATTTTAATATAGAATAAGAAAGTATAATTATCATCGTCTAAATTATAGGTACCTGAACAAACTGGGACTAGATGGTTGATAGTTAAAAAATTATATTAAATTGTCCAAAATAAATTTATAAAGAATCTATGGCAGTTAAATTGTACATGTGCCTAAAATAAATTTTTTTACATAACAGTCTTGGGTTTCACCATAATTCATTCAAAAAAACTTAGGTTAAAGAATCCTGGTAGTAAAGTATAGACATTGCGAAAAATTCACTATAAAACAACAAGACTATTGAAAGATCACAAAACTAAAAGAACTGAGTTTACGTTTAAAAATAAGTATGAGTTTATTTAGCAAATTTTTAAGTATTAAGTTAGATTTAATTAGAAGAAGGATTTGGAAAAATAGAGGAATATCATGATAAAATAATGTCTTACTCATTTTATACTTAAAAACTGTGGGATGCTGTTGCCAATACAGATCATTACATAAGATAATAAATATTTACTGATGAAATCCATTCTTATAATTATAAGTGGCAGTTGATTAAATACTCTCTCCAATGTATATATTATTCCCATAATAATATAGCAAGTCTGTGATCAGCAAAACATTATTAATTGAAAATGAATAATTTACAACATAATGCCAGGGGTAAGACAATAAATAGTAAACAAAACATTGTTTTTAGTGAAATCAACAAGCTAAATAACTTCAGCAGTAATTTTGTGGGTAGCTAAAAAAAGAGAAATTGAATTTCACTTGATAATGCAAAAGTTGTTAACATAATATATCTTAGCTTATAATTTAAAATTGTGTTTACCTCATTTGCTATGGAAACTTCATGGTGATCATCTTTAGAAGACATTTTTTTTTGGTTATCTGGATTAGGCTTAGGTGATATTTCCCTCATTTTGATGTGATCACCTCTAGAAGACATTTCCTTTTGAAAATCTGGATCATCACAGAATATTTCTTTTTTACTCTCTAGACCATCTTGGGTAGGTACTTCCTTTTGTTTATCTTGCGCACCTTCTGAGGATCTTTCCTTTCGACTGACCAGATCACTTACAGAAGATACCTCTTGTTGCTTATCTGAATCATCTTTGGAGGATACAGTTATTTGCTTATCCAGATCATCTTCTAGGGATACTTCCTTTTGTTTATCTAATTCATCTTCTGGAGATATTTCGTTCTGTTTATCCTGATCCACTTCACATGATACTTTGATCTGGTAATCTTGATCACCTTTAGATGGTATCTCCCTTTGATTAACAGGATCATCTTCTGAAGATATTTCCTTTAGGCAATCCGGAACTCTTGGAGTTGTTTCCATAGGCTCCTCAGTGGTACCATTCATGTCTCCATTCATTGTGGTTCAATCACATTCCATATGACAATATCTGTGAATATATAAACATTGTATAAGGTTATGTTATTCAAAAATTGATAAGGAGAACTGACCCATTGAATGAGCGTCATATTTTTTTTATAGTGGATGTGTTCCCTTCCCGCCCCCCTCGCCCCTCGCAACAAGGCGCTAGCAATCAAAATGGCGGTCCCATGGAGCTGCTTTGACTGAAGCTACGTGTACAAGTAGGCGCCAAGACTACAAAGGTCAAAATGTAGCAATGAGAGTGGTAAAATGTAATTTCCTTCTCTAAAATAATGAAAGAGATCCACTTCACCACTCCACGTAGGTCTGCGACGTGTTATTACTTTCGCTTATTAAAATGTCTTAGTAATAATTATATTTCTGATATTGTACACTAAAAATTTATTTGATACAGTCTGTTGTGTTGTTACATATTTCATTAGCATCCACTGCAGAAATCAAAAACAAAGACACGCCGGTAAACAAATTCAATAGCTTTTAGGCAATAACAGAGAAAAATCACTTAATTGAGTGTTCTCTGTCGTACAAAAGTAGAAAAACAGTACTCACATTTAAAGCGGTAAAATTTATCCGGCGCTCGCCTCTACCAATACTTGGGCTTCCTCAGTTCAATGGTGGATATGATGAAAAATAAATCTTCAACAGGTCACTACGAAACGCGTTGGAAAGACACTGCAACGTTTTCATGTATATATTCTCACTCAGTTTTTTTTTCTTACTTTAATGACTAAATATATCATTCATAATGTTTAGGAAAATTAAAGAGAGAAACGACATAAACCCTCACTACCTACTTCACATGAATTCACATAACCAATATGGCGGATCCGCATATTACGGGTCCGGTTAATGTACAGCACAATAATCCATGACACCAAATTGCACGGGCCGGAATGTACGCCCAATAATTCATGTACCTGGCTATGTCACGTTTTCCGTGTCGTACAATACGGGCTGTGCAATATAGGAACGTGTCAATAATGCACAGCACAGGAAAGCACAACACGATAATGTACAGCCCGTATTTCATGTCACAAATTAGAAAACAAATTTTGGTGTTGCGAAATACGGGTCGTGCTTTATCATGCCGTACATTACGGAGCGTGTGTTGATTTGCACGGGGCGGAAAGCACAGCCCGATAATTGGAAGCACTCCGTCTCCTATTGGATGATAGCGCGATGTTCTTATTGGTTGGTGGTTTTGCCTTCTGTCAAAACCATGCATCGTTTACATGGTGTTTGTGTTTTGATTTTTGATAATTTCATCGTTTTCTATGTTGTTTATGGTCAGAATTAAAGTGAAATGTCGGAGTCTGAAGAGTAAAGCACACAAATATATATATTTTCAATGAAAACAATAAGCAAATGGGACTTCAAAGATAATCTAGGAGGAATTTCATCATTTTGTTTCTACAATCTATTCGACCAGCTCTAAGGTACAACTTGTAACTTTTAGTGTAATTTACCCATGCGTGTGCACTGTATGGTAGACAGGAGTACGTGATATTTTCCGAGATTTTAAAGTACTTATAACATTATGTACTTGACCTGGAATTAATATTAACGATGCTTTTAACGATTTTGCTATAAATATTTATCTGACTTCTATTGTGTATGTATTATATATTTCCATAGTACACTTACAATTTTATTGAGAAGGTAGTTGTGCCATGGTTGTTCGGCAATTACTTAAGACCTACGATTACAGACTATAACAATAATTTTAAAAAGTGATACATCTTTACCATTCAACTATTTCAGATTCTTAGTACCTATGCAGGGCCAGCAGATTCTTTAGAATGAAGATTAACAAGAACTGTGAAGTGACACAGATGATTTATATTTAGAAGCAACAAGTGATTAAATTACATAATTATAAGCCCATGGTTTGAATTATTAGTAATTTTTAAGCAGGGTGTATACATTGACTAATTGTAATGACACAAATTATGTTTACTTCATTATAAAGTAAAACTACTGCTGTAAGTGACTTGAGCTCTTTGTTTAACAACATAGGTATTTACAGACATAGTGTTCAACAATAGTAGTAAGGTTCTTGACTTTGTATTAATATGCCTGATTTAAAAATCTAGGCAATATTAAGGTAAATATATATTTAGGATAATTTGCTTAAACAGGGATAGAATTTTTATAGTAATATAGCTTTTACCTAAATAAATAATATAGATATTTCAATTACAATAAGCTGAAGAGTGATCTCTTCTAATTGACCATTTATGATTGTACACTCTCAGTTATTTTTCCAGTTTTTACAATAAGTAAATAAGACATAGTTGTTTCTATGTAACTTCATCTTTCCTTGTCATATCCCCCACTGCCCCGAGAGTATCTCCATTATCTCAGGAATAATTGTTATTTTACTTAAAGGGTTTTAATTTCTAATATAATGTATATTACAAAAAGACTTAGTGCGAGGTCTGTAATTTAAAATTTAAACAAATAATGGGTTCCAAATTATTTAAGTATGTCTTGCATTTTTAAGTATGAATGTGAATTCCATCTAAAGTTTTTTTATGTAAATTATGGTATAAAGTAAGGCAAACCCACAACTTTGTATTCTTTTAAGTTAAAAATGTAAACTGTAAATGTGAGTGGCAAACTATTGTAAAGTTTTACTGCACAGTTAATAATTAATTTGTTATTTTGGTGATTTCCCATTATACCATTTATGTTTGGGAACTTTCCTATTGTTTTTGTTATTGTATATGTGTATATGTTATTGTTTTTTTTTCCTACATTACTTGTTTTTCTCAGGACAGGTGACATAATACTAGTGGGGTTGTTTGAAAGCTGGTGCTGGGATAATTCAGTAAACAGTGTGGGTCTTCTTACTAGAAGATCCATGTGTTTGATTAAAGCGACGAAGATATCAGCCTACTTCCGTAATTTATGGAGCAAAGTCAGGATGGTACCTGCATTACTCTGACAATATTTACATTAACGCTTACATATCTTTCTTTGTGTCAATAAATAATAATTATTATTACTTATTAATAAAGTAATGGCCTTTATTCACTTCTAATCTCATTGTGTTTTATTTTGCACCTTTATTTAGATTCATGCAGATAGATAGTGTAATATGTTCTTAACTGTGTGACGTTGTTGTAATCTACTTTTTTATGATTGCACCCATGGGTGTGCTGAGGTATAATGAGTGAGTTCATATTAAGAATCTTAGAATAAATATATCTCTTAATTTTAATATTTCTTCACCTGGAATATAACATAAAATTTATTTTCTGCTAAAAGGAGGTAATTACCAAAGTAATGATTAATATGTAGGCATATATATGTGAATGTGTCATGCTTATTGTACAGTAAAATATTTTTACTCTATCCACATTTTCTCACACTTTGGTCAAATTCATTGACCTTAAAAGAATATACCAATTTATGTTACATTTATAGTTTATAGATATCACAACAATTTGAGATATAATAATAGAGCATTGACTAAAGACCTCACACCTTAAACTGCCAGTGCGACTTTGCAAATGAGTTCCAACTAAGTCACACTATATTACTGGCCGACCACTTTGGTAAGCAGAGGTTTTAATGTTTCCACTCCACTGAGGCAAATAGGAGCAATGCAGATTTTTTCATTTGAATGTCATACTTTTAACCCAAATGGGTCAGTATAAAATTGTAATTTAAGTCATTTTTGTCACAAGTTTGTCTTTCAAGGAGATTGAAACTTTTTTCTTGCACATAGTCTAAATATCTATAAGTATAAACCTGTTAAATACAAACATGATAAAAAATAGAACTAGGTCATCAGGGCCTAATAAAGTTTAGATGAAGAGCCTCATTTAGATATAGGTAACTTTTTCATGTATTATCTCTCTAAGTCCAGTTTTTCTTTGAACTTATAGTATATAATTATCATGAACTTTGGATTTAGCTTTCAGTTTATAAATTACCTATAAACACAGAAACAAATAAATCTTCCCCTTATTATAATAGTACTGACTAGAGCTGCAATTATAGCACTTACCTACTTTAAAAATAACTTTATTTACTTACAAGCTACTTCAAGACAACATTACTTTCAAATAAAATGTTGAATGATGTCTGAAAATGGGCATGATGATTTGATTTTCTAAAGATATGTTATGCTTTCATAGAATGTGTCTAATTGAACCTTCCTGGAAGTCCATCTTTGATTAAGTTGGTAGTAGTTAAAAAGGTTTTACCAATAATTTTAGTATTTTTACAAATGCATACACAACCAGTGTACAGCAGAATTTTTGCTTCTATTAAATATGAGTTTAAAAACATAAGATACCTATATATGTAGGTATATTTTATATTTACAAATATTTACTTTTAAACCAATAGTTTAATGGAAGTAAAAAGTTCTATCATTTGGATAGGGGTTATAGCAAAGTAATTAAAATGTGATATATATTTTTTATTTTTTGAATTAAATTCATTTTAAACAACATAATTTGATCTTGAAATCTTTTAAATTATTAATAGCTTGTTGCACTTTCATATATTCATCCAGTCACATTTTCTTACACTTCTTTGGTAGAATTCATTGACCTGAAATGAATACATTTGTAACTTATGTATATCACAACAAGGATATCAAACTGCTGGCCCAACTTTGTGAGTTCCCCCAACTAAGCATCACTACATTACTGGCCAACTGCTTTGGTGAATAGGGAATGAACTGAATATTTCCACTCCATTTCATTATAAAAAATTTCAGTGCCTTCCTCCTTTTTCCAGGCTTAGGCCCGGCATCAAGCACATACTTAAATGGCGGAGTTACACTGCAATGTGAATAATTAGTGCGTAACAACAGTATGTACGTACCTAATAAATAATTATTAAAAAATAAACTATAAGTCTATTACTAAAGTATCTTTAGATAGTACAGAAGTACATAATGAATGCCATCCACAAGGATGCCCGTATGTTACATCGCGCAATAGAAAAATTAGCAGTGCGCGCTTCGTGGATGGCACTCGCTATGGATAATTATAAAAATAATAATGCTTTGGATTAAACAGAGAATGTTCCTATTTAAGAAATGAAATAAAAGACACACGAACTACACAAATATGCAACATAATATGCGGCAAAACGGGCAATATCTGCATTTGCATAAAGATAAATTAGTGAACATCTTAAAAAACACCTGAGGGCAAAAAGAATGCTGAACCGATTTGATATCGAGAGACGCACATGTCCAACTTATAACACCACTCTTTATGCGAAAAAGAGCAGTTTCGACCTAACGCCCACTTTCCAAAATGTTTCTGTTCCCTTAACCGACCACCTAGGGCTTCTGGGCGTAACTATATCGTCCCAACTAAACTTCGGGCAACAAATTGTGTCCATGGCTCAAACTGCTTCAAAGAAGTTGGGAAACATCTCGAAGGTCCGACGGTACTTCAGCCCTAAACAGCTACTTAATTTGTATATAGCTCAAGTTCGATCTTGTATGGAGTACTGTAGCCACCTTTGGGATGGTTCTGCAAAGCACCAACTAGAAGCGATGGATGCAGTTGAATGAACAGCCCGAAAAATTATTAACAACTTTGACCTCACCACCAAAAAACTGCAAAACCTCGACCATCGTCGGAAAGTTGCCAATTTAGCAGTCTTCTACAGATTACATTTTGGAGAGTGCGCGAATGCTCTTTTTGATCAGGTTGAACCCACAGCCTTCTTGCATACGACTACTAGACGCAGACAGACCTTCCATCTTTTCACGGTAGATATCCCAATAAGTCGAACCAAACGCTTCGATAGTTCCTTTTTGGTGCAAGTCGCCCAGTGTGGAATAAACTGCCTGCGTCTATTTTTACAGAAAACTATAGTCCTAGTTCTTTCAAGCGTCGAATGAATAGGTATCTCGTGGATAGACGTGTAACACCTTCGTCTTCATCGTCACTTTCCATCAGGTGAGAAGACAAAAGTCTTAACCTTTTTCAATTAAAAAAAAAAATCCTCAGGAACCTCATTATAAACGCGTATACATTGACCCATGAATGAGTTAGTGAATATAAGAAGCCTACTATTATGAGCTGCCAGCATATTTCTTCCTCTTGTGTTAACAAGATCTTTTTTTCTTTTGAAAAAGGTTATGTTCTTTTTTACATACATTAAATTTTGTAAAATATGTTGTGAATTGAAAGTAAGAATGAATAAATTCTTACACTGCATGGTTTCAGAATTTGTAACAAAATAAAGTTTTTGAAAATATACACGATATCTACATACTGTTCTTGTATACTTTCAATATACACCGCCAGACCACACACTTTTTCGTCAGTTTTGACTTAGAACATTCAGGATTCAATACGTTCTTTCTAATAAGATTTTGGTTTTAGAATTTGCTATCCTCCTATTTCTTACCTTCATGTTTTCTTCTCGTTGGAACTACTGGTACTGCTCATCGTTTTTTTCCCGAAATGAACTGTTTATTTATGACCGTTAAGGCCAATAGGCCTTCTAAATTTCACCGAACTTTGTAGCCTAGCGCTGAGGGTGGAACATAAACTACTCCTACATCCGATACGTCTAAGAGCACGGACATCGGCTTAGGACGTCGCGTAGATATTGAAACTGTTACTGGTTAGGAAGGGTTAAAAGAAACTTTTTTAAAGAGTTGTATTGATAATAGTCAGCCTGGCTGGGATGCACAAGTGGGACAGCTACTGCCCAAGGTAAAGATAAAGTAAAAACTATGTGTAAAAATATAATGGACCTAGCATTAAATAACAAAAATGTAGTAGTTTATCAATGATGAAAATGATAATTTATCAACCAAACATCATTTGAGTCGTATGTAATAAGTCGTATTATAATAAGGTTCCTGAGGATATCCAAGGTCTTCTTATTGACAAATTCAAAGAAACTATAAGCAGAAGTTGTGTGCTAAAGCATATTATAAACTATCCGATTATTTGGATGATAAAAGCCCTTGGGGTATAATCCCCTCATTAACAGGATTTTAGTAGTTTTTGTAACAAAACATGTGTAATGTGTTGTTTGTTCTGTGGCGTATACACGCATTCCATTGTATAGTTACTATAGAACGTAGTCTTAAGTCAAAACTGTCAAACCATCAATCAGTAAGAAATGACAATCTTTTAAGACAGGTTAAATAATTGTGACGAGGATGAAAATATATTTTGTGCTGTCCATGTAAATAATAAAAGCTATGTGTTAATGTGAATCCCGCTCGTCTAATTTAACTGCACCCAACACTCTCACGTCGTGACCAACCAGGCCCCGAGTTCCTCGTCCAAAGTTCGTTGAGTTCTTCGTCCCGGTGAATATCTAAAGTGTCATTGTCACTAAAGTTCTTCTTCTTATGGTAGCGTCGGGTGACGGGTCGCTTACTTCCCTCTAATATGGTTGAGGAGATCGGTGGCTGGATCCCGCGTTAACTCGTGAACGGGTGCCTTTTGAAGGTGTTCGTCGTTTGGATACTTGTGGGGAGGGAGACTTGCTGAGCTAACAGATGCAGATAAGAATAACTTTGTATAGACATAAAGAGACTCTGTAAATTTATTTTGAAAAAAAATATATACCCGTGACGTTTCTCGCCAGTTCTTCTTCACGAAGGTTTTTTTGACCTGGTGGTAGAGTCATGTTTTATTTGACGTCAATAAGAACAAGTAATTTTCAACGTTGAGAAATAAATATTTCATTTGTAATGTATGCGCTAGGGACTTACCAGCTAAAATTAGCCAGGAGTTATTACATTGAACAAGTCTGTAATGGTGTTTATACCATACAACTATATAGAGAAAATGTTAATTTGAACAATTACAACATAGCTAGTAATAATTGCTGGCTATAAAGGGGTAAAATGCAGTGTAGACATACTCACAGCCGAACTTATTATACGTATATACAACCCTGGAAAATTTCCTAATCCAGGTGATTCAGCAGACATATTTTCAAATTGAACTCGTCGGCTGTTTCAGTTGTGGTCATGAAACATATCTGCCAACTTTGTATTTGGTTCACTGGTTCTTAACTTGAACAAATATATCGCCAAAGCGGTTTTAGGTCTTTTACTCCTTACACGCAGAGGAGTTTCGTTGAACAATCTATTCATATCGACGTTTCGACCAGTCAGAAAATAAAGTTCATGTGGGTCCATCCTGTCAATATTTTCAAAATCTACTCTTCCGCCTTCAGGTACAGATTTTAAAATCTTCATCATATCCATGATCTGAGCTTTGTCGAAATCATGACTGACATTTGGTGCTGATAACATAATATCCAAATCATTCAGTATCAAATGTTCTTCACGAATACGTGCAGCTGGAGGTACGTAGTGATTAAAATCATGCAGCAAGCGAACTGGTACCATGGGTTGATCTCTCGGTTCTACGGGATTTACCGGTGGTTCATTCCCATTCTCTCTCTCACTAGAGGAACGACACAAACTCGGCGTTATTAAATAGTATCTGAAATAAAAGTATTCAGGGTCTCACACATATATCTTCAATAAACTAAACCCTAGTCTTTATTAAGTTTATGTTCAGATTAGTTCAATCACTACTAAAATTGCATCTTGATTTAATAATAAAAAAGTTACATTAAAAGTAACATTATTATAAGTATTTTTATACACAATTATACAGGGTGCAAGCAGTTTGCAAAAAATATCCTAGATCCAGTAAGTGTAGAGCATTCGATTACAAGAAATCATTTTTCTTTTGCACTCATATTCTATTTATTAAGAAACGAATAAATAAACATCTTAATGTTCTCTCGCTCACACAGGCTTTAACAAAGGGATAAGGATCGCTGGCCAACATAAGTAACTGTGGCAAACTAGCTTGCTAGCTACTTACGTGCGATGAAAGGCAACACATTTCACACAAAAGTGCATCACTATGCATTATCTACTCAACTGTCCGGGCGACTAGAGCAGCCTAAAAATTATATGCGTCAACTGTCCGGGCGACTAGAGTAGCCTAGTAGAAAAAAAAAGTACTTATTCGTTTTGAACGCATTTTTATCAATGAAACCTTTCGTAAAGCTTCTAGTAAAATATACTAGATGGTACTTTATTAAATTACGCATCTTTTGATGGTAAAGAAGCACAGATTTGGAAGGCTGACATTTTAAAAATTAATTTTTAAAGGACGTAAATTTTCAAGTGCTTGTGAATTTATAAATAATTGTGAAACCTGTGATTAAAATGTAAGTAATCATTTATTTATTTTGTGATATTATTAGTGTTATATGTTTAAATAAACCTCAAGATTCAATCTTTCGAAATATCAAACTATATTATGTATCCCAAGTTTATTACGATATATTTACATGCGATAAAATGGATATGCAACTACTCCATTTTTGTGGGCGTATTTTATAATTAAGTTTTTGTATGATTTATCGCAATTTGAATCAAATTTTCTCTTGTTATTGGAAGAACAAGTCATAACTAATATAAATATAGATTTAAGCGCAATAAATATAATTAATATAGGTAGGATTATAAGATTTTATATTTTCTTCTTCAGGTGGGCACCAACAGCGCCGCCCGTGTCGCCTACGATTTTGTTAAGTACTAAAATAAGGGCTTGGTACAGATGGAGGAATCATGAGTAAATTTAACATGATTTTGATGATAGCAAACGGCAAAGTAGGTAATTTCCTTAAGTTATTTTTTTATATATTCTGCTATATTTATTATAGTTTATATTCAATCGCTTATTTTTTTTTCAGGAGGATATCTCCAGAGGGACAGCCGTGCATTATGGTTCCCATATTGGTGCAGTATTCAACAAAATAGCTCTGTGTGTCTGTTTGCGATTCAGAGAATGGAGAATCTTACAAAAATTTAGGTCAACAAAGTTCGCGGAAATATTTTTATCTTTTACATATTAAAAAAATAAATGCTATTTCAGAGTTACTTTAAATGGAACGGTATTAATTTAAAACGATAATTACGTTGTGCATGTCATTGAAATTATCCTTTTCGATGTACAAAATAAAGTGAACATATTAGAAGATAGTAGAGAATTAAAATGGAAAGAAAAGTAATAAATCGGTTTTTTTACCAAACAAACCATTTTTTTTATAGATTTTTTAATGTAAATATTTATTTATAGAAAAAGACGCTAAAATGACAATTGATTTTGATGGAATATGAAACTAAGGTAGGTACCTGGATTGATACACAGGATTCTATTTATCCCAAAAAAAAAATGACAGAATTATCAAACATGAAATTTTTCGCGAGTGAAGCCGCGTGCACAGTATAGTTATGATAAAGTATTTATATTATCATTTAAAAAATATAATACGTCATTAAACACACATGTCACAATGAGTAACTTTCCACATTGTTATGTTGTAATTGTATTTATTCATTATGTTGTAATTGTCATATGTAAGAATTATGTAAAGGTTGTTCCAAATAAATATTACAAAACATAATATCTGTCTTTATTTTTTAATATCAACTAAAACGTCGCCCAGTGTGTCGAAACCCTAATATGGTCGGCCATCTTCTCGCTGTTTCATCCACGGCAGGCGATATGAAACTGATGCGGGAATGGGTGGTTTGTTTTCGTTTACTGTGCTACATTTTACACACCAAGAAATGATATTTTGGTATCAAAAAAAAGATTATTTAATCTAGTTTACTGATGCGTAGGTAAAATTTGATATATATTACAAAATAATCCTTAAAATTTTGTTCAAACAAATAAATTTGTCAAATTTAAACCATACTGTCAAGTTCAATATTTTTTTATACTTTGAAAATTTAGCATCGTTTATTAGTTTACAGATAAGTTGTTTCTGTATAGTGTCAGCTTTTCAAAAGTATTTTTTAATTAGCAATAGCTGCCGTAGTTTACTATAAAATAGACTTTAAACTAGATGATGGCATGGGGCGCTCGACGCGACGGCGACCTGCCGCGAGCGCGGACAGATAGCGCGTCATTACAATCTGTACCTGGACGTTTGAGTGGTTATGTTGCTTTCTCGGTCACACAAGTGCAAACAAACGAATAAGGATCGTTGGCCAGCCTGTGTAACTCTGGCAGACTCACTTGCTAGCTACTTACGTGCGATAAAATGTGCACACATTTACACAAAAGTGCATCTTTAACTACCTGCGATAAAAAAGGTAATAAAAGCTTTTTCTTAGGACTAATTATTAGCTAATATCGAAATTTCTGCAGGATATATTTTTTTGATTAGATAGGAGAAAATATTGAATTTGAGATGTTCTTTCAAATAAACCATGTGGCAAGCTTGGGGGCACACTTTCATTTTTTTTTACCAAAAAAAACATTCCTCTTTAGAATACTAATTAGAAAAGAACTTAGATTCGCATTTAATGACCAATTTCAGTTACCCACTGTAATTGAACCGGTGTTCCATCTGGTTCAGCAGCCAACAACACTGATATGCTTAAACATATAAAATATTGAATCTAGGTAAAAGTATATGTTTGAAGCTTTCAGCGCTAAACCCATGGGGACAAGAAGCTCAACGCCTTTATTCATACCCTTAGGTTTCATATTAATTACTTTTTGTATTATTTTGTGATAAATAAGAGTTTAGGTTTGGTTTCTTAACATAGTAACGCTAAGATTTATATATTTAAATACAATATACATATAAAGCTCAATTAAGCCGTACAAGCCTTTGCAAAAAAAAAAGAAGGCAAGTAAATGTAAACGGGGCTACTGATTGAAAAATAAACTCTATTCTTGTCTATGGTGTGACATCAATTATCGGGGCGTGCAATACGGTGGTGTACATTATCGTCACGTTCCGATATTGCACGGCATAATAAAACACAACACGTATTGCACACCATGATAATTGATGTCACCAAATATTTGGTGTCACCAATTATCAGGCCGTGCAATACGGTGGTGTACATTATCGGCACGTACCGATATTGCACGGCATAATAAAACACAACACGTATTGCACAGCACGATAATTGATGACACCAAATATTTGGTGTCACCAATTATCAGGCCGTGCAATTCGGTGCTTCGTATTATCGTGTTGTACATTACGGTGTTGTACAATATGGGTTCCCCATATTACTTAGCCAGTCACGTGACATATTTTAAGTAACGTTTCAATTTACGTAACATTTTATTAAATATTATGAGGCCACAACAACTGATGGCATCCGCTCTACATCCGTTAAACATAAAAATTATATATTTCAGTTCGGAGATTTTTAAAGCTAACTAATCGAACTAAAAGCCAAAGAATTCTATAAGTAAAAAAATATGGCTGGCTTAGGCTGGTTTATAATTTTAAGTTTTACACTATGCCTATCGGCGTCTTTAAAATTTCTACTCGGACGCCCTGGGTCATCCAGTTTTCAAACCTAATTTTCTCAACCAAATTACAGTAAAAATCTCTGATTTTTTTTAACGCGCTATAATATTGGGTTAACTATCATCGTTTTAGGTAATTAGTTCTGTTTTCCGCTTCTGTTGTTATTTTTCACTAATTTAAATTATCACAAAGGATATGCCGCTTTGGCTACAGTGTACATACCTATGTGCCATAAAATAGGTACTAATCGCTGCTTTGGAAGAATAGGGTATTATTAGCAAATACTTCAAGACTGAGATAACCACAGCATTCGATGTAAAATCATTCGTTATGTATACTCGGTAAAACCAGAGACTAGTAAATAACTATAGACTGAACATCTCCATACAAAAATCGGAAAAAGCTCAAAATCCAAACTATTACTAGATGTCACTCTCAAATAGCTTGGACCAACCTTGTCGTCTTTATTTTTTATATGAATTATTGACAAGAAACGTAATGCAAAATATTTGTATTAATACGGACTAAAACTGCTAGATGGCGTTGTCAAGTAACCTGAAACCTTAGAAAGTAGGATTTATTCCTTTCCTGAAATTGGAAAATGTCCTCATTTTATATCATTGATTTTGATAATTTTACTCAATACAAATAGGTAGGTAGTAATTTATTCTTACTTTATAGATGATAAAATAACAACTACAAAGCACCATAAACATACTGGTATAAGTTTATTTTGTTCAGAGACGCCTGGGCACTACCATCCTCCTTATTTTAATTGCCATAATAACCTATTTTTAAAAGCTTTTATTATCAGAGTTGTGATAAACGCGCATTTATACGAAATATTTAGCAGCCAAAACGTAAACTTAATCAAGGTCCATAAAATTTGCAAGAGTCACAGTAGGCGAGCAGAAATATTGTGAATTCAAAGAAATGCAGGGAAAAGTTCCAAAACAAGCACACACCCATAGCAACAACAACAAACGACAAAGAATTCAAATTGTCAAACAAATAAAATGTTGCCATATAAAGAACAAAAAAAGTTGATGGATAAAGAACAGTTTTTTTAATAAGTGTCTAAAATCAATATTTACAAAACATTTCACAATTTTTATACATCCAGCAAGAAAATATTTTTTAACTACTGCAAAATAGTTATGAGTTATATGCATTATAAATAAAAATTATGCACTTATTAAAAAATAATTTTTATCGATTTCAATAAATAAAGTAAAATATAAAAGACCTGATAATTCAATGCACTGAAATTCGTTTTATTATGTTAAGGCAGATAAGAGCAAACTGTTTAGATGAATGTGGGAAAATTAAATACTGGCAATACAGTAACCCCGTAACACTACAAATAATATCCGGGGTGGTATAAAGTTTTCTGTTACTCAATTATAAGAGCGGCAACATAGCATCAAATAATATAAAGCACTGCCTGATACCTACTGATTGTCACTTGCAATGAAATATCTAATGATTTTGTAAATAGCGCCATCTTAAGTTTTTTGCGTATTATTTTGTCTAAATGTAAATAAATTGTAAATCTAATACAACTAACGCAATCTCTCTATCTTAAACACTACTATTTTTCAAATCACAAAATTTTGTTAGACTTGATTAGTCTATAGTTATTTACTAGTATCTGGTAAAACTCATATTATTTCTAAATCAATATTTACGATCGTGGCGACACGGAAAGACTGTATTCCATGGTCAATTTTTGCCGCCAATTTTATGGACAGCGTTGTTTTGCCAGTTGCAACGCAGCATTCGAAGTGAGCATGCGTTTGATTTTCCGTTTAAGTGTAATATCAAGAAAGAATACATGTTGTGAATAGCGATTTATACAGAATACCGTATCACTTAGTGTTGTAACGCTATTTTCTAAAAAAATCTGCATAAACTTTTCCATATTTTTTGGAAATAAAGTATCATTTGGACATACTACGTTCTCCTATAAAAAATAAGTACTATATAAATGTACTAAAATTAAATATTACTATTTGTAATAAACAATAGGATCAACTGTTTTTGTACATTTAAAATTAAGATTTTTTTTTAAATAAATATTACGTGATTGTACCATAACTTTTTTGTTAAAAGTCTTTATTCAGTAAAAATCTTTGTCATTGCTTTAGACTTGAATCAATATTTCAGAAAAAAACCACCTTGAAAATCTATTCAATATTTTTTGTAAATACCTATTGTTCAAAGAGCATTTAAGTGTTTTTTTAAATGTATGTATTATTATTCATCTATCTTATTATTATTAACTTATTGTTAGTTATAGTTATATTTCTAATTTTATACTAAATAAGTTGATTTTTACGAAATGCGGGTATAGATTATTTCAATATTTACAATCTTAACCCACTTATATACCTAACTTCCCAAAACTTGCTAAAGCCAAAGTTGAGTTACTCAACATCACAATATTTTAATAACAATAATCTGTCTTGAATAACCGTGAAACTTATGCAAAACTATCTAAAAATTTTCTTGTTTTTATATTTTAGTAGCAAACCGAAGAACGAATCAAATGTTTCGGAATATGAATGTTACATTGAATTTCAAGGGAATGGCTGAAGTGGTACGTATTTTTTATGGGTCGATATCATTATTTTATATTGCATTTTATCAAACATACATAAAACATAACTTTCTAATATCTTCAAAATTAGTCCTAATGAAAACTTCGATAAAATACTAATTTACACAATAGGTAGTACTTATGTGTGTGTGATGTATTATTTTCAAGGTTTATTTCTATTACAGGTAAATCAAGCAGAGGACAGACAAGACCAAAGAGAACGTGTTATATTATCGCTTTTACCGTGCGAAAACAATAAGTTTCAAGATTCAGCAGATACGAAAAACCAGCATATCAGGATTTTTGTTCGGATGACAGTGCCAAGGACCCGGATTACGTAAATACTGATGATTATTATTCTGATTCAGATCTGAGTGACTGCAAGAGTCAAAATAAAAAACATGTAAATAAACTCCAAAGAGATAAGTTTTTCGAAAACATCGATCCCATAATTTCATTTGCGGCGATAAATAAATTTTCAGGTCAAGTTAGTACGCCCATTTCTAACCAAAATAATGTTGATTATATCAACCCCGAACCGGGTCCTTCTAAAATAGTATATATCCCACCGAGTACTAGTTCATCTAGTTGCTCTTCTTCAGATACCTCTGACAGTTCAACTTCCTCCTCAGATTCAGAACAAGAAATAAGTACTGTATCAAATAAACGAGATCAACATTCGCCAATTCCAAATATAAATGTTTTAGGACAATCAAATAGTCCGGTAGGAGGAGCAATAAGTTTGTCACTTGTCGAAAAAACTACAAACAATATGGGACGAAAACGCAAGGCAAACCCAAGCTTAAAAAAACAAAGTAGTTCCTGATTAACGGTTAAAATCACCATGTGGAGAAAAATGTTTCAAATTCAAATGTAATAAAAACATTTTAGAAATACAGATAGAAATAATATTTAAAAACTACTGGGATATGGGTGACTTAGAACGGCAGCGGGAATATATTATACGACATCTGCAATCAAGCCGAGATACTCCTATAAAGTACACAATAGTAATCGGCGAAATAATTATGCTTTTTATCTTTCCGTAGTAGATACAAAAATGAGAGTGTGCTTAACTTTTTTCAACAGGGTCATCAAGACTGTTATCAAAAAAACCTCGGACACGGCTATTTTAACTAAAGATGGCATAAGGAAACACTTAAGATTCAATACCAAAAGTTGATAGTCATTACTGCAGAGCAGACACCAAGCGAACATACATGAAGGTGGCAAGACTGTTGCTGAATTACATAGAGACTATGTTGCTGAATGTAAAAGTAAAGGTGTACCCTTTGGCAATTATCTTGCGTATTACCATATATTTTGTTCCGAATACAATATGGCCTTCTTTAAACCTAAAAAAGACCAATGCGAAGACTGTATAAATTATACTAACGCGACTGAAGAGGACAAAAAATATATGAAAAATGATTATGATCTCAGCTATTTAAAAGAAAAGCAATTGGCAAGGGGGGAGCAAAAGGATGAGGACAAAACTATACCCCAGATAACTGCATAGTCTCGGTTTATGACCTTCAAGCGACAATGGCTTGTCCAAAGAGAGATACACCTACATGTTATTACCTCTCCAAGTTAAATTGCTACAATTTTACAATCTACGAGTTAAAAACCAAAGAAGTGAATTGTTACGTTTGGCACGAAGGCGAAGGTAAACGTGGAGCTACTGAAATCGACTCACGTGTTTTGAAATACATAAAAAACCTGGAAGAAACTTCCAGAAAACTAGATTCGAAGCTAGATTTAATTTTTTACTCAGATAATTGTTGCGGTCAACAAAAAAATCATTACTTGATTGCTGTTTATATATATGCCGTACATAACTTTGATTTCATTAATTCAATTTTTCATAAATTCTTCATTAAGGTTCACACTCAAAATCAGGGTGACAGTGTTCACTCTGTTATAGAGCGTCAAATCAACAGAAGCCTTAAATCTGGCGCGATCTATACTCCTGATCAATATACACAAGTTATACGAAGTGCAAAGAAGTCTGGCATGCCCTACAAAGTTCATGAACTTACTCATTCCGATTTTTATGATGTCAAAAGGTTACAAACTGCTATTGGCAAAATTTTTTCTAAAAATTCAAATAAAGAGTTAGTAATATTAACTGATATAAAAAATTTAAAAGTTGATCCAGACGATATGCAAAATTATTCCTTTTACTACAAAACACCATACCAAGAAGAACATTTTAACAAAGTTATAGTCTATGAAATAGGGAAAACAAGAAACACACAAAATAAATTTGTTTTGACACAAGCGAGGATCCAAGAAACGAGGATTATTAAATAGGTTTATTACGAAAGAATACAATTCCAAAATATTATTCATTATTCTATGAAAATCTTTAAGGTTTTTTATAACATAGTTCGTTGAAAGATAAGAAATTGTTGTTGTGTTCACTCTGTTATAGAGCGTCAAATCAACAGAAGCCTTAAATCTGGCGCGATCTATACTCCTGATCAATATACACAAGTTATACGAAGTGCAAAGAAGTCTGGCATGCCCTACAAAGTTCATGAACTTACTCATTCCGATTTTTATGATGTCAAAAGGTTACAAACTGCTATTGGCAAAATTTTTTCTAAAAATTCAAATAAAGAGTTAGTAATATTAACTGATATAAAAATTTTGAAAGTTGATCCAGACGATATGCAAAATTATTCCTTTTACTACAAAACACCATACCAAGAAGAACATTTTAACAAAGTTATAGTCTATGAAATAGGGAAAACAAGAAACACACAAAATAAATTTGTTTTGACACAAGCGAGGATCCAAGAAACGAGGATTATTAAATAGGTTTATTACGAAAGAATACAATTCCAAAATATTATTCATTATTCTATGAAAATCTTTAAGGTTTTTTATAACATAGTTCGTTGAAAGATAAGAAATTGTTAATGTTTAAGTATCACTGCGATAATATAAAACAATTTGGTACCAACTAGTATTAAATAATTTAGTCTAAGTTTATTAGTGATGTAAAATCTACGTTTTTGATTATGATTATGATCTCAAAATATTATAGATACTTTGTTAGTTTTTTTTGAGTAAGTAATTGTTTTTGAACACATTATTTAGTTTTTAGAATTTATAAAATTCATTTAAGTTTTGCTAAGTTGAATAAAACTAAAAAGTTTAATTGTGAGATTTTTTTACAATTATGTTTTGTTTTCAGAATTTATAAAATTATATAAAAAGCTATATATATATTCTAAAACTAAACTAAAATTTATGTTTTTTCTAATTTTATTTTATAGTTTGTGGTATTTTTTTTTGTGTCATAAAACCTGTTAATTCTTTGTTTTTCTACAAAAGATGTTACAAATAGTGTATATTTTTGTAAAAGAATGACCGAATAAGAATTGAATCGATATTGTTGAAAAACGAAATAATGCTTAGATATTATAACTCAAAATGTAAAAGTATTAGTGAAATATACGAATAAAATTTTTGTATTATTAAAAAAAACACACGGTTATTAAAAAAGTTAAATTTCTTTTTAGTTTTTTTTGTATTGAGCCAGTCGTAGTCATAAATTTGTAGATGATCTTATTTTGTAACTCTTAGACCTTGTATTTTTGTTCAATATTTAGAACTAAATGAGTGTTAATTACTTGAAATATTCAATAAACATAAATTACAACATATTTTTTTATTTTTTTGCATCTTTCATTAATACTTGATAAATATAAAAAGTTACTTCAAACTGTAAAATTCCCTCAATTTGAGTTACAACATTATTTTTCCAAAGCAGCGACTTATGCTCGGCAGTTAATTATTGAGCACTCATTATTTTAGTATGTAGTAAGCGAATCAACACGATCATCAAATAAAAAGATTTGCCGCTTTCAAAGGCGAGGATTTTGAAACTTTATCGGTATGTTTTATTATGATACTAATATATTGAGACTTGATTTTTTGTTAATCATAATCCAAAGTTTTGCGGAGTAAATTAATCATTCGTTTTCTGATAGTTAAATAGCGTTATCATCAAGTTTGAGTATTAAAAACAGTGCTTGGTTAATTCATGCTTTTTTCTAAAACCTTAGTTCAAAACTAAATATGATGAAGAAAATAAGCAGATCAATACTGAATTCACAATGATATCTTTATGGAATTTAGAAAAACACTCAATAATCCATTCATCATTATGAATGGATTCTTTACGAGCCATACAATTTGATTCTTTATAAAACGTGATATTGAAATCCTTCAAATCTAAACAAAATAAATGAAGTTTACAAAAAAGGTTGGTGCCCTCGGTCTTTTAGAAAATTTTTTAATTACGATTTTTTTGAGATATATTGTATACTTAAGAACATGAACCGTGTTTAAGTTAATGCAATGGATATATTACCGTTAATTAGGTCCACTTTAATTAAGTGTGTAACTTACTTTCGCAAGAGATCTCCGTTTCGGTTTTAACCAGTTAAATTGTGTTTGCACAACCTTATGAAACACAGATCAACTATTAAAAAAACCTAAGTGCTTGTTTTGTGTTTTTTTTTTCAAAATGAACAGTTTATTTATGGCCCTATGGGCCTTTAAAGGGGACGTTTCAATATTTAAAGGGTACTTGGCTAGCTTTTGTGCGGGTGTTCTTATGATTGCATTAAATAAATAGAACGAGTATTATATGCCAATATTTCATAATTTCATTTAGTTTTGTCTTAGGAAAACATTTTCAAAGCCTTAAATGGCTTAAATCAACCACACTACTTAATGAAAACGTGGCGCTATCTATCATGTTGATGTTTTATTAATTCTATTGTTACATTTATTTTCCAATTTATCGCTCATCCAATTTACAAGCTGCTTTGGAGTTTTTCTTTGATTTAATTATTGTACTGTAACCGTTATTATTATTTACCATTGATATAACAACAGAAAACATCTTGATTTATAATCGAGTAATTGGTAGTGAGTGAAGGGATGTTTTGATTATTTCAGGTTGGCAAAAGTTGCCTATTATGATTATTGTAATTGAACATTAAACACCTCCAAAGTCATTAAAATAATATTGGCGAATACTTATCTAAGTAAACAGTCAGCGTTTAGAAAAAAAACTAGCACTATTTTTAAATCTTTTTTTTAATGTGAATTACCAAAATATTTGCATCATGTGTAGAAGTCTCCAAAAAAAAAAATAGTTGATTTATAAAGCTTGATTTGACTAGATCAGTTTGTTTTAGCTCCTGTCATTTTTTATTTCGTACGATACATAGGATTGATTGTGACCAAGCACAAGTATTTGATTTTGTAATATAAGAAGATTTTAATTATAGGAAATTATAGTCACTTCAGAATGTAAGGACTCATTTGTATGAAAGAATATTTTTTTTATATTCTTCATAGGAAAATTATTTATTACTCACTGGAGTCCTTATCCTTGGCTGTATAGCTTTTGCCACACCTCAGTGTGGCCAGACGATGTTTCATTTTTTAATTCCAAGTAGAACCCAATGCAGAGTATAATTGTTTGAATATTTTTAGTATGTCTACCACATTTTTTCAAATATTTCTAACTGGTGTACATCGCGCTAACCAAAATGAAACGTCTCCTTTCACCGGACTTTGTAGCTTAGCGCTGACGGCACTTAGCTGGAACTTAAACTACTCCTACATAAGATATGCCTAAGGGCACCCGAGAGGGTACGGACCTCGGCTTAGGACGTCGTATATTGAAACTACCACTGGTTCAGAAGGATCATCTACTGCCAAAGAACCAGCAAGAAACTCAGTAGGAATGCGTACGACGCGTTAGCCTGGCCCACCGGTGGGTTAGGCGATTCGAATGCCGTGTTACCCTATTTCTAACTGGAACACCGGCGTTCCTTGTTGTAATATCATCGTCGTCATCTGTTAAGACGTTACGCGGACGCCTATAACGAACCGTCGCGTCTGGGTTGGCTGTGTATTCAGATGACTTATTGACCAGCGGGTTGGGATGGTGGGGAGCATTATCGAAGTAGCGTCTAGACGCCAACTTCATGAATGCGGCAATGGTGCACTTACGCATTTGCGTAAGAACCTATTGTATTTTGTGTGCCTATGTGTGTGCGTATTTTGAATAACCTGCAAGTGATTGAGGTTCGACTTGCTGGCGTGAGCGAAAGCCACACTGGCATATGTCATGATGGGGCGGATGCAAGTTTTGTAAAGTGTAAGCTTATCTCTAAGCGACATTTTACTCTTCTTGCAAATTAGAGGGTGCAGCCCACCCATGACGAAGGCGGCTCGGTCCCGGACGCGTTTTATGTGATCCGCGAATGTATGTCCACTATCTAAAGTGACTCCTAAATATTTGATTTTTTTAGCCCATGGGATCGGAGTACCAAACAGGGTAAACATGTTTTGTGCATATAAACAAACATTGACGAAATCTAGAGGCTCACACCGAGGACGCTCATGGGCAGCCGAGATAATTATAAACTATATACTATAAATTATAACGAGGAGCAGGGGCCGAACGTATGCGGCATGCGGGTAATTTCGCTATTTTCTATCTTTCTCTTTCTATTTTCGCTATTCGCTTTTCTGTGTCGGCAGTGAAATGGTTAAGTAGTTAACCCTTTCCCAATAAAGATGAACAGTGATGAAACTCAAGGAATTCGTAAATGTGTGATAAGCGGAATTTTGGACAATTACGTATCTGACTTTGTTTCGAACAATAAAATCTTTAGTAGATTATGTCTTTTTTTTGAAGTTTTTACTTCGTTTATTCCACAAGCATACTTATAATATAATAATATTCTACAACAAATTTTAAAGTTGAGCCTAAGCTACACTCCATTTTGAAAAAAAAGGAGAAATTGCTCTTGCCGCCAACCGCTTTGTCTACTTATGCACTTGAATAAAAAATCATGTCCAAACGTGTTAAGTTAGAAGCCCTACCTATACTTCTTACGAATCCTAATCTACATATGCCTGGTTTACACTAATTTAGTATTTTACTTAGTGACATAATTTTAAGTTACTATATTGCATTTGTGTGTTCTAACGCAGTGTTTTTCAAAGTGGTATACGTGAACCCCTGTTCTTGTGTTCTCTAGTTTAGCTTGATAATTAAAATTATTTTTAGTCCATTCAAATTTTAGCTCGTATTTTCTTTTAGTAATAACTTGGCGGGAGCGCTTAGGTGACTTTTGCTGCCGATTTGAACGTATAGTACGTGTTAGTGGTTGAGTAATGGATGCAAGCTGTGGCGAATCAGACATTTGATCTATTATAAATGATGGTGTAATTGATAGTGGATTAGACATTGGAGATCAGATTGGGAAGGGACTTATGGATTGTAAAGAGAAACTAGCTGGGCTTTTCTCTATGTAACCATCGGCTGCCTGTCTAATATGATTAATGCACATTTTGGATTTGTCATCATCGGTCGATGAAATGTTTAGCCTTTCGATCGATGAGTCAAGCGATGGTGCTTCCGAGGAATCTGAATAAGTACGATGAATAATTGTTGTATAATCCTGTTCATTTTTGGAGATAGAAACATCACCTACATCAGATCTTGCGTTTTGCGACGGCACTAAAGCTAAAATGCGTCTTGCCCTTGTACTCTGAAATAAAGCAAGAAGAGTTGCAGCCCAAAAACCAAGCAAAAATAGAACATAGTTAGTTAGTATGATAGTAAAGTTATTTATAATAAGTTTAGTAAACTTAACAAAAAAATAGCATCCCTCATTTAATAATGTTTAGTCCACTCAACACAAAAAACGTGCAGTGTAAATTACACCATTTAACATTGTTGAGTATACTCAGCATATTCTTACGAATCTTCATTGTTCAACAAACAACTATGTTAAGCATACTCCACATTCAAATTCACCGACCTATATTGTCCGTATTTATGTATTTTACAGCTTGAAAAAGAATAGAAAACATTTGATCATCTATCACAATAACATTTCAAATATAGTTTTTGTTGTAAAAATAAGAAAACATTTAAATAAAATAATATTTACCTGCACAACTCGCAATGCACTCCGTTTAGTCGTATTCTAATCTAGTATTGCCAGATAGCTGGAATATTTTTTCTACTAATATATACAAAGTGTAAATGAATTAACCAAAAACCTGATACACTTCATTTAAAAAAATAAGTAATGATATGATTAAAATATAAATTGCACCGAAATCTATACAAATATTATAAAGAGGAAAGGTTTGATTTTTTGTTTGTTTGTTTGTTTGTATGAATTGAATAGGCTCCGAAACTACTTGGCAGATTTGAAAAATTCTTTCACTGTTGGAAAGCTACATCATTTCTGAGTGACATAGGCTATATTTCATTTTCAAAAAAAATAGGCATCCTTACTAAAATTACGATAACGTAATCCAAGGTGTGAAAAAAATATCAAAAAACTACCTTACATCGCGTGCGCTGCGAAAACTATTGATGATAGAACAAAATGATATACTACATTTTTTTAGAACACACCATTATCTACAAAAAATCAGCGGCAGCATATCTCTAACTATTACAGTCATGTCACAATAAGCGTTTTTTTATTGAAAAAAAGAAATTAAAATACCACCGCTACAAAAAGCTCTTTATTTGTACCTTGGTATTAACCCTTATCAAAATAAATGATGTATTATTTAAGACTGCTTCAATATCTTTATATTAATTTTTGAATTATTCGATTCTGACAATCCATTCAAAAGATATCACGAGTTAAAAAAAAATTAAAAAATAAACTGTATTCGGCTAGCTATGCGTTGTAGGCGTCACTCGGGCAGGGGTACGGGAGGGGGGTTAAGATCACGAAATAAACTTGCCGCGCGGCTTACTCGCGCGGTCGGCTCCCTACGTGATGGACGTGTGCGGAATTTACGCTTGATAATAATTCGTTTAGTAAGTAACTAAACCGATTTAAAAAGTTCTTTTCAGAACTAAACCCATTTATATAAAATATTGTTCACTTAGTTATTAACCTAATAAATTACTTGAATATTTTTCATGATTTTCAATTTAATTTTAATAAATAGTAGGTAGTTGTGTACGTTGTAATATAGTAGCATATATAGCTTACAGTTATGCTAATTTAGTTCAAAGGCATTTTTTCTTTTGTCATTTTGAAATGCCTAAAAGATCAAGATCTCAACTTTCTAGAAATAGTTCCCAGGCCAGGGCATCAAAAATACGTCGAAATGAAGAATCTTCATCAGAAACTGAAAATCGTCTTTCAATTCATAGACAATATGTGGCACAATCGCGTGCTAGAGAGTCGAGTACCGAGCGTTCGCAACGGCTCGCTGAACAAAATATGAGAACCGCTCAAATACGCGCGCGAGAATCCAGTTTGCAGCGTTCTCAACGGCTCGCTGAACAAAATGTGAGGACTTCTCGAGTCCGCGCGCGAGAGTCCAGTCTTGAGCGTTCAGAGCGACTAGCTGATCAAAATTTGAGAACCTCTCAAGCACGCGCGCGAGAATCGAGTCTTGAGCGTTTACAGCGTCTAGCTCAACAAAATTTGAGAACCTCTCAGGTACGCGCGCGAGAGTCCAGTCTTGAGCGTTCGCAGCGCCTTACTGAACAAAATCTAAGAACCTCTCATGTGCATGCGCGAGAGTCAAGTACTCAGCGTTTGCAGCGGCTTGAAGAACAAAATATCAGAAATATTCAATCTCGCACTAGGGAATCAAGCTCTGAGCGTTTCCAACGCCTTCAAGATCAGAGAGAACGACAACAGACGTCAAGAGCGAGAAGTCGCAATCAAGTTTTAGCCCACAGTAAAAGATCGGCTTTTAGATACGATCCACAGATTGATTATGCTCAACAGTCTTCCGTCCAAATCGGCGACATGAATAAGATCTGCCCTAAGTGTTCAGCCAAAAAATGGGTCGATGAAACTAATGGCATGTGCTGTGCTTCTGGAAAAGTTAGTCTCCCCAGTATTCAGGAACCACCACAGCCAATAAAAAATCTTTTGACAAATAATCATTCGCTATCTAGACATTTCATAACCAACATCCGTAAGTACAATAGCCTATTTCAAATGACTTCGTTTGGCGCCAAAGAAATAAGAGAGGGTAATTTTATGCCAACTTTTAAAATAGAGGGACAGGTATATCATCTTATTGGTAGCCTTTTACCACCACCAGGCCAAAATCCACAATACTTGCAGGTATATTTCATTTCAGACGCAGATCAGCTATCATTGAGGTCAAACATAGCTCCAACGCTGAAAATAGATTTAATTAACGAACTACAGACCGCACTGAATAGCCACAATGTATATATACGAAGCTTTAAACAAAACATAGAACGCAATTCTTCGGATAATTTAAAATTAATTATTCATTCCGACCGCCCACCACAGACAGCACACCCGGGTAGATACAATGCTCCAGCTGTAAACGAGGTAGCCGTTCTCTTGGTTGACGAAGAAAAAGGCCCCAGAGATATAGTGCTCCACGGAAGAGACGGCCAACTTAAAAGGGTCTCTGAGTTACACCGATCGTATGATCCACTACAGTATCCCTTAATGTTCGTGAAAGGAGAAGACGGTTATTATTTAACCATTCCGCAGGAAGGTACAGCGCGTAACAAAACTGTGACGTGCATGCAATTTTATGCATTTAGGTTGATGGTTAGAGCTAACTGTTTTAATGCATTACATTATTACAGGGACTTATTTAGTCAATATATTGTCGATATGATGGCAAAAATGATATCGGAACGATTGAATTACATATGTCGTAACCAACAGAGACTAAGGGCTGAAGAATACATTCATCTCAGAGATGCTTTAAATCAAGACGGAAATGTTGACCCATCAAATATCGGTCAACGCGTAATCTTGCCATCTTCATTTACAGGTTCTCCGCGTTACCTGCATGAAAAAACCCAAGACGCGATGACTTATGTCCGAAATTACGGGAGACCAGACTTATTTGTCACATTTACGTGCAACCCCGAATGGCCTGAAATTAAAGCGGAACTACTACCTGATCAGCGATCTTTCGATCGTTATGACATCATTTCAAGGGTGTTTCATTTGAAAATGAAGAAATTCTTAAATTTATTCGTTAAAAATGAAATATTCGGCAAAGTGAAATGTTACATGGCAAGTGTAGAATGGCAGAAGCGAGGTTTACCACACTGTCATTTGCTGTTTTGGCTAGAAACAAAAATCCAACCAGACGAAATTGATAGCGTCATAGTTGCGGAACTGCCCAACCAACAAAACGATCCGATATTGTACGATATCGTAACAAAAAATATGGGGCACGGACCATGCGGAGAACATAACTTATCAGCACCATGTATGAAAAACGGTATTTGCACAAAAAAATACCCACGACGTTTAGTCAACGAAACTCAGACTGGAGAGGACGGATATCCAGTTTATCGTCGTCGTGATGCCGCAAATGGAGGACTGAGCGCTTCGCTAAATATCAGAGGCAGAAATTTCACTATAGATAATAGTTGGATTGTCCCATATTCTCCACTTTTGTGCAGGACGTTTAATGCTCACATAAATGTAGAGTACTGTCACTCAGTTCAAGCCATCAAATACATTTGTAAATACATAAATAAAGGATCGGACCAAGCTACATTTGGCGTCAGAAACCCAAATGATGAAGTGGAAAACTACGTAAATGGCCGTTACATAAGTACTTCCGAAGCTGCTTGGCGAATATTCGAATTCCCGATCCATGAGCGGCATCCTACAGTTTTGCAGTTAGCTGTCCACTTAGAAAATGGCCAAAGGGTGTATTTTACCACAGAAACGGCTGTACAAGTGGCCCAAAATCCACGTAAAACAACATTGCTGGCTTTTTTTGAGCTCTGTAATGAAGATGAATTCGCAAAAACACTTCTTAACCACGAAGTCCCGCAATACTACACATGGGCCAATAATAAGTTCACCAGAAGGAAGCGTGGTGAGAATGTAGTTGGCTATCCAGGCATAAAAAAAGATTCCGCTTTAGGTAGAGTCTACGGTGTCCATCCTTCTCAATCCGAGTGTTTCTATCTTAGGATGTTGCTGCACCACGTACGCGGTCCAACTTCATTCCAGTACTTGAAAACCGTTGACGGAGTTCTGAAAGAAACGTATCAAGCTGCTTGCCGTGCTAGAGGTTTGCTAGAAAACGATGACCATTGGGAAAATACTCTCAGAGAAGCTTCGCTTTCTCAATGTCCATTACAATTGAGAGAATTGTTTGTGGTCATACTTTTATTTTGTCAGCCATCGGAACCATTAAAATTATGGAACATTTTCAAAGACGATTTATGTGAAGATATTAGACACAGAATCAGACAGCAAAATCAAGACATCACCTTACCATACAATGAGGACATTTATAACGAAGGTTTGATACAAATAGAAAATAAACTGTTGCAATTAAATGACAAAAGCCTAAGTGATTTCGGATTACCATCATCAGTTCGTACAGAAAGCAATGCAGCAGAGACTATGACTCATCGCTATGATACAAATAATTTGACCGCTTTTGTCAATGAAAACCTGCCAAAGTTAGTCCCAGATCAAAGACATGCTTTTGAAACTATAGTCGATAGCGTCATTCATGACAAAAGAAAAGTTTTCTTTTTGGATGCACCTGGTGGAACGGGAAAGACGTTTCTTGCAAATTTGATACTTGCTAAGATAAGACAATCAGGGAAGATAGCAATAGCAGTTGCTTCCTCAGGAATTGCTGCAACTCTCTTGAAGGATGGCAAAACTGCTCATTCTACTTTTAAACTTCCACTATCCGTCAATCTTGAACAACAATCTACATGTTCCATCCGCAAAAATGGACCTATTGGTAAATTACTACAAGACGCCTCATTGATTATGTGGGACGAATGCACGATGAGCCATAGAGCACATATAGAGGCCGTGAACAGAACCTTACAGGATCTAAGGAACTCCTCTGCAGTCATGGGCGGGATTACTTTTGTATTTGCTGGAGATTTTCGACAGACTCTCCCCGTTATTAACAGAGGCACGCGAGCAGATATCATCAAGGCATGCTTGAAATCGTCTCCCTTATGGACTACGATTGAAACATTAAAATTAAGGACAAATATGAGAGCTCATCTTCATGGAATCACTGATAGCGATTTCCCACAGCAACTGCTAAAACTTGGGGAAGGAATTTTTCCAACTCCAAATTTAAGCGGTCATTGTGACATTCTTCTGGATGAGTCTCTAGGCCAAATACTCCATAATTTGGAAAATTTAATAGATTCTGTATACCCTGATATCGAGAATTTGCACGAAAGAGACTTCCATTGGCTGTGTTCTCGGGCTATAGTATCACCTAAGAATGATACTGTCAATGAAATAAACAATCTGATTGTTCAAAAAGTCCCCGGCCAAACAAAAACATACAAATCGATCGACACTGTAACGAATATTGAAGATGCAGTCCATTATCCACAGGAATTTTTAAATTCGTTGAACCCTTCTGGACTGCCACCCCATGAATTGACGTTAAAAATCGGAATCCCAATCATGCTTTTAAGAAATTTAAACCCTCCGAGCATGTGTAATGGGACGAGGCTGCTTATTAAGGAGTTAAAGGACAATTTAATAGTAGCAACTATTATCACTGGCCCAGCAGGTGGTCAACTAGCTCATATACCGAGGATACCGATGATCCCAACTGATCTGCCAATCCCATTTAAACGGCTTCAATTTCCGGTAAAAACATCTTTCGCATTAACAATTAACAAGTCCCAAGGCCAAACCTTCGAATTAGTAGGGATCGATCTGCGAAAGAAATGTTTTACTCATGGTCAACTGTATGTTGGTCTATCGCGAGTCGGAGCCCCTGAAAATCAATTTATTTTGCTGCCACAAAATAAAACAACATCAAATATTGTTTACAGAGAAGCTCTAACAAAATAAATGTATTTTCTTTTAGGGTTATGACCTCAATAATTGAAAAAAAAAAACAAAAAATTAAAAAAATATATCAAAAAAAAGAAAAAAAACCCCAAAAATATACAAAAAAAAACACATAAATACAAAAATATCATTAAATAATATCTGAATTTAATTATTCTTATTTTTTTTTTATTTACTCTTTTTTAGGAGCTCGACGCAAAAAGGGATGAATATGTGTCATATTATTATTATTATTATGAATGTGTTAAAATTAACAAATCTAAATGTAATGTTTAATGCCCGTGCGAAGCCGGGACGGGCCGCTATATATAATATTTTAAAAGTTAATTCAACATTAGATCGGACGTGACCTTTCTATGAAGTTTCGAGCTCTACGGCGTAGGTACTCCGCGTCTCGTCGCACAGCGCAGCGCCGGTACAGCTGACTACTATTCAGCAGTTTAACAGACGTTCACTTTACACCGGCCAAGTTATTTTGAGTGAACTGTAAGAACTAAACCTTGGCCTAACTATGGCCCGAAAAAAACTTCAAAAGCAATTTTTTTTCTATTAGGTAATGCATACTCGGTCATATTAAACATGACACCTGGTTCAAATGACGCTTGTTGAGTGTGCTAAAAAAATTTTTAGTAGGTACCTAATTTATTTTAATTACGAAAATTATAATTTTTACTGTTTAAAGCATGTTTAAAGTAATATTATTAAATCGGTTACATAATTGGTAGTTATTAAGTACCTCGTAACTAAAAGGTATTTTTTTGCATATCAAGCTTTAAAATTCACATTTTTCAAACCATTTTGTTAAATGTTAAAAAATCCAATAGTTTGAAGAAAACCTTTAAATGTAACAATAATAACAAGAACTCAAAAAAATCCAATAACCGTTTAACAACAACAACAGCCACCGCTTACAAATCCAGGGGAGCCTTATGCATCGGCTGCCGTTACGCCACCGCAGCCGCCGTTGCGCCGCTTACAAATCCAGGAGAGCCTTATGCATCGGCCGCGGCATTATATCAAAACACCTTAACTCGAAAGTTTTAAAGCGCAGACACGCTATCGCTACTACGCAGGTGTCATGTTAATTTGACCAAGTACCTAGTACGTTTGTAAAGAAACAAATGTTTAACTTGTAATAAAAAAAAATATTACAGGTACAAACAAGTTGGCGTATTTAAAAGTTTTGAATCAAATTATTTACACTGATTGTTATGTACACTTATAACTACTTAATTAATTAATTAAAATTAATTATTAGAACTCCAATTTTGGCGGCTAGTTAAAAGTTGTTCAAAATGTTCACCACTTAGCTGCAAGCACAGTCTCGCACGCTTTCTTTGGTGTGTTTTTAGTTTGTTTAGCACTGAAGTGTCTGTTTTCACTATTTCAAAAGCACTCACAATGGCCTCGCGTAATTCACTAACGTTTCTGGCACTATGTCCACTATCATAAACAATTGTTTTGACTCTACCCCACACAAAATAGTATAGTGGAGTTAAATCCGGCGACCTGGCAGGCCACTGCACAGTCACTCTACCACCACGTCCAATCCAGTTTTCCCCGTCTTCCGCGTCCTAGATACCTACGAACAGTCCACTGGAAGTGCGCTGAGCTCCGTCGTGCTGAAACATCAAGTCTCGTAACAGATACAGAGGCACGTCGTCAAGTAACTGACTCCAATATTTCTCTGAGGAAACTTAAGTACGTTTCTCCATTTAAACGTTCTAAGAATACGGGGCCGACTATGTATGGTCCCAGAACACCTGCCCATACATTTAGAGAAAACCTATGTTGGTAGGAATTCTCTACTGATGCGTAGGTGTTAACATGACTCCATATGTGCCTGTTATGTTGATTGAACATACCGGCGCGCGTAAACGTGCACTCATGAGTAAAAAGAATGTACTTATGTTCATTAGCTAAATACCACTCGCAGAATGCAACAGGCGGAGCCAGATCCTGAGAGTTCAATTCTTGACAGCGACGAAAGTGATAAGGGTGCTGTCCGTCGTCTTGTAAAACTCTCCAAACGTAGGCGTGACTACAGCCGAAAATTCTCGCTGCTTCACGTGTACTGGATTCTGGGTTCTCATGGAAATACTCCAATATCCTTTCTTGAATCCATACGTCAAAGGGGTCGTCGCCTCTGTCCATTCCGGTAGGAGGAAAAAAAGTTCCACTGTCTCTAAGCCTTTGAGTGGCTGCTAACATTGTCTCGTTGGAGACGGAAACACCGAATTGCTCACTGCCAAACTCACGTTGTCGTTACATCGCGCGAGCGTTCTCACCATATCAGTGTATTGCACACTTGTGTACCGAAAAGGCATTGTGAAAGCGGCGGCGCCTGCAGCCGCGCATCGATCGGAACCGAAAGGACGATACCTTCCAAGACGAAGTTCGCGCGGAGACTGACCGGCGCCGGCGGCGCCTCGCTCTCGGAGGTGCGAACACAGGCGATCGGCGTGGGGTGCGAGGACGCGGGCGGTTTGTTCTTTAACTTTATAATAATAAGGTTTATTTTTAGCATGGCGGTCGATAATCACTCGGTGCGTGCCGGATTGTTTTCTCGGTCGGTGTCGTTCGTTCGATGCTAACTAGTTATGGGCGGCCGGGCGCTAGCAAGAAATGTTGTAGTATAAATAGTTTAGACATGGGCCAATAAATATGGAAAAATATAACCTATATTAAAAGACAATGAGATCGATTCGCAATACGATTCTGACCAAACTACTTTCTGGTTTTGGGTTAATTCATTTACACGTTGTATAACACAACAAATTAAAAAATATGTAAAAAGTTGTGCAAAAGTAAAAAAACAAATTTTATTTTTTATTTAATTGGAGTTTTGAGTTTTAAGCTTAACGATATAAAATTAAGGGTTCAAGAAAAAAATATTCGAAAATTATGATCCTATTCAAGAACAATTTGAAGCAACGATATGCGACCTTATGGATGCTTGTGGATTTTGTTAAGGAGCTGCCTAAATTTGAAAATGAACTTTTGACATTTTCAAATTTAGGCAGCTTCTCAATGCAATGCAAGAAATTAAAGAAAAAAGAAGAAAAAAGGGATATTCACTCGAAATTCGAAAAATACCTATTAGCTGATTATAATGATGTGATCAGAATTCTCATATTCTGTTCTGATACTAACAATATTTTACAAAACTTTGATTATTATTTACTCGACGGTACATTAAGAGTATGCCCGCTACCTTTTAAACAAATAATAGGTCTTTACCTATGAAACTGCCGTTTTGCCGTACTGGCCATTTCAAATGAAAATATTTTTTTTTGACTGATAATTCTAATTTCAAATTAATTTTATTTGACAAACATGGAATTCTTTTTCTAAAATCGTCATTTGTTTAATAGTTAGTGTTTTGTTTTCAACGCATTCGAACATTTTTCGTCATCATGGATAAGTTAAAAATTCGAGTAATTATGGAGTATGAGTACCGTCGTGGCAGCAAAGCGGCACAAGCGGCACGCAACATCAACGACGTTTACGGAGCGAACACTACAAACGAACGCACCACCCGTTATTGGTTTACCCGCTTCCGTTCTGGAAATTTTGACCTGAAAAATGAACCCCGTGGTCGTCCGAAAACTTTGGTCGACAATGACGAATTAAAGGCAATTGTGGAAGCTGATGAAACTCAATCCACGGCTGAATTAGCAGCAGCTTTCGACGTTAGCATCAAAACAATATTGGTTCATTTGCGTCAAATTGGCAAGGTAAAAAAGCTTGACAAATGGGTACCCCACGAACTCAATGACCGCCAGCGCGAAGTACGCGTGGAGACGTGCCTTGCACTGCTCAGCAGGCATACAAATGAAGGAATTCTGAACAAGCATTACTGCAGATGTGTACTTTGAAGAACTGAACACAATGATGGAGAAGCTCGCACGTCTCCAACCAGCTTTGGTCAATCGTTCGGCTCCACTGCTCCTGTACGACAACGCGCGACCTCATACTGCACAGCAGACGGTCTCCAAGCTACAAGAGTTGGGGTTGGAAGTTCTCCGTCATCCGCCGTACTCACCAGACCTTGCGCCTACAGACTTCTACTTTTTCCAGAATTTGGATAACTTCTTGGCGGGAAAAAAATTCAATACCCGAGAGGCAGTACAAAATGCCTTTGAAGAATTTGTTGCCTCCCGTCCAGCTGATTTCTTCAAGAAAGGCATCAATAAGCTACAAATGCGTTGGCAAAGATGCATTGATTGCATGGGTGATTAGGTATTTTGATTAATAGAAATAAAAAATATATAAAAAAATTACGCTTAATTTATTTCGTGAAAAACGGCAATTTCATAGGTAAAGACCTAATATATAGTATCCACGGTTACAACACTAACACAAAAAAGTGACTTCTTTATTTTTTGCCTTTCTCCCGAATAAAAATTCAAGAACTTACCGAATATTGTTTGATATAGTCAAAACAAGTTCTAAACTGAATTCCATCCAAGATATTGATGGATTACGAAAAAGCAGTCTTGAATGCTGCGTGTAAAATGTTCCCTGGTTCAACAGTAAAGGGCTGCTTTTACCATTTTTGTAGCAGTGTTTTTAAAAATGCCATAAAGTTAGGAATGAGTTCCAGAGTGCAGAAGAGACATGCCTCACGATATGCTGGCCTGGCACGTTTACCTTTAAAATATAATGCCTCAAGCTATAACTACATAATGAAAAAGTCCCCAAAGACTGAGAAAGTAACAAAATTCAACGACTACTTCAATCGATTTATGTTTAAAGACACACAATTTATTTAAAAAAAGGTGTTGCCAAGGAGAAGAAATACGAACTACAAATCATCTGGAAGGGTGGCATTCTCGAATAAACCGTTTTATTGGTAAGTCAAGGCCTTCCATAGCTAAGTGTTGGACATTTTCGAAAAAGAATTTAATATCAGGAACAAGCTTTGCGAAAAAGTGGTAACTTCGTAAAAATCGACGAAGAAATTAGTCGTACCATTACTTTCTAATTTCTTTGTCGATTTCTATGAACCTAATTTAACGCAATAGAAATAAGTGTCGGTCATTGCTTAGAGTATTAATATTATATTATATTAATAGCCCCTTTTACTTTTTAAATTGATTAGCCATTTAAGATGAAAATGTAAATTATTTATTTCTTATTTTTTCGGTTATTATAAAATAAGTATCGGTCATTATTCAGAAGCAGCAAGTGTTATGTTGATTTTGAAACATAAGTTGAGGATAATGTTATGTTTTTAAAGTCAGTGTTTTTTTTATTAAATTTTTTTTTCATAGGATAACAAAAAGCGATTTATTTGACAAAATATAAAACATAGAAGTTAACAGAACACTATAAATATGTTATCGCTTATTACTAACAGTAGCTTGAACAATGTTGCTTGAGCATACAAAAAGACAAACTGAAGTTATACAAAAACGGAAATAAACTATTTAAAGCTTTAAAAAAATGTATGTATATATTGAAAATACTGTATTTATTCTTTGGGGATTTACTACACGGACTCGGACCAATGATTTGTTAATACTCGCTTTAAGTTTAAAGGGTTGGAAACAAATAGATCTAGTTCGAGAACGTCCATAAGACCGTTAACGTAGTTTGCAGATCTAACAAAGAACGAATTTTTTCACATGTAAATAGGATGGATGTCTAACAGACCTAGAAGGAACTTTTATATTAATCATTGAAAGCATGTCTGGATAGTCAATTTTATACTGAACTAATTTAACCAAAAAGAAAACATCTGCATCCTACGTCTTTCTTTAAGTGGTAATATATGATGTCTGTTACATCTCGTTTCGTAATGTTCGTCATGTTTTACTTTACTTTACATTTATATTGTTAGTGTCTCAGAATTTTTTATTGAATTAATTATATTTAATTCATGTACACGTCGTACTCTGGATTTCAAAGTTGAGAACAATATTCAAGAACACTACAATATATATACAATTTTTATTAACTTTATACTGCTGAATTGACTACTGGACCTCACGACGAACCCCAAGGCTTTATTTGCTTTTTTGGCAATATGATCAATATGCCTTTAGAAGTTAATTTGGCATCCAAAAGCAAACCGAGGTCTGAAATTTCGCAAACTCGTTTGAGTTCTTGTTTCTTAAGCTGGTAAGAGTAAGTAACATGATGGGGCTTTCGAGAAAATGTTGTCTGTTGACATTTTGTAACATTCAAATCCAGGTTATTTTCTGCACAATAAACCTCAAATCTCTTAAGATCTTGCTGTAACAGAATGCAATAATCTATAGAAGCAATCTCTCTATAAATTCCATGTCGTCTGCATAAAGTAAAAACGAGTTTAAGAAACAAGAACCGACGTCATTAATAAAGATGTTGATCAGCAATGGGCCCAGCAATGATCCCTGGGGAACTCCTGAAGAGATTAAACATCACGAAGAAAGATAATCATTCAGTGCAAACGATTGAGTCCGATTTTCTATGTATGACGTTAGCCATCTATATAAGTTTCCATGTATACCTGCCGAGAGAAGCTTTTTAGAAGTATTGTGTGATGTATACGGCCAAACGCTTTACTGTAATCAGTATATACTGTATACACTTGAGCACCGGAGTCCATGGTCGATGTAACGAAATCAACAAAAGTTAAAAGGTTTGTTGTTGTGGATTTGTTTTTAAGAAAGCCATGCTGCTCTAATAAAAAGAATTTGAAATTGAATTGAAATTTGAATTTTGATCATATACAGGGTGACTGGTTATTAGTGGCGGATATTTTAAGGGGGTATAGAAGAGGTCAATTCCAGGCGATTTTACAATTTAATGTATTATCCAAAAGTGAATCGTTTCCAAGGTATTTCAAATCTTGTTTTTTTTTTAAATCAAAATTTATTAATAAAATATTTAAATCTATTTGGGTGGGTGACCAGTCCACGGTTACTAAGCCCCCCCGCCACGACAAGGCGGGTAACCATCGGGGGGGTTACGACTTGTGCCTAAGTTTATGTTAATTATGTCGACCTAATTGATATATAATGGGAATGTTTTTATTGCAGAAACAAGGAAAAAAATTCCAAATAAATTTAATTTTTTTTAAATAAATTTTTTAAGATGACCTTACTGATTTAAAAAAAACATAAGATTTGAAATATTTTGGAAACGATTCACTTTTGTATGATACATTATATCGTGAAATCGACTGGAATTTACCTCTTCTATACCCCCTTAAAATATCCCCACTACTAACCAGTCACCCTGTATACAGGGTGTAACAAGCGGGGTGGATCAACGGACTCTGAGGGGTGGGGGACCCTCAATACCTACCAATTTAACCCCCATGTACGTTCAGCAATATTTAGTAGTTCTTGAGATATTTGGGATTTAGTGATTTATTCGAAAAAATTAGATTCTCGGAGAAAACTTGAAATTATAACCTAACTTTCAGATCTACGCTCATGAATATTTGCCTCAAAATAGCTTAATAGTAGGCCTTTTGTATCAGCTAACCGCCGATAATCGTTGTTTTTATAAATGGAAATAAAATTGAAACTATAAAATTTTTGTTGTAAAAATAAAAATAAACAAAATCATGTAACATTTTTTACAAAACCTATCTTTAAAACTATTATTGTTAATGTAGAATAATGTCTAAAAATTTCGTTGGACTAGCATCACGGCAACATGTACAAAAACATACTTGAGTGTAAAAGCATCCATTTTTTATTACTTTGCAGCGTTATCGAAATCCGAGAATCACATACGTGAAAAGTGTCTTTATCTGATTCCGAGAATTACAAACTCAAAAAGTGTTTTGTTCAGGTAATAAGCGATATTTGCTTTAATTGAACAAAAGTCGGTTTATGTTTAAAGAAGGGTAATAAACTAAATAATGTCGTAGTACGGTACACCACCGTGGTATAGCTATTAGGTATAGCTTATTAGGTAATCGCGCAGAGTCTTCGTTCCGAGATAATCACAATCCAAATCACTTAGCTAGTATTGAGGTCCGTTTAAATTGCCAAATATATAGAAGGTTAAACGATGGGTATACGATAAACGACTAAAGAGTTATGCAAAAGTTACAAATTAAGTCAACGCCTGAAACAATAGCCAAGTTTTTGACGTGGTGCAATAAAAAAATCTACTGCGTGTAACATAATAACATAACCATAATGAAATTATTACCCTTCTTAAAATTGTTTATAAATAAGAAACGCAAATATTAATTACCTGAACAAAACACTAGAAATATGCAATTCTCGGATTTAGATAACGCTGCATAGTAATAAAAAATGGCTGCTTTTGGACTCAGTTATGTTTTTGAACATGTAGCCGTATTGCTAGTCAAAATAAATTTTTATTCATTATTCTACATTAACAATAATAATTTTAAAGATAGGTTTTGGAAAAAAATTTATATGATTTCTTTTACTTTTATTTAAAAAAAAAATTTAATAGTTTTAATTTTATTTCCATTTATAAAAAGCAACGATTATCGGCAGTTAGATGATACAAAAGGGTTACTATTAAGCTATTTTGAGGAAAAATTCATGAGCTTAGATCTGAAAGTTAGGTTATAATTTCAAGTTTTCTCCGAGAATCTGATTTTTTCGAAAAAATCACTAAATCCCAAATATCTCAAGAACTACTAAATATTACTGAACATACATGGGGGTTAAATCGGTAGGTATTGAGGGCCCCCCACCCCTCAGAGTCCGTTGATCCACCCCGCTTGTTACACCCTGTAAACAGGGTGAATGGTTATTAGTGGCGGATATCTTAAGGGGGTATAGAAGAGGTAAATTCCAGTCGATTACACGATATAATGCATCATCCAAAAGTGAATCGTTTCCAAGATATTTCAAATCTTATGTTTTTTTTTTAATCAGCAGGGTCATCTTAAAAAATTTATTTAAAATAAATTTAATCTATTTGGAATTTTGTTTTGTTTCTGCAATAAAAACATTCCCATTAATACATAATATCAATTAGGTCGACATAATTAACATAAACTTAGGCACTGTGCTCGAAAATATTTGTAAATTCACATTTTCTTCTAAGTAATTAACACAAAAGAGTGATTTTAAAACAAAAACTCACATATAAAATTTTCGTGCAGATTATTTTTAAAACATTTGTGTTTTACTAGCTTTCGAAAGAGGTATTACAATCCCAAATAGGCAAAATAATTACAAAGATAATAGCCAATTCGCGCAGGCGCAGGTACAGGCTTGAACAGGGAGGTCCCCCACCCCTCAGATTCCGTTGATCCACCCCGCCTGTTACACCGTGTATAAATTTCAATGAACCCACCACTGTTTTAACACTATTTTCAACAATAAACTGTTATAACATGAACTTCTTCACAATATAAAATGGGTAAATATTTCGAAAAAACTACCAGGATATACATGAAAAAAGGGTTTTAGTTATACAAATGGAAAAAATTATTCTTGTTTAATAACTGGTTATAAAACAGAGAAAAAATTATTTATTCATAACTAGTTACGAATAAATATTTTTTTTTCTGTACTAGGCTGAAGGGTATCTAGACGTCTGAAGAAAGTCATTGCGCGTATACGAGAATACACTATCTGTGTATATTTGTATATGAAAAAACTTTTAACAATTTGTGAAGGCTCCTCACAAAATCTCAATTCATTAGAAAGCCACGTTGGATACTTGTAAGGGTTTATTTGGATCACTCAATCCTCGCACTTGTCGTCCGAGTGATCTTTGAAATCACCGCCTTAAACTCAATAAGTATGTATTATTTTCGTTGTACGTTATAATTCTGCTCGTGTGTGAATTTGTAAAGCAAAAACCGTCACTAAAACCTTACTGGTTCAAAATCAAAATGAAATAAAAAATTTACCAAACGTTCCAACTAGGTGATCCTTATTTTGACTTCTAATTAATAAATACAAACTCATACGTAGAAAGTGATATCAGAAATTGTGAAAAATACTTTCCTAATAGTTGACAAACAATCTATCCTTTTAAAAGTTATACTTTACAAAGTAACACTTTTTTAAATTATCTAACTTAAACGTCGTAACCTTAAACACTTAAACGGGTGACCATGAACATAATTTGTGGGAAGTAAAAACGCCTTCATACAGTAAAACATCTTCAGTAAGCTGAAGGCATTCAATAACGAAAATCTCAATAAATTTTTAGCATTTTTATTTATGCTTGGAAAAATATTTTTTTACACCATGTAAAACATTTGGTTTTTAATGACAATTTTGAACAAAAAGAATTAATTCTGATAATGCGAAATGAGTAGGTTACAAAAATGCGAGTACATTTACTTTGACACATAATGGCTATTTTATTTGATATTGTCGATTCCATACGATAAAGTATGTAAAAAAATAGGTTCAACTTTGCTAATATACATTTTTCCATGAAATCATCATAACAGACTATTTGGTCATTATTTAAACCATACCCTCTGTAGTGACCAATACTATTAGCATTAAATGCAGGAAGGAATTCAATACCTCCTAATAATTTGTAGCATTTGTTTCTGATAAAAAATATTTTGGTGCATCCTTCAAATTACCTTTTCAAACCAATTTAAATCAAAGGACATAAATTTGAAAGATCATAAGTAATGCTCATAAAGTAATGTTCATAAGTAATGTTCATAAGTATGCGTAAGAGCATTTTTTAGATCCTACTGCCCTCTCCGTGGAGGGGAACAAAAAAAAATACGGAAGTTAGTTCCGTGCCCACAAGTGAAAAAGTAACTACTAAGAAGAAAGAACAGTACGGTGGCCACAAGTGAAAAAGTAACTACTAAGAAGAAAAAACAAGTTCGGTGCCAACAAGCAAAGCAACAACTTATAAAAAGAAAGAAGCAACCAAGAAGAAGAAAGAAAAAGTTCAGAAGATTCCAAATGGAAGAAAGTGCTGTTCAGTGAATCCGGAGGCCAGTGAGGACCTAAGAAGACGTAAGCACCGTACGGTGAATCTGGAGGCTGTTACATAGTCAGAGACTCGCTCCGCGGCCGGCTTCGGCCGGTCGTAACGTAGTCAATCCCGCACTTTCAGTGCAACCCAACCTCGTCAGGTAACACACTCCGTAGTAGACGCGCGTTTGATCAGGTGGATACTTAACGGTGACAACTAAGCCTGCTAGCGTTGCCCCGTTGCGCTTCCAAGGCCCTTCAGGCTAAGGAGAAACCGGCTGACCCGATCCCATTGCACTTGGGCCTTTCCCAGGGTGACAGTACAAAGCTGTCCGAATTAGGGGCACCACCTCGCGTCATCCCCAGCCCCCCATACCGCGGGTAGTGCGGTTTAGATGCTAGGTTTGTTAGGGAACCTAGGCATTATTATGTCTTTATATATTATATATTGTAGTTTCAAGCCCTCCAATGGACCAGCAAAGCCTGGTAAACTTTGCTAGGTCGTTCGCCCAGGCACTCGTTGCGTTCGGCGTCCCCATCTCAGATGACGTAATAACGCAGGCCTTACAGGCAACTATTGCGTCCCCGGCCACTCAGGCCTCAACCCTGGCCCCTCAGGCCTCCAACGTCCAAAACCTCTCTACACCTCTCCTGCGTCTCCCGTCCCGTCCGAGATGGACTGTGAATCGGTCACATCCTCTCGCGCGTCGCGTCGCAAGCGTACCGCTCCCGGGAGCGACTCCGAACCCGCGTCTGATGCGTCGTCAGATGCCGTCACCTTAACTGGCTCTCCTGAGCCCACGTTTCAGCTAGTCGCCAAACGCTCCAAGAAACGCTCGAAGAAAGCCTCGGTCTGAAGAAATAACTAACGAGCTGAACTCTAGGAACAATTGCGGTTAAATTCACAGGGTTATTTATAGGGTTTATTGGTAACCGCAATAAACGTTTCATTGAAGACGTGTTGTTTTTACTTCGCTTCAAACCTGCACTCGATCAAGCCGGGTTTCACTCCGTGGTTTGTCAGGTCGTGGTGTCTTCGGGGCTACGAAGGGTACTACGACATCTTCCCAGCCGGCTCAAATAAAATTGGTTTGCTGTTCCGGAAGTGTCCTGGAAGAAAGAAGACCTTCAGCGATCTGCGACACCGAAGACATCATGGGGCTACGAGCGAAGACCAGTAAATAAGGTTCTCTATGTGCAGGAGAGTGAAGAGCATCCCCGCAAGAATCGTTGTCCAGTGTGTAACGGCGAACACTGGATTTACGAATGCAGGAAGTTCAAAGAAGCAAATGTTAGTCAAAAGTATGAAATGGCTAAGAAAGCAATTTTATGCTTCAGGTTTCTACGAGACAGGCATTCAAGGAAGACCTGCAGGACAGCAGATTGCAAGAAGTACGGAAGATGGTACCACACCAGTCTTCATGAAGAAAGCCGTCCACCAGCAGCTGTTGGGGATAAAGAAGAATCTCGCTGCAATGTCTCCAGTCGCAGAGAAGAGTGCACACTGCCAGTGATGGGCAGATGTATTTGAAGATGATCCCAGTGGACCTGTATGGACCGAAAGGCACAGCACGCGTACTGGCTCTTCTGGATTAGGGATCGACAGGCACCTTACTGGACGCTGGGGTGGCAAATATGATTGGGGCTGAAGGCAAGGCGAGTCCAATAACTATCGAGACAGTTGGAGAACATGGAATCAAGAGGTGCGACTCGCAGAAGACAAGCGTCAATATCAAGGGAGCTCATCGTAAGAAGAAGGAAACGATTGAAGTGCGAACAATCGACAGTTTGAAGCTCTCAAGACAAGGTGTGGATCGAGGTGTCATCCAAGGATGATGGTCACAAAAAGACTTGTTGCATTGCTGACGAGCTTGGGATGGGTCCTCTATGGGCGTCACAACTGGAAGACGTCACCGGTACAGTTCGTCAACCACAGCAGACACGTCGAAAAAGATGAAACGGAAGCCTTGGTGCAGCGACACTTCGAGTTAGAATCGGTCAGAGTGCAGCCTCGCCGCCCGCGCGACGACGCAGACCAACGAGCGCTTGAGGTCCTGCAATCGACGACGAAGTGACTTCCAGAGGGAAGGTTTGAATACGGGCTGTTGTGGAAAAGTGAAGACGAAACCCTCCCAAACAACTACGCAATGCAACCTTGAAGACGTCATATGAAGACCAGATGACGAAGTTGATAGAAAATGATTATGCAGAGAAGGCTCCAGTATCAACGATTGCTGAAAGAACATTTTATTTGCCGCATTTTGCGGTAATGCATCCCGTGAAGAAGAAGCCGAGGATAGTCCTGGATGCTGCTGCCCAAGGGGAATGCTCAAAAAATACCCGGGGTCGATTAAAATAATTAATGTACTGCTAGAGCCAAATAGGAAGTCAATATAAAATATAATAGGAAGTCCCAAATACGCAATTCGTTTCTCTTAAAACCGTCTCCAAAACGGCCATATACACAGCAAAGTATATACCTCAACTCAGCGCAGAGAATGCCAATAAGTCCGCACTAATAACGATGGTCAAATGGGTTATACATAGAGACCACGAATGGTCGCTTTAAAAGAGAATATAAAATATTTAGAAATAATCTTATAATACGTCTTTACCTATGAAACTGCCGTTTTGCCGTACTGGCCATTTCAAATGAAAATATTTTTTTTTTTGACTGATAATTCTAATTTCAAATTTATTTGACAAACATGGGATTCTTTTTCTAAAATCGTCATTTGTTTAATAGTTAGTGTTTTGTTTTCAACGCATTCGAAGAATTTTCGTCATCATGGATAAGTTAAAAATTCGAGTAATTATGGAGTATGAGTACCGTCATGGCAGCAAAGCGGCACAAGCGGCACGCAACATCAACGACGTTTACGGAGCGAACACTAAAAACGAAAGCACCACCCGTTATTGGTTTACCCGCTTCCGTTCTGGAAATTTTGACCTGAAAAATGAACCCCGTGGTCGTCCGAAAACTTTGGTCGACAATGACGAATTAAAGGCAATTGTGGAAGCTGATGAAACTCAATCCACGGCTGAATTAGCAGCAGCTTTCGACGTTAGCATCAAAACAATATTGGTCCATATGCGTCAAATTGGCAAGGTAAAAAAGCTTGACAAATGGGTACCCCACGAACTCAATGACCGCCAGCGCGAAGTACGCGTGGAGACGTGCCTTGCACTGCTCAGCAGGCATACAAATGAAGGAATTCTGAACCGCATTGTTACTTGTGACGAGAAATGGATCCTGTTTGACAATCGTAAGCGCTCAGCAAGTTGGTTGGACCCTGGTTCAGCACCCAAACAATGCCCTAAACGAAAACTTACCCCTAGAAACGTGATGGTCACTGTTTGGTGGTCTAACGCGGGTGTAATTCATCACAGCTTCTTGCCAAACGGGACAAGCATTACTGCAGATGTGTACTGTGAAGAACTGAACACAATGATGGTGAAGCTCGCACGTCTCCAACCAGCTTTGGTCAATCGTTCGGCTCCACTGCTCCTGCACGACAACGCGCGACCTTATACTGCACAGCAGACGGTCTTCAAGCTACAAGAGTTGGGGTTGGAAGTTCTCCGTCATCCGTCGTACTCACCAGACCTTGCGCCTACAGACTTCTACTTTTTCCAGAATTTGGATAACTTATTTTGGCAAGGAGAGGATGAATATCACGTTAACATCAAACAGTGTGATCCAAATACTGGTAAATTTAACAATTAACGATTTATTTTCTTACTATATGTAGGAATATTAAAATCTTATTTTATTTTTTATTTTTTTAGGTGCTAAAGGAAATAAAAAAGTTAATTCAATGAACTACTACGCACACCGATTGATGGTTAGACTAAATCAGGACAACTATATCATGATGATCATGATGTCAAACTTATAAATAAACAATGTCTACAAACAGTATGTAATTATTGTTATTTATTTATCCTTCAAACTCCTAATTTGTGGTCACCTCGACCGCAGTATTTCTTCGCAGGAGTTAGATTATTATTCGAAGTAAAACGGTACATTTGTTTTTATACCTACAGTTTGCTGAAGCAATATTTAGTTTAAAAAAATACTAAAGGCTAGACTATAACAAGTGTCTATTTAACTAGCAAATGTTATGTATATTGATTTATTTGTACGACAAACGTTTCAATTGAGGGACCGCCTTTAATCGATTGAAACTTTTGAATGGCTCCTTTTACAAACCACAGATTGAATTTACAATGGTTTAAGTACTTTTACCCTCAGTCATACCTATATTTTAAATGTTATTGTTGTTCTCGCTTAATGTAAACTTATCGCGATCAATTGCGGGACCACCTTCGGCATTCTACGTTTTTTTTTTGAGTTAACGGGATGGATTGACATTCAAAAAAATTTATTTTACAAATTTATTACTAAGAGTAGCCATTTACAGCAGATGTAATTAAGTAAAAAAATTTTAAGTAGATTATTAAATATGGATACCTCTCAATTACGACTGAGGGTCCACATTTAACCGAATGTAACTTTTGAGTGTCGACTTTTACAAATTAGAGGTTGCATTTACAATCGTTTGAGAACTTTTACTAAAGGCTAACACATTCAAAACCTCAAAATTCCAATGTGGACCCTCAATGGAAACGCACGTCACCTCATGACATGGGAGGAAATGAAATGAACTTCAAATTGATTGAAGCATTACACGAATGAGTATGCGTAGAAAGAATATGTCATTTAGTAAAAACGGTTATACACCGTAACTACAAAATTGTTTTTGCTCTAAGTACAATCTTCTTTGTTTGCTGTTTTTGTTCTACTAACGTTTTTTGTTTTAAGTAAAGTTTTAATTTAATTTAATATATCATTTTAACACATTTAATATACTTAATACAATTTTTTTTTAAATATTTTTATACTCATCTTTTGATTTCGTTCATGATCATGATGATCATGATGTCAAACTTATAAATAAACAATGTCTACAAACAGTATGTAATTATTGTTATTTATTTATCCTTCAAACTCCTAATTTGTGGTCACCTCGACCGCAGTATTTCTTCGCAGGAGTTAGATTATTATTCGAAGTAAAACGGTACATTTGTTTTTATACCTACAGTTTGCTGAAGCAATATTTAGTTTAAAAAAATACTAAAGGCTAGACTATAACAAGTGTCTATTTAACTAGCAAATGTTATGTATATTGATTTATTTGTACGACAAACGTTTCAATTGAGGGACCGCCTTTAATCGATTGAAACTTTTGAATGGCTCCTTTTACAAACCACAGATTGAATTTACAATGGTTTAAGTACTTTTACCCTCAGTCATACCTATATTTTAAATGTTATTGTTGTTCTCGCTTAATGTAAACTTATCGCGATCAATTGCGGGACCACCTTCGGCATTCTACGTTTTTTTTTTGAGTTAACGGGATGGATTGACATTCAAAAAAATTTATTTTACAAATTTATTACTAAGAGTAGCCATTTACAGCAGATGTAATTAAGTAAAAAAATTTTAAGTAGATTATTAAATATGGATACCTCTCAATTACGACTGAGGGTCCACATTTAACCGAATGTAACTTTTGAGTGTCGACTTTTACAAATTAGAGGTTGCATTTACAATCGTTTGAGAACTTTTACTAAAGGCTAACACATTCAAAACCTCAAAATTCCAATGTGGACCCTCAATGGAAACGCACGTCACCTCATGACATGGGAGGAAATGAAATGAACTTCAAATTGATTGAAGCATTACACGAATGAGTATGCGTAGAAAGAATATGTCATTTAGTAAAAACGGTTATACACCGTAACTACAAAATTGTTTTTGCTCTAAGTACAATCTTCTTTGTTTGCTGTTTTTGTTCTACTAACGTTTTTTGTTTTAAGTAAAGTTTTAATTTAATTTAATATATCATTTTAACACATTTAATATACTTAATACAATTTTTTTTTAAATATTTTTATACTCATCTTTTGATTTCGTTCGTTGATTGTCTTCTACACGTAAGTACAATAATGTTGAGCCATAAGTAAATAAAGAAAACACTCGCATAACATTTTTTTAACTGAATTAATTCAATTAATACAAAATTAAGACTTAAAACACATACTTCATAAAATAATACAAAACGAGGCCTTCCAATGACTAGCTCATTTGAGGGCCTCGGTTTATTTGTCATGAACAGTACCTTAGATACCTCATCACCTCAACCGTCAATTACCATACAAAAGAGGTCCTCAAATGACGCGGTACATTGTACCACCTCATGTGACAATTTGAGTAGCTCATACAAACTCAAAAAAAATCCTTGTCCTACTCATCGCTGCTTCCATAGCTCGGCGCGCTTTATATACGATTTTCGCTCGAATTAATTCCAGCGCTCTGATTGGCTGGCGCGTTTGTGTAATTTGCACCTATTACACTTAGGTTTTGACTTAGATTCTAACTTTAAATCTAATTATCTTTTAAATTATTCATAAAAACTATTACAATATTATATTCAAATAATAGAGCGAAACGATTCCTATTGGTTTACATAAATGTCAATTTGATAAAATTAATAACAAAAAACTGTCTAGAACAAACACTATCTCAATGTACCCTTTGCGCCGGCAGACTAGTAACTTAGCCTAACATTGTACCTAAGGCGAAACGGGAACAAACATAATTTTATCATTTTACATTATTAAAATATGCAAACATTCTAATAAAAATTAGTTTTTAACATAATTAAACACGATATAATTACAAATTAGAAACATATAACAACAATTTCTCAAATTTCTCGTTATTCTCCTCAAATACGTAGACAACCATGAAAATAACTATTACATTTCGATAAAAAAAAGTAATTTACACATTGTAATCAAAAAACCATAACAATAAACCCTATAATTACATAGTTACTCAACGAACATCTCTATCTATATTACGTCATTTATTACTTCAACGAAGTACTTTATTATTGGGCCTATACACAATAACGTTATATCTATCATTATCTACCTAATCCGACATGAATTAACCATAAAATTTACCACAATTATGACAAACCTAAATAAATTAGTATTTGACAAACAACCTAGGTCTAATTTCTATCCAAGACATACACATAGCTTCTCATATTACGCTTATCTATCAATGAAACCCTCTAAAAACTTTATTAGACAAGTATCATCAAAGCAACCATAAATCAATGTTATCAAAATAGCATTCAATATATACCTATACCTAGGTTCCTATAACATTCCTAATTTCCTATAAGAATCTTAATATACATGAAAGAGACAAACTTATTCTTTATCTCGCTTACTCACACTCGAGAATGTGAACGAGAACCCATACGAGGACGGACGCAAGTAGCGATAGCGCTGACACGCAAATATTACCATTTAATCATTTAACTTAATGACAATTTGAACGACCCGGTGCTCGAGTGTGGGCGCAAGTAGTGAGGGCGTGGACTAGCGTAATAAATCATAGTCATATAATGTAAATATACAAAACTACTTATATCACTATGTCCGTATTATGCCGAATCCGTGTGAGGTTGCGTCGCTAACAGGGAAACTGTTTTCATCCCCAGAAGATAGGATGACTGCGTTCGAGAACGCCTTTGAGACTGTGCAGACTGGTAAAAGTGCTTTGAAAATTGGATCAGATGCGTGAAACTTTGTATCGACGTTGTGAAACTTTGTATAACGTACATCATGAATGTTTGTGATAATCTCTGGAGAAGTGACCTGAACTGGGCGTCCTAGACGTTCAGCATCACTTGTACAAAAAGACCGAAAATCAGTAAAATACTTATGAGTCATTTTAATCGACGGAGCGTTCAATAATATTCATCAAGTCTGTGTTTCGTTTCCGTTTTTTGCATCAACATAAGAAATTAAATTTTGTCCATCTTTGCAAAAATGCGAACAATTGGTTTTCTGAAATGACTGTAAAAAAATATATAATCGGCAATACTGGTTACTAATTATAATTAAGTCCTTCAGAAAAGTTGTGAACAAGGTGTTTTATTCCAAAATATATTCTTACTCTTACTATATACCCCTCAATCCGCCTAGGTACTCTCGGGGTTCGGTACCCGGGATGGACCTAATCTAACCTAGGGAGGTCTTCCTAACTAATAAGAAAGAAACACATATAACACTTAATCCACTTTTATTTAAAATGAATCTATTTTATAAGATAATACAATGATGATTATTAGTCTATTTTTGGGGACGAAGCCCGCAATAGAATTCCGTAAGGAATCCTGTCAAGGAATGATCTAGAACAACCTTCGATATTCTCTATATTTTACATTTTACAAATAAAAATCAAATAATGACAGACCCATAAGTTGCCAGTCATAAATGTCGGCAAGTTTGTTTGTGCAATAACCTCTTTTAATAAATACGGCACAAGCAAACGTTGCAATCGCCCCTCTTGTTTAATTTATTTAATTAGTGAAGCTGATTAAATAAATTCCTATATACATTTCATTCTTAAATAACGACCCTACTTAAATCAGGATCATATACATTAATCGGGATTACTCTCAGATGAGCCCCCTACCGATAGGAATATATATACTTGATCATGTTTAAATTACCACATCTTATTACACCAAAAATGATCTTATAGTATTTATTCTCCATCAATAGAGCCTTAGCCACAAAACCTGATGAAAATCAGCCAAGATCCCGGCTGGTTAATTAATATTTAAATAAAACAATGTAAATTATTTTAATTTCTCATACAATTCATGAATAATCAACAACCCCATATTAATCATTTACGTTACACAATCATACGCAAATTCAAATAACCAATATTTATTAATAAATTAATCAACAATTGTTAAAATAACCCATTGAATACAATCAAATTATAATTATAATTAATTGATAAGTAATAAATATATTAATATCCCAATAAAAGTAAATTTAATTAATCCCATTTATATTAAAATTAATACTAAATTAATCAAATTATATTATCAAACATTATCATTCAGTTGGCAAAACACGTTTGACATGAACTGTGATATTAACTTTAAACTTTTCTGAATGATTAAAAGTTTATTTGAAAGTTTGTAACTTTCGAAACTTTAAATATTACCTACCTAAATATTAAGATTTTACCTGCCTAACTATTACCGGACAAACCTTCCTATGAATAGATCATAAAATCGGATCCAAAGTATTTTACTTAACCCAGAATGATATCTATAAATTAATAAATTAATATTTCACAACGCAATGCAGAGAACTTTTTCAAAATGCACCGAAATACACCTGACAAAATTCTATACCAATAACGTTTAAAAACCATTACCTATTCCATTACAACCCTTTTATTATTTAACCCAACTGAGGATCCTATTCTACATCCGCGTGTTGACCCACAGACATCAATATCACAATATTATATATACTCGTAAACTTTGGCCGCATAGCTAAATCGGCTATCACCTCCTCTCTTATGGAGATTATTAGGCGTGGCTCAAATTAAACGTGCACATTATCTATAGTGTTATTTTAGTCTTTGAAAATTGACTTCTTTAGAGCATTGGCACCACACGTATATTTATGACTCGTAAATAAAATGTAACGCGGTAAATACGTGCCGCGTGTACCTGCCGCCCCTTAGAGGTTTCTCTCCGGGTATCTAAAATTAATTTATTAAATCATTAAATAAAATACCCTCTTATCTCAATATATAATATATAAAAACCTTTTCCTTATTTTCTTTTATCTGCATCGTCCATCCATTGCATCTCCTTTTTTGGTGATGCTGTTTGGATCGGCTTTGCAGGATATATCATCTCGGAACATTGCGTTGTGAAGTGTACATAGAATTTGAAAAAAAAAATATTAGTTTCTTATATTATTCTAAAACCCCAACGAAATTCTAACCGTTGCATATCTACAAATGAACGATATACATATTTGTACACCTAAATGTGTACTTTTACTCTATTAATTCTAAGAATAAAGGAATTATAATATTATCGTAATATTTCAATACATAAATGTATATACAAAAACTTTATTTTATATATATAAATACAGACATAGTTTTATCATTAGTTTTACTTTATCGAATATTATATGGTTTCAATCTATTCACATGTACAATTAGTTCTTGGTTATTTTGTATTTTTTTTACAAGATAATTGTCACATCCTATATATCGTACCACTCGAAATAAACCTTTATATGGTTGACTAAGTTTTCGACTTTTACCTGATATTCTTTTTGGACAATGTAACAAAACTAATTGTCCTACCCGAAGTTTAATATTAGAAGCTTTTTTATCATACGATCTTTTTTGTACTAAACGAGCTTTCCTTAAATTTTCTCTGGCTTGATTCACTGCACTTATATAAGTATCTTTTTTTTGTTGAACGGTCATATTACAGTTAGGATTCAACCTTTTATCAAACGGAATTTCAGGTTCTCTACCAAACATTAAATAATAAGGAGAAAATTTAGTTGAAGCTTGTTTTGAACAGTTATAAGCATATATTATAAAAGGTAAAATTTGACACCAATCCCTTTGACTTTGGTTTACATATTTAGCTAATGAATATGAAATGGTTTGATTCAATTTTTCTACTAAACCTAATGTTTGATGGTGCATAGTGGTAGCTAAGGAATGTTTTATATTATATTGCCTTAATAAAGACTTAATTAACCTTGACGTAAACATGGAACCTTTATCTGACAATACTTCACATACTGTCCCGAACTTTGTTAAAATTTCATTAATAAAGAAATTATATACTATTTGAGCTGTCACTCGTGGAACTGCTTTGCAAATAGCATATTTTGAAAAACAATCTATACATGTTATTATATATTTATTACCATCTACTGAACGATTAAAAGGACCTAGTACATCAATCTCTATCTTTTGAAATAAATGATCCGTTACTATAGGGCGTAATGGCACTATCTTATTAATTATTTTCTTTTCTTTACATGGCATACGACTCTTAATATTTTTCTTAACCTTTTCCACTACTTCAACTTTAAGATTCTGTTTCTCAGAACAACACACAACTTTGGAGTCTTGAGGACTCGGGGTTAAATTAAATTCATTTTCACTGACTTCAGCTACCACTAACTTATCATCATTACTAACTACTAAATCGGAAAAATAAACATATTCGTCCTTACTTAATTCATTTGAAACTTGTATAACCTGAAGGGTATTCTAGATAATATCATTATTATTAAGATTATTTACTTTATTTTTTATAATAAAGTTACAAATAATGTTGTTCAATTGAACATGACCTTCTTTAAAGTTTAATAATGCACCAGACTTCTGAAGAAAGTCTTGCCCGAGAATTAAATTTCTTTCAATATTGTCAACTACATAACAATTCTGTATATACACAACATGTTCAATCTCCAAACATAGTTGTACTTTACCTATTAAATCCATTCGATTACCATTAACGGCTCGAATCTTTACATTCTCAACCTTATGTATTGTTATATTCAATTGGTTACATAAGTTTTGGGAGATTACAGAAATTGATGCACCTGTATCAAGCAAAGCTGAAATATTTTTATTTTTTAGTTTTAAACTAATGGATGGGGAAAACTCACTTGTATAATTATTTTCTAGACTATTTGGCATCAATTGAGTCTCCATCTGTCTGATTGACGCCGATTGTCCTCCAGGTTCATCCATCTTTGATCCATTGTATGCATCGCCACGGTCTCCTCTCCTTCTTAAAGCATATGGAGATCGGTTGTAGTCGTTTGCGAATCTTCCTCTCGCGTTCCCGTAGTCCATGTTGGTTAACCTTTGAGAATCTTCCTTCTCACTCCTCGGTGATGTTGTAGAACATACTGGTATTTCTTGTAATATTTCCATATTCGTTTGAAGGCATAAATTTTCTTCCTGCTTTTCAGTGAGAATTTCGTGCATCTGCATGATCGTTTCTTTTAACATTTTTTTATTTGTATAGATTTGAGACGCTAGTCGGCACTTATATGTGTATTTGCAATTTTTCAAGAAATGGTTTATAAATATACTATCTGTTATTGTACCAGCTTTGTTTGCACACATGTCCAATGCGTAGTAATAGTTTATTAGTTCTTCGTTGGCTTGTTGCTTTCGTGAATAAAAATTAGCCACATGATCTATTTCTCTGCCAAATTCTTCTATAAATCTTTTCTTAATTTCGTTGAACGTTTCGCATGCATCAATTATCGTTTTGTAAAAATACAACGCAGGTCCTTCTAAATATGTTTGAATAATTAGCCTCTTGCTTTCATCGTTGTATTTATGTAATGCCGCAATTACTTCGAACTGGGCTAAAAATTCACTCACCAAAATTGTCGAAATGCCATAGTATTTATTTAAATTCATGGCTATTTTTATAATTTTCTTATATATATAACTTTTATAATTCTTTTATTTGACGTAAAGCGTCGTCACTTTTTTAGAATCTTTCCTTTACTCCTGGTATTCAGATGGATCTTGGCTTCTAAAATTTTCTTTCCGCTATACTCAGTGAGGTATATAGCTGAAATAAAACACAAAACACTACACTTCGCGCGGCGCCTCCACCATCTCGGGGTTCGGTACCCAGGATGGACCTAATCTAACCTAGGGAGGTCTTCCTAACTAATAAGAAAGAAACACATATAACACTTAATCCACTTTTATTTAAAATGAATCTATTTTATAAGATAATACAATGATGATTATTAGTCTATTTTTGGGGACGAAGCCCGCAATAGAATTCCGTAAGGAATCCTGTCAAGGAATGATCTAGAACAACCTTCGATATTCTCTATATTTTACATTTTACAAATAAAAATCAAATAATGACAGACCCATAAGTTGCCAGTCATAAATGTCGGCAAGTTTGTTTGTGCAATAACCTCTTTTAATAAATACGGCACAAGCAAACGTTGCAGTACTTCTCACATGATAAATTCTAACGGCAGCACTAGCATTCCCCATGAATGTGGTGTATGTTAGCGTATGCCTGTGTGTTATACACAGACATAATAGAACAAGATAATCTACGATAGTCCAGGGGAAAGCAGAGGTCGTCGTTAAGTGTAACGAAGCAGTCCAACCACAGAAATCCGCAAGTAATCTAGTCCAACAAACGAAGCCAAACGAAATCTACGCGAACGAAATAATGCGGAAAGATGCGTTGTAAACAGAGGAGCGACACGTAATGATCTGGAGCGAAGCTTTAGACTAAAGCTAGCATCAAATAAAAGACATGATTTAAGTGCTCTAAATAATAATTTATTGCATTTTAAATGTACAGAATGTTTACAGTAAATTGAATAATTTTAATCAAAAGGAAAATGTTGTGCGATTTAGCATAACAAATGTAAATAAATTTTGGTAAAGTAATAGTTAGTAAATCTGTCGATAGTTTACAAAAAACAATAAACTTTGGTTTTTACGTACAATTATTAGAAAATTGATCATGTCTTTTCATAGCACTGTATGTATTTATTTTTAGTACTTATAACAATCATTAGTTAATAAAAGCGAAAGAAACAATATAATAAATACTTCATAAAATACAACAATAACAAAAGTGGAATTAAGAATAATTTTATCATTACAAATCAACACACAAGATTAACATTATTTTGGAATAAACAAACTAGATTTTAAACCCTTAGCGCTTGTACCTCAATCTTAAACGATAAGGCTAAATCCAACAATTTTGAAGCCGGGTTTTTTATTTAATACTGTTGATAAATACAATATGCAAGCCTGTTCATTTTCAAGGAGATACTTCAAAGGTTTCATGATTTATAATTTCGAATACATTACATTTATAAGGAGAAAGATCACTTAAAGCTAAAAGAAACGTGTGCTTTCTGAAAAGTTATATTGGTGATAATATTGTAACATTTTAAAGTTGGGAATGTAACAAAACACTGTTCACGTTCGCAAGCCAAAATACCAAAATCGGAACTGAGACATGGAATTTTTAATATCTCTGCGTGTCCACACTCGCGTCCACTTCTTTTCAATACGCGCAAATATAATAACTTCGAATATCTCAGCTCTGCTTCCACAAGGCCAGGTAATGAAAGTCTTCAAATAAATAATTGAATATAATTTGATTAATGATCAGGGTTTTGTTAAATCCACCTTATGTATTAGTATTTATTATATTTATTAAATATATTCGCTTAAAAGCCAAGGAAGATTTACATAAAGTAAATAGATACAAAACGGTATGTAATAATCAGGTGGCTTGAGCTATTTCGTGCCTATGTTTTGGTAGTAACAGGTTCAGGCGGTAAGCTACTAAGTTAAAAGTAAACAACGTGGCATGGTGGTTAGTAGCCCTGCCTCATATGCCGGAGGTCCCGGGTTCGTGTCCTGGTAGGGTTTGTGTGATGAACACAGATGTTTGTTCTTGGGCAATGGTTTATTTTAGCATATTTTAGCTATTTAAGCATGTTTATTCTGGGTTCCCTCCCCCAGTTCGTTGTAGGGTCATCCACGACCCAAGCTCTACTTACCTTGGGGCCATACATCTCGTGTGTTTGTATAGGGATTAAAAATATAAATAAAAAAAGAAGATGTTGTTAAAATATGTTTAGAGTTATCACATTACTACCCAGATATTACATAAATACCGTTTAATAAACATATTATGCGTCAACAAGTTACACATACAAGAATATTATATGCACTCAAATTAGTTTAAATAGGTTATTTAAAGAAGCCGTCGTAATAGGGTTCTAAAATTGCAACGGGTTAGTTTTATTGCACGTTATACTTTAACTAATACACTTGACATAATACAATACCTTAAAATCTCTACTATAATTTATACTATCACCGTCCATTTACGTTCAGGCCGGCAAGGAGTGGGTCCGAGGCGAGCACTCACAGGTGAGTGCATACTAAAATAATCTAGGGCAAACAATAAAATAGCGATATAATTTACACACTAATAAACTAAATATTGTGTAACATTTATTTTAATACAGTAATAAGATACAACATCGTCTATAGATTGACTAGTCTAACGGCGCCCTTGACATCGAAATAGGTTGAATATTTACTTAACGTCGAAATATTTGGGCTGTTGTAAAGCAACGACGGTTTCATCACAAATGGAAAAGCTGACGTCCGCGCTGCTCGACTTTTCTGCAATTTAACCATTATTACAAAGGTTTAAGATTTATTTGGTATGAACATTAGTGAATAGTTTCATATTAAGTGGAACAAACCAAGTGTGCCTAATAATGATGCTGATTCGGCACAGGGTCTCGCTCGGGAAGCATGCGGACTTTCATGGTCCCGTCGGCACCGCACGAGAACAGGCGCCCAGCGTTATCTGCAAATGATTGCATTTAACTTTTTAGATTACTTTCAAGGTACAAGGTAGATGTTAAATAAATTTACATTCTTTTGTATTTAAAACAAACTCACAGACTTCATGCCGTAAGAGAGAAATTGACTGCGATGAGAACAAACACAGCTTGAATTAGTGGCATTCGTAGCATAACATAGAAAACCGACCACCTAGGGCTTCTGGGCGTAACTATATCGTCTCAACTGAACTTCGGGCATCAAATTGTGTCCATGGCTTAAACTGCTTCAAAGAAGTTGGGAATCATCTCGAAGGTCCGGCGGTACTTCAGCTCTGAACAGCTACTTAATTTGTACAAGCCCAAGTTCGATCTTGTATGGAGTACTGTAGCGATGGACGCAGTTGATCGAAGAGCCCGAAAAATTATAAACAACCTCACCACCAAAAAAACTGCAAAGCCTCGACCATCGTCGGAAAGTTGCCAGTTTAGCAGTCTTCTACAGATTACATTTTGGAGAGTGCGCGAATGCTCTTTTTGATCAGGTTGAACCCACACCCTTCTTACATCGGACTACTAGACGCAGACAGGCCTTCCATCCCTTTATAGTAGACATCCCAAGAAGTCGAACCAAACGGTTCGATAGTTCCTTTTTGGTGCGGGTCGCCAAGGTGTGGAATGAACTGCCTGCGTCTGTTTTGCCAGAAAACTATAGTCCTAGTTCTATCAAGCGTCGAGTGAATAGGTATCTCGTGGATAGACGTGTAACACCTTCGTCTTCATCGTCACTTTCCATCAGGTGAGATAGAAGCCAAACGTCTAAGCCTTTTTCAATTAAAAAAAAAACACATACAAAGAATACCAAATAAATAAGACTTTCATCGGTTTATAATTTATGATAAGGTTCGATTATACATTTTATCGCCTAAAAGATATGTTCAAAAAAAGGCTTAAGTCCATAGTGTTTGAGTCGTCGGCCGATAATGTTTCAGCATATAATACCGTCATGATTATTTTTAATAGATTGACTATATAGTCATAAACCATATTTAAAAGGTTATTGAACTAACTTTTTTGTTTTTAGTATTTAAATTAAATAATGAAGTCAAAGGAAATCTTGTGTACAACACGAGAGTCACGTGTCCAAAATCATAATTAGAATATAGAAAAGAAAACACATACATTAGACTAACCTAAAGGCTTTTAAAGGAAGAGGTCTGTACCCGCAACAAGTCGAGGAGGTCTCAAAATGCGAAAAACTGACGCTACTGAGCCATAATATCTCTCGACCCTAAGCGAGTGTTTGTCGCGTTTAGACACCTTCTCGGCTAATTATATGCTAGCCCCGTGCAACTTTAATAGACGCAAAAAAGTTTAACCTTCCACGCGTATGAAGGTTGTTTTCAGCTTGAGTTCTTATTGTCTAACACAGGAGAGTTTTTTTGCATAATTTAGTTTATTTTATGATAAAATACGTTCTAATATAAAGGAAAATCAAACAGGAAATAACATGGGAAGAAAAAAAGTCAAAAAAAAGGAAACCGAAAGAGCACATCCACTTGTTGCAAAATAACAGAGCGAATATTGGATTGACGTATTTGAATTTTGAAGTTTGGTGATAGGGATCCCGAACTAAAAAAAAACAAAACTCACAAAAAGTTATAGTTGCAATCCAAATAATGCTTTGCAAGATTATACAATTAACATAATTTAGTTTCTTATATGTTTTTGATTTTATTCATTTAGTTTTAAATGTATACTTCATATGTTTACTTTACTGTTTATGAAAAGTTTTATGCCTTTATCTTTAGAATAAGCCACCAGCAAAACTTCTTTTGCATTGAATCGGTAACCCCAACGTTGCGCAGCTATTGTAAGGAGACTCCTCACGTTTCGTTTCTTATTAATTGAGATAATTTTATTGGGAAATATTTTAGTTCTGATACTTTTTTTAATAATCATTTACATAAATGATACGAATTATCGTGCATTCCATTCGTCCATTAAGGGCTGAAACAAAAAGCTTACTGACGGCCTAAAATGGACTTAACCCTTTAGGTTTTATTTAATTAAGGGCCCAAATTCACAATATATAATTATTATGTTGGTAATTTTATAAAATGTTTAGAAATATCAAACAAAATAATCAAATAATAGAATTTATTTACCTATATGGATCTGCGTGACGCCCTGGCCTATATGTTTGAAGAAGGAGCTACGAGCGTGCTCCCCCGCAAATGTATGCAGAAGTTGATGTGTGTGCAGCGAATACACCTGGCAATTGAATACTGTATTTAGTTGGTTGATAAACGATATTTAAGGTAATATTAGAAAAATTATATTTAAAGGTAAAGTTTTATTATAGGAAAGTTGAATAAACCACCATTTTCGAGCGTAACAGGCGATAAATTTGTATCAGTCTTGGGTGAGGCTGCAATGGAATTATCAGAATCATTCAAATGTAAGCAGCAATAATCCCAACTCAGCGGTATACCTTTTAGCCCATAGCTTGGAAAATAACATAAATAAAGCAATTCCAATTGCAACCTGATACCCCTACATCAATGATACTATATTAGATAGTTTACGCACATATGCTATGATAAAAACGTTTCAATTCCTGAAGACGATTACGCACTGACGACGTCAAAGTTTAACAACAGCTATTACAATCACGGAATAGGACATATAGTGGAAGCGGCAAGTGGGCGTTAGAACTGCCAGTCACTACTAGTTAGTACTGGGACCCAAACTAGAGCTCACTTCGAGCGGACAAAGATAAAGGGCAAGCTTGTGTCAGCTCATTTGTACATTCTAAAATGCTTATAAATAAATCATACGGGTGATATTCCTTTATTAATACTCTGTTTTATCGATGAAAAGGTAATTTCTAATGTTGCCTTTTAGTAATTTTAGGGAGATGCATACACTGTGTGTTAATATATATATAATATCGTTGTAGACGTATATATACCTTGTACTCTTATAAAATAATCACCTTTTCATTTGAAATAGCAAACAAAAACGTATTCTTAAGCTATGGCTATCTATATCTATGGCTTTATTTCAACTGTTAAACTGTTAAACAGTTAACAAACTGTTAAAACTGTCAAACATTGTAAAAACAAACTGTTAAAAGCCATAGATAAATTGCGCCTAGTTATTAACTGAATACTCGCATTCGTATCATGCCTAAAAATCTATATTCGTTTCATTACTAGTAAATACCTATTTGTGAACCTACAAGCACCGCTAGTTGCGCTCAAATACACGTATTACACGTCGTAGCATGCAATTATTTCAGAAAAAAATATAAAATTGACAGCCGAATAAAAAACATGCCGTTATGCAGTTAGCTTGGTAGGTCTATTAGAAGTGTGACATTGCTCATGTTATTATGTAAATATGCGATTAGAGCGACACTGGTTCTCAAAGAAAATTTTATATATGCTACTACTTCCACTACTTTTTCTGTTTCTGGGGGGTGTTGAAACGTCGACGGCTTGCTACCGACATACAGTGACGGCTGTAGTTAGATTATGTCTTCTGCACAGTGTCACACGTGTAAAAAATCCTGTTGGATGAAACTCTTCAGAAACCGAACTGATACTTGAACTAAAATAAATCAAGTCAAAACCACCACCCACTGACCTTGATATCGCCATCAGCGGCACCTATAGCGTAGTAGTCCTCCCTGGGCGACAAAGCCATGCACTTGATAGGCGCGTGGTGCGCGTGTAGCTTGTGCCGCGGCGCACGAGCGCGCAGATCCCACACCGTGACGTCACCGCGCCGCCCACACGACACAAGCGCGCCAGAAGACCCGGCGAATGAAACGCACGCGGCCCCGCCTTCGTGACATGTCCACGCTGGAAACGTGGTCAGGCTTGCTAAGTTGAAGTAAACTTCTAATTGTGTGACACAAGACATGTACACTTATAACGTGTTCGTAAAAAAACTGAAGATTTTACACTTTTTATGATAGTACTTACAATAAAATACGTATAATAGATTAAATCTGGTAATTCTTATCTACCGAAATAACTATTTGTATTTAATGTAAGCCTATAAGTGTTATCCTTTAACACGGTTTAATCAAGGGTATTTTGTTTTAGTTGCCTGCAGGCGAAAGAAGGAGAAAGAAAAAGTTTCCTATATTTTAACTAAAATACTCACAGACCACCAACGTTTTCTTAGACGGCATCAATGTATCCCATATGGCAACATTTTTACTCTCCGAACTGTGACCCGCTAAATAGGAAAAAATAAAATAAATTAATTCATACAAGTAGTTTTAGTAATAATAGTAAACCCCAGATGAACCCACCGACTGCATAGCCCCAAAGCAAGCAGAGCTTGTGTTATGTATGAGCATACAGCAAACTGGGAGGGAACCCAGAATCAACGTATATATGTATATAAATATAAACAACCATGACCCGAGAACAAACACCTGTGTTCATAACTCAAATGAATGCCCCGACCGGTACTTAAACCTGGCACCTACGGCGTATGAGGCAGGGCAGTAGCCAGGTAGTAACCCACTAAGCCACTCGGCCGTTATACTTTATGGACATTGTATCATAACATACTATATATTACATACTGTAATTTATTATCCAACTGATTGCGGTTTGAGACATTAATGACGACTACAACTCTTGATAAGTTTTAGCTTAATTTTGTCAACGTTCATTTAAATTTGGCTCTAAATGGCACCCAGATGCCTACGCATAAGCTTCGTTAATGAGTGAGTCCAGAAGCAGAAGTAGAGGTGTTCCGGTTGATCTACCAAGATCCAAGGCTGAGAGTTGATTTGTGATTCTCCCCACAAGGAGATCGCAAGTTCACTCTCATTATATAAACTTGGATGGTGCGGAACATTTAAAAACGCGAAGGCCTGCACCCTAACCATTTCCGAAGAGTTCAAGAAATAACGAAATCTGATCATGCCGTGCGAGCTACTCATTGTTCGACAAGTGTACCAAGATCCTTTTATTTTTACGCAAAATTATGTGGACCAACGAAGCCAAATTTACAAGAGCAGGCAACGTTAACCGCCTAATCAACCACCTATGTATGGCAGAAAACCCACAAGCAGTGCCCGCCCCGGTACATTGCAGCACGAGTTTTCAATAAACGTGCAATCATCTAAGAAGCACTGCTTGAGCCGTTAGAATAGTCGCACACGCCAAACGCTACTCCAAACCAGTGTTATTAAATCTCTAGAGGATTTGACGCTAATTCACCGGAGAAGAATGTGGTTACAATTGGACGGCAGACCCTTACATTTTGCTCGCGCTTCTAGAGAATATATAAATGAAAACCTCACACCGTGGATTGGACGTGGTGGAACTGTAGCTTGGCCACCACGCAGTCCCGATATGACACTGACTTCTTTTTGTGGGGGTGGATGAAACAAAAAGTTATTTCACAGTGCCAAACAATAGGGACGAATATTACAAAAAGTAATGGCTGTAGCAGACGAAATAAGAGTTGAACCTGACAAAATTCGCCGTGCACCAAGTCAAGCGGCCGTAAGAGCAACTACCTGTCATATAAATGAAGGAGGTCATTTCAAACAATAATTATGATGTAATAATAATATATGGCAGCCTTATGCGGCTGCAGCTATTTTAATAATAATAATAAATAATTTTTATTTAAATTTAATGTTCTATTTGTGTAATCCATAATATAGAACTATATTGAGATAAGAACCGAGCGAAATTATTCATGAAACCCACAAAATTACGACCGTTATCTGAGAAAATTTGCGCGGGCTTTCCTCTTTTCGATATAAAGCGCTTTAGAGCAAGAAGATAGGCATCAGTGGTAGGATCACTTACCAATTCCAAGTGAACAGCGCGCGTAGCAAAACATACAAACAAGCATATATAACATTTTAATATGCGCGCGCCTCTACCTTTTCGGTTTAGTATGAACATGGGTCCTGCGTAGTCAACACCTACGTTATAAAAAGGTTGAGTCATCGATACCCACTCTTGAGGAAAGTTACCCATCAAAGGATTAATAGATTTTCCTCTCAATAGGTCAATATTACTTTGATCACTAAATGTAGTTGCGCTAATAGTATTAAGATGATTTAAAAACTTCGTAAGCCTCCCTTTTATGATACCACGTTTTTAACTAAATCTCGAATGATCTGCTCAGTTTTCTCATCACTAATGTTTCTATAAGAGCCTAGAACTTTCTCTGTCAACCGACATTAAAGAAAGAAGATCCTATTATGTGGCAGCCTTATGCGCCTGCAGCTATTTTAATAATTTATTTGAATTGACGAAAGCGAATTAAAAGTGATTGAAGGATTTTATCTACGGTTTTTAATAATTATAAATGTACATAGCCAACTTACAATAAAAATTGCAGTTCTAGAACCTTTTGACATTAACTGACACAAATGTGACGTTTTGACGTTTTGAAATCACATGAAGCAGAACAAATAAAAATTTAGATTTTTATCACTTTGTTTTATATTATTGAAAATTTTGTAACAAAAAGTTAAATATGCGTCATTACACAGTTGGTAGGCGTTCTTACTACAAGGTTTAAGTTAAACAGTAATAACCAATGACACCTAGAGCATAGATTGAAATTTCATTTATTAAGTAATTTTAAGGACTTTTAGTAAAGAGCAAAATAAATTTATATTAAGCAGCTAGTTTTGTGATAAATTTGGAAAATTTCAAAAACTTCTCTACTGCTCTTATGTCCGCAGCCACTTAGAATATTGCAGCCAAGTTTGGAATCCACAATACGCAGTTCATTCAAAACGGCTTGAGCTAGTGCAACGGAAGTTCACACGTTATCTTGGCTTTAAGTTCAAAGTGCCTAAACTTAGCTACAACCTTCGTTGCTCACATTTCCACCTGCTACCACTGACCAAAAGACGTGAAATTTCCGATCTAAAAACTCTTGCTAAAATAGCTCAAGCATCCATTGACTGCCCTGAACTCCTCGGAAACATCCACCTGAATGTACCAGCACGACATTGCCGCCCTAGAAATCCCCTTTACACCCCGATCACCCGCACTAATTTCCGGAAAAACTGTTTTATAATTCGCGCTTGCTCTACATTTAATGTTACTGTTAAAAATGCCCCGGACTTAGACTTATTCAACAGTAAGCCTATCTTTATTACTAAATATTTATTTATTTATTAGAAAACCAACAGCGTATAACAATTTTACAAAATTAAGGATTTTAAAAATTAAAGTAAGGCTAATAACAGGTTTTCCTTAAAGACTATTGCTTAAAAGTAGTTGTGTCGCGGTACAAAAACAATATTATCAAATTTTACACAAAGGTTTAAACACACATATATATAGGCATATACATATACTCAACATTTGCCAACATTTACTTTTCTCAGCATGCTATATAATTGTAATTAATGTTACAGCACTTTGGTCAATTTCATTTGATTTATCTTAGTTTTTTGTTGCATACTAGTTGCTTTTTTTTCTTTTTTTTAAATCATCACTATATGTGGAGGTTTGTTATTAGCCTTAAGCGATTAAATTATTACTTTATTGTGTGTAAACGGCTGTAAACCACCCAAATAGAAGTAAATAAATAAATAAATAAATAAAAACTTAGGTAGCATTTTTGTCAAAATTTAAATTTGACATTTTTTTAACTATCTTAGGTTAGGATTTAGCTTGTTTTTTTATTATTCATGGGTAGGCATTCCTATTACCCTTAGCTTATTTTTTTTGATTGGATAGCCACTTCTACTATACTTTATATATATTCATTTATGTGAGAGATAAAATGATAACAATATATATTTTTTTGTTCAAATAAAGGGTCACTTAAGTTAACATCAGTGACCGAAATATAATCGTTACGTGACAAAAATTTAATGCAAAATTTGCTGGATGCTTTTGGGATTAATATAAAAAGTACACTATTTAATTACCTGTAGCAACCAAACTGCAAGATCCCAGAAACACAAAATCGCTGATTCCTTTACTGTGGCACTGGTGTGTCTGAAATTGTAAACGATCTGTTTTAATCATTCAATATGCTCACAAAATTGACCTACAAATATCGTCAGTCAATAAAAATGATAAAATTTGCTTAGTAAAACTGTAATTTTTTCAGTAAGTGTGATTTTATATTATCAACTTACAAAGAAAGGTCTAGGCGAAGCCTGCACTTGTCCCGGGTTGTTCTGAGGGTGGAGTTGCCACATAGCCAGGTTGCCATCTGCGTCCGAGGCAGCGAACTTGTTGCCATAGTCCGAGAACCGAACCCGGGTCACTTTGGCGAAGGCACCCGGGGCCCTCGGAGACCAAACGCAAGAGGGGTGGCCCCATTCCCAAAGTTGGACCGAACCGTCGGCGCCGCCCGTTAGGTCTAGACGTTTTCAATTGTGATTATTTAAAATTAATGCTAAGTTTAGAGAATCATATTGATATGTAATGGTTAATCTGTTTCTTTTCTAAAATAAGTAAATACTTTTGGTAATTTAACAGATCTAATTAAATTGATAAAGTTGTCCTACTTACAAAGAGGTTGCGACGGATGAGCTGCCATTCGTTTGATGTTGTCGATTTTGTGCTTCAGTACCTATACGTTAATTCATAATTAAAATATATTTTAAAAACCATTAACACATTTTATTAACGTGCGAAAAAAATTTGTGAAATAAGAATCAGAAATATACCTAATGCTAATAAACCAAGTTTAATAATAAATTTAATAAAAAATTTTAAGCTATGAGAAATCTAACATAAAGGTAAACATGACATGCTCAAAAAAAAACACATACGCATACATATTGACAAAACGAATAAAAAATAGCGTAAACAATAGCAGGTAGCTACCATACAGGAAAATAATAGCCCCTATTAGATATGTAACTGAAAAGGATCCATAAGAATAACTAGCCGGTGACAAATGTCAAAAGAAAAGTCCATTCAAAAAAAACAAGGCGAAAAAAAAGATAAGTATTTCTATTAATCCAATGCCGCTTATTGACGGGGAAACGGCTAAACTTTCAAAAATAAAAGAAACGTGGAGCAACAAATGAATGTTCACTAGGGAAGAAAATAATAAAATAAAATACAACTAGGAATAATCAGGTGCTTATATGCAACTTGCGAGATACATCACGATGTAGGAATGAAAAATAAAATGTAATGAAGTTGTGTGGTTGGAGTGGAACAACGCTGGGCCACTGACCGGTTTCATAAGAAGCTTGGAGCGATGCAGCACCAGGCGACAGTATTTGGCGTCGTGGCAACCCGGGAACTGAAGCCCTTTCACCTGCAGTCAACACTCGGTTACCTCGCATTTACACAACACACACAATTTGTTCCTTTCAACTTTTATACTTCTATAAATATAAATCGACTTGACCCTCCCTACAATGCACCTACCTACTAGCTACTAGCGACAATTTTTGCACATTTGGTTTGTCAAACATTTGATGAATAGTTTATTTTAATTTAAAAATAGGTTGAAAGTTAAAACAGAGTATTATTTAATTTTCGCAAAATGCTCTAAGCCTGTACATGTTAGTGTTGGGCATAGAAATACTTATATAAGAAGTATAAAAGCGCGAGCGCAAGCTTGCGTTGACAACACGGACAAGAATACAAGATCTTATAGAGATGTACGTTCACAATACCCACACCACGTTAATTCGTTATTTGTATTAACGAATAAAATGTTCGACTGATTTAAAAATCTATATAAATACACAGATTTTTTAAATTATGATTAGAAGAGATACTCTATGCGTGCAATAAGTTTAAAAAATATATTTATATTTGTAAATCGTTATTAACGTACTGTGACGAAATGCCTTTCGTGACCAGGCGGCTTAGTATGACTAACACGACGCTCCTGCTGTGGATTTTACGGGTTACATATAATATTGTATTTGTTTTCACTGTTAGACGTGAAACTTGTATTATTTCGTTACTTGTGTAAATATATTAAAAATGTTTTCTGTAGTGATGCAAAAGTTTTACAGGTTTTGGATTAGAAATATATTATTTACAACATCAACGACGATGATTTCTTAAATTTAAGCATTACTCAGTGTTATAAAACCTGTAAGAAAAAGAAATCAATATTCATGTTTAGTGAAAATGGAAATATGTAGCATACAATTGTACTGAATCTTCGGCTGGCACTTGTTTATATTGTAACAAAAGCAAATATAATATTGATAAACGACATTACAAATTAATGTTATGTAATTTTATGTATTAGAACATTAGCGTAATATGATGAAGTGATATTTATTTGTTCTTAAAAAATAATATTTAAATTAGTATTTACCGACAGCATACAATAATGTATGTAAAGAATGTACTCCAACGACAAGTAAAGAAATTGAGAGAGAGGCTGCATCGTCCAAATTTAAGGCTAAATTGCAGTTTAGTAACAAATAATGTGATTTTCGAATGTCAAAGAACTTGTTCTTACCACACTAGCTCCTCTGCCAGTTTGGCTTGCGATACCAACAGGAATTTGAGGCGCGTTTGGATTCAACGGAGAACTGTTACCAGTGCCAGGGCCTGATCCATTATTTGGTCTGTAAGCAAGTAACTTTACATGAATTTACTGCTAACATTATAAAGCGATAGTAACGGCCAAGTTTTAGATCAATATACTCCATTATTTAGTTCAGTTCAGTATTTTAATGGAACTTTGCATTTTTTCATAACAATAAATATTGTTGGCAGCATTTTATTATAGATAACAGAAAGATACCATTTACAGCAATAAGTACATGTTTTTCAACTAAACTTATCCTTTTGATCCATTTATAAAATAAAACTGCAGCCACCCAGGAAACATAGTCACTCTTTAAACCAAAAAAGAATCAAATGGTCGAAAACACGATACTAACTTATCCTGATTATGTATTAGCAGGAAGCCCGTATCAGGCAGACTACTAGGGTCGGACGAAAGGGCCAGGAGGTCGACTTCGCATTCATCTTCGGCCCACCAAGCACCACCGCGAAGCAATAGGGATACGTCCATCTCTTGAACCTCGCGAGCGGTCGCCACGGCCAAGTAGCCTCCTCCCACCTGTGAATTGTACAAAATGAGTGCTTTATAAATAAGAAGATACGGATAGACATAAGCGTTTGAAAGAAAAATGTGGGTATTTTCTTATTTCATTGCAATTGTGATTCGTTTGAAAGATTATCACTTGTTTTTTTAAATTTATTATTTAATCATAAGAACTAGGTTCGAGTTGCAATAGTTTACTGTATAACGAGTATTATCTTGGAACTGTCTTATAGAAGTGCGGATATCGTACTTGTTTCGTTGTACAACTCTTCTTTTGTACAATACACTCGCTCAAAAGTGAATCGAAACGGCTGTGTAAATAGTCTACGAAAATCGGAGGATCATTGTAATTTGTTACTATTTATTTGTTACTTTGACCTAACGTTAAATCCTGCTGCGGATTCTGATAATGTAACAATAAATCCCCAGACAAACACACCGACTGTATGGCCCCAGGATAAGGCGAGCTTGTGTTATGGAGGACCATACTACAAACTTAGGGGAACCAAGAATAAACATACTTATATAAAAATAAACAACTATGACCCGACCTGTGTTTTAATCACACAAATGAATGCTCCGACCAGGACTCGAACCTTGGACCTCCAGCATGGGAGGTAGGGCTACTATCACTAGCTTGGCCAACGCTTATAATAATTTAATACCCAAACTTCAGTGTCTGTAATTTCTTGTTAAATTTATCAAACTCTATGATCACTAAAATTTTTGGGGTTTTGTGCATGCTTGAAATCTCTTCCACTATTAAATAATATGTTCACCGCACCTTTACACTAAAATAAATAATTGTAGATACGATTTGAACGAAATTATTTTGAACATTATAATTTCCAGAGAATGGATATCAATTTCAACATATTCGTATATTATTTTAATTTCTAGTAAAAATAAACCTCTTTATCCATGCGAGAATTTGTAAATGGCTTTGTGGGTATATCAATATATTTTTGGGTTTTAACTCTGGTTCTTACTTATACGAAATGAATAAACGTGTATTTACTAAGAGCATCAATCAATCACAACGCCTATTTTGTCAAAGTGCCTGAAATAAAAAAAAATTCTGTAATAAAGACAGAACCCTGACGAACCCAGAAGACGGAGCCCTGTTCCTTATAAATGATGCGCGCGGGAGTCGTCGAGTCTTCCAATCTCGGGGCATGCGGGATATGATATATAATACCTTGCTTTATCAGATGCCTTTAGAAACCCCTGTTAACTTACTCTGTTAAGACAGAATGCCGCAATAGAGTCCTGTTCCTTGTGAATGAAACGCGCGGGAGTCGTCGAGTCTTCCAATCTCGGGGCATGCGGGATATATAATACCTTGCTTTATCAGAAGCCCCCTGTTAACTTACTCTGTTAAGACAGAATGCAGCAATAGTCTTCCAACCTTGGGACCTGCGGGATATATCATACCTTACTTTATCAGAAGCCTTTAAAACCTCTGTTAACTTACTCTGTTAAGACAGAATGCAGCAATAGAGTCCTGTTCCTTGTGAATGATGCGTACGGGAGTTGGGGAGTCTTCCTGTCTCGGGGCATGCGGAATGCACCCGCCTTTTGCCTCGGTGACCGCGTCCACTGTAATCGATTGCGTTCGCCGCCGAGAAAATACCGCTCGGATGAATACCTCCTGTGAGAAAAGATGTTTGTTTAAGTTTTTTATGTTTGTGGTTAATAAATAGAAGATTGTCTGGCTTCACAAAATTATTAATTTACTGTAAAAATATTATTATGCTTTAATTTAAATAAAGAAACATTTGGAAAAATTATGTAAAGGTCTTAAATTCATAATTTCATAATGAAAATAAATGGCAATAAATAATCTTTATATAGCAGTAATTTTATATAGTAGCAGTATAATATCTTATTACCTGAATTTGTTCTTGTCTCACGAGATAGCTCCACAATCTTCTAGCTGGAGCAGCACTGAATAATGCCGAATTGAAAGGCGTGTTGTGTTTTTCCAACAGACATCTGTAAAAAATTTTATATGCATGAACTATTCTAATTTGCATTCAACATTAAATAAAATACTGTATGGATATTTCCGAAAATAAAAAAATACGTTGAATTTATTCATCAAAATTTAATTTTATTCCAATCCTTAATCCACTAATAAATATTTATTAGTTACCTTTTAGCTTCAACATACCTATACTTATTAATAGGCGGTCCCTGAGTCTGTTGGTCCGGGAAACATCCCGGAATGTAGTTCTGAGGAGCCGGTCTCGCATCCAGACTATCAGTAAGCTGTTGTTGCCATTGTTCCAGACGACGAAGTGCAGCGTGGATTGTAGGACTCGTTGTAGCTAGTTCTACAGTCAAAAGTTTAGCTTAGTTTCGGAAATATAGACGTTATTAATTCGAAAATTAAATAAGTAAAGGTTCTGTAGAAAAATCAAGTTAGGAACTTAGAAAAATAAATCTAGTACTCTCAACTTTTTACATTTATCAAGGGCTTATATAGAACATAGCGACACTTAAACTGATGAATTGTGAATAGAAAACTGCTTCTCACCTGACATATCAATACCACAAAGTTGCAAGAAAGCCTGCAGTTTATGTTGAGCGAGTCGAAGCACGCAAACTCTCATTATATGCCAAGAGTACGAATCTGGGTCCGAGTGTTCTGTGTTCGTGAACTTGCGACGCTTCTCTGTTCTGTGACAGGAGTAATTTTATGTAATTTTATTATTTTTGGCGTAAAATATACACATTAATAAATTTGTATCATTCTCGTCTTGTCCTAGATTTAAGCTTCAGGTTTATGGTATTCTAAGATCAAATCCCGAATTCGACATATTCCCAAACAAGGACTATGACTATCATACCTGTGGACTCAAGCGGAATATTTGTAGAGACTTAGTTAAGCTTAAAATATGTATAATTCATAATGAAGTTTCAATATACTAAACAACAAAAACAAAATTTGATTTCTTAAATCATATACATGTAGTTAATGTTTCTTTACGTAAGTCTAATTTAAAAAAATTCTATTCTTTCTTTCATTACAAAGAGATTAATTTATTAAAATCAATCTCAAATTTATGGCTACAACTGCCTATTTCATAAATTAATATTATTCCCACGCTTACCTAGTATTGCTAGTGTCAAAGATGTCGTCGTCATCCTCCTCGCTGGCGCTATCAACGGCGTCCTCCCCTCCAGACTCCGCAGAATCGTAGTCGTAATTCTCTGGATCTTGTTCCGGAGTTGGCTGGGATAGAAATATAAGGTATGTAGTCTGATAAATGAAGAAGAAATAATAGCTCGTCAGTTGAAACAAATAAATAAAAAACACATTAACCTTACTTAAATCTAATCAATTTGTATACACGTAGAATAGTGCTACCTGGAGTAGCTTTATGCTCTTGACCTTGTTCATACAAATTTTAATTTTTTTACCGTCATACGTTCAGCATACATATACAGTATACCTAATATTTCCAATAACATCGAAGATAAATATTTGCTCAGACAAAATTTTTGTAACCAATTTCATTCTATAGGTATTTCGACGTACCGTACCTTTTTCTTTGTGTAAACCATAAAGAAACAACATGCAAAACTTTTGCTTTCTGGGTACAGCCGTATGAAGGGCTGGGTGTTGCCGAGTGAGTGGGATAGTTAGAGCTTTAATTATTTAAAATTATTTTTAATAACGACCAGAACATACAACATCAGTACTTAGTATTTCGAATTAGCTCACCTTTGTTAACAAATAAGTTAGAATACTAAATTGCGGCGGCACAAATTGCTCCCTATAGGTAGGTCTTCCTTCCTGTATGTTCTTGTGTGGTGCGGTGGGACCGAGTCCCAACAAACGCATATTTAATAAAGCGCGCTTTTCTCGAAGAGATGACCAAACGGATGTACCTTCGGGGCGCTCTACTAACTTCGGCTGTTGGGGAAAATGGTTAGAATTTATACGAATGGATTTTTAGGAGCTAAATCTTTTGAGAAATAAATATGAATTAATCAGATTCATAACAGAATAAGGTTTTTTACAGAAAAGGTCGTTTGAAACAACCTTAGAATTACAGGATTGTATTTCGTCAGTATTATATAATTTAAATAGAAATCTAATAGTTAAAATGACAAAACCGATACTAATTTTAGTTCCTGATAAGTAATAAAACAACACAATACCTGCGGTGCAGATGGAGCTGTTGTAAGCAATCTCCGAACGCCTCCTCCAAATAGCTTTGCATGAGCCTTAGCATCAGAAGCGTGAGAGGCTAATCTGTAAAGTAAATGGGCATCTCTTGCAGCTAAGGCCCAGCCCAACAAAGCCAAGTAAACTGCGCAGAAAGCTTCGGCTAAAAGCACTGAAAGCCGTGGTGAGTCTTCCTCTTCCGCAGCACGTAGTGCGAGGCCGCGCAGGGCTGATACACCTAAAAATGTTTTCAAGTTTGTTATTTTGTCAGTTTACGCTAATTTACGCTACTAATATAGAAATACTACATTTATACATTCTATGTAAAAAGTACCGGGAAATGAACAATAAAACCAAAATCGTAGTTTATTCATCGAAACCTATTTTGTCGCTTCAAAGTATGACCCTTCACTTGCCATACCGCCAGCGCTTGACCCAGTCCTTCATAAATTTTTTGGTAAGCTGATTAAGATATCTTTATCAACTCCTCCAGCGAATTTTTTTTATCGTGTCAATATACTCGAAATGCTGTCCTCGATGCGGTAGTTTTACCCTCGGGACAGGAATAAGTAACATTCGCACCGTTCGATCGGTAGACAGAACGAGGCAATCTGCTACCAATTAATTATTAATTCAGTAATTAGTAATTCAGTACAGTACTAACAACTTAGAACAAATATAATGATATCATCTGTTGGCAGCGCGTTCTTTAATTTATGAATACCGGTATTTATAACAGAGTAGTATATTATCTAGTATATTACCTAGCTGAACAGAGAAGGTATCTAAAAATTAGCTCGCAGATAAAATTCAAAATTAAATGGTTTACATTTTATTTAGGTTAGATAGGGTAAGGGTAGACGCAAAGAAATGTAAACAAAATGGATATAACAGAAATACATTAGAAAACCTCTTTTTTGACCTAATAAAATATTTTGCACAATTTAGTAACAAAAGAGCAAGTAAAACATAGCATGTACATTAGTTTCTATTAATGTATTTTGCGCCATTAAAACTAGTTTGATGTTCTTTATGATTTAGTATTTAGGTATATCAACATAAAATTAAAATTTAGTATTGCAGAGAAAATTCAGACCTCGTTTCTCGGAAATTTGAATATACCTTTGAATCACAGTATAGATCCAAACAGAACCATATACACTCATACCCAACAATTCACTCATTCAATCATATACTCGTGTTTTTATTACTTTGCTCTCGTTTATTCATGGCTTTTATTTGGGTTTCGTTTGTGGATCATATTAATCAGTTGTTAGAAACGTATATTATATATACGTATATATTACGTATATAGACTTAATGTAGAACATTGATTATTTTCTGTTAATTAAAAAAAACTCGCCATGTTACACACATTTTAGAGTTTTTTAATAAGATTATTTGCTAATGCAAATAAGGTATCTGTGGTACTCAATCACTAAACGTGAGGAGTTCGGTATGTATATACAACATTGATAAAAGCGAGAGGCATTTAATGAAACCACATATACTATAAGTGCCCATTGTTAATCCGAAACTATTAAAAAAAAGTTTACGAGAAGTATACGAAAAAACGTTTTTCAAAGAACTTAATAATTAAGTTAAAATGTAAACATCCTTTGTTGAGTAGCCTGCCGCCACCTGCATAACAAATTGGCAACGTAGCATTTGAATAGCATAGCGCGTGCGGTGGCGGGCTCACCGGCTCGCACACCTACCTACACAACGGTGCGCCCGGGTTTGATGTGGATGATAATGTAAATATGTGTTGTAGGTAACGTTGGAAGGTATGATCAATGAAAATAATAAACACAAATAATTAATTGTAACACTTACACATTAAATCTTCAATTGTTCGAAATGTCCACCGTTTGCAATGGTACACAAATTATAACGATGTGTAATATTGTTATTTAATCGTGCAATAAGGTCATTGTTCGTTGTTAAACTTTTTAATCTCCTAAAAATAAAAATAGTCCGGTTTTTAAGTTCCTCTACGGTATTCACGTCTGTCGCGTACACTTCACTTTACACAAACCCCCAGATAAAAAAATCCATTGGATCGAGATCCGGAAACCGTGGTGGCCATCGTACTGGTCCAAATCGACCAATCCACTGCTGTCCAAACATTTCGGTGAGAGCTCTCTGGAAGACATCACTGAATGTGGAGGAGCTCCGTCCAATTGGTACCATAAATGCCGATAATTGGTATAATTTGGTAGTTCTTCGGTATATTTAGGAACGGGACCGGATAATATCTCCAAAAATTTTACCGCGTTAAGGGTGCCGTCAATAAAAACAGGGCCAATAATCTGGTCCCCGTGTATACCAGCCCACACATTAACAGAGAAGCGGTACTGATGCTCTGACTCCCGAATCATGCGTGGATTTTCAATACTCCAGTATCTGAGATTTTGTTGGTTCCATATGCCATTGCGTGTAAATGTGCTCTTGTCGGTCCACCTGACATTTAATAAAAAATTCGGGTCGTCAGTAACTTTGTCAAGTATCCACTGGCAGTGAGTACGCCTGACTGGCAAATCCCTTCTTAAAAGGGCTTGAACTTTTTTAAATTTGTACGTTTATTCCTTTTTAAAATGTTATGCACGGTTCTATGGCAAACTCTAAACTGGCGTGCGGCTCTATGCAAACTCAATGTGGGGTTGCGGTCAAAATAGTCAAGAATCTGTTGCTCGCGCGCAGTAGGTACCTGCTGCGGTGGGACTCCCTCCTGATGCGCTGCTAATGGTTTGTTTTCCCGTGCCCGTTGTACTGCCAGTACTATGGTGCGAGCGTTCCTAGGGCACGCGCGGCTGTCTCCATACCTTTCTCGGTAAGTTCGCAGAGCTAGAGCTACGTTTCATGTCAGTGTATTCTGACGCCGTGTATGTAGCACGAGGCATTGTGGATGTCTTACGTACTTACAAAATAATTAAAAACTACTCACAAAACTAAACCGAAAATACTGAGTTACGTGTCCTATCACAATAAAAACTTAACATTAGTAAATGGGACGCGTGAGCGACAATAATCCGTGCTGAATTGCGCAACGTGCACCCCGGATGCAACGCGTCTTCGCACTAAACAAAGTATAAATTGTGCCCTTGACCTAATTAGGCAAGTCGCCGCCGGCGCAACAGCAACATATTGATCTATTTCTATTTCTGTTACGCTTATTACATTAGAGTGAGATAACCGTGATCTGAACTTTCTTTTAAGGAAAGATTTAGTACAAGCACTTCCTTGTTTGTACTGCAAACTTACGACGCGAACTGGCAACGTCGCATCGCTCGCGTAAATTTTGTCGTTTAGATAACTACGTATGCCTATAGTACCAACTTACGATCAGGTGATCGGGAAGATACACAGTGTTTAAATGAAACTAAATAAAAACTAAAAAACATTCCTGTGACTAAACTATGGCTTACATTGATCTGATTTTTGTTGTGTAGCCTGATAATGATACACATAATATGTGGTTTTATTTAATGCCTCTCGCTTTTATCAATGTTGTATAAAAAAGCTGGTTCATATTTTAGTTATTTTATACCAAGAAACTGACATACAAAGAACTAGTTTTGTCGCAGCGCTTTGCTACAATGTCGAGTTTTGGTAATCATAAGGCCAGAAACATCTAGAAAATTAAGGTAAAAAAACAGAAATGCCTCATAAAGGCTATTGAGCAGATTTCCAAAACGAACACAAGAAACAACGAAATATATGCAAAAAAATTTAAAAATATAGATAAAGCACCTGGCCATTTGTTGGGAGAAGTTGTAACGGCGAGTTCTTCGGTTGACTGTCTTCTTTGCCGGAGGACCAAATGCGTGGAGTTCGGAGTTTCAGCTGCCACTCTGCCATAATAAATTACAGCTTTTAGCGAGTACTAGGAAACCAATTTAAGTAAGTAGCTTAAGGTTGATTTGATTAGTCATAAATTAGTCATAACGAATCTGTATATTTTATTTACCTCGTAGGCTTTATAAAAATAGATAACATTCATTTTACTTACTCATGATGAGAATGCTTAACGCTGAAAGTATCGGAGTCGCATAGACTCTGGTAGATGCACGCTGACAGAGCCACGGCCAGTTCTCGAAGCGTGTGGAGTATCCTTGTCGCTGACCCACCGGGAATGCCCAGTTCGCCGATTGTGCCGAGCATGTCGTGAGCTACCGACTGAAATAAAAAGAGTAGTTAGCTGTTGGCAAAATTTCAAAGCTAATACGTATTACTAGTATTTGGATATATAAGTGTTAGGAGTATCTTAACTCCAACACGTCTTGATTCTATAAGTGTTAGATTTTAAAGTTTAACTGTAACCACTTTTATATCATACCTAAAAAGGGCTCGTCAATCTGAAACGTGCACGTTGGCCTTCGGATAAATAATATAATTATATTTGGAGGAGCTTATTGGGAGTCATTGTAAAATTTTTGTTGTGGCGTTAAACCATGTTTTATCACTATATTGTTTTATCAAAAAAACGAGTTTAAAATTTCAAATTGAATATAAGTGCAAAGTACTTTTCGGTATAAAGAGAGTATAAATCTCCGATGTCCACATTGAAATAATTTTGTGATACGCAATAATATAAGGCCGTTTAGGCCTTATTATTGTTATAATCTATGTCTGTGTCGATAAATAAATACAAAAGATTTAATGGCTTAGGACTTATCATTCTATTCCTTTCTGCACCATCTTCGTAGTTCAAATTCAAATATTTATTTCTCAACATTGACAATTATTGTTCTTGTTGACATAACACATGGCCACGCAGCTACAGCTCAAAGTTTTTCTTTTATTTTCGGGAATAAATAAAAATTGCAAGGTGCGAGTTCGGGACTAGGAAATGAAATAAAACGAAATATTTATTTTTCAACATTGACAATTACTTGTTCTTATTGACGTCAAATAAAGCATGACTTTACCACCATTTCAGAAAAACTTTCGTACAGAAGAACCGGTAAGAAATGTCACGGGTATATTTTATTCAAAATAAATTTAGAGACTCTCTTTATGTCTATACAAAATTATTCTTATCTACATCTGTTAGCTCGGCAAGTCTCCAAGTATCCATACGACTAAAACCCTCAAATGTCACCCGTTCACGATTTAACCGCGGGATACCCGCATATTAGAGGGAAGTGAGAGACCCGTCACCCTCATCAGACTCGATCTACGTGCGGACTGGTTCGCACGTGTGTCGCTGTCTGCCTTCCCGCGCTCTGTCTAGTCTCCGCACTAGTTGAGCACCCACAATTTCAGACCGTCGTTTTCACGCGGTTTAGGGTTCGTTCGTACCGTAGCATCCTTATTTCATGGGGTCGCCGTTTTCACGGCACAACTTCAACATCGTCGTTTGCAGCTCGTCGTCGCCGATATCCGTCGCCGTTGCCGCTCAGGCAACCATCGTTCTAGTTCTATGAGTCGTCGTAAGGTCTCGCGAACAGGTGGATACCTAACGGTGTCACACCAAGTGACTCCAACCCCAACCTATGTCAAACCTCAGGTCCCAAAGGGAAGGTGGTCCGAAGTATCCAACTTGTGCAAAGAGTACGAGATTCAATATATCTTTGTCTCTTTATTGTCTCGTCTATAAACGACTTCCGAGCCTTACGCAATATACGCAGTACGCAATTGCTTACCACACTTACCTTCTCCCAGAAGAGCGTTAGGTCAGAGCAGTACTTAGGCGTCCCATTCGAATAAGAAAACGAGGACATTATCGAGGATCTGCATTCCTAAGGCATGCCTGTACTTGCGGTGCATAAAATGCACAGCAAGTACGGAAAGCGTCACCCTCTCCCCTTGGTGGTTCTCGCCAACGATCCTAAATCCAGGGAGATATTCAATGGGCTACGCGGCCTCATCGTCGAGGTCACCCTGAGCAGTGCCACCGCTGCCAATTATACGGGCATGCGGCGGCCAACTGGGCCCCACCCAGCAGTCCTCACACTCCCTTCCCACCATAATGCGTGCTTTGTGGCCAGTCCGGCCACAACTTAGATTACAGAGGATGACCTCGCGCACCCCTATTCCATATCAAAGAGGGCGGCACCCAAACGGGCCCCTCCCCTAACTCAATCTGAAATTCCGCCGCTGCGTAGCCGGGTACCTCCGGTTGCAAGGCCTACTCAATCCATGCCTGCTCCAGAAAACTGGAAACAGCGTCCCGTGTGTCCCGACAGTGTACACCCAAATCCAACCCTGGCTCCTCGCCCATTCTATTCCACTTCCCAACCCGCACTTGCAGACGATAAGCGTATCGTCTGCGATGCTATTGAGCACATCGATGTTAGGGAAATCTCAATTCTTGCACGAAAACTAAGTGCTTCCCGCTTACCTTTAGAGCAGCTCATGGCTTTGACAGAGCATAGTTCCCTTCTCAGTTTATTGTAGGTTCATTTAAATGAAATGATCCCTCAAACACTCCGGCTTCGGCCGCTCTGCGCAGCCTCCAGCGTACCTCTGGCCCTACCTCATGTACTTTTGAGCACCTTCAGTGCAACGACGGACTTCGACCCGTTAGCGGGTCTCCGCTAACGCACCCCCTTCCCTAATCGGATGTCGCTACTGATGAAGGCTAAGGGCCTTTTTTGCTACAGCCATCAAGGTGATTTTTAGAGGGTAGGGCGAGTCCCACATCACCCCGCAGACCGGTTGCGGCTGCATATTCCACTCCCCTCCCCGCGGAGGATACTGCTTAAGCGGCCAAGAAAAGAAACCCGTCACCCTACGCTACCATAAGAAGACGTACTTTTGTGACAAGTTGTTATATGAACAATATCAGCGCTGCTCTAATAATATCGCTACTCTATGTCTAGGGACTGGCAGATATATCTAGGGCCTGATAATGTTACCTACTTATAGACATGAACTGACCTGCAGATGTCTAACAGGATCAGCAACAACGCTGTTATTATTAGCGACGGCCGCCGCCAGCAGAGGCAGCGTCGTAGGGAACGGCAATGGGGACAGCAGCTGTTGGTGCTGCTTGTCCTGGCCCAGTTCTTGCAGAAGTAGTACCAATTCCATCCGAACTGAGGCTAGACCACCGCCACCGGCCCCGTGTAGCGAACAGTACGAGAGTAGAGTTCGCAGGAGCGTTTCATTTGCTGTGGATTTAAATTATGGATTACATTCTGTGATTTACATAAGACTGAATATAGCAGTAGAAGTTTTATTGTCATTAGTTAATAAAGAACATATTATTATTAACTATAATTTGAATAAATGATAAAAGTCAATTTTAATGATCATAAGATTCGAACCTTTAGGTATTTATATCGTTCGGTCATACATTTTATAAAAAGTAATTGAAATCGAATAGAGTTATTACATATATTTACTTTATCTTACATTAAATTACAATATTGTAATTGAGTGCTTTACAACTTTGGCAATAGAATGTTTATAAACTCAGAATCTTTCGAAAACTTATATTAGATTTAAATCTAAATTGTATTAAATTAAACATTTTTAACCGGATTTTATAGCGTTTGATTAAATTTTTACACTTTAGCTTATGGAAACATTATTTAAATTGTAATTAGTTGTAGGTTTATTATAAATCGAAGCTGCAAAGAAATAGACAAACTTTAGCTTACAAAATTTTCATAATATAATCTAATTACAGAACGAAAATTATATCCAAAAAACACACACCTTTCAGCCACTTCTTCCTCCTCAAAGCCCTCTGAACTTTGGCTTCAAAGTCAGCTTTCTCCCGTACTAACAATTGGTGTAACGTCGGCCTATCAGGTAAAGGCACGGGTTCCGCATCAGCACAGATAAGCTCTCCACCCGTGGCTGCGCCTGGCGCAGACGCGTATCCGCAAAGCCGACCGAGAGCTTCAACTTCACGTTCCAACCAAATGTATAGTTGGTAGCGGAGGTGACCACCTGTATGAAAGAGAGGAATAAATGTGTTCACAGCAGAATAAAACTGACTTAGATTCGTTTAAACACACACGTATCATGGCTATTATGGCATAACTTCATGTACAATTATCATACCATCAACTTCAAACCCGGTAGCTAAGGTGCTCAATTCTTCCATTAGAATTTTGAGGCAAGCCACGAACTTTAATTGCTGCGCCATGATGTCCACGGTTGGATGTCCTTCATCCTTCACTGGTTCGGGGACTTCGTTAGGCAATGGTGTTTCTTTTTTCTTGTCCGTCTTCATTTCTAGTGGTGGAGTCGATGCGCCCGATTCATCAGAACTAGGAAATAAGTAAACCAATATGAAACACAATTATTTTTAGAATTGACGTATATTGGAACTTAACCGGAAATATTCTATCAAGGGGGCTCCAAAAACTTTTAGCATTTTACTCGTAGTTATAGGACATTTCAATCAAAGTTAATAATTTTAAATGCTACATAACAGACTACGATAACATTGTAAATGACTTACGCCTTCTCCTCCTGATCATCATCCCAAGAGAGAACCAGCTCATCTTTGGGTGCTGTGATCACGGGAGCACTCCAGTCGAAGTCCATGGCAGAAGAGCCCCAATCCACCTTGTCTTGAGTTCTTTCCTCTTTGGACGATGCGCATTCCACTGAATAAAGAAAATTCTGTTAAGAAGTTTTTAAGAGCTGACCATTTTGTTTAGTTATGAATGGTTTGACACAAGCTTTTGATGTTTGTTATGTAAAAACTGAATACCTTGTTTGTTTGTTAATGAGTTAAAAATCATAAATGATAGATTTTTGATGGTATTTGATCTTTTAGCTTGCCTTTCTGTAATATTTTTGCATTTCTTTATATGTATCTAAGTATACGGGCTAGTTTAGATGAAAATATTAAAGCTTCACCCCTCCGAATCTGATAATAATATTATTTTTTTGTAAATAATGTACACAATCACAATATTAAATTTCAGCCTCAATAATATACATATAAAAACCAATAACATTGCAAAAGGCCCACAAGAAAATATCACAATAAGCAGCACACGAAAATCCAATAAAAGCACAGTGACGTACAAAAGAACGTGATACGTCCGTACTTTTGCCTGTTTCTTCTGTCAATTGTCCCGTGTGTATACCAGCTTCGTCCATGGAAGGGGTATTGACCGGGTGGCGGGGTTTCTCGTCTCGGACCGTGGCAGGAAGCTTGGATAGCACTTCTAGGGCAAGCGCCGGACACCCAGCCTTGAAATGCCCATGGGCTGTTTGGAAGTACAAGCGCCTTTCTACACGAGTAATACTCTCCTCTAATTCTTGATGAAGAAGACCGAGAGTTCCACCCTACGGAGTATAATACAATGCAACAATACAGTGACCAAAATAATTATATAATTTTATATAGCTGATATAGCTGAGTAGGGAGATTGGGTCACTTACCTGGCTGGGCATGTTATGACGTTTCAATCTTGGATGCGTCCGTAAGTATACGTAGAAGTTAAAAACACTAGGCATCGGTTCGTTGTCTTTGGCAGCGTGTAATCTGCCAGCAGGGCTAAGTAGTGTGTCCAAAGCATCGCCATAACGCTTCAGTTCCCATAAAGCCATTGACCGAATGAAAGGGTCTGGATGCGCTCTTTCCAAATCTACTTCCTCATTTTCCGTCTCACCGCTAAAAGTACACCAAAGTCGTGGTAAATATATATAAATACACATTAAAACATTGCTATTACTAACGACTTACCCTAATATTTCATCCATAAGTAATTTCTTCAAGCTCGGCGGGAGCGTAGTGTCCGATTCATACAATCTAGCAACAACCATGGCCAATTGCAGATCTCCTAACCTCGTTATAAGAACCTACAAACATTTGAAAAATGTAATAAAGTTATCCTTGCAGGAACTGATTATTCTTATTACTTATTAGCATAATTTTGGTGATGTTACCTCAAGTGCATCTTTCAAAGCACCACCCAGCAAAAAGAACGCAGCTGCGTGTTCGAATCTTTGCTTGCCAAGTAAAACGAAAGCGTTCTTAAGCGCCGCTTTACGCCAACGGTCTTCGTTGAAATCATTTGCAAAGAACTAGAATAAAATATTTCATAAAAGTGTCAATAGACTTCAATTAAATTTATTTTTAACTATTATACAATGCTAATGACTTTTCGCCCAATTTTGTGTAATATGTATGTTTTCGTATTTAATTTTGATTTTAAAGTCAAAATATTATCATCAGAAGTGACGTGACATGAGTGCCAGAATATTAAAATCAGATTTCGTAATTTTTTCATACAATCATATCGCAAATTTTTTTATGTCAATAGTTTGTAATAATTTTCGTTTTACTTTAAGATTTTTCATCAAAATTTTTATAATAAATATTCTGTAATAAAAATTTAATGATTATTTTTGCAATTTATTTTTAACGTTTTTATACAATAGCAAGTTTTATACAATAGCAAGTTGTATACGGCATAAGTTCTATTCGTTTTTCGGCATAATTTCTTGAAATTTTTTATATAAACGTGAATTTTTGACCATGAAGACCACGGAAGGATTTGTACGCGTTGGAAGCCGAAAACTGCCCTGGGCAAATCTTCCTGTGGTAATAGAATATATGCAATTACCGATGTTGACAATGCGTTAGAAGTTAGAGGCACCAAAGGCCTCATGTCCATGAGGTATTAGTTCGAGTCGTCATTGCCGTTCCACAAATCATGCCAACCCGCACTTCGAAAGGAACGATGTGGATAGAAAATAAACTGTAGGAGCCACGGTGTGACATCTTCGTCATATTTTTGGAAACGAAAATTAAGAACAGAAAAATCCCAAAATATGTTTTTCGTTTTCTGAATGAATGATGATAAATCTCTAAATGGATTACGAATTTCTGAATGTTAATTCAATAATAATAAAGCATCATATACCGAAGTCATTCGCTCGTCCCTGCTAGATCGGAACAGTCCCCACAGGAGAGTGCGTTTCTTCATGGCAAGGTAGAACAATGCCACATCCATCGGATCCTGCTTCATTTTGTATGCAGCTCTGGCTAATTTCTCAACACAGATTCGCAGTAGGTCCCCGCGAACCCACCATCCGACCCCTGGTAATAGATTAATAATCAACGTTATAATTTTTGTGTACTAATTGATTTCCTAACCATTAAAATATATAGCTTTATAATATTGCTACTGCTTTTATTACTTTGCAGTGGCTGCTTTACACCTTTTTTTATACAATAAACAGATTAAAAACATAGACTTTATTACAAACTTTGGTTTTTTTTTGTAAATTTGGTAAATTTAAAACCTAACTACGCAGTATTCAGTAAAGGTGATATTAGATAAGACCTTCATCTACAATTCTAAGCTACTATAAAATCTATATTCTATTACCTAGTAACGCAAAAACTTTGGTTCTGATGATGAGTAGCTAGAGTTCGGAATTACTTTCTTTGTTGAAATGACACCTTGGTGGACGAGCTGAATGTTACTTTGAAGGCTCCTACAGATGACACCTAGACAAGCAAAGCTAGATGGACTGAGTATGGATTCATTTTCTTTGTTAGAATAAAACAGAACCAGCTAACCTGATAAGAGTGAGCTGAAGGTGACCGTAAACTTCAAATGGAACTTCTGGACAGGCAGAGTAGTCGTAGTGAAGCTGTATAACTCATTACCTATTTTATGTACTTTACAATCTTGACAAAACAGTGCTGAGATGTTTTTGTTCCTCCGGCGTTTTTTTCCCCTCTAGGTCTACTTAAAACTAGAGGGGGAAAAAGCCGAACTTAAGGAGTATTAACACTTTCTGTAATTTTTGACGTTTTGGGGTCTTAACTTCGCGAAACGTATGTACCTATTCTCAGAGTTTCATTTGAAATTGTTGTCAAAAAGCATTGTCAAATGTTATCCGGAATACTAAAATTTTTATAATATCGTAATATTGTAACAAAGTTGCGGGGTACCAAAAAAGAAAATAGTTTGAGGAGTCTAAAAATGTATGTGTCGCAATTCTCCCACTTAGTGTATCGCATGTTTTAGGATATATTAAACATAATAATTTACTTTTTTCCTTTTCCATTCCCTCTTTGAACTAGAACTAGTATTTTAAGTTACAATTAAAGTGTATAAGGCATAAAATATACTTTTACGCAGGCAAAGTAACTTGTTGAAAAAAAAAAGTTAATAATTCCTTATCCACCCTCACAATTTATTAAGGTTAGGTGTAACAACTGTTATTTACTAACGTTTTTTGACAAAATGTATTGAGTGAAATATTAATGTGAATGCCTAGCTCAGTCTACCACGTATGGTGTTCCATTAGCAGGTTTAGAATTATACCTTCAGCTTGCTTCTCCAGGCCCGACGGTTATATTTCAATTCAACAAATAAAATGAACAAAAATGCGATACGTCCAACTCTACCCGCAAGGAAATCCAATTATTTTCGAGGAATGGTAAGCAAGGGTTCATTTTAATACAGTAAATAAATCTAAACTCGAAACATTTAGCTCTGCTCGTCTTTTAGCTATAGCTCTCCTTTAGCTCTCTACCAGATCCGGCAATTTGGTCTAATTTCAGAAAAGAAAATCCAAATGAGATATATCTAGCTCGGCCCATATAGGAGTTTTAGGAACAGTTTACATCTTATCAGCTTTTTTTAATTTATTATTTCTACCCAGCTAGATTATAAAGGCATCACAAACAAGTTGTTAAATATCCCACCTAAGTTCTAGTACCATCATGAAAGGAGAAAGGGACGATTGTTCGGTATTGAAAGTAATATTTGTCTCGTTTCCTGAGATGATGCATATACGCATGAAGGTTATCAGTACAGAGCTAAAATTTGAGTCACTGTAAAGAGTAAAGTTGGATTGATATTACATTTTTTGGAATTTTATTTTGTGTGCGTTAGAAATGTAAATGTAATTTTTTCGAAACATGCCCTTACAATGCCAATAATAATTACTTACCAACTTCCCTCATGGTACTCCATTTAGGCTGCCCTTTCGCATATCCAGGTACTAAAGCCAGCAATTGTTCAGGCGTTTCGGAATGAAAAGCCCAAACAAGATTGCAAGTGCCAACGCCAGTTCTCTGCAAGGAGGCTCTTTGGGCCAATGGAAGACAACGCAGTAGATATCCGTAATGTTTCATGGCTAACAGGAATCGAAGCCCACAGTCGTCCAGAGAATCTAGATAAAAAGTTATGGTTTTAGTAAAGGACGTTACAATGTTACGGTTTTATGATAGGTTAAAAAAAATTTACAGGGTGAAAGGAAACTCAATACATTCCTTTTAAGGGGTTGTAGTTGAGTTTATTTCAAACTAAGCTAACTAACAACAATAGAAACACCATACGAATTTAAGTTTTTTTTAAGAGTAAATATTCAAGAAACTTATTTAAATCAAAAATCTAGTTACGAATAGTACAAAAAAAATGTTTTATGCCCCTAAAATGACAATTGATTTATAAGTAAATTGGTTTCCCTTTCCAATTGGCAAGCCATTGTAAAAAAAAATTACTATGGGATTTTGTATGCAAATTTCATATATAACTTCCTCAGCTCATTAGCTATCCATAATGGTACATTAATACATAAACTTGCATGATTATAAAGTAATAAAAGGATTGCAAAAATAAGTGAACTATTGTTAATTCTTCATTGCGTATTTTTTTCTTCATTGTTATGTTTTCTTTTGTCTTTCCACATTTGGTGCATTGTGTCGTTTTGGTGAAGTAAAGGGTTAATTATAATTGTTGTTAATACGCTCAACTGTGAAACAAATAGGGTGCAGATTTCAGGACAACCTGACTTTTTATAGAATATAAATATCAGGGTTTTGGCGTGCGGACTTTTCGTTGATTTCTAAATAAATCTTGTGAAATGGCTACATTTGATTTTGCTAATTACGGAGATATTTTGTACTGCTATGGTATCTGCGATGGTGATGCTGCAGCAGCGCAAAGAGAAATACACTCAACGTTTTCCTGATAGGCATGCACCAAATGTAGGTGTATTTTCTGGGACATTTCGTCGCATTCGCGAAAGCAGAAGCGTCCAATCGACACGAGCAGATGCAGGCAGACCTTGAATGCCGTTTGCAACCCTATCATTACACGCCTATGCAAGCCATTGAAGAAGGACCTGTCAGAAGATTACAATTCTGTAGGTTTATGGTCTACGCCGCCGTGGGGGGATTATAATTTTTTAAAGAACATACTATGGACTCATGAATCCAAATTCGACCGCGATGGTATCACAAACTATCAAAATTGGTCAGAAAAAGGCAACAACCCGAGAAAAAAGAAAAAGAGAGCTCATCAAGTGTGTTTTTCGTTAAACCTGTGGATAGGTGTCATTGACAGACATTTGATAGGACCTTATTTTCTCACCTATAATTTAAACGGGGAAGTCTACGAGATATTTTTAAAAGAAGACATGCATGGTAACATCTTCTTGTAAACGTTTCTCTGAAGACAAGGAGAAATATAACACGACGCCTGCCCCGCTCATTTCCGTCTCGGTATGCGAAAGTGGCTGGACGAAATTTATCTTCGGCGATGGATTGGTCGTGGAGGCCCGGCGAGCAAGATGGCCAGATTTAACCCCATTTGAATTTAATTTATGGTCTCACATAAAAGATTTGTTGTATATATACGACGCCCGTAAACAATGTGGAAGAACTTTGGGAACATATGTTTTTATCAGCGAATCAAAAAAAAAAAACAAACACCTCGCGGGTGGGTGTCCAAAACGGAGATACTCGAGAGACTTCGTGCGTGCACAAGGGAGGCTCATTTTGAACAAGATTTGGGACAAACTTTAAAAAAATGGTTAAAAATAAATGACATTCACCCAAAATCATTTTTCATCTACATTATGACAAAAAATATTGATAATTAATAATTAACAATAGTCGACTTAATTTTGCAATCGATTTTTATTTTTATGATTATGCATTTTTATTGTAGACATCTGTACCATTTTGGTTTTATAATGAGTTGAGAAACTTATTCATAAAATTTGTATACAAAATCCCATAGTATTTTTTCCACAATGGGTTGCCATTTGTAAATAAAACCATTTTTCTTACAAATTATTTGTCATTTTAGTATAAATAATAGGTCATTAGGGCATAATACATTATTTTTGTACCATTCCATGCCCAGATTTCTGATTTAAATAAGTTCCTTGTTTATTTACTCTTTAAAAAAAACATAAAATCTTATTATTTATGGTGTTTCTATAAAATACATCAATTTAGAGTTTGAAATCGGGCATTTTTCTAAAAACATAAACAGCATAAAAAGTGTACAACTATATAAATAATAATTGCCAACCACATGTTTTCAAACCAAATCTTTTGGAAATAAGCTCAACTACAACCCCTTAAAAGGAATGTATCGAGTTTCCTTTCACTCTGTATATTGACACTGTACATTGTCTGACAACAGGTTGACACAACAGCTTGACTTACCAGGCAAAATTTCGTTGCCGGCGTTTTGAGTGACGTCTACCCTCGGATTAGTGGCGAACCGTTCAGCAAAGTCCGCGTCACATGTAGACACCGTCTCCGCCAGGGCCAACAAGTGCATTTGATCCAGCGAACTCAGTCCCGGGAGATGGGTGTGCGTCAACAACCGAGACAATATCCGCCCTACACGTAAAAGTTAAAAATATAACCACATTCTTAGTTTACACTCTAAAAGCAAGCTTTTTTTTAAATTTACACGTACCTTGCCTAGGTCCAAAGTGAGATAATGGATGCCTCTCTGGCATGGAGGGTCTTCGATCAGCCCCTTCCTCTTCACCCAGCAATAGTTGATCTAAATCTTCATCTGTGTCCATTGTTCCTTCGAACAACTCGTTGTAGTCCTAAAATATTAATTTATTCAATTTTCTGTTGCGATGTTTGGGCATAAGTACATTCATAAATTATTCATACAAAAGATAAAATAGTCAGATTGCGAAAAATTGCATAGAGAAGTACTTGCCTTTTACAAAAAGTTAATCTATTTGACATATGCCAACATTCGTTACGACGATAATAAGAATGCGAATAAAGTCAATAAGGTAAGAAAATTGAGAAAGAAACGTACTTTTTTTTCCTGAAAGCAAAGTGTAAAAAGTTACTGAAGTTAACTATCAAATCTGTTATTTTTAAAGATTGTTTAAACAGAACTAAATGCCTTGAAATAAATATAGTTATATAAACTAAACGTCATAAATTAAAGCCCATTAAAACTTTATTCTTGTACCTTTGCTTCCTGTATAGTGGATGGATGGTGCGGAGTTTCTTTGTCCGCAACCAATAAAGTCCAAAGTGGTAGCGGTGGCACGGACGTCAACTCCGCATAATCTAACTGGACATCTTCAGTTATCTGAACCAAACTTTGAAATTAGAATGCAAGTTTTGAGTTAATGAGAATCTCTTTACTCTTATACGAATAACTGCAATGAGATTATACGTTCTACGAGTCTCAAATCTCATGTGTAGCCATGCAATAAGTTTGGGAATTATACATTTCATAAACTATTCTCATTGGATTACAAATTTACCATCCATTATTTCACATTAAAATGAAATCATTATCTGATTAAAGTCATGCAATTGATTTTAAAATTCGTTTGAAATAAGTAAATTAATGCAAGAAGGCTGTTACACAAATAACAGGGCTGACGAAATATTCAAGCCTTAAGGCCCTTATTATTATCCGTAGAAAACATCAAAAAGCTTTTACCTGTGCAACGCCATCTAAAGGTGAGGCCGCACCAGCCGCAAATGACACTGAGAGAGTGCGTGAACGAGACCAGCCGCGCTGAAACACGAGCGCAATAGTGTGGACGAGGCTTAAGCTTGCATACGAAAAAACATTCGACTTGTCAAGAAGTAGTTTGCAGTCGATGCATGTTTACTGCTTAGGGCCTCCTTCGGCACGTAGATCCTTCTTAAGTTCAGTAAGTGACTTCGTAAAAAACATTTATAATTACAAAGGAACGCAACAGAATAACAAGCAAAGAAAATGTTTGTTTGTCAATCAAATTGTTCATGATTGATTGAATTAGCGAATCTTTGTGTTCAAGATTCACAAAGTAGACCGTAGAAATTAAGTTGTGCTCACGCAGGTTTTGATTATAATTATGATTATAACGTTCGACTGTAAACTTTATTTGTGAAGTAGGATTTTTGGTTGCTTTCATTGCATACAGGTACATTTATTTTAAATAAATGCTTTTTTTTGAAAACCTATGCTATTCTGCAGAATACATGTAGCATGCGCAAAGTGCTTGTATGAAATATAAAGCTTGCATGTACATAGTTTTGTGTGTGATCGTGTAACATTTTACTTTGATAAAATCTGTTTAACTTGAAATCCACAAACATAGGTGCGAAAATATTATACAAACATTTTTATTAAACATACTGTATTACATATAGTACAAAAGGAAATGGCGCTTATCTTGAATCTTACCTAAGTATAAGTAATTATTTTACATCATTACAGTGCAACTTTTGTTTAGTTACTAAGTATTCATTAATTACGTTTAGATTTAACTACCTATTTCCTAAATGGATTTAAAAAACAGGTGTATTTATGCAAAAAATTTATTTGATATAATATAAAGTTTGTAAATTTTAGCACTTACAATAAGTGCTGCGGTATTAGGTATATTATTCTGAGAGTCTTTCTCGCAAAGACCTAAGCTGAAATCTACAGTGTCACTCTTATAGCGAATTTAGTTTTAAAGAGAGGGTATCATCAAAAGATCCCAAAAACAGGTTGAATTTTGCAGTTATGATGTTCTACTTTTTAAATGAAAACGGGCAACAAAATCGGTTTTTGTAGGTCTGTTTAAGTGTCTTCAGTTTATTATAGTCATGTTGGATAAAAAAGTGTAATTATTGTTTTAGATTAGTAAATTGGCTTAGTATGGGAAGTCAAAGTTTATTCAAGATGATTAGTTTTTTTATATAATATCTTATTTCTTTTTGTGTTGTAAAAACGATCGCTTGCTAATTAAAGTAATTCCAGAAAAATTAATTCTGCATCATAGAAACACCCATTACAAAGTGTGCTTAGATGTCAAATAAAAAGAAACTTTGTTTTGTACAATATAGTGGTGCAATACCAGTAAAAATAATGGCTTCCACTTTGACAAGATTGGTGTATGATTTCAGAATATGGATTCTATTTGCTATACAATAAGTCGTGGCTTCTTATTTGACAATTTAGCTGAGCTAAGTCCGAGTATAGTGTTAATACGTTCTTGTAGATATCAGCCTTTAGGGCAATATTTTGGAACTTACCTGTCTAGATAAACTGTCTTCATCTCCTTGAGAAGTGCGATTGGTATATGATCCTCCAATACACCTTTAAATAAAAACTTTAAATAATTTAGTAGAGTTGAGATGTGCTATAATAAAATATCACTTTCCTTACAATTTAGTCATAATTATGAAATGTTTATGCTGTTGCAAATGGTTTGCTGATATATCTTTATATCTATAATTACTTCTATAGAGTTCATAACGTATTTATCTAATGAAAAATCAACGTACTTATTTGATGGATCACAAATAAAATTGTCCACAGTGGTTTAGAAGTTTGTCAAAAATTTGTATTGATAAAAAATAAATAGATGAAAATTTATATTTAACAACCTATGTTATTGCAAACACAACCCTACGTTAATTCAAATAGAATTTTGAAAGCCGACATTGAAATTTTTTATGAACGAAACTTTGATTTCATGACTTAGTCTATAAAACAAACATCTATGACGAAATCGAATTACCTTACTAAATGCGCCAGTATAGCTTTGACCCATCTGATCTTGCCGCTATTCAGTAACTCCATAAGTTGTTTCGGGTGATATTGAGGTAACACGGGGCAAGCCATCTGCGAGGCTTCGAACAAACCGTAGTCTGGTAGGTAATTTAGTAGCGGCTACACAGGAAAAGAACAATTACTAATATCTTCTTCTTTTCTTTAATTAAATATATACTTTTGAAAAATGTATTAAAGAAAATAAACATCGAATATTCTCACCTGTGGTTGATCCGGTTGATTCTTATTACGTCGTCTGGCATCGCGTTCCAATAGCTGGAGATTTATTGACGACACACGTTGCAAATGTGGTGCCGATACCCTAAGGTCTGAGTCTTTTAGTGCACGTGATTCCGTGCCTTCTTCCAGTTCCTAATACATAATTTCAATAAAAACGCATTGTGATTATAACTTTATTAATAGAACACTGTAATAGTTACATGTAAAAAGTATCATGTGTGTAACTTACTTGTCCACCATTTTGTCCAGATGAAGATAGTTGATTCTCCGGTTTCCACTGGGAATATACATGCATTTCTGAATCCATTCCTACGACTAGGATTCCATCTCTGACCCATGATATTTGCATAGGTAGTGGAGGTAAGCCATCAGCAGTTTTGAGGTCAATACGACGTAGTTGCATCCAACGGATTTCTTCGACAAATAACGGGGCGGCTAAAGATGACGCCTTACGCAGGATGGGTCGATTGTTATTAATGGACTCTTTCATGGCCTAAATAAGAAATTGTGTTAATCAATTTTATGAATAAAATGACTTTACTGTTTAAATTTTCTTTATAATAATAATAAGAATAATAATATAAGTATAACCTTTAAATTAGCCTGTGCCAAGTCACTAGAAACTGGTGTAAACAATAGCACTCTGGATCCAACCGCCACAGTCAAAATATGAGATCCATCTTCTTTGGAAACCCAGTCAAGTTGCACCAAATGTTTCTGTGTTAGTGGACATGTGTTTCCGTTTTCCATAATACTTTTTCTCAGTGACTGCAGTGTACTGAACGATGGAACTGCTAAGAGGCCGGCTGATTTACCAGTGTCTCCTTCTCCATTGCGGCTGCTACGACTTTCATCTGAAGACAGTGTTTGTAGAACCTGTTTGCACATAAATATAAATTAGTAGATATTTTGAAATGCATAAAACTTTATTCATCGTCTACACTAATATTATAATGAGGAAGTATTGATTGATTTACAATTTTTTTAAATTCTGTCACTTATAGAATTAGCTATATATAATTAGCTAATTATAATAATTAGCTAATAACACCAAAAATAACAATAATGAAACGAAAATAAAAATCCTACTAATAATATAAATGCGAAAGATTTTGAGAAACTTTCACGCAAAAACTACTGAATGGATTTTAATGTAACCTTAAAATAATAAAGCTCATACATCAGGATAATAAATGGGCTATATATAATATTTAAAGAAATTGTGGGCATTGGCCAAAAATAACGATAAGGGTTAAGTAAGGCCGAAAAAATTCTGCCGTCTGTTAGCTATTTTGGCGTAATGTATGGTGGAAATGTTTCTCTTAAATAGTTTCAGAAAAAATTCCGCGACAGCATACAGCTATATTTTACGTGTAAGTCATTATTGCCTAAATAGCTTGATAAACATTTTGATTGTTTATTCCCACGTTTTGTAATAAATTAATAATTTTCTGAATAATTATCTAATCTAATAACTGATTTAAACTATCGCGGTTATTTTCACTATAATTTAATGAATCCGCGATCATGATGCTTGCAACAGCATCGAAATATCGGACGCGCGAAATAAAAAATCGAAAATCGTGGTAAGAATCCCGTAAATTCATTAAATTATAATTATCTAATTAGTTAATTTAGATAAACTTTGTTTTTTACACTACGTAAATTGGACAAATATTTTAGTGTTGACGAGAAAGTGAGTGCACACCACTAAAAAGGCGCGGCCCGGGGGGCGGGGGCGGTCGAGCGCATTGTTGGGAAAGAGTCTTTGGATGGTTATGTCCGTTAAACGAATTTTCAAGAAACTAGCAGTATTTTAAAAACGTACTGTATGTGTAATATATTAGGTAGGTACTGCAATGTATTTTATAACAAGTCACTTGAGTTGATTTTTTTATATTGATTTTTAAAGGATTAAATTATTCGTATGTTATTTAAAGTAGATAGGTATAAGTTTGGATTTTTGGATTTTTCTATTTTAGATTTTATATTTTATTAGTAGTAAATTTAATCAGGTTATTAAAAACTCAATATAGTCAAACTTTTAGTTATCATCAGAACGAATTATCTAAAGTAATTAACATGTTCAGAAAATCGGGATATTCAATATTTGAGTTCAATTGTAAATGTAAGTTTTGATGTTTATTTTCTACCCTCACATTAATTAAGATTAGTTTGGAATCACAAGCAAATCAACACTTAGTTAATTCTCAATTCTAGTAGTTTTTTATTATTATTTCTTATTATTGTTAACGATAATGTTTACTTGATACACAATAAAATTAAATGACACTGACCACATTGAATAGTGCTTGGGCTTTGACATAAACAACAAAATATTGTATCTGAAGGAGTTTCAGTACAAAGTTAGTAAAATAAAACAATATAAATTATTTTTGATTAATCATTTTAGTCTTAAATAGGTATGTCTTCTCCGATGCGTGATTGCAGTACCATGAACACAATGCATTGATTCGTGAGACGAAATCGGTAAATCCATGTTCATGCGCAGGTCATCACGTAAAGAAGATTCATTATGCCGAGAAATGCCAGAGTCATTGTTTGAAGAAGGAGCTAAGTCCGAGGGCATGCCGTAGTCGTTGTGTTGAGATCTATCGGGGTTCATTTTCAATAGGAGAAGTCGTCGTTAAAAACCAAAAATTTAAAAAACGTAACAAAACGTAAAGGCACTAGCACCAACAAACACCACGCGAAATGCGAGCGAATGAGATTGACAGATTGACAACATTGACATCAACATGAAATGTATTTTAGCCACACTAAAACATTCCACGATAGGTTTTTCGACGTAAAGTAGGTTTTCAACCTATATAAGCATATGCATACTGTCGTATTGATTATTTTATTAGCAAAATATTGTACATTATATCTTTCAAAATATTGAAAGTTCTGAAATGATGATAAAAACACTTTTTATTCGTCTTTTTACAAAGAGTCATCTGTCTCAACCTTTTGCTTGTGCAATTGATGATGTCGCTATACAAATCAATATAAAGCTTATTGAAACTGGTTTTTTAATTGTCAATGTTGGTACTACATAGTAATTATTAATAATCATATTATTATTCCTCAAATGTTTTTTTAAATGTATTTTTTCCGTGTTTTTGTCCAAAGATCTCAGCCGAGCCCATAATGGTTGTTGTTATTTACCACGCCTTTGATTTTGCGCAGGCAAAAGCTAGTATATAAACGCTTTTCATTCATAGAATACGCAAAAATAATGTGATTCCATCAATTAAAAATTGTGCTTACCTGTGTTAATCTTTGCTTCTTTTGCATAAACGACGTGTCATGCAAATAAGATAAATCAATCTGTGTATCGGCACAAACGCCGACTCTTGGAAGGCTTACATTTCTTAATGGAATCGTATCTTCTAGAAGCCATTCCGCGCCACCCGTGCTTTCACATTCATACACACAAACGCACAGATTTACGAAGCGAGCGTCTGGGTTAGAATTAGTTTGATTAGTGTTCATTCCTTTAGGACGGGTGAAGGAACGGCCGCATTTATAGGCGCATGCTATCCTTCCTGAGTAGGCAGCGCTTATATGTAAAGGTTGACCTGTGAACAAACGATATCTTCAGTCATTATAATATCTGCTAGACTAGTTAAGTTTTCCAAAAAATTTCATAATATGTTAAAATATTCACCTGGAATATCTATAGCAGATTCTTGATCTTTGTTCAGCATTTCCCATTCTTGCCAAGTATATTCGAATTCATTATCCTCTTTTCTTGTCACGTTACATTTCCAGAATCTGCGAGAGGAAGGTGTACATTATTGGCTGGTTTTCGGTAATATTTGAAAAAAACAAAGTCAAAAAAGTAAATATACTACCTCAAGGTGCTATCGGAACAGGCAGTGGCCATAATATAAGGCGCAAGGCAAGCGGGATAAATAGAGGCAGAGCTAAGATGTCCCGCGGCGGGGGTAGCGTGGATTACGTCCACTCCATCTGGTAACGACAAAGGACATTCGCAGACCTGGACAAAGTAAAACACATTTATAATGGTATCGCTTTAAAGACAAGGTGTCTCGTGGCTGTATTTGTTTAAATAGTTGTTCTTTAGTACTTCAATACTCGACCCAAATTGTCAGTCGTTTTGTTTTTTTAATTCTATTTCGTTTTGTTAATGGCAATAAAGAGTTTTTATTATTATTTTATATTATTATATTTTTATATTAATTAAACGTTCGTTTCGACCATATGATGAAAATTATAATTTTTTAAAGCTCGAAGACAGACAACAATTAATTCCTACTTACAAATTTAGTAACAAACAAATATATAGTGCGACCAAAGTCTTGACAAAAATTGAGGGAACCACTTCAAATATATGTAGGGAATATAGTAACAGCGTTTAGTATGCCTAAAATGGTTTCGATATTTGCGTCGTTATGTAGAAAGTTAAATTAAAAAAAATTGTCTGAGCACTTAAACATTTTTAATTTGTGGAAGATCTTTCTTATATTATCATGACTCTTAAATATATTTTTCTTAAAATCAAAATTTTTTAAATCGCTTCAAATTAAACTAACTGAATGAATGTGTATTTTAACACCAATAGCTTTATCGAATGATATTTGTTTTTCAAAATGGCATCTACAATAAGAGGCACGAGTATTGTATTTTGTACTAGCTTCTTCCAGCGGAAACCTTTAGCTCGTAAGAGTTTAGAGTACGCATGTTCGCACATTTGCTATTTTACTCTAAACGCTCATAAGAGTTTAGAGTAAAATAGCAAATGTGATTAAACACGTACAGCTTTCTTAATATACTAAAGAACTGAGGAATGTTATCAAGAATATATTATTTAATTAAGTTATATCCTGCGGGAAGTATGAATGGGTAAAAAGTAACCTCTGTAATATTATAAAGTAACTAAAATATAGAATACCATAAACTACTCTATAAAACTTGTTTCCCTTAACAATAATTAGCTGCAAGAACTTAGACTCTACAACAGGATCATCGTACATACAACACTCATGCAAAGACCATTTTAATTCAGCCAGAGTGCAATAGAATAATTTTAAATAAAACAACTGAAGTATTTTTTTACATATTTATTTATTTATTTTATTTACATATTTATAGTCATAAGTCACTATTGCTACTACTATCACTTTCCATTTGAATAACTAAATCAATAATATCATTATATAATGTTCTTCCTCTCTCAAAATATTCTTTTTCTATTTTAATTACATGTTCACAGCAATTCTTCCAATTCTCAGCTGTGATACTGTTTAAAGCTTCTTCTGTCAAACTTTTAACATTGCGAGTTCCCACATTGTATTCAGAGACCTTTTTTATTGCGAGAGCCCAAATGAGCTCAATATGTGATATAGATTGCAGTGATTGGTTTTCTCAGTGAGGGATCATACGGAATATAATTTTCTAATAGCCAGGATTTTATTTCCTCAATGCGAGAACTCGAGTTTGGCGCTTTGTTTATTATTACCGAATGATACGGGGCATTATCAAAAACAATAATTGAATTTTCATGGAGATTTGGTATCAGTTTTGCTGATATGCTCTTGGTAAAATTATGAGCCATCATTTCTGATTGATTTATTGTTCCCACTAAATACCAGCATACAATTTGCGATCAAAACCTTTTAAGTTTCCAGCACGTACAATAATGTATCTTTTGCCCTTTGAAGCACTGGTTGGTACCCCTAAAATGTCAACAGACTGCCAACATTTTTTTACTTTATATGAGTCATGAATATAACTTTCATCAATATAAATTATATCTTTTAACTCTTGTAACTCTTCAGGCAAATCCCTGTTTTTCATAATAATAGTCAGGTATTCCTCTCTTTACGCAGAAATAAAAGGTTTTTCTATCAAAGCTAATTGGTTAGACTGACATTTTTTGTAGGAAAATCCAATAGCTTTCAGAATTTTTCTTAAGTGTTCTTGGCTAAAATCTAATTCTAGCTCTGTTTTAGCTACAGCCAATATTTTTTTCAGTGTAGAAATTTCTTTTCAAACAGCAAAAAAAATTGAATTTTTTGATGCAGTGCACAAATAGTAAAATTATCAATTTCCTTTTTCGGGCCGCCACTTCTATGTTTACCAGGACTTCTAAATACTCCATTATTTTGAAAGCCTTCATCTACAATTCATCTGATGGTACTTTCTGATTTTCCTGAAAATAAGATTAATACTATTAGTAATAATGTACGTTTATTAATAAACAATAGGTATCTAAACAAACAAACATTACATGAGAACAAAAATAACACTCAACTAAATTAATATGAAATGGAAAAGTATCAAATTGTGTCGACCAATTTACAAATAACTCCTTGTCAATTATTACATAAACTCTAAATAGAGCAATGTAAACAGTAATCAAGAAATTGAAAAAACAGTAATCGTACCATGTTTTTATAAAGTAGATATTTAAATTGAAACATCTACTATATCACTGTTACATACCTGTCATTAATGCTGTACGGGCATAAACATCCTCCAAGTCTGATAATAAGCGTCCAGCTTCGTATTCCGCAAAACACCGTTGGAACGCGTTATAATCACTTCCCTAGCTCCACTGCGTATCGGTTTATTCGATTTCTTCTTATTCATGATGATAGTGATGACAATCAACGACTATTACTCAAAAAAATTAGAAAACAATACGAAAACTGAAGATTCATGCACCATTCAATCAAAGATATCATAACAGTGACATCAATGACATGTCAATTAATAGTTGCCATAATCAGATTTATTTTAGCTCCTCAAACATTATTTTCAAGATTTTTGGTCAGACTGTATATACCTTCTTAGTAGCAATAGACAGATGCGAATGCTGCGGCGGTTGTGGAGCTCGTTCTGGATCAAAAGAAACCGAGTTCTTGCGAGATTCGCCTTCTTCTTCCTGAATTAACGCACTGTCAGGAACGTACATCATACTGTTTGTTAGATCATCTAGAAGAAATAAAAACATGTCTAAGTTTAGTATGTAATACATGCAAATGAGAGGTTTATGATTTATATTTTAAACCATTACGTCTAATAAATTAAGCTAAACTGCGCCCGCTCAATGCACCAAGTTCATTTGCTAAAACACTATTAGCACATCGTTTAAGCGTCTTCTCTTCTCAAAAATATCCTGCATTCAAGTTAGAACCTTATTACGTTAGGCACATTGCCTAGAAGTACGCCGTGAATAAAAAATTACAACCTTTTTTGAATAATTAGAATTTTTTATGGTAAGAAATAACAAACCCGTAGAATCATCTTGAGAGGAAACGGTCAATCTCCACATATGAACAGTTGAGCCCCCGTCGGTTCGTTCTAATACCACTATATAGAAAGGCTCGTTGAAAATGGCAGCCTTACGCAAATCTACAATTGCTTCCAAACCGGTTTCCGTTATGGTATTTACTTCAGATCCTTCCACACCAGAGTCTGAATTGTCTAAATCTGCTGTTGTGCGTTCACCTGTTGGAAAGTTTGAATTTAGATTTTGCCTATATTTTATAATAACTATGAAGTTTAGTTGGAATCTGAGAATAGTTAATTTGCGCTAATTTAATAAATATAAATAGATACAAAAAACTAAATCTTGCAAGTTCAATATTATTCTTAGCAAGTGACGAATATTTACTCACATGGTTCTGGTTAATAATCAGAGTGAGTGTTGTAACACAAGCTTTGCATAAAATAAGACATTTAGGTGTCCGAGCCTTCGATTGACCCACAGTGAGATAACTTCCAGGATTTTACGTGTGGCACCCCACCACATCTTGCGCATGACGTCATTTACAACCCACGCGAGTGATCACAGCGGAGAACCGGGCGCTTGCACTTCCTCAGTACGTCTTGGATTTTTGACGTGTTAACACTGTGACTTAAAGTTGTCACGTAATAAAAGTTTTTATTCAAAAGGTTAGATCAGCAGGCAGGAGGAGGTGGCAGGATCATCAGGGTCAGCAGCAGGAGCAGGATCAGGCGTCAATGTCGGGGTTTTCAACATGAGGCAGCTTCAGGTAGCTTCAGCATGAACATGAGTTCGAGGACTTGCAGAGTTACAAGCAGTAGACTAGTGTGTTGAAGACTCTAGATGTTAACAGTAGTTCGGCTTGTAATAGACTGGAGATGTTATTGGTAGGATGGCTTGAAATAGACTGCCGTTCTAAGGCCAGCAATCGGCTTATATGGCCGGGCTCGCCTTCCATTGGAACCGTAATTTGAAATTTTGAAATTAACCTTGTTAGCCAGGAATCAAGTATATTTTCATACAATGTTTTTGTACAAATCGTGTGTAACAGGCTTATTTTGTATGGAGGCTCCATTGCTGTCATAAAAAAATTTTGTTGACACGACTTGTCAATAAAGTAAACAATTTTTGAAAAATCCAATAAAAATTATAAAACAAAAAGGACATTCAGCAAGCAAGGAGATTATAAAAATAACAAAAATAGTGAATTTATACACTTTATCACATATCAAAAATCTACACAAATAAACTAAGGTAAGAATGAACAGTATGTTACTGTTGAAAATAGGAAAGCCCTATTACCTTATTTAAATGCGCTTACGTACAGGAAAGCCCTGTTTAAATTTATATTCGTACCCAAACACAGGAAAGCCCTGTATTTATACCCACCTGCTCTGTCGACATACGTTCGGTTATACGAAAACATGCCTAGTTTAAGGCCTTAACTCACGTCGTTTGCTTTAAAAAGCCATATTCAACTTTTATTTGTCTCTCTTTAGATGACAACGACTATGAAAGAGCTATTAGACTGGAGGCTGGTGGGGAGCAGCGGACGTAGTATGCCTACCAAGCTCTCACACATACTCTGGAGGGCATTTATCCCGAAGGCTGGAAAGAATGGGTTGTTAAAATTGTCTCTCCAAAGGACCTCTTTGGTGAAATACTTACCGTGATACTGAATCGCGCATACGTTTCGCTGTGCCAACATCAGCCTCACCAAGATTTTTCGCTGCGAAAAAGCGTTCAGCGAACGCCACTACAGGACCTTAAAAAGGAAACTTTTAGAATGGCCAACATATGGCTTAATGGTGAAGGTCCATCCTAGCGGTCCGAAAAACTAGTTTGAAGACATGCTTCCAGACTTGAAGAAATATTGTCTATCTCGCAAAGAGACGGCCAACTCTCTCAGAGCGAAAGTGGACGAGGAAGATACGTCATCTAGGTCTAGTATATCCGCTTGCCCCAAACGACGCCATTCATCGGAGAAGGTGCAACAGCCGAAGAAACGAAGAATTGCAGAAAAAGATCATTCGCCTGAATCCCTATCAGAATACATGCGATAGCAAAATGAAATACTGGTAGGCTGTGTGAGATCACCTATGGCCTGACCTAGCAGACAGCGGTACTAAATTTACCTCGTGCCGAAAAACCTTCGACTCGTAGTGTCGGAAGCTTTGAGGAAGAAAATGCATCCCATAAAAGCAATAATTCTGGCAAAGAGGACGCTTGGCGCGCGCCGCCTCTGTTAGAGGACGAAACCCAAAGAAAAAATGAGAATGATGAACCACTTGGCGATTTTGCTCCTGAAACCAAGGAAAGTGAAAAAAACTCAGCAAAGCCAGCACCAAAATGGTTGAACAAGGAATGCGTTGCCAGAAGTTAGACACTGATAGTTGGCATAACATCCGTTATGCAGAGGTGCAAAATACGGCTTCTCCTTTATTCACAACTCTGAATGTAAATGAACACCTCGCAACAGTGGTAGCTAGTTTCCATACTCGAGAAATTAGATCTTTATCTGGGGCTACAACAGAGAACAGCATTTGAAGAAACATACGCTAGTGCTCCACAAGAAGTAAAAGCTTACCTGAGCAAAAACTTTCTGAACAAGGATAATGCGCCATTTCGTAAAGTGTCTGACTCTCTGCTGCAATACACGTGCGGTAAAAGAGCAGAGGCAATAGAACAAAGGCGACCGCTTTATAAACTACAGAACAAAACAATCAGCAACTTGCTACATTCCATACCTCTATCGAGTACTCACCTGTTCGCTGGACCCCAACTTTCAGACTTAGTTTAAGAGCAGGGTGGGGTAGCAAAGGTTTTCCTTGGGAAATGTAAAAGACCAATCGCACCTTTAGGCCCTAAATCTAAAGGAAGACAAGGGTTCAAACAAAGGCCGACATTTCGCAAATAAAACCAAAGGTATCCCGAAAAGTTTACCCGTAACTCTTACAAGCAGCAGCGCCGGTCTGCAAAAAATAAAGGAGCTTATGATGGGAAGAAGCAATAATTTTCAGGCAGGTTAGGTTAGTAATAAGCTCATGGAATGGGAGGCACTCGACTCTCCACGTTCTATCTTATCCATAATATCTGGTCATAGAATTCCAGACATTAAGCATCCTCCAAATGTCAGGTAAGACCAGAATACTTGTATACGATACGAAACTAAATCACCTTTAGAAATGTCTGAAGAAATCCGTAAATTATAAACAAACTGGGGCAATGCGCAAATGTCAAAGTAAAACAGGATTTTTATCATTTATGTTCATACGTAAGAAAACTGACGGATCTAATATACAAATTTTGGATCTAAGAAAGTTAACTTCTTCTTAAGAGCCCCTAAATTTAGATTAATTAATCATCATATAATACCGGATCGCTTGAATATTAGAGATTACGTGACTAAAATTGACCTTTCTACAGGCATATTTTCACACCCCTAGGAAAGATACTTAGCGTTAGCATACAATGGCGTTATATACGAAATGACTTGTCTGCCTTTCGGCTTAGCTGCAGCTCCCTGTACATTTGCAAGTATTACTAACTGGCTTGCAAACTATTTCAGGAAGCAATCCATCCGTATAATAGGCTGCCTAGACGACTTTCTCCTGATGCATACCGACCCGGCTGTTCTACAGGAACAAACTATCCTAGTAGTAGAACAACTAATAAAACTAGGCTGGTGCATAAATCAAGAAAAATCCATATAATCCACCAACAAACAGTGTGGAATATTTGGGAATAATTTAGGATACACATCTCAATACCAAAAGTCTAACAGATGCAAGATCATGAAAAACTACAAACTAATACACTCCAGAAAGGCTACTGGACGTGGCAGTCCACGAAAGTCCTATTAGGGAATATAACTTTTCATCTTGCGTGGTGCCCCACGGACATCTTCACGTGGTGGCTAACACATATCACGCAGCAATCCCCGATTCATTACGAAGGTCCAACCGTCTTCGTAAGTACGGACGCGGCAGCTCTGGGTCGGGGAGCTTCAGTAAATGGGCACAACCTAAGTGGCTACTGGGATGAAAAACAGCTCAAATGGCACAGCAATCAAAAAGAGCTATGGAGCTTTTAAACATAAAAGGGTGCGAACTTCAAGGACAGACAGTTATGACACAGACAGACAACAAGACAGTGGTTCGAAATCCGTGAAACTTCTATAAACAACTCACAAAATCTTTCAACTAGCACAGAGGTGGCAAATACACTTGGTCGCCCGCTACCTACCGGGTCGATACAACCTGATAGCCGACAGTCTCTCAAGGGACAACTAACTATCAGAATGGACCCTATCAGAAGATATTCAGACAGCGATATACATAAAACTCGGCACACCGGTGATAGATCTATTTGCGAGCGAACGATCTGCCGTGGTGAAAAACTATATCAGCGAGAATGTAAAAGATCAAAATTGTGTATTCGTGGACGCTTTCAGCAGACCGTGGAATTTCAAACTCGGCTGGATCTTCCAACTCTCGTACCAAGGGTTTTGCGTCATCTCGAAAACAGCAGAGGGTCTACCCATTTGTAGTACCCAAATGGGAGAAGACGTTTTGGAAAGCCGAGTTGAGACAGCGCGCCCTGCACCCTCCTATAACGATTTGGAATGTTTGAAGGCACTTGATAGATCTGATGACGGGCCGAGCACCAGTGGCACTAAGCCGGCTTCATTTGCAGGTCTGGAAAATTCGGGCTGGGCCAATATAACTGCCTCCTGGCCCAACAGGGACAAAAAGCTCCTAGAATCCGCTTGGCGCAAGTCAACGTTGAAACATATAAACCCGCTTGGGAAAGATGGCAAAAATGGTCTAAGAAACATTGTGATATAAACAATCCACAAGCGGCGGACCTCGCAAAATGTATTTGTTATCTACACTCGGATGTCAAACTCGCCCCAAGTACGATTACAGTCCACAAATCAGTGGTCGTAATGTTCGCAAACCCTGCCAGAACTGAAGAGCTCAGCAACCAACAACTAGTTCGTCAAGTTCTAAAAGCTGTTGCTCTAAGTAAGCCTCCTTCTACAAAACCCCGTACATTGGATGTGGCTGAACTTATTGACTACCTCCGCACTTGTATTATTGATGAAAATAGTTTATTCTTGTTCTTCTCCTTCTTGCAAGCGGAAGAAGAATCTACGATCTCACTTTACTCGACATCAAGGCAACTTAATCTCCTGGCCCAAATTCGGTTCAAAGACTGATTGTGCGACTTTTCGTCAGTCGGGCTGGAAATTATTTCCTAATAATGAACAAAAACTTGATATAGTTTACTGGATACGAGTCCTAACTTCCACGTCTGTAGTTCGCCGGTCAAGCCGAGACAATTTGTCTTTTTATTGCGACATGAAGAAAAGTCGGAATCTGCCTCTCGGACAGTAATATCAGGTTGGATTCGAACAATTCCCAAAGATACTCATATCGATGACTCACCGGGTAGTTTCCCATCCGCGGTAAATAGTGCAAAATGGCGGAACTACAATTTAAACCTCGACGAAATATTAAAACGAGGAAACTGGAGAATTAAAGATACTTTTTTGACACTACTAAAAAGAAACAGAAAGTCAAAATATACGGAGAAATGCCAACTATTTTTTCGCCATTACGATTACAATTTTGTATAGTTACAATTTTTATTTAGTTCTTTAACTGGAATTCTAACATTGTTAAATTTTGTTCCCATATTATCTTATCATAATAATTAAGTAAGATTAAGTGTTGTTCGCATTAAAACTATCGTTCCAAATATAAAAGACTGATTTATTTAGGTATTTTTGTGTTTAATTTGGTATGCCTGTCACAGCATTATGCACCCCAAAATATTCGCAGCACCAGCAGAAAATAAACACCTCTTACGTCAAGCGAAGGCTCGGACACCTGAATAACTTTTTCCCCCCGAAGGGTAGAAAACGTATATTTAGGTTCCAGCCGCAGCTTGACCCACTAAGAATTAACATTCTTGCTGGCTTGAGAGTACTGAGGAAGCGCAAGCGCCCGGTTCTCAGCTGCGATCACTCGCGTGGTTTGTAAATGACATCACGCGCATGATGTGGTGGGGTGTCCCATAGCAAAACAGTGTTGCCACACGTAAAATGCAGGAAGTTGTCCACACGTAAAATCCACTGTGGGTCAAGCTTCGGCTGGTTGTTATTTACTTGGAAAAAACTGACTGCTTTATAATTTTATTTATTCTTTTTACTTTATATATTCTATATATTTTATTACTTTATATGTTCACGAAACAACCTAGGAAAATCTCTACAAATCAAATTACCTGTAATCAACTGTTCTTGGAACACATGTAACAGCTGTGTATTGTGCCAATCGTGAGTAGCGTCATCTATCGCATGAAGTTGGATAATAGCGCCAGGCCTAGCCGTGGATTGTTGGGACACGATCTTGATGCGGTCGTGAAGCGGAATACCTCCGTTTTGTTCGAGCGTTGAGTCGGATGATAAAGACATTGTGTCGTGCTGTAATAACATTAAAATTATTATTAGATTACGTATACAAGTAATGATTGCTTTTGTAAATAAAATCAAACGAACAACCATATTTCCGAACAATCTTGTCAACAGCAAATAATTTTTACCAAAACATCATCATGTCGTCGTTGCGAAGTAGCTATTTCGGCCAACAATGTCCTAGCATCGATGACCGCTTGGAAAACTCGCAGACTTTCACCGTCGCTCGCCACGAAACACGCTGACGGAGAATTCGAGAGATTGCCTAGGGTTGTGCTATAACAAACAATATTTTATTAGAATTCGTTATGGATACAATGCTCACGTAAATGTTTATACACAAGGCAATATGATAATTTGTGATGAATAAAGGATTCCCTAAAAATTTGTCTTAAACAATACCACACGAGATACATTAAAACAGGTTGTTTGAGAATTTGTTAATGTTCACGCCGTTTCTCCACATCGGGAACCCTACGTCGCGTCGAACGCCGCGTCTGCCCCGCGCCCCTCGCATCATTTCAACAAAACCACGAGTGCCGGCGCGCTCGTTCTCTCTATCCTCGGCGGTTCGTGTGGCGAGCAACACTTCAGCAAGACCCTTATTGGTTCATCTTGCTCACCTATATACCACTCACTTTATTTGTCATGTAACTTACCCAGTTTGCACGTAAACGCTTTGTATTAAATTATTAGTACCTTCCCCCTATAAACAAAAAGATCTGCGACAGTGTAGTCAAATAAACGTGTGTATTTAATAAGTCGCATTTTATTTATTAAACCAGGACGCTGCGTAGACATCTGGCGCCCCAGGGTGGGCCCCACCTCGCCGAAGACGCTATCTGGACCACGTGCACTGGGTCTCCGTCTCCGCCGCCATCACCGAATGTGGGGCGACGCCTACCTCATTCACCTACGTTTTTTCAAAATCTATTATTCAATTATAATTAATCATCAAATGTGCTATCTTACCTAAATAACCGCCGTCGGTAAAAAGCCTAGTTTAATTCAATTTCGTTAAACCTCTTCTGTTTACAAGGTTTCTAGTACTTAATATTAAATTTTCATGTAGGAATTTTATTGTTTCAAAACAATTAACAATAAAAGATTTGTTTTCTTTGGTTCCAAGGTTGCATTTAAGTTTTATTTGCCCTAATTTTTATTCAATCAACGTATTTGCACTCTGCTTTCTTGTCTAATTTAAATAAAATCAATAAATTTGAATGCTGCTTGAGTCTTGTTTATCAACAAACTTAGTTTCCTTTGCCTAGCTGTGCATCATTTTTATTTTGCCATTTGCTCATACATTTTTTGCTTTGCATTTCAGCCTAATACACCATGCCAGTGAAACCTGCTTCCTTCTCTGCTTGCAATCTTCGCCTCTGCACAGCCTGCTTCTAGCTACAAGCTGCAACATCCTATACAAGGGGCGTAAGAGTTTTTTATTTGATTAAGTGAAACAGTGTTGTGATTTGCAAGGTGTTAATTCCAAGACTTTCTAAGTGTTACTTTTAAACTTTGAACAATAAACAAACAATAGTAAATTGCAAATTCTATTAACATGAAACCTAATAATTTTTAATATGAGTAAAATGGGGTCTGATAGTGAAGAATTTCATGCATTAAGGGCTTAGCGTAGCTCGATTAAAGGCCAACTGACAAATAAAAAAAACTATTTAAGTCGCTTGAGTGCCAAATTAACAGATCAAGTCGAAATTAATAAATTAAATTTAAAGCTTACTAAGCTCTTGGAACTAACACCTACATTTGAACAGCTGCAGACTCAAATAGAGGTGCACAATGAGGATTCACTCTCCGATGACCTTCAGGAGAGGGAATTCATAGAGGACTCTCTTCATACTGCTATAGCGACTGCTCAGCATATTCTAGAATTATCCAAGCCCGTCAGTCAAGCCTGTGATGACCTGGACAGGTCAAATTATTGTAGTGGAAGTGACCACAATTTAATGGGATTCAAATTGCCGCAAATCAAAATTAATAAATTTGATGGTTCATATTTCAAATGGTTGAAATTTTATGACACCTTTGTATTAATTCATTAATTCACAACAATCCAAATATAAAGCCAGTGCATAAGTTTTACTATTTAAATTCTTATTTGGAGGGTGAGTCTGCCCGCATAATTCAAAATCTGGCAGCTTCTCTGTGAACTCTACAACAATAAGCATCAATTAACCTTTTATCACCTGAACTCTTTGCTAAATATTGCACCCATGCAGCGTGAATCTGATAAATCATTGATACACCTGAGTGACCATATCTCTAGAAACTTAAGAGCGCTCAAGACTTTAGGCCAGCCTACTGAGCACTGGGACAGTCTTATCATTCACATTGCAGCTCAAAGGCTTGATCAATCCACCCGTGTTAAGTGGGAAGAACATCTCAATATTTTGCCGGAGTTGCCCTCGCTTGTTGAGTTCAGAGAGTTTTTAAGTTCACGTGCTGATGTTGTAGAAGTAATATACAGATCAAAATGGGATAGGCCATCGCCACCTAGAAGAACTAATGAAAGTTTTAATTCTAAATGGAATAAACAATTGCCATCCAAGGGTAGTAACTCCTTTGTCAAAAATAAGTTTAATTATACCAGTCAACCTGGAACCTCAAGTGAATTTAAATCATGCTCAGTTTCAGTACAAAACCGCGGGCCATGCGTGGTTTGCCAAGGCACATCACCCAATATTCCGGAGCAAGGCATTTAGAGCACTGACTACCGAGGAGCGATGGGCTCGAGTTCATAAACATAAGCTGTGCCATAATTGCCTGCGCACAGGTCACATCACATCAAAATGCCGTCTGTTGGGCGGCTGCAAGGTATGTAAGAGAAGACACAACACCTCACCACACACCAACACTACAAACAACACACTCCCGCCTCCCTCTTCTTTGGGTCAAACTGACCGCAGGGACGGTGCAGAGGGACCTTCAACCAGTAAAATTCCAAGTCTCGTATAAACACTATCTCTTTTATAATTCCACCTTCATTCAAATTAGCGCATCCAAATTTTCACAATCCATCAACTGTTGATATACTTTTAGGTGCTAATGTCTTCTGGGAATTAAACAATCCTGAGCAGCACCAAATTATTCCTAACATCATGTTATTGCAAAATACTAAGCTGGGTTGGTTGATTGCTGGTTCTGTTCCACGCAACCAACCCCTATATACAATTAAGTGTAATTTTTCCACAACTTCAGATAATTCAGAAATTGTTCGTTCAAATCTAGATATTTAAAAGTTGGATAATAAAAATAATGTTTCCATGCCATTGTTAGGTGGTTGTTTCGTTTTGAAAAGGTATCGTTCAAACTCTGAGGTTGTTATAAATACTGAATTACCCTCTTCGGAGTCCAATAGTTTAATCTTAAGTCAATCTGTTCAAACTTTAGGTCTTGGCTGAAATCCCACTCAAGACACTCTTCATTTCAATATTACTATTGATTCAAATACTGCAGTCACCAAGCGTTCCATTTTGTCATTATCTTCTCAAATATTTGATCCGATGGGTTTACTAATACTCTGTACAATTAAACCAAAATTCCTCAAGCAAAAATTGTGGATTCTCCAATCTGACTGGGATGACCCAGTGCCCCCAGATGTTCTTCAGATCTGGGGCCATTTGTCCATAATGTTAATTGTCTTAAATCATCTCACGTAATGTTCTTTTGGATGTTAGAATTGCACATATTCTGTGACGCTGCGCGCAGCAGTTCATAGTCAAATAAATTCGCTAAGTAATAATAAAGTTATATGTCCAAAGCCTTCTCTAGCTTCTTTGGATTTATTGACTCTCAGGGAATCCTGAGAGTAGGGGGGAGGTTACGTAACTGTAATTTCGAGATCCAGCATTACTTTCATCAAAACAGAGGTTGTTAAAATGCTATTTGTGTCTTTTTATATGTCTACGATACCAATGTGTTCACTTAGAAGCTGTAAGTGAACTATCTAAGATGCCTTTATTCTAGCTTTCAAAAGCTTTATTTCTAGAAGGGGTAAGCTCAGGGATGTGTTTTGAGATAATAGCAAAAACTTTGTATCCGCTGCTAAGGAAATAAATACTTCCTTTACTTAACACTCTGCACCAATATTGGAGTTCACATCTGATCAAGACATAAACTTTAATTTCTCTTTTCTTTAAGCGGGAGCTTACGCCCCTAACTTTAACGGCTATGCAGAGGCTGGCATTAGGTCTGCCAAATTTCACATTAAGAGAATTATGGGTAACACCCACTTAACTTTTGAGGTACTCTCCTCACTGTTCGCTCAGGTAGAGGCCATCCTTAACAGCCGTCCCATCCTACCCTTTTCCTCATCTCCTAATGATTGTTCGGCACTCACCCGGGACACTTTCTTCTTGGCAGGTCGCTGATGTCATTTCCGGGACCAGATCTACTCCCAGAGAACCCAGCAAGACTCAACAGCTTCAAGCTCATTGAACAAAAAAGGCAAAACTTTTGGAAAAGATGGCAAGCGGACTATGTTTCTGAATTGATGCATAGGCATCAATGGAAAACAAGGAAGGCAGATTTGAAATTGGGGGACCTTGTGCTGATTCAAGAGTTGGGCCTGCATCCTATGCTTTGGCCACTAGGCCGTGTTGTACATTTGTATCCCGGAGCGGATGGTGTGCCTAGAGTTGCTGACATCCGCACTCAAAGAATTGTCATACAGCGCGCTTTCAATCGCATACTACTGGAGCAGGAAGAAGGTTGAAAGGCAAGGCAGCCTTTCAAGGCCCCGGAGTATGCTCACGCCGTTTCTCCACATCGGGAACCCTACGTCGCGTCGGACGCCGCGTCTTTACCGCGCGCTCCGCGCCCCTCGCGTCATTTCAACAAAACCACGAGCGCCGGCGCGCTCGTCCTCATTATCCTCGGCGGTTCGAGTGGCGTGCAACACTTCGGCAAAGACTCTCGTCGCTTCATCTCGCTCACCTATCACTTATTTTATTTGTCATGTAACTTACCCAGTTTAACGTAAACGCTTTATATTGTAAATGTGACCCCATAAACAAAAAGATCTGCGACTGCGTTGTCAAATAAACGTGTGTATTTAATAAGTCACATTTTATTTATTAAACCAGGACGCTGCGTAGAAAGTTAATTCAAACTGAATAACTAATCATACATTTTCAATAATCTATTGTAATAATACGTTATATACTGAAGGATATAGAAATCCACAAGATTATCCAGTACAATTTTACGAAGTTTGTCAACTCCAGCTATACCAAGTATACCAAGTCTGTTATAAGTATATTTTTACCTATTATTTATATATTATTATAACCTATTATTATAATTACAAAAAAAAAACTGAGAACATTGTATTACATACTTAAACATTGTGTTACTGTACTTATCTCAAAATATTCATAATTAAATATATTTTAACAAACAATAAAATCATACTAACCTCGGCAACAAAGTAGGAAGCCAGGCCACATTGCTAAACGCTGACAAATGTGGTGAGTTGACTCTCGCTAGTTCAGAAACACCTCCACTCTTTCCCAAAGGACCAACGCATTCCACACGCCACATGATTAGCTCAGAGCATAATCCGCCAGGCGCGGCTTCATCCACAATTTTGTGAATGTCACGATCATTGTCTGGAAAAAAAAGTTCGGTTAAATAAGTCGGTGGGTTAAATTCTTATGGATGAATGTTAATTGGATTTGTAACTCGTCCGGTAGTTGTCCAACTAAGACCTCAATTTATTTATAATATTATTATTCCATATTGTTTGATTTTGGTATTTCATTTTTGTTGAATACTTATAACGAAAGCAATACCTGTAAATTATGTCTCAAGTAACGGTTGATTTAACAATTTCTTAATCTTATTATAATTTGAAGGTTGCTGACTCCAGAAATGATTGAACAAACTTCTTCTAATTCTTTGAAAAAATCTAAACTTCAAAACTACTCACCTCATTACTATTTAATACAGCACTATTGTTTTTAATTACAAATTAGGTAATTGATAACCAGGAACACATACAATAAACATTACACAAGTTTGCAACTTCATTCTTACCAGATATATTATGATGGCTGGTGGTAAGCAGTAGCGGTAATACGGGGTGGCACGTGATGTCATTGACACGGAATCTGTGCCCAGAGGCTCGGGAAGCGTGTCCTATTGATAATACCTGTAGGGTATGATAAATATTAATTTGTAAAGTTATTAACTTTCGAAGTTCGTAAAAAGTCTCTGTATTAAATAACCATTTTCTATTTAAATTAATCATATCCCATAACCACATCCTGTATATGTGACATTAAACAAATCCAAAAATACTACTTTATATGAATAATTATGATAGCGTGAAAAATTTTACGTGTTTCCTTACATTAATGTAAATATTTAAGTGATTATTAAACCAAAGACTTATCACATACTTGCGAGAATTTAGATTTATCATCAAACGTGAGCTGCCATAGGTTCAAAGTGCCGTTGGTGTGGTTGGTGACCATGGAAATGACGGGTGCGGAATCTAGGACATCTCCATCATGAGCTTCGTGGGCATCGTCCGCTGCAGCAACGCTGGCTTTACGCTGATTCGTGCCATTGTTATTATCTTCATTATTGTCTGTTAAATTTAGTTATAGTTAAAGTTTAGTTTGCACTTACAGATACAATGGTTCTATTATTATTGTGATTTCATAGATTTTGATACAGGCAACAAAACAGTACTTACTATTTAGTCATTATAAAACGTACTATTTAGTCGAAGTTATTCTAATTTAACTTTAAATAAAATTATAATATAGTAGTTATAAGGATAACAGAGTAGGTAACCTGAAAAATTTACTAGGCACTTTGAAAATGGGCAATTTACGTGATAAACTATTTTGTACGTAATAACCAAATTTTTCGTAAAATCAAACGCTTTAGAGTACGAGCGCCATCCTGTTAGATTGTATTATAACCGAAATTAGTGAATATTATTCATTTAAATATGAAAGCGTTGAGAAACCGGCTTACTATGGCCTGTCCACCGCAGGTATAAAGGACGTTTTACTGTGTAGCTTGCGTTTACAGAGCCATGGCTACTAATACAGCAAACGTTTTATATGCCTCCCCCCTAGCTTCTGTTACGTTAAGCATTTAATTACTAAGCTCCGTAATAAATTGTAAGTATAACAAATAAACTCATTCAGGATTAGAAATCACCATCGCATTTTAACAAAAACGTCACAAAAACGTAGGTATTGTGGTCTGCTTATGGATGATATGCCTTCTATAATATGCATATAATACCTTCAAAACTCCTTAGTTGCCTCAATCATTTCAGAGTGTCCTCTAAGATAAACTCAAATCAGTTACTAATACGACACAATGGCATCTAAATTCAGAGTTTTGGAAGATGAGTCAAGCACAAATAAGACTAGCAAGCACAAAAAAGAAGCGGTAGAAAGTATTAACCGTTCTTCATACGCGGAAAATACGTTACAGTCCAGTAACAACCGACGAAGTAACAATTAGTCTAGATTTCATCCTAACAGTAATTTTGGATGACAAAAAAGGTTCAAAGCAGGCCACTTTCAACAAGACTAATAACAACAATTAACTAAATTCGGCCCACGCCGGAATAGTTGGCTCCACTGTTCCCTATTTATATAGCCGATCACTTTACGCAATTTGAAGCTTATCTAAAACTTCAAATATTGCTGGATAAGCAACAGCCCGGTACTGATTCGAAACTCGAAAGTCTCACTCATCCTGATTTTTCAAACCCTCTAAACATCTTACTTACATTAATTTCTCTACAGTCATACATTATTTTCAAAAATCCTATCAGATGTATAAGCTCCGCACAGACAAGCAATATAATACGCAACTTTGCCAACACTTTAACTAATTTAAAGTGGATTGTAAATAAAAATCACAACTAACATAGACGAGCTGTCTATATCAAATTCATACGGGAGCCCTTTCATACGCATAATTTTTTTTATCATAACGTAGTTTGGCATAATAGTTTCAGCATAAAGTTTTTTCGCATAAATTGAGATAAGCAGAATAGAACAGAAATAACACGCAGAATGGTTTCATTGCCATAAGTTTCACTTACTCTAATTTTCTTTATCATAATTTTATACAGCATAAATGTAAAGGACATAACTGTTATACGTCTAAAGATAAATTATCATAAAACACAAAACGCATAATAGAAGTATCCATAACCTCTTAAGTCATAAATGTAAAGTAATAAAAAAGATTTTGGTGCCTAATTTATCAATACAGATCATATGTACCTACTTTATGTTCAGTCTTGAAAGTAACAATAAATATTATTAGGTGCGACGTCGAGCGCAGCGAGGACGAGCAGGTTAGTCAGTATGTAGGTCATGCCAAAAAGCAACTTGCACGTGAATAACAAATAATAACATTTAACCAAGATTATTTAGGAACTGATGATGATGAATTGTAAATAATCATCTCACTGTAATCAAAATATATAACACCTTAATACAGAACCGAATTGGCCAACCCCGAAACCACGCGACTATTCTGTCCCGCCCTAGTGTTTTTATAAACCCGGAGGCGCGCAGGGGAGGAAACTACGAAATGAGACGCACCCGTTCAATTGGGTTAGGTTAGGTTTCTATGTAGTTAATACATGCGCGAGCCGAGCGAGCGAAGCGAGCGTGGTGCGGCAGCACCCTGCGAAGTGCCAAGACCAAATTAAGTACCATTTCCAGCTTTTCACGAAAAGCGACTTTCGCGAAAAGCGACTTTCGCGAAAAGCGACTTCGGTTCAATTTGGTTCAAACAAACATCACGACTGTCCCTTCAGAAGTTGTCATTGTGAGAAGTTGGCTTTCTGAGAAGTTGGCATTCTGAGAAGATGGTATTCTGAGAAGATGGCATTTCGAGAAGTTGGCATTTCGAGAAGTTGGCATTCTGAGAAGTTGTCATTTTCGAGCGGTTGGCATTTTGCGAAGTTGGCATTATGAGATGAGAGGGTTTTCTTCATCTAATTCGAATGTACTCAAAACTTTAGGTATGAAAATAGGTGGCGATGTTGCATTTCCCCATACGTAATACTGACTAAACCGCGTTGCTATATCGTCGGTAACAACTAAAGAAGTGTTAAAATGTTTAGGTTGTTAATTTTACAGTCCATTTATTTTTGTCAAATTATGGTATTCTATATCATCATACGACTTGTAAACTTTATGCCATAGCGTAAGATGCCAATAAATGTTATGATAAGTAATCGTTATTGTAAAACCATTTATGCATGAACTTTTATGCTAATATACTATTATTATAAATGAAGTTATGGGGAAATAAAGTATGCTTTATGATTTATTCTGTATGAACGTTATGCGAAACCAACAGTATGCCAAAAAACGTCATGCAGCCTTATAATATGCCAATTAAATTTATGCATCCCAATACGGACCCAATTCATACACGTGCTCTGCAGAACATTCATAAATAATCCGGATAAAAACCTGAATGTACTTACACCAAACAGTAATCAATTAATTAAAATATATTTAGCTTCCACACCCTATTACAAAGTCTACCAATGAAGCCTGTAGCTAGGATATCATAGTTATGAATAACCGAAGCCTGGTACCTTGCTCAACAAATTCAACATTGTTGTGCTATATGTATATACCACTCACAGACTTTAAATGAAAGCAGACCTACCGTAACCAATCATGTTGCGTGGCAATTACACACACATGTAACATTTTCTCACGCGCTGACAAATTGATTCATTGATGGGAGTGGACAGTAAAAATAATTTTAGTAGATTTTCTCCGAAATCGCCGGCACCGGTAACTTATAAGATTTGTGACGGCTGCGGTCAGGATTTTCATGTATGTGTATCACTGTTGCAACACCAAGGAAAGAAAGGACTAGACAAATACAATTATAATTGGAGGAACAAGGGTAGAAACAAAGCTTTACACGTGCATATGTGTGAATAATATTATGTCCATTTATAAGTCCGTGACTAAAGCTAGTTAATTATAAAAATGGCAAACAAACAAGAAGACCGCCAAGTTTGAAAAAAGGGCATACCACAGACGACTACCTATTATTATTATTTCGTTTTATGGCTATCAGCTGTTGTTACTACACAATAACTATTTGTGGCAATTTCAAGTATTAGTAGATATAATTAAAGGTATCAGTGTATCAGTAAAAGTAAACAAACATTGCTTTCAAGACAAATGTGCCATAAAAAACCTTCGACGACTACAGGTCTATACTCTATACATTATATGTAGATTTTAGTGTCAAGCAAGACTGTCAAGTCAATTTCGGTCGTTGATTGATTTTCACCTTACAGATTAGGAAAATAGATCCTGGTATCTAATGTATTTATAAGTAACATTATTGAATGAGTAACAAGACAATGAATAATTTTAGTCATAGATAGTATAGAAAGACTTAATAAGTATTAGGCTTGTTCTTGAATTACCAATAAATTGTAAACATTTGATTTCAAACAAACACATGTTTATGTTCGGTAATATTAATATCAACATACTACCGTCACACATTAAATGACGCACCTCGGACTACTTACCTTAGCTTTTGAAAGATTTCTTCCAGTACACTCATTGCCTACTCCACACCACACCCACGCCACACCACTATTATCGATTCTGCCATAACTGATCATACAGCTATTTTTAATATTTCTGACCCAAACCAAGCCATAGGTAAACTAATTCTTACACTACGGTTCATTAAAAAAAAAAATTCTGACAAAATGCATCGTGATTTCAAAAAACATCCCGATAAACTCAACATCACACTCAAAAAAATAAAGATCGATTTGATAATTAACAATTCACCAATGCATGTAAGAATTTGAAAAGTATCTGAGATACCGTTTAAAAGGTAACTAACACGACTAAATCTAAACATTCCCCCGTAGAGCTTCTAAACTAGTCTTCTTGGAATCTACAAATAAAGTTAGCGAATATTTTGCGACGCTTGGTGAGAAAATTGCTGGCATCATAATCCCAAATAATCCTATCGAAACGGACACAGCTTTAAAATCTACCACCATTCCTAAAATTATTACAATTACCAACAGACTATGACGAAGTAGTAAATACTACAGAGTAGTGCTTTCGTTCTTGCAAGACATCTCACATTCATAATCAACAACTTCATAGAATTAGGAATTTTTTCCGAGTCTCTTAAAAAAGCTGTAGTGCATTTTATTTTCATGTCTGAGGATATGAATCGTTGATAATTATGGGCCTAAAGCTGTACTTTCATCATCATCCAGAATCCTTGAAAAATGAATAAATAAACGGCTAGTGAACTATTTAGAAACAGAAAACTTAAAATTAGGTCATTACATATGAAATTGGCGTTTTATAAGAGAGGAATATAAAGTCAATTTAAAAAAATATTTACCATTACTATCTATGCACTTTTGTCATCTCATAGATTTATTGATCTATTTACTAAAAAAACCATTCGGACGGGAATCAATAAAATGTTTGAAGGCGCTTTGGACTGCCTCATCGGCCATCATCCCCAATTTTCTCCCTTGCAAGAAGTTATCCAAATATCGGAAAAAATGGTTATCTGTTGGGGCAAGGTCCAGGGAGTACGGTGGATGTCTTAGACATTCCAATTGAAGCTCCTCTCTAATTTGGTAGCCGTCTGTTGTGCAGTGTGTGGTCTAGCGTTGTCCTGACGCAGCAGTAGCCTAGAGCGATTCACCAGCCTCGGTTGTTTAGCAGCTAGCTTTGCCATTATGGTGTGCAGTTGCTGACAATAGACATCTACCGTAATTGTCTGGCCAGATTTAAGAAAGCGTAGTGAACGATACCGGCACTAGTCCACCAAACGCTCACAAGTAACTTATTGAGTAAATTTTCTCTTGGGGCAGGATTGGCTGGTTCGCCAGCGTTCAACCTTTGCGATGAGCGTTTCCGATGTCGTATGTCGTACAGGATCCACTTTTCATCACAGGTAATGATTCAATTTAAAATCCTTTCATTACTGTGCCGGTTGAGTAATGTAACGCAGCAGTCGACGTACGTTTGCACCCAGTGATGCACTCAATTCATGAGATACCCACCTTTCAAGCTTTTTCACCTTCCTAATTTGCTGCAAGTGGATTAAAACAGTTTTGTCGCTAACTCCGCAGCCTACAGCTAACTCGGACGTGGTTTGCGATGTGATCCGCTTCCACAATAGCCTTCAATTCTTTATTAACAACTTTGGTCTCCGGCCGTCCACGGGGCTTGTTGTGCAGGTCGTTATTTCCAGAACGAAAAAGTTGGAACCAAAAACTCGCTGTGTTTTCATTTGCGACACCGCCGCCATACACAGCAATAATACTTTGAGCCGTTTCTGCAGCACTGCACAACACACAACACACATACACATTTCTGTGCCATGGTGGAACTCGTACTCGTAAATAACGCGATATTTCAAGTTTTCCATGTTGTATACTAAGTGAAAAAATAAATGCGTGAGTAAATATCTGTATAAATATGAAATTGGAATTCTTATTCAAAGAGGAGATAATACAGATCAAAGTGGCCAGTACGACAAAACGCCAATTTCATATGTGTGGACCTAATATCTACTTTTGCCGCGGTTCTAGAATTGACAAACTAAATTATTTACAATTTAAGCAATTCAAAGAACGTTATTTAATTTTTTTAGACCTTGTAAACCCTTGTTTTTAGACCTTTGATCTTTTTTACCTACCCAAGTTCTTATCTAAAAAAGCGGACGAGGAATTCTAGACGTTCTGCTCAAATTATTCCGAATTATATTATCTACAGGGTTACTACTAGGCAACCTACCTGTGTCATTCGGAATTCCCAAGGGAGTCTGCTTGGACCAACTACTACCGAACTAAACAAAATGACAAAATAATATCTTTCGCAGAAGACACGGTTTAAACTTTCGCAGCTGGCTCATGGGTAGATTAATAGAAAAATTGAAAACTACAGTCAAAAGGGCTCAACTGTATTATAATTTAATGAATTTACAGGATTCTTACTTCGATTTTTGATTTTTATTTCGCGCGTCCGATATTTCGATGCTGGAAGAATGAATGAATGACGGACTGGATCGTGGTATAAATCCCGTAAATTCATTCAATTATAGTGAAAATAACCGCGATGGTCTAGAAAAGTATTATGTTATGGCTAAATAATAACACACTAACTCTGAACGCTTCCAAAAGGTACTACCTATACTATTAGAAATAAAATGCAACCAAGTATTCCTAATACAATAATTGCTCACATGTGTTCTAAACCATGCCTTCGTAACAGTTCTTGTGCAACAAATGAAAGTACTTTTGAGAATATTTATGCTCATCATATTAATTTCAAACAGAACATAAACACAGCCGCAACTAGGATCCGAAAACTTATTTAAAAATTTACAACCCTCTGTCACATAACAAACTACATTATAATAATACAAAACTTATTACTCTTCAATCATCTCTTTCTGTATTACCTACTGAAGAGAAGTGAGCAAATAAATTCTCCCTAGGAAATGTCCAATGAGCACTATTAAAAATAAGCACATTTAAAGCGCGTACACACTCTGCCAATCAACTTCGTCGTCCAATTAACAAACATTATTATCAATGCAGTCAAAAACAACCTTTAGCCAAAATAATACTAAGACAAAACAAAGTTTGTTTCAAGCCTACGCCCTAGCTTGATTTTACCACACACTGTTAATGATATCTAGGACCAAAAATATATAACACCGTAAACAAAGAAACTATAAAACATCCCATGCCCTATTCGCAGTGTAAAAATGTTGCTACATCCTGGCTCACAGGATAATGTTTTATTAATATACCAACGCAATCAGAGAGTTTTGCGAAAATACTTTTATGTATGGAACGCTGGCGAGTAATAATTTATTTTGAAAATTCGACTTTTTAGTAGAAAAAATATATTTGTTTCAAATTTTTGCGTCTGCGAGTAACAAACGGCCGAACACTGGCCTCCGAGGCATTTTGCTACACCTCGAAACGCACCCGCGCGTTCTGCGATCAAGACGAGGGACTTCCTAAACATCACACCGGTAAAACTTTTGGTCATCCGCCTTACAGCCCTGATTTGACATCGTGTGACTTCTTCTTGTTCCCTAAAATTAAAAACCAGCTCAAGGGAATTAAGTTTTCATCGCCAGAAGATGCGCTCACTGCGTCTGAAGAGGCCGTTGAAGAAGTACAAGTTGCAGACTGGAAAATGTGCTTTGAAAATTGGACCAGACGCATGAAAGTTTTTATAGACCCTGGTGTAGAGTTCTTTGCAAAGATGTATTAAAAATAATCTTATAAATAGAAATTTTTTTTTCTCAAAACTTTCTGAGTGTTCCCTGTATGTGTTTAACCTTTACCAGAAAGTGAAGTAAAGGAAGAGGTTGGAGACTTTTCGTAAGTCAAGTATTAAAAGAAAGGACAACTTTTGAGGGACTGAGATCGATAGAGTTCAAGATTAATAAGTAAGTAAATAGTGTCGCTACTACCTACAGAAGCAGCAGTACGACAATATTCGTTTCGACACTATAACCAGTGGTATGAAAAGAAACAAGATTGGTCTAATTCCTGTCACCACAATCGAGCCCCCAGCTCCGAAAAGCTTGTTAAAGCTTATTTTTTGCTAATGCAAAAATATATAACAGAAACCTGTCAAATCTATAAAATTACCCATTATCAAAACTCCCGAAAAACTTTCCAGTTAAGACTACTAATGCCCGTCTGCACTAAACTTTGACAGCGCCCACGTTGATACTTAATTCTCTAGGACGTGCTAAGCAATGTGAATTGCGTTGCACTAAACTTAAGTCATTGCCTAAGTGCTTAACACATTCCTAACTATAGGACACCGATTTCCCTTGTCATAAAATTAAGCAAGGACTTAAGCATAGGTAGCACGTCGTTCAAAAAGTTATGCGAATACACTAGTTAGACAAATTTTACGTTTATTATATTAGAATTTTTACAAGGAGTCACCTTTTGGAAAAAAAATATGAAACATCATAACTACAAAGCGAAAATTCCTTTCTCCTTCAGTGTTCGTTGGTATATTGACGAAACCTGAGCTACACAAGTTCCCACAATACTTTATACTATACGCATTAGTTTTCGAACGAACCAAAATTGTACGTTGTAAGTATTGACATTTTCGTTCATTGATTTAATATTGAAAAAAATAACCTTGCATTTTGCACTATAACTAGCAGCTGCATTATGTCTTGATATAATAAAATATATCTATTACAAAATGAATAATATTTACGTTTTGTATGAACTTTTGATTGAAGGGATACCCGCGTCAAATTGTGTAACACCTATACCCACGCATGGACTAACAGACCGAAAATTCAGGACACAATCTCATTGTTTTTTTTCAAGAACACCTATAGTAATGTTATTATATGTATAATTAAAATAGGGGATAACAAAAATTAAATAAAATATAAAAAATATATGTTTTTCAATACAGCTTCTGAAATATAGGAACTATTTCATACGTGCTACGAAAACGTTGCCAAAAATATTTTTTTTCTGCTAATAAAAAAAATAAACTGTCACATCTTATAGACTATTAGTTGGCAAAGAATAAAATAATGTATAATCTTGGGCACAAGTCTCACTAAAACAAGCAGAGCATACCATAATAGCATGTTCCATACAAAAGTAAATGTTGCATTTAGCGCAGATGTACCGCGTCTTACGGTTCTTTTTTGATGGGCAGTATGCACAACGGCCAATTGTACTATTGGTAGCTGTTACTGAGGATTCTGGATCATCCTTATTACATATTTCAGAAGACTAAGCTTTATCAGTCTTAGCAAAGAGGAATTGGCAGCTCGTCTTCTTAAAATCCTCCACCTCGCTGTCATTTGGATCTTCATAGTCAGAGTCCGAAATATCATCATCCAACAACAAACTTATTTGATGATCATCTTGTCGTAAACTAAGACCTAAATATAATAAAAGATATTTTAATTACATATTTTAATAAAACAGAAATTATTACTTACAAAAAAAGTTTCAACTGTACCCGCGTCTGTCTTACAGACGAATTGGCGCCGTATACGATCGCGGCAACAAATCATGCAGCTAACAAAAAGTGCAAACCTCTAGAATATACGAAAGAAAAAACAAATACGAAAATTTACTTCCTTGGTCTCACAGACCAACGTAACGGTTATAGTAAGGTTAAATAACATACCCGCGCTCTAAAGGGAAAGAAACATAAAGAAAGCATAATACTTAAGGGTCAGCAAATATACCATTGTTAGAATATACTGTAAAAGAATTGGCGTTATTGGGGCTGGTTAAGACTTCCATAATTTTTTATTTCAATTTTTTACTTCAACATCTTTGACAGCCCTAAGTGGTTTTCATGCCTACTTATGTAAGGGTCGCGCGAGGGGGCGCGGCGCTCGCTCCGCTGTTAGTTAGCTTGGGTCCAACGGAATTGGTACTTAAGTATGTTGGCCTTCACAACGTAGTGTGAATCATACTCAGACAACCCCCTATCTGAGGCGTCATTTCCACGTCCAAAAGAGCGCTAGCTCGTCGTGTGCTGGTACTCGGATTATCTACGACGTGAGTGGCTTCTACTCATAGTAAGTATCATTACATAAGACTAATTGCTTTAATACACGTGCTGTTAATTTCCTCCTTTAAGACATTTTAACTTTACTGTAATAAAATAGCTACCTACCTTAGCGACTAACGTTCCCAAAAGATACGAAGGAACTATAATAAATAACTTAACTATTGTTATTACTCAGTGAACGAAAGCAAACCCCTTTCTTTTAAATGTGTTTCTATTCAGCATACGGTTTACCTAAATTCCATAATGCTTCCTAACTCATTTAGAAGTTATTGCACGCAAAAGATAAAATCACTTAACAAACATTATCTCAACCTCACAAACTTTCACACGTAGGTATATCAATATTAGTACAAATAATATTAGTCCATATTGTGTTTGGATCGGTAAAATGACATTTTCTACTAAGTAAGTAGGTAGGTACCTACCTCTCTTTCGAAGTTCGGAGGTTCGTAATATGCATGCACCTACATTATTTATTAACACGTTCACACACACAACTAAAACACAGGCACTAGATTACCACTGCACACAAAAACCCCTAAATCAAAAAAAATTATAAAGTACAACAAAACACTTGCACTACGCCCGCACGTCTATAAGATCAGCGGTGAACTGAAATAAAATAAATCTTTAAAAAAAAAGCTGCGCAAATGCCGAAAGTCGAGAGAAATGCATAAAGCAGTGAATTGAAGTTTCGCACATAGCAAACTAAAAAGTAGGTAGAGAAAATTTCGGAATTATCTAAATGATATTATAGCTTAACTGTACCTACTTAAACGTATGTATATATGTACGTCATAGTAAAGTGAGTTATTTTCTTGAGCAAAAAGATATTGGAATAACTTTTAAATAGTTAAATAAAACTGATTCATGACAAACTTAGGTGCGGACGCCCAGTTTTAGTAATGAAAATACATCGTAATAATAGCATAAGTGTTTACCTATGTAAGCTCATGTACCTACACTACCTCTCAATAACTACAGTAAGGGCCTGCGCAGACGAAGGACTTTTCTCCGCTGCGGAGTAAAAAGTACGCTCCGCGAATAAAAAAGTCCGCCGCGAATTTACCGCGAAATCAACGCACACGGTGTGCGATCATTTGTTGCGCGGAAATGTAGAAATAAACGCGGACTAGAGTCCGCCATGTGCGTTGCTTCGCCTAGTCACACGAGTTCAATTTTTTTCGGGGACTCCCCCGAACTTTGGTCCGGTCCGCTCTCTGCATCTCCTCGGTTTTTCGGGGGACTTTTTGTACGCGCTACTTTTAATCCCTCGTTTGCGTTACTCGATACAGTTGTAAGCGATCTATTTTAGCGAACAAAAAAGTCCGTCGTCTGCGCAGGCCATTAAGCTTTAATATCATTTGAATAATTCCGAATTGTTATCTAGGTACCTAATTTTTAGTTTGCTATGTGAAAATCTCTTTATTCACTGCTCTATGCAAGTCCACGTGGATTCAAAAGACATTGTCCCTCGCTTTTCGGCTTTTGTATGTCCGCGACGCGTGCGGCGGCAATGCATCTGAGTCTAGCTCCGCCCACAATTTTATTCATTTCGAAAATAGACTGGGTTCCGTACTCATTATTGTTTATAACCTAGTATTTTCAAAATTTTATTTTCCAAAGTAGATACTTATTGAGGAATAACGTCTTTTTTTAGGAACAAAAAAAGAAAATGATCGCTCGGGGCCAAGTCTGGGCTGTAGGGTAGACTAATTTCTTCAAACCCGCATTCTCTTACAGTAAAACGCGCCTTGGCAAAACGCGCAGTGCGAACCGGCGCGTTGTCATGAAGAAGCGACACGCCTGCTTTCAATTTCCCGCGTCTTTTTTCTTTAATTGCTTCTTTTAAATTACGCAAACTATTAGCATATGGTGATGCCGTTATACTCTTGACTTTTTTTGTGCACTCGATAAGCAAAATTCCTTTCCGAGTCCCAAAACACTGTAGCCATGAGTTTCCTAGCCGTCGGAGACTAAACTTCTTTGGTGGCTCTGCTCCCTTTATGTGCCACTGCATTGACTCCTGTTTACTTTCTGGATCGTAGTGATGGACCCACGTCTCATCACCAGTAACAATCCGATCAAAAATACTCGATGCATTGTCTCCACAGAGCTCCAAAAACTCCTTACAACACTCAACTCGCACTTGTTTCTGAGGCACCGTGAGCATTTAAGGCACCCATATTGCAATGACCTTTGACAAATGGTCAATTTGAAGATGGTCATGGAGGATGGTGCGAATGGTCCCATTAGATAGGTAAGTCATCTTAGCTAACATGTTGATTTTTATACGGGCATCTTCAAGAACAATTTTATCTACTTTTTTCACGTTTTCCTCTGTCAGCATATTCTCGATAAACTGCTACCATTTCTTCGTGGATTATTTTTTGAGCTTTTCCTTACTTTGTGAAGAATTTAATTACAGCTCGTTGCTCAATTTTCGTCAACATTGTCGCGTCAGTCATTCCTGCTATGTTCAAGTTAAGATAACTAGAGTACTAGTTATGATATATGTTACATTTTTTTTTGTATTTATACCCTCAGATATTATCTTAGCATAATGACATTTTTAAAGTACTCTCATAGTTAGTTAATCACCATGATACCGAGAATACATTGAACGCCCTACGTAGTTTAAGGCATTTATCCACGGGCCTATTGTATCGTTTTTCCCCATCTTAGTATGAAAGACATGAGTTGCCTAAAAAATTTGTCGATTATTATTATTAAAAAGTCATTTTAAAATACGTAAAGAAGTGTTTTTTTTTTTAATTTTAAATCATTAAAGCATCATGTCCAGTCGTATCGCATCACGTGCTACTCGATAGGTAGGTAAGTGACGACAGCTACGCTCAGCACCGCGCCGAGCGCCCCCTCGCGCGCCACATGCTAAAGTAGGTGTGAAAACCACTTAGGGCTGTCAATGACGTTGAAGTAAAAAAATTGAAATGTGTGAAAGTTTTAACCAGCCCCAATAAATCCAATTCTCTTACAGTATGACGGCTTGTTTGGTGTGGTAAGGTAAGTAGCCTTGCCTTCCATTCCAGAGGTCCCGGGTTCGAATCCTGGTAGGGGCAGATATATTATTATATTTGTTTCCAGTCATGGGTGTGTATTTACGTTTATCTAAGTTTATTTCTAATATTTGTATATAAAAAATATCTATGTGTGTTTATATATTTCTTAAGTTTATTTATCCGTTATCTAGTATCCATATCGCTAGTTCTATAATGATACTTAATTTAAGCTAGATAATGTGGTGTAATTGTTAGAAATATTTATTTTATTTATTTATTTAGTATATTCTAACAATGGTATATTTACTGGCCCTTAAGTATTATGCTTCCTTTATGTTATACCTTGTATATAATAGAATATAATTTAATTATCTATTATAATTTGTAGGTCTTAGTTGACGACAAGATGGATGATCATCAAATAAGTTTGTTGTTGGATGACGATATTTCGGATTCTGACTATGAAGATCAAAACGACAGCGAGGTGGAGGATTTTGAGACGACGAGCTGTCAATTCTTCTTTGCCAAGACTGATAAAGCTAAGTCTTCTGAAATATGTGCATTAGATGGGCCATAATCCTCAGTAATAGCTGCGAATAGTATAATTGGCCGTTGTGCATACTGCCCATCAAAAATGAACCGTAAGACGCGGTACATCTGCGCTAAATGCAACATTTACTTTTGTATGAAACACGCTATTATGGTATGCTCTGCTTGTTTTAATGAGACTTGTGCCTAATATTATATATTATTTTATTCTTTGGCAACTAATAGTCTAAGATTTGCCAGTTTTTTTTGTTTTTAGAAGAAAACATTTATATTTGTTAACTGTATTAGTATAGAGGCTGTATTGAGTATTGACTAAGTTATTCAATAAAACATATATTTTTTATATGCTGTGCTTATTTCATTTATTATATCCCCTATTTTAATTATATAATAATATTATACTATGACGATAGATTTTTTAAATTTCCATTTTTTCTTTACACTTTACCTATCATCACGTTATTCAATTTTTTCTGAGAATCTTTCCTTTTTTTGTAAATAATTTAATTATTGGATAGCTAATAGAACAAGGAAGTTTTTCGAGTAGTTTGTACGCTTAATTTACTGTGGATTTTGTAAATAAATCCAGTTTTCTATTGACCAAATTAGTGATACAAAACCAAATTTAATAGGAATTCACTTGCCATTTTAAATTGTTTAATATTTGTGCCAGTTAGTATTAATAAGTGTTTGTTCAGCCACCCTGTATATCACGTGTGTGCCAGTAATAATATTTTGTTTTAGATGTACGCATCTCATATACTATCGACGAGATAACTCGACACCCAAAAATCTTTTTCAGTACTGGTGACGAGTTAACCCGTAGTTATATTTTAAAAGTAGGCGTCTATGAAGGAAACTAAGCCTGAGAAATTATTTTATATTACGTACGACCTTAGTAGTTAAACTGATAATTGTTTTTTTAGTTTGAGTCAATTACATGCCTATCGTTTGACACGAGAGTACCATGATTTTAACATTTCGTGCATTACATGTTCGCTTTCAGCAAGCTTCATCCAAGCTCCATCTCTTGATTTGGTTATTTCAGCCTTAGGTACCAGAAAGTTCCCAAAATGTACATTTGCATAGGTATTATATTTAAGTGGAGTTGATGAATTATTACAATAAAGTCCATTCCATCATAGACGGAACCCACATGTTATTTACGATGTACAGTTGACCATTTCGATTATGGCGATACTGCCCTCAAGTATTTAATATTAACTATATATTTTTATGACGATTTACCTCGACAGTAGCTTCCATTAGAGCGATTTTGTCCAACGAATTAACTTGTCAGGAGTTTGTAGAGTAAGTATTTTTTTGACGTGTTATCTCGGCAGCAGTACATGAATGTAGATCATGTTTCGATGAGCCAGTATAAGAGAGCGTATTGAGTTTGTAATGCTTCGCATTGAAAGGGTTAATCACCGAAAAAAAAATACAAATTGGGCAACATTTACAGATTTAGCATACGAGTTACTGCTAAAATCATCCTATATCTACAAATCTAAACCATATAGGTTTTTTTAAATATATTTTTTTACTATTTGGACCATGGTGCGTGAACCCCTACCATTTGGACGTTGATTTTCTGGACACCCTGTATATATTAAATGTAAGTATATAATATACAAATATATAATATTATAATATAAAATTATAATTATATATTATATACTATAATTATATATACAATTATAGTATATAATATATAATTATAATTTTAATATTTAAATAATATACATATATATAATATAGACATAGTTATAAAAGAGTTATACAAGAAATTGAGTGTGTATGTAAATGCGTGCAATTTATTTTTTATTTATTTTTATTTTAAAGAGTAAAATATTAAGTAATCTACAATATAAAAAACTAAATATATAAATATTATTTAAATTATAAAAAGAGGAAACTATGTACGATTTTAATTCTATACTTGAAACGTCATTCTACATTGAACTCACCATTTTCATTTCAATTAACATACTTACTTGTCTAAATAATCATTAAAATTAAGATATAAAACGCCATAAGCTTATAACGTGTACATTCCTTAACAATAGTTAGGAGCGTATCATACTGCTTGACGCCAAACTAACCTAAAATGTATTGTAATAAGAATCAAAGTCAAATAATACTTTGGTTCCTGTCCTTTTTGATATTGTTACCCACAGTTTGTCACTAGTCGCGGTATTTAATATTTGTCATTTCGTATTATATCTACCCTACAAAAAAGTAATAGATAAAATAAATGTGTATACTTACTATTTTTTACGACAAAGACGTCTGATAATTGTTTTTTCAGTGTATAACTGCTTGAATTGTATAACGATTGGAAAGTGGACACCCTTAATACAGGTCTGCGTGCTTAACAAGGGTGTCCCGCAACATTGTTAAAAATTGTTTTGTTAATAAATAAAAAGTATTAAAGTAAAAAAAGTATTAAAATAATATAATACGTTTCTATCTGTTATCACCATCTGACATGATATTTTCTGTCTTTACAAGGGCTGCAGTCTTCGTTGAAATATGAAGATGATCTCCACCCTTTTTTAACGGCAATATATTTTGTAAAATTACCATTTTCAGAAGGATGATTTTGTTCGTCTGTGTGGTGCCACTCCACTTCTTCCTTTTCCTCTAGGACACTTGCAAGCGGCGTTGTCACTGGTTCTGGCTGTTGTTGTTGCGCTGAGATAACAAAAGTATAATTTATAGGTAGCCGCGGTTTCTGTTAAGTAGTACACTCGTGTCCAAACTAAAAGCTTAAAAATGGACTTTGTGTCTGTTTGTCTTGTATGTCTGTCATTTTAGTAACATGGCTGGTGATAAAAGTAAAACTTTACAGTGTATAAGTCAAATGTTTATTCATTACTTATAAATATAAAACTAAGGTAAAAATTAAACTCTGCTTTAAGATCCGTCATTACGTTCTTGGGCACGAATCCAAATGTATTCATGTCATGAAAAGATTTTAAATTTTTTGGGAGTAAAATGAATAATAATACCTATTTTGTGGCCAAGAATGATGAGATTTAATGTAACATACGTTTATTACTGTACAATACCTCGAAGGAGAGCTGTTATATCTATATTTTAGTATATACATTGAAAGGCATGAGATTATTAAATCTCTTGATTCTTGACCCCAAATGCATGTTATTAGCATTTCGTTTAACTCTCATAAATGCAATTTACAGCTTGCTTTTTACTATATTTAAATCAATCAATCAAAATTCAAGCTTCTGTAAACAATCCTTACCATTAGCTTGCGGTTTAGTGCGATGTCGAACATACAAAGGCTGAGCGGCACAATGGTATAAGGCGCAAGGCGTGCACATCGTAGTTGCGTCGCCCAGAGGAAAAGCTAATGGGATTCTTGCTGAAAAGGACACTTGAGCCTGGCGAATGGCTCCTGCTTGTAATTCGTCCAGCCATTCACAAACCCTGTAGAAGATATTTAATTTATAACTAAGACAGTGCATAAGTTAAATTTCTCAGCATGAAGAAGATATAAATTAGCAAAACTGCGAAAATATACCATCAAGTCAGCGGCAAAAGAAAGCCAGACAAAACTATATAAGGCTGAAGTCTTCATTGCTGTTTATAAGTAATTGTTATAGAAATAAAAACTTTAAGAAAAATCGACCAAAACGTAATAAACAAGGAATACTAACCAGATAAGAAAGCTGCCATCAATGGGATGTATGGAGAACAGAAGGTCTGGACTTTGATGCCAGTCTCTAAGCAAAGCTTCGATCTTAGCATCCAAGCTATCGGGTAAGTGTGTACACGTCACGTCGGTCGCTATGGAGTTAATTGAAGTGGTGTTCGAGAGACTTGGGTGACTGTGGTTGGTAGTACCTCCTATAATAAAAAGTGTGATTATTGCTATCAATGTTTGTCAAATCACACTCTTACAACTCTGCCATTTACTACTTCAGTTTTGATAATCAATATAACATAATTAATCATATGTTATAATGCACAGTGAACTAAAATATACATAAAACATTACCTTGATGTTCATCACTATTGCTGTTATCCTCCGACTGAGTTTTAATCAAATTATGACTTGGCCGCCTATGTCCTACTCAGCAGCATGAAAATGATTCGCAAAAATTATGATAAAGCGTCTACGCTTTTCAATTAATACTTTTAATCATCAATTGCTAATAATCTAAAAATGGGTTATATTACTTTATTCTACAGATTACAGAAAATATATATTGTACAAATTATTATAAATACGAATAGAATTTGTTAACTTTACTTGGAAGCATAATGGTATTGCAATGTTAAATATCTTACTTGTATCATTTTCTGCATCATGATGTGTCTGATCAGATCCAGAACAACCTTCGTCGGTTTCTTCCTTATCCAATATCTAGATAGAAAGCAGATTCTACAATGTTGGTTTTAGTCAATACAAATGAATCATTCATCTTTTTTCTCCCATTATATAACTTCATACAGTATTAGGGACATTATTTACCTTTAGTGTTGTACATGGACATTTGATACTGAATTCATAAACATAAATCAGCTTGGGGAAAATTAACAGCATTTAAATTTATAGCTTAGAATGTAATTTTTTTTGACAACAACAAAATTAATCATTGCGAATAGGTATACTTGACAAAGAAAAGTGAACTAGGACCTGAAGAAAATAATATTAATTTTACCTTTTTGGTTAGATCATGCAGTATTTGTTCGGCCTGGCTGGTAAAATGCATCTCCTTATTATGCAACCAATGCAGGATGAAACGACCCCCGCCAGAAAGGGATGGCACTAGTGGTATGTCAGTCTCAGCGTTTATCGATGCCGCTAAATGGAAATGCAGCCCTATGGATCAAACAAGTAAATTCATCACTACAGTTTTACAATCAGAATGTCTTTCTGTATGGTAGGTAACAAGACCCTTAACAAAATTTAAGAACATTGTAAACATAGATTTTATGCAATATACAATACGGGAAATATTATATTACTAAACACTTTGCGGGTAATTGCATTCGTTATGCTGAATTGTTTACTCTATTTGAATAAAAGTAAAATTACATAACGAAGCCTTATGAACCGTTCGCTATTGTCATGAAAAAGGAAGATGAAGATTGTATATTACCATTTAATTATTTGCGTTTACGTCTAATAGACCGTTTTTAGGTCTCAATGGTCAATAGCTAAAGAAATTGACTTCTGTAAAGCACTGAATAATGCTTTTGTTTAAAATAATATACACTCGGCGTCACAAAAATCGCATCTTTATGTTTTTTTCAGTAAATTGCTCCTAGAATCTGGCCCATAAATACCACGCGTAAAAAAGAAATATCATTGTAAAGTGCACTTCAATACCTTTACATTCATTACCTGTATCATTAAAAAATCAATTACCATTTCTAACCAGGGACCAATCAATAAGATATTGGAAAAAATGCTCACTTAAGGAGCGCTAGTTGGGCTACCTTAAAAGGGTATAAAATGTTATGTCCAGGTAAGAAATGGGTCAGTCGCTATTCAGACTTTAGAGTGAACACACTGGAACAACATACGCAAAAGAACTGTACCTGAAGATGGATACAACCCCTGAAGAAGCCGCTCAAATCGTTGCTCTATTGCAAACAGGACTGCGACAGGTTGACGTTGCTCGACAGTTGAACCTTAGCCGATTTGCAGTACGACGAGTATACCAACGGTTCCGTGAGACTAGTGGCTATACCCGAAGACGTGGATCCGGAAGAAAACGTTGTACATCAGAAAGAGACGACCATTTCATTGTGTCTACGTCGTTGCGCCACCGCTTCAGCAATGTTGTTGAGGTGCAACAAGAGCTCCGGTCAGCTCGTAGAACGTCTGTGAGTGTCTCTACGATTAGAAGAAGATTGAAAGAAAAGGAATTAAGAGCTCACAGACCTGCTAGAGGCCCAAAATTGACCGTGCGACATCGGAGAGAGCGGTTACAATTTGCTCAGGAGCATGTCAACTGGACGCTTGACCAGTGGAGGGCCGTTCATCTTTACCGATGAGACACGAGTATGTCTTTTCTGCAGCGATAGACGCAGAAGAGTATACCGAAGAAGAGGGGAACGTTTTACCCAAGCGTGTATAGAGGAATCCGTCGAATACGGAGGTGGTTCCTGTATGTTCTGGGGTGGCATATCCGTTGAAGGGAAAACGGAACTTGTGTGCGTCTCTCGGACTGGCGGTGGTCGCGGGCAAGGGTCGCTGAATGCTGGGCGGTACATAACAGAAATCTTACAATACCATGTGGTCCCGTATGCCGGTTTTGTTGGCGATGGTTTCATGTTAATGCACGATAACGCCCGTTGCCACACTGCGTTTTCTGTGCGGGACTACTTGGAAGAGGTTGAGATTCCTGTTATGCAGTGGCCAGCACGAAGCCCAGACCTAAACCCGATCGAGCATCTCTGGGACGATGTAAAGAGACACGTACGAGCACGTGATCCTGCTCCCACTACTCTCCAAGAGCTTCAGGATGCCGTGAAGGAAGAATGGGAGAACATACCCCAAGAGAGAGTGGTGACCCTCGTGAGGTCCATGAAGGATCGGATGGAAGCTGTCATCAAAGCAAGGGGAGGAAACACTAGATTTTAAGGACTGATTTGAGATTTTTTTGTTTTTTTAAATTTAGTTTTTGTAACTTTTATCCTTTTTAAGATTTTTTTATTAAAAGCTTTAAAACATATACACATGTTTATAATTTCTAATAGGCAATTAAATAACCTTTCCAATGATATCCTACAATCATACCCTTACTATGGACAAAGTTTGAGTAAGAGTATTTTAAAGTTGCTTTTTCGCAAGGTGCGATTTTTGTGACGCCGAGTGTAGTATGCAATAAGGCAAGATGGAACACCTCATTTAGTTTATCCGTTTATTTGGAATTAGACCCACCGCTAATTTGTTTTAACGCCAATATAATAAACTATTCTAATGATTATTCATGCATTTATATCAAATTACATATTACACGTCTATGACGGCATATACCAGGCAATTACTGACATTTATTAACAGTTACAGGGTATACCGGTTTTTAATACTATATTTATTTTAAAAAAACACAAATTTTCCGCGTCTGCATGTACACTATACATTAACAAATTAAACAAGCAATAGTAGACTGTTTCTTTTATTGAAAATGATTGCTTTTTAAAATACTTTTGTATTCGATATCGCCAAAATTAACTGGCTTTGCAATAAGGATAAACATAGTAAGAATTGCTAACAGTAAATTTATTTTAAGCACATATTTAAACTGGTAATCCACCAAAAAACCAGATGGTAATTTCTGTTATTTTAAATCCTTACATTAAATACTTGTCATAACAGTGTAATACCGAATTTTTAATATTCTGTAAAAGAAATAGTTTGAGTAAGCAGACTACTGACTGAGTTAAAAAAAATAAAACTCCTAGCGTCCTAATAAAACTACAAAAAACCAATAGAAAAGTTCTTTCATATTAAAATGGTGTGAAGGGCTTTAGCTTCCCAAGGATGGCCAAAGTAAAGAATACACACAGAGCAGTTAATAAGTGATTAGGTAGCTCTTGGAAGATCCGAGACGAGATTATTAGCAAATAAATTACATCAACAAAAATGTTTTAATATATATATATATATATATATATATATATATATATATATATATATATCAGAATTTACATAAGTTACAGATAACTCCAGGACAAACGACTCTAGACAGTTGGACAACGTTGTAACAAATGAAGTTACATCACCAAAGGATAAATCATGTTAATATACCGACATTATTCAGGTTGGCATCGCTTGGCTTAGCAAGGTATCGTAAATAAAAGATTACCTTCTTATTTCAAAGTTGGTTGAACTAGCAGTCTAAAATAATTAGTTACATATCTTATTTAAAATCAAGAAAATGAATCCCAAAAAGCTTACGCGCAGCAAAAAAATCGCATAGCCACTTACATTGACACAATTAAATCTAGAATTTAATTTAATTTATTTATTCATCAAACCATATTGGATAATATTACGAAACACGAAATGCGCATATAGCCATGTTCTTAGGAACACTGCCAATGTTTTAAAGAAATAGTTTATTATGATTATTACGGTGGTGACAGTTCTATTGAGGATTATATTTAGATCAACTATCAGTTAAAGGTATCGTTTTGTTCTGGATATTGTATCCAGGCACGGTTTATACGGTACGTACTTACAAAACATTAATTAACCTGTTATATGATTAATAGTAAATTGTACAAAAACTATTAGTCAAAAAAAATTACCAGTAACTTAAAGCACAAGCTACTAATAAAGAGAAATCAAATTACCAGTAAATAAAAGCGCAAGCTATTAATTTCTAATATGTTGAAACTTATAGGAATGCGTAAAAGTAAGTTTTTGAGCCATAATATAAATTTTTTGTAAAAATAATTCGCGCGGCTATTCCGAGGTATCGGGGCTGTAAGCAGATACAGACCATGTGAGATCGCGGTTCTTTTTGTGAAATTTGTTAAAAATTAAATAGCCGAATTAAATCGCCTTTTATCACGAAGGCTAACCTTTACTATAACTTTACGGCCCCTGATTCTTCGAATCTCACGCTCAGAGTCTAGGTAACATACCGCCTGTATACGAAGTAGCGTGGTAAGGGTTGTGAAAATCATGAGCACTGTAGGTGGACGGCAACGTAGGAATAGGCGCGCCGGGCTGCTTGGATGATTGGGCTGTTCGTCGGATGTGGAAGCAAGTCCTGCAATTACATAACAAGTGAGGCTTAACAAGTAAATATATTGAGCTAGAAATGTGAATTTAGTTTTGTATATTTAATTGAATTACAACGTTTTTATTATTTGCTGTGTGCTTAACTTCAACATGTGGGATCAATCCACATTCACATACATATTTTCTTGATGCCAGACCTAACGAAATTCTTCAGTTCCACTACAGCGTATTATAATAATTACTCTTATGATGAGATTGATTTTTCATAGTAAACTACCGATTCTGCCCGCGGCTTCGTTCTAGTGAACATTTTACGTTTGCGTTGTGCTTTCGAGCTGTGCATTGATCTATAAGTCTTTTGACAAATGTATAGATAGATGAACAAAGAACTTACTTCATATGCTTCAAGCGTTGCATGAAGCGATGCTTATGGCGGTGAGTGGCTCGCTGGCGACGCGGCGGCGAGCGCGAGTGCGCCGTCACGCAGCCTCCCCATTCGTCGTCCGGCAGCAGCGTCTCCGCCCAAACGCGGCAGATATTGTCCACGCATGAAGTCACCAGGACGTTGCCCACGCTGCCCCTAGCATCATTAAGGACATCTAATATTAGTGTAGTCGAAGGGTAAGCGTGTTCACATTTTTCGGTTACGTGTAAACAATTAACAGAGTAGATTGACAGTTAAAGTTGTCAGACTAGAGGACGGTAGATTTGTTCTAAAGATATTTATCCGGTTTATCGACAACTGACTTTTCACAAATAACAGACGTTGAAAAATACCTTGGGGTCAGAAACCGAGTGAACTTCCGTAGTATTTCACATGAAGGAAAGAGAAAAACCAAAATCTTATCAAAAGGATTTAGCTTGGTTTGATTTTTATGAGACCGTAATTATTTTGTATTGTCACGTAATAACTGTTATCTTTGGATTATAATTGAAATGTTGTAATTGGGTATGCAACCATAAATGCATCAGAATGGCGTGTCATGAATAAAGATAAAAAGCTTTAAATAAAGAAACAATGCAAATTATAGTTTTGTATTTATGTATTTAATTATTAATTAATTAGTAATTAATATAATTAATAGTAAAGTAATTTCTGTTTGATTCAGGAAACAAAATTCCGACAAAATTAGTTGCCATCAATGTAAGATATTAGGTAGCAGTAAAATATCAATATTCAATATTTCCAGGAAACTAGAAATAAAACTATCGATTGGACTTTTATATGTACAACAATGAAAGCCCGTGTCGATGCAATAAGTAATCGAGAACTATAAAAGTAAGCCTCAATCGCGACTCATAAAAATATTTACGGAATAACATTTATTATTATTGCATCGGTATACCAATGTAATATACATGTTTGGCTTATCTAATAAACGAACTATTTCACGACGTTTATACTTACTTGGGCATATATTTGCTGGTTTTCCGCCATGACAAGTGGGTTATAGCTCGCGGGTGCGCAACGTAAATGAAGGTATAGTTCAACTCCGGAGGGGTATGCTCGTTGTGAGTTTGAACCAACACTGAAACAGAAGAACTAAGATATGAAATGTTCATATAATTTTCTAAGCAACTTTAATGAAAGTTTTGCTTCTTACCTTTGTTTTGGTACCATATCTTAACAAGACGGTCGGTAACACCGGATGTTGCAAACAATACACCGTCGGGTGAGAACGCAAGATGGTGTGTAGGTGTCGCCGTTTGACACTGCCACACACATACCCACCCCTGTCAAAACAATAACATTTTGAAATCTCTATCTCATTTTATGAACTCATGAAAATGTCTCTTGAAAATGTTAACATTAAATATATATATAAGATACGCCTCGAAAAAAGTTTTTTTATCTATGCGACCCGATAATCTTAAGCGCAAATAAAATAGTAGGTATAATATATACCAAATAAAAAAATAAATCTTTGTATACAAGCCATTGCCGGATATAAATTCGTAAATTTCGTCAAGAATCTCACATCCAAGACACTAAAATTACACACCAGTAACTGAGAAAACACTGCCGCCCGTATATTAAACAACTTCTAAGTACAGTAGAATCCGCCTACATTGACCAACCGCTTATTATGAAGTAATTACACAGCGAAGTTTGGTTTTCATACAAAATTCTTTATAACTAAAGCGGATATAATGACTTCGCTTATTTAAAGTGACATGTCGCTTATTGTGACCCATTTTAACTGAATTGCGTCCAGTTATAGTGACCGACATGATTCCTAACACCATCGGAAGTGTTCGCGAGAGCCACGTGATACCCGGCGACGTTCAGCGCGTGCATGGCTTTCTTATGTTTTGAGTCTCAGTGGGTAATTCATAGTTGAAGGTCACGCATTGTTCGTTAGTGATTTGTGAAAAAAATGACATCTCCACCTCGTCGTACAGCATTTACGATTGAAGAGAAAGGTGCAATACTATGCAGATAAGAAAATGGAGAATCTAACTCATCTCTCGCAAAGGAACCCGAGGTTGGTCATTCGACAATCTAAATGATTTTCAAAAACATGAACCGGATTAAGGAATCGCTAAATTCTCTATTAAAATAAATACATACTAACAAAAACAGGAGATTGTTTATTTTCTTCAAAATGCTTTGTATGACGTTCGCTTAGTATGACGTGTTTATTATTTCATGATATTGTATGAAAATGGATGAATGACGGATATCGATTTCAGATTCGTATCGCGATTTGATATATCGATACAACAAAATCCGATAAGACTAAATCGCTCTGATAAATATGTTTATGTAATAAGGAATGTTTTTTTATTATACTTATTTTCCGGCACAGTGGCTGCTATCAGTGTAATGTAGTAAAATTGAAAAATATTGTGGTTGTTACTTAATCTTTTATTAGATGAGTTTCGAGCATAATTCGTTGTGCTTATAGTTCCGTGAAATAATGTACCACTAGAGTGTGTAGTTTTTTGGTACAATAAAGTCCAATTCAAAAGGAAAAATATCCCTTTTAAAAAGTAAATTTGGTTCTGCAGCGCGTACGCATACCCCTCATTCGTAGGGGGGGTCAGCTTAATTGCCTGATTGCAAACTACCCAGAAGGGCAAACTTTTAGAGCTATCGAAATAAGCTAATTCTGCAGATGACTAAAGCCGATTGTAACTTAAAGGTATTCTTTAAAGGTATATATTTGTTTTCCAGATTTCTAATAATTTTTGTGCAGAAATTTCGATATTTTTATATGTCAATTTTAGTGTTTGATTTTCCGGATCTAATTTTTAATTTACGTTGCATATCATTTCTATTTCTAATACACCGTAATACCCCAGCCGTTATCCAAGATTTAATTATTTGTTTACTTCCAGGAATAGTAACTGTTTGAGTATTTAAGACAAGGCTTTGTTGTAGAATTTTTATCAATCCTTCTGATATTCTGTTTAGGTTAGTAAGAGCTAGCAAGTTATTTAACTCAGAACTGTTTTTAGATATTCTGTCGCATTATTGTAGTTAATTATTTTTCTTACTTTTTTATTTTCGTGTGTGATATTTTTATAGAAAGATATTTTTAAGAGGACCAAGGAATGATCCGTAATAGTCGTATCTAGTACCGCGATGGTTGCCCTTTTGTTACATGTTTCTAACTTAAGTATTACGTGATCAATTACGACAATTACGACCACTTGTAGATAAGACGAGTCCTGGTAGCAAGCATGCCATGGGTGGCAAGCATATTTAAGTAATTCATTCTATTTAATTCACTAATAGCAAATTAAATTTAGAAAAAGAAATTATATTTTTGGTAAGAAAATAATTTTGTAGATTTGTTGATGTTGATTATCGCTTTGCCAAAGCGATTAGGTTTAATATTTCAATACTCAGTATGGGTAAAATCACTAAAATGGTCACCAAAGGGTCATTGACGTTTCATTGTTTACAAAGTTTTTTTTTATTTGGTATAGATAATACGTCTTCAAATACATATATTTCTGATTGTCATTACTAGGAACAACCTAGTAGTCAGAAGTCGCTTACTTATTGTTTTATTTTCTATTTAATGACTCTAGTGCTTGTTATTAATTTCATAATATTGTCTATACTATTATAATAAAAAGAAAAGATTGTTTGTTCTTACGTTATCGATAAACTCTGAAACTAATGAACCAGTTAGAAACATACATATATAAATATAAACAACCATGACCTGAGAAGAAAAATCATCACAGATTTTATGATATTTTTATTAGAATCGCCAAAATAAAATTTGGGTTTCTAGAATATTTAGTTATCTTATAAGATATGAAACTACCAGAATTAAATTAAGATAAGGAAACTCAGTTAATAATGCGCGAATCACGCGCACTATAAAATGACTGCATATTGCATAACAAATTAACAGTACGTTCGTGTATTGTTCATTTTAAGATCAGGGTTGTCTACTAACAAACTCGTTGTTTTGTCCAGTTATCTTATCTATTCTCTTGTAAAAATCTGAGGTGAGAACAAAAAATTTTTATTTAGGCTAATTTAAAGATTTCTTAACCAAATTAAATACTGGGGAAGATATAAAGGTAAACGAACATATTTACACTTACCGGCTCTTCTTCTTCTTGTTGTTTCGGTTTATCGTCTTTATCGCTGCCACCAATTTGGAATGTTACTCCCGAACTCGCTATAAATACAAACAATGTAATTTTAAAAAAAAATTAAGTAAAAACGAGCTACGCTACGACGGGTATGTAGCAGCATATAACAATGACATCAATAGAGGCATGAAACGCGAATCACAACTATTAGAAACTGACCATGAAAAAGTTATTGTTATGCCTATATAAACTTTATGATTTAGAAACTTTACGATTACTTTAAAAACTACTATTTTGTAACTTTTATGTGTTACCGTAGCGAAAGGTAGCTATAACAACATAGTATAAATATAAACCTGTCATTAATTTTGACTTACGCTGACTATCATCCTGGTAGAGAGATGCCTGATGCCATAGTTGTAAGATTTTACCACCAGTCAAAAGTCGTGTGCCTTCGAGGTTCCACGACAAAGCTGTTATTGGTCCATCGGCAGTAAGTTTACCAGTTTGTACCCAACGATACTCCAGACCCTGAATGAAATTATAGCCGACATTATGAATTGCATACTATGTTTCGTGTAACAGAGATCATTTTAAGATTGCATTATGTAGATGCAAACTGAACTTGATGTAGTGTTATAATACTAATATTATACAAGTTTAATTATTATCGCAATAAGTAAAAAAAGGCGTCATTAAAACGCAATAATTTATTGAGTAAATACTATTTCTACAAGTTTCTAGTTACAAAATAAACTACACAAAAATAGAATGTTTCTAGACCAAGTATTTATTCCGAAATTTAAATTAATAAGTATTAATTTTTTTTATATTTTATGTTTTTATATATTTATTTGTATTTAAAGAGATGACGCTGAACTCGGTTGAATATACCCTTAAAAATAACTAAAATATAGCCAAAGGACAGAAATTAGTATAATTGTTGTTAAGTATTATTATATCCGAATTGCGGCCTGATGACATGGGGCCTTCTTACATATACATCAATTGAAAAAGAGGGAACCATTTAGAATTGGTATAATGAAATTCAAGGTCTTGATTTCAATGTTACAACACATATTTCTATTCTATACGAGGGCAGAACTAATGATATTAAAATCTACTATTTTATTTTGATCTTCCACATTATGCATCAATAGTATGCAGTACTCATTTATACTTGGTAGTGGCCAAGGTGGTAGAGTTGGTGCAAATAGAATCATGTAGGACAATGCATATTAATTTCAAACAGTAACTAAACTCATTACCAATGTACAAAATATACTTAAAAAATATTTCTAGCAGTATCATCTGGTGCAGTAAGCTTTAAAACTTGCATGTGTACATTACAAACTTTACAAGAACATTATGCACGATTCTTGTACATAAAGTGAGTGCCATTCACTAAGATTGTTCCTCTACTGTTTAGGTCTATTCATCGTAGTGTGCGACCATATAGTCTATAAATGTACTGGGGCATGTCTTCGTACATAGCACTAATTATTTTCACAGATTTGGAAACAGTATTATGTACACACTAGTCATTCCTGCGACAGTGCTCTAGCTTTTAATAGGATTACACAAAATGACACTTTTTTCTTGTATTTTATGTAGATAGTGGCATGTGTGGCATGGTCTGACCTTTAGAATTACTAACCTACCTATATTGGATTTTTTGGACCTTGACTTGTGAATTGTTCACAAAATTGAATCGCAGACGTAAGAATATACTTAAATTAAGAAACCTTTAAACTACATTCTAAATCTGAGTTTAAAACAATATAAAACAAAACAACTTTTTTTTAATACTTATGTACTGGGTTACACTAGGTTAATACTAGGTAGTTGACATTGTAATGTGTTAGGCTGTTCATCAATCATTAGAAATAGGAAACATCTGGAATCTATGCTAGGCCAAGATCTATATTATGGAGCCCAGCCATTCTTCGTGTGATATACAATTATATAATGTATAATGATTTTTGAAGACTATTCACATTGCATAATAACAATAAGTTGGAAATAAGTGTTATTACGATCACTAGTGCCCACTATTTATTGTATTTAACAGAACCAAAATTGAATATATGATTAATAAGACTTAATTGAAGTAGATATAATTAATTAGATTAGTATATGTAGTAGAAGTGTGGTTCAATTGCTTTTAGTATATAGAATGTATTTGTGAAGATATAATCAATGCTATTATAAGTAACTGCAGGTAAGGAGAACTTTTTTTAAGAAGGCATAACAATATAATGTTGCAAATTTTAAATAAATAAATAAATAGAAGTCTAAGAGTTAAAGACAATGTAAGTTGTTCAGCTACCTACAGGAGTAGTAAATAAGTAAAAAGTTCTTTAATCTGATTCACAGCTCACTGTACAATTGGACTATCATCTGTCAATGAGCAAATACAATCCTTTCAGTAAGGCACTGGATTCTTTAAGTTCTCAAAATATTGCTCAGAACAATAATAGCAGTCTTTTTTTTTTTAAATTAAACATTTGTTTTCTGTCTCCCTTATGGAAAGTGACGATGAAGACGAAGGTGTTACACGTCTATCCAAGAAATATCTATTCACTCGACACTTGAAAGAACTAGGACTATAGTTCTGGTCACACTTTGGCGTCCCGCACCAAAAAGGAACTACGCAAGTGTTTGGTTCGACTTCTTGGGATGTCTACTATAAAGGAATGGAAGGCCTGTCTGTGTCTAGTAGTCGGATGTAAGAAGGGTGTGGGTTCGACCTGATCAAAAAAAGCATTTGCACACTCTCCAAAATGTAATCTGTAGAATACTGCTAAACTGGCATTTCCGACAATGGTCGAGGCTTTGCAGTTTTTTGGTGGTGAGGTTAAAGTTGTTTATAATTTTTCGGGCTCTTTGGTCAACTGCGTCCATCGCTTCAAGTTGGTACTTTGCAGAACAATCCCTAAGGCGGCTACAGTACTCCATACAAGATCGAAATGGGTACTGCTGTGTACAAATTAAGTAGCTGTTCAGGGCTGAAGTACCGCCAGACCTTCGAGATGATTCCCAGTTTAAAGCAGTTTGAGCCATAGACACAATTTGATGCCCGAAGTTCAGTTGGGACGATTTAGTTACGCCCAGAAGCCCTAGGTGGTCGGTTAAGGGTACAGAAACATTTTGGAAAATGGGTGTTAGGGTGAAACTGCTCTTTTTGGCGGAGAATAAACACGCCTGCGTTTTTGACGGGTTAAATTTGACCAAATTGGACTCACCCCACTTTCTTTCTTTTCTCTTTTCTTTCTTCACTTTCTTTAAGACTGAATTCACCCCTTCAATCATGGATTCTCTCAAAGCCTGGATTTCTTGAAGACTCACTCGCGCATTGGACATGTATCTCTACAATGGTGCTGTCATCAGCGTAACCAATAATGCCTGGGGTTAGCAGGTCATTAATGTGCAGCAAGAATAACATTGCAGAGAGAACAGATCCCTGAGGTACCCCGGCATTAATTGCCATTAGGTCAGAAGAGTAGCCGTCTAAGACTTCTCGAATCGACCGCTCGCTCAGAAAATCAGATATAATACAGTCTGTATAAAATATAATATAAACTTGTAATACTAAATGCATTGCAAACTGAATATATAGATAACTCTGAAGCAGTGAGTGATCTTGATGTCTACTTTGACAACAAGCTTATCTTTGAAGCCCACATAAATGGCATTGATGCTAAAGCTTCCTGAGCTTTAGGATTTATTATTCGGAGCTCAAGGGAGCAAAAACAACATTCTTGATACCGTTGGCTCACTCGAACTATCGCCAAAACTCATTCCTCTGGCGAGCTTGTAACAATTTCAATAAATTAAGAAATGAATTTGACATTGACATATTCAACATGAACATATCCAAGGTGAAGTGTAAGTAAGGCTAAACTGTAGAAGATTTATTTAGACATATTATTTTACAAAGGTAAAAAGATTTAACTTAGGTTTTATATAATTTATGGTACTAAATGAATAATTTGGATTCAAGTAACAGTATAATCATTGCCCTAGTGCTTGACTCTAACTTAATCATGTTACAGCTAGAAGAGTGAACTTGTTTGAAAATTTAGAAATTCTGTATAGCTTTCGATTGTAAGTTTGCCATCAGAATAAAATAAAAAATAAAATAAAAAATAAAATAAAAAATAAAATAAAAATAGATTAATAGATTAAAAAAATAGATCAAATAGAGTAATAAAAATTTTGCATGTAAATTATACATATGCTTAGAGTTAATACTGCACCATTATCATTTGTATGGATACACTAGGAGTCACAATATTTTGTAGGTATTACAATAACACTTAACAATTATTGTTCACATCATTTACCCAGTTTACTAAATGAAAATAAATACAAAAAAAATTTTACAATTACACTGCAATGTGACACTCTTATATTTGGATCTTATAAGATTTTTAAACCCTGTGTTGAGAATTTTCAAATGTCAAGTTTTTAGTCTAACTTACATGAGTAGTAGCAGCAGTGTGAATTAATGGTGTGGGCTCGAAAATGCAAACTTCAGGTCCATATGCAGCTGCTATTTTTCCAGTATCAGTGCTGCAGTCTAATGACCCAATTCGAACATAGCCATGAATAGCACCAGGGATGATTTGGACACGCTCAAAGTTAGAAGCTAATATAACTATGTTACATCCTGCAGCATATGCCTGTCAAATTAACATATTAAATTAAACAAAGTGAAAAAATTTACAAATACAATTACATGTAACATTTTACAACATTGTTATTTAAATTTAGTTCAGTGGCAAACACTTTGTATTCAAGGAAATTCACTTCGTGTAACGTCAGGTGATGTACGAGGTTTGTCAGACAAACAAAAGTGATAAGAATGTTTGCAAAACTTTGTCCATTACATTATCTATTAACTTGATGCTATGCTGTCCTAATTTACTGTTTTTATCAAAAAGGGAGGACAAAAACTTTGAAGATGTTATAAAATAGTTACTCACAGTAAACGGAATTCCTTCCACAGAACCAACAGCAAAACATTGATCTCCTGAATTACAGGCACCACTTAGCACTTGATGACAGTTCATAATGAATTGTACTAATCTCACCTAAACGTTCATAAGATATGCTAATTTCAGATCTACACATCTAAAATGGTTGTCCATAATTAGAAAACCAAGAATATCTAACCATTTTTGATCTAAAATTTATACACCAATAATCACGACTTTACCTACTCTTTGTCGCTCGCTTCACACATCGAATCGACCAAAGACCAAGGGAGACATGACGTCGTACATAAAGGCAATTATACATTGTCAATATTCCATAGCAAGGTTATCAATAAAATTGACAGTAAAATAGATCCATTCAATTCATTGCGTTCGGATGTATGTATAATCTATACCAGATTCAAAAAAATCTTTGTAAACAAACCATTGCCGAATTTATATTCGTCAATTTCATCCAGAATCTCACTTCCAAGACACTAAAATTGCACACCAGTAACCCAGAAAACACTGCCGCTTATTTATTAGGGTTTGAGCCAAAATAAATGTACATTTCTCACATGGCTCTTGTGAGAAACATTTCTTACGTTTCTCACAAAAATAAAAAACGTTTCTCACATTTCTCACAAAGTACAATTACACAGGTAACTTTTTACTGGTGAACAAATAGGTACCGATGACATTCATGATTCAGATGTACAGGAATAAACAAAAGATTCAAGATAGATTTGTTTTGATTGTGGAAGTGTCATAGGCTGTAAAATTAACTATGACAATCAAATGGCTGATTTTTGCGCCAAAATGTTATGTCATAATTATTTTTTTAACCTAACGTTTGAATTGGGGTATCATTAGATAGGTATTTAAAAATATTTTTTAGGTTGCTTATACGTGTTTATTCCCGCTGTCCACCTCCTGCTTTGCACCCGCGGGTGGACTGTAACACAAATGTTTTAAAAATTCTCGCTGTCCACCTCTGGGGGACAACGAGATTTAAATTAAATAGTGATTTCTTTTAATTAGTTGTGAAAAATTTTACGATAGAGTAGTATTCTACTTGTAAATAATATTGTACCTATTCAAACAACTTAAAAATAACTATTGTTGCTAAATGACTATTTCTTATTTCTAGTTTTTGTAAAATAATTCAATTACAGGTACATTGTTTATTAAACATCTTCTTAACATATTCTATAAATAGTTTGTAAATAACAAAGGCGCCTTGAGCGTTGGAATGCGATACCAGTACCTAGCGACCCGTAATCTAAACACAGAATCAGCAATTCTGTCGAACCAACGTCATCTTGTGCACTTTTGTAATAAGTTTAGTGTAAGATAATATTATGTGAGTCACAGATTTTAAAGTTGGGTAAAAATTTTTCGCCTTTGGTTTTTGCTCTCCAATGTATTATTAAAATATAATATCACTTATGAGATACAAGATGTTTGTTTGTTGAATTTTATAAAAATTCAACAAAGGTTCTGTAAAATTTTTTTTTAAAAGAAGGTGTGCCATGTAGCGGCTATACATTGTTAGCAAAGTCAGCAAAACCCCAAACTGGACTCCGCGTGTTATAGGGAGCCAGTCGTCTGCGGAACACCGCCTCGCTAGGTTCAATTTGTATTACGTAAGATAAGGACTAATTTATACTAACTTATATAATTACATTTATAGTTTGAAACATAATAGACTCAGTGAAATCAAAAAGGTTTTTTATTAATCTCGTCACTACCTCTAAAAACTAAAGGCATGTCTGGAAATACGATAAGCAGTAAAATAATTATTAATTATTGCAGGACGCTTGAAAAATGCTCGTAATCAATAAAGGTCCAAAACTATTTTGGTACCACGAAATACCCGTGGTATCGTTCGCGTATCCCTTGGGGAACTAACTTTATTTCTGGGTCAAAGATATCATCTTTGCTTCTCTATACTAGATTACACGTATTTTCTGCATCTTTTCGACAAAGCGAAATTATAGTTTATAATAACCAGCATCAGGTAGAAGACTATCAGGAATTAATGCGGATAACGGATAAGCGAAATCATAGTTTATAGATACCCGCGATCACTTATGAAAAACCATCGGAAGAAATAACAAGTCACTATCGTTTATTCTTGATTGTTAGTTCTAATTTTCGAACTTTTAGTACAACTTTTACAGCATACTTAATATTAAACTGTTAAGTTACTCGTTGGTATAAGACGTGCGCTTGTTACCACGCACGAAAAAAGGATAAATATACTTGCCAGGACCGGGGTTGATCAAGTAAAAAGACTGAAAGTTTTAGAATAAGTCAAATGACATACTCTTAAACTGTCCGAAGTTACCTAGTGCCCTAAAAGGACTACCTGTTTAATTGTATACCATCTGAAGAATGAAGCGACGAAATATAATATAATTTTACTCTACATATAGTTTCAATTATTGCTTTAACAATTGTTCAAAGACTTTTCCGACGCAAGATGTAAGATCAATAGGTCTATAAGAATTTGGTTTTAATGAATTTAAAATGAAAACAATTTGACTTCCAGGAGTGTATCATCGTTCTGCCAAAGATTATACTTTCCTTAAATCAAGCACTCCTTTTTTTACAGAGTTTTTCAAAAAAAACGTAAGGAATAAGGAAGCATTATTCTCGCTAGAACATAAAGCTGACAATGATTATCATAAAGCTGTTTTTGTTCACTAAAAGGAGAAATAGGATAATTATTAACATAGTCTGCAGTATTTTTCACTAAAAACCATTGTACCTATCCATAATTGTCTAATGAAATTTTAACATATAATTCTAGATTTTTGTTCAGTGGAAGGAATAGAATGAGCTAAATCAGAATCCCAGTTTTCAGTGTTAGTTTTATAAGAGATTTTTGAGCCCCGAAGGATTTTTAAAATTAAATAATACACTTTAGAGTACTGAACAGCTTCTGAGCATTTGTCATTATACCGTGGCAGTGGAGTTTTCTTTGGACTTTCTATGACAAAAACTATTGAGAGAAGTATTACAAGGAGAACAAACAATAAGTACTGTAAGGTAAAGACTTATAAATTGCAGAATTCAAGAAAGCATAAATGAGATTACAGGCATCCTAATGTTGTAGAATTCTGATACTGTGTGGGCTTCTCCCATATATTTCACATATACATATTTCATTATTCCGCCGCGCTTCACCAGTCAGAACTTGCACTCGACGCAAGCGCACGTATTCTTTCTCTCTCGCTCTTTCCTTTGTCTTGCGCTTACTATTGTTTTCGGTTGCTTAATTCTAACGGACATTTTTGCTATCTCTTACGGACCCGCTTGCCTCTATAATACAGAACTTATTTGTGTTTGTGCATAATTAAATTATACACTGTCATCGCCCTTTTGTGAATATCTTTGTGGAAGTGAAATACATGTTACTGTTCTGTTTACGTAACAAACTTTTGTTTACTTGCAAACACCCTTACTTCCAAAACTGAATACCAAGCCATTCTGAATCAAAATTTTTAACATATATTTTCCAATCTACCAATTTAAATTTAGGGTATGCATTTATTATCCTTATATGAGTATACAGTTGAAATATTGATTAAAAAATTAATGTTTACAGGAGGGTGATATTTATTGAGTGGATCATCATAGACAGACCAATCACAAGAAAGAGCTGTTGGAGCTGAGTTGGAGAGACCAAGGTTAAATCTAAGGCATTGAGACATCACACGAGAAAACTAACTTTGCTCGCCATACCATTATTCAAAAGGACCAATTTGCTATCATCTACTATTTCCTATATATCTGAAGAATGAAGCGACGAAATATAATACATGATTAAACGCACTTCCAAGTGAAGTTCTACCGCTATAATATGCGTCGCTTCTTTCGAAGATATGTAAAGGACCCGTCCCTCCCTGAATCCATACAAAAGTTTTGTATTGATCTTTAAAAAATGAAAACTTGCAAGGACCGGGATGGATCAAGTAGACAGACGGCGCCTCTGCTGAGTGGAAAGTTTTTTGAATGAGTCAAATGTCCTACTCTAAAACTGTGTGAAGTTACCTAGTACCTTAAAAGGACTACCTGTTTTATATACTATCTTCGAATGAAGCGACTCATATATAGCGATAGAACTTCACTTGAAAGTTCGTTTAATCATCTATTTTACCTGCTTATCATTTAAGATTTCGTAAGGGAATGTCGGCACGTAAAAGGAGTTGCCTGCTGGATATTAAAAACAGTTCAAACAAGGAAAACTTTTTAATGTTCTTGTACTTTGATGTTGCAGGAGCTTTAAATCGTGTTAATATTGATGTTCTGTATTCTGAATTGTAGACTATGGGTGTTCCAAACGAGATTGTTTTTAGGATAAATGACTTCTTGATTAACAGGGAAGTCTAATAATATGGTCCAAGCCTTGCTTGTGTCGAGGTTTTTCAAGCTCTTTCTACGCTAATTTGAAATCTGTAAAACTTTCGTCATTCAAATCAAATGTTTAATTTTCTTCAAATTGGTGATATATGCATAATAAACTCATCAATAAACATTGAAAGGGCTGCAAAATAGCTATTGCCATGTTAGAAGTAAAATAATCAAACATGATGCACATATTTAAATCGACAACGACTCTTGGACGTGTGGAACATACACATGTGCTAGGAAAGGTTTGTGGCTTACAAAATATGAGTCAATGTTCTTTATTTTTAAGAAAAATATTGAAAAATGAACTCGCAACTGCGGAAAGATTGTAGAAATTAGTAGCCTCTTTCAATTGACATTACCAAGAGCCTTTGAAGGAATTTCTGTCCGTTATTCATGATACACAATTCAAATTTTTTGTCAAAAAGGTGAAATCATTCATTCAAAAAATGAATGGGTCTCGATAGCTTCGCCATCATTCGTGAATTATCTGTAGCGTGAAGTTCGTTATTATGATTCAACTGTCAAATTCAAAGGGATCGCGATAGGTGCTGAAGTTACACAATGAGGCCCCAGGTTACGCAGCGGTTGAACACAGGCCGTCTCGTTCTCCTTAGGAAGGGAGCGCGTCCAGTGGAATTCCCATCTGCTTACCACCTGATAGTGTTGCTCGACGAGGAAGCCAAACTCTTTGTACAGAGAGATAGAGTGGTGGCCACCCGGATCGTTGAGCACCTAGAGGATGTCGGACCGGATCTGGCAGACTGCCAGGTTGGATTCTGCAGGGGTAGATCTACGTTGACGCAATACAGCGGGTTACGTCCTTGGCGCAGAACGCGATCACCCAGGGTAAGGTCGTGTTGACTGTGTCTCTGGACATCGCCTGGAGCTGTAATAGGGAAGGGCTCCGTACCTGCACCGGGTCGTCGGAGACTAACTGTCTGGGCGTGCGGTGGAGTACCCCGGTCGAGACCAGCGGTGTCGGCGCGAGATGTCGTGTGGCGTTCCTCAGGGGTCGGTACTAAGCCCACTTCTATGGAATATCGGCTACGACTGGGTCGTCGACGAGCCACAGTGCCAGGTGTTGGCGTAGTCAGCTACGCGGGTGACACGTTAGTCACTGCTCGAGGTAAACCATAGGGATGCTTCCTTGCCATCCACCGCTATCGCAGCATCCGTGGTGGGCCGCGTACGGTGATTAATTGGGTTTTGATGAGGTTCACGGGTGGCACCCGAAAAGTCCCAGGCCGTGGCTATAACGTGGTTATAGTATGCAGAACGCGCCGCCCGGGAACGCCCATATCTTCGTATCCGTGTCCACATAGACGTGAAGCCGTCGATGGGCTATTTGGGACTCATCTTAGATACCCGGTGGAACTTCGGCCCCCACTTTCGCTGCTCAGGATGACTATGGTCTTGTGACGGCTACTGCTCAGTCTCGGCGGACCTGAAACGTCATGTCAGCGTCTCTACGCGTGTATATAGAGGTCACCTGCCTGCACTGTAGGAACTGGAGGCAGAGTGAACTGGAGACAGAGATGAGCTGCGCCAACGCGCTACCGAAGCGTGGGAGTCCAGCCTGGCGCTTCCAAGCCCCGGACTTTGTACTATTGAGGCAATTCGTCTGGTCATACAGCAGTGGTTGGGTGCGATTCGGTTTCCTGACTTAACGTCTGACTCAGGTGTTGTTGCGGGTTTTGCGCCGGCTGGGAAGATGCTGCCGTATGTACCCTTCGAAGCCCCGAAGACACCACGACCTGACGAACCACGGAGTGACACCCGACTTGATCGAGTGCAGGTTGGAGCGCAGTGAAAACAACACGTCTTCAAAGTATGAACGTTTATTGCGGATACAAATAAACCTTAAGTTTAAACAACCCTATGAACCGCAATTGTTCCTGTAGTTCAGTTTCTTTCTTCAGACCTCTTCACTGGCCTCCGGATACACCGAACAACGCTTACGTCGTCTAGGGTCTTCACTGGCCTCCGGATTCACCGAACAGCACTTTCTTTCTTCTAGTTGGATTCTTCTGAACTTTTCTTCTTAGACTGTTTCTTTCTTCTTGTTAGTTGTTGTTTTCTTCGCTGCAGGCACCGAACTGACTTCCATAGCTCGGCGTGCGCCTGTTATACAAATTTCGCCCTAAATAATTCCAGCGCTCTGATTGGCTGGCGCGTTTGTGCAATTTGCACCTAATTACACTTAAGTTTTACTTAGATTCTAAACTTTACATTGAATTATCTTTGAAACTATTAAGCAAAACTATTGCAATATTATATTCAAATAATAGAGTGAAACGATTCCTATATGTTTACATAAATATCAATTTGATAAAATTCAATACCAAAAACTTTCTAGAACAAAGACTATCTCAAAACACCGTTTGCACCGGCAGACTACTTACTTAGCCTAACTTTGTACCTAAGGCGAAACGGTTACAAACATAATTTTATCATTTTACATTATTAAAATATGCAAACCTTCTAATTACAATTAGATTTTAACATAATCAAACAAGATATAACTACCAATTAGGAACATATACAACAACAAATGTTTTCTCATTATTCTCTTCAAATACGTAAAACACCATGAAAATAACTATTACATTTCAATAAAAGAAAACAATTTACACATTATTATCAATAAACCATTACAATAAACCCTATAATTACGTAGTTATTCAACAAGAAAATATCTAACAATATTACGTCATATATTACTTCAAATGCGTACTTTATTATATGAACCTATATACAATAACGTTATATCTACCATTATGTACCTAATCTGATACGAAATAACCATAAAATTACCACAATTATGACAAATCTAAACAAATAACCTAGGTCTTATTTCTATCTAAGACATACATAAAGCTTCTCATATTACGCTTATCTATCAATGAAATCTCTAAGAACTTTATTAAACACAAATATCATCAATTCAACCATAAGTCAATGTTATCAAAATAGCGTTAAAATATACCTAGGTTCCTATAACATCCTAATTTCCTATAAGAATCTTATTAGTACTTGCTTACGTCACACTCGAAAATAACCACCCATCCGAGGACGGCCGCAAGTAGTGAGGGCGTGGACTAGCGTTATTTACAAAACTATTATATGACTATGTCCCTATTATGCCGAATCCGTTTCATGTTGCGTCGCTAACAGGTGTTCTCGGGACATCGTTACGACTTACCTGTTTTGGATCGGTCGGGAACTGACTGCCAGGTGCCACGAGACAGGGCGGCTTGCATCGCTGAGAGCTTCCTCGCTCCGCAATTCCATGAGCCTTCGCTGGCAGTTTCGGGAGATTACACCTACGGTCCAAGGTTCGAGGCGCACCATCGCATGAGGGACCTCTACCTGTCGGGACGTCTCCGGCGCTGCACAGCGCGCCGGCTAATGCTGTCGGGCCGCAAACGGAATGCCCAAGCTTCTCAGATTCATATGAAAATTTTCCTACTTCAAAAAAAAAAAGTACATAATTCCCCAGTACAGCCAAGAATGTTCAAGTAAGGCAATAGGGATACTTGTAAAGTATTCTTATGAACTGGTTTCCCCTGCAATTTTTTAAGTAGGTTGGCGTGAGTTTTTCGGTCATTATTAAGTATCGAAGGTCTAAATGAAAGTTGGTATTTCCGGCAGTAGACAAGACATCATTAATTTAAAAAAAGTGCAGTTTATGATCGATTGTATTTCAATGTTTGGAATCTGGTAGCATGGTCACTGTGAGCGGCCTGTCAAAACTGACACATAAACGTTACTTTGTTGATGTTTTTATTATGCTGCGTTCCGTTTGCCGATTACAGCGCTCACAGCGCTCATATACCCGTTCCGATTGCCCGTGAGCGCGCTCACAGCGATATCGATACGTCATCAATGACGTCATAAATGCCGCCATCTTCCCGCTCACAGTGCCCAAGCTACGGAGCATGGTCGCTGTGAGCGGCCTGTCTAGCCTGACCGATGACGTTACTTTGTTGATGTTTTTATTAGTAGATTCAAGATTTTAAAAGCTTGCTTATTAATTTTATTTTGTAATAATATAAAAAAATGGCTCCTGCTTCATTCAGGGTCAAAGATCTTACTGAAATTGCAACTTTAGACTTAAGCGACGAACAATCAGAATGTTAGCGCGATATTTACCGTTCCGATTGCAATAGCACTAATAACACTTTTAGCGCGCTCAAACGAATCGGAACGGTTTTGAGCACTTTTAGCGCTGTGAGCGCTGTAATCGGCAAACGGAACGCAGCATAGCTTTTACAGACCGCTCACAGAGACCATGCTCCGTAGATTGGGCACTGTGAGCGGGAAGATGGCGGCGTTTATGACGTCATTGATGACGTATCGATATCGCTGTGAGCGCGCTCACGTGTAATTGGAACGGGTATATGACCGATGTGAGCGCTGTAATCGGCAAACGGAACGCAGCAATAGTCGTTATGATGTCGTTTGACTGACATTTCAATGAATGACGTACAGACTGCCTTCATTCTTGGATGTATCTGTAAAAAGGATAGATTTTACGCTAAATTAATAAATGTTAGTTAAATTTTCCGCCAATCTTAATATAATAAAAGTTAATATATACGATTTAATGATTCTATGAAAAACACGGTGAAGTTGAAAAGGTGATTCTATGTGATATATCTATCTGTTTTTATCGGCATACAAGAACAGGCATCCAGAGATAAGGTAAGAGATAAGCTTTTTTATTTTCACACAGAAGAGTTCTGCATATGTTGCTATTATTCAAATAATAAGCATTTTTTATAGATTAAATATTTAAAAATAACGCAATTAGAAAACAGTCATATGGTCATCATGTTTCATTCACTCTGATGCTTTTCCTTCTGAATTGTCTTTTAGTCATGGGTACCTATCTTTTTGACACAAAGTCTTTTATGTGTTATTGTTATTATGATTATATTGTTTTAATCAAATAATTGCAAGACAGTGTTAGCAATTGTATTTATGCATAAACACTAGATTTGTTTACAAACATTGGCAAACATTGACAAAAATTTACATACATCTTACAGCAGATAAGTAAAAGTATTGTGCAATTACTCAAAACTCATTGAAATCTTGATTTGAGTAAAGTAATTAACTTTAAGAATAATTTGATAGTTAAGTAATAAAGCATTTCTTAATGTATTGTCAATTTAATGATTTTGGTAAAGTAATAGTTTAGGATTTTCAATTATGGCCTGAATGGCTTTACAATCAAAAATATAGGATCATAATTTGGTTTTTAATCATACTGTTTTGTGATATATTTATTCTATTTAATTTATTTCATATGTTTAATTTGATACATAAAAATAATTCCCTAATAAAATATTATATTGAAAGTCAATCATGCCAAAACTCTGGTATTATTGGAGTAAATTTAGGAGATCCAGCTGTCATTTTTCTCAATGGCAGTATTGCTCTGGATGAAATCTTAATATAAGGAACTACTACCACTTTTGTAGTGTAGTGTCTGTGAATAACCATGAGGCATGACATTGCAATGCATGTGTATCTTGAGAAGTCTGTCTGTCTCCTCTGCATGCACTCAAGCTCAATAATCTCTTTCATGCTCATAAAGCATGAAGGAGACTGTTTTGTTTTGCCTTTGCTAGTTTAATGAATAAGAAGTGATGCCTTTTTCACCAAATTCATAAAACAGGTCCTCCAGAGAACAGAAAAAAGATGGATTCAGAATTTGGGAAACTATGTGAACAATTTTTGTTATTTGTTAAACCTTAACTATTATTTATCAAATATTTTTATATTTGACACAGAGTGAGTTTTTAATTTAAATTTCAAAATATTGTGTGAGCACTTGAACTTACTGAGGTTTGCCCCATACCATTAAAGTGGGCAATGTTTGTACTAAGGGTATCTTACTGGAGAGAACCAAGAGAATGTATTATTTAAAATCATAGGCGTATCCCACAGCTAGTGTACGGAAAGGAACCCCAAATGAAAGTTTTTATTTGAACACAATAGGCCATTTATTTCAAAAATTATAGCAATTTATTTACATAGCTTCAAATTTCCCGAATAAAAAATTACAAACATCATAACTCCTACAACAAAGCGAAATAACTTGAGCTGAACTTTGTTAAAGTCTTCATAATACCGAAATGTCCTCCCGTACGCGAGTTGTCGTGTATCTGCCTCATCACTTCACTAAATAACGACTTAGGTAAAACAATTAATTTCTTATCACACTTTCACTTATTATACATTTATATAACACATTATTTGATATCGTAAAACCTTTATATACACTTCGTCGGCTTGCCGATACAGCTCCACGCCACCTACGACAAAAATTATCTCCCTCTTGGTGTCATGATAAATTATCTTCTTCGATCGAGAATACTTGTAGACCATCTTCTACTTCTTTTTCCGGACTAGTTTCATCTTCTATTAGTGGGTTTCGACTTAGAAAATCCGCTACAACGTTCTGTTTTCCAGAACAATGTACAATTTCATAGTCGTGTGCTTGGATCGCCAGAGCCCGTCTGGCTAGTCTTCCAGCCATGTCTCTTCTTGTCCTTAACCAACATAATGCCTTATGATCTGATCCCCATAAATAATGTATAATGTTTTAAATAGTTTAATGACCACACTAAACTTAAACATTCTTTTTCAGTTATTGAGTATTTTTTTCCCGCTTCTGTTAGTTTTCGTGATGCGAAGCATATTGGTAACAATTCTTCTTGTTGACCTTGCATTAAACATGCTCCCACTGCCTAATCACTCGCATATATAAGATATATTATCTTGTACATCATTTTTTATCATTAACGAAATGCTGTCATAATGGTAGTTCAACCATTAACGATATTATTTTATCGAACACCTTTTGTTCTTGTTGTGCCCAAATAAATTTCCTACTCTTTTTTATTAAATCCGTTAAGGGCAGACTTAATAAAGAAAAGTCTTTTATAAATATTCTATAATACGAAAATAAACCCAATATCGATTTCTTCTAAAATCACTAAACGAATCACTAGGCGGAATTTAAATCTAAACGGTCGTAGAGTTTCGCCCCATTTAGTAGTGTGATGATATCCTCGATGAAAGGTAAAGGGTATGTAATTACCTTCTTATTGAGCTTTCTATAATCCACACAAAGTCTCCATGTGTAGTCTAGTTTTTTCACTAATACTACCGGTGATGCATACGCTCTTCTAGATTTTCTAATCATATTGTTTTCCAGCATATTAATTTGTTGGCGTATAATTTTATGTTCTTCGTTCGATATTCTATACGGTGCTCTATGGACTGGTTTCATCTATTGTATCGATCGTGACCTCGACTATATTACACTTTCCTAAATCTTTTTTTTTTTGAACGCAAATGTCGATCTATATTTATTTCATATTTCTAATAATTTAACCTGTTCCTCCATCGACAAATTCGGTAGATAAGTTAAATTCATTTTCACTTGGTTTAGTTACCACTACTTCCCACAATCTACCATCGTTTTTATCTACTAAATTAGAAAAATAAATATATTCATCCTTACTTAATTCATGTAAAATCTCTATTACCTGAAGGGTATTTTGGTTTACATCTTTAACATTAAAATTATTAACTTCATTATTTCTAATAAAGCTACAAAATATAATCTCGTTAAATTGAACATGACCTTTTTCAAAGTTTAATATTGCGCCAGACTTCTAAAAGAAGTCTTGCCCGAGGATCAAATTCCTTTCAATATTATTAATGACCTAACAGTTTTGTACTAAAACAACATGTTCAATTTCCAACCGTAATTGTATTTTACCTATTATATCCTGGATGCGCCTGTATGACCTGTATCAAGTAAAGCAGGAAAATTATCATTTCTAATTTTTACTATATATTTTCTTGAATAGTCGACGTCAATGGTGTCCCCAGCTGTCTGATTGACGCTGATTGTAATCCAGGTTCATCGCATTTGGGCGAATCTCCTTGTTGCAATCTTCAATTTTTTTTAAAATATTGGGAACGATTAACTGTATTAGGCGTAATTTCTTCCCCTCATGGTCCCATTATTCATAGCGATCGGCGTTTCAAAATTTTCACCTTCATTCCCAGGTGACGTCGCAGAACGTACTGATGTTGGTTGTGACACTTTTGTCGTCGTTGTTGTCGATGAGATATGAATTGGGAGATTTAAATTTACTTCTTGCTGACTAGTAAAAATATTCTATGATATAGTATGATAGTTTGCTTCAGTGATGTTTTATTTTCATAAACTTGGGAAGCTAAGCGACACTTATTTACATTCGTGCTATATTTTATGAAAATGGTTAACTTTTCTCTCTTATGATTGCACCGGTCTTAGTTGCGCACATGTCTAAAACATAGTAGTACGTCAAAATATCTTCCTCAGCTTGTTGTTTCCTTGAATGAAAGGCTGCAACTTGCTCTACTTTTCTGCCGAATTCTTCGGTAAATATTTCTTTTTATGTCTTTGTACGTTGCGCACAAGTCAATAACTTTTTTATAGAAATATAGCGCCGGCCCTTCTAAATATAACTATTCTTTTTGTTTCGTCGTCGTATCGATTTACTGCAGCTATTATGTCGAATTGGTTTATAAATCGCTTACCCCAATAGTGGAAACAATACCATTGTATTTTATCACAGAATTGGCCATCTTGTCAGGAAAAATATTATTATATACATATTTTTTTATCCTTCATTTTCTGGATTCTATATTTTTTGGTAGCAAACCTCCTGGTTTCCTGAAATATCTGAAAAAGTTAAGATATATACCCGGCGCCTCCACCATGTAACGTACCGGGTTGGTGGAGGGTTATACTACTTAATTAATAAATACTTTTAGGCAATTCAAATTACTATATTTGCATTTTTCTTATATTAATTACAATCTTCTATATTATGTTAATGCTATTGAGGCAGCTGCCATACATATTTTAATCAAATTACAAATTATGACAGACTTGTAAGTTGCCAGCAAGTTTGTTTAAAATATAAAGACAACCAAACGTTGCAATACTGTTAATGCAGTAGCGTACCAAAACATTCTGGAAACAAGTCTCGTGCCTTCTCGAACGTTGAAACATCGTAATGTTTACACCTTTCAACAAGAGCTGCTTCCTGTCACACTGCGAAGATTACCAAGGCTTGGTTTAACCGGAATTAGATCCCTACAATGGAGTGGCTGTCAAGTTTTATAGTCCAGATTTGTCACCGATTGAGACCCTATGGTGGAAAATGAAGAAAATGCTGCGCAAGTATCCAGCAATGTTGAAAAGCAATCTAAAGAAAAATTAAATCTGTCTGTGACTTATTAACTACACAAAAATGTGAAGAATTGGTAGCAACGATCCACGAAGAATAAAGGCCGTGATCGGTAGACGAACTATTTTGCGCCGTTGAATGCGATGGACGAAGTTTATTACGTGGATGGTTCCCCAAGAATTTATTTTATTTAGTGTGTACTAAATAAATATACACATGTAAAACAAAAACAATGAATACATAGAAAATAAATCCATATAAAATACAATAAACATACATATACAATACATCAATATATACATACCTATATAAATATAAATCAAGAACTTGTTAATAAACTAGCGAAATAGTAGCAAAGTCTTAATTTATTTATATTATTATAAAAAAAGTATAAATAGGGAAATATTTTGTTCCTTTTTAAAATTTAAAATAAACTTTATTAAGTGTTCAAAACCACTGTGTATTTATTAGACTAATGAAGTTAAATTATCTAAATTTTACTTCGAATATTAGACACTTGTAATTTGGCATTAGACGAACTCTTTTGCATTGGGGCTCGTAATAGACGTTTATGAGTGTACAGACCCTGGTCTGAATCTTGCTGCGACGTCACGTCGACGGAGACATAAAACTTTTATAAATAGTCCACTACTGGATTAACAAAAGATTTCGCCGTAGTGTCCTAACTGTTCCGTTCCATTACCATTTACGTTGCAGGGCGTTCAATATTGTGCTTGTCATGCGCAGTTTTTAGCCTGGAATTTTAAGTTTTACTTGTTATCCTTCATTTTGATAAGTTAAGCTTTTTCTCAGTGTGGTATAACAAAAAGTTATTTCTGTATTTTGTGCAACACCTAACATTTATTCCCAAATAGCAAATGTAAAAAGAACATTTCGAATATCCAATTCTGTTTCTATTTTCAGACACTAAATGTACTGTAGGTATGTATTTGGTTTACTGTAAGTAGTGAGTACTATGGACGTCCGCGTAAGTGGTTGATTACATTGTAAGCCAAGTACGCGTTGGGCACCAATTGTGTTATTCGGTATGTAAATCGTAAGTGCAAATAAGAGTAGATTGACTTGAACGGAGTAGCGCTAGCTCATTTCTTTAGTAAAGAGGTCGCCTTGGCGTTAGTACAATTCTTCCTATCCTTACCGCCACAATAACGACGATGACCTGATTGTGTTTCGATTAAGTGAAAATAACAGGAAGATTAGTTAAGAGGAACATTTGCATTCCAACTGAAGCTTGTGATCGGCAACGTATCTTTAATCAATATAAATAATTTAAAAACCTACTATTAATTGTGCCCATGGACGCCACTCAACATTAGGTGGATCCTGCTTTCATTTTTGTTTGGAGGCAGTATATCAAAAAATATAATTTTCCTAATTTATAAAATTAGGATGGATGACGAAAAATGACTTAAGCAGTTATAAGTATGTTAATTTTATGACAAATTAAAATTAATGTAAATCGTATAACTTGACTAATTCTTTTCTTAATTAGCCATACCAAATTGCTGATTGCGATACTAAAACTATACATAGAAAAGTAAGAAACCAGTGTATAGGGTGACTTGTAATTCGACGTATTCCTCTTAATAATACAACTAATTTCCAACAAAATTAACTATGATGTCCCTAATACCAAGTAGGTCCGTTACCGAGATATTCCATATTTTTGGTTTAAAAAATACCCTTTATTAACTACGAAAAGTTCAATAAATAAAAAAACTAGTGTTTTGAATAAAGTTGTTTAAATTTTTATCAGTTAACCATTTTAAAATAAATTTTAACAAAAACATTTAAAATAAATTTTGTCATGTGGTGGATTTAAAAGTTCGCGCTGCCTAACACAGATAGCGTTGTCATATTATTATAAAACTACTCTACTACTATTATTATAAAACCCTCATATTAAACCTAGACTCTGTCAGTCTCTGTGCAATTTTTCTCTGAGATACATACGTTATTATTTATTTTATTGAACATTAAGTGAGAGTAAGTTTCACTAATTTTGAAAATGGATAGTTTAGTTAGAGCACCGTGCCGTGATCAAATACCTCCACAAGAAACACTTAACTCCAAAGCAGTTTCATGAAGATATGGTGGCTACTTTAGGAACATCTGCTCCTTCGTATACAATGATAAAGAAGTGGACAGCTGAATTTAAACGTGGACGAGAGAGCATGAAAGATGACCCTCGCTCTGGACGGCCTTCTACAGCTACGACTTCGGAAAACGCCTAGGGATTTCATATGAACATACACAAAATATGATCGTTAACGAATTGGGGTTCCACAAGGTGTTTGCAAGATGGGTTCCGCGGCTCCTTTCAGTTGAACAGAAACGAACTCGGCTCACGATTTCTAGAGACTGTTTAGAGCTTTTTCAAGCTGCTAAAAACGAATTTTTGACAAGGTTTGTTACTATGGACGAAACATGGGTTCATCACTATACTCTTGAATCCTAACAATGGAAAGATCCGGATCTCCGACCCCCAAGAAAGCCAAGGTGTGTTTTTGAGTAAACAAGGTAATGACATACAAACCTCACAAACAATATAAGAGTGTGCAGTAGTATGATGAATTTATAGTTAGACCTCTTTATAAGTAATCAACCAAGATAAAACCCTCAGAATCCTAGAGAACCGATGCCATTACCTTGTTTACTGATAAATACGCCTTGGCTTGCTTGGGGGTTGGGAATCCGGGTGTCTTCCTTTGTTTGGATTCAGAAGTATAATGATGAACCCCTGTTTCATCCATTGTAACAAACCTTGCCAAAATTCGTTCGGAGCAGCTTGAACCCATCTTGCAGACACCTTGTGTAAACCTAAATCGTTAACGATTATATTTTGTGTACATTTATATGAAATCCTATACCTACTATTTGCGCTGTAGCATGGTGCGGGCACATGAGTATATAAATGGAACAGAGACAAACTTCTTAAGAACGTGAAAATTTTTTACTTATTTAGGTAGGGTTGTCACAACAAATTAAACAAAACATTTGTTAAATAGTTTTATTATTCAGTATAATAGAATTCTTCACAAATTACTAACTCTAATAATTTTCTTTTTATGGTGTGGTAAATTCTGAATCTAACATATAGTTTTTTTCAAGTAATCTAAAGGGAAACACTCACATGGCAGTATTATTCATACACACAGTACAGTAAACAACCATTATAAATAATAAAATACCACGTGTTTACATTAAAATATTTAAACTTGCAACTAACAAAACAAACAAGGTGCGTCGCAATGACCTTGAGATTGTCAACTGGCTGTGCCTTTTGACAATCTCTTGACAAGTCTCGCCGCGTACGCGACAAGCGGCCAGTAGTCACGCACACATGCCCCGCGTGCTTGTAGTAGTGCAACCGATTCGTGCTGTTGTATGAAGTTTGGTCTCTGTTCCATTTATCTACCCATGTGGTGCGGGTGACTGTTGCCTGTATTACGTTGACATTTGTCAGTACCACATGATACGTCCATGGTGTTACGTTATATACGCATAAAACTTGCTTGATTTTTCTTTCAATTAGATTTTATTTGTAGAATAGAACATTTTGGTTGGGTTTAATATAATTTACTAGATCAATTAGTGATTTACTATTTTACGAATGTGGTACAGCTGAAATACTAGTCATAATTTGTAAATCGCGGCAACTTTTAAGAGTGAAACTAAATTTGTCTATGGCTTTACGTTATACGTATGAAACATTGCATATTTCTTTAATTTCATACAAAGATAGTTTTGATAATATGACAACGCTGTGTATGTTAGGCCATGAACTTTAAAATCCACCTAATATAAGACTTATTATAGAAGATTAAACGAACTTCCAAGTGAAGTTCTATCGCTATTATATGAGTCGCTTCATTCGAAGATAGTATTTTATTAACAAGGCAGTCCTTTTAAGGTACTAGGTAACTTCGCGCAGTTTTAGAGTATGTCATTTGACTTATTCAAAAAACTTCCGTCTGTTTACTTGATCAACCCCGGTCAACAAGGCTTCATTTTTTAGAGATCAAAACAAAACTTTTGTATGGGTTCCGGGAGGGACGGGTTCTTTATATGTCTTCGAATGAAGCGACTCGTATAATAGCGATAGAACTTCACTTGGAAGATCGTTTAATCTTCTATTATATTTCGTCGCTTCATTCTTCAGATAGTATTTAATTAACAAGATAGATTTTTAGAGATCGAATTTGGTTTTGTTTTGTTTTTACAAATTATAATTTATTTAAATACGTTTATTCATTAAATTCCTTACTTTAGTACATAATTTAAGAATCCAGTAACCTTTAGATATTTATTACATACTTGGTGATTGCCAAACTAATTAAATCAATAAACAGAACAATGTAACTTTAATTAATCTCTTTATTGGAAGATATTGGGTGGTTTGTACCTTTATTGAGTACGGACAAGGCACAGTCGTTTAGTAGGTCTAATGTAGGTTTATACTAAAATGAGCTGAACACACTCATGTCACGCCGCTCGTAGCTAGCGTCTGCTTTATCCACTGACTTAGCGTCTGACTTGACGCGGCTCTGTGAGGGGCCTTTCATGTTACAAACAAGAACCCCGAGTTCGAAGCTTTAATATTTTACGTCACAAAAAATATAATCTTTTAGGGTCGAAAAGGACATATCATTATGTTATGTTTAAAGATTGGCAAGGATAACGATTTGGCGCTGTGGTTTTAATGATGTTTATTATGTCTTAATTTAATGTCTGGGCCCTATATCCGGTGCATACAGCTAACGATGTAACGGTAACTTTTTGGTAATTTTTTCTAAATTAAAGTATTATAATAATTAGAAAGCTGATTAAGAACTAAATTTGGATTCCTAGAAAAATGTGTAAGTACTTCGATTTAGTTGCTTTAATTTTATAGGCTTCTTGTAAAATTTGCCTCATCAGTGCCCATATCTTCGGCTAACAATAGAGACAAGGCTGAAAGGTTTGAATTTAATGAACCGAATGAACAACCCTTATTAAATTGCTCATTTAAAAAACAAAGAACTAATAAAACAGGTTTTTGAACATATCATCATTACGTAACGTACAAAACTTTCACCATGACCTCAACGTGATGTTGCATTGACAAATATTCATGGGTGCCAAAGAAGTGAGCATCAACGTCAGTGTCTCTGGCGGACAGCCGCACCGCGCGAACGCCGCTCGTAGCGTTTCGCGGTACCCAGGGTAGGGCTGGACCTCTTTGCTTTGGTGCTGTTATGGGAGATAATTAAATCTTTTGTTTTAAATCAAATCAATTATTTTTTTACACATTTTAAGACAAGGGAAAATGGAGGAAATGGTAAATAATACATAGAGGCCAAATTAATCGTAAACGCATCGACTGCGACTGCATCCGGTTCAGGATACCTAGTTACAAATGCGTCACATTTGCTAACAAACATTAAAGCAAAAATCCATAAATTACGTTCCTCGCCAAATGCCATAGCCAAATGTGTCTAGATAGAGTATTAAAATGTAGAAGTTGAATACTACCCATCCTTTTGACGTAACTAATAGCGGTGGTACTATCAATTCGCAATAATATTGCACAATTTCTTTCTTCCCCGGCTGAACTTTTGAAGCCTAAGGAAACGGCTAGTAATTCTAGGTAATTGATAGGGTATTCTTTTTCACTATGTTTCCAAAAATTATAAAATTTTGCATCGAACATATTTGAAGTTTCATAAATTTATTTATTATTATAACGCTTATCGTCAGGTACTGTTCGACGTTAAACATAAAGCCTAAAAATGTTACCGACTTTGTCGGTACTAGTCGATTTTGTCCAAATTCACAACAAGTGACTCATAACTTCGCGTATAATTTTTGTAAATACCCCCGGAGCAACGGATAATCCATACGATATGGCCGTAAACTCGTACGTGATTGGCTCAAACATATCGTTTTCTTGAAATTCAAAACGTAGGTATTTTTTGTAATTAACAAATACAGGTACGAGTAGGTATGATCTTTCTTATCTATGTTAGCTAAGAAACCATTATGGGGAATTAATTTAGAAGCTTTTTATAAGATTCCGTTTTAAAGTGTACTTTTTCTACAAAATTGTATAATATTATTTATTAATTTTTTTGTGTACGAACCGTTTTCCGCCGTTGAGTTTCGGCGCTAAAAATATTTATTTATTATATTTGTTTGATATAAACTGGTCACTTGACTTGACTATTATCATATTTCGTTTTTCACTATGCGACAAAATATGTTTGGGAGTAAATATTGGTGTAATTTTATCATGAAAAGGAATTGAGAAACGTAATATAATCCATTTTAAAATCGTTTCATAATTTTTTATTTTAGGCCAATAATCGTAAAAGTAATGGATTCGACCTGCGAATTATTATGGTTGATTCTGTGCACAAGTCCCGGACTGGTTGAATTTTGCGTTGAACGCCGAATTCAAATGTGGACGCCGAAGTGGAGGCACTGGCACTCTTCATTGTCGTCACCCCCCCCCCTGTTTAACGGGTAACGAGGAGGTCCCATCCAATTTCCCGACTGGGTTGACCGGTTGCCTGTCGATGTTTGGGGAGTACATAGATAGCTTCGGTGTACTTTTTAATTATAATTATTATTATTAAGTTTTTCTTCAACCCCCTATTAATAGCGGTTATTCCATAACTGGAGCCCCCTAAACCCCGAGGTTAGAAAGAATCTCTGGGTCCATTCTCGGAGGTCGACGTTTTTTTTTTTAATTAATAATTAGCAGGCGTTTGTCTTCCATCTCACTTGATGGAAAGAGACGATGAAGACGAGGATCATACACGCCTGTCCAAGAGGTACCTATTCACTCTACACTTGAAAGCTCCAGGGTTATATTTGTCTGGAAAAACAGACACAGGCAAATCGTTCCACTCTTTGGCAACACGAACCTCACGAACCACAACGCTATCGAACCGTTTAGTTCGGCTCTTCGGCACGCTAACCACAAATGGGTGCAACTTCTGTCTGCATCTGGTTGATCGGTGGAGAAAGGGGGCAGGTTCAATCAGCTGAAAAAGAGCATTTCAAACTCAAACTCAAAACATTTATTCGCCAAACAGCTACAGCACAGTACAACACAACAGTTAACAAAAAATAAATACAACAGATAGTAGACAAAAATAAAACAAAAGCATTAAACAAACAAGTGCATTGCAACACAAAACAAAAGAAAAGAATTAAAAGAAATAAAGTAAAATTATTAATCAACAAAAAACAGACAACTATGTAGATAAAAACATTGTGCCGCAGCATGCTTGCCGAATAGGGCACATCTCAGCATGATGCTGCAGCCATAGCTACAGCGCTGATGTTCCGAAGTGCCCTCAGTGTGTTTGCGCGCTAACGCAGCTACTAACAATTATCAGTGAATAAACACAATATATATATATATATATATATATATATATATATATATATATATACATACACACACACATACAAGCGCATATATAAACATACATACACCCATACATATACACATACACACATAGTTAACTATAAAAATATAACAAATTAAACTACTAAAAGTTGATATTTAACTATTAAATTTTTAAATTTTTACATACAATAATCATAGATTTACAAACGAGTAGAGGTGGATAATATAGCATAATAAATAAATAAATAAAAGGTATATTTATACACTCGACGTATGCGTACATATGTGTCGGAACAACACGCACCCCACGCGGCAAACCAGACTGATACTTCATAAGAAAATTTTTAAAAGATTTTTTGAAGGAGCATAATGAGTCTAGTTTCCGAATTGGAGGCGGTATGTTGTTCCAGCATTTGGTCGCCGAGTACCTAAAACTGCCACGGAAGGCCGTCGTGCGATGCCAAGGCATGTTAAGGGGTCGGCTCATTGCTCATTGCTCTACAGCTCTCCAAAGTGCAATCTGTAAAAAACCGATAGACTTGCAACTTTTCGATGATGTTCGTCGTCGTTTGTCATCACTTATGAGTCTACGGGCCCTTCGGTCGACAGAATCCAACTCTTCAAGATGGTACTTAGCGGAATCATGCCAAATATGGCCGCAGTACTCCATACAGGATCGAACCTGGGCTGTGTACACGTTGAGCAACTGTTCGGAGTTGAAGTACCGCCGGACCTTTGCGATGACTCCCAATTTTTTGGAAACTGACTGTGCCATGGTTTCAATCTGTTGATCGAAATTAAGTTTCGACGTGATGGTCATGCCTAGAAGCATGCTAGATGGTTTGTAATCGGTACAGATACACCTTGGAAAGTGGGCGTCAAGTTGAATGTGCGCTTTTTACCGGAGAAGAGACAAGAGCCTGGGTTTTGGAAGGGTTGAACTTGACAAGATTGGCTTCACCCCAATCGGAAACCCCACATAGTGTCAAATCAACCCGTTCGATCATCGACTCTCTCTGAAATTGGATCTGGTTTGGACTCGCTCGCGCATTGGACACATATCTCTACAACAGAGCTGTCATCAGCGTAACCAATAATGTCTTCCGATAAAAGAAGGTCATTAGTGTGCAGCAGAAATAATGTTGCAGAGAGAACAGATCCCTTGGTCGCCATTAGGTCCGATGAGAAGCCATCGAGGACAACTCGAATTGACCGTTCCCTCAGGAAATCAGAAATCCAATCGCAGAGTCCAAATGGTATGCCATACGCAGGAAGCTAGCTCAAGTGGGCTTCGTGCCATACCCGGTCAAAGGCCTTGGAGATATCTAAGGATACGGCTATTGCCTCTCCGTGCCCTTCTAAGGCCATGCTCCGTAGATGCGTGACGTACACTAGAAGGTCTCCTGTTGAGCATCCTCTGCGGAAACCATATTGGTTGTCACTGAGGAGCTCATTGGTCTCTAGGTACGTCAGGAGACGATGGTTCAATACACGTTCCATAATTTTGCAAATTATGGAAGTGATTGCAATAGGTCTATAGTTGACTGGGTCGGCTCGACTGCCCTCTTTTGGTACGGGCTGTACGTTTGCAAATTTCCATGATTTTGGAACTTTTCCAGTCCTTTGAGAGAGTCGATATAGGCGTGTCAAAACAGGAGACAACTCGGCTGCACAGTGCTTTAGAACCACTGCGGGAATGCCATCCGGACCACTGGCTTTGTTAACGTCTAGATTTAGTAAGCATTTGAGTACCTCTTTCTGGTGAATTTGGACGGCCTCCATCTTGGGGCCGAATGGGGGTAACGTGGGTGGGCTTTTACCTTTGGAATCTAGACGTGAACATTCCGCGAAGAGATTTGCGAACAAGTCTGCCTTCTCTTTTGCGATGTGGGCCAAAGACCCGTCAGGCCTTTGCAGTGGTGGCAGTGATGGGCGACAGAAGTTTATCTCAACCGACTTGGCAAGGGACCAGAAAGCTTTACTCCCCGTGGGATAGGATGCTAACTTGTTCCCGATACGGCCAATGTGGTCAAAACGAGCGCTTCTGATCACCTTTTTGCAGGACTTGGCAGCAGCATTGTACGCCTGCCTTTTAGCTGGGGGATCCATAGCTTTGCTTCTGCGAGCGCTAGCCCAGGCTTGGTATGCTGCATGCTTACGCTTTTCAGCTAGGAGGCAATCAGCATTAAACCATGGGCGGGCTTTGGACTCCAGGGATACATCAGAGAACGGTATAAAGTACTCCATACCTCGACATATCACGCTGGAGACAGCATCAGCATGATGGATGCATGATGGATCATCGGAAGTAAAGCAAGCTTGCCGCCAAGGATAAGAGGCGAAAAAGTGACGCATCTCATCCCAATCTGCTTACTTGAACCGCCACACTCGCCTATTGCCTTTTGGGCTGGTATCGGTTGGCGAGTATTGCGACACAGATTTCACCAAACAGCGGTCGGATGTCCCTAATGGAAAATTTCCAGAGTAGGGAACGTCTACATAGAGGACTCAGGTATTGCGGTAACGGAAATGACTTCCCAGAGATTCGTCCACTGGGTTCATCATTATATACAAATGATTTTAACGACGACTTTCAGATGTGAAAAAAATATATAAATAATAGAACATTACGTAATACAGATATCGTGTTAAATCTCTTTCAGACTACACGTATTTTCTGTATTCGTATTAAAATTTTTAAACATTATTGAACAAAAAGTCAAAAATAACAATACGAGTACTATACAGCATTAATCATTAATTAAGGAAACGTCATGTAGAAGACTACCAGTAATTTATGCGGATAACGTGATATATCTATTATAGATTACACGTATTTTCTGCATCTTTTCGAGAAAGGCGAAATTATAGTTTATAAAAATAAACATCAGGTAGAAGACCAGAATTTTTTGCAGATAGCGTGATATATCTATTATAGATAACACGTATCTTCTGCATCTTTTCGACAAAGCGAAATTATAGTTTATATTAATAAACATAAGGTAGTAACTACCTTGAATTTTTGCAGGTAGCGTGATAAATCTATTATAGATAACACGTATTTTCTGCATCTTTTCGACAAAGCGAATTTATAGTTTATAATAATAAACATTAGGTAGTAACTACCTTGAATTTTTGCAGGTAGCGTGATATATCTATTATAGATAACACGTATTTTCTGCATCTTTTCGACCAAGCGAAATTATAGTTTATAATAACAAACATCAGGTAGAAGACTACCAGGAATTTTTGCAGTTAGCGTGATATATCCATTATGGATTACACGTATTTTCTGCATCTTTTCGACAAAGCGAAATTATAGTTTATAAGAAAAAACATCAGGTAGAAAACTACCAGAAATGTATGCGGATAAAGTGATATATCTATTATAGATAACACGAATTTCTGCATCTTTTCGATAAAAACGAAATTTTGGTTTATAATAAAAAACATCAGGTAGAAGACTACCAGGATTGCATGCGGACAACGTGATATATCTATCATAGATAACACGAATTTATGCATCTTTTCGATAAAACGAAATTTTAGTTTATAATAAAAAACATCAGGTAGAAGACTACCAGGATTGCATGCGGACAACGTGATATATCTATTATAGATAACACGAATTTCTGCATCTTTTCGATATAACAAAATTTTAGTTTATAATAAAAAAACTTCAGGTAGAAGACTACCAGGAATGCAAGTGGACAACGTGATATATCTATTATAGATAAGACGTGTTTTCTGCATCTTTTCAACAAAGCGAAATTATCGTTTATAGATACCCGCAATCACTCATGAAAAAACATAAAGTGGCTTACCTCATCGGAAGAAATAACGAGTTGCTTTCGTTTATTCTGTATTTTTTGTTCTAATTTTCAAACTTTTGGTACACTTTTAGTACACCATTTACAACATATTAAATTTAAACTATAAAGTTACTGGTTGGTATAAGACGTGTGCTTGTTACCACGCACAAAAAAAGAATGAAGACTTGTGGGGACCGGGGTTGATCAAGTAAACAGACGGAACTTTTTTGAATAAGTCAAAGGACATACTCTAAAACTGTGCTAAGTTACCTTGTACCTTAAAAGGACTGCCTTGTTAATTAAATACTATCTGAAGAATGAAGCGACGAAATATAATAATATTTGACCACTACAAGTCTTCGATCAAACATCACGGTATTAAACGTGACTTCGGTACCTAATTAGGGTGGCACCAGAGACAGCAAGTTGTTGAAAACAAATACATTCATTAAAATCTGTTAAAGCTCTCTATGGCTTATGTAGCGACAGTAGGCGAATTTATTTCGCCGCGTGAACCTTTTGATTTTGCAATAACACCTAAGGTATGATTTTATTAGATTGTTTAGTTTAAGGGTAATTCTGATGAGCATAAAATACTTATGGTAACTAACTTATTTAATTTGATAGGGATTAATACAGTGGCGTTCCTCTTATTTTATTTAAAGTATTAGAATATACAGTAAAATTAAGGATTTTCAGCAAAAACAGTCATCATTATTGTGTATTCGACAGGATACAAATAAAAGGGTGTTTTTGTTCAACAGGAAAAGAATGGCAAATCCTGAAATATGAGGAATAGCGTCGGCTGAAAATTTTCTTATACATTAAATTAACATACTATATCAGCCAATTTATACAAAACGTCTAAGAGTTATACCTTCCTCTTGAATAATTCCGTTAATTGGTAAAAACCGTGTGAAAATCTGTTTAGTAGTTTTTGAATTTATCGTTTCAGACAGGCAACAAGACGCGACCGGGCCTTTGTTTTATATTATGTTTTGGTAACTTATCAGGCCACTCATATATTTGCGAAAAAAGTTTTTGTAAATGGAACGCTGGAGAGTTATAATTTTTTTTGGAAATTCGATTATGATAAGTAAAAATATATTGTTCCAAATTTAAATTTCTATTTAATAATTTTATCAGCATTATGAAACTATTGTGTGTCATAGAAAAATAGATCTGCGTTGGGAAAATTTTTTATGCTCTGAGTTTTTACGACTTCAACACCAACTAGTAACCTGATGAATCGTTTGATTGACTTCAAGTAGCTTTTATGAACAAGGCACCTTCTAAAGTAACTGTGTACTGCTGGTATAGCGAGTTAAAATGAGGTTGCTTAAATTTGAAGGATGAAGAAAGAAGTGGTCGTTTTTTAACTCCTGTTACGGAAGAAAACATGCGATAAGTGAAAAATTTGATTCAACAAAACCGGCGAATCACGTGGCGATTCAGCACAATCTTTGGATTGGCTCGAAAAGTTTTCATGATATTCTACACAACCACCTTTGCGTAAGTCTTATAGTGTCTATAAGTCATGTAAATCTTATAGTGAGGAGCGCTACTCACAAATTCAGCCCGGCACCTTCGGTGTGGAGGTACTTGCCGAACCACAAAACCGGCCCGCACTAACAAGGTACTAGTTACGGCTAGTGCAGGTCGAGTAGTCCATTCGGACTATATGAAGGTCATTTGGCTCACACCAACAAAAAAACTGACCAAATGAGCCATTTAAAAAAAATGAAAATTCGGGAATATCAGCTTTGTTTTTTCCTTCATGATTCTGCATTATGTGCATTTGAAGATTCCTACAATGGGTTTGGGTCCATGAGGTATTCTTTTTGGCCCTTCACATGCCAATTCAACTGTGGTTTGGTGTGCACGGATTTAGGACTGTTATACAGTATAAGCAGAGTTTCGATTTAATTTCTGTAGCTTCAAGAGCCTTGGCTATCTGAAAGTAAGCCGTCTGAGGTTTTCGTGGGCACATTCTATCTTGGCATAGAGTTCTGCTTTGAACACTGTGGCATGGGCACCAAGGCTGATATGTAAGCGCATTTTGGGTTGTTCTCTATGCAGTCTCGCTCTAGCCATTTCGTCCTTTTTTGATCCGCCTGTGTACCATACTATGTCTCCGTTCTTGGAGCCTTATTTGGTTTGTGGTTATTGGTTTGTTGGTGATCCAATCTACTCTTTCCGGTTTATTGACCCGGAAGTATTTAGTGAAGATGTACGTCGTATCTGTGTGGTTTTGACGGTATTTTAGTGATTGGGATCTTGTTTAATTCGACCCTCAGGTTCCGCACGGTCTTGATTTTATTCAAATAGTGGAATTCACTAAATAGAATAAAAAAAGTGATCCAAAAAAGTCATTATAATAAACCTGATTTACAGAAACACTATAATACGTACTTGATCCCTAGACATGTTTGATGTGTGTATTAAAGTTTTTTAGTGTATTATTGTATAGAAGTATTGATATATATTTATGTTTGATATATGGGGCAAATTCTTGCGTGTGTGTGTTGTGATGGTGAGTATTTCTGTGATATAGATAATATATAAATATACAGGGTGTCCCATAACTTGCACGACAAACTGAAATGAAAGAAAGATTGAGATTTGCCCTACCAGATAAAAAAATTGTTAGTCTTCATTTGCTTTAACTTGTTTTGTAAGCGCTTACTAATAATTAAGGGTAGGTATAAACCTAAATTCGTTTTGTAACGCTGTTAATAAGTAATATTAATTTATTATGGTTAAACAGAATAAATATATAAATTTTGAATTAATATTGATACTGTAATAACGTTAAACAAGTAACTTGCGACTTCGAAACAGTTTTTAAACTCAAACTCAAACTCATTTATTTAACAAATTACTACAGCAACAAAATATAACAATAAAAGCACTTATACACACACAGTACAGTACAGATTTTTAATATAAAACAATGACCAAGACCAGAAATACAAAAGCTTAATTAACAAAAAGAAAAAAAAGAACAATGCAATGTATAATATAAACATACAGAAAACAGATAGAAAATAATGATAATAATACACAAGAACTAAAAAGCAATATGACAACTGATTGGAAATAAAATAATATTTGTACAAAAATACACAGAACAATATGTTGCGCTTTAGTACATTTGTCAAACAGGACACATCTCAGCATGTGCTGCGGGCATGCCACAGCGCTGATTTTCAGATGTGCCCTTGTGCTCCGGTACGTATGCGCACTTGCGTAGCTGTAGCAGATTATAACATATTATCACTAAAAACAAATTGAAATTATCATAAATAACAAATGTAAACACTAAATACAAATATTAAATAAAATAGTGTAAATTTATTCTAACTAATATATATTCTCTGCACTATAATACATTTAATAAATAAATAAATAATAATAATAAAGCTTGCACCTACTTGATACCCGTCACTGGTATGTTGGAACAACGCGCACCCCACTAGGTACCTATCATTGTTTGATATTCAAGTAAATGTTTTTAAGTTTCGTTTTAAAGGATGATATAGTTCCTAGTTTGCGAAGGGGGGGGTGGTATATTGTTCCAACATTTAGTGGCCGAGTATCTAAAGCTTCCACGAAAAGCAGATGTACGATGCCAGGGCATATTTAATGGTCGACTTAATATACGGAACCATCTGTTCTTGGCCCGCCATTCCAGTTTGTCGAGGAGGTATCTCGGACGCCCAATTTTTTCCAGACCAAACAATAAAGTAGCAAGGTGCAGTTCTCGGCGAAGCGTCATTTTAAGTATGCCGGCCGAATTGAGGAGTGGTGTGATGTGTGAAGCCATAGAGCCATTTTAGAGCCATATATTAGATGATATGATAAGTCTAAAGAAACTTATGTGATAATCGATAACTCGTCGGAAAGAGCACCTCTCTCTCTCTTCCCGTTCATTCCGAACTGATGACGAAAAGTCATTTGCGTGCTTTGTATTCAAAATATTATCTTAAAATCATGCTCGTCCATATTCATAATACAATTTTGCTAATATTTTTCCAATTGATCCTTGGTCACGATCTATCAATTTCGCTTTTGCACTTTCATAAGTCAGTGTTCAAAAATTCATAGAAAACAAAATTATATAATTAATATCTACTATTATCTAACAATATGACAATATATCAAAGTAAAAATTGAATCAACATTGCCATTTTCCTCAACTTTTCATGAATTTCATGATTATGACGAAAAGAATTATGATGAGACCAATCTGAAAGTAGATACTGTGAAAGTAAAAATCTTTCTACTGTGTTTACGAACGACAGAGTTCAGTCCCGCAAACATTAAACATTGCAAGCGAATTCCGACACTAGGTCTGCATTTCTTTACTGTTTTTTACAATGTGGAATCTGGCAGTCGATAGGCTTTCCATGTAAGAATAACATACCTGATAAAACAGAGGTATTATTATAACTTAAATTCTGTCCCTTATCACAGTGGGAGCCAATTTAACAAAAAGGGCAAAATGACTCCAAGTTGTGCATAAATACACAAAAATAATTACTATACATACAACCGACCGGGTCACCCGACCGGACTAACTAACATTTACACTTATTATGCAGAATTGACATCAATCCCGATTCACAGAACAGTATTTTTGTAAATTGTCAACTACAAATAGATGGTTTTTCCTTTCAGCGAAAAGCCATCATTCATATTCATGGAAGCCGTTTAGTAACTTTTGCTCGATGCGCTGTACATTCGGTGCTGAAAAGTTTATAAAACGAACTCCGAAGTGTTATCATTATTAGGTACTACTCTCAAAGCGTCGTTTGAATGAATTGAATAGTTTTCGGAGTATTATTGTTTATTAGTATTTTGTATTATTTTGTGTATTATTATTGTGTATTTTCGTTTTATACTTGGAATGATGGCAGTTTTGAGAACTATTTTTCATTAAATGTGATGAAAGCTGTTAGTTACGATACATATTTCGTGCGACAACAAATGAGCTGCAGTAGGTTATTTATATATTAGTAACATTTAGTAGTAATATGTTTTAGTACAAGTTAGTTCCAGAGCAAACCGGGCAGCACTTTTATTGCATTGACACATCGCCTGAGCCGGCTATAAAAGATGCACTTTAATACTAATTTAATTTCTGCCACACTTTCTTTATAAGTAAGTGTATTATATTGACTTTTACTGAAACTGCTTCTGCAGCGTTACATGCGTATATAGCAGGTAGTCTTCATACAAAAAAAAACTAGGAATTATGTCTATGTCTAAAACTTTTTGATTATGACAGCTCCATTGCTACTTTTCGGGCGTACAATAAATTGTTATATGTCACTTCAGTGTGAATGATAACACTATGTTTTAAATTATTTTTAAATGTTTTATTTTTATCAAAATTAATTTTTTATCTTCATATTCATTGGCGGAAATAGTTATTGTGTAGTAACAACAACTGATGGCCATAAAACGCAACGAATTTAATGTCTAATCAAGCAGCTCAATCTGCCATTACGGTTTTAATGTTAGACGAGTGAAGAGTTTGCGTTGATCCATTTCCGTAACATAACCTCTCAATTCCCAAATATAGTAATTAATTTGCGCTTATGTTGCTTCATAATGTACAAGTGCTGTGTAGTGAATGAGAAAGTAGGCGAAAGGACGTAATTTTCCATCACTTTCCAAGAACATTTGTTACAAGATATTGGTTACCGTCTCTTTGTGCTAATAGTCCTAACTTTGTAAGTTTAAGGTTTAAGTGTGGTAGAACTTCGTAAGTTGTTTGTAAGCCACGCACATTTTGAGAAGAAATATTTTGTGGGTTACTCACTAAGAATAACAGTGTTCAATTGGTGTAACACAATTAACAGAATTTTAAAAGGTACTGGTGTCTCGCGTCTAGAGAATAAAAATTTGCCTATGAATATATAAAACAAAGTTATTCTATACCTTCTTTATCTAGTTACATGCATTAAATTTTCTAAAATATATTGGATTGGAAAGTAAGAATATTTATTTTCTTAAATTTACTTCTGAGTGACACCTTAGGACCGAGCTGATAGATTGCTCGAATGGCCCATTTCTCAGAATAAATATATTATTGAAGTCGGCACCACTCCCCCACAACAGAATGCCATATGTCATGAGGCTGTGAAAATAACCGAAATAGACTAATCGAGCAGTTGTTTCACTTGTCTCCTTTTTTTAACAGCATATGCGGCAGAGCCTTTTCGCTAAACCACCACCATGCGGTCCCCACTGGAGTTTGGCGTCTAAGGTTATGCCCAGAAATACAGTTGAGTTTACAGAAGTCAGTTTCTGGCTCTTAACTACAATGTTTGTGTGTGTTGACATTTGGCAATGTAAACTTAACACATTTAGTTCGAAGTTAGAAGGAGGATCCTATTGCGAGGTCGTTTCTCCCGAATTTTTTTCAAGACAAGTGGCAAAAAATTTTTAGAGTACCACTCCGCAGAAACTGTTTTTCGATCCTCTAAAACAATAGTCGCGAAATGACCTGCCCTTCCGAAGAACGAGGCCACCATCTTTTTTGCCACGCTTTGACCTCTCTTCACTTTAGTTGGCAATTCATCGGAAGGAAACACCCACTGAGCAGGCTGTTTTTTGGTTTCGGGATCATAACAGTTAATCCAGCTTTCGTCACCCGTAAGTATGTCGGACACAGCATTTGAGTCACCTTCGTTAAATTTTTCAACCATTTCACGGCACCAATAAACACGACGGATTTTGTGGCCGTCGGTCAAATAATGAGGTATCCTCCGGGCACATAGCTTCCTGACCGTTAAATGTTCATGGAGGACTTTGTGCACTTGACTCATACCAGAGTACATCACAGACGTTATCTTCAGTCGTCGCCGTATAAGGCCGTCCCTCACGTAGATCATCGGTGAGATTAGTGCGACCTCGTTTAAACTCATATAACCAGTTGTAAACAGTGGCACAAGATGGGGTTTTATCGTGAAATGCCAATCGTAGTCTATCATAACTTTCTTGTTGACTTAAATGACATCGAAAGTCATAAAAAAATCATTGCACGAAAATTTTCTTGCGTTAAATTCATGCTGAGGTGACACGGACAATTTTCAGTTTGCCGCCTAATCGTAAAACAAATGACAAATACATGAAGTAGTCAGTAATATTGGCAAAGAGTTCCATTTTCAAAATTATTTTATAATTATATTGTATACTTTTCTTTCTTTTATTTTATTGGCCACTTCTGAAAACTTTCAGTGTTACTATTTTTCTTATTATTTTGTATACTTTTCTTACTCTGCTATGTTATGTTATGTCATCTCCACTTTTTTCTTTCGTCTTTTGTTTTCCCTTTTGTGGTTTCTTTTAAAAATCTGTCGAAATCATTTCGAAAAACTTTTTATTTATTAAGGATGTGTGTAAAATATATCTACTTGTCTAACTTTCGATAAATTTGGAATATATAATAATAATAATAATATAATAATAATAATCATTTTATTCATAACCCACACAAATAATCTAGTCAGTCATACAGAGTAGGCTTAACGCTATACAATTAGCAATTTTTGGGCTGTATAATAAGTTAGGAGCACATGACAAGTAGACCCCTGACTCCGAAACTATTTTTAAATGTATTATCAGAGCCAGTGATTCCTCCGGTATGATTGCATTGTTTTCTTTAGAGGGAAGTAGCTTATATAAGGAGTTATTTACAGTAAGACAGACAAAAACTGAATGTGGCTACAAATAAAATAAAAAATCTCAGAAAGATGAATGCTGGTGGGTGTATAGTGTGTAATAGTGTATTTTGAGGAAGTGTATATATGATTAGTGTGTGTATGGTGATGTATGTGTGGTGTAAAGGATGATGTTATTTTATAAATTATAATATATTGCAAATTGTATGATAAATTAAGGGATCATAAAATTAATAATGATTAAAATAATGTGTTTGTGACCAGACATGCTATATAAATAGATTTTCAGTTTCTGTGTAAGATAGCTTTAGGAGATATATGGTGGTATCTTTCTTAACTTCAAATATGCTTAGAGGATAAATGCAAATGGCTTTGTGGATTATATTATATAGCCTTGAGGAAAGAACATTGTACTGGCAAGAGGCAAAAGATGTTCTGTGAGTGACTGCTGGACATATGTTGGCACAGGACCGTCTCGCCAGGACGACTGGGTCAAGTGGTAACTCAGCATGTTTGCGTAATATACAACGGAGTATATAGAGTTGTCGAACAGTCAGAACTTGGCATTCGGAATATAAGGAATCGGTGGAGTAATGGATATTTTTATTAGTCATTACTTTTAGGATGGCTCTTTGTGCCCTTTCCAGTCCTAGAATTAAGGTTTTTCCAGCTCCACCCCAAACAGGGATACAGTATGCCAGTACTGACTGGCATAAGGCTAGATATACGGTTCGTACTGTCTGAGGGTCGGCAACATCTCTCAGAATTTTAAATATGTAAATCATTTTCCGAACTCGTGCTTTCAATGCAAAAATTTGGGAACGCCAGTTCAGGTTAGCATCAATATAAATACCCAGATACTTAACCCTCTGGACAAACGAGGGTGAATCACAGCCACAATTAGGGGAGGGAGCACAACAGTTATGGACAACAATATTTGAATTACCCTGCAAAGGGGCTGATGCTGGTGATAGTGTAAAAGGAATCACTTGGGTTTTTTTAATATTTAAGGTTAACAGATTAGTGGAAAGCCAACTCATTACAGATTCAAGAGCAGCCTCTGCATGTTGTTTAGCATTTTCCCATAATAGAGTTGATTACGCTGCATCGATTGGAAAAAAGAAAAAGGGACTTAGCCGATGATTTGAAAGAAATATTTGAGAATAAAAGCCTCATTTAACTCCGTGTTATTCGTACCGGTCGAACTAAAATGATAAAAAAGTACATGTATCGTAGTCAATGCACGGCCAAAAAAATGATATAAACTTCATACATTTTTTTATTTTTTCACGGAAAAAAACCACTGTTGCCGATCTCGTTATGGAGATATTCGTGGTTAATTTTTGACGTTTCAGTAGCGTTCTGTGAACTGCTGTTCAACTCAGTACGTCCACCATATTGGAAACGTAAATGCGGCAACGCAGCACTTGACAATATATATAGGTATATAACGACGTAATATGCGTTATCCTTGATGATAGATGCAGTCACGTTTTCATTGAAGTATTTATGCATAATTCAATACAATAAAAATTTTAAACAAATATCAAATTGCGTATTAATTTTATTAAAAATCGTAAATTATTAATCAAGATGACATAATTTTTTCATGACAAATTATAAAATGCGAACAGAAATGATTGGGCATTGACATGTCCACATGAAAATGAACCTTAAAAAATAAATAGATGTACTGTGGATTTGACCTTACATACATCCTTAAATGGTATTGGTATTTCAACATCGTTAGTTACATTTTATAAATTCACAATACAACATTAATAAAGCCAGTAACAGAAATACACAAAGATGAATAACAAATTACAACAACTAGTTGAAATAAACATTAGGGAATGAAATTATAAATTTAAAAGTGACAATATTATACTGTACAATGATAAAAAAACAACACTTAATTAAGAAAGCCAATTTGAATGTTAGATACCATGAAACCTGAGGAACTATGCAAACATGTAAACTTATACAATATACTTACATGTATTTAAAATAAAATCTATCAAAAAGGATATATTTAAAGGAAATGTGACTTAAATCTAAGCTTAAACAAGACATGGAAACATATAAAACACATGAATAAACTCTGGTCCCTGGTGGTTTTACTCTGGGAATGAAACAGTAAAAGTATATTTGTATGTGTATATTTTCGTAAATAATGAGTATGTTTTCAGATATTGACTGAGGTCGCGAGAATTAATTCCAAGAAAACCTCCAGTACCAATCCAAAGTAGTTCAAAAATAAACCACTTGTAAGCGTTTGCAAAGAACAAATTAATAAGGTTTAAGTAGTTTAATCTTGTTCACGAAATACAATTTTAACTTATTTCTTTGTCCGAGCAATTATAACTGATATAAGTTTGGTTACCAATTTTCATTACCAGGAAGAAAAAATAATATTAATAAAATTAGGTTAGGTTAAAGGTTCAATTAAGTCGGTTCGTTTTTACTCAATAACCTAGCACTTCGTATGTTTGCTAAACAATTTCGGTTAGCACTGTGTACTTGACCTTGGACATTGTTTGTGTAATGCTTATGGGGTGTCAAATCTCAAGTAATGTTTTCTCAGAAGATATGCACAAAAACTAGGAACAATGAGAAAAGACAATTTGTTTTATACTTATTTATATGAAATCTTGAATTTATTAACATACATTAGAGTGGATAATATAATGCTAATAAATTTGGGCTATAAAGTACCAGTGATATCGGCATTTATTCGGCTCGGTATATTCCTTTCACATTCTGACACGTGCCTCGTTTGAATATTTCAAAGCAAGTATTCATGCTATTTTTTCATGTGCTATCTTTGTTATACGATAGACAGCTTTTCTTGTGATAAAAGATCATGTACTGTAAGGTTGCAACGAAGAAGGTAGACATGTTGCTTGTAGGGTCAAGTTTTAAACTTTTTCGAAACTATATAAAGGGCTCATTTTTATTTTACACCAAATTCGAGGGGCGGGAGATTGGGGAAAACGTGAGTCTGAGGATCAAAACTAACAGCATGGTTTTCATCTGCACCGGCCACGCTCTGTAGAATGCAGTTATGTATTTTAAAATTTAAGCTTACATCTCGACACTTTTATCACGCGTCGCTTGCAACAATGCACTGCTGCCGAGAAATCTGCGGCTTCGTGAGTTTTGCAACTTTACTTTCCACCAGGTGAAATGAAAGGGAAACGTCTGACAATTAACAAAATAAAACCTCTTTCACGCAACCGCTACAGCGTGGAGTTCTTAAAATAGAGTCCTGAGCTCATTTTTCGACAATTGCCATATGCGGATTGTGGGAGATTTCAGTAACGCATACAATCAGCGGCGGTCTTACCCATTGCAAGGCTCCGGGTGGCAGGTCTTTACGAGGCCCTTTGTCCACCGGAAAAGTACCTATGTGATGCGAAAGTAGGTCTGGTTGTTTGGTAGGTATTCGTTATATTTGACGAGGAATGCTAAAGTTATACAAATCAATAAAATTTGAGTTTTTAAATATTTTACTTACATTGAAAGATTTACAAAATAACAAATACAGAGATGATAAATTTTAAAATTGATGTTTGCGGCTAAATAATAAATACTTCGTAAAGGTTTCTTGGTCATCACTTTTTATATATTTATCTTAAGATCCACGTAGATTTTCTTGTACCTGCTTTCTTTTGATAGCTCGTTTCCTTTTTGAACTACCTGACTCAAATTTTTTACCGGCATCACGATCACGCTAACTCATTTCGTAAATCTTGTTTTGTTTCGCACAAACAGTCAGAAATAATTTTTAAGTAGGTGTCACACAGCTTTTTTACACTCAGTATTGCAGCTCACTCAATATTGGAACATTATAAGAACGTAAGATAAGTACGGTAAAGATATGTACGGTACAGCAACGATTTTGTAACTCATACTGCAAGAAAAATAATTCCAAAATGACAAAAGTTGACGAACGAAATGAAACAAGGGAATTCCTCTAGCGACGGGGATTTCCCGAGCGATAGACGAGCAGAACATTATGTCCCGACTCCCGAGTCACAGACTATATACGAGTGCTATGCGTTTAAAAAACCAATCTTCAAGTGTCTCGAGGCGTGATATTCAAATACTACAAAATGAATTTATCAATTATGATTTGATTGAATAACTTTATTTTAATTTACCGTTCTGTTATAACCTTAATAAATAATTGAATCAAAATCAAAAGTTATAAATAAAAAAAAAATATAGGTAAAAATATCTGTATTTTTTTTTAATTTGCTTGACGCGAGGCCCCTGCAAGAGCGAGGCCGCTGGCGATTGCCACCCCCTAAGGCCGCCGCTGCATACCATAATACCATTACACCCCAGAACACGGGATGTAAGATTTATCGACAGGATTATCGATCAAAACCGAAAAAAAGTTTTCTACTCAAAAAAATATGACAGTTAAAAAATATCACTACTAAAAACCGAATGACTGTTTTTTAAATAAGCAATTCTAGCAAAATCATATTTAAGACAATGTGTTTCAGATCGTTTTGTGACAGAATATTATAAAAATATTTCAAAATAGAGGGGTCTGAAAATTTTGCATCATTTCCGATAATCTTTTGCTTCTTTTTTAGATATAGCGATGCACTATTTGACCTATTTACACCAATTGGGACCACTTTCACTAACACGACAAAAATAGCCATAATGCTCTAAAGCGTAACATTTCAGAGTTATGTGCAGAAAAAGATAGTAATAGAGAAGCTTTATTAAGAGTGACAAAACTTATTTGAAGCTTTACTATATGCTGTAGAGGGTTTTAATATCAGTCAATGGCCTTAGTCAACACAAACTATTCAATAAGCATACTTTTATAGGTAAATTACTTTCGAGACGTTTTTGCATTTGTTGTGTATTTGTTATTTACAGGAATTCCTAATTTGAAAGTAAATTTCCTTGTACAGTCAGAAAAAAGAGGTTCATTACATTTTGAAGAAGAAAACATTAGATTAATATATTAATCAAAAGCCAGTGGTTGATTAAAAATAACTAATGATTATATTTATAAACATTGTAAATTGTTGTGAGGTCTGACTATTTGGTTTTAGTTAATAAATGAATGAATTGATTTTAGTCGTGGTTTTTTCTTATGGTTTGTAATATTTATTGTTCAGTGTTATTATTGTTAAGTCGTTATTTTAAAAATGGTTCCGATGTTGAAACAACTTCCCATACTAAAGACGTTTTGTATTATTGGTACAAAAATTTTGCAATTTAATGCAATAGCAATCCGAGCAGTATTGTGTCTCCCGCTCAATCAGTTGCTATATCAACCGGAATATGTTGACTTCGCTCAGAAAGAATCTATCAGAAAGCAAATGTCATTCTTCAGAACAGGGACCAACCTTTGAATCACCTAAAAAGAAAGGAAGCCTATGATTATAATATGTGATTCTGATCACCAAGTAATCCGGAGAATGATTACAGCTTTCACATCACAAGTATTTAAAGAAATTCCGATGATGAAAATAGTATACACAAAATTTTAAGAAGAAATAGATTATAAAGGTTGTGTCAGCAAGTTACAAAAACACGTCATATAATTAGGTTTCAAACGGAAACCAACGGAGATAACTCCAAACTGCTAATGGAAAAAGAACGAAATTCGATACTTGCGATTGAACTATTCTCATACTACTCATAAAAATTGCAGAATATCGTGAACAAAATCGGTCAATTGTCGACGCATAGCTCTGAAATGTGACACTGTATTTAAGTGTTACGTAAAGTGTCATCGATCGATGATATATAAGTAGGTTACATATTGCGCCACGTTTTTGAAAAAAAAAAAAGAAAAGGCGATAAGAGATGTTGCCAAGCTCCATGCAAAAATCTTCAAACACCTTTATATCGTCTGCTTAGAACTAACCTGGTATAAAAAACAATTATCGGATAATATCTAGAGTTGGCAACTTTTCTTTTTCATTAATGTGTTCGATTATAATGAGTTATGATTTATTCCTCGAAATAGTTATTGCACTAAAAATAAAATGGATACATAATGTGAATCCGGCATTACAGCGCTTTTAGTTCTGAAACAAATGAAAATATATTTTAGCACTCTATGTATAAATATTTATATTATTAAGTTTGTGTGTGTATATATATATATATATATATATATATATATATATATAAATGCAATAGTTTACTTACATTTATTAATTAATAATATTCATGTCAAAAATATCACGTAATATATGGCCAAGTCAATATCTTATTGATGCAAGAAATCAAAATCAAAATATTTTATTTCATTGTTGGTTTACCTACTTTACAACAAAAACTCTTAATGGACATCAAGCGAACATGAACAATTTTGGCTTTCAATAGGAATTATAGGTAGGCAGACCTAGAGGAAAAAGCGTTCAAAAATGTTCAATACATGGAATAAAAGGTATATAATTTGACATGAAAGAAACAACCGCAAGACAGCTAATTGTGCGTGCTAATGTCAAGTCTCAGCCATGATGTTTGTATTTTAGATTACACAGTATTTTTATAAAAAAAGAAACAAATATTCTGAGGGGAGGTCAGTCCCATGTCCTTTTGTCATCCATAATAATCTTGGACTTTCTCTATTCTCTAGGATCTATTTCCTATAGTGCTTTCCTTTTTTTTCATAATCCCGACACACGATATTACCTTATAACTCGGAAAACTCTAGATGCGATGATCGATGAACTCACTTAAATACCTAATTTATATAAAAAATACTTATTTTCTTCGCGGTGCTTTTACAATGGTGCTTCTTGAATCAAAAGATAAGTTAAAAATGTGCTAACTAAATAGTTAAAGGTCTGGTTAAGCCTTTAACTCAATCCCTAAAACTCCTTTTAGTAGAGTCATATTTTTTTTCTATTAGTTTCTTTATCTGCGCATAACTCAGAAATGTGACACTTAGGTGTGGTTCACAGTGGCTTATACTTTTGTGTTCCATAGAGTGTTCCCAATCAATAAACATAGGTTTTATTTTGCACTCCGATTTTGAAAACAAAAGCATCGCAGATGTCTAAGTCCCGAACAAAAATCATCAAAACACCTTTATTAGTATTCATGTAAATATACAAAATATTTTCATAAATATATCGTGATGCAAGGGATTATTTATCTCTAAGTTAATATATTCCACGAATAGCCCTTTTCTGCATAATGAAGATTTCTGCGGCTTTTCCACACAGTTACACACCAGAAGAAATCGAACTATGAAAATATCTAAAATGTACCATCTTGGTTGCGTGCACTTCAGTCAGTGGGAATTTTCTGGTTTCTTTACCGCGAACGCTGCAGAACAGTCATATGGCTAATTGTGAAATGTGGGCCCCCCAAACAAATTTTGAATCTATAGTTATACCAAGAAAAACAGTATTAAGATAATAGTTTGAACCCGTTACCATTAAGATGCAAGTTTGTTTCGACTTTTTTACATTTTTATATAATATGTACATATTTTGTTTTTTTTTCTTATCCTAAAATGGGAGATAACATTGAACCATTGCTCAACATTTGCAAATTTCTTTACACGTATATTAAAAAACCGTTTCAAGATATATATTTTAGTACCAGAAACATGAATTCCCCCGCGCCGCCCCTAGCGATATTAACAACGTGCGATGGCTTAATTATGCCCTCGTCTAGGTAGGCGACGAAAACTGATGCATATTATTTAGTAATTATTACTAGCAACAACCGTACGTTTATGATCTTAAAGGTCAACTTTAATGATTCCCTTGTAAAACACTCTTCCTAATAGCTTCCTAATAGCAAGTTGATGCGGAAAAGTGAGGGTTTATTTAGTTGGTATAAAGAGCGTGTTATAGGCATGATTTTAGTGCCAAGTTTTATTATACGGATTGGATTCAGGCGCCGCCGCCGGCGGCGACGACAGACTGTCGGGCGACGCGCTGACCTTCATCTTGTGCATCGATTTTGGTTCCTAAAAATTACGTACTGTGCATATTTATTTCCTTTATTCCGCAGTTTTACAAAAGAGATGAATATCAATTTTTGCTTTGACATTTAATTAACGCCTGGTGCTTGCTGGTTACCGCGTAAGCTTTTGTAGGCTATCTTAATACAATGTGTTTGAAAAGATCATTAAACAAAGGATGAGTTGTATTTTGACCGTCTCATCATTATTTATGTATAGAAAAATAAAAATAGATTTAAAAAAACGAAATGACAAGTTTGTTGTTACTTTTCAATGTTTTTTCCCCCTTCTAATTAGACAAAGGTTAATAAACCGTATCGTTTGCACCGAATTTGTAAAATAATTTTAATTATTACAGTTCGAAACAAATCTGGTGGAACCTTTCTTTAAAGGCTTTTATTTGAGCGGGTCGATCACTGAGTTATTGTTCTGATGAAAATCTCCAGAACCAAAGCAATCGATTACTTGTGGTACCTAGCTGACGTAAACAAAAAATAAAATATCTTTTTTAAGTTTAAAAGGAACTTGATATAGTTTTAAAATATATAAATATATTTGAAGGCTTCACATCGAGGACCAACAGTTACAAGCTATACTTTTTTTCCCCAACAAAAGTTAATTAAAGAGTATTGATTATGATGATAATGTGTAAAAGCTGTATGGATTACCAGAATTACAATATCTAACAAGACATTAAATTTGATACTAATGACTTCGACTCTCATCCCACTGAGGCCACGGCGGGGGTGATTTAGAGGGTGGAAAGGCGGTTCCACAGTAAAATGCGCGACCTACATTTAGAATACTTTTCTGTTATAGAACAGTTATTTTACTAGTTCTCTGTTGCATTGACTGGGGTGTGTAGTCTTGGACTATTTTTAATCTAAATAAAATCTGTATATTGATAAGTAAAAAAATATTCTGAGTGGATTTTGTTAAAAAAAAGGCTACGTCGTTCAGTAATAGTATTAAAATATTTAGTATTATATAAAATAGTAAAATTAATACACAAATAATAACACGTTAATACACAAATCGCTGCGTTTACATATTTCAAAGTGAGTTTGGTTGTTTTACAAATAATGATTTCTCCTTAAGATGTGTGTAAGGCAAAATAATAGGGATGGTATCGGTGATGGATGCGCGCGCAGGCACTTCGATCCAGACGTCATCAGCTACTAGTTTAAATGAAACATTCGCGCTCTCAAACAGTGACGGAGTTCGGCCTTAATTATTATGCCATAAACTATATACAGCTATGTTATTTTTACGCATTATTAATTTGTAGATTTTACTTGTCACGATAATCTACTCTTATCGATGTGGATTCTTAATAATAGTCAATAATCAATGAGAACTACCATTTACTTTTATTGTCCCATCTGTTTGTAAGATATACATATTTTGATTATATTTTTAAAACATATCTATAATTATTTTTTTCGATAATTTAAAATATTCTCCTTTTTAATTTGAAAGAAACAGAGGATATCTCAACCTTAGCTATACTTTTAACGACTTTTTTCTTTAATATGTCCTGACCTATTAGTTTTTATAAAGATATGACGTTGCCTTTGGTCGGTGCGAGACACGTGCCTGCCAGTCATATGGTAGGGGGACACAAAGGTGAGCTCACGTTGCATTATGTACAGAGTAAGGAACAATTTATTAAACGAGTTGCTTCATTCTTGGTTTGGCTGCCCTCCAAAGGAACGAAAAGAAGTCTTATAAGAAAAGTAGTTTTAGATTTAACGCGTCAACAAATTTTACTTTTGAATTTGGTTTTAAATTCAATGTAAGCATTGAAAGCAAACGTTAAATGTAACCTTATCAGACCAGCCAAGGTATAAAAACGTAATAATAAAATAAGTACCGTACTTATTCCAAAGATACCAATAAAAGTAATAAAGAAATAAGTACGAAGATATTAAATTAGAATGAGACACTTTCAGTCGTGAGATTTAATCCTTAACCTAAAATGTAGGAAGTATTTGAACGGAGACCTTTATTTTATTATTTAGGTTACATACAGGGTTCTAGAGATATCAAGTTTCATTCCTAGGAACTGATAAAACTGAATTCTATGATATTGAAAAAAGTTATGGAAAAATTACCACCGTCTATTTCTATGATTAAATTTGTCCTACAAACATGGTGTTTGGAATGAAAGGAAAACTATGAAACCTAAACCAATGCGTTGAATAACAAGAACAAGATGAAGCACATTTAGTTAAGGGAGCTTCGGATTACTTACATAAATATTTTACATTTATCTTTGTCGTTATTTATTTATTAAAATCAAGAAAAAATATTTTATTAACAAAATTGCACTTTTATTTAGTGAAACCTGAGCATTTTAAATATAAAAACGAAACTAAGTAACCGGTTCAATATCCGGTTCGGAAGTCCTACGATGTCACAAAACCTCAAGCCATTAGTTATTTCTTTATAAGGACATTTAAAAATTACGTTTCGCTATAAGGCTATGCAAAAGTCTTAATATTTTGCGGCGTCACCGATACAAACATTTTACGCTTGGCAAAAGTGAATAATATTAGGTCGTTACATATAAAAATTGGCGTTTTGTAAGGGAATAACATAAAGTAAATTAAAAAATATATAATATATTTATTTAATCAAAGTGTATACCATTGCTATCTATGCACTTTTGATATCTCATGGGTAGTTAATTGATCCCCTTACTAAAAAAAACCCAAACACTGTCAAAAATTTTAAATTCATGAAGAAAGAAACAAAGCAACTTTTAAAGAGTTAAAAACTAACGTTCATAGCACCAGTATAACTTTTCACCCCAATTCGCAATCAAAAGTTATCGAAATGAATTCTTGAAAAAATATTGTGTTCTTATTGGTCTGTCATAATAATGAGAATAATTTATGTAACTTTCAACAAAATAGAACTCATCCGGATATATATTTTGCTTACTTATACCTATTTCCTAGGTCAGCATAAACGATTACCAGGAGGTACATTCATTTAAATACGAGCAGTCGGAGAGAAAGTATGAAAATGCAGGAAAACGAAATCAGAGCTGTCATAAAGTACTTCTGTTTGATAAAAATGTCTATCAGAAACATACACAGCGACCTAATGGAAACGTTTAGGGACTCTGTTCTTCCATATTCCACAGGTTCGCGCTGGGCAAAAGAGTTTAAGCTGGGTAGAACACCCACAGAAGACGAACATCGCGAAGGACGCCCATCCACGTCCCTCCCAGCAGAAAACGTGAAAAAAGTCGAAGATATCGTGATGGCAGATCGAAGAGTGACCATAAAGCATGTAGCTGTAGTCACAGGGATCTCATATGGCAGTTATCAAATATTGTTTGCGAACGAACTGCATATGAAAAACGTCTCTGCGCGTTGGGTGCTGAGAATGTTAACCGATGAGCAGAAGAATGATCGAATCGAAATTTAAGGGTTAATCTCAAAAAAGTTCCAAACGGATTCGAAAATTTTGTCTCGTTTCATTTCATTGTTTCTCGTTTCGTTGTTTCACCTAGACAACGCACCGGCTTACGAAACCACCGTCGCGATGGCTGCCATTCAAGAAATATTTACCCTATTCGCCAAACCTGGCTCCCAGTGACTTACCTCTTTCCTCTGCTCAAGGAACACCTCCGAAGCACAAAATTTGAGGACGACAGCGAGGTGATGACTGCTGTAGCGGCGTTTTGGAGGGTCAAAGAGAAGTTTTTTTCAAAGGGAATTATGGGTTTGGAAGAATGTTGAACTAAATGTATTAACTTTCTAAGAGACTGTGTAAGAGAAACAACCTAAACTAAAACTAAACTAACTAAACTAAAATAATCTTATTTGATATTGGTTATCATTTGGATCACCCCTCGTAATTATTTTATTATTCATTTCCTGTATTTAGAACTCTTTGCCTCCAGATGACATTGCAAAATTCCACCCTAAATATTATGTTCAGAAAGTAGATTTAAATGAAATTTTCACATTGGTATCCTGTACGTAAGTTTAAGATATAATCTCAACTACAAATAAAAATATTTTTGTAATTAATCGTGCAGACCGTACTGATCGTCCCTACTTATTTTTAATATGATAACTGACAGCAAACTAATTGGATTTTGTTAAATCCCTACAGGATATGGATCCTTCCTAAGAATCGGTTAGGCTCAAGCGTTTTGAATAGTAGAGATGGGTGTTGAAATATAGAGTCTTTAAATTGCGCGCCCTATAACAAGTTAAAGTTATTTCCATCAGGTGAGATGGAAGACAAACGCCTGCTAATTATTAATTAAAAAAGAAAGAAAGAAAAAAGTTCTATAGTTCTATTAGTAATAGAAACATTTTGGATAGATTATTTATAAGGACATAGTGTAACCATATCTTTTTCCAGTTGACTATATCCATGTGACCAGGGATACTGGATATTGCTATCAAACGTATCTATTTTTATTCTAAATTGTCGTAGCGTTAACAAATCAACCGATAAATAATTCTGTGTCAGTTTATTTTATTTACTCTTTTAATTTAACATTACTTAAGTCGAATTACTTATGAACTAATCTTTTGTAGTTTAGTAGAGAATGGGTATTAATAATATCATTAAGTTATACAAATAGGCAAATCTCTGCCAACAATGCAAGGCAATGACATATACCTTAATTATCACTGTGTTTCTGTTTGCAATACTTCATGTGTAGCACTTTAAGCAGATGTTGTATCAATAAAATTAGAAAAATTCATTAATTTCCAAACAGTTTAATAGTCCACGTAACTGTGACTTTTTCTATGACAATTATCTGACGCAAGTTTTTACCTGAGAAAACTGCTTACATTTACCAAAATTTATGCTTGAACTTTTTTAAGCAGCTCACTAAGTCACTTTTACATTTTATACAACCAAAAGGCGGAGCTTGGATAAAAATTTTCTGTTTTCTGGAATATGATGCCAATTTAACAACGCGTGCGGCTTAATCACTTTTGCGCTCAAAGGCTTTTGCATAATTGCACTGTGAAATTACAAACCTTAAGCACAGATAACTAGGTTCCCTGGAGATAACCTACTCAGTATCGAGGAAGTAGGTCACTAGATAACGAACTTCTATATATATAATAAAAAAGTTATTTTTGACATATGATCAGGAGTTAGCTGTTTGGTCAATCTAATTAAACTTCATGTGTGTTTTGTAATAAATATGAAGCCCATATATATTGCTTCACAATTTATGAACGCACAATTACGGATGTTCACACAAGCATCTAGCTCAACTCACACTCTCACGTACACGGTCTTTAGTGCTTGAGGCTGAATATGGCAGGTTTTTTACGGCTTTTTACTTTAAATCCGATAATACAAAATACATAATATAGCATTAAATAGATTTTACACCAAAGTGCTTTAAATCATTGTGTAAATTATTTTCTACAGATAAATACTTAAAAGAATTATCTTTAAAGAAGTGTAATTTCAATTTGTGAAATCCCTAAGCTTTCTTTAAATAAGGATAAACACAAGATAAACTAAGTTTTAAGTCTCGTTAGAAAAAGCCAGTAACGTCTGTGGTAGAAGCCTTGTCTCATACGTCGGAGGTCCCAGGTTCGAGTACTAGTCGGGACATTCATTTGAGTGATGAACACAGATGTTTGTTCTGGGGGTCATGCATGGTTGCTTATATCTTATTGACGGCCGAGTGGTAAGTGAAGTGGTAAATAACCTTGCCTCATACGCCGGAGGTCCCAGGTTCGAGTCCTGGCCAGGGTATTTACTTATGTGATAAACACAGATATTTGTTCTCGGGTCGTGGTTGCTGATATTTACATATGTATTTTTATTCTGGGTTCGCCCCTTGTTTCTTGTATATCCATAACACAAGCTCGGCTTACTTTGGGGCCATTCAGTTGGTGTATTTGTCTGGGGATTTATTATTAATTTATTTACATGTATGTTGATTATGTGTTCCCTTCCAGTTCGCTGTATGGTCGTGCATAACACAAGTTCTGTTTACTCATAATCGTTTGACTTAATAACTTATCACAAGAAACATGTAATTTTTTTTAAAATCTCTATCGATACAAAAAAGCATAATACAAATACATACTATACAGGGTGTCCCAAAATTCAAGATGAAGCCGAAACGGGATGATAGGATAGATGGTAACCATCATCAGAAAAAGCAGAAAAAACCAGCCTACGTTCTTTAGAAATGGTGGGCATTAAACAAAAAAGCAGAAATTCTCCATTGTTTAACCCCTTTTTTGTTATTGTGATTAACGTTGGTTATTTTTGTCCATTTAAAACGTGCCATCATAATGAAAAAAAAATTATATACACATAACAATCACAATAAAAAAAATAACACAATTGCCCCAAATTTTCTTAGAAATAACACTTTTTGCTGAAATGTGAATTTAACATGTTCAGAATATATCGACTTTGACAGAGCCTCCTGAAAAAAATAACGTACTAGAGTGCCTAGGCTAGTGCTATCAAAAGTTGGCGCCCTTAATCAGGATTCCAAATTAGTACAGCACTTGGTGGGTTAATACAAAAAAATATGGGTAAAAAAATCCGATTTTATACGATTCCAGTTAACTTCGCCAAATATTTTTGATTCGCACAAACTTTTTGGTGGTCCTTAATTATGCGGCAGAATAATTAATGATGATCAAAGAGATGGATTGTAGACTTTGGCAAGAGTGAGCGAGACGCTACTTTTATCCAAGTCAACAAGAGTAAGTAAAATTGATAAAAGAACAATAAATCCTACCCTCTTTCCTCCTTCTACCTTCCATACCACAAAACATATCAGAGCGTAGAAAACATGAGTTTAAATTGAGTATTGATTTTACTGAAGCACACCTATATTATTGAGTATGTATTTCATTTATTTGTCATTCATTCATGCATTTTTCGATGTCGAATAAGGGAGAGATGATCGGGAGGGCTAGAGATGACATATTAGATTTTTATTTATTTATTATTATAAATTATTATTTATTCATTCAAAGTAGTAAAAACATTTAATCCAGCTTCACTTCCTTAAACGATTGCTGGTTTACCTGAAAGTTGCAATTCCTCTTACAGGTAACTTGAGTCTAGGTTTTATTAACGACACAGTAAGTAAGGCAGTTTTACATATTCAGATTAATTTTCAATACATATAATATTCAAATACGAAATAAACAAATTATCTGATACTTACCTAATTTTACTTAAAATTTTTATTTTATTATATAGGTTTGATTGAATGACACACTTGCCAACTAATTATTGACTATCAAAACAGTACAATATAGGCAAACCAATTATTAAAATTTTATTATTTATATTATTTTATTTATTTTTTATTTATTTTTATTATTATTATTTATAAATTTTATACAATATTTTACATAGGTGTTTGATATAAATGAGCGCACGAGCGTAGGTATGTAACATTCCGAACCATTCAGTCGATCAAAGTTATACGTCATCCAAAACTACTACCTCCCGTCTCACTCACGCTCACCGCTTTAGCACGCACAACTCTTACCTATCGCGTAGTGCATAATAAAAAAAATCAAACGAACCAAACAGAAAAACAAAAGTGGTTAAGTGCGAGTACACAAAAGGAATTAGTTTAAGCTAGCTTCTACAGGGTGTCCCGTTTTAAAGTAGATACTATTTATTTTTGTATTTTTTTTTTGTATTTGGTTGCTAGTTATAAAATAATTTTTATTTTCAAATCATTAAGAATTGTTGATGAAATGATGTTTAAGTTCCAATTTGATATTGGTTTTTTTGACTTAATTTTTCAATTCCAATGGCAATTTATTTATGAATCGTGGTGTTATATACTCTGTGGTTCGTTCTCCGTAATAATTATTAGCACGTGTATTTTGTATTTGTTTCATACTTATTTTTCTGGTTTTATTTTGTGATCAATTAGGTTGCCTCTGAATATAAAGTATATTTCCAGTATAATTAACATTTGTATTGGAAATATCTTACAGTATTTAAAAATTGGTTTATCATTATTCTTATATTTTAGTTTTAATTTATGTGGTAAAATTAGTTTTAATAATGTTAGCTGAAGGCTGTACATTTCATCTATATAAGTTTTAAAAGTACGCCGATAACTGCTGAGGCCGTATGAAATTAGTTTTTTCACTAATGCATTGTACAATTGCAGCAAAACGGCGAACGGTATTTTCTTTTTTACTAACTGAAAGTTGGCTATAATAGCTCTTAGCTTACCACAAGTGGCTTCTATCTGTGGTTTCCAATAAAAAATTTGATATATAATGATCATATCCTAGATATGTATATCGATGCACCTGCTCAACTGCTGTACAGTCGTCCATAAACAGTTAGACATGCTATATAGGCACTGATGACTGTGTGCGATCAATTTTACAGGATAAGTTACTTGAATATGGATAGAATGAATGTGCATGAATTTAGTTTTTTTGTATATTTAGTACTTGACATACATCATGTGACCATTTACATAACAAATCAAACTCTTCTTGCAACGTTCTCATAGCTTTGATTGCATTATTATTATTAGCGATAAGGCATGTATCGTCCGCAAATTGCAAAATCTTGCATTTTTTAACTAGGTTATTGATTTCGTTTACGTAGGAAATATAGTGTAACGGCCCCAGCACGGAGCCCTGTGCTGTCCCGTTTTTAACATAAACCTCATTACTATACTCTCCAGATATTTTTACTTGATAAGTACGGTCTTGTAGGTAACTAGAGCACCAATTTAGTAACGGTCCGCCTTTTCCATTGTTTTCTAGTTTATCTACTAGTGTAGTGTGCCTAAGTGTGTCAAAAGCTCTACTGTAGTCTATGAAAGCTATTAAAACATGTTGTTTATTGTTTGGACAACTGTTGACGTGATCAGTAAATTTTGACAACAGTCGAGTGGTGCTTTTATTACGCTGACATCCGAATTGATTTTCTGAAATAATTTTGTTGTCCCGGTAGAATTAATGAATTTCATTCGCAATATACTTTTCTACAGCTTTGTCTAAAACGGGTAGGATTGTGATTGGTCCATAGTTGTTGCAATCTCGCTTGTCACCTTTCTTATATATAGGCCTTACGACTCCCGATTTAAGTTCATTTGAATACTTTCCGTTTTGTACACTTACGTTTATCAGGTGTGATATCGGAGCTGCTAGTTTTTCAGATAATAATTCAATATCTATCGGCCTAATACCATCTACACTTGGGCTTTTATTAATTTGAGTTTTTTGTAATATTTTAAATATAGTTTATTGTTGTGCTAGTTTAAATCTCATTGATACATTAGCTTTGTTTTCATGATTACGGTTTTAAAAAAGGTATTTTTACAGTTTTTAATTTTGTTTTGGAAACCTTCCGCAAATTTATTAGCAATTTTTTTCATTGTCATACAATGGGTCGTTATGAAAAGCTTTCAAGATTGAATCATCTACTGATACTTTGACCATACCAGTTATTTTATTCAAAATATGCCACATTTTTTTTGGATCATTATGGTTTTGTTCTATAATTCTTTTATAATATATATTTTTTGATTTTTGACTTGACTTATTTGTTCAATTCTTAGTTAATTATATTCTAACTAGTATTATATTCGCGCTATCTTTTTTAAGTTCAACGAATTTTCTATCTCTTGTCTCACATATATTCATCCAAGCTTCTTTATTTCTTTCTGAGTTACTAACTTTTACTGTGTATTTAGCGTTATTGTAACAGTTATGGATGACACTCTTTATGCAATTATATATTTTGGAACAACCTGTACATTGTTTTCGTAAATGCAAGTTACTATGGTGAGTTTATGGTCCGCCAGTACAGTGCCGAGTGCTGCGCAGTAAACGTGTAGTGAGCGGGATCTAACAAATATATGGTCTATACAGCTTCTTGTTATTGTTCCCCTAAGTAGTTCTATTCTTGTGTAGTCAGAAATCCCGCAAACGAGCCCATGACTGTAAAGCATGTTTAAGTAGTTGTTTCGGATGATACAAGATAATTTGAAATTTATGTTTATATTACCTATAAGAAATAATTCGTCAGTGCAATATGAACTTAGAATAATATTTAACTTGTATATAAAAGCATTCTTACTTATTTTTGGTGGTCTGTATATTGCACAAAGAGTTATGGAGGTGCTTTTTTGTGTAATGATTTTACCTGCAATGCATTCAAATTATGTTATCGTTATTAAACTAGTTTTAAATTTGTGGTTATTAGATATATACATACTATTACCCCTCCTTTTTGAAAATTCCGTAATTCTTTGTGCATAGTATAGCCGATAATATTATAAAGTGAGCTTATATAATTTTAAATGCCAACTTCCGTTTGTAATATATCTCCAGTTTAGTACAGCTTACAAGTAGTTTGATTTTAGAGAAGTTTTTAAATAAGGATCTTATATTGATGTGATATTGAGGCTATTTTAGGTATAGTACATTAATATTTAGACAAATTAGGGCAGATTTTTATTTCTAAAATATTACTATCAATAGTTACCGTATTTTTTTTAGTTTTTGAAACAATTATTATTTGTGTTGTTTATTTCCAGGTTATGGTTATGATCTTTGTAGAACATTGTAAATGTCGTCTTCACATCAAACCACCACTATTTTTTCATTACCAGCCTTAAGTTCCATAATTTTCCACCATTTTACACCATACGTAAAATGTATGAAAGTCTTATATTTCTCTCTCTCTAAAAACTCTTGTATTTGTCTTTTAGTTCTTGTTTGGCTTTCCAAAGAAGATTTTTATTATGTTGGGTGAGTGCTTTTCTTACGAAGACTCTCTCCTGTGAGTTAGTTGGTCCTGCATCAGGTATAACATCAGCCACGGCCATGTGCTTCTCTTTACTTGCCATAATCCATTGTGTCTTAGTGTTTTCATCGTCCATTTCTATTTCAATTATACCGGGTTTGCCGCGTCGCGATTGTTGTTGGCGGACTTGTTTTACTTGGCTTACTTCTAATTAATTCTATTTTCCAAGTGTACTTTTTTGTTTTTGAGATCCATGTTTTTCTTTTCAAGTTCCTCAAGTATTGCACCGATTTGGTTACCTCATTTATTTCACGTTTTAAAATGCGGTCTACCTGCTGCGTTATGACAGCTGTTAATTTTTCTGAGTTAATAGAGATAACTTTAGTGGAATTATTGATTTCATCATCCTCGTCATCGTAATCATCTTCAGGAGCAACTAGTGATGATCTTTGCCTGAGTTTGGAACATTCATTGCAAGTCCATTCTAAGTTTTCAGTTGCACGTATTGCACAGAGTTGTTTATTGGAAAGACCGAAACATTCACCTTTTTCGTGCATAATGACATTGCATTTACTACACTGCAAGCCTACATTTCTTATATTATCAATCTTTTTACACGGTACGCACTTTGACATTGTAGGTAGTAAAAAAAAGTATCGTAACGTAACGTAAAACTGTGTTTACTCAATTTACTAAATGACAACTTATTTTGATGGTATTTTTAATTCATGTAGCCAAGGATAATTTTATTTTTTGTACGTTCTGTGCTATTCAATTATAAATGATACACTCATAGAAATATAACTCATTTTTTAATTTTAAATAGTTTCCAAGAAATCTACGCCTTTTGCGTTACGACACTAGCGGTCTATTTTATATAGTCTATAAAATACTTTGCTGGACATAGGTTTTGCTTGAATAAAAATACATTTTTTTTATTTCAATATTTTTCAGTTCTATTGGCCCTGAAAGAGTCGCTTTTTACACTCGTATGTTTCTATTTTCAAGAATGCCAAAGTAAAATGCCTGTAATATTTTTGAATATTTTTGTTCAATTTTTAGTGGGTCGGTTTCCAGTCTTCTATTAAAGTCGTTGGGGCACAGAGCCCACAAGTGTTTGTCATCTATACGTGACTTTGGCGTTCAAAAGGTTAAGAGACAATTTTAATATTGCTAAATATATCTAGTTTTCGTTTATCATAAAGTAATAAAGATTAAATAAGTTTATCGATATAGTTTTTTGAAATCATTACAACATTAAAGTATATATACCGGTATATATTTATTGGACTAATAAAGATAAATTAATTTATCTAAATTTTACTTCGAATATTAGTCACTCGTAACATTTGGCACGAGTCGAACTCTTACGCATTGGGGCTCGTATCTCTTGTTAGTATTTCGCGAGTGTTGGGGTATTAAAATATATAAAACCCAAGATATAGGAATTTTGGTGGAAAAAGTATTATTTCAGAAAAACTATTTTCTCTCTAACCTATTGCTAATAAGACTGGTTAGCAGGTTAGACTAATTCTATACCGTTATGACGTCCCTTGACATTTGAAGAGCGATGTCGAGTACAACCAGATTTAATAACAAAGTTACCTTGTTACTATATTATTCGTTACAAAATACTGATTTTGTGCCTCGTTTATCCAAATAATTTTGTTGAAATAAAAAATCTAGATACAGTACCGTCAGTGACTTTCAGATTATTCACTTTTCTTGCTAGGGTACTTACACAACAAATTTAAACATTTACCAATAATCGCCGGCTTTTTAGATTATTTATTACCCTTTTAGTTAAAATAATATAAAATTACTTGTATAGAATTACTTGCATAAATACGGGTAAAAAATATTCATTTGGGTCATATTAAACATGAAATTGACCATTTATGACACTGCTCCTCTATGCTCTTAAATACATATTAACTTTTGAAAAAGGATTTTTTAATTCATAGAAATATCGTCGTTTCATTTTTAAATGGTCGTCTCATGGACAACTTAGAAACCAGAAGTGGTCTTTTCATACGTAAGAGCTCTTGCCGCTATTGGTGAAGCCTGGATCGGCCGAGTGGTTAAATCGCAGTCCATTCCGGATACGTCGCATTGCTGTTGCTTCGATGCCGAGGTGTGGCTTTAGACGTTTCAAGGACTTTGGAATTAAAAAGTTATTCCTGGTTTCAGAAGTGTGTTATAGAAATAGTGCACTACTGGGAGATTTTCGTATGGATGAACGTTATTTTAGAGCTGGGACAATCATGCGGTAAAATTTATTAATGATAGTTAGGTTACTCATTAAACTAATACAACAAAAACAGTCATTGGTCACCATGATGAGAAGAAATCCCAAATCGTTACCCCAGCAAAATGGCTATTAATATTAAAACGATAACACACACCAATTTTCCTATACGTTTACTATTTACTACACATCAAAAGCTACATATATATTAATTTACTTGGTTCTACAAACTGTGCTATTATTAAACGAATTGCGCCTAATGACACATGACTCATATCTATAAAGAATAACATTTTGCAACGGTAAAGTACACTTCCCATGCGAATAAAAATCTTTCTCCTTGTGCGGATTCTGTATATGTGACGATTGACAGGATATGCCACTTAGAGCCAAGAACCTGCAATTTGCAATGCGATTTATAGCTTCATATTTGAACTAGTGCAAAATCAATAAATCTTCCCTGTCGCGAGAATTTCCATATTCCAAGTTAGTATGGATAAATATTTTGCATAAAAATATTACCATGAGTTATTATAATTTAACTCGGAAATTTTTTATTCTATTTAACCAAAGAGGATAAAAAGATTTTAGTTTTACCAATGAACTAAAACTGTCACCGAAACTAAACCCTACAAGGGCCTGACAGACATTTGTGTCATGACCACGCAATGTATTTTATGTATGTGTATGTTTAATTCAAGATCTGTTTATTAGGGCACCCACATATTAGGGCCGTCATCAATTGGCACTGTATTGACCGTTCGGGAAAAATGTGTAGTGTTGGTTCGGGCAGTTTAACAAATATATTGCACCCGAATGTTCCGTGTTATACATAATAAGTTAAAAATAGAACATGAAATTAGGTTTTCTGTAAAAAAATATGTAGGTTATTACACCAGGTTAAATATGACCACGCTAACATATTGAAACATTGTGTTAAATGTATTTCGCCGTGGGTGTCTCCTTATTTTATTGTTTTGTGAGTACAATAAGTACACACAGAAAGTTGTCAGGTGTGTCGGGTTGTGGAGAGCGGTCGCCGGTTTTACTTTCGGGGCTACTTTTGTTTTATTATGTTCCCGACCATGTGTTCCACCGATAGTTCTATTTTTTCTTTGTAAATACTTACTTTTTGGGATTTTGCTCTTTAGTGTAAGGTAAACCAATATTTTATTTGAACACCAAAACCGAAGTTCAAATTTTCATAGAACAAGGTTCAATATTTAACTTTTTTGTTGTACAAATTAAATGTTTCTTGGAATGCATCATTTAAAATTAGACAGATTCTCACAAAGACTAAGTAGCAAAATTTGAGAATTACTAATTCAGTTAATTGAAAACATTTCAATGTTATTATGGCCGAAAAATCAAAGGTAAACTTAATTTCTTCGCTTAGTTTTCTTTTGTGCACGGGGTATTTTAAATTGAATTGTAAAAAAATAACTTTGGGAATAACTCTTAATAGCATGTGGATGGATTTTGGGTTCATGCGAAAAGGGGCGAGGTTGCGCGCGCACTCTTATTATCTATAGACGCTACGAAGCTTAGTCAGTCGCGGGTGAACTACGCGAAAGTGCCGTAGTCGCCGCTACGCCGTACTACTCCTACTACAGATTCAGACATTTAAAGGTCACAGTGAGAGCAAGAATCCCAAATACAGCCGTGACTCGAGAAACGTCCCTATTCAGGTACAGTTCTTCTTATATAAACTATTTCTTTTTCTTACTATTTCGGCCTTCGACGGGCTTATTTCGAGATACGTGCCGCTAATGGAATAAATATTATAAGCCGACGGTGTCAACAGCGACACAAAACAATGGTGGGTTATTATACTTCTAAAAAGAAAAAAGTCAGTTGAGAAAATGACATGGTTTTATATGTTATTCTATTGTTAAAGAAATAGCTGGTTAAAATGAGGTATTGTTGCGTCAACGCGAATATTTTCTACAGTTATTTTTACTGAAAAGCTGCGTTTTTAGTCATGTGCTTTTAGCGTAGTTAAACTCATTAGTATATTTGTTATATGCAATGCGCGTTGCGTAATCACTGAACAGTTAATTTTTATAATCAATTTTAAATACTTTCACTAACGCGCTTATGTCGCAATTTATTCTAAAAAAAGATTCTTAATTGGAGGAGTAAAGTATAAAAATGTGAACTTTTCTTGCCTTCTAAATCCATCAAGTACTCTAAGATTTCGACCTAGTTACACAACAGTACAAGACGGATCATTTAAGCAGATATTTTACTTTACTTACTTTTCTCTCTACCCAGCCTGTTTCATACGATTTATTCAAAATCGCTAAGTACTTTCGTGGATATTTAAATTTTATATGGCCCTGATTGCAACATCGTATCTTAACTAGATCAATAACCGTCCAGAAAAACACGCGTGTGTGACTTGTCTTAAAAATAATATTCAATGGTCCACTGACTTTAACTATAATACATGGTGGCCCTTTAAGACCCAATTACACCGTACCCTGTTTGTTAAATTACTGCCCTGTTAGTTATTTTACTCGACATTAAAAGTATTTCTGTTCCGCCATGCTTTAACAAATGTCAAACTCTCTCATACAGATGTTAAATTTGATTGCTTGTCTACTGGTACGTTAAAATGCTAACAGACGATTTCTTTCTTTCAAACAGTATCAAAATGTAAGGGGCGAAATGGCAGTATCTTATTTGATATCCAAAAATTATGATATTCTGGAAAGTTTATATGATTTGGATAATACCTATAAAAGGACGTCATAAAGAACATCAACCATTATGGGCTTGGCTGAGAGCTTTGGACAAACACAAGGAAAAAAAAATATTAAAAAAAGAAGATTTGCAAAATATTAATATGATTTTTGATAATTTAAAACAACAGTTTTAATAGGCTTTTAATTGATTTGTATAGCGACATCGTCAACTGCACAATCAAAAGTTTCAGAAAGTTGAGACAGATGGCGCTCTGTAAAAAGACGATCACGATTTCATTACTTTCAAAAATGTTTTGATGTATTTTACAATATATTGCTACTAAACTTATCAATACGACAGTATGCATATGCGTATATATTATGTGACAATAATATAGGTGTTCAAGGAATAAAACAATATTTTTGTAACTGCATAGTCGGCCGAAGGACAGTGGGTTGCTGCGCTCATATTGTGCCCATAATATGGTACTTGAGCTGGGCAAGGTATGAGACAGTATATCCTCCTGCCCAGTTCCTAGGCAGAGTATTAATTGCTTACGAAAATGATTAATTGTCAAAATAAATTATTGATCAAAAATAATTTATATTGTTTTATTTAACTAACTTGGTATTAAAACACCTTTAGATATGTGATTTCGTTGTTATAAACATCTCAAAAAATAAATAAAACTACAATATTTGCATGTCCATGTACAAACCCAAGCACTATACAATGTGGTTAATGTCCTTTTCAAAGAACCTCTTATGTAGTTTGAAATATATGATTATGTTGATTTTTTATCTCTAATAAAAGCGTAAGCGCCAAAGGAAATTGAGCTTGCCAAATTGGTATGCCGGATTTTGTAAATTTTTATAAGCTAAGAAATGCTTGCAGATATAATTCTGTATGCTGCCGGAACGTTAGTTGGTTCATTTTTTGTTTTTCCCTCCTCCCCTTAACTATCAAATTATTCGATTATAAAAGCGGTTAATCTTTAGTTAATGTACGATGAATAATAATAATAAAAATATATTTAATTTTATACGATACAAGATGGTTATAAATATAATTAGAGGTCCCTTCATATACTACTGTATTATCAGTGTGCAAACAAGTTAGCTTAAATTTATTCTTAAAACTAAAAATCAATTATTTGAAAGATAACACCATTTATAGTAATCAAACCAAAGAAGTTATAAGCACAAAAGTGCAAAAATTTCTCAAAAAATTTCGTTAATTACTTACGTTTTGATTGACAGATAATTCCAGAAAGTAGAACTGATAAAGATTCAGGAATTAAAGAATGAACTTCTATAACAATTAATTAGAAGGTGGGTACTGATTCGTTTCATAGCACCGTGAATGGATGTCTTCCAAAATAATTGCAGCTGCATCTCTGACTTTCTGCAATCTCTCCTCATGATGATCATTTTTTTATGAGATGATTTTTAGTGCTGTCTTGTTTATTTTCATTAAAGATTACAATGCCATTCTTATACTTCGCCTTCAATCGTTCTATGACCGTACGCTTCTCAGGAGTGTAATCCCCTTTAATGGATTTCATTAAATCCGTAATTAGAAATTGGCACTCTTCACTATTTTCATGCAAGTGAGCAAAAACAATCTCCGTGGCATTACGTGTTCATTACATTCTCCATGGCATACTACGTGTGATACAGTACTCGCAATATTGTTAAATTATGGCATTAAAATAACAATTATAAAAAAACAATTAATTTTTTACTTTGAAAAGACACTAAAGAATAATATAAATAATAAAATACTAACGATTTAATGTGAAAATACATTGTAAAATTCAAATTTGTATATGTTGCTTAGACTTTTTTGATGTGTGTAGTTCTATAAGAACTTAAAAATGTTTATGGGTTTATTCTACTTCTCTCTAAGTTTTTAACTGTAACTGTAAGTTTCTTAATTGTATATAACCCAACGTGTATATAATACGTCATTTAACTCGTCACTAGCAGGTATAAAATTGACAATAAGCATTTACAGGATCTTCCTAATGTAGAATCAATATAATAGAGTAGATCCAGAGCTTTATAACGGGTTCATTTAGAGGTACTGTTTTGTCTATGGATTTTTTGACAGATGAAGCGTGAGCCATGATAACATTTTATGTCATTTTTGTTCAGTATTATTTGACATTTCATCCTGTAAAGACTTAACCCTACACAATGTCTACAAATTATTGAGCTGTATTAAGCAAGTCAGCGTTCTGCGAGGAAAGTGTTTCGTGCACTTACAGAAACTCATGGTCCACATAATGGGCCTACCTAACAAACGATGCCCTATACCATCGAAAAGTTTGAAAGCCATTTTACATTATTAGATAATAAACGACCAAATAGACCACATCCAGGACGTAGTGAATAAAATATTGTGGCCGTAGTGGTAGCCAGAACGTAACTATCTATGGTGACCGTTATCGTGCCATGATAAGAGATTGAAGCATGTGATCTCCAGGACATTTGGCACCAACAAGACGGCGCCACTTGCCACACAGCTCGTGAAACCAAGGCTCTATTGTGTGAACAATTTGGTGAACAGTTAATTTCGCACTTCGGTCCGGTGAGTTGGCCGCCTAGATACTGTGATTTCACGTCCCTAGATTTTTTCCGTTGAGGCTGTGTAAAGTCTATATAGATAAGCCGGGTACAATTGAGCAACAGTAAGCCAAAATTACTTGCATTATATAATACAAATGCTCGCCAAATACTAATAGAAATGCTCGGAGGCGTCATCGAAAATTGGAACGGTAGAGTAGATAATGTTTACTGGAGTAACGACCAACACTTGAAAGAAATTATCTTAAAAAATAAATGTAAAGAATAGTTCTTTTGTATAATAATATAAATTACTTGATAATTGTGTTATTATAGATGATTACACGAACTTCCAAGTGAAGTTCTATGGCTATTATATGAGCAGTCTTTTTACTCGATCAACCCCGGTCCCGACAAGTCTTCATTTTTTTGAGATCAAAACAAAACTTTTGTATGGGTTCCGGGAGGGACAGGTCCTTTATATATTTCGAATGAAGCGACTCATATAATAGAAGATTAAACGAACTTCCAAGTGAAGTTCTATCGCTATTATATGAGTCGCTTCATTTGAAGATAGTATTTAATTAACAAGGTAGTCCTTTTAAGGTACTAGGTAACTTCGCACAGTTTTAGAGTATGTCATTTGACTTATTCAAAAAACTTCCGTCTGTTTACTTGATCAACCCCGGTCCCGACAAGTCTTAATTTTTTAGAGATCAAAACAAAACTTTTATATGGATTCCGGGAGGGACGGGTTCTTTATATATCTTCGAATGAAGCGACTCACATATTATGATTATGTGTACAGGTGTAAAAACTATATTTTCTAATTTAATGTCTGGACCCTATGTCGGTGCATACGGCTAACGATGTAAAGGTAACTTTTGTTAAAGTAATATAAGGATATCAAAGGGGAAGCTGATCAAGAACTAATTTGGATCCCTAGAAAATCTGTTCTTCGATTTAGTTGGTTTCATTTTGTGGGCTTCTTGTAAAATTTGCCTCATCATTGCCCACATCTTCGCCTAACAATAGAGACAAGGCTGAACGGTTTGAATTTAATGAACCGAATTAACAACCCTTATTAAATTGCTCATTTAAAAAACAAAGAACTAATAAAAGAGGTTTTTGAACAGTATTCCGATCAGTATTACGTAACTTACAAAACTCCCACCATGACCTCAACGTGTGATGTTGTATTGACAAATAGTCATGGATGCCAGAGAAGCGGACATCAACGTCAGGGTCTCTGGGTCTCTGGTGAACGCCGCCCGGGGCATCTCACGACACCCAGGGTAAGGCTGAAGTGCTTTGCTTTGGAGCTGTTATGGGAGTTATTTAAGTCTTTTGTTTCAATTCCAATCCATTATTTTTATTACACATTTAAAGACAAGGGAAAATTGAGGAACTGGTTAAAAATACGCAGAGGCCCAATTAATCCTTAACGCATCGACTGTGACTGCTTCCATTTCAGGTTACGAATGCGTCCCATTTGTAATCAAACATTAAAGCAAAAATCTCAAAAAAGCAAAAAAGTTAGAGTACTTAAATGTGGAAATTGAATACTACCCATCCTATTGATGTAACTAATAGCGGTGGTATTTTCAGTGCGTACTAATATTGCACAATTTCTTTCTTCCCCGGCTGCACTTTTGAATGCTAATAATTCTAGGTAATTGATATGGTATTTTTTTTCACTATGTTTCCATGTTTACAGCCTGTTCTGAATGCATCTGTATATATCTTACAAATTTGTGAAATGATTGAACAGGAAATGGTACATTTATTTATACTTTTCTACCAGATTAAATCTTCTAACAGTAATTTAAGGCGCTTAATTTTTGCCTCATAGTTGTACTTAATTTGTAGCTAGACAGGCTGCGACCAGTACATCTATATGTTTGGCAAAATCTCGTATCGAGCATATTTGAAGTTTCATAAATTTGTTTATTATTATAACGCTTATCGTCAGGTAAAGAAATAGACATCTGTTCGACGTTAAACATAAAGCCTAAAAATGTTACTGACTTTGTCGGTACTAGTCGATTTTGGTCTAAATTCACAACAAGTGACACATAACTACGCGCATACGGAGCAACGGATAATCCATACGGCATGGCCGTAAATTCATAAGTGATTAGCTCGAACATATCGTTCTGATTTATAAGATTCAATTTTGAAGTGTACTAAATCTACAAAATTTTATAATTTTATTTATTAATAAATAAAAATATAATTTTTTTTGTTTTGTTTATTAGGTACGAACCATTTTTCGCCGTTGAGTTTCGGCGCTAAGAAATTTTTTTTTTAATTTGTTTGATTCAAACTGGTCACTTGAGGTATAACAAGGTTTAACAATTTATTAATTGCTTTTATTTCGTTTTTCACAATGCGACAAAATATGTTTGGGAGTAATATTGGTGTAATTTTATCATGAAAAGGAATTGAGAAACAGAATTTTATCCATTTTAAAATTATATGTTATTTTAGGCCAATAATCGTAAAAGTAATGTATTCGACCTGCGTGTACCTGAATTATGGTTGATTCGGTGCGCGAGTCCCGAACTGGTTGAATTTTGCGTTGAATGCTGAATTCAAACGTGGACGCCGAAGTGGAGGCACTGGCACTTTCCATTGACGTCACCCCCCCCCACCCCTGTTTGACGGGTAACGAGGAGGCCCATCCAGTTTCCCGACTGGGACCGACCGTTGTTTGGGGGGTACTTTGATAGTTTCGGTGTACTTTATTATTATTATTATTACTTTTTTTTATACAGCGGTTATTCCATAAGTCCCGAGCTTAGAAAGAATCTCTAGATCCAGGTCGGAAATAATTCTCACGACTAGCCCGGTTCATTCTGGGAGGTCGACGTTTCCAGATTAGGGAGCGTCTACATAGAGGGCTCAGGTATTGCGGTAACCGAAATGGCTAGCTGGAGATTCGTCTACTGGGTTCATCATTATATTTAAATTATTTTAACGACGACTTTCCGATTTGAAAAAAATTTATAAATAATAGAATATTACGTAATACAGATATCGTGTTAAATCCCTTTTAGACTACACGCATTTTCTGTTTCGTATTAAAATTTGTAAACATTATTGATAAAATAGTCAAAAATAACAATACGAGTACTATAGAGCATTAATCGGATTAAGAAACATCAGGTAGAAGATTACCAGGAATTTTCGCAGATAGCGTGATGTATTTATTATAGATAACACGTATTTTCTGCATCTTTTCGATGAAGCGAATTTTGAGTTTATAATAAAAAACATCAGGTAGAAGACTACCAGGAATTTATGCGGATAACGTGATATTTCTTTTATAGATTACACGTGTTTTTTACATCTTTTCGGTAAAGCGAAATTTGAGTTAATGATAGAAAACATCAGGTAGAAGTCTACCAGGAATTTATGCGGAGAACGTGATTTACTATTATAGATAACACGTATTTTCTGCATCTTTTCGGTAAAGCGAAATTTGAGTTTATAATAGAAAACATCGGATAGAAGTCTACCAGGAATTTATGCGGGTATCGTGATATATCTATTATAGATAATACGTGTTTTCTGCATTTTTCCCATAAAGCTTATAGATAAAGTATATAGATACCCGCGATCACTTCTGTAAAAAACAAAAAATGGCTTACTTCATCGGAAGAAATAACGAGTTGCTTTTGTTTATTCTTTATTGTTAGTTCTAATTTACGAATTTTTAGTACACTTTAGTACAACTTTTACAGCATATTTAATATTAAACTGTCAAGTTACTCGTTGGTATAAGCAGGTGCTTGTTACCACGCACGAAAAAAGAATGAAGACTTGCCGGGACCGGGGTTGATAGAGTAAAAAGACGGAAAGTTTTTTGAATGAGTCAAATGACGTACTCTAAAACGGTGCGAAGTTACCTAGTACCGTAGAAGGACTACCTGTTTAATTATACGAGGTGACTGGTTATTAGTGGCGGATATTTTAAGGGGTATAGAAGAGGTCAATTCCAGTTGATTTCACAATATAATGTATTATCCAAAAGTAAATCGTTTCCAAGATATTTTAAATCTTATGTTTTTTTTAAATCAGTAAATAATTAAATGTATAAAAAAATTATTAAAAAAAAATTAAATGTTTTGGAATTTTTTTAAATTGTTTCTTGCTGAAAAACATTCCCATTGATACATCGGCACTCCCTCTGGTTCGCCCATAATAGTAAACAATATCAGCGTACTCTTGGTTTGTGAACGAATGTCTCCTCTGTCTTTCAGCCATAACTAGTAACAACATGCGAAGCACTACACAGAAAACAGTTTTAAAGCCGGGTCGTCAGAAGAGCAATCATACACCAAAGTCCATTGACATGCGAAGTCGCAAGAAAAACAACCGAAATAAGAGCAAGTGAACACATCCGAACGCAATAAATCGCAAGACCGGACGAAACTCATGGGCACGTGGTGAGAGACAATCCCAAGTTATTTGACTAGCAGCGGTGCTCTTTGTTCATGCCTCTACCTGCGCCTGCGCTAATTGGCAATTATCTTGGCAATTGTTTTGCTGATTTGGGATTGTAATACCTCTTTCGAAAGCTAGTAAAACACAGATGTTTTTAAAATAATTTGCACAAAAATTTTTACTCGTGAGTTTTTGTTTTAAAATCACTCTTTAGTGTAAAAAACTTAGAAAAAAACGTGAATTTTCAAATGTTTTCGAGCACAGTGCCTAAGTTTATGTTAATTACGTCCACCTAGTTGATATTATGTATTGATGGGAATGTTGTTATTGCAAAACCAATAAACAAAATTTCCAAATAGATTTAATTTTTTTTAATAAATTTTATAAGATACTGATGTAAAAAAAAAACAAGATTTGAAATATCTTGGAAACGATTCACTTCTGGATAATACATTATGTAGTGAAATCAACTGGAATTGACCTCTTCTATACCGCTTAAAATATCCGCCACTAATAACCAGTCACCCTGTATACTGTCTGAAGAATGAATCGATGAAATATAATTATTGTTTTTTTACTTTTGAAAAGAGTACCTGTAAATGAATCACCCTATACAACAATTGTTAACGTTAATCAAGCGATATTAAGGAACAGGCCGCGCATCGACAAAGTTCTCGTTAAACATGTCATTGGTTATACATATTTAAAGAGTAGTTTTTAAACAATAATGCAGTGCAAATACAAAAGTTATCTAAAACCCAATAAGTCAAGTTTTTATTCATATTTCAATTTTAAAATGATCTGAGAACGAAAATTATAATGAAGGGATAAAAATAAATGAGATTTTTTTAATGGATAATCAGTAAATAAGTGGCCTGCGTAAATATGTTACAGTCACTGTCTAATTGAACTTGCAGTTGATAAATCCCTGTTTATCATAAGTATAGGGTGACTAGGATGAGGATGGAGGACTACTTCAATACACGGCACGTGGCCGTCATTGGCCCTACGTAGCTAATTCCGTTCACGCACTCGCCATTAATTTATTGTACTATCCTTTTCGGTATTTTCCGAAGCATGCCTTCGATGAAAATGGAGCTAATATCTTTGTCCGAAAAGCAGACCAAAAACCAGCTATGCAGATCAAAAACTACTCAGACATTGACCAGCAAGTTGGACCCTCAGCAGCAGAACCCATCCAATAGGTCATGGAATAATATCAGTTTCTCGAACTCAATATCTTTTCATATTCTGTTGAACTTCGCAGCGCTACTGTATATTATAGGTAACAAAATATTTGTGTTTTTTAATATGATATATAAATATCTATTTATTTGCAACGCATCATTAAATATGCTTTATTGCTATATATATTGCACATTAGTACTCCATTTTTTGTGCTTTTTATGGAAATTTAACCGCTCAGTTTCGATGAAACATAGCTCTCACAATAATTTATTAGATAGCCTTTCTTCTGTATGCAACCGGCCGTCTGATTATGGATAAACTCCAAATGTTAGAAGACATAGATAACACGTTTGGCATAAACTGTAAAATACTGACTCGGTCGATAACAGTGAGAGCTTTCTGTCCAGTAAGTATAAATTAAAAGTACTTACCTACAATATAAGAAGCATTGACTGCAACTTTAATAATTTTTTAGTAACACTCTACCGGACCAAGTCTGAATTTGATGTTCTGGTGCTTACAGAGTGCTGGCTTAATCGGGATACCGTAATCCCAAGTATCGACGGCTATTCGTTTTTTAGATCAACAGTCAAAATTAATAAAGCAAGTGAAGTAGTTATTTATGTCAAATCAGATTGGGGTGCCTTATCTAGTGAACCACCTGTTCGGGAAGGAAACTGCCTAATCGTGGAAATACCTAGTAAATTCACTATAATTGGTTTATATAAAGCGCCAGTTCCTCGTGTACAATCCACTTTTGCAAAAAAACATAGTTTGTTATTGCATCCTTTCCTATACAACAGAGTGGCAAAAAGTTGCAAAATTCGCGAACTTTCTTCTATAAAAATTACCAAGCACGTTCTAGAATGGCTTCTGAGTCTTGATTTCGTGACTACTGAAGCTTTGGTATCGGGAAATTAAGCAAATAAAGCATAATCGTCATATATTTGGGAAAGTGTAGATACAAAAGTATATATTGATTATTATTATTATTCATTTATCATCATTGTTTTTTTCTATTTTTATTCTAAATTAATAAATTATTTATTATTTATTTAATCATATATTTTCATCAATGAAATATAAATACATTATTAATACAAATGTACGATGAAGAATTTAAATTACTTATAATTTACCTATTTACAAACATATATAAATATTATCTTGGTATTGAATACGAGTATCTAAAAAACTTTTATAAATTAAGCATCCAAATAATAAAAAAAAAAAAAATGTTTGGGTACCATTTTGAATTGCCTCGGCTACGCTTCCCCTATATTATAGCTTGTAGTGATAATCAGTCCTGGGACCCCGCGATACAGGTTTGCCTAGTGCGGGGACCGCTATTACATATTGAAGCAGCGAACTACCCTCGATTGCCGATTTCTTAAATTTGTGTGTTGAAATATTTGTAAGTAATAAATGAATTTTGAATTTGAATTTTGAACTTGAAACCGCGGTTACAAAAATTTGTGTTGACCTCAAAAGTAACCTTTGAAGACCTTTGAAGAAATACAAAAACATATCAAAATCATTTTTGGTCCCAACATTGTACTTATGAACAGGTAACAGTTATACGAGTCCTCAGATAAATAATTTATTCAAGTTTGTTTTATTAAAGGGTGTGGCTCAATATAAAACTGCATACTTATACAGTTATAACTCCTAACCGAAAATTAATTAATGACTGAATCACTAACCTCTAACTATAACTTTCTATTATCAAAATCTTCACAACTCATATCTTTATATTAATTTTAGCGTTATTATGTAACGGACTTTTTAACATAACTACACATGTTTTACACCTGTACTACATATTATAAGAGGGAATTGGTAGTTGGTGATCAGATTCTGCTCAGCTGAACTAATTCTAGCTGCCAGCAAATTGTAGGTATAATGCGGAGGAAACATGCCAAGAAAATTTTTTTAAATTACATCTAGAGGTACGGGGGTGAATTTAAGTAAATGTATTTATAAAATAAGCAAGATGATAAAACCTCATAATAGAATGATGATATCAGATTTTAGGTCACTTTTCTAAAAACCTAAAATAAGGACAAAAGATAAAAAAAATAAAATTTCCAGAATTTTAAATTGTTGAAAGAAGAGCGTTGTTTAAGTGGTTTTCTCAAGTGCCTCGTTGGAATCACATCTTTCATTGAATCATATATCCGAAGATAGATGAGACTTCGCATCTGGCTTACTGGAATTTAGCGAAGTCTTTTTACTTTTCATTTCTCTAATTGTTACTATGAAAGTAAAATCAGCAGTCGTCTTTGGATTCGTATTCAATTTGGCCTGCTCTTTCGCGGATCGAATAAACCGCATGCATATTTGTATCGGTTAGGTCCATTGATGGGGTATGGTACCAATTCCTAATATCTGAAAATGTGCCTGTTTAAATAAATTGAACAAAGTATCCATGTAGCTATAATAATAATCACTTAAATCCAAAACTCGGCTATCCAATATTCAGTACAACGATCGCTCTGACCTGATATGTATCAAGATTGATATCCCTACTCTTAAATTCAAGTACATTATTAGTCTTACTTAACTATATGATTGAAATAATACATATTTATTCCTAATTTCTAGTATTAATAAGATTTTACAATAAAATCAAAACAAATTATTAAATCCTTATATAAAGAAAAATGAATACTTACATTTTACGAATCTGTTCGCCTACGCTGTTACGCTGTTCTAACTTGCGAGCCGCGTGCAACTTACCAGGCCATACGCAACAATGGCGTAACATTCTGTTTCTATCCATACCATGCAAGTACACGTACGTTTGTATCTATGTTCTTTGGGAGGTTACTCTTCTTCACAAGAGCTTTTGTTGGTTGTTTGTTATTATAAAACAACGTGACCATAAATTGTATTCCAATTTTTCTTGTCGTAGTGTATAATTTTAAAAGTTAAATAACATCAGCTCATTATATTATACTACCTATTTAGTCTTATAATGGTCTAACTAAAGCTAACATTTCTAATTCATTAGCTTCGATCCCCTTTGCAAAATACAATGGGATTATATTCGCAATACATGTATACTGACATTATTTCAGTGAAGCTTAACAAAGGCTTTATGCAGCTTTGTACTGTTTTGGATATCAGATTTATATGATAATACTAGGGTATCTATGAATAGATATCTGATTCAGAGAGGCTGTGAGCTGGATCTAGATCTACTTATCTGACTCTGCTTTGTACTTTGGAAGACGGTACATTTGATCCACTGCACTACTAGGATTTACGGCAGCATGATCATACTTAATCAAGTCAAAAGCTTTGATCGTGTGCTTGTACCTTATGCAAGTAGTAAAGTTATGAAAGTCTATATCTGTGGTAGTGTAAATAGGGGTTTACTGCGGTAATGCAACCGAGGAACAAATTAAGAACTGATGTTGACCCACCGTTACATAATGATAGTTGGTGCGGTATCGATCGCCGCGGGCTCATGGCACGTTGCCAAGGGATCCGCCCGCCGACTGCTGGTATCGCCTGCTGCCCATAAAACTTTTGCGACACTTCTTCGTGTTAAACAGATTTATTAATTTACCAGCCTGTGCTCGTGTCCATCCACTTCCTAAGTGGTGCGGACATTATGAAACTTGCTCTTGACTATTTCTACTTAAAAAGCTTTTCTTATCTAACGGGAATCTTGCTATTCTAGACGTATATTTAATTTTTTTTCACTATAGGGGACAAACTTTTGCAATGGTGCCTTATATTAAAAGTAAGTTTAAAATAATGTAAAAGTTAATTGTCTGATAAATGTGAAGTGTGAAACTTTAGAGCAGAATGAATTATATATTTGTGCTTCTCTGAGTGTCCCCAATCGACATACACAAGTTGCCTCGTACGCCGCGCTGTAAAAATAAAACACACTCAGAGCTGATGTTCTGACGAGCTATAGGGCTCAATATAAAAATTTTCAAACCTCTGTGATCCAAAGCATCTAAATTAATTTCCGTTTCTTTTCAGATTTTCGGAATATTAAACAAAGAAACCATGGCTTTTGCTGGATTAAAGAAGCAAATTAACAAAGCCAATCAGGTAAGAATATTCAATATTGTTCTTTAATCACCAAGCTGTTTGTCGAGTTTCGTAATTAAATTCTTGAAACGTCGAGCTTTCTGTAGATGAAAGAAGGCCGGCAAACGTTTTTTATAGCTATTGTATGTTTTATTTAGTTGATATTAATAGCATCGTTTTATTGAGCAAAAGGTTTAAATAGAAGTCGTAGCTATTATGCTAATAAACGCCTCCCCTCCGTACCATACGTAACATTACGCCGTCGAATTTCCATGACATAGACCTACATCGACGCGAAGTGCGGTCTGCGGCGGTATGAAGCCTGTTAGTGGATGGAACTAACGCTTAGCGTGCTTGTGCTAACCGAAACAACTTAATCATTATCTGTTCATTTTCTAAACTGAGAAACTTTCGTCTGTAGTTTTAGTTCTTAAATACGGTATTTTCTCTACAGATGTAGATGGTTTTGAGGGTTTTGACAATATCTATACCCTTTAGATTAAAGGAATTGGATGCAAATATTTTACTTCACTACAATTATCATGCCTTATTTTTAAACATAAATTTATCAGCTTATTTTTAATATCTTTTTTTAACTACTTGAATTACTTGATCGTCTTATTGATACCTTTCACGCTGAACATAGCCATTAAAGCTTCGCACAAAGTGTACTGCAACACATGCATCTTTAATAATCCATTCCATTACTTCCCATTTATGTGATAATTAATAAATATATTTTCTTGGAAGGCTATTTCGTAAGTACACATAAAAAATAGGTCGTTCTGTATTTTATATCAAAATCCATGTTCAACTTTTATTTTTATTGAATATATTGTTATTGCTTTAAGAGAGTTAAATATCCAATATTTCTCAAATGTATAAATAACATTTTAGTCAGTCAATTAATTAAATTTTGATAACTCTGTTAGCCTTACCTTTTTGGGACCAGCCGCACTTTTTGAATTACCATTAAAGTATTCAACTCATTATTTGCTATAGCCCAAATATTATTCATTGAGTTTAATTTTAAATAAATAATGAATCAATTGCAATGTACAACCACATGTTTAGTAATCAAATAAAACTTATCATCGAAAATGTCCAAAAAGGTTTTATTCATCAGGCATTTTTATCAGGTAAAATCAAACATTTTTTTAAATTTGCTGAAAGCTGTGATTTTGTTGTTTAAATATAAACACAGATACAAATTTTCTGTGACAAACTGATTTAATTTTTTTTTTAAGTTTAATATGAGACTTTCTGTATGTAATATATGATAATGCTTTTTGACTAGTTACCTTAAGGTTTAGCAACATATAATTGTTTCTAAACTATAATACTTAAATGAACCTGAAATAGAGCGTCCTATATTGCAGGTATATAATATTAAATACTATTTGAGTTATTTAATATCGGTGTGCATGCAATTGAATCCCTAGATAATGCGACTACGAGTATACAGATTTATTAAGCAAGACTTGCCGCGGATTCCACGATGTGGGCACGTTCAGAGAACAACGTGTAGGTACGCAAGTAACGGGAGGCTCGGATGAATGCAGCCTTAGATAAGCGTACAAACAGACTGCCGACTCTCGTTTTGTATGAATTTCTGGTAAATGCAGCACTTAAAACGATTCAACCAAATATTTATCTTGTTTATACGTTTCATAGTTGTTATGTATGAAACTTGAAATTTAAATGAAATTTTTTATTGTTTGATTATGAAACTTGTTACAAACTAAGTTGTGATCTATAGTTAAATAAAGATTGAAACAAACTGAAACTGAAACAGATTTTTTTTACAACTAACGTTATAAAATACTACACAATAGAAAACTTTTCTATTAAATATACTTAGTGCGCGACCAAAAGCTTTCAGAGTTTGTCGAGATATTGTCATTCTGCATTGACCGGTGGCTCCTCAATTTGTATTATGATTTTTCTGAGGCGCTTACATGTAGGTAAGCCTTTTAGTCCTGTTTGCCAACGATATAAAAAGTAGTTACAAAGAAGTATACCAGTGTTAAGGTGAAATAAGATTAACAAACGGTATCGTTGATAAGAAATTATAGTCAGAATATAATATTTGCACATATTTGTATATTTTGGTAAAGTACTCTTTACACCTTCCAATATCTGTATAATGTTAGGCTATTTTCCCAACTACCAAGTTGTAGCTCCAGGAAATTAGAAAGTTATGGATACTATTTTATACTTTGAATTTACCAAACAGCACAAATTACCAATGCCTCAATTAAAAAAAGAACCTTTGATATTAGATTATTAAAATTCTGTCAAGAACTGCCAGTTCAAAAAGCTCAAAAACAAAGACTCTTAAAGCGTTTCTTGCCCAAATGTGGATCGCCAGAAGATTTCAATGAATATCTATGAATTAAGAGGCGCACACTAAAAAAAATTTGCGAGAAAGCGTCGTACTGAAAGATATGTCGCGTTTCAGTCATTATCTCCCTGTAGTCGTTAGGTATCAATGGATGTCTATAATGGAAGGAGGTATGGGGTTACATCATTGAAGCTTCAGTTATTTTGGTGCCACCTATCCAAGCTTTGTGCCTCGTGCCGGTTAAGCTGTTGAGGCTCAAGATGCAATAATAATTATAAGGGCATTATATTTTTAGCTTTAATTGCGAATTCAGGGTTGAATTTTTAAATGGTTGAGTATTGAAACCTTAGACTAGTATCAATACGTTACGATATAAATATTATAAAGTTTACAATCTCCATTTTAAATAAAGAATTGAAGTATTAATTTTTATTATTTTCGTGAATTCAAAATGTTCTAATGATACGTGATTCGCTCTTTGAGTCTTTACTTAAAAATTAAAGTTAAATACTTATGTGTACGTTGCCCTTTTATAATTTATATATATTATATATATAAATTTTTTTTATAAACCGAATTCTCTATTATCTACTTCTGCTTACATGGTAGTTAAGATGTTTTTAGTTATTATCTATCACATATCAACAGAATCTCATATCGAATACACCCGATCCATAAGATAACAGATCGGAATGTAATAGAGGGCGGTGGCCAGAAGGTTGACCGTGACCCAAGGCGCCCTACATAGCGCTGCTCCAATTACTTTGGCCTCCGCCTTCTGCTCTCCTGCAAATGTCCCTTTCCCGCCGACGAATTTTTGAGATAAACTGCAACTCACTCAGATTTATAACCTCTTAGCCCTGCTACCTTCCACTTTTTACGATAGTACCTGTCTATAGGTTATTGATTTTCTACCCGGCTCGTTGTTTACGGCATCTGTGACAAAATGGGATTATTTGAGATAGTTGTAAAATTGAACTACTTCCGGCGAGGAAATTTTATTTGTTTGTCAATAAAAATTAAATATGAATAAGCATAAAAACTCGTAATAAATTATTAATAAGTGGAGAGGTACATATAATTAGGAGGTACAAGTTTAGAATTATTTGTATTTCAACGTACATACTTTGTATGTGAAATTCTTATACAATGAATTATTGATAACTTGATAGTTCGGTATTCTAACTGTGATCGTTTTCCGTAGTAAATATTATATTAGGGTTGAGTATAGTACTCTATACCATTCTGTACCAGATTTTTAAAATTAATAGCAAATCGGTCCTGCAAACCACGCGAAGAACGTTATCTGGAACGTTATATAGAAAGGGTTATTTTTACAGTCCTGAGGTTCAGTTTACGGTGCCTTGGATGTTAATACTCAATCACTTATCCGTAGAGAAATGTTAAATTTATCGTTTTCTGTAAAAATAGAGTGGCGAAGTCCTTGTAGATGTGGGAGATGAATGTTTTCTGGCTCAAATAACGTATCAACTGCTTCGGCTCAAAGGCTTTCCAATTAATCATAATATATGACTTAAGGACTTACTAAAGTTATATGACTTTGTTTATTCTTGCTATTTCGAGGAGAGGTGCAAGTGTATCTAGTATTCGATGAGAACCCTGTAGAAAATACCTTTAATTCTAGTTGATTACATTTTCACTCGAAAGAACACTGTAAAAATACATTCAGCTCTCTTACCGATAGGTTTCTATAAATATTTTATGAAAACATTTTACAGGCTTCAGTAGCTCTCTTATCTTCCATTGCTTAACTCCGGAGCTCTTCTAAAGCATAGACTTTGCTGTAAAATTTGTCGGTTATAGAAATAAAATAGGAAGAAGTGGACGACATTTATGCATATTAAAGTAGTGTTATATAGCAGCTAATTAGAGTATTGTTATTATGGTGGTAAAACCACTGGATACCTTAATACAAAATTCAAATGTCTAAAAATTAAAACTATAAAATTTTTTTCTCTAATTCATTTTCATTTAATATTTTTTGTCCGGTTTAGATTGCTTAGGAACATATTCTTATTTCATTCCTCCACATCATTATCTGTATTCCTCGACCAGGGATAACGAAGGGGGAGTTAGTTATTAATCAGCTTAAAATGACTTGAATTTATATATGCCTACACTTTTTCCACTAGACTCTCTACTATCCAATATTTCACAAGCTACACCATGCTCATTTTACTTGACATATTCATGGTCTACTCATGTACCTACTCCTTAAACATTTGATGCCTGATTAACTCGTTTAATTTAATTAAGAATCAATGACTTAATAGATACAATTTGAGGATTACATTAATATTAATATTTGAAGCCCACAGCAACAGTACAAGGTGCTTATTTACCTGACAAACTTTTGAGCTAGTTATTTCTCCTTAACGGGGTATTTAGTATCAGTTGTGTAAAAGAATCCAAAGTAGCATCAATGCAGAATGGTACATTACCAAATGCTTGCCAGAAGTTTTTGCTGCTGCCAGCAACAACCGACCAACACGGGACACGGAGGCCTTTTGTTCCACCATGACAACGCGGCCGCGCAGAGTGTGATCAATACGAGAGACGAGACTTCCTAAACACTGGTAAAACTTTTAGGTGTACCAGCTAAAATTAAAAACTATTTCAAGCGGATACAGTTTACTTATAGAACATTTTTATATTTTTTCTCAAAACTTTTTGAGTGTCCCACGGATACGCGAATCTACTTGACTCGGGGCTGCATAATTCAAATTACCATTTTAACTACCTGTGTGTATAGTTTGATATCATAGTTTAATCGACTGTGACTGATGCTCCACGCAACCGTAGCTGAATGACTGTCAAATATTGACTAGTTGATCCGTGCCAATGAAACCTCTGGGAGGTTTTGAGTACACTTTTTTGATGGGAAATGTTGTTGTATGCGGCCAATTCGGTAGCGAAACGGCCAATAGTAAAAATAATTTTATCTCGATTTGTAATTCGAATATTGGTTTGTTGACTACTAAATTATTGCGCGTGTGACGTAGACTAGCTTTATCAAAGCAAAGATTGAAAAGGTTTACAGCTCAAATTTTTAGAGCTTGCTTAGTCACATCTCAAACTTAACCTAGTTATATATAAAATAAAGAGTGACTTTGTTTTATACAATATGGAGCTGACAATTTGTGTAAACTTTTTTTGACTATATTGTTATCAGTTTTCAGAAATATGTAGGTAAACTAATTACAATAAAAAAAAATGTGAATTATTAATTTGACAATTTAGCTGAGATAAGTAAGTGTTTTTCAGCCTGAGCGTTCAGCGTGCAATGTTTGTTCAAAATTTGTTCGCCTTCGGCGGGGTTCAACTTAATTTAATTGTTAATTAAATTAACTGAATAAATTAATTGACTGAGGTTAATTTTTCGTTGATTCATACCAAATACACATCATATATATACATATATTGCTGAATATTTATTTGTAAAAGCTTCGTTTCACTAGCAAGTTGACTATAAGGTTGATGAATGGTGAAGTGATTTTTAAATTGCAAAACAGCAAAATATTTTACACGGTGACAATTTTTCTAAAGCCCTTATCGTGACTCAATCATTGTGTATAAATAACTTATGCCGTAACTTTTGTTTCATTACAGTATGTCACAGAAAAAATGGGTGGTGCCGAGGGCACTAAACTTGATTTGGATTTCGTGGAAATGGAAAGGGTAAGCATTTGTAAAGTCTTTTGATATTGAATGTTTGATGGGGCGAAGACTTACCCAATGTTAACATGTAGAAAACAGACGTGACGTGCGAGCTGGTAGAGGAGTTGCAGACAAAGACCAAAGAGTTTCTGCAGCCGAATCCGACGGCACGGGCCAAGATGGCGGCAGTAAAAGGCATCAGCAAGCTGAGCGGCCAGGCCAAGCAGAACACCTACCCGCAGCCGGAGGGCGTGCTTGGAGACTGCATGCTGCTCTACGGGAAAAAGCTGGGGGAGGATAGCATCTTCGGTTAGTAACTAGTATAAGTTGTTTTATTTAAACCTTTAAGTAGTCTTAGAGTAGTTGCAAGATATACGTGATCTTATTATTTTCACGTTTTTGTTTTACTCTTAGCCTTAGTAGATATAAAAGAAAAGAAAACCCTTAATATCTATTTAAATGATTGGAATCAAAACATACGGAACTAAAAAAAGTTAATAATAGAAATACGTATGTTTGCAGCACAATGTTTGGTCGAGATGGGTGAGGCCCTGAAACAAATGGCCGACGTTAAATACTCCTTGGATGACAACATCAAGCAGAGCTTCCTAGAGCCACTGCATCATCTGCAGACCAAGGACCTCAAGGAAGTCATGGTACGTTATGTATATATTTTAGCTTAATTCTACACTCATATTTTTGTTGTGAAATATAAAGAATAAAAACTTTTAACTAAACGTTTGTTTTTTCAGCACCACCGAAAGAAACTCCAGGGACGCCGACTGGACTTCGACTGCAAGCGCCGTAGACAGGCCAAAGGTGATTATGTCTTTATGAGCTATTTTAAGGTCAAAGCCTCGTTCCGTCAGTATATTTTTTACTTAATTGCTCCAGTACAATTTTATTTCTGTCTTTATGTTCTTTTTTAATGCCTTGGTTTAATATCTAATTTAATTTTTTTGTTCGATCGAAGGCGGTAGGGCCAGCCCTTACATGAGCCCAAGTCACAGTTCTACACCAAGGCAGGGTATGTGGGAAAACTAAATGCTAACTCACGCATACATTACCCATCCCACTTATTTTGCTCATTCCTTTTTGGTCGATAGTTCATCATTATTATTTCAGATCTTTTAAGTGCGATGTCAAGTTCATCAATACATTAGAATAAGTCGCTTTTTTAATTTCTTGATATCGCACTCGTCCAAATTTATATATTTTTAATTATCCTTACAAATCCTATAATATATGCTCGTTTCTTCCATGGTTATGTTCCCGCCCTGCGCTCTCGACGTTACTTACTTCGCACTTTTATCGCCTGAATATTTTCCTCGTGTGGTCTGTATGCACTTTTTTTTTCATCTTTGAGTTTTTTTTATTTGCTGGTTGTATGTACGTGGTGCGTCCGATAAAACATGACTTTGTGCAAAGATCGTTAACACGTTAGGTTCACACATTCCAGATGACGAGATCCGACAGGCGGAGGAGAAGTTCGCCGAGTCGCTGCAGCTGGCTCAGATCGGCATGTTCAATCTGCTGGACAGCGATGTAAGTTTTATTTTCTGTCATTTCTTCACATTTTTATTAATCAAACTGACCTTGCTACACAAAGGGGTTCCAATTTATATCTCATTAATTGTGATTTAACAATACACACTTATCAATAATACGGTGCATATATACGCAATTACTACCTAAAACATTTGCGGTATAGAATATATTATAAACTGTGTACCACTTGTATTCACTGACAATTTCTCTCTCTAGACCGGCGACATCTTTAAGGTAACACAGATACATTTCTAGCTTTTTCATTACATTTTAGGACTGCATTCCCAAACGTTTACATTGTGGAATACATCCGTAAACCGTGCTATAGCGCGCGAAGCAAATGCCCTCTGTTAATTGGCGAATCAAAGACGAGAAATGGTCATTAAAATTATTAAATTAACACTTTGTTCAGATTCTTTGCGCATTAAAGAATAACGGATTTGTCTAATTTATAATCGCCAAGGTGTCATCACATCAAGGGTAAAAAATTTTGATTATAAAAACATTTGGCTTTTTGAAGAATTTGGTTACAAGTGCTGGTATCTAGTGGATTATATTAGACATCCACATTATATCCAGACACTAAGCATGATTTACAGTATTCATCACTATAACCCCCGTAGTTTAGCATAAGTATAGGTTTTCATATTGCCACCACCACACCTTTGTAGGTAGAGCAAGTGGCTCAACTGAGCTTCTTTGCCGAGGGCCTACTAGAGTACCACCAGCAGTGCACCGAGATACTCAAGGGACTTGTCTCTGCGCTCATGGAGAAGTGAGTATACATTTTTGAAATATGCTCGTATTAGTGCATATTCTTTATTTATAAAATTGACACTTAAAACATTTCAGACACTGGTATCGAGGTAATTGCTTGCCTCTTTTTTATGAAGTAAATAGAAACAAACTTTTTTATTAGTGCTAATTGAGCCTGTTAAAACTTAGACTTCTCAAAAATTTGCTTGTCATGGTACGCAGTTAAATAAGGCTTTCTATTCGCATATTGAGCTTTACATTGAACAATACAGGAAAGAGGAAGCCGTGAGCCGCCCGAAGTTGGAGTTCGTGCCGAAGACGCTGGCCGACTTGCACATCGAGGGATTGGGCCATGACCTGAACAATGGTAGGCGGTACGGTTCCTCGCAGAGCCTGAGTCGTCCTCGCTACCCTCTTCCCCCCTCGTCCTCTGTTGGAGACCTGTCCGTCGACCCCCTCCGCGCCTGGGATGCTCCTTCGCCCTTCAGGCCGCACCCTGTGCCGCGCCAACTTCACAACGGAAGAGATCCCTGGTCACGTACGTCGGTTTACATTTCATAAGAGTGACGGGTAGAACAAATTATATGTCAATGAAAACGGTTGCTGGGTATGATAAAAATTTGGGTCTGGTGGACAGTGGGCTGTGGTATCGAAAATCGTAATGCTGGGTATAAGTAGTAGGATTCTGGCTCACTTATTAGGTATGGCTTTCAAACGCGAATAAATTTGATAAGGCCGCGGAGGTCGAAAATAACCACATCATGCTCGCTAAGTTAGCGGATGTTTTGGTCTCTAATCAAAGAAATACGTGGTATTAAATCGCGTGGTATGGTAATTACACCGGATCTGAATAATAAATGACAAATTCTTACTTAAATTCACGTCTCGTTTGTGTAGATTTCCGTCTGGATAAATTTTTGTTTGTTACCAGATCCGTGGGCTCGCGTGACCAATTTGATTAATCGACGTATCAATATATTTTGGTCGCCGCCGCGGGATTTTTCGCGTTGTAGTTATTTCTAGGAGGCAATTCGCCTCAAAAACCTGATTAAATTGTATATTTAAACAATGCTGTTTTTTATAACAGATCCCTGGATGGTTTCTAGATCAAAGAAGGAATACGAATAATTAGATACATACTACCACAGGAGTACCATCAATGTTATATGATTTTCATAGTTTGAGCGACTAATATTATATTTAAACAATGCTGTTTTTTTTTTGTTAGAACCTTGGACGGTTTGTAGATCAGAAGTAGGTATTTGAACAATTTGATACATACTATCACAGTCAGAGTACCTTTAATGTAATATTAACAATAACCTTTTTTGCGGTCATACTGTGGAACATTTTTCGGGTATTTGATTGGTAGTTATTATATAAATGGCATAATTTACATATCAAATATTTCGAATCCACCTGTATATCAAAGCTGTTAATGCCTTCCAACGAACAAGGGTTTTAACTACTGCACAGACGAATGTTATTGACATAGTATTCACTTTTCTTAAATAGTATTTTATGTTAAGTATATTTTTCAATTGTAATGTTTTTCAATATAATGTCAATAACATTCGTCCATGCAATAGTTAAAACCCGTGTTCGTTGGAAGGCATTAATAGCTTTGATATAATGTACAGCTGGATTCGAAATATTTGATATGTGAATTATGCCATTTATAAAATAACTACCAATCCGAAAAATGTTCCACAGTATGACCACAAAAAAGGTTATTGTTAATATTACATTTAAGGTACTCTGACTGTGGTAGTATGTATCAAATTATTCATATTCCTTCTTTGATCTAGAAACCATCCAGGGTTCTGTTATAAAAAACAGCACAGTTCAAACATACAATTAGTTGCTGAAATTATGAAAACCCAGAGCCTAGCCTAAAAATCCTGGAAAAAGGTCATTTCAGGTTTTTGAGGCGAATTGGCTCCTAGAAATAACTACAGCGCGAAAAATCTCGCGGTGGCGACCAAATTATATTGATACGTGGATTAATCAAATTGGTCGCGCGAGCCCGCGGATCTGGTAACAAACAAAAATTGATCCAGACGGAAATCTACACAGACGAGACGTGAATTTAAGTAAGAATTTGTCATTTATTATTCAGATCCGGTGTAATTACCATACCACGCGATTTAATACTACGTATTTCTTTGATTAGAGACCAAAACATCCGCTAACTTAGCGAGCATGATGTGGTTATTTTCGACCTCCGTGGCCTTATCAAATTTATTCGCGTTTGAAAGCCATACCTAATAAATGAGCCAGCACCCGTCAATCCCTATTACTGATATATGATTTTGCTGGGTCTGGGTTTTATGTGCATTTGGTTCTTTGATTCTAAATAGTTATCGCAGCTTTTGGTGAAATTGTTTTAGGTTAAGAACTTCAACTTAGCCTTTTTTCACTACGATGAATCATCTGCCTACTGTCTTTGAAGTTAAAGTAAAAATGGTTTTATAACGCAAACGGGACACAAACCTAGATTGAAGTAAAGAACTTGCTACAAGTGTCAGATTTTACATACCGACATCAGCAATAGTAATTGTTTCTCTGCTTTTAAATCGATTCGAATAGCGTGTATTTTCAATTGATCTTTTAAAAATGTTTATTATAGATAAAAATCACGTACGTATCTACACATTATATAAAGTCCTTACGTATGAAATTAAAACCGTAGTTCATTTGCTTTCCCTCTTTTAGTTTTCTCTTTGGATCACTTAGTTTACAAAATGGAAAACTCTAAATGTCGCGTTATTTACGAGTACCAGTTCCACCATATATATAATGTATGTAATTTTCTGAAGTCTAATATTTACCTACCTAAAATTTAGATTTTACCTGCCTAACTAACATCGGATAAACCTACCTATTAATAGATCATAAAATTTGATCCGGAGTATTTTTGTTTAACCCCAAACGATACCTATATATGAATAAATTTATATTTCACAACGCAACGAATAAAACTTTTTCGATGTATAGATACATTTGACAAAAATCCTATACCAATAACATTTAAAGTATATTTCTTATTCAATCACAACCCTTTTACTATTTTACCCCACTGAGGATCCTATTCTACATCCGCGTTTTGACCCAGAGACAGTCATATTACATATCACATATAAACTCGTAAACTTAGGCCGCATAGCTAAACCGGTTATCACCTTCCCTCTTATGGAGATTATTAGTTGTGGCTCAAATTAAACGTGTACACTTTGTATAGCGTTATTTTCGTCTTTGAAAATTAACTTCACCGCACGTATATCTATGACTCGTAAATAAAAATGTAACGCGTGTTACATTTAGCGCCCCTTAGAGGTTCGTCTCCGGGCATCCAAAACTTTTTTTATTATCTATTAGACAGATAATAAAAATATGATAATTGTATATAGAGACCCTTTTGTCCCTATATATTGACCCCCCTTTTTCCTTATTGAGTTTCGTTTACCTGCATTGTCCATCCATTTCATCCCTTTTTCGGTGATGCTGCTTGGAGTGGCTTTCCAGGATATGTTGCTCCGATGTGGAGCGTTGCGTTGTGATGAGTACATAGAATTTAAAATAAATATTTTTTTTTTATATTATTCTAAAACCCCAACGAAATTCTAACAGTTGTACATCTACTAAATGAATGGTATATATATACTTGTACACCTAAATGTGTACTACTACCCTGTTAGCTTTAAGTATAAAGAAATCACAATAATATTACAATACTTCAACAAACACATCTATATACAAAACCTTTTTTTTAAAATATTTATAAATATCATTTTAATCATTTTATTCATTTTATCTAATATAACATGGTTTTAATTAATTCACAAGTACAATTAATTCTTGGTTATTTTGTATTATTTCTACAAGATAATTGTCACATCCTATATATCGACATACTCGAAACAGACCTTTATATGGACTAAGTTTTCGACTTTTACCTGATATTCACTTTGGACAATGTAATAACACTAATTGCCCACACGAAGTTTTATGTTGGAAGCTTTTTTATCGTATGTTCTTTTTTGTACTAAACGAGCTTTCCTTAAATTTGAATCGCTTGATTTACTGCACTTATATATGCGTTTTTTTTTGTTGAACGGTCATATTACAATTAAGATTTAGTCTTTCATCAAGTGGGACTTCAGGTTCTCTACTAAAACTAAAATAATAAAGAGAAAATTTAGTCGAAGCTTGTTTTGAACAATTACAAGAATATATCATTAAAAGGTAAAATTCGACACCAATCCCTTTAGCTTGGGTTTACATATTTAGCTAATGTATATGAAATGGCTTGATTTAATTTTTTTACTAAACATAATGTCTGATGGTGCATAGTGGTAGCTAAGGAGTATTTTATATTATATTGTCTTAATAAAAACTTAATGAATCTAGGCGTGAACATGGAACTTTTATCTGACAGTACTTTATATACCGTCCCGAATTTTCTTAAAACTTCATTAATTAAGAAATCGTATATTGTTTGAGCCGTCACTCGTGGGACTGCTTTGCAAATAGCGTATTTCGAAAAACATTCCATACACGTTATTACATATTTATTACCATCTACTGAATGATTGAAAGAACCTAATAAATCGATCTCTATTTTTTTGGAATAAACGATCAGTTACAATTGGACGTAGTGATTTTACTTTACATATTTTCTTTTCTTGACATGGAAACGACTCTTAATAACTTTTTTAACCTCTTCAACTACACCAACTAAAACATTCTGTTTCTCAGAACAATACACAACTTTGGAGTCTTGAGGACTCGGGGGTAAGTTAAATTAATTTTCACTGGGTTCAGCCACCACTAATTCCCGTAACTTATCATCGTTACTATCTACTAAATTAGAAAAATAAACGTATTCGTCCTTACTTAATTCACGTGAAACTTTTATTACCTGAAGGGTATTTTTGTTTATATCATTATTATGACAATCATTTACTTTATTAATGAAGTTACAAATAATGTGGTTATTGAACATGACCTTTCTTAAAGTTTAAGATTGCACCAGACTTCTGAAGGAAGTCTGGCCCGAGACTTAATTTCCTTACAATATTATTAATTACGTAACAATTTTGTACATAAACATGTTCAAATTCCAAGCATAATTGTACTTTACCTATTATATCCATTCGATTACCATTAACGGCTCGGATTTTTATATCTTCCACGTTATGTATTATGATATTTAATTGATTACATAAATGTTGGGAGATTACGGAGACTGGTGCACCTGTATCAAGTAAAGCGGATATGTTATTGTTTTTAATTCTTAAATTAATAGATGTGCAACACTCACTTAAAGAAATATTTTCTTGACTAATCGATACCAATTGTGTCTCCATCTGTCTATTGACGCCGATTGTACTCCAGGTTCATCACATCTGGGCGTATTTCTTCGTTCCTGTCTTCTTTTTCTAAAAAAATACGGTGAGTGGTTAATTATATTATTGGTGATTCTTCCCCTCGTATTCCCACTGTTCATATTGATTGGCGTTTGAAGTTTTTCATCTTCATTCTTTGGTGACGTTGCAGAACTTATTGGTGTTTGTTGTGTCTCTTGATGTGTATTGGGAGGTTCAAATTCGCTTCTTGTTTACTAGCAAAAATATCCTGCATTTGTACGATCGTTTTCTTCAATGCCATCTTGTTTTCGTAAATTTGGGAAGCTAAGCGACACTTATTTACGTAACTACAGTTCTTAAGAAAATGGTCGATAAATATTTTATCTGTGATGACCGCGCCGGCCTTCCGTGAATAAAAGACTGCAACTTGGTCTACTCTAAAATCTCTCTGTAAAAATACATGGCCGGCCTGTCCAGATACGCTCCCAATACGATCTTTTTACTTTCTTCATACGATTGATGGCAGAAACCACATTAAACTGGTTTATAAAATCACTCACCGCAATGGTTGAAATACCAGTATACTTTTCTATATTATGGGCCATTTTATATTTACTTTCTCGAAATTCCATTTTTGTTTGTAAATTTTCTTATTAACTTGGAATATCTGGAAAAAATAATTCCTACCCGGCGCCTCCACCATCTACTGTACCGGGTACGAGATGGTTTATTCGTATCACTAGGAGGGCTTTCTGACTATTAAAGAATGCTCTCACAAAAAAATGCTCTAGAACATTCTCACATATTCTATCTTTTAATCAAATTGCAAATTATGACAGATTTGTAAGTTGCCAGCAAGTTTGTTTGTGCGATAACCTCTTTTATTATATACAGCACAAGCAAACGTTGCAGTACCTCATTTATTGAGTGCAGCAAACCGACAAACGCGCCTCGACTGCTGCGTTAGATTACTGAACCGGCACAATAATGAAAGGATTTTAAATCGAATAATTATTTGTGATGAAAAGTGGATTCTGTAAGACAATCGGAAACTCTCATCGCAATGGTTGAACACTGGCGAACCAGCCAAATCATGCCCCAAGCGAAAATTTTATTACATTAAGCGAAAATTAAATTAGGCCACTGCTGCTTCAGGACAACTCTAGACCACACACTGCACAACAGACGGCTACCAAATTAGAGGAGCTTCAATTGGAATGCCTCAGTCATCACCGTACTCCCCGGACCTTGCTCCAACAGATTACTAGATATATAATAACAGATTGGATATCTTCTTGCAAGGGAAAAAATTCAACTCCGATGTGGCAGTCCAAAGCACCTTCAAAGATTTTATTGATTCCCGTCCAAATGGTTTTTTTAGTAAAGGGATCAATGAATTACCTATGAGATGGCAAAAGTGATACGAAAAATACGAAATATAATAGCAATAGTACATACTTTGATAAAATAAATATATTATATATTTTTTTAATAGACTTTATGTTCCTCCTTTACAAAATGCCAGTTTCATATGTAATGTAAACATATGAAACTGACTGAAACATATGTCCAACCACAGACACACACATATTTTGCAACCGCAGCATAAGCGCGTGACAGCCTTTTAATAATAAATAACAAAATGTGCTCTCTGCCTTTCAGTTTGACAACATTTAAAGTGGGTCCTAAATATATATAAGAAAGAATTATTACAAAAAATATTATTGTAATACATTGAACACATGATTAAGATTTATTTCGCAGTATCGAAAAAAAAGAGAAAGCAGATAGGCTTCAATCCAATCGAACTCAACTCAGATCTAAAGACACGCAGTTCGATCAACGTTCGACATCTAATTCAGTATAGGTCTGTGTTGGATTACCTATGAAGCAATCAGTTCTTTGTCAATAAAGAAGTTAAATTGATTAGCTAATTTTATCAGGAAAGCCCAGGATGCCACTTCATATCAGGTCATCTGTTTGTATACATCTATATATGAAATGCTCCTTTGCCGGGCTTTGTCTAAAAACGTATCATCAAAGCTGTGTAACTATTTGGAATCGAGGAAAACAATAGTCTGTTATTGTTAGATGTTTAAAAACCGCTCTTGAATCATTTCAAAACATTATGGGGTTGGTAATTTATTCTTTTAATTAGGATTATGTATATGTATGTTATGTATATATATGTATACACCTATATACAGGGTGACTGGTTATTAGTGGCGGATATTTTAAGGGGTATAGAAGAGGTCAATTCCAGTCGATTTCACTATATAATGTATTATCCAAAAGTGAATCGTTTCCAAGATATTTCAAATCCTGTTTTTTTTTTAATCAGTAGGGTCATCTTACAAAATTTATAAAAAATAAATTTTATCTATTTGGAAATTTTGTTTATTTGTTTTGCAATAACAATATTCCCATCAATACATAATATCAATTAGGTGGACGTAATTAACATAAACTTAGGCACTGTGCTCGAAAACATTTGAATATTCACGTTTTTTTTTAAGTTTTTTACACAAACGAGTGATTTTAAAACAAAAACTCACACTTAAAATTTTCGTGCAGATTATTTTAAAAACATATGTGTTTTACTAGCTTTCGAAAGAGGTAATTACAATCCCAAATCGGCAAAACAATTGCTAAGATAATTGCCAATTAGCGCAGGCGCAGGTAGAGGCATGAACAAAGAGTACCGCTGCTAGTAAAATAACTAATACAATTGGTGCACGTACGACAAAGAAAAAACTACGATAAGAACGAAGAATATTAATTTCAAATCTTAACAATAAAGTATAATTCGTTATAAAGTGTTTTTATTTAAGTTTATGCTCAAAATGATCGCCCCTGTTTCTTATACATAAACGAGCCCTTTTTCGGACCTCGCTTTTGACTACTTTCGAATTTATTAAACTGCTTTGATTTTCTTGAGCTACGTTAATTATGCGTATTCTAAGCTCATCCACAGTGGGAACCGGGGACGCACTGTGGTAGACCTGGTGGTGTGGTAGGGCTCGCGCTGGCCATGGTATACGATATCTATCATTGAGCCAATTCCGCACGGATAGCCTAAAGTGGGCTGGACACCCGTCGTGTTAAAATATCATTTCACGTCTTGTTTCTAGTGGTACGTCTTCCAGCAATTCAAATAAATTATTTATTAAAAACTCTTCGTACGTCACACCGTTTAAATTGTCAGGCAGAAAGTGTGGGCCAATCAAATGATCATTGATAATTCCCATCCAGACATTCAAAGAAAACCTCCGTTGGGAGCCTTTGAGTCTCTTAAGTCGAGGATTCCCCATTTCTTTGTCTTGCGAATAATGTGCGTTGTGGTAATTTATAATGCCATCTTTATCGAATTTGGACTCATCGGTCCATAAAATCTTTTTTAAATAATTTGGATTTTCAATGTCGGCATTAAGGATAAAACGGCAAAATTGCACCCTTCTTAGGGGATCTCCTTCCTCTATGACTTGGACGGGCGTGTAATGGTATGGGTGACGTCCATTTTCATGTAATGTGTACCACACCTTCCACTGAGAGATGCCAAGATCCCGTGCAATAGTTCTTGGGATGTTGTAGGGTCTCTTTGAAAATGAGGATTTCTTGGTCTTGATGCGCACGATAAAGCCGAGGTCTGCAAACGTCACCTAAAAAATGTTATAAAATGTATGTGAGTAATAGAAACTGACTGTGGTAGTAATCTCACTGAACAATACCCGAATGTGTACCCAGCACACAACAAACAACTAAAAGATAGGAAAGATCATTTTCAGAAGATATTTAAAAAAACTATTTTTGATAATTAATATAACTTTTTCCTAGGTGTACTCTAAGGTAAAAAGTCAATAGATATTTAATAATTACCAATAATTTAATATTTAATAATAAGTCTTTGAAAGGAGCCATGCTCACAGATCCGACGAAATATCCAACTAAAAACACGGGCGTCAGGAATCCGGCGATTTGGGAACTTTTCCACATACAAACGACGGGCCTCATTGGCACTTCCTCTGGCAGCCCCATAATAGTAAACAATATCAGCGTACTCTTGGTTTGTGAACGAATGTCTCCTCTGTCTTTCAGCCATAACTAGTAACAACATGCGAAGCACTACACAGAAAACAGTTTTAAAGCCGGGTCGTCAGAAGAGCAATCATACACCAAAGTCCATTGACATGCGAAGTCGCAAGAAAAACAACCGAAAAAGAGCAAGTGAACACATTCGAACGCAATAAATCGCAAGACCGGACGAAACTCATGGGCACGGGGTGAGAGACAATCCCAAGTTATTTGACTAGCAGCGGTACTCTTTGTTCATGCCTCTACCTGCGCCTGCGCTAATTGGCAATTATCTTAGCAATTGTTTTACCGATATGGGATTGTAATACCTCTTTCGAAAGCTAGTAAAACACAAATGTTTTTAAAATAATCTGCACGAACATTTTATACGTGACTTTTTGTTTTAAAATCACTCTTTTGTGTAAAAAACTTAGTGGAAAATGTGAATTTTCAAATGTTTTCGAGCACAGTGCCTAAGTTTATGTTAATTACGTCCACCTAATTGATATTATGGATTGATGGTAATATTATTATTGCGAAACCAATAAACAAAATTTCCAAATAGATTTAATTTTTTTTTATAAATTTTGTAAGATGACCCTACTGATTAAAAAAAAACAAGATTTGAAATATCTTGGAAACGATTCACTTTTGGATAATACATTATATAGTGAAATCGACTGGAATTGACCTCTTCTATACCCCCTTAAAATATCCGCCACTAATAACTAGTCACCCTGTATGTATATATATATAATTTAGGTTGCGCCAGGAAAACTTAATTTTATGCCTACGTTTTCTCAATTAAGAAAAGTTAATCCATTTCGAAATCTTGTTATATATCAGCTTTTAAGGTAGATGAAAGCTGCAGTCTTTTTTATAAATGTATCTTCGTATATTTGGAAAAATATTAGATCTTAATGATTAAAATTAATTGAGATCAGAATTACTAATTGTTTGATAGAATGTGCATAACTTGTAAATAAAAAAAATTTAAAAAGTTTATTGTAATAAAATTTTAATCTCTTACAGGTCGGCCGAAGTCCTATAGTCCTATTTTCCTTTTCCCTTTCCATAAACCCTGTCCTGAATCTGCTGTATTATTTTATTGTTAAATGTTTTTATTTTAAGACTCCAAGGCAAAGTTTACATAATAGTATATTTGTGTGTTATTATCATTTCTCCCTTAATACAACTTGCAATGTGAACTTTACCTTAATTTTTTTATTTAAATTACGTGATGATTGTATTGTATTGATGGAATTAGTTTTTTTTCTATCGATATTGTTGGATGAGCTCTTTCTTCTGAAATGTTCAATGGTGGATCAATCTTCCTACCGCTAATACAAGCACATTGCAGTCACAAGCATTCCTAATAAAAAACAGCATCACTTACAGAAAGTTGAAGTTTAAAATTCGTATTGTGAATCGTTTTTTTAGTTTCTTTTTAATGACGTGATGTGTGGTGATTGATATGATGCGTATTTTGTGGTGGCGCAAGGCGGTTCGCACGCTGGTTCGCCCGAGCACAAACCGCCTTCCAACTTGGAGCTGTTCCCGAGCTCTGCCAGTGCGCAACGCTCCAATAACGGTAACACGCGCGCGCGTTTTTCATTTCGCTCATAACTCGCTTGTTCATAAGTTTTTTGCCAAATGGTAAAATAAAATTTTGGGAGGACTCATCCCGTTCCCTTCTTTTGATGACTAGAAAAGCGATTGTAACATAATTTGCACTTTCTCATGCAAAGAGCTTTAAATTTTATTAAATATATGTTGCATTGATGTTTGATATCTCACGTAACATAGCTATAGACGTATTCATTCAAAAGACAAGTGATAAAAGGTTGAAATACAAAATATAATATGTTATAAGTTTTATTGTTCTTCTAGTTTAACATATGATTTTATAACATAAATATTGATATTATGTGATTATTGAAATCTTATCTGGTTTTTGCACAGCTGTCTTAAAAAACAACAAAATCGACAACCTCTGAATATGCTGTTGTAATATCGAAACTTTTATTATAAATGTATAGAAAATAAATATATGTCCCTAACACAGTGATTAATTTAAAGGCATAATAATACTTAAACTGTATAATATGAGAAACAGTTTGCCAGTTTAATACCTGGCGCCTCTCTATGTTAAAACTTATGAACTGATGAGACATTTTCACAAACCCCAGAGAGTTTTTGAACGAAGTGCAAATAAATACTCTTATAAAATCAACTAGTCTTAATTTTCATGTCTAAAAAATAATTTTGTGAAACCATGGAACGGGATGGTCAATATACTCGTTCTATAATGTTAGGTTTTTTGTGGTCAAGTTTTTTTATCAGTAGTGGTTTTAGGAACATGAAAACTTTAAGTTGATTATATCATTACCTACTTCAGATTTATTTGTCGCTGATTTAGACTGCATGCTACGATCGACTTAATGTGTGACACGACAAATTCGTAGTTCTATCTATAATTAACTTTATCCTTAATTTAAAAATATACCAAATTTAAGTAGTTTTGTTACTACATACATTTTTAATTCTTTCATTTCTTTTTCTATGAAAAAAGTTGAAACATTGTTACCATTCACTGACTCTACAAACATCAACAAAATCTAGGCATATATATAATAAAATAATAATAATAATACAACACTAAACCTCTTTTATTCTATTTTCAAAATAAAAAATAAAAATATAAGATCAAAACACGGCAGTAAAATTAATAGTAATTCGTTTTGTTTAAGAAAATTAAAATTGTTTTATTGATATTAATTAATGCAAATTGATTAGATTTTTTTTTTTTCAATTAAAGTGCCGTATGAGCTTTTTAAGAGTAATGCAGTCGTAAGGCAGTAAGGCAGTCGGGATGAAATGTTACGAGCCGTGCGCATGTTCGAAAATGGTGCTATACAACGCGTCGTTCCCGAGGTCCTACACACTAGGCAAAACTTGATATGAGGTTGTGGTCACGTTATCGCAGTACTGGGGATGTGGCTGAACGGCACTTAGGTATAAACACGTATTACACAGCGATGCAACTAGTACAAAGGCTCCAGGAAGGCTACCAGCTGCTGGTAAGCGACGAAACTGTGAGAAGGAGGTTGCATGAAGTGCCTCTCGTGCTTGAAGACCGTTACGTGTTCCAGTATTGCGACGTGGCAATCGCGGTCGGCGGCTTTCGTGGGCTCGGGATCATTTACCATGGAGTGACGAACAATGGTATTCGGTGCTGTTCACCGATGAGTCTCGGTTGGGATTTCATTCGGATTCACGCGTTTGGAGAACTCTAGGCAGAGTAAGCCGTCTACGGCACCCTCAGGAGGTCCACTCATACCAAGGCGGGACAATCATGGTGTGGGCAGGAATTCGGCTTGGCGCACGAATCCAGCTCGTTTGGATCAAAGGCAGCATGAATGCACGAAAATACCTCGAGGAGGTTGTACAGTCTGTTATTGTCCTACACAAAATCCAAATGGGCCAGGAATGTATTCTCATGCACAATAATGCTCCTTCCCATACTGCGCGGCTGGTGTCGGCCGCTCTCAGAGACCACGATATTCAACTTTTGAAATGGCCTGCACAGTCGCCCGACATCTCTCAGCAGTTATTTTCTTTGATCGGCAACCCTCAATAAAAAGAAACATTCGCTCTGTTTTTGTGCAACATTGCAACCTGCTTACTAATGAGGTAGCAAACTAACACAATAAATAATTAATTAGTAGTTCATTGTTCATTTTTTCCCTATTTAATGAAGTAACAAATATTTTTAAATTAAATAATTTGTGGTGCAATACAATATAGTTATTATAAGTTTACTGTAATGGTGGCTATTTTAACACTAAAAATAAAAAAAAACTAATTAGTATTAAGCTCCTGTGATTATAAAATATGGTATTAACCTTATTGATTATTATAATAAAAATAATTATAACTGTATATTTTACTGAAACATAAGTGGCCGACAGCACGAACATTATGAACTCAACCCTTTAAGAAGAACATCTTGACTAAATTACAGGCTGGTTCCTAGACCTTTATATCACTTCTGTATTTGCTCAACTCTGCTTTGAGATTTTATATTTACCTTAATTTTTAAATTTTAACTTGTATCAATTTAAAGTAGTCTTATTTTGTTTGAATTTCTAACGTTTATTGTTTTTGCGCGCTGTGGTTTCTTATAATTTGAAAAGCACTCAGACTCAACAATGCAGCTCTATTATTTAATTTTTGATGTGTATTTTTCGTTAGAAACTCATATAAATAAATACATAAATAATTCTTCCATTTACAATATCAGCAAAATCTTTATAGTATTTAGTTATTAGATAAAATATTCCTAGATTCTGTTGATGGTTGTATATGTATTCCTATCAAATAAAGCGTGATAATAATGTATCAATATAATATGGCTCGATGACTAATATCACTTTATTTTTTTCAAAATCCTTTTTAAAGCTTATATATATTACACTCGTTCTCAAAATACTACCAAGTTATATTTCACTTCATTACTTCAATGATGTAGCGCTTACCCTTTAGGAATGTGTGTCCCGAATGTGTATTTTTTAAACTATTTGTATGCTTTCAAGTATTTTCATTTTATATGCCTCTAGTGTGTCTGCAGTGTTACAGTGCTTTATTGAAATATCTTCATGTGATTCATTTTCATTAGCTGTGTTAAAAGTTAATATTTCCATGTTCAAATATCAGGTTCAGAAATATCATTTGGATCCATTACTTACTTAAAGAGCATGTTTGGACGTTTGATATTGGTACCGCATTCCGCGGCATGCTTATTTCATGCTGTGTTAATGTTTCGTTTAAGAATAATTAAACTGACGCCAGACATGATTGAACATAATCCCGTGGTTGTTGAACACAACGTTTTCTCGTCTGTATATGATCATAAATAAGGTAGGTAACGTGATATCATGTTTGACGTCACCTTGAGGTAAGGTGAATATGTGCTAATTGTTGTATCGTCGGTAGCGTCGCCACTGCCGTCGCCGGTGAAGTCCCCAGCTAGAACTCCGATGGCCCCCGCTGCGGCCAAGACCCCGTGCTGCACCGCGCTGTATGACTTTGAGCCAGAAAACCAAGGAGAGCTGGGATTCAAGGTGAGAAATATTCATACTAATAATTTCAGACAACCATGTAGGGTGTACTATCTCTTACGATGAATTTAAAATTTTTGCCGCAGTCGACAACTTTGTTTATTGTAGCCAACTATTGCTGACAACACTGAAACAAACGGTTTTTGTCCACACAGGAGAACGACGTGATCACTCTGATCAACAAGGTGGACGACAACTGGTTTGAGGGCTCCGTTAACGGAAACACTGGCTACTTTCCCATCAGCTACGTGCAAGTCAACGTGCCCTTACCAAACATGTAAACCCTCTCTGTGACCAGGCATCATCTATAAAGCTTATTCGATCTTGCCAACTATCCACCCATTTTATCATAACATCCACTGAAAAACTTGTTTGGCACCAGGTCTAAACTCTTTATAGAATAAAAACATCGCTCATATTTACCGTTAGATTCAAATTTGTTAAACGTCAATAGCAAATTGAAAGTAGTTATTCAATATATTATACCCACTTAGTTAATGTTATTGTGTACAATTGGATAATCTGCTTATTGCATACATACTTAATTCAGTATTAACTAGACAATTTTCGTTGGGTTTTCTGAAGCCCCTTTAGATTTTAAAGGCACAGTCAAAAAGCTCAACTTGGTATACCTACGTCTCCCTTATTAATTCTTTTCTTGCCCGTCTTCCGATAATATATTTATTTTGACAGTGCTGCAGTAACAAAAAGCTTTATCAGCAAATATCGTAAAAAATTAGCTTCATGTATTAATCTAATCAATCATTTACACTATGTTAAATCCATTTACATTAAAGTAAAAATGATATTATTGTACATTTTAGTTAATCTTATACTCATAATGACATTTTATGAACGTTTTAGGAACTCGTGTTTACGTATTTATCTAGATATCGATGCAGCTGTATTTTGATTTAAAATTAGTGTCTAAAATTATGATACACTTACTGTCTTATGAGTTCGAAATATATTGATTATTGTCCTATTATGTTCATATTTGAGCTTGAAGGCACGGCGGAGTGAATAACAGGATTTTATATACTTACTGAAGTATGAATCAGCTGAATTAGACTGATCGAGGCTATCATGATTCTTTAAATGGAAATGAAAATCAAGAACGTAGTTTAATGAAGACGGTTTTTATGCGGACTTACAAAATCGTCGTATAAATTGTCTTGTTGAAAATCAATTCTGTAAGGTGATATTTTAATGTAATAAGTTATGTTATAACTTTCTATGTCTATTTTTGTATTTGTCCTATGTAGTCATTATCATTATTTCATCTTTAATAATTACTTAGGTATTTCATTGATGTTGGTCAATGCACATGAATAATTAGTGTTATGATATAAACTAGTTATAATATTGAGATTAGATTTTATAGTTATATCTTTGTGGATAACAATTTATCTAAATGGAGAAATTTATACATTATATATAACGTATATTATACACAAGTCAAGAGAAGTGGCGGGGTATAAAAGTTGTTAAAAATTCTTGCCAGAAATGTGGAAAAATATAATGTCGTTCTGATAACTTCAGATCGTGTTATTGGTGCAGAGCTGTATACTTATATGTTTTCCTCAATATTACCCTTAACACATGTTTTCTAAATGTTGCATAATATATTATAATGTTCTTTAACAGTCACGAATGCATAATGTCACCATGGGTTTGTAGATGGCAGCTAGTAGGCCGTGCCTGTAATCGTGTCCGATGTTTAAACATTGCTTGCACATTTTACGTAAATTTTTCACGTTATCTTATTTTAATATTGCAGTAATATTGAGCATTTTATTATTAATGTCAATCGTTCTAATGGCGGACCCCATTAAATCACTTTTTTGGTATACAAAAGACAATATGTAGATCTAATGTTAGTTGTACCTAAAATCATAATTCTTGTTCTATCTTCGAGTCTCTTAATGTAAGTTATTTAATTAAAAATAAATTCATACGTGTTATATAACGTTTCAATGTTTTAAATGTGGTCTACTGTCAAGCAGAGAATACTTTTTGAATGAGTAATTATAAAATTTCTTCAAAATTAAATATTAAAATACGTACTATAAAATAATATGAAGGTGTTTAAAACGTTTGACGGATCGTCTATCGTATTCTAGTCGCTCATTGCGTTTGTTCAATGTTCTATTAAACTTACCTGCAGAGAAAAGTTGTGTTGCCTGCTCGCCGTGTCGGTGCATCCCACTCAACGGGCTCACACGAATTACTCGAGTGTCACTTCAGCAAGCAACACTTCCATTCTTATTCTTGCTATCAATGCGAATGTTATGGTGTAATGTTCTTGTTCATGTTACTGTAATCTTATATATTGTAATTAGATTAACTTGATAATTTACGAGATATACAAATATCAATTAATTCGGAGTTTAGATACTGTTTGAACTTGAGCAATTAAAATTTACAAAAAATATGTTTCTTTTTATGATCTTATATTTGGTAGGTAATAATATCAGAAGTTTCGTTGGTCATTTTGAGAAATTGAAAATCAGCTATGTCAAGTCTACAATACAAGTAACAAACTCCGAAATAAAACAGATTATTAATTTGTATTAAGCATAAAATTTATTCCAAAACTTATGCTCGTTTTTCGCCTCCTAAATATAAAAATGTTGATAATTAATTTGTGTTTCATTTTTCTTCCTACTAAATTTTCTACCTACATATACATTATTTGTCCAGTCATATTAGGGGATTGACCTCGGTATTAAAGATAATATGCTGGAAACTCGTATACACCTTTATTTTGGCGATCTTAAAGTTGTCTCAGAAATCTCGTGACTGTGTCCTAAGTTATTAAAGTCACATATCTAGGTTTGTGAAGTTATTTGTAATCCAATGGTGAAATCTTTTATTAAATTTGTAGAGCGTAACACTTGGGACAGATTTTGTTTCAAAATATATTCTTGCGCGCAACCGTTTTGAGGTGGAAGGTGGATAGCGCGCAGTACCGGCTGAGTGCATGTGCGCATATAGTAATGAAATGCTCCTTAATCTGAGGACAATATCGATCTTAGGCAAGTGGTAATATTGTAGTCATTGGCTCCAGAATTAGTTTTGCAGCAGCCAACCCCACTCTGGGGCTCTAAATGATATTGAATTGAATAGAGTAAGTATACGTTTATTTTCAAATAAATCATGCCGTAACTGTTTGCTCTGTAGATTGAACGAACAGAGTATATCGAAGCTGATCGATGTTGTTCTTAGATTTAGATCTCATACATATAGTGGAGTACATAACGGCGCGCTCGGGCTGCACCCTGCCGCCCGCGCCCGCTACCCGCTACCTCCGCCCGTGCCTTCCACCCCGCAGCCGGCGGCGCCCGCGCCGCCGCGACACACACACCTCAGAGTCCACGGTCGCGATCGCACGTTAATTATTGTCGGGCTAAGTTCATTGTTACAAAGGACGTAATTAAATCCAGCTTTCCTGATACAGTCCGCTTTCATTTCTTAGGACCCTCTATATGGTCCTTCAAGCCGGATATAACTACATATATACCTCACCTCGGAATGTACTAGCCAATTGAATTTTGCAACTGAATTTTGTAAGATTGCAGCCAGGTGTTTATAAAATGCGTTGTTATGATTTACGCATAATTAAATCACTAGCGCGCTACCGAATCAAAAGGTCCAGATCGTAATTTACACTACGTTTTCAGCTGTTCTTGAATAACTTCGTTTTTAAAGGTGAATCAGTATCTCCCAATGTTTTAAACCCCTTTTCAAAATAAGGCCGCAGTAGGCACTTAGAGCATTAGGTACCCAGCGCGCGCCTACCTATCATACATCGTATTATAAACGAGTAACACATTAACATATACTATAAATCTAATGGCAGAATATGATTTAACAAAACACGCTGGGTTTATATAATACTAACATACAGATGCGACACTCAGGCCCCATCAGAATCAATTTCGTCACTTCAACCCGCCGCGCCGCAGCGCCGGTCGCCCCAATTCGTGGGTCAGTTCGTATAGGGTCTGATAGGGTGACTGACTACTGTGTTTTTAATATCCACATTAAAAAATTTGGTAATGTATTAAAACAAATAACAATAAAAATACCATAAAGATATTATATATTTCATAATAATACAATAACTGAATAAAAATTTGTGAACCAAATAAAGATGCCATAGTTGTGAAAAAGAACATTTATTTTTCGAAATGGACTGTTTATTTATGAAGACGTTTTTCCTGAAAATAGAACGTGTATTAAATATACTTACCTTATTCGAAGCCTTATAGTATAAGGAGATATGCCATCGCTCCCGTCTAGTTTTTCCGTCCTTTTCTCAGGTATATATATATATATATATATATAAATATTAGTATAACATATATATAATGAACATTGTGCAAAGTGCTGTTACCATAGATAATGCTTTGACGTATAACGTATTAGTTAATGCTTTTTTATTGAAAAAGTATTAGATGTTTGTCTTCTATCCCACCTGCTGGAAAGTGACGATGAAGACGAAGGTGTTACACGTCTATCCACGAGATACCTATTCACTCAACGCTTGAAAACAAAATATGTATTAAACATACTTACCTTATTCGAAGCCTAATTTTGAATTATTCCTGGTTAATCGTAGTAATGACCAAAAATTGTGCGTTTACGAACATGGTGCCCACTGCTGGTGATGGAAACAGAAGCAAAAAAGGACACCTATTTTATATTTATATATATAAAGAATAATAAAAATACTCTATATATACATGAAGAAGCTCTATTGGCTCTACATTGAATTTAAATTGCCCGCGCAACGAGGCTCATGGAGAATCTTAGCGATGCAGCAGATAAGGTTCAGCAACGTTTTCCCTCAGCGCAGTTGGTAATCCTGGGGGATTTTAACGCTCACCACGGGCAATGGCTACACCCGTATCAGGACACTGACCACGCTGGAAGAGAGGCTTTTAAGTTTTTTGTGAGTCAAGGCCTCTCACAGCTTGTGCACGTGCCCACGCGCATCCCCGACGTTGCTGGCCACACTGTATATTGCTTGGACCGTCTGCTGACAACGGATCCTGACAGGTACTCGGTGTCCGTAACTACACCTTTAGGGATATCCGACCACTGCGTGGCGAAATCTGTGTCGCAGTACTCGCCGCGAGACACCCGCCCAAAAGGCGCTAGGTGAATATGGCGATACAAGTCAGCAGATTGGGATGAGATGCGGCATTTGTTCGCGTCTTATCCTTGGCGGCAGACTTGTTTTACATCAACCGATCCATCGTGCTGCGCTGATGCTGTATCAAGTGTTATAGGCCAAGCAATGGAGTATTTCATCCCTTACGCTGACCTATCCCTTGAAACCAAAGGTCGCCCATGGTTTAAAGCTGCTTGCCTCATAGCTGAAAAGCTTAAGCAAGGAGCGTACAAAGCCTGGGCTGGCGCTCGCAGAAGCAAAGCCGTAGATTCGCATGAACTGAAGAAAAGATACAATGCTGCCGCCAAGTCTTGCAAAATGGTGATTAGAAAAGCTCGTTTTACCACATTGGCCACGTTGGAGACAAGATAGCGTCATATCCTTCAGGAAGCAAAGCTTTCTAGTCGCTGGCCAAGTCGGTTGAGTCGAACTTCTGTCGCCCATCGCTGCCACCTCTGAGGAAGCTTGACGGTTCACTGGCCTATACCGCAAAATAGAAAGCAGACCTTATCTTTAAATATTTTTGTAGATTGTTCACGTCTAAATAGTCAAGGTAAAGTCCCATCCCAGTTACCTCAGTTCGGACCCAAAATGGGTACCGTTCATATTCGCCAAAGGGGGTTCTTAAATGCTTGCAGAATTTAGACGTGAATAGGCCACCGGCCCCTATTGCATACCTGCAGTTGTGTTAAGATACGCAGCCGAGTTGTCTCCCATTTTAACGCGCCTGTATCGATTCTCTTTGGAATCGGAAAGGTCCCGAAATCCTGAAAACTAGCTAACGTGCAACTAGTACCAAAAAAGGGAAGCCGTGCAGATCCTTTCAACTACCGACCTATTGCAATCACCTTCATACTTTGCAAAGTTATGGAGCGTCTCCTGGCATATCTTGAGTCGAACGAGCTCCTTAGTGAAAACCAATATGGTTTTCGCAGTGGACGCTCGACTGGAGATCTTCTTGTGTGAAGTTGCGCGACTGATGAACCTGATGGACTTCTTTTTAGGCCGTCTTGTAATATTTTTGCGTAAACATCGGCTCCTAATAATAAATCAATTTTATTAGGAACGTTAAAATGTGGATCCGCTAATTTTATATCACTCAGTTCCTCCCAACCTAAATAACTAGCTCGTTTTGAGGGAATTAACAACGTTATTGATTTTAAAATTAGAGCTTTAAATATAAAATTTACCTTCGGATCGACCATTGAAGTTATTTTGATAGTCACCATCGCCTTGCATGAAATATTTGTGTTACCTCCAACATCTGAAATTTCACCATGAATTCGTGTTCTTTTTAAACCCAAATTTTGAACCACGCTTTCCGTGACAAATGACGACTGCGAGCTTTAGTCTAACAAAGCTCTTAACACCAAATCTGTGCCCGTCATCGAAGTCGCTTTTACCAATGCTGTTGCCAACAGAACACGCTCTACTTTACCATACCGTTGCGTTTGCCGCTCACAGCGCTATCAGCGCTAAAAGTGCTCAGAACCGTTCCGATTCGTTTGAGCGCGCTAAAAGTGTTATTAGTGCTATTGCAATCGAAACGGTAAATATCCCGCTAACATTCTGATTGTTCGTCGATTACGTCTAAAGTTACAATTTCATTAATATCTTTGACCCTGAATGAAGCAGGAGTCATTCTTTAACATTATTACAAAAGAAAATGGATAAGCAAGCTTTTAAAATCTTAAATCGACTAATAAAAACATCGACAAAGTAACGTCATGTGTCAGTTTTGACAGGCCGCTACAGCGACCATGCTCCGTAGCGAATAACGAATTTAACTTCATCAATGAGCACCATTTTCAAAACCGACCTGAAAGAAATAAAGGAAGATTTGAAAGATATGAAAGAATCTATGGGCTTTCTAAATGGGAATTGCGAAGAACTCGTCAAAGAGCAGAAAAAAGTAATAGAGACAAAACGTACCTTCGAAAACCGAAACAATGAACAGAAAACTACTCTCAATGACCTAACCTTACGGATCAATCAGCTTGAACAAAATTCCAGAGCAAACAATTTAGAAATTCAATGCGTCCCAGAGAAAAACAATGAAAACCTACTAAATATAGTATCGCCTATCGCCAAAAAGACACCTACGACTTATCCTCAGACAAAGTAATGGGTTATTCTAGTATCGCTAAAATTAATCGTGAATGTAAACGTCCAAGATCAATCGTTATTCAAGTAAGCTTCATAAGAATCTGAGATGAATTTTTGGCTGCCATCAAAAACTCATCTCTGATTCGCTCAACGCGTATCACTTAGGGCTCATTGGTAATAACCCAATATACGTTACAGAGCACCTTTCACCATCAAATAAACGCTGCACCCAGCTGCCCAAAGAAGCTGGTTACAAGTACGTGTAGATAAGAAATGGCAGAATCTTCATTCGTAAGGACGATCATTCAGAATTTAAAATCGTAAAAAGTATAGATTATTTACTGAAATAAGTGAAAACACTTAATTATGTTTGTATTGGTATTTATTACATATGTTTAGTGATTTAGTATATTATCAAAACATACGTGGTATAGAACAAAAACACATACATTTATTGGAACCTTAATTGTTGTAACTATGATATTATCGTACTCACGGAAACCTGGTTAAACGAAAGTATTACTAATGCTGAACTAATAGTAGTTTTTAGCAATACAAAAAATGAAAACTAAAGAATTTTATTTTATTCTCTTCGAAAATCCCTGACTCAGGTTTTATGTCGACGTGTGAACCTCATGGATCAATAGTAAGTATTGACGTCGTCTTACGTCTTCCATCACCAGGCGATAACAAACACGTCTCATTATATTATTAGGCTTCGAATAACGGTTAAGTTATTTAATGAAGACTCACGTTTTCTTCGTAAAGTACCTGAACAGTAAGTTTTTCTTTGAAGTAATTTCGTAGCTAAATTATCCATGAATACTGAATGACCTTTATCTAGAAAATCACTCAATAAATGCATGACAATTTTTTCTGTATGTCCCTTTCCGCTTGAAAAGTCACTTGAACCGCCATATAAATGCATTTTTAAAACAAGACCATCAGGCTCTGTCAGCAAATATAGCTTCATGCCGTATTTGTGGCTTTTTTTTTTTAAATATATTGTTTGAAAAACAGCCGCGCTCTCCACAAAACCATGCTTTCGTCCAAAGACAAACACTTTTGAGCACTAATGATTGCTTTAATTTTTTCATTCAATTGATTGATGAGTTCCTCCACTTTATTCAATCCACCTGCCTCTGAACGCGAAAAATGTAAGCATCTAAATATTAATAAAAACCGATTACGAGACATATATTTACAAAAAGCTGGAATATTGAACAGCCTATGAGTTTTCCAATAGTCTGTAATACGGTTTAGTCTAATAATCCCCATGTGTAAAATCAGTCCTATAAAAGTTCTCATTTCCTGAACATTTGTGTTTTTCCATTCGGTTATTCTGGATTTTTCTCTCACAATAGGCTGTTGAAATATGTGTGCGGCATAATTATTTGTTTCTTCCACTAGACATTTTAGATATTCGTCATCCAAAAATATATTCAAGAAATCTATTGGTTTTGGGTTAGGAGGCGTGTTTATTTTTAGACCTGGATTGCCAATAAAGTAAAATCTTTCCATTCCTTCGTTCGTTTCTGACCATGGAATCGTAAGTCTCTCTTGTAGTCTTCTACTGGGAATTCGTAGAGAGTTTGACCCTAGAGCAGGTGATATCGAACTCGGTATTCCTTGCTCAAAAGTTTGAGGCAAGTTTGGTTCAGACGACTCAGTTGTTTGATGATCAGGTGGAACATCTTGATAATTTGGGCTAGGATCAAGGTCTTCCAGGTTAGTTGATTGAACATCTAAGATATATGCTTGTGAGTATTCAGAATCTGATGAAGATTCAGTTGAGTCGGGACTATAAATATCAGAAGAAGAATCGTTAAAATCACCTTCACTACTTTCTATTGCCATCACTAATTCACGCGCTCGCAGCACTCGAGTAGGTCTTTGTCTCACAATTTTACGACGTGTCTCAATACTATTATCATTTTCTTCCTTTTCCGATGCACTAGGAGATAATACAAATACTAACCGACGCTTGAACCTTTTTCGACCAAAACGAGAACGAGGTATCGAAAAATCCATTGCAATTAGCCTACCAAACGTTTACAGTTAAACCAGTCGTAATTAACGTAAGTATAGATCACTGCCACGCCGGCCGACATAAACACAAACGCTCCGTACGAATGCCGACGGCAGACTGTTACTGGCACCGCTGTGAAATAACCGCTCGACTCCGCGCGGAGTTGTCGGCAATAAACCTGTTAAGATGCGGATTATCAACGCATTTTATGGAGAGACGGCGTTAAGGAAGAAATAAAACATTTCCGCTTACTTACCGTAACATCCGGGACAGCTTCTGCACCCTACTGATGAAGAACATATGGCTCATCAAATTTCAGGCGATGAAGGGTGGATAGTTCGCGAAATAACTGAAATAATGAAATCAGATTTTTATGTGGATGACCTATTAACAGGATGTCAAAGCAAGGAAGAAGGTATTGAGATTTACAAAGAGATGAATACAATTTTACAAAGGGGAAAATTCAAGCTACAGAAATGGTCAAGCAATGATAGCGATTTAATTGAGGAAATGTCAGCAATAGATAAAAATAATAAAATATTAGACGGAATAACAATCAAAACAGATGAAATTATAAAAATAGTTGGAATAACCTGGAATAGAAGTGAAGATACTTACCAATACTGTTGTAACTTTACCGCCTGTAGAAGAACCTGTAACAAAAAGAAAAATAATATCGGACATTTCTAGATTATATGACCCACAAGGTTGGGTAGGGCCAAGCACAATCGTAGCAAAAATTATTATTCAATAACTGTGGTTGGCAATTGGGACGAAGAGGTACCTAAACATTTACAAAGAGAGTGGTTGAATTATAGGAATGAGTTAGCTTTGCTTGCTAAAATTCGAATAACTAGGTGGATGGGCGTTCGCGCTGGAGACACCATGGATATTCACGGGTTTTCCGATGCTTCTAAACATGAATACGCTGCAGTGGTTTATTTGCGTATAATTGGTATCAATAGTGAAGTCAGGGTAGCTTTGGTTTCTGTAAAAAAAAGGGTAGCGCCAGTCAAACAAGTTTCTATACCCAGGCTGGAACTTTGCGGAGCAGTTTTATTAACAAAGCAAATGGTAGAGATTGCAAGTATATTAAAAATTGACAAAAGAAACATGCATGCATATACCGACTCTACAGTAGTACTTGCCTGGCTTAATGATCATCCAAGCCGATGGAAGGTTTTTATTGCGAACAGAGTCTCTGAGATTTTAACGCGTATGGAGTCTTCATGTTGGTCACAAGTTTGTTCACAGCTAAACCCTGCTGATATAGCTTCTCGGGGAGCGCGGCCGTCTGAACTAGTAAATAGTTCTTTGTTTTATGATGGACCACATTTTTTTTTGCAAAAAGATATAGATTATAAAAGGCCTAAAAATGTTCTAGTCGACTTGGAAAGGGTTAATTTGAATTGTAACCTTATAACGAAAAAGTTGATTGTATTTTTGAAAAGTATTCATCATTGTCATCACTAGTTAGAATGGTAGCATATTGTTTACGTTTCATTAACAATTCAAATAAATTTTCTAAGGTAAAGCACAAAGAAATTTATCTTACAGCAAATGAGTTACAGAGGGCGTTAAATGTTATAATAAAACAGTATCAAAATAAAACATTTTCAGCCGATATTGCATTAATCAAACAATATAAAAACTTACCTAATTGTAGTCACTTTCGCACGTTGAATCCTTTTCTTGACGATGATGATGTTTTGAGAGTTGGTGGCAGGTTAGAGCACTCGGTATTTAGCTCAAGTAGGAAACATCCCGTGATTATTCCTAAATCACACCTTGCGGAACTTCTTGTACTAGATGCTCATAAAATAACACTACACGGTGGACTACAACTTATGAAGAATTATGAACAGGCAAGGTACTGTATTATAGGCGTGAAACCGTTGGTGAAAGCCGTGTATAAGAAGTGCGTTACTTGTGCTAAACACGCAGCTGTTACCCAAAACCAACGGATGGGTCAGCTTCCTGCTGCACGAGTTACTCCCACGAGAGCATTTAAACGCGCTGGAGTCGACTACGCTGGACCAATCCAAATTAGAACGAGCAAGGGTCGTGGTTACAAGACGTACAAGGGGTACATATGTTTATTTGTTTGTATGGCAACGCGCGCAATACATTTAGAAGTGGTCACCGATCTGTCCACAGAAAGCTTTCTACAAGCCTTCAAAAGGTTTGTAGCTCGGCGTGGCTCGTGCGCTGAAATATGGAGCGACAATGGAATAAATTTTGTCCGTGCTTCCACGGAGCTGCAGCGCATGGCTAAGGCGAAATAAAGTTTGCTCCCTAAGGAAATAGGCAAAGCTTTGAGTAGTCTTGGGTGTACTTGGCACTTTATTCCTCCTGGAGCTCCTCACTTCGGCGGACTTTGGGAAGCCGTGGTCAAGTCGGTAAAGTTTCACTTAAAGCGAGTCATAGGTCTTAGTACTCTAACTTACTTTGGTAATGTAACGGTACTTTGCCATATTGAGGCTTGTCTGAACTCAAGGCCTTTGTCAGTGTTGCCAAATAACATCAGTGACGATACTACGGTGTTGACTCCGGGACATTTCCTAGTAGGAGAGTCTTTGTTAACCTGTCGTCGTTGCCACCTAGCAAATGGTTGTGTGGGAGAGTTATCTGTACTCACGAAGGCTTGGACGGGGTTGTAAGGGTCGTAAGCCTTAAAACAAAGTGTGGTGAAATAAAAAGACCCAAACATAAATTGTGTAAACTTCCTGTTATAGAACAAGTTAAGTTTAAGGAAAGTTGTTATTTAATTTTAACTTTAATACATGTGTTAGTTTTTAAATTGTAAAGTGAAACGCTTGGTTAGACTTTAGCGGGCGGTTTATGTAGAAATTATTTAATATGAATAGTGTACCTTGTAACTTTGGAATAAATTTTGTCACTTGATGGCGCCACGAACAGATTAAAGCGCGCATGTAACTTTATGTTTTTAGGTTGATTTCTAGTGTTAGCAAACTTTCACCGTATGTTTTTGTGACTTTCATTATACCTGCCTCTGGTATCTGAGCTGTCTGTTCAGTAGGATAGGTAGAAATCGCCTGCAATCAAAAAATTTGTCATTAGGTCATTGATCATTGGGACTTAATTATTTCGCGAAATTAGTGTAATAATGTATTAACACTATCTGGTATGTTTCGGTTTGGCGGGATATAAACAACAGCGATATGCAAGTCTGGTTGTCGGGCGCCGCTGCCCCGCGTCGTGAGACTTTGCCCCGGTACGGTGAGCCATACGCGCCCGCGCATGAAGGCGCACGTCGCACAGAGCCATCACGCCGCCACTGAGCTCGCCGCTCAGTGGCGGCGTGATGGCTCTGTGCGACGCTACCGGTCCCATCTAAAGAAGTCGAAGTGCGCGTCTGATATTTCGCTACCTAGGATCCCATCACAGACATGTTTCGGTTATTAGTGATATAGGTATCAAAATCGTGTAATAGTGAATTATTGAATTAGTTTTCGCTCTTAGGCCTCTAACGTTTTGATAAAATATATTTATGTTATTTTCGTAAGTGACCATTGCAAAGTACAACAGTAATTATAATGAATCATATTGGTGTTATTAAAAAAGTTCAAAATTAAAATGCTTATCAAGAATTACACGTTTGAAGCTTATGCGAAGTAAATAGTTGCGATGTAGTGTTATATACAGAATGCTTGTTATATAAGAATAAGATAGTTTTGGTAGGTGATACGGGAAGGACAAATTGCTTTGCTTGATTTTAGGATTTGTTTTAAGGATAAGTTATGGTGAATGAATGTATATTGTGTATATATAATAACATCGCTTGTGGTTTGCTTATGAATAAATTGTAGTATATTATGATTTAGCGTAGATGCGTATGTGTGAAGTGCTACTGTTATTTTATGTATGTAAAAGTATATCGAAGTAATATTTATAGTGTAAGTACAGTTTGAACGTATAAATGAAAGTTTGTATTTAAGGAGTAGGTAGTCGAGATGTAATAAGTGTGCATCTTACGAGTAATAGTGTGAATATATGTGACTACCTTTATCTACTTAAGTAAATATTCTTCATTTGTTATATTGCGTTTAATTTCCCTTAAATGTTTCAAATACACCCCTACTGTATTTGGAACGACCTTACTAATTTCAAATAGCCCTAAATATAATGGCTCCATACTTTGGAGAAAACTTTGATGCTAAAATAATTCTAGGTTTTTCAACGTAGAAGGACAAAAAGACTAAGAATGTAAGGGTTATTTATCCTTTTATTAATTCAAATATCGCACAGCTTGCTCATATTAAAACAATGTTAAAAAGTTTGAAAATAATTAATAACGCCTAACGATTTATATAGCCTTAAAGTTGCGATAATAGGAACAGTACTCTTAAAAGAGCATATCTTTTAAATTTACGCCAATAAACAGTTGAAATTACCTGTCAGAATTGTGCACGGTAGGATCTGTGCAAAGCAATTAGTAAGATACGGTTATTAGAACACACTTTTTGCAATAACACTTTTTTGTCAAATTGTAAAATTGTGTACCAAACCACTTTACGGTATTAATTTTTCATGTAACCATTACATAAAATTGCTTCTATTCTTGTCATCATGACAATCTACCATTTATGATTTTGTGTTAAATATCAATAGTGCTCTACGAAAAAATACTTTTTATGATCCAGCAGCAAATCTGATATGCTGTTTATCTGAAGATATTTTTCCGATCACGGCGCTGGTTGATGGACCTTACCTGATTTTTTTAAGTCCATAGTTCTGGAAGAAACGAATGTATAGTTTCAACAATTAAAATTATTTTTTTCCTTTATACCATTTGTCGTTGATTGTTCTAAGATGCTTCTTTAAGGAGAGACCTCACTTTTCTATTGTTTTTAAATTGTAACCCATTTTTTTGCAACATCTTACGTAGTGTTCCTCTGCATCCAGCAAACCCAGTAGGTTCTCGCAGTTTTGTAATTAACTTTCATAGTGTTGAAACTTGTTTCTAACACAATAAAATTCGTTTATTTTGTTGCGTATCTTTTTCGAAATGGAAAGTTTATTTATGGCCCTACGGACCTTTTAAATGTCACCGGCCTTTGTAGCTTAGCGCTGGCGTATTTACAAGCAATAATCATTCTTAATATTACCTACTAAAAGTAATTACTATTGCTATAATATGCTAAAAAAGTTACATCAAATCATTTTGTAGATTAATTATTAGTCAAAACTTATTGGTAATACTTTTGTTTTTCATATGAACTTTGTCAAAGTTGACTGCACTATCTCTCTCAATTTTTTTTAGAGTTTACACCAAATTTTATTTATTTATTTATTTGGGAAACATACAATATTTTACAGTTTTATAAATTAATATAAATAATATAACAAATCAATAAAGTTTCCACCAATAACTAACTCAATTAAGGTAGTTACAGCAATACAAATTTTGAAAGTTAAATCATTATTAATACATAAGAATAAACATTACATTATTACAATTTAATCAAAATAAACAAAAATATAAGGATAGAGATTAATGGATAGTGAGCTCCTCCCTTTCTGGAACTTATCCGGGGACACCTAAAGAATTTTTTTATAGATTCCTTCTTTTTCTTGATCGTAATCATCTATACCATCTGAAACCAACGCAAACACACATTATGTTGCCATAAATCAAATAAAAACAAAATAAATTCAAAATATCAACATGTTTTGCGTTCGAAATGAAAATAATTTGATCGAAATTTTGATATTTAGTCTTCTTGTATTTGATTTGCACTACTTTACTTAACACGATCGAAGACGACTATCGTTTTTTATAGGTTTTGCCATATTAAATACAACATATATATAAAAGAAGTCCAGGGTTCATTTTCGAGTGAAACGATATTTTTCATCGTAACAATCATTTATTAACAATTTAGTACAAGGGGGCAAAGAAGACAAAAGGGCAAAAAGGATTACCTTCTTCACTTGCGCTGGTTCGCTCGTATCCACCTTTTCTTTGTTATGCCCAACATGGGTTAATTCGCACGTTCACCTTTTTTATTTTGGGCGCAAACGCGAGTTATTAGGTTTTTGGGAAGATCACTTAATCGATGCAGCTGATTGTAATTGCACTAGGGTTCGTTTCGGTAACGGTACAGCGCTCGGCTAGTGTCGACCGTTGAGCCGTTGACGACGAAGTCAACGTCACTCGTTGACATATGATGTGAAGAAGGTTGAGGGTAGATTTGGGTTGGGAACAGGAAGGGATTTATAAATTTAATATTTTTATTATTTTATTTTTGTTTTACAGGAAAACTTGCAGCTAGGAATCATTGTGAATACATTTCTGTATATACGACAGCCAAATAAAGTTTTCACTTATAGGTATTTACACAATCACTTAAATAAAAGAAAAGAAACAGTCACAGAAACCAAACGTATAAAAAAATAGTAATAATAATAATAACAAGATAACAACAGAGTCAACAGAGACATCTCCTACTAGAGTTGTGTGGTTTTTTTAAATTTATTTGTCTGCAAAAAACAATCTTGTCAATATGAATATATAACCTACCCTGCGTAATGCTAATTTGATCTATCATACCGCCTCCCAAAGAGCCAGTTAGCTCTTTCAGATGGGTAAACTTAATAATATAAAACTCAACCAATGTAAATGTTGTACAGAAAGAAATATAAATGTTGATTTTCCGAGCCGGATTTTCGAGCCGGATAGTATAATTACTAAACTAATGTTTCATACATATTTAAATACATGAATTAGTTTAAAAATCCGTACGCGGCAGCAGAAGACAAAGCTAGACGACCGGTCTGAGTATAGTTCCAGAAGCCGTTTTCAACTCTACTACCCTTACAATGTCGTGCTTGCCAGGACAGAGACGAACAGCAAGACCCCTGCGCCATAGAAGCGGTGGAGAATTGTCCTTAATGAGTACCAAGTCACCAACCTGAATGTTTGTTTTTTTGGGAGCCACTTGGGGCGTTGAGATAAAGTATGCAAATATTCAGTATGCCAGCGTTTCCAGAAATGTTGTGATTTGACGTAGCAACTGCCAGCGCTTCAGTGGGCTAATAGAATCATCTTCTGTGTTGCGTTCCGGCAATGACAACAAAGGCTGACCGATTATGAAGTGACCGGGCGTTAGAACCTCCAAGTCGTTTGGGCCACTGTTGAGAGGGCAAAGTGGTCTACTTTTGCAAATAGTTCTTCGCCTCTTATTTTTTGAAGCAAGTACTTCAAAAAATAAGAGGCGATCGCCAATGACGCGGTTTAAAATAAGTTTAACGGACCTAACAGCGCTTTCCCAAAGGACTTGCAGGCGGATTTAGGTGCCAAACTACTTTTCAGCAGTCATAAGTTTATGAATGTTAATAGATTTGTTTAAAATAAATTGTTGAATTTCCTCTAAATAATTTCGAGCACAGTTTGTGCCACAATCACTGTATATATCAGAGGGAAGGCCTCTACGTGAAACAAAACGATCCAAGCAAGCGATGAATGCTTCGGTTGAGAGCTCAAAAACAATCTCTAGGTGAACGCATTTCGTTGTGAAGCGGACATAAATACACAGATAAGAGCGCACTGCTTTCGTGTTTCGAATCTTGGATGGTTTCAACCAAAACGGCCCGGCGAAATGTAAACCAACTCGCTGAAAGGGACGAGCAAAAGTGATTCCACTGGACGGAAGATCACCCATGAAAGTATGTATGGAACTTGGCCGCAGCCGAAAGCAGCGGTGGCAGCGAAATATCACCTGCTTTATCAATCGTCGAGCTGATAGAATCCAAAATTTGCGGATAAGAAGTCTTTGCAGGGTACCTAGACCGGGATGGAGATAGAGTTTGTGATAATGATCAATTATAAGTCTCGTAACGAAATTATTCTTGGACAATATTAAGGGATGTTTAGCTCCGTGGCAGAAGTCAGATCTGCGGATTCTCCCACCAACTCGTAAAAGTCCTTGATCGTCAAAGAAAGGATTAAGTCGCATTATAGTGCCCTTAAGTTGTTTGCCAGCACGTTGCATCTCCATCTCCTCAGACAGCGAGGGGAACTGGACTAGCTTGACAATAGTTAGCATGCTATCGATTAACTCTGAAACAGATAGAGGTCCAGTGCGGCGCTGAGCAACGTTGCGCGAGTTGAACAAGAATCGCTTGCACCAACCTACAACAGATTGTAACTTGGTAAGCGAACTGAATTAGTCCAACGGCAATGGAGATGTAGCGACCTGAGCGACGGCGGCGATTGGTGAAGATACCCGGGATATATAGATATGGTAAGTCAATTTCGTTACTTGGTGGTACGTTCCCAGGCCACGTTGCAGGATGATCAGCAAGCCATGGTGGGCCCTACCATAAAGGATGTTCCACTAATTCTAAGGGAGTAAGACCCCGACTCACGGTGTCAGCAGGATTCATCGTCGATGGAACATGGTTCCAGACGGCAGTTGGACACAAGGTTTGTATTTGCGAGACGCGGTTCCCTTCAAAATTTTGCAACTTATGTGGCGGAATCCGCAGCCACGCCAAAACGATTGTTGAATCAGTCCACGCGTAAATTCCTTGAACCGGAAAATGACCGTGAACGTTTTTAAGAACATGCTCTAACAGCTGAGCGAGTAACAAAGCGCCACTGAGTTCTAATTTAGGAATCGTGAGCTTTTGTTTTAAAGGAGCAACTCTGGACTTAGCACCGAGAAGATGGACCGCGACGTTGTCATCAGAGTTCTCGCAACGAAGGTAGATGCAAGTAGCATACCCCTTTTCGGATGCATCGCTGAAACCGTGGATCTGAGTCGCTACCGGTTGATCAGACAAGATGCATCGCTGAATCGAAATTTTGTCTAAATTATGGAAATCGGCCAAAAAAGTTTTCCACGATTCGAGAAAATCTGGGCGAAGCGGTTCGTCACACTCGGAATCGAGAGAGCAAAGAGTTTGCATAAAGAGTTTGGCCATGAATAATACTGGCGCTAAGAAACCACAAGGATCATACAATCTAGCAATATTGGAAAGCACGCCACGCTTGGTCAAAACTTTGCTCATCTCAGAAACATGGTAAATGAAGCTGTGGGTCTTGGGATTCCACTCTATGCCTAGAATTTTAAAGATGTTATCTCCATCCTCAAACCTGTAGGGAGATTCGCAGTGGCCAGCAGGAAGTTGTGATAATAGATCCTGAGAATTGCTGGACCATTTGCGGAGAGTGAAACTTCCTTGGGCGAGAATTTTGGCTATGTCCTGTTGGAGCTGTCGAGCAGAATCAAGGAAAGGAGATCCTGTGACGACATCATCTACGAAAGTGCTTTCCAGGAGTACTCGAAAAGCCTCAGGATAAGTTTGTGAATTGAGATGAGCAAGCCTGATAAGCAGAACTAGAAACACCGTAAGTTACGGTGGTTAATTCGTAGTGTTTCAGTTGATGATCAGGAGATTCACACCAAAAAATTGTTTGGTGCTTGCAATCCTCATCGGCTACTTTGATTTGCCTATACATTTGGCGGATGTCTCCCGTAAACACTACCCTATGAAACCTAAAACGGACTATAATATCTTCGACGTTCTTTTGCAGCTGAGGACCAGACATGAATATTTAGTTTATAGACACGCCAGAAGAGCTAGCCGAAGAGGCAATAAATACAACGCGTAGCTTTGTGGTGGTGCTGTGTTTTTAAGAACTCCATGGTGAGGAATATAGTAGCGCTCACTGGGTCTAGGGTCAGTGACTTCACGCATGTGCCCAGCCTCCTGGTAGTCCCTCATAAAGGCAACATACAATTCCCGCATTTTATCGTCCCTAAGGAGCCGACGGTCAAGGCCATGGAACGGCTTTAATGCTGATATATATGTGTCACCTAAAGCATTTGGATCTACCTTGAAGGGTAGACGAAGAACAAAGCAACCGGTTTCGTTTCTAGTATATGTTTCTATAAAATGTAGTTCACATTTAATATCCTTGGGATCTTCCATGAGCTGCTGAGAAATTTGCTCAGTCTCCCAGAACCGACTCATTGACAGATTGAGGTCTTCGGTGCAGGCCATCGAGACAGGACAGGCAATGTGGCTCGATTCTGTTGGAGCCTTGGAAATGATTATCCATCCAAAGATAGAAGAATAGGCTGTGGGCATGTTATCACCTAAACTCACACGTGGGCCATCAAAAATGTTCTCAAATAAACCGATACCTAAAAGCAGATCATTTTTACCCGGAGTGTGGAAATGTTTATCAGCAAATGAAGCAAATGTCTACACTTATGAAGAACTGATTGTCAAGTGTGGTATCAAAAGTATCAATTATAAAATTTTCTGATAAGGTGCTTGGTGAACGGGTTTAATATTGCATGATACTTGTCCCCTGGTAGGCTGACTAGGCAAGCCACCTAGACCAAAAATGGGATTGGACCGAGTCCTAGGTAATCCAAGATGTTGTACTAGGGCCTCACTTGTTATGGATACTTGGGATCCACAATCTATGAGGGCTCGGGCTGAATGGTAATGTCCATTGACATCCTGCACCCCAATAATTGCAGTCCCAAGAACCATTGTGGAAACGTGTTTTGTTGTATGCAAAGCCAGATTGGGTGATGTGAGCAAGAGTCTTGTTGTCACCTTGTGCAGAACCTGAGGGGACAGTGCTTGGGTTGTGCGATGAGTAACCTAGGTGTAGTTTGGTGTGGTGGTGACCACGGCATATTTGGCAAACAATGCGAGAGGAACATTTAGAAAAGTGATGATTTCGGAGGCAATTAAAACACTATTTATTTTGTATAACAATGGACTTCCTTTCAGAAGGAACCATGGACTCAAATTTGTGACACTTATACAAAGAATGATTTTGATTGCAGCACGGGCAACTAAAACTATTATTATTAGTTTTATTGTTAGTTTCGACAACATTGAAAGAATTACTGGGTGATGATTTATTAGTTGTGGAACTAGAAATATTTTCTCAAATTCGCAGATTTTCTAAGAAACCAAGTAATTGACAAAATGTTGGAATTTTTAATATATCAACAGTTATAATTTAATGAATTTACGGGATTCTTATCACGATTTTCGATTTTTGTTTCGCGCGTCCGATATTTCTATGCTGTTGCAGTCCGTGATCATGGTGCTTGCAACAGCAACGAAATATCAGACGCGCGAAATAAAAATCGAAAATCGTGGTAAGAATCCCGTAAATTCATTAAATTATAGTGAAAATAACTGCAATAGTTTAAAACAGTTAATATCAACAGATGACTCAAATTTGGTCCGCAATTCAGTTGACAATTTCTTCAGGATAATGTGCAGAAGTAAAAATCACCATGAATCCACATCAAATTTCAAGGCTTTAAGAGCTTGAGTGTTTTCTTTAATGGTACAGACAAAGCAGCTTAATAATTTAATGTTGATTTGTGTAATGTTTGGCAAACTTAAAATTGATTCTTTATTTTTATTTTTTATTTTATTTTACAATTTTTGGAAATCTAACAGCTAGATGATTCAATAAATAAACAAATGATTATAAGAAAGCCAATTAGAAGATTTCACTTATAACAATAATATGGTAGTTAGACAAGAACACACACTAAATACAAAGACTATAACCAAACATAAAAGAGAACAACAAAAAAAAAACAAATATTTACCGACTATTAACTCATTTTACATATGTATAAACCAATGGCATGTACTGAGATAATATAGGTTGGTGAGAATATAAGGAAAAATAAAAATAAATTCATTCAATTGCATCGGAGAAAAATTCTCTTGCCAGAGTCGCCTTAACGCTCTGGACGCCGGCATGAAAGGCATCAAAGTGAGGATCAGTTCGACATGTTATGTTTACCTGCTCACACGCCTTCGCTATGAAAGAATTCTTTCTATAATTGGTACTTGCAGTGGGAACATGGAGAAGAGCAGGATTTCTGTAAAGTTTGGTGTGTGTGCAAATACCGATCATAGAAAGAAGTTCGGGGACATCTAACTTGACATTTAGTATTTTTAATATGTTGCACGTATCCGCTATTCTCCTTCGTGTTGCTAAAGGCAATAAATGGTGGCGCCTACACCTAGACAGATAATCAGCGTCACGAACACCGCACCGGAACTGAATGAACCTCATAAATTTTTTCTGAATCGCTTCGATGCGATTGATATAAATATTATATAAGGGATTCCAAACGGATGATGCATATTCAAGGTGACTTCGGACAAAAGCGCAGTATAGGATTTTTAAAGTTTTAATACTTCTAAATTCAGAGGACATGCATAATACAAAACCATATGCCCTAGCGCCCTTGTTTACCACTTTGTCAATATGTTTATCAAACATAAGTTTTGAGTCAAAGGTAATGCCTAAGTCAATAATCGACTCTGCTCTTGTTATAATCTCGTTGTTAATTGTGTAGTCATAAACAATGGGGTGAGTCTTTCTGCTGTATGAGCAAATATAACATTTTGATATATTAAGGTCAAGTCTGTTAGATGTGCAGTAGTCAAAGAGATTGTTAAGGTCAGATTGAAGGTTTACATGATCATTAAGGCAGTCAATAGGATAAAGAATTTTCATGTCATCCGCGTCAAGTAAAATTTTTGAAAATTTAAAACATTTTTTTTATAAACACTGAGAATAACAGTGGTCCTAGCAGGGATCCCTGGGGAACGCCAGAAGGAATATTTTTAGCTCGGGATGTGTAACCATTGATGGCAACAATCTGACACCTATTGTCCACATAAACCTTTCTTATGAATCGGAGTTATATAAGCGGTTTTCCAAATTAAGGGCAACTGACCTATCTCCATAGAACGACGAAACAGAAGCGTGAGAGGCGTTGTTAATGAACTTGCACATTTAATTGCAAATATGGGTGGGATATGATCTGGGCCTGACCCTTTATGCATGTCAAGCGAGATCAAGATGTTGTAAACCTCTTCCTCCGAAACAATGATGGTATTAAGATCACATGTACTGTTGGGCGCGGTTCGAGATTGATCATATGTGATTGTTGTGGCCGGATTTTGAAATGTGGAGTGGAAATATTCACTGAACATTTCACAGATTCCACTAGCATCGTCTGAGCACCTCTCACCATAGTTCATAGTAGAGGGAAGCAAATTAGTTTGGTTTTTACTTTTTAAAGACCAGAATGATTTGGGGTTAGAATTAATATTTTTCTCAGTATGTGCTACGTAGTTACCGTACATTTGAGTCTCCATCTCTTTTACTCTACTTCGTAAAATTTGAAAACTATGGAAATCAGATATATTTTTGTATTTTTTATATTTATTGTGAAATTTGTTCTTTTCTTTTAATAATTTTATAAGTGGGCTACGAAACCATGGAGGGTAACGGTCCGTCTTAGTAACAACCCGGGTAGGCACATAAGAGTCTCGAATCCTATATAATGTTTCGTAGAGGTAATTTACGGAGTGTTCTAAGGACATATTATTAAAAATATCATTCCACTTAATCTCATTTAATTTTACTTTTACAGCGTCAAAATTTGTTTGGTCATAATTGTAAATTGTACGAGGATGGGATTTGAGTGCGTTGGTGTGAGCACACTGCACCTGGAAGCACACGGGTTTGTGATGGGGATCAGGGGGCACTAGGGGATGGGCTTCAGAAATGGATATAATGTCATTAGAAAAAATAAGGCCAAGAATACGATTGTTAACATTAGATATATAGTTGTATTGAAATAAGTTGCAAATGGTTAAATTGTCAATAAAAGTATTCTGTGCGTTACCTAATATGTTAGATGGTGTGTAATAAGTCGAATCATCTGAGGGTAGCCAGTTTATATTGGGTAGATTAAAATCTCCTAAGATTATATATTTATCAGTCGGCGAGCTCAAGACGTTAGATGTTAATGATTCTGAGAAATTAAGTAGCTGATTATGTAATGAGTAACCTTGATGTTGTTTACAGATGTAAACTACACAAATGTGCAAGTTATACATCGATTGCTTTCCTCTAATTCTAATGGTCACCCAGAGGTCTTCAGCGGCGCTGCTGAGGTCTGGCCGGCCATCGTTGGCGAGGTCGCGGCGCACAGCTATCGCTACTCCGCCGCCGAGCGCCTGTCCCGTGCGCGCGTAGTCCCGGTCCCGCCGCAACACCGTGTAACGGTCGTCGAATAGCTCCCCGTCTCCAATGCCATCCAAGAGCCAAGTCTCAGTCAAGCATATGACATCATAAGAGTTAAGCATTACGTTCCTCAAAAGTATACTGGTTTTTGTCCGAAGCCCTCTAACGTTCTGGTAGTAGACACTAATCATTTAAATATAGGTCATAAGTAAGTACATAAAAAACAAAATTAATGAAAAGTAAATAGACTAATATAATAGCCGCATCAAGTACAGCGAGATCTATATAAAATATTGAAGGATGCTTCGACGAAGGTATTAAAAATATGTTAGACTCGTTCCCAAGCACTTTATTATTTAAATTTAATATGCAACTAATATTTAAAAAATAATATGATTTAATTACCAAATAAAAGTAAATTATCAATATAACAAAGGGCATCCCGAGTAAAGCAAAACAAAAGTATATTTCGGAAAAAATCAAAATACATCAATCAACACTATTGTGTTGTAAGTTCTACCAAGTATGATCAATAAATTATGTAAATTATAACCATGAGTCGCCAATTGCCCGCGAAATAATCCAAGAAACACGAATGTAGGGATTATAAAAAAGTTGAACAGGGGTACCTTTTCTTTTTCCTTTAAAAACAAAAATAAAATACACATTAAGATATTAGGTGTCGTATTATCTCCACTAAATAAATTCGAGATGGCTAATACAAAAATTACAAGCCTTTGTTTGGTGAATATTTTAGGTAAAATATATGAATAAATGTCAATTAAGATAAAAATATAATAAATAAATATGGAAGTGTTATCATTACACCTGCATACATAAACCATTTTAATAAACGCTCAATATAAATGCAACATATGTGAAAAAATACATGAACCCCTACGTCCCATAAAACAAGCATCATAATCATATCCAAAATTTCACCAAGCATAATGATAAATAAACTTCGTAGAAGCAACAAATTCAAATCTTCAATAAGCGTAATAAAAAAAGATAGCTTAAGTTTTGTTATATTAGGTCTTTACCTGTGAAATTGCCGTTTTTCACGAAATAAATTAAGCGTAATTTTTTTATATATTTTTTATTTCTATTAATCACAATAATCACCCATGCAATCAATGCATCTTTGCCAACGCATTGGTAGCTTATTGATGCCTTTCTTGAAGAAATAGCTGGACGGGAGGCAACAAATTCTTCAAAGGCATTTTGTACTGCCTCTCGGGTATTGAATTTTTTTCCCGCCAAGAAGTTATCCAAATTCTGGAAAAAGTAGAAGTCTGTAGGCGCAAGGTCTGGTGAGTACGGCGGATGACGGAGAACTTCCAACCCCAACTCTTGTAGCTTGGAGACCGTCTGCTGTGCAGTATGAGGTCGCGCGTTGTCGTGCAGGAGCAGTGGAGCCGAACGATTGACCAAAGCTGGTTGGAGACATGCGAGCTTCTCCATCATTGTGTTCAGTTCTTCACAGTACACATCTGCAGTAATGCTTGTCCCGTTTGGCAAGAAGCTGTGATGAATTACACCCGCGTTAGACCACCAAACAGTGACCATCACTTTTCTAGGGGTAAGTTTTCGTTTAGGGCATTGTTTGGGTGCTGAACCAGGGTCCAACCAACTTGCTGAGCGCTTACGATTGTCAAACAGGATCCATTTCTCGTCACAAGTAACAATGCGGTTCAGAATTCCTTCATTTGTATGCCTGCTGAGCAGTGCAAGGCACGTCTCCACGCGTACTTCGCGCTGGCGGTCATTGAGTTCGTGGGGTACCCATTTGTCAAGCTTTTTTACCTTGCCAATTTGACGCAAATGGACCAATATTGTTTTGATGCTAACGTTGAAAGCTGCTGCTAATTCAGCCGTGGATTGAGTTTCATCAGCTTCCACAATTGCCTTTAATTCGTCATTGTCGACCAAAGTTTTCGGACGACCACGGGGTTCATTTTTCAGGTCAAAATTTCCAGAACGGAAGCGGGTAAACCAATAACGGGTAGTGCGTTCGTTTGTAGTGTTCGCTCCGTAAACGTCGTTGATGTTGCGTGCCGCTTGTGCCGCTTTGCTGCCACGACGGTACTCATACTCCATAATTACTCGAATTTTTAACTTATCCATGATGACGAAAAATGTTCGAATGCGTTGAAAACAAAACACTAACTATTAAACAAATGACGATTTTAGAAAAAGAATTCCATGTTTGTCATATAAAATTAATTTGAAATTAGAATTATCAGTCAAAAAAAAAAATATTTTCATTTGAAATGGCCAGTACGGCAAAACGGCAGTTTCATAGGTAAATACCTATTATGTACAATAACATACAATAGTGTCGCTATAAAAGTCCATATCAATAAAATAAAAAATAATATGGCTTTGCCATTTGTATTTAAAAAGTTAAGGTATAAATAAAGCAATCTCAAGAGGCAAGAATATTTCAAAAGCGCGTGGCAATTCATAAATGTACGCAAAATAGTCGAAGCACAGCCAGGCGCAACAGGGCAATGACCGCGAGACAAAAGGCCAGGTAGAAGCGGCCGGCCGCATGAATGACGCGGCCTTGCGATGCGTGAGTGTGCGTGCGCGTGCGAGTCAGGTGGCCGATGATTCATGCGACGAAAGACAGATATAACGGGATACATACCAGAGGTTTCCAAAGCGTTGAGGCGACGAACTGTTACAATAATATTGTAGTTTTGACATATTGAATTAATTGTTGTGTAGTATTTAAAATGGAAAAATTTTACGAATGTCCGCTTCAGATTGAACGATATGTGAAGGTGATGTAGAACTTTTACGCACAAATATTTTACAGCTCTTCACCCATACAAACTGGAAACCTTTCTCCTTGGCGAGTTTTTTCGTCTGATTAAGCAACATCTTGTTATTAAGCGTTAGGTGATCGTTTACATAGACACGCGATTCACCCTGTTGACCAATATCCGTTAGATTTAATGTTTTTTTCGCTCGAGCCGATGCGATAAAGTTATCCCTGATGTAACGGTTATTGAAGGATATTATAATATTCTTAGCGTTCTTATCGTTACGTGTGGGGACTCTCGTTACGAAGTTCAATTGTTCTTTAGGTATTTCGTAGTTAATTGCCTTTCCTAATTGCGAAAACACGTTGAAAAGATTTTCATTTTTCGATATTGGGATTCCCTTAACCTCGATGTTGTTCAACCTGGATCTCTGCTCTCCTTCACTAATATTTATCTCCAGCTTGCTGATCCTCTCCTCAAGATTTTTGGCGTATTCTCTAGTCTTTTCGAACACCTTGAGTTTATTTTCCAATCCCGTGATTCTGTCGTTCATCGACTGGATCGAAGCTTGCGAAAATTCAACCGACGCCTTTACATCCTGCAACTCCACTCTGATATTTTTGATATCATCTCTTAATGAGGTTAGCATAGTCATTTGAGCCGAGAGTCTCTTGAGCTCTAGCATGATGCTATCTAGATCAGTTGGCTTTGGCCTGCAGACAGGGCTGGGAGTTTTGAGACTTTTGCATGACAAGCATCTCCAAGATGATTTACGATCCCCTAGTTTGCGATATCCAGGTTCAGTGATACCAGCGCATGGGTAATCGAAGAAACGGTGACACACAGTGCAGTTCACGCCATCGCTCACCTCAGTATTACAGCTTGAACAATGTTGCATGATGGCAAATGCAAAGGGTTGAGAGCCACTGGAAAATTCTATTGTGACACAGAGTACGTGTAGTCCGTACGAAGTCTGACGACTGACTGTGTGCTTATCTGCTATAACTCTTTTAATTTCATATCTGTCAGTAAGTAACTGATAAGCAATGCAGTAGTTCTCTGGAGCAATGGTTAGATGTTTCACTAATGCTAGAGGTTCCTTGTCAAGCCCACTTAGTAAATAATGCATCTTTTCAACTTCACTTAGTTGGACGTTGTTATGAATCACACTACTAAACAATGATATGAAATTTGGTCATTCAATGTGAATGCCATTGAACCTAGTGAGTGAAATTTTGGGCAAATGCAATTCACTGTTTGACCTTACTGCAGAGTTGGGATTAGCACAAATTGATGAGCCTAACTGTTTATGTTTCAAATCCAAAGATGAATGAATCACTTGTACAGAGTAAAACAATTCCTGGAACTCTTCAAAGGCACGATCAAGTTCTTCTTAAGATTAGTATTGAATATATATCGTCCATCTGCTCGCGATACCGTTCTTTACTAGTTTGTAGTTTGTCTTAAGGACATCCTTAAGACGAACTAAAAACTGCTGTAATAAATTTTCATCATCTTTTTGCAAAGGTAAACTGGTGCCTAATTCATAGAGCTTTCGAAAATGCTTTTGGATATTGTTGAATTTGACTATAAATTGGTTCCTTTTACTCATGATTTGTAAAATCTAAAAAAGCTTTAGCAATACTAATATTATTATTATTATTATTATTTTGTTTTATGGCAATCAGCTGTTGTTACGACACAATAACTATTTCTGCCAATTTCAAGTATTAGTATACACACATACTACACGAGGTTAATGTAGCGATCAGTTGAGTAGAACTTGCAGTATCTCAAGCATTGAGTTACCTTGAACAATACAAAAACAGGGGGATGAAATAAGTTTTTACAGATATTTTTAACATAGAAGAGTATAATTTATAAAGGCGTCTGGCCATTGTTAAGAAGAAGATTAGCAATAGGGGATAACTTTTTAGCAACGGAGGACGGTAGTAGGATGTCTTCAAATTTTGAAAGAATGTTCAAAACTAGGGAAATCAGGAGTTCTAAAAAATTGTCATTAGGGGAGCAGGAAGAAGTAGGGGGGAAGGCATTATCAGATTTAGTAGATGGAGGGTTAGCAATAATAGCATTATGGGCAATTCTGTCATAGCCTGGAGATAAAGACGGACTGGGTTTTGATGGTTTGTATATTGTTTTTTTGTAAGAAAGATTCAGTGAAGGAGAACTTTTAGAAGCATCTGCGTACGATTTTTTAACTGAAGGGAAGAGGGATGATGCTTCCTTGAATGATATGTTCTTTTGGGACATGGTGATTTTAATATTCTTTTGCTGGGAATGTTCCGGGCAAGATTTGTCAGTTGCTAAATGAGGGCCTGAGCATTGCAGGCAGGAAACTTCAGAGGATGCAGGAAAAGAGTCACCTGAGTGAGTTTGTGCACATCTGAAGCAACGAGCACTGGATCGGCATTGGGCTTTCACATGGCCAAATTTACAACAGTTTAAGCATTGTATGGAAGGCAAAATATATGGATCAACGGTTAGTGATGAGTTAAATATAAACACTTTATCAGGTAAGCATTGTCCAGAGAAAGTGATCACTACAGATCCTGTGGGGGTCCAAGTGGAACCAGACTCCATGGACACTTTTCTGTTTAAGCGACGCGCCTTCAAAATTGTTATATCACCTTGGCTTGTGGAGATTGTTGATACAACTTCCTCCATAGACCATGAAGTTGGGATCCCACGGGTCAGCCCCATTCTTGTTATATTATATGTAGGAATTAAAGCTATATAGTTATGAGATTTAAGACTCGGGTTTCTGAGAAACTCGTTTGCTGCACATGCAGATGAGAATTCCACAGAGACCCGATTTCTGCCAACACTCTTTATACCATCATTTTTAATATTTTTAATGTTTGATGTAAATAAAAATTTTCCAAAAAGATATGTCCCAAAATGCAAGGAGTCTGGGCCAGGTCTTTGTACACTTTATCAAAAAATAGTTTAAGATGCTTAGAACACTTTTTGATTGTTAAATTGTTATTAAAACACTTTGTTTACTGGTAGGAAATGAAATTGTTCATTTTTAGTGTGCAACACAAACAAAAAACATCATGGCGGAAAAAAAGTCATTTTGACAGCTAAGGTTTACTTACATCTTTTTGTTTTGTGTATCGAGTAGTATCGATTATGGCAATAAGTCCAAAGAACTGAATTGCATTGTTTTGTGTATTTTTAGCTTATTTAATAGTTGTAAAGTTATAAAGAAATCGAAAAAGAAACTCAAGCGCAACGAACAATCAAACACACAGACAACTATCAATGTGATGTGAATGAAGTGTGCTGTGAGTGAGGTGGCTGTCCCCTCTGCTTAGTGGACTAACTTTACTTTACAACTTCCGTCATAGAAAAGACTCATTGTCAATGTTGCCCGCTAAAACGAACACAAATAATGTTGACTTTTTTATTTTCTTACCATCTAACTACTAATTAAATCAAATTATTTGTATTTTTCCTATAATTACAATTTATTTGTCAATTTTTTTAGATGGTGTACAAAGACCTAGCCTAGGTTGTGACATTTCCTTTAAATGATTAAATGTACTGCTTGACTTAGGGTGAGTTTCTGACCTGGATACATGAACAATGTAAGGACCTTTGTCAGAAGGATGGTAAGATTTTTCTTCTAAAAGACTTGGATGAGTGTAAATAAGGTTATTGGTTTGAGATGGAAGAGCATTCGAAACAGATTTTTTAGGAGTAGGGGACGAATCCCGATTTATACTTGGACGTTTTCTTGTTTGCACATGTTGAGAGAAAGGGTCAGGGGAGTTGTTGACATCAGAAAACGGGATTGGGTCTGGGGGCTTAGGAGGGATTGGAACACAATCCATGCTCATTAAGAGCTAGATAATTCGTACAACCACTTACCAGGCGAGGAAGAGAAAAACAGAAACACTTAAAATAACTCAATGATGATAACAAAATCACCAAAATAACCGGCAAATAACGAAAACCGTGTGTACACCGCAAACGAAAAATTGACAGTCAACATTTTGTTTTTAGTATCAATCATCAATAAATAATCATAGGTATGCTTTCCAATACTAATACAATTTTATTAGTAAACTATTGTAAACAATCAAATGATTGATTAGATTGACAAAGATCCACTGATAGAACGACAGAGTATAATTTATCAATCTCTCAGATTTAATGAATGAATGGAGAAGGTTAGTTTCGTTCAGTAAAACTGCCAACATAAAAAAATTCAACGTATGATAGATACGGCGGAATAGTACGAAATATGTAGGTAGACATAAAATAAATATGTTGGATGTAAAATATATAAAAATACGTACGTAAATACGAAATACGGGATGCTAGGGATCCGGGATTGAAGGACCAGAAAATTTTGGGGAAAAAGAAAGGGGCAAAAGGGATTACCTTCTTCATTTGCGCTGGTTCGTTCGTATCCACCTTTTCTTTGTTATGCCCAACATGGGTTAATTCGCACGTTCACCTTTTTATTTTGGGCGCGAACGTGAGTTAATAGTTTTTGGGAAGATCACTTAATCGATTCCGCTGATTGTAATTGCACTAGGGTTCGTTTCGGTAACGGGACAGCGCGCGGCTATTATTATTATAATTTAATTTAAATATATAACCTACCCTGCGTAATGCTAATTTGATCTCTCACATGGATTTCGATCATTCGAGTATAAATAATTACCGTATATAATCTTCAACAACAAGCAGATAGGTAAAAAAAGCGATAACTAAACTCTATTTGCTCCAGCAGTTACACCTCACTTAAATCTCCAAATTTTTTAATAAATTTCACGTGCGCTCGCGACAACGGTAGTCGTCCGACCCAACACAAAGAAAGGAAAAGAATAACGCCGCGGACCGAGTACTAGAGGTGTGACTAATATATTCGTAATAGTTATACGTAATAGTTACACGGACCAAATCACATATTAGGTAATATGAATGTTATGATATTAGGTTATTCTATAATAGTCAAATAATAGTGAACGAGCTTCTGCAAGCGACGTTGCACCATTGCACAGTGACGTTCGTCGCGTCACAGGATAATGCGACGTTGCTAAACTTGCGTGTTATCCATCGCTCGCGCTCTTCGCCGGGCCGCGCAGCGATACCAAGGACGTATTCGATGGAACATTATTAATGCGTTGCAAACACTTCGCGTTTTGTATGGAAGTTTCATGGATAAGCAGAGTGACAGCATGTAATCGACATCGATTAAATAAAAATTGTTAAAAATCCGCAATATTTTTATAATAATCTGAGTAATAATAACGCCTAATTTTTTCCAATGTTCATTTAGTTTAGTTAGACGTGTTTAATGTTAATGCCTGTTAAAGTATGAAGGCAAATTTAATCACTACTCTTAATCAATATAATATACTCGCTAGCTTTATTAATACATTACTTTTTCGGGTTGAAAACTAGCGTACCTATGTACTTTTCGTAATCTGAGACCTAATCCAAGAAATCCAGTACCATACCAAACATTAAAATCGGTTCAGCAGTTTGAGCCTGCAAAACAGTTGAACAGTACCTACATAAAAACGAATAAATAAGCAAACTTTCGCATTTTATAATATAATTCTAATATAAGTAGGCGATTCTCTTACTCTCGTATAACTAAACTAATATACATGCAAAATAATAAAGATTAAATGAATATTGCGTATTATTAGAACAACATCGGACGGAAAACTAAGCCTATTATTTGACTATTACCAAATAATAGGCATGGTAACCTAATATTGGTAAAGCGTTATATTCGATAATAGGAATACGAGTCCCGACATGTTACCTTCGTGTTCGAGCGAGTGCGAATGAAAAAGAAGCGAACGAGCGAGTGAATGATTTCTATCAGTCAATTATCATTAATGTCCGGTTCAAAATAGAATCTGAATATTAGTAAAGTTTGGATAGCTAATAATAAAATTACTAATAATAATGCGACCCTTACAGTTCGGCCATCCTCCTATAGCAAGGCCCTTTGCTTTTGATAATGTTTAACTTAAAAGTAAATGATACTTAGGAAACATATTCCTTCTGAATTATTACAGTTATATTCAAAATAACTAAAAGTAAAATTTAAAATATATTTTGCATATAAATTTAACATGAACGTGTACATATATTTGAAATACAGCTTATGTTAGAAAATAATTATACTTCTTACATTATAATTGCAATGGACTGAAATTATGTTTGTTAAGTAAATAGTTTTTATATAAAGATTGTGTAATACAAAGTCATTTATTTTTATTCAAAACTAAGGTTCATTTTTAACTAAGGTTAAGGGTCATCAAGTATCAAAATTAATCGATCGCACTTTTAAATACCTACACTAATTGATCAAATCAGATTGCTTCGGGATATATTAATAACCTTTAAGGTCTTAAAGATATATAGGAAATAAGGAAAAAAAAGAGAGAAAATTATGATTTATCTTGACTACTCTCTACGCTATCTGAATCGGACTTATCAAAATTCTTATCGAAGCTAAGCCAAGGTTTTAATTGATCGATTGCTATGATATATTCGCGATTATCTCGCGATATATCTCGATTTCATAATGACGACCCTTTTTACGCAAGATTATATCTATCTTGCGTATTATTTATTTATTATTATTGTCTTATATATCTTCAACTAGAAATCAGTCATGTGGTAAAATTTTTGCAATCCTGTAGGGATCTTGATATTCAACGACCAATTTTTTGACTTGCCATCACTTGGCGTTTCTCTTTTAATGCTTACTAAGTCTCCTACTGAAAACGATACGTTATTAATACGTTTTTTGTCATAATTTAGTTAGTCCTAAATCTGCTGGTTAGCTATCCGAACCCCATCTTCGTGCCTAACTTTATCAAGATTTTCAGGTGTGGATAGTACAAGATGTTTTGTCTATAACTTCGCTAAGCACGTTCTCACTGTTGCTTTTAAGTCTTACACCAAATAAAAGTTTGGACGGACTTTTCCCAGTAGTTTTATGCATCGTGGTGTTTAAACCGATTTGCACGTCCGGTACGTACTCGTCCCAAATTTTATCGTCCTTACCATGACATTTGGTAGATAACGAGTCCAAGATGGTTCGATTAAAACGTTCCACCTAGCCGTTAGCTCGAGGGGTAGCTACCGCATTGAGAATGTGCTTAATACCTAAGGATTTAACAATTAATGATCGGAAACTGTTGCTCGTGAAAGAGACCCCCTGATCAGTGATTAACCTAACAGGCATGCCGAAGTAGCTTACGTGCTCTTTGATGACCCTAATAGTAGTAGCGGTTTTAGTATTTTTAACGGGTGAGATGTTAATAAATTTGGTAAATGCGTCTATTATTACTAGGAGATAGATGTTTTCTCTTTTACTCCATATGAAAGGATCTAAATGGTCGGCGTGTATCGTGTGAAAGACGATGCTTTTTGAATAGGATATAGCTCACCTGCCTGATTTTCGGATGTACTTTTATGGTGAGTGCATTCTAGGCAAGATCGGACATATTTCTAAACGAAGCGCCTCATTTTAGGGAACCTAAAGGATTGCTTTATTCGTTGAAGGGTTTTTTTTAAACCGAAATTACCTATGTCATCGTGGTCCATTTTTGTTACCTGCCAACGAAAACCCTTAAGTACCACCCAACGCACGCTTTCCTCTTCCTCTGTCCTAAATAAACGGTAATGTTTTCTATTTTTAATTTTATAATTGTTCATGATTTCTATCACTTGTGCCGAGCTAGGATCGCTTAAGATTTCTTTAATTCGAGAAGTTTCTTTGTCACTAGATTCGCTCACTTCAGTTGATAGAATATCTAGCACATGATCTTTTGAAGCAGCATCACCTACAGGATTACTGCTTAGCGCATCTGTATGTGCCATGCTAGATCCCTGCCTGTATTCAATCTCACAGTCATATTCGGTGAGTTGGACCCACCATCTGTCGCCTTACGTACGACGCTTTGTCAGGGTCCTACGTAAGGCGTTGCAGTCCGTTAATATTTTAAATGGTATCCCGAGAAGGTTAACGCGAAACCGAAATAGTGAAGCCACTACTGCAAGGGTTTCGGGAAACGGGGTTAAGTAAGCCTTCGTCACTCCTCTATAGTAAAATATCCACGACGCCGTGCTTAGAGGCATCAGTGTGCAGGTGCGTTTCGCGTTTCGGGTCATAAACGGCTAATATAGGTCTCGAAGTTAAGACCTGTTCAATGAAATCAAATGCGCTATCTTGCTCGTTTGACCATTTCCACGTTTTTTCGTATGCCAGGTTTTATACCGTGAGAGCTTACTTCGAAGCCCAAAAAGTCTATTTCCTTAAAGAAGAAGTTGCACTTTGGGAGCTTCAGAGTCAGTCCTCCCGTTCTGAGTAGTAAAAAACCTCTTCAAGTCTATCGAGCCCTTCCTCAAACGAACGCGCTGGGGTCGTTTGTGGAATGCGTATTTGATCTTCGCTTCGGAGAGAATGTTGTTCGTAGTTCTCTAAAATACCGATGGAGCATTTACTAACCCGAATGGCTTCCACATGTACTCGTACTGCCCATCAGGTGTATGAATACAGATCTTCCCGGAACCTGCCTTTAATGTGTACTCCCCAGGACCAACCTCTCATCGACCCACTAACGTACGCTTTTCCATCGAAGGTATCACCAGCCACGGGTATAGATTTAAATTCGCGTGGTGCGAGAACCGTATTTTCTTGAATTCTTAAATATACAGTCATATTTTTCAAAAATTAATTAATCAGGCGTTTTTGTATAAAAGTAATTTTTGAATTGTTATATTTGTTTTAGACCTGCCCAGTGGCTTTAATTAATACCCCCCTACAGCTCTCATTAAAGGATTATCTGTATCTATATGTAAGTTCAGCTTCTTGGCTTCATCATCTATAATCAAGGTAGACTGACTACCCAAGTCTACATGGCAACTTTAAGGTAATTTAGCGTCGTTAACCAAGATATCAAAAACATACTTTCCATTAGATTTGCCAAAGGTAGCAAGCTCAGAAATTTGTTTTTCACCTTTTGTCGTCTTTGGATCCCGGTCCTGTGCGTTAGGTTTTCCGGTCCTACAAACAGTGCTCATATGTCCCAGAAAAGTACAATTTTTTTTTATTTCTTTGTAATTTATTTATTAATCAAACTTAAATCTATAGTTACAGGCAATGTCTAATGCGATAGTGTAGAACATATTTGAGAAAAACAAACAGATAACACCTTACACCAGTTTAATTATTATAACAAAGTTAACAATAAACAGTAAATTACCCGCACGCCGCCATACATTCGCAAACGGGACGCCCATCGGCGGCCCCGGCTACTGGTTATAGTTTTCTTGGTCGTTAGTTTTCGCCGCCGTTCAAATTTCTTATTGCTCATCCTATTGATGCGCTTATTATAAGCTATCAATAGTGCCTAAAATCTTGAGCCTGCTAAAACCGGCACCTGAAAACAAATAAAAATAGTTAAAATTTTGTTAAAAATATAGTTTTTGGTGTTGTTTCCAAATTGGGCTAGTTAATGAGCGCATTACTTAAGGATAGCTAACAATATGGTCTTTTGAATAATAATATTAACCGATTCTGTGCATATGGCGCCGTAGAGGCGCCATGAGTTTTTTTGTGTATGGCGCATGGCAACCGAGAGGTGCCAAAATGTTTACCTGTAATACTCGGATAAAATGATATATTTCAAACGTTACCCGTAAATAAAAGTGTCTTAATTTGTCACGCAGATTACGGTTCCTGTGTTAGCTTCGCAATATTGCATGAAAACGCACCCTTCAGGAGTTGCAAACATTTCAACAGCATAGAATATATCTGTTCGACAAACTCGTCGTCACGTTGCGTTTCAATTTTAGATTTAGGTATATTTGACTTGGTTCCCAGACATCATAAGTCTGGGAATTCTGTTGGGAACAGATCTGTTCGACAAACTCGTCATCGCATTGCGTTTCAATTTCAGACTCTACCTGAGTCTGTATGTGTACTGTATTTCCTTTTTTTACAAAATCTTAGAATAAATCAATAAATAATAGACATGTACAATCTTTTGAGTGATAGGTATTTCTACTTAATAGTTTATTTTTCGATTGATTTGATTTGTTCTAAACTGACATTTTATCCAAAGTTTAAAAAATAGGTACAATGTTTATTTGTTTATAAAATACTATATATACACAACTAGCATGGTGATTTCCCGATCGAAAGATCGATACAAAGAAAACGAATTGATCAACCAATCGAACCAAACATACAGCAAAAGGTTTAAAAGGTTTACAACTCCTGATAAAAATAAGTCACTTACCTTCCATTTCGGTGTAAACACTAAGATAATCACTTATAAACACTTGAAATTAAATTTATGAATATAATGAACCGCTTACGTACGCTGTTGGCGTTGCGACAATAATAAAAACGAGCGGAAATCGACGAAGAAGCGATAAGTTACACTACATGGCGGTTGGCGCACGAGAGGAGCCATGTCAGTCCCTGGCGCTTGGCGCCTCAGAGGAGCCATGAAACATATCTTCGCCGCCAGGCGGTAAAGTTTAAAAAAAACTACCGCCGCATTGAATTGGTTAAGATAATACGAAACTACAATAAATATTACCTTCACCGCACATTTTTGTTTTTTAAAATGTATATGGCAGCACTGTAAAGTCTCCTCTTTCCTATCTGCGTTTATGAACGTTACTAATTTTTTATCGGTCATTGTCAAAGCTGTCAATTTGTCTAGTTTCAGTCATAAACCATGTCATAAACATTGACCTCAACCAATGGACAAGCCCGCTAGCTACGAAAAAACGTGCATACCTAAACTTGAAAAAAACATAAAATGGCGTCCATTTTTAGGGTTGCACGACGAGTATCGAATCTACTATCGATATTTTAGAACTAAATATTGAACATGAAATATAATATTGAACATTTACAAAAAAGGTACAGACAAACACCAAAAGATCCCATGTTTGCTTAAAAAGTTATTCAAGGTCAAGCATCAAAGTTTTCGGTTCAATCAATTAAAGTCTGGCTTGTCTTCAATGATTACGATTCAAAAATAGACAAAACAACTACCTGCCTATTCAATAACAAAATTAACAATTCTAAGCAAACTTTATTCCCTCTTTCTGTACGCCTTTTCAATAATACACGCACAACGGCAAGCAAAGCAAATACAATTTCGATACGATTTACTGCGTAAGCGCCTGTTATCATTTGCATCGAAAGTATGAAAAATAAAAACATATTAATAATGATCATCGATATCTGGTTAAATAATCCAAGCTCCGGAACATCACTTTTGCAGGTTTTTTGACAGAAAAGTAACAATAAATGGCGATTTGTGGCACCCTAGCCACCAGCTATGACGTCACTATACGATTGATATTTTAGTGACAACATTCAAAAATAGTACTAACTTTTTCTTTTATTAGCATTTTTGTATAAGTAGATTCGATATACATAACTACTTATTTATATAGGACATTACGACGACTCCATGTATTTTCTCACCTCGCTTTCATAAACTCAGCTGTTTTGCGCCATCGCGGCACAATGTGGATGAATCCATTTTAGGTTTTCTGAGTTTTATAAAAGCTTTCAATTATGAACAAACAAACGAATTAAAAGAAATTGTATGGCTCTGAAGAGTATTGTTATTTTGGTCTTGTCCTGGGAGTAGGTTTTTCTTTTATTTACTTCTTCATTTACAACCTGGCTTTCTTATTAATCAGGTGCTTGCTATCTGTTTACTGTCAACATTTATTTGATTTCTGTTTGGTTTAAGTAAGCTTGATAACTCAAGGTTTACTAAGTTCATAAGCTTACTAAAAGGTTAATATTCTTTCAAGAAATGGTTTCTTTGTTTGTCGTCTGGTTATTGGTCTTTTAATGGTTTTGTAGGTGAGACAGCTTCTGTTAGAATAATTTGCGTGTAGAAAGACACTTTTTTAATAAAGCGATTGTTACAATTATCATAACCTTAGCAATAAATCCTTTATTTTAATTTAGATTTTATTAGAAATGGTATTCTAATATTGGTATCGTAGCCATGTATGTTGAAAGATTGACTGATTGATTGATCGAAAGTGACAGCTGTGACAACGACAAGACGTTATCAAGGCTTAATATGTATGGCCACCACTCGGTCTATGTTTGAACCACACAGATTTTCAATACAAATGTGCGCTTAAAGTACCATGTTATTTACGAAATATATATTTATATCTCAAGTGTTTTATCTTTCTGACCTCTAGACGCGTCTATCGACACCTTTTGCACGCGAATCGGTTAGAAAACCGTTACGATTTTCACAATTTTCATTAAATAAATTGATTTTTTAACATTAATTTTAGTATTTAGGAAACTTCAAAATTTTAATTTTTTCTTTAGTGACCCATTCGGTGTTTTTCCGCATCGGATACCTTTCGACTTTCAGCCCCGCGTCGTTTGAGGCTTCCCTGCCCGAAATTGGGTGGTAAAAAATACAGTGTCTGGTCCATTACACCCACCCTTTTTTACCCGCCTAAGCAGCACCCTCCGCGGGAGGGAGGTGGAAGATGCGTCATGTATACTTTCGCATGCACCGCTCTGTGGGTTGATGTGGGACTCACCAGCGTAGCACCTACCCACTAAAAACTGAAAGAATGCTAAGCAGCATTCATCGGAGCGACACCCGGTTGGGAAGGGGGTGCGTTACACATCCAACCTATTGTCATTCTAACGGAGGGAAGATCGAAACCAAAAAACAAAGTGCGATATATCATACTAGTAGTGTCCTCTAGTTATAAAAATTTATCTTATTGTAAAGTCGGGTATTTATTTTTGAAACTGTGATATTAACTTGTGACTTAGTTTTAAATTAGTTTTTAAGATACTTTTTGTGTATTGTGACGTGTTATTTATTGTTTTTTTACACCTCATCTGGAAAAGGGCGAATGAGTCTGGATTATTCAAGGATTATTACTCATAGATCTCCAGCGGATCAGAACCGAGGACCAGTCGCCCTTGATACAGTGCACCAAGTGTCTGGGTTTCGGCCACAGTAAGCGCTTCTGCACGGGGGAGGCTGACCTGTACAGCCATTGTGGGGGCCCCTGCATAAGGGCAGAATGTACGGAATGGATGTCGGGTACCGGTCCCTCCTGCAGAAACTGCACGACCGTCAAGACCGACCAAAGGGATCACAATGCCTTTGAAATGAAATAAAATTATTTTGTTTATTTCTCAACTTTGCCAATTACTTGTTCTTATTGACGTCACATAAAACATGACTCTACCACCAGTTCGGAAAAACCTTCGTGAAGAAGAACTGGCAAGAAACTTCACGGGTATATTTTTTTTAGAAATAATTTTACAGAGTCTCTGTATGTCTATACAAAATTATTCTTATCTGCATCTGTTAGCTCGGCAAGTCTCCCTTCCCCCAAGTATCCAAACCACGAACACCCTCAAACGGCACCCGTTCACGAATTAACGCGGAATCCAGCAATCGCCCTCCTCAACCATTTTAGAGGGAAGAGAGCAACCCGTCACCCGATACTACCATAAGAAGAATTTAGCCAGATATGCCCGGTGCGCAAGCGATGGGACGCACTGGCTAGGGCATCAATAGCGTACGGTCTCTTTGATTGTAAAAGCTCTTCACATTGCACCCAAAACAAGATCCCAAAATTTTGAGCTTATTGATAACGTTAAATGGTCAGTGGTAAGTATGAACGATCGAGTTGAATGTGAGGACTCAAAGTTAAGAAGTCTGGCATACCATACTCAAGCTAAGAAAGGCAGTTGAGTTGACGGCATGGTTGGAACGGGCTCACCGAAACCAAAGCCGAAACACCCTGGATACAATGGAGCCGACCGGTCTGCCAGGACTGGCTGTAGGCTCTGCATTTGATTTAATGTGAGAGGCAATTGTGATACCCCAAGGTTATAATCATTAAGACTGAGTCTACAGCACGAACGCGGGAAAAACAAATTTAATAGCTTATTTTTCAATAAAAGTTACATAAACAGTCAGAATTTGAAGCGAGGAAGGTTTTAGACAAATTTTTGAAAGTTAAAATCAAAATTCACGTCGATTCTTATTATAAGGAAGGTAAAGAAAAGCGTAAGTTGGAAAATAAAAAAGAGGAAGGAAGTATGTTGACCCAATATAATAAAGTATATTTACATACGACATATTTGTGAAAAGTCAAGAAAAAAGAATAATAAGAAAATCGAGGAAAAATATTAAAATTAATACTAAATAATATAAAAATTATTGTGTAAATAAAATTACTAGACATAAAGTAATAAAATATGTGAAGTTCCGTAAATCAAACATAGAGAAGGAAAAGAAACCCGCCTGTGTTGCTTCGTTGTCCTTACGGAAAGTAAGAATGAGAACAAAAATTCTGAACATCAAAGAAAGATTGAAATAAAGAAGAAAAGAATGGAAAGTGTGAAAAATAAAATGGACTGAGAGATAGAAGAGATTAACAAAGTCTGCGGCCCCCATGCTGGAAATAAAAAAAAACTAGTGGTAGTTTCAATATACGACGTACTAAGCCGAGGTCCGTGCCCTCTCGGGTGCCGTTTGGCATATCGTATGTAGGAGTGGTTAAAGTTCCAGCTAAGCGCCCTAAAGTCCGGTGAAATGTAAAAGGCCCTTAGGGCCATAAATAAACTGTCCATTTCGAAAAAAGTACATTCACAATTTATTAGGTTATTTTGACCTTTTTCATTTTGTGTAACTTTTTTTTTGTGTGTTTGTGTGGTAAGGATAAGTTTATTTAACCCTGGAATACTAATGTTAGTCAAATCGACTATACTATTTCCATTTCTTTATTTTCTCGATGACAGATCCTGTGTAATCTTGTGCGAGCGTTTTTTTTACATTATGTATGCATCATTTTATAAAAATATGACGTTTACACACGTACAAGGCTATATAATACCAGATTCGGAGAAACTGATAGGATGGAGCTAGAGAGCATTATATCAAATTAGAACTGTCATCAAGAAAATAAAGAAATGGAAATAGTATAACAGCGCCCGCTTTATTTGCTGCCTTTTTTTAACGAATGCGCGGCTCGAGTTGAGGTTTCGTGTCAACTCAGTCGCAGGTGGGACGCCCGCAGCAGCAATCGTTTCAATCCGGTAAGTGCCGCCATTTTGGATTTATAGCATGCTTTTTAGTCCGATCGACTTATAATTATTAGTATTAAAATTTTTTTTTGTTTAGATTAATTTCGTATATTTGCGTTTTTTATTATTTTTATTGTGTTTTTTAGTAACAAAATGACTTCTTCTAGTCCAAGCTCGAAACTTCACGGATGAGGAGTTAGCCAAATATTTTGGAAAATATTCATGAAAGAGTTACACGCCCAACTAGTATATCCCTACATGCAGAAACGCCTATCATTCCCAATACTGAATAAGAGGTTCTGTTGAAAGTAGCTGTCAATCTGCCGCTAAACCTGAACCTAAGAAATGAAAAATATGCAGATATTGTCTCCATAAAAAACACCAAACGACCAAAGTTAGATGTTCAAAGTGCCTGAAAATGTAGGTACGCGGCGAACACTAAGTCAAAATATTTATTAACTGTGCCAAAAAGTAAAACATGAACAAAAACTATTCTTTGATATTATTTTATTAGATAAAAAAAGGAAAAACAGCTAATTATGTTATTATTATTATTATTACTTTTAAATATGCAACTGTTTTTGATTTGATTTGATCTCAAAAATTACCAATGTTCATGTTTAGTTGATTTTTTAAATAAATAATATTGCAATGTTTGTCTTTTTTTATTTTTAGGAACCAATAAATATTTATATTTATAAAAAAGAAACAAATATTTTTATGATTATATTGAATGTTATTAGGACCATTGCAAATAGAGGTAGTCGAAACGACTAATGATTAGTATTTGTGTTCAAAAAATTTGCTCAGTATTCTAGGGTTAACTGATAAAAAGAACGAGCACTTATATATCTTTATAATTTTCCTGAAAATGAAATCTGATTAAATCTGCCGACATACAGTCACTGGCTTTGGGTGGCCTAAGTTTTTAAGAGAAGTACCGAAGCATAAGAAATAAGTTTTTGGAATAAATCTAAATCTAAGAAGTAAGAAAGAAAAGAACGCGACTTTAATTTATTTTGATTTTTGCGCCATCTTGTAAAGTATTGATAATCTAATCATTCATTTTCTGCCATTCCGATCCGCCATTTTGCTCGTTTCTAAAGGGAGTGAACGTAAAAATTATTTCTATGTAACACAACGTGGTTTAACTAATTTAGTTTATAAACAGTGTTAATCAACACTAATGGCTTGCTTAAATACGTTAAAGTTAGAAATTAAGACCCTAGAACAAGTGTTCCCCAAAAACCATGAGAGGTTTCAGATAATGTCAGCCAGTGTCGACGAATTGACCTGCAGATTCGTTGGCAAGAACGGAAAGAAGTATGAAATTCACGCAAATATAACAGTGAGTAACAATGGTCTCTCAATTTCTAGCGTAACTCAGCGTTACCTTACGCACTCGTCATAACGATTATTGATTATTGGTCTTTGGCACAAAGGTTTTTATTTATTGAGGGCAGGGCAATCAACAAAAGCTACGCGGAAGTATAAATTGATGTAGTCAGTCTTTCAATAGGTATATCTGTTGCACTGATTCGTGTGCCTCAACACTATTTGCAGAATTAGTAAAAAATTTACTGTAAAACTCGAGCACTGATTGCGCATTTTGCGCAGGTATTGTTAGTAAATCAGATATTATTTTAAAGATCTGACGATATCATTTATCGTTGTATCAAACTTTGTTTAAATGGGTTAAACATTTTTATTCTTCATGTAAAACGACATTTTGCTAATTCCTTGAAGATACATCTGATAAATACGACTAACGGTACATTGACGCGATTTTGGGACAAAGAAAGTTAGTCATCCTTTGTAGCCGCTTTTCGTCGTGTGTCATACCAAGGTATAACTTATTTTTTACTTCTTACTATCTCCTTGTTGTTGTTTGTATAAGTAATTTCATAGACTTAAAATGCACAGAGAATTAGCCATTCTCAGCTTAGCTACAATATTGTTTTATGGTAAGAAATAAGTACAAGTATTTAGGCTGTGTATCAAAAATTGTTCTATAAACTTTGTGATAAATTTGTGTGATTATAGTATAGTATTATTGTTAAACATATACTTGTATAAAAGGAAAACCATTCATGTGTTTTAAATGACGAAATATCTTCTTTAAACCTTTTTAATTTTTTTAAAATTATATACAGGAAACTTATCCAAACACCCCACCAGTCTGGTTTGCTGATAGTGAAGATCCCATTGTAACCAATGCTGTACAGATTCTCAGTAACACAACAGGCAGAGACAATCATGTTATAAATCAGGTAAATTAATAAAACTTTATACTGTTTATGTATATAAAGTACAGTGTACCATATACATTTTAATAAAACAGGTATATGAATTAAAAATGTTTGAATGTGGCTAATTTAAGATATGTTATAGGAGTTTTATAAAAGCTTAATTTCACATAAAATTTAAATTGTCTCGGTAAAACAGGGTACTCGAATTGTGATATTAAGAATTATTTAGTGGAATAATCAAGAGTTTGATTTTGTAAGCTCAAAACGTTTGGAATTGAAGAATATTAAAAAGTTAGAAAATAAACGAATGACATAGATTTTTTATTTACTTATTCTGATTCATATATGAGAAGTACATTATCTATAGTTGTTACAACATTATTTTCATACCTCACCCAGCCAAGGTACCTACCAAATGATTGTGGCAATATGTGTGCAGCAACCCCCTGTCCTCCGGCCTACCTTGCAGTTACAATAATATTGCTTATTATAGCATCTGTATTTTATTAATTTGTTGCACTATGTTTAACATACATTAAATTAAGAAAAAAATACTATTCATTTTAACAATAACATTATTTTATTCCTAACCTGGGCAGCAGAAAGCCAGGATTGAAATGAAGCATTTCATCTAAAGTTGATATTATCCTAATGCATTGATAGTTTTTCTGACAATAATTGATTTGCTTAAGATTTGTTATTTTTACTTAGGTGGGTATTCTTTTGCGGGAGCTATGCAAGCTACATGGAGTACCAGAACCTCCAGACTTAGACTCCCTAACTATACCAGTACACCCAGTTCCACAACCAAGGTTTGTTAATAAATTTAGATATGGATATAGGAATAATGCTAGCTTGTTTATTTGGTAATTTTGTGTATCACTTTTATCATTTAATATTTCAGCAAGGATTTAGTCGTTTATTTAAAATCACTCTGCTATTGTTGCTTTGTATTATCTTTGTAATTAAGTTCCTTTTTGTAAGAAATAGTCATAAATTTTCTTGTTTCTTAATCTAGTGAAGCTATAATTCAGAGTTACTTATTATACTCAATGTCTTTCTGCAGGGTTCCAAATGTTACTTCAAATGGAGCAGACTCTGGAACTGAAGAGGATGAGGAAATGGCAGCTGATGATGATGATTCTGAAGCTGAAGATGATTTGCCATTAGAAATGGTAGATGATGCTGGAAGGAACAGCAAAGTATGTCCAAATGTTTACTGTCTCTAATGACTTTAATATGTGTCACTTCTTTATGTTTTGTTTTTGTAAACACTAACATAGTAAATACTTACTTTTCATATGTTTATCCTTGATGACTTTCTCAATATGAATTTATTCTATAATCCATACAACTTGTTTAGGATGACATGGAAACAGAACACTTAGCCACACTTGAACGGCTTCGTCAAAATCAGAGGCAAGACTACCTATCAGGCAGTGTCTCTGGAAGTCTACAAGCTACAGATAGACTCATGAAAGAGCTCAGAGACATTTACCGTTCACATTCTTTTAAGAATAACATGTATTCTATTGGTAAGAACTAAAATAAAACATTAAATTGATAAACAAGATTGAATAAATAATCATATTTTAACTATCAATTGCAGAGCTTGTAAATGATTCACTATATGAATGGAATATCAGACTGCGCTCTGTAGATCCTGATAGCCCTCTTCACAATGATTTGCTTCTTCTCAAAGAAAAGGAGGGCAAGGACTCCATACTACTCAATATTATGTTTAAAGAAACATATCCATTTGAACCACCATTCGTTCGCGTAGTTTATCCTATTATTTCTGGTAAGTATTCTATAATATTAAATATTTTTTTACTCCTAAAATATCGGTTGTCAAATTAATTAGGCTTTTTTGGATTGATATTAACTTCAAAAGAATGTTTCAATTACTTCTGTTTTTATGTGATTGTAGGAGGCTATGTTCTTGTTGGTGGTGCTATTTGTATGGAACTTTTGACTAAGCAGGGGTGGTCTTCTGCCTACACTGTCGAAGCTGTAATTATGCAAATTGCTGCAACCCTGGTGAAGGGAAAGGCTCGCATCCAATTTGGTGCAACTAAGGTGGTTTCACAATCCCAGTACAGTCTGGCTCGTGCACAACAAAGTTTCAAATGTCTTGTCCAAATACATGAGAAGAATGGTAAGTCATGTTTACAACATGTTTATCTTCTATTTTTTAAATTTTTACTTGTTATTCCAAAGACTCAAAAGTTGTCTTTTTGCTCTTGTAATAATAATAAATGCATTGTAGTTTATCTACTAATACATTAATTCTTAAATATCATATCTAGATAGTCAATTATTGTGATATATGTTTCATAAAATTCTTATTGCAACAAATTATGCATCACATTGATATTGCTACATCAATAATGCTTTAAATGTCTCACAGCGATTCTTATATGTTCTGAATATAGTAACCTGCATTTACACTTAAATATGTTTGCTTTGATAGCTCCCACCAATCAATAATAGTGTTTGATGTTGTTCAAATGGTAAAGGGAGCATTAGATAATATCTGAATGAATGCATCTATTCCATTTTGAGACTGTGTCATTTGGGTCCAAAGATACATTGCAACATCAAAATATGTTAAAATGAACTATTTTTTCTGTATATAGGTTATGTATGCTTTGCGGACTATTGATATAATTGCTATTCCACTTTAAAGTTATAGACAAAAGGCTTCAATTGTAGATGTGATAAACAAAAACTTATCACTTTAATAAAAATCATTAAAGTTTTATATGGATTTCAGTCCAAAACTATAAAAATTCTAATATAGGAACTTAATTAATGGTTTTATGCATTATTGTCAAATTGTTTGTTTCATTAGTTAGGTACACTGTGAAACTTCATTTTATTCATCAACATTTTCTTTTGTAATGGTGCTAAATTAAAGCAAAGCGAATAAATTCTATTATTGAGGCTGATTTTTATATAATAAAATAAAAGAGTGATTTTAAATTATGAGTTCTTTATGGGGTATCAATACTTTATAGTTTCACTTGTGATCTGTCTAGTAAAATTTTTCGAACAACAAATATGCTGGCGTAACACAATGTTTTTAATCTGCATAGCACAAATTACTCAGTCATATAAAATGTATTATCACTGAAATGAAAGAGATTATATCAACAAAATATCCTCATTTAATGTTCCATTGTTACACTTCCTGCTGGTTAAAATGGTATAATAAATATATTGTTTTATATGTTTACATTTTAGATGCATTTCATGATGCAACATTGTCAAGTTACTATTTCTAAGTAAAACATTATAAACTTCATCCCAAATCATATAACAACATTGAAGGGCTCAACTAAGTCATGTGTGATTTGTCATGTTGAGATTTCATGCATCAAGATTCAGACATTTGGTAAAATTAGTATATATAAATTAAAACAATATACTTAATCTTTTTTGGTTTTTCTGGTAATATTACAATAATAGCAACATAATATTAGATTCTTAAAGCATAAGCTCCTTTGGCCAGCTTGTTAGTTAGATATATGAAAAAGATATGTATCACTCTGTTTGATACAATCATATCCGAATGTATCACTGTATCTTTACAACTCGCTCTCTCACGCACGTGTCGTATGATTATCTCGCTCGCACAATGATAAAGAAAAGAAGTCTCGAAACTTGCAACAAATAGTTTTCAAAATATATAGTTTCAGATCCACTTACTGGGTACCGATAAATAGTTTTTTTTCGATACCGCAAAATGGCGCCATCACTAAGAAACAGTAGCCAATTAAACCAAATTAGACATCTTTCATCTCATCTTATCCTATCTTATTTGATTGAGCGGAGCAAACCTACTGACTAACTTGAGTGATGCGCGGGCCTGAGCAACTGATACATTCGTGATAAAGAAAAAAAAGAGTGATACACAAGAGTGATATCACAGTGATCAAAGTATACATATCTATCTTTTCTTTCCAGTGATACATTTTGCCCATGACTAGTTGAGATTTCCCTCCAATACTGTCAATTGTTATTTTACTAACAGCAGTATTTTAACAAACATTTAATTTTAAATATTACTTTTTTCAGGTTGGTTCACTCCGCCAAAGGAAGATGGTTAATGCTAGTTATTCCTTCTGTTACAATTTTTAAGACTAACGAGCGTAAAAGCAAGTAACGCCCAACTAACACAAAAACGGTCAGAATTTCGTCAAGTTGTTCCCGATAGTTGAGTAATTTTCTTTAACGTAAATACGGCGCATTATATACCATGTGTTAAGTTTTATGACTGAAATAAACGTTTTTGTGGTTCATAGATTGATAGTACGTGTAATCTACGATAATCTTAAGTGCTATTAAAGTTGGAAGTGTTGGCGTTTACAAAAGACTTTATAAGACTTATAGGAAATGTTTAAACTGTGTAATGTTTTTTGTAATAATTATTTTCTCTTGTAAAATGATTCACCCGAAGGCATTGGGCAGATTCCAGAGTTATCTATGTACTTTATAGGAATTTCATCAATTATTAAGATTTTTTTCAACATGTGTAATTCAAACAAAAATATTCTTTGGGAGTACAGAACCATTCAGTTGGTCTGTGGATGTCAGTCGGTTAGTTAATCAAAAGCGACTCAAAACACTTCCTCTTAAGGTTTTGAAATGACAGCTTTAGGAATGGGAGATTTTGTGCTTGCATGATGTTAGGCTTGTCAAAATAATGTCAAAAATAAAATCAAAATAATCTATGTATGAACATCTTTTGATTTTGTGAAACAATGAACTTAAAAGTAATGATAAGGGTTTACATTGATAAGTAAAAATAACAGAGTGGTGGTCAATATGGATCATTATCTTCCACACTGAACTTTGATCACAAGGAAGAAGGTCTCTTTACCACTTGATGATAATGCTTGAGACCTTAAGTAAGACTATCATTATACAGAATATTTTGAAAATTTGTTTTGGGAGTGATATGTCTGGCTGTCACAAAGTGCCATGACAGCCAATGATGTTAGAATTATCACAATGTTTACTAATAGTTTACCTAAACTGTAACTCCAAAAACTCCAAAACCAAATTGATAGACTGATATATCTTGGTGTATGGCGATATCCACTGGCAAATTCAAGATCTGTTTGAAATAAAGATTATTTAATGTCTGTGGGCTTTTTTAGATTACTTGACAAACAACAAACCAGAAAAAATGTGTATGTGAAATAAATTCAATCATTTACATACACTTTACACTTTTGATGAATTCATCATCCATTTAGATTTAGAGTATTGATGTGCATGTTAATATTAATTTTCCATTTAACATTTGACTACAGAGGAATCTGTTATCCATGTTGTAGAAATCATACTATTATACATAAGGTAGCTTTAACGTTACTGAAATAATATTGATAAAATCCCTTGCATTTCCTTTTTGTTCATTAATTGTGATTCTTTTTCTTGCATCTCTACCATCATTACAGAAAACATGTTGTCAAAAGATATGTAATTCAGTAGTTAATAAATGATGTCCATATAAATATTTATTGTATTACAATTTAGCCCTTTCCTTATTTTACTGCATTAATTATTTCAAAACATCTACATGGTCTTTACAGTTAGCTCCGTTTTGTCTCTTGTAGAAGTTATATGAGCCCATCTTAAGCAACCATTGCTTCAGTTTGGGAAATCTGAAAAATAAAGGTTAACAATATTACTTTGGTGGCAAATCACAGAACTGTACAGTTAGGAATTGATTCAGTAATAGTGCCCTCGATTAATGTCTGTAAATTTATCTCTAAATTGTGTATGATTGTTAGCCACAGTCTACAAAATATTTCTGATACATACCTTTTCTCATTAATGGGATGTAATCCATGTAGAGAAGAAATGATACTTGCTATGCAGATGTCTGCTATGATCAAATGATTACAAGCTACAAATATAGATTGTGATAAAAATTCTTTCTCAATGTTAAGTAATTGACTCCTTTTTAGTTCTGTTAATACACCTCCATATGTTGGAATTTAGAAGTAAAATGAAAAGTAGTATAAGTAAAGCGTAACTATACCTACTTTTGGGTTTTGTAAGATATGTCTACCGTTACAGAGCCTTGGGAATAGGATACCACAATCAAAAGATCTTTCTAAGAATGAATTTATCAAATAGTGAACGATTTGTTTGATGGAGGTCTATTTTTTGAATAGTAAAAGCATAGTTCACGCACTTAGCTGGTATCAATACAAATACCCACAGCACTCTTTACCCCGGAAAAAGTTCTTAGAACTATGGTGAGTAACTGAAAAGCGACTGGAAGTTACAAAAAACCATTGACACGAAATCCACGAAACGTCAACGAAGATTTAGAACTGGCAATATTGACGTTTTTCGAAGCATATCCGAGGGCTTTAACTCGTGAAGCAGAAATGAACCCTAAGTTTCCCGGAGCACCATTTATGCAGTTCTTAAAAAACATAAATACAAGTGCTATTGTTATGGATGAGTTGTTCAAAACTTTCATACAGGTGATAATGAAAGGCACCTGGAGTTTTGCCACTGGCTTAGGGAAGAAATGGATAGGCATCGAAATGTTTTGTTTAAGTTAAGACCAAAAACTTTGAATAAGGTGAGTTTTTTTCCGTGTAAAACATAAAATAGTGAAAATTTGCTATTTCCTTTCATTTTTAGTAAAACGTTTATTTGCAAAGATTGATCCTTATAAGCAACCGAATCCATTGGTTTCATAATACAGGATGTAATTTTTTTTTGAAAAATCCTTGGGGTCCGTTTCCGTCAAAAGTAAAAGATATTTGAAAAAATTAAATATGCAGTTATTATTTTCTTATAAATCGAGGGCATGACTCCTTTCACGACTTTTCCCTAACTCACGTGGTTTCGGACTTGGCCATTATCGCCCTTCTCAAAAAACCACCAGGTATATTTATTAATTGAACAATTATTATTGCTGTCGCAATTATAAATTACCTAAACAATTGCCGTCATCACTCAATTTCTAAAAAATATATCTATCAATTTGTTAGTAAATGAATCATTAAAAACTATAAAACATAGTAAATAAACCGAATAACAATCTTACAAAAGTAAGAATGTTGTTTGGTTTAGCAAGATTAACCTACTGTGCAAAGTGTGAACTTTTTGGTACAATTATTAATATCATTGTAATAATTATAAATAACAACGGTTATGTTACAAAAGAATCAGTCTAATAGGGTGAGGTGGTGAACAGTGGGCCAGGCGTACTCAATGAGTCAACAGTGTAACTCTTAAACGCGTTGTTGTCGTTGCCTTTCTTTCGCGTCAACAGGCGCGCTTTCGACCGCGTTTCCCTCTCCCCGAGTTACCAGCGCGATACCGCAGCGAACGCAAGTACGAGAGACCTCTGTAAAATTTTAGTGGCGAAAACCCGAAATAAAACCGTAAGTAAAAATTTTTTAAGCCTTGTTTTCGTAGACATAGGAAGTAAATATAAATGTTGGTGTAAACAGTGTTTCAAATAGCTCATTTTGTAAGTACTTACGTTATTGCTACGTGTTCCTGCGCGACGTAACATAACTTCAAAGTTATTGATAGGCAGGTTGTACACAATAAGACAGTTGGTTGGCGTCTACAGTGGGACTCATTGTGTATCACATGCTGACCCATTCTGTACTATGCCTGGCTAACTTTAAATTATTGTGTACCACATACTAACCCATTGTGTACCTAACCTAACAAAGCATTATAATTTCGTATTTAAATATAGTGTAGTTTCTTCAAAATAGCTGTAAAATCACTAAGCTAATTTTAAGATTATGTTCATCACAAAAAATAATCATTTTATATTCAGTCATATTTTTTATGGACGTTATCATTGGTCATGTTTGTAGTGACTAAATTTACTGTTTCTTTTTCCAGATAAGAAAAAAAAGGAGCGGTATCAGCTGCACAAATGCAACGTGCAATAATTCTACACATTAATGACGACATATGAGCGACGCGTATAGTCTGCGACGCGGTGGTGGGGATTGCGACGCGGGAGCTGCGCTTACGAATGCACAGTTTTACGAAACTGTTCTCTCCGCTGCCATGTCAAACGTTTGTTTTGCATCCATTTACTAGATTAGAAGTGTTGAGTTTATTTTTTCTTCTAATCGTTTTGTACGAGAAGTTTTTACTTTTTTCCCATTTTTTATACTTATATCACTCTTGATAGTATTATTTCTTCATTTAATGTGAAAATGTGTATTTTTGGACAAATAATTGGTAACTGAATTAAAGAAAAAAAGAAATTTACCATATGTAAGTTTAAAAAGTGCTACTCTTTCTCATAATAATGGTTATTATTTTATGTAAGAAAGTTGATTTATGCCAAAAAATATATTTTTGATATAAAAATTGTGTTCTTTTTACTTATTACGGATTACAAAATAAGAAAATGCACTTTTTTGGTTTTATTGGCCCACTGTGTACCGTGTGACTCATTGTGTGCCCATTGTGTACCACGGGGTGTATACAATGGGCCATTTGCCCATTTGCCGATTATAAAACTAAAATAAAAAAACCAAGAACAACCTAACTAATTTAAAACATAGTCAATTAAATACCAATAATACTGGCGTCTTGGTAGCATACACAGGGACGTCAGTTTTCAACTTCAAAGTTTTCTGGCCCATTGTTGACCAGCTCACCCTACCTATTTTTCATATAAAAAATATAGCAATATAAAAAAATCCTTAATCGAATTCTGCCGTGCTTACGATAAACAACGCATGTGCATATTTTTCCAAAAATAAGTTATTTATATATCCTGAATGTGCACAATGAGATCTACCTGAATCAGTTATCGATTTCTTTATATTAGTTATACGTAATGAAATAACGATAGGCATAAACAGCGTAAACGCATTAAATCTTTATATTTCCTAAGGATAAATAACATATCGTACGTTGCTTTAAAATATTTTGCCATAAATCCAAGTCATAAGTATCGTAAGAGCAGATGTGATGTGGTTATCGCTAGGATTTTTTGATTCCATTCTAAGGGCTTACTATATTAAAGTATACTATTTGACATTTACGTTCATTATAACTAGTAAGTTCTAAAATATGTGTCATCGATTACTATAAAATAAGGTCGTAAAGTTTTCCGCTGCACTTGTATTTTGAATGACATTTATTTTTACGAAGTAAAACGCTAGGTATAAACATCGCAAGTGTAACACTTGGTAGTCACTCACAGTCTATGGTCGGTCGTAATTCCGCACCTCCATGCACCCTTCGAACAAATACCTCACCAAGGTGGGAGCAGCGACAAAAGAGTTGAGCTTACTAACGTCGGTATCCGACGTTCGTTGGCAAGGCTCAGGCTGATTTTCTGGCTACGTACTTGACGCTTGTTACGTTAGTTAGACTCGCTCTGCGGCCGGCTTCGACCAGTTGTAACGTAGTCGATTCTGCACTTTCAGTGCAACCCAACTTTGCGACTGGTTCACGTCGCGAAGCCGTCAGATCTACAGCCAGTTTTTGTTGCCAATTTATTGACAACACACTGTAGTAGACCCCCGCGTTGAGCAGGTTGATACTTAACGATGACAAATAAGCCTCGTTGACCCGGTGCGCTTCAGGCCTTAGAGACACCGGCAGACTAGATCCCGGTACAGGGGCCTGAATTCCCAGGGTGAAGGTACAGTGCTTGTCCAATAGGGGCAACACTTCGCGTCGTCCCCAGCCCCCAACCGCTGGTAGGGAGGTTAGCCGCTAGGGTTGCTAGGTTTGCTAGGAAATCTAGGCATCTTTTACTTATTTATATATTTGTATTTCATTACCAAGTCCTCCCATGGATTCGCAAAGCTTGGTAAACTTTGCGAATTGCTTCGCCGAGGCGCTTGCCAGCGCCCTCGGTGTCCCGTTAAATAATAACGTGTTATCGCAGACCTTACAAGCAACGATCGCGTTCCCGGCCCCTCAGGCCACCAACTCCATGACCCCTTAGGTATTTAGCTCCCCCGCGTCTCCCGTGCCATCTGAGATGGACTGTGTGTCGGACACATCGTCTTGCGCGTCACGCGTTAAGCGTACCGCTCCCAGGAGCGACCGGAATCCGCATCCGAAGCTTCGTCGGACGCCGCTGCTTTAACCGGCTCTCCTAAGCCCCCGTTTAGGTTAGTCTCGTCTAAGCAATCTGAGAATCGTTCAAAGAAAGCCCTGGTGTCCTCAACACCCGCTCCCATCCCGGTGTCTTCAACACCGGCCCCCGCGCCGTTAATGTCACTGCAAGTGACCGCGACCCCGTCGGTTTCGTTCAAGCCATCAACGCGCTGCGCTCCCGTCCCGGCTTAGCCTCGGCTCCCTCCTCCCGTCTTCCTCCGCGAAAAAGCGCATTGGACCGCGGTTTCTATTTAAAAACCTCTCAAGCCATGCATAAAATGCACTCTGACCGCGGCAGACATTTCCCTCTTGCCTTAGTCATCCTATCTAACACCCCCAATCGAGGGAGATCTTCAGAGACGTTCGCACAATCAGCGGCCTCTCAAATATCTCCGTCGAGGCTCCTCATCGTCGCGGCCATCCAGGGCAATGCGACCGTTGCCAGCTTTACGGCCACGCAGAGGCTAATTGCTCAGCTCCCCCAGGTGTATTAAGTGCCTGGATCCTTAAATCACGAATGAGTGCACTCGCACTCCCGAACCGACTTCCCCCCCTACACGTGTGCTGTGTGGCCAGTCCAGCCACACAGCTCACTACAGGGGTTGTCCTCGCGCTCCGCGCTCCTCCGCTAAAAGGGCCGCGCCTAAACCGGCGCTGCTGCTCACTTCCGCCAAATTCCCGCCGCTGCGCAACCGGGCTCCCCCGGAAGCAAAGCCCGAGCAACCGAAGCCGAGTTCAGATAACTCCTGGCGTCCGGCCACTCCACCTTCCCGTCCTATCCCAGCTCCTGCAGCTCCCGCAGGCCCGCGCCCCGCTCCGTCGTCGTTGGCTGAGGACATAAAGACGGGGTTCGACGTCATCCAAAACGTCAATATTAGGTAAATCGCCGTGCTCGCACGCAAACTGCGAGCCTCCCCTTCTCCTCAAGAGTGTCTCTTAGCGTTAGCCGAGCATCACTCGCTTCTTAGTCCGTTGTACATTTTTATTAATTCTATAAATAGTTTAAATTCTTTAAATAGTAAATACAATGTCTAGACCTTCAAATTCTGCGTCCAGTCGTGTCAAACCCAAGGGCTTATCCCTAGTTTTATTAGCGCTCGTAGCCTAAGCACTAAACTTCCTGAGCTCAAACTGTTCCTTCAGAACAACGAGCCAGACTTACTGCTCTTCCAAGAGACGTTGCTCACTCCATCCCGCTCCAGAGGATTTGCTATTCCTAAATACGCGTTTACTCGTGGCGATAGGCCCAACGTGCCGACGGTTTCGGCGGCACAGTTATTTACTACAAAAGATATCCTAATACAAATTCGGACCTTGGATAGTTTTTAATTTACGACGTAACAAAAACTGATTATAATGGTTAGATATTTTTCACGATGATTAAGTCTATTATTAAATTATAAGAAAATGTACATTTATAATTTCAATAAAATTCATAAAACAAATACCTAAGTATAGATATATCAAGAAATATATCTTTCCATCAAAAGAAACTGAATGCTGTTTTTAGATACTTACAGATTTTTAAGAATAAATGTTGAATACTTGTATTTATTAAGTTCCAAAGACCTGCATTTTGGTAATTTATCATTTTTATTAACGTGTCACATATGCATACGTACGACACAAGCATGGTGCATGTGAAAAAAGTTCAATTTATTTACCTTGGCCTAGTGATTTAATACATTTGAACACTTTCCTAGTCAACGCAATTGCTCAACTTGTCAAACATAACAACGCAACTGCTGCAGATGCGATGTATATACCTAGTAAATAAAGCAAACGTTTCTTAACATTAGTAGTCATTAACATTTTTTCATTAATATTTATCTTAATACTGTAAAAACCACAAAAATTAAGATTAAAATATAAAACGTAAGCATCATATCATTATATAAAAAAACATCTAAGTGAATATCTTAATTAGTTTAGACGTGACAACAAATAAAAGAAAAAAACTATTAACGCGTTTTTCTCGACTTTTGCCGCCTTTTGCACTTTTGCACACGACTTTTGCAGATGCGTTGTTTATCGTAAGCACGGCAGAATTGTACCCTTATAAAATAAAACTTTAGTATGAATTGCAACGTGAGATCTTGTTTGTTACTCAGTATAAATCACAATATCAATGTCTGAGTCGGGTATACAATCTTTGACATTTGTTGCGCATGGAATGTTCACAAATTCATGTTTGAAGATTTGGTGTAACTTTGCCCACGCAAAGTTTCACCAAATCGTCACATTTAGCTTTTGATATGGGAAGTAAAAGAGATAATTTGGTTTAGGCTAAATTTCATCATCAAAAAACGCCGCAAAGATTCATAAATATTATATATTTAACGCTTTGTTTGTTTTTTCTGAAAGCCACAATCCGGATCTTGCTTATCTTTCCAGTAAAGTTGCCTTTATAATATTAGTCACTAATACCATCCCATCTGTAAAAATCTTCATAACTCAGTCTTTGAGTGGAGACTAAAGGAAAGACGCTGGTTCTTGTCTCAAAAATACAATAAGAAAAATGAAAATATCTAAGCTCTAATATTCTTCCACTTTATTTCAGGTAAACTTATACAAATGACACTGTCACAAAATATATTCAAAATATATACAGGGTGTAACAGGCGGGGTGGATCAACGGACTCTGAGGGGTGGGGGACCTCAATACCTACTAATTTAACCCCCATGTATGTTCAGCAATATTTAGTGGTTCTTGTGATATTTGGGATTTAGTGATTTTTTCGAAAAAATCAGATACTCGAAGAAAACTTGAAATTACAACCCAACTTTCAGGTCTACGCTCATGAATTTTTGCCTCCAAATAGCTTAATAGTAGGCCTTTTGTATCATCTAACCGCCGATAATCGTTGCTTTTTGTAAATGGAAAAAAATTGAAATTATTGAATTTTTTTGAAATGTGAACGTCAACTTTCAGGGGTCTTAGAAAAAGAAAATCACATAAATTTTTCTTCCAAAACTTATCTCAGAAACTACTAGTGTTAATGTAAAATAATGTATACAAATTTCGCTTGACTAGCAACACTGCAACATGTACAAAAACAAACGAGTCTAAAAGCAGCCATTTTTTATTATTATTTTAGTACATTGAAATGTTACATAAAATTTACATTTCTTTGAGGAAGCAATTTTATTTTTGTGACATGTAGGGGGGGGTCTGTAGAAGCTTAACCCCGAGTTTGTGGGGTTGCCACCCTTGTTCCGAGGCCGCCATCTTGGATAAAGGGGTGAGAACGCTTATTTCGCTATATCTGCTAAAGTATTAATCGTACAAAAAATTTGTAAAAACATAATTTGTACCAAATCACTTCATCTACAATTTTGTTTATGTAACTTTTTATCGTAAAATCAAAAAGAAGTTATAAGCAAAAATGTGCAAAAATTTTCCTTTGTTTTATTACTTTTTTTTTACATTTTACGAGAAAATTACTTCAGACCGGTCTGAAAATTTTTCCCCCTACTTTATTTTTCCATTAGTCCCCTACCTCTCAGAGTCCGTTGATCCACCCCGCCTGTTACATCGTGTATAACCACATACATTACAATTGCTTTGTGTAGGTAAAATTTACTAAGTGATTTCAAACGAAAATTTATTAACAAGTAAAAATACGTTAATACAAATAAATTAAAAAGTCAATACATGAAAATCCGACTAAGTTCATATTCTTAATTGTTAGAATGTCGTAACTGCTGAAAACCACTTATTTTTGGTCGTTTAGTAAGCACAAAATGTAGATTTGACCGAAATCACGCAATATCTAAATAAAACTCGTAGAATTTTATTATGAGACCAAGACCAAAGGACGCAGAATAATCTGGCGGGTCGAATGGTATATATAACTCATTTTACGGATTTATGTCGGTTAGTAAGGATTGCCTTTCAAGCGTCGTCGGTATAAGGTGAGATGGGGTAAGACTAACATACTTCTCTGTTAGGCAATTAAGATTGAATTTTATAACTATGTTGTTAGTCCTACCTTTGAGTTAACAATGACCCTGAAACAATGAAATTTTAAATAGGTATTTGTAAAATTATGAATTTTTTTCTGTAAATGTATTCAGGGACGTTCAATAAAATAGTAGACTAGTAAAACTGCTAGTCTTCCCCCACCAAGCGGGGTAAGACTAACAGTAACGAATTTTGAAGTAAAACATAGACTTTTATACTTTTTATATGAAAATAATAAATTTGTGTTTATTAAAATGTTATTTTAATTCTATCCCAGAGCAATAAAGTTGATTGTTGTAGTAATTTTCATATGTAATAATTTGGGGCAAGACTATACAATCATTTTCAGAGGTGTAGAACCTTTCATAACACTTTTAGTTAGTCTTGCCCCAAATCAGTACATTCAAAAATAACCAAAAAATGAACTTTACTGATGAGGAATAGATTTCAAATTTAATATTAATATATTGATAATACGATGAAGGTAATTTAACTTAAGATTAAAATAATAACCAGACTAAAGAAAATGTCGCAGGAAACTATTGAACTTACTTAAAATTATGAATTAAATACATTTCAACACTACCAATTATGAGGTACGATGTACGCAATTTAGGCTGAAAGCTATAAAGTTAACTTATATTTGTCTCAGACTTATCTCAGCTAAACAGTCATACAAAAACGACTTTATTTTATAATGGCAGCCATTATTTTTGACTGAATTTTCATCACTATAAAACAAAGTCGCTTTTCATTTTATCATTAAGCCGAGTAAAGTCTGAGATAAAGCTAAGCACACTTTAATATTTCAGCCTTACAATATAGCACAAGTATTATATACTATTATATTACATAGACTCAGGCTACTATGGTTAGACATGAAATTTTGTATGCGAGAGACTTATTTAGAGAGACTTTATTTTACTTTTTTTGCCAGCAACTGTTCTCTGGTATAGGCAGTTGCCCTTTATGTTTTTCGTACATAATTTCTGACCATCTTGCATGACACTGTTTAAAAAAAAATCAGTTGCCGCTGCATTTTATAAATAAAATTTTTTATATCCAGCAACAATAAATGTATTATTAAGATCCATTAAATTATTCTTCCACTAAAATACCTTATTACAAATCGGACAAAATATACATACTAAAATCAGATTTATCTCTCTTACATGCATAGTAAGTAGGTAAATAAACAATAGAAAATGATTACAAAATCTGACTTGGGGAAAGAATAACACATGGTAGTCTTGTCCCGAAAAAGTCTTACCCCACTTTGATACCCTAGGTGATATTTTGTGTAGTTGAATATTATCGAAAATCGTATATTTTACTTTATATTGATATAATGAATTGAAAGCTAGCATTAATGTAATGGTACTTACGTTCAGAGCACTCCAATTTCACCACTTTTGGTAAAAGTACACCATATGGGCCGTCGAATATAGGGGAGGGGGAGGGAGGGGGGCCTTATAATAGTGAGAAAATTGAAGATAAAATTTTGAGGTTAGAATGAATAAATTTTGTAAGGATACTGGACTTAAGGGTTAAAAGTGGCTTTTCGTGAAAAGCTGGAAATGGTACTTAATTTGGTACTGGCGCTTCGCCGGGTGCTGCCGCACCACGCTCGCTCGGCTCGCTCGTATATTAACTACATACAAACCTAACCTAATCCAATTGAACGGGTGCGTCTTTGAGCGTCATTGAACAGACCTGGTCCTCCGTTTCTTTTAAAATGACGGCATTGGATTTTGGCGTAATGCAATTGTGGCAGCGCGAAAGACCCTCTTCTATTCTACAAGATATTTTGACAATCTAAAAGATAAAGAAGGTAAAATAAATGAAAGACTAGTATATTTATGAATTTTTTTATTTCTAAACTTTATTTTATACTTTTATATGCTTTGTTTGTATTGCATGGGAGGCAAATTTTATTTCCTGGACGCGAGACATTAGTACCTCCTAATATTCAGCTAATTATGTTACACCAATTAAACACCGTTAACCTTATTGAGTAACCCAGAAAACATGTCTTCTCAAAATGTTTGTGGCTTACAAACAACTTACCTACGAAGTTCTACCACCTTGTAAGTTGTTGGGAAATGATGAAAAATGACGTCCTTTCGCCTACTTTCTTCACTACCAGCAGCACTGTACAACAAGTATATTGTGAACATAGCAGGTAGTCTTCATACAAAAAAAAAACTAGGAATTATGTCTATGGTTAGAACTTTTTGACATCTCTTGCTACTTTTCGAGCAAACAATTGTCATACGTCACTTCAATGTGAATGATGAATGATAACACTCTGTTCAATCAATAGATGTACGGTTTTCGGTTATGTTTCAATGTTTTAATTATGTTAAAAATACTTTTATTATATTAATACTTGAAATTGGCAGAAATAGTTATCGTGTAGTAACTACAGCTGATTGCCATAAAACGCAAAATTTAATTAAATTTTCAATCAATCAGCTCGATCTGCCATTACGGTTTCAATGTTTGACGAGTGAAGAGTTTGCTTCAATTTCGGAAACATAACCTCTCATTTACCAAATATAGTAATTAATATGCGTTTATTCGGGGCTTCTATCCTGTTGTATTCTATTGTATTAAATTTATGACCCAAACTAGTTACTTCCTTGATAATCCCACTCCACTCCTCAAATATAGAACCCACGAAGCCGATTGGGAAAAATTTTCCTGATTTGTAGATAAAAGTGTTTTATGTTTAGATATTAATGAGTATCATATTTCACTTTATAATAAATTTAGAGATGTACTTTTACTAGCTGCTGATGACTCTATCCCTCTTAAAAACTCCTTCTCCTCTAGAAAGATGTCTCCCCCATGGTGGGACAAAGAATGCTCAGACAGTATTAAGAAGAGAAAGATTGCTGAACAAACATATTTCATGTTTATGACTATGGATAACTATCTAAGTTATAAAAAGGCTGAAACACAAACACTACTAATTGAAAAGAAAAGAGATGGGTGGCATAAGTTTTGTAAAAGCCTCTCTCCCCGCTCACATCCCACTCTTCTTTGGAGAAATATCAAAAGATTTCGTGGCCACTTTTCATCTTTTTCTATGTCCTCCAATGACTCCTCAATCTGGATCAAGGATTTCATAAATAATATTGCTCCCCCATTTGTTCCCTCCAAAGACTTTTTCAGCAACCATACAACTCGTCCACTATCTCCTTATGACAGGTATAATAACCCTTTCTCCCTTGAAGAATTAGATGCTGTCCTGAGTCATCTTGAAGACTCATCGCCTGGAATTGACGCAATTCCCTATTCATTCATTACTCACCAATCCATTTCCTCAAAAATTGTTCTTCTCCAAATTTTTTGTAAAATTTTAGAAACTGGTGTTCCTCCAGAGGACTGGAAAACTCAGATAATCATTCCTATTCTTGAACCTGGTAAAAACCCATTAGACTTCCTCCTTCCTCATTAGATCTTCCTATCGTCCTATAACCCTATCGTCAGCACTAGAAAGGTCATGGAACACCTTATAAAAGTGGATTAGAATGGTTTTTAGAAAGTAAAAACTTGTTGGCTACTTCTCAATTTGGGTTTTGCAGAGGTTTGGGTACCTTGGACAATTTAAGCATCTTTGTCACGGAAAAAAGAATATCCTTTTCCAAAAATGAATCCATGGTTGCAGCCTTTTTAGACATCTCCGCTGCTTATGATAATGTAATGCTTCCTTTACTCAGGCAGAAAATGCTACAGCTGAGTATTCCAGCGAAGCTTACCAATCTCATTTTCAGTTTATTTCTGGAGAGATCCACCCAAATTAGACTTGATGGTAAACTACATCCTTCTAGAACTGTCTGGAAAGGCCTTCCCCAGGGATTTGTTCCTAGCCCAATACTTTACAACCTGTACACTACTGACTTACAAAAATCTATTGAACCATTCTTCAACATCTTACCATATGTGGATGATATTTGCCCATTCTCTGCCAATAAGTCAGTCTTAGAGGCTTCTGTAAATCTTAACACAGCTTTATATTATCTTGCTATTTGGTTAGATGATCATGGTCTATCTCTATCCCCATCAAAAAGTAAGGGTGTAGTGTTCACAAAAAGAAAGAAGTCCCAGACATCAATATTGTAGTCTATAATGAACAAATTCCTACAAGTGATATAGCTTTTCATCTGACCTCCAGGCCCATTCCAAGCTACTTTGTAGGGATAAGTGGAACAGAGTTTAGCATCAACCACTGACTATAAAAGGAAAATCATATGGCTCTCTACAACCTAATATCCCATCCAACCCGTGGTTTTATAAATATAAATTTTTTTTCAAACGAACCACTTCAACCATCACTCGGCCATGTGTGCACTCCAGTTTTTCTGAGGAAAATAAGGGTTAAGGACAATTCCATATGTGAATTTGGACTCGATGAAGGCAACCATAATCACATCTTATTTTCCTGTCCTAAATATAATGTTTCCCTCTACGATGTCTTACCCCGTTGTTGTCCTAGACCCGTTAACATGACTTGTCTATTAACACTCTATAGTTCGACCCTAACTAATCTTTTGTGTAATTATATCCAGTTTAACAAAATTAAACTATAATTAAATGTTGTGTTCGTTTTTGTTTGTCTATATCTGTGTTTGTCATTTATTTTCAGACTGGTTGCATCAAATACTTAAACAAAATTTTTTACAAAACATCCTCCATTCAACAGATAGAAGCCATTCAATCAAGAATCAATCAATTAATCAACGGAGCTGTCATTATCAAAAAGTTCTAACCATAGACATAATTCCTACTTTTTTGTATGAAGTCTACCTGCTATGGTGCCGTGCAAATTAAAAACACAGTAGGTTTGTCAAAATTCGTGTTTTTTAAAATTATATATTGGGATTATGCAAGATGAGATCTTCACAAATCTCTTATCTTTTTTTCTGTACGAATCCTGGAAGACGTAACTTTGTTTATTAATAAACACAGTAACTATTTTTTTCATTATCAATCGGTTAGTATAAATGTTAGTATAAATACAGCAGGTACGCTTGCTGCATGTAAAAATTAAGAATCACATCATATTTCGAATTAATCCTAAACATAAACACAGTAACTTCAATAGGTACAATTTATCATTTGTTAGTTTTCAGCTGCAATTATTATAAGGAACTTAGTAACGGAAATTCATAAAAAACTAAACATAAATACAGTGGGACTACTTATTGTGTTTTTACTTAGGTGGGCCAATAATAATTACTTTTTGGGATCTAATAATAAACAATGCGCCCTCGCGCAAGTAGGAACATACCTATTGAGCTAAACTGTGACAGAACGCTTCCTACGCTTGGATGCAAAAAGAGACAGCTGTATTTTCTCAATCTGGTCTTAGGGGCGAGTAAGTGCATAGCTTTCGGCCATTTCGTATTTATCGACATATTGTTGACCTTGATCTGCATTCGTCGCACATAATAAATTTTTTGTTTGTTTAGGAATTAAGTTATTAAGTGTATAACTATTATTTAATATCAGTAGCAAGGATATTTATAAGGTTGTTAAGGATAATGGAGGAAAACAGAAAAGCTTTGGGATTGAGTAGATCTGTCACGGGTAACTTGAAGAAAAATGCGCTAAACAAAGTTCCAGTTAAAGATAGATTCAAAATAACGGAACATTAGCATCGGGTAAGTAAATTCTAATATTTATAAATACAAGATATAAATAAATAAAAAAAGAATGTTTATTTCAATTATTTCATTGCGACGTATTATTTTATCATACCTACTAACGCGTGTAACAATAACAATGGCAAAAGATACCTACACGTTTATTTCTTGAAGACTCGCTCGCGCATTGAACAGATCCCTGAGGTACCCTGGCATTAATTGTCATTAGGTCAGAAGAGCAGCCATCTAAGACTACTCGAATTGACCGTTCCCTCAGAAAATCAGATATCCAGTCGCAGAGCTCATTAGGTATTCCGCATGCTGGAAGTTTACTCAAAAGACCATCATGCCAGACCCTATCAAAAGCCTTGGAAATTTCAAAGGATACAACTATAGCTTCACCGTGACCTTCCAAGGCTTCACTCCATAAGTGGGTGGCATACACAAGAAGATCTCCAGTCGAGCGTCCACTGCGAAAACCATACTGATAATCACTGAGGCGCTCGTTGGACTCAAGGTATGCCAGGAGACGATTGTTATATATTTATATATTGTTCAATACACGCTCCATAACTTTGCAAAGTATGGAGGTGGTTGCAATAGGTCGATAGTTGATAGGATCTGCACGGCTTCCCTTCTTTGGTACTGGTTGCACGTTAGCCAGCTTCCAGGATTGAGGGACAGAGTCGATACCGGCGCGTTAGAATGGGAGAAAACTCGGCTGTGCAGTGTTTAATACAACTGCTGTTATGCTATCCGGGCCGCTGGCCTTATTCAAGTCTAAATTCTGCAAGCATTTAAGAACCTCCTTTTGGCGCATATGAACGGTACCCATTCATTCAGACTACCTTGACTATTTAGACGTGAACAATCTACAAAAAGATTAGCAAAAAGGTCTGCTTTCTCTTTTGCGGTGTGGGCCAGTGAACCGTCAGGCTTCCTCAGAGGTGGCAGCGATAGGCGACAGAAGTTCGACTCAACCGACTTGCCCAGAGACCAGAAACCTTTGTTTCCTGAAGGATATGACGCTATCTTGTCTCCGATGTGGCCAGTGTGGTCAAACCGAGCTTTTGTGATCACCTTTTTGCAAGACTTGGCGGCAGCATTGTATCTTTTCTTCAGTTCATGCGAATCCATGGCTTTGCTTCTGCGAGCACCAGCCCAGGCTTTGTACGCGTCTTGCTTAAGCTTTTCAGCTGTGAGGCAAGCACCATTAAACCCTGGGCGACCTTTGGTTTCAAGGGATAGGTCAGCGTAAGGGATGAAATACTCCATTGGTTGGCCTATCACACTTGATACAGCATCGGTGCAGCACGATGAATCGGTTGATGTAAAACAAGTCTGCCGCCAAGGATAAGACGCGAAAAAATGCCGCTTTCTCCGTCTCATCCCAATCTGCAGACTTGTATCGCCATACTCGCCTAGCGACTTTTGGGCGGGTGTCAGGTTGCGAGTACTGCGACACAGATTTCACCATGCAGCGGTCGGATGTCCGTGAAGGTGCAGTTACGGACACCGAATACCTGTCAGGATCAGTTGTCAGCAGAAGGTCCAAGCAATATGTAGTGTGGCCAGCAACGTTGGAGATGCGCGTGGACTCGTGCACAAGCTGTGAGAGGCCTTGAGTCACGGAAAACTTAAAAGCCTTTCTTCAGCGTGGTCAGTGTCCTAATACGGGTATAGCCATTGCCCTTCATGAGCGTTAAAATCCCCTAGGAACACCAACTACGCTGAGGGAACACGTTGCCGAAACTCATCTGCTGCATCGCTGAGATACTCCATGATCCTTGTTGTCTCCCGCTTTGTGACCGGTATATACTGGCGTAGATCAATTGGTCAAGGCCGGTATCAATGTGAAACCACATGACGTAAAAGTCCAGATCTTCAAAGTAACGGAGACGCTGACTACAAATCTCGTCTCTGGCGTACATGCACACCCCGGCATTCGGGCGGAAATTGGACTCCAGTATGTACCCTGGGTAACAAAGGTATGCCGAGTCTGATGAATTAAAGATCTGCGTCTCCGTTAGGAAGAGTAGGTGAGGCCTCTCTGTCTCAAGGTGGTGGACATCGTTGAGGTTTGAGTGCATTCCTCTGAGTCGCAGAAGTGCAACCGCTGTAAAACCTTACTCTTCTTAGAAATTTTTCATATTAGTTGTGTGACTGAATAGTGAGGAAGCACTGCAAATGAAACCAAGCAACTCGCAATTAACAACGCACCGATTGGAAACTCGCTTGGAGACTGCGAGGACGCCCGACCCCTCCCGGGGATTGTCACCGGGTCCTCTTTTACCAGTTGGTAAGAGAGGTACGATGAAGCCTCCCGGGATATTTCGCGAGGTGGCGGGGCAGCCTTTCGCATGTGGCTAGCTCACTACTACCTGCGGTCGGCCATCGGAGCGCCGTTGCTTCGGATCCCGCTTCTCTTCAAAACGAGTTACCCGGCGAGCCAATAAATTACGAGCTGCAGACAGTTCTCTGATGCAGCACGATTACTCAGACCTACCCTCCTCGATCGCTACACTAAACATCATTGCGGAACGCGACCTTGGCGGCCAAAGCCTTGCCGACCACTTGGCGGCATGGCTTTGTTTATTGGGTGATGACAAGCCACGGTCGAAGCCTACCACCAGAAGATACTGCTCGTTTAGCCCATCGAGGGCTAAACCTTGCGGAGCAGTTCCAATCCCCAAAGTTGAAAATAAGCAGAATATCTTGTTTAACAAGTTCAAATTGTAGGTAAGTTATTTTAAAAGATTTAGAAGATGTTTTTAGTTTGAATTGTTTAGCTTATTTTTTTATTTTATTTTTAAAGACAGACAGAAAGTGATTCTGATCGAAAAATCATATCGTTCTTATTAATTTCATGGCCAATAGCTAATCTGAAAAGTGGAATTCATTTAATTTTATTTTTCGACACTGGGGCAGGTTACTTTTTTTAAAATAATTTTCTTATAATTGTGAAATTTTTTTCAATAATTTTTTTTTATAAATTTCTTTGTTTCTTTTGTACATTGAAAGGCGGCTAAATTTTATTAAAAGAACATATTTATATAACTGTAATTATTATTTTTAATGTTATGATAAAATTTACTTAATAATATCTTAAGTTTACTGTGTTTATGAGTAGTATTACAGGAAAAATTATAATAGTTACTCCATAAGAAAAACAAAGAACCTTGCAATAAACACAGCAAGTAGCCTAATTACTGTGTTAATGCATTTTTTAATCAAGTGTTGAATTATTCTGTTCCTAAGAATAGTAACTTTTTTACAATTAGCAATATATTAGGTCTTTACCTATGAAATTGCCGTTTTTCACGAAATAAATGAAGCGTAATTTTTTTATATATTTTTTATTTCTATTAATCAAAATAATCACCCATGCAATCAATGCATCTTTGCCAACGCATTGGTAGCTTATTGATGCCTTTCTTGAAGAAATCAGCTGGACGGGAGGCAACAAATTCTTCAAAGGCATTTTGTACTGCCTCTCGGGTATTGAGTTTTTTTCCCGCCAAGAAGTTATCCAAATTCTGGAAAAAGTAGAAGTCTGTAGGCGCAAGGTCTGGTGAGTACGGCGGATGACGGAGAACTTCCAACCCCGACTCTTGTAGCTTGGAGACCGTCTGCTGTGCAGTATGAGGTCGCGCGTTGTCGTGCAGGAGCAGTGGAGCCGAACGCTTGACCAAAGCTGGTTGGAGACGTAAGTTTTCGTTTAGGGCATTGTTTGGGTGCTGAACCAGGGTCCAACCAACTTGCTGAACGCTTACGATTGTCAAACAGGATCCATTTCTCGTCACAAGTAACAATGCGGTTCAGAATTCCTTCATTTGTAAGCCTGCTGAGCAGTGCAAGGCACGTCTCCACGCGTGCTTCGCGCTGGCGGTCATTGAGTTCGTGGGGTACCCATCTGTCAAGCTTTTTTTACCTTGCCAATTTGACGCAAATGGACCAATATTGTTTTGATGCTAACGTCGAAAGCTGCTGCTAATTTAGCCGTGGATTGAGTTTCATCAGCTTCCACAATTGCCTTTAATTCGTCATTGTCGACCAAAGTTTTCGGACGACCACGGGGTTCATTTATTCAGGTCAAAATTTCCAGAACGGAAGCGGGTAAACCAATTACGAGTGGTGCGTTCGTTTGTAGTGTTCGCTCCATAAACGTCGTTGATGTTACGTGCCGCTTGTGCCGCTTTGCTGCCACGACGGTACTCATACTCCATAATTACTCGAATTTTTAACTTATCCATGATGACGAAAAATGTTCGAATGCGTTGAAAACAAAACACTAACTATTAAACAAATGACGATTTTAGAAAAAGAATTCCATGTTTGTGAAATAAAATTAATTTGAAATTAGCATTATCAGTCAAAAAAAAAAAATATTTTCATTTGAAATGGCCAGTACGGCAAAACGGCAGTTTCATAGGTAAAGACCTATTAAATATCATAAAATTGCAGACTTTTATTGCAGATTCGTAAACTACGCATGTTTTTTTACATATTGTAACCTTTTTTAATGTATCGCAAAAGGTCGGTAAAGCCCGTGATCGCAAAAATAAAAACTTTAACTTTGAGGGCGTTTTTCTCAGTTCGCTAAAAACACGTTACTGTGTTTTTAATTTGCGCGGCAGTATGGTTAACGTTAATACGTTGAAAGGAGATCAACTAGTTCGTTGATTCAACGCTCATCGCTAGCTAATTGTCAATCAATTCAATCTGCTACCGTCTATTTATTTTTTGATTTTACTGTTTTATTACTTACTTGGGTTTATTGTGTTACAGTAAATAATTCCTCTTTTAAGATACCTTCTTTTATTATTTTATTTTAGTTTTCGATATGGACGAAGATAAATTTGCATTGGTTGAAAAAATCATAAAAGATTTTGATAATATTATGTCGAAAAATGCTGAGTTGTATGTCTATGCTATATCTTCTTTTTTATAATCTTATTGGTATTCAAACTGACATTGTAAGATTTGTTTGTTTTTCCAGATATTCGTTTGATATAGTGCCTTCAGAATTAAACTTGCAAAATAAATCACCAGTACTACATATAGAAAATTGCATTGGTTTGGAATCATGGTGTGTTAAACACGTTTACATCCACTGCTACTCAGAACTAATGAACAAGTATCTTTTAAACAATAACAGGAAATCATGTAGACTCACCTCTTTTAATTCAGACAGATTAATCATGTTATTGAATGTAACTCTTCTTCTGAATCCTGACTTGAGTACATTATGGAATAAACGTAAGGAATTGGTTGAGAGTTCTTTGCTCAATAAACATTCAGAGTTGCAATTTGCCAAATTGGTTTTGTCTAGAAAGCCAAAAGCAAATGACGCTTTTGCATATCGGAGGTGGTTGTTACAGCTTATTTGTGATGGTGAGTATATTTTTTCTTAAAACTTTGGTTTCACTATTGTACTAGAGTATCTAAAGAACAAACTTATGGGCTCTTTTAATAAATATTTTATTTTTAATAAATTTAATTTATATGTTTCTAATTACTAAACTTAATATCTGAGGAGCTCTGGAACAAAAAGCGATAAATCCGTTTTTTACCAAACAACTTTTATTTTTTGTCTTTCATAGTACTCTTACATGCCATACTTCAATTAGACACTTCAATACCTGTTAAAAACGACTACCTAAATGACACTCTAAATTTGGGCAGCCAAAACAAAATCTGACAATTACATAATTTTTTGTATCAGTTTGTAACAGTTTTTTAGGTTTCAGACCAGCAACCAATAAATTCTATGCAAATTGTTGAAGAGTGATTTCCATTTTTATCATATTTTAGTTGATCGAAAACAATTATGATTTCTAAATAAATTGTTTTTTGCCCAAAAATTATGTAAAGTGGATTTATTGGTTTTTGTTCCGGAGCTCCTCATCTTCAAAAGCATACAGTTGTATCATTTGACTTTGAACATTGTGATGAATATAATTAATGTTCTCTTAGGTTTATCTCTTCAAAGTAATATTATGGAGACCTTGATAAATGAGGAGCTAAGCATTTGCAATATCGCAGCTGACAAGTGTCCAAACAACTACCACAGTTGGAACCATCGAATTTGGCTGTTAAACAAACTGAAAAAGTTGGACAAGCAGCAGTTTGGTCTTGATTCACTATTTATAAAAGAGTATGTATTTTCTGAAAGGTGGTCATCAAAACATATTTCAGATTATAGTTGTTTTCATTATAGACAATTTTGCATATCTAACATATTCAAGTTATCTAATGACTGTTGGAAAATCTTTGATAGTGCAATTGATACCAATTTACGTAAAACTTTTGTTAAAGTTATTGCTACAAATTTTCCAAAAAAATCTACAGTACAAGTCTCTCAAGATGATTTGGTGTCATACACTGGAGAACACTTAGTTAGTTTGTTGATGAAATTGACTCTTCACCAATGTAGCTGTAATTCAGATAATATCCCTGTGTGCAGAAAACTAGAGGTTCTGTTTCATGAGTTATCACTAAATAATGAATTGATAAGGTATTATAAATATCATGAAACTTTATGGTACCATAGAAAATTTATAATTCATACTATTATAGAAATAATGTACAATTCTTTTGGACTAGTCAAGCATAAAGGCATTCTAGCAAAGAAGGCTTGTCCAAAATGTAATTTAGAAGAAACAAAACAGGCAAAGATAGTGAAATATGATGTTGGTGAAATTTATTCAAGCATACTTTTTCATGTTATGGTAACTCATGAAAATAAGTTTATTGTTGAAAGAAGAACTGATGGCGACCCATACTCTGACAGACATGAGAAATATTTAAGATTTGTGGAAGGTTTGAATAATGCAATTTGAAAGTTGGTAGTTTGTTGGATAAGATTTATATTTTACTAATAGTTTTGTATTACAATTTTAATAGTCAAAATATTGATAGCTTAGAACACACATGTTCTAACTACAAAAACTTGATTTTTTAGGAGCACATTTTAAAGTTGAAGCATAGTACAAAAACTATCTATGATATGGAATTTCATTTTATTTTATTTTATTTTGATTGGACATCAAACAGTGTACTAGTATATACAGTTTTACTACAGAAGACATAGTTAAATTAACACCATTTACATGCTATCACATTTAAGTAATAAAGTGCTTGTTTTATGTCACAAACAATAGAGGAGGATCCCAAATAACAAAGAAAAAAAATTAATAAATATAAAAAGAAAAAAGCAAGAATATTGAATATGACAATGCACAAATCTACATTATAACTAGCCAGGTGTATGCATCATTTTCGTGTCAGTTTTTCATACGAGAGCTCAATATCGAAGGAGAATGATAAAGACCCACACAATATTAATTAAGTCAGTAGAGTACCAAACACAGTAAATGTTATTTCAGGAATTCATATTACATTCATTCATAAGATTTATTCTTTGGGTCTGCAAATAAGTAAATTAAAAAAGAAAAACTTTAACTTCATAACAAAATCAGCTGAATCCCTAGCTAAACCCCCTCACTTAGTATATTTGAACCTTATAATTTAGAAATTTGAATGCACAAATGTACTGAGGCGGGTGTAAATATTCTATTAGAGAAACAGGTACTTATCAAAAATATATTAGATATTTATTAAATACCACAGATTACCAATTCAAAATGTTTTGTGCAGGTTAAAACATAAAATAATAATACCTAATATTTAACAGGAAATCAATAAAACATTGCATAGTAGGTAATCATTTATTAAAGTTTTGTTCTACAACATTTTAATAATTACAGGGGTCGGCACTCGAAGTGTTACCAACTTTTAGTGCCTATAGCAACCAAACTGTTTAAAATATGTCGCCCATTTTTTCACAGTCTTTAGTCTATTGTATTGTTTATAAACTTACAGAAGCTTATTGTTTTTCGTCGCTGTTAAAAAAGTTATCCGGATGGAATTCAAACGCAAGTGTGTCATTGCTTTATATTTGGCTGGCAAATCGCAACCAGCCATTGTAAATGACATACGACATTTACATCTAAACAAAATGTTTATGTATCGGACCATCACGCGTTACAATAATACGGGTAGCATCAAATAACGCCATGGAGGTGGACGTCCTACAACAGCAACATCATCAGAAATGCATTGCACGCATTTTTCAGGTTCTTTTTAAATTTGGTAAAGAAATCTTTCTTTATTCCTAAATTTTTTACCTAACAAATTTTGATTTCTTCAAATTCTTAATTTCTTCAATTCGACTTGTTGTTTACCCAAAGCCACTTAATTTTAAGCCATTGCACAGTCTCATTTTTTATGTTCTTACTTGTGTTATATATACTATTTCCATTTGTTTATTTTTCTCGATGACAGCTCCCGTGAAAAGTTGTGCGAGCGTTTTTTTTACATTATGTATGCATTATTTTATAAAAATATGACGTTTACACCCGTACAAGGTTTTATAATACCAGAGTCGGAGAAACTGATAGGGATGGAGCGATATCGATAAACGTAACACGATAACAGACCCGATATTTTTTTTACAAAATGTAAGAAACTAAACTACTGCCGGATACTTTTGTACACATTTATTAACTAAAATTATATTTCATTACAAGATGTTACACGCATTAATTCTTGATTGATAATGCCAACTTCATAAAAATTTTCGAAGCTGTTGTAAAATAAGTAGGTATAGGTAGGTACTCGACAATGAAACGAAATAATTATAACGACAGGTAATCTTTATCTATTTATTTTAATCAAAATCTGATGAATCATCACTATCTTGTTTCGAGCGGCGTGTCCTTTGATTTGTGCCCATATTAGTTCTATACCATTGTACTAGCAATGATACGGCGGAAGTCGAAGAACCCAATGACCACATTCGGCAGCTATTTCGTCGATAACATATATTTTAGGGAGGCTTTTTTTCGATTTTAAAATATTTACTAATTGTGCTTTTAATAAAGTACTATCCACATTTTCGCCATGACGTTGAGCCAGTCAAATATTTCTTGTTTGTTACAAAAAAATTTTTGGCTAACACGGTGTTTTCCTGTAGATTGGTGAAAAAGCCAGTATGAACGTGACATCGACAGATTTTTCTTAGCTTTCGTGCATACACGTAAAACATCACCATGTTTTATCAAGTTACTATGCAATCGTTTTTGTTGTTTAGTGTTACCAATTGTCCAATATTCCTCAAATATGTCTAGCCTTAAATTCTCGGGATACACAACGTTGCAGTTATATCGACATTTCGAACAATCTGTAATTCTCTCGTCTGCTTATATAACAATGTCCCGTTTGACGCAACCTTTTTACTATATTTTTTTCCCATGCTTCTGGCATTGCTTTCTTCATCTTCTTGGTCTTCTTGGGTACATTTTCATTTACGACTTCTGCAGGAACCTGGGGTAGGTCAGTATCGCTGAACTGGCAATCAAGCGGGATTAGTACTGGACGAGAGCGGGACGTTGGTGGTGTGGGACAGTAAGATGATCTGAATCAATGTAAGGGGATGTATTGTTATTTGAACTATCTGATAAATAAAGGTCCTTATGTAAAAATCCGCATGATGATGATTTTCCTTTGATGTATCCGGTTTCCGTGAGATTTGTTTAGATTCATTTTTATTTGATACAGTAGGAATTAGTGAGTGTGGTAACACGTCCATACGATCTTCGATAAGTAAAGATGGGGAGTCAGTTTTATTTCCATGATCTGGGGAAACGACGTCATATTCTACATAAGTGTTTGACGCTAATGGAGATGAAATAGAAGCATTATCATTTACTGGTGATACTGTTGCTGGTGTATCTTGCTTTGCAATTTTTGCCATATTAGTTGTCATCTCATTCTGTTCAGTCTCATTAGATGTTGCAAGGTCCTGGTGAGATAATGGTGGATGTGACCCAAAGATAATCTTCTTCTTGCATTGGATTTTTCCGATGGAGACGTCATTCTACATGAAGTTGGTTCATGGACCGTATTAGTTACAGCCGGATGAGAAGAAGTCGGCACAGAACCAGTATACGTGCTTACACTGCTGTTTTCCTGTAAGATTCGTAGTCATCTGCCGCTGAAGATATTTCTGTAATAAAGAAAAAGTAATTTTAGAGTTATTTCTTAATGAATTGTACGTAAATAGTATTTCACATCAATAAAAAAAAAACATTTTTTTCATAGATCTTAACTTCTAAACCTGTATATAATAACAGGTGTAGACAAACAAGTGTATTAACAGCACTTAGGATTGTTCACAAATACTTTTAAGTGCTTTTCGTATTATATATCTGGCAGCCTACATCTAAAAGCACAGAAGTATTAAGTGCGTTTGTTATAGAAAGCGCAGTGTTGAAATACTTTAGTAATTTATTTAAAAAAAAACACCAGCTTATTTAGTTTCGAATAATTATTTTGTTAAAGTGTCTAGTCAAATAAAGCTTCATTAGTTTTCAGTGGGTTTTTCGTTCGTTTTCCATAAAAACGTTAAAATGCAAACAGAACACTAATAGCACTAAATGTTTGAGACGGAATCATAAACTAAATAAATAAAAAAGAATTCTACTAGGTACTTACTTGGCTTATTTTTTACTGTATCGGTAGAATTAGGTTCGTGGGATACTTTGGAGACGGCTACATTTGAAGGCACGTCTTGCAATACATTGCTCTCATCGTTTTGCTTCACTATTGCGACTAATTTACGTCCTTAATTAAACATAATCACAATTTCACATTCAGCTCTGCCTACAAATAGACATGCACTTAAATGTTACTACTGTAAACTTGATTTACCTACTAAGAAAACCTGTCGATGCCGGCGCGCAGAGGTAGAAGTGCAGTACTATTAGTACTGCCAATCGTAAGAAACCAATCCCTCGCGGCCCGCGCGCTCGGCAACGGCCGCGAAACCCAACATAATCAACCACACTCGCCAGTTGGCATTAACGACAGATTCAACGCCGCCTCTGATAACTCCGGCGCGTGCAGAAATAATTACGCGCCAAAACGATTATTGAAAGCACACTTAACTTAAAATAACATTAGTGTACTAGAGCATTTCAAGAAATAAAACAAAAATGAATTAAGTGTATTTATTACATTTGGGATTATGGATAATTTTGTAAACATAGTTATTTTTTGTATCATAGTGACTTAGCACATTATAGTTGCAAGATTAGATTTGCTTTTGTATTAACTGCACTTAGAACATTTGCAATGTTGGTTATATTAAAGATTACATGCCTTAAATATGTTTAATGTTATCGTGCGTTAACTAATACCACGGAAGAGAATCTTTAAATTAGTAAAAATAAAGGATTTTAATGCTTTTGGACATAGCCGAAGCTTACTTCATACAACCGTCACATTGGTTTTTTGACAGAAAGAGATGAAATGTCGACACGTGAGTAAGTGGAAGCGGTAGAGCACGTCGATTAATATAGTTGTCCATCAAAAAGTAAAAATCACAATTTTTGTCATTAGAACATGTGTGCTCTAAGCCATCGCTGTATTCTCATAAATATTTTACATTCCAAAATTGTTCTGACATAATTTTTCTATATATTTTCATTAGCAACTTTTGGCTTGGGTTTCTAACAAGTTACTCATAGGTATTTTTTATTCTGTAAGGTGAGTTAAAGTACCTTAATATGTCATCAAACAAGTAACTGGGGTCTTATTGGGTAGGTGTTGTCACCCACATTCAAATATGTATTTATTTTTGAAAACACACAAAATGCTCGAAAAACAGAAAAGTAGTAAATCATAAAAATATATATATGGCTTAGAAGAAACATAAATATATATTAAAAAAAAAAATAAAAAAAAATTCTCGAAATTAATTTTGTTATTTTTAACAAAATTAACTATGACAATACTGTAGTAAATGCAGAAACCTTTAAGTTTTTAAGAATATTGTGTTTATTCCCATTCAGAGTCTACATTACTGAGATGTGATATCGCAATGGAGTACCTAATTCTATGAAGCTTTCTTTGGACCTTTGCAAAATACTTCCCCTAGATATCAATGTATCCTGTAAACTAATGATTGTGGAACTGTGTTATTTGGTATCCCATTAAGTATCCCACGAACCTAGAATTTTATATATCATTATATACAATACTATATATATATATATATATATATATATACAAATATGAAATTAAATTTTTTATTTTTTTAAAAGGCAGTTACCCAATTATATTCCATGTAAGTTAAAAATAATTATTCATTTTTTTATTGTTTTATGTGTATTTTTTAACTATTAAATTGGATTTAAATGGTGGCGCTGCCTTCTATACTAACATTTATTTCACAGCGTAGTTGACATGGGCATCTTTGGGTTCCGATTTCGTCTATTGAACAGATAAGTTAGTGGAAAATACATTTGCTAGGTAGCTAGGTTTTACCAATGGGTTTGACCAAATAAACACAATGATAATCGTAACTAATCACACGTCACTAAGCTGCCAGGTAGTCTTTACGGAGCAAGGAACCTTATCATTGGTGCATACAGTTACTTATTTCTATTAAACTAAGGAAAATACGGTTCAGAAAATGACTTACAAATAAGGCGCAGGGTCATGGAATTAATACATGTATTACTGGATTGTTCACCTTTGGTACGCCAGCCCGATATGCTGTAACTTTCGTAAGCCCATTCAAAGTTTGATAATAAAAGCAACCGTTATTTTTACCACCAATAAAAATTATAATATTACACATAGACAAGTTGTCCACTCTGAATACTGGTAACGTAAATACAAGGCAATTGCCTGCATTTCACTTAGTCTTGTGCAACCAAGTGTCACGGCTGAATGTCAAAACAAAACTTATTCCCAATTCCGTGTTTTTAATACCGTAAAATTCTTTCCTCTGTGTTAAGTCAATGTACTAATTACACTTTTACTGTTAAAGACAGAAAAAACGTTTCTTTTCATGCGTAAAGACAATTTTTTGATAGCCTTTTTATGTATTAAGTATTTTATTTTACTATTTAAAATGACGTTTTAAAATGGACATGGTTATACATGTCGACAAACTCAAAGAGCGAGATGTAATATGATTTTGTATGTAGGAGTAAAAAAGACAACGCTATATACTGCGATAATTTAAGCGCGAAGCAACATCACGAAGTATATACATAGATATCTCTTTCTTACAACAAGTGAACAGTATTCTTTCCTTCTCTAACAAATTTACATTACCGTATCGGATAGTTACGTACACTTAAGTTGATGCCGTTTTTTGTGCGGTAATGTTTGGGCATGACTTGTCTATATGTAAAATGTCATTGATATCCACTTCCTATATTGAATTCGATTTCTGTTTGCCATAGTTATCACACTTATCACCTTAGGCGATTGGAAAAACTAATAATACCTTGTTTACTTATATATTATAAAATACTCCAAATTATTGTTACAGGATTCGCAACTCAACTTCGACTATCAAACATTTTAGAAAGTAATGTGTTAAATATCCGTTAAGATTCCACGCAATGTCAATAAGCATTGCATTTTTAATAAGAGAACATTTAAATAAAGTAGTGCACAATTTATTCAAACGTTTACAGTATTTATTTACAGTATTTATAGCGCAGATCAAATGCCTGCTTTTCCCCCTGTAAAATGCGTTTCCTTACGACGTTGCACCGTAAGAGCAGTCGATTTTATGTATTTTTATTTTAATAACTGGTTATTGTTTTGTTGTTTTATTGGCCACTAAGCTATGCTTATACATAATTATTTTATCATTATGTTAAATTTTTGTTCATTTTTACAATCGTTTCAATATACGACGTCCTTAGCCGAGGTCCGCGCCCTCTAGAGTGCCATTAGGCGTATCGTATGTGGGGATAGTTTAAGTTCCGGCTGAGCACACTCAGCACTAGGCCACAAGGTCCGGTGAAATTCAAAAGGCCAACAGACCCATAAATAAATTAGCCGACTAAAAAAAGCTTGCTGTTTCTAGGCATACGGCTTATTCACATGTTTAACTTATAGAGGTTTGCCGAGAGTGTAAAGCTATCATTAGAGAGACACGTCCGCCTTAGTTTTTAGTCTCTTTCGGACCGTTTGGAGCAGAAGTGGACTCTCCCATTAGTAAATTGTATATGTACAGTAAATGTTCGACAAAGACAGCTACAAATTCAATTACTCCGTAAACTGGAATTAATATACAGGGTGTCACAAAATTCAACGTCAAGCCAAAACGGGACGATAGGTATATGATATATAGTAATTATAATCAGAAAAATCATTAAACAAAAAAAGCAGAATTTCTCCATTTTTAACAATTTTTTGGTTAATGTGGTTAATGCTGGTTATTTTTGTCCATATAAACAGGTCACCATAATCATAAATAATATTTCTTTAAGTATTCAAAACGATGCCCCAAATTTTCTTAGAAATAACACTTTTTGCCGAACTATGAATTCAACATTTTCAAAATATCTCGACTTTGACAGAGCCCCCCAAAAAAAATGCACTAGAGTGCCTTGGCAAGTGCCATCATAAGTTAGCGCCTTTAATCAGGACTCCAATATTTTCCATATTTTCAGGATTCCAACACTTGGTGGATTAATCAAAAAAAGTAAAAAAGAACTTGCAGTTATCCGATTTTATGCAAATCGAGTTTACTTAGCTAAAATGTTTTTATTCGCACAAACTCTTTGGTGGTCGTTAATTTTACGTCAGAATGATGAATTATGATGAGAGAGATGAATTGTGAAGTTTGGCAAGAGTGAGCGACACAGATAGTGACGCTACTCTTATCAAAGTCAACAGGAGTAAGTAAAATTCATAAAATAACAAAAATTCCTAACCTAGACCTAGCTTCGTGACTTAATTTTCGTTTAGGTTTATTGAAATTAAAATCTAATTAGGAAATTGAAGATTTTTATTATAACAAATGTTCTAAATGTTTCCATAATTCACAATACACGCCCTACATCTTCTTAAAAAAGATGAGACGATTCGAAGGGCATATCCTCAAGAGTTAGTCTCCTCAGCAGCTTCAAAAATTCTTTCACGCAGCTCGTCAGTGCTCTCAATGGGCTTAGAATGAACTTTCTCTTTGAGAACGCCCCAATAAAAATCCAGGGGTTGTAAATGCGGCGAACGAGCTGGCCACGAAATTCTGCCTGATCGCTCTATCCATCTTCTTGGGTATCGCTCGTCAAGAAAATTTCTCACTTGCCGTGCAAAGTGCGCTGGGCAGCCATCCTGTTGATACATGTGCCTTCGATCACTCAGTGCGAATCAAAAACATTATAGTAAGTGAACTGGATTCGCGTAAAATCGGTTTACTACAAGTTTTTTAATTTTAACCGATTACTTATGTATTTATTACTAACCCAACAAGTGATGTACCATTTGGGAATCCTTATTAAATGCGGCAACTTTTAATGGCACTTGCCAAGGAGCTCTATTTTTTTTTCAGGGGGCTCTGTCAAAGTCGTGATTTTTGGAAATTGAATTCAACATAGTTCGGCAAAAGGTGTTATTTGTAAGAAAATTGGGGACAATTGTGTTATTAATTTTTATTGTGATTAAAGATATGTTATTTAGGGCTATGGTGACACATTTTAAATGAACAAAAATAAGCAACAGTAACGACAATAACCAAAAACGGTTAAAAATAGAGAAATTTTGCTTTTCCTGTTTATTGCTCACATTTCTAAACAACATGGGGTGGATTATTATTCTGATTTTTCTGATGGTTAATTTTTTGTGATTAAATTTTAATTTAATTTTGTGACACCCTGTATATAATTCCAGGTTAGGGAGTAATTGAATATCTAGCTGTCTTTGTCGTACATTTATTGTACATGTACATTGTAACATCAAACTTATAAATCTGTGCGCGTTTTAGGTTTCTCTTAGATACTTGAATGTTAAACAGTTCAAAGCCTTGACTGGATGCAGTACCTTTAGAGAGTTGCATATGATATATTTTACCCTTTCTAGAGTTTTGGTAGAGATAATATCTCTGTTACTGAGAGAACGCACATAAAAGGCATTGCCTGCTTTAACTTACAAAAACATCTACAAATACCGCTCTGCCAAACCAGTACCTACCATGAGTATGGTTTGTCTGTGAATTTTTAACAGGAACGGTTTTTAAAAACTATATGTTCGACTGTTTCATAAGTTTGTGTTGTAATTATTGAGGTATATTATTGAGGTATATTATTGAAGTTCCTGGTCTTACCTGACCAGTTACCGGATTGTTACCTGGCCTTGTTAATTACAATACATGATCGTGTCCTATTTACTATTCTACTTCTCTTATTTTCTTTGATCTTTGAGCCCATAATAAATCACCTTTGCAATCTTACCTCATCACAGTTTGGCCGATAAGTATAATCATGACATGAAATCGAATGTCTTAAAACTGTAAAATGAGTCAGCAGTTATTATTCTGAACACAAAAATAATGCTTACAGCGTGACTCGTCAGCGAAACGAGCTTATATATTTAATCATTTTTCAACTTTTTCTTAGACCATTTCTACCGATACAACATAATAAATTTTGAATTTGCTAAGCATACTTTAGTGGTTGCACTTTATTTCTTAAATGAAACTGCCAAACTAGTTTTCATTGCGTATCAGATTTGTTATTTATATAATCGTTTATAATATTAGATGGTTGGTTGATACGTTGTTTTTGTATATTTATAAATATAATGAAACTAACAACGAAAGGCAAAAAGATCTACGGCTTTAGACGACGGTGGGCAGCTAATTATAAAAGACGTTAACAATGAAGACCATCAAATCACTGGTACATATAGCCAAGCAGAAACCTGAACCCCTGACTTTTAAAACCGTAATTTAATCTTGGTAAGGAAGCGCCATCTATCGCAACTCCTAGCAATTAAGTAACGCTCCTAATTTTGTCCCGAGAAACTTGTTATTTGCTCAGTTGTAAATTTTAAATTATTGATTTATTTCGATGTAGTAAATCAGACTTGAGCAACAGTAACAAGAAAGAATCAAAAACAACCAACTGTTCTAAAGCTCGAACCTTAGAGGTTGTGAAGCAGACGCTCCAATCAGTTATTGTGATTTTATAAATATCCACTAGTTATTATTACTTTTACCAGATTTTGTGAAAGCTTAAATAACAGTGCGTTGTTTTATCAAAGCATTAAACGTATACCTATCTGGAGAAGTAGGTGTCGCGGTAAGTAGCAACTACCGTCAAATCCTTCAACATTGCCCTTTCGTTATAACCTATTTGCCTAAAGACATATTTTTTTTTTTATAAAAACCGAAATTTCCAAAAAAGTTTTCAGTTTAAAGAGATTTTGAATTTTCTAATAGATTTTGTGTTAATTTTATGACAACGCTAAGCACGTGGGTTTATCATGAGCTCAAACTGTTACTCACAATGCGTTATTGAAGTCGGACGTGTAAAAGTGGTGCCAATTATTGCTGGTTACATTAGAGTCAAAATACGTACTATTTGTTATATCTAAAAATAAGCTTCAAATAAGGAATGTTTCTTTGATTTCACATATTAAAAATATGTTTATTTTGTAAGATGTGTTTTTTTGAATTATACAGTTTATTTATGACCATATTAGCCTTTTAAATTTCACTGGACTTTGTGGCCTAGCCCTGAGGGCCGTTTGAATCGGCCTAACATTGCCTTTTGGTATAAAAGCACTATGGTTAAAAAAATGGCTAAAAAATGTTTTGTGCTATTTAAATCTTTTTTTCTTTATTAACGATTTAAATCCGTTTAAATTAGACACATTAGTATTTTTAGTTTTATGACAAAACCATAGTGATTAATATGTGACTTTTTACAATATATCTATGTTTTGTTTTGTACGTAGATAATTTAGATATTAAGATAGAAATATTTTTTAATAATTTTGATTTTATGTTGTTTTATTGATTTGTATTTGTGTATTTTTCGATTCTGATTTAATTTTGTAACAGTTATGTTGACAGTTTTTGTCACCTGCCTATCTAAATCCTTTTGTTTTAATGGAGGGATTCTTTATAAATCTCAACAGTGAAAAATTTTACACTCAATAAAAATTCTTAAAAATGTGAGTAATATTTTTCTTTTGTTTAGATGATGACACACATAGCCACAAAACGTTTTTGTATTTTAAAATTCCAGAAAAAGTTTACAAAACGTTGCCGGCGTGATTTGACCAAAACCCAAGCGTACTTAAAAATATTTTAAATATAGTTCGTTCTTTTCTTCAGTGTGCACCAAGGCTGTAAGTAGCATAAATATTTACATTAGGCAAAGATGTGCACATTTCCGCTTAACTTTGCCCACATCATTAATTGGGAATTTTAAAATAACTACTCACAGATACTTAATTTTAAGCTTTGTATACAACATTTCAACAAGCTACAACATTTCATTAAGCCGAAAACACGACGCGTGAATCTTTCTTGTTCAAATTTTTTTGTAATCAAACAAAAATATTAAAAACTCGGGAAATGTTGGAGGATTTAACTGTATAAGTATTTATAATGTAATAACATACTTATAGTTTCGTGAAACATAGTTTCGTGATAAAATTAGTAAATACTAGGTCGTTACATATGAAACTGGCGTTTTGTAAGGGAGGAATATAAAGTCAGTTTTGTTAAATATAATATATTTATTTCATCAAAGTATGTACCATTGCACTATACACATATCTATGCAGTTTTGCCATCTCACAGGTAGTTCATTGATCCCTATACTAAAAAAACCATTCGGACGGGAATCAATAAAATCTTTAAAGGTATTTTAAACTGCCCCATCGGTGTCGAATATTTTCTCTTGCAAGGACATTCCAAAAAAAATAGTAATCTGTTGGAGCAAGGTCAGGGGTGTACGGTGGATGTCTTAGACATTCCAATTGGAGCTCCTCTACTTAGGTAGCCGTCTGTTGTGGAGTCAGCGGTCTAGCGTTGTCCTGAAGCAGAAGTGGCCTAGAGCGATTGATTGAGTGACATATTAAAGTATATCTAAAATAAAAATATTTTATAATGTATAACGTAATGTGGCTTCTTTGTGAGTTATTATAGTTTATGTTTTCTAAGATATTGGAAATGGATGTCATGGATGTCGGAAGAGCTAATCGAATTCGGCGGTCACGCGACCGAAACACAAACACTTTTGGATACTTTTACGAGATCTGATGTTTCCAACAGTGCGCAATTTATATTCAGAGGTTTAAACATTTTATTCAAGATAATGGTTCTGTGCACTGATCACGTTTAAAGAGATTGGCTGGCCAACCAGAGCTAGCAGATATGCAGGGTTTTCAACAAGAACTTTGTTTTATAAATCTGATTTAAACAAATAATTAAGATGACAATGATTTAAATTTTTATTGTATTAGAAAAAGTAAGTTTTAGCAATCATAAATGAAAAATGATATCAGACAAATGTCCACTACGACTACGGTTATAGATATCGATTCTATCATCAAAATTTTCAATCACTTTTTGGCAAAATGGGGTCTATTTCGTTAATCACGTCATGAATTTTTAATTTTAAGGCTGAAATCGAAATCTGGCTTCGTATAGACTCTTATATAACCCCACAAAAAATAATCGAGCGGTATTCCATCATATGATCGAGCCGGCCACTATACAGCTTAACTTCGTGAAATTATGCGATCGGGAAATTTGGTTTGCAATAAATTCATTGTTTCTGTGGCTGTGTGACTTTTGGCACCATCTTGTTGAAACCACATGTTAGTGATATCCATATAACCAACAATAGGCCAAAATTTAGTTGTTAACAGCTCTGGATAGCGGAATCCACTAACCGTAACCGCATTTCCAGCCGAGTTTTCGACAAAAAACGGCCTAAACACGCCTTCAAACCACATAGCGCACCATACAGTGACACGTTCAGGTTATAAAGGTTTCTCAACAATCTTTCTTTTATTTTCAGAAGCCTAAATGAGGCAATGCTCGTTGACGTAGCAAGACAAATGAAAATGGGCTTTGTTTGAAAATGATTTTTTCAGAAATCCAACTTGCTGTTTTGAATGAATTAAGTTAATTTACGACGATGTAAATGGCCGGTCGGTTTCATTTGTTGCACCACTTGCACCTTGTAAGGCTTAAAAGCCAGATCCTAACGCAAAATTCGCCATGTGGTGGTTGTGGTGGTCACTTGATCGACCGATCGAACACGCATTGGTGTTGGCACATTAAATACCGGAAATACCGGACCTGTCCATTTAAATTTAGTCACCAAACTCTTAATAGCAGTCTCAGAAGGACGATTATGCCGAGTTTTATGAAATTTAACGTCCTTTTATTGATCCACCATTTTCATAGCGAACTTTTATTATTTTAATGCGATTTTCGAGTGACATTGAATTCTTTGTCATATTTGCCCTACGGATCTTAATGTCAAAACTGTATGGTTCCGGTGTGACCTTATTGAAAAGCAAAGTTCTTGTTGAAAAACCCTTTATTATAACCCTTCAGAAATTTTAATTAAATGTTAATTACCCACTTACTCCTACCCTCTTTTTGTAATTCAACTATTTATTATTATTGAAAATAGTGAAACTCGTCTGTCTACGTTATCTTATAAATCTTTTTGTGTCTCGGTTTAGTTTTTTTTTGTGCTTTTGCTATATGTGAAGTCATTTTACTGGACCTCTTTCTCTATTTACTTGTTAATGAAATTTCTCTATTAACTTGTATAAAATAAAAACTTGCTGTAAGATTTCCTAACAGATATTAATAATAAATAAATTAGCACTGCTTGTCCCTATATGTTACAGTTAGGTAAATTCATCATACGATTAAAAAGTCGAGAGATATAAATTGTTCCTTAATATAGGTAGCGTATTGGTACTCTCTAAAAAGATTAACAGATGGCATGTTAATACTGGGTTGTTTAGCGATTAGATTTCTCATTCTAATGATAGATAGCACTTTGTTAAATCTTCAGTGGGGGTCAGCAATCTGCTTGGCAATCTGTACGTTTGTAATACAAAACAATGGTGTGCTTTTTCTGTACGTTTTAATTCAAATAAAAAAGGACAAAATTCATGCTGCATTTCCCCTGTTCTATTTAAAATCCCTCGGAGATTATACATGAATCGAGAGATACTTTGGGACAAGTTACGAGAAGTAGGGCCCCGCTGGATGGATGAGGCGATTTGCCGTAATTTATAGAGATGGTTGAGGTACATTGAATAACCAAAACATTGCCACTAGTTTTTTTGATAGATGGAGTGTCCCTGCTAGGTATAAGCACGTGTCAGCAATACACGTAGAGATATCAAAAATAAGTTAATCGATAAGCGATGTTACCTACAATGAAAATGTTTGTTTAAAATGTTTGTGAATACAACGAATGGGGGGAGGGCGACCCAGCATAAACATACATATGGAGTGGATTCAAACCTGGGACATCTGTATATGAGGCAGGGTTACTGACCACTAAGCCACTCAGCCGTCAATTGGCTTTGAAGATAGTATAACATGGAATACGATAAACCATTCTTAAAATATAAGTTCTAGGATCTTAGATTTTTTTGTCAGGACAGTCCTGAGTGGTAAAAGACTGGTCCATTTCTAAAAGCTATTAATCAACAAATTATTTGTGCAAGAACCCACGCTTCTAAAATCTACGTTTTCTTTTCTTAAGTTATTACCTATAGGAGTAATTTTGAGGTTAGAGATAATTACAAAAAAATGGGATAAACCAATACTTACAAATTGGCGATGTTAGTCGTCCATTGCAATATAGGTGATTTATAGGGTCTTCCAGTCCGACCTAATGCAGGTGATCTTGGTGGGAACGTTAACTAAATCCACGGTTTGCGGTTCGACCACCTACACGTTTAAGATGAGCGATATTATATGAAGCGCCCAACCACCAAAGTTGTGGAAGATCAAACCAATATTTGGACTATAGCCACTGTCTGGTTGAAAAACAACACGATCAGCTCCTTGGTCTGGAAGATCATTGATGCAAACAGACTGTTGCAATAATGCCATTTTATGCTACCTCATATTTTCCTGGTGCCTTAAAATAAAGCAATAAATTGTAGAAAATGCGTTTGTTTGTAAAAGCTTCCATAGCTAGATTAGTCTGACAAAAAAATGTATAATGTATATAAATGACTTATTTTATGGTCGAACTTTACCTTTTTGTCTATGGTGCCAAATAAAGGAACCATATAATTATTTAACTTTTATACAATATAATAATGTATTTATTGTGTTAAACATTTTTGAAATTTAAGGCTTATAAGTATGCACGTGTCGTCCGATAGTTGAATGATCCGCCTAGCTTGGCTTATCATGAAATTCCAGCATTTAGTTCACCATCGAAAATCGACATATACACAAGGGTTATAAGAACATACACTGTTTTCATGTTGAATTTTATCTCGTGCATAATTTAAGCAATAATTTTCAAGTTGTTATGTGATTTATTAAGGTTTGCACCATATGCACTTACGATTGTCAATATTTTTAAATTATTAGTAATAGGATCGAATGTGAACCGAAAGTTTTGCGAATCTTAAGGTTAATATTTACCACTTATGCACCTGAATGTATTCTTCTTGTTATGCATAGTTGTGTTTATAAAATGTATCCTGTACTAAAGCCTGCTCAACCAAGTTTGTAACTGATTTAACCATTATATATAAATAATATAATTACTTTTGTGGTGCCTACTTTACTTGCCTACTTTGTTACATGTGATTCAAAATTATTAAATACTAGACATATTTAGAATGATTCATTTTACGCTGATATGCGTAAAAACAGGTATGAATTGTAAAACCCGATCATATATACTATATTTTCTGGTTTTTTGTGAGCACTATAATCGTAGCGAGCAATAATTATATATTTACTTTTGTGCAATAGTCTACATAATATACTAATATTACTGATTTTTTTTTTATTGTCGGCAAGTTTCCTTCCTCCCAAGCACGGGCGTAGCCAGGTTTTAGAATCGGGGGGGGGGGGGGGGTTCAAGAGAATAAAACGACTAAAAGTACATAAAATAACCCTTATATAAGAAAAATATTAAAGATGTCAAAAATATATACACAGAAAAAATTAAAGGAATTGGGAGAGTCCTTTTTCGAGCAGTGGGACAGTATAAACTATAAGCTAAATAAAAAAATAACGTTCTCTTATATATCACAGAAACAAAGAGTATTACAAAATTAATCTTCTGTTTTTCTTTTTAAATATATCCACTACTTCACTCGCATCAATTTCTATCTCATAGTGAATGTTCATGAGGGCCAAGCCGTTCAGTCTGTTTTCTCTCGTTGTGTTCCGCAAGTAGTTTTTAAGTCTTCTTAGGCTTGAAAAGGTCCTTTCTGGGGTAGCAGTGGAGACAGGTATGGTAGCCAATATTTGCAAGAATGTATAAATATTTGGATATAGTTTTTGGTCACACTTATCTAAGCATTCCAAAGCTGATTTTGGAGTAGGGGAGGTGAGAGTCATAGCTGCTTTCCACACTTCAAGTTCTGCTTTGACGACAGATGTACATTTTTCGGGCAGCACTGCCGAGTACATACACAATGCCTCTTCGATTTCACAACCGGCCGCAAAATTTGACGGTAACACACCGGATAGTGCCGATACTACTTTACGGTGTTTTGTAAACCTCTCGATCAATTGTTGAATTGTATGGTCGAGAAATGGGATGAATAAATTTCGTTTGTAATACGTGGATATATCCGACGCAGGAATGTTAGGGCGATTCAACTGCCTTCCGACGCTACGTGGCATAAGCAGTATACCACCATTTTCTTCGAGCAACACCTTTGCTTCTTCATAGAGACGGAGGTACTCTTCGTCAACTTTATCTCTCAAAAGTTGCAAAGCATTAATAACATCATCCACGTGACTGAATGCTGTTATGAGGTCTGTGTTAATTGCCTGCAGTTGTTTTGACAGTGACAATGTGTAGCTCATGACTTTTTGAAGTATCACTAGGCACATAACAAAATTCGAAGATCGAAGTGTGTTAAGCAATTGGACGGCTTGTTGCGATGTTTCTTTATTGTGGATAGATTGAAGTTCTTCGAGAGCATGCACAATCGCTGAATAAATTTCCCTGAATCTTAGAACGGCTTCATGCTTGTGAACCCACCGTGTTTCGCACATCGCAAGCAGGCTTTTTTGGTGATCAGCCGGTAACAGATCCCGAATTTTTTCTTTCAGAACAGCAGTGCGTTGAGCCGAATGTCTAAAGTAGGATCCAACAGACTGCACGATCCCAACGCAATTTCGCACATCTACTTGTGAACATGAGTCAGCAATAGCAAGGTTGAGAGAGTGTGCACTACAATGTACATAAAGAGCAAGAGGGCATTCTTGACGAATATACGCTTGGGCACCGCGCAAATGCCCACTCATTGCTGCAGCCCCATCGTAACCTTGACCAACCACATGAGAACATTCAAGTCCATGCTTTTTCAGAGCTGTAATTATAAGATTTGCAAGACCGGATCCTGTCACGTCAATTGTTGGAATATATTCTAAGAACATCTCCTTAACTTTATGTTGTGTAACATCTTTTGAATCAACATATCGCAAACACAGCGAGACTTGCTCAATACGTCCAATGTCAGTCGTCTCGTCAGCAACAATTGTAAAAAATTTGGCTTCCTTTACTTCACCGATGATCTTATGTTGAATAATTTCAGCACAAATGTCAATAATTTCATTTTGGATTTGAGGGCTCGTGTAAAGGGCATTCTTCTGAGAAGTGAACAAATGCTCAGAAAGATCTTTATCCCCAGATTCGGCTGCGTACCGCAACAGTGCGCGAAAATTACCATCATTTTTAAGTGGTTGTTCAAACTCCGGTGAAATGTGGATCCGTCCCGAATCAGTTTTACCTCTTAAAGGTATACCTTGTTTGCCGCAAAAAATTACTCCTTTTACGATAGGGATGAGTTTCTTTCGGTTTTCCTGTTGCTGTCTCTTTCTTTCAGAAGACAACTGATCATCGACTGAAGAAGCCCGAGAACACATTATTTTTAGGAAATTATCTGCGAGTTCCGAATTCCGTTTGTGATATCCTGATTTTGCATGAGCTTCAAATATTTCTAGCGCATTTTTCCACTTGCAAAAAGGATCGGTTACAAGCTGGCCGACCCGCTGATAGCCCCCTTTACCTTCATCAAGCGAACGTCTCATTACGACGCAAATTCTACAATATGCTCCACTTTTATATTCAGAATATGACAACCAGGGGAATCTTTCCATCCATTTCATCTGAAAGCGCAGATTTCGTTTTGTATAAATGGGAAACTTATAATCTTTAGATGGAGTCCAAGGCTCTTTTAAAATTTGAGCCTTTAGATATTCATCCTCGATTTTGTCTTGATTCGCATAACAACCAACATCCAATTTAGCAGACTGAAAAGATGACGTAACAGGTGACTTGGCACTGCTGCTGGTTGGTTCCAGGATAAATGTAGGCTCGGTAGTGGTAGTCATGAAACAGGGCGCCGCCGGGGGCATCACCGACTCGGTCTCGACAGTGGATACTGCAAACGAAGTCAAAGGCTCGGTTGTCATAACAACTGTAGTGTCGGCATGCGAACTAGTTATTGGTCCCAAATACTCTTCTTTACGGGTAGCCGCTTGACCACACCACTTTTTCCAATACTCCATACCTTTAAGCTTATCGCCTTTTCTTTTGTTTTTCTCCATTTTCTCGTTCTTAACCTAAAATAATAAAAAAAATACTATACTAAGAGGTAATATAATTTACACATAATAGGCTGACTAGCCTTCGTTCCGCAGCTTCGCCTGCGATAAATTAATTTTCCCATATGAAAAGGTATTTTCCCTCAGGAATAATGTAGCATTCTAATGATGGAAGAATTTTTAAAATCAGTCGAGTGTATTTGTTAAGAACATAAACAAATACGAAGCTTTCCACTTTATAATATTAGTAGATATAGATTATGCTAAGTAGGTAATCAGGACAACGTATTACGATATTTAACTAAAATTACTTAGAGGCGTGGATGGCTTTAGTTTATTGATTCATCAAATAAGTCTCCAGGATAAAATCCAAATTCAAAGTTATTATTTCCAATATTAGTAGTAATTTTAATCCTTTTAAATCATTTCGTTTAATCAGGGATATAACCTTGCTGCAAAATTGCTATAAAATTCGTTAAATATATCTGAAAAGATGAAAATTTAGTTAAAAAAATACGTCAAATTATTCCTCTACACTGCACATTTAGAATTAGTAATTTAAATCTTATTACTTTTTACTTACCCTTGTATTTACACGACAAGTGTTTACTCCTGTGTTATCTTCAAGTCAAATCTTTTTAATGTATGTAGTGAAAATTCTAAACAACGTAGGTCAAATCATAAAAATATCAAAATAACTTCGTTTTCCCGCGCTCGGTAATTAAGTGAACGCGACAAGTGCGACGCGCACTTGTCGCGCAGCGCGTGGTGTACGAAAGTGAACGAATATATACGAAGATTACCGAATGCGAACCGACGGTGGCGCAGGAATCCAAACCACCGTATATTTTAATGTAGGTAATAGTTAGTAATCAATGAGATATGCCGCACGCCTGTTCTTATTTTAATTCTATGAATGTTAATATCTGAACTTTTCGGGGGGGGTTTGAACCCCCAAAACCCCCCCCTGGCTACGCCCGTGCTCCCAAGTATCCAAACGCGAACCATATTTGAGGGAAGTGCGCGACCTGTTCGACCTGTGCGAAGTGTTCTTTAGTGACAATGACGCTGTAGATATTCATCGGGGCGAAGAACTCGACGAACAGACACATTACACGTATTTAATTACAAATACCTACAAACCTGTTAATGAGAGGATTATACCCCAAGGGCTTTTTGCATCCAAATAATCGGATAGTTTATAATATGCTTTAGCACACAACTTTTGCTTTATAGTTTCTTTGAATTTGTTAATAGGAAGACCTTGGATATCCTCAGGAACCATATTGTAAAAGCGTAAACATTGACCCATGAATGAGATAGTGACTATGAAGCCTACTATTATTTGCTGCCAGTATATTTCTTCCTCTTGTGTTAACACTGTGCAGGTCTTTGTTTTTGAACAAGGCTATGTTCTTTTTTACATGCTAAAATTTTTAAAAATTTATTGTAAATCGAAAGTTTTTTTTTCCTTAAATTTACTTCTAAATGACACCCTTGGACCGACCTGATAGATAGCGCGAACGGCCCTTTTCTGCAAAAAAAATTTAGTATCGATGTCGGCAGCACTACCCCACAATTATATTTCGTCGCTTCATTATTCGATATGATATTTACCAGGTTGTCCCTCCATTTGCTAGGTAGCTGCGCACCTGTTGTTCTATTGTTTAAGTATACTTAAAATATCGTTACGTAATGCCGAAAAGAACTGCCCAAGCTCGAATCTTTATCAGAAGAAGAAGGTTAGCATTTAAATGCACCATTTGTCCATTTAATGTTTCATTTAATGTATGTATATACATTAGTTGTTGTAGTTTTGATATGCTTTGGGATGACTGCGCGTCAATAACTCTCACGTTTTCAGAACTAATTGCCAAAAAGCATCGGGGTTGACTGCGAGTCTTCAAGGATGACTTAAGCAATAAAAACGTTCAATATACATTAGTTGTAGTTTTGATACGCTTTGGGATTGACTGCGACTCAATAACTCTGACGTTTTCAGAACTAATTGCCAAAAAAAGCATTGGGGTTGACTGCGAGTCTTCAACGATGACTTGAGCAATAAAAGTCGATAACTTTGACGTTTTCAGAACTAATTTTATTTATTTTTGGCCAAAAAAGCATCGGGGTTGACTGCGAGTCTTCAACGATGGCTTAAGCAATAAAAACGTTCATTCTAATTCGAAATACTCGAGTGAGTTTTCGATAAAAAATATTTTTCATCTACCCTCGCTAACCTAAAACGTTACTTTAGGTAGCGAAAGTCATACCGCGGGCGTAGCAAGTGAAAGAGTTGCCGCTCCAGAGGTTCAGCTTCCGGAAGAGGAAGCTGGTGTTTCCGACGTCATTCCCGAATTGGGATCTGGACCTGTTCCTGGTCTAGAAGAACCGGTGTCGACTGATCCCGTTTTAGATCCCGGACAACTAATCCGAGACAATATCCGAAAATAGAGACAAGATGCTCACGGCTTATCAGCGGCAGCTTGGTTGCGGCATCAGAGCCATAAATAGAGGCATTGATATGCTCCTTAAAAGCGACGATAAGACCGGCGCTATAAAACACCCTAAACAACGGATGTCGACTACTCTGTAATTCGCACTACGCGTCTACACAGAATCGCGTTAAACTTGTTACACCGAGTCTAGATAAATCCTTACTGCACATGATCACTGATGGTGAATGTGATGAAACCTTATTTGGATCGATGCTGTCAGAAGAAATCAAAACTGCCAAAGCCATCGACAAACAGGGGCTTCAAATAAAGAGGCCCTTTAAACCTCAAAGGACGACGGTTCCTCAAACCAGCGCTCGCCCGTCTACTTCCCAGCAGGGAAACTGGTCAGCGCCTCGTCGGTACCCGGCGAACAGGGGGGGGGGCGGGGAGGCTTCAGCCAGACATATGCGCCAGCGAGCGGAGCCCGACGCCCTGATTTGACGCCCGGCCAGAGGCCACAACATGCGGGGCTGCAGGACAAGCCTCGTGCCCAAGCGCCAGCGTCCCATCACTAGCTAAGGTACGCCCTCACGCGGGTAGCCTTACTTATTTTTATTACTGTTGTTTAAAAATAACTAAAAACGAGGTAGTGTTAGATTGGATTAAGAACGGCTTTCCTCTACCATTTAAAATGTCAGTTACCCAAACTAATATACCTACCAATATTTTTTAACCCGTAGAAAACAATGAAATAGTAATTGCTATCCAAAAATTAATTGAACTCGGGGCCATATTATCAGAGTGTCAAACCCAAAAAATCCAATTTGTTTCTAGAATTTTTCTCACACATAAATATAATGGTGGCAAACGCTTCATTTTAAACTTAAAACAGTTAAATTAATTATGTCCGTTTGGATTGAGTAGCCACTCCAGATTTTTAAGGGCAGCTATCACCCTTATTTAGTAGCCCTGCAGATAATTTTGTAGGTCAAGTTTTGGAATTTGTAGTAAAATACATCAAAAGTTATATGACTCCAAAGGTGGCTCCTCAATCTAAACATCTAGATTGAGGAGCCACGTAGAACTCGTAATGTATTGAATGTAGGTTACTGAAAATTATGTATCATTTTGTATCTATAACGTAGGATATCTACTACAATTTTGAGCACATTAGTTCTAAAATTCAAGAAACTACAACACTTTTGTTGTGGCTCCTCAATCCATATACAATAGAGTAAATTTTTAGGAATCCTTTCGGTCACTTCATATTTTCGACATAATGACAATTTAGAAGAAGGTAAATCCTATAGCCTGCAATATGAATGAAATACTAAAACATGGTGGTTTCCGTAAACAAACGCATATTATTTGGCTCCTCAATCCTGACGTTTAGCAAACCAATAATTTACTATATTTACCTGAGATAACAACGAAATCAAAAGCCAGAGATACTAACATATAGTAGGCATGCCTACTAAATGGCTACATACAATTCATTGCTGTATTCCCGTAAACCCCGTAAACGCATATTGCGTTTGTTTACGGAAACCACCATGTTTTAGTATTTCATTCATATTGTAGGCTATAGGATTTACCTTCTTCTAAATTGTCATTATGTCGAAAATATGAATTGACCGAAAGGATTCCTAAAAATTTACTCTATTGTATATGGATTGAGGAGCCACAACAAAAGTGTTGTAGTTTCTTGAATTTTAGAACTAATGTGCTCAAAATTGTAGTAGATATCCTACGTTATAGATACAAAATGATACATAATTTTCAGTAACCTACATTCAATACATTACGAGTTCTACGTGGCTCCTCAATCTAGATGTTTAGATTGAGGAGCCACCTTTGGAGTCATATAACTTTTGATGTATTTTACTACAAATTCCAAAATTCAAAATTATCTGCATGGCTACTAAATAAGGGTGATAGCTGCCCATAAAAATCTGGAGTGGCTACTCAATCCAAACGGACATAATTAATTTATACAGACTGACCATTTCAAAATGGAGGATTATCGAACGGCCTGCAATTTTATATCATGTAATGGATTCCTAGCAACAATAGATCTCAAAGACGCATTTTTTAAGTACCTATAAGAAATGTTGACCGTAAATATCTAAGATTCGAATTTGAACCTTATGGTTCTAGAAAAAAGGTTATTTATCAATTCAACGGAATGCCGTTCCCTTTATCAGTCGCTCCACGCGTGTTTACTAAAATTATGAGGGAAATCCTAGCTTTTCTAAGAAATAAAGGCTTTAAATCAGTCTATAATTTAGACGATATTTTATGCATCGGGGATACGTATTATTATTATTTTGAGTTTTATGGCAATCAGCTGTTGTTACTACACAATAACTATTTCTGCCAATTTTAAGTATTAGTATACACACGTACTACACGAGGTTAATAATTTTGTAGCGATCAGCTGAGTAGAACTTGCAGTATCTCGAGCATTGAGTTACCTTGAACAATACAAAAACAGGGGGATTAAATAAGTTTTTACAGATATTTTTAACACAGAAGAGTATAATTTATAAAAGAGTCTGGCCATTGTTAAGAAGAAGATTAGCAATAGGGGATAACTTTTTAGCAACGGAGGACGGTAGTAGGATTTCTTCAAATTTTGAAAGAAAGTTCAAAACTAGGGAAATCAGGAGTTCCAAAAAATTGTCACTAGGGGAGCAGGAAGAAGTAGGGGGGAAGGCGTTACCAGATTTAGAAGATGGAGGGTTAGCAATAATTGCATTATGGGCAATTTCGTCATAGCCTGGAGATAAAGACGGACTGGGTTTTGATGGTTTGTATATAGTTTTTTTGTAAGAAAGATTCAGTGAAGGAGAACTTTTAGAAGCACCTGCGTACGATTTTTTTACTGAAGGGAAGAGGGATGATGCTTCCTTGAATGATATGTTCTTTTGGGACATGGTGATTTTAATATTCTTTTGCCGGGAATGTTCCGGGCAAGATTTGTCAGCTGCTAAATGAGGGCCTGAGCTTTGCAGGCAGGAAACTTCAGAGGATGCAGGACAAGAGTCACCTGTGTGAGACTGTGCACATCTGAAGCAACGAGCACTGGATCGGCATTGGGCTTTCACATGGCCAAATCTACAACAGTTTAAGCATTGTATGGAAGGCAAAATGTATGGATCAACGGTTAGTGATGAGTTAAATATAAACACTTTATCAGGTAAGCATTGCCCAGAGAAAGTGATCACTACAGAACCTGTGGGGGTCCAAGTTGAACCAGACTCCATGGACACTTTTCTGTTTAAGCGACGCGCCTTCAAAATTGTTACATCACCTTGGCTTGTGGAGATTGTTGATACAACTTCCTCCATTGACCAAGAAGTTGGGATCCCGCGGATCAGCCCCATTCTAGTTATATTATATGTAGGAATTAAAGCTATATAGTTATGAGATTTAAGACTCGGGTTTCTGAGAAACTCATTTGCTGCACATGCAGATGAGAATTCCACAGAGACCCGATTTCTACCAACACTCTTTATACCATCATTTTAATATTTTTAATGTTTGATGTAAATAAAAATTTTCAAAAATTTAGATGATTAAATGTACTGCCTGACTTAGGGTGAGTTTCTGACCTGAACACATGAACAATGAAAGGATCTTTGTCAGAGTGATGGTAAGATTTTTCTTCTAAAAGACTTGGGTGAGTGTAAATAAGGTTATTGGTTTGAGATGGAAGAGCATTCGAAACAGATTTTTTAGGAGTAGGGGACGAATCCCGATTTATACTCGGACGTTTTCTTGTTTGCACATGTTGAGAGAAAGCGTCAGGGGAGTTGTTGATATCAGGAAACAGGATTGGGTCTGGGGGCTTGGGAGGGATTGGAACACAATCCATGCTCATTAAGAGCTAGAAAATTCATACAACCACTTACCAGGCGAGGAAGAGAAAAGCAGAAACACTTAAAATACCTCAATGTTGATAACAAAATCACCAAAAAAAACCGACAATTAACGAAAACCGTGTGTACACCGCAAACGAAAAATTCGGGGGCTACGTATGACGAGGCGTTGCTAACGTCAACAAAACGTCACGGTTACGTAACTGTCTTGGGTTTGTCATTAATTATCATTATTATCATTAAGACTTAATTCAAAGTTTATTCTAGAATCGATAGCTGAAGAATAACAAAGCATTTAAAATTATGGTTAAAAATACTTGTGTAAATTAGAGATTACCTTTGAAAGTTGTTTTTGTGTTTGTTAAAGTTCAGCTAGGAATATTTCTTATTTCAATAATAAAACTTCTGCTCGCTGTTAAACCATTTATTAAGATAAGATGTTTCATTTTTCATTAGATGATGTGGGCAGACCGCGTTTGTACCTTGCCGATGCCGAAGAAGAAATCCCTTTAAAATCCCATTTTAAAGTATGGCAGGTTATACATGAATCTGGATGTCATCCCTACCACTACACTCCAGTCTAAGTACTCGAGGAAGGCGATCCTATGAGAAGAGTACAATTTTGCAGATTTCTTCTAAATTGTGACATTGAAGACCCAAATTATTTGAAAAATATTTTATGGACGGACAAGTCTAAATTTGATGAAGGTGGAATAACCAACTACCATAATGTTCACCATTGGGAAGAAAAAGTCGTCGGAAACCCAAAATATTGCCAAAAGGAGCCTAAAGGGTCTCAGAGAAGGATATCAGTAAATGTGTGGATGGGAATCATTTATAACAATTTGGGGAACATTATGAAGATATTTTACGAAATACTTTATTTGATTTATTACAAGACATAACATTGGCGACCTTGCGAGCAATGACATTCCAACACGATGGATGCCCAGCACATTACAGGCACCAAATCAGAAACTGGTTAGATGAAAATTTCCCCAATAACTGGATCGGCCGAGGCGGATCAATACCATGGCCAGCAAGAAGCCTAGATTTGACCCCCATGGATTATTACGTATGGGGGCATTTGAAATCTTTAGTTTTCTAAAACAATCAGCCGTTTTCAGATGAGGAAGTATTAAAAAGAGAAATAATTACAGCAGCTGACCAAATTAAACTAACGAGTGGTACAATCGAAATTAAGGAAAAGGATGCGAGTTTGTGTGCGAAACCAAGGCAGTCATTTTGAAATTGAGTTATGACATTATTTTTTTCTAAATTAATATTTAAGTTCATTTTCAACATGACTACGTTCGTTTTTATTCTGGTTAAAAGGTGAAAAGCATAGCAGGTAGTCTTCATACAAAAAAACTAGGAATTATGTCTATGGTTAGAACTTTTTGATAATGACAGCTCCGTTGCTACTTTTCGAGCGAACAATTGTCATATGTCACTTCAATGTGAATGATGACTGATAACACTAACTTTGTTCAATGAATGATGTACGGTTTTAGATTATTTTTCAATGTTTAATTGTTAAACCTTCTTTTATTAATACTTGAAATTGGCAGTAATAGTTATTGTGTAGTAACTACAGCTGATTGCCATAAAACGCAAAATTGAATTTAACTTTCAATCAATCAGCTCGATCTGCCATCACGGTTTCAATGATTGACGAGTGAAGAGTTTGCATTGATCAATTTTCGTAACATAACCTCTCAATTCCCAAATATAGTAATTAATTTGCGTTCATGGTGCTTCACAATGTATGTGTGTAACACAACAAGTGATGGTAGTGAATGAGAAAGTGGGCGAAAAGACGTCATTTTCCATCATTTTCCAAGAACTGAGATAGGCCTTTACAGTGTATACCGTGTCTTTGTGCTAATAGTGTTATCTTACAAGGTTTAAGTGTGGTAGAACTTCGTAAATTATTTGTGAGCCACAAACATTTTGAGAAGAATAGTTTTCTGGGTTACTCAATTACAATAACGGTGTTTAATTGGTGTAACATAATTAACAGAAAATTAAAAGGTACTGATGTCTCGCATCTAGAAAATAAAAATTTACCTTCCATGCAATACAGACAAAGCATATAAAAATATAAACTACAGTTAAAAAAGAAAGTCAAATATACAAGTCCTTTATTTATTTTACCTTCTTTATCTTTTAGATTGTTAAAATATCTCGTAGAATAGAAGAGGGGCTTTCGCGCTGCCACAATGGCATTACACCAAAATACGTGCCGTCATTTTAAAATAAAACGAAGGACAATCTAAATAAAAAAAAAATAGTTGTGTAATTGAAAAAGTTCGTTGCTAGTGTTGTAGTTAGGAAGACGTTCGTCTGATGCGTAGCATCACTAATTAGTTTGTGGGTAAAAGGGAACTTATAAATCTTTTATTTTTTTCTACCTGCTTTTCAAAAATTTTAAAAATTTTCTTTTGTCCTTGAATTTGGGTGCATTGTGCTTAAAAAAACGTTGTTCTTGTACATTTTATGCTTTAGCTATGTAACTAGATCGTCATAAATAAAAAAAAATTAGATTTTAATTAAATAGGATTTTTTCAAATAAACACTAAAATTAAAATATCTAAATAATGGCTCACTTTCGCATATGAGTGTCCACACAAAAAATGATGCAAATGACCTGTACTATAACCCCTTAAAGGATTATGCTGTAATAAAAAAGCTCTTAAATAATAATTGGTCTTTACCTATGAAACTGCCGTTTTGCCGTACTGGCCATTTCAAATGAAAATATTTTTTTTTGACTGATAATTCTAATTTCAAATTAATTTTATTTGACAAACATGGAATTCTTTTTCTAAAATCGTCATTTGTTTAATAGTTAGTGTTTTGTTTTCAACGCATTCGAACATTTTTCGTCATCATGGATAAGTTAAAAATTCGAGTAATTATGGAGTATGAGTACCGTCGTGGCAGCAAAGCGGCACAAGCGGCACGCAACATCAACGACGTTTACGGAGCGAACACTACAAACGAACGCACCACCCGTTATTGGTTTACCCGCTTCCGTTCTGGAAATTTTGAACTGAAAAATGAATACCGTGGTCGTCCGAAAACTTTGGTCGAAAATGACGAATTAAAGGCAATTGTGGAAGCTGATGAAACTCAATCCACGGCTGAATTAGCAGCAGCTTTCGACGTTAGCATCAAAACAATATTGGTCCATTTGCGTCAAATTGGCAAGGTAAAAAAGCTTGACAAATGGGTACCCCACGAACTCAATGACCGACAGCGCGAAGTACGCGTGGAGACGTGCCTTGCACTGCTCAGCAGGCATACAAATGAAGGAATTCTGAACCGCATTGTTACTTGTGACGAGAAATGGATCCTGTTTGACAATCGTAAGCGCTCAGCAAGTTGGTTGGACCCTGGTTCAGCACCCAAACAATGCCCTAAACGAAAACTTACCCCTAGAAAAGTGATGGTCACTGTTTGGTGGTCTAACGCGGGTGTAATTCATCACAGCTTCTTGCCAAACGGGACAAGCATTACTGCAGATGTGTACTGTGAAGAACTGAACACAATGATGGAGAAGCTCGCACGTCTCCAACCAGCTTTGGTCAATCGTTCGGCTCCACTGCTCCTGCACGACAACGCGCGACCTCATACTGCACAGCAGACGGTCTCCAAGCTACAAGAGTCGGGGTTGGAAGTTCTCCGTCATCCGCCGTACTCACCAGACCTTGCGCCTACAGACTTCTACTTTTTCAAGAATTTGGATAACTTCTTGGCGGGAAAAAAACTCAATACCCGAGAGGCAGTACAAAATGCCTTTGAATAATTTGTTGCCTCCCGTCCAGCTGATTTCTTCAAGAAAGGCATCAATAAGCTACCAATGCGTTGGCAAAGATGCATTGATTGCATGGGTGATTATTTTGATTAATAGAAATAAAAAATATATAAAAAAATTACGCTTCATTTATTTCGTGAAAAACGGCAATTTCCTAGGTAAAGACCTAATATATATATATATGTGTGTCTGTGTGTGTTAAGTTTACTTATTATTGTCAAACAGGTATACATTGTAGTTAAGAGCCAGGAACCTACTCCTGTAAACTCAACTGTATTTCTTGGCCATAACCTTAGCCAAACTCCAGTGTGGACATGTTGATGGTTTAGCGAAAAGGCTAGGCTCAGCCTCATCTGCTGTTAAAAAAATGAAACAAAATTTCAAATGAAATAATTGCTTGATTAGTCTACCTAGCCACTTAAGGCATTCTGTTGTGGGGGAGTGCTGCCGACATCGATAATTAATTTTTTCTGCAGAAAAGGGCCGTTCGCGCAATCTTTCAGATCGGTCCTAGGGTGTCACTTAGAAGTAAATTTAAGGAAACAAATACTTTCAACTCACAATACATTTTAGAAAAATTTTAGCATGTAAAAAAGAACATAACCTTGTTCAAAAACAAAGACCTGCACAATGTTAACACAAGAGGAAGAAATATGCTGGCAGCAAATAATAGTAGGCTTCATAGTTATCGTATAACCTTTTGTTATTGTTAGAAGTTGGATGGGCGTCATAAATAATAATTTGATTGGACCCCACTTTTTGCCCAATAATTTAAATGGTGAGTATTATGAAGAATTTTTGAGGAATGAGCTGAGGCCATTGCTTGAAGATGTGGAATTGGTAACAAGGAGACAAATGGTATTCCAACACGATGGTTATCCAGCGCACTATCGAATTACTGTGCGGCAGTGGCTGGATACCTCGCTCCCAAGGCGTGGGATTGGCAGGGGACCGATTCGTGATTGATTTTTGAACGATTCGATTTGATTTTTACATGAAGTTCCTTGTTTATGTAACGCCAATTCAGTCTGTCGAAGTCCTGAAGAAAATATAATCGAAGTGGCCAAAAAATACGACACTCTTTCACTTCAAGAGTGACAGTGACAGAGATAAGGAAGCGTGTGCGGGCATGTACTCACCGTAGGGGAGATCACTTTGAACAAGATTTGTAAAACGTGTCGTAAAATTGAGTAATAAAGACTTTTTTTTTAATTTCCTTTTTATCTTTACACTTTACCTATCATCATGTTGTTCAATTTTTTCTGAGAATCTTTTTCTTTTTTGTAAATAATATAATGGTTTTGGGTAGCTAATAGAACAAGGAAGTTTTTCGAGTAGTTTGTACGGTTAATGTACTGTTGAGTTTTTAAAAGAAATACAGTTTTCTAATTTGGTCAAAATTAGTGAATCAAAACAAAATTTTATAAGAATTCACTTGCTATTTTAAAATTTTCAATATTTGTGCCAGTATTAGTATTAATAAATGTTTGTATTGGTAACTGATAAAAATTAAACAACTTTATACAAAACACTAGTTTTTTATTCATTTAATTTTTTGTAGTTAATTCGGGATTTTTGAACAAAAGTAAAAATATTGAATATCTCGATAACGAGCCTCCTTGGTATATGGGACATTATAGTTAATTTTGTTGGAAACTAGTTGCATTATCACATCCCAAGAGGAATACGTCGAATTACAAGTCACCCTGTATAAATATCAACAACCATGACCTGTTTACAAATATTTGTATTCATCACACAAATGAATGCCCCAGCCAGGACTTGACCCGATGACCTCCGCCGTATGAGACATAGCTACTGACCACTACGCTACTCGGCCGTCCAATTTGGAAGTTAAAGATTTTTTGAAATAGGTAAAAAGAAATACCTTCCAGGATATTATGAAGTATAAATTTGGTTCTTATTTTAGTCCTCACTATAGCAATGTATTTGACTGTTTTACAGTTCAGTCATCTGTCTCTCGCTTCAGAATACGAAGGGACGGGTCCTGGTAGCTGCTTTTACAGGGTGTGCCAAAATACTACGACAAGCCGAAACGGGACGATGGGATGGAGGGCCATCGTTATAAAAATATCATTTTGGAGTCCTGATAAACGGCGACATCTTTTGATGTCACTTACCAAGGCACCCTAGTACATTTTTTTTCAGGAGGCTCTGTCAAAGTCGAAATATTTTCAAAACGTTGAATTCATAGTTTGTCAAAAAGTGTTATTTCTTAGAAACTTCTAAAGAAAATGGGATAGATTTTTTTGTGATTTTTCTGATGATGGTTACCATCTTTGCTATCGTCCCGTTTCGGCTTAATGTTGAATTGTGGGACACCCTGTATGTTTTATTAAAACTTAATTACGAGATGGCTGTATAATAGGTTTATTGAACGTTTTGATGCTGTTAGTTTTGCTTCACTGACATTTGTTCGATTTAAGTAGCCGGTCTATTGTCTCATTCCTAACAACGAGTAATACTGAGAATTCTTAAGTTTACATCATTCACTGACTTCAATTAAAGAAATGTTAAATAAAAAACCGTCCCTAATCTAGCTACCTAATCTATATTACTAAAGGACAACAGCAGAAATGAATAGCAAATACTTTGCTCATAATTTACATTTCAAATAATATTTCGAATCCAGCCGTATATCAAAGCTGTTAATGCATTCCAACGAACACGGTTTTAACTACTGCACAGACAAATGTTATTGACATAGTATTCAGTTTTCTTAAAATTATACAGTATTTTATGATAGTATACCTATTGCGAATTATAATCATTTCACCCGCAAGGTATTGCAAATATGTTACGAAAGGGGCGGTTAAGTAGCGTCTTATTGTTCATATTATTTAAACGTTATACGGCATGTTTTAACTTGATAGATAGGACAAACGTATAGGAATATACGGAGTAGTGAGAGCTATAGTAATTAATCTTCTTGCATTTCGCAAATGCATGTCGAATTGTATGTCGATCCTTTAAATAAATGAAATGCATAGCTGCTTTGTTAATTTTACTCAACCACCCATTGAGTTATGTTATACCATAACATAAAGCGTATTTAGTAGTAAATATCCAAAGTATTTTTTTAGACCTAATAAAATTTAGAAACATTGTTGTAATATGTTTTAAAAACCATTTATTTTATTATTGCATGCCACTTTAATAGCTTTAGGTTGCAATTGTTTATTTATTATACAAGGAAACTGACACTTAAAGCCGCATCTTTCTTTTTTCTAAACCGTTAGCAAAATTACAGGTGCACCAAACACGCGCATCATACGCGTCTACAAGTAATATACATTTAATTCAACAGACACTTTAGCTTGGGGTCATTTAAAAGTACCTAAAACAGGTTAACAGAATATTCAGTACGGTCATTTTTGTTTGTATAAGTTTTATTTGGTATTATTTTGTAAAAATTAAGAAATTATCTTTAATAGCAATGTCAACATTCTTAAAATATTATTCATTTAACATTATTTTGTGAATAGTTGTTTTATGTATTTCGTTTTTTATTGTATTAATTTTTTAAAATTTTTTAAATGTAATGTTATGTAGTAAATGTTAATGTAAGTCTAGAATATTATAAAAATGTATTTGTATAAGTCTTATTCTGTTTTATTGTAAAAACACAAGTACGTTTTATTTGTAATTCAGTATCATAAAGATGATTATATTTCTAAAGGTTTTAATGAAATCATAAGAATTAAATGACTTGTAATACTAAAAAAACAATATATTTATACGATTTTTAATAAGTTACACTAGTACAACTAAATATAATTAAAAACAAAAAGGTATGTTAGAAATAATTTTTAATTTAAGTTATTAATTTTAAGTAAAAAAAAATAAGTATTTTCAACGTGAATATGTAAAATCTTTGTAGGTTAAATTATATCTTAGCTTTTTTCATTTTTTTTGCTTTCTATTTTGTTTTTTTTTTATAAATCTCAAAGTTGATAGTCTCTCAATCTTTTTTTCTTTTTAAATATCAAATATAAGAAAGTTAAACTAAACTTTATTTGGATTTTTATTTTACTAAGAGATACACGTACCTACTCCAACCGTTATACTTAAAATTATTACAACAAAAAGTTATGATTCACTTTTCACATCCATTCACTGCAGTCGGTGCAGGACCTTGCTGGGGTATTCTAAACCAGATCCACCGCTCATTATTCAACATGTTAAACCATTGCGTACACTACGAATAGATTGGAGAGTACAGGAAATAAAGATTAAGAAGAAAATTCAAGGGTTGCCATTGCCTACTCCGTCGTTTTCTCCAGAACAGAGAATATTTGGGTACTCTGAACAAGTAGGGTATGTAGGGTACATACACTACAGAATGGATTTTGAAATCAATAAATACGCTGTTAATTGATTGGAGTGATCAGGAAAACAAAGAAGTCAATGAAGAAAATATGATAGAATTGTCTTTATCTCCTTCAGTGTCGTCCCCAAATTACAAAAAAATTGTTTTGTTGAAATATTTATAATAATCAATAAAGTTATTTTTCATCTTATTTGGTTGTTTCTTTTTTTGCGTACCAATTTCGGTAAAAGTACCAATAAATAAATGACTTTTATTTTTAGTTTCTAGTACACCATTTAATTTAATATAAAAATACAGTTTTGAATAGTTGACTTAAAATTAAATCATTACAAAAAGTATCATCAGTAATTATGATTAGAAAATCATACATTGGTATTTTGTTAAGAGCCTTTATACAAATCAACGCTCTCCCGAATCGGTAAATGGCAACACGCACACGTATCCGTTACACGCACACATCTGTAGTGCTGTATGATACAGTCGCTGGCCGTCAAGTAGCGCGTCTGCATAGGTTTTGATACATTTTCAAATATGTTTGACTTATTTTACGTTATTATATTTTACTTTTGATTCATAGAAATATAAATTTATGTAATTTATTACTTGAGCTATGTTTTGCAAAGTAAGATATTTAAATTCCTAGTTAGGATAATATGGGACGAAATAAAATTGGGGTACAATAAGACCTTAACGAAGAGATTGATGTCATTAATATATAGACGTTTGTTATGGTAGTTATGATTCAAGATTACTTAATAAAATAAATTAAATTAGGTGAAAAAAATATGATTTATTATTATACATTACAGTGGCAAACTTTAGGATCCACTTAAGGTGCAAAATGGTATAGCAGATTGAAAATGACTAGAGCTATTAAATTGACTGATTACGTTGACATATATTTTACACTGATAAATAATAGCGATAAATACCCTGCAGTGTGTCGACAATGAGCTGATGATGATTACTTTTTACTGGGTACTTAAAAGTTCAGACTTTTAATTAATTTACAGTGTAAACTATATGTGCTAAAATCGGAATATATACACCTTCTTCACATTAAGCTCATAATGTTAACTGAAGGTAACTCAGTTAACTTGCGGTGTTAACTGATATTTTCTACGTTTAAGGCTTTCAGCGTTATTAGCAGCAGAACCACATTGTATACTAGTTGTAGGAAGATGGGAAGCCGCGAGAGTGTCTACGCAGGTTGCATCCCACACCAGCGGCCTACCCATCCTCCACGGGACCAGAGTCATGCCATCAGGCCGCTTGCCATCGTCACGCAACAGTCTTAACGGTTCAAGAACCGAGGGAGTATTGTAGGTAACAAGAGCCCGATGGATGTCATTTAAACTGGCATGGCGAGATATTCTGCCTGCGAAAACATGAAAGGCCACGGCGACCGAGCTCATCGACCAACACGCCACAGCGGCAGAGGTGTCGAGCACACAATTTTATTCCTAAACGTAAACTACAGGCAAGCCTAAAGCTATGGTTGTCAAAAAGGGTTCCCAAGTTAGATGACGGAAGCGCCTGCAACCATAATCCAGAATCTCAAGAACCCAACGCTAGCAGACGAGCGTGCTCTGTTAAATTAAGCGTATTTAATTGTTTGTTCCACTATATAATAAAATATAAAGCACGTCGTCCCACTGACGCTGTGACGCGGGAGTTTGTGGAACTGCTGAACTGTTTGATACAATATTCCAGTGCGTTTCGGCACCCGAAAGATGAGAAATCTCGCCTCTAAAAGAAGAGGAAATAATTTTATTGATAATATCTTTATTACTGAAAATCAAAAAAGGCTGGCAAAGCTAGAGAAGAAATTTTCGAGTTTCTAAACCACCGAAGCGCGCTGGTAAACTGGCTTGATCCCAGGAATGAGTATCAAAGTGTATGTTAAGAATATTCGAAATAGTTGACTTCATTTTTTCATCGAGAACCGAAAGTAAATTGATGTGTCTCCAAAATTTAAATTATTTTATTAAAATTATATTATAAAATTAATTAATTAATTATATTATATTGTTTCCTACCTTTATTGCCCATTTTAAAAGTTGGTGGTAACTACACTCGTGTTTAAAATAAAATGGTGGTCTTGGTAAAACTTTATCTTTTTATATAAGTGTAATTTAATACATATTACTCCGATGATGGAGCAAGTCAGAATGTCTTAATTTTTTTTCTTTTATGTGAAACATAATATTCAAATATATTTTCTTTTTAATTTATATCGACCTCTTTACTGCTACATCATAGAATTCTGACGTGCTTCCTAAGGCTTAGCCGTCACGAAGTACCTAAAAACAAAGACTTTTATAGATTTGTGTGTTACTTATTAGTAAATAATACTTGGAAAAATGCAGTACCTCAATATTAAATTTATTGTTTATAAAAAAAATATTTATACCAAAAGTATCAAAATTGATGGCAAGCGTTCGATATTTACGACGGAGTACGATAGCGCTGGGCGAAAGCACGGGAAAAAAAGCGATACGTCCACAATCTGGAAGGCCTCGGCCGGTACTAAATAGAAGCAGCGCGTGCATTAGATTTTATATCAATTTTAGACATTTTTTAAAATGATTTTTAGAAGTATTTTTAAATGGACTTGAATAATATTTCTGTTGTCTTTGTAAGTAATTCAAAGTAAAAAATATTATTATTGTTACAATACAAGTGTATCGAAAACTGTGACAAACTAGCTTTGATTTTTATGTTTTAGCCTTTAAAAAAATAATATTTTATACTATTTTCTCTATATACTCTTTTGACGACAATACAGAGACCATAGCAAACTTTTCTATTTCCGTTTGTATCAGTTACTTTTATACTTATCGAACGGCAAAATACGCATGTTTCATCGGATTATTAGAAAAGGCGTATGAACAATGAATTCCTTATAAAAAACTATCTGAAGAAATGAAAATTTGTTCAATACATGTTTTAGACGATGAAATTTCGAATAATTTGAACTCATATGTGTAATATTGTGATCGGTAACGAACACTGAAAACTCCTAAAATTGCACGATTTTGTATGAACGCTATTATGTTCTTTGGAATCTGTCTACAATACTAGCTTTAATGTCTGGATTATTTGTGGTATAGTAATTAACATTGTTACTTTAAAAAAATTAAATTACATCTTTCGATGCAAATTCCGTACCTTTATCAGATTTGATTGTATATGCGTTGGTGTAGCATTGGCTTCTTTAAATATACTCTGAAAGCACTTTTTGATGGACTCAGAATTTTTTTTGATTGCTCTTGCAAAAGCATATTTACTAAAAACATCAATAACACAATATAACCATCATTTTATTGACTGCAAGATCGCATATCACTTAAATCTGCTTGCCATAAAACATTAAAATTTGAAAACTTTTTATGAACTGGTTTATGTAATGTATGTCTCTTGTTTTTGTAACCATTGTTGAACTTGTTTTTTGTTCATTTTACCCCTTAAAGCATTTGCCAACTTTTTAGCGCTACTGTACCCCGCTGGATGTGAAACATCATAGTAAATTTAACCTATATACAGTATGGGTTCCATCTCTCCCAATCACGTTTCCTCCAAGCTTTTTTCAACGGTTCCGATGACAAAGATCTTCTGTCTGATGTTGATGGTGTTTCATGAGGTTGTAGCGTATTTTTAATTTCTATTGTGCTATTTTGCAGGTACTCATATATATCAGGATTACCGTTATATCTGATCGGTACTTGTATAATTGATAACACTTTAAGACAAGAGTCGCTTCCTATTGGTGTGGGACGTTTTAATTTCCTCAGTGTGTTCTTAATCAATTCGGTGATATTACTGAATGGAATATATTTGAATGTTCTTTAGAATTGAATCTTGAATTATTACAGTATCATTTTCATCGCATTGTACTTTTTCTTTATTTTTTGTAGGTTAACAATTCAGCAATGTTTCAGCCCTCTTGACAACGTTTTGGTATAGACTGAATGATTGCTGGAACCGAATACGCGTCTTTCCGTGGAATATAACTCTAAACGCTTTTGTGTTCTTTTTAACTATGGAGTAAAATAATTTTAAAAGAGTATTTATTTTTCATCATTGATGTGCAAATATCTTTGTAACGTTTGAAGGTATTTTTTCACGATCATCTCCTTTACTTTTTATATTTTTTTGCATTTCACCATCCAAACGAGATAAAGTTTCTTCAGTTGGGTTTTCCCTTTCTTTGAGTCTTTCCAGTGCACTCGATTCAATCAATACCATTTTTTTACGTTAGACATATTGTTTTTACTTAAGGAAAGAGTTACTGAACTCAAAATAGTACTTGAAACAGCGCTCAAGATTACAGTTAAAAATGCACCATCTTTTTGTATAATAATTAGTTTGTTAGATTTAGATTTTTAGATTTAAATTAATATCCAAAGGGAATCCTAATTTTCCTAATGTTTTCCTGTGTTTTTTGATTATACTCTTATCTTTTAGTGGTAGGTACTTTTTATTTTAATAGATTAAAAAAAATTCAATTAAGCTTGATCCCCACAGGTTTTGAGTAGCGCTGCTCTATACTTTGGTTTTAGCGAATGTAATGATTGTAATAAGTTTTCATGTTTTCAACTCGACCAAGCATCATTTTAAGACTAAATAAATTTTATTGTGTTTTAAAATATATAAGCCGATTCAAATTTCATTCAAAAAATTTCAATTTACAAATATTGAAAGTAGATTCACTTGTATCTTTTAAATCAATTTTTTCTTTAAGAAAATTTTAAAGAAAATCACAAAGATTTTTTATTTCATCATCATCACACTTTTCAAATAATTGTTCACGATATTGTGGTTTGATTATTTTCAATACTCTCAATAAATTATTGAGGTTTGTAGATTCAGCTTGAGTCATTATTAAGAACTGATGACAGTCGATTTTTTTTGTTGCCCTCCACGAGGGCAGGAGGATAAAAATGCTCTGACGCATACCCCGCGCGCGCGAACGATGTTATGTGGGACTCGCTCTGAGCCTACCAGAACCCTACCCACTAAAAATCCCCCTGAATGACTCGTGCAATTTTTGCGTCAGAGCCTTCATCTGAGCGACGACCAATTGGAGAAAGAGAGCGCGCTAGCGGGGCCCAGAAGAGGTCACCCGCTGGGAATTACATAGCACTGAAGGTGCTCAAAGCACTGAAGGTAAATTCATAGCACTGAAGGTGCTCAAAATGAAAAATAAAAATTGAATTAATTCGAATTTAAATTAGAATCAAAAGTTGCGGCCTGAAGGGCTTTGAGATCTAGTGTTAGTTGCGTTGCTACGTTCGTGTGCGTGTTTCTCAGTTTAGCGACTTTGAACTTCGAATCTATGGCAGGGGTTATAATACGACACTGAATTTCGAACTAGAGGCTTGGGGTGGGTTTCGGAGCGTATGAAGAACGCTTTTGAGGGTGTTTTGAGGTGCTGTTGCACTTTAGGTAGTTTAAGATCTCTGTGCAGGTCCGCGTTACGCACGTACCAAGGTGCGTTTGTGGCCCTGCGGCAGAAGAGATTTTGAACTACCTGCAGTTTGCGCAGGATGGAGGGTTTGGCGTGGGCAAAGATTGGTGAGGCATATGTCATGACGGGTCTAACGCAGGTCTAATAAAGTGTACGTTTGTTTCTGAAAGACATCTTACTTTTTCTACCTAACATACTATATAGGCGGCCTAAGTAAAAACGGGTGAGTTTCGTTACTCTATTGACCTGTGGCTTGAAAGAAAGCGTCTGGTCTATGGTGACGCCTAAGTATTTGGTACTGCGCTTCCAAGGGATGGGAATACCTAACATTCTAACGTGCAGATTGTCAGCGATACGACGGCGTTTGCAGTCGAAGTAAACCGCAGAACTCTTGTCTGGGTTCGCGTCGATACGCCATTATTCAAACCATGCACCGAGGGTGTTTACGGCCTTTTGGAGTCTGGTGATAAGACCCGGGACACTGAGGCCTTTGGTGTAAAGGGCGGTGTCGTCGGCAAAGAGGGCGAGTTCAACGCCTTTCGGCGGGACGGGAATGTCGTTAGTGTACACGGTGTACAACAGAGGGGCGAGGACTGAGCCTTGAGGGACTCCAGCCTTTATGAGACGAGGCGCGGAAAGCGTGCTTTCATGTTTGAAACGAAACGTGCGGTCTTTGAGAAACGACGCAAAGTAGTCAAACTGGGCGATCCGGTAAGCCTATTTTGTACAGTTTATACAGGAGACCGCTTTGCCAGAATTTATCGAAAGCCTTGGCTACGTAAAAGAAAACTGCGACCATTATAAAACGCTGCGGATAGAAACCGTCGAGTATGTACTCGACGATGCGATGGACTTGTTGAGGGCAGGAGTGCTTAGCGCGATAGCCGAACTGATGGGGAATTATGACGGGATCGCCATTCGTTGGAAACAGATGGTTCCGGATTCGAGAGAGTATGACTCTCTCGAGAAGTTTAGACACGGCCTTGAGGAGGCTGATGGGTCTGTGATTAGCCGGGATATTCAGAGGTTTACCCGGCTTGGGAATGCCTATGACTGTCGCTTCTTTCCAAGCTTTTGGAAAGTAGGTAAGGTAAAGGCAGGCATTGAAAATGATAGCTAACAAGGTAAGCACCTGTTAAGGCAGGAGCTTAAGTGCGTGGTTGGACATTCCATCCGCACCCGGAGCATTTTTGGACTCTTGACTTCTAATGAGAAGTGAGATTTCATCATTAGAGGATGTGACGTGGTCGGTGGTGATGGGGAGAGAGTCCCTGCGGAGGTCTTCGTCTCCCTCGAGTTGGAAGATCATCAGAAATGTTTGACGGGATGATCAGCGCAAGTGGAGAACGCCTACCGCGGTTGGAGTGCATCTTATGCCGGACCGCGGCCTTTTTGCGGAGGAAGACGGAAGGAGGGAGTTGACCCTTAACCGGGACTCCCGTCCCGCGCGTTGCTGGCTTCGACGGAACCGAGGAGGTCGCGGTCACTGGCAGTGACATTGACGGCGCGGGGCGGGTGTTAAGAACACCTGAGAGGGTTCGGGTGTTGAAGACACCGCGGCTTTCTTTGAACGCTTCTTAGAGCGTTTAGCAACTAATTGAAATGGGGGCTCAGGAGAACCGGTTATAGTAGCGGCGACCGACGAAGCTTCGGACGCGGAGTCTGAATCGCTCTCGGGAGTGGTATGTTTCCTACGTGATGTGCGTGAGAACGTGTCTGACATACAGTCCATGTCGGGGGGCACGGGAGATGCGGGAAGAGAGCTAAAGACCTGAGGGAACTGGGCGTTGGTGGCCTGAGGGACCCAGAGGGCGGCCTGAGGAGCCGGGGACGCGTTAAGAGCTAATAAGGCCTGCGTGAAGACCTCATCAGAAATTAAGATGCCTGACGCGGCGAGCGCCTGGGCGAACGCCTTCGCAAAGTTTACGACGCTTTGCGAAGCTTTCATGATGGGGAGAGAAATGCCTAAGTTCTTAACAACCTAGCAACCCTAGAGGGTGGGGAAAATAACTTAAATCTAAACGTAGTTCACCGATGGCCGCTACCTAGAATCCTAAAAAAGGGTACGCAGGTAAAGAGTTGATCGCGTTAGGGTCAACCTTTACCAACAAAAAAGGCAAATGTTCATGGAAGGACAAATCTGAGATCCCTTGATAATAATTAACGTCTTTTAAGTTGTACAAAGGTTGGGCTTCCAAATAACCTCAGAAACGACAACATCATGAACATGTTTTATAAAATTTCTAACAAAATTCGATTTCCCGTATCCACTAAGGTCCTCCAACGATTGCAGTGAATGGATGTGAAAAGTGAATCAACTTTTTGTTGCAATAATTTTAAGTATAAAGGTTGGAGTAGACACGTGTATCTCTTAGTAAAATAAAAATCCAGATGAAGTTGAGTTTAACTTTCTTATATTAGGTCTTTACCTATGAAATTGCCGTTTTTCACGAAATAAATGAAGCGTAATTTTTTTATATATTTTTTATTTCTATTAATCAAAATAATCACCCATGCAATCAATGCATCTTTGCCAACGCATTGGTAGCTTATTGATGCCTGTCTTGAAGAAATCAGCTGGACGGGAGGCAACAAATTCTTCAAAGGCATTTTGTACTGCCTCTCGGGTATTGAATTTTTTTCCCGCCAAGAAGTTATCCAAATTCTGGAAAAAGTAGAAGTCTGTAGGCGCAAGGTCTGGTGAGTACGGCGGATGACGGAGAACTTCCAACCCCAACTCTTGTAGCTTGGAGACCGTCTGCTGTGCAGTATGAGGTCGCGCGTTGTCGTGCAGGAGCAGTGGAGCCGAACGATTGACCAAAGCTAGTTTCAGACGTGCGAGCTTCTCCATCATTGTGTTCAGTTCTTCACAGTACACATCTGCAGTAATGCTTGTCCCGTTTGGCAAGAAGCTGTGATGAATTACACCCGCGTTAGACCGCCAAACAGTGACCATCACTTTTCTAGGGGTAAGTTTTCGTTTAGGGCATTGTTTGGGTGCTGAACCAGGGTCCAACCTACTTGCTGAGCGCTTACGATTGTCAAACAGGATCCATTTCTCGTCACAAGTAACAATGCGGTTCAGAATTCCTTCATTTGTATGCCTGCTGAGCAGTGCAAGGCACGTCTCCACGCGTCCTTCACGCTGGCGGACATTGAGTTCGTGGGGTACCCATTTGTCAAGCTTTTTTACCTTGCCAATTTGACGCAAATGGACCAATATTGTTTTGATGCTAACGTCGAAAGCTGCTGCTAATTCAGCCGTGGATTGAGTTTCATCAGCTTCCACAATTGCCTTTAATTCGTCATTGTCGACCAAAGTTTTCGGACGACCACGGGGTTCATTTTTCAGGTCAAAATTTCCAGAACGGAAGCGGGTAAACCAATAACGGGTGGTGCGTTCGTTTGTAGTGTTCGCTCCGTAAACGTCGTTGATGTTGCGTGCCGCTTGTGCCGCTTTGCTGCCACGACGGTACTCATACTCCATAATTACTCGAATTTTCAACTTATCCATGATGACGAAAAATGTTCGAATGCGTTGAAAACAAAACACTAACTATTAAACAAATGACGATTTTAGAAAAAGGATTCCATGTTAGTCAAATAAAATTAATTTGAAATTAGAATTTAAAAAATAAGATATAATTTAACCTACAAAGATTACATATTCACGTTAAAAATACTTAATTTTTATAACTTTAAATTGATAAATTAAAAATTATTTCTAACAATACAATTTTTTTGAATTAAATTTAGATTTACTAGTGTAACTTATGAAAATCATACATATAGATTTTTTTTTTATTATTACAAGTCATTTAATTATCATGGTTTCATTAAAACCTTTAGATATATAATCATCTTTATGATACTGTATTACAGATAAAACGTACTTGTGTTTTTACAATAAAACAGAATGAGACTTACATTCTTATAATATTCTAGACTAACTATTCTAGACCAACGATTACATAAAAAAAAAATGAAAACAATAAAAAACGATCTACATTTAAATTATTTTGTTTACTATGTTGAAATACATAAAACAACTATTCACAAAATAATGTTATATGAATAATTTTTTAAGAATGTTGACATAGCTTTTAAAAATAATTTCTTAATTTTTACAAAATAATACCAAATAAAATTTATACAAACAAAACGGATTTTTTAACGGATCGACATACAATTCGACATGCATTTGCGAAATGCAAGAAGATTAATTACTATAGCTCTGACCACTCCGTATATTCCTATACGTTTGTCCTATCTATCAAATTAAAACATGCTGCATAACGTTTAAATAATATATTATGAACAATAAGACGCTACTCAACCACCCCTTTCGTAACATATTTGCAATACCTTGCGGGTGAAATGAATATAATTTGCAATATGCATTCTAACATAAAATACTATGTAAGAAAGCTGAATACTATGTCAATAACATTTGCCTGTGCAGTAGTAAAAAACCATGTTCGTTGGAAGGCATTACCAGCTTTGATTTACGGCTGGATTCTAAATATTATTTGAAATGTAAATTATGCGCAAAGTAGTTATTAAATATAGGGAAATTATAAGTCAAGCCACAAATTTCTTTATTGACCACGTGATCAAATTTCTAATTTTATAACTAAGCCACGGGAAAACGAGGAAGTCTTTGATACACTAATTCGTCTTTTTTTGCAACGCCTACTAAATATTCTATAGAAAGAGTAGTAGTTAAATTTAGGTTAGGTTAATGTTAGGCTGTAATTATCGCATGCGCAAGCCGAGTGAGCGTAGCGAGCGTGGTGCGGGAGCACCCGGCGAAACGCCATAATCGAAATTGGATGATAATTCAAAATTTTATAGCAAAAACATCATGCAACAACATATTTTAAGTAGCGAAGTAAATATCGTTCAGGCGCTCGCAAATTGTGGCTGACTAAGTAATTTAGAAGGCAATGTAGATTTTAAGAGGTCAATAATGCTATTAAAAAGAAGTCTGTTTAATCAGCACCCTTAAAATATAGGCCCTTTATACAATATCAAATCTACCAATCAAATGTCGAAAAATCTTCCACAGTTTCAACGCAAAAAAGGTTATTGTTAATATTGCATTAAAGGTACTCTTACTGTGATAGTATGAATAAAATAACTTAAATACTTACTAACTTTGATCTACAAACCGTCCAAGGTTCTAATATAAAAACAGCATTGTTTAAATATAACAGTAGATAGTTGCTCAAACAATGAAAATCAAAAAACATTGATGGTACTCTTATATTTAGATTAAATATTAATTAGATTTAATTATCTTATAAGTTTTTAGCTTAGGTTTTATAAGCGGATTTAATTTTTCTGTGTCAGTTTTCTACATAATAAGTTATAACTCGAACTTCCAAGTTTTAGTCACAAAGAAATGAGTGATATGTGTATTCAGTTTGTAATTCGTAACGAAGAAATAAAAATTTGTGTTTAGTTACTAATACTAATTTACTACAATAATAGCTTGATAATTTCAATTATCTGTAAACATTTATAAAGGTATCTTTTTTTATTTTATCGCATCAGTTTATTATTTTTTATTATATTTGATACTAAATTCATTTATAAAAAAGAAGAGTGTCATGGTGATAATTTCTATTTTCTGTTAAATTTTCAACAAAAATATATTGCATGTATATACCACTATACGCTTTGTTTGTTGTTCTCACATTTCTCATTATGTTCTTGTGATGTGATTATAATCGATCTTCTAGTTTATTTCTTTGTTGACGTATTAGAATTAAAATCCTGGAAGGAAAAACTTTAGTGGTTCTATTTATTTTAGCTATATATGTACATTTATTGCAAGCAGTCAATCTGGGTAACTTTGACATTCGCTCTAACATTGACTCCTGGTGTAATTTTATCGGTGGCTTCTTTTACTACAGCTGAGACCTAAATAAAACAACCATTGTGGTTTTGTCTAACTTCAAAACTATTAAAAAGTATAATTCGAAAAAAGACTGACTTTTGGGTAGAACACACTGTTCCTAATAAAACGGATAACTTTGTAATAATACACGATAGAGGTTTAAAAAAGTGTCGGTGTCTAAAGTGTAATATTTCAAACTGTTTTGATTACTTATATGAGGCTAAAGTCATACAAACACTTCATACATTTGAAAATAACACAAAATATGATGAAGAGGTTATGCGGCAAGTACAATAGAAATTGGGTAACCCAAGTTGTCAACCTAACCTTAGTTTTTTTTCAGTTGTAATTTTTTTTCATATTTTGGCATACTTTAAAGCAGGGTACAGGTTAACTTAACTAAGTTAAATAAGGTCCTAATTTAAAGTAAAAAGCCACTAAAAACTTGGAACACATTATTCAATCTAGTTAATAGAACAACAAATATCTGCAAAATTATCTATAAGCGGGTTGGCCTGCTTGTTATCCAGATTTACTGTACTTCTTGGTCTTTTATTTATATTTGAGTGTTAAATACTGACTTGTTTTATTTTTTCATACATATTCCATATATCATAAAACTTTCTTACCTCCTACGTGCCATTGTTTTGCAGTTATGTTGAATAGGGTTTTGTGAAATGTATCTCATTTGTTGGAATAATGACGAGTGTGTGAAATGAATCTATGGGTACTGTTCTTAAATAATCGTTTAATTCTCAATACCCATTTTGCTTTATATAGTAGTATAATTCAATTTTTATAATTATAAGTAACCAACGTGTGATAAACAATGGTATAAAATAAAAAAGTCAGATTTCATTCTTGTGAAATAAAGACATAAAATTGAACTTTTAAATGAGGAGATATGATTCAATAGGATGCAACGCGCGTTTATAATATAAAATCCAAATTTATATTATTATCTATATTCGTGCCCACGTAACTTATCCCATTTAATGATGCTATTAAAAAATTTTCACGTGGTAGCAAGATATTGAAATTATTAAATTGTTTAATAATTAGATTGAGCGCTCTCGACATAATTTAAAGTTTCGTACGTTGATGTTTCTAAAACTAACTGTATTAATTCAGAGAAGTTTTTACTAGTGTAAATACATCATTGATCGAGGTTATCGTTCAGCCCTTGTTTGTTTAGTATTCAGGTTACACGTACGTAACCGGGCAGTTTGCAGTTATCATCGGCGGGTGCATACGCAATACGCATATAATAGTTCGATGTTGAATGTGGGTCAGGAGGCACAAAAGCGTCGGGCTGAAACCTGCTCCGTAATACTTTTAGATCAATAAGATTGTATGTGACCAGCCCCCGAAAGAAAACTTGGGTGCTAACATTTGGAGGACAAGGTTGAAAGTTGATTGGGCGTACTGAAGATGTGTTACGTTTTGTGGGTAGACGTTGTAGTGACGTCACAAGCGCGCCGCGCGGTCGTGGGCATTGGTCGATCGATATTTGGATTCCAGCTCAGGTTACCCCGTCCAAAGTCGAGCGACGCCGAGTGACGGTGCCAGTATCACGTGCGACGACGTAACTCTGTTGGTACAACTCATTGACAAAGATTATTTGTGTAACGAAGACTTGCCGACAACATCCGGTCACTGGTCATTTGAATTGATAAGCCAGTTTGAGTTGGATCTTGGTCGGAAATGTCGCTTAGATTTTTTACATTCCACTATTAAGTATGCTCCTCGTGTTCATTACACTCTGGATTTTTCATTTAAATTGTATGCATTAGTTGGGAAAAAGACGTTCATTATTCTGTTTTTAAGTTGTGTTTTTTAGTTTTTTCTTTTAATCGCTAAATCACTCAAAAGTAAAACAATCCGGGAACAGAGATTTTCCTGTTGATGTTGGTAAAATGCTTTATTTTTATCACTTAAAAAACTACAGACCTTATATTTTGCAGTGTTTGAAAATTGTAAAGGTATAAAAAAATTTATATTTCTAAAGAGTTTTGAGAATATCATATCCTAGTATTTTAACTTCCACATTGTTCTGCGTATGTTCCCCCATATCGAATGAAAATAAAATTGAAATGCCTGGTGCAATAAAAAGTAAATTGAGCTGGTTTAAAGTGTTACAATTTACGCAAACAATTTATTTATTGTGTACAGTTCTGATAAAACTGCTGTTTCCATGAATTCGTATCTATTCTTTTTTTCTATTCTTAAACTATGGCTTGGTATTTGTAACAAATATTATAGTAATACTTAGTTTGATTAAAAACATACAGTGATGAATGCAGGTGTTCTGTAATGTTTTACTTAGGATGCAAGCCTCAGCTACACTCTTTGATTTTGTTGTTTGCCAACAAATGAGATACATTTCACAAAAAGTTTCACAAATTTCACAACATAACTGAAAAACAATGGCACGTAGGAGGTAAGAAAGTTTTATGAAATATTGAATTATATGAAAAAATTAAATAAGTCAGTATTTAACACTCAAATATAAATAAAAGACCAAGAAGTACAGTAAATCTGGATAACAAGCAGGCCAACCCGCTTATAGATAATTTTGCAGATATTTGTTGTTCTATTAACTAGATTGAATAATGTGTTCCAAGTTTTTAGTGGCTTTTTACTTTAAATTAGGACCTTATTTAACTTAGTTAATTTAACCTGTACCCTGCTTTAAAGTATGCCAAAATATGAAAAAAATTTACAACTGAAAAAAAACTAAGGTTAGGTTGACAACTTGGGTTACCCAATTTCTATTGTACTTGCCACATAACCTCTTCATCATATTTTGTGTTATTTTCAAATGTATGAAGTGTTTGTATGACTTTAGCCTCATATAAGTAATCAAAACAGTTTGAAATATCCCTTTGATTTTAAACGTTTAGGATATCCTGGAATGTTCCAGTGCAATGTGCACCGTATTAACCGACGCAGAGCTTACTTAGCCTGCTTAGTTGGTTTGCACTATTATGTAATGCAGACGCAGAAATAATTCTCAGTTATTTTTATTTTGTTACTTTAAATTATTTCCACATTATCATCTACAAAGGTAATAGTAGATGTCGTTTCAATTTGTATAATTTGATGTCATGCAAATGCACTGCTTTGTGCAACGAGAAATGGAAAGATTCATTTTTTATTTACCTGAAAAAATTTGATTATTTGGTTCATTAGGAAGATATCTTTTAAAATATGAAAGATATGCTTTTGTTGTTTTTTGTTAAAACGTAAGCAAATTGCCAGTGATCTGAAAAAAATTGTCACTCTACAGTAACTTTAGTGGTTTTTGGTGGTGTGCTTAGAAAAAATCCACAATTTTTTTGAAATGTTTGAGCAAATTATTGGTAGATACCGAATTTATTTAAATTTTTATTATCTTTTTAATGACCAATTCAAAATTAAACTAAAATTAAATAAAATAAAATAAAATTATGCTATAAATAAAAAAATAAATCTAAACTTGAATCCATTGAAGGCAACGTAGCCAAAAGGCTGGCCGAATTACCACGCTGGATCGCAATGGAGATTCGTTGTGCGAGGTAGGTGCCAGCCTTAAGGTCACACGTTAGACTCACCAATCGCCTCGCTAGGTCCGAAAAAAGGCGATGATCCCCTGGTCCCCAGGACCCCATGGTTTCAAAGCCAAAAGCCTCAAAAATATACCTAGTTCCCAAATTCTGATATTTTCTACGTTTGAGGCTTTCAGCGTTATTAGCAGCAGAGCCAGATTGTGCACTAGTTGTAGGAAGATGGGAAGCCGCGATCTTGCCATCGTCACGCAACAGTCCTGACGGTTCAAGAACCGAGGGAGTGTTGGAGGTAACAAGAGCCCGATGGATGATGTCATTTAAACTGGCATGGCGAGATAATCTGCCACCGCTGCGAGAACATGAAAGGCCATGGCAACCGAGCTCATCGATCAACACGCCACAGCGGCAGCGGTGTCGAGCACACAATTTTATTCCTAAACGTAAACTACAGGCAAGCCTAAAGCTATGGTTGTCAAAAAGGGTTCCCAAGTTAGATGACGGAAGTGCCTGCAACCATAACCCAGACTCCCAAGAACCCGCTGTGACGCGGGATTTTGTGGAACTGCTGAACTGTTTGATACAATATTCCAGTGCGTTTCGGCACCCGAAAGATGAGAAATCTCGCCTCTAAAAGAAGAGGAGAGAATTTTGTTGATAATATCTTTATTACTTTTTCGAAATTTTTCGAGTTCCAAATAAGCAATGACGTAAAATGTAAAACGCCATATGTATATTAATTTGTGAAATCCGGGAATAACTTTCTGAAAATTTTGAAATTTTGTCAATAATAAAGTTCTAAAAGGAGTCATAGAAAATTGGTGAACCTAGGAGCCGAAGGGAAGATTTCTCTATTGCAGTTAGAGGAGCGATTGATTGAAAAGCCTGAATAATGCTTTCTTTATTGTTACATAAGTCGGTAATAAATAGCTCACATTTACCAAAGTTTATTGTGAGGCTAATTTTGGCGAACTTATCAATCAAAAGCTTCAGGTCATCAAGAACGACACTTGAATCTCCTCCTAAGGTTCCGTCGTCAAGATACCAAACGTTAAATTCGAATTTAGTTGCTCAATAATAGGATGGATACCTAAACTAAAAATAGCAGGGCCTAACGGGTCACCTTGTGGACAGCCTGCCTCCGATGATATGTGATGGTATCCGTACACCAGTAGAGATGGCTCGTCATAACATTGATGAATGAAATTAAATGCTTCGGGCATGTGATTTCTTACTTCTGTGAACAGGGTTCCTCGCTGTAAAGAATTAAAGGCGTTTTTAACATCCACCTTCAAAACAACCTCACCTCCTTGACAGTCGAGAAAGTCCTCAAAGAATGTACGGCCGCTTCACATCCACCTCTGGTTCCAAAACCTAATTGTTTGGGTTGAAAGTACCTCGCCAGGTCTCCATAGGCAAACCGACAAGTGACTTTGTGGTAAGTAATCTGTGGTAAGTATTCAACTACTCAAATAGTAGGTCATACAATTTGACAATAAATGCAATATGAAATAATAATTAGTCTTCGATTGTATATTGGTTCGATATTAAGAAAATGTATAATTTTATAAATAAATCTGTAAAAATTACGAGTAGTTCGTTTGTGTAATTGCTATCTGAATAAAGGATTTAGGATCAATACAATATTATACTGGCTAGAATTCAGTCATGCTACCTGGAAGGAATGTACTCTAAATACTGGAATTATCTACTTTACACTAGGAAACATTAATTTGTTTTTTTAAAGCAAACGCTGCGTTCGAAGATATTTAAAAATGCATTTGCCACACTCGCCAATCTAACCGAATTCAAAAAAATATAAATAACGACCTATATTTCATGACATAAAGCGATAGGGTCGATCATAAGGATCAAAGTTGAGTTAGTAGAGATAAACTTGAGTTCTTAACTAATTCTCGGTAAATTTGTGCCCTTGTGACCCATCTGATTTTGCCCTTCGCAATGAATGATCCAGTTATTACAATGATCATTAACATAGGCTGTGGAAATTTACCTGTTATTGACCACATAATGTTTTGAAATGTAACGTCTCGTATTCAAATTACCTAGTCATGTCTCGCGCAATCATGTCGTAACTTTTAAAAAGTCTTAGTAACACGTGTAAAGACTATTACAATTTTGTTGCCTTAAAAGTTTACGTCATTTTAATAAATAATTTGCGTCAAAGATAATTTTTATTCATGAACTTAAATGACTGGACTCTCGGTAAAAGTGCTTTCATTTTAGTAAATGTTTGCGATTAATTTAAATAACTATCTTTATATGAGAATTTTGATCAGTACGATTGACCCTATCGGTTGATGCCATAAAATTATTATTCGGATTTTATCCGTCTCAATACCCGGATGTGGCAAGCGTATATTCAAAAATCCTTCAATACAGTTTTGTTTCATTATGTAAATATAATAAAGCATTATATCTAGTATTAAGAGCACCCACCAGGTGGCGTTACAAAATTTCACCCTGTATATTACACCAAGTTTTTTGCCTTGCGACCTTCCAGTGCATGGGGTAGGTAGGTTAGAAAGTAGGTAGTTATGGCCGAAGCAATACGAACGTTTGCAGTGCGGATACTCTATTTGTTCGTAGTTATTATGGTGGTTATATACAATGAGATGCAGAGACTGGAATTAATGTGTTGCAACATTTTCGCGTATTTTCATACAACGCGTAATTTTCAACTGTCTAAAGGCTCCATACCGTTGAAGGTAGTGGGGTGTCTTTATGGGGATGGCGCTAGTGCATTTATGCTTAACCATTCAGGCTTAGTGTAATCGATTTCGTAGTATGTAATGAATTTCAGATTTACTAAACAAAAGCAATTACGCAGTCATATCTAGCATACATGCAAGCGATCGATTGGAAGGTAGGTGCATCCCTACCCACAAACATTATAATCGCACCTGTTATAATATTACTAGGCTTCAGTTGAAACTACCTTTGTTCTTGTAATTTCACTGGCTGTTTCTTTCCTTAGGCTACGTATTTACCAAAGTTGTTTAAAAATAGTCTGCGGTGTGTAAATAACAAATTTCATTTATTGTTGTTTTTTTTTTCTAATCAGGCGAAATAAATTATAATTTGAGATTTAAGAAAATAATTATAGATAAGTTATTGGTGGTTCTTTTCCTAAAACTCTGCCGGATTCTCTGCACAGCTATGATGCATACGCAGTCTAAGCATAAATACACGTCAACGTGTTAATTATGTTTAAAGATAAAGGAAAGCTTGTAATGGAGACGAGCTCTTAACGCATTAGCCAGGTTTTTTGTAAAGTACAGACCTTGCACACTCTAACCCTTCATCGACCGTTTACCCGCAATTGCCCGTCTTTATCATTAGAACTGTGTTATTTACAGGTTTGACCAGTACAGTAAGAAACTAATCCAAAATAGAGGGCTTTTACTTTCGCGTAAATGAAACATTCAGTCCACAAATATTCAAGATAATTGATGATTTATTGAGAAGCTATTATGTTATTCTAACTGTGTGTGTAAGCTTTTATCAGTTTGTTATAAATTTTCCAATTTTCCAATTATAAATTCGTTTATCTGTTCATCTTTAATCCAATTTGGAATTTGATGAAAATCATCGCATGTACATAATTCCATATGAATAAATTAGTCAGGTTTTTAATTTATTTTAGAGTTTTACTCATGCTACATTTAAACGAGCATACCCCAACCAAACGCACGGGAGTTAACACATCCAATGAGTTTACTATTTAAATATTAGTGTTCACTCAGCCGACTGATTAAATTGCTCTTCGCCCACTGTACAACAATGCAGTTTTAAAGCGAACCGAGAATTTTCTATTAAGAGCTACGCTATGCGACTACCTATACATTTCTTTTACTAACCGCAATTGATTTGCATAGTAGGACTTCTTTTCCATATTTCTAAATGGAAATACCCACGAAATGTTATGCATATTGATTAGATACAATATGCTGAGTGGCGACAAGATTGTTATTACACAAATAGATGTACCACATTGAAACTTGCTAGGTTAAGATCTGAGTGTAAGATTTGAAAGGAAAGTAGAGCAGGCTTTGTACATTGTCAGTTGCGTGGACTACACACAGGTAGAAGCGTATTACTGCGTAGATTCTGTTCGTATTTCTGGGCGTTGAGTTGGCGTGTTCTGAGCAACTCGGCGCGCTGCCAAACAATATCGCAACCAGGCCACGTGCACTAGCGATGAATATAATTTGGTGTTGAATATATAACACCTACTAATTCTACCTATTTATACCATTACCTAACTTATACATCAATTTGAAACCAATCATCCAAACCACACAAATACAGTATCTACAATAAACGCACACATGGCTTCGCGATAAATAAAATGTTTTCACTTTTCTCTACATTTTGCTTATTCAGTTTCTCATTTGCTGCCCTCTCTGAAAGCTTTATGACGAGGTGAATAAAAGTGAAACTTGTCGTTACGTACGTGTGCAACCTCGAGATTTCTTTGAAATAGTATGACCACCTTTACTGTGGATGGGTTTTGTCTTCAGTTGAATAGATCAGTGATTTTTGACATTTGCTATTGAACATATTAGTACATAACGTATGAGACTATATTTTGATAATATTTCATTTTGTAGATTAAACTAATATTAAGTTATACAAATATATGCATGATTATTTATCTTATATTCCATATTAATGTTGTTACCGTTCAAATTCTAAACTAAGTAAACATCTGTACATAAGTACTCGATACATTTTCAGCTTTTATGAAACGGCTTCAGGTAAGATCTTCAAATAAGGAGTGAAATGAGAAGGAATGTTAATACCATAATAATAGGGCTAATAGTTAAGGATTCAGTTAAAGAAATAATGCTTGATATATTTATGCCTACATAATAATTATGTAGCGCTCGATCGTGCGGTCAGCGACTCCCTACCACATTTGGCATCATCGGGGTGCGGGAGTGTAAGGCTAAGGTACGCCTTGCCTCTGACTAAAAATATTTACACGAATACTACGTAATGTATCAAGCTATATGAAACATCTTCAACCTGGGAATTTATCATAATTTTTTTATATTTCTATTTTGACGAAGCTATAGCCCGAATACCACAGCATAGTACATCAAATTAAACACAACTTCAAATTCAAATTCAAATTCGAATATTTATTTCTCAACATTGACAATTACTTGTTCTTATTGACGTCAAATAAAACATGATTCTACCACCAGTTCGAAAAAAACCTTCGTGAAGAAGAACTGGCAAGAAACTTCAATATGAAGTCGGTTTTGTCGCACCACGCATTCACAACTGGCTCGCGGCCCGATCTAATAATACGGAATTAATGCTCAACTATCAAATTAGGAAGTAATATAACTACTCGGATTATTAGCATTTAATTTATTGCTAGGTTTATACTGTTCTTAATGGACAAAAATGGTATCCTAAACGGAGATGACAATCAACCTGTGATTTCTTTTAACAACCTAATAAATTACGTTTTTGCGTGTTTCTGTAACTAGACTACTCATGCCATAGAAATTATTTTCGATTTTTTCGTAATTTCTTTTTAGCCAGAAACTTACTTCATTATAAATGATACACTAGCGTTTGTTATATTCAATAGGCAAATTGTTTTATCTGATTTTTCTGAACCGAGCGTTGATTAAAATTAAGCAAATTACACTTTCATGATTTCCTACAAATAAAATCCCTATGCCAACATTTTTTAAATCGCAATAAAATGCTAAAATTGCCTAAAATGTTTTTATTTCTAGCTTATCAAAATAAACTTGAAATAAAAACATTATAGCCAATTTTACTTTACAAATAATGAGGCAATAAAAAAATCAATATGGCATCTAATTCATTAGTAAAAGTAATATTAGAATAATAGGGGGAGGAATTAGAATTTATAGACTGGTTCTCGGGCTTTCTGGTTCGGACTTCTTTGAGCGTAAAATAATCTCCGACTCGTTGATCAAGAGTTTCGCATTTGAGCGCAGTAAGCTTTCAGGGCTTTAGAAATTTAAACAAATATGTTTATTGAATGCGGTAAATGAGCATCGATTTGATATTAGGTTACTAAAACATCATCTAAATGAAATAAAATTGAGGCCTATGTTGAAAAAATTTAAAAGTGAGATGATTATTTAGCTTGAGGAAGAACTTTAATGTATTTGAATTTATAGAAAACTAATCTATGTTAATTATTGGTTTCACAAATTAAGTTTATATTTTCCCTAATTTGCAAACATACTTAGCCCTTAGAACAATTTTAATGTACAATATGATAATTTAATAATGCGTGAGCTTAAGACGCAAAAGTCTTTTGTCATTGTTTTAATAGCTCGAATGTTTCTTGCCTCTTCTTATCCAAAAACATACGAAGGATAATATTTGAGGATACAGTGAGGTTATTATCTTTTTTAGTGAACTGTCACAATCAATGCATCACCTACCCGAAACGTACAATTTACGAATAATCTGATGGTGGAGATCGAGTCCAAAAATAATAAACCAGCAGATTCACACATCCAATGCATTTATGTAAAAAATAGAGAAAATTTATATTAACTGGTATAAAACTGACACAAAACATATTTATTTGTTAATAGGCTTTTGCAGCTTCATTCGCTTGTTATTTTTTTCTGGGTTGAAAGATGGTTTAAGCTTTTTCTGTATCCCAGACAATGCATGCGATATTTCATCGTTCGAGTACCAACTTAATTCGTGAAAACGTAACGAATAAACGCTCTTAAATTTATAATACTTAGACTATGATTAATATCTATCTATGAGTAATAATTAAACACACTGTTAGAATCACATGCATCATATTCAATGCTACCAAATGCTACCGTCAATGCTACCAAGAACCTAAATTCGAATATGATTAGCGCTAATTGAATAAATATAAGTTCACGGAAACCGTTTATATCCACCATTTAACTAAATTATTGTTAATAAAATTATTTAAATTTATAACCATTACGATAAATGGTAACGCTATTTTACAGTCCATTTTCTGTATGTCCAATAGTCGCTTGAGGGATTATTACTGCGTTCAATTTACTTTTTTTGTGAGTAAAGGTGCTTAAAGCGTCTAGGTTTCAACGGATTATGGGAGATTCTGCTTTGGTTACTTATGGCTTCTCTCTTCAAACTAAATGAATTAATGTGAACAAAAGAGATGACATATTCCACGTGAGTGCAGCTTTTGATTTTGTGTGGTTTGTTTCTATTTTGTTTGTATTGGTTTTCTGTAAGTAAGTAAATGTTTTGCTTTAAAGATCGGCACTAAAAATTGCCTTTGGTTTTTTACGTTTTCTTTCCACTGTGTTTTTGGTTTTTATATAACTTAATATTAAGACATTTTGAACACCTTCACTTTGACACCTAGGGTATAACTTGGGCAGTTTCAACAATATAGCAAATATGTGATGTGAATACATAAACCATGTTTTATGTAATGCTAAATTATTGACTACCTCAAATCAATATTGATAACTTTTAATATTGATTTGTGGTAATGGTGCTCTGAGTAAGGTGAAGTAAATTTTGAAAATCTTTGATTCAAAGTTAAGATGATTTGATTTTTATATACGTTTCCTAGGGCATTGTGTATCGGAAGACCAATATATCTAAAACTGACTCAAAGGCGCTCATAATTTTAAGAGCGGTAGAGCTATATTATGGAACATGTTTTAGTATTCAGAGAAATGAAAACCTTGTACGGAAGCCAGTCTGTCAGCGTCGTATTTTTGTCTAGACTATTATTATAATAGAAAATCGAGATAATAGTAACGAGCAATATTTTCAGGTTTTAAGTGTTAAATTTTATAATTATAGTACAGCCTAAAAATGTGATCGGGCGAGAGATTCGTTGATTAGCTCAAACACGTCTCAATTAGTTCTAATCAGTTTGTAAGCAACGATTCGAGTAACTCAATACTATATACGGAATTAATCAATATACGGAATTTGATGAATGAACGTAATATGTGGTTAACGATCAATTTACTACAACAACATCGGGTGTAGTTCTAGCACGAAGCTATAAATTCACTTAACTATGTTTACATTCGGGTTGTTTTTCTAAGGTATCTTGAGTTTGAAAGCTGAGTTAAATTAGAAAGGAAGAAATGAAATTAGAAAGGTCATCATCCTACTAATTAGTTTAAAGTCTACGTCGTAGCACCGTAGCCATTACGGCGTAGCGTGACTGAAGTAGTTTAGAATCGAGCACAGCGATTGCATTGTTTCGGCACACTGGGTATTTTGACGCGCACTTGGCTCCAAAAACGTTCTTTACTACGTGAATCGGCTCGAGTGACCTAGAATTGGTGGGGTCAGCAACCGACAGGGATCTCTGGATCGTTATGACTTTTGAAAATTGCATAGGTATTTAGAGTTGGAGTATGCAATATTTGTTTAACTGGGGGTTTTTACCTTGCAGAGTGAAAATAATCCGGAGATGTCAGTCTTGGAGGTTAAGAAAGCCTGGGTGCCTTAGATATTAAATCGTTCATAAAATTTTAACCGTTTCCGTTTTATCACTTGATGACTAAATTATTGGTAACACAAAAATTTTACGCGGCAAATATTTTGGAGAAAATACATTTGTTCTGGGGTTTAAATGGCAAATAAGAGGTGTCAAGCAGAAAATATTGCAAAAAATTTAAATTTTAATATTTTGCGGATATCGATTGAGGCGACGTCTTGGGTTGTTTTATATGCGAGGAAGTGTGGCGGGGTTCGGTGCCTCGCAGGCTTCCAAAAAAGCTGGTCTGTGAGTATAGTACAGCCTAAGAGGGGGATGTGCGGCGTGAAGCCGGTCGCGGCAGTCGGTCACCGGCTGCGGAGCGCGCCGGGCGCATAATGTTGCCGCGCGGTGGCCGGTGACGCGCCGACCGCGGTCGACGGGCCACCGGCCGGGTCCAGCATGTCCCTCCTCAGCGTCACAGGTATGACCCCACCCTCAACAAAATCAAACTTTCCATACGCCTACAAAATTATTTGCACTGCTTTCTACTACCCTTTGGCAACTAATGTCACATCAACCGCTTTTTCGGTCGATACTTTTTGGTTATCTTTCCTCGTTACTTAGCGGAATGCTAGGTTCCACTCTCTTATTTGCTATTTCTTGACGCCACCTATTTTTTTCTATTGTCACATTATAAACCCTTCAAATTCTTAAGTGTTAGTTGCTTAGATTTACCGCAGTATGTTACTTTTAAGTATTATCGGTAGTGTTTGTTTTATCTCAAGAGACTGGTTTTTTAACGCCATAAGCGAAGTTTTGAAGTTTTTTATTTTCACTGAAGCTGATCGATAATTGTCCAAAACATCATCCGGTTTCCTGACAGGCAGTTTACTTTTTTCAGTGTACATTTCAAGAACAAAAGTTTAATTGTACTTCTTAGTATTCATTGTATTTTGTGCTTTGTATCAAGACTATAAAAGTCTACGGATGTCACCTCTTGAGTGGGAGACACGAGGCCGTATATTCATGGTTACCGTTCTATCGATCACATAATCGCGATGCAGTCAATGTGTAGCCACAGCGTTATTCAATTTAAAGATAGCCATACGATAAACAAACATTTACTGCAGATAAGATATAGCTCATGCAGAACATTTTTCTAACCAGGCTTTTTACTGATTTTTGTAGCATGCATGGTCACTTATAAATAAAGATGTTCTCTTGACAATTTGATGAACTACTGCAATTTTAAATACGTTAAATACGTTAACCAACTTTTTTAAAAGACTTTACCTCGCATAACAGCTCGTTTCTAGAATATAAGGATTACCTTTTAAACCCATAAAGAAAATAAACCCGTAAATAATAAGCACCAAAAATAAATTATTGTTTCCTAGTGAGATGCATAAATATAGAATTTATTGATCTTGTTTTTCATTTCTATATTATTATAGTTTATGTTATTTTTTATTACAATGTAAATAAAACGTGTACTTGTCACAATAAACGGGTTATTTCAAGTATCTTGTCTTAAAAAAGCAGTGGATATTCATTAGCAGCGGTACCATATATCACAATACAATGATATAATTTTTAAAACATCGACATATATCCTACCTTCGTTTTCATAACTACTTTTGTTCGTCATAACCCTTTGATCACAAATACAACCATTCTTTAGCTCGACAGATTATTGTCAACTATGTATTTTTTTGAAGTCAAAAATTATGAGAGTATTGGAAACAAGCCTAGGTTGCGGGTTCCCTTTTAGCTTTTTCGTATTAATTAAAAAATTTTAATATTTTTATTTTAGAGCAGTCATGATTGCGTAAATTAACCTTAACTTCGGCTTTTATTATACCGTAAACCGAGAGGTAAAATGAAATCTCTCTGCTCTCTTTTGTCAAAATTTTAAAATACATGAAGTAGGTAATTATGAAAACAGCTTGATTACGACATGAAAGAAATTAACAAAAGACAGCTAATTGCGTATTTGTTAATGTCATGCCGTAACCAAGCTGTAATATTGTTTGGTTACAGAAACAGAAACAATCTGATGAGAACCTTTTGTCATACAAATAATTTTTGATTTTAAAATAAGCTGTTCGACATGAAGTTTCTTTGATAGTTTTCTTGTGTTCACAAAATAATCAATCCCTGGATTGAACAGATTTCGGAAATTTATTATAATAACGTATTGGCATTTTGAATTAAATGAATTGCTGCTTTTAGCCAGGCTAAGTTTTGCAAACGCTAACTTAGGGTCGTTCGTAGACCAATGATGGACACATCCTAATCAAATGGCACTTTTAGACATGCGATACGAATCATAACTTTTATCAAAACCAAAAACACTCTCGCTCAGTGTTCGTAATAATTTTGATCAGCCAAAAAATCAGAATTATATACAAAACATAAATACAAAGTGGTGGTACAAATATCTATTTAAATACCACCAAATAATACAAATACGATCGCAGTTTATAGTTCAAAACTAAATGCAAAAGAAAGTTTAACCAATTTTGATGAAATAGTTAGATGTTTCCTTTTTTAACGGTTGCTTAGTTAAGATAAGGAACGTTTAACGGTTAAGATAAGAACAAAGCAGATTTTGAATAATATTATAATATTAATATTATCACAAATAATAATATTATAACAAACAATCAAACGCACAAACGAAAGGTTAATTTTGGGTTAGGCACGTCTCACTCAAATGTTACCAAACGGGTATTTGAAAATCGTTTGTAGCAGAGCATTTCTTTTTATAAATAGGTATTATTGATATTCAGATTTTTAATATCAATTCACCTATCTTATTTCCACACCCGGTATTTGCTGTTCTCAAAATTCCATAAAAGGCTTCTTCCAGTTCCAGTAATGCCTCTACAAACGTAAAAATAGACGATTTTGGTCTTACAAACATAATGATGTTATTTTGGTTAATTGTACAAGTTAAATATAGAATTAAAAGCAAAAGCGGCGAAAATCGAAACAGAAAAATAAACAGAGACAAACAAAGGGTTAGCTTTAAAATTTTAAACAGCAAGCGTTCAGTTTCAGGGGTTGCGTTTACTTTTTTAAAGTAAAAGAATTTAAAATTGTTTTTCATCTATTTCTATGAGAATTACTGCAATATATGTTTACGTACGTTTTACGAAAAAAAATATATGATTTTTAGTTATTTGGTAACTTCGGTAGAGCCTAAATATTTAGTTAAAAATAGATTTTATCTGGTAGAGATATTAAAACTAAAATTTTCAGAAGCTATGGGTGTTTTTTGAACATTTAGCACAATCCAGTATCTCATCATTTACCTATAAAACAATAAAGTATGTACCTAAATTAAAATACAAGGTAGTCAGAACGTAAAGGTAAGTTAAAAATTGAAATGAAAGTAACCCGTGGACATGATTGCGTTGGCGGATGGTATTGCCTTGTGTCCCCCGGGCCCAACCAATGACGGTTTTTTCCACATCATAAGTAACGCTCGCAGGACTTGGCTGAAACTAACTTATCGTCAATATTTGTAATTCCATATCTTAATAATAACAAGTAATTTTTGTGATTATATAATTATAGATTAGAAGTTTCATTACCTTTCAGGCTATCTTTCATGTGAGACCATAAAAGAAAATCACGTGGGGTTAAATCTGGTCATCTTATTTTATTATTTATTAAAAAGTATACCAACATCATTATACATATTATTGGATAACATTGGTCATGTACATACTATATTATTCTTATGTATAAGCCTATTACAGGTACACACGTCATTGTTATAAAAACTTAAGCGAGGTAAAGTAATGTGGAATAATACAACTTAATATATACGAGCAACTTAATTATTTAACCAAATATAGATGCAGAAAACTTTTTTTTAAAGCATTGAATAAATCGTTAAAAATATCTAGCTCCGGGTATTCAGATGTTATTTGGTTATATTTCAACATCATTCTGGAGAGTGGATGATGCAGGCCCAAGTTAGTACGAGGGGGGATATGGAATAGTTTGGTTATACATGATCTGGGGTATTTAAAGGGTACTGATAGACTAACTTTATTTAGAATTGGTGGACATAAAATTTTGCCATTTACAAGTTTATGTAGAAATAAAAGATCAGCTGCGGTACGACGTCTGTTTAAAGGACGCATATTATAATATTTCAGCTTTAGGTTAGGTTATGAGTGTTTATGAGAAATGCCTTGTGAAGTAAAGGCCAGATTCCTTGTAAAAGCACGTTGAATACTTTCTACGCGCTGGGAAGATATGGCATAAACCGGGTTTCAAGCAGTTGATGCTAATTCTAGTTGAGAACGGACGAAAATATTGTAAAGAACCATTTTTATACAAAATTTTTTGAAGCTACGGGTATTTCACTTTGAAAAGCCTAACATTTGGGCTGCTTTACTAACAATTTTATCTATGTGTGCCGAAAAATTTAGTTTATTATCTATGAATACACCTAGATCGCGGATCTCATTAACTTGCGCCAGTTCAAAACCGTTAATGTGGTACAGTGAAGGAAGAACGTTTATTTCTTTCGTAAAGGAGATATAAAAGATTTAGTGGCTTTAAGTTCCATACCATTTATACGACACCAATCATTTACTTTATCTATCTTTAAAAGGATTATTAATTATTTTATATATTTTAAAGTCGTCGGCAAAAAGTGAGATGCTGGCCAAGGGATAAGGCACGGCCAATCCATCATCGCCGAGGATAATTTTCGTTCAGCCATCTTCGCACACCAAGACGGAAATGAGTGGGGCAGCCTACGTGCTCGTAAATCATATTTCTCTTTATCTCCAGAGGAAGGTTTTCAAGAAGATGTGCCATTTCCTCTCTTAAAAAATATTTCGTAGACTTCCCCATTTAAATTATAGGGGAAAAAGTGAGGTCCTATTAAATGCCTGTCAATGATACCCATCCACAAGTTTAACGAAAAACACATTTAATGAGCTCTCTGTTTTTCTCGGGTTATTGCCTTTTCTGACCAACAATGGAGATCGTGGTAGTTTGTGATTTTTTTTTATTGAAAAAGGATTAGACGTTTGTCTTCTATCTCACCTGATGGAGAATGATGATGAAGACAAAAGTGTTAGACGTCTATCCACGAGATACATTTTCATTCGACGCTTGAAAGAACTAGGACTATAGTTTTGATAAAACAGACGCAGGCAGTTCATTCCACACCTTGGCGACCCGCACCAAAAAGGAACTATCGAAGCGTTTGGTTCGACTTCTTGGGATGTCTACTATAAAGGGATGGAAGGCCTGTCTGCGTCTAGTAGTCCGATATAAGAAGGGTGTGAGAGAGTCAATATAAGCACGTTAGAATGGGAGACAACTCAGTTGCGCAGTGTTTTAACACAACTGCAAGTATGCCATCGGGGCCGCTGGCCTTATTCACGTCTAAATTCTACAAGCATTTAAGAACCTCTTTTTGGCGAATATGAACGGTACCCATTTTGGATCTGAACTGAGGTAACTGGGGTGGGACTTTACCTTGACTATTTAGACGTGAACAATCTGCAAAAAGATTAGCAAGAAGGTCTGCTTTCTCTTTTGCGGTGTGGGCCAGTGAGATTTGGCGGCAGCATTGTATCTTTTCTTCAGTTTATGCGAATCCACGGCTGAATTTGGATTCATCAGTCCATAGTACGTTCTTAAAAAAATTATAATCCCTCATGTCGGCGTCGAACATAAACCTCCAGAATTATAATTTTCTGACAGGAGACCCTTCCTCAATGGCTTGCAGGCGTGTAATGATAGGGGTGCAAAGGGCTGTGTGCACAAAGAACTACACCTTCCACTGTGTTGTTCCTAAACGCTTCACTGCATCACGTCTTGATATTGTTGGCAGCAAAATCAAAGGTAGACATTTAGTTAGAAATCAACAAAATTTAGTTAGATCTCAACGATAAGGCCGCACGCAAAAGTATGTTGAGACCGCAACTAATCATTCATCAACAAAAACCCTGATGTTTATATTCTCAAAAAATCTGGTACGACCAAAACGAAAAAATGCAAACAAAATATGGAAAGACAAAAGAAAACAATGAAGAAAAAATATGCAAAGAAGAATTAACTATTGGTGACTTGTTTGTTGCAATTATTTCTATTTTATAATCATGCATTTTGTAGATATTTGTACCATTATAGATAGCTAATGAGTTGAGGAATTTATTTTTGCAATTTGTATTCAAAATTTTATAGTAATTTTTGTCATAATGGCTTGCCAATTGTAAAGAAAAACCATTTTTCTTAGAAATTGTCATTTTCGGGCCATACAACATTTTTTTGTACCATTCGGACCTAGATTTGTGGTTTAAATAAATTTCTTGTTTATTTACTCTTCAAAAACAAATAAAATCTTTTTGTGTATGGTGTTTCTAGAAAATATATCAATTTAGAGTTTGAAATCGGGCATTTTGATAAGAAAACACAACAATGCGTACAACTTGATAAATAATAATTTCCGACCACATGTTGTCTGTCCAAATCTATTGGAAATAAGGTCAACTTCAACCCCTTAAATGTATCTAATTTCCTTACACTCTGTATCGTTTTTAGCCTATTCTAATGGTTTTATACCTATAATGTCATGATATAAAAATTGAAATAAACTTTATTTTCATTATTATTACTAGGAAAGTAATAATAATGAAAATAATGTTTTTATTCACGATATGAAATTTGCGTTTTTGCTTTAATCGTTGGTAGTGTTATCAAATTTAATTTGAAAACCCTTACATGGTCTTAAATGCTTAAGGTTTGGGTACATTATCATGAAACATGGCTGATATCAAATTGTGTCTTTTTATTAAAGTTAAATTTGGTCCACGCCCAAATAAATGATAGCCCATAAAAATATAAAAAAATTTAATGAATATATCTGTAAAAATATACAGATCTTCATCAATGATGAAAGCCTGATATGACCCAAATCTATTTACGACATGAGCCTATTTCATTATGATTTTGCCATCGTATTAGTACTCACATATTTACACATGCTGTAAAGTTTAAGTTGCTTTAAAGTGACTGCTCGTATGTTTCGTATGTTTCATCTCATTTTCAACGAACAGAATAGTTAAACTAATCAAATCAAAGAAAGGTTGCTCGCCATGCCTCTTACGCCGAAGAGCCCAGAATCAAGGCGTAGCCAGGGCATTCGTTTGTGTTATTAACACAACACTAGTAATGTACTAGGAACATGGTTGTTCATTTTTATATATGTATGTTTATTATGTGATAACACAATCGTGTTTGTACGGGAATTGTCATTATATTATTTCAGTCCAAGTGATAAAAAAGCTTTGTACTATTTTTGTTTGGTACGCTTGTGGTTATTGCACAATTGCCAGGCATTTCACAAATACATTTTGGATTAACCTTTCTTTTAATTCACAATACCTCAGTAATATTGCATTTTAACCAAAATAAACTACAATAACTATTATTGATTGAGTCCTTGCACCTGTATGATGTCTGTATGATATGCCTTTATGATAACAAATGAAATAACTGGAATAGTAACTGTATAAATAAATTAACTGGAAAATAAATAGTTATATTTTGAATATATTCTCGATATATATATAGCTAAAAATCACTTTACGGAATTCTTGCTGAGCGAACTATCTTAAAAATCATGGTATGAAAAATTAATGCAATGTCTTGGAACTACAAAAAGTTTCGGACGTTGATTTAAAAACTTATTTAAAGTTTGTCAATTTAAACACTATTAAATTCACTATCCTACCCTTGTTTCTAAAATGCTTGATACGCCGACGACTAGAAATTGCAACGTATTTGCGTTATTGTAGTGAAATGGACATTATTATGTCTATTTTGGTCCAGACATATGAAATGGTTACATGGTTTTTTAAAAAAAGACACAGAAGTGACTTTTCAATCAATATGTCCGTATATTTGCAGGGTCAGCATGTTAAGATGGTGAAGGGTTAGCATCGGACATATCGACGTAAGGCGAACAGTTGTACGGATTCCCACCCCCTACAAAGCGTTCATGTGATCCTACATCAAGCGCCGATCTGGTTTTGCCTTTCAAACTCAAACCAGGTTATATTAGGATTTAAAAATATATGACAATGTTCACAGATGTAACAGATGCACACCAGCGTGTTTTAATAGGTCACGATAGCATATCGTCACAATAAACTCATGCTTGTTATTTAAATATACACAAAAAGCTTACGGTATGCAAAGAAAGAATTTCAGATTCTCATTTGTAAACCATTTGGACAGGTATATAATTTTTCTATAATTTAAGACAAAAGTCAGTAACAACGTGCGGACTAACGAGATGGAACTTATTTTAACAATATTCGCAATTTTAATTGACTCTCGTTCAATCTCTTTATGGCACCAACGAGTAGTTACTCTTTAGTTAAACTGTCATGTCAATGTTTACAATAAATATCTGCCCCAAGAATTTATAGAAAATTGTAGTTCATTCCAGGTATAATAGAAAACCAGAAATATTTAAATTTTTTTCTCGCAAAACTGTCTTTCGGAAAAAATAAACAAAAACGGTATTTTAAAGTTAAACGTAACTTTTGCTACAAAGTTAAACTATGTTTTATCTAAGTCATCATCTTGCCTGGCAATGAGACCGAAATTGAATGTATACGCTTGAACAATCTTATGGTGTATTTAAAGTGTTACGAAAATAACAATTCTTATATATTACTCCTTTTTAAAAATAATTTTTATATGAAAAAAATAAGCGAAGAATCACAATTTAAAAAAAAAGCTTTAAGAGTAAGGTCGGCAAAAGCATTTAAATTTTCATCTATATTACGTTCAAGACATCAATAATTAAAAAGGAAAATGTATAAAATGTTTTGCCTTTACCCGTGAAATGTTGGAGTGGTAATGTTAACAACTTTTGAAAGCGTATGTAGTGTAAATTGCTTTAAACATGCAGAGTTGTAATTAATTGTAGTTAATTGTAATTAAGTTGAAATTAATTGTACCTGGATCCTAACGTTTCTCAAATTGCCATGGCGATCTAACTAAGCTACACCAAGTTTACGGAAAATCCAATGAGCAGACATGCTGAAAGTTCTGAACATATATAGTATCTGTAACTTAATATAAATTTATCTAATTTTTTTAGGTATTAAATGTTGGTATCTCAATATTAATTATTTTATAAGGGGTTTTAAGCAACTGTAATAAAGGTTGAGATAAATAGTCTGTGGTGGTGCGGGGCACCCACGCGAGCAAACCGCGTCCTTTAAATGTCAATAGTCATTCATCGCAGCACAAAGGAGGACCTGAAGGCATGAACGACGTCTACTCATACCTACAGCATGGTGGGAGAGCTCAAACCATTCTTATTGATTTACCAGTAAGATAAATTAGTAGTTCAATGTGATCGATTATTTTAAACGTTCTACCCACGTGTTCGATTAGGTGTAACATACTATCTGTGCCTATCTCAAATAATTATTAACGCGATTTAATTAAATATAAATTAACTAGCTATTTGATATAAAACATCTGGATATTCGGCCCGGCATTAGTCGGCACTGACAGGCGGCGAAGTTGAATATGTGTAATTGAGTGTCCAGCCCGGTCATGCGGGATGACCTCTTATAATTCAAAGGCCTTAAACTAAAATAAGCTCTCTGTGTATACATTAATGCGCGCTAGCCGTTGTTAACAGTGAACTGTTATGTAAAATAAACCAACCAACAAATATTTGAAACAAAACACTTGCCTCCAATTCTATGCTCCTCACAATCCTCTGTGAAGGTTGACAAAATAAATATAGAAATTTCTAAATTATACTGTACAACCTGCGTTTTCTACCTTACCCTCTTTAAGCTTTTCAAATGTATAATACTTCGAAAGAATTTACATGATACTGCTTTTCAAATAGGAATGTGGGATTTTTATTTATCCTATAAAAATTTTGAATGAAGTGCATATATGATGACAAGTTAGACTGTATGGTAAATAAATTGGGGTCTTGTCGTGTGGTCTCTGACCTTTGCTGGACGAGAACGAGCGGCTATTCTCGGACACGCCCACACGTCTGTAACATTCTTTGGTAAAGTTTCATATAGTACAGTTAACTCTGTGAATCTCTGTGTCGAGGCATATTCAGTAATATTGTATTATTTTAAGACACATGCATTATTATTATTTTATTTTTTATTATTTTATAGCTTCAAGGAGAAATGTATGCTTGTATTTTTTTTTGTTTGTCTCCACGGGGGGAGAGGGCTGGAGGATAAAAAATGTTCTGACGCATACCCCGCGCGCGCGATCGAGGTTATGTGGGACTCGCTCCGAGCCTAGCAGAGCCCTATCCACTAAAAAAACCCCCTGAATGACTCGTACAATTTTTTGCCTCACAGCTTTCATCTGAGCGACGACCAATTGGAGAAAGAGGGCGCGCTAGCGCGGCCCAGAAGGGGTCACACGCTGGGAATTACAAAGCACTGAAGGTGCTCAAAGAACTGAAGGTGAAATCATAGCACTGAAGGTGCGCAAAATGAAAAAAAAAATTGAATTAATTCTAATTTAAATCAGAGTTAGAAGTTGCGGCCTGAAGGGCTTCGAGATCTAGTGTTAGTGGCGTGGCTACGTTCGTGTGCGCGTTTCTCGGTTTAGCGACTTTGAACTTCGAATCTTGGGGTAGTGTACGAGACTGAATCTCGAACAAGAGGATTGGGGTGGGTTTCTGAGCGTTTGAAGAACGCTTCCGAGAGTGTTTTGAGGTGTCGTAGCACTGTAGGTAGTTCAAGATCTCTGTGCAGGTCCGCGTTACGCACGTACCAAGGTGCGTTTGTGGCCCTGCGGCAGAAGAGATTTTGAACTACCTGCAGTTTGTGCAGGATGGATGGTTTGGCGTGGATTGGCAAGGCATATGTCATGACGGGTCTAACGCAGGTCTTATAAAGCGTACGTTTGTTTCTGAAAGACATTTAACTTTTTCTACCTAACATATTATATAGGCAGCCTAAGTAAAAACGAGCGAGTTTCGTTACTCTATTGACGTGTGGCTTGAAAGACAGCGTCTGGTGTAAGGTGACGCCTAAGTATTTGGTACTGCGCTTCCAGGGGATGGGAATACCTAACGTTCGAACGTGGAGATTGTCGGCGATACGACGGTGTTTGGAGTTGAAGTAAACCGCAGAACTCTTGTCTGGGTTCACATCGATGCACCATTTTTGAAACTCGGTGCTTACCGAGGGCGTTTACGGCGTTTTGGAGTCTGGTGATGAGACCCGGGACACTGAGGCCGTTGGTGTAAAGAGCGGTGTCGTCGGCAAAGAGGGCGAGTTCGACGCCTTTTGGCGGGACGGGAATGTCGTTAGTGTACACGGTGTACAACAGAGGGGCGAGGACTGAGCCTTGAGGGACTCCAGCCTTAATGGGACAAAGCGCAGAAAGCGTGCCTCCATGTTTGAAACAAAATTTGCGGTCTTTGAGAAACGACGCGATTATTCTAACTAGGCGATCCAGTAAGCCTATTTAGTACAGTTTATAGATGAGACCGCTGCGCCAGAATTTATCGAAAGCCTTGGCTACGTCAAAGAAAACTGCGATCGTTTTAAAACGCCGTGGATAGAAGCCGTCGAGAATGTACTCGACGATGCGATGGACTTGCTGAGGGCAGGAGCGCTTAGCGCGATAGCCGAACTGATGGGGAATTATGAGGGTATCGCCATCCATTGGAAACAGATGGTTCCGCAGTCGAGAGAGTATGACTCTCTCGAGAAGTTAAGACATGGCCTTGAGGAGGCTATTGGGTCTGTAATTAGCCGGGATATTTAGAAGTTTACCTGGCTTGAGAATGCCTATGATGCTTCTTTCCAAGCTTTTGGAAAGTAGGTAAGTTCGAAGCAGGCATTGAAAATGATAGCTAACAAGGTAAGCTCCTGTTGAGGCAGGTGCTTAAGTGCGTGGTTGGAAATTCCATCCGCACCCGGAGCTCCTTTGGACTATTGACTTCTAATGAGAAGCGAGATTTCATCATTAGAGACTGTGACGGGGTCGGCAGTGATGAGAAGAGAGTCCCTGCGGAGGACTTCGTTCTCCACCGCCTGGATGATGGTCGGATGACCAGTCATAGCCAATCTACACACCGTGGCTTCCATGTTGAGCAGAAGAGGGCTAGGGAGAGGAGAACAGTGGAAACCTCTTTTGTAGTAAATAACTGTGCCGCCTAAACAATCGGAGTTGCGGGTGAACGCATATTTGGGGATAGCGAATCCCCTGGAGCGGTTTGGAGTGAGCCACGTTTCTTGGAGAAGCAGTAGGTCTGGCTCGTTGTTCTGAAGGAACAGTTTGAGCTCAGGAAGATAAGTACTATGGCTACGAATGTTAAATGAAACTAGGGATAAGAACTTGGGTTCGATACGACCGGACGCGGGATTTGCAGGTCTATACATTATGGTTGCTATTTAAAAAATTTATACTAAATATATAATTTACAAAGAACTTTTAGCGAGTGATGTTCGGCTAAAGCGAAAAAGGACTGGATCAGTACAAGTTAAGTTGTCACCGTTAGGTTACGTACGTTACGTAAGTTAGGTATCCTTTGTACTAAAACCAGAATAGTTTACGCTGGGCACACACAGCACTCAGCACAAGCACAACACTACACAGCACTTTAAGGCTAAGAGACTTAGTCGCAAAAAAAAAATCACTTCGATAGCGCTCGGAGAGAGTAATAAAACCCAGAAAATCCTTATCACGAAACCAACGCGCTATACTATGACGTCAGGAAACTGAGCGCCACTAAATAACGGGAAGAGACCGATCAATCGGAGGGGTCTTGGAACGTCCGTACCGGGCGGCGATCGGAGCGAGAATGCCATTTTGTTTATGCTTGTAGTAAACGTAGCAGTTGTATAATTTCGTACGTTTTTCAGTATTTTTATATGCTATTATAAAAATTTATTTAAAAAACATATTTTCATTCTATTTTGCTTTAAGTTCCTGTTTAGCAATACAACAATAGGAGGATTAGCTTATATTTAACTTCGTTAAACGCCGCTGGCCATCTCCCTCACAATTGAAATTCCAGCACCAAACTGTACGGCAACCTGTTATTTGATGAAGTAATTGTCTTTCGCTTTGTTACTCCGCCACATTTCATCGTCAAACCTTCAATGAACAATTGAGCTCGATTACCGGACAACTCTTGTCATATGCCTGCTGAATGTTCAGTTTATTCAGTAATATCGCATTGGTAAGGTTGTCTGTTTTACAATGAGAGTATTGGAATTGTTTTGAAATTTACGTTCTGTATTTTTACCCAAGCTGATTATGGTATGTGTAAAATTCATTAGGTTGGAAATTTGTGTTATGGATACACCGAAAAAAAAATCACACGTTATGCGTTAGCTTTATTTATAACTTTAAATAAATTACGGTAATAGGAAATTTAGTTACCTGGCCGTCATAAACTGTGTTTTCTATATAGAAAAATAGGCATCTCATACGAAGTTTGAAAATATCGAGCTTAGCAATAAAGTTGACAACAAAATAGAAAAGATAAACTTTTATAAATATGATCGCGCATAAAATGCTTCAAAACAGGGAAAGGGCTCGGATACTACTAAAAATCAAAGCTACGGTATCAGTATAGAAAGTTTCGTTTCGTTTTCATAGAAACTGTGAAAAATATGTACTTTTCATAGGATCGAAACATACAGAAGAAAAAGTTTTGGGCATTTTTATTGATATCTTTATACTACTAAACCCGAAAACAAATCTTTATTAAATATATTAATGGCTAGATAAATCTTGTATCTATCATTTAATATGCTGAAATGCAGGCGTTGGCTTGATCCAGCGTTAATCTCATGAACTGGTGCTGTCTGACGATTATCGTTGTTTGGATACTTGGTGGTTAACTGAACTGCTGGTAGTCATGCTTTGTATGACGTCAACAAGAACAAGTAATTGTCAAAGTTGAAAAATAAATAGTTGAATTTGAATTTAGAATAATATATTAAAATCCATAAAACGGTTTAGGCTGTAGAGCGTGCCAAAGAACTGTTCTTACATACAATACATACATGAATACATAAATATGTTCATACATACGCGCAAACTCCAATAACAAAATTCTCCTTCCGGCAGCAGGGTAATAAAAACTAAAATGAATCTTGAATAATTTTTGCGAATTATTGTTAAGTGCCAATAAGATTTACAAAGAGTCTTTTTTTCCAACCTTCATTAAAATACGTTCTTAGGTAATTAATTACCTAAGAACTTTACACTAACACAAAAAGAACCGTTTTTAGGCTACATTTTTGCTTATGTGAGTTAATTTTTAAAAAATAATTGCTATATCTCAATTAAGTTTTTTCGAACGATTTCACCAAATAAACATAAAGATACCTAACGTTCATAATTAATAAAAATGCTTTCTGTTTAATTAACTATTTTTGTTTACCTTCACAGAAATATATCCTCTTATTTCTTTATTTGCTTCTAAATACTAGTTCCTTACATATGAAATTGGAGTTTTGTCGTACTAGCCACTTTGATCTGTATTATTTCCTCTTTGGTTAAGAATTCCAGTTTCAAAATACAGCTATTTACTCACGCATTTGTGTTTCCAACACCATAATTCACTGTTTTTTCTTTGCGTCACTTAGTTTACAAAATTGATAACTTGAAATATCGCGTTATATACACATACGAGTTCCATCGTGGCACCAGTGCTGCACAAACGGCTCGAAGTATTATACCTGTGTATGGCGGCGGTGTCGCAAAAGATAACATAGTGTGTTTTGGTTCCAACGTTTTCGTTCTGGAAATTTCGACTTGCAGAACAAGCCCCGTGTACGGCCGAAGACCAAAGTTCATAATGAAGACTTGAAGGCTATTGTGGAGGTGGATCCACCGCAAACCACCTTCGGGTTAGTTGTAGTTTGCGGTTTTAATAACAAAACTGTTTTATTCCACTTGAAGCAAATTGGGAAGGTGAAAAAGCTTGAGAGGTGGGTACCTCATGAATTGAGTGCAGCAAACCGACAAACGCGCGTCGACTGCTGCTTTACCTATAAGATGGCAAAAGTGCATAGATAACATTGTCACATACTTTAAAATTACTATACATAAAATTACACATACTAAAAAAATATACTTTATGTTCCTCCCTTATAAAACGCCAATTTCATATGTAATGGCCTTAATAACGAACATGTTTACAAGAGACAGAAAAATGTAACCGAACATCTATAGTATAGGTACAGGTAAAAGTAGCTGTCGCCATGTAAGAAAACATCTACCGCAGGAAGGTTTCAGCTCTAGTCGTAGTCACCATGACTTTAATTTTATTGTGCACTTGCTTTTGTTTCAGTTTTGCTTGGAATAAATATATTTCTACAAACTCACGCTTTATTATTATTATTATTATTATTCGTGCAGAAAGTAAGAATTCGCACGGCAAAAAAAATATTTTCAGATGATTCGTCGACCGAGTAGCGTAGTGGTTAGAAGCCCTGCCTCATACGCCGGAGGTCCCAGGTTCGAGTCCTGGCCGAGGCATTCATTTGTGTGATGAACATAAATGTTTGTTCTCGGATCATGGTTGTTGATATTTATTTATGTATGTTTATTCTGAGTTCCGCCCCAGTTTGCTGTATGGTCATCCATAACACAAGCTCTGCTTACTTTGGAACCATGCAGTTTGTGTGATTGTCTGGGGATTTATTATTATTATTATTATCATTAATTTTGTATTTTTTCACGAAAAAAAAACCACTGTTCCTGATGTCGGGACGTACGTTCATATCTTCATATTGTTAAATACTGAATACATTGCAGGTATTTCATTCAAAAATAAAGTTTTTATTACATAAAACAAACATACAAATGATTATTTAAACTAGAAATATGTAAAAATTGTCATTTTAGAAACCGATATCGCAAGAAAAACCTCGTTATACCTTTAAAATAATTTTAATGCCTACCATACATATTTTTCTTTGCATTAGAAATATGTTTTATTGAAAACTGTGTATCATTCACCGTGGAAAATAAAACGAAATATTCTCCCCTACATATATCAAAGAGATTTTGGCGGTAATTAATTTTGTAGGGCTTTTTCCCAGTAAACATTTTCATAAGTTAGTATCTCTTTTGTTGGTTTATTCGCCAATGGAATTGAGAAAATCAATAAATGATTCAAGAAAATACTTTTTTGAATGTCTATACAAACCTCAAAGAATCTCGATGAACTGCATATTTATTTACATTCTTTTTGAAATCGTTTGGGGCGGTAAGAATAAATATTTAAGGATTGTATTCTTATAGATTCCCCTTAAATCGAAGTCAACAAATTTAAATGCACATAAAATGTTTTTCATTTAATTTGTGAAAGGCACAGAATAGAATAGGCATTTCCCATTCAAAATGTCCCGTAGTATTCTCTCTAGTTTTCGTATTTCAGTTCTAAATAGGTCATTTTACCAATGCTTAAATGGCTGGAGTAATGGTTTGATTAATCAACGATGTGTCTTTTACGGAACGGTTGCTACACAAAACGTTGATTTATATATTATTCAAATACATACATGTATTTACTTCATAATAAACCTTTTTATGAGCGCCATCGAAGCTTGATATTTTTATATCCAATAAAAACCTAATTCAGAATACGAACTGGCGAACATGGTTGGAACTGATAAGATAAGGGGTCGTGCAGGCTCATTCGAACCAACTTAATACGCAGAACGTGACTCGCCAAAAGAATTCCTGGACGAAAAGCCGGATCGCACTACTGAACTCTGAGCGCTATTGTCGATCGCTGACGCAAAAACTTTCACGCGCGATAACGCTTAGAATGCTTCGAACGAGCCGCACTTACGCACTAAGTACTGCGTTAGACAGAGATAAAAAAATTTTATCAAGCAACTTATGCAGTTGCGTGATAAGCCCATTTAGCTGATATTTTAGCAAAATTTTTTGTGTTATCTTGTAATTTCATAGTTTCTGGCTTCAAACGGTAGGTATTCGCATTGGTTACCATTAGCGTATTTTTTAGAACTTTGACATTTTTGAAAACATCGATACGTATTACTGCTTTTGTAGAACTTTCATAAGCTAAGCTTAGCTTAGTTCTAAAATTTTCATAAACTTAGTTAGTTTCGATAGAATGTTGGGTTCTAAAGTTTCCTGACACGTAACAGTCATTTCTTCGATTTCAAATTGTATATTTGAAATCAAAGAAAATCTTTATCTTGTAACATCATATTAAGTTGAGATTAAATTTTTGCAATGGTCTTGATACAAAAGCTCTTTTCGGGTCGGTCGCTGCAGGCAAGATTTTGTATGTAATTCCTATTAAGATCCAAGTAAGGTCAGCCTAAGTATATTAGGTAAGGAGCCACCGACGGAGTATCTTTTTTCCAGCTTCATTTAACATGGAAAGCTATAACAATTAGCGGTTACTACAAAAACACAAGAAGTATACACAAATATAAAATTCACACTGCATTTCCAAAGGTCTTCTCAAATAATGTCGTTAGTCCTTTGTGAAATGCAGGACTATATATTAATTAAGTCTAAGAAATTCTCGGAACTGTTTGTAAAAGCTAGCCTCATGTAGGTCCAGCAAAGCCTTTGAAGATATGTTTCATGGCTTTTTTAAATATTAAAAAATAATATTAGGACTGGGAGATAGAAATTGGGTTGTGTTTTGATGATATTTGTTCTAATGTGATTCGTTTATGATTGCTCAAAAATTATGGATGCGTCTTAAATCACAACAAAAGGATAAATTTTTAGTATAGTTCCACAGTCAAACTACTGAGTCAATAAAATAAAGAGGTCTAGAAAACTTAAGCATTTTATTTTAATGAGAAACAAATATTAAAAATAGAACAATGAACCGAGCACATTAAAATTACATTTTGTTAGCTAAACACACCTCCATGCTAGATCTGAAGTAAAAATCTTGCGAAGGCATTTTTCCGTTTTGATTTATTGTGTCTGAGTTAGGGTGCTTGCTTTGTCGAATTGTATTCCAAATAGTTTAAGTGCAAAGATGAATTTATTTAAATTAGTTTCGTAGAGGTCGAAACGGAAAAAAGTATACCTAATGATTAATATTTGGAATTTTTACATCTAAAAGAAACACTATGCTAGTTCAATGTAGTGCTTTATTACTACGTGCTGTAATGACTTCGGAGTCTTAAGAGCGTTTATACAAAATCGTGCAATTTTAGGAGTTTTCAGTGTTCCTTTCCGATCAAAATATTACACGTATTCATCAAAATATGAGTAAACATTATTCAAAATTTCATCGTTTAAAACATGTATTGAGAAAATTTTCATTTCTTTAGATAGTTTTGTGACGGTTGTCTATTTCGACCTCTTTTTGTCAGTAAATTTTATTTTTTTGTTGTTTCCGACGTAATTTTAAACTAGGAATTACGTAGTGTCGGAGAACGGCAATGTTTTAATTTGACAAGTCAGTCACGAAAAATTATCCATCAAAGCAACTTGAATCTATTTATTTATTATTTTCCGAGTTTATTATTCCAAATTACATAGTTAAGATATTTTATTATCGATAATCAAAGTTCTTTTTAAGAAACCTATATTTATTTTTTACGTTCACGAGTGTGCGTAGCCAAAATTGTTGGTAAGGATTCTCATTCATTAAAATTTATTTTATTGTTATTTTTTCTTTTCAGATCAAATTTAATTGTATTAATATTTCTGTTCTATTTTGTGTGACTATTTTTTATTTCAATTTTGTTTATATTTTTCTGTTTGTATTTACAGGCATTTTTGTATATTTTTAATTTTACCGAAAAAATAAACACAGAAGAGAATTGTGTGTTTTATTGAAACTACGCTACATACTGGCGCCCGAATATTCAAACGTAGTTTATGGAGAAGAGAGGAGAAATTGCAACAGAAGGAACAAAAGGAACAGAAGAATTGCAACATTAAAAATAATTTTTTTATAATTATTATTGAGGTCAAGCATAAAACTTTATTTGTTACCATTTTCAATCATTAACATTCACTATAATATATTTATATATGTATCTACTATAATATATCTACTATAATATATCAAAATACTGCTAAATTATTCAGACATTTAAGTTTCTTTAGTTTCTTTCGTTATAATATCCTTGAAGAAATTTTCTGAAGACACAACATTCTATAACCCAGTAATTTCACTATTTAAATAACATTTTCTATTCATTTTCATCACTTGAAAATACGTATATTTTTAAGGCTCTATTCTGCATAACGACTATTAACAAATTTGTTTCACTTTAACATTTTTTTTTGATTTTGCAATGAATTTTTCACAATTAAATAAACCTGAAATAATTTATGAATTAAAAATCAGAAATATAAATTTTTCTTCGACGCAATCTGTAGACGAACTACGATCATTATTATTAAATATTAATGTAGATTCTGAAACAGAAATTTTACAAAATAGCCCTGAAGAATTTTCAGAGAGAGACAGAATTTTCAAGGCGAGCATAAGACGATTCTTTTTGTCTTATTTTTTTTTTTTTTTTTCTCTATGCACCTCATTATCGTTTGGCTATACCATTAACATTGACGTTGGTCAAAACTTATAATTAATTATCATCATCGTAGTATTAGGTTAACTTATTGTGTAATTTATTTAATATTTGCAATTCTAGGAGTGTAAACTCTTATTTTCAATATCTGTATTATACTTTATAGTATAATTTGTTAAATGTTATCAATTTTTTTTCTCAATTTTTTTTCAAGCGGTTTGCAACTTGTAAAATTAAGCCTTCTGCACGAGCGTTTATTAAGGTAACTCGTTAAACTAAACCATACCTATGTGTATTATTTATACACTTGAATCACTTTCCTGTGAGAATTATTTTCATATGTTTATTACATAAATATTTTAATTACTTCACAAAAGACCCTTGGATTTTATTTAAAAGTCAATGTTTCACGACTGGCTATGATTTTCTTTTCTTTCCGGCATATTTATTTCAGTCTTTAACTGAAACTTGTTTATAGTAATCACCGTGCGGGAGTTAGCGACACGTTAAAGAAGCCATAAGCTATTAATATTTTCAGCGGATGGCAACTATTAAAGCCTTTTGCCGTTGCGTTCAACTCTATTGAGTTGACTTATTTAGGATACGATTCCTCATAAGCAACTCTAACTGCATGACGTTTTATTTCCAGTAGTTGGAATAAGACTAGTATGATAGAGAATGTATGTTGTAATTATAATGTACGTTGATGGAGTTGAACGATGTATATTAACATTGTATATTCCAGGAACATGTTAAAAATTCTATCATTCATGAACCATATAATTTAAGATAATTATTTAGGATTTTTTTTTTTCTCTCTCTCGTCTGTTTTGTTTTATTTTTCTATTAAATAACTTGTTGATAAGCATTATATCAGTATTATTTTTTTTTTTTCATATATACAGGATGTTTTTTCAGAAAAATTCTTCTATAGGATGTTAATATTAATTTTCATTTTGCTTTTAATTATTATTTTTTTTTGATTGTTCTTTCATTTAGCAGATTAAATATTAAAATTCGATATGTATATGCGGTTTATTTTGATTTGGTTTGAATTTGATATTTTACTAAAAAAAATCTTTCAGATTTTTTTTTTTTCCCGGCCCCCGGGGTATTGTGACGGTTGTCTATTTCGACCTCTTTTTGTCAGTAAATTTTATTTTTTTGTTGTTTCCGACGTAATTTTAAACTAGGAATTACGTAGTGTCGGAGAACGGCAATGTTTTGATTTGACAAGTCAGTCACGAAAAATTATCCATCAAAGCAACTTGAATCTATTTATTTATTATTTTCCGAGTTTATTATTCCAAATTACATAGTTAAGATATTTTATTATCGATAATCAAAGTTCTTTTTAAGAAACCTATATTTATTTTTTACGTTCACGAGTGTGCGTAGCCAAAATTGTTGGTAAGGATTCTCATTCATTAAAATTTATTTTATTGTTATTTTTTCTTTTCAGATCAAATTTAATTGTATTAATATTTCTGTTCTATTTTGTGTGACTATTTTTTATTTCAATTTTGTTTATATTTTTCTGTTTGTATTTACAGGCATTTTTGTATATTTTTAATTTTACCGAAAAAATAAACACAGAAGAGAATTTTGTGTTTTATTGAAACTACGCTACAGTTTTTTAGTAGGAATTCATTGTTCATGCGCCTTTTCTTGTAATCCGACGAAATATGCGTACTTTGCCGTTCGATAAGTATATAAGTACTTGATACAAACGGAAATAGAAAAGTTTGCTATGGTCTCTGTTTTGCCGTCAAACGAGTCTATAGAGAAAATAGTACAAAATATTATATTTTGAAAGGCTAAAACATAAAAATCAAAGCGTGAAAATGTTGGATTTCAGTCTAGTTTGTCGCAGTTTTCGATACACTTGTATTGTAACAAAAGTAATAATTCTTACTTCTTATTACTAACAAAGATGTAACTAATGAAATAAAACACAAATATTATTCAAGTCCATTTAAATATTTCTAAAAAATCATTTTAAAAATGTCTAAAATGCTGCTTGTATTTAGTACCGGCCGAGTCCTTCCAGGGTGTAGACATATCGCTTTTTTTCCCGCGCTTCACCCAGTGCTATCGAACTCCGTCGTAAATATCGAATGCTTGCCATCAATTTTGATACTTTTGGTATAAATAGGTATTTTATTATAAATAGTAAATTTAATATTGAAGTCCTGCATTTTCCAAGTAGTATTTTACTAATTAGTAACACACAAATCTATAAAAGTCTTTGTTTTTAGGTACCGTCACGGCTAAGCCTTAGGAAGCACGTTAGAATGCTACGATGTTGCAGTAAAGAGGTCGATATAAATTAAGAAGAAAATATATTTAAATATTATGTTTCACATAAAAGAAAAAAAAAGTAAGACATTCTGACTTGCTCCATCATCGGAGTAAGATGTATTAAATTACAGTTATATATAAAATAAAAAGATAAAGTTATACTGTTATACCAAGACCAACATTTTATTTTAAACACGAGTGTAGTTACCACCAACTTTTAAAATGGGTAATATATTGCTCCTAAAATTGTTATGTGGTGTAAGAAGAGAGTAATAGAAGTTTTGGATGCACGTTTAGTAACCTGCAAATTATTAATGAAAACAACCAGGAGCAATTGTGTTGGTGAAAATAGTAATTAGACTACAATTTGTAGTACTCCAGATTGTCACAATCTGGCTTACTAAGGGATCTGCATGCACTGTAAATCTAAACGTTTTCACTTTCCCTTGTTAAAACGTCAAACTGAGAAAGTCACAGTTTGTCACATGGTCTAATCACTTCTTTATTAGATTTGAGGGCAACAGATAGTTTTTTTATTTACGATTTAAAATTTTTAAAATAAATAATTAACTTACAAGATAATTAACAGCTTTGAAGCTACCGGAAAGATCTTCGTTACATTCGTCTACAGTAGACGCTGGTTGCTGCTTGTGCATAGTGATTTTTAATATAGAAAACAATACCGAAAATGACATGATTGACATAATTGCATACCTTCGGTTAAAATAATGAGCTTAAGGTGAAGAAGGTGTATATATTTCGATTTTAGCACATATAGTTTACACTATATATTAATTGAAAGTCTGAACTTTTAAGTACCCAGTAAAAAGTAATCATCATCAGCTCATTGTCGACACACAGGGCATTTATCCCTTTTTTTGTCAGTGTAAAAAATATGTCTACGTAATCAGCAAATTTGATAGCTCTAGTCATTTTCAATTTGCTATACGATATTGCACCTTAATTGGGTCCCAAATATATAATATTTTGTTCACCTAATTTATTTATTTTTATTAAGTAATCACTCTTATCTTAAATCATAACTACCATAACAAACGTCTATATATTAATAACACCAATCTCTTCGTTAAGCCCTTATTGTACCCCAATTTTATTTCGTCCTATATTATCCTAACCAGGTATTTAAATATCTTTCTTTGCAAAACATAACTCAAGTAATAAATAACATAAATTTTTATTTCTATAAATCAAAAGTAAAATATAATAACGTAAAATAAGTCAAACATATTTGAAAAAGTATCAAAACCACTGCGGACGAGCTAATTGACGGCCAGCGACTGTATCATACAGCACTGAAGATGTACGCGTGTAATTGATACGTGTGCGTGTTGCAGTTTACCGATTCGGGAGAGCGTTGATTTGTATAAAGGCTCTTAAAGATAACTTCGATCCATGTAAAGCAAAAGGTGTCGTTGTCGCGTTTTTTAAAAATCCTTTTGTACTTTATTTTATAGTATATTATTATTGTTCTGTTTTCATTCACATAACTTACTTTCAGTGGTCTCTCTATGATCTTGAATATTGTTGGTATTAATTTTAGTATAAGACTGCTTGTCCAGCAGAGTAGAGCTAGGTAGCGGAGCGGAGCGAGAACATAATATGGAGTGGAGTTACGGGCTCAGTCCGTCCATAGACGGGAACTAGGATGCGAATTGGAGCGAGAAGCTAATAAGGGGCAGAGCGTGTCTGTCCGCCAAAGTGGAGTTAGGTAGCGGAGTGGAGCGAGAACATTATTCGGAGTGGAGTTACGGGCTAAGTCTGTCCATAGACGCAAAGCTAGTTAGCCGACCAGAACGAGAACATAACGCGGAGCGGAGTTATGGGCTGAGTCTGTCCAAAGACGCGGACCGGAGTGAGAACTAATGCGGAACGGAATTACGGTCTGAGTCTGTCCATAGACGTGGAGCTAGTTATCCGACCGGAGCGAGAACACAATGTGGAGCGGAGTTACGGATTGAGTCTGTCCATAGACGCGGAGTTAGCCGACCGGAGCGAGAACATAATGCGGAGCGGAGTTACGGTTTGAGTCTGTCGGAGAAAGGTTATAAGTGATGGTGCCAGAAATTTTGGTTTTAGTATACATTTATTTTCTTAATTTCTTGATAAATGATACTTTTTCATTTAATTAGCGAATATGAGTTTCTGAATGCTTTTGCACCTACGTGGAGTTACATATTTACTCTAAATTTCATTTTAAAAGCTTGTATAAACTCTGTTTGTATTTAAATAGGAGTTACTTGTAGCTGTAGTTATAGATTCATTAATTTTAGGATTTATATTTATATTATAGACACATACATATAATTAATACATGATTTGACAGAAAGTTGTGTTTAGATTTAGATTTAACGGCCTGTTTGGTGTGGAGGTAAAGTAGGCTTGCCTTCCATGCCAGAGGTCCCGGGTTCGAACCTGGTAGGGGCAGATATTAAGGTCTTTACCTATGAAATTGCCGTTTTTCACGAAATAAATGAAGCGTAATTTTTTTATATATTTTTTATTTCTATTTATCAAAATAATCACCTATGCAATCAATACATCTTTGCCAACGCATTGGTAGTTTATTGATGCCTTTCTTGAAGAAATCAGCTGGACGGGAGGCAACAAATTCTTCAAAGGCATTTTGTACTGCCTCTCGGGTATTGAATTTTTTTCCCGCCAAGAAGTTATCCAAATTCTGGAAAAGTAGAAGTCTGTAGGCGCAAGGTCTGGTGAGTACGGTGGATGACGGAGAACTTCCAACCCCAACTCTTGTAGCTTGGAGACCGTCTGCTGTGCAGTATGAGGTCGCGCGTTGTCGTGCAGGAGCAGTGGAGCCGAACGATTGACCAAAGCTAGTTTGAGACGTGCGAGCTTCTCCATCATTGTGTTCAGTTCTTCACAGTACACATCTGCAGTAATGCTTGCCCCGTTTGGCAAGAAGCTGTGATGAATTACACCCGCGTTAGACCACCAAACAGTGACCATCACTTTTCAAGGGGTAAGTTTTCGTTTAGGGCATTGTTTGGGTGCTGAACCAGGGTCCAACCAACTTGCTGAGCGCTTACGATTGTCAAACAGGATCCATTTCTCGTCACAAGTAACAATGTGGTTCAGAATTCCTTCATTTGTATGCCTGCTGAGCAGTACAAGGCACGTCTCCACGCGTACTTCGCGCTGGCGGTCATTGAGTTCGTGGGGTACCCATTTGTCAAGCTTTTTTACCTTGCCAATTTGACGCAAATGGACCAATATTGTTTTGATGCTAACGTCGAAAGCTGCTGCTAATTCAGCAGTGGATTGAGTTTCATCAGCTTCCACAATTGCCTTTAATTCGCCATTGTCGACCAAAGTTTTCGGACGACCACGGGGTTCATTTTTCAGGTCAAAATTTCCAGAACGGAAGCGGGTAAACCAATAACGGGTGGTGCGTTCGTTTGTAGTGTTCGCTCCGTAAACGTCGTTGATGTTGCGTGCCACTTGTGCCACTTTACTGCCACGACGGTACTCATACTCCATAATTACTCGAATTTTTAACTTATCCATGATGACGAAAAATGTTCGAATGCGTTGAAAACAAAACACTAACTATTAAACAAATGACGATTTTAGAAAAAGAATTTTATGTTTGTCAAATAAAATTAATTTGAAATTAGATTTATCAGTCAAAAAAAAAATATTTTCATTTGAAATGGCCAGTACGGCAAAACGGCAGTTTCAAACGTAAAGACCTATTATATTATTATATTTGCTTTCTAGTCATGGATGTGTATTTACGTTTATTAAAGTTATTTTCTAATATTTATATATATATAAAAAAATATCTATGTGTGTTTATATATTTCTTAAGTTTATTTATCCGTTATCTAGTATCCATAACACAAGTTCTTTAATTATACTTAATTTGGGCTAGATAATGTTGTGTGATTGTTAGAAATATTTATTTATTTATTACAGTCCCAGCTATTAATAAATCTCCATTTATGTGTTACAATATTTCTTTTTAGAAAAAAATTGTGCAAAAAATTATATTTGGTTAGTAAATTATAAACAGCTTAAACATAGGTGTTCATTAAGATCACATTGTTAGTGTTAGGTGACAATTTTTTTTGCAGTCTCATTAACACAATAAGTTTTTAAAATACAAAATATTAGTGCAACCTATTTTATTGTTCTTTAAATTAAGTCCTCACCGATGCTGTGCTTAAGCAGAGTAAACCCACGTCATGTGGTAGTTTATTAAGTAAGGCATAAGCGCGCAACATGAATGTGCTAACCCTGTATCTGGTTTTGACACGGGGGATATCCAGTACTGAAAAAACAGACATGACTAATTTTCCTCCTAATTTCAAGTGAAAAAAAAGTGATACTTCCTGCACCTGTGATGATAGGCAAATGCTGCCTAGGTTTAAAATCCATATACCTGAGAAACCTACTCTGGATGCGCTCCATGCGAGGAATGTAAGTTTGATATTGAGGATTCCAAACATGTGAGGCGTATTCAAGGTTACTCCTCATGTAACGGCACAGTACAGAATTTTAATTGTATTAATATTGTTGAAATGGGATAACCTAAGTAATATGAAACTCTGAACGCTGTGCTCAAACTGAAAGTGATATGTTTATCGAACAAAAGTTTAGAGTCGTGAACGATACCGCAATTTTTCAGCACGTGTACCCTCTCTAACCGCTTCACGATGGCGAGTGAAAGACATAAAGATCTAGCTTGTTAAGAACGCAATAGGCCTCAAATCTTGAGAGATCTGACTACAGATCCTCTACATCGCCAAAGCTACGAATAGTCTTTAACACCTTCATGACTGGTAGTAATGTTTAATATCAAGGACGAACAGAGTAAACAATAGTGGCCCCAATGAGAATTCTTGGGGATCATATTGTATTCATTGAGGATCATATCATATTGTAATGAGGATGACATGGACCGTCCGGCATGGACTGCAGGGCCCGCTTTTTAGGGGTTTTGGACTCATCTCTAGATGAGTCCGGGGGCTTAGCCCTTTTTGGTCGCTTAGCGACGACAGTGAAGCCCTCGTTGGATTCGAGAGCTTGGACGGGAGCTGGGATATCGCAATCTATCGACGATACATTGCTGGTGGACGAAGCCACGGACGAGCGTGAGCTAGAGCGCTCTCGTGAGAGGTTGGTGGATACGGGCTGGCGTATCCATCTTTCCTTTTTAGAAGGATATTTGATTGTGGATTTGAGCCCACTTTCGAACTGTGTCCAGATGTCTGGACACTGCGCGCGAACGAAGGCCATTAAGGCCTTTGAAATATCTGCTTCTGCTTCTGAAAATAACTTAAAAACTAACCGTAGTTCGCCGAAGGCCGCTACCTGGAATCCTAAAAAGGGTACGCAGGTAAAGAGTTGACCACGTTAGGGTCAACCTTTACTGACAAAAAGGGCAAATGTACACGAAAAGACACAAATATGATAAAAGATAAATGAAAATAGAAGAGTAAAAAAATAAAATAGTAGAAAGGAAATAATATATAAAATAACAGGACTGGATCAGTACAAATAAGTTGTCACTGTTAGGTATCCTTTATACTAAAACCAGAATATTTTACGCTAGGCACACACAGCACTCAGCACAAGCACAACACAGCACTTTGAAAACTAAGAGACTTAGTCGCAAAGAAATAAAATCACTTCGAGAGCGCTCGGAGGGAGTAAAAAACCCAGAAAAACCGTATGACGGAACCAACACGCTAGACTGTGAGGTCAGTAAACTGAGCGTTACTGAATATCGGGAAGGGTACGATCAATCGGAGTGGTCTTGGAACGTCCGTACCGGGTGGCGGTCGCCAGCGAGAATGAGTGATGAACCAATGTTTCATCTATAGTAACAAACCTTGCCAAAAATTCGTTTGGATCAGCTTGAAAAAGCTTTAAGCAGTCTCTAGAAATCGTGAACCGAGTTTGTTTCTGTTCAACTGAAATGAGCCGCGGAACCCATCTTGCAGTCACCTTGTGGAACCCTAATTCACTAACGATAATTTTTGTGTACGTTCAAATGAAATGCCTAGTGCTTCAGCTATCTCAGATACCTTCAATCTTCTGTCACCCATGATGAGATCACAAATTTTTTCGATGTTTACCGAAGTCATAGCTGTAGAAAGCCGTCCAGAGCGGGGGTCATCTTTGATGCTCTCTCGTCCACGTTTAAAGTCAGCTGTCCGTTTTTTTACAATTGTATACGACGGAGCAGATGTTCCTAAAGTACCATATCTTCATGAATCAGCTTTGGAGTTAAGTGTTTCTTGCGGAGGAATTTATGACGGCTCGATGCTCTAAACTATCCATTGTCAAAATTAATGAAACTGACCCTCACTGAATGTTCAATAAAATAAGTAATTACGCAGGTATTTCAGAGAAAAATTGCAAAGAGACTGACAAAGAGTCTAGGTTTCGTATGAGGGTAGTTTTATAATAATATGACGACACTATCTATGTTAGGCCGTGAACTTTTCAATCCCCCCTCGTATATTATGATTATGTGTACGTAATTATTTATATATATTTGTCATTCTTCTTTCTTCTTCTTGATTAACAAAATCTGAATTTTCTAAAATTGAAATATATATTGCCTAACAAACTCTTTACTTTAAAGGCTTAATTAAACATTTGTCGTCTTCGAGTGCAGCCGTTAGCTTAACTACTTACTTATTTGTGTGTCCCTTTGTGTGATTTCTGTTTATTTTGTTGACACCTTAAAATATCAAGGTATCAATATTCTATGTTAAGTATAAGTTGCATTATGTTTTCATTCAATTCAATCATTCATATGTATTTCAAGTTTCAAAGATGAGAAGTTTTTAAACTTTTACGAAAAATATTTTTATTCATAGAATATGCAGTTACGCCATCGATACTTTAAACGGCATTAATTCAGGACCCCTTTATCTTATTATACCGCTCTGATCTTGTTTGAAAATTATTGGGCCTTATTTATCGTGCCATATCCATATCCATTAGTGTAGCCAGGCAAATATGTCTTCCAAGCGGGTTTTCTTAATATGTGATTTCAATAATTGATTACGTGGTAGTGACGGATTCGCGGTCAAGGCCACGGCAAGTGTCTTAATAAAGCTTCGCTATCGCATGTTTTCGAATTGAAAGAAAGTCTTCTCTTTAGATCCTGTAATAAAAACGAGACTTGTACAAAGAAGCATCACTCAGTAATATTAAAAATAAATTGAAATAAAATTATTGTTTCTTAATATAATTAAAACTTCATTAAATAAGAAGCTTTAAACTTTTCCCTGCCTACCCGTTATTGTATTCTGTATTGGTCCTAACATTTTGCATCGGTGCAGCTGGGAAGCTTCCACTCAAGCGGCACCCAGGGTAAGGCTGGACTGCTTTGTTTTGGTGCTGTTATGGGAGTTAATTAAATCTTTAGTTTTAAATTTAAATCAATTATTCTTTAGACAAGGGAAAATGAAGGAAATGGTTAAAAAATACGCAGAGGGCCAATTAATCGTAAACGCATCGACTGCGACTTCATCCGGCTCAGGATACCTAGTTACAAATGCGTCACATTTACAAACAAACATTAAAGAAAACATCCATAAATTACGTTCCTCGCTAAATTCCATTTCCAAATGTGTCTGGTTAGAGTATATACTTAAATGTGGAAATTGAATACCACCCATCCTATTGATGTAACTAACAGCGGTGGTATTTTCAGTATGTAATAATATTGCACAATTTCTTTCTTCCCCGGCTGAACTTTTGAAGCCTAAGGAATTATATCCTACACATATAATTACGCTTGGTTTTTAGTTATGCGTTACCCACAGGTCCTCGGCTGATGACCACCATTCTAAATGGACATCTGCCGCATAATCACGGCGAACCGCGATGAGAACCCACCAAGCGATTGACCTGTTTCATTTTATTATCTGTCAAATCTCAATACAGTGTAACGATTGTCAAAAAGTTCGCAGTTACCTTTACTATCTACCAACCAAGTTCCGGTTAGGCACATAACGTTATAAGTATTTAATAATGCATACCTCAGAAGTTGGGATCGGATTAATATGTAAATTTACGTCGTCATCATCACTTTCTATCAGGTTAGATAGAAGACAAACGTCTAATCCTTTTTCAATAAAAAAACACATAATTATTAATTTACACAGTAATTTATTATCTACATCAATTATCCTATTTGGATCGTGAAAAACTCAATTTTATTTTCCATATTTCAAAGTTTAACCCATTTAAACCAGACAAAATATCGCAATCATCCATATTTTCAATTTATATATGATAGAAAAAGAGTTACTTCACAATAATAGGTATAATATGTAGTGCGTTTCCGCCACCATGGCACACGAGACGGCCGCGCGGCGCCCTCGCGTGCTTGTCACCTGATGTTTAGGTTTCGTTTGTCATTTTTCATTTCACTCTGCATTCCCTGCCCCCGCCGCGGCCCGCCGCCCGCGCTGCCAAGTACTGCGGCGCGGCGGGCGCAACAACGTACGCTCAGTAAGACGGTGATATCATACGTACGTGTTGTGTTGAACTAATTGCGCGTTGTTGTATTTTTACGTACTCACGTCACTTATACTGCCGTCTACCAATTTAATTAGAAAATGCCCAAGGATAAACAACCATTGCGGTTCAAGTTGGAGAAATACATTGAAGATTTCACTAGCCAATTGCTGAGTACAAACAGAAAAATACTATATTGTAATGCATGTGAAAAATCTATTTTATATAAGCAGTGATTTTTAATGTCGCAGCATGTATCTACTGCGAAACATAAGGCAAATATTATCAGGAAGAATTAATTCAAGCAACAGTGGCTTTATAGTGCCGTTGCAAGTACTTCTCAAAGTTGTACTTTCTCGAAGGAATTGTGTTATGCTATGATATGTGCAGACATCCCTCTATGGAAATTAAATAATCCAACATATAAAAAATTCCTAGAAAAGTATTCAGGCAAACGAATTCCCGATAATCCACGCTTAGAAAAAATACGCAAGCGGTATTTATGAAGATTGTTTAAAAACTAAGATTCGTGTGAAGAACTTTCTAAATGTAACCACCAGACGCTTTTTAATGATGCTATGAGTGTTTTGTGGCCTGATGGAGTTAAACATGAACAAGTTTTCTTGTTATTCACTGGTGCTGCTACGGTGAAAGCTGCAGATCCTCTGAACCCTACAAGGCTCAATATTTTTTTCATGGACGACAAAAATATATATTATGTAGTATCGTAATCTTGTAGTCTTACATTTGGAATCTTGATGATTTACATTTCGATATAAAGTTTAATTATATTAAATAGGTAAAAATACTGATGTAAATCATACGTTAATAGATATGAGTAATAGTTAATAGTTAATATTATGTAGTTAGCGATCAGGAGTTAGGAAAAAATAAAAATATAAATAAAAATCCAATATTTTACTGAAAAATAAACTTTTTATTTCAGTTCCGTATACGGTACACTGAGCCTTAAATTCACTATTTGGTTATAAAATAGTTGAATTGTTTTGGAATTAGCTTCCTGTATCAATTTTTTTAAATTTGCGACTTATAATTTTATACAAAATGAAATAACTAACTTTTTTTTCAATACCTATTGATGAAAATTTTTCTCTTTATTCCTGCAAAGTCCGAGACGATATTTTGCGCAAAATATGAAGGTTTTTCCTTTGCAACCAGGATATTTGCATCTTTGTCTTTTTTCACCCCAAACCGGAAAATGCTCAAACCCATTACATCTAACATCGCGAGGAGTTAGGACTGCTATATTAGGTTTTTTCCTTCTTTATTCAATTTCATCAGATAAACTTGGTCTACCTCTCTTTCTGTTTATTGATGGCCCAAACATATTGGTAGCCTTTTCCCTACTTCAAATTCCTTCTGTCCTTCTGTTTCATTGGAGTTGTCGTATGCTGTTGCTCTCCAACTCTTTTATACAATAAACAGCTATTGATAAGAGTAATAAAGTAATAAAATAATAATAAGAAGATTATAAAATAGTCTCAAATACCATTTCTGGTCCTAATTTTTATTTTATATTTCCCTAGGAACGAATCCAGAGGTCCACACTACCCATATGCTTGTTATAAGTTTTGATTATTTGGGGACAATCTCTTTTTTCTTTTTTTCTTCAAAGTTTCTTGGAGTATCTTCTTGCTGACCCTATTGGCTCTTGACCCACAAAAGACTATGATAAAACGACTGGATTGTTATCGTACCACATTACGGTGACGATAAAATCGTAAGCAAAGCCACGATCTGAAATGACTGAAAAAAAGATTTCTTCCAGTTTTGAATTAAAAACTACACCAAGAAACCTTCCCTCATTGGAAAACGGTATTGGCTGGTTTAGGAACACAATTGAAACAGGAGGACGTATCCTTTTTCTGGTATTAATTACAGCTTTACTTTTAGGCGTAGATAGGGACAAGCCGTGATTAACTAGCCAGATGTCTAAATAATAGGGCATTATTCAACCGGGAGGGGGCCTTCTCTATTTTTGCAACACGCAAATATAAGGTAATGTTATCCACATATTGTAAGACGTCGCAGAAGGAAGACACAAATCTATACATATCACACGTATAGATTGTATTCAATAGGGGTTTAAGACGGACCCCTGTGGGAGACCTTGCCGAACTTTCCGGGGCTGGAAGTTGGCGTGGGCAATTATTAGCAACAAATAAAACTGTTAATTTATTGTTCAGTATAAAATTCATTTCAAATAGAATTCAGTAAAAATAGAGTGTTAGTAAAGTGATTAATATTTCATAACAGGTCTAAAGCTAAATTTTGACGTTTTAATATCGGCGGTTGCTCACTTCCGGATTTATCAAATATGAGACGTTTGTTTTTTTTTGTTCCCCTCCACGGGAAGGGCAGGAGGATAAAAATGCTCTGACGCATACTCTGGCGCGCGCGATCCAGGTTATGTGGGACTCGTTCCGACGCCTACCAGAACCACTACCCACTAAAAACCCCCTGTCGGCTCGTGCATTTTTGCCACTCAGCCTTCATCTGAGCGACGGCCAATTGGAAAAAGAGGCCCCGCTAGCGGGGCCCAGAAGGGGTCACCCGCTGGGTTTTACATAGCACTGAAGGTGCTCAAAGTGAATCTGAATACATAGCACTGAAGGTGCTCAAAATGAAAAATAAAAATTGAATTAATTCGAATTTACGTTAGAATTAGAAGTTGCGGCCTGAAGGGCTTCGAGATCTAATGTTAATTGCGTGGGTTCGCCAGTGTGCACGTTTCTCGGTCTAGCGACTTTGAGTTTCGAATCTAAGACAGGAGCAGTATATGAGACTGAATCTCGAACTACAGGATTGGGATGGGTTTCGGCGCGTTTGAAGAACGATTCTGAGAGTGTTTTTAGGTGCTGTTGCACTGTAGCTAGTTCAAGATCTCTGTGCAGGTCCGCGTTGCGCACGTACCAAGGTGCGTTTGTGGCCCTGCGGCAGAAGAGATTTTGAACTACCTGCAGTTTGTGCAGGACGGAGGGTTTAGCGTGGGCAAAGACTGGCGAGGCATATGTCATGACTGGTCTAAGGCATAAAGCGTACGTTTGTTTCTTAAGGATATTTTACTTTTTCTACCTAACATACTGTAAATGCGGCCTAAGTAAAAGTTTGAAATTACTGTTTCGTTACTCTATCCTGTGTGGGTGGAAAGAAAGCGTCTGGTCTAAGGTGACGCCTAAATATTTGGTAGTGCGCTTCCAGGGGATGGGAGTGCCTTGCATTCTAATGTGAAGATTGTCGGCGATACGACTGCGTTTGTAGTCGAAGTAAACCGCAGAGCTCCTCTCTGGGTTCACATCGATACGCCATTTTTGAAACCATGCACCGAGGGCATTTACTGCCTTTTGGAGTCTGGTGGTCAGACCCGGGACTCTGCGGCCTTTGGTGTAAAAGGCAGTGTCATTGGCAAAGAGGGCGGGTTCGACGCCTTTCGACGGGACGGGAATATCGTTAGTGTACACGGTGTACAATAGAGGGGCGAGGACTGAGCCTTGAGGGACTCCAACCTTTATGAGACGGGGCGCGGAAAGCGTGCCTTCGTGTTTAAATCGAAACGTATGGTCTTTAAGAAACGACGCGATTATTCTAACAAGTCGATCCGGTAAGCCTATTTTGTAGAGTTTATAGAAGAGGCCGCTGTGCCAGACTTTATCGAAAGCCTTGGCTACGTCAAAGAAAACTGCGATCGTTTTAAAAGGCCGCGGGTAGAAGTCTTCGAGTATGTACTCGACGATTCGATGGACTTGCTGAGGGCAGAAGTGCTTAGTCCGAAAGCCGAACTGATGGGGAATTATGAGAAGATCGCCATCCGTTGGAAACAGATGGTTCCGCATTCGAGAGAGTATGACTCTCTCGAGAAGTTTAGACATTGCCTTGAGGAGGCTGATGGGTCTATGGTTAGCCGGGATATTCAGAGGTTTACCTGGCTTGGGAATGCCTATGCCTGATGCTAATGCCCTGTCGCTTCTTTCCAAGCTTTTGGAAAGTAGGTAAGTTCGAAGCAGGCATTGAAAATGATAGCTAACAAGGTAAGCTCCTGTTGAGGCAGGTGCTTAAGTGCATGGTTGGAAATACCATCCGCACCCGGAGCCTTTTTAGACTTTTGACTTTTAATGAGAAGCGAGATTTCATCATTAGAGACTGTGACGGGTTCGGCGGTGATGGGGAGAGAGTCTCTAGGGAGAACTTCGTCCTCCACCGCCTGGATGTGAGAGGGATTCGCGGGTTGCGTGCTGGGCGAGCATTGAGAGGCAACGCTGTCAGCGAAGCATTCGGCTTCCCCTTCGACTTCGAAGGTGATTGAGCCATCGGGACGAGTGAGAGGAGGGACGTGAGAGGCGGCGTCTACGCGTAAGGCTCGGGCCATACTATAATACGCTTGATGGGACGGGGAGATATTCGCCATGAAATCGTTCATCTGAGCGTCTCGGAGTTCCACGAGGCAAGACTTAACTTTGCGTTGTAGCTGATTCGCAGCTGTTCTATAGGCGGGCGTGGGATACTTCTTGGCTCTCCGGAGAGCCACGTTCTTAGTTTTAATAAGATTGCTAACGGCTAAGGGAAGCGTGGGTTTGCCTTGCTTAGCAACCTTTTTCACTGACACTACCTCGTTTTCACTGATAGCTGAGTTGATACCATCAGTGAGAGAATTTACTAATGAATCTATTTTATATTTTTTAATTGATCGGGCGAGATCGCGAGCGGAGAGTTCGGGGCCTCTAAGGCTGAAACTATCGTATTTTTAAAACCTTTCCAGTTGGTAAAGGTCTTAGGAGAAGTGGCGTTATCGTTAGGCGGTCCTAGCACGAGGGAGACGGGGTGGTGGTCAGAACCTAGGTCATCGAGCGGTTCGATAGACCTGAGATCGAGGTTGATTTGCTTGACAATTGCAAAGTCGAGCATGTCAGGAGAGTGGTTCGGGTTGTCGGGATAGTGAGTTGGAGTGATGGGAGAGATGACGTCTAAGTCGAGTGAGTTGGTGATGTCGAGGAGAGCGGTACCGCTGGTGTTGGTTGATAGGCACGTCCAGTCAGTATGTTTGGAGTTAAAGTGTCCGAACATAATGACTGAACGGCCGAGGGCGAGAATGGTCTCAAAGTCGCTGCGGATAGGTCTGGTGCCACTGGGTGTGTAGACTGAAGCTACGATGATGGTCGGATGACCAGTCATAGCCAATCTACACACAGTGGCTTCCATGTTGAAGAGAGGAGGGGTAGGGAGAGGACAGCCATGGAATCCTCTTTTGTAGTATATAGCAGTGCCGCCAAAACCGTTGGAGTTGGGCCTATCATTACGACTAAACGCATACTTGGGAATCGCGAATCCCCTGGAGCGGTTAGGAGTGAGCCACGTCTCTTGAAGAAGCACTAAGTCTGGCTTGTTGTTGTGAAGGAGCAGTTTGAGCTCAGGAAGGTTGGTGCTAAGGCTACGAACGTTAAAGGAAATTAGGGATAAGCCCTTGGGTTTGATACGACCAGACGCGGGATTTGCGGGTCTAGACATTATATTTACTTGTTTAACGAATTTATATAAAAAAATAAAAACAAAAATTTGTGATGCTCAGCTAACGCAAATAAACGCTCTTGAGGAGAGCGGGCGGCTCGCAGTTTGCGTGCGAGTACGGAAATTTCCTTAATGTCAACGTTTTGAATAACGTCGAACACGGTCTTCATGTCCTCAGCCAACGACGACTGAAGTGAAGATGACGGAGCGGGACGCGGGCCTACGGGAACTACGGGAGCTGGGGTAGGACGGGAAGGTGCAGGGGGAGCGGCCGGACGCTGCCTCCAGGACAGAACCGGAGTAGGTGTCGGCTGAACGGGCTTTGCTTCCGGGGGACCCCGGTTGCGCAGCGGTGGGAAGTTGGCAGGAATGAGTGGCGGCGCCGGTTTAGGCGCGGCCCTCTTAGCGGTGGAGCGTGGAGCGCGAGGACAGCCCCTGTAGTTTGCTGTGTGGCCGGACTGGCCGCACAGCCAGAATGGGAATTGGGAAACGGGGAATTGGATTCGGGAGTGCGAGTGCACTCCTTGGTAATATGTGGGTCCAGGCAATTAAATCACCTGGGGGGAGCTGAGCAGTTAGCCGTTGCGTGGCCATAGAGCTGGCAGCGGTGGCACTGTCCAGGGTGGCCGCGGGGGTTGGGACGCTCGACGGAGATATTCGAAAGTCCGCAGATTGTGCGAGCCTCTCTGAATATCTCCCTCGAGTTGGGAGTATTGGATAGAATAACTAATGCTAGTGGAAAACGCCTACCGCGTTTTGAGTGCATCTTGTGCACTGCTTCGGCCGGAAAGCCCTGGGACTTAAGGTCCTCGAGGATTTCATCGTTCGCGAGCTCAAACGGGACGCCCCGTAATACTGCGCGGATCTTACGCTCCTCCGGGAGGGCGTATGTGTGGTACGCGATTTGTTTTAATGAAAGTAAACTAATGAATTTAATTGAATATAATTGATGTATTTTAATTGAATCGCCTGTGTTGGTTGCTTTGACATAGTTAATTTTTTGCTCTTTGCAAAGATTAGATACCGCGGTCCATCGCGCTTTTTCGCAGAGAAAGACATTATTATAGACATTATTAAGACATTACGCTGAGGCTTAGGTGGGACGGGAGCGCAGCGCGTCGCTGGCTTCGATGGGAGCGACGGAGACGCGGTTACTTCGAGCGACGTTAATGGCGCGGGGGCGGGTGTTGACGACACCGGGGAGGCCTCGGGTATTGAGGATACCGAGGCTTTCTTCGAGCGCTTCTTGGAGCGTTTGGCGACTAACTGGAACGCTGGCTCAGGAGAGCCGGTTAAGGTGACGGCATCTGACGACGCATCAGACGCGGGTTCGGAGTCGCTCCCGGGAGCGGTACGCTTGCGATGCGACGCGCGAGAGGATGTGACCGATTCACAGTCCATCTCGGACGGGACGGGAGACGCGGGAGAGCTGTAGACTTGAGGGGTCTGGACGTTGGAGGCCTGAAGGGCCGGGGTTGAGGCCTGAGGGGCCGGGGACGCGATAGTTGCCTGTAAGGCCTGCGTTAGTACGTCATTGGATTTGTTGGCGCCGGACGCAACGAGCGCCTGGGTGAACGACCTAGCAAAGTTTACCAAGCTTTGCTGGTCCAATGGAGGGCTTGGAACTACAATATATAATATATAAATATATAATAATGCCTAGATTCCCTAACAAACCTAGCACCTAAACCTCCCTACCCGCAGTAGGGGGGCTGGGGAAGACGTGAGGTGGTGCCCCTAATTCGGACAGCTTTGTACTGTCACCCTGGGAAAGGCCCAAGTGCAATGGGATCGGGTCAGCCGGTTTCTCCTTAGCCTGAAGGGCCTTGGAAGCGCACCAGGGCAACGCTATCAGGCTTAGTTGTCACCGTTAAGTATCCACCTGATCAAACGCGAGTCTACTACGGAGTGTGTTGCCAATAAATTGACAACAAAAACCGGCCGTAGACCTGACGAGATTGGGTTGCACTGAAAGTGCGGGATGACTACGTTACGACCGGCCGAGGCCGGCCGCAGAGCGAGTCTCTAACTAACGTAGCAAGCGCCCAGCGTCAAGTACGTAGCCAGAAAAACAGCCCGAGCCTTGCGAACTACTATCGAATTTAATCGACCGATATAAGCTCAGCTCTGTTGTTGCTGCGAGACTGACTTAGTTGCAGCCGATCGAAACTGGCCGCAGCGTAAGTCCTACAGAGGCTTATCTCAAGTCGTCGAGGACAAAGCGAGATTTGTACGAATCTCAGCGTATGAGTATTGCTACGAGTTGTCGTCGTGAGACGACAATCGTGACTCAACAGCTGGTGCGACCCCGAACACGTCCGAGCGGGGCCGGACGCAGAACAGATCTGAGAGTGGCGTTTGAGTAATGCTACGAGAGAAGTTGTGAGACAACAATATTGACTCGGCAGCCGGGAGCGACCTTCAACACGTCCGAACGGGACCGGACGCAGATCGGGTCTGAGACGTTTGTTGTACGTGGTATATTAATGTAATAGGTATGTTTTATATTCGTAAATTGTAGAAAAGTGTTTCTATTAAGGTTTTATTAATTTTAGCCTTAATTGAATAAAAACGCGTATATTTAAGTTATTTTTACCTTGGTAATGAATGTAAGTCTTTAAGTAAGATAAAGCCAGTAGTGTATTTGAATAGTTTTGTAAGGTTTACAAGCGACAATTGCAAGGGTCACAATACAAAATGTTTAACGTCGACATAACGGCACCTAGGAATGCGGGGCTGCTTTCAAAGTACTGGTGTTATGGCTTTGTCTTGTTGAACATAATATAACTTCTTAACATATGTGTCTGAAAAGCATTTTATTCGTATCATGTGATTTTAATATATAGGATGTTTTTTTAAAACACAACATAGGAAACTGTTCTTTTCTATGTTTCATTATTTCCCAAAATATTGCGTTATGGTATTTAAATGAACGTTTTGGTGCTCCGAACAGATAATAATAAACTACTTATGTCAATAAATGCTCTATATACCTGCTTAAAAAATCAATTGGCTCCACTGGGTGTTAGGTAAAAGCTAACGTTATAGCTTGTGGGTAAAATAAAAAATGAAATATTAAAATGACGGAAACATAATAGGTAGCTTCGTGGGAAGTAATCAACGTCGGCAATCGGGTTTCCATAACAATATTAGTTCCCAGCTCGTCCTCGAGCGTCTCAGAAACGAAACCCATCTGTGAACGAAACACTTAATTAACCTTACAAGTAAATTGCCTGCTCGTCTTAAATGGTTTTTAATAGTTTTAAAAGTGATTTGCAAAATGCATTTATCGCTTGTGAATTTTTTTTTACATTTTTGTAAATAATGATTTATTATACACATAAATCTATTAGTTTTAAAATCAGTTTTCCTTTGAAACACAGCTTTGTTTGTTGTCAAAGGTAAAAAAAATGAGTTTTTCGCGATTTTCAGCAAAACGGTAAGTTTTATTATAAAAATATCTCAGACAAAAATTGTAGATCATAAAATTATCTACAAAAAATTAATTAATACTTTTTTTTCTACGAGCCACCGTTTTTAAGATATAGCGATTCAAAAAGTTGTAAAAGTTGTAATCATCATAATATGCATGAGTACGCCACGTATATATACATCTCTATAGTTGTAATATATGTTAAAATATTTTTCTATCGGTTATTGTAACTTACACTACTTATATAAAATATACATAAGTTATAACTATAATAATATCAGGTCAAATGAAGCCCAGTCCCTTAATTTATACGCCATTGAAACCTTGAGAAAACATCTGTCCCCTGTTCAATTGTGTGCGTGGCTAGGGTCTTATACCTGCTATAATAAATGAAATACTGTTAGTCTTGAACGCCAGTTAGTAGTGAAAACACGTGTTTATCCTAGCCTATATTGTGCTGTTTTGAGTTTTATAATAAAAATGTCAGATTATTGTTTTATTTGCGCTAAACTTTTAACTGAAAGTGAAATTGTTACTGTTGAACGTGGTATGAAGACATTAATTAATGCAAGGATCGAAAGAGCAGATGAATTTTCGGAGTATCTAAAAAATAAAAAATCTGTGACAATACATGAAAGTTGTCGTAAAAATTATACTCGAAAGTCTTCTATTGCTGCAGCTAATAAAAGACAACGTGAAGAACAAGAAGCCAGTACATCCACAGAAAGTCCTCCTCGTACTAGATTACGGCATGTACACATTGTCAAGGCCGGTTGTGCTCTAATATTGAATCACCAACAGTAGAGGATCCGTTTGATTCCAACGAGGCAACATGCGATACATCGCTATTAACGCAGTTTACATGCACTCAGGATGAAGATGAAGAAGAACAAGAACAAGAACAAGAAGATCAAGAAGAAGAACAAGAAGAAGATTTTGAAAGTTACGACTCGGACGATTAAATTTCACTACTTTTTTTTAACTTAAATTGCTTATATCTTTTCAATCTCGGCTAATATCCATTATTTTTCAATACTTTCAAATTAAACAGAATCAAAACTGACCCGTGGAATAGGCCTACTGGGGAAACCACAAAAAAAACGCGCTAAGTACACTACCTCATAGGTGGCGAGGAAACGTGTGCATATTATGACGATTACAACTTTTACAACTTTTTGAATCGTTATATCTCAAAAACGGTGGCTCGTAGAAAAAAAAGTATAAATTAATTTTTTGTAGATAATTTTATGATCTACAATTTTTGTCTGAAATATTTTTATGATAAAACTTACCGTTTTGCTGAAAATCGCGAAAAACTCATTATTTTTACCTTTGACCTTGAATACAATTTTTTCCTTACAGGGTAAAGATGGGGAACTTTCAAATTTTGTTTTTAATGATATTTCAAACAATCTTACCGATTTTCAGCTTGGTGGGAATTTAGGTAACTTCGAATGTCTAATTTGACCGGACTATATTCACAATGAGAGAATTAAAATAAAATTTTAAATAAATTTTATTTAAAACAATTTCATGTTAAGTTAAAACAATTTCATGTTAGTGTTTATTTTTGGAACAGAAGCATTTATTTATTTATTTTCACAGAACTATAATAATAAACATACTGCCAATAACAGAATCATAATATTTTAATATAGCAGTTATGATTAGACTAATTAATTAAATAAGCTTATTTATATTAAAATAAGGTTAAGAAGTGACCGAAAAAAAAAGAAAAAAAAAACAGAGAAAAAAATATATATCTATAGTACGCAATCTAGTGTGCAACATGTGCATATGTTGAGTGTGGGTGTGTGTATGTATGTGTGTGCCTGTGTGTGAGAGTGAGTGAATTGCAAGTACTTCATTAACAGCAAATCATGTTCAATCAAATAAAACAGTTTGACAGCAATCATTTCAAACAGTAAACTGTGTTTATTGTACTACTTCGAGTAAAGAAGGCAGTAAATAACTTCAGGAAGTAACTTCAAAGGCAGATAAATGAAATCATAATGAATGTGTTTCAGCTTCTATTTGGGATGGAAATACAACAAAAACATTGCATTCATAGCAATTTAGTTAATGAGATCAGAACTGTAATAAGATCCCCATCATGAAATATGCCAGTGTGGCTTTCGCTCACGCTAGCAAGTCGAACCTCAATCACTTGCAGGTTATTCAAAATAGGTTCTTCCACAAATGCGTCGGGGCCCCGCCCTATGTCCGCAACTTAGATCTGCACAAGGATCTCGAGCTGCCCACCATTGCCGCATTCATGAAGTTGGCTTCTAGACGCTACTTCGATAATGCTCCCCACCATCCCAACCCGCTGGTCAATAAGTCCAACCCAGACGCGGTGGTTCATTATATGCGTTCGCGTAACGTCTTAATTGACGATGATATTACAACAAGGAACGCCGGTGTTCCAGTCAGAAATAGGGCAACACGGCATTCGAATCGCATGACCCACCAGTGGGCCACGCTAACGCATCGTACGCATTCCTACTGAGTTTCTTGCTGGTTCTTTGGCAGAAGATGATCCTTCCGCACCAGTGGTAGTTTCAATTAGGGTTGTAACGGAGGCCTTGTTAGCGGAGGCGGAGGCGGATGCGGAGGCGACGAGTTTCACCTCCGCGGATGCGGAGGTTAACGGAGGCGGAGGCGGATGTGAAAGTAGATATAGAAAAAATTGAAATTTATGGTTCATTACACTTAATAAAAAATCAGTACCTTCTAGTAATTAAAGTTAAGGAGAGGCAAATTGTATTTGACAAACAATAGTTTTGCTGCTTTGTCACCTTCAAGACGATTTCTGAGGGGCTCATAAAATAAGCCAGCTGAACTAAATAATTTGTATCATTAATTTGACAAATGACCTATGCCCACCCCCACTTAACCGCGTTCCCGCCTCGCACACGCGGCTGGACGGTCGTCGAGGGTCGCTGCTTGCGCGTTATTGTTTTATGATTACGTAAATAAACCTCCGTTACAACTCCGCAAAAATAGTGCGGAGGCGAAGGTACGATTTCTTGCGGAACTTCCGCAGTAACGGTGGCGGAGGAGAAGCTCCGTTACAACCCTAGTTTCAATATACGACGTCCTAAGCCAAGGTCCGTACCCTCTCGGGTGCCCTTAGGCATATCGTATGTAGGAGTAGTTTGAGTTCCAGCTAAGCGCCGTCAGCGCTAAGCTACAAAGTCCGGTGAAATTTAAAAGGCCCATAGGGCAATAAATAGTCCATTCGAAAAATAAAAAAAAACTGTAATAAGACTCGACGTGTACATTATATACATGTACAATAAACTAAATTGCAAATGTTTGAGCTTAAGAGAAGTACGTCGTCAAAATTGTTTTTTATCCGTGTTTATTTTAAAAGTCTAAGATGTATCATCAGTATACAATACAATAGTGGGATCCTTGCCTACCATATGGGGTACAAAATGAATTCATTAAACATTTATAAAGACTAGGAAATGGGACAAGAATTGAACCTTGAGTGACTCCCATTTCAACAAACGCCCCAGCCATCCTTATGAAGACTTATCTAAGTATGAAACCATACTTAGACAAGAAAAATAAAATATGCACAGCAACCTGTGACTTTTTCTAGGTACTCAGAATTACTTCTAATAATTCAACACCTGCGTCTGTTGTTAAACGACCTCGCGTAAATTTGCTTATCATGAAAAGCTCGAAATTGTTATCATCAAAAGACAAAAATTACACACCTGACGCGTACTTAAATTGAATGAAAATTTAAACAAACGAAAGTGTTAAACCCAGCGCTTGTTAATTAAAGGAGGGATAAGCGATGGACCAATATTTTTTGGTAGATAAAACGTAAAACAAAAGTACGGATTTAAACGTGTACCAAAGGGGAAGTGTACTTTTTTCATTTACTCCTCGCCCCGGGATTCGGACTGCAGATACTTACACATTTTTTTGGATCACTTCACTGATTTGTCGGGTCTCCATCACTGACTGACTAAAGGTTATTGAGTGCAGATCAATCAGAAAAATAATTGTGTATAAAATGGTGAATCCATTTATATTACACAACTGATTGGGTTTACTGTTGTGAAATAAAATACTGAGGTGTTGTTTGTTTTTCAATATATTCATTCGTGACATTAAAAATAAAAGTATTATGAATTCATCTACAAGTGAATTTTTAAAGCAATTTGTGTAAACTCGTTTAAACTACGTTATTCCCGCAATATAATCGTGAATAAGTATTCTGGGCATCGTTTTATGCGTCAAAATACTCGACCAATTCCTTTTCTTGTGTACTCGTATTGTATTGCATGATTCTAACTTGTATAGTCATTTGGTATTTGACAATTGTATTACCTATCGCCTTTCTTTGGTTTTTGTGTGGAGAGATATTTTTAGAAATGTAATTTAATCGAAAAACATTTTGATTTAAGGTATTGTCGCTACAAACTTTAAATAATAAAACATTTTCGTGTATTCTGCGTAAGAAATTTAATAAAACTTTTCATGACATGTAAAAAATCTGAAACTAATTGTATTTATATTGATACCGGAATTTATATTGATATGGTGCAAGTTGTTTGCATCATAACTCTTTACTATTTATGTTTTCTAAACACGATTTGCGTCGTATATTGCAAATAGATGCGTACTTTATGCCGCTAAGAGGCAATAGGGCGTTTCCACCTACCATAATCTTCGTGCAAACGTATAAATACAAGGTGGATGTATTCACGGTTTAAACTTGTTTTCTACTGTGTTTGCGAGCATGTTTAGTAGACTTCACTTGCACTGTTTAATAAAGATTTTAAATATTATCAAAATAGGAACCATGCCCATCATAAAAAAATCTACATCGTGAACACCTTGACGAAACAATTCAAGTACGCTTGCCAATTTTTAATTATTGTTTAATATTATTTAATCTAAAAGCATATTTCATAATTATAGAATAGTTCACTTTATTTACGTTGTTGGATAGCGATACAGGTATGATTTATTAAAATTGTGCCTTATCCAGGTATAGAATGCATTGGATCATAGCTATGCGAGGGTGGTAGATTTAGACTATTGTTTTACTAGGCTGTTCAGCTGACCGCCTCCATCGATTTTATTACTGTATGAGCTTTCGTGACACACGCAAAGTTTAATTGTGTGTGCTTTTTACAGACTTACCTTGGCACGGAGTGGACGTTTTTTAAGAAATCTTACTAAAATGCTGTTTCCTTAAGATTATAATTAGATAGTTGAAAATTTACATTAAAACAGTTATGTATTGTTCTAATATTTACAGATTTTTTGATGTAGTTGTTATTTTTGTGATTTATTTATATTTACATGTATATATTTTTAATTTAAAAAAAAACGTATAAAAAAAAATCTAATAGATGCTTTATATTTTCAGTAAAAAAGGCGCGCTACGTCGGTGTACAAAGTAAGTATATTCGTTCTAGTTTTGCAATTTGTTTACTAAAATATTCGTTGAAAAGGTTTAGTTTGTTAAGGAAACTGAGATGCTATAAGCTTCATTATTGTGCTTTCACTTCTACTTCGATTTTGTAAAATGCTGTCAAAGTTAAAAATAGAACAGTGCTGTACTAAAGATAATTAGAACTAGTTGTTAACCTAAAAATAATTCAAAGTTGCTCACGTGAACATTGAACGAAGTTTACAGAGGTTTAGCTTAGAAATCTATGGTCATGTTTTTTATTAAATCAATTTTTGAACAATCTTTTAGTATTTTATGTCACACGAAGTAAAACTTAGAGTTTGTCAGTTGTAACAGAGTTTTTTTTCCCCCAGCTGCCCAGTTTAACACCTACGTGACCCTAAAGCTACAGAATGTCAAGTCGACAACGGTGACGGTGAAGGGCCCCACCCCGTGTTGGGAACAAGACTTCCTGTTGTAAGTAACGCTTTTGTAACTTCTCGCGACGTGCTCTATTTAGACATACTTGATGGTTTTGTCACTAGAGTTAGCATAAAACTAGACGAGTTCACTATTTTGTTCTCTATTGTGTTTTGTAAATTATTCCTCTATGTTTTCTTTTTATAAAGTTACTTTATTTTCTCCTTTATACAGTTGTGACTTGGTCTACAACTAAAAATACCATGTTTTTAAATCGTTTGTGTATGAGTTAATAACATTAAATACAAAATCATACTATTTAATTAAGTGGTATTTAGTACGCTTATAAAATATTGAATTCCCAACTGCAGCGGATGTGTGGTCAGTCACAGATAAAGCTCTTACTCCGCGTCACGTAGATACGTGACCAACAACAAATGTTGTTAGTTGTAATCATAAAAGAATCAAGATATTAATGCTTGTAAACTGGTGTATTAGTGTTTTAGAAATAAATTATTTATAATTATAGCGTTACCAGTGTACATAATTAAAGTTCAAACTTTATTAAAATAACTGGCTTTTACGTAAAATACTTGTTCAAAATTACATTAAAATGTATAAATACTATGTGAATTAGTTAAAGTGGCAAAAAGTGTTATACATGGCAGAGGGTCTTGGTGGCTAGTAGAACCTCGTTTCCCAAGACAGTTCTGAGCACTGGCATGAAACAAGGATTAATCTATGTATGACGGACACCTGTGGTCTGGGCGGCGCCCGGAAGATTTGAACGGTTAAATTTAAATTTAGACGCACAAAGTAAGTTGCGTCACTTTGCGCTTTACATGAATATAACATTAATTTGAGAATACGTGACTCAATAATGATTTACAGCCCTCTAATGTACTGGTTATCAATTTTGTTATTTAAATTTTTATTGACCTGGATCAATAGATATTTCTTGTTTTGATTTTTTTTACTCTGTGATATACAATTTTCTTTGTCGAAGAATTATAAATGAGTTTAAATGATAAATTTGTATAGTACTAGTATAGAGTACTATTAAAATGTACATTATATTTATATTTAATGATTAAGGAAAAACAACCAAGTTAAGCCAAGCTAACCTATATTCCACAGTTAGGATAATAAACAAGTAAATTGACTTAATTAAACTAATTAAATAAACGTGATAATAACGTCAGTATCTATTGGATTGGATGGAATTACTACAAAAGCACTCAAATGTATAAAAAGTATAATTATCGATAAGTTAACCGATTGCATCAATAATATGTGCTTAATTCATGGTGTTTTCCCTAACTCCTTCAAGCCATCCCAAGTTAGAAAATATCGGAATTACAGGAACAGCCTCAAAAATGCTTGCCTCTTACCTAGAAAATAGACAGCAAGTTGTTAAAATTGATACTAGCACCAGTTCTACAAACACAACATACGCTATTCCTCAAGGACCAGTTATCGGACCTTTGCTGTTCTTAATTTATGTAAATAATATAAATAGGATAGGTTGAAAATCTGACACTATACGCAGACGATAAATGCCTCTTTTATTTTGGAAACTCAGTACATAGCTTCATAAACACTGCTCAAAAAGATCTTAGAATACTTAATTATTGGTTTGAATACAATTTACTTACAATCAACAATCAATTAATCAACATTTTTGCTGCTAAAAATTAATATATACAGGAATTTACACCTCTTACTATTAACAACATTACATTACAGTGTTTTCATCTTGAACTTTCCTCGGACTATGGATTGATGACAAACTTACTTGATGAAAAACTATTATCTTTCTTAGGAGCACTGCAAAAGGTTTCTCACTGCATTCCAAATAAAGTTCGCTACATTATTTATAACTCATTGGTAAAATCGCATAACGAATATCTTAACGAAATTTGGGGATCAGCTGCGAAAATGACGTTAAACCCCCTGCAGAGGGTACAAAATAAAATCATTATTGTTCCAATGTTATTATTTTACTCCATGAAATGAAATATTTATTTCTCAACATTGACAATTACTTGTTCTTATTGATGTCAAATAAAACATGACTCTACCTGGCAAGAAACTTCACGGGTAAATGTTTTTCAAAATAAATTTACAGTCTCTATACAAAGTTATCCTTATCTGCATCCGTTAGCTCGGCAAATCTCCTTCCCCCCAAGTATCCAAACGACGGACACCCTCAAACGGCACCCGTTCACGAGTTAAACCGGGATCCAGCCATCTGTTCAGATATATCAAAATACAAAACTTTCTTTAAAGCAGCTATATATTTTTAAAACTTGCATCTTTATACGAAATATTATGATTAACTCAATCCAATCTGGTATACAGTTTAATAAAAAGTTAAGTAAGTACACTCTAAAAAACAAAAACAAGATTAATTTACCTAAAATTTGCACAAATTACGGAAAAATTGTTTTATTTGAAGGAGCACAACTATACAATAAATTACCAAATTACCTAAAAAAAATAGACTCTTTTGAGTCGTATAATCTAAAGTTAAAAGAAATGTCCATAATCTCCATAATAATTAGCATATTATCTCTTTTTTTTATATAAAATAACCAATTTTGTCATACATTTTTATAATTTAATACGCACAAGATGTCAGAGACGGAAAAATAATTCCTTCATCTTATCTAGTTTTAATTAAAAACTTACTTGTATCTCATTTTAAGTGAAATGTATATTTGTTCTTATGAGAAATAAAGTTCTTTAAACCTTAAAAGGAATTGCAGGAAATGATCTACGACCAGTGACTACTTGTATGCAAGACAACCCATCACTAGTGAAAAAACTACATGTTTTTAGCTCAGACACTAGCATCATAACCCGCAGCTGATTTTGAGGTACCAATATAATAATATCCTGGCAACCGCAATAATGATTTTGCAATTTTACCATTTTATCTAGTACCATCAAGTACCTGGGAGTTATCCAGGATGACAACCTTAAATGGACGAGCCACATCTCAGCCGTAACTTCTTAAGCCTGTTGCAGCTGATCCGACACACCTACTTTAACGCACAATGTATTATTATATATCATCCTTTTGAGCTTTTTCTAGCATCCTCTAGAAAAAGCTCAGACAGCGACCATATTATAAACAATGCTAAGCCTGCCTTTTAAATAACCTACAGCTCTCCTGTATAAGAAGGCTAATATTTTAAAAGTACGGCAGCTTTTCATATTGAGAACCACATTGAGACATCACACAAGAGATGTTTCATTACTGACGACCTTCATTACCATACCTTCACTACTGGCGAAGTGGTTAGTAGCCCTGCCTCATACGCCGGAGGACCCAGGTTCAAGCCTGGCCGGGGCATTCATTTGTGCGATGAACATGTTTGTTCTTGGGTCACGGTTTTTTGTATTTAGTTCGCGGTTTAGTCATCCATATCACAAGCTCAGCTTATTTAACCATTTAGTTGGTTTGTCTGTTTTGGGATTCATTTATTTTATTTATTACTATCAATTTCTAGAAACTATTAAAAAAACGTAAAATTGGCTCTGAAATTGCTAGAAGACACTGTAACGTGTTTACAGTCCACTGTTGTCTGCAACTCAATCTACTGGCAAAAATTATATAATCAGATGGTTATAACAAACGGACTACTAACCAGACTGAAAGTGTAGGTATATGAGAAGGGGAATTATATACACATATTTTAATTTTCGCACACAAAAACACGTATTCACTTATACATGTCGTCAAATACACCCTAAACGGTATTGGACGAATCTCTAAGTATGTAGATATTTGGTATCTGGTTATAGCCTGTACCTACTCTTACTGGTTTAAGATGTAGGTACTTGAACTGAGCAGATGTTATCTGGTTATAACCTGCACCTAATCTTTCTGGTTAAAGATATATGTACCTGAGCTGATACGATTTGGGTGGGCTGGCCTGGTGGCCTCCAACCTCTCCTATAGCCACCCCATGCCTCGCTTAGATTCTGATACTGGTAAATCTCATTGTGGTCTGAGCTGATCGCTGCTCGCAAGCAGTCTGGTACGCCGGTTACACACACATAATACACACAATATAATAGCACAACATAACAAAATGATCAAATAAAGCTGAGAGTGAATTATAAAATTACTTACCAATTGGCAGCTCTGTACCTTTCGCCGGTCGGGGATCAAGTACCACTCGCGGCACGCTTACTTCCCCTCTCTTAATCTGTTCTGACTATGAATAATTTGTACCTACCCACATACATTTTCGCGACTTAGAAACATAAATGAACACTTGTACCTACCCACATTCGCGTTCGCGACAATACACATACCAACGCATTTTCGCGCGCTAACTCACTACTCATGGACACACACGCGCACCACACATACGTTGCTTACTTTGCGCTTACCTTTATTTTATTTGAATTCAAAATAAACAATTGTCTTACCCTTGATCCTGTCTTCGTGTATGTAAAGTTTTCAAAACTATTTTATTATAGTCAAACTTTAATGCACCATACCAATGTCACGAGGGATCCCTTTCCTACACCCCAGAGAAACCTAACAGCAGGAACGGATATCCTAAAATCTATTATGCACTTTTTCACGAAACAAACGAATTTTATAATTAATATATATTATAATTATAATGAACCAAGTGCAAAGTGTTATTATTAGTGAAAATATTCAAAACAGAATCTCAAAGGAAACCTGAAACCCAATCATCTTTTAATAAAAACAACATGAGTACATAGCTCATTTACTCGAAACCTCGTTATTTAAACAAAACTTAATGGGAGTAAACTTAAAACCCATTCTTAACAAACCTAAATTCACCGTGAGTAAGTAAGTTACACAAAACATTTGTAACAGAAATTTGCGCTTTGAAACAAACAGCCCCGAACGTTGCAAACCCAAACAGACTATTCAAATTGATTGATCAATAGAAACGCCCGGATTTAATGTGAATACCAATCCGGATTAAATTTAAATATGCATCCCTCTCCAATCACAAAAAATGTGACAATTTCTATTCGACTACATAATACTATCGCTCGTTGCAGACTTGACTAGTTATAGGACTGTATTAACCATGCTACCGGAACAAAGGCTTGAGAGCTTAACTTTTCAAAACAACATTTTAGGATTTATCCAGAAAACTACCTCTTTGATACCTTTTAGTGAGCACGATTCTTGTCTTCAAGGTGAATATAATGATTTGCTCTATCAGCAAATTTGCAGTTTCGTTTTGAAATTAAGTAAAATATGAAATGAAATTTTCATAAATAGACGAGAGCTTAATTAAGTCACTGTTTCAATACTTTATACATGGTAATTTTAAATATTTCTTTACAGTATCACTGGACTCCACACTAGGATTCCCTGTGTCGTGAAGACCAGTCTTTCCATCTAACAATGCTATTATGTTTGTACGCGTACTGTGTGTGTGTGTGTATGTATGTGTATGTGTTTGTGTGTGCGTATGTATGGGAGTGCAATAGGATATATAGATAAATATTACTTTTTGATTTATATACATATATATATATATATATATATATATATACACACACATAAATACATACATTTAAACAGCTTTGTTCAAAACACTAGTTTTTTATTTATTGAATTTTTTGTAGTTGGTTCGGGATTTTTTTAACAAAACCAAAAATATTGAATATCTTGAATATTATACTTGAAATTAGGGACATTGTAGTTAATTTCCCAAGAGGAATACGTCGAATTACAAGTCACCCTGTATATATACACATATTATATGTATATACATAGACATACATACAGAAACTATATTTACTTTTAAATGTTTATAATATATTTCATATATATGAGATTATGTTTCATATAAGTACATTTTATGTATTTGATTAATATTATTATATATCATTTCAAGCCTGTTTCAGTACTATATCATAATTTGTAGTAAGGTTTCCGTTTCATTATAACTTTTTGATTGTAACCATTTGTATACCTTTAGTCTATTCTAGTCAAAGTCCTGTTCTAGTCATATCTAGTAAAAACCCGGAATAGAGTTTGATTGTGAGATATCTTCTTGGTCGGCGGTAAGCTATTTTCAAAATGGCTCGCTGGACAAGCTAGAGTTTGATCAAATGTGTTCTGCGGGCTATGCCCCGTACCAATATAGGATAGTTTATTGTCGACTGGCATAAACTAAGGTATATTCCTAACTAGGTGTTTCGTTGGTGATCCTAAATGAAATAAATTTAGTTTTGCTAGCATTGGCGGTTAGTAAATTGTTTGGTAGCCACAAAGTTATTGCATTTAGTCCCTCTTGAGCCAAATGACTGAACAACTCCAGGAGCATGCATGGAAAATAATAGCGGTGTTGTCTGCAAAAGGTAAATATTCTTGCAGTTATTATTTTCATGAAGCACAGGTAATTTATGTATATCAAGAACAGCGTTGAACCCAACACACTTCCCTATGGCACACCAAATTTGATCTCTTCGTAATCACTATGATGATCTCCAATAGACACTCTCTGTCTTCGATCAGAGAGATAAGAGCGAAACCAGTTCAGAGTAATTCCTCTAATTTCAAGTACCTCTAGCTTTTTTTAAAGCCGCTTGACTCGAGATACTTTTGCAATCTGGTGTTAACTACCTTGTCAATGATTTTTGAAAGAGTGCTCAGTAGTGAAATTGGCCTGTAGTTAGCTGGTTCCTGTGCCTGGCCCGCTTTGAAAATTGGAATTACATTTGCCATATTTGCTTCTGTGGAACTGTACCAGAGGATATGCAAAGGTTGCAGATGTGAGCAATGGGAACAGCTATAGCAAATTAAGTTTTCTTTAAACATGGTTGCTCATGAATCATGACCTTCAGCATTACGTGATTTAAGTGCACCAATGAACTTGATAACTTCTATTTCATCCGTTGGACTGAGAAAAAAAGAAGACGAGGGTGTAAATACACATTGAGGGTTGAATTTATCTGCTAGTGAGGATTCGGTTTGATTTGATTTGATTTGATAAACATATAATTAGCGAGTTTCTCACTCACAGTGCTAAAGTACTAATTTACTGCGTTCAGGGATTCTACAGGATGTGGTCCAGGCTTAAGTAGTTCCTTGTTTGTGTTTTTAGAACATTTAATTTTGCAAATTTCTTTAACAGTTGCCTAGGCTTTTTTGGTATCATTTTTATTTTGTAGTAAAATTCTTTTCGTAATCATTTTTTACATTTAACAATATATTTCAGCAGTAATTTCTATACAACTTGTATTCCTTTTGAATACTAATATCACAAGAAAACTTTCTCGCTTTAGCGTGAAGAGCGTCCCGCGACGTCTCATGCATTTCAGCAGTCCCGGATTCGGATCCTGTCTTCAGTTTTGTGGTTATCGACAGCAAAATTAAAGATGCGTGGGAAATAATTAGTTGCCTCTCTCGTCTCAATAATCTGATAAAGTTGAAACCAGTTACATTCTTCTAAGGTCTTAACAAGGCCGTCATAATAAATGTTTGTGCTTTTGGCGTTTAAGTTATCTTTTTGTAATTAAGTGCCTAGGCTACGTAATACAGAACTGTGGTTAGTTATGTCAGAGTGACATACGACTGTAGTAGAAGAGAGAGAAGTTTTTAACATACAATGGTAAAGATAACTTAGTCCCCTTGTTGGAAGCTTATGACCAGGTATATATCCGTAATGTGTTGAAATGTAGATAGAAATTCTAAATGTAACAAAATGTTTAAGCTTTACTCTAACGAAACTAAAGTATGCCACGTAAACAAAATATGTGGATGATACAGAGAGTCTTATTTTGCATATCCTTACGGGCTCAATGATGAAGATACAAAAAAAATATTCAAGTTATTGAATTATATTAAGTACTATACGCAAGTTATATGCTTCTTCACTCCTGTCATTAATTATTTAAGAGCATAGCGAATTGATGTTTTAAGTGAAGTTGTTGCATTAATCGATATTCATGCATATTAAAAATACTATTATCTATTCAGCTTTTAATATTCTAACGTGTCAGGCATATTTTACATGTTATTTAAAAATTACTTACGCAAAGTTGTACACAAAATTAAAAAAATTCGAAGTATTACTCTTTTTTGATATTTTAATTTCGGAAACAAAAAAATCACAATCCCTCGCGAAGCGGAGAGAGATAAACTTCATTTATTTAGTGTGAGTGTAAAATAATGAGAGATAATGTCTGATAAGGTTCAATTTAAGGTACAATTTTTAGATTAATGAAAATTTGGGACGAAAATCATATAGTTACATACATATAATTACAAACATACATTTTAATTTTATTTTTGCACTGCATTTGCGAATTTACTCATGACAATGGAAACAATTTTTATAATATTTGGCAAGCGTTATACTTCGATCTCTCTTGAGTACAAATTTAAGGGGAATTTAAGTACTAGTTACTTTTAAGTAATTTGCAAGATTTAATTTAAAAGTAACACCTAATAAAATTCGACGATTAAAATTAAATAATGAAATAATTATTCAACAGTGAAATAAACGATATAAACCTGGGACTGCTCGTGGAAGTGTGGAACAAGGGGGTGATCTGGGACCGTGCCATTGGGTACCACTACATGCCTCTTGCGTCAGTGGCCTATGATGGGGTAAGCTCCATTTAAACATATTTAATTATATATTCTTTGCAAACGTTTTGACGCTATAGTGCAACTGTTTTATGTCAGCACACAAAAATCTGCTTAATTTTTAAGAAAAGCTTGAAGAACTTATTCATAATGTATGTACTTAAACATTATGAATATGTTCTTACACATGAACCTAAAGTGATGTGTAGCCTGAATAAAACATCGACAAATAAGATGAACAAATTTATCTAAGAAATATTTATCCCGGTATATTTTCATTTTATGCCGACAACAATATTATCGTCTGCTAATATTTATTTTAAACGTATCATTATTTTATCTGTTTATAAATTATTCCATTTGCTCGAACCCATGAAAATCGCTCGAAATCGAATTAGTTCGTTAGTTAGTAGTTGGAAAATATCTTTCCGTACGAAGCTTAGTGCATTAATTTGTCATGCAGCACGGGGTGTGGTCAATAATTCCTCTATAACGATAATGACTCTTTGCACTGCACTATAATCAGCGCGCATACGTAATTCATTAAGTAGATACCGCGATCACTCCGGGCTAGGCAACTAATGGGTATCGAAACGAAGTAGTTCAACTAGGAAAAGTTTGTTTTCTTGGTGTAAGTAACGTTGTTTACTACATTGAGTTATATTACAACTTTAGAGACGACATCACATGTAGTTTTTTTGTTACATGAGTTTAGTCAATTTTCCCCTACTCTAATGGTCATTGATTGATCTTGATTAAGCCTTTACACTGAGCTATGTTTTAAAAGTTATTAAAATATAAAAATAAAATATAAAAGTCTTGGATGTCTATAAAATCAAATCAATGTTTTATACGTGTAACAAGTGAATTTTAATATTTATTTTATAAATACCCACACATTACCCGATGTGCCAACATGGCATCGGCCACGAATGCAAATTTTACGGTAATATTCGCTTAAATTTATAGAGTAAAACATTTTTATACGCACTGTGTTACTATATATATGATTATTGCAGAATGGCATTAGGCTTGATAGAAACCCTATTGGTTTTATCTACTTCCATAATATTTATTAAATATTTCCATAATAGATTTCCTCAGCCCAGACATGAATGAAGTCGTGGATGATAACAATTAGATAAATCGCAGTGAAGTATGTAAGTGAAATATATAAAAATGGCCCTGTGCCACAATGCCAAGCCTTTTACATTTCACTAGACTTCCGACTGGTCAGCGTTTCAGATTGAACATTGCACTGCAATTTACTAATAAGAGTACATTTACTTTTGATAAACCACTACTCGGAGTGTACTTTGCTTTTTTTTTAGAAATGGGCAGTTTATTTATGGCCTATATGACTTCAAATTTCACCGGACTTTGTAGCTTAGCGCTGACAGCGCTTAGCTAGATCTTAAACTACTCCAAACACTATACACCTATTTACTGCCAAAGAACCAGCAAGAAAATCAGTAGCAATGCGTACGCCGCGTTAGCCTGGCCCACCGGCGGGTTAGGTTAGGTTAGGGGCCCCGACGCATTTGGGTAAGAACCTATTTTGAATAACCTGCAAGTGATTGATATTCGACTTGCTGGTGTGAGCGAAAGCCACGCTTGCATATGTCATGACGGGGCAGATGCAAGTTTTGTAAAGTGTAAGCTTATTACAAAGCGACATTTTACTATTTTTGCAGATTAGAGGATGCAGACTACCCATGACGAAGGCGGCTCGGTCCCGGACGCGTTTTATGTGATTCGCGAATGTGAGTCCACTATCTAAAGTGACTCCTAAATATTTGACTTTTTTAGCCCATGGGATCGAAGTACCAAACAGGGTGATCTGATCTAATGTTTTGGAGGGTTTTCTTGAGGTTGTCCTAGAGCAGATTGAGAGACATAAGTACACTGCTGCACTTTTTCTGGGATGACTTCTATTTTCCATTTCCTAAACCAAGCGCCTAACCAAGACGAAGAAAGCATCGAGCCTTGAGGGACACCGGACGGGGATTGAAGGGTGGACCATCCGATCTGCAGCGAAAGGTTCGACAATGTAGAAAGTCTCGTAAAATGTGCACGAGGCTGTCTGGCACGCTTAGTTCGAAGAGCTTGAATAACAAGCCATTGTGCCAGACCTACGTCAAAGAAAAGCGCACCCGTGTCTATCGGCTTTCGAACTACGTTCCTTTGTTTCAAGGTGTGCTCCGTGATGCGGTGCACCTGTTGGACGCAGGAGTGATGGGACCTAAAGCCGAACTGTTCATCCGGTAACAGGTGCTTCGAAGGGATGATCTCTCGGAGCCTGTTCAAAATGATCCTTTTGTTTAATTTGCCTATTACTTACCTAATATCCCTCTAAGTAAGCTAATAGGACGGTAGCTTGAAGGGAGATTAGGCGGTTTCCGGGTTTCCGAATACCGAGGAATACCTATTACAATCGCTTCCTTCCACGTTTGCGAAAAGGAGCAGTTTGTTAGTAAGTTATTGAAAATAACTACTAACAGTTGTATGAGTGCGAGTGGGAGGGCCTTCAGAACTCTGTTTGGTATCGGAGTCATCGAAGGCGGAAGTCATGGTCAGAGGCCTTAGGAGCGGAGGCATCGTTGACGCGGAAGAGTCCATCTTGAGAGACTTCGCCAAGTTCCAGTAAGCCAGATGCCAACTCTTCAAGAAGCATGTATGCAACGTATATATCGGTCAAATGTTGTCGTTTGACGCTTAGTTATTTTATTGGCTTGGCTATCTAAATATTCAAAGTTTTAAGAAAATTGCGTTCATGGTTCCTTTTAACTTCGATCAAAAAGTTTTTTATTTAATATATGAATTTTTATTGATAAAATGATCCCATATTTCTAAAAAAATGCGCGCGTCAGTTTTGTCTTCCGTATAGCTTCGGTAAGCTTCACATTAATAATACCAGCTGGAAATCGAAAAATGTTAAAGGTTGCAATATTTTTTATTTTTTATTGAAAAAGGATTAGACATTTGCCTTCTATATTACATGATGGAAAGGGACGATGAAGACAAAAGTGTTACACATCTATCCACGACATATCTATTCACTCGACGCTTGAAATAACTAGGACTTTAGTTTTCTTGATAACAGTCTCAGGCAGCCACACTTTGGCGACCCGCACCAAAAAGGATTTATCGAAGCGTTTGGTTTGACTTCTTGGAATATCTACTATTAAGTCTGTCTGCGTCTAGTAGTCCAATGTAAGAAGGGTGTGGGTTCAACCTGATCAAAAAGAGCATTCGCACACTCTCTAAAATGTAGTCTGCAGAAAACTGCTAAACTGGCAACTTCCCGGTGATGGTCGAGGCTTTGCAGTTTTTTGGTGGTCAAAGTTGTTAATAATTTTTCGGGCTCTTCGGTCAACTGCGTCCATCGCTTCTAGTCGGTACTTTGCAGAACTATCCCAAAGGTGGCATCCCAAAGGCTACAGTACTCCATACAATATCTAACTTGAGCTGTGTACAAATAAAGTAGCCGTTCAGGGCTGAAGTACCGTCGGACCTTCGAGGTGATTCCCAACTTCTTTGAAGCAGTTTGCGCCATGGACACAATTTGCTGCCCGATGTTTAGTTGGGACGATATAGTTACGCCCAGAAGACTTAGGTGGTCGGTTAAGGGTACAGAAACATTTTGGAAGTGAGCGTTACATCGAAACTGCTCTTTTTGGCGGAGAATAAAGACGCCTGTGTTTTTGACGGGTTAAATGTGACCAAGTCGGACTCGCCCCAATCGGACACTGTCTTTAGGGCCAAACCCACCTACTCAATCATGGACTCTCTCAAAGCCCGGATTTCTTGAGGGCTCGCTCGCACATTGGACATGTATCTCTCTACAATGGTGCTATCATCAGCGTAACCAATAATGCCTGGGTTAGCTGATCATTAATATGCAGCATGAATAACGTTGCAGAAAGAACAGATACCTGAGGTACCCCGGCATTAATTGACATTAGGTCAGAAGAGCAGCCGTCTAAGACTACTCGAATTGACCATTTCCTCAGGATGTCAGATTTACAGTCGCCGAGCCCATTAGGTATTCCGTATGCTAGAAGAAATTGTAATGCCAGACCCTATCAAAAGCCTTGGAAATGTCTTAGGATACAGCTATAGCTTCACCGTGACCTTCCAGGGTTCACTCCATAAGTGAGTGGCAAACACAAGAAGATCTCCAGTCGAGCGTCCACCATATTGGTTATCACTAAGGAGCTCGTTGGACCCAAGGTATGCCAGGAGACGATTGTTCATTACACGTTCCATAACTTTGCAAAGTATGGAGGTGATTGCAATAGGTCGGTAGTTGATAGGATCTGCACGGCTTCCTTTTTTTGGTACTGGTTGCACATTAACCAGCTTTCAGGATTTAGGGACCTTTCCGGTTCCAAAGAGAGTCGATACAGGCGCGTTAGAATTGGAGACAGCTCGGCTGCGCAGTGTTTTAACACAACTGCAGGTATGCCATTGGGGCCGCTGGCCTTATTCACGTCTAAATTCTGCAAGCATTTAAGAATCTCCTTTTAGCGAATATGAACGGTACCCATTTTGGGTCCGAGCTGAGGTGACTGGGGTGGGACTTTACCTCGACTATTTAGACGTGAAAAATCTGCAAAACGTTAGCAAAAAGGTCTGCTTTCTCTTTTGCGGTGTGGGGCCAGTGAACCGTCAGGCTTCCTCAGAGGTGGCAGCGATGGGCGACAGAAGTTCGACTCAACCGACTTGGCCAGAGACCAGAAAGCTTTGCTTCGTGAAGGATATGATGCTATCTTGTCTCCGATTTGGCCATTGTGATCAAAGTGAGTTTTTCTGATCACCATTTTGCAAGACTTGGGGGCAGCATTGTATCTTTTCTTCAGTTCATGTGAATGCACGGCTTTTGCATCTGCGAGCGTCAGCCAAAGCTTAGTACGCTTTTTGCTTAAGCTTTTCAGCTGTGAGGCAAGAAGCATTAAACCATAAGCGACCTTTGGTTTTAAGGGTCAGCGTAAGGGATGAAATACTCCATTGCTTGGCCTATCACTCTTATTACGGTTGATGTAAAACAAGTCTGTCGCCAAGGATAAGACGCGAAAAAATGCCGCATCTCATCCCAATCTGCTGACTTGTGTCACCATGGCCAGGCGACGAGTACTGTGACACGGATTTCACCACCAGATGTCCCTAAAGGTGCAGTTACGGACACCGAGTACCTGTCAGAATCAGTTGTCAGCAGAAGGTCCAAGCAATATGCACTGTGGCCAGCAACGTTTGGGATGCGCGTGGACAAGCTGTGAGAGGCCTTGAGTCACGGAAAACTTAAAAACTACTCTTCCAGCGTGGTCAGTGTCCTGATACGGGTATAGCCATTGCCCGTGATATGCGTTAAAATCCCCCATGAACACCAACTGGGTTGAGGGAAAACGTAGGCCGCGTCTTATCTGCTGCATCGCTGAGATACTTCATGAGCCTCGTTGTCTCCCGATTTCCACTATGTGACCGTATATACTGGCATAGCCTAATAAGGACGTAGTTTAGCAATAAGGATCCAACCCACAAAAAAGTCAAAAACGCGCTGAGGGGTTTCCATACCAATTAATCGACCGTCGATCGACGTCGACCGGTTTTTTTTTCTTTTGACTTTTTTGTGGGTTGGATCCTTATTGCTAATTGGTCAAGGCCGGTATCAATGTGAACCCACATGACGGAAAAGCCCAGATCTTCCAAGTAACGGAGACGCTGACAACAGATCTCGTCACTGGCATACATGCACACCCCGGCGTTCGGGCGGAAATTGAATTCCAGGATGCACCCTGGGTAACAAAGGTATGCCGAGTCTGACGGATTACAGATTTGCATCTCCATTAGGAAGAGTAGGTGAGGCCTCTCTGACTCAAGGTGGTGGTGGACATCGTTGAGATTTGAGTGCATCGTGCCAGTCGCCAGCTGGCACGATGAAGCCTCCCGGAATTTTTTGCGAGGCAGCCTTTCGCATGTGGCTAGCTCACTACTACCTGCGGTCGGCCAGCGGTGCGCCGTTGCTTCGGATCCCGCTTCTCTCCAAAACGAGTTACCTGGCGCGCCAATAAATTACGAGCTGAAGACAGTTCTCTGATGCAGCACGATTACTCCGACCTACCCTCCTCGTAAATATCTCCTAAATATTAGCCATTTATATTGTTGACTAATAAAGAATTTTATTTTATCAAAAAAGAATTAATGTAAAAGTACAAAGCAATTGCCGTGAAAACCTGAACAGGTTGGATAACTTTGAATGTAGAGAAATACTCAGAACGGAAATACTACTGAAATACTATTGAATAAGAGAAACAACTCATCATGTTAGCAAGAAATACAATAAATCAATGTGGGATAGTAATTATACCGATGGGTATATTTCGGTTATGTTAATTAAATTTGTATTTATAAATTATTACATTGTTCAAATCAACAAAAAATATACAAACAATTAAATAACAAATAATAAATTAAGTAACATTTACAAAGAATAACAATAACAACAAGAATTAAGCCATTTGTTTTTTCAAATACTCACTGATAAATTTTTTCTCCTTATTTTGAAATGACTATTCAAGGTAGAAGCTAATAAAAATTTATCCCATTGTACACGTATTACTCTTGAAATTTACGAGTTTAAATATCTTGCAAAGTGGATTTGTAATTAAACGTAATTCAAGCTCATCATTTTTGAAAAACATTACACTGACTGTTAGTAATGACACACAACCAATCTGATATTGATTTCATAATGCTTGAAGAATGTTTATTCTTATTATTCAAGGGGCCTTACACTTATAGTAAAACTCGTATTATTTAAATTGTATCAATAAAATGGGGTTTTATAGGTCTATTAAGATTTTCTTGTGACGACTACAGAGAATCCTTTAAAAATTTGTACAATTTACAAATAATAACTTTTCTTGTTTTGGATTAACATTTAAAGCCCAGAAGTAACTTTTTGACATTTCATAACTTCACAACCTTCACTCAACCTGATTAAGAGAAACATTGGCAACGAGCTTGTCGATTTTATAATTTATATTATATTGGTTGTGGTCCGTAAATGCATATTATTTACTTTGTTTGTCATGATTAGTGCAAAATGTGCATAATGTTCCTAAAGATTCTGCATTCTGACAGTATCGCCTCAAAAAGGAATATTAAATCGCACGTTTATTTTTAATTGACTTTAAAAAGGAGAAGCTTTTGAAAACCTATGTTTGTGTGTTTTTGCTTGATTACATTGCCTTTAGTCTACAGAAATGAATCATTCATTTCCCATGTACAGAGTATGTCTCTAGAGTGGTTTTAAATCAGTTTATGAAGAAATATCAACCAAAGTAACAAAAGCATGGGGATACATTTTTATTCCCATCTAAGATTTATCTTCACGAGATCATTTATCTGTACAGTTCTATGCATATCATTACTATTGTTGTAGCAGGAGTGCGGTCCTCGCTGGGTGGAGTTGGAGGCGCAGTGTATGATGCGAGGCGGCACCGTCGTCGGCACCACCGGCCCCACAGGGCATGCGCTCTTGCTTGACTGCAGATTTGAACCACCTTTCGGTAAGTTTTAGACACAAATTCAATAGAAAGCTTGGCTCGAAGGACCATTTAATTTTTTTTCTGCAATCTGGCTGGAAAAATTATAAACACTGGTACGAAATTTTAGAGGGTCAGTGAATAATGAGACTAAATTAATGTTTATATTGGCCTATATTGGGATACCTAAGTAATATAGTTAAACTAAGATATTATTGGTTATATGGTAAGGCAGTTATGAGAACACATAAATGTTGGAAATATTCGTACATAGAAGTAAATTCTTAACGCCGCTCTAAGTGACAATACTCTGTTAACATTGTAAAGGTTAGATACAAAAACATGTTATTGTAATTTATATGTTTTGGTGGGACTTATTTCGCACAATATTCATCGATGAGATTCAGCGAAGTTATTCTGTAAACCTTCATCTTCTTTGCTCTACGTAAAAAAAAGTTGAGTGGAGCATTCCCTCTGGAGTTTACTATCGACGGAACTGCGTGATTTAACGTTTATCTATCCATTTTTGTAAACATCATAATTATTCTATTTGTTGTAACGAGTAGTTAAGTCAATTAAAAAAATTGGTGATTATGATTGCGTTATTATTGTTTCTATCTTGAAATACTTGCTTGTAAACTTGTTTCCCGTAAGTAATTAAACTAATTACGCAGTAATTGTTTACAACGCGGATAATATTTTGCCGTGTACAATATGCGGCGCATTTTGTGTTTGTCGACCCCCTAAATCGATGACACATGGATTATATTTCGTCGCTTCATTCTTCAGATAGTATATATATAAACAGGTAGTTATTTTAAGGTACTAGGTAACTTCGCACAGTTTTAGAGTAGGTCATTTGACTTATTCAAAAAACTTCCGTCTACTTGATCAACCCCGGTCCCGGCAAGTCTTCATTCCTTTTTCGTGCATGGTAACAAGCACACGTCTTATACCAACCAGTAACTTAACAGTTTAATATTAAATACATTGTAAAAGTTGTACTAAAAGTGTACTAAAAGTTTGAAAATTAGAACAATAAATACAGAATAAACGAAAGCGACTCTTATTTCTTCCGATGACGTAAGCCATTTTATGTTTTTGACCGCGGGTATCTATAAACTATAAATTCGCTTTGTTAAAAAGATGCAAAAAACACGTGTTATCTACAATAGATATATCACGTTGCCCGCATGCATTCCTGGTAGTCTTCTACCTGATATTTTTTATTATAAACTAAAATTTCGTGATATCGAAAAGATGCAGAAATTTGTGTTATCTATAATAGATATATCACGATATCCCCATAAATTACTGGTAGTCCTGGAGTTTCTTTTTTATTTTAAACTTAAATTTTGCTTTATCGAAAACATGCAGAAAACACGAGATATCTATAATAGATATATCACGTTATCCGCATAAATTCTTGGTAGTCTTCTACCTGATGTTTATTATTATGAACTATAATTTCGAGTTCTCGTCGATGGCTTCTCATCGGACCTAATGGCGATCAACGCCGGCGTACCTCAGGGATCTGTTCTCTCTGCAACATTATTCCTGCTGCACATTAATGACCTTCTTTTATCGGAAGGCATTATTGGTTACGCCGATGACAGCACTGTTGTAGAGAGATATGTGTCCAATGCGCGAGCGAGTCCAAACCAGATCCAATTACAGAGAGAGTCGATGATCGAACGAGTTGATTTGACACTATGTAGGGTTTCCGATTGGGGTGAAGCCAACCTTGTCAAGTTCAACCCTTCCAAAACCCAGGCGTGTCTCTTCTTCGGTAAAAAGAGCACATTCAACTTGACGACCACTTTCCAAAATGTATCTGTACCGATCACAAACCAACTAGGGCTTCTAGGCATGACCATCACGTCGAAACTTAATTTCGGTCAACAGATTGAAACCATGGCACAGTCAGCTTCCAAAAAATTGGGAATCATCGCAAAGGTCCGGCGGTACTTCAACTCCGAACAGCTGCTCAACCTGTACACAGCCCAGGTTCGATCTTGTATGGAGTACTGCAGCCATCTTTGGCATGATTCCACAAACTACCATCTTGAAGCGTTGGATTCTGTCGAACGAAGGGCCCGTAGACTCATAAGTGACGACAAACTTACTTCTTCGAGACTGCAAAGTCTCGAGCATCGTCGAAAAGTTGCTAGTCTATCGGTCTTTTACAGATTGCACTTTGGAGAGTGTGCATATGCTCTATTTCAGTTGATCGAACCTTCCCCCTTTCTACACCGGTCAACCAGACGCAGACAGAAGTTTCACCTGTTTGTGGTTAGCGTGTCGATGAGCCGAACTAAACGGTTCGATAGCTCATTTTTGGTTCGTGTTGCCAAAGAGTGGAACGATTTGCCTTCGTCTGTTTTTCAGACAAATATAACCCTGGAGCTTTTAAGTGTAGAGTGAATAGGTACCTCTTAGACAGGCGTGTATGATCCTCGTCTTCATCGTCACTTTCCATCAGGTGAGATGGAAGACAAACGCCTGCTAATTATTAATTAAAAAAAAGACATATCAAGCTATGTGCAAAAATTTCTGGTAGTCTTCTACCTATGTTTATATATTTATTATTATAAACTATAATTTCGCTTTGTCGATAAAATGCAGTAAATACGTGTAACCTATAATAGATATATCACGCTATCTGCAAAAATTCCTGGTAGTCTTCTACCTATGTTTATATGTTTATTATTATAAACTATAATTTCGCTTAGTCGAAAAGATGCTGAAAATACGTGTAATCTATATAGATATATCACGTTATCCGCATAAATTACTGGTATCGTATTGTTGTTTTTGACGTTTTTTTTTTCAATAATGTTTAAATATTTTAAAATGAATACAGAAAATGCGTGTAGTCAGAAAGAGATTTAACACGATATCTGTATTACGTAATATTCTATTATTTCTACTTTTTTTCAAATCTGAAAGTCGTCATTAAAATTATTTAAATATAATGATGAACCCAGTGGACGAAGCTCTGGCTAGCCATTTCGGTTGCCGCAATACCTGAGCCCTCTATGTAGACGCTTCCTAATCTGGAACCGTCGACCTCCGAGAATGAACCGGACCAGTCAGGAAAATTATTTCCGACATAGATCCAGAGATTCTCTCTAACCACGGGGCTTAAGGGGCTCCAGTTATGGAATAACCGCTATAAATAGGGGGATGAACTTACTCGTTGAAAAAGGAAATAATAAAGTGTTAAAATAAAATAAAAAAGTTTATAATAGTAATAATAATCAAAAAGTACACCGAAGCTATCTAAGTACTCCCCAAATATCGACTAACAATCCATTAATTTTACGGTTATTAGCCTAAAATAACAAATAATGAAACGATCATAAATTGGATAAAATTCTATTTCTCAATTCCGTTTCATGATAAAATTATACCAGTATTACTCCCAAACATAAATATGTTATGAAAAACGAAATATGACAATAGCAATAAATAAATAGTTAGACTTACAGGCTATAAAACCTTGTTATGCCTCAAGTGACCAGTTTATATCAAACAAATATAATAAATAAATATTTTTAGCGCCGAAACTCAACGGCGATAAACGGTTCGTACTAAAAAAAAATTAATAAATAAAATAGTACAATTTTGTAGAGAAAGTACACTTTGAAATGAAAGCTTCTAAAACAGTTTCTAAATTAATTTCCCATAATAGTTTCTAAGCTAACATAGATAAGAAAGATCATAGCTACTCGTACCTATATTTGCTAATAACAAAAAATACCTACGTTTTGAAATTCAAGAAAACGATATGTTTGAGCCAATCACATACGAGTTTACGGCCATGCCGTATGGATTAACCGTTGCTCCGGGGGTATTTACAAAAATTATGCGCGAAGTTATGAGTTATGAGAATTTGGGCAAAAATCGGCTGGTACCGACAAAGTCGGTAACATTTTAAGGCTTTATGTTTAACGTCGAACAGTACCTGACGATAAGTGTTATAATAATAAATAAATTTATGAAACTTCAAATATGCTCGACTAGAGATTTTGCCAAACGTATAGGTATACCGGTCGCAGCCTGTCGAGCTACAAAATAAGTACAACTATGAGGCAAAAATTAAAATTCCCTAAATTACTGTCAGAAAATTTAATCTGGTAGAAAAGTATAAGTATATATACCATTTCCTGTTCAATTACTTCACAAATTTATAAGATATATACAGATGCATTCAGAACAGGCTAGTGCGTAGTATTCCAAAACAATGAATTTTATTGTGAAAAAGAATACCATATCAACTAGCTAGAATTACTAGCTGTTTCCTTAGGCTTCAAAAGTTCAGCCGGTGAAGAAAGAAATTTTGCAACAGTCCATTCTTGCCCTGGGTGCCGCGAGACGCTCCGGGCGGCGTTCGCGTGGCGCGGCTGTCCGCCAGAGACCCTGACGTTGAAGCTTGCTTCTCTGGCATCCACGTTGAGGTTATGATGGGAGTTTTGTACGTTACGTAATACTGATCGGAATACTGTTCAAAAACCTCTTTTATTAGTTCTTTGTTTTTTAAATGAGCAATTTAATAAGGATTGTTTCATTCGGTTCATTAAATTCACACTATTTAGCCTTGTCTCTTTTGTTAGGCGAAGATATGGGCCATGATGAGACAAATTTTACAAGAAGCCTTTAAAATTAAACCATCTTAATCGAAGTACACATTTTATTGGGATCCAAATTTAGTTCTTAATCAGCTCTCTATGACATTATTATATAACTTTAACTTTAGAAAAAATTTCCAAAAAGTTACCGTTACATCGTTAGCCGTATGCACTGGTCCAGACATTAAATTATAAAATATAGTTTTTACATCCGTACACATAATCATAATAAACATCATTAAAACCACAGCCCCAAATCGTAAACAACCTATGTTATCCTTGCCAATCTTTAAAAATAACATAATGATATGTCCTGTATCGACTCTAAAAGATTATATTTTTGGTGACGAAAAATATGAAAGCTTCGAACTCGGAGTTTTTGTTTGTAACATGAAAGGTCCTTCACAGAGCCGCGTCGAGTCGGACGCTAAGTCGGTGGATAAAGCAGAAGCTATACATAGACGCACAATAAAAGTACAAACCACTTAATACCTTCCGATAAAGAGATTAATTAATATTAAATTATTCTGTTTATTGATTTAATTAATTTGGCAATCACCAAGTGTATAATAAATGCCTAAAGGTTACTGAATTCTTAAATTATGTACTAAATTAAGGAGTTTAATGAATAAACGAATTAAAATAAAGTATAATTTGTAAAGACAAAAGAAAAAAACTTAATCTCTAAAAATTTACTTGTTTAACTATATACTATCTGAAGAATGAAGCGACTCTTGGAAATTCGTTTAATCATCTATTATTATAGATAAAAATGTAGAACTATGAAATACGAAATGGAACAATGAAAATATGAAAGCAATGAAAATATGTGACGAAATAGGTTTGAAGATATTTATATAGGCTTGGCATGATCTCCGATCGTTCTTTGTTTTTCTCTCTAGGACTACCAAAATATTATACAGTATGCTTAAAAGTGTCACAATTCAAAGTGATACGCTGAAAAAGTACTTTAATCCTTTTTACGAACTATATTGAGTTCAAATAGTAGTTCTAGGCTTAGACATTCGACTTTTAAATGTTAACTAACTTAAATATTAAAGGCATAATTTCAAAAGTACCGCTTTAAAAACAAATGTTTCTAATCCATAAAGCATTTAACCACAGTGCATAATAAAACGTTTACATATAGATAAAAACATTTTTTATAAATTTAAAATAATATTAATTTTTTTAATTACCCTGAAGTGTCACACGTCGGAATCACGCGTAAAATAAAAATATCGGGTAAAATTGCATAAAGTTAAATTTTAATAATTTTTACGTACAATGTTATGTTAAAAAAGCAAATCCCTGTTGTGTACTACTGAATTGTGACACTTCGAAGTATAATGGCATACGTGAGTGCATTTATTTATTTATTTTTATTTATTTATTATAATGGCATACACAACAGGTTACTATCATATCTTAAACTTCATAACAACTAGATTATTATTATTGAATCACTGAATTATCACTGAAATTTTATAATATCAACAAACCAATTAAAATTATATTCACTACACAATAGCTTAGTGAAATTTGCACTTAAATCTCTATCCCTTCTAAGGGACTTAGTATCGGAATATCTTTGAGGCCACCAGCAATCTGCAAGCCTCGTGAATTCTTCGGACCGTATTTGAGACCTGACATTTTAAAACGTTGTAAAGCTGCAACCTACACTTTGTTCCATTATTTCGCTGTCCCGTGTCCGTCGATGGTTTGAGAAAAAGTAATACTCCTGACAATTTTGAGCTCAAGTCTCGTCCCTCCTTAGATCGGACCTAAGGCTAAGTTCTAATGCTTCTTATGAATTTATTGAATCAACAAACAGTTCAACTTTCGTATAGAAACTTGCGTTTGATATTTAAATAAATAAAAATCTTTGAATAAGAAATTTCTACACAAGTTTCTTGCTTTTGAATAAAAACAAGTAATAAACTTATCGCCAATTCGACAACAATGAACATTGACAAAGAATTTGATGGCTGAACCGAAGACAATAACGTTTATCAAGATGCGAATCATTCGATCAATTGAAGTGAAAACCCGCTTTTTTCAGTATTTATTTCTCTTTGGCTAGTTGAAGTTAGTTAGAGTCGTTATTTTTTAAAATTATTTAACCAATTACATGGTAAACACCGCATTCAGAATTTAAAATATGTTTAATGTCTTGGCAGTTTAGTAATAACTTTAACTGGCAACTTCTTCTGTCGTTCGATTCAAAAGTCGTTCAGTTTCGATCCTATCGAATTAAGTCCTATCGTCGAGGGCGTCCGAGCAATACGTGAATACCGATTTTGGCTAGAACTTTGATCGAACAACTTCTGCACTACAGCGATATTTCAACTGTCTGTTTTTACGAGAATTGGGCTACAAGTCTGCGGATAATTTGTAGGTTCCATCGGCGAGTGCGCTCACCAAAATTGCTTTTTTCTTTGTTTGCTGAGGGTCACTTATGAGATTTATCTCATTAGCGATGACCACTGAGCAATTTGATCTTTGCATGTCTTCCAAGACTGCGTTTCAAGGTCAAAAACTATGCAATGACTGACTTCCGACTGTGGCTTCTCAAACATCGAGGAAGCATTACGAGATCGATTCGTGATAGGCATGCTGCCAGGCCTCTAGCGGGAGAAGCTGTACGCGCAGGATACGAAGGAGTTGACGCTGGGCCACGCTGTGGAGCTGGCGCAGAGCGTGCACTGCGCGCGCGCCACCTTCGCCGCAGCTGTGTCGGCCGCCGTGCCGCCGGTGGTGGAACTACAACAGCCGGTGCTCAAGATCTCTAATACTGCTCATCAGTGTATGGTGTGTCGCAGATATTACCACAAGGCGTCTCAGTGTTCGATAAATATTCTTGTAAGAAGTGTAACGTCAAAGGCCACTTACAAAAGATATGCAAGAAGTTAAAAATATTAGAATAAGTGGTGTGGACGTGGGCCATAATGAAGGGGACGGTAACGGTGAGTTACTGATATTTGAAATTCATACGGCTATGGTAGAAACGGTGTCTATTCGTGGGGTCGGAAATTTTTTGGGCTGAGTTAGGTTGCTTCAATAAATAAAAGATAAAACTTCCACTTAAAGAAGGCACAAAACCGATATTTTTTAAGCCCCGGCCGCTCACATTTTCTGCTAAAGAAAAGGTTGAAAATGAAATAAATCGATTAGTCGACATAGGAATCCTAGAACCTGTAGAATATTGAGAATATGCGTTCCCTATATTGCCGGTAACGATCTGTCTATTCGGTTGTGATCAATAAATAATTAGTGATTGAACATTTCCCCTTTGCCCACTGTAAAAGAATTGTTTTCTAAGTTGCATGGAGGCGTATAGTTTTCAAAGTTAGTTTTATCCATGGTGTATATTCAATTTCTATTACATGAAGACTCTCAAAGCATCAATACATGCCGTGGTTTATACAAGTGTACGCGGATGGTGTCCGGGCTGGCCAGCGCGCCCGCCATCTTCAAGCGTGCCATGGATTGCGTGCTATCCGGATTAGACGGCATGTTGTGTCTGCTTGACGATGTACTCGTCACGGGGAGTAGTCCAGGAGAACATTTAGACAGGCTAACAGCCTTTTTAAACAGGTTACAGGACGCTGGACTTACATTACAAAAAGATAAGTGTTAATATTTTTTGGATGAATGAAACTATTAAGGATACATAATTAATAATGATGGGTTAAAAAAATCTCCAGAAAAGGTGAAAAGTATGCGCGATGCTCAGGAACCAAAAAATGTGTGTCAACTTCAGTCTCCATTAGGGCTAGTAAATTACTACAGGAACTTTGTGCCTAATGCATCTACGATTCTAAGCCCATGACTTATTTAAAAAAAAGTAAGTGGCAATGGACACTGCAACACGCACAAGCATTTGTATCTGTTAAAGAGCATCTAGCTTCTGAAGCTCATTTTAATCCCAACGCTAATTTAGTGTTAACCGTCGACGCATCCCCAGTTGGCCTATGGGCAATTTTATCTCAAATTGATAGTCAAGGTTCCGAAAAGCCAATTTCGTTCGCGTCTAGAATATTCATCGCGGCGGAAATTTGGCATTCACAAATTCAAAAAGAAGCAACGGCAATCGTTTTCGGTGTACGGAGATTCCACTAATACCTATTCGGCAGATCAACTCCGTTCACCCTAAAAACGGATCACAAACCCCTTCTTTCAATATTTGGCCTGCACAAAGCAGCAAAGGCAGTCCAGAAGTATTGGCAAACCGGTTGCAAAGGTATGCATTGTTTCTAAGCGCGTACAATTATAAAATAGAATACATAAAAAGTAGTGATAACACGGCAGATTTCTTATCACGTGCTAACGTTTCATTACCAAACAAATCCCAGCCGTATTGCACGTGCGCTTTAGGTGCAGATTCGTTAAGCTGCGCTGCACGATCCCGCCACTTACGTGAACTTCGTCGCAGAGGGCGCGCTGCTGGTCACTGCTAAACACATTCAGCAAGAAACAATGAAAGACGCAACGTTAAATAAAGTCATATACGTCTTATTGCATGGCATTTAAAGCCATACTGTATGTGGCGATTTCAGTTACACTAATCACATAACTATACATACATTAAAAAAGAAATTACAAGAGTACTTGACGTTGACAGCTATATTAGTGTGAACTGTGTCACAGCTGGCAGCGCTCCCGAGCTAGTACTTTATGTTCAGTTTCAATATCAAATTACAAAATATAACTTAAATACTCAGTCAGTTAACTCAAATGGATCACAAATCTGCTGTATGAATTATTGTTTATTTACACCTTCACTATTTAATTATAAAATACATTTACATATAATATATGAATCAGTCCTAGAGAATATCCTCTGTTACCATGTAATTTAGTTTATGTAGCCAGTCACGAACTCTTTGTTTACATCCGAATAAGGGGAGGGTAAAAATTGTTAACCTTATTTGCTATGTTGTAGAGTTTGCAACTAATAACCTAAAACTAACGTCTCGCAAGTTCAGTATGGTGGGGGACTGAAGGGGACTGGGGGACTGCCTTCCATACATTACGCTTGTTTGAGAGTTTGAATGAAGTGCTTGCTATTAATATTTTAATCTTTTGAACAAACTGTTCACAGATTATTCTAAAAATTAGTTTTTTTGTTTTTTTTTAACATTATATACTATGTAAGATCATCCTGGCAGAATTGGCAAATTGTCAAATTTTCCACGGCGCGGTACCCCGACGTCCATTTTAATGCTTGTCAATTTTGACCGTGAATGAGAACGACGATTCTTTATTAAAGTGCCTATAGAAGTGTCAGGATATTTAAGATCACCTTTATGTTAATATGCATGAGTACCGACAAGGTTCTTAAATTAAACATGATTAATTGAGTTGGGTTCTAACGCTTAGTTCACAACAGTGCTTTTAATTCACTAACTTTATTCTATTCATTATCATTGCAATGTTCAAAACTGGTTTAACAATAAACGCTTGTTCAAACACATTTACAGTGCGAGTTTTAATGAGAAATATATCAGGTTACAATGAGTTACAAAAAGTAATAAATTTCTTGCAGAAAAAAGTTGTTTTCATTAATATCTCTCCATCCTCTTCACACCATCTCTTACTTAGGAATCCAGGATCTCTAACTGCACTCTCACTAAGCATTTTATTTTGTGTAACCAACTTGACAAAGAAGCAAAATAGTTATTGGTTAAAAGAGAATATTATTTAATTAATATTGCCCTATTTATATTAGACTCATCCGGCTGAACAGTAGTTACTGGTAGGTTTACAAGATCAGCTAGGATTTCTCCAGCGGTTGGCCTGCAAAGCCAGCTGTAGGCTTAGCCTTAAGCGGAGGCATGTTATTAATTCTATTGTAAACTCAGTATTGAACTACGTATTAAAAACAGTTATATTGAAATAAATCGAGTGGAGAGAAATTTCCTTGTGTAAATGAAATAGAAACATTTGATCGTGTAAACAATGAACGTTGGGTTGAGTGGTTTTAAAAAAAATGTTTGAGCCATGATTTTGGCGTTGAAGATAATATCCTGTTGTACATGGGTAATGTAAATAATTTGCGTTAGCCGTAGTCGTGAAACTGCTCTATATCTCGTGCACGGGCCAGCGTTTGTGGGTTGATGATCACACTGTTTTATATTTACTAGTATAAGAACGAGAATCTCAATATCTAAAGAGTAATTGTCACTAAATTTGTCTTATTATGGTAGCGTCGGGTGGCGAGTCGCTCACTTTCCTCTAATATGGTTGAGGAGGGCGATGGCCGGATCCTGCGTTAACTCGTGAACGGGTGCCGTCTGAGGGTGTTCATCGTTTGGATACTTGGGGGGATGTAGATATGAATAATTTTGCATAGACATAAAGATACCCTGTTAATTGATTTTGAAACAAAAACCAAACCCGTGAAGTTTCTTGCCAGTGCTTCTTCACGAAGGTTTTTCCGAACTTTTTTTTGACGTCAATGGGAACAAGTAATTTCAATGTTCAGATATAAATACTTAAATTTGAATTTGAAACTTTGAAATACTCGTGTATTCAATTTGTAATGCAATAAATTTAGTTTAATAATAAAGTTTATGCCAATCACGTATGTCTTCAAATACCACCCAAGATAAGATAACCTTATAATCTTTGCACTCCTGTACAATATGATCTTGGATCAAGCCGAGGTTTTGCAAATTATTTTTTGTGGCCTACTAATAGGTCTTTACCTAAGAAATTGCCGTTTTGCCGTACTGGCCATTTCAAATGAAAATATTTTTTTTTGACTGATAATTCTAATTTCAAATTAATTTTATTTGACAAACATGGAATTCTTTTTCTAAAATCGTCATTTGTTTAATAGTTAGTGTTTTGTTTTCAACGCATTCGAACATTTTTCGTCATCATGGATAAGTTAAAAATTCGAGTAGTTATGGAGTATCAGAACCGTCGTGGCAGCAAAGCGGCACAAGCGGCACGCAACATCAACGACGTTTACGGAGCGAACACTACAAACGAACGCACCACCCGTTATTGGTTTACCCGCTTCCGTTCTGGAAATTTTGACCTGAAAAATGAACCCCGTGGTCGTCCGAAAACTTTGGTCGACAATGACGAATTAAAGGCAATTGTGGAAGCTGATGAAACTCAATCCACGGCTGAATTAGCAACAGCTTTCGACGTTAGCATCAAAACAATATTGGTCCATTTGCGTCAAATTGGCAAGGTAAAAAAGCTTGACAAATGGGTACCCCACGAACTCAATGACCGCCAGCGCGAAGTACGCGTGGAGACGTGCCTTGCACTGCTCAGCAGGCATACAAATGAAGGAATTCTGAACCGCATTGTTACTTGTAACGAGAAATGGATCCTGTTTGACAATCGTAAGCGCTCAGCAAGTTGGTTGGACCCTGGTTCAGCACCCAAACAATGCCCTAAACGAAAACTTACCCCTAGAAAAGTGATGGTCACTGTTTGGTGGTCTAACGCGGGTGTAATTCATCACAGCTTCTTGCCAAACGGGACAAGCATTACTGCAGATGTGTACTGTGAAGAACTGAACACACTGATGGAGAAGCTCGCACGTCTCCAACCAGCTTTGGTCAATCGTTCGGCTCCACTGCTCCTGCACGACAGCGCGCGACCTCATACTGCACAGCAGACGGTCTCCAAGCTACAAGAGTTGGGGTTGGAAGTTCTCCGTCATCCGCCGTACTCACCAGACCTTGCGCCTACAGACTTCTACTTTTTACAGAATTTGGATAACTTCTTAGCGGGAAAAAAATTCAATACCCGAGAGGCAGTACAAAATGCCTTTGAAGAATTTGTTGCCTCCCGTCCAGCTGATTTCTTCAAGAAAGGCATCAATAAGCTACCAATGCGTTGGCAAAGATGCATTGATTGCATGGGTGATTATTTTGATTAATAGAAATAAAAAATATATAATAAAATTACGCTTCATTTATTTCGTGAAAAACGGCAATTTCATAGGTAAAGACCTAATATTTAATGCTTAGATTTTTGGTTTGGTTCAAGTATGAAATATTCATAACACTAAAATTTGAATTTTTAGGTCAATTTTCAAATTTATAATTAAGTGTCCATATTCGGAATGTCACCGATGATATCTTACAAACTAATCAATTTTACGACATTGGTAAAGGTTTCTCTATCCGGCGGATATTAATCGCAAGAAGTCTTGTATATCTACACGCCATTCTATCACTAAAGGCGTTCTGAATTTGAGCTTTTTTTTCCAAGTCGGTAAAATACGCACATGTGCGCACATGAAAATGGGTGAAATTTAACACAAAGAATTAAAATATTAAAATAATTTTGAATCGTTTTATAGAGCTTTATTTTTTTACTACGGACTCTCGTCCCTAATAAACCTTGTAGATTTTGAATTAAGTGCTCAACTTTGTTGGAATAAATAAGAATATGAAATACAATTTAAAATAGTCGTATAGTATAGGAATAAACTCAAAAATATGAACGAGATTACGGAATTAATATTTTTTCTTGTTTTTTATAAATAAACACTTATATTCTCAAAATAATTGCCAATTCAAATTTACATTTTTTTAATAATGAAATGGTGGTTATTAATTAATTTGGAGATCATCTAAAATTAAATAAATATAATAGGAACATAATATATATAATAAGTATCAAACAAACCGTTGACACGTTATATATTTGACTGCATATCAAAAATATAGGATAAAGTCTTTTTTATTCTAAGACCATAAAAATATTCAATCACGACTTTTGGTTTTTAAGTTATTCATGACAAATACCCGGCGCCGTCTGGCCGGGAGTATCAGACTGGGCAAAGCACTAATCCAAGGTCAAACATCGCGTAACTTTCCCGCTTTGCTATTACCCATTTACTGAAATCGCGCCACAAAGTTGATCTACTATTGGTTAACAAACATTGAATGAATGACTATAAGCTGCACAAACATTGAAAGTTTGTACAGCTCATAGTATATCTACAATTGTGCCGCGCCGCCTACTGTCTGCGTTCGGTAACTTATATGATTGGCAGACAACCTTGAGAGCACACTGCGAGATTTAATAATAGAAATGTAATTTTGATGTTGATTTACTTTTTTCCTGGATAAGAACATGCAATCTATAACAAGCGTAAATCATGGGTGTTTGATTTGTCTAAAGTAAGTATACTCGTAATCATTTACTTCGGTGGTATAATAGTAAAATAGAGTAAGTTCGAGATGGTTCAACAATCTTGTCATACATGTTAATAGAAACGATATCTTGAATTATTCCCTTAAAATAGTTTATTTTGTTCGTGCTAGATAAATTTATAGATTTCTGGGTCACAACACTGCGGATAATTTCTGCTTGAGTGTATGTAACTAATGACAAGAGATATAAAGCAACAACATAAGGAAATATCATACAGTATTCTCAGAGCATTAAACAATGGCAAACTGACAATTTGTAGTAGTCTGCTAGATTTTGTCAACAATTAGCTACGTTAATTCAATATAATTTAAATCAGCGCAGAACCAAAATGTTCCATTTAATTCAGTTACCAGGAGAAACGGTTTCCTGTTACAAGGTTTTCATTCAATATTAACTGTTTTTGGTGAATGCCAGTTCAACGCTTTCAAAGCTGCTGAACAGAAATTTCTTTAAATAACATATACTTTCACCAGAAGTAAAGGTTTTCCAAAAAGAATTTTTCATGTTCACAAACAAATAAAAGATACTAAATTATTATATAAATTTTATGCTGAACACTTTTTATAGTTTTTTTTTGTAAAACGTGTAAATTTGTTTTGAAAATTTGTCATTATAATACAAAAAATTTTGAATTGGTTTACGATAATGGTAAACGAAATCTTTATGTTAGGTATCCATACTAATAACACCATAGCAAATTTTTGATTCATATATCATGTTGTTGATTCCATAAACATCTTGCCCCTAATATAGTAGTAGTAACTAAGCAGAATATCTGTCATTATCAGCATCCGAGTCTTGTCTTCGTTTCCTTTTAAGTTTCCATAGGAAGCCCCGTGAAAGCCTCATAAAGGAAACTGGGCTGTTCTTCGCAGTCATTCGCAGGTGAGATCCTTTATTCAAATTTGCATAAACTGTAGGGCGTTTAGTAATTCAATAACTCCATCGACAGTGTCTTGAGAGATTTAATTAAAATATTAGGAGACGACTTAGTGCTTCAAGGAAATTCTGAGTGTATAATAGTTTTTAATGCTGGAATAAATTTTAAAGCCATTATGCTGAGTTGTGGTGCTGTCTTATGGTTTATCTGTCAGTTTTTACTGTTTTACCTAAAGGTTGAGATTTAAAAGAGAATTTACACATTCAACTGTCAAAAGAACACCTATATTATGCGAGCGTGTAACAATTTTAGAAAAGTTGCTTAAAAATTTACATTACTATTACGTTAAAATTATGTACTTTTTGACTATCAGTGAAGACCTATTATTGGCTTTCTATTGTATGACTACAATGTTTCAATTGCTGTTGGTTTTTCTATAGTAAATAAATAAATAAAATCAGAGAATTATTACTTTTAGCAGAGACTAGTAAATAACTATAGACTAACCATGTCTAACAAAATTTTGTGACTTGAAAAATAGTTGTTTTTAAGATAGAGAGATGGCGTTAGCTGTATTAGATTTACAAGTTATTTAAATTTAGTCAAAATAATGCGTAAAAAAACTTAAGATGGAGCTGTTTACAAAATTATTTGATATTTCATTGCAAGTACTATCCGTAGGTATCAGGCGACAACAGACGTTGCCAGCTTGTGCATTATATTATTTGATGCTATGTTGCCGCTCTTATAATTCAGTAACAGAAATCTTTACACCACCCCGGATATTATTTGTAGTGTTATTGGATTACTGTATTGCCAGTATATAATTTTTCCCACAAAAATATAGCATTCATCTCCACAGTTTGTTCTTATCTGCCTTAACATAATAAAACGAATTTCAGTGCATTTAATTAATAGGTTTTTGATATTTTATTTCTTGATATCGATAAAAATTATGTTAATATTATATAATAATAATTAATAAGTGCATAATTTTTATTTATAATGCATATAACTCATAACTATTTTGCAGTAGTTAAAAAAATATTTTCTTGCTGGATGGATTTTGAAATATTTTTTAAATATTGTATTTAGACACTTATAACTTAAATCAACTTTTTTTTGTTCTTTTTATGACAACATTTTATTTGTTTGACAATTTGAATTCTTTGTCGTTTATTGTTGTTGCTATGGGTGTGTTTTGGAATTTCACCCTGCATTTCTTTGAATTCACAATTTTTCTGCTCGCCTACTGTGACTCGTGCCGATCAAAGAAAATAATTTCGCACATAAATCCAAACAACTAAAAAGCACAAAATAAAATATATGACTATAAAGCTTAAAATTAAAAAAGCGTAAAATTATCAAAATCAATGATATAAAATGATGACATTTTCCAATTTCAGGAAAGGAATAAATCCTACTTGCTAAGGTTTCAGGTAATTTGACAACGCCATCTAGCAGTTTTAGTCCGTATTAATGCAAATATTTTGCATTACGTTTCTCGTCAATAATTCATATAAAAATTAAAGACGACAAGGTTGGTCCAAGCTATTTGAGAGCGACCTCTAGTAATAGATTGGATTTTGAGCTTTTTCCGAGTCACGAATTTTTGTATGGAGATGGTCAGTCTATAGTTATTTACTAGTCTCTGCTTTTAGTATCAAAACATATCGCATATTTTCTTACAGCCATTGTTTAGATCAACCAACCCTTTAAAAATAAGTATAATGTAGGTATATATAGCCTTCTTTTACAATCCTAAGAGCGTGATTGATTAATTAAAGCTAGAAGGATGATTTTAAGACCAATTTTGACAATTGTATGAAATCAAAACAAGACTTTTTTTTCGATCGATGAAAACCTGTTTTTTTAATAACTTCGCTTATAATTTTATTTATACGTATTCTCGCACGTGGACGTGGATAAAGCAAACATTTTTTTATAGACTAATTAATTGCGGATATAATTTTATTATTGCCTTTGATGTATAAAACATTCGCGTAATAATGTTTTCTTAACTTACAAATAAACTTTACCCTCGCTCAGCATTTGTGTCTATTCACAATCATATGTAATTTGATCCACAGGAAATTTAAAAAGTTTGATTTTCATATTTAACGTATATTTGAGATGATTAAACGAACTTCCAAGTGAAGTTCTTTCGCTCATATATCAGAATTATACTTAATTTTCAAACGTTTATTCATTAAACTCCTTACTTTAGTACATAATTTAAGAATCCAGTAACCTTTAGGCATTTATTATACACTTGGTGATTGCCAAATTGATTAAATCAATAAACAGAATAATTTAATTTTAATTAATCTTTATCGGAAGGTATTAAGTGGTTTGTACTTTTATTGAGTACGGGCAAGCAAAGTCGTTTAGTGGGTTTAATATAGGTTTATGGTAAAATTTTGTAAGGGCCTGAGAGTTTTAGGTTCACCCAGCCGTTACTCGGATAACCTACACCAAGCACGTGCCGCGTGCTGTGTACGCTGAACACACTCATGTCAACGCCGCTCGTACCTAGCGTCTGCTTTATCCACCGACTTAGCGTCTGACTCGACGCGGCTCTCTGAGGGGCCTATCATGTAATCCGAGACAAGTAATCCGAGTTCGAAGCTTTAATATTTTTCGTCACAAAAAGTATAATCATTATATATTCATTTCTACTATTTTAGAAACCATTATAGGGAATTAATTTAGAAGCTGTTTTATAAGATTCCATTTTAAAGTATACTTAATAAATAAATATTTATTGTATTTGTTTGATGTAAACTGGTCACTTGAGGTATAACGAGGTTTTATAGCCTGTAAGTGTAACAATTTATTAATTGCTATTATCATATTTCGGTTTTCACTATGTGACAAAATATGTTTGAGAGTAAATACTGGTGTAATTTTATCATGAAATGGAATTAAAATTATCATTATTATTATTTATCCATTTTAAAATCATTTCATTGTATGTTTTTTTAGGCCAATAATCGTAAAAGTAATGGATTCGACCTGCGTGTACCTGAATTATGGTTGATTCGGTGCACGAATCCCGGACTGGTTGAATTTTGCGTTGAATCTCTTTCTGACTACACGCATTTTCTGTATTCGTATTAAAATATTATTATAAAAAAAGTCAAAAATAACAATACGAGTACTATACAGCATTAATCGGGATAGGAAACATCAGGTAGAAGACTACCAGTAATTTATGCGGATAACGTGATATATCTATTATAGATTACACGTATTTTCAGCATCTTTTGGACTAAGCGAAATTATAGTTTATAATAATAAACATATAAATATAGGTAGAAGACTACCAGGAATTTTTGCAAATAGCGTGATATATCTATTATATACTATATTTTCGACAAAGCGAAATTATAGTTCATAGTAATAAACATCAACATCAACATCAACTACCAAGAATTTATGCGGATAACGTGATATATCTATTATAGATAACTCGTGTTTTCTGCATGTTTTCGATAAAGCAAAATTTAAGATAAATAAATTTTTAAAGCTCACCTCGTTGATGTCATACGGTATGACTTCTTCTGTCTTACTTTGGTATAGACATTTTAAAGCAATTGTGCTCGTGGTCCTTTGTTAAGCTTATACATTTATATACTGGTACCTAATTGTGTGTGCGACAGAAATGTACTGATGTACTTGTATAGACCGAATGTACCGCACACCAAACCAATGAAAACAGGGTTGACAAGATGACGACAGCCACACAAAATTAGGTTGCATATTAACAACCACACGCACACGTAAGACATTTACTGCCCGAGGCAAATGCCACAGGCATGCTTTCTTGCCGGCGCGGCATTCGCATACGGCGATTGTTTTGCGGCCGGCGCTCGAAAAGTGTGAGGCCGTGGTTTTCCAGGGCCCGCGGAACACGCAGACTCCGGATACGCTATCGTCGTATCCGGAGTCCGCATCGACATGAGGCCGTCGATGCGCTATCTGGGACTCATACTGGATAGCCGGTGGAACTTCGGCACCCACTTCGTGTGCCTTGCGCCTCTGCTGCTGAGGGCGACTGCGGCCTTGGGAAGGCTGCTGCCTAATCTCAGTGGACCTGAGATGTCGTGTCGGCGTCTCTACGCGGGAATTGTAAGATCGATGGCCCTGTATGGTGTCCCTGTTTGAGCCGACGGCGCCTTGACTCGCATCAACTTCGCCCGCTTGACGCAAAACCAGCAAGTGATGGCGATCAGGGTGGTATGGGGTTATTGCACGATCTTGGGTGAGGCATTTTGCGTGCTGGCGGGTACTATTCTCTGGGACCTGGAAGCGTGAGCACTCGCATAGCCCTACTAGTGGCGCGTGGAGGCGCTCCGGGCCAGGGGGCACCCGCCTGCACTGCAGGAACTGAAGAGTCACACAGCTGAGCTGCTCCAACGGGCTATCGAAGCGTGGGAGTCCAGGCTGCCGTTGTCGAGCGAGTCTTTCAGCAGTGGTTGGATAGGCAATCCGGTTTCCTGGCCTACCGTCTGACTCAGGTGCTCTCGGGTCATGGTTGTTTCGGGAGTTACCTGTTTAGAGTTACCGGATCGGTCAGGAGCCGACTACCAGGTCCCACCACTGCGACGATTGCCTCTAAGAGACGGCCCAGCACATGCTGGAGGTATGCCCGGCGTGGGATGTGGAGCGAAGCACACTCGGCTTAGTATTGGGTACCGATTATCTCGCTTTCCGACAGTGGTTCGCACTGTGGTCCAGAGTGAGAGGGTATGGCAGGCGGTGTGAACCTTCTGAGAGGCCGTAATGCTTGCGAAGGAGGTGGCGGAGAGGGCAGGATGCCGGAGGGTGGCTTTCATTGCCGAAAGCTTCCCTCCCCTGCAGGCCCATGAGCTTTCTGCGGCGGTTTCGGGGGATTCCGCTTCCGGTCCAGGGCTCGAGATGTTGTGTGCGCTTCCTTCGCATCATCTCATGAGGCACGACTAGAGAGGGACCCCTCCCACTCGGGCCGTCGCCGGCGCTTTACAGAGTGCTGGCAAACGCTGTTGGGCCGTGAACGAATTCGCTAGCTCCTCGCGACCCTACTCCGTGCGTCTAGACGGAAGCCGCAGGTTTTTAGCCGTTAGGAGTCCGGCATTACCCAGGATATCAGACTCAATTTGCGTCTGGACTTGTTCGCACGTTGATATCGCTATTTGCCTTTCCGCGCTCTGCCTAGTCGCTGCACAAGTTGAGTGCCCTTTATTTCATACCATCGTTTTCACGTGTTCGTACCGTAGCTTCTTAAATTTTATAGGACCGGCCAACTCGGGTGAATCCATCAAAATTACTTTACTACATTAAATTTACGTCCCGTTCGAATTATCGAACGAGGCCATCCTCGAGGGCCTGCAGTTCCAAGGCTTCCCGGCACTCGCTGTGCATTAAATGCACAGCAGGTACAGAAGGCGTCACCCTCTCGCTTTGGTGGTTCTCACCAACGTCCCCAAGTCCAGGGAGATCTTTAGAGGGGTCAACATTATATGCGGCCTCTCTGGGATCTCGATCGAGGCGCCTTATTGCCGCGGTCACCCCGGCCAATGCCACCGATACCAGTTAAAATGGCATGCGGTGGCCAACTGCGCCGCCCCGCCCAGGTCCGCAAAGTGCCTGGTGCCCCATTTCACCAACGAGTGCAATCGCACTACTGAAACTGGGAGGGATCCTCTCCTAAAATGTGCTTTGTGGCCAGTCCGGCCACACCGCAAATTCTAGGGGCTGCCCTCAAGCACCCCGATCTATCCGATCAAGCTCAAACAGGGCGGCACCCAAACAGGCCCCGCTCAGGCTAACTTTCCGCCGCCTCGTAGTTGGGTACCTCCGTCTGCAAAGTCTACGCAGCCCATGCCTTCTCCAGAAAACTTGAGACAGCGCCCCGCTGGATGCCCGAATCCCATCCCGGCTCCTCGCCCATTCCAACACACTCCTCAACCCTCCCCCTAGCAAACGATATGCGTATCGTTTGCGACGCCATCAAACATGTTAGAGAAATTCCAATACTACCCGCAAACTTAAGGCTTCACGTTCGCCTACAGAGTGACCTCAAAGCTTTGACATAGCATAGTTTCCTTCTCAGTTCATCATTGGTTCATTTAAATGAATTAATCCCAGTCAAGCTTCGGCCGCTCTGCACAGCCTCTGGCTGCCCAGACCGGCCCTACCGCAAGTCCCTTTGACCACCTTCAGTGCAACTTTCACATCCGGCGGACAACCTTTTGGCGGGTTTTAGCTAGCGCACCTATCTCCCTATCGGGTGTCGCTTCCGATAAAAGCTAACGGCATAATCTTGCTACAGCCAACGAGGTGGTTTCAAGGGGTAGGTGTCACTCTGGTGAGTCCCACATCACTCCTCAGAAGCGGTTCCTCCGCAGGTATGTATAACGCATCTTCGACCTCCCTCCGCGCGGAGGGTGCTGCTTAGGCAGCTAAAAAAAAGGCATTACCCGACTACGGCCCCCGCTGGTATGAGGATTTTCCTGCGACAAAAAAAAGGGCGTTTCCATTTAAATGTAATTATTCTTTGGTTAATAAGACGTAAAATATCTGCCCACGGAACTAAATTTCCCTAAGTCAGCATCTAGTAAGAGACAAAACCAATAAGAAAAAAGAAGTAGATTATACATAAAACATTTAATTTGCTGTCGAAAAACAGAGTATCTTGCAAACATTTCTGGCTAAATCCAGCAAAAAATCTTTATTCGTTATCTTTGTTACAATAAATTGAAATAATTTATGACCCTGACCCCTTTTCTTTGCGCTTCGATTTTATATTTAAATAAAACTAGGCCAGCAAACAATCAACTTGCACTTCAACAATTAAATAAATAAAGTATTTCCAATGAAAACAACGCTGCAAATTCAGGTTCGAATGTAACATATATAATTCGGTTTATTTTAAATTCATTCAAGGCACAGTTTAAGGTGTATTTTTAATGAAAACTTAGTTACAGCGTACTGGGCACGATTATGGTTAGTATAATAAATAGTATACGCAGTATGGCAGTGAATAAAGTAGGTTTGTAGTTAGTCTTTGTGCGGACTAGGCGGTGCCTATTTATACAAGGTTTACTTTTTGGCAGATGACAGATGCTATATATATACAGTGACACGTGCAGGCAACTTCGTAACCAGAAACTCAGGTTATTAGAGCTATACATTGAACATGTACATACTGCTGTTACTACGGATATGCTCGGCATAGCATGGAGCCATGAAGCATAAGGGTTATCTAAGTGTAGGCTAAGATGCTCCAGTAATTGATGCAGCAACTGGAGCGTATATCTACGTGCAGATGTGTATGAAAAGCTGTGTTGGATGAACGAGCTTTTAGTACAGAGCACCTATTTTCCTATTAAATTATGACGCACTTATGGAAATATTTTGTAAGATGCTTGATTTTAAAAATCTGGTTTTTGTATTGATGCTCGCGTTCGTAGGGTCTAAAATATTTGGATGATGCTTATTTAAATTTGTTTCTATGTTTATCTCTATATTTGCAATAACCATGTCTGTTTTTTTTAATTTTATCTTTTGACCTAAGCTAAAATAAAAATTAAATATGTCTTAAAACATTGCAAAAAATTGTAGCCAATGAACTATTTTTCACGAAAATATTAAATCACGTAAGCAATTGTTGTTATCTTAACATTTATTTACCGACAAGCAATCAAATTGCACGATTAAAACATTATGATTTTTGTGACTGTAATTTTTACATTGAATATTACTAAAAAGAAAATAATTTTATTTCAATGTATAATTTGTAAGACATCGTTTAGGCAAGATGTTAAGATACATAACATTCATATCGACTTCCAAAAATCACTATTAACCTTATTTTTATTAACAAATTTATATATTATTTACAGAATAGCCGCAAATTATATTTATCTTATTGTGTTTAGGTAAAGTTATATATGTTATTGTTTTTAAGAAGTAAAAATCAATTATGTATATTTCAGTTACTTTTTATTGAGTATTATGTGGAAATTTTAGGGAAACCTGTTATTGGCATTATTATGTTGTATAATTTTTTTTGTAAAATATTGTAAAGATATGCTGTTGGTGCTCTTAATACAAATAAATAAATGTATTTTAACAGTCAAAGCAGATACGTTTTGTACTTTTTTGGAAAAGCATTGTGTAAATAACGTAACACTTGTTGCCCTAGGCCGTCCATACTAATTAAAAAAACCACATCGCGTTCGAGGCGTGTTTGTCGATCACGTTTGAACAGGTGACCTGTTCATGTAGATGATTTTTGGCCATCGAAGCACAGTTTTGCGAGTATAAAGCTTTAAATAGTTTATCAATATACTAGAAATAAAATTTTCAGTTGTTGTTTAATAATTTTAGAGTTGATTGAGTGGTTTTGTTCGTTAACTTTATTTGTTTTTAAATATAATATTGACTGAAGGTTTTCAATTTAGCACTATTTACAGGTTTTAGTTGTCATGAAAAATTAAGCAATGACAGTAAATTTATAATTGTATGCGTTATAAGCAAACTTGTAAGTAGTTTTGGTAAGAAATGTTCTCTTCGCTATAGAGAATGTTGGTTCAGTTTATAAAGAAATTGCAACTTATTTAATATCTGTTCTTCATTCGATAGATTTGACCTAATGACGTTGGTTTTGTATAAATTTCTGTTTTATTATACAAAAATTAATTGTCTTGCAAAATATTTTAGGATCTATTGACTAGCCAAAAAAAAGGAACAAATTCATATCCGTTTCATTACTTACAAATTATTTATTTATGCCCAAATTACAAAACGAGAACCTCATTCAGAACTCATGACTACAATCCAATCATGGAACAGTTGAAAGTAAACAAGGCGTATGGTTATTAAATTTTTTTTTCGTATTAATGCATTACTCGTATATACAGATTCATAGTGAAAATCGCCATTTTCTTGTTTTGTATCTGTTAACGTGGGCGCTGGACCATGAATAGTGGGTCATCCTTTGATGTCGAGTGTATGTGTTACCCGTTTTATCATTGCTATTTTATTTCCGTAACATTCATGGCTTTTGTTTTATTTAATTATTATTTTCTTATTAATTCATATTCCGGAGTGTATTATTGGTGAAAGCATCTATGATGAATGAGAATGCCGATATGAAAGATATTTGAGATAAATATGGAACACACTATTTAGATAATCGACATCTACGTCATCCATAACATCTCTCTGAAGTACTCTTCATAATTTTAAATGGAAAGTATTTTTGACAAAAATATGTCAAGTGTAACGAAATAAAGTACGGAACCAATCAACGATTTTCTATAAATTGTATCCTTCAACAAATAAAACAAGTAACGATTATTACGTAAAGATATGTCTATAAAACTTTATTAACCTTATACGCCACTTAATTCATGATATATAAACGATTTGTAAGACTAATTAAAAAGTTTCCACAATTCATTTACCTACATTCATTAACGGAAGTAGAACGGACGTTATAAGGCAACTGCGTCATAAAATTGTTTTATTTTTGGGTTTTAATCCCGGACACTCAAGTTAACCGATAACATTATAATAATTCGATGCGGAAAACAAGAAGTTTCACGATAAATTGTCAAGTCTTAACCCATATCTGAAACCACTGAATTATTAATCCGTATTGACAGATTATATTATGCTTAGGTGGTTTGAAAAGCTATCAAAACGACTGTACTCGATGACCTGAGAAGAATGTGATTTGACTATACAATTATGTTTTAATATTATGTTAAGTTATGCTAAGATACATATTTTATTAATACTCTACCGTGTTAGTCTGGCGTCTTTTCATTTTGAGTGAAGACAGTAGAAAGATAAAAGCAAGAAATACCGTTATATTTGAAAGCTATTAAAGGCCCTTGTGTAAGGGATTAGGTTCTTGCAACGTTTTCAGCCGATACCCGCACGGAATGGTAAGCAGATCTCCTCTTAGCAGAAGTGCCTCAAAACCTGCCACTCGCGAAAATATTGTATTAAGAAGCCTAACTAATAATAGAGCCTAAATAAGACAGAATTTTTCAGACAGAAGATTTACAATATTCGACAATGACTTTCTAGGCTTTGATGAGTGTGTAAAATGCATGTTTCATCAATATTATTATGTGCTTCTATAAATCATTTTAATCGTTTGCTATTCTTTTTATACTGTATACTGTAAAGTTTCAACCATCTCTGCTTTTGCCCTATCCATCTATACAATAGATTATCTTATTAGAGACAGGTTAAACACGTGTAACGCTGTGAAACGATGATTACAAGTACAAATACAACCGCATTCAACACATTGTTTGTCTATATCTTAGAACCGTCTATTCTTAATTGCTGTGTCGAGTAAATCTTTAGTAACACTTACGTAAGGTTAATTTATATGTATTCAGAAGAAAGTTGAACCTAACTGAAATCACAGTATCGAACTTGAGACCAAAGCTTGTGTGCTAGTCAAAATAACTTTGTATTAATTAGGTCTAGGTGCCTGCCTCAGAATAAAGTTGAACCAATTCTCCTTCAACTTTACTTCGCGAACAATGAAGTACTATTATTTATTATTATTTTTATAAAGTTAACTAAAGTTACGCGCACTAATATTTTAATACGCATATAAATACGTATAAAAATATATTCAAATATCATTTGGAAATTCTGAAGATTGTGGTCAGATTAGATTTTGTATTTTCATAAATATAACTTCGAAAGTTCATGAAGTTTTCAAATTCAATTAAACATTGACCACTCATGCCCATGCACAATAAGTCACATTTGTATAACTACACAGCAGGTTGGAGCTTACACAGCGACACGTTCAACAAGAAAACCTTTCTTTAGTAATTAATATCATACGAGTGTTTGGTTTCAAATTTCCTTGAATTGATTGAAGCAATATCAGTAAAAAACTTAAGCTTTCCAGTAAAAAGCTGTTTTGGGAATAAAATTTTCGCAAATTTCATGAAATCTCAGAAGAATTCAGATTAAAAGGAAAAGCTCTTCGAGCGATGGCTGCCACTTCAAAGCCACCTCGGAGGCATGTTCTGCGTTTTTTCAACTGACTGAAACAGATTTTTACATCATTTTACAACAGTACACGAAGCATGAATCCCCGAAACCAAACACCAGAAGCTTCGACTTAATTTGGGGTTGGATTGCGCAAAAAACAATTTTCAAGAAAAGATATTGGTCAGTGATCCTTATTAGTTTAAAAAAAAATGCACAAGAATATAAGCTTTCATAGTAAAACAAACGAATGGTTCTTGGTGTAACATTATTCAAACTTGATAAAGAGTAAATTAAATAACTCCCTCCTTTTATTTTATATCAATAATTTTTTTTAATGATTATTCTGAACGAAATTTTGAGCAAATATTAGATGTTTTATTTGTTCATGATTTTAAATGTAGGTTTACAGTTTATTTTCGTATGTCCGAGGACCAGCAGATGTTCTATATAATCCGTATTCATTGTAATCATATATAATTAGTTATTTATTTTATAATATTACTTGAATTTTTATCGTAAAATTATATTTGAACGGTCGTTGTTTTTCAACTTAACCTTTTGTTTTTGGTTTCGAGTGGAAAAGGCGCATTACCTATATATAGTGCGACCAAAAACCCTTGACAAAAATTAAGGGCGCCACTTGAAGTACCTGTAGGGAATATGTAAACACCGTTTAGTATGCCTAAAATGGTTTTGATAGTTGCGTCATTATTTAATGAACTAAAAAAATTGTCTGAGAGCTTAAATTTTTTTTATTTGTGAAAGATCTATCTTACATTATTATGGTTTAAAATATATTTTTCTCAAAACCTACCATTTTAAAACTTTTTAAATTAAACTCACTGAATGAACTCCAACAGCTTTATCGAATGATATTCGTTTGTCAAAATGGCATCTACAATAAGAGGCAAGCTTTGGTATTTTTAGCTTTTTCGAAATCAGTACACGTTTAAATAACATAACAACACTTAAAAGATACAAGCGACAGTTCACAGTTAACTTGGTGTTTTTATATTCCTCATTTCTATTCGGGTCGCACTTTTCCCTCTAATATGGTTGAGGAGTGCGATGGCTGGATCCCGCGTTAACTCGTGAACGGGTGCCGTTTGAGTGTTCCTCGTTTAGATACTTGGGGGAGGGAGACTTGTCGAGCTAACAGATGCAGATAAAAATAATTTTGTATAGACATAAAGAGACACTTTAACTTTATTTTGAAAAAAATATATACCCACCCCTGAAGTTTCTTGCCAGTTCTTCTTCAAGAAGGTTTTTCCGAACTGGTGGTAGAGTCATGTTTTATTTGACATCAATAAGAACAAGGTAATTATTGTCATTGTTGAGAAATAAATTTGAATTTATTTGATAGTCTGAAACAATTTGTAAGGCTTTATTCCTACTGCTAAAAAACTTATATGATTTTGTAATCGGACCTACTACTTTACTAACTAGCACCTACGAATGCTTTACTGAAAATATTACCACAGAGGCAGGGGCCCCTTTTGCAAGCTATTTTGGGTTTAAGTCTAACACAACTAAAAATATGCTTGTTTAAATCACCGTTTACCAATTAGTAGTTATATTACTTTAATATTGTAAAACTTTTTGTTGCATTTCTTATGTTTGGTAACAATAACCGTCTCACGGTTGGCTTTTCTTATAACTTTCTATGAATATAAAAGAGTGCTTGTAAGTTTTCTTGAAGTCAGTTCTTGCTCTACGAATGATATAATATAATAGAATTTAACTAAAATTACAACATTCGATGTAAATACTAGTCCTTCTTGTAAAAATTAAAAGTGTATGCAGGAAGTGAGACCTGAAGTAACTTAATTCACTAACACAAGATTTGTAGCAATAACAATTATTAGTCGATGTTTTGTAAGCTCCATCAGAAGAGATCTTTTCTATATTATCTATTTTGAGTGTAACGTTCTTACTTTTGAGGTTAATTTATAGATTTACAAATTTATGTAAATTAACCACAAAAATAAAAGAGTGCCACGAGTTTCTTTTTCTGTGGCCTTCTTTCTCAGTTCTTAATATTTAATTTTTATGTTTTAAATATGGTTAGGTGCCTAAAAATGATTGTTTTTAGAATTTTTATGATGTACTAACTTTTCTTCCTGATTTGATAACATAGAAAAATACTTAAATGTGACGAAAATAATTAACGTATTATTTTAATTTCCACTTAGGGGTAAGTTCCAGGTTCTACTGAAAGCCACAATAATTGATTTGATGTATTGTTTTGACGAAATAAAAGAAAATCTATATGGAACTTTTTACGCGACTCAAGAAATGGTGCATTTATTTTTTGCTTTAAATTTAAATATATTTGGTTATTGATAAATTTGCATTATAAAAATGTTATGTTATTTCTAGAAGTATCGAGTTTAGTCATCAACGTATTACGTAACTTTGACATTTATACTTAGAATATAAATAAATAATTATAAAAATCCCCAAACACACCATAGCTAATTAAATATTGTTTAATTCGGTTTAGGCCTTTCAGTGTTTACTGACTCATAATAAACAAACGAAAAACTTGCCATTTATTAGAATAAATATATGAAAAGCCTGTTTCTGTCCCATAAAGTTAATACAAATTAATCGCTTTGTAAATTAATCGTTTACCAACAGCCACGAAATAAACAATTACCAATCCAAACACGTCACGGGTAAAAACAAAGACCAATAAATATCAGACTGTTTCACGCATTGTAGACTACAAACAACTATGCAAACTGGTTCTTGTCAGCTTTTTATGTCTATTATTCATTGAGCCGGCAAATTGTAAAGACTGGCTCGTGAGGTGAAGTTAATAAGAGTGTGTCGTGAATGAAAAGAGGTCACGGAAAACTGGATGCTTGCTTTCGGATGAAATGGGGCCAGCATTGCAGTAAACGATAAATATTTAAACATAGTTCAATAGAACTTTATCTCTAAACATACAGTGCTCTTTATATTTCATGAAAAAAAAAGACAGGAAAATAATTAGATATTTCACAGAGCTTCATTATGAATCAATACCTATTAAAAACACGCAAGGCGTTTGCTGTATTACCCATAATACTACTGTATGGATATATGTAGATAAAAAAAACAAGAATGTAAATATATATTACGAGTTACTTTCATGATGTTAATGTAACAGTTTTAACGTCGGATTTTGCAACCACTAACTTAGTGCAGTATCAAAAGTTTATGTTGAATACGTACATATAAAGTAAAAGTGAAAAAATTAATAGCAATAACACATTTCACGGAAACTGTTTAAGTAAAGAGCAGATTGTCACGCGGCCGTAAGGTTTACCGAGCGGGCTACTTTAAATCTCATTGATAAACTTTAAAGCTCTGTGTGAAGGGCTTCCTTACATCATCAAAGAATTCATTATTTTTTTCATTGATTTTTTTTTTATTGCCTAGCAACTGAAGACATAACTCAAGTTATTAGGAGTCTTATTAGTCCTCAACGGTCTATCTTCGTTTCAATTAAGATCGTCACTGGTTTTTTTGTAGTAGCGTTTGTTCAAACGTCTCTACCTAAAAAATTATGATAAAATATTCTTCTAGAAAGGAAATTTTATGAAGCCCGATTGGTCCAGAAGTTTTAACTGTACGTTAATAGATATGTCAGACAAGTTATGTCTTAATATTTAGCCTATTTTTAAATGCGTTTTAAGCTAAAAATTGGCTGCGGGATGTTTTGTTGCTTAGAATTATTTTGAAACCCGATTGGTTACCTTTGCACGTCGTAACAGTAATGAAAGATCTGAATATTTAAGGGGTAATTAAATAATCCCTTGTTTTTAATATCTATGAAGTTCTTAGGTAACTGTTATTACATAATACCATGTAAATCAACACATTATTATTCTGCTTTCATCGGTAACACGTTTTGAAAACAAACATGTACTTCAAAAGAAACAAGGCGAGAAAACAAACAATGTAGCCTACTAAAGTTTGGAAATAATATTATTACCTAAATTGTTACGTACACAGAATAACGTCAGTATCGCCAAAAAAAATACCGTGTTGAAATGCTGTCGAAAATCACTGTAGTAGCGATTACGACTACGATTTCTTCTATTTTGGTCGCAAAATAATTTGAAGGATTTTCTGCTTCAAGCACAAAAACAGGTAACGCCCATGGCTGAGGTTTGATTGCCACTTCGATCAAAACATTCGCAAACAGGTTTTACAATAATTTTTTTGATTATTCGACTATATTTTTTGGTTACTTATAAGGTTTAGATGAACTGACTTAAAGGTTACTAATAGGTTGCACCCCCTATTAAGTAACTTTTTTTTCGAAATGGACTGTTTGTTTATTTCTTTCGGCCTTCCGAATTTCACCGGACTTTGTAGCTTAGCGCTGACGACGCTAATCCGGATCTTTAACTACTCCTACATACGATACGCCTGAAAGCACCCGAGAGAGCACGGACTTCGGCTTAGGACGACGTATATTGAAACTACCACTGGTTTGGGAAGGTCATCTACTGTCAAAATACCACCGAAATCTCAGTAGGAATGCGTACGACGTGTTAGCCTGGCCCACCGGTACGTCAATAGTAATAGTGGCGTTGGGATCTGTATTAATACGTTACACGGCAAACCGCCGCGTCTGGGTTGGTTGTGTAGTCAGCTGAACTTATTGACCAGCGGGTTAGGTTGGTGGGGAGCATTGTCGAATTAGCGTCTAGACGCCAAGTTCTTGAATGCGGCAATGGTGGGAGCCTTGAGTCCTTGTGCAGATCTAGGTTGCGGACATAAGTGTAAGGCGGGGCCTCGACACATTTGCGTAATTGCATGACTGAGGTTCGACTTGCTGGCCTGAGCGAAAGCCACACTGGCATATGCCATGATTGGGTGGATGCAAGTTTTGTAAAGTGAGAGCTTATTTCTAAGCGACATTTTACTCTTCTTGCAGATTAGAGGGTGCGGCCTATCCATGACAAAGGTGGCTCGGTCCCCGACGCGTTTTATGTGATCCGCGAATGTGAGTCTACTATCTAAAGTGACTCCTAATTTTTTTACTTTTTAGGCCATGGATCGGAGTACCAAACAGGAAAATCTGACTTAATCTTTTTGAGGGTTTCCTACAGGTTGTCCTAGAGCAGGTTAAGAGAGAAAAATACATTGCTGCACTTTTTATGGGTTGACTTCTATTCTCCATTTCCTAAACCAAGCGCCTAATGCTTTGGCTGCTGATTGGAGCATTCTAGTTAACTGACGTAGATAGCTATCAAATGTGTATTACGGTGTCGTCAGCAAAGAGCGCGAGTTCTACTTTATCCTTCCGTTGCATGTCACTAGTATATAGTGAAAACAAAGTCTTCGGGGACACCGGCTAATACAGGACGGGGATTGCAAAGTGAAAAAGGTTCGACAATGTGGAAAGTCTTGTTTGAATAACCGGCCGTTGCACCCGTGCCTATCAGTTTTTGACCTACGTTCCTTTGCTCCAAGATGTGCTCCGTGATGCGGTGCAGCTCACAGGAGTGATGGGACCTAAAACCGAACAGATCATCCGGTAATAGGTGCTATAAATGGATGATGTCTCGGAGCCTGTTCAAAATAATCCTTTCGTATAATTTGCCTATCGCGCTAAGCAAGCTTATAATAGGACGGTAGCTTGAAGATAGATTAGCCGGTTTTCTGGTTTTCTAATACCAATCACAATCGTTGCTGGAAAGGAGCAGTTTGTTAGTAAGTTATTGAAAATAACTACCAACATGAGTGCGAGTGGGAGAGCTTTCAGAACCCTGTTTGTTTTGTGTGGGCATTCCGCGGTTTCAGGTCTTTAATTACTGCCTGTACCTCTGCCACTGTCAGGCGGTGTGTTGCCGCATTCAGTTTCAACTGTGCATTCACAGTTTCTATGTGGAGGGCGTTAGTGCTTTCTGTAGTCGGTGTACATTGTTTGGCTAAGCTATCGGCTAAGGTTTCCTATTCAGTAAACATTTTGAAGATCTTTTCCTTGCTTCACTTAGTTATAATCGCTTTATTTTTGAACATAACACTTTTCAAGCAAATCACTGATTTGAGCTAAATGTTAGTGCAATTAGTTTGAATTATTTATAGCATATATATGTCATAATAACAGGTCAACTCACAAAATTTTTCCTTTTTTTGTGTACTTTTGATTGTGCAACCGTGTACTCATTTGTGATTCTCCTAGACTAGTGAATTACTTTGTCTCATTTCTCATTTCTCACACGCACTGCTTTATAAGTAATCTTTAACCACCGTCATATTCTCGAGAGGCATTTAGGGTTATCAAAAAAAATTAGGTCACATTAGCAGTATATTCACTGCAAAGATTGATCAATTATTATTTCTATAACATGGTTTTAAACTCAATTATGATGAAACTCGTCCCATTAGACCTAGCGTAACTTATAAGTGTTCCCGGAAAGTGCAGCAGTACGCTTATTAAGCGCTTAAAACGATTAGGTACAACTTGTTTTGCATTTAAGACGTTAAAAGCTTCTTGAGGGCTCTGATTTCAGGAAATCATAGTAAATTTCAAAGTGCATTTCAGAGCATTATTGAGCTATACTGATTCTCTGTACTACAATAATATTATCAAAACTCATGGAAACCACTATAACATAGATTAACGGAGGAATGATATAAAATAAAACTATTATCGTGAGTGTCAATAGTAATTAAAACTTGCTTTGAAGTTTTAAAAATTTCACGTAAATGCAAGAAAAAGCAAACAATTCCAAAAAAAGTACTACAAAACGAAATATGTATACAGACGCCTTAATGTCTGCTGAATGTCAAAATAAGATTGTGGTTTGTATATTTATTGTTAATTTGCCAATAGTTTAAAATTTTCGTTTGCAATAAATGACTTGGCAACAAAAACTTTTTGGTTAACTGTGACTACGTTGGTTCCAATAACTATGTGTAATTTTGCATAATTTTTTTTTTCTATTTATACGATACAAAAGTAAATTTACAGCTTATTACTTTTATTTACTTTATTAATTTACAGCTTATTGCAGTAGCATTCTCCTTAGTTTACATCCTCTTTTAATTTCAAAATACATAAACAGTTATTAATTCATTATTATTTCTTCTATTTGCAACATTAAAACAACATGTGGGTATTTGTTATACAGTGCGGCCAGCGGCAGCGCGGCCATGGGTTCAGTATTCCATATCGTAAACTAAAGATAAAAATAGGGTTTACTATTGTTTGACAAAAAACGTATGACAAAAAAAAGTATTACAAACAACGTTTGAAAATCTAATCATTTGACAAACTTTCATAAATGTTCTTCGCAAATGTTTTACTTAGAAAACAATTCAATTGTTAAATATAAAACAATTAAAATTAAAATATAAAACAACTCGTGTTGATCCAAAGTCGCTTTTTGTGAAAAGCTGGAAATCGTACTTATTTTGATCCTGGCGCTTAGCCAGGTGCTACCGCACCACGCTCGCTTCGCTCTCTCGGCTCGGGCGTGTATTAACTACATACAAAACTAGCCTTATCCAATTGAACCTGTATTGTACCAGGCAGAGAGCAAGCGGAGCGAGCTTCAAATGCGTGCATGTAGTTAAAAAAAATATTCAATTTGTGTAATGATGTTTTGGCATAATGAAATATTTTCTAGTAAATATTTTGTCCAATGAGAAGATCTTAAACAAAAGTTTGTAAAATGATAAATTTAGCAAGTAAAATTTTGTCAAACGCTGTTTTTCAAATGATAAGTTATTTGTTTTTTGTCAAATGATTGGATACCTAAAAATAGATTCATTGCGTAGTTGCGTATGTGTGAGTTATGTTCAACTTGACTAATACTATTGTTTATGAAGGTTGCTCCCACTTAGGACATAATTTAAAGGAAAGATAATGATTGTTGTAAAAAAATATTCTTTTATAACTGGTTTTATGTTTGATGTTTTAATTTAAATTTTTTTTCATTAGGTATTGAGTTAATAAAATGTGGTAATATTGGGACTTTATTTTTCCGTAGAAATTATAAAATTTTGGAGTTCTTAATTTTTCATTTGCTACATTCCTGGTGAAGATGGGGTGATTTTAGAATTAATTTTTCTTTTCCAAAGAATTGTTCCATAAAAATCTGATATTTAACTTTTGGGTGGATTGTAATCACACTACAAACCCTAAAAAGACCTACTGGGTTGTCAATGTATTTGCGCTTTATTTTTGGTGGTACAAGCATTTTTAGTAGTGCAAACTATAAATATCATCAAGATAGGCTTTAAAGGTTTGTCTGTAACTACTGAACCCATATGAAATAATACACTCTGCAAAAGATTTGTGCATGGTAAGTAACACGCTTAAATGTATTTTTTTTTTAAATTAGAATTTTGCCATTATTATTAGGCTCTGAGAGTGTTTTTGTTTTATTGTTTTCTCCAATTAAATCTGTTATCTGTCGTAAATACCAAATAGGTGATAGGATAAAAACAGGTTAGTACTATGCATGCGGTCTATTTTATCTATGGGGTATTACTTTCACATCGTTTAACAATCCCGTATTGTGACTAAAATGCACGTGAATCATTTTAGTTTTATCGGGGTTAAGTACGAGTCCTGCGTTATGTGATCATTTATATATTGCATCGAAATCACTCTGTATATTTTCTTGTCCAATGAAGAGTTTTCTGTTCTCTGCTGTCAGGCACGAGTCATCCCCGAATTGATAAATTTTACAGTATTTACTACATTTTGTAGGTTATTTACGTACGCTAGGTAATGCAGACGGCCTATCACTGATCCTGTGCTGTTCCTTGATGGGTATTAACAATGTCACTAAGTGATTTACCAATCTTAACTTGATATCTTCGGGTTTCCAAGAATTTTTACACCAAACGAGGAGTTAAATGCGTGTACCGATGTCGTCTAATCTTTTTAGAAACAAGTCGTGTTAAGAATTTTAAATGCTTAACTGTAGTCAATGAATATTAATATAATATGTTTTTTGTTTAAGTAGGTATTCGTAGGTTCCAACGTTTTTTAAGCAAAAACACGTTACGTTACGTTAACTACAACATGATTATAAATTTATACAAAATGAGCCGAAATCGCGTTCTATAAACGTTTAAAAAGGTCTATACGACCAACGATAGAGCACAAATACGAAATTAAACACTTTCTTTTAATATGTTAGTTGGATACCTATTGATCCACCGGCAATGTGTAAACTTTAAAGATTTTGGCCCGTTTTGAACCGGCTTTAGAAAGGGCCCGTCCTTTGTGATCAATTCAATTCAATTTGTTTTTTTTAAACCTAGGTGTAGATACTGTATTCAGGAAGTATTTGTAAATGAGGCTCAGAATCCAATATATCACACTCAGACACTTCAAAGTTATTATTTAGCCGTACCCTATACACACCCTAACCAACGTAAAGGCGGCACTGTATATTAGGTCCTTACATATGAAATTGGCATTTTGTCGTACTGGCCACTTTGATCTGTATTATCTCCTGTTTGGTTTAGAATTCTAATTTCACAATTCAAATATATACAGCTATTTACTCACGCATTTGTGTTTCAAAAACCGTAATTCATGTGTTTTTTCCTCTTTTGGTTTTGCGTCACTTAGTTTACAAAATCGAAAACTTGAAATATCGCGTTTTGTTCGAGCACAAGTTCCACCGTGGCACCAGTGCTACAAAAATGGCTCGAAGTATTAAACTGTGTATGGCAGCGGTGTCGCAAAAGAAAACACAGTGCTTTTTTGGTTACAACGTTCTGGAAATTTCAACCTGCAGAATAAGCCCCGACGACGGCCGGACACCAAAGTTGATAATGAAGAGTAGGATGCTATTGTGGAAGCGGATCCATCGCAAACTACGTCCGAGTTAGCTGCAGGCTGCAGTGTTGGTGACAAAACTGTTTTTATCCATTTGAAGCAAATTGGGAAGGTGAAAAAGCTCGAGAGGTGGGTACCTCATGAATTGAGTGCAGCAAACCGACAAAGCGAAAATTGACCCAAAAAAGTGACTTTTGGAGGACTAGTGCCGGTGTCATTCACTACAGCTTTACAGCAGATGTCTATTGTCAGCAAATGCAAATCATGACGGATAATCTAGCTGCTAAACAACCGAAGCTGGTCAATCGCTCTAGGCCACTGCTGCTTCAGAACGCTAATATCCACCGTACTCCCCGGAACTTGCTCCAACAGATTACCATTTTTTTCCATATTTGGATAACTTCTTGCAAGGGAAAAAATTCAACTCCGGCGGGGCAGTCCAAAGCGCCTTCAAAGGTTTTATTAATTCCCGTCCGAATAGTTTTTTTAGTAAAGGGATCAATGAACTACCTATGATGGGATATAACTCCTGCAGATGGAAAAAGTGCACAGATAGCAATGGTACATACTTTAATTAAATAATTATATTATATTTAAAAAAAAATTGAATTTATGTTCCTCCCTTAAAAAGCCAATTTGATATGTAATAATACTTACTAAATACGATTATGGGCATGTAACTCTTGAATGTACCAAATTCGTTTAACCTATCAAACTTCATTTTAAATATTGTGCTAATTAAATACTTGACCTAAATTTGATTATGTTATGTCTCTTTAGAACTCCTAAATCCGATGTAAACATTTTTTTCAAGAATTTATATACCTTATAACATAAACTGCAGGAAAAAAAAACACTTAAAATTATTTGTCGTGATTGGAATATCGATACTTTAAAAGAAACAGACAGAAGGTATGTTTAAATTTCATTGGAAGTGATATTGCAGTGATATAGCGTCAAAGGTTTCTCTCAAGGTCCAACATTCAGTTTATGAAACGGCACATAGAATAAATTTTAAACTTACTTATATCAAAATCGTCAAAGATAAATCAAACACCAAAGTTTTTATTTTATGTAACTTCATCTTAAATGAATTTGAAACAAACTAAGCATTTGATAAATTTCATGACACGTGTCCTTATTTTAAGGACTGTGCTATCCAAGTATATAAGTACAACATCAAAAAATTTTTGAAAAATAAATTATTGACGACAGATATTCGACGTAGTTGCGTTGAAAAACATACTTATAATTAAAGTATAGACACGATTCTTCCAATCAAATTTACAATAAATTACAATCCCGAAAATATGCTAGAACAAAAATATATACATATATCTTAAACACAAAGAAGATTAGCATACTTAAATAAGTCTAAAAATTATTGTAAAGCTGCCTGGAATATAATAAATAAAAACTTTCTAATTAATAAAAACCTTAACAAAAATATTCTCCAATTAATAATCTGATTGAAATAGCTAACATGTATAACGACCGCTTCATAAAAAATTGTACAAGCTTGAATGAGAACAAAGCCCAACCAAAACCCAACAAGGCATAAAACTAAGTCCTGTGTACAATCACTATGTATATAAGTAATTAAGTCCTTGAAAATGGTGATTCTGTTGGATGTGATGGAATCAGCTCAAACATTATGAAAGGATGTGCGCACTAGCTCGTTAGTCCGTTGGCACTTTTCTCTTAAAGAAGATGTTTTCTAGATAACTAGATAGGCTAACGTTCGCTATTGTTAATTTTTGAAAAATTAAGTACAAAAATTTTGGACGATCAGAAAGTTCATAATAGCGTTCTCTAATATTTTCAAAAAGGTAATGTGCAATAAACAACTCATATTTTTTACAGCTAATGGGTTTAAAAGAGAAATTAGTACTTCTTTAGCTGGTTTCACTCTTAAAAAAACTATAATAGAGTCACTAAATGCGAAAAAATATATATTTTAGGAATAGGAAACCTTTTGACATGGCATGTCACGGCACTCTACTTAATAAACAAGAGTCATTGGGAATACGAAGAAATACACATAAATGTGTAAAAAGCTACCTGAAAAATAGAAAATATTAACATAGAGAACATTTACTTAAAAATCTTTAAATCAGATTTGCAGGTTGTACAGTCAAGGTAGTATGCTCGGGCCGTTGCTTTTCCGAACACTAAATAAATTTGATTGGCCGATGACATGATACTATGTAGTTGTAAAAGCAGATGATTCAAATAAACTGGAAATGGAAACAAAACGGGCTTGAAATTCAGTTACACTGTGGCTACAGAAAAATAATTTGAATATTAATATGACAAATATTACAACTTAAAACATTTAACTTACAAGAAATTAATTTATGTAAGTACAAATTATTTACAAATTGTAGTACAAATAATGTAAGTACAAAAAAGAAAATTCTTTGAGAAATTTTTGCACGTTTTTGCTTATAACTTCTTTGTCTTTGATTTAACGATTAAAAGTTATATAAACAAAATTGTAGACAAAGTAATTTGCTATACATAATGTTCTACAAATTTTTTGTACGGTTAATACTTTAGCAGATATAGCGAAAAAAAGCCTACTCACCCCTTTTTCCAAGATGGCGGCCGCGGGACAAGGCTGGCAACCCCACAAACTTGGGGTTAAGCTTCTACTGACCTCCTCTAAATGTCTCAAATATAAAATTGCGTCCTCAAAGAAATGTACATTTTATGTAACATTTCAACGGACTATACATATTAGTAAAGTATGTGGTATGATTGATATAGTTATTATTATTTTGTTTTGTTTTACGATGGCTTTCACAAAAAGCAAGCAAAGAACCTGCAAAGTTAGATATCACGGCTATGTGTCATCTATGTCACAATATCACTCACACAGCTTTCATAGTTCAAAGAAAATGTATGCGTGCATTTTGCGGGGAGGATTACAGCGATAGTTGCTAGCTATTATTTAAACCAATCAAATACTTCCACATCCTAGTCTCTACACATTTGAAATTTTATGATTTATGAAAATACATTTGAAACTATTTCAGTTACAGGAAAAGTTTTACTATTACAGGACTAGAATTAACACAGAGTTATATATGGCACAATGTCGCTTTCAGATTTTCAGCAGAAATGTTCATTGTTTAACAGCCCAAGGTATTTCATTCATTAGATATTCATACCCATCAATAAGATGGGTAAATGTTATTGTAAATTTTTGTCGAATATTTAAATGGTGATGATCTTGTTTTATAATTAATTTTAAAATTGACTGCAGAGTAACAGAAATTTGAATGCCAATGATTATTTTTTGTCAATTGGAACTGTAATGAAGATTAAAACTATAAAATAAAAAAATTTGCACACCTTTAAACTTCAATACGTGATTTCTAAGAAACGTCACTGTCACGACCGCTATTGTTGAGGTTATTGTTTTTAAACAAATTTGTTAAATTGTTAAATTTATAACATATTTAATATAATCTGGTAGACTCTCTACTGAGAGATATTGAGATTGTATTTGATTTTTTTTTTCCATTCATTATGTAACATTAATAACTAATTTTGGCTAAGCAATAATTAGCATTAGTTAAACTATATAGAGTTGAAAATTTGTGTAGTGGGGTGGAAGTGCATGAATAAACACCAGTCTGTTTTATTAGAAATATATAAATTTAGGATGAAGACTCGAGAAATAAATGGTGTTTGGTGGATTTAAGACAGGTGACATTTCCACTTCGTTCTATGGATAATTGATAATATTTTAATAGTTTTCCTATCGCCTGATGTCAATAACACGAACATATTGTTATTATTTAAATGGCTTGCATTATTTAAGGCAATTTATTGCTAACTATAAACTAAAATATGATATTAACGTTCTGATAAAGGTAAAAAGTAATTTATCCCGTTTTATCAAAATTGAGAGTTTAACTCTCGTTACGACGTAACTACTAGATATTAGTATTACAAATTGATTATACCGACTTTATTCAAATTATTAGATCTAAGCCAATGTTGGTTAAGGCATTGCAGGCGAGGTGTAGTTCAAAGCCATACACATACAAGTTTTATTGCACGTTTAGTTGTTTAATCGGAAAGTGTAAAGTTGAAGATAAAATGGAAAAACCCTTTGATAATGATTTTGAAACTTCGTTGTTTTTGAATTACTCACATCACATACCAGTATGAACAATTAAAGTAGTAAATATTTTGTAGACTGAAACAAGACGTGATGGATCTTAAAAAATAATGAACACATATGAAATACAGCAGATTAGCATAAATTTCTTTGATTACACTTCTCGTTAAAAATTACTTATTTATATTTGTTAACCACGCTAACCCGTTACGGTATGTAACTGAACAACTAGAGTATAAGATAACGTATAATTTCTTATCGGAATTTGATTTTAAGTTGGATTGGAAATCGATAAAATATCGTTTACCGACTATTTCCTAACGTTTCTGTGGTTACCTATAGATAGAAAGCAAATGCTTGGATTTCACAATTTTCAGAAAGGAAATAAAATAGTGATTTTTGAATAAATTTTTTGAAGACCGATAAACGTAAGAAAGTATTTTAACATGAACTACAATCTCAAAAGTTCGTTTTTCATAATTTTCGTAATCGTTTGTGTAATTTTAAAATGTTACAATGACTAAAGACATAAAACATTAGATGTTAATTTTCATTCGAGGCTCAAATATAGTTAAGGGGAACGATGAATAAGATGTTAAGAAATTTCTTAGACGCAAAACCCACGATTTTGTTTTCACCTGAGTCAGCTCCAGTAACGGGTCCGCGGATTCTGTGAGATGAAAAGATGTTTGCAGTTCAACTATGTTCAAGCGCTGCCTTAAAGTACAGGCCCGCAGCATTGGCGACTACTGATACATTCATAAGAGCAAAGAACCGAACGATTGTTGCTCGCCAAAAGCGGTAGTCACCGTACCGCATACATTGGGGTTTTCTTGAGTTCTTAAGTAAAACCAATACTACATGTAACCCAGGTGGACGCGGTTGCAAACCGCGGCTGAGTTCTGAACTATACGTAGAAAATTAACATCTATATTTAATCACATGAAACTTGACATTTAAATTCAAATATATAACTTAACATTGACAATTACTTGTTCTTATTGACGTCAAATAAAACATGACTCTAACACCAGTTCGGAAAAACCTTCGTGAAGAAGAACTGGCGAGAAACGTCACGGGTATATTTTTTCCAAAGTCAATTTACAGTTTCTCTTTATATCTATACATAATTATTCTTATCTGTATGTGTTAGCTCGGCAGGTCTCCTCTCAAATATCCAAACGACGAACACCCTCAAACGGCACCCGTTCACGAGTTAACGCGGGATCCAGCCATCGCCCTCCTCCACCATATTAGAGGGAAGTGAGCGACCCGGCACCCGTTAGTGACTTTTTGAAGCCTACTATTATGAGCTGCCAGCATATTCCTTCCTCTTACATTGATCAACAACAGATTTTTTTTCTTTTGAACAAGGTTATGTTATTCTACATACATTACATTTCCTAAAATATATTGTGAGTGGAAAAATAAGAATACTTATTTCCTTAAATTTACTTCTAAGTTACCCTTGGACCGAGCTGATAGATAGCGCAAACGGCCTTTTTCTGCAGAATAAATATAATAGTTATGTCGGCAGCACTCCCCCACAACAGAATGCCATGTGTCATGAGGCTATGAAAGTAACCGAAATAGATGGAAACAGTTGTTTCATTTGAAATTTGTCTCATTTTTTTAACAGCATATGCTTTTTGCTAAACTATCAAGATGCAGTTCCTAGGAGTTTGGCGTCTTAGGTATGCCCAAAAATACACTTGAGAAATCAGGATTCAAACCGTCCACCTCTCTAACGGGGCCTGGGTGAACTCTAAAGTGTTCCATCTTAAAATCGATTAATAAAGATTAACGGTTCGTTTAGCAAATTGTGGTTATGAATCATTGGCAAAAAAATATAAAAGGAAAATAAGTGAATATAAATAACGGCAGAAAAGTATAGTGTCTGAATTATATTTTTATAAATGGCCACATTCAAAATAGCAATTGACAATCGTTGTGTAAAGTAAATCAAACCTAACCTAACCTAACCCCAGAGTCACTTACTACGTGCCTTGAACTTTTTGAAAAGCTGATGAAGTAAATACAATGTAATTAAAGTTAAATTATTAATTTAGACGCAGAAGGAACGGTTGGAGCGGATCTCCAAAGGAAATTGGATCTCCTCAACGGAACCTTGGACGCCGAGAGAGCCGAACAGGCTCGACGACAAATGCAATATATTGCTCATTGTAAGTAATTATTTCATACTTGAGAAGTCTAGTAAGCGCACCTATTGCGTGAAAATAAAATATCAACTTTGAGCAAATCATATCATATGTAGCTTTCCTAAGGTTTCATCGCCTATGTGGAAAATTCTTTATAAAGTGGAGGCGAATAGGAACTTTGGTGACGCAATTTAAGGTAGTTCCATAAATATATACTGTATTGCTTTGTCGGAGTTGAAACATATATTTGAGTATATTTTTTACTGGATAGTTATGTAGCAAAACAGCGTTTATGAGATTTTGTAGTCTGTTATCTATGTATTTTTCTTACCAGCAATCCACCACTGATTTCACTTTGTTTGCTCAGGTTGAGCGAATCTTAATTACGTTAGGAACATTAAAGAACATGTCAATGAACCAAATGCTACCTTTATTACCTAAGCTAACTAAATCTTACATACATATCATAAATTAAATTCCTGGCCACAACCACATAACTAATCTAGTAAACCTAGTACATTCGGCCGCTGCTATGTGCTGTGTAATCAGCCAACTGTTTCCGATTCCGAACCATTAAATTATTTGAAATACAGATGCTTTTGTTTTATGATATATTGTTAAATAACTATTCTATTGAATTTCATATATAGTTTATTGTTTAGAATATTAGTCTATGGAGAACGGTCACAAAATATTTCCAAATTACATAACACTCTATTAAACTCGGATTTGAATACGTTTTAGATTTGTACTGTATCAAAAACTTTGATGACGAGTTGCTATTTTCAACTTATAATCCTTATTCGATACGAACTGCAATGGAAAGCTTAGAACAGTGAACCGATATTCCATTTCGGCTGCTGATGACAGGCTGCTCTCTGAACCAAAATGATTGGTATGCTCTTTACGATCCAAAATGACTGGCGGTTGGCATTGAACTTCGATATTCAGAATTGCGACGGTTCAATTAAAAATAAATCGAGAGTGAAGCCTTCATAATAAGCAATACAAATGAAATTCAATATATTTTTCACCCATGTTTTAAACGTGCACGAAGTTTTAAAGGTCGTCAGTGGATTGACCTACTATTTAAAGACTAGTGAAATTTAAAAATGCCAATAAAGTCGTAAATAAACAGGCCATTTTGGTAAAAATGGCTACTATTGAATGTTATCTTATAAAAATGTACCCTGTTAAGTTCATAAAAATAAAACATTTGATAATAGAATGTCATTTAATTAAAGATCACACGTAACATCGCTAATACAATAATGAAAATGATTGATCTGATTTATCAAGTAGTGTTCCGATTTAACAAGTAAGAGATCTCAGGGTTGATACGTCGCACGTGTAACTCAGCTGGAGGATTTTTATCGCAAATGACAAAAATTATGATCTTGGACCTTATTTACTGGAAATAAAACCACACCAAATGTCACAGTATACATATTTCTTGTATCATTAAATATATAAACATTATATATATATATCATTAAACATATCATTAAAGTTTCTTTATATACATTTAGTATATACTTTATATACATTTGCTGGTGCACTTCATACTATTACTTTTACGTCCAAATGTTTGTAGCGATAGGCTGATGGATAATCTGATTTGATTGATGGTTATACATTAGAGAGTAACTTTATATTCTGCACGGTTTCCAGCTGGTTATTCGGAGGACTCCGACTATACATCGGACCTGAACTATCCGGTAGGCCAGCATCCCAACTGCAGTGCATCTCAGTTCCGGAGTGCAGCTCACCAAATGCACACCCCACAGGTTTGTACTCGTAACTTTTCCTTTTGACATATTTATACTTTTATAAAATTTTGCATCCTGCGGGTTTTTGCTTATCGGTATTGGGCTTTAGGAGGGATTATTTTTAATCTGGCAAGCTTTGGTTAGTAGTTGCTCAATTGAAACAAATAATATTAAAGTTTTGTTGCTGAAATGAAATTGTTTTTTAATGTTTTACATGGTTTTAATTATTTTGGATTAATATGTTTAGACGAGATTGTTCGAATTTTAAAATTGAATTTAATTAATGTAATTTTTAGTTTTTAATCATATATTTTCTTCTTTGTTTCCAGAGATCACTGGAGGTGTCAAGAGAGAACTCTTACGAACGGGATGAATACCACATACACGGTGACTCCGATCCTTTGTATTATAATAGCCAACCTAGAAGTAATAGGTAAGTTGAAGATATAACTTTTTTCTTATTCATGTTATTTTTACTTTAGCCAAAGTTTAAGCTAAAACTTGTCATTAGTCCAAAAATAACTGTTTCAATTTTCTAAAGTAAATTTTTATGCAAAAATACGCAAATAAATTTATTTTCTTATCAAGATTTTACGTCTTCAGATAAATCCTGAAAAACTTATCAAGGATTTACATAAAAACTATAAGTATTGACAGTCTGTATGGTGGCCTGGTTGTCTGAGTAGCTTTCTTTCTTGCTTTAAGCGAAATGTTATTATCCTATTAAAATCTATTTTCATTATGTTGGCTGTTATGAGAAAAGACTTGATACGTTATAAAACTGGTCAGTTAAATAATTGGTATTTCAATTTGATATAATGTTTTTGTATGCGTTGTATGAGCAAGCGTTGTAACAAAATCTTTCTAAATTTCAAATTTGATTTGGTTCTAAGAAAAAGAATTTTTACGCATGATATAAAACGTTACAAAAAGCCCTACAAAATAACAGATTGGTTGCGTCAGAACTTCATATAATATTTCATATTGCTTTGCGAAATAGCTTTTAGAGTGCTCTGCATAGAAATGCTCGTGCGCGAAATTAATAAATATTTTGTTCATACCTCCAAAATAATAATTTAGCAGCAGATTCAAACTGCATTTGAATTTCGTGAACTTGAAAGTTAAACTGTGACCTTTTTGAATTGTGTCCTGTATAATTAACTTGACATTTAAGATTTAATTGAATACGAAGTGCTTTGCGATGGATTTGAATGGAGCATTGCATATGTTTGTTGGTTACCAAGTGAACTTTACATTTCTTGTGAGAACAAAAATTACACTTGAAAACTGCTGCTGAAAACTTAATATAGCGTAGAAATAACTTTACATTTCTGTCGATATGTCCTTACTAACAGAAAAAGGAATTTCATTTGCAAACAAATCTTTCTGAGAATATCTAGTAATTATAGAATGTTATTGTTTTGTTTTTGTTTTTTTATTGAAAAAGGATGATGTATTTTGAACGTAATGTTTTTTGCTTCAAGGATAGACACATGGTCGCAACTACACGCACAAGCTAGCGTCGAGTCCGCCATCTCTTGGCGAACGGCTACTGACTGGCAATCTGGAGGTCAGTCTCACTGAGATTATTTATTAAATTTTGATTTTATTTAGTAATTTTCGTACTGGTAGTAATTAAAACGTTTGCTGTGCATTGCTAACTTATACCAATAGGTACCAATAAAGTATTTATTATACTTTGGGTATACAAAGTATAAGTAAATTGTGTATAAACCTAGTGGTGCAAATGTTTTATTGGGTTTTATTACAATTTTTTTGATTTAATTATTGAAAGTCCACCTTCCACTAAAGATCACGTTGAACCTAATTGTTTTAAAATGAAGTGTGTAAAGGGTTAAGTCCATTTTAGGCCGTCAGTAAGCTTTTTTGTTTCAGCAATTAATGGACAAATGGAATGCACGATAATTCGTATCATATATGTAAATTATTATTAAAAAAAGTATCAGAACTAAAATATTTCCTAATAAAATTATCTGAATTAATAAGAAACAAAACCTGAGGAGTCTCCGTACAATAGCTGCGCAACGTTGGGGTTACCGATTCAATGCAAAAGAAGTCTTGCTGGTGGCTTATTCTAAAGAAAAAGGCATAAAGCTTTTCATAAACAGTACAGTAAACATATAAAGTATACATTTAAAACTAAATAAATAATATCAAAAACATATTACAAACTTAATTAGGTTAATTGTATAATCTTGCAAAGCATTATTTCAATTGCAACTATAACTTTTTGTGAGTTTTATTTTTTTTGCTCTTTCAGGTTTCCTTTTTTTTGACTTTTTATCTTCCCATGTTATTTCCTTTTTGATTTTCCTTTATATTAGAACGTAATTTATCATAAAATAAACTAAATTATCCAAAAAAACTCTCCTGTGTTAGACAATAAGAACTCAAGCTGAAAACAAGCTTCATAAGCGCGGACGGTTAAACTTGTTTGCGTCTATTAAGGTTGCATGGGGCTAGCATATAATTAGCCGAGAAGGTGTCTAAACGCGACAAACACTCGCTTCGGGTCGAGAGATAATGTGGCTCAGTAGCGTCAGTTTCTCGGATTTTGAGACCTCCTCGACTTGTCGCGAGTACAGACCTCTTCCTGTAGGTTATCTTATGTATAAAAGTGTTTTCTTTCTATATTCTAATTAAGATTTTGGACACGTGACACTGTGTTGTACGCAAGATTCCCTTTGACTTCATTATTTAATTTAAATACGAAAACCAAAAAAGCTAGTTCAATAACCTTTTAAATATGGTTTATGACTATATCGTCAATCTATTAAAAATAATCATGACGGTATTATATTCTGAAACATCATCGGCCGACGGCTCAAACACTATGGACTTAAGCCTTTTCACTATTTAATTACTATTTAGGATGCTGTTACTCAAAGGTGCTCGCATTAGCCGGCATACTTATTTTCATTCTTCATAAAGTGAATGTTATTAAAACGTTGACATTTCAGAGGATCGAAGGCGGCCTAGTCTGGAGCGCCAGAATACTTTATACGATGAAAGTATCGGATTCGGGGTCGACAGCTACACTCCAAGCACGCATATTAGGTAATATTATTATACTTTGCTAGTAAAAATTAAAAAAAATTCATATGTCTATATCTTTCAACTTACTTATTAAACGTATAGATCTAATCGCGATCCTTAATACAAACAGATGCAGAATATGTGGAAAGCTGTGTATGCAAAATATGTAATGGCCTTATTACTGAGATTTCTCATAAGAAAGCGAGAATTATCTTCCTTTTAGCTGAAGACAAAGTTAATCTTACAAATACGGTTAAATGTTTTTATTTTTGTTTAATATATACTTATTTAAAGAATGACCTTATTTTATACCAAGGCATTTTCTTAACAACATTTCAGGGACCACGCTCATATTTCGCCCCAGACTAGTTACGAAGAGTACTTCGACTCGAGTAGCTATATCTACCAGACTACCTACGTGGGAGACGACTCCCGGCAGTGGGATAGTGGCGGAAGATTCTTTTACGACGACTACGGGATGACCCCGACTAAATACGAGAACCTTATCAATAAGAGAAGATCGTCAATTGTTCAATTGCCTCAAGTGCCCCCAAAACAGGTTGGTGATCTGTTTATTACTTTGGGCAAAAAGTTCAGCTTTGGTGGTTCTCAAGTATGTTTGTGAAAAGTATTAAAACTGGAATTTTTGTTGAAAAAGAAAATCTAAACTACATTGATATAGATTTGATATAAATCGATAAAGTTTGATGATATAATGACACTAGAGAATAACAGCAATTAAACAATGTAGAAATATTTTAACTAAAAAATTAAACTGTTAGATAAATAGATTGAAACCCGCTGTAAACGATTATTGTGCAATGAAATTAATAAATACACACGAGTTGCGTTAATAGTCAATGCAAAATAAATAAATAATAAAAATACCTATAAATCAGAAAATGTGTAAATGTACATGATAACTAATTAAGACTACTATTTAGCAAAATTGAGGTAATATGAACTAATATAAGAATAAAATATATATTATGATGTTTATAAATTTCGATTGGGGTAAAACAATTCGCTTATTCGAATACAAAATTCGATATTCGTGTCACAGTATGGATATAAAGGAAAATAATGAATAAGCACGAAAAATACGAAAAAAATTTAATTACACTACAGAAAATTAAAACGAAAACCTTGTTTGAGAGGAAAAAGATTCATTATTATTTTTTTGGTTTGTTTTTTACACATGCATATAATAATAGAATTACCTGGTGTTTTAGAAGAATTATACTTGTAAATAATTTTTATTATTTGAGAGTTTAAAACGTTTAACGGTTAAAACATTTTTTAGTATAGGTATATACAGGGTGACTTGTTATTCGACGTATTCCTCTTGGGATGTGATAATACAACTAATTTCCAACAAAATTAACTATAATGTCCCTAATACCAAGTAGGCTCGTTATCGAGATATTCAATATTTTTGGTTTTGTTCAAAAAATCCCGAATTAACTATAAAAAATTCAATAATTAAAAAACTAGTGTTTTGAATAAAGTTTTTTAAATTTTTATCAGTTACCCATACATCAACAAACATTTATTTAATGCTAATACTGGCACAAATATTAAACATTTAAAAATGGCAAGTGAATTCTTACAATTTGGACAATTAGCCCTAAGAGTGATCATTGCAACAAAGAAGCAGAAAAATAATCACAATTATTACACGTAACGGCCGATTTACAGCTTCAGGTTTTAATTTCAGTATCATAGATTTAGGTTTTGGGTTTTATACAAAGTCTCCTTATAAATTTAACGAAGGCGGACATAGCTTTGATATTTTGTTATACAACAAAAGATCATTTAGAAACTTCTTAGTAAGATTATTTTCCGTCCTCATTAATTTTGTGTTGAATTTTATTGTTTCAGAAGGCGCCCTCGTCTCGCTATTCTGACTATAATGAAATGGCACCGTACAGACCGCGGCCGAGACGGACCGCCGCTAGTCTTCCAGGTTTGCACAGTACATATTAAAGCCTTACATATAAAAACATATTAAAACCTGTCCAAAGAACAAATACATTAGTTTTAAGCGAACTTTATTCGCTTTATATTATGGCTTCGTAAACTATGGTTTTGACAGGTTTTAAATATTGTTCGTCTGATGAGGAATATTATATAAAAACAGCCCCCACAGAAACGTTCTGTAGCTACTCAGACGCCGGTTAGTAAATAATTTTCAATATATATCAAGTTTAGTTAACAATAATTTCGTTTTATTTAGCCAGAGTGTGAAAACTGGACGTACAGCAATATCTCGATGTTGTTTAAAGTCCGTTAAGACATAAAAATAAAAAGTAAACATGGAACCGTAATATTATTTAATAGATTATATTAAAGTGTTTGTCAAAGAGGTAGTTTTGTTGTAACAAAAATATATATTATATCAAGTTGGTCATACTCAATAATTCATATGAAAATTCAAATAATTCATGTTTTTCTTCATGGGTCTTATACCTTACGTTGTAACCTATGTTGGCCTAAATTCATAAAACTTGTTACGGTTGGTCCATTATTCATTGGCACAAAACTGTTCGAGTTTTGACGAATGTTTGAACCACAGGTGAGGAATGGATTTATATTAAACTATGTTATCAGTAGTAAATCGGTGGAAACGAGGTGATCGACTCTAGCAAAGCCAGATATGGACCTATGGTGTAGAACTAGAGATTGTTTCGCATCATTTTGATCACCGCTCAAGTTCCCAAAAACTCGTGAATGGGTGCCGTTTGAGGGTGTTCGTCGTTTGGATACTTGGGGGGAAGGAGACTTGCCGACCTAACAGATGCAGATAAGAATAATTTTCTATAGACATAAAGGTACACTGTAAATTTATTTTGAAAAAAATATACTCGTGAAGTTTCTTGCCAGTTCTTCTTCACGAAAATTTTTCCGAACTGGTGGTAGAGTCATGTTTTATTTGACGTCAATCAGAACAAGTACTTACAGATATTGAGAAATAAATACTTAAATTTGAATTTAAAAGATGTATACGAACTTTGAAAAGCGAACTTTATTCTAAGTTCATGAACAAAAGTTATTTGGTGTGGTTCTTTGGTTTGGTAGCTGCCTAGTATCTCGTGGGTTTAATAGAAGAGAGCTGGTCCTCTCTATTACAAGTTCGACTGGGTGCGTTTACATTTCTTATGCGACTACAAAACGGCTTATTTTCATATATATCGACTGAAATAAAATGTACTACAAATTATTTACACCTATATTCATCGGTGTTTAAGTAACAAACAGTAGATTTTCTTTTATTTTCAATCAATTCTTGTTAGCGTTTTACTATTTTTGGTGATATTATGAGTGCGTTTCAAAATTTTGAGGTTAATATACCTACATGAAATATTATACTATAAGTTTCTCTCCAATAAGATTTCAATCATAATAGAGAAAAACCAAGGTTTTCAGTTATATAATTTCTCATAAAAAGCCCGATACTCATGGCAACTACTTTGACATCATTTAACACAGGACAATTCACATCAGTTTTATTAAATAAAAGAAATAAATATAAGGTGCTACAAAGTTGCTCACAGCTAAGTGAAAACACATTGAACTGACAAATTTGTCTTTACTGGCTGTGCATTTGGGCGCTCGTGCATTGATAATAAGGTACTGCTGTAATACAGTACTTTGTTGCTATTTGGGTATTGAAAAGCCCTAGTTTAAAATGGAAAAAATGTTTTATAACTGAATATAGGCAATAAAAAAAGTCTTATTAATAACTTTGAAGAACAGTAAAAGGTAATATAAGATTCTCGTTGTGCATTTTTCTTCATACAACAAAACTTAAAATCCAAACATTATGCAGAAAATAAAATATTGCTTGACGGCACAAAAAGGTCTCATTAATAATTTCTAAAAAAATATTACCTTTTCTTTTTTATGTCTAGGTCCTAAAAACGGGGGTTTTGACTCAGTTTTTTCGAGTATATATACAACGGTTGCCAAAACACCGGGGTCAGCGAATAAATTAGAAAATCATTCCTAAAACAAACCTTATATTCCAAAACGCTATGTAAATTGTAAACAATAATATAATAATAATGTAAAAATAATATGTCGTGCCATGTATTATACTTCAGTTGCTAAAGCCTTATTGACAAATTGGCCAGCCTGGTCACTTGAAAAAGTCTAGGAAGAAAGAAGCAGGCGCAAAATATCTTTCCTATAGATCATTTATAAGTAGGTTGCGGTCTTTTTTGTGTTGACATTGCTCTTACTTGGAATGATCCAAAAGTATTCAGTGAAAGGAAAAGTACACATATGTTACCAATGATTTTCACCAAGGAGATTTGTATTAAAATAAAAAATACGCATATATCCGTCATGTTATCAACCCAAAACATAAAATATTTACTCCGCACATTTGATCGTTACTTTGTTCACATAAAATAAAAACATTATTAAATCAAACTAAAGTGCTAGTGGCAAAACAGACGAGCCATCGAAGAGACTCAGTATTCCGTATCGGATTCCAGTTAACGTTAACAGCAAAATAAGTAATGCTCTATTTTAAAGTTAGTTACAAAATTCGATTCAGTATATTAGTGTGTTGCGTGTTTTGTTTTTATTTGCTTGATATTAGCCTATTTTGTGATTTTAGCATTTTGATATTCAGCTGCAGATACTCATGGTTACTTATTCTTACTGATAAAGGCGTTAATAAATTTGAACCTCGACCCGATACATAATAATATTATGACAATATTGTCTTTCCTAGACTTATATTATAACAATATTATATTTTCTAGCAACACCATCATCAACACCGAAGCGGGGCCGAGCGCTGCCGATGCCCCCAGGCAGTGAGACGGGGTCACTGCGCGGTGGCCGACGGAGGCTGCCTAAGCTGCCGCACCAGCCATCCGCACCAGCCTCTGCGACGCGACACGTGCCTTGCTTACCAGGTATGCCTTAAAGTTGTTTAATTGTATTAGCTGGCAAATGAAGACCTTGTGCCTAATATTTAGTGTCATCGATACTCTTAGATAGAAGGTTTTCTGCAACACGTTGCTGATCGTAAGTTTCAGTCGGAATAGTGTTTTTTTTTTTTTTTTGAAATCGTTGATTATTCTTAAAGATTAAGATATTAACTTGATCAATATCTAAAAATGTATTTAGTTAATTAACAAAACTACGGTCGGCGTTAAAAAATCTATGCAAATATAAAATGTGAGATCTGCTGCTGATGCTGCGCGCAAATTTTATGTGCACTTATTTCTTATTTCTATATGATTTTCATGAAATGAAATTCACCATTCATGACTGGATCTGGTTCATGACTGTACTATAAAATACTTCATAAAAAAATATTGAAACATAGTTTTATTGTTCACAGAGCCAGACAAACCAGTAACTCCAGATTTAAGGTACGATTATGACAGTTTTGGATATCGCTCAGAATTTACGGACAATACGACGGAACCTTATCAAGAACCTAACTTTAGTTTATCGTAAGTTTAAACGATATTTTTCACCACTATTTTTCAATACCTAGTGTAACTAGATAAACATCTAACGTATAACGATGATTAATTATTTAATAATAACAGAATAACTATTTTATTTATAAAGTTGAATTTAAAAAATATACCAATTAACTCTTTGTATTCTTATTTTAAGTTAGTTTAAGAGCGCTTCCAAGGTTAATGCTTAAAAAATATAATAAGGTAACAGTAGCATATTTTCTTCGAAATAATAAAATGTTCGTAGTCGTTGCAAAACTTTTGCAAAAAACTTTGTTTGCGACACAATTTTAAAATAATAATTTTTGTTTCAGTTGTGACGAAGATGGTATGCAGCCGTTCTTTGATGAAACGCCGCATGCTACCCCTCCAGCAGCAAGTAAATACATTCTTTAGTATTTATTTACACTTCATTATTACAAAACAATTATTAATGCTATATAAGCTTAACCTACTCCTTAATTTTTTTGAGAGTCAGGAAGCACGTTTATTACTTTTTATTTTATAATTTTTTTTAAATATCTTAAAAATGTTTCACTTCATACTCTTATATATTTTTTACTTATATGAGTATAAATGGTGGCAATGTACCCAGTTCTTTGAAAATAATGAATTAACCGGACTTTTATATTTGTGATGTACAATTATTTTATTTTTATTGTAGTAAATATAATTTCGTATTATTATCATATTATTATAAATTTTTAACATGATTGTCAATTTCCTAAAAATAGAAATTAAACATTTTTATCACTCGCATTGAGTATATCTTCAATGCGAATTAGATAAAACATCCGTTTGGTGTCCTGAGTGGGCATTCAGTTCTTTGTGAGCATTGAGTTGATGAGGTTCAACATATTTTATTGTTATTGTGATGTGTTTGATATATTTTACAAATTTTCAGCACAAAAATCAACGTGGAGTGAAGTGGAAACGACGACACAGTTTAGTTATTCAACTACCGCAGTTGATTCTATGCTTCCTAAAATTACGCCTTTAACAATCTCATCATATAAATCTCAGCCCACGGTAACCGTTGCACAAGATATTTATCAAGAACAAAATTATCAGCAAACTGAAGAAGGTTTAGTTTACGACGACCAACAAAATTACAATCAGTTTGATAAATCACTGCAGCGGTACCAGGAACCACAAATACAGTTCCCAGAAATGGATGCATCGTATCTAGAGACACTTGATTATCACTTTACACAAGAATTAGATATACAGAAACAAGAAGAAATTAAAATGCAACAGAAGCAATTTGAAGATCACCAAGAGCAACAACGTCAATTACAATTACAGCGCCAACAACAGCAGCAACAGCAGCAGAAGCAGCGCGCGCAGCAGCTGCAAGCGAGCGTGCTTACGGGGGCTGCCACATTAGGCTCTCTGATGGCTGGAGGTGCTAAAAAATTAGGAAGCTTTTTTGGTGCAGCTGCAGCCGCAGTTGGACCGTCAACTCAAGCTAACAGCCAGCAGATGTCAGGCAGTATATCAATGAGTCAATTATCCTCAGTCCAGTTATCAACTTTCCCGGGATCTTCGTATATGAATTCAACATCATTACAGAATACCACTTACGTGAGCTCGGAAAGACTTTCAGAGGAAGCATACATGGCAATAAATGCTGCGACACCTTTCATTAGCACGACAACGGTGACCGTCACAGAACCCCTTCCAGGAGACACAGCTCCTGCGTGTTCTGTGACAACATCAACCCCTCTCTCTTTGCATAGGACTCCATCCCTCAGAAGGCAGGAGTCAATACAAAGGCCTGTTGTGCGACGAACGAGAACGCTTCCTGAAGCACCCGATGATATACCCCCGTCGAGCTACGACGATAGTGCCTATGAAGAAGAGTATAATAAGACTGAATTCAATCAATCAATAGATCGAGATAGAACGTCTTTAGATAGGTATAATGAGGATGACTTTGTTCATGATTCAATACAAGAAGATGTAACTGATGATGCACATTTGGCAGAAGAACCAAGTTCTGTAATACAGAAGGTTGCTTCGCCAACCAGGACGGCCTCGACTGTGAGAAAATCTTCTGTTGACAGTTATCACTGCCAAACGCCTTCCGGACTTGACAGAAAAAAGTCACAGAGCTCATTCCACCACGAAGACAAACTAATAGTTTCTGTTACACAAGAAGGTAAGATGTACAATTTAAAATGATTATTTTATCCAAATGAATCCACCGCACTCTTAAAAAATGTTATGCTTGGAATAAGATTTGGAAATGATAAATCATGAATATATTTTCTGATCGGTTGCAAGTAAAAGTTAATTTGTGTCAATTATTTATCATTGATAATTAGTTGTTAAACCAGGAACCGCGTGAATAAATAAAGCTAATGTTTCATTTGCTGCAAATGACTATAATATTTGAGACTTATAACCTTATCTCCAAAATTGCAACAAACCTATATTATATTTATTATAAAATTGTATACAAGTGTAGATTTTGAAAATAATTGTTTTGCAGTGATATATTCTACTTTATTAACGATTAAAAAGCCTCAGTAAAATTTTAGTAAGTATAAATCAGTTAGAATGAACTTCATAAATAAGTTCCTATATATGATTCCGGTTTCTTTAACTGATATATTACGCTTTATCCAAATCACTCTACAAAAATTTTCAAAGCACATTTTCCAGTATGCAAAAAGTACTTCCTCAACGGCCTTCTCGAACGCGCATGTTCTGGCGATATAAACTGTTTTCCTTGAGCTGGGTTTTAATTTTAGGGAATAAGAAGAAGTCATAGGGTGCCAATTAAGAGCTTTAAGCCAAGTTACCCAAAAGTTTACAGGTGTGGTGTTAAGGTAGTCACTCGTAGAGTGCGCGGACCCTTTGTAGTGGTGGAACAAATGCCTTGGATATGTTTGGTCGGATGATGCTCACAGCAGCAAAACTTCTGGCAAGCATTTGGTAGTGTACCACTTTCAATTGATGCAACTTTGGTTTCTTAAGGGAATTGATTCTAAATACTCCGTCAAATGAGAAAAAACTGGCGATCCATATTTTTCAGCGTTTCTCGGCTGTTTTCGTACGCGTTGGTTCATTTTAAAACAGCGGTACTGTCGACTAGCGCTTTGTTTCTGGGTCATATTGATAAATTCAAGATTCGTCACCTGTTATGATATTGTAAACACGGCTGGAAGAACCTGCTTCGAATTTTTCAATCATATCAAGGCACCAATCCACGCGCACCTACTTCTGAGCATCGGTGACGTTGTGGGGTACCCAGCACAAAACATCCTTCTGACGCAAAGGTGGAGGTGTAGAATATTATGAATACTTCCCGATCAAATCTGCAAATTGTGCTGAATCTCCTTGTATGTGATTTGCCGGTTTTGTTGAATAAATTTTTTCACTTCTAGTACTATTTCTTTCGTAACAGCAGTCACAGGGCGACCACTTTATTCTTCGAATTTGAACGACCGCACTTAAACTCATTATACCAGTGGCACACAGTTGTGTTAGAAGGCGCCTTGTTTACAAAAGCTTATTAGAGTCGATTAAATGATTCGGTTTCAAGTTGGACCGGAAGTCGGAAATAATCATTGCATGAAAATGTTCCCGTCGCAGATCTATTTTTCTAAGCCACCACAATAGTTTCATAAAGCTGGTAAAAAAATGGGAGGGACATTTAATAATTGAATTTCAAAAATGAATTACAACTCGCCAATATTTTCAGTTTTTGAGTGCTTTCCAAGCTCTTTTATCGCTAAACTTCTTGAGTGGCCTAGTATTAAGCTTCTATAAAGACATGAAATCGTTGAAAAGGCTATCGGATTCACCACACATGGATATTTATTTTTTTCTCTATAATTAATTTTGCGTCTTGTTTTTACAGAGCCAGTTACAGAAAAATCAAAAGTGACCTTCAAAGACGACCGCACAACTTATCACGAGGTGCCAGAAGATAATGAATTTACCCAACAAGACGATCAATACCGAGAGGATCAAAACTATGCAGAGGAGCGGGAGAGTTTTCGGGACGAGAATGAGAAGTTTGAGAACCAGGAGTTTAGTGAAGGCCAGGAGGGTCATTTTCAGGGAGAGGAGGTGTTTCAAGAACAGCCGGGAAGAATAGAGCAAGAGCCCCTGCAGTTCCAGCCAGAACAACCCAAGCTGACTCCGAAGCAGCGCTGGCACCGCGCCTACAACAAGATTGTGATGCAACTAAACGTGAGTACCTTAAATCTGACGATGAAAGTTGTAATGTTATTTGCTTTACTGATTTATCTACTTATTTGAAACTGAATTATATTTTATAAATTTGGTTAAAATTTAAGTTTTTACTTTAGCTTTATGTTAACAGACATATATAAAGCATATTTATTACTATTTTACGACCTGTCATAGTTTTATTTTCATTTGTTACGGATATGGATATTCTCTTTTCTTCTCCCATTGCCATTATTTTCATTTATATTAGTTTTCAATATTTTGTGTATATTTTTAAACGAAATAGAAACTTTTGTCGTTTTATTTTTTTAACATTCACAGAAAGTGATTTAATTGTTAAACACTTTTTTAAAAATATTTATAAATCGATTACTCTTATGGTCGTTTTGCCTAAATATATTATGCTTAATTATCTATGTAAAATATTTTCTGACAAGAATTTTTAATAAGTATATTTTGAAAAACTCAATTACAATCTTGATGTTTTTAGTGCAAACGACCAATGTCAATCTTTTTTTTTTTTGTATTATTACAATAAGTGTATTTGGCTAGCTTTTAAATGAAAATAATGTTTCTACCAATTGAAACATATAATGATAAATAATCAACATAAAACATAATAAATTAAAATAAAGATATTTACTAAACTGCATGGTCGACACTTCATAAACTTAATGAAAAGGAATGAATGGCGTTTGGAGATTAATCGTCAGAGAGGCAAGACCGAAGGTAAGCTATCAAAATATAAGTCATCACAGGACTTCATCATTTCAATTCCTATCCAATACTCTACAGTTGTACATTCATACATATGATAGTAGGAACAAGACAATCGCATTGAGCTCACAAACTTTAGTACTTCACCTCCTGCTGCGTCAGAATGTATGGAACACAGGATACCGCTGAGCGAATGCGAAAACCCCATTAATACTTACATTATGACTACACTATATTGTGTAACCTTGAGTATTCGATAGGCTTAACTACATAAAGTTTTTGATTAGTATTATTTAGTTTTACTTTCAAATAAACGAATATTTATAGATAAAGTCAGACTCAAGGTGTAAGGAAGGTACATGATAATTATCGTATTGTGTATAAAAATCTCATTCTAGTTGGTATTAATATGTCAGGTAAGTTATTAAATAATATTAAGAAAACCAGAAGGGCCAGAAAACCAGCCCTTGTGACCTTTAAAATACTTGAGAAAATACTGGCATCGATAGTTAGAAATCGTTATATTTAAGAACAAGTCTAGTTTTAATGCTCTCAGTTGGAAACTTTCTCTTGAGCTGTGTATGATTCTTGTTTGAAAGCCTTGACTACTGTGTGCGGACTTAGTTGAACTTATAATGACACTTCGATTCCTTGCGTATAGTAAGTACCTGCTAGGAGAGTCGTGTTAACAGTCTTATTTTAGATCTTGTTAAAAAATAGTATTGATTCTCATAATATGCAGCAGATATTTCGTGTGAATCGAAATATCGATAGGCGCTTTAAACTTATTGAGTAGACTTAGCACCTGGACTAAAGCATATGTGTTTGACAGCAATTTAAATATTAAATGTTCATCTTTGCAGATCTTCATCAATGAGTAGTTAGGTTGTGTGTATATACCTTGTACAATGAAGTACCTACAACAACTATGATATTACGATTTTCGCATTATATTTTTTACACAGGTACATATGTACAAACTGTGATGTTATGATTTTAGATATTTCATTACCTACTTCAGTAATTAAAAATGAGAGTACATTTTCCAATATTATTCACAATATAATTTCCGTTAGCAATTTGGAACAATATAAATTCCACTGACACACATCGGTGGCACGGTAACTGTATAAGGACTGCATCTAAAGTCATTACTCGAAATAATAGGATTAATAGTCGGTTGCAGCCGGTACTGCAGGCAGTTGTTTTGCGCCATCAATTTTCTAAGTATCATCGTAGCTACGCAACCTAATAAATAATAATGCATTGAAAAAAAAATGCAATTTTTTTATTTCTTTTTTAATTTCATAAAAATTTTCTAAATTTTCATTCAATTTCTGTAGGAACTCGATTAGAAATAATATGTTTTCTGCCAGTAATTTCTTGTAAGACAGGTATGATCGCTACTAATATAAAAAGTATTTCAGGCAAAATTTAGTTCTGTTTACCAAACTTTAGCTCAATAACTATTCTGGTCAATTCAATCTTTGTTGATTGGTTTATGTTCAAGTTAAGTCAAAATAAAGTCACAGTTTTGAGACTTGCTAAACTAATTTGAAGTTAGTGCAGCAAAACCAACTGGATACAATGGCAGGACGCACTTCAAATTTACTTGTATTCCTGTATATAGAAGCCTTTGTGCCTTTTTAGAGTTCGATAAATGAATTGATATTGACAACAAATTAATTCTAAATAGTTATGTAAAGTAACTCAAAAATGAAAAAGTTAGGAAATTTTAGAACTTTTACTTTAGTTTTAATAATTGATACCTACATATATTCTACCTACGCTCTTTATAAAATTTTGTAATTATACAAAAAATAAAAATAAATAAACTATATCTATGAAATAAAAATCAAATAACATATTATATAGATAAACATTGTCAATTTTAGTAACTTGCACATTAATTTATCTTTTATTGCTCTCTGATAAAGCAGAATCGTTTTCTACACTTAACCAATTAAGTAAAACAGCTTTGGGGGCAGTTCATTGAGTTCATGCTTGAACTTTTCCAAATTTGTGGAAATGATATAGCCATAGACAAATACCAGTAATCATAATTCAGGGTTGTTTACATATAAAAAATTATAACCCTTTTCATTTTTGTAGTAATGTACAATAAACAAGTAAAGAAAGAAATTTTATTAATAGATTAGGTGTAGGATTAGGTGACTAAACAAAGTTGAATTTTAAACTAAAAGAAGAGAGCTCATAAGCTTCATACATCTTACGGAATGAGATCGAAACTCAAGTGGAGCATGCTAGTTTTTACTCTGGTCCTGCGATTAACTAGTTTCAGAACTATGTTTCAATTTGCGTCGTTATGTAACTTTTACAACGTGCTATTTTTGTACATTCGAGAAGCACTTTTACTCAGATTTTCGCACTATTAGCATCCCGCCGGTTTTTGACTAAGTAGCTATCATACGCCGCCCGCGGAGAACCCAGCGCCTTTGAACTCGATCACCTCATTAGTTCAGATGAGTTACTTCGCCCTAACGCACATATGAAACAACGCACGGTCGGCTCAGTCACCTAACAGACTTTGTACTGTACACACACGTCGAGAAAATATAAAAATAGTAAAATATCTTTGCGTGAAAAGTAATAGGGTTAGATGACGTTGCGCAAGAGATGGCGGCGGAAGAGTACGAGGTTGCGATAACGTTATCCTGCGGGCGTCCGTGGCCCTATTGATTGTACCAGCTTACTATCAGTTATTTGTATGCAAATTGTCTTCGCGTTAGGTGTCGATATTCATTGTCATTATAGACTTTGTTATGTGATGTTCTTTGCATATAGAGAGTCTTTTTAACTAAGATGGTTCGTGGAAGAAAAGTCCAGGCCACTAGCGAGGCGGACGTGCGGCACGAACAGGCGTACCAAAGCCGCAGCACCGCGCCAGGGAGCCGCTTGCGAGTCCGACGGGGATCCAGTTTGACGGATCTGGACAAGTTACGATCTAGTGTTGGATCAAGTGGTGGTAGTTCTATCGGTGACTTGATGAATATGTTTAGTGGAAGTGTCAACTCAGTAGGAAGTGACTCGTTGGTGGCAAGGACAATGCCTTTGGAAACAGTTCGAAAAAACGTCATGCACATCACCACGCCGCCGCCACTACCGCAGCCTCACTCACCTCTGATACACTCGAGACCCGTAGGACCTCTGACCATGGCACAGCGTACCTTAAGATTCAGCCGCTTGCTCAAGTACCAGCAATGCTCCAGTGACGTTTTTATTACTTTGGTAAGTTGAAGCCAAATTCAATTCTCATGAGAGCGATGCGTTCTCGCGAACGCGAACAGCTGCTTTAGTTTATCGTATTACGCTATTTTGATGAGGTAGTTGTGTTAAAAGCATTTGATCCCTTATCAGTCACATATTGCGCAATTATATGCTTGTCAAATTGTGTCATTCATATGAAAGAGTGGTTCGTCCATTCGAATCGTGTGTGTGTTTTTGTTTAACACAACTAAATATATTTAGGTTGAATTGCTTCTAAAAAGGCACTTACTTATAATAAAATTTTCCAGAGTTAAATACTCAATCCATTTGTGATGACTTTATTTTACAAGTTTTGATAAATCAAAATGTGTTCGAAATAAATTATATCTATCTGCACTTGTAATATAATATTTTTAACTTATAACAAATTAAATTATTATCTTTGTAAAAGCGAATTTTATATTTTTTACTTATCCTTTGAGATCGTTTAGCTCAACCATTTTATTAAATTGTATTCATTTAGTAATAAATACTCAAATAGTTTTCATTGATTTAAATGAATATAATAAAAGAAATAAAATTATTTGGTAATAGAAAATGAAACGAAACTTCATAAAGTAGAAACCAACGTAGATATAATTAGGCATGAGTAGAATCTGTTCAGCCATACTAATTAATAAAGTGGTCTTAAAATTTTCTGTAACTACACTTTAAATTTGGTAAATCTAACCATCGTACAGTGGATGATTAAGACCACGGTTTTATACATTTTTTGAAGTTATGAGAAACAAAATTACTTTACATAAATAATGAATACAAAAATAAAAGTAAATACCATAAAAAATCGCAATCGCAAGAATTAATTTATTCATAAGTATATCATTAAATATATAAGATAAATATGGCTTAAAGTTAAATTCTAAGTAAGTACTTTAATATTTAGGCGTATTTTTTCATAAATTTTAGGAGATACTTAAGTTTAGGCATTTCTATGTTGTGGATGCATCTGTTGAAGTCCCCGATGACCTTGACGGAGTGTGTCATCATGCGGGAGATAATGTCTTTGAGGCATACGCTGAGATCGGATACCTCTTTGAAGCCGTGGATGGCGATCTCCGCCATCACGACCGGGAACGGGGATGTCTCGTACAGGAACTGGAACGTACGAGAAGTCATATTTATTTACTTATATACATAGGGTTTTGAATATACAATACAACAGCAAGGGATAATTATACGCAAAACAGTTGAACTAACCTTAGCTCATTTATTTACTATAGTTTATTTCTATTTTGATCAGTCAGTAGATATTCAATATTCTATTAAGTTCAGTTAATTTGAATAAGTTTTAATCTAAGGATGGTACATAAAAAATAAATTTGATGACAAAGAAAAGTTACCGGTAGAGTTTAAGCTTCATAAAATTAATGTAGTATATTTTTATATTAACTGACCATCTCGGAAACTTGGAACTCATTATCTTTGCCTTCGACACTGGGAATGATTTCAATCTTGATTTTTAATGCTATATTCACTTAATTTCACCATTTTTAAGAAGGTAGGAAGGTAGGTAGATGTACTTCTATGTTATTTTAATGAGCTATGTCAGTTTGAGATCTTTCATTATTAATAGAGTATTTTAAAAGTACAGACTAAATTTCTTTTCATTTAATATAATAATGTTCGTAAAGAAAAGTGCAGGTGGTACCACACCAAAACCTGTATTGAAACCTTTTTATTACACTTATGTTATCTACTATTTTTCAGTTTATCTGTACAATGAATATTTTTAACTCTTTACCGTAAAGCAAATTCAATTACATGTTTAATATTATTAATCAATCAAGTACCAATCAGGTTTAGCCGTACTAAATTAAACAAAAGAATCAAAATCCAAGGCCAAAAGTATGATATCGATTTAATGAATGACATTAAATATAAAATATGGCTTAAAACCACTTTGGCATATATAAACTTGCATGTACCAAAAATTGGCGTACCTATGAAACATACAATTAAAAACAACAAATATCTTGTGATAAACTCTTAAGTTAATTTAAATTTGTTATTTGATAATTCAACTTTTTTTAATTGTACAATACGCAGGAAACAAGTCACGTGACGATCAAAACAAAATAGAAATATTTTGAGGCGCCTAAAAATAAGTTCCGTGTTTAATTTCTACAAAGAGGATCAAACATTTTAGTGCGAGGCTTACCAAAACTTGCAAGTATCTAAATGTCACTCGCGTACACCGTTTAAATGTACATCAATCGAAATACCTTCTTTAATTATAAATAACAAAATTACTGTTTTATAAAATGTTATAATATCACTATTCTGACATTTTAAGTCCATTAAAATGTTTTTCTTTCTTTATTTTCAAATCGCATTTGTCACTCAAGAATGCGAATCTAGGTCTTCACGTGACTTGCTTCCAGATATTACTTGGGCGAACAGAACAGTCAAATGAAAAGTTTTATTGTATTTAAATTCTTTTAGAATTTAATAACATGTATCATATGTTCATTCAAGTGTTTTTATTAATTTCTGGTGTTTTCTTTTGTAAATAAAAAAAAAATTCATTATACAATATCTACTATGAACTTGAAGAAATGAATCTTAAGGAAACAGTAAATAGTGGAGTTCATTCCAGGCCCTCAATAAGCTTTTGATTTCAGTACTTTACGCAAAAAATTACTATACCTTAATTTTTATAACATTTTATAATAATTACTAAAATGAAAGTCAGAACCAAATTATGTATATAAATATATAAAAGACATAAAAGCAAATCAAAGAATATGTAACTGCGTGCATCTTTACCGATAGAGACAAGGTTCTCGAACTATAGGTGAATCATTATGCAAAAAGAAATACTTGAGGTAATCTTTATGAGTTAAAATAGATGACATAGATATTCAGTTGAATAAATTACTTTAAAAAAAGTCGGAAACATAACATATTAAATAATATCACTAAAATATATTTATGTCAGCTTTATAGTCAAATATTTTATTTTTGTGCATTTTATTTGCTTGGTTTTATGTACGAAATTATTTTCTTTGATCGGCAACCCTCAATAACAAAAACATTCGCTCTGTTTTTGTGCAACAAGTGAATGCAACCTGCTAACTAATGAGATAGCAAACTAACGCAATAAATAATTAATTAGTAGTTAATTGCTTATTTTTCCTATTTTTTCCCTATTAAATAAAGTAACAAATATTTTTATATAGTTATTATAAGTTTACTCTAATGATGGCTATTTTAACACTAAAAAATAAAAAAACGAATTAGTATTTAGCTCAAGTGATTATAAAATATGGTATTAATCTTATTGATTATTATAATAAAAATAATTATAACTGTATATTTTACTGAAACATAAGTGGCCGACGACACGAACATTTTGAACTCAACCCTTTAAATATTAGAATTAGAAGTTTAGAAGTTTAGAATTTAATGTGATGTTCGTCTTGAATCTTGAAAATATACGATAAACATCTACACCAAACTGTTTTACAGCTCATTTAAAACTTTACTCATGTTTACTTTAGTTACAGAGCAAAACATGCTAGATCGTAACTTACTCGAAACTTGTATGCAGAAACGTTATAGAAAACTCGGTAACAAGTAAAAGACGCATGATGAATAGCACAATGTATTGTTAACAGCTTTTCAATTCAAAAATAATCGCCAAATTTGATATTTAGTTAGTACTGTATGCTAACTGTTCTAATACATAAGAGTTGTAATATTGCCCTCGGAAACTTTGAATAGATTTTGTACTCCTTTTTGTGCGGTAGTATTTATTATTAATGAAATTAAATGAAACTTTATTAAAACAAGCGATTGTCAAACTTCACTAACTTGAATTAAATACACAACTACACAAAAAATAAAAGTTTTCTTCCCTATGTTAGCGCTTCCATGGTTTTAGATTCCACCTTTTTGTTTTACTCAAATAATTTCGTAATTTTTAAAGGAATTGTGTTATGTTTTTTAATCTGAAAAGCACGTAATGTTAAATGTGGGAAGCTAATTTCATTACCATTGTGTGAAAACTGTACGTGTTTAATACAGCTACAATATTACTTTACCACGGTTGATTAGAAACGGCTAAATACCACCCCACTAAAAAAAATTGGGTTTGCGGGATCGCAACCTCACTGATGCTCAGAAGCAGGCGCGCGTGATATGGTGCCATGATATGATTGATAAATTCAAAGCAGGTTCTTTCCGCCATGTTTACGATATCACAACAATTGAGGAATTTTAGATTTATTAATATGATCCAAAAACAAAACACCAGTCAACAGTATGGCTGTTTCAAAACGAACCATCGCTTATGAAAGTGAAACGATCGAAGAGCGTTGAAAACATTTTGAATGTCAATTTTTTCACCTTGACGGGGTATAAAGTACCAATTACCTAAATTAAGTAGCATCAATGCAAAGTGGTACACTACCACTTGTCAGAAGTTTTTGCTGCTGTGAGCAAGAAGCCACTAAACACGGGATTCCGAGGCCTTTTGTTCCAAAACAAAAACGCGCCCGTGCAATCCGCGACCAAGACGAGGGACTTCCTAAACACCACACCAGTAGAACTTTCTGGTCATACAACTTACAGCCTTGATTTGGCACCGTGTGACTTCTTCTTGTTTGCTGCGTTGGAGAAGCCCGTTGAGGCAGTATCTGACGCAGACTAGAAAATGTGCGTTGAAATATGGTTCGGACGCAAACTTTGTATGGACGCAGGTGGAGAGTTCTTTGAAAAGATGTAATAAATTAAGTATAATTTTTCTTTTTAAAGTACAGATTTTTCTTAAAGCTTTCTGTATATTTATACATAATATGTGTACATATCTTACATATACATACTTACATAGAACAAATGTAGGTTATGTTATATTAAAATGAATATCTAAAGCGTCATTGTCTCTAAAGTACGTCTTCTTATGGTAGCGTCGGGTGACAGGTCCTTCCCTTCTAATTCATTTCTCTCTAATATGGATGAGGAGGGCGATGGCTGGATCCGGCGTTAACTCGTGAACGGGTGCCGTTTGAGAGTGTTCGTCGTTTGGATACTCGAGGGGAGGGAGACTTGCCGAGCTAACGAATGCCGATAAGAATAACTTCGTATAGACATTTAGAGACTCTGCAAAATTTTGAAAAAAAAAAAATATACCCGTGAAGTTTCTTGCCAGTTCTTCTTCACGAAGGTTTTCCGTACTGGTGGTAGAGTCATGTTTTATTTGACATCAATAAGAATAAGTAATTATCAATGTTGAGAAATAAATATTTCATTTCATTTCATTAGTTTTACTCAATAAATATATTTCTCAATAACTTTTACTTTGTTCCTAAACCGGTGGTAAACATGTTAGATAACAATTGCAAATTAATTATTATCTTTATAGTTTCTTTAGGGATTCGCAGAAAGCCGGTTTATTGAATTGTCACCAACAAATTCTACTTAACAGAAGAAAAATATTAGCTTTTATTTAATTTTACAATTTTTTCGGCTCGCATTTTATTATTATTACTGAAAACAAAAAAGCTTTGAGTGATGTGAGGTCATCAGTTTAGTTTTGAATTTGAAACGCATTTATTTTTTCTAGTAGTCGCTAATAATCTCTAAAAGTAGTTGTAGTAGAGTTGTTTATTTTAAGATCTCATTGGGGACGGATCCATAGACCTTCCTTTTTATGTCTGGGGAAAAACACCCATCACGTGGATCACGTGCTCTTTTGTCAGCTAGGAAATTATTCAGAAAATTCTCAAATGTCGCATTTGTGACGTACTGCAGAACATGCTCCATTAAGAAATGAAAGTTTTAAACCTATGTCATTAGATCTTTCAAAAGATAAACAGGGTGGAATTTTGGAAGGAAAGTACTCTAAATACTGGAGAAGGAAGTTTTACTTGAAAAAAGTATATGTAAAATTGAACAAAGAACTGTAAATAACAAACTAAGATGTACACAGCACTTACAATAATAAATACAAGCACTTACAATACAAAAATACAAAATACAAGTCACCCTGTATATATATATATATATATATATATATATATATACAGGGTGACTTGTAATTCGACGTATTCCTCTTGAGTTGTGATAATACAACTTATTTCCAACAAAATTAACTAAAATGTCCCTAATAACAAGTAGGCTCCTTATCGAGATATTCAATATTTTTGGTTTTGTTCGAAAAAACCCCGAATTAATCACAAAAAATTCAATAAATAAATAACAAGTGTTTTTAATAAAGTTGTTTAAAAGGGTAAGTCCATTTTAGGCCGTCAGTAAGTTTATTGTTTCAGCACCTAATGGACGAATGAAATGCACGATAATTTGTATCATTTATGTAAATGATTATTAAAAAAAGTATTAGAACTAAAATATTTCCCTATAATTATCTCAATTAATAAGAAACTAAACGTGAAGAGTCTCCATACAATAGCTGCGCAACGTTGGGGTTACTGATTCAATGCAAAAGAGTTTTGCTGGTGGATTATTTTAAAGATAAAGGCTTAAAACTTTTCTTAAACAGTAAAGTAAACAAAAAAAGTATACATCTAAAACTAAATATATAATATCAAAAACATATTACAACTTAAGTATAATAGGTCTTTACCTATGAAACTGCCGTTTTGCCGTACTGGCCATTTCAAATGAAAATATTATTTTTTTTGACTGATAATTCTAATTTCAAATTACTGTTGTTTGACAAACATGGAATTCTTTTTCTAAAATCGTCATTTGTTTAATAGTTAGTGTTTTGTTTTCAACGCATTCGAACATTTTTCGTCATCATGGATAAGTTGAAAATTCGAGTAATTATGGAGTATGAGTACCGTCGTGGCAGCAAAGCGGCACAAGCGGCACGCAACATCAACGACGTTTACGGAGCGAACACTACAAACGAACGCACCACCCGTTATTGGTTTACCCGCTTCCGTTCTGGAAATTTTGACCTGAAAAAGAACCCCGTGGTCGTCCGAAAACTTTGGTCGACAATGACGAATTAAAGGCAATTGTGGAAGCTGATGAAACTCAATCCACGGCTGAATTAGCAGCAGCTTTCGACGTTAGCATCAAAACAATATTGGTCCATTTGCGTCAAATTGGCAAGGTAAGAAAGCTTGGCAAATGGGTACCCCACGAACTCAATGACCGCCAGCGCGAAGTACGCGTGGAGTCGTGCCTTGCACTGCTCAGCAGGCATACAAATGAAGGAATTCTGAACCGCATTGTTACTTGTGACGAGAAATGGATCCTGTTTGACAATCGTAAGCGCTCAGCAAGTAGGTTGGACCCTAGTTCAGCACCCAAACAATGCCCTAAACGAAAACTTACCCCTAGAAAAGTGATGGTCACTGTTTGGTGGTCTAACGCGGGTGTAATTCATCACAGCTTCTTGCCAAACGGGACAAGCATTACTGCTGATGTGTACTGTGAAGAACTGAACACAATGATGGAGAAGCTCGCACGTCTCCATCCAGCTTTGGTCAATCGTTCGGCTCCACTGCTCCTGCACGACAACGCGCGACCTCATACTGCACAGCAGACGGTCTCCAAGCTACAAGAGTTGGGGTTGGAAGTTCTCCGTCATCCGCCGTACTCTTTCCAGAATTAGGATAACTTCTTGGCGGGAAAAAAAGTCAATACCCGAGAGGCAGTACAAAATATCTTTGAAGAATTTGTTGCCTCCCGTCCAGCTGATTTCTTCAAGAAAGGCATCAATAAGCTACCAATGCGTTGGCAAAGATGCATTGATTGCATGGGTGATTATTTTGATTAATAGAAATAAAAAATATATAAAAAAATTACGCTTCATTTATTTCGTGAAAAACGGCAATTTCATAGGCAAAGACCTAAAATTAATTGTATAATCTTGCATGGCATTATTTCGATTGCTACTATAACTTTTTGTGAGTTTTGTTTTCGTTTAGTTCGAGATCCCTATCACCAAACTCAGTTATTTTGCAACCAGTGGATGTGTTCTTTTGGTTTTCCTTTTTTGACTATTTTTCTTCCCATGATATTTCCTTTTTGATTTTCCTTTATATTAGAAAGTATTTTATCATAAAATAAGCTAAATTATGAAAATGAACTCTCCTGTGTTAGAAAATAAGAACTCAAGCTGAAAACAAGCTTCATAAGCGCGGAAGGTTGCGGGAATTACCAAGAATATCTTCGTATTTATCTTGATCATACAATAAACTTGTTTGCGTCTATTAAAGTTGCATGGTGCTAGCATAATTAGCCGAGAAGGCGTCTAAACGCGAGAAACACTCGCTTCGGGTCGAAAGATAATATGGCTCAGTAGCGTCAGTTTCTGGCGTTTTGAGACCTCCTCGACTTGTCGCAGGTACAGACCTCTTCCTTTTAAAGCCTTTAGGTTAGTCTGATGAATAAATGTGTTTTCTTTCTATATTCCAATTAAGATTTTGGACAAGTGACTCTAGTGTTGTACGTAAGATTTCCTGTGACTTCATTATTTAATTAAACTACCAAAAACAAAAAAGTTAGTTCAATTACCTTTTAATTATGTTGCATGACTATATAGTCAATCTATTAAAAATAACCATCACGGTATTATATGCCGAAACATCATCGGACCACGGCTCAAACACTATGCACTTAAGCCTTTTTATCGGTTACCAATTCATCAATAAACATTTATTAATACTAATACTGGCATGAATATGAAACATTTTAAAATGGCAAGTGAATTTTTATACAATTTTGTTTTGATTCACTAATTTGGTCATAAAAAACGGGACTTATTTTGAAAAATCACAAAACTACTAGAAAAACTTTCTTGTTCTATTAGCTATCCAAACAAGTTAAATTATTAAGACACAAACAACAATTCCCAGAAAAAAACGTACGAAGAGCACGTGCATTGTAAAACCTTTTGTTCTCGTACCGTGGCTTCCTGGAATTTTTGGTTGTTATTGTTAGAATTTGGATAGGCGTCCTAAATAATCATTTGATTGGACCCAACTTTTTGGCCAAAAATTTAAATAGTAGGTATTATAAGGAATTTTGAGGAATGAGCTAAGGCCATTGCTTGAAGATGTGGAATTGGTAACAAGGAGACGAATGGTATTCCAACGCGATGGTTGTCCAGCGCGCTATCGAATTACTGTGCGGCAGTGGCTGGATACCTTGTTCCCAAGGCGTGGGATTGGCAGAGGGGTCCGATTCCATGACCTGCAGGGTGTCCCGACCTGACACTGGTTGATTTTTACGTGTGGCACATGAAGTTCCTTGTTTCATCATCATCATCATCATCATCAGCCCATATTCGTCCACTGCTGGACATAGGCCTCCCCAATTTCACGCCATCGAGGTCTATCCTCGGCTACTCGCATCCAGCTCCTGCCAGCCATCCCGCGCAAATCATCATCAATCCTTGTTTATGCAACACCAATTCAGTCTGTCGAAGTCCTGGAGAAAATATAATCGAAGCAGCTAAAAAATACGACACTCTTTCACTTCAAGAGTGACAGTGACAGAGATAAGGAAGCGTGCGCGGTCATGTATTCACCGTAGGGGAGGTCACTTTGAACAAGATTTGTAAAACGTGTCGCAAAATTGATTAATAAAAGATTTTTTTCAATTTCCATTTTTCTTTACACTTTACCTATCATCATGTTATTTTAAGTTAAGTTTTTCGAGTAGTTTGTACGGTTAATCTACTGTTGGTTTTTTAAAATTGTATAAGAGTTCACTTGCCATTTAAAAATGTTTAATATTTGTTCCAGTATTAGTATTAATAAATGTTTGTTGATGTATGGGTAACTGATAAAAATTTAAACAACTTTAAACACTCGTTTTTTTATTTATTGAATTTTTTTGTAGTTAATTCGGGATTTATTTGAACAAAACCAAAAATATTGAATATGTTATAAATTTGGTGGAAATTAGTTGTATTATCACATCCCAAGAGGAATACTTCGAATTACAAGTCACCCTGTATACGAGTTTTTGAGAATTTCCGCAGCAGATAACAAGCTTATTTGTTTTTAAACAATAAATGTTATAATAAACTTACTGCCAAAACATTTCATAAATTTACTATAACAGTTATGACACTTTTGTTAGTTTACAAATATTTCGACGTACTAATTTTAGTATCAGTCATCAAAGCTGATTGCGATAGAAATGTTAAACATGTAAATGTACACACCATATCTTATTAATTTGTGACTGTCGATGGCTGTGTAAACAATTTGTGTAAAAAATTTTTTTATTTTACTAAATTTGTTCCAATTTCAATAAAATCGGGCGAATACAAAAATCGTGACGGGCTAAAAGTAAATGTTTTCTGTCACTGTAAATTTAATAAAAGGTCATTCTGTGATAGGCATTTTATTGTTAATGTTCTCACATATTTTATTATAAAATCCCAACTAAGTACATGATTTAAGTAATCAAATCCTAAAGTTTTATTTCAAATGTAAAATCAGATGATTATTGGAGTTCTATCTAATATCAACGATGTTATTTAAAAATAGTAAATAATAACATACTTTGAACTTTAAAGGTAGTTTGTCTCTAAAATACACTAAACTTTTAGAATGTACTGAAGTACTTACCACAGTCCTTTCAAGGTCTTGACTCTCATGTGAGCAGTTGCCTCCGACCTGCTGCTGCTTCTGGCACTCGAACAACTTGGACGCAGAGTACTTCTTTAAGTTTTCTAGAGTTTCAAAATGAACTTGGAGTTTTTCTGAAATTAAAAACTAAAATGTGTAACGCTTTCGTCTGATGTCTACTTTCTGGTACCAGAAATTTTATATAAAAGCAATCCTACTTAATAACTTTGTATAAACGTATTTATTACACGTTGTTCTGAATAAATTCTTAACCTCGCGGTTTTACTGAATCTGATCTTTATTATATCAATATAGTTTAGCTTTATCGCTTTGGTATCGAAGCGCATTTTCGTTTTATGCTTATTTAACAACAATTAACGAAAAGCAAATAATGCTCAAAGAATAAGTGAAATATGTTGGCTACCCTGAAATATTTACTACCGGTATCCGAGAATAAGACTTTGCACATAGAATGCCAATATATTTCGAAAAACAAAACTGTATTATTTACATTTTGGATCTTTTTGGATATCAGGCAGGATAGAAACATTACACAAATATGAAGAATCTGTCTAAATAATTTGGTAAAATTATAGAGATACATTCTTGAATGGGACGTACTAAACCTTTTTAAGGATTCATAATGAGAACATTTACTATGATTAGTCAAAAATGTATTTATTGTTTCTCAAAATATTATCCGCCGATTCCGTAAACATTTATACCACTCCTTGTAACCACAAGCAATGTCATACTCATTGACAGCCCCTTCTGAAAGTCTATAACTGTAAAATTGGCCATTTATTTTTGAGGACGGAAGAGTCACACGATTAGAAACCAGAACGTTAGGCAGAATGGCTGATAAATGCATTACATTTTTAGTGTGTTTGACCTTCAAATTATGTTGGACTGTTTGGCGGCAAGACAACTGGCTCTGTCGTGTTGCAAGGTGATACAAAGTTCAAGTGTTTATTTAAACTGACTTAAAATTCGGTCAATAATTCCGGACTAACAAATGGTTGTGTACCAATCACTTTTTCACGATACGACAATTTCAGAGTTGTGTTAGAGTAAATATATGTGTAGTATTTGACTCATGCCTATATTAAAGAATGCTCCAATCTCATGGTTTATCACATACCCATCTATTTCATTTACGTGGCACACAACGTCATGAAATTGGCTACACATTTGACACGACTACGCTTAAATCCTGTTAACTAGCTCTAAATAAACGTTTTCATAGCGTTTTATAGTCAAAAGCAGTTTTGAAGCCAAATGACTTGCCAGTTATAAAACTAAAACCCGTAGAAAATCTTACTTCGAAAAGCTCTTCAGGCGAAGAGGATTTACAAGGATTTAATTTCCCAAATGATTTTTTATTTGTCAACTTCAGCCACTTGGTTAATATATTTTATGTACAGCCAGTTCCAGGCACTGCAGTGCGCTTTATGTATTATGGATATGCGAGTGCAAAATTATGTCAAAAGAAAATTGTATTCTTCGGCTTTTTATTTAAAATCACAGAAATAAGCTACAAGATAGGATTGCGTGTTCGTTACAAACGAAAATGTTAAAAAAATTGATTTTTTTGTAATTTTACCGAAGAAATGCAGATTTGAAAAGCTGTTCCAAAAATCACTTAATGTTTTAGCTACTACTTATTAGATCATTAATAAAAGATATTTTAAATATTAGTTGTTTAATTTTTCTGTTTTGGCATATTGAGACTAATAAAAATATACTTGAGATAAGTAATTTGTTGATGAAATGATGTTAGAGACATAATAATAAAAAAATAATCGAAACCACAAGAAAAATGTTTCACATATCTAACACGACTATGTGACATACTCTCACATTAAACATTCCACTTGCACGGAAATATTAGAATACGTTTGCAAACAACTACCAAAGTGTTTGCAAAATAAAAAGCCCGGCCACTAGGTTGACAATGGTTCAGTAAGACCGGGGTCCAAATCCGTAAACACGCGCAAAGTAGAGTAAACAATACATTGAGGCTTGTCTTTACTACACCTACTTACAGTTTTGTTTGTTAACATTATGCCCGGGACACATTTCTTTTACTCCAAGGAGCGTTCAAGTGATAAGTGAAATTTTGGTTCGTTATTAAAACCAAAAGCCATTTTTTTCATTCGGTTATAGTTAGGTTTAGATTTTATTAAAGTCATCAAAATTACAATGAATTTTTTTTTCTATGATGCAGGTATATTATAAAATATAATTTAATCCTTAACTATGGTAATCACTGTTCAAAACGTAAAATACTTTTTTACGCTGATATCCGATTATGAATTGGTTATAGAAACTGCTGTCATAAATAAAACTTAACAAGGTATTTTTCAATGTTGGAATATAATGATTTAAACTAAAAACAAACTTACACTTGCTACAGTAAAAGTGTAAACAAGTAGTTTATTGTTTCAACATTCTTTTATTACAGACATCCTGCTAATTAAGAATGCATGATAAAAATGTTAACTATTATAACAATAGTGGCCTTTTGCAACAACGTTCTCTTATTCTGATCTTTTTATAGTTAATATGTCACGGAGTCATTTAAATGGCGTCTTTACGTGATCGCCAATATAAAATCAAATAAAAATATGAAATGGATAAGAAACTCTATTGTTAAGTATTTTGAATCAGGATATTTAATAAATATGAAATAAAAAATTATATTTCAGTGCGATAAAATTCGGTTAACAAGAAGTTTTTAAGTATATTTATCTACATATCCAAGGGAAGAAAAGCAGATGTGTCGATAATGAAATTTATGTGATAAATGGTAACCCACACATCAGTTATAACTAATTGTGACCCAAAATTAAGAGAAAAAGATATTTAACTCACCTGGTAATCTTTGTACTCTTTGGTAGCCGAGGGCAAGACACAGGGTAACATTTTCATCTGCCAACTGAAGATTTTCTCCAAGTAACTTCACTATGTTTTCCTTGCAGTATGTCCCATTCCTAGGCTTTCTATCATGGATAATAACCTGTGTGCAAAAATAATAAAAATGTATAAAGAACAATTTGAACCCCGAGTTTATACTTTCAGTAACGTTTTTCAAGTAATTTTCTGCAATTGTATAGAAGAAGCTAGTGTTTGGTAGTGGTAACTTGGAATTGCATGTTCAAACGTTAAACTTTGCTAGAACTAAAATAAATTTCTTAGTGAAATAATCGGTTTACTTGAACTATGTTTTAAGCAAATGTAAAAATTACTATTCTATACAAAAGAATCGCTTCAAGTCTATTAAAAAGAATCTTACTGTGCTAGTAGTATATATCTATTATTTTTAGGTAAAAAAGAAAACTTTCACTTCCTTTGTAAGTGAACAATCTGAGGTTTGAAGATTTCGTCTTCATTACGCACAATATAACGGTTTAAAAATAGCCACTGTGCTGTAAATTGTCACGGATCGAAGTTATGAGCAGAAACAGACCGTAACAGAAAATATTATATACAGAGCAAAAACTTTACTTCTTCTACAAGCTGTACTGGATGTAAATAGCAGTTCTTGACCGTATCCAACTTAGTTTTTTATTTATTTACCTTTTTAACCTTTTTATTATTTTTTATTAGTTACCTTAGTATTGATATGTAAGGCACATGTACAAAGGCATAAGGCAAATGTAACATGCAGACAATATATATCAAAAGGGGACACTCAAGAAACACAAAATTATAAGCCACTATGCTCGAAAGCGTCACTGCGCAGTACAAGACCGTAATATAAAACTCAATATGATACTACAAAAAAAACTTAAGGCCTTTCTAAGCGTTCAACTGACCCTGAAACACACATTTCAGTAACATGCGTAGAAAAAATTAACATAGCAAAACTTAAAAAGCCTATTTTTGCGCATAACTCTGGCAACGTAAATTTTAGAGCATGGTGACTTAATAATTTGAGGTCGTTCAGGTGTTCCCTGTTTGTACTACAAGTTTTATCGACTGCCGTCGCTGTGATTTGGTAAACTTGCAAAGATGATTTATCTAAGTATTGCTTACATTACGTTTCCTCTCGTATTGCTCTGTAAGCATAACAGTTCGTTAACAATAAAAAGAATATTTTTAATTATACGTTTTTATTATTTAGGGCAATGTGAGTTATATTTTTGTATTCGTTTTAGGGTTTTGTCTCGACATGTATACTTTTAATGGTGCTTCATCAGTGAAATTCTTCGTCAACTTGCAAAACATATTGTCATTTGCAACGGTGCCTCATGTATTAAAAGTGGGTTTAAAATATCATAGAACTTCAGAAAAATGCAATCGTTAAATGTCTGATTAAGCCAATAATACTCCAGTGCCTAGAAAGGATTTGAAATCTTTTTGAGGGCTAAATGGTTTTTCTATTAATCTTTTTTGCATAAATGTTATGTCTATAATGTGACTCTTAATGTATAGTGACTTATATTTTTAGTATACATTTTATTATGCCTCGTAAGTGAAATGCTTCCTCGATTATACAACTTACTGTCTACGTGTAACTTTGCATTAAAAGTAAGTTAAAAATACGATACTTTATTATGAGTATTTATATGTGTGCTCAAGTCAAGATCTACAACAAACTCACTACAGTACGTTGAAAGTTATTTTTTGTGGTCATGTACTTTTTTCTCCCACAATCTTTTTCGGTACACAACTCTGAAATGTGACACTCCTATAGCATAATGGAATGTATTGTTGAACTCCTTAGAGTGTAGCCGATCGCTATAAATTAGGTTTATTATCCATTATTATTGATAAATATAAATCGACCGCAGGAAATGTCAAGCGCCAATCAAAAATTGTTAAACTCATATAAACAGTGAATGATGGTTTGATAGAACTCATTAACCCTTGATGATTTACTTCAAATTATCAAACTTGTAACACTCTGAACAGCTCCATACAATTGCTATAACTGTTAAGTGAGAGAAAATGTCATTTCATAATTTAGTACATTTACCTGGAAGTACATAGATATTTGTTCCAAGTATACAGTCATATAATTTATCGCTTTGTCAGCTTCATTCTTCATCAGAAGTTTGATCTGAGATACCAGGGTGTCCATATCTTCCCTCGCCTTCTGTGTCCGTACCTGAATATCTGCTATTAAAGCTCTGTAGCCATTTATGAGATTTTCCTGGAAGTCCGTGCTCTGAAAAAACAATAACGAGGAAGTAATGATTATGTCGAATAGCACGTAATCTTTAAATTCATTTTTATTTATTGATATAGTTCAGAAAGTTTCATTATATGTTCTGTAAGTTCCTTAAGAAGTATACCATGTGTTAGAGACAAAAAAGAGAAGTTTGTAGGACAAAATGAAACAAGATCAAGAACAATAAAAAAGCATAGATGGCTTTACCGAGTAGGAGCAGTATTTTAAATGATTTACAGGTAAATAGTTTGGACGAGACTTGTAGATATATAAGTTTTAAGGCTTCAACTCAATGATATGGACTTTCAAAATGTACATTGCAAAATGGCTTAAATGGAACATAGATTTTTATCAAGATTAACACAAATTGCTTTAAAAACACACAAGAGTTCCAAACATACCTGCAACGTGACGGCGACAAAAATCGAAGTCAGCAAAAAGACCACTTTACGAGTCATATCCGTTGTATTATATTCACATTCCGTGTCTAAAATCGTCACTTTATAATTACACCGGTCCGTGAAAATAAATGGTGGGGCAAACTTTGATTTTTTATAATGCCGACTACCAGCCGTTTAGCTAATAAATCTGTTAATCGACGGTTGCCAGTATCGCAAATGGCTCACAATTGAATGTTTCATGTATTACAGCTTGTTTTGATTTGCTCCTCCGGTATGTTTGGTTTATTTCCTTTGGGCGTCAGCGCTGTGATATGCCACGACAAAATTAGTTTACGCTACCAATTATTGTTTGGAAAATTTATAACTAGTTTGTATTAGAAAATCTAATTTGCAGAATTGATCCAATATGCGTCTGCGTCTTATTACCACGAATCACTTGAAGCGAATATCAGTAGAGAACAACTCTTAGCATCTGGACAATGAAACTACTCCTACTATTTTATTTAAATGATTAGGTGTCAATACCTGCAGTTACTCTCTTATAGCTTTAATATTATCATAAAAAAAATATAATCTCTCAAACTGTGTGTTTTTAATAACATATTTAGCTTAATTTTGGCAAAAATATATTCAGTATATTAAATTTTACAGTTAGGTGCAGATGTCAATAATAATGAGATATATTTTTTATTATGTATTTGAAGCTCAATTAAATTTATTATTGAAATAAAGTTGCGAAATTCTGGTCACTAGTTGGTCGATATTACGAAAACGCGCAATTTAAAAAATTCGTAACCAGTATATTTTTTACCGTTACTACTACTACTACTACTACTATTTGACATAACATAGCTAGTATACATAACATACTACATATTACTATATTGCTATGTTATGTCGAACGTTCTTTGTAATGTAAAATGGTGATTGTATTACGCATACGGAGTAAATTCAAATTGGAATATGATATTTGTTAATATTAGCAGAGACTAGTAAATGACTATAGACTAACCATGTCTAACAATATTTTGTGACTTGAAAAATAGTTGTTTTTAAGATAGAGAGATGGCGTTAGTTGTATTAGATTTAGAAGTCATTTAAATTTAGTCAAAATAATACGTAAAAAAAACTTAAGATGGCGCTGTTTACAAAATCATTTGATATTTCATTGCAAGTACTATCCGTAGGTATCAGGCGACAACAGACGTTGCCAGCTAGTGCATTATATTATTTGATGCTATGTTGCCGCTCTTATAATTCAGTAACAGAAAACTTTACACCAGCCCGGATATTATTTGTAGTGTTACTGGGTTACTGTATTGCCAGTATATAATTGTTCCCACAAAAATATAGCATTCATCTCCACAGTTTGTTCTTATCTGCCTTAACATAGTAAAACGAATTTCAGTGCATTTAATTAATAGGTATATAATATTTTACTTTATTTCTTGATATCGATAAAAATTATGTCTTAATAAGTGCATAATTTTATTTATAATGCATATAACTCATAACTATTTTGCAGTAGTTAAAAATATTTTCTTGCTGGATGGATTTTGAAATATTTTGTAAATATTGTATTTAGACACTTATAACTTAAATCAACTTTTTTTGTTCTTTTTATGACAACATTTTATTTGTTTGACAATTTGAATTCTTTGTCGTTTATTGTTGTTGCTATGGGTGGGTGTTTGTTTTGGAACTTTTCCCTGCATTTCTTTGAATTCACAATATTTCTGCTCGCCTACTGTGACTCGTGCAAATTGTATGGACCTTGATTAAGTTTACGTTTCGGCTGCTACATATATCGTATAACATGTGCGTTTATCACAACTGTGATAATAAAAGCTTTTAAAAATAGGTTATTATGGCAATTAAAATAAGGAGGATGGTAGTGCCCAGGCGTCTCTGAACAAAATAAACTTATACCAGTATGTTTATGGTGCTTTGTAGTTGTTATTTTATCATCTGTAAAGTAAGAATAAATTACTATCTACCTATTCTTATTGAGTAAAATTATCAAAATCAATGATATAAAATGATGACATTTTCCAATTTCAGGAAAGGAATAAATCCTACTTGCTAAGGTTTCAGGTAATTTGACAACGCCATCTAGCAGTTTTAATCCGTATTAATACAAATATTTTGCATTACGTTTCTTGTCATTAATTCATATAAAAATTAAAGACGACAAGGTTGGTCCAAGCTATTTGAGAGCGACATCTAGTAATAGCTTGGATTTTGAGCTTTTTCCGAGTCACGAATTTTTGTATGGAGATGGTCAGTCCATAGTTATTTACTAGTCTCTGATATTAGGTATCAAGCTATATGGCACACTTTCTGCAGGGTCAAGATTTTTTACTACGAGTATAATTCCCAATAGAACACGAGAAGTTGACTGTGTGAATAATGTTTATAAATCGGTAAAATTCTGTATGAAGATCTGTAAATTCATCTGTACGACAGTACGCATATGAAAATCAAGATCATTTTCAAAATGTTTATTTTATCTTATTGGAATATATATAATTAAAAAAATTTACAATATAATCATTCAGACAAAACAAACTGTTATTGGACACAAATTACAGTTAATTACTAACGATTCGAACATACTTTTGATTTGCTAACCTCTCATTATAGCGGATTATATCTTTGCGCTACATACATTGGCTACATCCTTTGAAACATATACACGTGTACGTATACTGAAATAAGCTTTTTATAAATGATCAAAGTTATTAGTGTTAGAAATTTTATATTTCATATTGGACTGCATACAGACTGCGAAAGATTCCTTTTCTTGTTTGTATTCAGCAGAGCAGTAATCTTTTTGGGCACAATCAATCACTATCTTAAGATTTCCAAAGATGTTCTTACTTTAATGCACTAGGTACAGATTAATTTACGAAAGTGGTACCTAAAAAGGTGGTGGTCTTGGAGGTCTCCTACTATAGCAATATCCTTAATGCATTTTTTTGTTCATACTCAATAAACATTTATGTATTACGTTAGTAACAACTAGTGAAAGTGAATAAAGGCTAAAGAGATGACTTTCGTATCCGTAAAAAAAAACGACATTCTTATTATTATTTTACAATTTAAATCAATCAAATCTTGCTATAACTACTTACTGGTGTCTAAACATTTTTTTACAAGCAATCATACCAATTAATTTTTTTAAAACATTTACGGCATAGGTGAATATTGGTTCTGGGATTTATTCCGAAAATAAGAATATATAACAGATTTTGTGCGTTTTTGTTTGATAGAAAATTAGTATGATAAAAATAGTCATGTATAAAAATCTAGTTCATGGGATTTTGTGGTAGTGACGCAGCGGCCAAATATTTAATTTAAACAGTTATAAAATTATGCAATACATTTTTCGGTGATATCTCAAACTTACATTCTTAACTTTGCTACCTAGTTTCACGTTATGCATTTCAAAAGTATGAACGAAAATAATTCTACAGTTGCCTGACAGCGTTGTAGGAAATATTTGAAACAACACTTGTTGTGTGTCATTTTTGTTACGTTTTTTAATTTAGTTGTAGTCGTTAGTTTGCACTATTTCTTTCTTCCCCGGCTGAACTTTTGAAGCCTAAGGAAACGGCTAGTACTACTAGATAATTGATATGGTATTCTTTTTCACTATGTTTCCAAGAACCATAAAGTTTATTGTTTTTGAATACTGCAGTTCTGAATGCATCTGTATATATCTTATAAATTTGTGAAGTAATTGAACAGGAAATGGTATATTTAATTATACTTTTCTACCAAATTAAATCTTCTAACAGTCATTTAGGGAGTTTAATTTTTGCGTCATAGTTGTACTTATTTTGTAGCTCGACAGGCTGCGACCGGTATACCTATACGTTTGGCAAAATCTCTAGTCGAGCATATTTGAAGTTTCATAAATTTATTTATTATTATAACGCTTATCGTCAGGTCAAAAAATAGATCTGTTCTGAGACAGTTAGTTCTCTCTCAGACATAAAGCCAAAAAATGTTACTGACTTTGTCGGTACAAGTCGAGTTTTGTCCCAATTCACAACAAGTGACTCATAACTTCGCGCATAATTTTTGTAAATACCCCCAGAGCAACGGATAATATATCTATTATAGATAACACGTGTTTTCTGCATCTTTTCGATAAAGTAAATTTTAGTTTATAATAAAAAAGATCAGGTAGAAGACTAACAGGAATTTATGCACATAACGTGATATATCTATTATAGATAACACGTTTTTTCTGCATCTTTCCGATAAAATGAAATTATAGTTTACCCACGATCACTTATGAAAAAAACAAAAAATGGCTTACCTCATCGGAAGAATTAACGAGTCGCTATCGTATATTATTTATTGTTAGTTCTAATTTTCGAACTTTTAGTACATTTTAAGTACAACTTTTACACCATATTTAATATTAAACCGTTAAGTTACTCGTTGGTATAAGACGTGTGCTTGTTACCACGCACGAAAAAAGAACTTGCCGGGACCGGGGTTGATCAAGTAAACAGACGGAAAGTTTTTTGAATAAGTCAAATGACATACTCTAAAACTGTGCAAAGTTACCTAGTACCTTAAAAGGACTACCTTGTTAATTAAATACTAACTGAAGAATGAAGCGACGAAATATAATTTTAAAATAGAAGACTAGAGATTTAAGATTAAAGATTTAGATTTAATAATTTAAAATTATCCATCCTTTGTAATCTTTTATTTTGTTGTATTGTAGTCGTTAATATTGACTTGGTTTCATTAGATCTGCTCAGCAAATGTAACATTCCTTCAGTAAATACAAAAAATATAAAACAATAACATCAACTAAAATGATGATCTATTGACTCTTCCTATTTAAATATTATACGTTGATTTAAAGTTTTGACTTAATTTTAATTACATTATTTATGTTTAAATGCGTCCACATTCGAATTCGGCGTTCATCGGAAAATTCAACCAGTCCGGGACCCGTGCTCCGAGTAATGTGCACCAAAAAATACCAACGTTTTGAATTTCTAGAAAACGATATGTTTGAGCCAAACACATACGAGTTTACGGCCATGCCGTATGGATTATCCGTTGCTTCGGGGGTATTTACAAAAATTATGCGCGAAGTTATGAGTCACTTGTTGTGATGTGGACAAAAATCGACTAGTACCGACAAAGTCAGTAACATTTTTAGGCTTTATGTTTAACATCAAACAGATGTCTATTTCTTTATGTGACGATAAGCGTTATAATAATAAATAAATATATGAAACTTCAAATGTGCTTGATACGAGATTTTGCCAAACATATAGATGTACTGGTCGCAGCCTGTCTAGCTACAAAGTAAGTACAACTATGAGGCAAAAATTAAACTCCCTAAATGACTGTTAGAAGATTTAATCTGGTAGAAAAGTATTAGTAAATGTACCATTTCCTATTCAGTTACTTCACAAATTTATAAGATATATACAGATGCATTCAGAACAGGCTGGGGCGCAGCATTCCAAAACAATAAATAAAAACTGGCACACACATAAAAACTGGCTTTTGCAGAAGATAACTATTGCAGTTTCAATACACGACGTCCTAAGTCTAGGACCATGCCTCGAGTGCCCTTAGGTGTATCGGTTGTAGGAGTAGTTCAAGTTCCGGCTAAGTGCCTTCAGCGCTAGGCCAAAAAGTCCGGTGAAATTCAAAAGGCTAATAAGGGCCATAAAATAAACTGTCCATTTAAAAAGAAAAAAAAACTGAAATAATACGTTTATTACATTATAACGTAATTTTTTACCGATTATACGATTAAAAGATAATGGAGCCCTTATAATACTACCATGTCTCATCAAGATATAAACGCGCACTATTGAATATTCGCAATGAATTATTCATGTGACGTTGGGTATATAGAAATTATTAGAAACAGCCCAATATAATCTTATGAAAAACAAATTATTTCATCTTATTTTGATGTTTTTCCTAAATCTCAAAATAGAATGTTGACCAATGTTCTATATAATTTTCTAAACTGTAAACTAGTACCTAGAAAGTTCTGCATTTCTGTAAAATTAATATTTTTATTGTCATCAATTTTCGGAGGAAATTATTTGAACGATCCATATATTATTTCATTTCGCTCACATTTCTATAAATGGAATTTGAAGCTCAAATCGTTTCATTAACATGTATTTAACATTTAACATGTAACATGTATTTTTCTGACTTTTCGAGCTTTGCTTTGCTTTGAAGGGCTTATCTCTTGTATACCTTGCATGTAAAATGCAAATGATTTTGTGTTTTTAAGATTTGACGGTACGAGCGCAAGCAAGTAACGTAGGGAACGCACTGGGCAGGTGATTGGGGAGGGAAGGATGCGGAGAGCTGCCCAGATGTGGGCACGTGGGCGGCGGGTCTGGCTGATTAACACGTGTATCGCACAAAATGTTCTTTTTCCGTCGTAATCATTCTCCTTAATTTAAACTACAGCAGAAGTCTCTATTACTACACACAACCAAATATAAAAGAGTCAATTTTTACCCTGACCAAATGCCCTGTCCGGATCTTTGAACGACCTTGCGTGGATAGCTAACCGGTTGCCCTAACCGACAATTAATGTTCACATAGGGTGAGGGCTGCGTTCGATTCTCTCAACGAGTCTCAACTGCATCTATCCTTTTTAAGTGGGTCTGCAAATAATGTTATCTTAATCGTAGTAGATAATGATATAAAATGTCAAAATATATAAAACATATTTTTATAGTGCAAATATCCAACATTATAATCATATCAAAGTGAGAGATAATATTTAGATAATATTCTTTATTAATTGTAAATTTGAGATGTCTTGATAATATTAGTAAAATAACAAGTAAGTTCGAGACAAAATTTATTTTGAAAGTTAGGTAAGTCTCGTATATTGTGTGGTAATTTATTATATATACACAGTACTGTTTTTGTGCTTTGAATATTCTTTCAACCTCTACACTATTGCCCCAGTTTCTCAAACAGTTAGCGAAGGAATCGATCCAATGTACCCAAGATGGGCAGTAAGAGCTGGTTCTACAGAAGTTATTTTCCTCAGTCTGTATAGAGCAAATACAAATTTGTTAATTTTTGCAAACACTGTTAACATGTATTTTGCAATTTATGTGTTCATCCAAGGTAATGCCTAGGATATAATAATAATAATCAACTAACGCACCCGTTAACATTGCTGTCAAATCATATCGAGTTTCTGAAACGCTGATTAGACGAAAATTAACTAATCAATGTTGTATAACTAATCAATGTAAAATTAACTTTCATATTGATTGACATAGGAATTCATAGACACATTGGTTGAATTGTTCAGTTTACAGACCAATAGTTCATTCTTAGCTGAAAAAAGATATTCTCGCTTAATAATTAAATTGAAAATTTCTTTCGAGTTGTACACATTTTGGAACTTCTTTTTCTTTTCTTAACAATTAATTCTAGAGGCAAAAACTTCACTGAAAGAGAAAAGTGTAAACTTTTGGACCTAGTTGTGAAGTAAGACAATAAAGTTATGTTGGTTATATATATTTATTTATATATATACCAATATATACCAGAAAACAATGATTGGAGGGAGTAGTCGTCGCTGTAGAATTTGAAAGGATTCAATCTCCTTTTAAAATATGCTGGCGACGAGATTGTTCATCATCATCGCTGCTAAAATCACTCAAGCTGACGCTGATATCGATAAGAGACATGGTAAAACCTAAAAAATAAACAATAATTTCTCTAAAAATCATTTATAAGTAACATCTGTTGAATCGAATTAAACTTATTACAAACATTCAATGAAATTTGTGAGCATGATTCAAATACCCAAAAGTAATATACAAAGTAAATTTGTGTTATTAAACAATATTTAACAGTTAACTTGCGAATAATCACGAATTAGTTGACACAGGTTTTGAGAGTAGTTTAATCTACGATCAGGCATTAACTTGCTTTCCAGAAACCCGAAATGGCGATTGACATAGATCAAATCAAAGTAGTTGACCGGGCTTTCAGCAACCCAATTGACAGCTTACAAGAGATTTTACAGCTAGTTAGTAAATTTTTTCGTTGATTGGCGTTTCTGAAACTGGGCGTTAATCTGTTAACTTATTCTTAATGCATTTGATGTCCGAAAATACCTTTTGTTTTATTTATATTTATTTTAAGGTTTTTATTGTTTATCCATTTAAATATCGTTATTATTGTATTATTGATTTCGTTTTGTTATTCGTTGTTATTTTTGTAACCTTTAAATATGATAGTTGTATCGTTGACAAAAAGAAAACATTTTATTTTTAGTGATGTCTAGTAAGTCATTTATGCATAATAAAAATAGGATTGGTCATCATAGTCTTCCTTGTGGGACGCCGTTTTTGATTTTGAAATAAGGTGAGCACGCAGTTATTTTTGTTTTAGTTTTGGGGTTTCTTCTTGATATTTGTGTACATTGTTCATGAACTTCTAAGCAGCTCTTAAACCATATCATATGCTATTCCTCTAATACCGTAATTGTACAATTTTTACAGAAGAAGAAAATGATTAACGAGGTCAAACGCCTTTGACATGTCGAGGAATACTCTGTCTAGCTACTGTCAGTAGTAACTGGCAGTTTTTCTTTAAGGCATTCAGTAACATATTTAACGAGTGAGAAACTTGCTTAGGTTGTGGACTTTCCTCGCTGAAAGTCATACTGCTCTTGTTTAATAATTTAATTTTCATTCATTAAATGAACTAGCTTCATTCTAGCCATGATTGTTTCAAATACTTTCGATATAACCGGTATAAGCGTGATGGGTCTATAATTGTTAAGTTCAAGGGATTGCCGGTTTTGAATTAGGGCTTAATAACAGACTGTTTTCGCTTCGATGGAAATTTACCTTGTTCTAATAAGAGATTTTAAATACAGCTTGTCAAGTTGTACATACAATTTGAGTTAAAAAGATTTGAGTCATAATTTTTTGTAACGTCAATAAAGTATTCATTAAATGTTTGTGGTACATCATAAAAATTATCAAGAACTGGTTTTTTACTTTTCATAAATTTGATTTTAATGATATTGTGCTGAATTATTTTGATTTTCCCAACGTATTTGCAACGTATTTTCTAGATGTAAAACACATTTCTGTAAAATTTTTGAACGTTAGGTAATTTTGGTGATTTTTAATTTTATTACACTAGTCTTTACTTTTAACATTGGAAAGAATAAATTAATTACGAAATTCATCAAATGCCTTGTCGCAATTAGAATTAGTTAGCACTACGTTAAATGTCAAGCTTTTCATATATGTACAAAATTTATTTTTATCTTCTTTGCTAGAATCTAATTTGCTTTCAATACAATATTTACGATCGTTAAATCACCTGCAAAGATAGACAATATTTGGCACTTGTCATGATCGGAAAACGATACAGGCTTAGTGCATCCTCTTGTTTTGTGGATATTGCTAGCAAAAAGGTGTGAACATGCTTTTTTCTTGTAGGTGTGCATATATTTGTCAATATTGTAGTTTTATAAAATGCTGTGTACGGTAGAGCTATGTATTGTCTGTTATCATATTAATGTTCCAGTCACCGCAAGGTATTGTTTTTCGAACTTTTTGGTTTATTTTGGCAAAATCTTCAATTTTTTTTATTATACTATATTTAATTATTTTACTATTATAATCATTGCGGCGCAATAAATGCATACCATAAAATATTTTCGGATTAACAAGAAAAAAAAAAAAAAAAACGGATTAAAAAATCGAAGAAAGAAGGAAAAAAAAAGATTAAGAAATTCGATACCGCGACAATCAAAGTTTTATTTTTCTGAGGGGTTTTCCGTAATTGCTAATGTTTTATATTTATACAGCATGTTCCAAAATTTGACTTCAAGCCAAAACGGGACAACAGGATAGATGGTAACCATCATCAGAAAAATCAGCAAACATGGCAATCCTTTGGACTACGAGGAATTCTTTTGCGAGCATGAGTGCGTAGCGTTCAGAAACGTTGTTTTACTAATTTCACCTCTAATTGCGAAGATAACATTAAGTCTAACCCAAAAATGTTTTGGAGTTATGTCAAAGCACTAAGGGGCAAATTGAGCTTTTCTAGGTCTTTATGTTTAGGTAACGTAACACTTTCTGATATCAACAAGGATATCTGTGATGGATTCAACTCGTTTTTCAAGAATGCCTTTGGTAAACCATCTAATGACAATGAAGTTAGTTGATAGACGATGTTACGCAATGTTCCGATTACATCTCGCTTATACAGACCAAACCAAGTACTGTTAGAAACTTACTTTAAACCCTAGATAATAAAAAGGGAGCAGGAGACGACGGTATTCCATCAGTATTTTAGTCTAAATGCTGTGAAAAGTAAGTGGTGCCCATAACTATAATATTTAATCATTCTCTTACGGTAAGTATCTTTCCTCAAAGATGGAAAATTGCACATAAGAAAGGCTCTAGGACAGAGATTCAAAATTATAGGGGCGTTTCTATGAGCTTGTCCTTTATAAAGAAATATATCCTTCAATCTCTAAGTCACTCCCTGAGAACCAACATGGTTTTATAAAAGCACGTTCTACCATAACAAATTTGGCAAGTTTTTCTAGTAACGTTCTGGCTGGTATGGACCGAGGTGGTCAAGTTGACGTGATCTACACTGATTTCGAGATCGTGTTGATCACGTCATCCTTTTAAACAAATTGCAAAACCTCGGAATCCACGGGGACTTGTTACATTGGATACAAAAAATACCTTTCAAATCGCTCCCTAGCGGTAGTGTTAGGAGGATACAGGTCGGACTTCATCTTGTTCCCACAGGCGTTTAAAACCGTTGTTTTATGATGCCTATTTATACGATATAGGCACCTGTTTCACAGATTGAAATTATCTTATGTACGCGGACGATAAGAATATCTACTGTAAGGTAAACTCTGTGCAAGATTGCCATGTTTTACAAAAAGATCTTGAGTGCCTATTCGATTACTACAAAAACAATCGTATCACTGTAAACATCCGTAAGTGTATGACCATTTCCTTCACGCGTAAGGCACAATTTCATACAACTATAACTTTAATAGAGCTCTAATTACCAGAACAGAAACTTTTCGTGATTTGGGGGTGCACTTTGATAAAAAAATGACACTTTCTGATTATATTAAGCATGTCGCGAAAAAGGCTTTCCCAAACCTAGGTTTTGTTTTAGGTACATGCAAAGCTTTTACCAGTATCGAGGCAATAAAAGTTGTGTATTATGCATACGTGAGAAGCATTCTGGAGTTCGCTAGCCCGATATGGAGTCCAAAGTATACAAAGAAAGGTACTAAAACACCTAAACTATCGCAGGCGTATTCAACCTGTTTCATACACGGATGCTTGCAGGGAGCATGGGTTGCTCACTCTAGAGCAAAGACGCACAATTCTGAACATGTCGTTACTGTACGACATAGTGCATAGCCGCGTTGATTGTCCTGATCTGGTGTCCAAGATCGTCTACCACATGCCTAAGTACTAGACACACATCACTGTTGCATCGCCAAAAACACAATCTTTTCTCGTATCACAAATCTATATAACACAAAATTAAACCATCTGGACTTCTTTTCATGCGGCAAATATAAATTTATACTTGAATTGTTAAATGTCTATGTTCAGAAATACGCTTTTTCTTTATTATTACAGAATTTTCCTGGATTTTATTATATTGTTTGTAAACAAATCAATATTGTTATTATATTCTGATACACTATATCATGTTATGAATAATGAATAATTTACACAACTACTTAATATGCACTAAAATATAATAATACAATTTTGACAATTTTAAATACTTTGTACCAATAATATGTTCATTGAATGCTGTGCATTCCTATAACTGGCTAGCATGTCAGCTCTTAGTTTAAGTCAACATATTTTTTAATGTATCGATGTTTAGGCTGTTGGTGTGACATATAATTAAATAATAGTCCGGTCAAATTAGACATTCGAAGTTACCTAAATTCCCACCAAGCTGAAAATCGGTAAGATTGTTTGAAATATCATTAAAAACAAAATTTGAAAGTTCCCCATCTTTCCCCTGTAAGGAAAAAAAATTATTCAAGGTCAAAGGTAAAAAAAATGAGATTTTCGCGATTTTCAGCAAAACGGTAAGTTTTATCATAAAAATATTTCAGACAAAAATTGTAGATCATAAAATTATCTACAAAAAATTCATTGATACTTTTCTTTCTACGAGCCACCGTTTTTGAGATATAACGATTCAAAAAGTTGTAATCGTCATAATATGCACACGTTTCCTCGCCACCTATGAGGTAGTGTACTTAGCGCGTTTTTTTTGTGGTTTCCCCAGTAGGCCTATTCCACGGGTCAGTTTTGATCCTGTTTAATTTGAAACTATTGAAAAATAATGGATATTAGCAGAGATTGTAAAGATAAAAGCAATTTAAGTTAAAAAAAAGTAGTGAAATTTAATCGTCCGAGTCGTAACTTTCAAAATCTTCTTCTTGTTCTTCTTCTTGATCTTCTTGTTCTTGTTTGTCTTCATCTTCATCCTGAGTGCATGTAAACTGCGTTAATAGCGATGTATCGCATGTTGCCTCGTTGGAATCAAACGGATCCTCTACTGTTGGTGATTCAATATTAGAGCACAACCGGCCTTGACAATGTGTACATGCCGTAATCTAGTACGAGGAGGACTTTCTGTGGATGTACTGGCTTCTTGTTCTTCACGTTGTCTTTTATTAGCTGCAGCAATAGAAGACTTTCCAGTATAATTTTTACGACAACTTTCATGTACTGTCACAGATTTTTGATTTTTTAGATACTCCGAAAATTCATCTGCTCTTTCGATACTTGCATTAATTAATGTCTTCATACCACGTGCAACAGTAACAATTTCACTTTCAGTTAAAAGTTTAGCGCAAATAAAACAATAATCTGACATTTTTGTTATAAAACTCAAAACAGCACAATATAGGCTAGGATAAACACGTCTTTTCACTACTAACTGGCGTTCAAGACTAATTTTATTTCATTTATTATAGCAGGTATAAGACCCTAGCCACGCACACAATTGAACAGGGAACAGATGTTTTCTCAAGGTTTCAATGGCGTATAAATTAAGGGACTGGGCTTCATTTAACCTGATATTCTTATAGTTATAACTTATGTATATTTTATTTTATATTACAATAACCGATAGAAAAATATTTTAACATATATTACAACCATAGAGACATATATATACGTGACGTACTCATGCATATTATGACGATTACAACTTTTACAACTTTTTGAATCGTTACATCTCAAAAATGGTGGCTCGTAGGAAAAAAAGTATCAATGAATTTTTTGTAGATAATTTTATGATCTACAATTTTTGTCTGAGATATTTTTATGATAAAACTTACCGTTTTGCTCAAAATCGCGAAAAACTCATTTTTTTTACCTTTGACCTTGAATAATTTTTTTTCCTTACAGGGGAAAGATGGGGAACTTTCAAATTTTGTTTTTAATGATATTTCAAACAATCTTACCGATTTTCAGCTTGGTGGGAATTTAGGTAACTTTACTCTTATTTTTTGGTCTAATTTGACCGGACTATAAATAAATATTACTAATTATGATTTATCTATTGAATATACTTTATATTTGTTTGATATTTATTTTTATATTATGTGTCCGTTTCACCTAACTCTTCATATAAATACATATGAATGGCTACAGTATTATAATTGATCGCTTGTTTTTAGTTTTATTTTAGTGCTCAGTCTTCAACAAAATGTTGCACTAATAGTATTTTAATAGGAAAACCTGTTATTAGCTTTGTTTTTAAGGAAGTGCTATTTATTACTACTGTCTGTAAATGCTGTTGGTTTTCATAATAAATAAATAAATCAGAAAACAATCCATCCCATTGTCTTTAGAAATTATGGGCCTTAAAGAAAAAAAAGCAGATTTTTTCCAGTTTTTACAATTTTTTGGTTATTGTGGTTAATGTTGGATATTTTTGTCCGTTTAAAACGTGTCACCATCACCCTTAATAAAATATCTTTAACCACAATAAAAAATAATATAACCATTGCCCCAAATTTCTTATAAATAACACTTTTCACCGAATGTATTCAACATTTTAGAGATATCTCGACAGAGCTTCCAAAATTAAAAATGTACTAGAGTACCTTGGCAAGTGCCCTTAAAAAGGTGACTCCTTTAATCAGGATTCCAAAATGGTACTTGGTGGATTAAAATTTAAAAATATGGGCAAAACATAAAACCTTGATGTAATCCGATTATATGCGCATCTAGTTTACTAAGCTCAACTTGTTTTTGATTCGTACTAACTCTTTGGTGGTCCTAGATTTTACGGCAGCATGATGAATGGTGATGAGAAAGATGGATTGTGGAGTTTGGCAAGAGTGAGCGAGAAAGATGTGTAACGCTACTTTTATCAAAGTCAACAAGAGTAGGTTTAACTGATATCTCGTGTAAATCTTGGATTAATAATATTAAACCAATAGTAGGAAGGCGCTAACATTCAGACACATTTATATGTCTATGGTTACAAGCCACGAAACCAAACTACCCTCTTTTCAAAAATTTTATTTCAAAATTCAATCAATTTTGGCTGAACAGCCACTAAATAATACACATGTTTTAATTCCATACATTCGGATTTTTTAAAAGGCCTTTTTAAAGTAACTACTCCGGGTTGGCATAACTTAAAAGATAAAAACCCTTATAATAAATAAAGATTTAACAAAAAGTAACTACTTAGTAATGTGTGGAAGCATTCCCAGCCCAAAATCCTTTAAGAACAAACGAAAAGCACGTAATACGCAAGTGAATAAGGAGAATTAAGAATCTGAAGGTTAGTCTTAACTAGTAAGATTTACATAATAAAGTTACATTTGTAGCAAAAACTTATAACTTATATAATGTATTAACTTTATCTCTTAATACAATACGTAAGTCACATATGCATGTTTTATATATTATTTGTCAAAATTTTATAACTCCTGTAAATTACGTAAAAATGTTTGAAGGTTTTCTTAACTTTATATTAAAATTATATATTATTTACAAATAATATAAAAATATAAAATTAAATTAATGCATTATAAATCAGATCTCACCAAAAACGATGTCATGTCTGAACAAAAATTCACTTATAGAAAGCTTGTAGACTACGGTGGCGTAGAAGGTCACATTGCCTACGCATTTCGTAGTTACTCAGTAATAATCAAAGCCGACTTATCCAGAAGCTTCATGATGGAAAATCGAAAATAAATCTTATGATCTTTTATAGAGAGTCCAAAGTTGCGACTTCTGCTACAATATTTTTCTACTCGTGAGCCTATTTATAGCTCCATATAACCTTTTAATATTACTGATTTAAATTATAAATAATGTAAGTAATGATTTATTTAAGTGAAATATATGCCTTCAAAATTTAATTTAAAGTTAGTTTTTATATGTGCTGAATATAAATATTTTAAAACAATAAAATAAAATATCACTTTAAAATATATACTTAGGCACAATCCGTCATAAAACCCACATTTAACTTTATTACTAAACCGTGCAGCTACATTGTTTCAGTTTTCTAAAACTTCGTTATACAATAATGCTTTTTGGTTATTCAGTTTACAAAAATCGCCTATTGTGTTTTGTGAATCAGTAAGAAAAGTTTTACTGTGAGCTCTTGTGGTCTACATCGTGTGGTTCAAAATGGCGGAAAAATAAGAGAGGAATTACAGCTAGCAATTACTTATTTTAAAGGCAATCAGAACTAATTCGCGATTACAAACAAATTTGCCTGACCTAAACTGAAGCTAGTTTATTTTAAATTTCTTTAAAACACAAATAAATTTCAGTTGTTGGATCCAACTTACTGTACTAATTTAAAGTACTTTTTATCAGTCTGGCTGTTCAACTTTGTAATTAAGCAATTTAAAGAATAGTCTGGGACTTAGGCACACAAAGTCTGATTAAAAAAATCTATGTCATTGATGTAAATGGACTCATGTGTGTTATTTTTTACTAAATACGTTTGTATTTTAGTGTTGAAATTAGTAATTAGTGAATAACAACAAAACAATCGCCCAATACCCAATATAAAGAGAGGACATTTAGATTGTTTTAGAAAATAATAAGAATAGTAAAATTGGTTATAAATTTCACGTTTTTTTATATTTTATTTAGTTATATAACAAATATATATTTAGAAATTATATTCGTTATATAATTTCTAAAACCTTATTTTTGAACAATATATATAATAAACCATTCGATTTTAACGTTACGCTCCTTAACACTTTGCTTCATTTAAACCAGTTCTTTCAGTAATCATTAATAAATTGAATTTTTTTTTAACGATTTTGTTGTTTTCTTTACGAAATTTGGTTATGGTGCTAATATTATTTCGTGGCCCCCATCGTTAGTGCCATCCCCCCATGCCATGCCATGCCCCCATCGTAGATAGTGACAAAGTTTTGTCACTATCTGTAGGGAAATATTAAAGTTTAAACTATTTCTCGTAAAATTATTCCTGTAAAATTTTGTTCGGACGTCCCGTTTATGCTTGAAAAATAAATTAAAATAATTAAAAAGATCCGTCCATAAGAGAAATTAACTCAAAAGTACCCTCGCGTAAATGATTTTTGTATGTTTAATTACAGTATTTAATCCTTAATTCGGAAATGTACTTTTTATTAATTAACTACGATTTACTGATACTATTTAGAGCCACGGGAAAATTTAAAGATTATGGCTGCATAGATTAACTTTGGCAAGTAAGAATGTTTCTTACCTTCGTGTTCGTGTACCATTGTGTCCATTATTGGCTGTAATACTTATGTTCACCATTTCAAAACAGAAATGTCAACGCTGCACCTTAAAATCCCGACGCCGCGCCGTCGCAACGTACGCCACGACGCGGTACGTCGTGATTGCAGCACGAAATTCAAAATACTGAGTACAGGTGAAGCGTGGCACCGGCTGCCGGGATGCAGCCGGGCCGCCGGCCGTCCAATGAACTTACACAATCACTCTCTGTGAGCTTTTGATACACGGACCTGTCAGCTGCATGACGCATGACGCACACACACCCGACGGAATCAGCCAAAACTCACTTCCGAGGCAAGCAGTGTGGTCAAGTGGTTGTCGACTGCAAAATATCGACAGATTGCAAACATGAGTAATACGAGAGCGACATTTGATTCGCTCAAATGAGTACGGCTGCAACCGCTGTGGGCGGTACCGTTTTAGATTTGTCCCTCTCTAGTGTGGGTAAAACACTACTCAAATGCTATTTATGTTTGAATACTTTCTTGTTTCCTTAAACATTACGCAATGAGTTTAAAAATTCTAAGTAACAGTTTAAATTCATTTCTTTCTTTAGCATAGTATTCCTGCGTTATATTTTACTAAGGTTCATTAACTGAACAGAGTAATGCAAATAAATTCAAGCCACTTGTAAAATATTACTATGAAAAGTGTTGAACACTATTTTCACAAGCTTAAAAATCTAAACAGCTTTGTGCGAATTTATAGTTTGTTAGACATATTGTTCTTCTTACAAAACTACGGAGGCCGCCATTACAGAAGGTGAAGAAATAATATGAATTCCAAAATCTTGCTTACAAGTGCAACAAGTGGTTTCGATTAATTGACAGGTGCAATTTATAAAACTTCTATTATGAGGATGCAACAGTATTAGGGTATATTAATATCCTATTTTAGGTTTTTACGTATTTTAGGTTTGGTAATGGTTTGAACCAGCACAAAATAACAAAAAATATACGATCACTAATAAGCTTCATTTGTACAGATAGATTCAAAAGTTAAAAACATAATTTTCACTCCGTGTGCAAATTATGTTGCAATGACACTTTCTTTTTTCTTCACAGTTCCAAATACTTAGATCATTTTGGTGGTGTAAGAAATTACAAAATATTCCTTAAGATAGTGAGAGACTAAAATTGGGGAAGAATAAATACGAGAGAGGTTAATTAAGCAAATTTTGGATAATTAACCACATTTTTTGATATTTCATGCTGTGGAGGCTGTATATTTTTAACACATATTTTTTCATTTACATAGTCATTTCGGTGTTCTAAATGTGTCACCAGCTCTCAGATTATTTTGTTTCTTGTTACATTCATTTTTAGCGTAAAAAGCAGTGAAAACATTAAGTATTAATTAATATTACATCTTTTTAAATCTGACTTAAGTAAGTTATTATTATTATTATATAGTTTTATAGCACTTTAGCGTTCATTATTTTTCTTGCTCTTATTTTTGCTCTTAGTAACACTATTTATTGTTAGTATTCTCTATTTAAATTGTCATGTTCTATTTTGTAACAAATTTTATGGCATATTTTCTAAAGTGGTATTGAACCTTAAAGGTCTTTTAGTATTTTGCTGTATTTTAAGTGAGCATGGCAAGCAAAAGATTAAGTAATGTGCATCAGTAGAATATTGCTTAATTCAATAAATTTGCTCTTCAATGAAAACAAAACTTAATGTTTTTTTATTAATGGGTCTATGTTAACGCTTTTATAAAAAGGTTCCTGAGGATATCCAAAGTCTTCCTATTGACAAATGCAAAGAAACTATAAAAAAATCTAAACTAGCAAAAGTTGTAAGCTAAAGTGATAAACAATCCGATTATTTGGATGATAAAATCCCTTGGGTATCCCATTATTATCAGGTTTTTACTAGTATTTGTAATAAAACATGTGTAATAAAATCTGATTGTTCGTTGAGTTCTTCGTACCAATTAATATCTAAAGCGTCACTGTCTCTAAAGTACGCCTTCTTATGGTAGCGTCGGGTGACGGGTCCCTCACTTCCCTCTAATATGGTCGAGGACGGCGATAGCTGTATTCCGCGTTGACTCGTGAACGAGTGCCGTTTGAAGGTGTTCGTCATTTGGATACTTGGGGGGAAACAGATACAGATAAGAATAATTTTGTATAGACATAAAGAGACTCAGTAAATTTATTTTGAAAAAATATACCCGTGAAGTTTCTTGCCAGTTCTTCTTCACGAAGGTTTTTTTCGAACTGGTGGTAGAATCATGTTTTATTTGACGTCAATAAGAACAAGTAATTGTCAATGTTGAGAAATAAATAGTTGAATATCAATTTGAGTATCACCTCGTCGTGGGTTTCTTTTCGGTTTGCCTTCAATTTTGAACTTCAAAGTTATATTTAAAATCATGTGTAGGTGTTTGGTCATAGGAAGCATGCGATCCCCAGTCAGTCCCACTCAACATCGATCTGTAGGCAAAACTCTTAAATACATTTTCACATTAATTCAATACATACCTTTTTTTTACTGCGTTTGAGCTAACTGAAGCTTGATGCAAGTATTGGTCAAAATAGTTTAAGTTTAGAATTCTGTGAACGCTACGAGTATATCGGACTCATGACTCAGAGATTGCATGAATAATAAAATAGCAAAATATGCTTAATTGCCACAACAAAATAAAAATATGAAACTATAAATCATCTTTTTAATGAATGAAAAGTAGGTGAATACATTGAGTATAAAAATAATTATCACTTTAGCATTTTTCTAAAGCATGTTCCATACCGTTGTAATTCACCTCAATAAATGCATCTAACCAGACAGTGGTCGTTTTCTAAATTTTAGCTTTACCTTCTATGGTTTTGGTGGAAGGTCGTACCAAACCCTAATAATTAAATAATTGTTTTCACTAGCGCTTTATCCACTTTCTTTTTTTTTCTTAGTCTCCCGGAGCCAATTGCGTGTAAAAGTTAAAAAACGTCTATTTCAGAGCTATTTTACTACGCACAGGTACGCAATTTTGCTACGCAAGCTCGAGTGCCGTTTGAGGGTGTTCGTCGTTTGGATACTTGGGGGGAGGGAGACTTGCCGAGCTAACAGATGCAGAAAAGAATAATTTTGTATAGACATAAAGAGACTCTGTAAATTTATTTTGAAAAAAATATATACCCGTGAAGTTTCTTGCCAGTTCTTCTTCACGAAGGTTTTTTATCGAACTGGTGGTAGAATCATGTTTTATTTGACGTCAATAAGAACAAGTAATTGTCAATTTTGAGAAATAAATATTTGAATTTGAATTTGAATTATTTGAATTTGAATTTGAATTTGAGTATGCTGTGTATTTCGCCGAAAAACAATCCGCGATTGATGCCAAACCCCCTACTAGATCACCTCTGTTTGAGATAACGACGTTCAGGATTATGCTTCAATGAACCCAAACCCATGATTTTCGTTATATTTTATCAAATATATTGAAATTCAATGACCGAGTGGTGAAGTGGTAAGTAGCCCTGCCTCACACGCCGAAGATCCCAGACTCGAGTCCTGCCTGGGGCATTCATTAGTATGATGAACAGAGATGTTCGTTCTCGGGTATGGTTGTTTGTGTTTATACTTCTATGTTTATATTTGGTCCCCCCCAGTTCGCTGTATAGTCATGCATAACACAAGCTCTACTAAATTTGGGGCCATAGAGTTGGTGTGTTTTTTTGGGGATTATTATTTATAAAGTATATTCAAGTACCAACTATAGACAGAACTCATCCATTACACGGTCGTGCAATCAGGTGAACAAAGCAAATCGGAAAATAAACAATTTCGATATATTTTGTACTAGTATCTCGAGTGTTAGAGCGGCGATGGCTGGATTGTTTTTTGTAGACAAATTTATATTAAAAATTTAAAAAAAAATCTTACAACCACACAGCTCTTGTAGGAGATTTCTGTGTTGATATCTTGTTGTTATTATTAATAATGTTGTTTTTTATACGATTGGTTTCTGTGACTGTTTCTTTTCTTTTTATTTATGTGATTGTGAAAATATCTATAGGGGAAAACTCTATTTGGCTATCGTATATGCAAAAACATATTCACAATAAATCCTAGCTGTAAGTTTTCCTGTGAAATACAAAAAAAAAAATAAATACTAAAATTTATACTTTCTATTACTAGCACCGGTCGTCTAACTTTTTGGTTTTGTTATTTTGAGGAAGGAAGGTAAACTCACAAACTGAATTAAATTCAATCATTTGAAAAGAAGACAAATTGCATTCATACCATGGTCAGCTATTAATGGTAAGTAAATTGACAGAAATTTATAAATAATAATAATAATAAATATTTCTAACAATCACACCACATTATCTAGCCCAAATCAAATATCATTAAGAACTTGTGTTTTGGATACTAGATAACGGTAAATAAACTTAAGAAATATATAAACACGCATAGATTTTTTTGGATATATAAAAATATTAAAAATAAACTTAATTAAACATTTGTACACATCCATGACTAGAAAGCAAATATAATAAAATATCTGCCCCTAACTAGGATTTGAACCCGGGACCTCTGGCATGGAAGGCAAGGCTACTTACCTCCACACCAAACAGGCTGTCGAATAATTAAAGTACATTTCAATGTGCCAATTAAGGTATTCCAATCAATTCGAGTAATGAACAGTTAAAAGCCAATAATTGCATTCAGTGGTGGACGTATCAACATTCTCTGAAAAGCAATATGTACCGACATTTTCTGATTGAGATTCCACAAATGAATAGCAATGTGACTACAACCTGCTCTGGCATTTCGTAATTGAATAATTTCAAACAGAGTGTCTGTAATCATTTCAGATACGTACCAGTAACAGTACCTGGCTCAAGTAATTTATTAAATAATATTAGTTTGTTATCTCTCACTCAATTTAATAAATTCGTTAATTGTCACTACAACCTTTTGGATTTAGTTTTCGCAAACTTTTTTATGAATGTAAAAAATCCGAGCATACGTTTTACTCACTTATTAATAATTTAATTAAACTCTACGTTGCTATATCTAACTTTCAAAGAAGACCTCAACTATCCGGTATATCTTGCCTTTATTAAATTGATCAAAACGACAAACAAAATACATGCTAGGTGGAAGAACTACAAGAATCCGCGAGATTATGATGAGTTTGCTATTTTGCGTACCTAAGCGTACAAAAGGAATCATAAAAATATGTTTTAATAGTTTTATTTGCTCATCACAAAACTGTATAAAGCGAGACCCAAAAAGGTTTTGGAGCTTCATGCACACAATGAAAGGAAAACGTGGTAATACAGGTTATGCAACAGTTATGACTGACGGCCAGCTGAGGCCGGCTGAGGCCGCAGGGTTCAGTAGCTTTTTCCAAAACGTCTTCATCTGCTCCAAATTATCCTTCTCTATTATTAGAACTCCTTAATGCGCCTAGAGGGGATAGCAGCTATGTTAATACCATGTCCTTTTCACCTGAACTAGTAGCAAAATATACTTTAAAACTAAATCCAAAAAAAGGCTCCGGAAGGGATGGTATTTCTTCCATCTTCCTCATAAAATGCTTCCTCATAAAAATAATAGTATCTATCCCTCTAGCTATACTCTTCCCGTCGTCCGAAGTATCTGGAAAAAAGTCCACATTGTACCCATCCACAAAAAAGGTTCCAAATCTGTTACACAAAACCACAGACCAATATCAATTCTAAATTCCATACCCAAGCTTTTTGAACAGCTGGTTTTTGATACATTATATCCCACAATTTCCAGTAACTTAACAGAGTTTCAGCATGGTTTCTTGCGTCGACGTTCTGTGTATACTAATCTTACTTACTTGACCAATTATATTATTCGCAACATGCAACAGCCCGCCCAAGTTGACGTGATATATACCGACTTTGAAAAGGTTTTCGATCGAGTCGACCATACTATACTATTCGAAAAATTATATACTCTTGGGATTCGAGGTGATCTTTTCCGATGGATTAAGTCATGTATATCTATCAGGATGCAGGCGGTTGTATTAGGAGGATTCGAATCAGATTTCGTACCTATACCATCCGAAGTTCCTAATATCGACTTTTTATTATTATTATACTTATTATCGAAGAATTACTAATATCGACAACTATTACACGCTTCAGGATGACTTGAATAGACTCTCACAATGTTATAATCAAAATAGAATTTCTGTGAATATTGATAAATGCCTACAAATTACTTTCACTCGCAAAACGAAACCCATCGTATATAACGATAGTATAAATGGCATCCATTTAAAAAGATCTTACAAAGTTCGTGGTTTAGGTGTGAACATGTTACATAAAATGTTATTTAATACTCATATTGAAAATATAGTCAACAGAGCGTATAGAAATTTGGGTTTCATTATCCGAGTGTGTAAACCTTTTAGTGATATATCTTGAATAAAAATGGTACATTATGCTTATGTCAGAAGTGTGTTAGAATTTGGTAGTGTTATTTGGAATCCTAATTATGCAATATACCAAAATAAAATAAAATGTATTCCACAAAAGTTCATAAAACACTTAAACTACAGAACTAATTCAAAATGTCACACTTTTGAAGAATCATGTAAGCATAATATTGATTCTCTAACTAATAGAAGAACTAAAGAAAGAAGAATAGATACTGCGTTTCTACATGATATTGTAAATGCCAACCTTGACTGCCCCAAATTATTATCTTTTAAAAATATGGTTGTTCCACAACGTCCTCCTCGATACTCTCTGCGTAAAATCTTCTCTACGCCTCCATGACGCACTAACTATGGCCGCAATGAATATGAATATACACAGAGTCATAAATATTTACAATAAGAAATTTATTGATATAGAAATATATTCATCATCTAAACGTCTTTTCAAATTAAAAGCGTTATAGAGGCTTTCAGAACAGGGACCAAGCATATAAAGATATTGTTCTTTTTTATTTATTCTTACAACAAACCTTTTTCAAAAATTTTTTTTTGCTTTTTATACATTTAATTTATTTTTATTACATTTTACGATACAAATATATGTTTAATTTTTTATGCGTTTATTTCTCATCTATTTATTTAGTAGTAGTAGTATATAGTATTTAGTTTATTTATTCGGTTAGGTACCACCCACATATATGTATGTTAGGTTTATATAAGTACCCGCTACTTGTTGTAGTACTCTTTTCACTGCTAGAGCATATTCAACTAAAAATGTAAATTCTTATTATGCAATATATTTTGGTTATATTGCGGGTGTTCTTAACTTTTTTTAGGGTTTCTTCAAATAATAAGACATCTTATCCAATAGACGGAGGTTTATTGACTGAATAATTTTACATTATTTTCACACGGGAAACACAGAAGCAAGTAGGTAACAGGTCAGCATAATATGACTTAGGCGAACATTGCAAACTGATACTTTTGTTTTTAACCTGAATATAATATTATTTTATAAATGCGTACTTACATACTACATCTCCCCCGAAAAGATACATGCAGCCCCTCCGCTCATCAGGGAGAAAGACTTTTTTTTTTTTATAAACACAGTACTTACATACTAATGTTATGCGCACTTATTTTTAAAACAGACTTTATTTGATAAACAATTTCGTATTATTTTTATGTATCACATATTCATTAGTTCCTTTTTTAATTTTTACATTGGGAGACATATCCTCAATTACTTCAAATGGACCGTTATACACACTATCTAATTTACTTCCTATTTGGTTTTTTAACAAAATAAGGTCACCTTTTTTATAGTAAACAGAATTTTTATGCTTATCAAACATACACTTCCTCTGCTGCTTACACTGTAACAAATTTTTATTGGCGTCAAAGTGAGCCTTTTGTAATCTATATTTTAATTCACAAGCATAATCACCAAAATTATACAAAGGTTCAAGCGTTTTAGTTAAGTTACTCGGTAATTTACACAACTTTCCAAATACAAGTTCATACGGATTATACTTCGTTTCTGTATGTACAGTTGTATTATACGAAAAACACCAAAATGGAATCCAATCACTCCAATCTGTTTTATTATCAGTGCATTGTATTCTTAGATATGCTCCTAAATGTTTATGACTGTTTTCGAGAGAACCTAGGGTTTCGTGGTGAAAAGGGGTAGAATTTAATTTATTTATGCCCAATAACTTACATGTTTCGGTTAATACTGAAGACATGAATTCTTTGCCCTTATCAGTAATTATCTCTTGGAATACCATAGCGTAATACAAAATTGTTTACGAAATTTCTAGACACTGTAACCGTATCTTTACTCTTTAAAGGATAAGCCTCTATAAACTTACTTAAGTCACATTGGACAGTTAAAATATACTTATAATTATAGTTATCTAACTCTAGCGGGCCCATTAAATCTAAACTAATTCTATGAAAAGCTGAATCAGGTGTTGTCGTTATAACCATTGGCTCTTTTATTTTTTTATTCGAATGCTTGTTTAGTTGACAACTTTTACACCTTTTTACATAATTGCTGACGTCAACACTTATACCTGGCCAGAAGTAATAATTCTTGATGTTATTCAACATTCTATTCACCCCTGCGTGTCCGCTAGTGGGCAATAAATGAAAGTCATTTAAAATAACTTTTTTTTCATGGTCATCATATATTTTAACTACATCTTTAGTAACGAGAAACCGTGGTAGTGTAAGTTGCAACTCTTTGAATTCACGTAATAATTGTCTTAACGTTTGTTCATTATTTTTATTTTTAATTACTAATAATTCTTTAATATTTAAGCGCTTACATAATTGTTCTAAGTCTCTCGCTAACACCTGCAAGGTCGATAACGATCGAGAGTTTAGAAATATTGCTGATTGCAATGGAACAAACGTACACAACTTCTTCATTGAAGTTATATTATCCTTGTTTTTTAAACATTTTTCGTTATAACTTTCGGTAAAAATTAATTCAATTATATCGTCAGGTCGTTTCAGAACCTCCACAGCTGCGGGTTGATCAGGCCTGCAAGTCGTGGTATGTTCCGAAGCCGGTATGTCAGTTTTAGTATTAAAATTTCGTCGCTGTGCCCTTGTTAAAACGGATACTAAATTTTCACGCATTTCAATTAAATCTCTGGACGTCAGTGGAAGTCGACTTAATGCATCTGCAGCTGCATTATTTCGACCCGGGACGTACTCTACTTCGAAATCGTACTCTTCAAGGTACAACCGCAATTTCATCAGTCGACTAGAAGGGTCACTGAGGCTAAATAAATAGGTAAGGGGTTTATGGTCGGTATAAATTTTGAATTTTCTTCCGTACAGATAAGGTCGAAAGTGTTTTATGGCCCAAACTATTGCTAATAACTCTAATTCTATTATCGGGTATCTACTTTCTGCTGGTTTCAAATTACGACTCGCGTACGCTACAACTCTACCATTACTATTTGATAATATGGCTCCTAACCCTACTTTAAAAGCGTCCGTTTGTAACCTAAATATGTTGTCTTCAGAGAAATTTGGATACTCAAGAACGGGTGGATTAGTCAGAGCTATTTTTAAGTTGTTAAATGCAGTTTCACACTTAGAACTCCATTCAAATTTTATACCTTTTCTGCATAAAATATTTAATGGGTAAACCATTGTAGAAAAATTAGGGATAAACTTCCTGTAATAATTAGCAAAAGCTACGAAGCGTTTTATTTCATCTGCATTTGTAGGGGTCGGGTAATTTTTTACTATTTCTATTTTACTAGGATCCGGAAAAATACCCTCAGATGTGATCTTGTGGCCTAAATAAACTATTTCTTTTCTCAAAAACTCACATTTTATGGGATTAAGCTTAAGGTTTACTTTTCTTAATTGATTTAGAACGCTAGTTAAATTTTTATTATGACTGAGTAATGAATTTCCTAAAATTACACAGTCGTCTAAATAAATAAAACATTTTTTATAATTTAACCCTGCCATTGCTATTGTCATAAGCCTAGAAAAGACGCTAGGACTAGTTTTCAGTCCCATTGGACAGCGTTTCATTTGATATTGTTTTCCTGCTGAAAACGCTGTGCATTTTCGTGAATCTGGGTCTAAAGAAAGTTGATACATTTTATCCACTGAAAATGATGTATATTTTCGTGATTTTTCATTTAAATTAAGTTGATAATACGATTGAGATAAATCTAATTTTGAAAAGTAAATATTTCCTGATAATGAATCCAAAATTTCTGTAATGTTAGGAAGTGGAAACTGGTCATCTTGAATTTTATTATTGAGTTTCCGATAGTCGATCACAAGCCTCCATTTCCTCTCGTTTGATTTATCAACTTTCTTAGGAACCAGTAACACGGGGCTAGACCATTCTGAAATAGTTTCTTCAATAATATCATTATTTAGCATTTCTTGAATTTGCCTGTCAACTTCCGGTTTTAAAGCATGCGGAATTCTATAAGGTTTTACATATACCGGTGTTACATTTTCCTTTAAAGTAATAGAATGTTCCATTAAGTTAGTAACTGTTAATCTATCGCCCGGTAAATGAAAAACGTCTGAGTATTTCGCACATATATTTTCTATCCATATCTTCTCTTCCTTATTTAAGTAACTTAAATCTAGTAAATCGAACAATGTTTTAATACGTTGTGTAGAATTCTTTTTCTCCGTAAAACAACAGATATTAAAAGTATTTAAGTCATGAATATCTAAGTTTGAAAAATTTAATGTTATATCATCATCTTTTGTATTAAGTACTTTAATAGGAATGCGACCCTCTATAGGTTTCGCGATCATTCCCGCAATAAAGACTCCATCCTGTAATTCCTTTGCCAAAATAACGCAATCTTTAGTTGATTGGCACGGTGTGTACTTAATCACTTCACAACGTGCTAGAATCACGTGTGTATATAAGTCTTCGTGGTCAATATCAATATGAACCGCTTGATTGTTATTTATCAATCGCAACTTCATCATTTTATAGTCTATCACTGCACTATATCGCTTTAAAAAATTCTCGCCTATTATTCCGTTGGCGGAGGACGATAAGTTTTTAAAAACATAAAACTTTTGTCTAAAAATAACACTATCAAACATTAAATCTAAAAAAATATAACCCTCGGATATCAACTTGCCACTGACACCCTTAATAGTTATCTTATCGCAATAAATGTTACTTAATAAGCTAGTGTTACATAACCATTCATATTTTATAATAGAAAGGCTTGCGCCACTGTCTACCAACAGATCTATTTTATTATTAAAATCATTACTTAAGCTCATAGACACTATACTACCTACGTTATAATTAAAAATAAAGTGTTCATTCTGTTCTAGTTTCACTGTTGGCGCAAAAAAACTCACTATTCGGTGCAGGTGCACTGATCGCCTGCCCTGTATCGTGACGCGTATGTTGAATTCGCGAGAAACGATTCATGTTATTGTTACTGTAAGCTGAACGTGACGAGCGGGCCGGGTTCCCGCGCCCGTGTCGCTGCATACGCCCACCTGCATAGCTATTATTATAATATGTCAGTGGCTTATATCTTGGAGAACTAGAATTAATAAAATTATGATTTGTATTGCGGTTATTAGTGCCGTTATAGTTCATTGGCCTATTTGAATTAAAATTTCGACGACGATTTGTAAACAGCCTACGATAATTAGTATTTGAATTAAATGAGTGTTTAATTCTCATTACATTGTCCTCGCTAGCTGATGATGTTAATTGTTCATATTTAGCTGACCTAATTGCTTCTGGGAGCGAGTCAAATTGACGCGACGCTATGATCGTGCTAAGGCGCTTATCAGACAAACCGTTTGCAAATCGCTTAATCGCGATCTTTTCATTCAAGGGGCGCAATACGTCGTATTTTTCGTCATGCCCATCAGCTTGGGAAATAGTTAAGTTAACAAATAATTGTTCTAATTCGGTCCCAAAAGTTTCAATAGACCTATGGCCTTGCTTAGTATTGTATAACTGAGCATACAGCGCAACGTAAGATTTTTTTTGCAATAAAAATTTTCTCATATCAAAAATCATGCTATTTACGTCCTTATAGCTGGACTTCAAACGCAATTTGGCATTAGCTGACAGCCTGGTTTTTAAAACGAAATCAATTAACTGAGTTCTCGAATTACTATCTAGCATGTTATTATATAACTGAATTCCGTCTATTAACTGCAAAGTCGTTTGCTCGGAACCAGTCATTATCGGGAGCAATGCAAGTGCAGTTTTTAAGTCGAAAGTATTGGAACCCATTTTCGGTGAACTTTCTCCTGTCTTTTCTATAAATAAACTCTTTATTGTATCGTACAAAATATTAATACTAGATATTATAGAGTTAATATCTGTCTGAGATTCTAATCCTATTTCTTTACTTTCAATCTTATTTTTAATACTAGACAATATGCTTTCTAAATTACTATATAATCTATGCGCTTCTATTAATTTTATTTGTGCTGTTTCTGAACTTTTCCGTCGGGCGGGTCCTATCCTAATTAAATACGTTTTTATCTCAGATAATCCATTTAAAATTAAATTCAACTCATTGATAGACATTTGAAACCATGTACCTACTTACTGAAATTATTTACGAAACTTAAAATTACGAAACCTATTGGCTCAAATCATTATTAAAAAAAAAATATTTTAAAGAAAAGAAAATAAAAATACCTATATCTCTTCTAATAAAAACAAACTCAATTACACTTATAAATTCCGTAACCTTTTAAAGTTTAACCCTTATAAAGTAACCGTACACACAATAATGACGTAATCACTTTTCACGTTTTACCAAATCACACGAAGTCACACACAATCTCACGAAACCACAGGAACAGAGAACGTAGGAGGAGCTCCTGGGTGGCTGCGCTGCACCCTGGGTGGTGATGTTCGGGAAATGCGCTGGTTACACAGGTGCGGATATATCTTGACGCGAAATGGCAGTATTTAAAGTGACTGCATTCAGTTCTCTTCTGAGCGTATTGACGGCACTTTTACGGCACTTCTTCAACACGTAGTAAATGGCACCCACTGATACTATGATGACCAGTGCGATTATAAGTATTTCGATGGCGCTGATAGAACTTATTCTCTGGCTGACATCGGCGTTCGCTTGTCCATTAGCGTTTTGTGCCACAATGACCTCTTCTTTAGAATATGATTTTCCCATGTTCTTAAAAATATTTTACGATGGGACTTTCGGTTTTTTTTTTTAAATCTTCTGTAGCGATTCCAGAAACTTCTGGCGTAAGGTCGCCATGCAATATATTTTGGTTATATTGCGGATGTTCTTAACTTTTTTTAGGGTTTCTTCAAATAATAAGACATCTTATCCAATAGACGGAGGTTTATTGACTGAATAATTTTACATTATTTTCACACGGGAAACACATAAGCAAGTAGGTAACAGGTCAGCATAATATGACTTAGGCGAACATTGCAAACTGATACTTTTGTTTTTAACCTGAATATAATATTATTTTATAAATGCGTACTTACATACTACATTAAGTTATGGAAAAAAAATTTCGACTTTATTAAGTGTATCTAGGATATCCTTTATTTTGGCTAAGATATATATAACTATTAATTAAATATTTATTAATTAAATATTAAGAACATTTGTTTTTAATCACAACTGTATAATTAAGCTGTTAGATGTCTTATAAATAAAATAAATAATAAAAAATGAATTGTTCAACTTCAAGCTGTAGTGGAACCTTTTCCGTAAAAGTATATTGCAATTAATTTTTCGATTTCTAAGGAAGAGCGTCATCACTATATTTTTAATTCCGTTTGGTATTGTTACTACGGCCAAGCTTATAAACTAGGTACATATAAATTTTAGAATAGGCTACCAAATTAATTTTATTCATTTTTAAACAATTTTAATTGTATTTGTGTTGAATTTTTTAAAAGTTTTAAACAATTTGAAGTCTGGATAACCTGTTTTCAAAGCGTTTATAACTTATAACATAAAGGATGCAAAATAAAATTTCTTCGGTGGATTTTATTTTGTTTTCTTTAACTCAACTGATATCATGTACTAATAAACTAAATATTATTTGTCATGGATTCGACTTGTTGCCTGTATTGTGAATTTCAAATGTAATTTAACCTTATAGTTTAATTACAGTTTTTATTTTTAATCAAATTCAAGCTGACTTGTTACGACTTGCCTTATACTGTATAGAAAACAAATTGGATCTGAATCCTTCCAAGTGTTCAGTAGTAACGTTTAGTCGCAAAAAACTACCAATTCAGACATCTTACACTCTAAGGGGCCACTTACTCCACAAAAACAACGTTGTCAAAGATCCAGGGATTACCCATGATTCTAAACTAACTTTTGACGAACACATAGAATCCATCGTTGCTAAAGCATCTAAAGCATCTAAAGCTCTTGGTTTTATTTTGCGGATGTCAGGAGATTTCATAATGCGAAAACGTTTAAAATACTATTCTTTGCATTTGTCAGAAGCAACCTTGAGTATGCGTCCCAAATTTGGAATCCCCGTTACCATAAGTATATCTCAAGAACTGAACGGATTCAATCCAAATTTATTAAATACTAGTGCTTTTGACTACGATTCCCATACTCATCTGAAAACTATTTAAATATGTGCAAGAAATTTCATCTTCTACCACTTTCCAAAAGTGGCGAAATAGCAGACCTCACATGTCTTCTGCAAATAACGTCAGGCCATGTAGATTGACCAAACCTTCTGTCTGTGAAATAAAAGTTAATGTCCCACGAAAAACCACTCGATCATACTCACTTATAAACGTTCCTATAGTATCAACTAATTATAGGCAGAACTCATACTTATGTTGCATACAACAATTTCAATAAACTTTGCAAGCGCACAGGCCTTGACCTCTTTTGCACCTGTGGCAAGGCGGCCAAGCAGATTATTTTTCGGTACAGATAATTAGTACTAATTTCTATAACTTTTTTCTTTTTTTTTCTTTTAATTGTAATTACCTATTTATTTAAGATGAATTACTGAAACTTGTCTAGCTGTTTAGTATACACTACTTAGTTTTTTAAAAATATTTTTAATCGCGAGAACCTTTATTTGGCTCTCCATGGTTAATCGATTGTATATTCCTGTGTAACCAAACTGTTGGTTTTCTAAATAATAAATAAATAAAAAGTTTGATGGTCCCGACTTTATGCTAATATGTTAGCATAATGTCATGGTAACAAAAGTCCTTGCCCACGCAGATTTTTCAAGTATGCCACAAAAGAGTTCAAAGAATAAATTGCCACATGAAATCTAATTTAACGTTTTCTAGCTTGAGAATGAAAAAATCCAAGCTGAAACACAGAGATTTAGAGAGATAGAGTTTTCAGTAGCATATTTGAGTAAATCTACCACTTTGCAGAACCAGATAGCTCCATAAAGTAGGTTAAAAATTACCCCAAGGCACTGTTTACTGTGAAACAACGACAAGCCGAGCAATAACCTAGGGATCGAACATTTAACCTTATCGATCTTTTGTTAAACCTCCTTGCGTTCAAACAATATTTTAATGAAAGTTTTTGATAAAATGTAATTTACCACATATACCAAATTTGCAAAAGACTTCTTTAAGATTTTTGATGTCGATGTGTACTACGTTGTGACATAGTTCTGTAGCTACATAGCTGTGAACGCTGTTGTAATGTAGTTAATATGAAATATTGCGTGTACCGATTTATTTGCAAATATGTATGTGTATACATTTCATTGCACGTGAACAAAAACTTTGGGTTCATAAAGTCTGTACATACATCTACATTCGATTTAGTTTCAATAGAATTTAAGGTAAATCTTGAAAGTCATAACATATTAATGAAAAAAATCTATTACGTGACTGATAGACTGTTTGTATTATATGTTCTACATACAATTTTATTGGAAACGAGTGTAAATTACTTCACTAGTAGTTATATGAACTGCTTCATTTAGTGGTAGAAAAATAAACAAGTTAGGTTATTTTCTTTTTCAACAAACCTAAATCAGAATATTCAAGGTAAGCTTTTCTTAAATAGTTCCACATTAAAGTTAAACTATGCTCAGAAAAAATACCCATCAATTTTGCTTTTTCATTCAATTATAATAATAATATAATAATGACATTTGCAAACACTTACAGCTGCAAAAAGCTTGTAACAGCTTTTATTTAATTTCGAGGCAAGGGATCCATGCATCAATTTGTTCCTTACTAATAAGTTACTATCAGTTTTGACAGACAGACAGTGATTATTTTGGACAGTGGTTTGGCTATTTGCGAAACGCTTGCGTTGAAGGATACTGAGTAACGGCGGGCCAAAGTGTTATGAAGTTGTAATTATAATTATAGTGTCGATTACAAAAACTTTCAACAATCTCGTTTCCAGAAAAATACACAATCCAAGATAAGTGAACTGTATGCAATTGATTACCAATGTAACTGAATTTATCGCAAAACAATCGAATGTTTTGTTTGGCAAATAGTGCGAACGACGAATGAATGAAAATGATAAGTGACTTTTATTATTATATATTAAGCTTTTAGAATGGACTTAGAAACTTATGAGAGATGGCAATACTGTCAGGCACTCCGAGCGGGTTGAACGTGACTGACTGACAGTCTCCTTCACTCGTTTGCCATGGTAGTTTTGTTCCTTGTGCCTGAGTACTTTTATATTCAATGTATGTTACAACAACAACAGTTGTAATATACATATAGATTTAAAAAGCTTAATAAAAAATGCCTTTTAAGGATGTTAAAACTAAAATGAATAGGTTTTAGTGAACTGAGATATAAATCTGTTCTATTGTTTTTAGAAAATTACATATAATAATAGTTATACTCAGACACTTTTAACGGTAACTGACTAAGTGACCTTTACACAGAATCGAAGGGCAGAACGTATATTGCTGCTGGCTATGGAGTATCAAATTATAGAGTTTGCAGAGGAGATAATTGGCGTGAATTTCCTTTGTGGAGGAATCCCGGATTAGCCCTGAACTATATCAAAGACTTGACCGTTTCTGAAAAAGATACTCATAGTAAGGTCATTGAGAGGACGACTATATTTAACGATTTACAGCTATAATTGTAAATTTATGCGTTACTTTAAGTTCTAAGCAAGCATTTGTGTTTTAATGCTGGGGCTTTATTATACCGCGAAGATTTGTTGTATCGATAAAGCTTCTAAGAATAACTTCTAAAAGATTTTGTGTGTACCTAACGATGATAAGCGATGTGGCAAATTGCCAGCTTAAATCTTCTTAAAAATATATAAAACTTATTAAAACGACACCCATGCGAGCAAAACTCACACACTGCGCAGAAAAGTAGCAGAAGTACCGAAATCCTAATATATCCTACTTATATGTCTTATTTACTAATAAGCCTCTGAATACGAGTTAACGCCTGGGAGAAAGATTAAGTTGAAATTGTCGCATTGGAATAAAAACTCTAGCCCTCTCAGGTCTCTCAACTCAGGTCAGTATAATAACAACTATTTATGGTAAAAGTTTCAGCCGGCGTACTATCACTTAATTTTTATGCTTTTAACACTTTTGCAACTTCCTAATTCCACACCCACCGCAGGTGCGCCAGCTGACACTTGATTCAGTACTAAGTCATTCGAGATCTACTGAAAAAGATGGCAAGCAATCGGCGTAAAATCAGGTAGCGTTGCATTTTGGGCGGTGATTTTACGGACTATAATGTTAATCTATCCAAAATTTTAAGCTATAGGTAAAAAGTTTTTGGAGGTAAAACATTAACACGAAAATAAATTCTGTGGTTTCGCATGTATGTTGTATAAAAGGTTGTTATAAATCCATCAAACTAGTTAAGCTTCTTTGAAAATTAGTAAAAACCGAAACATTAAGCCGTACCGACCGAAAAGTAAGTAATTCACGATGGAATCCAAGAAAATAGGATACTATTGTACTTGTTGAATAGAGAGACATCTTTTAATATTAAGAATTACGAAAAAAATTATTTTTTAAATCAAGGTTAAAGGCGTTTTTTAGGCCATAACCGTTCGGATGCGTTATTATAATACTACACGGAGGTTAAAGGCAGTTAAACAAATCGTTTAAGTACTTAGACATAAAATACGAGATATTCTCAAATGTTGTCAGATGTGTTAGATCATTTACAAATTGAAGAACGATACGAGAATATTCTTTAATTATCCCTTGATAGCCTTTACAATAACATTAACTATTTTAGCGTTTAGCTAACTATGCACTTGACATATTTCCTTTAGCAGTTTAAAATATTTATATTAATCCAATTGCTTGTATAACCTGGAGCTAAAAGATTATACGAGTTAGCATGAAATGAATTGAAATTACGATTTTCATATGGTAAAATATTTGTGTCTCAAAGTATATTTTATTCGATCGACTACAGGTCTCTTTAGGCGGACACAGTTCCAACTTGGAGTACTGCGAAATATAATCATTAAGTATGCGTTAGTTTCGCCAGAGTGACATCTAAAAGAGTAAAAGAAAATCAAGATTAAGTATTAACTTTATTACATGGCTATCACTAAGAATTTATAATTTTTAGGGCTGATCAATTAAAAATAGAGTGAGAAAATAAACCAGTTTAGATTAACATATAAAAATATATAACTTATAATTAAAATGTTTAATAATAATTTTCACCAACAGGTTTAATAAAGAACAAGATTTTTGCATTATAAAAGATAAGAAATAAATATCTCAAACAAATAAATATGTGACCTAAAGAAAATGGATTCAAATTTTTGTTCTTATTGCTGCTGGATTACATCTTCAAGTATTTATCAAGAATAACCAGTAAAACACAATAAAAACATTTCATTAATAAAAAGTGATGAAATGTGTAAATGCTAGGTAAATATCAAACAAAAGAATAAAACTTTAACTGTCAATACCGTACTGCCGCGTTCCTTTAAAATTATTATCGCATGGGAACATGACCTTATTAACCGCAATATATTAACAATCACGCAATTTCAACACAAAACGTCACGTAAGGTACATATTATACATCGGAATCGGAAGTGATTGTAAGTGGCCAATTTATATGCATAGTGTGTACTCTGGCCATAGCACAATGAGGTCAGAAGACGTGCTGGGACTGCCAACAGAAGTCCATTTGTAATGCCAACTTATTTAATAAATAATATAATAATAAATCCCCAGAGAAACACACCAACTGTATGGCCTCAAAGTAAGCAGAGCTTGTTTTATGGAAGACCATACAGCATATAAGGGGTTGGGGGGAAACCCAGTGAAAGTGCTTTTATATTGTTGACAATTTCAATACGATACAATTAAGAATTTACACTCTATAACTGTGTATATATATTTCTTTTTTTTATAAATTTACAACCAAAGCCCCGAAAAGACATAAGTACACAGATCTTAGAATGATTGAAAAATATTTGTGACTATAGTGAAACCCTTAATAGTTTTATAACATTAGCAAACGTCACAATGTATTAAGTTTTTATGAAAATAAAAGTCTTTTGTGCGTTTTCCAGGTAAATTAAAAGGTTTTATGTACAGCAAGTCTTTCAATAAAGTATTTAATCATTTTTTTTACCCAGACTCGATTTATTTTAAAAATAAAGCAAGTTGTTACACGCATATACTTTCAAAGTACAGACTTAAATAAAATTCTAGTCCGTAAATAACCCACAAACGAGTCTTAAAATGTGAAACACAAAGCGATAATACGAAAAATTATATTCTTCGAACTCAATGAATATAAAAAGCGGTGAGGCAATGAATGTTGATGTGTTCTGAAAGGAGGCAGTAATATTTTGAGGGATATCGATGGACTCTAGTATAGGGGTTTTCAAGTGCGTTAACTCACTAATACGTGTTTCTAAAGATGAAATTTTTTGAAGCCTGTATTTTGTAAACATATTTAGATCTAGGTTCCAGCTCTACAAAGCTTATATTCATTTAGATACTAAACTATTATATGCACGCACCTTGATATAAAAAACGTGCACAGATCAAATGCCCTTTTTCTAAATATATTCCACTAAGAAAGATGAGCTGTGAGCGTCGTTTCGAACTAATTGCTTTTTTACAAGAGCCACATTAAACCCTTCGATAAATCATTTCCATTGCAGATGTTTACAGTTTAAACTTTGGTGCGGATTTGATTTCAGTTGTAATGATGTTCTCTTTTTTATTTGTTGCAGCTGGCATGTATTGTTAGCTTTATAGAATTGTGCAACATGTTCATTTACATCTCAGGTTTTAATTACTTAAATCTGTATATTTTATTTATTATTTGAAAGCTATGGTATTTTAACGTCTCTCAGGGTTTGCTTGCCTAAATAGAATAACTTTAAAAAAATTGTGCGTATGGTGCATAGTACATAATTAACATTTTCTGTTAAGAAGGTATTTTGTTCTTAACAGCGATCGATACATAAACTGTTTTTTCATGAACCAATTTCCACCAATTAGGAGAAATAATTTATTGTGCTTTCTGTTCCTTATATTATATATTTATTCATGACGGCCGAGTAGCGTAGTGGTTGGTAGTATGTGAAGAACACAAATATGTATGTATCTATGTTTATTCTGGGTTCCCCCTCCGTTCACTGTATGGGCATCCATTACACAGGCTCTGCTCACTTTAGGGCAATACAGTTGATGTGTTTGTTTGGGGATTTATTATTATTATTCATTATTACTTATCATTGATAATAACTTCCCGTTTGATGCACAGATGAGTTAAGTCTTGCACATAAAGTAAATAGGTGATAAAAACATTCTAACGAACCAAAGGGGTCTCGTTGAAAGTAAGCCTTCATGTTGAATTACCGCAGTAGACTTAGTAGAATTGCTGAACTTTGCCTTCGGGTGGCAAGCTAATATGCCAACCACGGGATTATAATGACTTGAAAATACCTACGTATATTATTATAAAATTCAAAATCCCTTAAATTTGAATGACTAATGACTGTTTGACTTAAATTTAAAATACTGAACGTTCGAAATAAAGATTGGACACAATACCGCTTCTTTTATGCAAAAGCCAGAAATATGCCCACAATACATTTAGTGCATTCCTCGACAAAACTAAAGAGTTGCGTCAAAAAATCTCTTATTTGTTTATGGCTTTAAGGTAACCTCATAAAAAGGTAATTTCACAGAGCTTAAATAGGTGGGTAAAACTGGTTTTACACAGTAGTGGTATTGACACCACTGTATTCAGTGCTCATTGCATTAGGCACGCATCTACTTCGAAGGCCTTCATGTCAGCGATGAGTTGGGATATAATTAGAAACGGCTAGAGTGAAAACTCCGCAATGTTTGCTAAATTTAAAATTAAAGTTATTATTACAAATTGTAATGCCACAGAATTTTACCAGAAATGTATTAAATGATGCAACATAAAGGCTTAGCTTAATTATAAGCAATATTTTTTTTAAATAATGTTATTTACAAATCGTCTTTGATTATATACAACAATATAAATTGTTAGGCGTAGCCATATCATTGTTTAAATATATTAATTATTAGCATTTTGTGTATAAAAATACAATAATTAAATGTAGTTTTTGATCAAGCAATGATATGAAAGAATCTTCTCTTTTTCAACTTGATTATATTTCACGACACTACAATCTCTGAACATCTACATGTGAATATACTAATATCAAGAACGAAGCTCGAATGTAATGGATGATTAAACGAACTTACCTATTAGTGAAGTTCAATCACAATTACTGGAAGAGCTTCGTTCTTCACTAACAGGTGAGTTCGTTTAATCATCAACTAAAGTTTAAAGAATTTCGAATTAAGTGTTTCTTTGAATAATGAATATTATGATTTCTAATGCACAATTTGAACATAATTCTGATGAATAGACAATTATCATAAAACATACATTGCCAAAATTCAAAAACAAAGTAGTTTTCTAATTTATATTACAAAACTGAATTGTATATTCTTATATGATAACTTTTTTTTAAATTGGGCTCGATCTTTGATCTAAGAAGAATATATATTCCATTGGAATTCTGGAAAAATAAATAATTTATTTACTGATATAAATAGAGATGAAGAAGAAGAAAACTTTTATTGCCAAAATAGTTGTTTCACAAATAACAATAGCCGTTATTATATTTGATAGGGAACCACGTGTAATTTTTTTCATATCTTTATTAAGCCATATTCTAATGAAACAACATATATTTATAAAGTAGTTCACGATCCTGGAAGGGTTTTGTTTAACATAACAAGATAAAGTCAAATAATGCTAATGCTCTAAAGTGTTACGTACGTTGATGCTCTGTGGTTCTTTGATAAGCTTTTAATTGATTATGATCAAGCTAATTCACATCTTATAATATTGGTTTAGGATTTGTTTTAGTCATTCCACTTGCTGTAGCTGTATCTTTTTACGCTATTTATCATAATAAGCAAGTAGGTCCTAATTATTTCTCAGGCAAAGCAAGGACATTGCTTAAGGGTATTTGCTATTTTTACTACTCAGTTCCAAATCCTGTGAAAGTAGTTTCGCTAGTTCATGGAAGGCTCCAACGAAGGTAGTCCCGTTGTCCGAGAAGACATTGCGTGGCTTCCCCCGCCGAGCAATAAAGCGGTTAAGAGCTGCTAAGAAGGCTTCCTTGGTCATGTCTGAAACTAACTCTAGGTGAACGGCTCTTGAGGCCAAGCATACAAAACACATATGAAACACTTTATCAGTCTGCAGCCTCTACCCTTGCGGTGAGCAATCATGATCGGTCCGGCGTAGTCGACACCTGTGTCTAAAATGGGGAATTCAAGATGCAATCGTTGCATTGGAAGATTGCGCATGACGGGTTGAATTGTGTTCCCCTTTATTCGCGTACACTTCACACAATTATGTGTGACCTTTCTGGCAAGATTTCTACCGCCAAGAGGCCAATAGTGATGACGAATAGAGGTTAGCAATAATTGAGGTCCTGCATGAAATAATTTTAAGTGATACATGCTAAATATTATTAGTTTAAAAAAGTATTACTGAACTTTTACAAATAACTAGTATTTTAATTAAATATAAACATAATCAAACCTTTATAAGAAGATGAATACGATAAGAAGGTAATCATTCAGTATTCATTTCGTAATCGTATTCAGTAACTAAAAGATACCGCAAGCATGCTGATTACTTGGAGATTTATAGTCTTTGATGTCAATGTTGTTTATGTTCTACAGCAATACGCAACATTAGTAACATGTTAATTTTATTTCTAGTTTCGCCAGCATCATATATAAATAAGGGAACATTCTAGAATGATTGATCGAAATCCCAATTTAATGAAAAGTTAATATGAATCTAACAAAATTATAAGTTCTACCAAGAACTTTTTATCTACAGAAACTCAAGCATCAAGTTTTTCTATTTCCTGTAAAATCAATAAAAAGGTTACTATTTTATTTTCCAACTTGTATATACCTAATACAGATTTTTCGCTAAAGAATCAACCAAAACCACGAACAAGCCTTTTTTAAATGTGAATTCCACTACAATAAAAACGCATGTTAGTCAAAGAATCTTTGACTTACATGGGACTGGTCGTACTACGGTAAGTCTAGCATTCAAAATGTGCACTATGTGCAAATCTGATCAGATTGAACTCAAAAATTAATTCTAAAATGACACTGCAAAAATATCAATTTATTTTTCTTCCCCTACCATGTATTTAAAAATTATTATTATTATTCCACAAAAATTAAACGTGAGCCTAGTTTGTTACAGAGAAAACAACATAAACAGATGACTTACAACCTAAAATTGACCACGCTGCTCGCTTCATTAATATACCCGCACGTTATTGGGTTTCTCTTTTCCTACCAACCTTCATTACAAAGTGGCTATAATTCTTGGACCGCAATGCACTACTGCGGTTTTTAATTTCATGTTACTTTCAGTTTTAATGTCCATGTCCCAAAAACAGTTTGCTTATTTACACAAGTAGTTCGTGTATATTTAAGTACTTAGAGCAGCAAAGCATTATTTGAACCTGACTTGCATGAAACAAGCTCAGAAGTTGAGCAATATCGTATATAAAAGGATTTGATTTTCTTCTTTAACTTACTGTTAATAGTTAACAATTTCAGATTTTTTTAATGTTTTCACAATTTGCCTTTATAAAGAAGTTAATGAGATGATTTGATTACGTTTATCTTAACTGTTCTCTTATTTGTGGTTATTGCGGTACAAAATGATTCGTTTTGTAAAATTAACCGAAATTTTGCGCAAGGTTTGCACTGCACGGACTCTATTACTAAAAAACCTTCTCAACCACATTATGTAAAATCCCGGAATTTTTTTGTTTGCCGTCAAGTGTAATGAAAATTTCATTCGGTCCGTTACTGCACTGCTTTTCCCAGATTTTCTTGACGTTTTCAGTTATACAGTGTAATAAATCTCAAATTTTTTAACTTACAATTTTATTATAAACTACACAAAGGGCATTTTTGGATTTTTTATTTCTACTAATATGTGTTCATAAATATATTTTGTAAATCATTTAATAATAATGAGTTTACTAGAATATTTACTAGTCAGGGTTACCCATAACACCCCTATAAAGCGAAAGGGGTAACCCCCTTTACACTGACCATGCAGACCACAAAAAGATATCATAATCAAAAAATTGTCATAAATAATATTTGTACAAAAACTGTGTTAAAACATATTTGAGAGACTCTCCTAGACAGCCCTAAGTTTGTCAAAGAGCACGGAACGCCACTTTCGCGCGCAACCAGCTGATTCTATGTCTTTCATTTATAACGCTTCATTGAATGTTAAAAAAAATGTTTGCCTCGATAACCAAGCAGTACAATATTACTCGTCAATAAAAAAAAGCCATGTTATTAATTATTTTTTGAGAGGCCTTGGAATTTTTTCCGAATTAAAATGAACATAAGCCATACGAATATTGCCGCGCAAATTTGGATAAAAAGTAGGTACCTACGTAACTCTTCTGTATCGATACAGCTTTCATAAATCTTTAATTTAACATAACAGGTTTTCAATAGTATCAAACTTAAGTGCATCTTAAAATACGCTTATTTATTGATGTACATTAGGCAACACAAGCATAGTCCAATAACCTCGGACAAGATACGGCTCGGCCTAGGCGAGTAATTTTATTTAAATTTTTTTTAGCATACATTTGTTAACACTTCTAACCCCATAGGGTTAGAAGTGTTAAAAAATGTAAATAGGGTTAGAAGTGTTAAAACAAACCTCCGGCACGGCGTTTGCATGGGTACACTTGATCATATCGTAAAACTCTGGCTTTGTGTAATCAATCATTCATTCGCCTTATACATATGCGCAGATCCCAACACTGATCATAAAGAGATGATACAAGCGACTGAACTAAATTAAAATATTATTTTCTTAAAACCTTTTGGCAAAATAATAAAGAATCCCGCGAATTCACCGTAAAATATACATTAAGGAGAGGCCTTGTAGGAATATTGTTATTAAATTACGATATTGAAAACTATCATCTCGATTCGATTAACTGTAATAATGATAATAACGATATAACTCGAGTTCAATATCAAATATCAATTAATTACTCTACGAAACCATAGTTTTGGCTATACTTCAAACAATTTTGAAATATGTTTGCGTCTAGTATGGCACCTTAACAACATGATAAATGTCAAAAGCGCGTTGCGCCGCCAGCACACGAAACTCGCATATCTAAATTCAATAGTTCACACAAGACTGCGACGATGAGTACTTCTTGCCGCGAGATGAGTATTGATTTAGGTTTTGTCAACTATCGGGACGAGAATTTACCTAGTATTTTTTTCTAGATGAAAGTTGTGCTGGGTCTTTTATACTTTTGACAATGAGTATGCATAACTTTATGATGACTCGTATGGTAACTTAGGCATCAAACAAAGCCTTACAAACAAACAAACTTACTTTCTCACTTATAAGACTAGTTAGAGGTCAATAGTCTAAGATTATTGTTACAATACTAGTAGAAATATGATTTTCACAGCATTCATAATTTTATATTGTTACTTATTATTTGGTTTCGTCCCGTAGTGTTTGGGCCGTCTTTTCCAGGAAACGTAGCTTCCACGATACCTCGTGCCAAGAGCCGCGGGGCGCATCAGGATCGGCTATAGAAACCACGTCACCTACCTCTATCGGGCGCTGCACATCTGTGTGCCACTTACGCCGCGGTACCTACTTCGGCAAGATTTTTTGGATCCACCTACGCCATAACATACCAGCTAGAGCTCGGGATATGCGCCACTGCGTTCTAAGAAACAGATCAGAATTGGCAGAACAACCTAGTACTGTTAAATTAAAAGAAGAACAGATTAAAAAATGATTTTTTATACTTTTGCAGTCTAGTAGCTTAAGGAATGAAGTACGACAGAATTTACACTTGTTGTTTACAGCATTATTGTCGTATGTGTTGATTTAGACTGGCCTTGACGATGCATGCTCATTGCTTTTTCTTTTATGTAAATAATTATAGTTGTTTTGCGTAATTAACGCTAGAGAATGAGCTTTAAGAGCTTTAATTTTCTAAAATTCTCTTAAAGTAGTTAGTGTTGGTCGCTAACCTTCTGTGGATGGTAGATAGATATAGTCGGCCCATTAACCTAGTAGGACTGTAGTTAACTTAGTAAGTATGTTTGATATTATATTGGTGGCCACTAAGTACTCATCCCGACCGATAACACTAATAGCTGCTACACAATTTTGCACTTTCACTGAAAACGATACAATTTCCTTATGATAGTCGTTCGACATAGGCTGCAATTTATGTATATCAGCCATAGTTTTTGAAAAAATCACATCTGAGTTGCCGGATTGAAGCTCCAAAGTAGACATGACCATCTCCGGGTCGTCGCACTTATGTCGATCTCGCTTACTCTCTAACTGACAGTAGCAGTGACAGTTGGTTTATTTTAAACTAAAGTATAAATATTTGAGGCAAAGGATTTATATCTATACATCCTTCATCAATGTCTTTTATGAGTAACTTCCATAAAATTATTCGCATAGGCCGAGCCGCATGGCGACTAATAACAAGTCTTGTCCCAGATTATGGGACTATGCTTGTGCTTGTGAGTATTTAAGCACTATACAGACCGGTATAGTTAAAAATCCTCGCATGTTCTGGTCTTTTATTAAAGCTACTAACAAAGGTTATAATCTTCTTCCTGCAACCATAACATACAAAGGTCAGTTAAACGAGTCTGGAACAGACGCGTGCAATCTGTTTGCTGAGTATTTTTCTTCTACGTACAACAACGCCTCTTCTAATAGTTTTACCTACGATAATGTCACACCTTGACATCCTTCCACTTCCAAACCCACTACTTACTTGAGTAACATTGAGGTTGATCCCGACGCTCTTTAGAAATTATTTTAATCACTTGATTTATCTAAAGGAGCCGGACCTGATAAGATACCCTCACTATTTATTGTTAAGTGTGCAAAAAGCCTAACTAAGCCTCTCACAGTTCTCTACAGGCGTTCCATTGATGAAAAGTACGTCCCTCATCAATGGAAATCAGCGTTCATTACACCAATACATAAAAATGGTTGTAAAAGTGAAGTAAGCGATTACAGGACCATATCAAAAATCAGTATTTTTGTTAAAGTATCATTCATAAACAAGTCTAAAGTACACTATCAACCTTTTTATCGACGAGCAACGCGGGTTTCTCCAGAACAGGTCTACTGCGTCGAATTTACTATTATTCTGTGAATACACCACATCAAACATCGACGCTGGAGGCCAGGTAGATTGTATTTTCACTGACTTCAGCAAAGCATTTGATCGGATTGACCATATGCTGCTGTAAAAAAACCACATATGCTTTTATCAGCAGGAATACACGGCAATCTATTCCATTGGTTTAGCTCATATATACTTTTTAACATCTTTATCAACGATACAGGTAACTGTTTTAGATATAGCAAATTTTTACTTTATGCCGACGATATGAAAATATTTCAGCAAATACAAAGTCTTAGTGACAGTCACAATCTACAACAGGAATTAGATCGGGTCAACAATATTGTAGTGAAATCATACTGGACCTCAATATTAGTAAATGCTACAGCATAACTTTTACACGAAAAACTACAAAACAAAATAGATTATACTTTAAAAAGCACTCACATCAATAGAGTTAACGAAATCAAAGCCTTGGGTATGATACATGATCCGAAGATGAAATATGCCAAACATATTGATGATATATCCAAAAAGGCAATAAATGCTTTAGGTTTCGCAATAAGTTCATGTTCTCAATTTTTTAATATCAAAGTTTTTAAAATACTATACTGTTCTTACGTGTGTAGCATCCTGGAATACTCTTCGCCAATATGGAACCCTCAATATGAAGTGTATGTTAAACGACTTGAAAAAATTCAACGAAAGTTTCTTAGAATTATCCAATATAGGTGTAAAAGTTATCAAAACAACTATGAAGCAAGATGCAAAAAGCACCATATATTCCCTCTTACAGTGAGAAGAAACATATCTGATGCTACATTGCTTTTCAAAATAGCACAATCTAGAATAGACTCACCTGATCTTTTATCTTCAATTAATATCTTTATCCCAAATTATAGAAAATGCAAGCTTCTATACATTCCTCGCTGTTAAACTACGACGCATACTCCATTCGAAGTGCACATTCCGTCAACAAGTTAGTAGATGAGCGCGAGTTAGACATTTTCAACACTAAACCAGAAAACGGTTTCCATCGTATTGGCTAAGAATTGGTTTGACGCGATTCCTTGCTAACGGTTTTTTGTTGTGTTTTTTTTCCTTCTATGTTATTTTGATAAAAGATATATTGCTAAAACTTTTGTATTACATGGGCAAGTAGGTGTCGTTCATACACCGTAGGTACATAGTTAACTAAATGCGAAAACTGTGCAAATGTATACTGTGTTATTGATGTTTCTTCTCTACAAGTTAACGTTACTGTTAAGTTTTCCGAATAAAAAATAAAATAAATAAATAAATAAGCGTATTTTAAGATGTACTTAAGTTTGATACCATTGAAAACCAGTTATGTTAAATTAAAGACTTATGAAAGCTGTATCGATACAGAAGAGTTACGTAGGTACCTACTTTTTATCCAAATTTGCGCGGCAATATTCGTATGGCTTACGTTCATTTTAGTTGTGAAAAAATTCCATTGTCTCTCAAAAAATTATTAATAACATGGCTTTTTTTTTTATTGACGAGTAATATTGTACTGCTTGGTTATCGAGGCAAACATTTTTTTTTTAACATTCAATGAAGCGTTATAAATGAAAGACATAGAATCAGCTGGTTGCGCGCGAAAGTGGCGTTCCGTGCTCTTTGACAAACTTAGGGCTGTCTAGGAGAGTCTCTCAAATATGTTTTAACACAGTTTTTGTACAAATATTATTTATGACAATTTTTTGATTATGATATCTTTTTGTGGTCTGCATGGTCAGTGTAAAGGGGGTTACCCCTTTCGCTTTATAGGGGTGTTATGGGTAACCCTGACTAGTAAATATTCTAGTAAACTCATTATTATTAAATGATTTACAAAATATATTTATGAACACATATTAGTAGAAATAAAAAATCCAAAAATGCCCTTTGTGTAGTTTATAATAAAATTGTAAGTTAAAAAATTTGAGATTTATTACACTGTATAACTGAAAACGTCAAGAAAATCTGGGAAAAGCAGTGCAGTAACGGACCGAATGAAATTTTCATTACACTTGACGGCAAACAAAAAAATTCCGGGATTTTACATAATGTGGTTGAGAAGGTTTTTTAGTAATAGAGTCCGTGCAGTGCAAACCTTGCGCAAAATTTCGGTTAATTTTACAAAACGAATCATTTTGTACCGCAATAACCACAAATAAGAGAACAGTTAAGATAAACGTAATCAAATCATCTCATTAACTTCTTTATAAAGGCAAATTGTGAAAACATTAAAAAAATCTGAAATTGTTAACTATTAACAGTAAGTTAAAGAAGAAAATCAAATCCTTTTATATACGATATTGCTCAACTTCTGAGCTTGTTTCATGCAAGTCAGGTTCAAATAATGCTTTGCTGCTCTAAGTACTTAAATATACACGAACTACTTGTGTAAATAAGCAAACTGTTTTTGGGACATGGACATTAAAACTGAAAGTAACATGAAATTAAAAACCGCAGTAGTGCATTGCGGTCCAAGAATTATAGCCACTTTGTAATGAAGGTTGGTAGGAAAAGAGAAACCCAATAACGTGCGGGTATATTAATGAAGCGAGCAGCGTGGTCAATTTTAGGTTGTAAGTCATCTGTTTATGTTGTTTTCTCTGTAACAAACTAGGCTCACGTTTAATTTTTGTGGAATAATAATAATAATTTTTAAATACATGGTAGGGGAAGAAAAATAAATTGATATTTTTGCAGTGTCATTTTAGAATTAATTTTTGAGTTCAATCTGATCAGATTTGCACATAGTGCACATTTTGAATGCTAGACTTACCGTAGTACGACCAGTCCCATGTAAGTCAAAGATTCTTTGACTAACATGCGTTTTTATTGTAGTGGAATTCACATTTAAAAAAGGCTTGTTCGTGGTTTTGGTTGATTCTTTAGCGAAAAATCTGTATTAGGTATATACAAGTTGGAAAATAAAATAGTAACCTTTTTATTGATTTTACAGGAAATAGAAAAACTTGATGCTTGAGTTTCTGTAGATAAAAAGTTCTTGGTAGAACTTATAATTTTGTTAGATTCATATTAACTTTTCATTAAATTGGGATTTCGATCAATCATTCTAGAATGTTCCCTTATTTATATATGATGCTGGCGAAACTAGAAATAAAATTAACATGTTACTAATGTTGCGTATTGCTGTAGAACATAAACAACATTGACATCAAAGACTATAAATCTCCAAGTAATCAGCATGCTTGCGGTATCTTTTAGTTACTGAATACGATTACGAAATGAATACTGAATGATTACCTTCTTATCGTATTCATCTTCTTATAAAGGTTTGATTATGTTTATATTTAATTAAAATACTAGTTATTTGTAAAAGTTCAGTAATACTTTTTTAAACTAATAATATTTAGCATGTATCACTTAAAATTATTTCATGCAGGACCTCAATTATTGCTAACCTCTATTCGTCATCACTATTGGCCTATTGGCGGTAGAAATCTTGCCAGAAAGGTCACACATAATTGTGTGAAGTGTACGCGAATAAAGGGGAACACAATTCAACCCGTCATGGGCAATCTTCCAATGCAACGATTGCATCTTGAATTCCCCATTTTAGACACAGGTGTCGACTACGCCGGACCGATCATGATTGCTCACCGCAAGGGTAGAGGCTGCAGACTGATAAAGTGTTTCATATGTGTTTTGTATGCTTGGCCTCAAGAGCCGTTCACCTAGAGTTAGTTTCAGACATGACCAAGGAAGCCTTCTTAGCAGCTCTTAACCGCTTTATTGCTCGGCGGGGGAAGCCACGCAATGTCTTCTCGGACAACGGGACTACCTTCGTTGGAGCCTTCCATGAACTAGCGAAACTACTTTCACAGGATTTGGAACTGAGTAGTAAAAATAGCAAATACCCTTAAGCAATGTCCTTGCTTTGCCTGAGAAATAATTAGGACCTACTTGCTTATTATGATAAATAGCGTAAAAAGATACAGCTACAGCAAGTGGAATGACTAAAACAAATCCTAAACCAATATTATAAGATGTGAATTAGCTTGATCATAATCAATTAAAAGCTTATCAAAGAACCACAGAGCATCAACGTACGTAACACTTTAGAGCATTAGCATTATTTGACTTTATCTTGTTATGTTAAACAAAACCCTTCCAGGATCGTGAACTACTGTATAAATATATGTTGTTTCATTAGAAATGGCTTAATAAAGATATGAAAAAAATTACACGTGGTTCCCTATCAAATATAATAACGGCTATTGTTATTTGTGAAACAACTATTTTGGCAATAAAAGTTTTCTTCTTCTTCATCTCTATTTATATCAGTAAAGAAATTATTTATTTTTCCAGAATTCCAATGGAATATATATTCTTCTTAGATCAAAGATCGAGCCCAATTTAAAAAAAAGTTATCATATAAGAATATGCAATTCAGTTTTGTAATATAAATTAGAAAACTACTTTGTTTTTGAATTTTGGTAATGTTTGTTTTATGATAATTGTCTATTCATCAGAATTATGTTCAAATTGTGCATTCGAAATCATAATATTCATTATTCAAAGAAACACTTAATTCGAAATTCTTTAAACTTTAGTTGATGATTAAACGAACTCACCTGTTAATGAAGTTCAATCACAATTACTTGAAGAGCTTTGTTCGCACTATCTTCCAGAGACAAAACGTAAAACTAAAAACTAAAATTTTTGGAGATTACCTAGTGTCCATACTGGCAACCCCATTGTTCTACCACTAACCGTTTTTAGTTAAGAGGAGGTATTTCAGAGCTGGTATTTCACGACTAGGGCCTAGCTAATATTCTCGAACGAATCTCTTCAAGTAATTGTGATTGAACTTGACTAATAGGTAAGTTCGTTTTATCATCAATTACGTTCGAGCTTCGTTCTCGATATTAGTATATTACACATGTAGATATTCAGAGATTGTAGTGACGTGAAATATTATCAAGCGGAAAAAGAGAAGAGAAAATAAAATTCAATCATATCATTGCTTGATCAAAAATTACATTTAATTATTGTATTTATATACAAAAAATGCTAATAATTTATATATCTAAGTATTACTATAATGATATGGCTACGTTTAACAAGTTTAATTGACTAAGTAAGATAATCAAAGACGATTTGTAAATTACATTATTTAAAAAAAAATTGCTTATAATTACGCTAAGCTTTTATGTTGCATTATTTAAAACATCTCTGTTAAAATTATGTGGCATTACATAGGTAAACCTTATTATAAAATTTAGCAAACATTGCGAAGTTTTCACTCCAGCTGTGTTTCTAATTATACCCAAACTCATCGCTGACATGAAGGCCTTAAAAGTAGATGCGTGCCTAGTGCAATGAGCACTGAATACGGCGGTGTCAATACCACTACTGTTTTAAACCAGTTTTACTCTTTTTATGAGGTTTTCTTATAGCCATAAACAAATAAGAGTGGTTTTGACAACTCTTTAGTTTTGTCGAGGAATGCACTTATTTCTGGCTTTTGCATAAAAGTAGGTAAGGAAAGGATTGGTTTCATACATCCGACCCGAGACGTTTTAATCAAATCTGGAATTTTTATAATCCTGAGTCAGAATTACAAATGTTATTTATATTTTTATTGTGGATAGAGGTTGCATATGTGCTATGTGATGTAATAAGCGCTAATAAGGGGATTAATTTTTTACTGATTTGCTCTGAAATGAAATGAAATGAAATGAAATGAAATGAAATGAAATAAGTGTCACTAAGAACTTTTGTTACGGATACTAGATAACGGATAAATAAAGTTAAGAAATATATAAACACACATAGATTTTTTTATTTTTTATTATTTAATATTTTTTTATACATAAATATTAGAAATTAACTTAAATAAACATACATACACATTCATGTCTAGAAAGCAAATATGATAAAATATCTGCCCCAGCCAGGATTCGAACCCGGGACCTCTGGCATGGAAGGCAAATCTACTTACCTCCATACCTAACAGGCCGTCGATAAATAACCTAATACTTGATTTGTATCCAAAGTTAAATTATTTTTCGGAAAGGTTGGTCGAAGTCTAAATACACCCTTAAAAATCTATGAATTAAACTATCATTTAATATTTTTATTTTATTTTAATTTATTCAGGAATCAAACAGTCATTATATGTACTTAAATTACAGCATATGATTTATACAGAGACCAATGAAGTTTTCATACCAAAAATTAAACATGGTTATACAATACATACAAAAACAAATATAATATCAATTAACTATCCAGTAAAATACAAAGACAGTTCCTTTTTCAATTTTGGGAGAGAGAGATGAAATATGTCAATATTATTATAAATCTTATTCAATTGGGTACGATCTAACAATAACAAGAGGGCGAATCGCCAACTGTTTAATGTACCATACCCAGCGCCATTATTGAACATTTCAGTAAGAAAATCTAGAACATCAGGCGGTTCAGCACTGTAAGGATTTATTTTAAGTCGATTGCAGAATAAAAAAAAATTTTTTATCCAAGACTCATACTGCTTTGTTGTGTTATCAGAAAGTGAAGCTTACATTATTGGTATTGTTGACAAAGCGATTTCTTTTCGGAGTAATAACGCCCGGAAAGCATCCCGGCAACCAGTGAAATTTGTTGATGCACCCGACCATTTCTACAATGAGAAATATTTAAGTTGTTTGATGGTTGAAAAACTAATGATTTTGCAATAAGCCCCCAAATAGAGGATACCAAGGTTGAGTAGGCCACTGCGGCACGACAACAATGCCGGTTGCCTAATCGTTTACGATCTTACGTTCATTCTTAAAATTATACATACAGGTGGTAATGCTAAAATAAAATAAATTCGTCCAGCTTATTGTAAAGGCGCGGTTACAGTCAATACTGTAACCGCATCTGGATTCGTATGCCAAGAAATATATAAATCACATTTATAATCGAACTACGAACTATATGATCAAAAGTAACTTTAGATATGTCCCACTGTACATCCGCATGAGATTTTCTTGATTCGGTATCGGCAACAAAAATTTCAGATCAACTTATATAATCAGCGTGTACTTCTAAGTTACGTGACTCACACCACTGCCATAAGTCTCTCGTTACTTGATTCAAATGGGAAAGTTGGTCGCCACCCATATTATTTATTCCAGATATTGCAGTGGTATTGTCAACTCGTAACAATATTTGACAATTCCTAATATCTTTTGCAAAAAATTTGAGCCCTAAAAAGCCTGCCAAAATTTCCAAATAGTTAATATGCATTAAACTTTCTTGTTTACTCCAAGGACCACCGGCCGTGTTGTTCCCATACGCAGCCCCCCACCCCGTAGTTGAGGCTTCTGTATATATTTCTAATAAATAATTATCTCCCTTTATTTTAAATACAGAGTGATTTAACGCTTTCAACCACCAATCAAAAATAGGAAATGTATCATTGTCGTAATTATACTGTAAATTTAAAAACTTAAATCTTTCAAGCTTTTTAGTGTAAAGCCATCCATATTCTATAGCTTGGCAAGAAAATATAAGTAGTCCTACTCAATGAACGAACTTGCTAAGTTTACAAAGTTTTAATTAACGAAACTTAAGTATTTCTTTTCTAATCTTTTCCTTTTCTCGTCGGGTAGTCTGACTTCCAATTTACTTAAATATATAATCCTAAGAATTTACAAGTGTGGGTAGGTGTGAAAACACTCTTATAAGTATTTAAAACCGAAACATTTTAATAAACGACTGGTATCGTTTACGTTTTGCGAGCAAATATGATACGTATTTTCTAGGAAATAAAGGTCATCTAAATAAAAATTTGATAAATAGCCTATTGGTCTTGATACTTTTGCAACTGGTTTAAGAATTTTTATAAAAACGTATGGCGCCGTATTCGACCCGAATGGTAAAACGTTATAGTCATAAAGTTGGCCATTAAATACAAAGCGTAACTACTTCTTAGAATTTTTATGTATGTTTGTTACAAAAATATGCGTCTTTAAAGTGTATTTTACACGTAAAGCAATTTTTCGAAACAAGTTTAATTGTTGTTTTAAATCTTATTTTGTTTAGCGATTTTAAATTCAATATAAGGCATTGTTTACCATTAGGTTTAGGTAATAAAAAATACACTTGAAATGGTTTCCTTCGCAGGGTTTACACGATGAAATAACCCCAATTGATAATAAATTTTCTATTGATTGTTTATAAGCTTGAAATTCTGGTTCAATAGGTATTATTTGTTGAACTAGATTTGAAAATTTAATTTCATGACCTAAAATCCAAGAAAGGATGATTGGATTGTAAGTTAAAATATACTATTGTTTAAAAAAGTAGGTAAGTCGGCTTGCGAGCTTTACCTCGTCTAGCGACTGTGGCTGCTGACGCGATGATGTCCTGTAGTTGCTGGACTGCGCTGGCGGCAAGGGCGGCGCTGGCATTCTGTAGGTCTGCGTCGGAGCTCACGCGCCTCGCGCTCCCCGCAACATTGTTGCTCTCCGGTTGTTCGTGCGGAGCCCTGGAGTTTAAAGAACTTACAGGTGGCCTTGTTCCGGATCTTTGGTTTTACTTGTAAATCTGATCTTAGTTCCGCTCCAGATTTGGTGATAATTTTTGCTGATTTTAAGGTTTCAGGCAAATTATTACCAAAAAGCGTTTCGTCTATTTTTTACTTCTCAAGTTGGTCTTTGAGATCTTTCTTCAAGGAAGGCAGAACAAACGACCGGCGATTTATCAAATCGTAATGTTGTATACCTATCTGCTAAAATACGTGCAGTGTCCTTAAGTATTTTCAAACATTCGGGATCTTTTTGATTTGAAGCAAGCATTAAAGAAATAAATAAAGACTTAAGGAAGATAATGCACATGAGGTAAGCATCTGTTTATTTTTAATAGCTTTATCTCGTTTAGATTGTCCGTCTGATAATGCCGCAAGAATCTCAGGGTTGAGAATGGGTGCTTTAATTGTTTTGCAATTTTTTGGCACCAAATATTTCTCTTTGGGATCTTTACGGGTTTCTTTTGAAAGACCCGTTGTCGCTATGTGGCATAACCTAATAGCCAAATCTTCGACATTATTTCTATACTCATTTATGGTGGTAGGGTCTTGACCTAAAATTTCTAATAGTTAATGATCTAGTTCCTGGACTGGATCATTGCAATTAATGATTTCACTATCTAAGGAAAATGGTTGCGTAATTACATTTGATAGGGAAGCTGACCGAAGCACTCGGAGGTGGCAGGATTTCTTCCACAGCAGGTTGAACCTCGTACGGAACCATAATTTCAGGCTCGGAGTTCCAGTAAGAACATCCCAGAACAGCAGCATCGTACGCACTTTCTGAGATAACCTCAATCTCATTGGCATCAAGTGGGCCGCTCTCTGCCAACGAAATTAATAAATTTCGTTAATTAAATAAGTTTAGTATGTCTACTTAAACTATTTATCTTTAATATATATTATACAGGGCTGTAGATAAACCCTTGAAGTAGATCTGAATAGCCTGTAGTGTTTTATTTTTGTGGGCAGTGAGACTCCAGTTTGAGAAAAACGCAAACCCGTCGTTTAATTGTAAAACTTTCTAATATTATACATAGCCCTGGAAAAACCCTGATAGTAGATCCGAGTGGCACATATTTCAATATGAAATTGGAGTACCCCAGAGAGAAATCCGAGTTTTCAACAGTAGGTAATGCAATAACAATTTACCTTGTGGGCTGCGAGGCGGAGGCGTGTGATCTTTTGACGATGAGCTGCTATAGCTGCTTTCTTTCCGTCGTCGTTTTATTTTTCTTTTTAGCTTCTTCACTTTTACCTCTAAATAGTCGTAATCACGTTTTCTCTTTAGCATTTTAAAACTAAACCACCAAATTTACAAATAATTATAATTCTAATTTAAAAAAAAGAATTTCAAATTTTAAACTTTAGCACACTTTGTAAAAAAAATTGAATTTAAATCTTAATGACGTGCTAAACAGCAAAGCACTATTACGAGAATGACGGTTAGTGGTAGAACAATGGGGTTGCCAGTATGAAAATTAGGTAATCCCCAAAAATTTTAGTTTTTAGTTTTAACTATTGTCTCTGGAACATAGTGCGTAATGGCGAGCCTTAATGTGAAACTACATGTGTTATATACTAATATCGGAAACGAAGCTCAAAAGTAATTACTATTATTTTGATTAGAATGATCTTTTTTTATAAATTTTGAAACTTAAATAATTTACATTATATTTTTAACCACATGATTGTAATGTTTATACATTACAATCATCATGTCTGCAACAGATTTTTATTGTACATATACGGCGTTTGTTCAAATTGAACTGCTCAACCCATGTGGAAAACACAGGTGGTAGGACAACTGCGTACAGTGCTCAACAAATAATCTGAATTTTTTCTTTTACATTATACCCATAAAAGGAAACTAAGTTTGTACACCGTACCAACTTTTCCTGTACCAAAAATAAGGGCACAAACGAGCTGTCGTGCAAATTTAATCAGAACTCTGTGTGTTGGTCCTTATTAACCTAATTATTTCAGGCATCCTATGAGATTCCCGAAATAATTGTACCTAGTCTGGACTTGTATGTGTTTATTTGCCTGCCTTTTGTTTGAACTACGCTTTAGGTTTAACTCTATCTTAATTATAAGATGTCCTCAAGTTTTTTCGACAAATTTCAACTTTATTTTAATAAATTATCTGAGCATAATAAGTTCTCGGCGTATTTATACAGTACATATTAAAATGACACATTTCTTTAATGGTCACCACAAAGATCAGAAAAAAATAATAAGTACCATCGTTTGGTACAGTTACATTTTAACTTATATGTATAGATATACATTTTATTTATTTTACAAGAATTATATAAATTAAATCCTTAAGGACGGCCCGGGTCCCATTAGACTTGAACACTGAAGTGAACTCCTAATATTTCTAAATGTACTGCAAGTGAGTTCAAAGGGATCCCGCCTGGGCTTAGTTCTAAGTGCCAAATTGAAGTTCTAAGTCGACTCCCCAATGCCTACAGCGGGACCCACAAACTATGTATTAGTAGTTACGATAAGTCCGATTTACTTTGTAGCTGACCCACTTCAATCTTGTACTAAAACTCATAAAGACCTCTACCGAACTGTTAAATTTATAGTGATCAATTACAACTCGTAGTCATGGATCTTAAAACGAACTAAATTTCAAAAGGACGTTCGTGTTAAAATATTTTATAGCTTCATTATCAGCAATTTTATTTTTATTGAATTATCCCTTTTATTGTTATGTAAAGGCTCCGAGTTTGTTTCGGGAACACTCTGTAATTTGACTACACGTAAAAATTATATTACATTATATTACGTATATTACATTTTTGACCTCTCTGTTAGATTGCACACATACATATTTGTGCTGTCTGGGAGAGCATAAATGATGCAAACAATTGATATTTAATAAGGAAACAGTAAATACTATAAATGTATATAGATTAGTAAATTAACTTTGTGTTGTACTAAGAATAATTTTTATTTTATTTCATAATTAATTTATTTTGTATTGTTTTTTTAAAATCGGTGAACGTATGAAACCCACTGTAATTGATAAGAGATCTACTTATGTATTTACTAATACAAGCAGTTTTATTCTTCTTTTATTCTAGAACGGTCCTTAATTCATAAATGCTTTTTTATTTTTTTCGGCAATTACATACCAAAAAGTTTCCAAAACGTTTTCTAAAATTATTTTTTTTGCGAAAAATTACTATCGTATTTAAAAGGTTTATATACGTATGTATACGTATACTGTAACTTAATGTTATTGTGCACGTTATTTTCATAAAGCCTTTTTTAGTTATTCGATAGTATTGCTAATAACTCTTTATATACTTTCTATATTGATCTTAAAAACAAGCGTACAACGAAAAAACAAAGAGGATTTTTGCCAGATGGCTAAACTTTTTTTATGCATCACCCACGGTACGTATTATTGGCTACATAATTGCTTCTAGGGAGCAATAGTTGTTGTCTTGCGAGCCCCATTGCAAAAGAGTTCGTCTAGAGCCATATATTACACGTGACTAATAATCGAAGTAAAATTGTAATAAATATTTCATTTCTACTTCATTTTCCACCATAGGGACTCAGTCGGACTACTTTACGGCCACTTTATTGTAGGGATCTAATTCAAGTTAAACCAAGACTTAGTTATTCTCGCAGTGTATCAGGAAGCACCATCTTGTTGAAAGGTGTACTCATTGCGATGTTTCAACGTTGGAATCGAGGGCACGAGACTTGTTTCCAGAATGTTTTGATATTTTATTGCATCAACAGTTCCTTCTACAAAATGTAGACGACCCAGACCTGTTGCTGACATGCAGCTCCATATCATAACCGATCCAGGAAACTTCACTTTTCTTTTGATACAATAGGTATGGAATGCTTCATCTTTATTTCTGATAACTTTTTTCCACACGTCACCGATCGATACCTCAAATTTAGATTCATCTCTCCATATTTCTTCACGCCAATGGCCTGCAGTCCAATTTTCATGATATTTAGCGAATTTCAGCCTTTTCTTTTTTTTGGAGAGGCGTGAGTAAAGGTATCTTTTTAGCAGTATAAAATCCAAAGCCCAATCGTTTTACGACCCCCTTGCAGGTATCCCCAGATACATCTGTGTGAATCATCTCTCTCCATTTCAAGGTAAGTCTTGATGGGGGGCACGATGATTTTTTCTAATGATTTTCTTTAAAACTCGATTTTCAGCTTCGCTATAGATTCGCGGCCGAAATTCAACCGTGCGTTTTTCCTGCGATGTTCGAGGATGGTCTGAACTGTCGATTTTGGTAGGGATAAGTCCTTGGCTATTTGGTAAACAGATTTGTCATTATCAAACTACAAATAATTATTTTTCGTACTTCGTCGGTAATAATTATTTTATATTAGGTTTACCGCGAGCTATTTTGTTTGAAAATAATGATAAAATTGCATGAAATTATGGTTTTTATATGTTTGGAAATGACAGTGAAGCATAATTTCACAGATTATTTCTATTATCTAATGGAATTTCTATCAATTTTCAACATAAACAGGTAGAATTGAGACATGGACAAACTCTTTTGCATTGATCAAGATCTAGACGAGCTATTTTCAGGTTAGCCTAGAATACATATTTTAGTAAAAGAAGTTTTTCTTTATAAGTGCGTGATTAACAACAATAAGATCGAGAATTTTACCTTGTACTATCTATTTTTATTTCAAAGTTGTTCTATGAAAACGTAGTAAAATTGAAAACAGGCAACCTTTGAAATAGATTAATGGTCGAACTCTTTTGCATTGGGGCTCGTGTAAAAGTCGCAGGCAATTGGTTGTATTAAACATTTAACTAATCTTCTAAGCTCTTGGTTGAATGGATTTGTTCAGCCAACCAGCTAGATGCTACGTTGAACAGTTAATTACTAAGCAAAAGATATGTGATTTCTAGATAAGGGTATTTTTTTTAAACGTGTTGATATCTTGCATTTTGCGTAAGCCTAATGAACAAAGTGAGCGTGGTGCGGGAGCACCCGGTGAAGCGCCATTGTGAAATTTAAAGACTATAATTCAATCATAAAACGTTCAACCAAACGGCTAGCTGTTTAGTTTGCTAACTTTTTTTTTGTAATTTAAATTTAAAAAATAATTAAATTTATAAATTTGACTACGCCCATGCTACATATGAGTACTTGGCAGTGGAACTGAACTCTCATAACATTTTTTAGCAACAGATCTTTAAAAAATTAGTAGGATATTTTGTTGCTATACAAGTTTTAAAACTGATCATCAAAGCATATTTAGAACATTCAATCACTTATTAGTAGATTAGAATTAGTAGGTAGGCTTTAGTGTAAAATAATGTAACTCAAAACAAATTTGACCATACTACTTTTATAAGTAATAAAAAGCTAAAACGAGTCATAATTTTAAATACTGTTTAAACTTATATTTCGTTGATTAACAAATTTTTTGAAACTTCTGAATATGAAAATGATTTGTATGTCCTATGCTTTCTTTGTCGATATGTACGAGTCGCAGACGGATGGTAGTATCCGACATTCAACTTAACATCTAGCCATTTGATTGATATGTTTTGGTTAGCTAATTATACTGTTGAATCAATTCGCCATTATGCACCATAATTCGCCATACGTTTTACCTATGATCCTTTCTTTTTAACTGTATTTACATTTTGTTAAATTTTCCTCATTTTGCTATATATCATTATTTTGTTTACCTTCATTGACAATCATGTCAACGCATTTTTTTAATTACAGCTAAGGAAGCTTCCTAGCCATTTAAATCTGCTACACACACAATTCTCACAACTTTATTTTATGTACAAGTATATATTCCTGGCTGGTCTAATTTTGAAACTTCAAATTACGGTACCAATTGAATGCGAGCCTGGCTATTTAAGCTGAGGGCTGGCCTTAGAACGGCAGTATATTGCAAGCAAGGATCTAATCAAGAAAGAACGTCTACTACAAGGGTCTAGTAATACCACCAAGTCCTCTGCAGCTGATGAAGCGTTCGACAGATGCTGCCTGATACCGATGCTGCCTACTACGGAAGCTGCCTGTGTAGATGCTGCCTGCGCCAGAGTGCCAGCCGGCACCCGAGCGTTCTCGCCGTCAAATCCTTCGTGGCGACCCCTTCAAGTCTATTCAATAAAAACCATTACGACGTGACAACTTTTGATTAAGCATAAAAGTATCCAATGAAATTGATTTTGGTCGAAATCAACATAACTAACAATACTAACGGTGAATAATTGAAAACTGATGGCTTAGTAATTTTGCGTTTTATTAAAAAAAATCAAAATATGTTTATTTGAACTGGCATGGTTTACGGTTTTGAGATAAAAACACCTCAAAATTATTAAAAACGATAAGTTTTTATTATTATTAATAGTCTGTTTTCGATTTATTAGTCTTATAAGAAAAAGCTTGGCTCACTTATTGCAAAATAAATATATTTATAACTATCAATAAGATGTGGTGGATAGATAAGAGCCATTTTAGTTAAATCAAGTTTATTAAGTTAGAGAGACAAGAGGAATTCAGGAAACGTCTTGGGCATGTCTGCTGCTGACAGGCTGACGGTTAACACAGCTATCAGTAAACCTTATCTACTTACGATTGCGTAAAAATGGATTGCATTAATATTGAAGACATTGATTGAATGAAATATAAAAGAGAAAATTAAAATATTTGCAGCAACAAATTTTATATTAATAACATTTTCGGACTATTATATACACTCAAAGAAAATGTTCTTCATAAGTAGCGGTCTGTTTGGTGTGGAGGTAAGTACCCTTGCCTACCATGCCAGAGGTCCCGGGTTCAAATTCTGGTAGAGGCAGATATTTTTTGATATTTCCTTTCTAGTTACTGATGTGTGTGTGTATGTTTATTTAAGTTTATTTCTTATATTTATATATATATATATATAAATATATATATATAAAAATCTATGTGTGTTTATACAACGTTGATAAAAGCGATAGGCATTAAATGAAATCACATATACTATAAGTGCCTACTGTTAATCCGAAACTATTAAAAAAAAGTTTACGAGAAGTAAACGAAAAACAATTTTTTCAAAGAACTTAAATAGCTTAATAATTAAGTTAAAATGTAAAGATCCTTTGTTGACTGACCTGTCGCCACCTGCGTAACAAATTGGCGACGTCGCATTTGAATCACATAGCGCGTGCGGCGGCGGGCTCGACGGCTCACACACCTACATAGCGAAGCGCCCGGGTTTGATGTGGATGATAATGTAAACATGTGGTGTAGGTAACGTTGGACGGTATGATCAATAGACATAATAAACAATTCACTGTAACACTTACACATTAAATCTTCAATTGTTCGAAATGTCCGCCGTTTGCAATAGTACACAAATTATAACGAAGTATAAAATTGTTATTTAATCGTGCAATAAGTTCATTTGTTGTTAAACTTTTTAATTTATTAAACGCTAAAATAATCCGATTCTTAAGTTCCTCTAAGGTATTCACGTCTGTCACGTACACTTCACCTTTCACAAACCCCCAGATAAAAAAGTCCATTGAAGTGAGATCCGGGGACCGTGGTGGCCACCGTACTGGTCCAAATCGACCAATTCCACTGCTGTCCAAACATTTCGGTGAGTCGCTCTCTGGAGGACATCACTGAATGTGGAGGAGCTCCGTCCAATTGGTACCATAAATGCCGATGATTGGCTAGTTTTTCGGTTTTTAGGGTAGTTCTTCGGTATAATCAGCAACGGGACCGGATAATATCTTCAAAAATTTTACCACGTTAAGGGTGCCGTGTATGCCAGCCCACACATTAACAGAGCAGCCAGCGGTACTGATGCTCCGACTCCCGAATCATGCGTGGATTTTCAATACTCCAGTAGGAGATTTTGTCGGTTCTATATGCCATTGCGTGTAAATGTGCTCTCGTCGGTCCACATGACATTTAATAAAAAGTTCGGGGCGTCAGTAACTTTGTCAAGTATCTACTGGCAGTAAGTACGCCTGACTGGCAAGTCTCTTCTTAAAAGGGTTTGAACTTTTTTAAATTCGTACGGTTTGCGTTTGTTCCTTTTTAAAATGTTATGCACGGTTCTATGGCAAACTCTAAGCTAGCGTGCGGCTCTATGCAGACTCGATGTGGGGTTGCGGTCAAAATAGTCAAGAATCTGTTGATCACGCGCAGCAGGTATCTGCCGCGGTGGGACTCCCTCCTGATGCGCTACTAATGGTTTGTTTTCCCGTGCCCATTGCACTGCCAATACTATGGTGCGAGCGTTCCGTGCGGCTGTCTCCATACCTTTCTCGATAAGTTCGCAGAGCTAGAGCTGCAATTTCGTTCCCCGTAGATTAAAATCATGTCAGTGTATTCTGACTTGCGGATGTCTTACGTACTTACAAAATAATTCAAAACTACTCACAAAACGAAACCCAAAATACTCAGTAACGTGTCCTGTCACAAAAGTAAAACTAACACTAAATAAATTCCGTGTCCTATCATAATAAAAACTTAACAACATTAGTCAATGGGACGCTTGAGCGACCATAATCTGTGCTGAATTACTTTATAACAATTACTTTACAATATCTTGTTATAAAGGTATGTTATTTAATACGAGGGAAAAGAATTTTATAAACATCCTTGTAAATGGTATTAAAAAGTAGAGTGGTACAGACATACTTTATTGCTGCTCGAGATTTGTTATTACAATTTTTTATTATTTGTAGAAGACAAAGGTTCTCCTAACTTGTTGAAACAATGTAGGATAGATTAGATTCGCAGCAATCTTAAAAACCATTTAACCCGCACGGTTTCTCAAGCTCTGTACCACGACAAAGCTGGCTACAGTAAATACGAGAAAGAATTTTTTGCTCTAAATGAAATGTTGAATCTGACTAAGATTTTGGTTAATATTCCATGATTTTATGTAATATTAGGTCATTGAGCAACAACACATGAAATTGGCGTTTTGTAAGGGAGGAACATAAAGTCAATTAAAAAAATATATACATTCATCTAATCAAAGTACCTATGTACCATTGCAATGCTATCTTTGCACTTTTGCCATCTCATAGGTAGTTCATTGATCCCTTTAATAAAAAAAACCATTCGGACGGAAATCAATAAAATCTTTGAAGGCGGTTTGGACTGCCCCGACAAACTTGAATTTTTACCCTTGCAAGAAGTTATCCAAATTTTAAATAAAATGTAATCTGTTGGAACAAGGTCCGGGGAGTAAGTTGGTTGTCTTAGACATTCCAGTTGAAGCTCCTCTAATTTTATAAGCCGTCTGTTGTGCAGTGTGTGGTCTTGCGTTGTCCTGATGCAGCAGTGGCCTTGAGCGATTGACCATCCTCGGTTGTTTAGGAGCTAGCTTTTCCATAATGGTTTGCAGTTGCTGAAAATAGACATCTGCCGTAATCTTCTAGCCAGATTTAAGAAAGCTGTAGTGGACGACATCGGCACTAGTCCACCAACGCCTACATGTAATTTTTTTGAGTAATTTTTACTTGGGGCAGAATTTGGCTGGTTCGCCAGGGTCCAACCATTGCGATGAGCGTTTTCGATGGTCGTACAGGATCCACTTTTCATCACAGGTAATTAATTATTCGATTTAAAATCCTTTCATTATTGTGCCGGTTGAGTAATGTAACACAGCAGTCAACGCGCGTTTGTCGGTTTGTTGCACACAATTGATCTTCCTAATTTGCTTCAAGTGGATTAAAACAGTTTTGTCACTAACACCGCAGCCTACAGCTAACTCGGACGTGATTTGCGCTGGATCCGTATCCACAATAACCTTCATTATCACCTTTGGTATCCAGTCGTCCACGGGGCCTGTTCTGCAGTTCGAAATTTCCAGAACGAAAACGCACTGTTTTTTCTTTTGTGACACCGGCGCCATTGATAGTATTAATACTTTGAGACGTTTCTTCAGCACTAGTGTCACGGTGGAACTCGTACTCGTAAATTACGCAACATTAAAATTTTTCCATTTTGTAAACTAATAATAAGTGACACAAAGAAAAATCCAAAAGAGAAAAAAACTAATGAATTACGGTTTTCGACACACAAATGCGTGAGTAAATAGCTGTAAAAAATTTGGAATTATACGAGTATTTACTATATATTATATGGAATTCTTAACCAAAGAGGAGTTAATACAGATCAAAGTGGCCAGTACGACAAAACAACAATTTCATCTTCAAGGACCTTAATATTTGTGATCCACTTTAAATTTTTTGATGACATTGACTCAGAACAAAAACACCTATCGATTTATTCTTATCAAACTGTAACAAAAGTTAAAAAAAATTGGAATAAATCATTATTTGGCATTGAAGTTTTGGAAGGACGTTTGTACTAAAGTAAATTTAAATAACTAGTTCAAAATGTTTATTTGACCATTTATTGCTATAGGAGCAACACGGAAACAGTACGAGTAAGTATTGTTTTCGCTCCATAAAACGATAAAACTGAGAAGTGGACACATCTGCTGCTACTTTTGGAAGCTTTAGTACGGTTGGTAGTAAAGCTTATTTTATGCTATGCAATTTGGCGATAAATTATAGTAAACAGACATTAGTAAAATTAATTACTTAAATAAAGCTGGTCATCAAGATTATTTACATTCTTTAACGCCAAGGTATGTTTTCTCAATTATTAAGAAATAATTACGAAAATATGGTTTTCAACAATAACTATGTGAAATATTTAAATAATAATTTTAACCTTGCATGACCAACATTGTTAATACCAATTTAAACATTCGAACCTAAATATGTTGATAATCGATGGGACCTCATAAAGGAAGCATGAATTTTTGACAGTGTCGATTGGTTACACAGAAAAGTGAATTCAAGGTTTAAACGATGACCTTTTAATGTCCGTCGATGGCCTCGGGTGGAGGTTTACATTAATATAGAACTGTGAATAGAGATAAATTTATTGAAGGTTTTACGTTTTTAATGAACTATGACGATCAGCTGACTTAAGTACGCGGAGGTTCCACTTTAAGTTTCGAGCAACAGTTGAGAGGACCGTAAGGGGACTGCGCGGGAAGAGGGGCTCAAAATCAATATTAGAGCCCGGGCCTGCCCCGCCCTCGCGCCAAAATATTTTACTACGTTCACTTTGATGTGTGTGGCCCCTATGGCCCCGTGCACGGCTTTTTTTGGAACAACCCGGAAATTTATACGAAAAATAGTTGCCTGGACAGGTTTCTTTAAGTAAAACCTTGCGTGCCGTTTGAGTAACCAGTCAAACGAAAATTTAGAAATAATCGAAGATCGAATATTATTTGCTCCTTCTATTTATTAAATTTCAAGTTAAAGTTACGTTTATGTTGATTTCGACGAAATCTTTTTCCTGTTTGGAAGCTGTCTAGAATTTCAATTATTCAAAATGAAGCAAAAGCTTTCAAAAACATTTTCCATGTTACTTTGAACAAAAGCCCGATAAAATGGGACCTACTGTTGCAATTTCAAATTCAAACCCTGTCAAACCTTTCAAAACTTTTGAAGCGTTCATTTTAAAGTTCCAAGTTTTTGTGAGCCATTGAACAATTTGGCGCCAAATGCGCACTCACTATTCGCACTTTATGTTTCGCACACTTCAACCATATTGCACTTATCCAGCAAGATAAAACTAATATAAATCCTTGCACATAGATTGTATGAAACTGGTTAGGTCGTTACAATGAAGTAAATACGAGTATCATATAGTTTTTTACATCATATTTTTTAACGAGAACCGACTTAGAACCTAAAAAAATATACATAGAATATTTAATTGTAAAGATTTTGGTAAACCAAATCCTTTGGTATCTTGTATGTTATAGCCAACTATTATATGTGCAGACTAAATAATAATTTTATTAATATATCTTTGTCCGCGAAAATTTTGTATAATTGCGCTATCCTAAATGTTGGTTGTCAGCAAAAATGAAGTAAGAGATATATTTTACCAAACTGATACAAATCTTTATGGTACCTCTATCTACTCTAGCTGAAAAAACGTGAATTTAACTTGATTTGTTAAATTATGATATTGTTAGAAAATATGGACGTTCTTAATACAAATTAAATTTAAAATGATTCTTCAACTTAATTCAAATTTTTATTGTGTTTTATATAAGACATAAAAATTTATCTTTCTTGTATTCAAGAAGTTGACCATATTCTCATAATAAAGTCCTGAAAAAAAGGCCTGAACGAGTGTAAATCACTCACTAGGCAATTTTGTTCCTTGCTAAATCAATCTCTAGAGACGGATCTGACACTTTTGGACCTTCAAGTCAATTCAGGTTAACTTGATTCGTCTTATAATTCTGAACGGCAGGTACTTTGGAACGAAAGCGTAATTTGAAACTAACCGAAATGTTATTTGAAACGTTTCGCTACTCTCTGCTTAAGCACATAAGTACAATAAGTATATAATAGCAATAAGTACATAACATTTAGCTAAAAAAGTTTAAAATTGTATCTGTATAATTTTATTTTAAGTGTTTTACAAGGTAAAGTAAACATTTTATTATTAATACACTTATTTGTATTTTCAGGAAAAAAAAGATCTCTTTTACTTTTGTTTAAATTCACCACAGCTGATTTGAATATACAGTGCGTACTTTTTAATGCTGATAAACTCATAAGACGTTTATTTTCCAGGTCACGTATTTCTAAAATACATTTGCAATTTTAATATCATAATTTATGATAAGTTTTAACTTATTGGTTCTAGAAAAAAATTTGAATTACTTATTTTTAATGCAAGTATCAATACGTGTTAAATTAATTATCTTAAAAATAAGCTGCAAATGGTTTACATTTACTATCGGTTAACAGAGACCAATAAGAGGAATTCATTTACCCAAGATAGTAGGCTTCAACTTTGAAATACTTAAAATGTAATCGACCAAAATAGTAATACAATCTATAATTCATCACTTATTCAATGTTTGTCTCATCCATGTAATTGAATAAGAAACTCAAATAGCTGATGCTACGAGCGTAGCATTTCTTCTATGACGACTACGATGCCTTAGCCGTACGTAAAACCGTAGCACCCCGCACACCCTAGCTACGTGAAAGCGAGTAACATAACTCAGAATGTTTTGCTTCGGCTCTGCTAATAGTAAGTTACAATTTACCACGATTATAATATATTGTTATGCTTACAAAGTTTATAATAAATGTACATTTACCTGAAAAAAAGTATTTTCTCTCGGATCTACTTTTTTATCTTCAAAGAAAAAGCAAAAATGAACTCAAGTTCATTTAAGTGGCTATCGGGCTCAAGGTTATCATTAATGTAATACTGAAGGATTAATAATGCTTTTCGCGCCGAAAGCTTAATTTTCAAGAGCTTTTTACTTCATTAATTTGAATAGCAGATCCATCTGTTTTATCAGTACAACTTGTGAATTCCGTGACCGTATAAATACGAAGTTTTTTAAATATACATCGTCTTTTACTTGTAATATATGTGATATTCAGTAGTATGTAATTTTACATTATAGCAATCAAAGAAGTCTTTGTCTAATATGTCTTGAAAATCTGTATGTTTTTTGAAAATCTGAATTGTTGATGATCAGACAACTTGATAAAACTTCTCATTTTACATTGTAAAATAATAATTTTCTTTCTTTAATTGTTGCATTTATAGAATTTATATTCCAATTCTTTAATTATTGCAATTAAAGAATTTATATTTTTAAACTTCAACAAGGATTTTAAGTAGCTTCCCACTATTCATTGTAGGAATTCATATAATCGGCTCCTGAAGTAGAACCTCTTGAGTAGTAGTGAAGCATCCCCGTTTTCATTTTTACTTTCTGTGTGATGAGATGCAAACAAACTTAAACTATCTATTACTGTTTCTAGTACAATTTTTTGAATGAAATCTATTTCGCATTTGACACCCACTTAAATTGTCCACAGCGGCCTTATTTATTCCACATATTAGACTCACACAGCTAGTGAGGTGCGTGCTATCAGGTTAGTAGTGGGGATCAAAGCTTTGACAAACTTAAAAACTCTTCTATCCAACTGGTTATTTTCAACGCAATTGGTATTGCTATTTGAAACGTATTGAAACCTATCCAAAGGTTTTGAAAACGAGGTGGAACGATGTTTTGACAACGAAAGTAATAAGGTAGACTCGTGAATAATTTACCGACCTCCAGCCCGTAACGGTTCGTAGCCTTGAAATAATTTCTCAGTAAGCAATCGTATCGTGTTTTCCATGTAAATGTTTGCACAGAATAAAATTGGTCTGCGTCAATTGCTAATATTGTTAGAATGACATATCATTGAGTGTCATTTTAAAGATGGTTTCGACATTATTTATTTAGGCTATTACAATTCAGAACATACAGCATTCATTATACCCGTATTCATAAACAAGTAAATTACTAAGTTCTTATATCACAAAATGTTAATTGATAGATTACTGCACAAAAAGGAGACGTTTCTCAATTCATAAATACAGAAAATGACGACTATTTTTTGGCTAAGAATTTATTCAATTAAAAAAAAAAGCAATTATTTTTACTGAAGGAATAAATGAAATTTAAAAAAAAACTTAAAAAAAGAACTTGACTATAAAAGCTTCATAAAATTTTAAAAACGAAATCCTTGCCAGTGCACAAATAAATAAATAAATGATAAATAAACGGCTTCCTTGTTTTCAAAAGAAAGTTTCCTGTTTCATTTGAGTTTAATATTAAAAACATATAAAGGAACAAATAAGTTTTTGGACAGCAACGGACATAAAATATGAAAGTGATAAAGAGATTTTACGTTTTATTATAAAAATTTACGCAAATTATTAATTTACTTTTAAATAGCATTACTGGTAATTTAAATCAGATATGACAAATATTTGAGGCTCTGTCAGTTTAACTTAAATTTTAAACCGAAACTTAAGAGCGTTTATACAAAATCGTGCAATTTTAGGAGTTTTCAGTGTTCGTTTCCGATCAAAATATTACACGTATGCATCGAAATATGAATTGAAATTATTTGAAATTTCATTGTTTAAAACAAGTATTGAGAAACTTTTCATTTCTTCAGATAGTTTTTTAGTAGGAATTCATTGTTCATACACCTTTTCTTGTAATCCGACAAAACATGCGTACTTTGCCGTTCGATAAATATAAAATTTTTAATTTTAAAGTTTTAAATAAATAATTAACTTACAAGATAATTAACAGCCTTGGAGCTACTGGGAAGATCTTCGTTACATTCGACTATAGTAGTCGCTGGATGCTCCTTGTTCATAGAGATTTTTAATCTATAAAACAACATCGAAAATGACACGATTGACCTAATTGCATACCTTCAGTTAACATAATGAGCTTAAGGTGAAGAAGGTGTATATATTCCAATTTTAGCACATAAAGTTTACACATTTTAATTAAAAGTCTGAACTTTTAAGTACCCAGTAAAATAGTAATCATTGTCACTAAAGTACGCCTTCTCATGGTAGCGTCGGGTGAAGGGTCGCTCACTTCCCTCTAATATGGTTGAGGAGGGCGATGGCTGTATCCCGCGTTAACTCGCGAACGGGTGCCGTTGAGGGTGTTCGTCGTTTGGATACTTGGGGGGAGGGAGACTCGCCAAGCTAACAGATGCAGATAAGAATAATTTTGTGTAGACATAAATAGACTTTGTAAATTTATTTTGAAAAAAATATACCCGTTAAGTTTCTTGCCAGTTCTTCTTCACGAAGGTTTTTTCGAACTGGTGGTAGAGTCATGTTTTACTTGACGTCAATAAGAATAAGTAATCGTCAATGTTAAAAATAAATATTTCATTTAATTAAATATTTCATTTCATGTCATCAGTCTATTTAGTAGCTCTAGTCATTTTCAATTTGGTATACGATATTGCACCTTAAGTGAGTTCCAAATTAAAGTTTGTCACTGTATTGTATAATAATAAATAATATTTTTTTCACCTAATTTTATTTATTTTTATTAAGTAATTGCTCTTTTCTTAAATCATAACTACCATAACAAACGTCTATATATTAATAACATCAGTCTCTTCGTTTAGCCCTTATTGTACCCCAATTTTATTTCGTTTGATATTATCCTTACCAGGTATTTAAAAATCTTACTTTGCAAAACATAACTCAACTAATAAATAACATAAATTTATAATTCTTTAAATCAAAAGTAAACTATAATAAAGCAAAATAAATCAAACATATTTGAAAAAGTATTAAAACCTATGCGGACGCGCTACTTGACGGCCAGCGACTGTATCATACAGCTCTGCAGATGTGTGCATGTGACGGATGCGTGTGCGTGTTGCAGTTTACCGATTCGGGAGAGCGTTGATTTGTATAAAGGCTCTTAATAGATATAAATGACATTCTGGAAATACCAATAGCATAATAAGTGGATTGTATACATTATTATTAGTCGCATTAAACCCAAACAGGTCATGAGAGTGTTTCCTACAGAATCCTTAATTTCAGAAATCAACAATAACGTTGCTAAATTAACGAATTCTGTGTTTAAAACTTATTTGTTTATTCCATTGTTCCATTTATTGCATTTGTTCACTTCAAAATAGATCAACCCCAAAATACCAGTATCCGATGATTCGTTATCTGAAAGGACAAAGGGAAAGATTTAAATATAATAAAACTTTGATGTTCAATAAAGAAGGTTTCTCCGACGTCACGTTGTAAAAGACGTTTTATATAACAATTCTGCCTCAGCTGACCCCAATTTAATGCGAAATTTTAATCTGATCGCAGAACGTATTTATTGCCGATTGAAGCAAAGGATAATTACTGTTATTTGCTTATGTTGTACAAAATTGGACTCTTAATTTAATAATAAATATAGATCAATTTGCAAGTTAACTAGCAGTTCTAATTTGAGCGTTGTTCAAGCTCGGTTTCAGGTTTAATAAAAATCTTACCTAACAATCATTTCAACGTTCAGACGGCTAACACAAATCGAATTGATATTCAAAAGTTTGCGGAAACATTTACTTTTCCTAGAAAAAACTGAAGATTTACTTGAAAATTGACATATTTTGGTATAGGAATGATAAATGTGAGTTTTGCTTAAGAATAATATATCTTCACACTGTAAAATTCATTATATTAAAATACAAAATATTCCATCAATATTTTCATAAAATTGTCTGAAACAAACCTGTAATCTCTAGAGAAAATATCCTCGAAGATACTTATGTATTGAAAGTTATTTACGACTTGCATTCTATTTCTCAAATGTAAAACTCCAGATATTCTCGGAATATATGTACAAGCTGAAATTATTCCTTGTTAATTGATTTAAATATGACAATACAATATAGACATAAATTTGATGTTTAATATAATACGCGTTGTTATTACAGCATTTCAAATAATAACCTATTTATTTCTATAAATATTTTACATGAAATACCAAATATATAATTTTACTGAATGTTACAGTACCCGGTCCAAGAGAGGCTGTGACGTCCTTAAACAAGACTTTTATATCCTTTCAGCGGAGACGAGAAATGGGTTTGCACGTGATGTGATAGACATTATGAATCTTTGAATGAAAAAGTCTTTGGAGATGCAGATTTTTAAATGTTCACTGTGATGGGTTCGGTACAGTTATTTATTATTTATATTCTTAGAGGAATCGTTGTAGTCGATGTATCAACATTTATAAAAAAGACAAGTAGTCTTCAGAAAGATTTGCTTGAAAAGCATATAAGCATGTAAAGAGTAATTAGCAGGATAGATATCAATTATTTCACAACATTTATAACTTGTGAGATATATTTCACACAATTTAATCTATATATTCTTCGATTACAAGGTATTTACTTTTATTTTTTATAAAATGAAATTATAGTTAGGTTATTCTTAATTGCGTTTTTTTTAATTTCCTTTCACAATTCCGTCTCACATCTACAACATCCCCAATAATTTAAATATTATATAAAACTCTACTTCCAATAATCAACTCGCGAATAACAATAAACTAAACGCCGATGCCAGCGCAGCATTCATACAGGCTTGGCCCAGATACTGATAAAAAACCACATTGCCACATACATAGCTGTATCTAATAATCTAATAGTAGACCTCTTAATCCTCAAATGTACGAGTCCTTCTACACATTGAGAATAGTCGTACACATTTGTTTGAAAAATTAAATTATATTGCGTTCTAGGTTAGAAGAATTTTAAAACCTTTGGAAATATTCTCACCTTGATGTTTCAGACGAGACCTGAGACCTCTAGATTAGCTGTCGAGAGTTCTTGCATCTGAGCTACCAAGACAGCTCAAATTAGTTCGTTATTAGAAAAATGTTAAAAATTAAACAAACTAACTTGAAGACCCGTAACTATTAAAAGGTTAAAATGACAGTAGGTACTTATAATAGGTCTTTACCTATGAAATTGCCGTTTTTCACGAAATAAATGAAGCGTAATTTTTTTATATATTTTTTATTTCTATTAATCAAAATAATCACCCATGCAATCAATGCATCTTTGCCAACGCATTGGTAGCTTATTGATGCCTTTCTTGAAGAAATCAGCTGGACGGGAGACAACAAATTCTTCAAAGGCATTTTGTACTGCCTCTCGGGTATTGAATTTTTTTCCCGCCAAGAAGTTATCCAAATTCTGGTAAAAGTAGAAGTCTGTAGGCGCAAGGTCTGGTGAGTACGGCGGATGACGGAGAACTTCCAACCCCAACTATTGTAGCTTGGAGACCGTCTGCTGTGCAGTATGAGGTCGCGCGTTATCGTGCAGGAGCAGTGGAGCCGAACGATTGACCAAAGCTGGTTGGAGACGTGCGAGCTTCACCATCGTTGTGTTCAGTTCTTTACAGTACACATCTGCAGTAATGCTTGTCCCGTTTGGCAAGAAGCTGTGATGAATTACACCCGCGTTAGACCACCAAACAGTGACCATCACTTTTCTAGGGGTAAGTTTTCGTTTAGGGCATTGTTTGGGTGCTGAACCAGGGTCCAACCAACTTGCTGAGCGCTTACGATTGTCAAACAGGATCCATTTCTCGTCACAAGTAACAATGCAGTTCAGAATTCCTTCTACTTCGCGCTGGCGGTCATTGAGTTCGTGGGGTACCCATTTGTCAAGCTTTTTTACCTTGCCAATTTGACGCAAATGGACCAATATTTTTTCGATGCTAAAGCTTCCACAATTGCCTTTAATTCGTCATTGTTGACCAAAGTTTTCGGACGACCACGTGGTTCATTTTTCAGGTCAACATTTCCAGAACGGAAGCGGGTAAACCAATAACGGGTGGTGCGTTCGTTTGTAGTGTTCGCTCCGTAAACGTCGTTGATGTTGCGTGCCGCTTGTGCCGCTTTGCTGCCACGACGGTACTCATACTCCATAATTACTCGAATTTTTAACTTATCCATGATGACGAAAAATGTTCGAATGCGTTGAAACCAAAACACTAACTATTAAACAAATGACGATTTTAGAAAAAGAATTCCATGTTTGTCAAATAAAATTAATTAGAAATTAGAATTATCAGTCAAAAAAAATTATTTTCATTTGAAATAGCCAGTACGGCAAAACGGCAGTTTCATAGGTAAAGACCTATTATTACTAAGTAGGCACGTTTGGGTGTGAGGAAATGAATGTCGTAAATAGAATTTTATTATCATGCTACCTAGGTATTTTTAAAGTTTTGGATATCAGTTTACCTACAGTCTTGCAAGGGTTCTCCTCTTTGGTTAAACATTCTTTAAGTATACTTTAATGCCATTATATTTATTGAATTTTGAATGTTTCCGAGCTAAAAGCATAACCGCTAATACCGAGAAAAAGTGTTGAGAATAGCAGTTTGATTCGAAAATTGTTAGTTACCCGGAGTATATCGGTTTTGCATTCTTAAGATTCCGTTTTAAATATCAACAAAATACTCAATTATAAATATCATAAATAATTACAATTTCGTTAAATTTTTTTATCATTATTCAACCTAAAATAATCGCTGATTGAGAAATATATTTTGTAAGAATTATCCATGATAAGAATGATAAGCAGTTTCATAATAGACTTGTAAGTAAGAAAGCAAAAATCAAATGTTTGTTGCGCTAGCGTTCTAAAGGAATGCAGTTTTATTACAACCACTAAAAGTGGGTCAGTTTAGTACGAGGATAAAATTACGGCTACATTTTAGGTCTTCCGTTGATGTTGTCAATGATTTATACCACGCGACGCCATTTTATAGCGCTTTTATCAAAATTAAATTTGAAATATAAAAACAATGTGCGAATATTGGGGAATTTGTATTTCTTTACAAAGATTTACAGATTTTAATCATAAAAAGTATAGAGTGAAGTATATTATATTGGTATTATTTTTGGTTGCTTGATTATTACTAAAATAAATAAAATAATGTTATCTAAGGTTATGGTATAAATCAGAAGTAGGGTACTATTTAAATATACTTTAATTAGAGATAAAACATAATAGGCAATGAAGCAGGCGGTTACAATAACAAGTATGAAACCAAGGTGATAACAGTTAATCACAAAGATTTGATTGAAAAAATACATATACTGACTAATTCATTATTCAGAGCAATTTAAGGCCGAGCTGTGACTCGGCCGATATTCTTTTTCATTGCCATTGCATTTATATCTCAAATATAAACGAGATTTCAGGGCGTCTCAAATTATAGGCTCAAAGTTATTCACTTTTTATTCTTAATAGTTTTAATTGAATGAAAAGTACTCGTTAACTTTCATTTAATGATTTACTATAGAAATATCTAATCAAATAACCTAAGCATTTCTATATTTTAAAGTTTTGCGTTTCAAGGTAATAGAGTTCAAAACTCTTAAAACCCTTTTTTTTCTTTTCTTTCTAAACAATCTTTTAAAATTGTAAACCTAACTAACACACAGACTCTCATGCAGGCACTTACCAGCTTTCTCGAGAAGTGCCTATAAACGTAAGTCAGGCTTTTTAAACAACTTCTAATAGGATCGCCTTGTATGGAAAAGGTAATAAATACGCTTTTGAGGTTCTGAGTGAAAGCAATCAAAGGCAAAACGTTTTTCTATTATATATTATTTTATTTTTATGATAAGAAGCACGTTCATGCATTTCTCTTTTATATTTACATTCCTTGCTTACGTTCAAAGCTATAATGGTCGTTTTATAATATTTTCTAAAAACGTTGACGAATATAAACAGATTACTAAAATAAAAAGAGTTTGCAAAATATATAATTGAACATCATTTGCAATAAGCATATTACTATTAGCATGTTATTTTGTTTAAAATAGATGTTAGATAAAAATTTTGAGTCGGTGTATAAATTTCTGTTCTGTGAAACCCAAAGCAAATTGTTGTTTTCATTTGTTTTAAGCAATTTACAAACATGCTCATGTAATCCTTGTATGCAGATAACGGCGGCATTCCAATCACTATACCATCATAAAATTTTCTTAAGCCCATAAACTGAATTTCAGAGGTACGCTCCATCTACAAAATTTATATTATCAGACGAGTCTAAGTAGGGATTTGTGGAAATCCAAATCCCGAAGGGAATAAAATAGGGTGACCAAAAATTTCCAAATTAAGCAGTCAAGAAACTGGTCTAGTCTAATATTTCTTTTTTATTTGAATAATTCTGTTTTAATATTTGGATATGTAATTATATTTTAGAGCAACACGGCGCGAAGTAGTTTAAAAAAAGAAAATGATTGAACATAATTAGGAAAATGAAATTCTTTATTAAATATAAAGTTATTTTAGTACGAGGTATTTGGACAAAATGAAAACTTACATTTTACGGCATGTTAATATCATTATGCTACATTGCACTCGGGCACCTATTGTATTTACTTTCCTGTAAATAAAATAGGTGCCCGAATGAAGGATTTTATTTTGCTATGACGTTTTGATAATTAAATTCGCGCAATTTAAACTCTTGAAGTAGGTTTTAGGCAGTAAAAGACATTAGTAAATTTAAATTTTATCAAATTAAATATTTCATGAATTCAATCTCTACACCCCAATTAAACATCGGAAGCACAAAATGTAATTCTGAGTTATGGCTATCAGTTAAGATGTATCTTGCTTTAAAAATAACTGTCGTCAGGAACCAAACGTATGCTACAATATTCAAGCAATCAGAACCAAGTCAAACACTTTAAAGTTGGACAAACATCAAAAGCACTTAACAACGGTGCATTTGTTATTTGGCAGCTAGCAGTGGTACGCAACAAGTGCCAGATGTTGCACTCCCAGCTGCGTGCCAACAATCACCTCGCAAATGACGTGGCCCGCACACCTTCACACATTTTTATGGTCTTGATTAATGGCTTCGTAAACACAATACTGGTTTACGACAATCGGTGACAGTAACAAGTTCCGTCTGATAACACCGGTGCAAACCATGACGCCGTCAAGGAAAAGATAAATTTGATTGTAGGTCGTACTCATTACCAAACTAATTAATTTACCATTAGTTAATTAAATTTTTGTATCATATAATAATTAAAAGATAGACATTAATGTGTTTATAAATGTCTATATAAAGCACATAATATTAAGTTGTACTAAAATACCAATTAAAACTTCCACTGTAATGTTTAGTAAAGTATTATGGAATTAATTTCATGTACTACATTCAATCAAAATTTTCAAATACCTAAATGTAAATGTTGCGGTAGTCGAGCCACAAAACTGACAACAACAAATTATTTTAGTGAACTAAAAGATTATACTGAAAGATTATATATAATGTTCAATATATTTGTTTGGTTATCTACGTATTATTTTGTTCAAATTCAGTGTGTAAGAAATTTTGTCTTTATATTTTCCTGGTAGAATTTGGATTTAAAAAGCTTAAGTGCTATATATACAGGTATCTTTTCATGCTTAATAAAAAATATCGGTTTAACTTTAAATTTTTATGATGAAATCATATAAAATCGCTTATTTATTTTAAATAGGTGTGCTTATACTTCATAGCCTAAAATAACAAAACTTTCTCTATAAAATTATTAACTTTAAATATTAATTAACTAATATAAAACCATGATATTATACAACATAGACTTGACAATTTTTTGTTGACTCTGAGCTGGATAACGTCTTTGATGTATATCGGCATAGATACTTAAATAAACTCCGTCTTATGGAAGAGTGGCGTCTTCTAGAGTTTCACGACCCGGTGTGGATCCCTATCCTTTTGAGCTCGAGTATCCATTTAAGATACACTCATAATAATAATATATGTATTGAATATTACGTGGGTTGTTGACACGGCTACTGAAAAAATATACTGCTGTTTTTTGTCCGACTTTATTTGCTACTGGCTTTCTATTAAAAATATATTATAGTACAAAACAGAATAAATTTAATTCTATTTACGCGAGAATCCTCAAAGGTTTGCAATTTGAGTCTAGAAATAGAATCAACAACAAAAACTTAATACTAAAAGCTACTTGATTATTTGTTCAAATCTCGATACAATTAATGGCAGCTTCTAAATAAATAAATTAATAGCCCCAGCGAAGTAATGAACCGGTTGAACTTGAGAAAATGGAATTCACACAGAGGCATCGCTAACCTCATTTAGCTGTTTAGCAGCGGTTGATCCTTTCGCTACAACAGCCTTTATTAATAGTAGTTTAAATTAATGGAATAAAAATACTTTCTTATGTTTTGTTTATCGAATGAATAATTCGAATGAGCAATATTCGAAACTATATATTTTGATAATGAATCGAAGACAATTTTTGGTCAACTACAAACTTAAAATATTCAACTTGTAAACATTTTATTAAATATTAAAAATAAAAGCTCTCCAATTTAACAAGAAACTTTCAGAAAACAAAAGCCAAGAGACGTTCTAAGTTTCAACGACTAAATTTAAGTACACTTCAGGAATTTCCGTCTGCTTAGAATCCCTAAATTTTAATTATAATTTTCCAACATTTTTCTCCAAAATTGTTTCAAAGGTTTGATTGTTATTATACTATCATGTTCTTTAATTATAGGATTCTGTGAATAATTGTTGAAAATTGAAAAGGGTTTGGTTGTATAGACATAATATGAATTGTTCAGATTAGCTCTAAAATGCGACATTAAATTAAGCAGGTAATTTTTATCGTGTGATGATTTCTAATGTGTTTTGTATTTTTTTGTTATTGCTACAAAAATTTTTTGATATAGTTGAGTAATTTTAAGTTCATGTGGCTTTTATTATAAATTAATTATGTTATATTTTTATATCTTAAGGGTTTTATGTTGTTCATTTCTAAATAATTCAAGTGTTTTTTAAACACCCAGTGAAAATCTTGACATTGTCCTTATTACATTTAAGGATTTTTTTGCAGACGTAATGTGTTAATTTTTCTTTTCCTAACATGCGTTCTTATTCAAATATAAATAAATTAAAAGTTTACAATTTACTTTCCAAATAGTTACAATTAACAATCCGGAAAATTCAAATTTCTGAGTTTGAAAACTCCATGGAACTAAGCAAACAAGTTTCCAGTATTAACCAATGACTGGATAGTAAACTACTTCCGCTGTCTGCCCACAATGACACGTAGCATTTCCTGGCCGCTTCCGGCGCTGTTCCGCTTGGCCTAAACAAAGTACAACCTTCCACCTCCTTGCTTGCCCTTTGCTGCCAATATACATTTTTACCGAACCAAAAAAAAGCAGATTCTAAATTACAATTCTCCGAAGTACTTGAAATTGTAGGTATAACATGACTTAAATCATTGTATGACTAAAACATTAAATGAATTACTCTTCAACTGCAGAAGTTGGATAATCTAGATAAAGAAAATGTTACGATAAGCCAAAAGTTTTTACACCGTAAGTTACACTGTGTCCGAACCCGTTAAATAAATTGCCAAATTTCTTACAGTCCCGCCTGGAGTATTATACATTTTAATAATAGACAGCAGATCTCATCTCGTTGCATCAAAACAATTTAAAATTATGAAGTATTATAATATTTAAATGAAATGGCTAATATTTATCTATTTTGATAACCACGCAGAATATTGTAGTTATGTTACTGTTAATATGTTTTCAAAGAATGATGAATATACACATCAACATGATCTAGGGAGGGACTTTATAGTTTAAATTCTTTATTAGTTACCATAAAAAGTTTATATACAGGTTGAAACCTGATTTATTCTATTTTTAAAATTAAAATTGTAAATAAAATAAACACAACAAAAAAACAAAACACGGTGACAAAACTATAAGTTATTCGTTTCGTAAAGGAAAATTAAAATTATTATTTTATTGACATTGATTATTGAAAATTTATAAGATAGTTTTTCTTTTTTATTTAACGTGCTCTGTGAGCCTTAAGAGTAATGTCATGGCGTCATTTAATTCGAGATTAAATGTTTCGAGCCGTCGACATCTTAGAAAATGGTGCTATTCAACGCGTCGTTGCCAAGGCCCTACAACCAGCCAAAACGTGATATGGATGTTGTGGTCACGTTATCGCAGTACAAGGGATGTGGCTGAACGGCACACAGGAAGAAATCGTATTATTATGCACAGAAGCGGTCTCCAAAGGACCGCTAGAAGACAACCCAATACTACAGCGATGTATCACTGCTGGTAAGCGACCAAACTATGCAAAGTGGGTTGCATGAAGTGAATCTACATCATGAATCCCATCAAGCATACCTGGGACATGTTACAATGAAGATCTTTGAGAGATTTCCCACCAAATTTGATGACGGAACAACAACTTTACAAACACTTGCAAAGAACATGGGACCTCATACCGCAGAAAGACATTTACAATTTAATTTTAATTATGAACAATTGATGCTGACGTGTTACATAACAACTTTATTTTTTACACAAATTTCCCAGACTTCGACTTGTTAAAAAATTCTATAGTATAAGCACAGAAAAGTGTCTTTTACACCTTAACAGGTTTGAATCGTCTTTTGATGATATTTTCTCTCTTATATATACTCTGTAAAACCTTTTAATAATCAAGTAATAACATAAATATATATCCTTTTATTTATTCAAAGCAATATGCAGTCCTTTTACAAAAAAAAATAAAGATTTGAAGTTTGTCCACGATATTAAACATGTGAGTCACTCAGAGTATGTCACGTTCGATTTCGCAAGTTTTTGTAAGAATCCTACCATTTCAAGATCATTCTTCATAACTGACAAAACTTTGACGCTCAATTGACGCTGGTCTTACCAAATTTCCCCCATTTAAAGGGAGTTAGTTTATTTGGTTTCACGTAACTCTGGTTCAAAATTCATCAAAAAAATATATATATAAATGACACGGGATTTCCAAAAAAGGCAAAGTAAGTATTATTTTTAATTTGTTGTAATATGTATATATATGTATATATAAATAAATATGTATATATATATATAATATGTATATATATATTTATATATATATATATATATACACTTACTTTTTCGTATTACTTTCTGTTACATGTTCCGTATTAATTTTTATTGCAAGTTATTGTGATATTGTAGCTTATTGAGGTTACGTTTTTTACAAAATGCCCACTATGTTAGTCACGTTTCGTGACTTATATAACATGACTAACATCTACTTGCAAAATAAAGATATATTAGGTCCTTAATTATGAAATTGGCGTTTTGTCTGTCACTTTGATCTGTATTAACTCCTCTTTGGTTAAGAATTCCAATTTCAAATTTATACAGCTATTTACTCACGCACTTGTGCTTCGAAAACCGTAATTCATTTGCTTTTTCCTCTTTTGGTTTTTTATTTGCGTCGCTTAGTTTACAAAATGGGAATTTTGAAATATCGCGTTATTTACGAGTACGAGTTCCACCGTGGCTCCAGTGCTGCAGAAACAGCTCGAAGTATTAATGGTGTGTGTGGCGGCGGCGTCGCAGAAGAAAACACAGTGCGATTTTGGTTTCAACGATTTGACATTCTGGAAATTTTTACCTGCAGAATAAGCCCCGTAGACGGCTGGAGATCACAGTTGATAATGAAGAGTTAAAGGCTATTGTGGAAGTGGAACCATCGCAAACCACGTCCGAGTTAGCTGTGGGCTGCGTTGTTAGTGACAAAACTGTTTTAATCCACTTGAAGCAAATTGGGAAGGAAAAAGTGATGACGGAAAATAAATGAAAGAAGAAATAGTAAAGTAGGTGGAAAAGTGAAAAATAAAGAATATAAAGCGCCGCAGAAAACAGATTATGAATGGAGATAAAGGACACTTACAAAAGTTAGTGCAAATAAAACAAGTTAAAGAGAAACTAAGACGAGAAAATCATAAATAAAAAAAAAGGTCAATCGACAAAAAGTTGAGATATTCAAACCAACCCAGGTTCGAGTTTCTCCAAGAAATACTCTAAAAAACTTCATTATTTAAAACCGAATATTTGGCTTACAATGCAGGTCAGTCTGGCAAAGAACGTGTAAAAAAAAAGGATGACAAAATAATGTGCTTTCGTAATCATTTTTAATAAACAAGTACTGATATAAGGACTAAAAGTATTTTGAAAAATATAGCTAGCAATGACATTGTAAGAAAATATCAAATGTTCACAGAAATATCATTCAAGTTAGAAGTTAAAGGCAGAATTCTTAAGACGGTGTAAGCTGAGATAACGCCGGGAAAAAAGAATGCCCCACTTCCAAAAACTTAACGAAACGTTTTCTTTTGAACACCATGCTCAAATTACATTCTCAATACAAAGCAGAAGACGGGAAAGCCCCTATACTTCATTTGTGCGACGTAAACCGTTTTATGTAGTCCACCCGAAACTGACCAACAGAGATACTTGCGTCTGTATTAAGCACTCAACTTGACATTTAAAGCCAATAAACTTAAATTTAGAAGATTAAGATTATCGACCGGGGTGTTTCTATTTTTAAAATTTTGATAACTGTTAGTTGCCATATTTGCCAAAGGTAAAAAATGCTATAGGTAAATATTAAGACATCTCTCAGTTTAAGACAAGGTAAATTTGAAAACAATTAAAGTTTCGACTGAATAATGCACTTCATTATTACTACTTATTTCATACACCTTCATTAATCATGTAAACTCGAACTTACAATAAATGTGACTCACATTCGTATGAAGACAAACACAGGTATAACACAAAACAGCTTAGTCACAATTTTGAGTATGTTAGTCACGAGTAAATGTTTTTGAAAATGGCATATTCTTTTGTATTTTAAGACATTATAATTATTTTTGAAGTTAATAAAGTAAAACTTCTAATTTCAAATCTGTCCGTTAAAAACTTGAGTTAAAACTAAGTAACAAAAGTTATTGTTAATAGAACATTAGTCATTATTTTGTGAAAAATCCGATCTAGATTATAGATAGAAAACTAATTTTGTAGCAATTGATGAAACTGTCTCAGTTCCTGTCAGCTATCTTGATTCGTTAGCGAGCAGCAGTCTGCCATTGGCTCTCATGGATTCAATTTCAACGCCAGGTATATGAGAGAAATACGAGTATAGTTGATATATTTTGTCTTCTTATATAACACTTTGATTGATAGAAAAAACTTTACTTTTTATGTGGCGAGAAGTAAGAAATTATTATTATAAACAATAATAAGATTATTGTGACGTTTGTCTCATAACCAAGATATTATTATTACACGAATATCAACTTAATTAAACTACAAATTTGTCATTCGTGTATTTACTTACTGTACAAGAACATTTTTGCAATAGCCTTTTTTTAATTTGTTTAAATTTTTTACTAAACAAATTTGTTTTTTTTATGTTGTTTAGGTAGTTAGGTGATTATACTTTTTTATGGACATGACAAGAGGACTACATGAATGCATATTTAGATTTGATGTCTGTTGCACAATTTGGTTCTTTCTAGGTGGTCTAAGAGGATATTTTGATGCTATGTCCGCACGCTTAGTGTATTATTTAGGGTGGTTTCTTAAGAATGTACTTATTTTAAAAAACATATAAGTTTGTGAGAATGTGAGAATTTTTTGATTTCGAAAGTGTTCCCTTCAGCTGTCCTTGGAGGGTATGTTCACAAGATTTCGCATGAGTCTTTTTGTGCCATAAAGACATAGGCTGCATCACACTGTTTCCCCACAAAATAATGCCGAAAGTAAGGCACGAGTGAGCATAGGCGTAATAAGTTATTAGTGTCGTTTTTAAGTCCAATGTTTTCCTAAATTCGAGTAAAATAATAATAATAATTTATTTCGGACACTTGATCCATATAAAGAGTTGGGTAACATTTATTTTTATTTTATTTTACATTACATTCTAGGTGGCAACTCTTCCAATGTTAAAATATACAGCTATCTACCTTTTCCTTTAATACTAGTAGAATACTGTTAGAGCTGTCATAGGTCAGGCGCATCAGTGAGGCGACCACTTTCCTTGTAATCGCGCGCTAACTGATTGTAACTGTTACCTTGCGACGCGCTGTAGTACCGCGGCAGCCCTAACATATAAAACCGTCGTTATATTGTACATGTAGAGCTGAGTAATCTTTCTTTTTATAACTAACTGCACTTTGAAAAAAGATTGAGAATAGGCTCTAAATAAAGTTAATTTAACTTGTGGTGTACAACGTGTAAACCTTCGAGCTAGCATATTGGTACGTACAGTGAGAGCTCTACGTGCTCTTTCGATGTCATCTTCATCCGTTTAGTTGGAATAAATAACATGCCCAAGATATTTACATTTCAAGGTCCGCTTTAATTCAGTGTTTTGAGTGTGAGCCCAGGAATGTTAGTGGGTAACTTTTTACCCGCGCTAAACACCATAAGTTCACACTTTTGGAAATTATACATAAGTCCATGCCTGTCAGCATAATTCTCACATACTTTCAACAATATTCTCAAAGCGTGGACCGACGGGCTCAGCAACACCATGTCATCGGCGTAACTTATGTTATTTATTATTTTTCCATCAATTGAAAAGCCAACCATAGTATTGCTGAGTTCAACGATCAGCTGTTCAATATATAAATTAAAAAGGAAAGGTGATGTTAAGCCTCCTTGTCTTACACCACACTCAAGCCGATATTCATCAGATGTGGTGTCGAAAGATATTAGTTTGGTTTTATTAAAGTTTACTTCTAAGTTATGATATTTGAGTCTATGGACTTGTTGAGAGTAGACGTTAATCTGTTATTCAAGTTTACTTTATTTTTAAAAGTTACGAGGAAAGATATATCATCTGCGAATAGGACACACCGTTTATCCATTGCTTTTGGGAGATCATTAATGTATCTGAGGAACAGTAAGCAACCTATTACGCTACCTTAAGGGATGGATTTGCTGATGATGAACAGCCCGGCTTTCATATCTTACGCTTTGAATTTATTTGGTGTAGTAATTAAAATATTCTATCTCTACATGTTGATAACTATTAGTCAGGTAGGATTTAAACCAAGAATATAATTATAATGTACAGCGAAGATATATTTCGTTTTTAATAGCTACATCTTATACCTTTGAGTAACTTTAATCCATATTTTAATAAAAGCTTTACTAGCATATTCGCTACTACAAATTGCCCCAGCAATATACGGCTACTACTTTTAAATTCGTCTAAACGTCAAGCCACGGGGACCAGGTTTCCGACGATTTTTACAGAACGATATAAATTCCTGCACAAAATAACGAATAAATTCATAGAGGAGATAGATTGTTATGTTTTATTTTGTTGTAAACTAGTAGTTATCTAGATTTTAATGCAACCTTTTAATATTATTTCATTTCGTAACATTGAGTCAAATTAATAAAAGTCGCGTTACCAAAAATTTACTATTTTTACTGTTGATGTTGTTTATCCCTGTCCTAATCAAGGACTTCTTTCACACCAATTGTAATAAAATTGTATTTCATATTACGATTGATTTAAGTTCATTCAGCGATTAAAACCGTGCATAAAATATTCCGCTGTGTGTGGCCACTTTATTTAAAAGCAGCTCTTCTCTCGTTTTTTAAGCCTTTAACCCAGTCACGTCTATTACCAATGATGCTAGTTATCACGGTACACGGGCAGCCCATCAATTTTGTTTAATTAAAATTTAAGGGTCGTATTTTTGTAAGCTGTTTCCTACTTTATCGGGTATTTTTGTCACGATCATGAAAATTTAATTACATATGAACAAGTCATACGAAAAGCCGACCAAATTTTGTTTATTAAAATGAGAACAGGACTTGAATTCGCAACGTTTTAAAATGTAAAGTTTTAATTAACACTTGTATAACAACTATTGAGTGTGCGACATAATTTTTAAGAATTTCTGTCCTTACGTTAAAGTCAATAAAAAGCATTTAAAGTTCGACGTTAAAAAGCTATTTAATGATATCATGAATCGAATGGTATTGCAAGTTTCTGCGATTATCAGAACACAATAAAAAATAGACAGTTTAATTTGCATAAGAATATATGCAAAAAAAGATAAGGCGTCAAATATTTCTGTCTATTTTCAATTAATATTATAACCAGAATGAACATAATATGAAAATTCTTTAATAAAAATAAACCTGGGCACGTTCTGTGACTTATATCCAGAAAACAATGATGTAGTTTACCCTGCGCAGTGTGTAAGGAAAAACCGCAAATTTTCTTCAAACTTGCACAGACAAAGGCATCCAAGCTACTGCTGGCTGTGCTGATCTTATAAAGTGCCTGAAAACCAGTGTTCATTTTAAACGTTTTATTTCGCCTCGAATATACTGTTTTTTGAGTAAACAATTAAATCAGTGGAATCACCATTATATTTACTAATCATTGTTATAGTATTTTCACTATTGCTTGCTGGCGGGTACTATTCCCTGGGACCTGGAAGCGAGAGCCCTCGCGTCGCTCTATGAGTAGCGCGTGGAGGCGCTCCGGGCCAGGGGTCACCCGCCTGCACTGCAGGAACTGGAGGGGAACAGCTGAGTACTCTGGGCTATTAAGGCAATTCGTCCGGTCTTCCAGCAGTGGGCAGACGATTCGGTATCCTGACCTGCCGTCTGACTCAGGTGCTCTCGGGACATGGTTGTTCCGGGAGTTACCTGTTTCGGATCTGTCGGGAATCGACTGCCAGATGCCACCACTGCGACGATTGCCTCAACGAGACGGCCCAGCACACGCTGGAGGTTTGCCCGGCGTGGGGTGCGGAACGCTGGCCAACACTGTCGGGCCGCAAACGAATGCTCGAAGCTCCTCGCGACCCGACTCCGTGCGTCCAGACGGAAGCAGCAGGTTTTTAGCCGGTAGGAGTCCGGCATAACCCGACTACGGCCCCGCTGGGTCGGGAAAATGAGCATTTTCCTGCGTCAATAAAAAAAGTATCTTAACTATAGTATCGTTATTTTCTCACTGCTGACTCGGTCATAAAAAGTGGGAGCGGTACCGTGAGTGTGTCTCTCTCTCTTTCGCACTCACGTCTACGTCAACGGGATGATGTAGACCCACGAAGTCATGTGTATTATTGCTGTGAATGAGTAAAATCGATACTGTATTTTTATATGTGGCTGATAGAAATTAAAAACAACCCTAGCTAGACTGGACCCTCGCGGATGATTTATGACTGAGTCTGCAGCGAGAAAATAACAATATAAAAGTGTAAAAGAAAAGATGCTATTTTAAACCAGGATTGTAAAAGAGCAATCAAATTTTTTTGAGTTGAAATTGCTACACAATTGTATTGGTTTAACTCTATCAATCGAAAAATCATACTTGAGTTATTTTTGAGTTTATTTACATAGTTTATTTACAAAACTTCCTTCAGAAGTATTATTAAATTTTACGCTTGCAGTATATTTTGGCCCAGGAGTCTATTGAAAACTGGTATTCTTATTGATCACCTGAAAAATACTTTCCAAGACATTCAGAAATTGAATTGAAGTCACCTTCTTAATAATTAATGTTTCATCGACCTAATGGAACAGTAGGTATCTACTTTTCTTATTTATACGCTTATTTAAAGTTATTATTTATTATTTTTTTAAGGGCAAGTAAATAGCAAGTACAACAAGCAATAGATTTTTCAATAAAATCTATGCATTGATTATGTAGTTCAATATTTGATCGCAAATAATTTAAACAATTTTGACAATATAAATGAAATTGGTATCGCATTGTCGTTTAATAAAACTCTCGTTACAGGATTGTTTTGTCCGAATACACAATCATTTCACGTAACATTGGCAACGATCAATGAAACGCTGAAAGATGAGTCTACAAATAAATTTTCTTACATCACTTACAAACCAGTGATCCTGTTTCTTATGAAAGTTTTGTAAACGAAAAGCTTAGGTATGTATAGGAATTTCTTTTGTTCACTTTTTGACCTAAATCAATTGAGATAATTTTTGTTTTATATTTTCTAAAACTGGTTGTAGTTAAAGTTTACACAATTTTCATGGTATCATCACGTTTCGTTATAAAGTTTCTTCGTTTTGAACAAATAGAACATTTTTATTTTAATTAACACAAAATCCACTCGAAGTAAGATACCAGTTTAACATATATAAGCACACCTGCCATATTCATTCTAATAATAAAAGATTTTGGTAATCTTCTTTTAACAATGCCCAGTAGAGATTAAATACCAATTATTTACAGTTTGTGAAATATCGCACAATGAGATAAGCATGGAAGCAAAGCTTGGAAAGCTGTTGAATACGAGCGGTTCAATTAAAAACACATGTAAAGTGTTCATGCTGTAAAAGAAGACAAATTTATTTTATAATTCTCTTGAAACTTTGTTAACAATCTGCACTAAAAAGTTACCTTACACTTATGTATATATCGAAAGAAGTTAAGGAAAATAGCTCCAAAACTTTATGTTAGCCGAATTTAATTTGCATAAAATTTGCTCCATTGGTGGAGGTAAATTGTCTCATCCTTTGAAATGTAAGTTGCTATGTAAAGTTAATTATCATATCAATGTTTTCTCGCGTTGCAAAACTGAGACCTGATAAGTCTTGAATATGTTCATCTACTTCGTTATATTTGAAGGTGAAACACTTCGTCGCTGGTGACTTTGGGATGTAAAAAATCAGCAGTAAAAAAATCAAATAACTTAATGAACTGTACTCATAAAAAAAAAATTTAAAGGTTATTTCCTATGTGAGTCTAAATATATCTTTATTCCCTAATACTTTGTCTCGTGCATCTGCGAATAGCCTATCGATTTTAGAGAGAAAATATCCACTAGACTCTGCTGATATTTTTGGTCGAACGAAAATAATTTACCTAGTGTATTTATTATCATTTGACTTAAAAGGCGTATACAATCAGTTCAAGTATACAAAATTATTTTGCCAATATTTTGACAGAAATATTAGTAAAGAAATATTAGAAGAAAGTATTTTTTCTTCTTTATAATATCATCAAATTATTTCCCTCGAGTATACAAGTAAATCATATCGGTAGTACTAAAATTAAATAATATTGAATATTAATTGGATTACACACTGCGCAGTAGACACCTTCGTAAGTACAACTTATTTCCGTCGCCGCCATTAAAACGTTTACTTAGCAAATGAAAATAACCGAAGTGATATTTCACTTTGGTTGGTTAGATATCATCTGAATTAAAGATCGTATATGCTAGTTTCATCAACAGGATATGTTAATACGTATTTATTATAATATTCTTATTATAATCAAATTAAGAATCAAAAATATTCAAAATATTGCTTCGTTACTGCTATGAATAGAACGGTAAATATAACGCTACTTAAATCTAGTTTATAAATATAAAAACGCATTAAATACTTCATTGATTCGCCTTGATACAAAAAACATTCGATATCAGCCGATATCATGTAGACCTAATTTTCCTTAATCCTTAAGTGAACTCTATTATATGAACTTGAAATCATTCAGTTATACAGGGAGGGCCAGAAAGGCGTGCGAATTTCAAAATCGCATACCTCGCGTTATTACAAAAATGGCGATTCGTGCACTGTTGCGCATTATATTTACGTCATGCATTTGCCGAAACAATGTTAGAGCGTTTTCAAAGTTTGAACAATATAAGCTCATTTTAATTTAAGTGGATTTGTCAATAAAAAAAATTTCGGTATTGGGCCGAAGAAAATTGCCAATTGAAACATCAACGACCTTTGTATTCGCTTAAAGTTACAGTTTGGGCGGCCATGTCGGCTCATGGAATCATCAGACCCCATTTCTTAAAAAATGAGCGAGGTCAGGCAATAACAGTAAATTCTGATCGCTACACAGAATGTTACGTAACTTTTTCTTTCCATAACTGCATAATTTTGAAGCCTTTAACAGCAGGACCTGGTTTCAACTAGATGGTGCGACACCCCATACATCCAATGAGTCTTTGGCAGTTGTTAACGAAATGTTTAATGGAAAACTGATATCGCGTCGAGGGGACATTCCATGGCCTCCCCGGAGCCCAGATCACACATCACTGGATTTTTTTCTTTGGAGGTAACTCAAGAGTCGCGGTTAGGCCAATAAACTGACGACGATTGCCCAGCTCAAAGACAACATTCGCGAGGAAATGTCCGCTATCCCACGAGCGATGTGCCAGCGAGTTTTCTCGAACTTTAGGGCTAGATTGGAAGAGTGTTTACGTGTAGATGGCAACATCTCAGCGATGTTATTTAAAAAATAAAGTTCCTTTTTGTATTCTTGATTAAAATTGCATTTTCCTTTCCTGGGCTTTGTAGTTTTTTTTATATGAAATTTTATAATCCGCTCAACTTTATGGCCTACTCTGAATTATATGAAGGTCATTTTAGTTAAGGCTTCAACTACTACTCTCAGGCAAAATATTTTAAAGTCAGTACAACACATTCGTTCGCTTACGAATGTTTTTGTATTCGTTTTAATTAATATGTGATTTCAATTGGAATTTAGGGACATTGTTTTAAAATAAATAATACATGACATGTTAGTTGTTTTGTCAACTAACATTTACTTAATGAAAACTTGAATACTATTTTTTTAGTTGTTTTCTATTTCGTTTTCAGGCATATTATCACGGCTGATACTGAGCACACAATAGAACCTTTTGGTGATTATTTTCGACAATAACGAGTTAATATTTTTCTTAATTTTTCGAAAATCATTAAAACATGTTTGAATAGGATTGTTTTATAAATTAACGTTTTTAACACGAAATAAATTTGGAACATACAATCTAGAATCCATGTTTAATTTTTCGGATCCTGCCATTGTTGCAAGTAACTAAGCTAATCGGTAAGTTGGATGGATTCAACTTAACTCTCCTTCGCCGTTTGCTTCGGGAAGAGCTAAACAAAGTACTAAGATTAAGCTCGCCGTTAGGTAACTTTCAACGTACCAATGTAGTTCATTTAAGTGTGATAACTGAATGAGTGATTCATCTGTATTCAGGTTTACATATGTACTCATTAAGACATCATTTTTTAGTTGGATAAGTAATTTATTTCCATATTACTGTGAAGGAAATGCAATAAACATTGACTAAGTTAAACCTAACGCGTTTAATGCTATTCTAAGTTAACTTTAATTATTTTGCAGTCGTGTTGCATTTTATGTAAAAATATTCTCCTCCAAAACCACAGTAGAGAAAATGGAAAGAAAAAAAGTTATAGCTTGAATAGTACACGCCATTGAAGAAAATTTTCAGATTGTAGACTCAAAAAAGAACAAAAAATACTTATATTTAAAAAATACTTATATTTTTCGGTCAATTTTGAATCTAGCACGTTGAATTCATCCCTAGAAACCAGCTTAAAATTTCTTCAAGAGACCATAAATACCTTTGCGAACATTGTGCCGTACCTTGTAAGCATATTCCACGTCGCAATGCCTATGAAAGAATTCTACTACAAAATGTATGCAACAAAAGCGAAGAATTGGTATCCATTTCTCGGGACCTTCTTAAATGGTCATTTTTTCACTGTGAGCATTATAATTCTTTTAAACCTTAATCAACGTGTGACTGGTATTTGAAATATACATTAGTTTCATTACAGGTGCCATTTAATTAAGTCGGTCAGTAAATAAACACTTTTGTTTATAACATTACTATACATCATGTTTAGATAACAAGAAAATAGTTGGCCAAGGAACATTAATTGTTTAGTTTTATCTTATGATAAAAAATGAATAACATATTTTTTTGGTTTAGAGGAGAGGAAATCTCGTGAAATCTCATCGAAGATGATTATTCAAAGTTTCATAAGCGCCTATTGAATGTAGCTAAGCCTCGATAGAGGCAACGCGTCTAGTATCCGCCTGTGTTCAGCGTTATCCAATTTCCGTTTGAAATTTCTTTGAGAAGATTATTTTTTGAATCCGAGTGTGCCTGTTGAGCTTGTTTACGAAATAAGCTTACTGTTTCAATTAATGGAACTAAGTATCGCTATGGCGAATAAATATACTCATAGAAGAATATGTAACAGCAATCGGTCTCCAACCTGCGACCTTTTGCTTAGAGACAGAAATATAATCATTTGTTTTTCCTCAGAATTTCCAATGAAATAAAAATAATTCGCTTCAAGTAAGTTTGAATCGAAAACATTTGACAGTGTATATAATTAGAAAAAACTGACGAAAGGTTGTTCCATTCTGAGTACCTTTGATTTAGGTCTAAATTAACGCAACAGTTCCAATATGTTGAATCATAAAATTATTCCTTTTAAAGTTTATATCATTTCTATTTAACCGGTTTACCAATGTGTACAAATGAGTAATTTTAAAACACGTACTCAACAATTTATTATTTTTTAATATGATCCATTATAAATTATAGAAAATATGTATTACATCATTTATAGTTTTCTGGTTGTAGTTAATTCTAGTGACATACAAAATTTAAAAAAAAGTATCTTTGTTAGAAATGATCAGGACTAATGCAATAAACCTGGATCTTAATCATCTCCTTTTTATTTAAAATGTAAGTAAAACTCCTTTGATTATTGGTTCAAAAGAACAATATTGCCAAAAAAAAGGTTAAAAGGTCAAAAAAATCGTATGTGTAAAGAACACCATAACGATAAAGAACACCATGTAAATTGTCAATGTAAAGTGTATTTAAGTGAATTATATAGGGTACATAGAAGATGATAATTGATGAGGATAAATGATGAAATGTTAATAGTACTTTTTTTTCATATCAGAAGTTGAATGGAAAAATATTACGTGTTTTGCAAAATACTGGGGATCATTGTATTTAATAATAACAAATAAAATTAAATATATATACACAGCTATTAAAACAGATTGTGACTTGTTAGAAAACTAACTATATTAATACCGAAAAGGAAGCTTATTTAAAATTTAATTCTATAGAATTAATATTAATAGAATAAATTCATATAGAAAAAATGTTATTAGTAAAAAAACAAAAGTAAAAAAAAGGTGTGGTTTAAATTTAAAGTGATCATGAGACACTAATAAGAGCTTTCGAAACGAGAATCGGTGTCGTGTTGTGTGATGGACGAGCGTACAGGTGGTGCTGTAGTCGGGGTGTGTGAGGGTACGCGTATCGAACGCGGGCTGTGACGCGCGCAGGCAGTCTCGCGCCCAACACCGAGTCGTTCGGCAGCCTCGCGAGCCTAGAGCCCCTCGCCCATTTTCCAATTTAATCCATTCTCTGCATTCTCGCCGGTAAACAGTGTGTTGTGAGCCACCACGTGTCACTTGATTGATTTTAATTTTTACATCACTTTTTCAACGAAAAATTACTTATATAAATTTCTAAATTTAAATAAATTTGTAAACAGTCCATAAACTTCTAATTATATTTTCGAAACTTTTGCGTTAGATATTGTCCTTCACAGGCGGGGACGTGTTGTTTTAAATTAATGCTTTTGTAGGCTTTCTTACTTTTGCTGGACCTGTACGTAAGTCTGTGAAAATTCAATTTGCTATTACTGGATGATTAAGATTGATACGCGGGAATATTTCGCATGTAGACAGTGATTGAAAACGTTTTCTAAAGTTTTACATGGCGATCTTTTTGTGTTTTTGCAAATTTCTGCCTGCGATTTATTATACGCAACGCGATTGTTATAAATTAAAATATTGATGAAGGGTTATTTTGATTGATATTCATGGTATTTTTATTTGCCTTTGATTGAAGAGTAATTTCATAAATACATTTACTACTGTGAGTTCATAAATTTGCTATATTTAAATGCCCAGTTTTTTTTTTATATTACAGTAGTTTCCTAAATTGAAAAGTAATTAACATTTGTGGAATATTTTTTGAAAATAATTTTCTTTATTTTAATTTTAATTCGTTGGAAGCAGTGTTTTACAACCGAAAATGTTACTTTGCAAAACCTCAACTAAAAGTTTATTTCTCTCCCTCTTTATTCTTCTTTTGGGGTCCTCAACGCGCTTGCTCTGTTTCATTATGAATCCATGGGCTACGTACGGTAGGATATTGCATCACAGCCGAAAGAGCGAAGTTATTCATAGTTGTATATTTCAGCAAAAGAAAAAATGAAACATTACTGTAAAAGTGTTTACAATAGAATATATATCCGTTACACATATCAAACTGTTAAATAAAATAAAAAAGAGATTCTCTTCATATTTAAGTCACACAAGCCGTACTATGGTTTTCTGTGAAATTTGTACTACGAATTGTTTGCTACGAAATGCTACTACAATCTACTACGAATCGATTTTCTCCGCTCTTAGGCAGTTGTCCCACCGGCAACGATGAACGAGTAGTGAGTAGAGCTAGTATGTAGAAACGAGTTGGCGAGCCGCGGGAGCGAGTGCGTAGTTCCCATAGTTGTGTAGCTCGGCTATAAGCAGATGCCGGATTATTATCAAAGAAAAAAAAAAGTTGTTTCAATTGGCTGAAGAAAATATTGTCAATACAAAATATTCATTTTCCGGTTACTACTCAAAGGATTATGCTTATACAACTTACGCCTTTCTAAAAATCGGACAAATTATTCTTTTGAACACGCTTCTACCTCACCTGAACCCAGCGGTTCTGGTTTGAAGCTAATTGGAATTAGAGAACATACTATTCGTAACCAAAACGAAGAGACTCAAGATTCAATGCCTGAAAATCATCATTTGTTACTTCGTAGAATAGTTTGAACTCATTGTATTCTTTTCTGAAATAATATTATCCATCCATATTCTTCTTATTTGCCGGTGCCACTACACAAAGCCTATCATATAATATTATACATCATCATCGTCGTCTGAACTAGATGACAATGATAATTCAAATGATTGTTCGATATTCATAAAAAATAAAAATACGTGTATTTTCAGATTCACACTGTAGAGAAATGACCGCTGTAGCAACCGCTCTCTCGGCGTAAGATCTGATCAAGTATCGCTGAGCGAGTACCATCTTTCACAGCTCTTGTCGCTCAGGGTCAAACAATTGAAGCGAGTCCTCGCCGGCAGTATGAATAATCAGCGATCAACTATTTGTATATGCATCTCTTTTGTTTACACGGAATGTATATCTTTTGTACGTTTCTTGAGCGAGAAAATAGCCGATAGTTAGTCGTTTTCTCGCCGGCGGTGGGACAACTGCCTTATTTCGGTGCGTTGTATTATAGGCTTGTCACAATTGTTGTTTCCGTCAAAGAAAGTATTGTTTTGTAATGTACAAGTTAAAGACAGTAATCATCGGGGAAAACGGGAAACGGTAATAATAAATCAAATTTGTTTTTTTAAAACAAGCAACCTTTTCATTGACAATCAAAGCAATAAAACAATTTAAATACAAAACGTGCTTTATCCTTATCCTCAAATTTATAATGAAATTAAATCAACATATATTTTCGTTTTCGTTTCTGCTTTCATACATGCAAAATACTTCACTCGCTAAAAATAACAAAATCATTTTACAGAATACCATTGATTAAACTTAGTAATATTGAAATGAAAACAATATTTTTCAAATATATTTGAACTGTTTATATGTGGTGAAAGACTTGGACGGAGAATTGTTTGCTGTATTTACCGTGACCGCACTTGCGGGAAATCCTCTTGTGGATTTTTGATATTTAAAAATAAAAATTTATCTTTAAATAAGCGAGGACTTTTTTAATTACTTACGCCATTGATTTCCTTTGTTAGATTATGGAGTTTAAAAAAGGTTGATACAGCATTGAAGATATAATCTTATGTAGGTGCTTAGAAATAAATTTATCACTAACTGGAAATATTCTCGGTTTTTAATAAAAATTGATACATCAGAACGAAGTTAAACATAAATGTGAAAATACGACCGTGTGGCGACTATGGTGGTAGCCCTTCCATGAGGCTGTGAGCCCTTACATATACGCCAGAGCTCCCAGGGTCAAGTCCTGGACGAGGCATTCATTTATGTGATACACACACACGTTAGTTCTCTCATCGTGGTTGTTTATATTTATATATATATGTCTGTTTATTCTGGGTTCCCTCTCAGTTCGCTGTATGTTCATGCATAACACAAGCTCTGCTTACTTTGGGGCTATACAGTTGGTGTGTTTGTCTGAAGATTTATAATTATTTTATATTTAAATTAAAATACTATTTAAGACATCTCAGTAAGCAAAAAAATATTCGTAATTGAAATATCGTTCAAGTACCTTAAGGGATGATTGCGTTATGTACTATTTTGAGAGTTTGTCATAATTTTTATAGAAAGTCTTGTCAAGTGTCAAATTTATACTGCAGATGTAAAATATCTCAGCATTGCATCAATCAAGGGTTAATGCGAGGGGGGCATAGTATCATAGATATTGAAAAATGTGTCATTGAATATTTCAAAAGAACGCTCGGTTATGAATTAAAACAAGACACCTTGTCTTGTCTATGGTCTAAAACTGATGAGATCCGGCCTAAATAATAGAATTTTTTTTTAGAATTTTTTAGAAAGAAAGATTTTTAGAATTTTTTTCAATATTTTTTTATATATGTCTTAGGCGGCTGGTTGAATTAGATATTTAATCAAACAGCTAGCCGTGAAGTCAAATAGTTAATTCTTAAGTATATATTAGGTATTTTCTTACAAATTTATTTTTATCTAGCGATTAGCGCGAGCCGAGCGAATGAAGTGAGGATCACTCGTTAGCAAAGCATAAAACGTTTTAACCAAATGGCTAGCTAGTAAGTTAAATTTCTAAAGCAACCGCTATGTAATATAATAATCCGCTTGCGATATGTATACAACGTTATGCTAAATTTGTTTCTTCGCACGATAACCTAGAAAATCGAGTTCAGACCCTAAACTCTGCAATGCCTATTCTACTTATAGCAATTTACATGCGGATACCTATCAATTAAAATCGTGAATTATAGTCCAGGCATTAACAATTTTATATTGCATGGGAAACACTCTCTAAAAAGTAGAAAGTATCCAACGTGCTTTTACAAGGAATCTGGCCTTCACTTCACACGCCATTTCTCATAGACATTCATATGACCTAAGGATAAAATATGTTAATACGCGTTCTTTAAAATGTCGTCGTACCTCAACTGATCTTTTGTTTCTACATTAACTTGTAAATGGCAAAATTTTACGTCTTCCAATTCTAAATAAAGTTAGTCTATCAATACCTCAGATCACGTAGAACCAAACTATTCCATATCCCCCTCGTACAGAATTATGTCGAAATATAAACAAATAAAATCTAAATACCCAAAGGAGAATATTTTGCAATGATTTATTCTACGTTTTCAAAAAAAGTTTAAATATGTATATTTAGTTGAATAGTTAAGTTGTTCATATTGTATATTAAGTTGTATTATCCCTCATTACTTTACCTCGCTTAAGTTTTTATAACAATGCTGTGTGTACCTGTAATAGGCTTATGCATAAAAATAATGTAGTATGTGAATGACCAATGTTATCCAATAATGTGCAAAATGCTGTTGGTATATATTTTTCATAAATAAGTAAAAAAACATTGTAGTTCTTCGTTTTGAATATAAAAGATTATCAAATAATCAAATAGAAGAAATAAAATATCAATTGTAAACTCCAATTTTAATAATGAAGAGGACTAATTTGAATTATTAGGTATAAAAGCGCTTTCATATTGAAAATTTAGTTATCTGAAGTGATAGTAGTAAGGTCGCAAATAATAATCTAAAGTATAATCTAAGTCTAAAATATAATACCCCTGAAAATTTCTAAGAAAAATGACGAAAAAGAGAGAGAAAAAGAGAATTTTTACTTCCCTGAGGTATTGTAAACTAATAATAAAACTTTATTTATAAAAATTGGGGTCCTTGTTTACCACGACCAAACAACCTGATAGTTTAGATTTTGTATGTTAAACCTCAGACGTATAAGAATTGAATACCATGTATTAGGTCATTACATATGAAATTGACGTGTTGTAAGGCATTAATATAAAGTAATTTTTTTTTAATATAGTATATTTATTTAACCAAAGTATGTATCATTGCTATCTATGTACTTTTGCCATCTCATAGGTAGTTCATTAACCCCTTTACTAACAAAACCATTCAGACGGGTATCAATAAAATTTTTGAAGGCGCTTTAGATTGCCCCGTCGGAGTTGAATTTTTTACCCTGTAAGAAGTTATCCAAATTTCGAAAAAAAATGGTAATCTGTTGGAGCAAGGTCCGGGGAGTATGGTGGATGTCTTAGACATTCCAATTGAAGCCCCTCTGATTTGGTAGCCGTCTGTTGTGCAGTGTGTGGTCTAGCGTTGTCCTGAAGCAGCAGTGGCCTAGAGCGATTGACCAGCCTCGGTTGTTTAGCAGCTAGCTTTTCCATCATGTTTTGCAGTTGCTGACAAAAGACATCTGCCGTAATCGTCTTGCCAGAATTAAGAATGCAGTAATGAACGACACTGGCGCTTGTCCACCAAACGCTCACAAGTAACTTTTTTTGAGTCAATTTTCGATTGGCGCAGGATTTGGCTGGTTCGCCAGGGTTCAACCATTGCGATGAGCGTTTCCCATTGTCGTACAGGTTCTACTTTTCATCACAGCTAATGATTCGATCTAAATCCTTAAATGTTGTGCCGGTTGAGTAATGTAACACAGCAGTCGACGCGCGTTTGTCGGTTTGCTGCACTCAATTGACCTTCCCAATTTGCTTCAAATGGATTAAAACAGTTTTGTCACTAACACCATAGCCTACAAAACAAAAACTTTGGAACCAAAAACGCACTGTGTTTTTTTTTGGATGGATTGTGGCTATTTAGGCTTATTTGCGATTTTTAAATGTCTTATGAAATATCTACATTTTCTTATCAATAATAAAAGGAGACGTTTCATTATTGGCTAGCGCGATGTACACCAGTTCGAATAGTATGAAAAAATGTGGTTAACATACTAAAAAAAATTTAAAAATTATACATTGCATTCTGTTCTACTTTGAAACAAAAAACTACTCTGCATTGTTGAACGAAAATACGAAACAGCATGCTTGTACCATTGCTTGTACCACTGAGTCTGTGAAAACTTGTTGTCTTTCTAGTCTGTGGTTTGTTCAGGTCCTTTTGTCGAATAAGAGCAGACTGTCTGGTTTTAGTAACCGATATTTACTGTGTTTACAAAAATATTGAAAACTAAGGTATAACTAACATTTGAATGACTTTGGAGGTGTTTATTGTTCGATTACAATACTCATAATAGTTTTGGTGACCTAAAATAATCAAAATAATCCTTTACTCACTACTAATTACTCGATTATTAATCAAGATGAAGATCTATTTATTTAGTTTAATCCTAGGAACACCCGTTAAAAAGCTAGCCAAGTGTCCCTTAAATATTGAAACGTCTTCTTTCATAATTACATAAAAGTAAATCACATAGAAGCAGGGTCGTGACTTTAGCGTAGAGTAGAAAGAAAAATCCAAAAATTAATTACCATCTTTATCTTTATCCAACCAACTCACTTGAAATACATTTTCTCAATTTTGTCTTTCAAACCAAACGAAGTTGTCAGTAATATCATTACTTTTTACTTATTAAAAAGCTTTTTTACTACTAACAAATATAATGCTAGAGAAACAATGTCAAACAGAATAAAAATACTGTTTTAAAATGGTAACGATTTCAAGATGAGCAGGCGAACTTCGAATAACCATAAGCGTATAAATCTGGGATGATAAAATCCCATTTACTCCGGAAGATTTTAGAGGCAATCCTATTTCTTACAAAAATAAAAACTGTCGATATTTACAACCGTGCTGGAGTACAGACATTCTCACGGTGTTTTTATTGCTGAACCGCATTTCTAGCTTTATAATTTATGACACCCTTTCACATAATAAAAAGGATAAACCTACATAGTTGGCAAACGTGTCCTTGTTATTTTTTTCATCTTTGTTTGCTTTCCTTACTTCTTATACTTCTTCTCACGTGTCAGTTGTATGCGCCTTTACTTATAAGGAAAGAAAAGATTCCTAAATTTGAACTTTGTGCTATGAATATCTTTTGATGCGCTTCAAATATGAAATAACAGGACAATATGTTTTGGGTGTGTTTAAATGTTTGAAGCAACTTACTTTTAAATAGTAACAGTAATAGGCCCTAGGGATAGATATATTACAATAATTTTTTGAGAAGGTGATTTCGATTTATTGTAGATTTAGCTCTTTCAAGGAGTTACGTCTATATATTGAAATAAATCATTAGAACTATCATCGATCCTTTAAATTGTATCTCCTGCGGAAACCAAATTGAAAATAGCTAGTTATACATAAAACTTTGATCAACGTTACGATTTCAAAAAGAAAACAATATTCTAAATCTTTTGACCAATTATCATTTACAATTATAATTAACTTACCACACTATACTAACTTGGGCCACAGTGCATATTGCTTGGACATTCTGCTGACAACTGATCCTGACAGGTACTCGGTGTAACTGCACCATTAGGGACATGCGTGATAAAATCTGTGTCGCAGTACTCGCCGCCTGACACCCGCCCAAAAGGCGCTAGGCAAGTATAGCGACACGATTCAGCAGATTGATGTATCAAGTGTGATAGGCCAAGCAATAAAGTATTTCATCCCCTACGCTGACCTATCCCTTGAAACCAAAGGTCGCACATGGTTTAGTGCTGCTTGCCTCACAGCTGAAAAGCTTAAGCAAGGAGCGTACAAAGCCTGGGCTGGCGCTCGCAGAAGCAAAGCCGTGGATTTGCATGAACTGAAGAAAAGATACAATGCTGCCGCCAAGTCTTGCAAAATGGTGATTAGAAAAGCTCGCTTTTACCACATTGGCCACATTGGAGACAAGATAGCATCATATCCTTCAGGAAGCAAAGCTTTCTGGTCTCTGGCCAAGTCGGTTGAGTCGAACTTCTGTCGCCCTTCGCTGCCACCTCTGAGGAAGCTTGACGGTTCACTGGCCTATACCGCAAAACAGAAAGCAGACCTTATCTTTAAATATTTTTGCAGATTGTTCACGTCTAAATATTCAAGGTATAGTCCCATCCCAGTTTCCTCAGTTCGGACCCAATATGGGTACCGTTCATATTCGCCAAAGGGGGTTCTTAGATGCTTGCAGAATTTAGACGTGCCAGCGGCCCCGATGGCATACATGCAGTTGGGTTAAGACACTGCGCAGCCGAGTTGTCTCCCATTTTAACGCGCCTATATCGACTCTCTTTGGAATCGGAAAGGTCCCGAAATCCTGAAAACTAGCTAACATGCAACCAGTACCAAAGAAGGGAAGCTGTGCAGAGCCTTTCAACTACCGACCTATTGCAATCACCTCCATACTTTGCAAAGTTATGGAGCGTGTATTGAACAATCGTCTCCTGGTATACCTTGAGTCGCTCGACTGGAGATCTTCTTGTGTATGCCACCCACTTATGGAGCGAAGCGTTGGAAGGTCACGGAGAAGCTATAGTTGTATCCTCAGACATTTCCAAGGCTTTTGATATGTTTTGGCATGATGGTCTCTTGAGTAAGCTTCCAGCATACGGAATACCTAATGGGCTCTGCGACTGGATATCTGATTTTCTGAGGGAACGGTCAATTCGAGTACTTTTAGACGGCTGCTCTTCTGACCTAATGGCAATTTATGCCGGGGCACCTCAGGGATCTGTTCTCTCTGCAACGTTATTCTTGCTGCACATTAATGATCTGCTAACCCCAGGCATTATTGGTTACGCTGATGACAGCACCGTTGTAAAAAGATACATGCCCAATGTGCGAGCGAGTTTTGAGTTCGAGTTTGAGTTTATGATTGAGCGGATTGATTTGGCCTTAAAGAAAGTGTTTTATTGGGGCTCCTCCAACTTGGTCAAATTTAACGCGTCAAAAACACGGTACTTCATCCCTAAACGGCTACTTAATTTGTACACAGCTCAAGTTCGATTGTGTATGGAGTACTGTAGCTATTTTTTGGATGGTTTTGTAAAGTACTAACTAGAAGCGCTGAACGTCGTTGACCGAAGAGCCCGAAAAATTATTAACAACTTTGAACTCACCACCAAAAAACTGCAACCTCTACCATCGTCGGAAAGTTGCTAGTTTAGCAGTCTCATACAGATTACATTTTGGAGAGTGCGCGAATGTTCTTTTTGATCAGTTTGAACCCGCACCCTTCTTACATCGGACTACTAGACGCAGACAGGCCTTCCATCCCTTTATAGTAGATATCCCAAGAAGTCGAACCAAACGCTTCGATAGTGCCTAGAAAATCGATAGTAATTTATCTAATCATCAAGTGCCCGACAGAGTTAATATGCTGCTTTGTTAACCACTACTTAGTTTTATAAATGACGCTCAGAAAGCTAAAAAATAATAAATATGCGTTCAATTTATGAACGAACCATGAAATAATCCCACATGAAATCAATCTTAACTAGGCAAAGCAAATATAAAGGAAACATACACTAATTAATGAGTATAATGTCAAAATAATTTTAAGGCTGATTCAGTAATTATTTTAAGTTAAATGTTATTGCTGTTAGTTAACTGAGAATTTCGAAATCAAACTAAAGCAACGCATAAATATAGAATTAATCAAGCAAACGCATAAATGCATCATATTTTCTGTATTATTGGCTACTTACTTTTCCTATACTCGTACTTAATGCATATGACAATATGTCATAATTGTGGATTGGTTAAATACCATTTCTGCGGAAATGTAGCATAATTTTCTTATGTTTGTATATTTACTCAATTTTGCCAACTTATGTTGTCAAATCTTTTAATCCTCAAAAATATCCATTCTATTTTTGATTTTACTAATCGACATATACTGAATAAACCTCTTGCGATTTATGTACTAGGGCTTCAAGAAGGATGAATCGAATGTTAATTTTAAGGGTACACGAAGCCTTAAAAACGTTATACTGACAAAATTAAACTGAGAAATTTTGGGAGAGAGACGCGCAGGTAATATTTAAGAATTTTTCTACGTTTAGTATTTTCTTGAGTCAAATTAGGCAATAGGAAAATAATTTCTGGTTATATGAAAACTTCTTCAAAGCTATGATATAAAAATATTAATATTAAATTCACTGGAGACATAACCAATCACACTTTTAACATACTTCATACATAACTTTTTGAATTTAATATTCGATTCTATTTCCACTACGTTTCTTACTAAAAGATTTATTTTTGTACAAAAAAAATCTACTTTCATACAAGCAATTCCAAATGCTTTAACTATTAAATATGGGCTCAAATTCGTTTCCCAAACAGTTATCTTCTAGGCATATATCAAAAACAATAAAATTATCAGACAGCTTCAAGTACGATCCGAGATGCTCGAGCTATCAGAGGCCTATTTGTATTCGCGTCCTTAAATAAGCTTTACTGAAACTAGGTTTTCTTAACAAAAGCTGAAGATACACGATCAAATTTGCACTAATGGTTATTCAGAGGTCATAGGCGACATTGGTGAGGGCGGGAGTGATTGATGATCGATTTGCTATAAGGCTCCTATAATTAATGCCCTTCTGACCGAATGTAGGTATGTCTATACAAATATATAACGCTTCATACAGAAATATTCAACAAGGCAAGGTGTATGTGTTGTAATTAAATATCGATCGAAGCGCTTACAATGTTTTGTTTCATGGTTGTTCGAGTTTTATTTTTCTGGTACTATTTCTATTTATTATACAACGTGGATTTTAAATCTAAATCAAAATGCAAGTTTTAAAAACACGGCCATATCATGAGCTTGTATCATTAGCGTCGTGAAGCTACCGGACCTACTCGCTTACCGCACAATGCCTTCCATGACTTCCGCCAGACGTTTTTCTGTACTAAATAGAGTCTCGACTAATGAGGAAAAGAAGTGGCGTTTGAATAAAAGTCAATCTTATGCCGATACATTGAGGTTTCAAAGTCTGCTAACGACATGCCAGTTATTCCATTGTACTACTGTTTACGAAAGAATAGTTTGTCGGAAGTTGGTTTATTTTATTTCATTTCAGTTTTCTTTCGTGTACAACAAAAAAGTGTGTCATCGAACGGTTTTGTAACCTTGCTCGATGGGGTGAGTTAAAAATTCTTAGATCTGATTAAGACATTTCTCGTGATTAAAATGTAACTTTTATACAATTGTAATTGAAGATAAACAACATTGTTGCTCTAAAGCAATTTGATTTCCATACATTTAAATGATTACTGCGGGTTTACTTTATCGTATTTTTTAAGCTTTGCGAATTCAAGTAATACAAAGTTATGTTTTCTATAATGCAGGTTTCAAATTTGAAAATTGTAATCAATCAAATTCTTTAATCGATAAAATAATAATTAATCAATTGGTTATTTTTATTTTGTACATATTTTTTTACGTTGTCGTTGGCATTTCTATCGTAAGCAATAGAAACATAAAAAACACTCCAAAAGTATTTAAAAACGTATTTAAATACAATTGCGTGCTCATTTAAAGTTACTCTCAATAGGCTTCCAAATCTTATACTACCGAAGCAATAAATACACCTTGCTTGCGTGATGTTATTCCGCACGTCATACAACTTGGTAGCCAGAAGAAGCGATAAAACCAGGCCCTTAATTCTTCGCAACTATATAAAATTACTGTGTTACTAAAGCTTGCCCCACACAGAGCTGTAACTATAGACATATTTATAAGGGTATTTATTTTACTCGTCAGCCCTATGGAGTTGTGGTACTGCAAATGTATATTATTTTATACTTTGTACTCGAATGGAGACAGACTCATATGGTCAGATACGAAAAATTTAATTTTTCGTATCTGACCTAAATGATCTGATCTGAAAATTTTAAATTTAATTTATAAAATTCAATTCAATATTTTAGTGCCTTGATTCATAAATTTCTAAAAGTATTACTTAGTTTTTAAATAAGTGCAAAATTCCGTGCAAAACTCCGTAAATAACACTAGTGAAAGTGAGTGAAAGTGAGCACTTATATCAGTTAAATATATTTAAGTAAAATTGTATATATCGAAGTTTAAGCTTTTTATTCCTTATCATGAGATCTCACATCTAAGTTTGTTTCAGATCGATATAGAATGTTGGAACGATAATTATATCTCTAGTATATACTTGCTTAACTAATCATATTTGTATTCACAAATAATAATAACGGAAGCATAGAGAAAGAATTTTGTTTTTATTAAATTATTAGTCCTGAAGTATCTTTACAATGTTCACTTACGAGAAATGTTGGAAGCATCTTTTAAATGGCAGCTATATATCAAACCTAATACCAAATTAGTAACAACGACGTGTTTGAAACACCTTGATGATATTTATGAAATGACTACTCCGGAGAACAAGACAATGTCAACTGAACTGAAAGTACAGTACTCGAGGAAAGGGTTTCCGAAACCTTACAGCGTTTGTCTACAGTGCTTATCTATTATTAACTATTAGATTTTAAAATACTTTTTGCATTTAAGTTCGTTTATAATTCGAAATCGTTGATGTAGCCGGAAAGCATTGAGGTAATATCGGTCGGATAAGAGAAAAAATTCAGTGAAAAGATCCCAATAGGACCCATAGGAGTTGAGATCTAAACTGACAGGAAGAACTAAGTTCAGTGCCAAATTTTATCATTTGGGGAAAATTTTCTTTTATAATATGCATTAAAACTCTAGTAAAACATTATCATAAAAGAAACACATCTTATTAAACTTTTACCCCAGAGAATGGTTAGGTTCTTAAAGCTTTTCTTAGTAAAAGCACTTGTTTCTTTGAGCATATTCAAGATTTTCATCAAGTGGTTCTGTTTTATTTTCAACTCGCACTTTTATGTTTAGGTGGAGCTAGACCAAAAGCGTGTGCAAACATTCGCACAAGTTAAAATGAAAAGAAAAATATTGTTACAGAACACTTGTTATATAACTTATTCCCTTATGTTTTTATAATAATTGCTAACACATCACTTCATTTGACGCTGTTCAATCTATTCAAAATTTACCAAGTATTTATAAAATTTATTTAATATACTCAACGAAGCTAGGTTTTGTAAAACAATATCTTTATTTTACAATAGTTTATCGACTAAAATTATTTAACGTTAAATGAAAATAATAATCCTGAATTCAAATATGACATATAAGGTAATGTCTCGACGGACCAACGCAACCGATAAATTTAATTTTAATAAACAAATTTGCTTATGCGTGTACACAACCCCCGTGAAATCAATTGAAAAGCTGTACCCTGAGTTCAGTTAAAATTTATTTCCTGTACTTTTCTAACTAGCAGTAATTGGATCATAATACAATTTATCCTAGGCGTAAAATGCGAACTCATTAAATAATTTTTAGTTCGATAAAATGTCATTTAAAATGCCGGTAGTTCTGTGGACGACAGAGCAATTGCTCTCGTTGCATTTTTTCCAAACAATAACTGTCGCAAGATCGCGTCGGGATAATGAGCCATTGCCAGTAGCGCGTTATGAAATATTCTCCAGTCCGTTCACATCTGTGCCGGGTTGAAGTGTTGCCAGAACATACGCCAGCTGCATTCTCTTTTCGTATCAACAGTTGGTAGATTCCGCAACGATGTTATATGACCAAATGTGTATTTCATGTAGGTCTAATTTGTAGTAGGAAATACTAATAAAAGTTTTAGAATTGAAATTATACCAGCGCATATGAATTTAAGGATATATTTTTATAGTGTGCAATAAATAAAATATCTCTAGGTATCACAAAAAAAATCTCCTAGCTCCTAGCTACCTAGCTTATTATTGTAAAAAATATGTGTCACAATTTTATACTCTTAGCTAAAAGTGTGAATCTAAGTTTTTCTTTATTTTCTAGAAGCTTATTTTATATTAAATTACGTCTAAGAAACTTTATTAAAACTAACTTAGCGTACTAGCTTTCTTAAAGATTTGCGATTAGTATTTGAACTTTAAACATAACTTTTTTTGTACTTTCTCTTTTTTGTGGGAGTACAAATCCAATTAGTATTAAGCAAAAGCTCCATTAGATGTTGGCTACAATACAAGGAATTCAATCGAGGATTGCCTGTTTGAGAAATTTACAATCTCTGTAAGTTCATTGCCAGTTACATGTTGTGATGATATGATAAAAGAAAAATCGTTTTAGTGCACCTCACGCCAGCAAGTCGAATATCAATCACTTGCAGGTTATTCAAAATAGGTTCTTACGCAAATGCGTCGAGGCCCCGCCCTATGTCCGCAGTTTAGATATGCATAAAGATCTCGAACTGCCCAATATTGCCACGTCGATGAAGTTGGTGTCTAGACGCTACTTCAACAACGCTCCCCACCATCCCAACCCGCTGGTCAATAAGTCAGTTGACTACACAGCCAACCCAGACGCTCCGGTTCGTTACAGGTGTCCGCGTATTTTCTGAACAGACCCTGACGACGCTATTACAACAAGGAACGCCGGCGTTCCAGTTAGAAATAGGGCAACACGGCATTCGAATCGCCTAACCCACCGGTAGGCCAGGCTAACGCAGCGAACGCATTCCTACTGAGTTTCTTGCTGGTTCTTTGACCCTTCCGAACAAGTGGTAGTTTCAATATACGACGTCCTAAACCGAGGTCCGTGCCCTCTGCGTTGCCCTTAGGCGTATCGTATGTAGGAGTAGTTTAAGTTCCGGCTAAGCGCCCTCAGCGCTAGGCCACAAAGTCCGGTGAAAAGAGAATGGCAGGCTTTTTTTTTTTTTTTTTTTTTTGTTCCCCTCCGCGGGAAGGGCAGGAGGATAAAAATGCCCTGACGCATACTCTGGCGCGATTCCAAAGTTATGTGGGACTCGTCCCGACGCCTACCAGGACCATACCCACTAAAAACCCCCTGTCGGCTCGTGCATTTTTGCCACTCAGCCTTCATCGGAGCGACGGCCAATTGGAGAAAGAGGCCGCGCTAGCGGGGCCCAGAAGGGGTCACCCGCTGGGATTACATAGCACTGAAGGTGCTCAAAAATTGAAAGTAAAATAAAAACATTAAAAATGAAAAGTAAATAATGAAAACATTAAAATTGCAAAATTAAATATGCATTAATTCGGATTTACGTTAGAATTAGAATTTACGTTAGAATTAGAATTTGCGGCCAGAAGGGCCTCGAGATCGCGTGACAGTCTGGTGGATGAGTACGTTTGCGCATTTCTAGGCCTAGCGACTTTGAACTTCGAGTCTAACACAGGAGCAGCATATGAGACAGAATCACGAACTAGAGGATTGGGATGGGTTTCGGAGCGTTTGAAGAACGCTTCAGAGAGTGTTTTGAGATATTGTTGTACTGTAGGCAGTTCAAGATCTCTATGCAAGTCCGCGTTACGCACGTACCACGGTGCGCCTGTGGCCCGGCGGCAAAAGAGGTTTTGAACTACCTGCAGTTTGTACAGGAGGGAGGGTTTGGCGTGGGCAAAGATTGGCGAGGCATACGTCATGACGGGTCTAACGCAGACCTTGTAAAGTGTACGTTTGTTTCTGAAGGACATTTTACTTTTTCTACCTAACATGCTATTTAGGCGGACTAAATAGTGACGAGCGAGTTTCGAAACTCTTTCAACGTGTGGCTTGAAAGAAAGCGTCGGATCTAATGTGACGCCTAAGTATTTAGTACTGCGCTTCCAGGGGATGGGAATGCCTAACATTCGAACGTGGGGATCGCCATCGGGACGACGGCGTTTGTGGTCGAAGCGCATCGCAGAACTCTTTTCAGGGTTCACATCGATGCGCCATTCTTGAAACCATGCACCAAGGGCGTTTACGGCCTTTTGGAGTCTGGTTACAAGGCGCCGAACACCGTGGCCTTTGGTATAGAGTGCGGTGTCGTCAGCGAAGAGGGCGAGTTCGACGCCTTTCGGCGGGATGGGAATGTCGTTGGTGTACACGGTGTACAGCAGAGGGGCGAGGACTGAGCCTTGAGGGACGCCAGCCTTTATGGGACGAGGTGCAGAAAGCGTGCCTTCGTGTTTAAATCGAAACGTACGGTCTTTGAGAAACGACGCTATTATCCTGACTAGGCGATCCGGTAAGCCTATCTTGTAGAGTTTGTAAACGAGACCGCTGTGCCAGACTTTATCGAAAGCCTTGGCTACGTCAAAGAAAACCGCGACTGTTTTATAACGACGCGGATAGAAACCGTCAAGTATATACTCGACGATTCGGTGGACTTGCTGAGGGCAGGAGTGCTTAGCGCGAAAGCCGAACTGGTGGGGAATTATGAGAGGATCGCCATCCGTTGGAAACAGATGGTTCCGCATTCGAGAGAGTATGACTCTCTCGAGAAGTTTAGACATTGCCTTGAGGAGGCTGATGGGTCTGTGATTAGCCGGGACGTTCAGAGGTTTGCCCGGCTTGGGAATGCCTATGACTGTCGCTTCTTTCCAAGCTTTAGGAAAGTAGCTATGGTCGAAGCAGGCATTGAAAATGATAGCTAGCAAGGTAAGCATCTGTTGAGGTAGGTGCTTAAGTGCGTGGTTGGAAATTCCATCCGCACCCGGAGCCTTTTTGGACTTTTGATTTCTAATGAGAAGCAAGATTTCGTCATTAGAGACTGTGACAGGGTCGGCGGTGATGGGGAGAGAGTCTCTGCGAAGGACTTCGTCCTCCACCGCTTTGATGTGAGTGGGATTCGCGGGTTGCGTGCTGGGCGAGCATTGTGCGGCAATGCTGTCGGCGAAGCATTCGGCTTTCTCTTCGACTTCGAAAGCAGTAGTGCCATCGGGACGAGTGAGAGGAGGAACGTGAGAGACGGTGTCTACGCGTAAGGCTCGGGCCATGCTATAGTACGCTTGGTGGGACGGAGAGATATTCGCCATGAGATCGTTCATCTGAGCGTCTCGGAGTTCCGCGAAGCAAGACCTAACTTTACGCTGAAGCTGATTCGCAGCTGTTCTATAGGCGGGCGTGGGATATTTCTTGGCTCTCCGGAGAGCCGCGTTTTTAGCTTTAATAAGATTGCTAACGGCTAAGGGAAGCGTGGGTTTGCCTTGCTTAGCAACCTTTTCGTTGTCACTGATGGCTGAGTTGATAGCATCAGTGAGAGAATTTACTAATGAATCGATTTTATCCGGGCTATCTAATTGCTCGGGAGAGATCGCGAGTGGAGAGTTCGGAGCCTCTAAGGCTGAAACTAACGTATTTTTAAAACCTTCCCAATTGGTAAAGGTCTTAGGAGATGAGACGTTATCGTTCGGCGGTCCTAGCACGAGGGAAACGGGGCGATGGTCGGAGCCTAGGTCATCGAGCGGTTCGATAGACCTTAGGTCAAGATTGATTCGCTTGATAATTGCAAAGTCGAGGATGTCAGGAGAGTAGGACGGGTTGTTGGGATAGTGAGTGGGAGTGACGGGGGATATGACATCTAGGTCAAGGGAGTTAGTGATGTCGAGGAGAGCGATACCGCTGGTGTTAGTCGATAGGCACGTCCAGTCAGTATGTTTGGAGTTAAAGTCTCCGAACATAATGACTGAATGGCCGAGGGCGAGAATGGCCTCAAAGTCGCTTCGGATTGGTCTGGTACCACTAGGTATGTAGATTGAAGCTATGATGATGGTCGGATGACCAGTCATAGCCAATCTACACACAGTGGCTTCCATGTTGAGGAGAGGAGGGGTAGGGAGAGGACAGCAGTGGAAGCCTCTTTTGTAATATATAGCGGTGCCGCCGTAACCGTCAGAGTTGGGCCTATCGTTACGAATAAACGCGTACTTAGGTATAGCGAATCCCCTGGAGCGGTTTGGAGTAAGCCATGTCTCCTGGAGAAGGAATAAGTCAGGTTCTTTGTTCTGAAGGAACAGTTTAATCTCGGGAAGGTTTGTGTTCAGGCTACGAGCGTTAAAAGATATTAGGGATAAGCCCTTGGGTTTGATACGACAGGACGCGGGATTCGCGGGTCTAGACATTATAATTTATTATTTACGAATTTATACAAAAAATAAAAGAATTTACAACGAACTTAGGAGCAAGTGATGCTCGGCTAGCGCGAATAATCGCTCTTGAGGAGAGCGGGCGGCTCGCAGTTTGCGTGCGAGTACGGAAATTTCGTTAATGTCGACGTTTTGGATGACGTCGAACACGGTCTTCATGTCCTCAGCCAACGACGACTGAGGGGAAGATGACAACGCGGGACGCGGCCCTACTGGAGCTACGGGAGCTGGGATGGGTCGGGAAGGTGCAGGCGGGACGGCCGGACGCTGCCTCCAAGACAGAGCCGGAGTAGGCGTCGGCTGAACGGGCTTTGCTTCCGGGGGACCCCGGTTGCGCAGCGGCGGGAAGTTGGCAGGAGTGAGTGGCGGCGCCGGTTTAGGCGCGACCCTCTTGGTGGTGGAGCGCGGAGCGCGCGGGCAACCCCTGTAGTTTGCTGTGTGGCCGGACTGGCCGCACAGCACACAGGCAGGGGGGGAAGTGGATTCGGGAGTGCGAGTGCACTCCTTTGTGAAATGTGGATCCAGGCACTTAACGCACCTGGGGAGAGCTGAGCAGTTAGCCGCTGCGTGGCCGTAGAGCTGGCAGCGGTGGCACTGCCCAGGGTGACCGCGGGGGTTGGGACGCTCGACGGAGATATTTGAGAGTCCGCAAATTGTGCGAGCCTCTCTAAAGATCTCCCTCGAGTTGGGAGTATTCGACAAGATTACCAACGCTAAGGGAAAACGCCTACCGCGGTTGGAGTGCATCTTGTGCACTGCTGTGACCGGGAAACCCTGAGACTTAAGGTCATCGAGGATGTCTTCGTTGCTGAGTTCGAACGGGACGCCCCGTAGTACTGCGCGGATCTTACGCTCCTCCGGGAGGGCGTAGGTGTGAAATGCGATTTGATTTATCGAGAGTAGCCTAGTGAAAGACCGGAAGTCGTCGACGGTCGCTAATTGGATTTTGATTGTCTCGCCAGCGTTGGCGGCTTTTAAGTAATTGATTTTGTGCACTTTGCACAAGTTGGAAACCGCGGTCCAGCGCGCTTTTTCACGCAGGAATACGGGCGGAGGGAGCTGAGGCTTCGGCGGGACGGGAGCGCAGCGCGTCGCTGGCTTTGATGTGACCGACGGAGACGCGGTTACTACGACCGATTTTAACGGTGCGGGGGCTGGTGTTGAAGACACCGGGGAGGGCTCGGGTATTGAAGACACCGAAGCTTTCTTAGAGCGCTTCTTGGAGCGCTTGGCGACGAGTTGAAACGAGGGCTCAGGAGAGCCGGTTAAAGTGACGGCATCTGACGACGTATCAGACGCGGGTTCGGAGTCGCTCCCGGGAGCGGTACGCTTACGACGCGACGCGTGAGAGGATGCGACCGATTCGCAGTCCATCTCGGACGAGGCGGGAGACGCGGGAGAGCTTAAGACCTGAGGGGTCTCGACGTTGGAGGCCTGAGGGGCCGGGGTTGAGGCCTGAGGGGCCGGGGACGCGATAGATGCCTGTAAGGCCTGCGTTAGTATGTCATCGGGTATGCTTTAGCCAGACGCGGCGAGTACCTGGGCGAACGACCTAAGTACGTTGACAAGGTCCATTGGAGGGCTTGGGATAATATGGAATATATAAATATATAATGTATGCCTAGGTTCCCTAGCAAACCTAGCGCCTATTTATATAACAAATGCCTAGAATTCCTAAATAACAATCTAGCGAACCCTAGCGGCAAACCTCCCTACCAGCGGTAGGGGGGCTGGGGAGAATAAATTAAAACTAACAATAGTACGCCGAAGGCCGCTACCTAGAAACCTAAAAAAGGGTGCGCAGGTAAAGAGTTGACCGCGTTAGGGTCAACCTTTACCGACAGAAAGGACAAATACACACGAAAATACACAAATATGATAGAAATAAATATGAAAATAGGAGAAAAATAAATAAAATAGAGAAGAGAAATAAATAAAAATAAAAAGGACTGGTTCAGTACAAATTCGTTGTCACCGTTAAGTATCCTTTGCACTGAAACCAGACTACTTACGCCGGGCACAACACTGCACTCAGCACAAGCACAACACAACTTAGCACAGCACTTTGAAGACTAAGAGGCTTAGTCGCAAAGAAAAATCGCACTTCGAAAGCACTCAGACGGAGTAGAAAGACTTAGGAAACCGTAGCACGGAGCCAACACGCTAGACTGTGACGTCAGTAAACTGAGCGCCGCGGAATGGCGGGAAGGGACCGATCAACGGAGAGCTGGGTCTTGCACGTCCGAACCGCGTGGCGATCGGAGCGAGAATGTGAATGGCAGGCTGGGTACCCTGTAATATTTATACATTGTAATCATATCAAAACCAGGCTATATTTAGTTTATAGGTCAACATTAGACACGTATTTACCAAGCTCAAATATTGAGATAGTTGTTGGGGATACTAAGAAATATAATAAAATCCAAATATTCCTATAACAACGCCATTTATTTTTTCATGGACATCTAGAAAAATTATATACTGTCAATCTGTCAAACTTCAAAGACATTGAGCCGCCATTTCAATGAGCCCTTATGTCAATTGTCTTGTCGCGGTTCGCTGTTTTATGTACAATGAGCGGTTAGTTACTTTCCTGCTGCGTAGTGTTTTCTATTAAATGAAACAGGGTGTGGCCTTTGAGTTTTTCTGAAATTAGGGTGTTTTTTAATTTCAATAGCTTCATCCGATCGGATGATCTGAACGTATTATCCTCTAACCGTATTCGTCCTATTAAGTAAACAACGTTTTGACATCTTATTCACGTGTTTTTTGAGGTTAGATTATAATTTCGACTTTTTATTCCCAACTTCTATATAAATCTATAATTGCATTTCGATTATCCATTATTCAAACAGTCAAACCCACATATTCAATTAGAGATATGTAAATGCTCTGCGAAAATAAAAGCGGCACTAACAATGTATGTGAGTTTGCCAATATTCTATAAAAGGTTAATAGGGCCAAAAATAAACTGTCCATTACGAAAAAAAAAATTGGTACATTGTACGTAGTATGTATCGATTTTTTTGGACTTTGATAAATTATAATTTTGAACTAATGTTCTATAATAATTAAAAGAATTTGCATAGATAAACATCCTGACATATAACGAATAGCGATAACAGTTTTAAAAACTATACCAGTTACCCACTGTAGTTTCTTTTTATTTTATAATATTGGACTGTTTACCAATTTATTATTTACAATAATAAAAACATCCTGAAATACCTAGTGAAGCGGTGGTTGAGCCTGACTATATCCAAATCCCATTCCTTCTACATTTTCGTTCGGCAATACCTTCCACCTCTGAGTCACACTTGCTCATGTGGAATCGACTGTGAACCGCTTAGCTGCCTCCCAAAGGAATATATCAACTTAATGAATTTTGAACAAATACTTTATCATCGATTTTCTTTAGATACGGGTTTACATGTTCCCTGAGGTTTTCCTATAATTTCCTTAATCTTACACTGATGTAAACATAAACAAGTTTATGTTTACATCAGTGTTTTCTTCTATATCAACCTAACCGTTTTTTTCTTTTTACAGTAAAGTGATCAATAATAAATTAAAACTTTATTTTCGATGGAACCGATATAAAAAAAATTCATAAAGTACAAATATATTACTAATGTACTGTATACAGTGACGTTTTATAGTGTCTTAAAAAATAAACGTAATGGTTTAGTGCAAGTGACAGTCAAACATGTTTTTAATGAGAACAATTATTGCAGAACTTTGTTATGTGAAGTGCGTGTTTAATAGAACGCTATGGGATGACTCAAAGTGACAAATGTTATCTGCTACCTTTATTCCATATCCAAGATGATGCGCGATATCCACAATGGTGGAGCGGACACAAGCGGCGCGATGGAGAAAATCGAGTCCGGAGGGAGTGGGGCTGCAGAGGTCGACATGGAAGAGTGCGGCTCCCTCACTCTTCCACCAGACCTTCCTCCTTACTCAGGCGATTATATCATCAGTGATTACATGGAACGCTTAGGCACTCGATTAAACATACTGGAAACAGAACTGAAATATGCATGGAGGGCGTTAGATTTACTTAGCCAAGAGTATGTCAGAATGTGGGAGCGCTTAGAAAGGCTTGAAGCCCTACTTGCTGATCAACAGGGTGTGATAACTACTTTACTTGATTTTTACGCAACCCGTTCAGTAGGGTCACGAGATCCCATTTCTCGACTAGAAGTTATTAGAGAAATACTCGGCAATGGTACCATTGAAGATGGTATTGAAGAAGGTTTAGATATTGGAAGAACTTCTGTCCTTTTAGATTCACAAGAGGATATGTTGGAATCAAATGAAGCCTTTTATAAGAGCTTGAATCAAGCTTATAGAGAAGACCTCGTCTGTGAAGAGTCATCGCGGCCAGTTTCTCAATTAGACATGATATGGGAGGCTCCTGAAGAACCAGAATTGGAAAACACAAGTTCAAAGCAAAATTATAGTTCAAGAGATTATCAAGATTACTGTGGTATGCAAGGGGGACCTAGTATAAGTGACAGAGACTTGGCTCATTTATCAACACTAAGTTCAATAGATCAAATGGCCGTAGATAAATTACATGAGTTAGATAGAATTTCATCGCAACTACATAAGGATTCCAGAGACTTAAAAGATTTGAAAACCAGAATTCTCAGTCCAGACTCTAACATGACATCCAAACATGATAGAGATATTGAAGCAAAAGTTTTAGTTGAAGATAGCATAATAATAAATGAGCAATTAAAAACAATATATTCAGGTAGTGAAAATTGGGAAATCAGTGATATGATGAAAAATTTTGATGATTTTGTGTTAAATAATCCAAAAGATGTTGCTAGAGAAATTTCTCCTTCCCATATTTCTTTGACTGAAAGTACGAGCTCGGATAGGAAAATCGATTACATGCAACCTAGTCTTTCCCCTAGGCGTAAATACGTCCCTGAAAGAACATCAACAGAACCCTATACGACTGTAACTGGTCGTTTAGCGTACAGTACAGCGGTAGCAAATGCTGAAATAAATGCTGCTAAATCCAAATCTCCTAGTGCTCTATCTAGAGACAGATTTGAATATGGATCTTCGTACCAACTACCAGATGTTTCAAGACATGCTTACAAACAAAATAAAAATATTTCACAACCTCTTGGAAATATGTACAAATTAGAAACACATTCACCACTATCGGTTCAGGATATGTATGCTGAAACAATGAGCAATAGCCTGGATTATGACTACAATCGACTACATTCACCTAGTCCACCACCTCCAGCTCCTCCCAATGGAAAAACGTCCTTGATATCATCCATAGATAACAACGATGAAACTGTTTCAGTTCAACAGTCTTTACTGTCGACTAACTTGACTTCTACAGATAATAATATTCACTTAAGCCCTCGATCTCCAAAATCTCCAAAAACATCACCAAAACACTTGAAAAGGGATGCTACTAACATCGTAGCAGCAAAATCGGACTCTGGACTTTCATCAATGAGTGGTTGGTCCAGTTTGGAAAAAAGTCCTGGATCGCCGAAAACAGGAAAGGTCATACACACGGGCCATGATATCCATAAAGTAAAAATATCGTCACCACAAATTATTCAAAGAATACCATTTACTTCCGATGCCAAACCATATTTGGAAACTTTAGTTGATTCATATCCTTACGAAATGAAGAATAAAAGCGATTGTACTTTGAGCAGAAATGAAGTATTATCCAAAGACTTGGCTTCAACAGATTTAAGTAATATATTGCCAGAAAGCATTGAAGGTATTTTTTCCAAAAATGGAACGCAATATCCAACTGATCAAACGCAAAGTGAAAATATAAGCGAATATTACTATAGTAGTGAAGCACCTTCCATTTATTCAGTTGCTGGTAATCGGCAACCTATTTTTACCACGGTTTACAGTAGTCCTAGAGGAATGTTATCAGATGATAGACATTTTTCCGAATTATTAGATAGCAATAAAATTAGCGAGACAATATCAAGGGCATCGCATGATTCTTATCCTCCAGAACCTAGTTACCATGCTCAGACTGTAGTGTTGTCTGTAGCAGATACAAACAAACGGCCTTTGATACGAGAAAACACCATGACATTAAGCGATTCCAATTATTTTCAAAATGGTTATAAACAACAAGGACCTAGAAGTAGTTATCCACAAGGAAATTTAACAGATGCATTGTCTTATTATCCGACTTCGACAAGATATGAATCCCAAAAGCAAACAATTTTAGAAGATCAAATTTCATGGCAGGGTGGTAGTAGATCACCATCCAGTTCCATGGAAACGTCCAGTTTAAAATCGCAGTCTCTCAATATAGCGGATAGAAAACAATTTCAAAATCAATTGCAGCAAGAATATTTTAAGCAACAACAATATAATCAACGCAATGGCAGCGCTAAATTTGAAACACAACCCTATGATAAACAGCTTACAGATGTACCTAAAGCTAGACAAGATCATTCAACAAATGTTTTAGTAACCGAATCAGGTTATCTGTCGATGTCAAGTAATATTATCAGTAAATTACCAGAAAAGCAAATGAAAAAACCAAAACGCACATCATCATTGAAATCAGCCATGTCTACCATGAGCCAGTGGTTACCAGATATACATCTACCGAAGAAAAATCGGTCTTATTCTTTACCCTCAGGGGTTGATAATGTGGAACAGCCAACACAAGAAAAAACTTTGAAAGACAGAATTTTATCTGCCCAAAGACGGAAAAAGAAATATCATCTTGTGGCATCAGTGTCTGGATTATTACAAAAAGCAAGAAGGAAACAGCAAGCTAGCCATCAATCTCTGTCTGATCCCGAGACATCCGAAACTGAATGGTCTGGAGGACGATCAAGCGCACAATCCGAAGATAGCGATAGTGTATTTTCTGACTCTACGCACGATAGTTTGTTTGCAAAAATCCCTCAGAAACCAAAACAAAGAAAGGTCAATAATCAAGAAATTGTTGAGCAACAACAAAAACTACAGGAAATTCAGCAAAAAGGATTAGACTATTTTGATCACGAAAATAGTTTGATAGAAGAAATGGAATCATTTCCCGTAAAAAATACTATGCCTAGGGATCAAAGTGATGACATTGATTTTCATTTTGCACGCGTGAGTCAACTTAAAAAAGAAAATATTCCAGAGATCGAGAAACTTGATATAGATACTGATATTTCTAACGTTGATTTATTTGATGAGAATGACGACACGAATCAGTCCCCGGCATCTCTGTTTGCGACTATTGGAGATGTAAAAAAATCTTCAGTAGCTTCTGATGAAGGCCTTAATGATAATAAATCATATAGTAATAATAGTTCACAAGAATTTGCAGTTTCCAGAGCTCTGGGTAAATATAGATTGCGAAAGTCTTCTTCAGTTTCTGACGATCACGCTATCGAAACTTCACCACCAAAATTTGAAATCGAAAATCAAGGTGATGATCAAGGCTGTTTTCAACAAGAAAAAGATAAGCTTTTCACAAAAGTAATTAATCCAGAAATTGTAAGCTCTACGGTTTCTTCGGATGATACAAATATATTTTCAGAAAGAAGTCCATCTGTTCAGAGCTCCAAAGGTATACAAAATAAATTTTTACCACGACATCAGCAAAGTTTGGAAATTCCTAACAAGCATGAAGATGATGACAGTAGAAGCACGCATTCATGGAGAAGTGGTTCTAGAGTTTCTTCACGACGACAAAGTACAGAAGATAGCATTGATTCCGAAGATGAGTGGTATTGTTATGAATTAAGAAAACTTGAAGAAATGGAACGTCAATCTCAGTTGGAAGCTGAAAGAAGACGATTCATGATGGAAGAAACTACCATTAATGAAGAATCGGAGCCAGATGTAAACATTAAAGAAAAAATGTCCTATGTCTTACGAGAGTTGAAACTTAAAACAGCACAATCTAAAACAAAGTATGATGAATCACCAGTAAAGGAGACATGGAAAGATGTAACGACATTTCCAGTGATGGAAGAAACAGATGATAAATCTTTTGCTGATTCAGGTTCAGGTGAAACTTCAGGGCCAGATAGTCCTGTCCAAAGCGGTGATGAATTAGACGAAGATTATGATTTACCTGAAGTTTACGAAACGCCTCCTCCAATGCAGAAACTTGCCCCCCAACAACAACAAGATGCACCTGTTGGAAGTAAATGGAAGTTACTAAAAGCTCTAAAGGACCGAAAAGCAGAAGAAAAGACAACTGACACACCCATCGCTACAACTCCATCTACAGAAAAAGACAAAGTAAGCGCAGGTGTAAGTTATTTAATGCAGAAATTCCATGAAATTAGAGTCAAAAGTTAAAGCATGTAAATATAAATACTTATTTCAATATTATAAACGATTTTTAACTTTGCATACTATTACAGACTGATAAATACTGCAAAAAAAACTATATACACTTCCCTGCTTTACAATTTAATATTATTTTATGTTATCGTAAACATGTTATAACAGAAGGTACTTTACTACTTTTATACGTTACCTATAAACTAAGAATAAAGCTTTTAATTCTAGTTAAATTTGTAGTAGTGTAGTAAATATTGTTCTAAAGTTGTACGTAGTAATTTTTTAAATAACAATATTTAGTAAATCATTTGAGTTATTATCAATAATTATACTTTTTATGTAATTGACTTGTAGAACATTTTATTTTAAAATTTATTCTCGATACGTAAGGCTATTAATACATTTTAACATTATGTTTCTTAATAATAATAATAATAATAATCTTTATTTGTTCTTTACATACACGGTACATAATAAGGTGTTAGATCTATTTACTTTCTCAATTTATTCATGTACCAGTGAAGACTGGTGCCTGAGATTTGCCGTGTTCTTCAGTGTTTCCTGTGGTTGTGAAGAAATCTTCAAATAAAAAATTGTCTAAAAAACAATGAGAAGTTACTTCCATAATTGTGTAGTATTTTTTATGTCCAACTTAATTTTAAATTGATCGTTATTATTAAAAAAAAAACATTAATTTAAAAGTAGTGAATATGTTGTGTGTAGGAGTATTGGCTTAAAGCGTTAGAATTCTTATGGAATATAGGTATTTTACCAGTATTATACATTATGTAGTTGAACCTTGGACAAATGTGTTTTGCCTAAAACAATACTCAATTGTGCTATGCTTCGACCGAAATCTATTTCATATAAACCTTTCATCACCTCGAAACGTACAAAAACCATTCGCTTCATTCATATCACTTCATATCAGTGAAAATATTTCCTATTCAAAAATTATTTACCTACTTTTGCGTATTTACCAAGTAGTATAAAAAAGTAATATGTATACCTAAGACAAAATATTGCAATATACAATATGATAGTTTTAAATTATAATGATTGATTTTTCTCAAACAGATTTATTGATTACATAATAGTTTAGTAGAAAATTTCAGAATCATTTTGCAATGTCTTTAAGTATACGACAATCATATTTGATTATCACTAATACCACCTTTACTTAGAACAATCTAGCTTGCACAAAAAACACATAGTGTAAACATTAGATATTAATAATATACTTACCTCTTAAGTCATTGATTTATAATTATTGCACTAATGTTACTTTGTTAGAAGTCTAAATGGCCTACTGAAAATTGTAACTTTAGTATTATTACTAATTCACGTAATCTTCCATGACATCTTAAAAGCAAGCCAGATACTATTTTGTATAAGTTAAGCATTCCTTATTTTATTGTAAACGACTCGTCGAATATTTCTAAGACAAACTTTAAAACCATTAAAAATATATTACTATATGTTCCTATGTTTACAAATCTTGTATTAATAATGAATATACGACGATCGTCAAATTTAGTGTTCAATATTTTTTTATCAATAAATAAGTATTAATTTTTTTTTTAATATTTTGTTTAACATTTTTTTTTTTGTTTTTAGAATGGTTCCGGAGGTTTCAATGAACAAGGTGGAAGAGGGAATGGGTAAGTTTGTAGAATTAATAAAACGATTTATTTAAAAGAGTATAATATTTGAAAGGTATAAATTTTGATTCGTACAAGTTAAGCTATAAACTTACTTACATTAACTGCTATTTTTGTCAGGCACCCTGGAGACAATCCATTCTACAGTAATATTGATAGCATGCCTGACATCAGGCCGAGAAGGAAATCAATACCATTGGTTTCGGAACTTGTGAGTATCGTCGTATTTTGTATTTAAAAAATCTAATTTCACCGATTTCATTTGGCTACCTTTAAATATCTTAGTTATTTTTCATGTTTTACTACAGGGAAATTGATTTAGAAAATAATGAAAGGTAGAATATGAAACTGGTCATATATGTTTATAGCTCGCATCGACGTACGCTTCCTGAAGCTTAGTAAATTTTAGGCGCGTAATTTATGTTTTTTTTTCTACAAAGAACATATATTAAACTATTTATGTGTTAACAACAATAAGTAGGGAGGCAAAATTTAAGCAATTGTATTATGTTTTAAGTAAAAATTTTAATAAGCTTCAATTTAATTTGATAACAACGTTTTTTCTTAAGAAGACATATGGCAGCGAACTCCCAACTTATTGTTTAAATTTGATGGACTCTCAGGCCAAAACTCGATAAGCCTTTATGAACCCCTGTCTTTATTGATGTTTTTGTGTTACCTGTAATTTTGTCTTTCCCTTCTCTGAACTATCTACCTATCTGGCCTCTTCACTTCTAATCTTTGTTGTGTTAAGTCCATATTTTCCCCAAACGAGCAAACCGACCCAGGAAGAAAAACTAGCAGTGTCACTAGATGCAGTAAGAATGATTGATATTCCTGATAAATTAATGATATCGTTACATTTTATCCCCGACCATGGACCTGCAGGTTCTCAAGGTATTTCTTTTCCAATACACTACTCTTTCTATGCATGCAATTCTTCAATTTTCTTCTTTGAACGAGGAATCATGTATTGGAGATTACTTTTAATCATCGATGTAATAGTTTGCTTGCATTCGATGTGTTTGAATAACGTTTGCATGATTTACTTTAATGTAAATAAGGTACATCAATAGCGATAACTCTGACACTAAATTTTGTTTATTTTCATTGCTGATACATTATAGAACGACTCATAAAGTGCTTTCATCAGCGCTCATAATATAAATATGCACGTGCTTATTGACACATTGTACAAATTAAAACACTTAAAGCTTCAGTTTAATAAAAACCTTTTTTTTACCTTGGTCATTTACATAACACGCATAGTTATTGAACCTATTTTTATTATAGATAACTTCAAAACATCTTTGACTTCTTTTTATTTAACCAGTGTCATGCCTCATGTATTATTGTTAAACATTTTTACAGGTTTGTCTTCCACATTAAGGCAAAGAATCTATGCATCATTTATTACATTTTTAGAGGCCACGCAACATTATATTCAAATTATTAATTTATTAGAACTTACTTCAAGACATTCTTGCTTTTCACGATTCTGTGATTGATTAGTAAAAACACGTTTTAAACAAAAAATTATTTGAATACTAGATTGAATAAGCTAAAACTACTTTTTTGATGTTTAGACCATGGCTGCTACAAAAAGAAACGCAGGCTTGACATCGGCTGTACATAGAGCAACGCTCAATGATGAAGAACTGGTAAGCATCACTTTTTACAATTTACTTTTAAATTAAAACGTTTATATTAAAACTGACACATTACTAATCCAGCTTTTTCCTTAACCATGTTAGAGCAAATGTATATTTTCACAGAAAATGCATGTCTACAAGAAGACACTGCAGGCTTTAATTTATCCCATATCGTCGACGACGCCACACAACTTCGTGCTATGGACGGCAACATCGCCGACGTACTGCTACGAGTGCGAGGGCCTGCTCTGGGGCATCGCGCGGCAGGGCGTACGCTGCACTGAGTGCGGGGTAAAGTGCCACGAGAAGTGCAAAGATTTGCTCAATGCCGACTGCCTTCAAAGTTAGTAATGCTCATAAATGTACTTTACGTGTTTCTTCCATGTATTTATAATTATTTTATCTAAGCCGTTTATATTATTCCATTTCAAAGGAAATAAATATAATAATACGAGGGTGGATTGAAAAATTCGCGGCCTAAATAAGAAATAACAGGAATAATGCAATTTTTTATATTTATTTTTCTACATACTCTCCTTCTAGGTCACAGCACTTTGTCTAGCGGTCCTCCAAAGCCTTGATCCCATTTAAATAGAAAGTCTCGTCAAGGTCTTCAAAAAAGGCAATTACGGCCACTTTGACCTCCTCATTGGTAGAAAATTTAACTCCACCTCAGTGTTTTTTTTAATTTTTGAAATAGGTGGAAGTCAGAAGTGAGGTGAATAAGGGGGTTGAGGAAGCAATTCGAAACCACGATTCACTATTTGAGTCATCGAATCTGCAAGGTGTGAACACGAGCATTGTCCTGATGAAACAAAACTTTCTTGGTCAACAATCCTGGTGTTTTAGACTTTATTTCTTCGTTCAAACGACGTAATGGTGTGGAGTAGTATGCAGAATTTATAGTTTGACCTCTTTCTAAGTAATCAAGCGGAACCCATCTTGCAGGCATCTTGTGAAACCCTTATTCGTTAACGATCATGTTTTGTGTACGTTTATATGTAATCCCTAGAGCGTCAGCTATCTCAGATACCTTCAATCTTCTGTCTCCCATTATATCACTTATATTTTCGATGTTTTCCGAAGTCGTAGCTGTAGAGGGCCGTCCAGAGCGAGGGTCATCTTTGAAGTTCTAGCGTCCACGTTTAAATTCACTTTTTTATCATTGTATACGACGGAGCAGATGTTCCTAAAGTAGGCACCATATCTTCATGAATCTGTTTTGGAGTTAAGAGTTTCTTGTGGAAGTATTTCTCTCTTCATCGTCACTTTCCATCAGGTGAGATAGAAGACAAAGGTCTAATCCTTTTTCAATAAAAAAAACTGTCCATTTTCAAAATTAATGAAACTTACTCTCACTTAATGTTCAATAAAATAAATAATTACGCATGTATCTCAGAGAAAAATTGCACAGAGACTGACATAGAGTCTAGTTTTCGTATTAAGGTTTTATAATAATATGACAACGCTATCTAAGTTAAGCCGCGAATTTTTCGATCCACCCTTGTACCATATTAGTGATGTAATATTTATAATTTTATTTATCAGTCTTACGAATTGTAACCGCTATTAATCACATATTTATTAGGATCATATTAACTTAATCGATAAATCTTTTCAAACTATTAATGAGCGAAACTAAGACCTCATACATAATTGTCACTTTTCAAAACCAACATGTTAGTTATTTGAATAAACATCTGTACGTTGTATGCAAACGTTGTATGTAAACATCTGTTGCGTTGTATTTGTATGCTACACATTTTTGCCACCAACGGAATCGTTGCTTTAAGAGCCATTAATAATCTGTAATAATAGTATTTTCTATTTGGGATGCCGTTTAATATTATATAACAAGTGAAAGAAGCAGTATATTTTGATTCAAAGTTGGCTGCCAAGCGGTGTCCAACCCTTATTAATCTCAAGCAGAGGCAAGCACCACTTGACTGGTCACTTGATGCAGATAATACCATCAACCAGAATATATCTAACCGTAGTAATTAATGTATATAAAAATGTACTTTTGTAAATTTTGTTTAGCAAAAAATGTAATATATGCAATAGAGAAACACATTCGTATTTGAAATGAAATGATGTGCTTAAATTTTGTATATTACTATGCCCAAAAAAATACTTCTAAAAGAAGGTTGTTCTTGTAGAATTTAATTTCTGTGTCACAAAACTGGCTTCTCAAATATTGCCTCAACTCTCTAAGCACAGGACGTTTGAACGACACTCGACGGACCACTGGCCTCCTTGAGAGTACCTGCTTTGTGTGCTGCCGTATACCATAGCCTAGCATTATAACTTTGTACAAATTATATCCCTTTACATAAAAGTAGAGTTTTCTACTCATCAGTAGGTATAGTATATAATTGTACCTACTGATGAAGTGGTAACCTTTAAATAGTTTTAAGGTGTGCATTTTGCTCGCTCTGGGAAAAGGTAACTTACAATGCGTCATGTCGTATAGTATATCATAGCCAAGATTTATTAGTTTAGTTAAATATAATATTTTGCATGAATTGGTAAATTTGTGCATGTAACGTCAGTTGCTATATATTATATGCTAACCTTGTTCATTAAAAAAGAATCATAGGTGTACAAACGTTTGATATTGTGATGAACCTGAAAACGATTGACACCATGTAAAATCCAATTCAGCATTTTATTTACAAATCAAACATAGTTACAGTTTCTTCCTTTTTCCTTTACATATTGATTTATGTTTTTCTTCTTCTTCCTGACCTCATATAAATAGCATGAATTTAAAAACGTTTTCTCTAACGAAAAGGAATTTGCTTAGGAAATGTGCATGGCTATTGGTTTACACCCATTTTATTCAGATTTGATGATTTGTATATGATATAATGCGATCATTTGCACGGTCATTTTTATACGAGCAGTCGTTATGATAAATGTTGTATGTACATTCTTTATCAGAATGGTAGTTAATTTTTACCGACAGCACGCTCTATCTTCCTATCGTCTACTCTTTGATACATCTAATAAGCGTTCGTCCCTTCGTTTATATTATATTGACCGTTTTTAGTTTTGTTTTTTTTATCATCAAGCCGGATTATAACTTATTTCGTTTAACATTTTTGCCGCCATGAATAGCATTGTTTTGATCTATGTTTTCAACGTGTAGACGATTGTAAAACCACGTAGGTAGGTATTTCAGTCCTGTCATCCTATCTCTTTCGAGTTACCCCGCCCAGTGCCGAAAATTATAAAGGCCCTTGTTAACTTAAACTACTTAAGTCATATACCCACTCTTCTTAATCCGAGTATTTATACATGTTAAATAATATATACTATTTTATACATTTATGAATTCTGCTCTTATAGTGGTTCTAAAAGCTTTAAAAATAGAAGTGGTCAAAAATTCAAGAATATTTATATATATTTTTTAATTTAGAACGCAAACCAGTTCATGTTCGATACAATATTATATGTGGTCCCTAAGTTTATTTTTTTTGATGTTACTCAATTTGGTGTTTACTATCTTTCTGTCTGTATTATTTATTCTTCTTAGTGATCAAAAACGAATTTCTTATCGCAAAAATCTTTTGTTTTTTACTTTAACTTATTATGATTAGATTTGAAGCAATGAACAAAACATTTGACTAAACATACAGATAAAATGGGTATTTTGCTGAAATTTTAAATATATCTTAATATACTTCCAACGTTTTTCATCGCCATGGGTAAGTAGTGAGGCATTCAAGTGAGGTGATACGTTGGAATGTATTGTCTATTGATTTAAAGGCGTCGTGTTTAAGTTTGCTCCGACTGGCGCCGCTAGAGGTCACTGACCTTTCCAGATCCAAATTTTTTTTTTTTAATAATAATGGTACAGTTGGTATCTGGTGAGGTTGTCGTCTGCTAGTGGTCGTAGCGAGCTTGAACGCGGGGCGGGGGACCGTCCCGGCGCACCCAATCACAAAGAACTATCGGCACCGCCTGAGTAGTGTGTTTCGCAGGGGCTGCCGAGAAGTCTTCGAAACATGGTGCCGAGGACAAAGCCAACTCTATCATCACCGCCATGAAAGAACGCATGAAGCAAAGGGAAAGAGACAAACCAGAAATCTTCGAACTGATCAGGTATTTTAGCTGTATTTTTTTTTTCCTTATTTTGATCACAGCTTTCTCTATTTCTTTTCTTGCTTTAATTGAGTGGAAACCAGGTATTATTTAAAATAATTTACTTTTATTGCTAATTTTAAAAGTATTTACATCCGAGTTCTTAATCTCCCCTAAGAGTAAGTTAAAATTTTATTTTCCTTTACTATTTTATTGCAAATAGCGAACTAGCTTTTTCATTTTTGATATATATTAGATGTTATTAATTTTTGTTCATTTTTGTTTTATTCACATTAATATCTTAAGTTTATTGTTACCCTTACATGCCGTCTAATGCGAAATTATGTAAGTTGACACCAATATATGTGCAACAGACGGGTGTTTGGCGTTGAGAACGAGGGTCATGGAGCGCACATGAGCACCGTCAAGCAGTCAGTCCTCGATGGCACATCCAAATGGAGCGCGAAGATAGCTATCACAGGTTCGAAAATAAGAAGCACCTCTCTGTTTCCCTACAGGTTAAACCAGGAGCTGAGTGAACCAGGGATGTTCCAGAATTAAACAAAACCCTTACGCAAGACTAAAAATAATCCATGTTTCGTTTCATGTGGCGGCCAGGCGGACGTTTAACGTCGATCCAGATACTCATATAGACAGTCTCGAACAGGCCAAGCAAAACACTATAGAAGGAACGTCAAAATGGTCATGCAAGATCGCCATTACAGGTTTGGGGGGTCTTTGCGGCTCCGAACCGCACGCTCGCAGATTTGGCTCTGTTAGACAAGCTCTCTTCGCCTTACCTCCGTTATCTAATTCCTGATATTTGCTTCCAGATTGTTGATGTTCAGCTTTTTATGATAACTAAACTTATCTATATGGAAACACATATAAGGAAATAGTATGCCTATGTAATTCAAATGTAACCGACCACCATCAGTAACGCACCGCCAACCACACCATTACCAACTGTAGTTTAAACTGTTCATTAACACCAAGGAAATTCCACGAATCTTAACACTTGCAAAATGAAACTAACGGCACACAATTTTTCTATCATAACTAAAATTTTTTACAAAATATCCACAAGGAATACACAATGGTTTTGCATTCCACGACCCAACAAGTTACACAAACTTGCATGGTTTTGACTGGTGAATGTGCATATGGATTAATTTGAAATATTTACATTGGTGACGACCTTTTTAACGGAATCCAAAAATTAGGTAGAGTAATATTGTATGTAGTTACCCTAACGGTGGAACGATAAATATTATCGCATGAATAATCCCAAAAGCAATATAATCTGTTCTTACAACTTTTTCTTAAACTATCCTTATCTTTCGGATTCGTGAAAATTCCAGCATCATAATTAGATTTGAATCCCGCGCAATTCTTTTATACTTCTTCTTTTGGACTTTCTACTTGGTCGAAGTTTAAATTAGAAGTTCAGATAATGTAGGTAGCTAAATATCCAAGTATTTTAGATATCGATTTGACATAGAAATTGAATATATTAGCGTTGATGCTAGAGTCTTTATATTTCCCAAAACCCTCACTCGTAATATTCTTTGAAATAGTACATAAGTTTCTTTGTAATTTAATCATGTTTTGTGATGATTAGTATTTCAAAGATATTAAAGATGTTAAACATTCCAAAGTTAACTTAACTATATTACTACAGCTTGAGCTACATAAGCGGATCATTTATATGGCTTGAAAGCAGAAGAGGCAGCATTAAAGCATTAAATAACCTATAAATACAGTTTGTAATAAACTGATGTTACTTATGTATTTTTATTATACAATTATATTTATGGTCATACTTTTCTATGATAACTTACAAGGCCCTTTGGGCAGTTATCTGTGCTCAAGGTTTGATCGCCAAAGACAAGAGCGGAACTTCAGACCCTTACGTCACAGTGCAAGTCAGCAAAGTTAAGAAACGGACCAGAACTATGCCGCAAGAGTTGAACCCAGTTTGGAACGAAAAGTTTTACTTGTGAGTCATACAACTAAACTAGGGAAATCTATATCGCTGTATAGTATGTACTTTAAAAACTTATAAAAATTTTTTTCTTCAGCGAATGCCACAATTCTTCAGACAGAATCAAAGTGAGAGTATGGGATGAAGATAACGACTTGAAATCTAAATTGAGACAAAAACTAACTAGAGAATCCGATGACTTTTTAGGTCAAACAATCATAGAGGTTTGTTTACTAACCTAAAGGTCTTATAATTTTATTGCAGCTTTTTTAGTAGCAATTCATAAAAATGTAATATGTTTTTCTCAAGGTGAGGACCTTGTCGGGCGAAATGGACGTTTGGTACAACCTAGAAAAAAGAACTGACAAATCAGCCGTCTCCGGTGCTATCAGACTTCATATTAACGTAGAAATCAAGGGTGAAGAAAAGGTCGCCCCTTATCATGTGCAGGTAAGAAAATTGAAAATGGTCTTTTTTTGTGACTTATTACTTACTTTTTCTTACTAGAATAATTATCTTGAATGTATCTTAAACAAGTAATGACAAATCTAAAAAAATAGGTTCAGACCATTGATCCACTTGCTTGATTAATCAAATTGTATTATTATACTTTATTCTGCTACTTACATCTTTTCTTCTATTTTTGTTAACATTTATTTTAAATGCAAAGTAGTCTCGTGGCTTCCTCTATAGAATATATATATAAACGATGTGGTTTAAACTACAAAGGTTTATATTTAACTTGAAAGTTATTTTGATTCAACGTCGTTCACTTGATTACTTACTACTGTTGAAAATGCTTGTCTTATGTAATTGGTGACACATACCAAACTTAGTAAGGGCATCACTGTCTCTGATATAACCACTTCAAAACCTAGAAAGACAAAAAATCATTTAAAAATCCTAGTATTTGCCGCTCCTTTACAAGGTTTTGAAATGGTCAGAGACTCTTACTAGGTTTTAAAATGGACAAAAGATAAAAAAAACTATTATTTATGCATTAGTGAAAGAGAGATACAAGGTATTAATTATGCGAATTAGATTATAAAATTCACACGCTTTTTATTTTCTGTGGTTTTCGTATGCCTCGTATGTTTTTGGCGCACCGCCCCCATCTCTAAAAAATTGTTGAGCCTACAGTACTGTGTGTGTACTTTGGCATGAGGCTATATCTGGCCGAGACGCCAGCAACGTAGTAGATGTTATAAAAACATTTATGGACGATTTGCGAGACGTTCAGTATTTCCAAATTTGGGCCGACAATTGTGACGCGCAGAATAAGAATTAGAATTAGAATAAGAATTGGATCTTTATACTTCTTTAGTAATGCTAGAAAATGACGATAATTTCATAGAATCTATTACAATTAATTATTTGACTAAGGGGCATACTCATATGGCTGCTCATGCCGTCCACGCTAACATTGAACAAAGAATGAAAGGACAGAGACAATTGTACAATTTTACAGATTTATTTATTTATTTATTTATTCGAAGGAAAACCAACAGCGAAATTAACAGTATAAGCACATTACAGTAGTAACAGCAAGCAAATTACAGGTTTTCACGTTTAGAAAAAAATTTACGATACATCACAGTCACACAGAAAAAATCAAACAAACATAATTACTAAACCTAATAATAGTAAAAAAAACTCAACAAGAAAAGAATTCTTTGCTTAACTGCTGTCTAATTGTATTGACACTCGTACAAAACAAGTCAAAGTCAAATCGCTTACACAACTCATTAAAATCACTGCCCACTCGCCAAATGAATGAGTTCTGTCTAAAATTCGAACCAACTACTGGAGTGTAAATGGGAGGATTCCACCTAAGCAATCTCGATGGAGTATTTAGGGTTATTTTAGCAAGTAGGTCAGGACTGTTGATGGTGCTTGAGGTGATTTTTAATAAAAAGGTAATGTCTGCAATTTGACGTCTTCTGATTAGAGGAAGAAAGTGAAATTTTTTGCAAAGGGTTTCATAATCAGAGGATGAATATGGAACCTTTAAGCGGAAACAAAGATATTTAACAAACTTAGTTTGAATACGTTCGAGCCTATTGATATAAATACCATAACGTGGGTTCCATATTTGTGAAGCATATTCCAGTATACTACGGACAAAGGTACAGTAGAGAATCTTAAATGTTTTAGTTTTATAGAAATTTGCTGAACTCCTCATAATAAAACCTAAAGCCTTAGAGGCTTTAGTGACAATTGCATCAATGTGGTCTTTGAATAGTAGTTTCGAGTCATGAAATACGCCGAGGTCTCTTATAACGGAACATTTATGAAGTTTGTGATTTTTGAGTGAGTATGACGACTGAATTATATTAAGTTTACGAGTGAAGGTAACAAATGAGCATTTCAAAGGGTTAAGATCTAGTTTATTTTGGCAACAATAGACATCAAGTCTCCTTAAGTCAGCTTGCAATTGAGAAACATCATCGAGAGAATCTATAATTTTATAAATTTTCATATCATCAGCAAAACATAAAATATGGCTGTTATGAAAACAATTAGAAATGTCATTAGTAAAAATTAAGAATAATAGCGGTCCGAGCAATGAGCCTTGGGGGATACCACTGGGGATAGTAATCCAACTTGAAACATAATTATTAATCACAACAGCCTGAGATCTGTTTTTAATGTACGAAGTAAGCCACCTCAACAAATCTCCTCTTATACCCATGAAACTAAGTTTAGTCACCAAAAGATTATGGTCAATTCTGTCGAAGGCTTTACTATAATCTGTGTAGATAACATCGACTTGATGGCCGTTATCCATTGCTTCTGTAAGAAAATCATTAAATAAAATAAGATTGGAAGTAGTGGAGCGACCTTTAAGGAAACCATGTTGGGATAAGTTAAAAGAGTGCTTAAGAGCTGCGTAAATTTGATTATAAACAATTCTCTCAAAAAATTTCGCAATAATACATAGTTTGGAAATTGGCCTGTAGTTAGTAACTTCGGTTTTAGCGCCTTTCTTGTGGATAGGTGAGACAAAGGCTGATTTCCAAATGGATGGGACTATATTATTTGAGATTGATTTCTTAAAAAGAAGAGTTATCGGAACATATATGGTTTTAGCGCAACTTACAAGAAACAATGGGTGTACGTGATCAGGACCGGCAGACTTGCAAGTATCAAGATTAGTCAATAGTTTGAGAACCTCATCCTCACACACCTCGATTGAGCTGATGTCATGAGCTAGATTGCAATCACTGAGATCTGATGTTTGGCCAGACGACTGATTGACCGTAGGTAAAAACGTTGAGTTAAAGTAGTTGGCAAACAAATCACAAATCGACTCTCCGGTAGTTGCTTTACAATCTAGATAATTAAAACATGTAGGAATATTGTTAGACTTAGAGCGACTTTTAATAAATGACCAAAATTGCTTCGGTTGTTTTTCGATTCCAGTTTCTATGAGGGACATATAGTTTTTGTAGCAACTACTCTCTAGTGAATGAGCTCTGTCGCGAAGCAATTTGAATGTCTCTAGGTCTGACGTCATTCCGTATGTTTTAAATTTTTTAAAAAATTTGTATTTCTCTTTAATAACTTTAATAAGAGCATTAGGATACCATTTGGGATATGAATTTGAAGTAATTAATTTTGTAGGTATAAATTGAGTTTGAAGCTCATTAATAACAGAGTAAAAGTAATCAGTTGCTTCATCAACAGAACGAGACGAAAATTGCGCACTCCAATCCACTTCCCCTATTTTTAGATTAATAGAATCATAATTGCCCTTACTGTAAAGATACCTGAGATAGGGCTTTGGCGATAAATATGATACGTTTGCAAAGTTAACATCAACAATTATGGCTTTGTGGTGGGGGTCAATTGGTACAAGGGGATCATGGCACTCGACAACAACCACCTCATCATTTGACCAAATTTAATCAAGAAATCTGCCATGTGCGTTGCATACACCGTTGAACTGATGGAAATTGTGTGTGTTCATGTCATCTATCAGTTGGGTTTCAATTGAGCTAGAATAAGAAGGTAAGAAGTACGTATCGGAGCCTTTAGACCAATTTATGTTAGACAAGTTGAAGTCTCCAAGTATTACAAATTTATCACATGGGTTAAAAATTACTAAATCATTAAGTTTATTCAAATAGTTATTCAATTGATGACAAAATGTGAACCCATAACTCTCATCGCAAAGATATAAGCAACATAAATGAATATTTAAATGAGATCTATCGTTTTGCTTAATTGATATAGTTACCCATATGTCCTCAGCTGATGATTGGAAACTTAGCGGAGAGTTAGCATTTAATTCTTTACGTACAGCAATAAGTACCCCTCCTCCATATTTCTGTTTGGTTATGGTATAGTTTCGATCTCGGCGCCATACTACGTACCTATCGTCAAAAAGTTCTGACGATGCTATACCATCTAAAAGCCAAGATTCCGTCAAAACAACTACGTCGTACGAAGTCAAACACAGGTTACGAAAAAAAACCGCCGTTTTAGTACGTAGACCCCTGACGTTCTGGTAGTAAATATTTAATTTATTTAAATTTAATTTTGTCATATTTGTCATCATTTAACCTACTACATAACATTAAAATAAAATAACAGTAAACAAACATCTTATTACATATATTTCTTGTTAGAATAAAGCCTCTCAATTTCATGATAAGTAATTTAAAGAATGAATGGACTAACGTAACAAAACAATAGATATACCCTATTACGTCATACGGATTCAGACACAAAGCGCGATAGAAAATAGCTGTTTTAGTACGCAGACCCCAGATGTTTAGGTAGTAAATAATTATATTAATTAACTTTGTCACATTCATAATTGAACCTACCACGTAGCATTATAATAAAATGACAATAAACGAATATGTAATTAAAAATGTATAGAAATAAAGTAATGCCCTTCGAGTCTATGCTAAGTAATTTAAACAATGAATATACTAACTTAACGTATTGATAAGTATACCCCAACATTAACCGTGTCACACGCCACTCTAATAAGATATAACAGTAATATTGTATATAATAAATGCATATATTACTCCACCAAACAAATAAAGTTGTATTATACTTTAAATAATTATATGACCATTCGAATCGTGGATATTTAGTAACTAAGATAAGCGATGATAAGAAAAAATAGTAAGCGCGAGAAGCGCATAGGCAAAATATTCGAGCGTTGATTCTATAGCATAACCGGTTTATTATAAAAACGACGACCCATGCATGTAAACAACATCGAGTAGGGTGGACAGCAATATAATAAAAAATAGCAATATAATTCAACTGATGAGCGATTATTATGAGTTCTATAAGCGATTGGAATGCAATTAAACGTGCTATGGAAAAGAGGTGAGTTGAGCAGATATAAACAGGAAATGAACTTTGAAAACTAGCATAAAAACAGTCTATAATATTTTGTTTAAATCTGTCGTTTGGCTAATAATAAATACGGGTGATGTGTCATTTTTACGGACATGAATTTTACCGTACTTTACCCAAATATAACTAAAACCTTTCTCCCTCACCATGGATTTTGATTTATTAAGCAGCATTTTCGATTCAGTGTTTAGATGATCGTTGATATAAACACGACGAACAGAGTCCCGGAATCCGATGTCGGGGCCAGCCAGAGTTTTGCGCGCCCTTGCCGCGGCTACGAATTCTTCCTTATTGTAGCGGTTTGTAAAACTCACAACAATAGACTTATCTTTAGATCCGCGGAGCGGTACTCTGTAAAGGTAATTAATTTGATTTCTCTGCAAATTCACATCTAGCTGCTTGCTAATATTCTCCACGATTGTGAATAAATTTTCGTCTTTTCGTACCGGAACTCCCTTGATCTCGACATTATTTAGCCGCGATCTCTGGTCGACAGCAGATAATTGAGACTTAAGTTCCTTATTATCTTTGTCCAGGAGATCGACGGTCACTTGCATACTTTCGACTTTAGAAACTCTTGCCTCCAACTCAGTTACTTTAGCCGAAAAACCATCTAGGCGGGATCCTAGGAATTCACAGCTGGTCTTTAGTTCCTCTAGCTCGTTCCTAATAGCCTTCGCGTTTTCAAAAAGGGCTGGAAGACCCCTGAGCTGGAGCTTCAAGTCACGAAGCTCTTCAAGGATCTGATCTATAGAAGTAGGTTCTGATACAGCAGCAGCAGAGGGTGTGGGTGAAAGGCCTCGGCACGATGAACACTTCCACAGTAGTCTCCTGTCGGCACCCAGTTTGCGCCACCCAGTTTCCGATATTTGTGCACACCCGAAATCCAGGTGCCTACGGCACGTACCACACTGCACCCCATCATTAAAGCTTGAACCACACACTGCACACTTCATATTAAGTAGAAGAGGAAATAAGTTTAATAATACTTATTTAATTAACAAATACTAATAGGTAACTTTAACAATTATGATGCTTATCGTTTCGATTTCTATCATTCGACGATACGTGTTAACTCGAACGATGCGACTGACTGACAGATTTGAAAGAATGTGTACAACATTCGAAGAAAAATATTAAAGTATTAGACATTACAAATCACTCTAATGGCCGAAAAAAAAGAGGGCTGGACGTTCAGGTAAGCTACTTTAGGAATTCCAACTGCAGTCTTGGTTAAGGCTAAATTTGCAAAGGGTTCAAGGAATTTTTTTTATACGGGGGTGGATTGAAAACTTTGCCGCCTAACATAGATAGCGTTGTCATATTATTATAAAACTACCCTCTTTTGAAACCTAGACTCTTTGTCAGTCTCTGTGCAATTTTTCTCTGAGATACATGCGTAATTATTTATTTTATTGAACATTTAGTGAGAGTTTATTTTAGATTAATTTTTAAAATGGATAGTTTAGAGCACCGTGCCGTGATCAAATACCTCCACAAGAAACACTTAACTCCGAAGCAGATTGATGAAGATATGGTGGTTACTTTAGGTACATCTGCTCCGTCGTATACAATGATAAAGAAGTGGACAGCTGAATTTAAACGTGGACGAGAGAGCATGAAAGATGACCCCCGCTCTGGACGGTCTTCTACAGCTACGACCTCGAAAAACACCTAGGGATTTCATATGAACGTACACAAAACATGATCGTTAACAAATTAGGGTTCCACAAGGTGTTTGCAAGATGGGTTCGGCGGCTCCTTTCAGTTGAACAGAAACGAACTCGGCTCACGATTTCTAGAGAGTGTTTAGAGCATTTTCAACATGTAGTATAGTGATGAACCCATCATCACTATACTCCTGATTCCAAACAACAATCCAAACAATGGAAGAGACCCGGATCTCCGTCTCCCAAGAAAGCCAAGGTGTGTTTTTCAGCGAACAAGGTAATGGCATCGGTTATCTGGGATTCTAAGGGTGTCATCTTGGTTGATTACTTAGAAAGAGGTCAAACTATAAATTCTGCATACTACTGCACACTATTACGTCGTTTACGTGAAGAAATAAAGTCTAAAAGACCAGGATTGTTGACCAAAAAAGTTTTGTTTCATCAGGACAGTGCTCGTGTTCACACATCTGCAGAATCGATGGCTGAAATAGTGAATGTGGTTTCGGATTGCTTCCTCATCCTCCTTATTCACCTGAATTGGTATCTTCTAACTTCCACCTATTTTCAAAACTACAAAAACACTTAGGTAGAATGGTATTTTCTACCAATGAGGAGGTCAAAGTGGCCGTAGATGCCTTTTTTGAAGACCTTGACGAGACCTTCTATTTAAATAGGAGCAAGGCTTTGGAGGACCGCTGACTAAGTGCTCTGACCTAGGAGGAGAGTATGTAGAAAATTTAATATAAAAAATTGCATTATTCCTGTGTTTCTTATTTAGGCCGCCAACTTTTCAATCCAGCCTCGCAAGGCCAGGTAATACTTTCACATGAATAAATACTATTCGCGTTAATAATGTATTTCACAAAAATATCAATTGCTACTTCAATTTACATTTTTCTTGTTAAAGATTCGATGAAAATTATCAAAAATTAGATTTTTTATTAAAAAAATGTGATATCTATTAATTACCAACAATTATTACTGATCCAAGGGAAATAACAGAGTCAAATGAATGGAATTATCAATAATTGTCGCCCATGATGCCGGAATCTCGCAGATTTTTTTGGCATAATTTACCAATCAACTAGCACTGATTACTTCTAAAGGTAATGCCACTACACTTTATCTTTTAAATTCCTAAATTCTTATTCCAATATGTTGTTAACCGGACAAACCTTATAATTGGCTGACTTATTCCATTTTATTTATAGAACTACGGATACAGACTTTATATGAAGAACTAATTTTGAATGGCCATTTTTTTCATTCCAATAAATATATTCAACAAAGACTTAATAGCTTTTTGTTTTATAGCAATTTGTTGGAATAAATAAAATAAATACCGTTGCGCTGGAACGAGAATAAATAAGTATTTTCTCATAATGATGAAAGATTTCGGAATCTTCAATGAAGGATGACCACTGACATACTAAAATTAAGTGGTCGTTTAGCAAAATAACCTACGAAATGACCATAACAAAACATATTAAGAAGCCTTGCTAGGTTTTGATATGGTTTTTTGTCTTTTAATAGTTATACATTAATTTCATAAGACAGTAAGGCTTATAAAAGATGCGTAATAAAAGTTATTATAACATTTTCCTTCCTTTTTTATGGGTACACGTACGTTCTATGATTCAAAAGTTGTTTGGTTTGAATATTTTTTATTTTGACGAAGAGGCTAAAGATTATATATTATTTCGCTTTCTTGTAAAATATATCTAAAACCTCTTACTAGGTTTTGCTCTGGGACAGCCGAACATTTCTTTTTGAATTTACAGTTTCCTATTATTGATCAGTTAATAAGGCAGTCAGTTAGGACTTTACTATTTATATGTAAAACAAAATTAATAGAAAGAAAGAAAGAAAGAAAAATGGACATTTATTTAATTGCCACGGAACAAAAAAATAAAAAATGACACAGCACAAAAATAAAAATAAAAAAAACAAGAAAATTTCGGTTTAGCTACAGTAGGTAGGTGATGTACGATGTGGAGGTAATATCGCTCTTCCTCTACTCTGTGTTGACCAAACAAGTTTTTCGTGCAGGTACATTTCGTACATAGGTATTTTAGTCCTAACAACACCAAATAGTACAGACGCAACATGCAGCTTCCTACGCATCTGCATATTTAATAATTTTGCCCCGTCCAAGTATGGAGTGATATGAGAACGGGGCAGGATACGAAAACAGAAACGAGCACATGCGTTTTGATCCCGCTGTAACATCCTTTGACTACAACCCAAGATACAGCTATTATAAACAACATCGCAATAATTCAACCTTAACAGTATAAGAGTCGCACATAGGTTGACTCGGAGATCAACAACAAGGTAGTCACGCACACTGTAAAGAATTTTTTGTCGATAAAAGCAGTTACTGACTACTTCAAGGATATGCTTCTCAAAACGTAGTTCTCCTTCCTACAGTATCCCTAAGTTCCTGGACTCGATAACTTGCTAAATTTTTTTGGTTTTAATGACAATGTTATTTATAGTGAGAGCATTCAAGGTATTTTGTATTTGATGCTTAGAACCCAGTAATCCAGAACCCATGTACTTAGATTTATTTGGATTCAATATGAGGCAATTCCTCTCCGACCAGTTCGCAAGCCGTTCCAGGTCTGCGTTTAAGCAGCGTATACAGTCTGTCATATTCTCAGGTGTAGTAGATGTATAAAGTTGCAAATCATCAACGTAAATATGATATTTGCTGCATTTGACACACGAAGTAATGTCCGCACTATACAATATAAAAATTAGTGGTCCGAGAAGCGAACCCTGTGGGACTCCTCGGGGTACTAGGGTCATGGATAAAAAGCGCGTCAATCCATTATTCCCCTGTAGCCCAACAACTTGCGTCCTATCAGAGAGGTAACTGTCAAACCATTGCACTGTCACAGTGTTAAACCCGTGATATGATATCTTAGACAACAGTAAGGGAATGCCCAACCAGTCGAAAAATATAGAAGCACTAAAAAGTGCTTTTACCAGCATCCTGCGCGTGCAGAATATTGTGGACAGTATCAAGCAAAGCAGTCCCGGTCGAGCGACCCTTGCGAAAGCCTGATTGTTGATCTGGCAATATGCAATTTTGCTCCAAGTATTTCGTCACCTGATTACTCACTATCCTTTCCATTATTTTCGATGTGCAAGGAAGGCTACTGACGGGTCGAAGGTGAGACATTTGGGTAGGAATAGCTATTTTTGGCAATGGTGTCACCTTGGTCGTCTTCCAGTCAGTTGGGTAAGTTTTTATGTCAATGCTCTTGTTGATAATCGCAGTCAAAGTGTCTAGAGTGGTTGGCATAGTCAGGACTAAAGTTTCGATGTCAATTGTTCATACCCTTAGCTTTGGTTCGAATAGTCATAAGGACCTTAAAAACATGATCTGAACGGACCGTACTGAGTTCAAACGTCACTGGTCCATGTCGATGCATTTCGAAGTAGGTCAAGTCTGAAATTGTCTCGTTGGCGCTACCGGGTAGGTCTAGAAAATGTCTGTTAATTATGTCTGGGTCAGTAAAGTGCTCTGGCAACGCCGAACTTCGGTGATCAGGAAGGATTTGCTTTAAATTTTTTTCCAAAGAGTCTTCGAGTCGTTATAGTTATTGTTGATTAATGCTCAAAAAAGGCCTTCTTTTCATGAATGATGGCCTCAATAACCATGTGCTTTAACTGTTTATAGTAATGCTTATGAGATTCGTCTTTAGACTTTTTGAATCTTTTGCAAGCGTCATTTCGTAGTTTCATCATAAGCAGTATATTGTCAGTAAGCCACGGCTTAGGTCTCTCTCTGAACACCACAGTTTTTTCAGGTGCGTGTCTGTCAAAAAGTCTAGTAATGTTCTATTGAACTGTCTAATCATATCGTCAACGCTGTCAAGGTACGTAATTTGCTTCCAATCTCAATAGATTGCAATCCTAGACCTAAACGCAATCATTTAGGTCTTTGTTGAACTCAGTAAAGTCAATATATTTTAAAGGTACGTAATTCGTCTAGGTATGGGTTTTTGTCGTTGTAGTTGATTTTCCACAGTAACAAGAGCATGTCTGCCTAAGTCAGGTATATTTCGCACGTCAACATTGTGTACTATAGCGTTTGTCATATCAAGTCAATGGTCGTTTGGCTGTGATCAGTGAAGTGCGTTGGTTTATCGACAATTTGGTTAAGTCCAAAAATTTTCAGAAAGTCAGTTTAATTTTTGTAGTTTTTGTCACTGTCTATAAAACTTACATTAAAGTCGCCTTATAACAAAAGCTTGTCAAATATTGGGAAAAATGTCATTGTCAAGTCAAGTCAAGTCAGGGCACCAAAAAACTCACTAGTGCTTAACCACGGTGGTCGGTAAGCAGTTCCAATCACAAGTATAGTCGGTGGTCCTCACCTGTCCGCAGCTAGGTTTCGTTTATTGCAACAATATCAGGGTCATAAGTCAACAGCACCCCTACCAGTTCGTTATGCTTGGTTCCTAGTGATCCGGCATCAAGTAGTCTAAACTTAAATAGTTTTGATGGCATTATGATTAGCCTCAATACAAAATTAAATAAATAAATATTTACAAATTTTACAAAATATATTAAAAACTAAAAATAAACGACTATCAAAAGTTTAAAAGATGGAAGCGTAGATTCTTATCGACAAGGTGTGACTATAAAACCGGTTTATGGCCGCAGAGATATTACGATAAATGGTACTAACCGAACAAAATAATACAAACATATTATAAAAACAAAGCGAAAGAAAACTTATGAAATCAAAATTAAAAACGTACAACGTAAACATCTGCGTAACATTTCTGCTATGAATTTACGAACTGACTTTTAAAACAAAGATGGGTTTGATACAATATATATACAATACCTATATACCTAACATTTTATTTGATAAAACTATGTCTCAACAAAAATGAAATTTTCAAAAAAGGATTAAGGAATAATCTATTTCATTATGGTTTATCCGTTCGCGATTCTGTTCAAGTTTGATTTTCTCAATACTCAGCATTTTGAATCATGACATTGAATAAGCACTTTACTTTCCCACTAATTGAATTTAGAATTGAGGTTTAATGACCAGTTTGAACACGACTGTATTTTACTTGTTCAACTTAAACATTAACGACCGTTGTAAAAACAAATTTCGATCTATGATTTACGAACTTCTGTTTGTAATACGTCATAAGAGGAAAAAGAATTGGAGTGTTCGTGTCCAGGTAGTATTATCTCTACGGTTTATCAACTTGTGGTGCTGAGTAATGAATAAATAATACCTTTGCAGTTAAGTATAAATACTGTAGTCAATGCTGTCGTGATATATGGTGAAGAGACTTCTTCGTCCGGAATTGACGTTAAAGTAAAAATATCGCAATCCGTGAAAGTTCAGAAAATGTTTGCATAAACTTGGTCTGGCCTTTTAAATCCCGTGCTTGTCGTAAATTCAGAACCGCATTATATACGGCTAGTGGTTCATATCATCGATCACAAAGCTCCAGTCTCAGAATTCGTGGTGAGTAATTCATTGTATATCTCATTGTGCAAGCACATTCTATTGAAGGTTAAGTACACTTATGTTATTTGTGAATCCATTAGCAGAAACACATCTAACCGTGCTTGTAATTTTGAGCATTTATTTTGATGTGCAAAGTCATATGAGTTCATGTATTACTTTTTATTTATATTTGCTTCTGAAAATTACAATGTACAACGTCAAATATGTATTTAGTTATGCAAATATAAAGTCAATAACTACCAAATTATGATAATAACTTTTCATACCCTTGTCTGAGTAAGTATGAAAAACATGAAAAAAAGTCTAAATTTTTCCTGTAATATAGGAAAAAATAACTAAAGGCTTAAAAACAAGCAGTTTTCTAGTACTAGTAAGTAATTTTCTTTTTATTTCTTATTATCTTGTCTAACAAGTAACATAGAAAAAAAATCCTACGTTATTAAAACTTTCTCCGTAAGACAGATCCTAGTTTTTTTCTTTAACTGAGTATTTTAACTCAGTCCTGGTACTGTAACGTGCTTTTAACAACTTCTTGTAAACTATTATTTTTTTCATCTTATTCGATTTTACACTGTTATTACTTTCTGTCCTATTTGCTGTTCGCGTTAAAACTTGGAAATGCAAATTATTACAGGAGACTTTGTGTTTGACATTTAGATTAAATAAATAATAGAATTTGAGAAATTAGTTTTACTTGTACCATTACCTACATCGATACCGTTTTCGGGAAAAATATTTTAAAGTCGTCTCATACACAATTTTACTAAAAACGAGATACTTTATTAGTCGGACATGGTTGTTTGTAGGTTTGTTTCAGGAGAAAATCATAATAATTTAATCATCATAATATTTAAACCGCCAGGTCGCTTGGATTAGTCCTTATTATTAAATTATCCGATCTCACTTAACAACTAAACTCGCTACCTAACTGCTGACATCGTCACTTTCCTTCAACGAAAGCCGCTTCCAAATAGACCTACCCTTAGCAAACCTTAATTCGCAGACAAGCAATTAAAATAACAGTTCTTTTTTTTCGAAATGGACAGTTTATTTATGTCCTTATTAGCCTTTTAAATTCCACCGGACTTTGTGGCCTAGCGCTGAGGGCGCTTAGTTTAATTAAAATAACAGAGATATTGCAATGAAGTTCATAAATGCACTCAAGTAATGGTAGACTTTATTTTATACTCACATTTAGATTCTCTACATGCAACATATCAACAATATTTTCTTTATTTACAACGTTTTCCCGTGTTTGGAACAGACCCGCTGAGTATGTATTTTTTTACATAGAAAACATACTCAGAGTTAATAAGACCTTGTCTAGTTGAAAGTTGAAATAAAGTTGGGTAGTTTTTTGACTCTCCTGGGCCGTAACGTAAGTACCTAAACTTACCGCAAAAATACATTTCTACAACTACCTACATAATTTGAGCTTTTATAAGCTTGGAGCTGTCAGTTTAGAAAACTGGGACCTCCATTAACCCAAAGGATGCTGACCTAGATAGAACCATTTTCAAGCTGGTTTCATATTTGTAGCAAGCATTTTGTCAACAGAATATCTAAGCAAAAACGAGCTTTTATCTTAATCTAAAAATATTTACTATGTAAATCACTTTTACTTAAAGGTGTACTTACAAAGTGCCTACTTATTTTAACAAAATAGCTTTATACAAGCGGATGGGGCCAATAAGGTGTGATACGATTATTTTTAAATAACAATAGCAGCTTTATATTTATTCATATGAAATTTTCAACAATTTTTGCAAATCTGTTTTTCATGACTAAACTTACAGTATCATTTATACGGTAAATTTTTTTTTTGTTATAGGTAATTTTTGTAGTAACGAACAAAAAAGCTTGAATCAATAATTTGTAAATTTTCAAAGGTATGAGACCAGAAAATAATGACGTACAATAATGCAATTAAAAATTGTGGGCGTGGGTCACCGTCAGTCCGCCACAGAATTATATTAATAATTATTGACGTAAGGGCTGGCATATTATATCCACCTGACCATATTAAACAAAGAAATTATTCCAACTATTTCAGACTTTGCTGTTTGATTTTAGCTTTTATATATAGTTTACAAATGTTTTGATAAGAGTATTGCTTAATTTATAACATCAAGCCGTTACGGATTTCATGAAAACTGCAGCCATGACACTACACACTTATTTAAAGCATGTACACCGATTGATGCTTATGTTTAAAGCTCATTACCTCGCCTGATTGAGATAGTTAATTTTCAACATTATCTAATGATCACATAATGGTTACTCTCGATTAATTAACGAAGGACATTACATACTATGTTTTATAAGTCACAATTCTGTTAAGTTCTTGATTTATTTACTATTTATTTCGTCGTATTTTGTTTTCTTTTTTATTTAAAGCTTTTATTTATGCTGTAGTGGGTGTAAATAACAGTTCTTGACCTAACCTTATGTACTTAGTGCATCTTTATTTATGAAATAAGCATATTTTTAGTTTAGTCTCAATATAAATGCATGTTAGCAGACAGTACGTTTTATAAGTTGACGTAGATTCAAATTCGCGACACACAATAAAACCTATGTTCATCGCCCTAAATAAACTTTAATATGACCGTACAAAAAGGACCTAAAGCCTTATTACGTACTGTACTAGATCTATGTAGTAGTTTTTGGCTTAATTAGAGTATCAAATTATTATTTTAATTTAATTTTAATACAAGAGGCACCATTGCAAAAGTACTGCGTAGTTAATATAGTTTTGCAAATTATGAAGATGATATAGAAAAGCTTACATAGCCCATTGTTTACCCATAAATTTGGCAATAGAAGTTGTGAAGTAATTCTGGCAAATGAAGTTTTGGAGCTTAAAGTCTAAATAATGTAAAGTCATTTTGATGTTCCAAATTTTTAAGTAGAGTATAGAGTTGCTCTTTAAACATAACATTGTACGTAAAAACATTTAAAAAATTTTAATTCTGGTTTTCTTCGATATTTTTTGGTGCATGATTTTATATTGTGACATTTTAGGGAAATGTGAAACATAATTTTGAATTTGTTTAAGGGTTTCCTATAGAGTATAGAGTAGAATAAGCATCCATTGTATGTGTGCCGTGAGACATAATCTGCATCAATTAGCAAAACTACTCAAAATACCAGACGCCATTGCAAAAGTAAGTTTTAAATATGGTAACAGTTTAAAATAATATAATAGGTAAATGTCTGACCTAGCTAAAAGTTGTCATTCGATACTACAACAGTTCGTAGAAAGGCTTTCAATACTTTTTTGTAGGGATGCAATATGGCACTTTCGAAAATAGTGGATTATATTTTTGTATCCTCAGAGTGTCCCAAATCGATATACAAAAGAACAATCGTGCGCCACGTTTTTGAATAAAAGAGCAGAAGTCGATCGGAGATGATGCCGAGTGCCATAAAAAAAATCTTCAAACTCCTTTTAATTGTTAAAAAAATATATTTTTTTCTAAAGCAGGACTACGTGGGCAAAGAAGTACATACAACCAGGTAGTTATAAAATTTTTAAAAAGGACGTACAAGTAAATATGACACCAAAAATTTACTGTATGCGCTATTTGCCTCTCAGGTTTTTATTAACATTACACTAACATTTTTAATGGCTTTTTATTTATTTTATGATTGGAGAATAAGGTCTGAACTACAACTATAAGTTTCATATTCGTATTTCCAGGGCTTTATCTCAAAGAGCCACCAAGCCTTAGTTCATAGGTTCGATTCCAAACATCATACGACACATTTTTTACACGATTCTTTGCGAAGCATATTTTGAAAAGTATTTGCATTATTGTTAATAAAGTGATAATATAAAGATACGAAAATTATTGATTTACTATAATAACGTACTATATTTCCTATATTTGGGGACCGCGATCAAAACCTTTAGAAATTCAGCAAAATTGGTTCTAAAACTTGTCTCATGGTTATTACCTTAAAACGTTAATGTTTGCGAGAGCGAATGATCAAAAATCACAAGTTGTCATCAATTTAATTTGGTTAGATCATCAATTTAAATTAGAATTCGCTGATTAGATGATTTATTGGCTGAAAACAATCATTTCAAACACACTATTTCTCTCCTCCGCTTCAATATTTGGTAAAATAAAATATTGATTCTAACTAAATTTTGTTGTAACAAATCCTGTAGCAAAATGGGTAATTATTTTATATACTGAATAAATATACAGTCGTGAAATGTTTTTCTCACTTGATTGAGTAAAATCAAATAATACAAATTTATTGATTGCGGTTAGAAGATCGTTCAAGTATGTCTACTGCAGAGCAAATTGAATTATCCAACTAACTTTTTATAACTTTTTAATGAATTTGATTGAAAATGTCTGGATAATTACATGAAAAAAAATATATAAAAGTAAGTTACCAAAATTTTTTTATGCTTGGGTTCCAATTTTTTACTTAAAAAAAATTGTTTGCATTTAAATGTATGCTCAACAAAATCGTCTTTTCTACTATCAGGTGCTACATATTTTTCCAGTTTTTGTGTTATAAATTTTTATACTTATTATGGAATTAAATAAGTTTGCATTATTTTGTTGAGTATAAGAATAAGCTAGACGATTTTAAAGTGTAGCATAGTTTTATATGAATTATTCTCTATGTCATTAATTCAATTTAGTAAAAATTGTAATTAAAATTAAGTGTTTCCCGAAATATAAAATTAATCAACAAGAATGTAGAGCTGAACGCCCCACAATACCAACACCGTTCATTAACTGATTAGTCTGCTACAAAGACGACTGATGTAGGTATTTAGCGCTCGCGTCGAACGTTGGCTTGGCCAATAATACCTCCGCATTCCGATGTTTACTTTAGGATATACATTTTATCCCTAAAACTTACATCAGTCGAATATAGTTAGATTATTGGAAGCAAGGGGATATTTCCTCGAGGCAATAATATTATTAAAGGGCTACTAAGCTAATATCCGATTAAGTTTTATGACCCTAGAATATGTAAGGCTTGTGGGAATATTAATCTAACTGGTCAGAGAGATTAGCCTTGAAAGTGATATATTAGAATAAGTAATTCGGAAGGGCTATTTTTGGATATTGTTAGAGAATATGGATAGCTTTTTGATTATAAGGTTTTTGATGCTTATCAATATTTGTATTCTTTTTAACACACTTAGGGTTTTTAGGGAATTCAATTTCAGTATTTAGAATTCCAGTTAGAACTTCACAAACCGTTCTAAATATTTTATCAAAAATATCAAGTTGAGCTTAACTTCTTGTTGGTAGATCTGCTCTTGTTAAGAGCTCGTCTGGAATGTGACTACATAGTGGTAGTGGTTTTTCGGCTAATTGAAAACGAAAAGCTTTGTAAGAAAGTTAGTAGTTAAATTAAGCGACAGATAACAACCACGTTGTATTATTTTATTAAAAAGGAAGAGACTTCCAGTAGAATAACAGTACAAAACCATAACAATTAATGACTACAATGAGTGACGCATCTTCCACCTATAAAATATTCGCTTCAAGGTAGTTATTAAAGGGCAAAAATAATTATAAATTTAAAAAGTTTATTTTCTCGCGACCTCATATTTTCGTTGCGAGTTGTACGCTAATACCAATGAGCTGTTTGGCTTCTTGTCTACATGACAAAATGAAGGAAGCGTTTAGTTTCAGTCACAATGACAAATTTTTTCTTTGCCATTTGTCACTTTATGTTAATTTTTCACACATTTTACCTAAACAAACTTAATTTTATATCTTCGTATAAATATAAATGTTTAAAAAGATTATCCTTAACAATATTTGCATTTTTATTCAGTCTAAATAAATAAATTTGCCCTCGATAATTCCAGTTTTAATGTGGTAGTAAAAAGGAACTGCCTGACAGTAAGTCCCGAGAAACGTTGAATTATGAGAATCCACTCAATATTTATTAACATTTTAAACCAAAGCGTTTATACTTTTTTTTATACCTAAGTTTTTATTTAAAAATATTATAAGATATTGTATTAAAATCAGCTTTTGAGAGGAAAAGGTTGATTTCTGTTGTTTAATAGTTTGTGGTATATTTATATGAGACACGAAAAAATTTTAGAGCAATTTATTAAGGTAGGTATGCTCCATGGGAAAATTTGTTATGTGGTAGATTGTTATTTTGTAGATATGGCTCAAACTTAAATAAGTAGCGTCGATGACAAATAGACGTAACCAAATAATACAACATTCTTAGAACAAATAGTTTTGTAAATTTTGCCAGTTGTATAACAATTTTTTTCTTATTGGAAAATTTATAGAAGAACAACTCTTACAAACAGCGAACACACCACCGAATTTACAGTGTGCTCATTGCGAACGTGTTACCACCTAGTTCACAAATAAGGAGCCACCCATTAATTACGTAACACATTGGAGGTAGGGAGGGGTCAGCACAGTATGACGTTGTACGGGCTTACTTCATACAAACGTAATAAGCCCGACGAAGGGGTCAAAACTTTACAAAATTCAAAGAAGTAGCGTAGGCGTTGTAAGTTTATGCAGTCAATATAAAACACATCTATGAAAACACAAAACACCTCTGAATCTTTGTTCTTTTCACGTGACTGGCAAAAAGAATCTGTTGTAATCCTAAATATACATAATCATATATAAATTGAAAATTGAAGACGTAACTTCTGAAATTTATTTCTTTTTATTCAAAGGGGAACTATCGAACCGTTTGGTTTGACTTCTTGGGATATTTTCTACCAAGAGATGGAAGGCCAGTCTGCATCTAGTAGTCCGAAGTAAGAAGGGTATGGGTTCAACTTGATCAAAAAGAGTATTTGCGTCCATCGCTTCTAGTCGGTACTTTGCAGAACCATCCCAAAGGTGGCTACAATACTCCATACAAGATCTAACTTGAGCTGTGTACAAATTAAGTAGCCGTTCAGGGCTGAAGTACCGTCGGACCTTCGAGATGATTCCCAAATTCTTTGAAGCAGTTTGATCCATGGACACAGTTTGTCGCCCAAAGTTTAGTTGGGACGATAAAGTTACCCCCAGACGCTCTAGGTGGTCGGTTAATGGTACAGAAACATTTTGGAAAATGGGCGTTAGATCAAAACTGTTAGCAGCTCATGAATGTGCAGCAAGAATAACGTTGCAGAGAGAACAGATCCCTGAGGTACCCAGGCATTAATTGCCATTAGGTCAGAAGAGCAGCCGTCTAAGACTACTCGAATTGGCCGTTCCCTCAGAAAATCAGATAGCCAGTCGCAGAGCCCATTAGGTATTCCGTAAGCTGGAAGCTTACTCAAGAGACCATCATGCCTGATCCTATCAAAAGCCCTGGAAATGTCTAAGGAGACAGCTATAGCTTCACCGTGACCTTCCAAGGTTTCACTCCATAAGTGAGTGGCGTACACAAGAAGATCTCATGTCGAGCGATCACTGCGAAAACCATATTGGTTATCACTAAGGAGGTCGTTGAACTCAAGGTATGCCAGGAGACGACTGTTTAATACACGCTCCATAACTTTGCAAAGTATGGATGTGATTGCAAAAGGTCGTTAGATGATAAGACCTGCACGGCTTCCCTTCTTTGGTACTGGTTGCACGTTAGCTAGTTTCAGGATTTCGGGACCTTTCCGCATTCCAAAGAGAGTCGATACAGGCGCATTAAAATGGGAGACAACCCGGCTGCGCAGTGTCTTAACAAAACTAACTGCAGGTATGCCTACGGGGCCGCTGGTCTTATTCACGTCTAAAGTCTGCAAGCATTTAAGAACCTCCTTTAAGCGAATATGAACGGTACCCATTTTGGGTCCGAAATGAGGTTACTGGGATGGGACTTTACCTTGACTATTTAGACGTGAACAATCTGCAAAAATATTTAAAGAAAATGGTCTGCTTTCTGTTTTGCGGTATGGGCCAGTTAACGATTAACGAGTTATTGCAAGTCGTACACTCAATTATAGGTGACAACAGCATGCAATGTTATGACAACAATCAAAATATTTAAGTATATAAGTGAATTACATTATGTTACTTACATTATGTTATGTAATGTGGCCATGTGGTAAAAGTGAGCTTTTCTGATCACTATTTTGCAAGATTTGGCGGCAGCATTGTATTTTTCTTCAGTTCATGTGAATCCACGGCTTTGCTTCTGCGAGCGTCAGCCCAGGTTTAGTCCGCTTCTTGCTTAAGCTTTTCAACTGTGAGGCAAGCAGTATTAAACCACGGGCGACCTTTGGTTTCAAGGGATAGGTCAGCGTAAGGGATGAAATACTTTATTGCTTGGCCTATCACACTTGATACAGCATCAGCGCAGCACGATGGATCGATTGATGTAAAACAAGTCTGCCACCAAGGATAAGACGCGAAATAATGCCAAATCTCATTCCAATCTGCTGACTTGTATCGCCATACTGCCTAGCGCCTACTGCGGCGAGTACTGCGACACAGATTTCACCACGCAGTGGTCGGATGCCCCTACAAGTCCAGTTACGGACACCGAGTACCTGTCATGATCAGTTGTTAGTAGAAGGTCCAAGCAATATGCAGTGTGGCCAGCAACGTCAGGGATGCACAAGCTGTGAGAGGCCTTAAGTCACGTAAAACTTAAAAGCCTCTCTTCTAGCGTCGTTAGTGTCCTGATACCATTAGCCATTGCCCGTGGTGAGCATTAAATCCCCAGGACTTCAGGACGTACCCTGGTTCTGATCTGCGTCTCCATTAGGAAAAGTAGGGGAGGCCTCTATGACTCAAGGCAGTGGTGGACATCATTGAGATTTGAATGCATTCCTCTGATGTTGCAGAAGTGCACTTTAAGAGAGAGGAAGTACAACCGCTGTAAAACCTTACTCTTCTTATGACTTTTCATTTTAGTTGTGTGAGTGAATAGGGAGGAGGACAGAAGTTGAGTGAAGTGCTGCAAATGGAACTAAGCAACTCGCAATAAACAACGCACCAATGGGGAACTCGCTTAGAGACTGCGGGGACGCCCGAACCCCCTCCGGGGATTGTCATCGGGTCCTCTCTAACCAGTCGCCAACTGGCCGGATGAAACCTCCTGGGATTTTCCACGAGGTGGCGGGCTGGCCTTTCGCATGTGGCTAGTTGCACGTTGCTTCGGATCCCGCTACCCTATCCTGGCTAATTTTAGTTAAATTGAATAAATTTTTTATAGGAACTTGCTTGTAAAGGTATATTTTATGTCTGATTTCCCACGTGAGGTCAATTGAGTTGAGACACGTAGAAAGTTTTGAGGGTAGTTAATGTTTATGGTACCTGAAACATAATAAATTCTTTTCTCTCCGTTTCAGTTAATAAATTTAAAAACGCTTTATCATATGTTTGAACCCTATTAAATAGTTCCAGTCTTCATAATTTTATTTATCTGTTATGTATTTGTGTGCAGTACACTTGCCTCCATGAGAATCTCTTCCACTACTTGTGCGAGGAAAACGGAGGCGCCGTGACGCTGCCAGTGGCCCGAGGAGATGACGCCTGGAAGGTCTATTTCAACGAAAACCCAGAAGAAATCGTTGATGAGTTCGCCATGAGATATGGCATCGAAGCTATCTATCAAGCTATGACGTAAGTCCTCTACTACTTTCTTAGTTTGAAATATAAAATAATTTATTTGTTTTTAAATTTCTCACGTTTTACCTTTTTTTGTTTGAATAGCCATTTCCATTGCTTATCCACGAAGTATCTGTGCGCTGGAGTCCCTGCAGTTATGTCTACTCTTCTTGCCAACATCAACGCGTATTACGCTCATACCACGGCTTCATCTGCCGTGTCGGCATCTGATCGCTTTGCGGCTTCGAATTTTGGGGTAAGCTTCTAGTTTTTTTATAAGATAATTTTTTTACTAAATTCGAGTATATTTGTTAAACTTTTGCAACAATTTAAGGCAAAGGTCGGTTTGTATCGTCAATCGAATGTGACGTTATTTTCGTATTCATGACTAAGTTTCGTGTTGGTTTGAAGTCAAACTAGGAATTAACTTCTTAACCGAATTACAGAAAGAGAAGTTTGTCAAGCTTCTCGATCAGTTGCACAACTCGCTCCGGATCGATCTCTCCATGTACCGGAACAACTTTCCTGCGTCCAGTGCTGAGAAACTGATGGACCTAAAGTCCACCGTCGACTTGCTTACCAGTATAACATTCTTCAGAATGAAGGTAAAATACTCATACTTTTTTAAGAATCATAATAAATTTACTCTCCAATTAAAGAAAAATTGGTTGCAGCTAGAACAATCAAAATAAACATAATCTATATTAAGCTTCTGTAATATTATTTCAATGTTCCTATTTCTAAACATATTTTGAGCAATTGTACAGTTTAAATTAACGCGAATTTGATTTACAAATTTAAAAGTTAAACTAGCAATTTGCATATAATTGAACTGAAATCAAGCTCAATACTCGAGCTTTTTTGAAAAATGTATGAAAGTTTCCATTTCTATCAGTACACTTGACAGGCGACGATGAAATAATCATCGATAAACGATTGATAAGCATTCTAGTTTAATTGGTCTTTTATTGAATCGGCGTTTTTGCAGGTTCAAGAACTGAGCAGCCCACCACGAGCCAGTACGGTTGTAAAAGATTGTGTGAAGGCGTGCCTAAGATCTACATATCAGTTTCTTTTTGAAAATTGTTATGAATTGTACAATAGAGAATTTCAGGTAAGAATAAATAATGAATTATAATGTTTGCTTATGTACTGCATTTTCACAGTTAATATATAACTATTTGTTCTAATACTGTTTAGTATTGTTTTGAACTTGGTAATCAAATGATAATTCATGTAATGTTATAGTAATGGCAACATTTAGCTAACTAAATCTTTTGTGTACGGGTTTGAATTCTCATAATGTAAAAGATAGGTGGTACCTACCTGTGCTTTTTAATTATTCTAACGGCAGCTTTTTATTGCCAGGTGGATCCGAATGAAGCCAAGCGTGATCCTTCAGACCACGGGCCACAGCTTGACTCCGTTGATTTCTGGCACAAGTTAATTGCTCTGATAGTATCTGTTATCGAGGAGGATCGCAACAGTTATGCGCCTGTATTAAACCAATTCCCCCAAGAACTCAATATCGGACAGGTAACCATAAATATGAACTACAATTTAAAAATTCAGTATTAATCTTTGTTCGTTATTTTACGTTACGTTACGTTACGCTAGCGCAATATATTCAAATGTACTTTGATTGTTGAAATGTTAACTTAGACAACTGTTCCAAATAAATGTCAGATATTACTTTTTAGCGATGCGAATTTCTTGAAGCAGTTCCATAAAGCGATTGTCATTCAAAGCTATTGCAACCTTTATGCAAAATTAGCTTTTACCTTAAATACGTCTACTGAGAAGTTATTTATGAAACACAACTAATTGAAACTTTTCGAAATGCAGCATTTCATTGAACGTTTTAGAAAATTCACTAATGAACTTTATAGCTAACTAAACACAAAGTACCTACAAAGTGCCTGTAGAAACACCTGAAGACCAGCAATGCGACGCGATTTTCTTTTAAAAATTGTAGAGGAATTTTATGAAGCAACACAGCAGCATTGCGAAAGTATTTGTAATTTTGAAAAATAGGCCTAACATACTCCAAGGTACTATTCATATATCGATTTTCAGCTTTCTGCAGCGACGATGTGGTCGTTATTCGCCGTGGACATGAAATATGCCCTGGAGGAACACGAACAGCACCGGCTGTGCAAGTCTTCTGCTTACATGAATTTGCACTTCAAGGTATTTGTGTGGAATTGTTCAAGTTGTTTGATTTTGTCGTATTGGACGCGCATATTAAACAAAGTATGGTCGTGGAATCAAGGATATTTATATAATAAATAATATTATAATTTAATAAAATACATATGCAACTTATTATTACAGTTTACTGGTTCAAATAAACTCATTGAGAACTGGATTTCTGGATACTAGATATAAAAACCTCAAGATGTTTATATCGACAAGATTTCCTTAAAAAGTACATAATTGGAATAGCATGTTCCAATTTGTTCATGTTCAAATTTAAAAGAAATTTACAATTCAACAACTGCAAAAACAACTTAATAAAATAATATAAAAATAATATATAATAAGAGCAACAAATCGCACGTTTTTATTACGCACAAAATTAGTACGTTTAGCTATAACAATTTCAACATATTAATTATTATTTGGGGCTATCGCGGTTATTACTAACTATATTTCCAAATAATAGGATTATATTAAAGTTTTCATTTTCTTTTATGAGTCTCCAATATTCTCCGTAATTATTGCTCCTGCAACAGTGCCGAAATATCGCAAATTAAAAAAATCGTGAAAGAAAATAATGTGCATTTACTAAAAAAAATTTATAATAAAGTAGATTAATACATTGAAGCAGTTCTCTGAGGTTTTGTTTGTTAATTTAGTTCATAGGGCGTAGATGCATATCAGTTTAGAGATAAGTCATTATTTGCACAGAATTATTCAACTACCAAATGCACAAATAAACAAATTAAATGACATTCAAGCAAATCTGAAAATAAACTAAGAGAAGTAGACGTCTATAATACAGAATATATCTTTTGGAAATATTAAGTTTTACCATTATTCCAGATTTAGCTGAAGGTATCCTTAATTTCCTTAAAGAAATAGAGAGATCTATATATTTTCGGCATCTTTTAAACTTTAATATTTTCAACTCTAGGTGAAATGGTTGCACACAAACTACGTGAAAGACGTGCCGCCGTACTGCGGAGCTGTGCCGGAATATCCCGCGTGGTTCGAACCCTTCGTGATGCAGTGGCTCAATGAGAACGATGACGTTTCTCTGGAGTACCTCAATGGGGCTTTCAATAGGGATAAAAGGGATGGCGTAAGTATACGTTTCTTTCTGAATATACAGATAAATATGCAAATTGTCTGTAACAACATAGCCTTTTTAATTGCTATTCAAATAAGACACACTTTCTTTCTTAACTGTACTTGTTTGATATCTAATACAACTTGTAATTTCAGTTCCAAAAGTCAAGCGAACACGCTTTGTTCAGCAACTCAGTTGTGGACGTGTTCACACAACTAACTCAGTGCTTTGACGTGGTCTCCAAGTTAGAATGCCCTGACCCTGAGATCTGGAAACGCTACATGAAGAGGTTCGCCAAAACTATCGTCAAAGTACTCGTTGCCTACGCCGATATCGTGAAGAAAGAGTTCCCGGAGCATTTGAAAGAAGAGCGCGTGGTAAGTTGAGACATACCTATAACTGTCATGCTCTGTCATTTATAAAATAATAATATCAAGCATTTACAAAATTAAATGCAATTTTGGAATTGCAAGCATACAAAACAGTATTTTCAATTAAAATTATCCGAATTAGACATTGGCTACACCAAATATATTGACAAAATTCAATTTGCATGAGGTATTACGACATATGAAAATCACAGACACACAGATATATAGTTGATAGATAAGGTAAAGAAGATTTTTGACTATATACAAAAGCCCGAATCGAGTGACGTAATGAACTCTGCCCACCCGCCACCACACTTCACGGTACGCTCAGAGCTATAGTCGAATAACTCAAGCTTAAGATCTATATATGTTTAAGATTGTTAATTCATTTGATTTGTTTAAAAAACTGAAAATCAGTAATAAAAAAATAAAACAATTATGATTAATGATGTCCATGGGTTCACTTACAATCAGGAGGGTCGCATGCTCGTTTGCCGGTTATGCAAATGTAAAAAAATTTTAGGCTTAATTTGTGTTAAAAAATTTTGTGTTGTATGGCAATCAGCTGTTGTTACTACACAATAACTATTTCTGCAATTTCAAGTATTAGTACTTTAAAAGTACCTATTAGTAAATTAAAACATGGTCTTCAAAACAAAATAAATCAAATAAAACTCAACACGTTCTTTTTCTAGTTATTTTTAGGACAACGACAACCTTTCAAAGCGACCAAAATAGTGTTGGTGGCGCCATCTGTGAATCTGCTTCTATACCAATTAGACATTGGCTACACCAAATATATTGACAAAATTCAATTTGCATGAGGTATTACGACATATGAAAATCACAGACACACAGATATATAGTTGATAGATAAGGTAAAGAAGATTTTTGACTATATACAAAAGCCCGAATCGAGTGACGTAATGAACTCTGCCCACCCGCCACCACACTTCACGGTACGCTCAGAGCTATAGTCGAATAACTCAAGCTTAAGATCTATATATGTTTAAGATTGTTAATTCATTTGATTTGTTTAAAAAACTGAAAATCAGTAATAAAAAAATAAAACAATTATGATTAATGATGTCCATGGGTTCACTTACAATCAGGAGGGTCGCATGCTCGTTTGCCGGTTATGCAAATGTAAAAAAATTTTAGGCTTAATTTGTGTTAAAAAATTTTGTGTTGTATGGCAATCAGCTGTTGTTACTACACAATAACTATTTCTGCAATTTCAAGTATTAGTACTTTAAAAGTACCTATTAGTAAATTAAAACATGGTCTTCAAAACAAAATAAATCAAATAAAACTCAACACGTTCTTTTTCTAGTTATTTTTAGGACAACGACAACCTTTCAAAGCGACCAAAATAGTGTTGGTGGCGCCATCTGTGAATCTGCTTCTATACCCAGTAGTAAATAATATTGGAACTGTCAGAGCTTTGTGTGACACCTACTACATACAAAGAGTTTATAGTCAATTAGGTAGAGGTCGGATTAATGCTTACAAATAAATTCCATACACGTAGGTAAGGTAGGTAGTGGCAGATAGGTAGGTGTATGGGGTGCGACCCAGCTGAGATGGGGGATCACCCACAGGGAATAAAACAACACACTCCATGTTTATTATTTCATTTAATTTTAAGATATTTTACATACGTCTAGGGATCTTATCGCTTAGGCTTTGAGAATTACAATAATAAATTGGGTTTTTTTAGAGATTAAGATTTTTTTGGAGACATGCTTTTAAATATTGCTAATAATGAAAGAAAGCTTTTATAAATATGAGTTAAAAATTTTATTAGGCTGAACCTTAATTAATTTATGTTTTCGTGAATAACTTACAATTGACTTTGTAAGACCAAGTAAACAATCACAATATGTCTATTGAAATACTGTATTAAGACATCATATAAGACATCAATTAAACTTTGAAATACTTTATTAGGTTTGTAATCTGTATGCAAGTGGCTTTCAACCACAATCGAAAAGAAAAGAATATAATGCCAAATGCACAGTAAATATATACGTCAATTTTTTTGCAATGATAACCTATTATCCGTTCAAGCTGATGACACGTAAAACAGTTTTATCCATTTATTTTTCTTTTCAATTGACATGTTAATTGAGCCACAGCTGAAAGGTCGTAAATTCTTTTTTTTAATTTTAGATATTGAAATCCATGGGTTAATTCGAATACGGCGTGCATTTGTTAGCAGCTTACGCAAAATGAATTAATAGGACATAACGAATTTGTATTATTTTAGCACAATTGAATAATTACATCAAATTGAACATTTGTGCATCGTTTCAATACTGCTTCTATATATTTACTGGTCCTATGCATGAAAATAAAGTACAGGTACAAGTAAATAATAAAGCACAGGAATAAAAACATATATTGATATATAAAAACACACACATACACACCCTAATATACACAAACACATTAAGAGACACATCCGCTGCTAATGTATCGGCCTACTGTAATAGTAATAAGTAATGTATATAATGTGGTTAACTGTTATTGGCTTCACATGTATTGTAAACCTTTTTTATATATAATAGAAATAGGCAATGAGCTGTTGTTAACCTGAATATGATAAAATAAAAATAAAAAAAATAAAAAAATAAAAATAAAAAATAAAAAAACTGGTATAAGCGTTCGACTGAACGTTTACATCGCTTATGTCAGTTTTATACATTAAGCATTCTATTTACTTTTCTATTTTATCCTAAAACATCGCGTCTAATTGGGGGGGAAGAAAGTGGGCTGTTCAATTAATGAATTTTGCAAATCATCTTGTTAACATCAGCATTTTTATTTCAGGCATGTATCCTCATGAACAACATTCAACAGCTTCGTGTACAACTTGAGAAAATGTTTGAAGCCATGGGTGGCACCAAGCTGGAACGTGATGCTGCAGACATATTGCATGACTTGCAGCAGAGCCTAAATAGCACTTTGGATGAACTAGCGTCCACGTTTGCTAACAGGTACCAAACATTTACTCCGACAAAATTTGACTTGAATCGCAGAATTCTTCAGTTGTATATTTCATTTTTTTATGGCTTCATTCGTAGCTTGGAGACTCGCATCACAGCTAGTGTGAAGGAGCTGGGTGACCTACTGCAGAAAGTCGGTGGAGGATCCACCGCCGGTGCTCCGCAGCCACACACTCATCACGAAGCCGACGAGGTGTTACGCCCTCTGATGGACATACTGGTAAGTGTCATGTATTCTGAGAAGACCAAATCCTATCACACCCTTTAGTTACAAAAATCATCATAGTGATTTGTTCAATATTGCTTAATTTTTCTCTGATTTTGATAACGTTCTATACATTTCAATTGTCATTTACAGGACGGTTCTCTTACAATGTATGCGGAATCTTGTGAAAAGACCGTGTTGAAACGATTGCTAAAAGAATTGTGGAAAATTGTAATGAAAATATTGGAGAAGACAGTAGTGCTTCCGCCTATGACTGATAAAACGGTAAGCTGTTATTTTTTTAATATATAGTAATATCTATTTACTTTAACTCTACGAACATGTAACCTTTATTTCGTCGAACAAACCTACAATTTGGTATGTTGAGTAAATTTGAAGTACACCTTTTTGGCATTTGAGAAAACACAGAGAGAGAATATTTCTGATATCCGTGCAGTTAAAAAAATCAAGTGATGACGTCACGGTGCAGTTATCTTTTCAAAAGGACATAACGAAGTTTATTATTATACCTGGATTGAACAACTCTACAGTGTTCCACGGATCTAGAATACGCATGACAGTTATTTATCGTTAACATTAACATGCAAGTTTAACCAAAGAGTAATTAGAAGTTGCTGCTACTCAATCACGCCATATAGAGGTTGAATGAGAGTCATTTTTTTTTGCGTATTATCATGCAAATAAGCTCACTCCCTTTATTCTGTTAGTTATCATTGATAAAGTATGTTATAGAAAAGTCATATTTCCAAATGGTTTTTTTATATACCGAATCGTGATTTGCAATACTTACTAGTTTACGTGAAATCGAGTACAATACCATAAAAAAACAAGCAGTAAATTGTTCATGCAATTTAATAATACAGATGATGCTCAAAAACCTCACAAACAACGCTAAGAACCTAGCAGCTAATGCAAAGATTGAGGATATGACGCAGCTCTTCAAGAGCACCGTCGGAAAGCAGGACGTGAAGCACGCGCTCTCTGGCGTTATGGATATTTCCAAAGAAGTAAGTTGATATTGTGTATGAATTGAATTGATATGAATTTTGTGGGATTTAATTTTACTAAGAAACTAATTTATTCTCCCTGCTTTAAGGGACTTTGTAACTGAATTGATGAGCCAATTAAATTTTTGTCTCTTTGATCATAAATGTGTGGTTTAAACATATTAAGTAGTTAAGTAGTAACTAAATTTTAAAGAAGCTTTAAGTTACTAGATGCCACTTTTGTTTCCAAACGCATTAAGCAGTAAAGTTAAGCTCATAAGTTCAATAAAGATGATTGGTCAATAACTTAAGGAATTCTTCAATTCTGTAGACTTGTGATTAGCGGGATTTTGAATTTGTTACGTGAAGCACAATCTCTAAAAGACTATGTTTATTTCTGAAGATTTTATTTCGTTTAATCCACAAGTTTTCTTATTTTCAATATTATTCAACAAATTTTTGCGTAGAGTTCACTCTAACGTTCACTTTAACTTCACTCTAAAATTAAAAAAAAAATTAAGAAAATGCGAATTGCCGCCAACTGCTTTCTCAGCTTAAGAATTGATCTAAAAAACCACGTCGAAACGTATTAAGTGAGAAGCCCCACCTACTTAACCAAAAAATATAATGAATCCTTATCTTCTTAATAACTTGCGTACTAAATTTTAATTTACTACTTGTCACTGACGTGCTGTTTACACTGTTGTGCTGTTGAAATTTTGGGACCATCTTAACTACTTTACGCTTGTAGTTCAACCACAAGAGCTAGTCAGGATAAGCTCTGTAATCTTAACACACTAGCGAGTCAAGCCCAATATGAGTCTAATATGAATGCTTTTATTTTGATGCATTTCAGCACCTTTCTGCTGAGAAGAGTTTGTCACCAAAACAGTGTGCAGTTCTTGATGCGGCTTTGGATACAATAAAACTATACTTTCACGCTGGAGGTAACGGCCTGAAGAAGACATTTTTGGAAAAAAGCCCCGAACTTCAGTCCCTACGATACGCCCTCAGCCTCTACACACAAACCACTGATACGTTGATCAGGACTTTTGTTACCAGCCAACAAAATCAAGGTAAGTAGACTAATAAAATATAATATATAGAAGTCTTCGGTCATGTATCTAAAAGAAACGCACTATTACTCTCTAGCTACTGTTCTAAATTATTTCATTTTTTTTATTTTTTTATTTTGCTATTTTTTTCATGAGAAGAATCCATTACTTTAACTAGTATGTTGCTGATTAGAATAATAGATCAGAACACACTCTAACTCTGAACTAACTCTGCATTAATATATTAAGGTGATTTCTAAGCAAATATCACGTGAGATTTCTTATGCGCAGGACACAGTGCAGAAACGAAGTAGCTAAAATTTTGTTTACCTTTGACGCAATTAACTAAAAATACTTATTAAACATGTTGATATATTCTGATTATACAAAAGGATGTACACTAAATGTATACATTGTTTCACAATTTTAGATGCAGCAGTTGCAGAAGAAGGCAGTGTTGGAGAAGTTTCACTTCAAGTAGATCTCTTCACGCATCCAGGCACCGGAGAACACAAAATCACAGTCAAGGGTAAATTTGTAATACTATTAAACATGCTTTTTTTTGTAATTTCGACAATATAGAAACACGATTATTAAATTACTGTAAACCAGTACTCATTGTTACAAAATTATAACTGAATTAAAGTTTTATTCTTAGTGTCAATGAACTCCATAAGCTGTGACAATATAAAAATAATATTTTTACAAGCCATAAACTCTCATTATAATAATAATAAAATAATATTCACAAAATTGAACACTTTTGTAAAATATAGCATAGGGCAAAGTGGCCAAAGGAATGGCAGAATGAATACGCTTGTGTTTGAGACAAACATAATGCAAAATAAGTTCCAGTCTACGTATGCATAGTAAGTTACGAATTTCACTGACGTTTGTTTCGCAATTTCAAAGAAATGTCCATGAGCAACTTGACATTATGACCATATAGTCTCAATACTACAGTGGAGAATACATAGGAGTGAATATTTTAATATGCATAAAACCTTTACTATTAGCAAAAAACACAATGACGCCTCGTTTGTTGCAGTTGTTGCCGCAAATGACCTGAAGTGGGTGATTGCCAGTGGTATGTTCCGGCCATTCATTGAAGTTAATCTTATTGGCCCCCATCTAGCCGATAAGAAGAGGAAGTTCGCAACCAAATCGAAGAGCAATAATTGGAGCCCTAAGTTCAATGAAACCTTCCATTTGTAAGTATCAACTGCAAATAGCAGTTCATTTTTGGAACTTTTTTATAAAAACCGTTTAGCCTAAAAATTTATTTTCAAATTTTCCAGTATGGTGTCAGCAACAGAACAGCTTGAGTTGTTCGAACTGCACGTCTGTGTCCGGGATTACTGCTTCGCAAGGGAAGATCGCCTCGTAGGTGTAGCCGTTATGCGGCTTGCTGATATTGCGGAACAGGTATAATATATTTATGAACAGTAACGCAATGTTATCCTTATCAAATTTACCATATTTAGGTACTGCTCTATTAAAAACATTCACTTTACCATACTTAGGGTTCATGTGCATGCTGGTTACCGCTCGGCATTCGTGTGAAAATGGATGAAACTGGCTGGACTATACTGCGCATCCTTTCTCAGAGGCACAGTGACGAAGTTGCCAGAGAGTTCGTAAAGCTCAAATCCGAAATGAGGGCAGAAGCGCCCGCCGGTGGTCAAGGACCTTCGTGAACTTCATGTTAAGAATATTCTGGTGTTGGTGTCAAGCTTCGGTAATATAAACTAATCGAATATCTACGACTGGATTGGTGATCCGGCCCTTGTCCACAATTCGTGCGTCCCCTTATCTGTCAGGGCATCGCGTGCGAGAGAAAGACGACAAATAAGCGACAATCGGCGCCCGAGATATCCCCGGTCAGGGTTTTTTTTTATTTTAACAGTTTCCATTTGGAGACACATTTTGTAAATAAATAAAGGTATTAGGTTATTCGATTAGTAGGAATATTTTGCACAAATCGTAATTGTTAGCAGAAAAGACTGACCGTAGACGATCACGGGCGTCGCGACGTTCATTTTAATTTAGGCATACAGCTACTAATATGCAGTCATTATATTTTTATACACTTCTGTGAATTTCATTTTATGAATGCTTATCCTAAAAATAAGTATACGACTCTATTTAATATTGCTATAAAAGATCGTTGGATACTAACAAGCTTCCAGATCATTCACCATAAGCTGAATGCCTAAAACTACTGAACGGGCGTTTAACTTTCACGATTAATGTTATAAATTGTATGGACCAAACTGTCGTAAATACGGATTCATTAATCCTAAATGATTAATTTTAAAATCAACATTATTTATCTAAATATTCATTGTTAAAGGTGTACAGAACATTATTTAAATGGCCTTATGTAAATGGTTTCCTTTAATTGGTATATTTTGCTTTTGTCAAGTTAGCCACTAATGTGTATGAGTATGCGAGATCTTATTACTAAATTTCTTGAGTATATTTGTTATGCGTGGTATAGATTTGTAATCGACCTACCTATATATTACATAGAGAGTGTGCATATAGCATACTCGTTTAGAAGATGGGTGTTAAAGGAATTAATATAGTTATAGATATGATTTGTTGTAATTAATAAATAAATTAACCTTTTGTCTTTGATAAACCTCTCCTGTTATGCCGTTTTAGAACTGTTATTATTGTGGTCCATATGTCTCACTATTGTACCGGACTGTAAATAGATTATATCGACAATTAAGGATACTACACGTTATTTATATATAACCTTTTTGACCTTACTTTAAATAAGCTTGGCCTGTTCTAAAATTTCAATTCTCATAAAGTTTTTTGTATATTATTCAAATTGTGATATTGTTGTAAATTGAAATGCATACTGTCGTGAATAAAAAAAATGTTTATAGAATATAAATTTCAACGAATGTTGAAAAATAAAAGGCAGTGTTTATTTAAATAAAATGCTGATCATTGTAGAAAATATCATATGTTATTTTTTTCATGATCGGCCATCAAATTATTATTATAGTTTATAGATTGTTTAGATCCGTGCTCAAAATAAATTATTTAATAAACGTTTCATTGTGTAAAACTAAAGTGTTTGTTTAGGGTTTCATTAATGTTTTTATTATAGAATAATATGTTTATTGTCATCTCACGACCATCACTTGGCTCGGGTTTCGATTCCACTGAGACTTCAAGAGGCGGCTGCAGCTTTTACTAAGTAAATATACTAAGTATCTCGTTCTAACTTCTAGCCTTACTGTGTTTCTTGATACTTAATCAATGTAACATAGAGTATTTATTCATATGCCATTTCTTACTATCTAACTTACCATCATTATTATGTGTGTTTTAATAAAATTTGTGTAGTTGAAATATATGTTGAATTAGTGTTGTAGCAAATTCGTTTATGTATAAATATATAAATCGTTACGAAATAAATAAATTACATATACGACCAAGATGAGTTAATATGAAATATTTCCAATATGTTTTGTTTATGCAACTCTGAGCAATTGTGGTGATATGCATATTCTATTTTATTATAGTGACACATCAAAAGTTTTGGAAGTCTGAGTGGCTTTGAAAATAAATAGATATTTATTGCAGTAGAAAAGCACATCACTCACAGTTACGGCAGTAAGATTTTTTTAAAAAATAATATATACGCCTTTATCATGGATTACATATCTCTAGATAGAAAATGCGGTTTGTCTAATTCAAATCCCAAAATGAATAATAAAATAATTATATATCTTTGTCGTAATAGTATTGTGTTAATTTTTCTCAATACGTCTTTTACGTCGACTGAATTTATGAAACTATAGTATAAAAATAATAACATAACCACCATCAGTACTCCCAAAACCACTAGATAATATTCTATTCAATTTAGTTATATCAGTACACCAAATTTTTACTAAAGTTTATATAAATTAAAATTAATAAATTAAAATGTTCTTGGTCCATAGTTGTAATTGAATCAATAAAATGTTTAATCTACAGAGATGTTCGTTGTGTGCTTGGGTACTACATTGAATAGATTATTAAAATATTAGTGAATAGCACATTCCTATCGTTGTGTTTAGCCCATATTAGCAGTATGCGATAAAAACATTAAATTTTTTTTTAAAATTTTATTTTATTCAAGATGAGAGATATTTTTTGTTGAAATTAGGTACATTTACTGTTGGCCTCGAATACATACTGAAGTAAATGTAATAATGGTTCTCGTTAATTTAAATATGAATCTTCATCCATTTTTTCTTTGACAAAGAAGTATTAACACGGCATAATATTTATTCAATAAATGACGGAATTCAACATTTCATTTTGCACAGTTTTTAAAAGAAATCATAATTTGGTTAATGATTTTATTTTCACATCTGCTAATGTGTTCAAAACATAGATCAACTCATAACATAGACTGCTTTGTGTTTAGGAAAATTGTTATTTTGGGTTTTTATCTTTATAGAAATTGGAGATCATACTTTCATTTTATTTTTACACTTTTTACTGTATTAACATGAAATCGTGTAACGTCCATCAGACTGCAAATTCGATTAAATGTAATAGCCAGGCATCCCCATTTTTGTAGCAAATATTGATGACATCATCAAAATACAGGCACGGGCTGCACTCGACTGATCACACCTCACTGTGCTAAAGAGACGCGTGATATCTGCACAAGCACTAAAGCAGTATTAATCCAAATATCTACCAGAAGTTTAGGCGTGCCATTTGAATATTAATTTGTGCAGATATCACGGTTCAAGCAAGTAAAGAAGAAAGCGCACAGTTTTCATTATTATCTCATTAATCTTTTTTGACACATTAACCTTTACAATGTGACAATACTTGGTAAATATTATTTTAAGTATAAAATGTGGTTATCACATGCATCTCTGCATCATGTAAATCTGTTACGCTCCAATTTTAGTATTAAAATCACTAAACATTACATATATCTTTGTAAAAATGCATGTATGTAAATGTTACATATTTAAACACATTATTGAATTTAGAATTTTTATGAAAAAATAAATATCCGTATTTCAAATATATACTTATTTGGTTTTATTCGATCTTTTTCATTTGTCACATACTCTTCCACCCATAAGTAAAAGAAATAAGAAAATTAGACATTAATTTATTTACACTTCACACAATATAATACAATACAATTAGGTAAAGAAACATTTTTAACGTAATACACATAAGAATGATAATATAATATACATAAGTTCACAACATAAGAAAGAGCGACATAATGATAAAAATTACAAGAAAAGGAGAAAAATATATTTATAGCAACATAAAAATAGGAAGCAATAAATAAAAAAATTGTGCAAAATGTAAAAAGGTGGTGCCTCAGTGTATTTTATTTGCATTGACATGCAAATCACAGATTTTCAGTGAATGGAAACAAATATCAAACGAAAAATAAAACTTTTGATAACAACAATCTATCAATGTTAAATAATGAGTTTCTTCGCATGTCGCTAATGTTTCTGGTGATAAATTTATTAAAGTAGATATATACTATTTACTGTTTAACTTCGAGGACACTTAAATATTAAGCGATATTACTCGAGTTATGTTAAACTTTGTAATTTTGATGAGTGTTTCTTGGAATAGCAGTGCATACTTATAGCCACTAAAGTCTTATCTTGCTCCAAGAAGTCCATAGTTAGCGTGCTGTATTATAATGACACAAAATCATTTCCCTTCAAATGATTATACTATAAGTATAGCATCAATGACCATTGGTCTCATTGTTTTTATTTTTTGTCTGATAAATTGATCGTAATCATATTTCGAAATCCATTTAATAAATTATTAACAGTGGGTTTCTATAATTTATAAGGGCGACTACAACAGAGTAGTCGACAATTATTCTGTGACATTTGTAAAATTCAACTGCTCAAATATAATATAAAAATAACCCTGGAGCTTTCAAGTGTAGAGTGAATAGGTACCTCTTGGACAGGCGTGTATGATCCTCGTCTTCATCATCACTTTCCATCAGGTGAGATGGAAGACAAATGCTAAAAAAAGAAAAAATTTCGACTGCTCAAGAAGGGACTCGAAAACCTTGTTATCAGTATATAAATCAGTGTACAATAATAACAATGTTCTTTTCAACAAACAACAAAATTCTTAAATTGTTTAAACATAATATTACCTTAAGTTTTCACAACTAATAAAATACTTACATTTTAAGATCGGGTTAAAATGAAAAAATAAAAATATAACTAAACGCGGTAAAATCCGGTTTTTTATATTTTTGTAAATATCGTTAAATCTCATTTCTGGCAAAGCTGATAACTTGCGCCTAAAATAATGTGTATGCTAGGTAAATATTGTCAATTCAAACCTCTTCTTTTAAATTTACTTGAAAAGGATTATTACTTTTTCTTTTCATAATTAGATAGTTTTATCAAGAACGGATAAAAATAAAATAAGGTATTAGAAATGCAGTTGTTACATAAGGTTTCAACTGAATCTCAGGATAGGTCAAGTTCTTTATACCTAACTTTTTCAAAGGTCTTTTGAGCAAACCGAGCTTTCACTTTCTCTTAAAACGAGCATCATTGCAAAAGAGTTTGTCTAGTGCCAAATATTACAAGTTGTCACGTAATAGTTATTTAATTGATAAACTGTCACGGACTTGAAGGGGTCAGCGCGAAGCTTCGACGGCGAGGACGCTCAGGCGCCGGCTGGCGCTCTGGCGCAGGCAGGATCAGCAGGAGGGTCAGGAGTAGGCAACGTCGGTAGCAGGTTTCATCAACTGGAAATTTCACCAGTAGACAGGATCAGCAAGGACTGCAGCAGGGAGGGTCAGCAGGGTCTGCGGCAGGTAAGGTCAGTAACATGCCGCATCCGTGGAAAGCAGCGGCGGTAGCAGATTCCTTCGGTTGCAGGATTCATCGGGAGTAAGCAGTATCATATTGCGGCAGTTTCAGTATCAGGGTCAGCACGGGAAATAGGCAGCTTCAGCATCAGCATGAGTTTGAGGACTTCGACTTTAGCATTAGTTTGAAGACATAAGTTTCAGCATCATTTTGAAGACTTCACTAGAGTTGCTTGCAGTAGGCTGGCTTGTTCAAGACTTTACACGTTTTCACTGGAGTTGCTTGCAATAGACTGGCTTGTTTAAGACCGACGCTTTAAGGCCAGCAACCGGCTTATATATCCGGACTCGCATTCCATTGGAACCGCAATTCGAAGTTTTTAAAATCTTGCTAGCCAGGAGTCATACATATTTTCACACAATATATTTGTGAGAATTTGTGTGTGGCTTAGTTTGTTTGGCAGCCTCCATTGCTGTCATTTAAAAAAATGAGTTGACATGATTGTCAATAAAAGTAAACAATATAACTATTTAGCAAAAAGAAGAAAATATAAATAAAATAAAGAAGGAACAAAATGATGGAGATTAAAAAATATATAAATAAGGATAAAAACGTAAGTGTTACAAAGTGTATAATATTCGAAGTAAAATTTGGATAAATAAATTAAACTTTATTAGTTCAATTAATACAGAGTGGTTTTGAACACTAAATGAAGTTTATTTTCAATAAAAAAAAGTAACAAAATATTTCTCTATTTAAATAAAATATAATAAATTCTTGGGGAACCATCCAAGCAATAAACTTCGTCCATCGTAGTTCGTCTACCAATCAGTGGCGTAACTTTAAGCATCGATCATTGACTTTTTTTGAGGATTGGAACTACTCGCGTCCACAAGGTTTAGCCCTAGATGCCTTGTACGTGGTCCCCGGGTAGTGATGACAATCCCCGGAGGGGTTCGGGCGTCTCAGCAGTCTCCAAGCGAGTTTCCCTTCGGTGCGTTGTTTATTGCGAGCTGCTTGGTTCCATTTGCAGCGCTTCACTGACTTCTGTCCTCCTCCCTATTCACTCACACAACAAAAATGAAAATTCATAAGATGAGTAAGGTTTTACAGGGGTTTCACTTCCTCTCTCTATAAGTGCACTTCTGCAACATCAGAGGAATGCACTCAAATCTCAACGATGTACACCAACACCTTGAGTCAGAGAGGCCTCACTTACTCTTCCTAACGGAGACGCAGATCTGTAATCCGTCAGACTCGGTATACCTTTGTTATCCAGGGTCATCCTGGAGTCCAATTTCCATCCGAACGCCGCGATGTGCATGTATGCTAGTGACGAGATCTGTTGTCACCGTCTCCATTACTTGGAAGATCTGGACTTTTCCGTCATGTGGGTTCACATTGATACATTGATGATACATTGATGATACCGGCCTTAACCAATTGTTCTGCGCCAGTACGTACCGGTCAAGTGGAGATCGGGAGACAACGAGGCTCATGCAGTATCTCAGCGATGCAGCAGATAAGGTTCGGCAACGTTTTCCCTCAGCGCAGTTAGTGTTCCTGGGGGATTTTAACGCTCACCACGGGTACCGTGGTGGTTTTAGGTTACTAACCACGCTGAAAGAGAGGCTTCTAAGTTTTCCGTTACTCAAGGCCTCTCACAGCTTGTGCACGAACCTACGCGCATCCTGGCCGGAAGCTGGCCAAACTACATATTGCTTAGACCTTCTGCAGACAACTGGTCCTGACAGGTACTAGGTGTCCAAAACTGCGACTTTAGGGACACCCGACCGCTGCGTGATGAAATCTGTGTTGAGTACTCGCCGCGTGACACCAGCCTAAAAGGCGCTAGGCGAGTATGGCGATACAAGTCAGCAGATTGGAATGAGATTCGGCATTTTTTTGCGTCTTATCCTTGGCGGCAGACTTGTTTTACATCAATCGATCCATCGTGCTGCGCTGATGCTGTATCAAGTGTGATAGGCCAAGCAATAAAGTATTTCATCCCCTACGCTGACCTATCCCTTGAAACCAAAGGTCGCCCATTGTTAAATGCTGCTTGCCTCACAGCTGAAAAGCTTAAGCAAGAAGCGTACAAAGCCTGGGCTGACGCTCACAGAAGCAAACCCGTGAATTCGCATGAACTGAAGAAAAGATACAATGCTGCCACCAAGTCTTGCAAAATGGTGATCAGAAAAGCTTTCTTTTACCACATTTGCCACATCGGAGACAAGATAGCGTCAATCCTTCAGGAAGCAAAGCTTTCTGGTGTCTGGCCAAGTCGGTTGAGTCGAACTTCTGTCGCCCACCGCTGCCACTTCTGAGGTGGCCCATAGCGCAAAACAGAAAACAGACTTTTGCAGATTGTTCACGTCTAAATAGTCAAGGTAAAGTCCCATCCCAGTTACCTGAGTTTGGACCCAAAATGGGTGCCGTTCATAGTCGCCAAAAGGAGGTTCTTAAATGCTTGCAGAATTTAGACGTGAATAAGGCCAGCGGCCCTGATGGCATACTTGAAGTTGTGTTAAGACACTGCGCAGCCGAGTTGTCTCCCATTCTAACGCGCGTGTATCAACTCTCCTTTAAATCCGGTCCCTAAATCCTGGAAGCTGGCTAACGTGCAACCCGTACCAAAGAAGGGAAGCCGTCCAGATCCTATCAACTACTGGCCTATTGCAATTACCTCCATAATTTGCAAAGTTAATAAAGTATATTGAACAATCGTCTCCTAACATACCTTGAGTTCAACGACCTCCTTAGTGATAACCAATATGGTTTTCGCAGTGATCGCTCGACTTGAGATCTTCTCGTGTACGCCACTCACTTATGGAGTGAAACCTGGGAAGGTCACGGTGAAGCTATAGCTGTATCCTTAGACATTTCCAAGGCTTTTGATAGGATCTGGCATAATGGTCTCTTGAGTAAGCTTCCAACATACGGAATACCTAAAGGGCTCTGCGACTGGATATCTGATTTTCTGAGGGAACGGTCAATTCGAGTAGTCTTAGACGGCTGCTCTTCTGACCTAATGGCAATTAATGCCGGGGTACCTCAGGTATCTGTTCTTTCTGCAACGTTATTCTTGCTGCACATTAACTCTAGGCATTATTGGTTACGTGTAGAGAGATACATGTCCAATGCGCGAGCAAGTGCTCAAGAAATCCGGAGAGAGTCCATGATTGAGTGGGTTGATTTGGCCTTGAAGAAAGTGTCTGATTGGTGCGAGTCCAACTTGGTCAAATTTAACCAGTCAAAAATACAGGTATGTTTATTCTTCGCCAAAAAGAGCAGTTTCGATCTAACTCCCACTTTCCAAAATGTTTCTGTACCCTTAAACGACCACCTAGGGCTTCTGGGCGTATGTATATCGTCCCAACTAAACTTCGGGTTATACAAATGGTGTCCATGGCTCAAACTGCTTCAAAGAAGTTGGGAATCAACTCGAAGGTCCGACGATACTTCAGCCCTGAACGGCAACTTAATTTGTACACACCTCAAGTTAGATCTTGTATGGAATACTGTAGCCACCTTTGGAATTGTTCTGCAAAGTACGAACTAGACGCAGTTGACCGAAGAGCCCGAAAAATTATTATCAACTCTGACCTTATCACCAAAAATCTGCAAAGCCTCGACCATCGTCAGAAACTTTTCAGTTTAGTAGTCTTCTACAGATTACATTTTGCAATGCTCTTTTTGATCAGGTTGAACCCACACTCTACTTACATCGGACTACTAGAAGCAGACAGGCCTTCCATCCCTGTATAGTAGATGGGATTTCGGGCATAAGAAGCCGAACCAAACATTTCGATAGTTCCTTTTTGGTGCGGGTCGCCAAGGTGTGGAATGAACTGCGTTCGTCCATTTTTCCAGAAAACTATACACCTAGTTTTTTCAAGCGTTTACTGAATGGGTATCTTGTGGATAGACGTGTAACAACTTTGTCTTTATTCTCACTTTCCATCAGGTGAGATAGAAGACACACGTCTAAGCCTTTTGCAATAAAAAAAATTAAAATCACGGCCTTTATTATTTCCTACTAATTCTTAGTAATGCGTCGTTATTGAGTTCCAGACAGATTTACTTTTTTCCTTTAGATTACTTTTTGAACTTTCTGGATACTTGCGCAGCATTTTCTTCATTTTCCACCATAGGGTCTCAGTTGATGACAAATCTGGACTATTGACAGCCACTCGATTGTAGGGATCTGATTCCAGTTAAGCCAAGACTTGAATGTCCTCGCAGTGTGACAGTAAGCACCATCTTGTTGATAGGTGTAGGTATTACGATGTTTGAACGTTGCGATCGAGGGCACGAGACTTGTTTCCAGAATGTTTTTGTACACTACTGCATTAACAGTTCCTTCTATAAAATGTAAACAACCCAGACCTTGCGCTGACATGCAGCCCCATATCATTACCGATCCAGAAAACTTCACATTTATTTTGATACAACCAGTATCATCTTTATTTCTGATAACATTTTTCCGTACATCACCGATAGTCACCTCATATTTAGATTCATTTCCCATATTATTTTACGCCACTGGTCTGCAGTCCAATTTTCATGATCTTTGGCGAATTTCAAGGAGAAGCGTGAGTAAAGTTTCTCTTTAGCAGTATAAAATCCATAGCACTTATCGTTTTACGACCCTCTTTCAGGTATCGACAGATACATCTTTGTAAAAACATCTCTCTCCACTTCAAGGTAAGTTCCCTGCGCGGACTCGACGATTCTTTTTAATGATTCTCTTCAAATACGGTTTTTAGTTTTGCTTGTGATTCGCGGCCGACTAGGTTTCTTCAAACATTCAACCGTGCTATTTTTCTTGTGATGTTCGATGATGGTCTGAACTTTCGATCTTGGTAGGGATAAATCCTTCGCTATTTGGTAAACAAATTTGACATTATTGTGGCTACGAATATATTTTTTTGGTACTTCGTAGGTGATAGGTTTCCCGCGAGCCATTTTGTTTTAAAAATAATGAAAAAATTGCATTAATTTACGGTTTTTTATATGTTTGAAAAATGACAGTGACGTACAGATTATTTCTATTTATAAATCGAATTATACTCATTTTTCCAGAACCAGATTTTCCAAAACAGGTAGAATTGAGACGTTGACAAACACTTTTGCTTCGATTAAGAACTAGACGAACTATTGTGAGTTAGTCGTAGAAAACTAAAGTGCCCATAAATACATATTTTAGTAAAATAAGTTTTTATGTAAAAGTGCCTAACTAACAATAAGATGGACAATTTTAACATATATCATATTCTTTTCAAAGGCCAGTTTCATGAAAATGTAGTTAAGTTGAATAGCCATGCAACCTTTGTAACTGGACGACCTTTTTTGCATTGGGGCTCTTACAATAATCTTAATCTTATTACGTCTTAACTCATAGTATATATCGATTATTAAAACCATACAGTCAGTAGTTTGAAAAACAGAATTGAAGAAACCACTTACTAGACAGACAACATGTTGCCACTGACTCAATAGTATAACAGTATTGTTTAATATTTTCTGTTAACATGGCGGAATATGCAAACGTCACCTCGGTGTGGCCACATGATGTTTTGTCTTTTGTTTCAAAGTAGAAATGTAATTTTAAAATATTTTTAGTGTATTCACCACAATTTTTTGTGCATTTGAAACTGGCTCGCGTCCACGGTACGTCTTATGTATCGACAAACTGTAGGAAGTAGTTATGATTTAATTTTTGTAAAATTATAATGGGGTTATAAATCATACTGCTTGCCTTATTACTGTCTGTTTGAAAATGTTCACAATTAATTTTTACAGTTGTGTTTTGGGGTCTAAGCTTATTACTTCCCATAAGCTTTTATTACGGCATATAAAAGTATACGCGATTTAATTCGTTGCTGAAGCGAGGGAAAAATAATAGAAATAATCTTTATTTGTTTTCCATACGTATACTTTAAAATATCGCACTTACAAATTAGAATTTACGATACTGTTTTTGGTGTTGAGTTAGTACCTATTTGTGAATTTAGAACTATTCGATACGATTCGAACGATTTCAAAGTTTGGCTATACAAAAATAAACTATTTTTATTCGATTAAAAAAAAATCAATTTAAAAAATATTATAACAGTGAATAAATTTTCATAAACTTTCAATAAATCATCTCAACTATAAGTTTAACTAAAATATTGTTTACAATCATAATTATAATATTTTTTTTATTCTGGTGTTATTAATTTTTTTTTAATGATATCAAAGCATAGGACTAGGATAGTTAAAAATCTAAAGAGCAATACATTTGTCATATCTGACATCGCGAGAAGGTAAGACTGTCGCTTGAGGCTGTTATTAAAAGTTCATTTTTTGATAAAATGGACTTAATGCCTTATTTAACATTTTAATGATTATTCTTTTGAAAATTGGCATTTAAAATTTCTATTACAACTAAGGGCTGAATTTTTGTAATATTATAAAGACATTATCTTTGAAATAAGTGAAATGCTCAATTCAGGCCTACAGTTCATTTAAACACAAATGTAATAATTTTTACAAATGTGCGTGTTGTTATCCAAATTTGTAATAAATGACTTTTTTTTCACAGGTATTGACTTGGGGTTTGAGTTGTAGTATTAAAATTAGTATTTTTAAATTAAATCAGTAGGAATTTGAATTTGGAAAGAATACATTTAAAATAATAAAATTGGAATTCTTATTGCTTAGGATTTGAAAGGTTCGCTAAATGTAACATGAAAAATATTCTCATGCATTCAGATTACTTTACGACATTAATACACATAATTTTTCAAAATAAACTATGAATCTATATCCCTAGCAACTATCAAAACTCAACAAGCTTATAGTAAATCATAATCATCTAACTTACTTTGTACGTGTTTGCATTTAAATGACAAATCGAAACTGTTTCGAAGTTTTAAAATTTTCATCAAATATATTATCTGTTACTCTTCTTTTGTTCGCAAAAATGGACGTCTCGCGGGTAGCAGCCGCCGGAAACTTAGTAATCCATGTATAATTTTACAAACAATATAAAAAATCTAATTAAATATTTCTGGTTATAAAAATACCTGCGGTTTGGAAGGAAACGTAAAGTAATTCAAAACTTCAATGATTTAAACCCAAATTTTTAAATAATTTTTTTATTTTTATAACATAATTTTATATTTTTAGAGATTTTACAAATTGAAAAGCGTTTTTTAACCTATGATTGTGTGATTAAGGTTAAATTTGTTTTACAGCTTTCGTTTAATGGCTTACTACAGTATTATTAGGAATGTAGAATGTACCCAATTAGAAAGTTTATAAATAAATAATTTTGCATGAACACTGTGTTTTTTTTACATTGTGCACGAATACCACGAAAGGAACACAATCTTTCACCGAGTAACAAAAATCCCGTCTCTACAATCCTCTCACACTGAAGCAATTTACGCAATGGATGTTTGAAGAGGACGAGTCGCCTGTACGCGTTATGAACGCTAATAAAAAAAATTGTTGCAGTTTTTTTCGACCGAGTGGACCAATTCTACTTTGGATAACTTGGATGGAACTTGGAAATTTGGATAACTTCTTGCAAGGGAAAAAATTCAACTGTGGTCGTTTCCCGTCCGAATGGTTTTTTTAGTAAAGGGATCAATAAGCTACCTATGAGATGGCAAATTTTTCCACTGATTTTATGTTCCTCCCTTACAAAACGCCAATTTCATATGTAATGACCTAATAATGGTTGTATCAAATTAGACGAGTATTTAAGAAATCGACGGGATTTTTACAACTATTTTGATTTTTATTGTCGAGTACTTGATTATTCGGCACCGTTGCAAGTGCCATGATCATGTAGTTGGCGATGAAAATTAGAGGCCAACGTGTTGATATATATGATAGATATATTGATATATAGAGATATATTCTCGTTCCTCTTGATCGGCTACTATTGAAACTCACATGCAACTCACTTTTACAAAAAACTAGGTATCATTAGATTCGTGTTTTGATCACTAGGTAACACGCACTAGAAAATAAAAAATCGTCCTGGGATTAAAATTGTTAGAAGTTTTCTACATTTCTAAGTCTTCTTTAACGGGACTCGGTATATATCGTCGCTCCATTTTTTTAGTTGGAAAAGCTGTATTTCACATATCTTTTTTTGGTTTCTTAATATTAACAATTTTGTATCTAATTCTTCGTTCGCAAATGTAGTAAGCTGTCTAGTTTCTCAGGGTCTTTGTAAAGATTGTTATAAACTTAGTTGAACTGTTGAGTACTTCACTATTGGCGAATAAACATATTCTTGACAATTTTGTTGAAATCTTCGCACTGAGTCGTGGTTTTTTGATACAATCTGATATTGTTTGAAATACCCTCTGGGTGTTTATAGACTTCAATTCAATTGGTAGATCCGTTTGTATCCATGTTTGGATACTTGCTAAATTGCTCCTCTATCACAAAATTCCAAAATTCAGTCATAATGCTATGTAGGTTTTTGTCTTTCCTAATTTTTCTTGTTATTTCCCCTCTGTTCTGAAGTTATATCTATCATGCAACGTTAATCACGAGGTGGAAATGTGTGTATCCATGTTTATATACTTGCTAAATTGCTCTTCTTTCACAAAATTACAAAATTAGGTCTTAATACTGGGTAGGTTTCTTGGCTATCCTTATTTTTCTTCTTATTCGCCCCTCTGTTCAGAAATTATACGAATATGTATAATAATTTTGATAAAATGAATAATAATTTTATGAATATGGCAATACCTATTGAATACTCGTAGCTTGTTATTTGCAATGATAAATCACTTTACCATAATTGTGTTAGAAGTAATTAAAATAAAACATAAGAAAATATCGAATTTCCGATTAAATTATTTCAGCCGAGGTACTTAACTCGAAACATGTTGATACTTGAACATTATTAACTTTATTCAAAACATAACCTTTTTTTCTTTGGCTTCAGATAGAATTGATGATTTCTATCAAGTAAAAAAAAGAATCAAAGAAACATTTGGTGAAAACTCTATAAATATGTATGTGATTGTGGGTGATCGTGCAGTCACCAATGAAAAAGATTATATGGAAAAAATATCAAACATGACAAATATTACTGCAGATTTAAAAATTGAACTGAAATATAACATTATTAGTCTACAAATATATTTGCAAATTATTTGAGAAAACTAGCTATGATAAACTAAATTTAGATATTTGACTGTAAATACTCATGATGATAATTAATATGTCTCTATTTTTCTAGAAGGGGGTATTAAACTTTATTTAGAATAAAAAAGGAGGTTCTTTAAGCCAAGGCAAGAGGAGCACACTAGGGAAACAACGTTCTCGGTAATGGACTGTGTCCAATGCAGTAGAAAATAAACGAATTTTATTGTATGAGAACAAGTTCCAAAACTAATCTGTTGGAGTTACTGTATACAGAGAAACAATTCATCAGTTGTTGCAGAAAAATTGATTTGCATTTAAAAACAATCGAAGTGAGAGAGTTTTCTTGTCATGGATGATTCTAATGGTATTTTCTGTGTGATGCTATTGTTGCCTTTTGTGACTTGTTCAAGGCATTCAACTGTGTGGATCATAATACAGTTATAATAAAACTGCACCATTACGGCATAAAAAACCGTACGCTTGGCTAGATTAATTCCTAATATACAACTGAAAGTTTCAACTTTGTTTCAACAAATGAGGAATAATTATCAGGATTGGCAGTAACTATGGGTGTACCCCAGGGCTCACTTCTTGGTCCTTTCTTGTTTTTATTATATGTCAATGATCAGCCATCTTTCGTTAATTTGATGAAGTTATCAATAAAAATACATTTGAAAAACATGTTGGGTTTTTAAATTTTTGTTTTGGCACCGCAGCAGTATGTCATATAGCATTATGTCAAATGTCCAACGGTCATTCGTTTCGTTTCTATTCGTGCGTCACGAGTGCTCTCTACAAAGAAGTGAAATAAGTGTTTCAATTTAGTCTCCACTATGCAATATCAATTGTTATGAATTTGGCTTCGTTTCAGGTCTTTTGGTGGCTCAATAAATAATTCACGTAATTGTTTACACTGTTTATTTTACTTTTATTACAACAATTATTTAAATCTTTACTTTATGTTTGTACAAAAATGAATGCGGCGACACTGCAGTGCTCGCGAGGGACAAAAGGTGAGTGACGACGCGCCCGCGCCGCGGGCCGAGCCGACCCCTCTGCCGCTCGGACACACTCGCGAAGTTATGTTGAGTTCGATTCTTAACATGCCGCCCCCCGTTGAAAATTTAATTTTCAACAGTATCCCCGTTATCCGGAAGAGGGCGTATACGGTTGAAAGCTCTTCTAATTATGCCTTTGCTAGTTTGGATGTCTGCTACTCTATTTACTCCATCAATACCTGGAATAACGTTGATTATACGTCCAAAACTTCACTTCATTGGAGGCGTGGCATCTTCTTTGATGATGACCATTGTCCCTTTATCTAAAACTCCTTTGAACATTTCCATTTTGTTTTCTGCTGCAGCTCTGAGACATATTCCTTCTGCCATCTTATCCAAAAGTGCTGACGAAATTTTTCAACTCGATCCCATCGGTGTAACCTTAATGGATTTATCTCATCAAGCTTTGGAACGGGTAGAGCAGTAAGAGGGCGTCCGACCAAAAAGTGACCTGGCGTTAAAGGGTTTAAATCGGATGGATCCGAAGACATAGGTGATAAAGGTCGCGAATTGAGTATCGCTTCTATTTGCACTAACGTTGTATAAAGTTCCTCAAACGTAAGATGAGACTCCCCTAACACTCTGACTAAATGATATTTAATGGATTTTACTCCGGCTTCCCATAGCCCTCCAAAATGAGGTGCATATGCTGGAATGAATTTAAACTGGATATTTTCATTTGAAAGAGATTCTAAAATAAATGATGAATTGTGTTTAAAAAATGCATTGAGCTCATTTTTGGCACCGACGAATTGGGTTCCGTTGTCGGAAAATATGGTATGTGGCTTACCACGACGTGCAATAAACCTATGTAAAGCAGCAATGTATGCATCTTTAGTTAAATTTGTTACTAATTCGAGATGGATGCATTTGGTGGCAAAACACACGAACACTACGACGTAGACTTTTATTAATTTGCATCCACGTCCCTTACGGTCAGCAGCGGTGAGTGGCCCGGCATAGTCAACGCCTGTGGTTTCGAAGACATAACCCGGATCAAGGCGCTGCTCGGGTAATTGTCCCATAACCGGACTGGTTGTTTTCGCCCTCATACGAAAACACCTAAGGCATTTGTGTGTGACAGATTTGGCTAAGTTACGACCGCCAATAGGCCAAAATTGGTCTCTTATAGACGCCAGCAATAATTGAGGCCCAGCATGCATTAAACGTATGTGCTCATCTACAAATATAAGTCTTGTAAGTGTGTGTTTACTTGAAAGCGAGAATGGTCGTCTTTTGTTATATGTGAATTGTGAGTTTTCTAATCTACCACCTACTCGAATTAGGCCTAAATTGTCCATAAATGGAGACAAACTCAATAGTTTGTTTTTACTGGGTAACGCTTTTCCTTGAAATAAAATATTATATTCTTTGAATGACTGTTGTTGCGACCATTTTATGAGTAAAAGAAATGCGCTGTGTATTTCGTCTACGGTGAGAGAACCAGACCTTTTTGTATTTTTGTTCTGACAATTATTAGTAAAACGAAATCCATAAGCTAGAGTTCTTTTTAATTTCAGTAACTGAGAATATCTTTCAAAATTTATTATACTCTCTCTCTTTTCTAGCAAAACTGTGGCTGTAGTTGTTGTCATTTCTGGAATCAAATTAACATCATTTTGCACAAAATTACCTTTAGGCCACTTGCCTTCGTTTTCCCTTAAAAAGTTTGGCCCCTTCCACCACAGATATAGTTTGTGTAGTTCTGACATGTTTACTCCTCGAGTTAACAAATCAGCAGGGTTTTGAGCTGTTGGCACATGGTGCCATGTATGGTTAATCGTGATTTCTTGTATTTCAGCCACACGATTTTTAACAAATTGTTTTAATTTACAAGGTTGTGTGTGAAGCCAACCCAATACAATGGATGAATCTGTCCACAAAACACATCTCTCAGGTTTTATACGAAATAAAATGAGAACCTTTTGAGTCAATCGGGCGCCGATAAGTGCCCCACATAGTTCCAAGCGCGGAAGAGTGGTAGGCTTCAGTGGCGCCACTCTACTTTTTGCGCATAACAAATTGACGTGAACTTGCCCATTGCTTATAGACCTTACATATACACACGCACCGTATGCATCTTGAGATGAGTCACTAAAGGTGTGTATTTCGATCACTCTATCTATTTTATTTTTTTTTGTTTTATGTAGGTTAATAATGTACAACTTCCTCTAAATATCAAATAATGAACAGTTATTGAACGATTAACTACCCACTGCAACCTGGTCTACAGTATCTAGTTATTTAAACTTATTTAGTTAAATCTAAGCTATAAACGAATAAAACTAACAACTAAAGTAGTCCAATCAACTAAACTGCTAAGTTGAATCAAGCAAACCTATCGCCAATGGTTATTTGTATTTGTGTTTTATTATCTTACTTTAACAAACTACTCTCGAAACGAATTCTATTTAATTTAAATTTAAAGAAACCTATTTAAATATTAGGATGAGTTTTCAAAGTTAAATAACGCAATTCCTTTCTTTAATAAATTTGTGATAAGTACTTACTTGTTAAAGCTAAAATATTGAAAAGTATTAAGTTACGGGGCAATATCAGTGCAGTTCCGGATTACCGGTCGGATAAACTCCGATATATTAAACGGACAAAATAATAAGTGAACTACAAATGACCCTTGAAATCACACCACGCTAGGCTACGTAACTACGATTTACTATAACATGGATGTATGAACTAAAGAATCCTGTCTTTGAATTGTTATGAATTTTTCATTGAAATGATACCGACTACTATATGAATATTGAAACTACTTACGTATTATGTATTATAATTAGTTATTTATATAGGTTACTTATTGGAACGGACTCACTCCCAGTCACTCGTTTCTCGCAAAATCCATTGCAATCCACCTGAGATTATAATGTTTTATGTTCTTGGCTTACAGGCTTCTTGGATTAGTTTTATTTGCACGTATTTGCACATATTTATCATAAAACTTATATTTTAGGTTATGTACTTGCGGTAATTCTTCGATGTTAATATCGTATCTTGTATAGGACTGTAGTAATTTGCTCTTTGCTGTATACTTATCCTGGTTGTATCCTTGATTACATGCTATTACTTTCAACTGGTAATAAATCTTGATATTATAGGTCTTGAGCTCTGTTTAATTATGCGGCTTCAAGAAGGACCATGTTATGAATTTGGCTTCGTTTCAGGTCTTTTAGTGGCTCGATAAATAATTCACGTAATTGTTTACACTGTTTATTTTAGTTTTATTACAACAATTATTTAAATCTTTACTTTATGTTTGTACAAAAATGAATGCGGCGACACTGCAGTGCTCGCGAGGGACAAAAGGTGAGTGACGATGCGCCAGCGCCGCGGGCCGAGCCGACCCCTCCGCCGCTCGGACTCACTCGCGAAGTTATGTTGAGTTCGATTCTTAACATCAATTAACAGGATGTGTACCAAGCTTATATTTTATTGAGAATTATTTATTTTTCTTATTTAAACCAACAAATATATGTTAATTAACAATGTGTAAAAGTTTTAATTCTAAAAAAACACATGTAGCCTTAGTACAACCACTACTGTTAATTTTTAGAAAAAAGAGATTTCAAAACGTCTGTGGCCCCCATGTCGGAGGTAGGAGAATAAAAAAAAGAAGATAAAAGTATGCTTAAGGAAGACGATGACTGGGTCTGGATCCCGCGTTAATTCGACAATGGATGCCGTTTAATGGTGTTCATCGTTTAGGTCGAGGCAGAATTGCTGAGCTAACAGATGCAGATAAGAAATAATTTTGTATGAACATAAATATACATTGTAAATTATTTCGAACAAATTATACCTACAAAGTATCTTGCCAGTTCTTTGAAAAAATATTCAAAAACAAAAATATTGCTCGCATTTTAGGGTATTTTAAATAATAATAGGTTTTCAAAAATACTTACTTCTCAATACGTGTACATTTAAGCCATTTTGAAATCCAACTAAAAATATCGCTTTTTGCGCATATTTCATCTGAGTCTGCAAAGACTGAAACCGGGTTTGTCGTTTAGAACATGAGAAATGATATTACAGTTTTATGTTAAAAACTTCCTGAGAGTAAACGCTCGAGGCAATTGGAAATCTTATGTTCTCATACGTATTTCTTTAAAGATTGATTTAAAAGACATCAGAAAAAAAGACCATGACACATGTCTTGACAGCAATGTTTTAATTTAATTAATACTTTTAATATCTAATACTTGAAATTGATAGAAATAGTAAGTGTGTTGTAACAATAACTGACAGCCATAAAACGCAAAATAATAATAATTGATTAAAAATTAAATATTGCACTGAAATCGGAAATATTCAATTTGTTTTCTCAAAATACCTTATTCTTCCATAAAATATACTATACCCCAAATTTACTTTACATACCGAATTGTACACCTAAATGTGTAAACCATTTTTTAGCTGGTGAGTCACGTAAACAAAATTCGATTCAGATTCAAAATTCGATTAATATATTACTTGAAACGTTTGGAAAGTGCTTTATTAAAACTGTTGAGTGTCACCAAAAAAGACAGTCCTAGCATGCTTAATTTTTTATTGATGTATTTTTCCTTTATTATTCATACACTCATACCTGTATTATTTACATTTAATTTAAAGACACTCAAGAAGCTTACGTCAATTTTCCATTACAAAAAATCGGATTCCATCCATTCAGTAGCTGGAATCGCACGGGGCACGAAAATAGGATTTGTGTTAACGGCCTTCCTCTTGAAGGCCGTTGTTTGTTTACATTGAATCATTCATGCTCTCAAAAATATGCCAGGAATTCACTTTTGGAGTCCAAGGGAACTCCGATGTCAAGGTCCTCTTTGTAGCCTTTGTATCGTGTGATTTATGGCGAACAATGAGATTAACCAAACGTAAATGTCTGAATGATTTGTAGTATACTTGTATGATTATTAATAATTGTTGACTTATGAAATACATTTACATGGAAAACTAGTTACAACAATAATTCTAGAAATATCGTTGATTGAAAGCGTATGTATTATACGAGAACGAAGAGCAAAAAAGCTATCCACTTATTATAAAATAGCCCGTTTCATTGTGTTTGTGGTGAGGGTGTTAATTATTCTGGAATATATGGCCTGATATGGCATTTATTATATGCCTCTTTTAAGAAACACAAACCATGTTATTCAGGAATATTCCTTTGTATAGAAAATAATACGTTAGAAGACATTACTAGTCAGCTAAATACAATGTTTTTCAGGACATTTCATAGAATCTTCCTCAATTGACGTTGCCGAGACACGGTTTATTTAAAAACACTGAAGGATGATGCCGACTCTCCCATTCGCCAACTTCGCATAGGAACGGTGTATTCGTAACGTCACCTCTGGCGGGATGGTAGCATAACGTCACTCATTCATAAACTGAACGTCAAATGTAATATGCTCGCATTTTAACATTGACAGTCGTCGCGTACGCACGTTCGTGAAGTCTTACAGCTTTGTAGCTAACTATTTTTAAACATTTCCTGTAATAAGCAGACAAAGGCCGTTTTGTTCGAAGTTGTATTATTCTATTAGTGAATATGAGTGGCAATTTCCTCACGATACCAGGGGATGATCCTATTCAGCGACGGTCACGGGTAAGGCTTCTTTTTGTAACTTTACATTTAATATTTACTTGAATTTTTTTCATAAAGTTTGGTTCTTACCTATTAAATGACGCGGCAGTATATTTATATAGCAAAGCACAGAACTAGATGTTTTATTGTGATATTATTTGTTTCTTAAGCTGTTTTTAAGTACTCAATGTAGCGAAATGCTTCCGAATTCAATGACCTGCGAATACAGCTATGCGTAACTAATATACAAATTTTAATACTCTAGATTAACGGCAAAGCTTAATGGTCGTTTTCGAAAGTTGATGCACCAATTTAATAAAATATTAATTTTAATTTTAATATTATTGTTATATTAATATTTTTTTTCTTTATCAATATAAAATGGTTAAGAATTAAAGAATAAGAATTAAAGAATAAAATTGCCTTAAACTACTTTTCTGTCCAAAACTGCTGATAAAACTTGCTAATTCTATTCACCAGTTAAACCGTTTCATTTTTAGGTAGCTACCTAGCTAGAGAAAATTATTTATAAATACATGTAAAGTATACCAACTAAATCATTGTTTCTCTTACGTAATATTGTTTTTTTTTTGTGGGTTAGAATAAAATAGATTAAAGAATGGCTGTGAAAAAATCTAAATTTTATCAAAAGTCTATTTACTTTTCTATAAAAGATTATATAGAATGCCCTCAGATATAAACCTAATGTGATTAGTTTATTTTAGTGCAATGAGTAGGTACTATAATAATCTTTAGCCCGCCATTAATTCCTATAGACTTTTTACATGCGATAACTGTGTTTGTTTTTGTTGCTTCAAAACAACTAAAATTACATTTGCCCTAAATTCTGAGAATGTAGAGTTACAGAATGGGAAAGGTCAGCGGCATAATAAAATTCCGTACATATTATATCTGCTGGCCAGCCAGGGCGTATTACGAAGAAAGTAATTCGGTTCTATTACTTTGCCTTTTATACAAACATATTTTGCTATAATTCCCAGTGTATGGTATCTTTAAATTTTTACAAAACCTCAATTCAAATTGCAGTAGAAATATTGTAAAGAACATCCGAATCCAAACTTATTTAATTTGGTTATACACATTCTATTAATAAAAATAAAATAAAATATGAGATTATAATTTTTTTATAGCTTGCAATAAACGAAAGGAAGATTGCATGTGTTAAAACCAATTAGTAAAGTAATTATATTCAAATTTAAAAAAAAAATTTATTGCCTTTTTTAATGCTTCAAGTAGGTACATAATACACAATCAACTGCTGAAAAGTTAAATCAAATTAAATATAAAAAAAAAACACCGTTACTATAAGAAGGAATCAAGAAGGGTGCATAAACATATTTGACAAAAACACAAGTATTAAAATTAAATAAGATTTAGGCACTAAATACATGTAGTAAATAGTTTTATACCTATCTGTCATTTCAAATGCCTTTTCTCTTAAACTAGGATGACCTATATCTCAAGTGATAGTGATAAAAGAGGTAAAATTATAAACAAAAACTTATCAACAAGTGCCTCTATGTGTTTTACATTATACTTGTACAATTTAGATCATACAAATTAAGAAAGAACTAAGGATAAAAATAAATATTTTACATGTGTTTCTTACTTACTTATTTGTTTGTAGTGAAAGATAATGTGTGTGTGGGGGGGGGGGGTAGTGACTGTGAATGTGTTCGTTCATATTGACAGAGAAGCATATGTGTATGAAGATAATTGTATTGTCGTGTGTACACATACTTATATAGTACTTATAAGTTAAAACTCTGTCTACTCACTCTGAGCTACTTTATTCTTAATTCTAATTCTGTTTTATAATATTTAGTTTATTTATTTATTTGTAAAGATAACTATCTAAAGTGTAGAACCGATTTTTAGCAAAGGTTGTTCTATGTTGGGGATCTACGGGTATATTTCGCCGCTTCGTAAGGTCGGGATCAGGCACCTATCCAGTAATGCAGTAGCTCAGGATGGATTGGCACAGAGCAAAATATACCATCTTTAAAATATCAAGCGTAGCAGACTTTCTTAGGGTTCTAAATATGTGTATGAACCATTTTGTTCTAGTGGTGAGGGTGTCCCGTTGTTTATCCCATGACAATCAATAACCCATAAGGACACCTAAATATTTCACATAGTTACGTTCTGGCGATTTTTTGACAGAGGCATTGCATTGGGAATTAATTTAGGTATGAACTATTACTGAATAAGAGGGGTGTAACCTTAGACATATCCAGAGCTTTACCTCGGACCCCAATGAGTTCGCTGTAAGATGAGTTTAGGAATAGAAACTGTGTCAAATGGTTTTGATAGGTCCAGGAATATACCTGAACACTTTACATTTCGTGCGAGACTCCGCACAATAGACTTCTTAATTATAATACAGCATCCTCTGTCGAGAATCCTGTGCGGAAGCCATATTGGTTTGCTTTTAATTTATATTTACCCAGGTACCTATTTTGTTAGTTGTTTGTGAGGTACCTTTTCCAAAACCTTTGATAATGTTGGTAATACCGATATTGGTCTAGTATGTATATGTATGTATAGGTCTAGATGGACTATAGGTTTCTTCAGAACAATCCCGAGCCAAGACAAATGTTAATAATGTAGGTTAGCGGTTCTACCAGTGATGACAGTTTTTAAAGTACTGCAGATAATGTTCAATTCCATCCGATAGCATGATCACTGCGTAATTGCATTATGAGAGACTCAAGGTTGACAAAGCCAACCTCTAAAATACCAACGGAATTTGATGAAGGTTGAGGAAATTCAGTGATTTGGGGCAACTGAGTTGAAGCCTGAATTAAGTTGGACAATATGTTATCTGCCAAATTTTTACTAAGTTTGAGAAATAATCGCAAACGACATTAATTGTCTTATATTATTGAGCATTTCCTAGAGACCAAGAGAGAGAGAATAAGAGTTATTTTACACGCATTCGTATTATTTTTAATTGCTCGCCATAAACATTTGTGTTGCCTTTGTTCTTTTCCAATTCACTTTGTTCATAATTTATTCTTTTAGCGAATTTACAAAAAACCTATAGCGTGTATACAAGGCGTTTAGTATAATGTTTTTCTGAAACTTGTTTGATTTGACGCAGATCCTATTCTTATACATTCCGATTTCTTATACATTTCAGAACGCCTGAAGTTATCCATAGTTTTACGATTTTATTTTGCCTTGTGATATGATAATGACTTGTATGTTTTTAACCACTGATGTTGTTTTCGATATAAATTTTTCCGTTGCAGTATTCTCCTCAGTTGTTTAGATAATATTTGTGAATTCTGTTCTCTCTAGCTCTTATCTTATTCTATTATGATGTATGCGTGTGGCAATTTCTTGGGTCTTCTGTTTGTAAGTAGAAGTATGATGCTCTAAACATAAAAGTATCAGTTTATGATCAGTTGCATATGTGTTTAAAACATTGTATAAAGTGTAGTTGTTGGAAGGTTGATTTTTAAGAAAAAGTGGTCTAAACAGTTGTTAATTCTAGTGGGAAATAAATGAGAAAGTGAGAGTCTATGTTTAATGTTAGGTACTCGTGTGAAAATTCATTCCTATTTCCTTCCTTTGTATGCATATTTATATCACCAACAACTACAAGATTTTTACTATGTACCAAGGTGTGTAAGTTGCATTCAAGCTGGCCAAAAATTTAGAGTACAAGTTTTGTAGATTTATATGAAGGGGAATGGTATACTGCCACAACACCTAGCTTATCACTGATTTGGTACAGTTGTAGGTACTATACGAATGAGCTGCCACAAATCTTGTCAATGAAGCGAAATGAATTAACTAAATAGCCTCCGTGCCTAGTTTCTAGTATTGTATCATCAGTTAATATCAGAAGAATTGTGGATCCATAGCGAAAATAAGTTAACAATAGCCTTCATTTTCATTATACTCATACTATATAACTTGGTGTCGTAAAAAACATCTTAAAAAAAGTAAATTTTTCAATATATGTAATTTTCTTAGGCGAAATGTTTAAAGTCCTATCATGTGTTTATCTCATCCCAATGTCAATCAATCCATTAGTCACTACGTAATCCAACGCTGTGGGTTACAGTGGAATTAACCGTAATATGCTTATTCCTTTACTCGATCTCCTAACTCCAATCATCAGAAAATTCTTAATAATTCCCTATCCTCAGCAACCTTCCCTAAGGCCTGGAAATCAGCAAACATAGTTCCTTTACAAAAAAGGGCCAATCCTAGTTCTTTCTCTGAATTTCGCCTAATTTCTAGACTTCCCTTCCTTTCCAAATTCATACATTATATACACCATCAAATCCTATCCTTTTTCTATCAAAATAACCTTATGAATCCATTTCAATCTTGATTCCGTCCGGGTCATAGTACGGTTACTGCCCTCATTAAAATCACAGACGACATTCGCAGTAACGTGGAAAATAAGTAACTGACACTACTAAGCTTACATGATTTTAGTAATGCGTTTAATACTTTTTTTAAATATTCTTTTAATATTCTTTTCGGTGTTTTAAAGTCACTCAACATATCTTCAACGGTGATTTGCTATCTTTGTAGTTATCTACATGGAGAGTATATCTGTGGATGTCACCGTATCCGACTGCTGTGACAGAACTGCCGGCGTCCCTCGAGGTGTTGTGCTATCTTCCTTATTATTTGGCATTTTTATGAATTGAATAACTCAGTCTTTATCTTCTTCCTACCACCTGTATACAAATGACCTCCAAATTTACACCCACGCCTTGCTCAACGACATTATCCTTGCAGTAAATACCACTAATAATGATTTGCTAAAGATTGCAGATTGGAGTAAACGTTTTGGTTTAAAAGGTTATCTTTCTAAAACACAGTTAACACTCATAGTTAGTTCAAATATGCCAGCTAGGATTGACTTCAATTCATGATTACCTGTTATGTTTGAAGGTGAGCGAATACTTTTTAGCCCAGCAGTCAAAAATCTTAGTATTTACATGGACAAAACCTTATCGTGGAAACACGTAATTGACGCTGTTAGCAACAAGTTATTTGCTGCGTCTTTGAAGCAACTTCAAAACTTCCTACACGTACCGACAAATATTACGCTTGCATAGTCACTTCTCCTCCCTATACTGTATTACGCAGAAATAAGCTATCTAGATCTGACTGAGGAGCAACTTGATAAACTTGATCGCCTCCAAAATATTTGTATACGGTTTATATTTTCATCACGAAAATATGACTACGTTTCTGATTTCCGCGCTAAGCTCAAGTGGCTCCCAATAGGACTTCGCAGGAATACACACATTCTTTCTCTTCTCTATGAAACACTGTTCAACCTTTCTATTCGAAACAACCTAAAGGTGTGTTTTATTCTCCTTCATCCTCCTTACGTTCAACTAACAACATTCTTCTGTCCACGCCACATCATATATCTGAATTTTTTCACAGTTCATTTACAGTGCGGGCCGCAGGCTTGTTGAATTCTCTACCTCCTCATTTACATACTGCTAGGACTGTCACTTCTTTTAGGTTTAAATTTAAAAAGTTTTACCTATCTAATAATTATTCAACATAACATTTTATTCATTTATATTTTAACTATACTTATTTTTTTTATATAATATGTATAACTACTTAACATGTATGTGTAATATTACAGCTATTTTCATTATAGTATACTATACTGATATATACAGTCTCAAGTCTTTAAAAACTCTGCTCAATTATGTTTTCACTTATTATAAAAAATAAAATAATATTTTTGTTTTTCCATTAGTACATATAGAGGGATGCCCCGGGTAAAAATCGCTTAAAGCGATAAGGCCGCCCAAGTTGTCAGTTTCTTTAATTAATTAATTTTATATTATATTTCTTTATTTTTTGTTAATGGAAATTTGATTATTATGATTATATTACGTTTAAACTGTACTATTCGGTATTTAATTTTAATCGGATTACACTCAGTATTTATAGTTTATTTACATGATAATATACTTAAGTATATTTCTCGTCGGTACACATACTAAAATTGTGAGAGATTGAATACCAGAAGGTATCGTACAAATGTAATCTCTTAGATGCCCATCAAAGAAATTAGTATGTAGAGACGTTTGTTAAATATATAGTCAGAATATTGAAAACGATGACAATGTTAGTCTTCTACTTATGAAAATCTAATTACAAAAAACTTATTGTAGTTTACATGTTATTACGTTCTCAAAATATCCTAAACAATACTTAGGACTCAAAAACATATTTTTTAATATTTCCTATTTAAGGTATTTAGGAAATCGTGTAAATTTTTGATCTAAGAACTTCGTAGCCGCCAGGGCCATGATAATCATATTTTTTATTGTTACTGGTAATACTTCTCATAGCCATATATATATACCCATAGTTGAGTTAGACTACATGTATATATGTGTCGCAAACGGGAAGTACCTACTAGTATAATTTGCCGTTTCAATAAACATCATTGACATGGACATCATTAGTCATAGGTGTTCTATTTGTGAATAATAATTGTGATAGTTGTATTGACTAATGATGAGTTGCCAACGTAGGCTTTAGTCAAATTGCCTTTGTTCCAGTAATTGTTCACTGGCTGTTCCTTCCCTTCTAGCGGAACACAACCACTTACAGGTAGTTATTATGGCAGCCAAACTAAGAAGGATATAGTATCGCCCAGACTAGATATTTACAAAGAAATTCTACTAAAATATGTAAGCGTTTTTGTAGTTTTTTAAGTGTCATAGTGGCAGCGAAGCAAGAACTTTCACACCACGGTTAATTGTTTCGCTTGCTCGCGTAAAGAGCAAGATAACGTCGAGTTAGTAAGAAATAACTTGATGCAGTCAACTCTTTGACACATGTATAATACAGTACTACGATTATATGTATTCTAGTTATACGGTGTCTATGATTTAATGTTAGTAATAAAAAATTGGTTTATTCATAGAAGCAAAAATAGACGGGAGGGAGGCGACGATTGTGATCACGCTCAAAGTACTTTTAACAAGATATAATCAATATATTTCCTTAAATACACAAATAAATACAATACAGCCTTGATACCTATTATGTTGAAATCAAACTCAATCATTGCCAAATATGGTACTTAAAAGTCCTGAATTCTTCATAATATCTAACCGATTTCCTTTTTGTAAAATATCCAGAAAATTAGGAAAAGAATACTTTAGTAATAAATTTAACAATCAGACTATTTGTATTCAAAGTTTTATTTGATTATTAACTCACTAAATTAATTGTAGTTAACTCCTTTGTATATTATTTTTAAAAAAAGTAGTTGACTATTTACTTGAAAATTGTTTCGCGAAAAATAAAAATATTTTTAGTTTTTGACCACCGTTACCACCTCGTAAACAAATGAACTAGCTGAGGTGAGAGGACTTTTCAGACTGCATACATTAAATACCACAATGATTCTACAAAAAAATAGACATGAAGTTGAACTGTTCAATGCAAGGGCTAGCCCTGCAATTTTATTTCAACCAGTTTACTTTCACATACATTACGGCTAGCCGGTTTGTTGTACAATTCCATTTTGCCCAATGACTAGCCTTTCAGTTAAACAGCTAATTATACCAGTGACAAAGGTTTACCATTTACACAAGTTTTTCTAACATCCTGGCCAAAAGTATATTCAATAGTATGAAAGTAATCTTGCATTATTAACCACTGTATATTTCCGTATACAAAAAGTCCAAAAAAAAAAACTGAGCTCCAAAATGTTTACATTTCCTTCAATGATATAGGTATTCCATATTTATGAAAATGATTCTTAAGTGTTTAACTGCGCAAACTGTTTAAATACGTCAAAAGGTTCGGTTAGTTTCTGCAAGATTACGCAGTGTTACGTTTTAAAAGAAAAATAAACTGGAAAAAATAATACTACAACAACAACATTCCTTTAAGAAAATCATGCCAAATCTTTCAACTCGTTGCCGATAAAAATTACATGAGCGCGTACGCAACCAAAGTCTGGCATCGAGGTAATTGAAAAAATGAGCGAGAACTGTAAAAGATTTAGCCAAACAAAGACAAGTGTATAAAACAATTCATCCCGTTCCCCATTTGCGCCAAAACCAGGAAGCGTGAGTCACGTTGGTTTGGAGATCAAATCACTCACACGCGAATATTAGCAAGTGACGACGAAATGCAGCAAGGCCGGCACAGGCGCACGCCAACTGTCACATGACTCATCTGTTCTTAACCCGAATTATCTAGAGCTACGATGAAACGAAAAATTACAAAGAGAACTTAAAACAAAAGATTGTATTAATAAATCTTCATCATTTCTTCATCAAATTAATCATTTATTCTTCTACAAAAGACAGAATGTCTGCTTCCATAAGTAGCAAAACATGTTCTAATTCAGGATCATCGCCTGTAAGTGATTTTAGTCCCAGTTTCCCGGCAGTATGTTTCACTATTTTTGGCAAGCTCAAAGATGTTATTGTGAGACATCTCGGTCTTGACTTTGTGAGCTATTTATTTACCGACGAGCGGAGGTAATTAGTCTGACTCCATCTATTTTTGTATTAATGGAATAATATTTGTATATTTAGATTTCCACAAAATTATAGAATATTGGCACCAATCTTTAAAACCGTACGAGGCAGGTGGTTGGCAGGGCTTAAGAAATAAATTGTTACGAATAATTATTGTATCAGCTTTTAATTAATTGAATTGGAATGTGTATTTCAAATTAGACGTCTCTTTTCTTTGTTTTGTCTTCGACCTGCTCGAATTAGCATATGCAAGTGACTGTCGCCAGCAATCACTCGAGTGAGCGCTGTTAACCCGGTATTATTAATTTTATTAATTCCTTTTTTTTAAATGTTATTTACTATAAAATTTAATAACACAAATTAATTTAAATAAAAATTACTAAGGCCGTCAAGCGCAGAACAGAGTTAACAATTTAATTTAGCAAACCGGTTCGTCACTTAAAATTTCCCTCCATAACTGTCATATGTCAACATTTTACCCAAAGTTAGATTAAATGTTTAAGTCAGATCCGTGCAACTGACCCTGATAGATTCATTTATTACAACAGCGAGCACTGTTTAGTTTTTTAACCTCTTATCTTTCTTGTTCTTGGTACCTAAGCATAGTTGTGATGTAAACTATGTAACTATTGTAAATCATATATGTAATCATCATGTACTCTATTAGAATTTTTAATGATTTCCTCACGCAAATCACTTGCATTATTTAATGTGAATTATAATTTTCTCTTGGATATCATTAATCATCATATAATCCACATTCGTCGCATGAATAATTAATCCCGGTACATACATATTCCATATCTTCGTAATTTTTCAAATATAGAATTTCATCTCCAGAAGTGAAGTGTATTAATGCCAAAGTAAGAACTCTGTTGAACGGATCAAATTTTCCCAAAAACACTGAACAGTCTCATTTCATATCACAAAAAATATTTAAAATAACAGAAATAGTTTTTTCATATCTGCTTCGCGATTCGAAGCAGCTATATATATATATATAATGTGTCGCCTGTTCGTTTAAAATAAAATATGGAACTTTACTGACTGTCATGATTTTCTATTTGCAGCACAAAAATACACAACAAAGAATATAGGCACAGTTTCAAATGGTCATACATTTCGGGTGTATACGAGAAAGATCATTCTGAGTTGAAAGCTATTCCAAAGACTAAAAGGTTAAAATTAAGAAAAATATAAAAAAGAAGAAAAACATTAAGAAAACAATGGAAAAGGATTAAGGGTACAGACAGGTTACCGTTATCATAAATCGTGTTCGTAAATTATTATTAAGTAGGTACAGACAAAAAAACACTTATGTCATCTGAATCAGTCGGGTAAAAATAGGAACAGGCTTTTGGCATCTTTCGATAGAATAATCAATAATAATTAAATAGAGAGCAATTCCTAAGGAGCATTAACAGGCTTTAAATGTACTTCCACTTTCGTCGAAATCAGATAGGTAAGTATCGCCCTTTAGTTAGTCCCACCACATGAGCCACAGTCGCACGCTAAACTTAATAGAATTTGTGTTAAATAAATGTTGGTCTATCTCTCTCTGCTCTCTACATATTCCTTCCCAAATACTAATTAGTAAATAAGGAATTAAGAAAAAAATTTAAAAGATTTCTGGACAATTTCTTTTCGAACCGTACTTTAGTAGATCATCATCATTGTCAGGTTGCTTGTTGATTTAATTTAAAAAAATGCAACATACAATTTTAGTTTTGGAGAAATAAGTTGTACGCTCCATTGTTTTTGTTTCGTATTCAACTTCACTTCTCTGAACCCACGTCACAAAGTTCGGAAAAGTAACAACAGATAATGATTCTATAACGTTTTCCAAAATCACGAGTATTTATAGGCTTCACCTTTATTTATTTCTCATACACAAACTATTACATACTTGTTTATTGCTAATGGTAAGTCCATAGTAAGTCCAAGTAAATTGTGGATTTATTGAAATATATATTTCAGTTTAATTATACGAACAGTTAACAATCGGTGATTCGTAACTTAAATGGCCTTACGTTAGGATTTATTATATATTAAAATGATACATTAAAAACATTTCACACGATTCTAATCATTTTAAATAAATAAATCGTTCAGTTATGACGTTATTGAAAAAAGAAACTCGAACTATAACTGTTTCTGCAAATATAATTCATAACCGGAAAAAGCAAACCATTTTGCTACTATTAACCAAAAAGTAGTATGAAGAGATCGACAAATCTGTAATGGGAATCTCTTAAAAACGATTGCATGTGTGTTAGTATTTTTCCAGCTACTTAAAGTGCTTATTTAGTACATTTCGGAATCATGAACGTAAAGTAATAGGTACTTCTCAAAACCCAAAAAGGGATTTAAATCCGCGCAGAATACATAAAACGAAGTTTAACAAATGTTTTTATGCAAACAAAACATTTAGTATCTATGTTAAACTACGTACAAACATTACTTGGATCATTGCAGTTAGCGTTAAAGCTAATTTCTCTAAAATTTGAAGTGACAGTTCTATTGCCACTACTGTAATGAATCTTAGCTGTTTATTTTATTTTAATAGTTACACGGGCCGGCAAACGTACAGCGGCTCTCTCGCAACGTAAGTAGCAGTATTGCGCACGGACATCATATATCCATGATTCATATCCATTTTTATACTGTGTATTCCAGTAATTACTCTTCGACTTTAAACTCAAATAAGTAAACAAAGAACATTAATACTAAACCATAATATCATGGTTGAAAAAGTATAACAGAGAAACGATTCGAGTTTCACCTACCATAAGGTCACAACGAATGCTGCCAAAAACTTCTAAGAATTCTGATCATAAAATCTCATTTACTCGTATTAACAGCTAAAATCTTTATTACATCTGACAATCCCTTAACTGTTTCTCTGTGAAGCAAATGGCGGGTTGTTCATTTTGAAACTAACTTTATTGTTAACTAAGTTATGACATATTATGTGCTGCTTCTATATTCTATATATTCCAAAAGCTGGTAGATCATCTTAAAATACCAGACATACCACTGTTGGAACCAATGGATACCTACAGTCACACTTGTGAGAACTTATATCACTATCGACAGTATTTATACAAAACCCATGTCTGGTTCTGTTGAAATTATCATATAATAAATAAACAGGTATTAATTAAGGTGACTTCAAAATATAGTTATCAAATAATTTTGAACTAAAATGAACTAATAAGTGTTAGTAAATATATTTTTAATGTAAAGTTTTTACAAAAGAATTTCGAATTATTTTATCTTGTTTCAGAGCTCCTCCCTTACTGATTTGATATCAGCATTTGATAATAAAGCTCAGTCACATAGCGACTTACAGAAAGTTACAGCTTTCAGCGGCCAATTCGACAAGAATTACAAACCTACATTTTCAAAAGAGGAGTATGGCAAGTAAGCACTTAATTTACCATATCAATGAAAGAATGGCACTTAGATTTAAATAACATGTGAATCAAAAGGCAAATACAAGATCTTATATATTTTCCTGAATACCATGTATAAGAATAGCAAACCCAAATTTATTTGTCAGTTTTGTCTGACAAGTGTTATTTTTCTGGCGAGTTGCTTATATTTATTACATATTCATATTTTGAAGGCCTGTGCCAGGATCTATGACGGAGTTCCGAGGGGCAGAAGCACAAGCAAGAGTCTGCGGGGAAATGAAAGAACTCTGCGAAATCATCCACGAATACGGAAAGACCCCATGCAAAAGCCTGCTGCCACCTGAATTGAAAGATGTCACAAAAGTGATATTCTTTGGAGAACTATTCTCAGTAAGTCCACATTCTAAAATATTTATAAAATATAATTCTAACTTTTAGAAATTAAAAGTAAAAATAATTCTGTAGAATAAGTAGAACCACGCCTCTACGAAGCTTTCTACCGGTGACTTAAGATTATAAAAATTATGCTCTTACTTATACTGTACTGTCCTAAAATTAACTTAAACTAGAAAAACTTGTCAGTTAATAATTTTTGTAAAGGCTATTAAGCCAAATACTAGAATCTCATACCGTCAATTAACATAAACGTGATAGAGGCTTTTCAGTTCGTAAATAAGTTGTTCTAAATTGAATTCAAAAGTATTAATTATATTTGTTACTTTGAACGCTTATCAAAGGGTGGCATGTATTGTAGTTTTGGATGAAGAACTAGAACACTCACCCGCTTTATTTCTAACATATTACAAAGATCTCGATTCGACTCCAACACTAATACATATAGGTGTGTGGTGAGTAACTTTATGAATTAATATAAATTTTATAACCTAATTTATAAATTTTAATATATTGCATTATACAGGTTACCATAAACTAAAAAAAAATCACAAAATTGGTGTAAATGTCGTTGCCCTACTTATCCTAATCCGATAGATTAGTTTTAGATTAACTTTCACATACACACCACTCTGTACTTAATCCCTATCGATTCTCGGTAGCCCATGACGCGTATTACATTAATATAATTAGTTTTTTTATCACAGGTACCTTCGGTTTTTGGTTTGAGTACAAAGCTTAAAATTGCATTTATGTTCTTAGGTCTGATAGCTTTTTTGCCTTTTTATATCCATTTTAAAACGTTTACCTGAAACGAACCTTTTTAATATTATGGTTTGAACCATCTTTAATATACGACCATAAGACGCCTGTTAATAAACATACTACAGTCTAACAATAATATAATCTTCCTTTTTCCGGCTATATGTTTGGCGAAAACATGGAGCAATAATTGTTTGTATTTTTGGTTAAGATTATAACTCTAGTAAGATTTTGAGTGCAAATCCAGTCAATATATTCACAAAGTTACACTAACTAAGATTTAAAAATACATGCATAACAACAGCGTTCAACCAGTTCAGTTTTAACGAAAAATAACTAATACCCTACGTTTATGAGTCACAATATTGCCGGATCTCATTTGTAAAATGTTATTGTATGGTTTTTGTGTATTCGGCTATATTCCAACTGGCGACGTCATGACATTCCAAGTCGCGCTGAATCCATCAGGGCCAAGAGTTATATATAGATCGGTGTACTAATGGCCACCATTCACTCCAACGTAATTAGCCACATACCAATACCAATCTTGCTACCGAATATGGACGCCAAAGTGCGCCTGCGTCAGAGTTTACTGTTTTCTGGAAGTAACAGATTGCGTGAGCAACTTTAATACTCGGTGGCAATATTTTGTCAGATATACACCAACAGTTTATTAATACACCCGATGACTAAAACTGGGGCTCTATGAACAAAGTTTGGAATTTCCGTATTTCGTAACTATTTTATTTTTAGTATGTTTTGTCGTTTTACAAAGGTAAGTCTTTAATTTAATTAAAGTTGTCCTGTAGTTTATTTACGAAGGCACCTATTGAATGAAGTAGAAGAAGAAATTGTGTTTTTAAGTACTTTCATGTACTGAACAAACTGTAAAAATACTTTAAAGTTTATCTTTGTTTTAAAATGTCTTTATAGATCCACAGAAGTAAAAATGCCAACATTGAATTATTGATACTCACCCGCTTTGTTAAAGTAAAATACCATTTAACTCAGAAAGCATACAAATTTTGTGTATATTCGTGTTTGGTTTTTTTAGTGAGACAAATTAGATGCTGATTAGATTTCACTTCAATATAATAAATGGCAGTGAATTAAGGTTTGTAAAATAAGCTCCTTTGAACAAAAATAGTTAATATCATATTCCAACGACAATAACCCTAAAGAAGGATAAAGTAAGTACTTCTTTTTTCTGGTATTACCAAGAAAAGGAATATATAAGACGCAATAAAAACATTTCTTTCCAAATAAAAATTACAAATAGCATCAAAATTGACGGTCTTGATTAATATTATGCTTTAAATATGTACATCAAAAGCACTTTTAATGTTGGCATTGGCAAAGTATTGATATTGTAGCGATGGAAGATAAATTATCATTTTATTGACGCAATAAAAGCGGATGTTTTTTTGTGGGAAAATTTAATATTTGCTTATATATAAATATTGAAAATACTAAACTAATATTACTCAACGAATGTAGCCTTTCACAAATATCAACATTTAAATATCAACATTATAACAACATGTTTTGTGCTTCTTTTAGTCTCCAACTATTTATTGTTCATAGGTATATAATGCGTAACAAGAAATCACTTATAGTGGCATAATTATGGTAAATAAAAATATGTAAGCCTGTGTTATACTTTCTTATTTTGAAACATCCCCAGCCTACAAAAATTCTTATAAGATTTAATATTATTATTCATTCATATTAGGACATTACGTCCTATAGTCAGGCCATTTTAATAGATAACATTTGATGTATGTCAGTTTCATCATTCATAGTGAGGTGACCTGCTTAAAAACATCAATTAAAGTGAATTAATCGATACGGACTTGAAACATATGTGAATTTATAAATCATTAAAATTCCATTATTATTTTTTCTTTCGTAAATTTAAGGAGAAAAATAACACAAGTACATGATATTACAAAAAAATTGCATTTATTCAGTTGAACTATCAGAACTGTTATTAGTATTGTTATCTTTTTCCAGGCGACTTTTCTACAGTCTTCTGTAGTGACTTCTGCACACGCAGTTTGTAGCAGAGTCATAATTTTAGCTGTACTGAAGGGTGGTTCAGTATTGGTCTGCGCTGCATGACCCTTTATTTGTGCCCAAATAAGCTCGATGGCGTTATACTGGCAATGGTAGGGGGCAATCGAATAACTTCGTGTCCATGCTCTAGGGCTAGTTCATCGATTACATAGCGGAGCTTAGTCGGCTTAGTGGCTTTTACCAGATTTAACAACTCAACTTTTAATAAAGTTTCTTACCATCCAGGAGACAATTTCTAGCTTTTTATTTGCTTGAGTTGGTGGTTTATCAAGTTGTACAGTGATACGGTGCATTGTCTAGTCGGGCTTCTTTTCCCGGTGGAACTTTTGAGTTGGAGGCCGTTGTATCATCGGTCCATGTCTGCGAAACCGTATGATGGTTCGCATTCAACCAGGTTTCGTCAATAAACACGACATTGTCCCAATCTGTAATTTTTTTACTTGCGTAAGAATGTTACTCACTTCAAAATAATTTCGTAGCGTTCTAGCAGGAGTTTCCGTTTGTGAGATTTTTAAATCTAAAGCCAATCGATTTCAAAACCTTTGATAGATAGATGGTTGAATATTGCAGCAGCATCAAAATTATCAACGCCAACAACTTTCTTGCCCCTCTTACTTTTTTCGGTGTACGTAAAGTATTATTTTCTGTGCCTGACAGTCCGTATTTCTCTTTCAGAATTTGAGTTGCTGTCCTTTTCCCTTGCAAAATTTTAGTGTTAAGTGAAAATTTTACGTTCTGTTAATTATGACTTAAATTTACGACTCGCAATTTAAAAAATCTAAACAGGTGACTTCATAATTTCTTAGCAGGTCTAAAAACTATTACAGACTCTCAACTTTCATAATCATTAAAAAAAAGTAGTACTTAATAGGGCTACTTTGGCTCCAATCAGCCTTCAAAGATAACAGGCGGAGATTCCTTGAAATTAGCGATGTGAATTTCAATGAACAAAAATAAAGATAGCTATGATATTGTTGTTAAGTCTTTTAAAAATGCGTCATTGCTTAGGTTGCTTTCGTTGTCTTTATTCAGTCGTCTGTCTGTCTTTGCGCCTTCAGTACGATACGCTCTTGTTTGGTGAATTATTTTGACAATTTGGCTTTCTTAACGGACTATTAAGTGCACGCATAATCGAAATTTGGCTTTCCTTACGAACTCTGAATGCTATCGGTTTGGATTGGTGTTGTTCCTGTTTTCTGACGACTTGGCTATTCCTACGGACCTTGAGTGCACGACAACTGGATTTGACGATGTGGTTTTCTGCAAGAGACTATGCAACCATGTTTTATTATTATGGATGTGCGCAAGGGAACGCTTACGGCAGCTCGGTAAAAAAATTTAATACCATTTTATGGACGGAATTTTCAACATACACAGTTACCACTCCTGGAGTATTGAAAATCCACACTTAGCAAAGGCTTCAAATTTTCAAGAACAATTTAGCATCAATCTTTGGTCTGGAATTGTCGACGGTCAACGTATTGGTCCATTCCAATTGCCAGATCGCTCAAACGGAGAGTCTTACCTCCATTTTTTAAGAGTTAACTTTAATGGCTTACTTTTAGATGTTAATTAAGCCACACGCAGAGATATGGTTTTTCAAAATGATGATACACCATGCCATTATGCATCAATTGTGAGACAATACCTAAACGACCGCTTTAGAGACAAATGGATAGGTCGTGGTGGACCCATTGAATGGCCACCACGGTCACCTGACTTAAATCCGATAGACTTTTTGGTTTGGGGCTATTACAAAGAACTAGTTTATGCTAATGAGTGTCGAAACATCAGCGAATTACGCAACAAATTAACACAGGCTGAAGAAACAATAAAAAACAATCGATGAGCGTTTGTTTGTTTAAAAGACAATTTTTTCAGAAGATGTAGAATATGCATCTAACAAGAAGGTAGACATTTTGAAAATTCCTTGTGAATTAATAAACTTAGTTAAAAAATTTGTTTAATTTCGTTTTATTTTACAATTTTCCACTTCCAAAAAAGAAGTCATACATGTAAAAAAATCTTAGAAAAAATGTAACACATAGTGAAAACAGTGGTCACCCGTCCATATTCTAACCGCACTGACCGTTTTTTAATGCAGCACTGACAACCATTCTGCTTTCAGCAGTCAATGTCATGTCAATACAAAATTCTACAAAACAAATAAAATTATAAATATAACGATAGACCTAACCGTTATAACATGTCCATTTAAAAAAAAAAAAACTTTAAAAGAAATCTCAAATAAAACAAAAACTAAGATACGACAAAAACTGCTGGGTGTCAGTTTTTGTTTTGACTATTTTTGAACAGATTGTAGATTTTTTTATATCATTGTATACTTATACGTATAAATTTCCAGCAAAATAACTTACCAAGGCTGTTAATATGTTACCTACGTTATGTATTTTAAGTACACGAAATCATTAATTCTAAGATATATCACAAGGATTTGCCGGCGGCTTCATGAGCTATTCTCTCTAGAGTAGTAATTTTTCTGAAGCAAAGAATAAGCACGCAAAGAAAGCACGGTTCTGTAATTTAGGCGTGAAATCGTTAGGAACAAGCTACTTTCTACTACTTTCGCGTTTGATCTTTGCTTTATCGAAAAACGATATTTTATACTGAAAGCTCAAATATACTATATTCTTCCGCAGATTTACACAGTTATAAACGATAAATTAGTGGGCCTTTTGCTGCGGACCAGAAAGCATCAGCTAACATATTTTGAAGGTGAAGTATTGTTTCAGGTAAGAAACCCAATATTAAGTTTATTATCCAAGTTTTAAAATATTTTAACTTAATAATGATAAATAAACACAACATCGTATCGCAACATGATCTCCAAACAGGTTAATGCTTTTCAAACAGAAGCAGCAATGCCATAGTACGTAACGTCGAGCAGGGCAAGTGAAACACCGAGGCAAGGGAAACACTCCCTTATATCTTCGATAATAGAGATTTAATTAAGGCCTGCAGGTGTCGATATTGTAGTGCTTGTCGTAACAGTCCCGGGTCAGCTATGTAGATGTATCTGCTGCTAATAATTCAAAAAATATATCCGTTAAAAAAAATAAGTCAGTGGAAACGAAAAAGGCGAGTGGCAGGTATTTTCTTTTAATAATTGTTTTCAATAGTAAAAATCATGTTTTGGGGCTGTACTGAATGTGAGTAATATGATTTTTAACTATTTTATCATCTGTGCTTATTTGTTTTGTGTAAAAGAAATTATTATTCGGTATTGAAATAACGTAATCTTAAAGTGATGAAGCGCGGCAAGTGAAACTATACAGTGCGAGGCAAGTGAAACATGTTTCTCATACCTCAGGTCAGTGGTTCTAAACCATGTAACAGATTTACCTTATGAAGTGTTTTGTTACAGTCCTGAAAAATGGTACGAAATAACAAATGAAAAACTGACATCATATTCAAAAGAAAAATTGATGCAAGCTATACGTCTGTTGGAACTTAATTTTTAAAGATTATTTTCAGTTTTTGTTTGCATTTATAGCAATAATACTTATGTTTCGAATGCTAACTGATTATCTGATTGAATACATGAATAAATTGATTTCATTCTATTTCTGATTTACACCTGTTTCATTACAACCAGCCATGGGGATGGTGTATTTTTACCCTTATTTACTGGTTTACGCAAACACAAAAATGTTGAGAGCCTCTGGCTTTTTACATATGTTTCACTTGCCCCGAATTTAAGTTTTTGCTTTTCTAAACAAAACTTAGTTTTATTTTAACGGGGAAAACATAGAAATGCAATGCCAAACTAACAGTCTTACAATATTTTAAGAGCAAAATCTCGGAGTGTTTCAGTTGCCTCACCGGAGAAGTAAGTGAAACAGTGTGTAAGGTCTTACTTTAATTTGTGTTTTTGTCGACTATGAACGTATATAAGTTTTTATAAGTTAATTGTGTTTACTATAAGTATCTTTATGCTTTTGTTGTATTACATACTATAGTGGCACAATCATAGGGCAATTTTTTTAGTCAAAATATTCAATTGAAGCGAGAATAAAATAAAGTATGTTTCATTTGCCCTTGATTTTAACCAGAATGTTGACATTGTAATGATATAAATAACATATACGATTAAATGAAAAGACTTAATATACCCATTCAGAAATCATAATATATTATTTACCCCAAAAAGAAATGTAAGATAATTTCGTTCTAAATCAACTAAACAAGAGAATACTCAATATTATTATAAATATCTTATCAATTATCATTATCAAATAATTGGACAAATTACAGGTATTTTGATTTTTGATTTGACAGCATACCATCTTGCTGTTAAGATCGCTTCTATTTTGTCGGACAGTTACGAGCATAGTTTTTTTTTAAACACCTTTATGTCAATACATTTAAGTATTTAATGTATATTAATGTATTATTATTATATATATATTATTGTATATATTAAAGTATTTAATGTATGGCACCTACCTCGCACAACGAATTTCTATAGCGATCCAGCGTGGTAATTCAGCCAGCCTTTTGGCTACGTTGCCCTCAATGCATTCAAGTTTAGATTTAGTGTTTTATTTGTAGTATAATTTTAACGTATAATTATTTATTTAATTTAAATTTTAAATTTGACCAAAAATATGTATTAACTAGCAAGGAATGTAAATTGTATTATGACTTTTTATCATGTTTGGACCAATATATATTAATTGATTTAAAAAAAAAAAAACTAAATGATAAATATTTAATTGAGTTTGTTGATGAGAATTACAGAAAAGCAGTTTCATACATTTCAAAGAACGACTGTTTTGTAACGGAGCTTAAATAATTTTTAATGCGAGAAATTCCTACCGTAGACGTCTATTTTTAACCGCTTTGTCATTCCATTTTTTATTTGCAATGTGATGTCCTTATATTAAGAATTCAGCCTGTACTACCCTGTCCTCTACAGGCTGTTTTTGTATCTGAAAAATAAATGTTTAAACATCTCTATTAAGGTTTAAAGCATTCATTGTTACTGAAAAAAGAATAAGCCGAGCTAATCGATGCAGATAAGAATTTTTGTGTATATACATAAGAGCTGTGTGCGTGGAGTTTCGTGCCAGTTATTCTTAACAATTGTTTTTCCGAATAGGTGGTAGAGTCACGCTTAGTATAACGTCAATAAGATCAAATAATTGTCAAAGTTGAGAAATACATTTTTGAATTTGAATTTGTAGTCGGCTGACTTGCTCATTCGTACAAAATGTCAATTTTGCTTCCAGATCTACTGATAAATATATCTTTTTCAGAAACGAGATGATGATGTTCCTATATTCCTTATGCAGCCAATTGATGAAATTAGGACTTATTGCAATAACAAAGCAATACAGGCAAGGCGATCAGTTTCTCCTATGCCGAACTAAAACAGCATAGGCAAAGAGAATGATAATGTATAGCCAGGTACTGTGAGGAAATGCGTGTTATGTACTTTTAAGTAAAGATATGTATATTTAAATATATACCATAGGTTAAGTTGAGAATTAAATTATGATTGTAATGTTACCTATACCTTTTATATCTGTTTACTTATAGTTTAAAAATTGCTTGATAAAGAGATTTGTTCACGACAACCAATTTTGAAACTCGTATAAACAGAGAACACATTTGCGAAATTGATTAAGCAATTCGGTATGTAAAAAAAACAAAGTCTTAATCAAAAACGGTTTGGAGATATCACTTTCCTATAACATGTATATTCTGTCAGTAACAACTCGCAAATTTATGGGTTTGTACTAATTTAGCGATAACCCGCAAATTAATTTGACTCTGTTTTAATCTTTATATGATATCATCGAGAAGCATCAACTTCTAGTTTCTCTTTGGTTTAACTCTCACGTCAATGTTTACAAGAAAACTGTGTCATTATAATCCATAGAAAATTGTAGATTATTGAGAATTGTAGAAGTTAATTGTTATACCATTCCAGGTATAACAATTAACTTTGTATTGCGATGTTAAAAAGATAACTACTCCGTGACGTCAGCGTACGAAATTCTTTAAATTAAATACTGCACTGGAATCAGAAATATTGAAATTGTTTTCTATTTTTTCTTTTGGAAAAAAAAATATAAAAAGATACTTTCATAAATGTATTATAAAACATTTACACGAGTCTTGGACCACCTAAACCGGAAGACCAAATATATGTTTAAAATAAATTTGTCTATTATATACTTACATCATTTGTTTTATTACCTACACCTCATTAGATACCCCTACTTAGAGTAAACAAATCACAATTATGGCTAAGAATGCAATTACTGTTAAAATTTTTATAATGTACTGATCAGCATAGTTCAAAATACCGACAAACATCCGAATACACTGCATCCGATACAAATCTGTGAAAATACATTTAACAGATTTTTAGAACTAATTTGCATGTTGGTAGGTATGTTTTAAAAGGATATGGTATTGTGAACGTGATCAAAGAAGTGAATGCTTCGCTGCGACTCCACGCTTGAAGGCGACTGAAAAGAGCTCAAATTTGCAGTATTTTATTGAGTTTGGATCGGATGAAGAAGAAATTCTAAAAAGAAATTTGAGTAAAGTTCTTAAGCGAGTTTAAGCAAGACATTTTTTATATTTCTAATAGCTGCCAAGCCTGATGCTTAATTTCTTTTCTAAGACACCCTGTTTACAGGTCAGTGACGTAGATACACTCTAATCTGGAGTTTTTAAATACTTTGTGCCTAGATACCAATACATAGGTTTTAAATTAAAAAAAAACAGATGTTTTACACAATAATCGACGACCGAGTAGCGTAAATGGTAAATAGCCCTGCCTCATAGCCGGAGGTTCCTGGTTTGAGTCTTGGTCAAAGTTTGGAATTTGAGTCTTAAAGCTCTAGCGTTCACGTTTAAATTCAGCTGTCCACTTTTTTATCATTGTATACGTCGGAGCAGATGTTCCTAAAGTAGGCACCATATCTTCATGAATCTGCTTTGGAGTTAAGTGTTTCTTGTGGAGGTATTTGATCACGGTGCTCTAAACTATCCATTTTGAAAATTAATGAAACTTACTCTCACTCAATGTTCAATAAAATAAGTAATTACGCATGTATCTCAGAGAAAAATTGCACAGAGACTGACAAAGAGTCTATGTTTCATATGAGGATAGTTTTATAATAATATGACAACCCTATCTATGTTAGGCCGCGAACTTTTCAATCCACCCTAGTACATAACAGTCAATTCGTTGACTACCGCTGCTTCTATTGAGCAGTCACTTTATACTTTTGATCCACTGGTTGTTTTATTCCAAAACATGGTATTAGGAACAATTTAAACATAAGTTAGTGACAACAGATAGCACCAGTATTCTATGTAGTAATTTAAGTAATAAAAACGTAAAAAATAATTCTATGAAAATATTCCATTAAAATATGCAGGGGATTGATGGTAAGGAATTACAGATTGAGCTATTTATAAACTGTGAAAATATTCATGTACTGTGTATTACACAACACTGGCTTTCACAGTGTCAAATTATGTCTTCATATAAAAATCATGTAACTAGCAAAGTTCATTCAGCAGAGAACAAATAACTTGTGGTGGCTCAATGATCATCACTCATAAGAGCCTTACATTTAAAGAACGCTCTGATATTTTCTGTTGAGCGATCAGTTGAAATAGCCTGTATTGAGATAGGGAATATTGTTATAATACGTGTATACAGACCCCACCGTTTGAAGTGTTTGCGAGTACTATGGATGAGGTATTACATAGTGTAAATAACAAAAACAAAGAAATAATTATTTGCGGCGATTTTAATGTTGATTTATTAGTAGAGACCTCACAAAGTAAACGATTCTTGAATCTTTTTAATTATTACAACTTAAAACTTGTCTTCTTAGAGCCTACGCGAGTCACAGCGACTTCAGCCACATGCCTTGATAACATTTTTACAAATTTAATGCTACATACAATCTCAATAATTAATAAACTACAATCAGATCATAGTGGGCAGTTGGCCACTTTTGATATTGTGCTAAAAAAGACTCTAAAAAGAGAACTTACCTTAATACCCGTGAATGAGGGACGGACTGAAAAAGTTAGGAATAATATATTTGAAAAAGCATTTAAATTAGTTTACTGTGGAAATCCTATTACTCTATTGAGTTATATTTAACTCTATTCATAATATAATCAAAAATGATATTTTTGTTTTTAAAAAATGCTCTGTTTTAAAAAAAAAAGAAAATTTGTGTAAATAATAAATTATTTAGGTTTAGTGACTGGGCAACAGTGGGGGTATGCAAAAGTAGAAAAAGATTATATGAATTGTACAGTGAAAGAACTTAAAATCTTAATAAGACATTTTATGAATATATTTAAAAGTATTCAAAATTATTCAAAAGAGTATGCAGTGTAGCTAAATTTAATTACATTAATAATAAAATTAAATATTGTACTAACATTTAAATAAATGCTTGGAATATAATTAATCAATAAATTGGGAAAGTAACAGATCCCCACACCAAATATAATTTAAAAATTAATGATAAATTGTTGTCAACTGACAGTAAAGTTGCTAAGGCATTTGAAAATTTTTTTACTGCTATCCCTGTGTCAAATTTTATTTATTTATATTTATACATTGAGTATTAATCCATGTTCCCCTCTTGCACAGTCACTGCTAATGGAAAATGTAAATTCATGCGATATTGATTTCATCTTTAAACATGTTACTGTTCCACAAGTTTTAAATGCATTTAAAAGCATTCAAGTAAAAAATACTACCGATTTAGATAGAATATCTGTAAATATTATTCAATCTGTCATTGATGGTATAGCCCCGCACTTGGTCAGTATATTTAATGACTGTATTGACAATGGTGTATTTCCTGATTTAATGAAATTGAGTAAAGCCATTCCAATATTCAAAGCAGGAAGTTTGTCTGACCCTAATAATTCGAGACCTATTTCTATATTACCAACGCTCAGTAAGATTTTTGAAAAATTAATTTTAAATCAATCGACGGCCGAGTAGCGTATTGGTCAGTAGCCCTGTCTCATACGCCGGAGGTCCCAGGTTCGAGTCCTGGCCGGGGTATTCATTTGTGTGATGAACACAGATGTTTGTTCTCGGGTCATGGTTGTTGATATTTATATATTTATGTTTATTCTGGGTTTCCCCCCAGTTCGCTGTATGGTCATCCATAACACGAGCTCTGCTTACTTTGGGGCCATACAGTTGGTGTGTTTGTCTGGGGATTATTATATTATTATTATTATTATTATTATATTTACTTTCCCATTTTAATGGTAATAGTTCAATGAATTTTAAGCAATTTGGTTTCAAGCGGAGTCGCTCAACAACTGATGCCGGTGTTGCGCTCATAAAACACGTATTCAGCGCCTGAGAGGAATCGTGTGATGCTATTGGTGTCTTTTGTGACTACTCCAAAGCGTTTGACTGTGTGGATCATACTACTCTACTCATGAAACTGAACCATTATGGCATAAAAAACCGAGCGCTTGCCTTGATTAAATCATAAATTTCTAATAGAAAACAGAAATTTGCAATAAATGGAGAAAAATCATCAGGATCAGCAGTGACAATAGGTGTGCCCCATTGTCACTGCCGATCCTGCACATGCACACACTGCCATTTACAATATATTTCAGAAAATTTAATGTATGTAAAAAAGAACATAACCTTGTTCAAAAAAAAAAAAGATCTGCACAATGTTAACACTAGATGAAGAAATATGCTGGCAGCTAATAATAGTAGGCTTCATAAAGTCACTAACTCATTCATGGGTAAATGTACACGCTTTTTAACAAGGTTCCTGAGGATATCCAAGATCTTCCTGTTGACAAATTCAAAGGAACTATGAAGCAGAAGTTGTGTGCAAAAGCATATTATAAATTATCCGATTATTTGGATGATTAAAGCCCTTGGGTACAATCCCCTCGTTAACAGGATTTTACTAGTATTTGTTAAAAACATGTGTAATGTGTCTGTTTGTTTGTTGAGTTCTTCTTCCCGATGAATGTCTAAAGCGTCATTGTCACTAAAGTACGTCTTCTTATGGTAGCGTCGGGTGACGGGTCGCTCATTCTCTCTAATATGGTTGAGGAGCGCGATGGCTGGATCCTGCGTTAACTCGTTAACTGGTGCCATTTGACGGTCTTCGTCGTTTGGATACTTGGGGGGAGGGAGACTTGCCGAGCTAACAGATGCAGATAAGAATAATTTTGCATAGACATAAAGAGATTCTGTAAATTTATTTTGAAAAAAATATACCCGTGAAGTTTCTTGCCAGTTCTTCTTCACGAAAATTTTTCCGAACTGGTGGTAGAGTCATGTTTTATTTGACGTCAATAAAAACAAGTAATTGTCAATCAATTTTATAAAACTTACGTGTGACATTTTAATTAGATATTTAATAACGCGGCTTACTCACGGTACACGGTCGGATAGGTCTGACTAGTTTCAGACTCGTCTGGACTCCATCTTCAGGGGTGAGTGTAGTCGCGGCTACACGCCTCGCCTCGCACTGGCGCCTATCCAACGTGTACCGTGAGTACGCCGCGTTATTAAATAATAGGTCTTTACCTATGAAACTGCCGTTTTGCCGTACTGGCCATTTCAAATGAAAATATTTTTTTTTTTGACTGATAATTCTAATTTCAAATTAATTTTATTTGACAAACATGGAATTCTTTTTCTAAAATCGTCATTTGTTTAATAGTGTTTTGTTTTCAACGCATTCGAACATTTTTCGTCATCATGGATAAGTTAAAAATTCGAGTAATTATGGAGTATGAGTACCGTCGTGGCAGCAAAGCGGCACAAGCGGCACGCAACATCAACGACGTTTACGGAGCGAACACTACAAACGAACGCACCACCCGTTATTGGTTTACCCGCTTCCGTTCTGGAAATTTTGACCTGAAAAATGAACCCCGTGGTCGTCCGATAACTTTGGTCGACAATGACGAATTAAAGGCAATTGTGGAAGCTAATGAAACTCAATCCACGGCTGAATTAGCAGCAGCTTTCGACGTTAGCATCAAAACAATATTGGTCCATTTGTGTCAAATTGGCAAGGTAAAAAAGCTTGACAAATGGGTACCCCACGAACTCAATGACCGCCAGCGCGAAGTACGCGTGGAGACGTGCCTTGCACTGCTTAGCAGGCATACAAATGAAGGAATTCTGAACCGCATTGTTACTTGTGACGAGAAATGGATCCTGTTTGACAATCGTAAGCGCTCAGCAAGTTGGTTGGACCCTGGTTCAGCACCCAAACAATGCCCTAAACGAAAACTTACCCCTAGAAAAGTGATGGTCACTGTTTGGTGGTCTAACGCGGGTGTAATTCATCACAGCTTCTTGCCAAAGGGGACAAGCATTACTGCAGATGTGTACTGTGAAGAACTGAACACAATGATGGAGAAGCTCACACGTCTCCAACCAGCTTTGGTCAATCGTTCGGCTCCACTGCTCCTGCATGACAACGCGCGACCTCATACTGCACAGCAGACGGTCTCCAAGCTACAAGAGTTGGGGTTGGAAGTTCTCCGTCATCCGCCGTACTCACCAGACCTTGCGCCTACAGACTTCAACTTTTTCCAGAATTTGGATAACTTCTTGGCGGGAAATAAATTCAATACCCGAGAGGCAGTACAAAATGCCTTTGAAGAATTTGTTGCCTCCCGTCCAGCTGATTTCTTCAAGAAAGGCATCAATAAGCTACCGATGCGTTGGCAAAGATGCATTGATTGCATGGGTGATTATTTTGATTAATAGAAATAAAAAATATATAAAAAAATTACGCTTCATTTATTTCGTGAAAAACGGCAATTTCATAGGTTAAGACCTAATATCTAGAGATGGTCAATGTTGAGAAATAAATATTTTATTTCGACGGCCTGTTTGGTGTGGAGGTAAGTAGCCTTGCCTTCCCGGTCCCGGGTACGAATCCTAGTAGGAGCAGATATTTTATCATATTTGCTTTCTAGTCATGGATGTTTATGTATGTTTACTTAAGTCTATTTTTAATATTAATGTAATAAAAAAAATATTTATGTGTGTTTATATATTTCTTAAGTTTATTTATCTGTTATCTAGTATCCATAACACAAGATCTTTAATGATACTTAATTTGAGCTAGATAATGTGGTGTGATTGTTAGAAATATTTATTTATTATTTCGTTGTTATATTAGCGACATAGTGAGTGACGTTACGTAGCTATTACAGATAAATAAAATAAACAACGTATAGTATATTAAAGAAAAATTTTGTTGTGAAAATATGTACTCTAATTTATAAATTACCTCTGTGAAGTGAAGACAATGTCAACTTGTCAACATACTTGGAAATATATCGAGTGAACAAGTCCTTTGAAAGTGCGTCGATATCTGTGAGTACTTATACCACAACATCACAATAACAGTACATCACAATATACTTGTTGGCGCTTGAACTCAATCAAAGTTTGGCCAAGCACTTGAAACTCACATCTTATGAATGAAATTCACTATAATAACAACAAATTTTATATATATCTGAAAGAAATTAAGGAACACAAATACCCTCGCTAAAGGGCTAAGTGCTTTTAAGGAACTCTTAGAAATAGCGCCATCTATCGAATCGAGTAATATAAATAATATTCCAAACTAAATAGTATCGTGTCGCTAGCGCATAACAGATGTCGCCAACGAAAATAAATTGTCACAAATGTCTAGGATGTATTCCATCGGAAGATCTATTCCGATGTACATTATGTCAAAATCCTTGTCACTACACTTGTCAAGGTTTAACTGAAATTGAATTTAAAAAGATTCTTTCCATGAATAAAGCAAAATGGAAGGGTTCATCATGTAAAGTACTTAAAACGACGAACAGTCCTAAAATTTTTTACAATCACACGAAATTCCTAATGTATCATCATCTCCCACGCCCTCCATGGTAATCGATCTAAATTCAACAACCTCATGCAGACAATTACATCAATAAGAGATTCTATAGATTTGCGAATTACGGAGTTAGTTGGCAGTATAAACTTGCAGGACGAACGCATAAAAACTCTCGAATTAGAATCCTCGAACATGATCCAGAGTCAGACAAAATTATTAGAGTAAAAGAAATCACTTGAGTTGAAAATAGAAGAATTAAAAAGAATTTTCGACGACAACGAGCAAAAATCGCGCATGTGTAACATAGAGCTTTAAAACCTGCCTGAAACTAAGGGGAAAACTTAACTTACGTCGCACTTACCTTGGAGAAAATCTTGAACATACCTATAGTAGCAGATTCCATAAAGGCAGTGCATCAAATAGCACCAAAAATCCTAATCTGACAGGCCTAAGAACGTCATTATTCAATTTACCACCCGCCGATTGCGTGATTACACTTTAGCCGCCGCTCGGATACGCCGGAACATTACAGCCAGCAACTTTACATTAACGAGCATCTTACTCTTAAAAATAAAATACCGCATTACTACTAAAGCGCGCGAGATAAAGAAAAGTAAAAATTACAAGTACCTCTGGATCTCTAACGGTTCAATTCTCCTGCGTAAGGACGATTCCAGTAGAGCCATTCTAATTAGAAGCGATAGTAATTTGTCCAAACTTTGATTATGTAGCTTTAATTATCTAAACACCTTATCTGTTAGCCCTACTTATCACAGACAAACCAGATAAACTAGAAGTAATCAGCCACTATAACTCAACTGAATTCAGGATTCTTGCCTACTATACCCCAATTACATTTACATCACCAAAAAAATTAAACTTCTTATTTTATTAACATGTTATATTTTAAAATCTATAAGTATGAAATTGTTAATCCATGATTCCATTGTCATACTATTATTATTACCATTATTAAAAACGTATAAACTGTGCCACCTCTATATTATAGAACTATATAATATTATATTTTTCTTATTCAATGATTGTTAATGATAATATTTCATTTTGCTACCACAACTGTGTGTGGATTAAGATCCAAGCTATATGACTTTCGTTTGAACTTTCTTAATGTTACTTATGACATCATCATGATTACTGAAACATGGTTCAATCCAATCAATCATGAGTTTGCACCGGACGAATACGTTGTCTTTCGTAGTGACAGAGATCTGGTGACTTCTTCTAAAAGGGATGGTGGAGGCGTACTCATCGCAGTAAAAAAAACTCTACACGCCGCACGCAAACACTAATGGAAAACCCCGAACATTGAAAGTATGTTCATAAAATATAATCATTATAAGTGTATTCATACACAGCCCTACTCGTCAGTTTATAATGTGTGTCGTCTATATTCCTCTCAACTCTTTTTTTTTTCGATGACTTTTTTTTAAGCCCATCTGGTCTCTCAAATGATTGCGATAAATCTCTAATAGACACAATGACATATTTAGACCTCAATATAACTCTGTGCCCAATCAAAACAATAGGATGTTAGACCTTATACTCAGTACTTATATAGTAATATCAATAGCAAATAACTACGGACCATAGTATGACTTTCGTAGAGCTAACTATGATAATATAATCTAGGAACTAAGCGCGATCGACTGGCAAAATAAGCTTATATCAGATGACCCCAATGATGCGCTTGACAGATTTTACCAAATTTTATACTTAATTATAAATCAACATGTTCCCCTTAGAGAATATCGCGGAAACAAATATCCAAAATGGTTCTTTCAACAACTCAAAGCAACTCTGCGTCGTAAAGACAATATTTGGATAAAGTGGAAAACATATAAAAATTTACAGTATTATCAATAATTTTCTTAATAACGTTCTAAGTGTAAAACTCTATAACAAGAATGCTTTCGTGGATACACTCACAGCGCGGAAGTAGGCATCAAACACAACACTTAACATTTCTTGTCTCACGTTAATTCACTAAAAAAGACTGATAATGAATACCCCAGGAATCCTTGACAGTGAAATTGCAGAAAACCCCAGTGAAATGTGTTGAAATTCAGCTCAGTTGTAGTATGTAGCAGAGACTAGTAAATAACTATAGACTGACCATCTCCATACAAAAATTCGTGACTCGGAAAAAGCTCAAAATCCAAGCTATTACTAGATGTCGCTCTCAAATAGCTTGGACCAACCTTGTCGTCTTTAATTTTTATATGAATTATTGACAAGAAACGTAATGCAAATGCTGGATGGCGTTGTCAAATAACCTAAAACCTTAGCAAGTAGGATTTATTCCTTTCCTGAAATCGGAAAATGTCATCGTTTTATATCATTGATTTTGATAATTTTACTCAATAAGAATAGGTAGATAGTAATTTATTCTTTCTTTATAGATGATAAAACAACGACTACAAAAGACCATAAACATACTGGTATAAGTTTATTTTGTTCAGAGACGCCTGGGCACTACCATCCTCTTTATTTTAATTGCCATAATAACCTATTTTTAAAAGCTTTTATTATCACAGTTGTGATAAACGCACATGTTATACGATATATGTAGCAGCCAAAACGTAAACTTACTCAAGGTCCATACAATTTGCACGAGTCACAGTAGGCGAGCAGAAATATTGTGAATTCAAAGAAATGCAGGGAAAAGTTCCAAAACAAACACACACCCATAGCAACAACAATAAACGACAAAGAATTCAAATTGTCAAACAAATAAAATGTTGTGATAAAGCAAGAATTTAAAATAAATTTAAAGCAAGATTCCAGCAAAAAAAATTTTTTCACTACTGCAAAATAGTTATGAGTTATATGCATTATAAATAAAAATTATGCACTTATTAAGACATAATTTTTATCGATATCAAGAAATAAAGTAAAATATTATATACCTGTTAATTAAATGCACTGAAATTCGTTTTATTATGTTAAGGCAGATAAGAACAAACTGTGTAGATGAATGCTATATTTTTGTGGGAAAAATTATATACTGGCAATACAGTAACCCAGTAACACTACAAATAATATCCGGGGTGGTGTAAAGTTTTCTGTTACTGAATTATAAGAGCGGCAACATAGCATCAAATAATATAATGCACTAGCTGGCAACGTCTGTTGTCGCCTGATACCTACGGATAGTACTTGTAATGAAATATCAAATGATTTTGTAAACAGCGCCATCTTTAGTTTTTTTACGTATTATTTTTACTAAATTTAAATGACTTGTAAATCTAATACAACTAACGCCATCTCTCTATCTTAAAAAAAACTTTTTTTGAAGTCACAAAATTTTGTTAGACATGGTTAGTCTATAGTTATTTACTAGTCTCTGTATGTAGTATGAACCTAAGGACAATATAAACATTGACATAATTGACAGAATTCCAAGTTTGAGTACTGCGGACACTATACGTAATATAACGATTAATGAATGTGTGGTTATGAAAAAAAATTAAACTGTTAGATTCCAATAAAGGTCCTGGCCCGGACAAAATTGCCCCTCTCTTTATAAAAAAAGCAGGTCACGTTTTAACAGTGGCCCTATGTTCTATTTTTAATAAGTGTCTATCACGCGGTGTCTTCCCGGATCGATGGAAGTTGGCTTTCGTCACTTCCATACACGAGTCAGGTCCTAAAAACCTATACTATTTCAATTTCATTATTTTCTCGATGACAGCTCCTGTGAAAACTTGTGCGAGCGCTTTTTTTATATTATGTATGCATTATTTTATAAAAATATGACGTTTACACACGTACAAGGTTATATAATACCAGAGTCGGAGCAACTGATAGGGATGGAGCTATATCGATAAACGTAACACGATAACAGACAAGATATTTTTTTACAAAATGTAAGAAACTAAAGTAGTGCCGTATACTTTTGTACAAATTTATTAACTAATATAATATTTCATTACAAGACGTTACACGTATTAATTCTTTATTGATACCAACTTCTTTAAAATTTTCGAAGCTGTTGTAAAATAAGTAGGTATAGGTAGGTACTCGACAATGAAACGAAATAATTATAACGACAGGTAATCTTTATTTATTTATTTTAATCCAAATCTGATGAATCGTCACTGTCACTCGATGAGCTCTCCCTAACATTTATTATAAGTTCTTGTACTTGTATATTATCGAATGCCACATGAATTTCCCAATTTCTTCTCACAATTTTTTCCCCGTTTTCGGCAGTTACTTCCGCACATGAATTTTTTAATAAATCTAACATCTTGTTTGCCGTAAAAGGGGGATGGGTATTGTTTCGAGCGGCGTACCCTTTGATTTGTGCCCATATTAGTTGTATAGCATTGTACTGGCAATAATACGGCGGAAGTCGAAGAACCCAATGACCACATTCGGCAGGTATTTCGTCGATAACATATCTTTTAGGGAGGCTTTTTTTCGATTTTAAAATATTCATTAATTGTACTTTTAATAAAGTACTATCCACATTTTTGCCATTTTTGCAGATTTTTTTGACGTTGGAGCCAGCATTTTATCAATTTGTCTGGAGTGATATGTAGCGTTGTCCATAATAATTATGGACGGTTCTTCCAGAGATTGCACCATTTCTTTAAACCATCTTCGTAAATCTCCGCGTTCATTTTTTCATGGTAGTCCACTGTTTTCTTGGATTTAAAGGCAAGTAAAACATCTGACACGAATCTTTTCGTAGACCCTGCATGACATATGATAAGGCGTTCACTTTTTTCCCATTGACACTGAACTAGTAGAAGCGGCGGTGTCGTCAGTCCAGTTCTTAGATACTGTGTGGATTGTGTGTGCATTTAACCAAGTCTCGTCAGTGAAAATAACATTTGACCAATCTTGATATCTTTTTGGCTTCGCTCAAAAACTCGCAGCGAGCCATGGCAACGTCGTGACGCTCCATCAATATTTAACGTTTGTCCGATTTTTTATAAGAAAATCCAATTTCTTTCAAAACTAAGCTTAATGACCATTTTTAGCCATGGAACCAACCACATTCACGTAAAGAAACAACAAGTTTTTTAAGTGTTGAAATTTCTTTGCGCAAGTAATAGTCATACGGCGAATGGCATCAGCGTTGAAGTTGTCAACCGATGTCACACGACGTGGTTGGCGTTTTTTCTTCGGCGTACTGTTATATACCAGGATTGTTACCCTTAATGCAATCCTGGCTGATGCTGAGCCGACTCAGCATTATCACTTATCATACCGATACAAGGATCTTTAGTTCGGTTGGTAGTCAGTCTGTTCCGAACTCCTCACGGGCGCGGTTGTCAAAAGGTAATTTTAGTGAAAATAAATTCCTTTTTTTTTTAAACCCAACTGAAGGGGACCGGATAACATTTGGTGGCAGCGGTGGGATACGAAAATCCCCAGTTCGCCTTAAAACAGACTCCAAACCTAAGTATCCCTCATGATAAACCCAGTTCCGCGTCCTGTGTTTAGTGTTAAAATCTGTGTAAAACAGTGTTCAGTGAAATCTAATATTTGGTTTGCCAATAATCATATCCTACGGCAAATATTAAGTGTCAAAGTTCAAGTACCCAGTGAAACAACCAATCTACTACACGTATCCTGCTTATCCATACGTCCAGTCCAATCGAGTCAACTGGAGTTGGCTTCAGATCCAAAGGAAGGTTTGAAAAATCCGTATTAAAGTGAATCAACGATACGCCGAGTCTACGTGACGAACTCCGTGTCCGTCGCCCCGTCTTATCAGCTTGCGGAATGCAGCCACGCGAATCATACTGATCGCCCACGCGCTTTACCTGTAAGTCTTTGGTCACTGTTTAGACTAGTCTATTTTTAGAATTTGGGAACTAAGTTTACGGTCGTTCCGCTTGCGGACTTATTTAATATTGAATGATTTAATTTTGTTTGCAGAGCAGCTGCCAACCTTATTTCCCTAGAAATGGATTTAAACACCCTCTTTAAATTTATTAAATCATATAATGGAAGCAGGGTAACTGTTAATTCATTTATTATTAATTGCAACAACGCATACAAACTGGCGTCTGAGAACCAGAAACCAATATTATTAAAATATATATTCTAAGTCAATTACAAGGGAAAGCTGAAGTCGCGTGTTCCATAAAAGATTTCTCATCCTGGGAACAACTAAGGGAATTTCTTAAAACACAATTCTCCGAAAGGAAGCATTATGCTCACCTAATCACAGATTTACAGGAATGCAAACAGGGCCACACGAAAACGTTAGCCAATTTTCTTTTAAAATTGAAACATGTCTTTCACAGTTATTAACGGAGATATCTTTATGCACAACCAAAAAGTCCGAGATTGTCGGCAGAACAGCCGCGAGGGAGGACCTTGCATTACATCATTTTGTGACGGGGCTTCACCCCAAACTCTCGAATATTGTTGGGTGTCGTAATCCCAAAAATCTCAATGAAGCGATTAATTTTGCAACATCCGATGAGAGAATTCAACAATCCCAGCAAGTGGCCTCAACTTTACAAAATGAACCCAGATCACAAAATAACACTAATCGAAATTACAAAACTTATCAACCAAAACCGGGTCCTAGTTTCCAACGACCACAACAAAATGTTACTTCCGGGCTATTTTGCCGCTACTGTAAATCTGTTGGTAATGATATCACAGATTGTAAAAGACGCGATTTTTATAATAACCGTTCCCGAAATCAACCTAATTAGATAAGACCTCCTAATTCCAACAATCAATCGTTTAGACCCGTTAATCATATCCAAGACCTACCAGAAAACACGGTGGAAGATTATCCTAACGATGAGGAAAATTTAAACGAATAGGCGTCTCGTCATGGTGCTGCACGTGTCGTTTGATAAAGGACGGCACCCGTTATTTGTTGAATATCCGCGATGCTACACAACAGGGTAACCAACCCCAAAACGGAAGCATCCCTATGAATTATTCAAAAATCCGTGGTGCTTCACAACAGGGTAACCAGACCCAAAATGGAAGCATCCCTATTAATCCTCTAAACTCCTGTGAAACTACACGACAGGGCAACCAGCCCCAAACCAGTAGTCCCACAAACGAAGGTGTTACACGATTAGGTAACCGGCCCTCAAAAGAAAATACCATTGAAAAATCCTCTATTAAAAGGGTTACACGACTCGGTAGCCAGCCCGCAAAAGAAAACCCAAATCATTAAAAAGAATCTCATCCAATTCCTTCCAAAATAAGCTATTGCGACGATCAAATGAATTCTGCTAAAATATATGACGTTAATATCGACACTTCAAAGAAGTTGTTACCTCATATCCTTGTAGAAACCCAAGTTTCAGATATTCCCATTACTTTGCTAGTAGATTCCAGTTCCGCTGTGCGTTTAAATAAAAATCCTCCATTACGAAAATGCCATCCATTCATAAAGAACCTATCCTGTTAAAAGGGATTGACCCTGGCAACGAAACGACTCCAACGCTAGGTCATTTCAATCTTACCCTTAATCTTTCCGAAAAGAAACGACTTAAATATAATTTCCACATTATCCAGGACATAAACTTACCTTATGACGGTATTATAGGTACAGATTCCTTGACTAATTTCGGTTGCAAAATCGACTATACTTACGACGTACTCCATTTACAAGATCTTAAAGTAAGTTTACATTTTTTATATTATTCCACCTCGATCAGAAACCGTGATTGAATGTTCAATCCGAAATCCTAGCCTAAAAGAAGGCATAATCGTAGACCAACATCTTTCAGATCAATTACTCATATCCAATTGCATTGTCAAGGTTAAGGAAAATAATCGAATTAATTAACTATCGCCAATATATCCGAACCCCCTGTAAACTTAAATGCTAACCTGAACCTTATCCTTGACCCTTTGTAACCAGAAACTTACCCAGTAAATGAAGTATTGTTAAACACATCGAAGCGCACTCACGAAGTTATTGGTTCATTAAGAACAGATCACATAAATCCAGAGGAGAAAATTGCCCTCATAGAACTTTGCTCACAATATTCAGGCATATTTTATCTTCCCAATGATCAATTAACATATACCCCTATTCTAAAACATCGGATCAAAACAAATAACGACATTCCCATCCAAACTAAGTCCTATAGATTCCCGGAGTGTCACAAAAAAGAAGTTGAATCCAAAATTGGTAAAATGCTTGATCAGGGCATTATAGAACCATCATCCTCACCGTGGAGCTCGCCAATTTGGATAGTACCCAAAAAGGCAGACTCTCAAGGTCAACGCAAATGGCGAATAGTTATCGACTATCGTTCACTAAATAACGTGACCATCGGAGAAACTTATCCTATCCCTCAGATTTCCGAAAGCCTTGATCAATAAGGTAACAGTAAATACTTTTCGACCCTCGGCCTTACTTCCGGTTTCCATCAAATCCTTATTTCTTCCGAAGACGCAACCAAAACAGCCTTTTTTGTGCCCCAAGGGCACTTCCAATTCAACCGAATGCCGTTCGGGCTCAAAAATGCCCCTTCATCATTCCAGAAATTAATGAATACCTGCCTTTCCGGGCTCCAGAGTTCTCGATGTTTATTTAGATGATATCGTCATTTATTTAGATGATATCGTCATTTATTCGCCATTTACCTTAATTCACTAATCACTAACCTAAAAGCTGTTTTTGATAGACTCCGTAACTTCAACCGGAAACTCCAACCTGAGAAATGCGAGTTTTTAAGAAAGGAAGTAGCCTACTTAGGTCACACTGTTGGAGAAGACGGCGTGTAACCAAATTTAAACAAAACAAAAGTAGTCACAGAGTTTCCTATTCCTAAATTTCCAAAGGACATAAAATCATTTTTGGGTCTGGTATCATACTACAGAAAGTTTATACCTGACTTCGCCAAACTTGCCAAACCTTTAACAACACTCTTAACAAAGGACATTCCGTTCAAATGGTTGAATGAACAGCAACTTTCCTTTGAATCTCTCAAAGCTAAACTCGTTTCTGCTCCAATTTTTGCTTACCCAGAGTTTACTCAACCATTCCTTCTTACCTGCGATGCTTCTAACTACTCTATCTCTGCCATATTATCCCAGGGTCCCGTAGGACTGGACCGACCAATTACTTACACGTCTCGCACCCTAAACAAAGCAGAATGCAATCATAATGTTACTGAGAAGAAATGCCTTGCCATCATCTTCGGAACTAAGGTTTTTAGACCATACTTGTACGGACATCGTTTTAAAATCCTAACAGATCATAAACTGCTTCAGTGGTTATTTGACTGCAAAGATCCGGGCTCCCGATTTATCCGATGGCGTCTCAAACTTGAAGAGTTTGAATACGACAAACAGTACAAGAAGGGCAAAATAAATGCCAATGCTGACGCCCTTTCTCGTTTTCCGGTGAATCCTATTCAACCCGAACAAAATACGGACCAAAACTTCGTTACAAATAATCCTTCACAAAATATAGACAAGGATCTAACGGATTTACTCTTATCACCTCCTTCTTTCAACCCGGATGAAATCAACCTTTCAATTCCAGACCTCATAAATCTCTCTGAAGATATTCTACCTGAAAAGACCTTCCTTCCAACCTTCCTGCATTCATTCCTGAACAACCAACAGCTGCAAACAATGCAGAACCATACACAAGTCTTTGGCCAGAACTAACCGTTGACGATTATCCCACATTCCTAAAAACAACATCTGACAGTAATAAATCCTTCAATACAAGTATAGAAGAATTCAACGATAATCTAATGAAGTCTTCTTCAAAGGTTATTCTTATCCCTACTTCTATCGATTTAGACGAATCCAACCCATATATACTAGAAACTCTAAGCAATCCAGAAGTCAGTATATCGAAAATAATTATAAAAAATAAAAAAAAATAAAAAAATAATTCCGAAAAGGAACTCTTCTCGTTTCATAAAATTGAAACAAACAACAAGATATATTATTTACTATTCACTAAAGTCCATCATTTTGATGTTAGTTCATATCCCGTCATCTTCAAAACCGTCCAAAAAACTAGTCGTCCTAACAGACGTCCAGGAAATAGGCATTTCAGATTTTAATCCTTTTGAAAAATTTATAACATTCTAAATTATCTATTCCACAATACGCAAATCAAGATTAATATATACCATAATAAAGTGATATATCCAGTTCCAACAGAAATAAAAAGAATTCTTTATTAAAACCACGATCTCCCAACTGCAGGACACTTAGGCTCTACGCGTATGTATAATCGAATTAAAGAAGTATATTATTGGAAAGGAATGCGTGGCGATATAGAAGACTACGTAAAAAAATGTCAATCCTGCCAAGAAAACAAAGCTCTCAGACAATTACACCGTGCTCCTATGCAGATTACTAGTACATCGACCGAACCTTGCCAACGTTTATCCCATGATATTGTAGGCCCCATCCCGGAGGCGGGACCAGCAAAATTAAAATACATACTCACAATACAAGACGAGCTCACCAAGTTCTCCTCCGCTTACCCAATCGGCAGCACAACCGCGGAAGAAACAAGTGAATGTCTAATCCACTATATTTCCATCTTTGGCATCCCTAAAGCGATATTAACAGAACAGATTTCACTTCAGACCATTTCAAAAAAACTTGTGAATTTCTTAAAATCAAAAACCTATGGGCTTCTCCTTACCATCCGCAAACCCAAGGTGCTCTAGAGCGCAGTCATTCGACACTCAAGGAATACCTCAAATCATTTGTAAATGAAGATCAGACAAACTGGCCTCGTTATGTGTACACGGCGATGCTTACCTATAACACTTCTGTTCATAGTACAACCCACTTCACACCTTACGAACTCATGTTTGGAACCTGTTATGTACGGGTGCGTGCTGCGTCACGCGTATAGTGTGGCAAACCAAATAAAAGCCAGTGCGTTACCAGCAGCCCTGTATTTCACTCGCTTCCTACGTCCGCATATTTATCAGTGGCGACGAACATATACGTACCCACGTATTTTTTTTTATAAAGAAAATAAAAAATGTCGTTAACTTTTGGCGTAATTTCTACGTTTGATCACACGCATAAAACTTGGAGGGATTTTAAAGGAAGAGTCACACAATGGTTCATAGCGAACGACATCGACACTATGAAAGATTCATTGGGAGTGAAACGGCGCACTCACAGAAGGTACGTACAGGCTAGCCGCAGATCTTGCACTGCCGAAAACTCTCGAAGAGGTGCCATACGAGGACATCCTACTGCTCTTGGACACGCATTTTACGCCGAAACGAGACCGTTTCATCATGGGGATGCTGCCGGGCGCTGAAAAGGAGAAGCTGTACGTGCGACCTAACCGTCCGTACGTCTAACCTTTAGATTGTATAATAGTAACGAACTCTTTATACATTTAGAAATTAATTTTATTAAAAATATAAATATAAAATAAATCAAAAAATAAATTACATCAAAATTCAAATCAATATGAGAATACAGACTGTTGTATGATTTACAAGCACGTGAGATGAAGTTATTTGCTATATAATTTGTTTCATAAATAGAATCCTTTTTTTTGCTCTTATTCTTTGACATTTAGAAGTTACTCTACTAATTCATTGAATCAATAGAATTATGTAGCACTTTGTAGAGATGCATTTGATCTCTAAGAGAACGACGAAAGAGTTCGTTTCGTTGAGGTGAAAGAGTAACCAATGGTCCTAAATTAGGATAATTTGTAGCAGATCTGTATTTCAAATTTTTTTTAAATTTATTATGAATTTTTTCTATCAGGTCTATGTAGGTTTATAGTAAGGATTCCAGGCGGTTGAGGCAAATTCAAAGATTGACCGAACTAAAAATTATACAAAAGAACTAAAGTTGCAGGCTTTTTTAAATCAGCAGCAGTAAGCAACACAAAACCAAGCATCTTATAAGCCCTGTCCGTAATATTTACTATATGGGATATGAACATTAACTTATCGTCAATCTGGACACCCTAGGTCCCGCAACTCGTTTACCCTACTAATTTTTACATTATCTACGTTGTAATTAAGGTATATACCTTACTTTTTCCTAATGAATGTTATAACATGAAATTTATTTATATAAAGTTGCAGAAAACTGTTTTGACAGTACAGAAACAGTCGATCTAAATCTCGTTGTAACAATCGACAATCATGCTCAGTTTTGATTTTTTTTATTATCTTATCATCGGCGAAAAGAAGTATTTGTGAGTTCTGAAACACTGAGACATCATTAATTTAAATATTTAACTGACCAGTAGTTCTTTACTACACGCTTAACTCTGGAGACCGTGATTTCTTACCGTTAAGAGTAAAATTGATTATTGAAATTAATTTTTTAAAGATTAATTTTATTTATAAACGTAGCTGCCGTACAATATTACCTCATCCATCATCCATAATTTATCCTATACGATTCAAAAAATTGTTGTAATTTTAAGATAAAATGAACAAATCTAATAGTATTTTCTATTTCCATAGGCTCTATTGGCTATTGTGTTAATTTATGAACTATAGTTTAAAGATGCATAATTCTTTATTACCTTGTCGTCGCGGTCTTGTACAAGAACGTCCTGTCAAACTTGCCCAACCGGTGGTCTGAACGATGTTATTACTTGCTGTCAAAATGGGGTCAATCTTTTTCTCAAAATTTCTGAGCCCCCACGTAGTTTCACTTAATTCAGAAAGTATTTTATTTATCTAAATATATGTATTTTTTTAAATAAAAATTATAACACTTTTGTCCTGTAGGATATTTCACAACTATTAAACATGATGGTTGGATTGAGTATAGCTTCAATCGTAATTTAGTGGTTTCATCTTTTCAAACATTTTCACCAATTATTAATCGATCTGTACCTCATCAGCCTTAACCAACTGAGAGGCGGTAATTTGGGAATATCTTCTTGGGTAATGTGGGTTTGCTACTACTTATGAACTCTATTTCATTTACCATGACCCGGATTGGAGACTGTAGTCAGTTTTAGTGTTCAGATGTGTCAGAGTGTTTTTAATAAAAATCTGTTCATTGACTTTTCTTGCTAACTGAATAATTCAGTTGAATTTTAGTTTAATAGAGTTTAATAGACTGCATGACAGGAATTAATTTTTATGAAAGCTCCGCGGCCGCGTCTGTCTGTCTGTATGAACGCGATAACCGTCTGTTGTGCAGTGTGTAGTCTAGCAATGTCCTGAAACAGCAGTGGCCTTGAACGATTGACCAGCTTCTGTTATTTAGCAGCTAGCTTTTCCGTCATGGTTTGCAATTGCTGACAACAGCCATCTGCCGTAATCGTCTGGCCAGATTTAAGAAAGCTGTAGTAAACGACACCGGGTCTAGTCCACCTAATGCTCGCAAGTAACTTTTTTGAGTAAATTTTGGCTTGGGGCAGGATTTGGCTGGTTCGCCAGGGTTCAATCATTGCGATGAGCGTTTCCGATTGTCGTACAGAATCCACTTTTCCTCATAGGTAATGATTCGATTTAAAATCCTTTCATAATTGTGCCGGTTGAGTAATGTAACGCGGCAGTCGACGCGCGTTTGTCGGTTTGCTGCACTCGATTCATGAACCTCTCAAGCTTTTTCACCTTCCCAATTTGCTTTTAGTGGATTAAAACAGTTTTGTCACTAACAACGCAGCCCACATCTAACTTGGACGTGGTTCGAGATGGATCCGCTTCCACAATAGACTGTAATTCTTCATTATCAACTTTGGTCTCAGGCCGTCTACGGGCTTTTTCTGCAGGTCGAAATTTCCAAAACGAAAACGTTGGAACCAAAAACGCAGTGTAGTTGCTTTTACGACACCGCCGCCATACACAGCATTAATACTGCGAGCCGTTTCTGCAACACTGGTGTCACGGTGGAACTTGTACTCGTAAATAGCGCAATATTTCAAGTTTTCCATTTTGTAAACTAAGTGATGCAAAGAAAAAACCAAAAGAGGAAAAAACAAATGAATGACGGTTTTCTAAACACAAATGCGTGAGTAAAAAGCTGTATAAATTTGAAATTGGAATTCTTAACTAAAGATGAGATAATGCAGATCAAAGTGACCAGAATGACAAAACGCCAATTTCATATGTAAGGACCTAATGTTTACTGTGTCTCAGTCAGTAATAGATTTATTTGGGCCGATACGATAAAATGAAGCCTAGAACTGCAGACCCTGATAATTGGTGAGACGCATTATTTGGTTACACTAATTATAGGGGTGTACAAATTTGGGTGTCATGATTACGCCGCGATTTATCTACGTAAGCGAAACATTTCTAAGTATCATTCAATAAATCAATATTAAGTGTGGAGTACATGAGTTTCATTGAATTTAAGTAAGATGAAACTACAAACTATGTTACAAAAATCTTCAGTATAATTTACCATAAGGAAACAATACGCAAAAAATTCTTGTAAAAAAACAACAGTAATTTATGTTACCTACAAATATATTATTCTGCCACTAAAGCATAATGTAAACTATAAATCATTTCATGATACATTACCGAAATGGTTTTATAAAATATGAACGCAATCATTTCACTTTATTTAACCTCAACACTCTTTAATGTAATGGAAAATATAAGCTAAAATAAGCTTGAAATTAAGTTATTCGAACATGAAGCTCACCCTGCGAGGAACGTTGTTTTATGAAAAGCTGTTGCGTATTACTTTAAACATTTCAATTATGGTTTTATTTCTTAGTGGCCTTGACAGAGGCACCTTTTTATTTTACAAAAAGAAACTAAAGTTTTGTTACTACCTGTACATCTCTTTTTTATTCATATTTCTTTACAGTTATATGTGTTACGCTTATAATTTTTTAAATATAAATAATGAAATATTTTCTAGTATTTTCTTTTCTGTTATTACATTAAGCATTGCAAGTTTTTCAAACTGCTTTCAAAGTTCAAAAAATTACAGAACTATATACATTGCAGCATTTTATAATAATGGAAATCGTAAATCACTAAAATCTGAATATCTATTTTCGTTAATTTTATTATTAATAGCCTTAAGCCTAAACTTGTACTTTTCCATACCTTTTATGTTGCGTTATTATTCCATAAACAGTTTCTTCATTTTGAGTATTTATTTGATTCTGGTTTTTGAATGCGACTGGCTTTGGTATTTTATAATGAATACCGCTATTAAAAGAAAACTCGATGAGCTCAATCACGAAACAAAACGCCTTTTAGGCAATCGAGACAATCTTTATTTCCCTTTGTTGCCAAATAAAAGGATTCTCAAAGATTGCATAATAAACATATTTGAGAAATACAGAAGTGTCGTTGACAGTATTAAATGTGTTACGCGTATATGGGAGTTTACGGTAAGTTCATTTATTTTTAACATTTTACGCAAAACAACTATTTTTGCATGATTTAAATATCGAATATCTAATCGATCTTTGCTATATGTTTTCTTATATCTTCTTTTCTTATATTTTATCTGATATATGTTATCTTTAACTAATCATTTTATTAGATTATATTGATTTTTAAAAATACCAACAATCATGCATGTATTGGGCTGGCATTAATTGGCACTACCGGGCGGCAAAGTTGGATATGTGTTGATGAACGTTAGGAAAAAATGCGGCCCGACCTAAGACAGGTCAATTTTGGCAAGACAAGCCAAATATGTTGACCATATAGTGAAACCCTGAGCGGACAAACTGGACAACCGTCGAATTTGGCACACGCCAAATATGTGTAATTATCGGGACGCCCTTGTCGTTTAACAAATACTGTCAACCTGTGTCCTTAGATAACACAACAAGAAACTCAAAAATGATCATCTATATGAATGTACGAAGTAGTTTAGAACTCATTGTTCACCCGTACTTTGTCCGACCTAGGAAACACATAATTCTCAATGTTCATTTGTTAATGTTTCAGTTCTTGACTAGTATACTAAATTTTACAGTCAGTATTGTCGAAGATCTATGTTTTAGCTATGCTGACATACTACAACAGGTGAGCTGCTCATATATTTCTCTTAAATTTGTTTTTCTTTGTTGCGATAATGTTAAATTCATAAGATCAAACCGGGATCAATATGAAAATTATCGTTAATAAAACCGGATATTAACATTAACAACTTTTTCGGTAACCCCACTGAGGGTTTTAATTCTTGGCTACGCAGAACAGGTCCTGATCTAAACGTGGTAGTAGAGTTTTTTGTAAATATGTCTTCTGAGAGATTTAACTAAATTAATAACCACGTCTGTGCCGCGGTTCCATTCTATTTTATTGAATCACAATTTAGTCGCCTTTCTTTTAAAATATTGTTTTGATAATGCATTTTGCAACGAGATTTTAGATTCAAACGAACAAGTTTTATAATATTTTAAAGATAAGTTTTATAATATTGCTGTTGCAAATCCTATCCTATCATTTAAAACTAGTCACTAATACACTTTGGGAAAATTTCAGGATAATAGAAAATTATCTGTGGCAATATTGGGACGAGTTGGGATTAAGCTTTTGGCGTTAGGTTTTATTTGCTATGAAGGCGAGATGATAAAACACGTAGATGGCAAAATTAAATACAAACTAAATGAAATGTTAAGCAATTTGTCCCCGAACCAAGGTCAGTACAATGTTAATAACTTCAAATGCTCGTCCAATAACACAGTAACTTTCGGTATTCCTCCACATTTCATTAAGGTTTATAGCACATTTAGAGGGAATTGGTGGCTCATTAACAAATTGATTAATGACTACAGCCAGAGGCATTACATTTCCATCTAATTAGATACCTTTTACCTTTATAATTTGTTTATTTTACCCGTATTGAGTAATGAAAGAGTAATGTTTATGGGTTCATTTATCATGTATAACCGCTTTACATTACTGTAGAACCGACATATCGGATTCTCTAGAATATTATTTATTAATGTTAACATTCAATATGTTTTAAAATGTTGGTTACTATCAAACAAAAGCAAAACAAAAACCGTTTTACCCGCCTAACTCTCGGTCACGAAATTATTTATAGATAAAATATTTTAACTGCATTAATTTCATTCTGGGAAAATTGGGTTTAGGATTTTAGTGCCACGTACCTTGCTAAAGGAAAAATATTTATGAATTCGGAATTCACTGGCAATCTTCAAACCTCATGTAAATTAGAATGACACACAACATTAACCTTTGATTATTTTGACTTCTTTAATTTAAAAATCGATAATGCGAAATCAATAGTGACTTTGATTTACTAGGCCAAGTTTCTACTACTTACGTGTCGACGATGTTAAAGGACGACATGTGAATGGTTACCTGCTATTCTCTCTACGCTTGAAAAGTTATAGACGTTTATTTATTGTTTTGACTACTAAAACGGTCATTTAACATCGTTTTCGACATAATTTAGGAAATGCAAAACTTTTAGTCAAATTTATTATACAGTTATATCTGTATGACTAGTATTTTCCAAAAACATTAGATCTATTTTTAACGTACAGACGAAACAGCAATCATTAAGAGATTCATCCGATTTATGGAGAATAATGAAGAGAAGCTGACCCTGCACCGCATGGTATCACTGACTTTGGATTTCCCGTGGGAACTCACAGTCAACACATTCAAATTAATGGTTTTAAGTTTCCAGTTCCTGCAGCTACTCGAGACCAAATATTAAAAAATATATTTACCGCACATAATCAAAACATGCACATATTTATTCCAGTCTTCTGGCATTGATGAAAACATAAATCAATATACTCCAGCGCCTTCTTCTATGCAACAAACAATGCGTATAATTAGTTTGAGTTGAGGCAGTTCTGGAACCTAAAATATACAGGAAGCTTTCCTACTGTACTGAGGGTTATTGGTTTTTGCCAAGGTATGAGTGGTAACAAAAGGCACGGGCATCCTTTATGTTTGTATAAAGTAGGATTAACACTCCCTTTGTCGTAGATAAAGAGTTTTTAAATAACAAAAGACTTTAAATTTTTTACTTATTACTTATTATTAATATTATTTCTTATTTTTTTATAAAGATGGAACACCTACTTTTTACTGTGAATTTTAAAATTGTGATTACTATCAAGTTGACGTCAAACAGATCTAATTGTGCTTTCACTGATAACACTCTAGAAGCAACTTTCCAGCTGTAGTAACGCACACATTAAATAACCCACTCACCCACTTCTTTTGTCTTTCTATTGAATACGCGTGAAATGTTCTTAGAATTTTAATTTCGCCCTGGTACCAATTGGAAAATAAATTGCAAAAATGTATTGTAAATTGCTTCAAGCACGGACAAGCATTAATAAAACATGATATTTTAAAAGTACGCAAATGGCCCTTCGACATCTTTTTGAAATCATGAATTTCATATCAGTTCATTGACAAAGATATCAATGTCGGTATGTTTTAATAATACCTCACCATTCCGATTTTTTATCGATATTGAAATATCACAGATTGCCTTGAAGTAGCAAGTTATGTATCTTTATAACAATGTCGGTATCAATTCGAAATAATACAAAAATATACAAGAAACTATGTGAATATGTGAAATGCTCTTTTAATTTTTGTTTTAGTAGAACGATTTTGAATATAAAGAAGAATTAGTGACAAGGAAAATGCTTGATTGAATTAGACTTATTTTTGCAATGTACTTTCTAAATTTCGTTATAGTAAACATAAAATGTACTTTATTCTGTGTGAGAGAAGAAACAATAAATCAATTATTATTATTATTACTATGAGTTTTGGATCTTGATAGTATGTATCACAACTCGGAACTTTTCATGGGTATCACCGTTTGATGAGGTTCGTACTTGCAGAGCTTCTTTCTTAAAAGTAGGAATTCCAATAGGAAAAATATATTGTTTAATTCGGAATTCACTGGCAACATATACGAAACATACTCATACATTGATCGTACAGACAATTGGCAAAATTGTTGTGTATATTGGCATGAATTCGAAAATAAAAATAAAACTCTATTGCGCCATAATTTATCTTTCGCAAGCGTCATTTGTACGCACAAAGGAACTAAGGACCAATTATATCAATTCCCCGAATACACATATTGGTTACGCTGAAATAAATCATGACGATTCAACTGTTTGTTCTATCACAAAAGTAAAAATACCTTGCGATCTACTATAAACTATTAATGCGATTCACCTACCTAAAATATCTACCTAAAATAAACATGTTTTGCTATCTCATACCACGACGTTATTAAAGCAATCCAGTTTAGGTTGACGCCTAATCAAGTCGGCAATTGGATCGCAAATTTTTAATAAAGTTGTTTATTTTTCATACCATGAGGTGATATTTCAACCTATATTGGATGACCTAAATGTCAAAAAGGGTAATCGTTTTGTTTTATCTTTAAAAAAATATTGAAAATGTACGTAAATTAAGGTATTTTAGTTGAATATTTAGTGTTTCTTATGTGTTAATGTGAAAAAGTGATTTCTAGAGAACATATAACATTATTACACAAACTCCACAAGAAAACTTACGCCATTATTCGTATTACCAATTATTTTGATTAGTGAAACACTTTTAAATAGGTACAAATAATAAATAGTGTTCTTTCATTAGTTTGAATTGCAACAACAACCGCCTTCTGTCGAATCAAACATGAGTGGAGGTGCGTTCTAAACTCGTCATAAATATTTTATTTTTACGACAACACTAAGCAAACCTTTAACTTTTTTTTGTAATTTAAACAATTATATAAATTTCTATTATTTAATGAGAACTAAAACGGGCTTATAGTATATAATTTGACACTAAAAAGCGCAATTTTAAAACATATTTGTTGTTATTTACACAAAAAAACTGCTAAAATCATATCAACTAGATTTCGAAACGCAACGTGTATGGTTCGAGTTACAGAGACAGCCTTATGGAACGAGTGAACAGCGTCATCTCTTCCTCACACGCGGACCACAGACAAATTTTGTTCGTTCATTCCTCTGTGAGCGATTTAAACGGCAGTTAGCTACAGGCACTTCATGGTACGAATGTTAGCGATTCGGAATTGAATGGCTAACTAAAAGTTAATGGTAGGCCTAAATTTAAGATACGACTAAATTACCGTTTTTACAAATAGATTATGAATAAGAGTGACACATAATATTAACTTTTATTATTTTGACTTTTTTCATTAAAAATCGATAACAGGACGATCAAGTCCTGTTATCGATTTTTAATGCGGAACATTCTTGGAAAATAAAATTTGTTTTTGAAGTCTTTGGCAATCGGTCTGTATTATTTCAATTATACAGATTCAAGTAATAAGTAGAGTTTCTTTTTTAAAATCTCGCCTGCGGCGAAGTACTATAGCCCTTCCGGTTTTCACTGCCCTAATGATCACGTTTACTTGGTGGAGTTCCGCTGAAAGGAAAGGAACAGGCAGTGCAATTACTGGAACAAAGGCAACTTGAGCTTAAGCCGGTGGTCGGTAACGCATCAATGGTCGAGATAATAATTAAAATCAATTTTCGTAAATGAAACATGAGGAATAATTATATCTATGGGTGCGGATGCTACTTATCATCAGTTAGGTCTCGTGCTCGTTTGTCTCGTAGCAATGAAAATTACTGCAAGCATATAAAACGCCTACGAATAATGATTTCCATGGGTGGGTGCGCGTGCCACTTGCCATCGCGACAAGTCCCACGCACGGTCGCATGGCATGGGTCGCGTGAATATTTGCTGGCTATGGAAATACATACTAAAAAAAGCAAATGCTATATCGTTTAATTTAAAATTTTTATAGTTATGAAATAAATATTTCTTATGAACCCAAAACCCTCATCAGATTTCAGTAAGATGATACCTGATATTTTGATACATTTTCTGTTACTATAAAATTAACATGATTGTCCAAATAAAATAAATATTTGAGAAGCATCTACATTGGATTCAGATTATAACAACGAACAACGTTGTAAGAGCGGGGAAAAAAAATATCGAGCGATTATGAAGAAATTCACGAGCGATTTTCCACAGCATAGGGATTTTATTTCCTAAATATAAGGTTTTAGGTCGTCCCTACCCTTGTTAGGGGTTCGCAAATAATAAGTCCAATTTGTTTAGAATATAAAACATTTATTGCATTTAAAAATTGAACAATAATTAGAATGCGCTTTTTATAAAAATATGTTGCAAGCTTTCTTCCCTGTTTTAAATTTTAAACTTTGCTAAAACAAAAGTAAACTTATTTAAAATACCAAACTCTATACTTTGAATGTGATGAATTGTTCAGTATGTAGAGTTTTTGCTGACGAAATGACTTTGGATCTTAATTTATGAAAATTAATTATACACAAATGTCACAGAAAAGGACATTCTTAGCATAAGGCACAGTTATGAAGTTTTGGATGTAGAAATTACAAAATTTAATCAAATACATTACGTATATTCCAAAGTAGTAATCTATTTTAAAAATTTGATTACCTATTGTGCTTGCATTTTAGGCCTGCATATAGCACTGGTGTGAATTTTTCTTGCAGAAACAGAGCATGAAATATTGTTGCATTGATAAATTATCTTGAAAGCATCTATAAATAATGCTAAAATAATATATGCACAACATATGCAAGTCCCCTATGTGGCCGTATCACACAAATATATAAAACGAAATTGTCAAAGTTGCAAATTATAATACATATTTATTTACAATTTTGACAGCATTTAATTTTTCGTAATTTGCTTTTCCTTTTCTAGGTATGATTAAAAAAATACGATTATATTTTTAAAGTTTTTGGCTTTCGCTTACAAGAATGTTACCTAGTCATATATTTTCTTAGCACTGTCACTAATAGAGCAGAAAGACCTACAACTCGTTTTCCTACATTCAGCCTTTTGACCGGCTTCTCAAATTTACAAGGAGAATTTATTCCCATATAATAAATTGTGACTGTTATTTACTGCGCTGTATTGCTCAATATCTGACTCAGATGATAAATGTTTTTTGTACTCAATTAATTCGTAACAAAATGTTAAAAAAAGTACAAACTATGGACAGTAGAGAATTTAACAGATGTGAATATCTTATTTTACTTCAATTCATCGAAGTCTTTACTGGGCAGTTTGTGTTGGCTTTTAAGGAAAAGACTACAATGAGTGGACGAAAAGCTGAGATGATCCACGTATTTTGAAATAAATAATGTAAGAATTGAATACCACATTAGAAATCATGCCAGTCAAAAGTCAGTTTTAGTTGTAATAGAGTTATGAACTAGTTTGAGATGCAAGGTACCACAGTCCTTTCTATTTTATCCGCTATAATAATCAAGTTTACGTGGTTATTATCCAGTTGAAGGAAAGCCAGATCCAGTAAAATTACAGTAAATAATTAGTTATAATAATAATTATAATTAATGTTCGTAAATAAAACAACGAATAATAATGATTTTCTAGTACTAGTTTGCCGTAAAGAAAGATCTTGTGTTATAAGCATGACCTGTATATACCACTCATGTGAAAATTCAGAAGGCTTTGCCAAAATATAAAAGACCTTCCAAAAAGAAGGTAACAACGTTAGTGAAAGAATAAGAGAAACTAAATCATTTACATTTGTAAAACATCATGAATCATCTTGAAAAAGGGATTTTTCTTAATTCCTAACAAGCAACTATTCACAAACAAACATGCTGGCTTAGCTAGCTGGCTCATACTAGCTGGCAGGAAGTGGAGATGAAAGTACAGACTCTTTGCTTCTCGCAATTCAATTGTGTGTCTTTTATTTGGTCAATTAACGACTGATGGTGATTGATTTTTGAATTATAATAAGAATTTTAGAATTTGTATTTTGATTGTGCATATTTCGCACTTTATAATACATATTTGCATGTGTATTTTGGCATTTTGTAGTGAATATATTCCGATGTCAAAAAGGCAATGATTTTCTTACACCTTTAATGTTACACTAATTAAGAGGTAAATAATTACATTACTTTTGCAATTTCATTGACCATTTGTGTTTTAAATCTAAACAAAATCTAAATATACAGTTCGGTTCGGCTAACCACAAACAAATGAAGTGACATTTCAATTTAGAAACGAATTGAAAAATTTAATTACTAGAGTACCCGCGTAACGAACGCCCTGTCAACCACTGTTGGAGCGATTAAACAAAAAACGAAAGGTTTTGACTCAGACAGTCCTTAAATAGAAAACGATCTTAATGATTTCAAATAACAATGGCAAAAAATGTATGGGACTTGGTTCAAGAGTCTACACTCATGAGACTAATAAGAAATGAAATATGTACTTATGTTATGATTATAGCAAAAGATTATAAAAATCCGTCCTAGGATTCTTTTTTATGGTCAGTTGCATGGTGATTAACATTAATTGTTTTTACATTTTTTTCCGTCGCGATATTATGTTAATTAAAAACTGACCTTTGCTAGTCCATTCAGGACTCGCTTTGTGGCACTGATTCCGAACATTAGCTTGTTAATAGACCTTTTCTTTTTGAGTGGATTTAGTGACTGAATTCTAAACAACATGTCTCGACCGTCTGTGGGAGTATTTTGTTTACCATGTAAATTATTCTGTTTTAAGGACAAAACAAATAATAAAAACACTCAAGCTGCTTTGAGTTTTCAATAAAGTCTATGGTATAGACCTACGTATGACTGGCGATTAAACGAACGCAGCAAGAGGGTGAGTACAAGGTTTCAGAGCTACGGCCTGTAGAGTGCAGTCCCCGATTACTGTGTGGTGCGTTTTCCTCGCTTGGACCTTTGCTGAAACTCTACCTAGCCGTTAATTTTGGATAGATAAAATATATAAGAATAATAAATATAAAATTATTATTTTATTTGTTTCTTATCAATATCTTTGCATGTATATATTATTGTTGGATAGTGCAGTTGTTACAGTAATAATACAGTCATATCAAACGTACTAAAATATAAATATTTATTATGAATATAAAAATTTATAGATTTATATATGTCTAAATGAATGGGTGTAAATACTTAAATGTAAATGTTTTATGTATGATGTTATATAAGGTATATACCTAGTGTCTAGGTAAATGCTAGTTTATTGCAGTGAACCTATGGATCTGAAACTGGTTGTCAGCAATATTCAACTACCCGCTGAAAACGGTAGTTTTCATTTCCAACAGTGGACAACCGCATCCAATGGTTTGAGATGGATAAAAACGTAAATTTTTTGGCGGGGTAATTTTTTTCTCTTTTAGTATAATGTAAATACTTCATTAATGTTATCGGTTAGCCTCTTTTCTTATTTATTATATGGAAACTCTGACCGAAGTGTTTATAATTGTGTAGGTGAGATAGGCGTATTTGCGCTTGGAAGTAAAGAACACATCACAAATATAGGAAACACCACTGAATTATAACAATAACGATGAACCGTGAGGAATGCGTTGCCGCTTGGTCACATCAGGAACTTCGCTCACAATCTCCAAGCAGCACTTTGCAACAGAGTGATGCACTAAGCGGCAACCACTCACGTAAAAAAGATTGTAGTAAAAACGTGTTGAGGTCTACTTGATTGTGACTTATTTAATGTCAAAAAAATTTAATTTACTCGGGCACAAACAGTAAGAACATAACAATTATTTTAGCTCAAAGTCAGATAAAAACCATTTGAAACAGTTGCATATAGATTATTATCGGCTACTTTAGATAAATTTTTGTTTTCAACCGCTGTTTTACTCTACTCTACAGGTGTTTTACTCTATTCATATATATACAGGGTGTTTGGTGCAGGTTTAGCCAAACCCTATGGGTGTGTAGGTGGTACTAATTGTAAAAAACAAATTGAAGTAAAAGACCCTAACTGTTATAAATTTTTTTTAATGATTTTTTTTATTTTTTTAAGTTTTTCCGAAATCTTGCCATTCCAACCGTACAACTTTTTTTGGAACATGTTTTTAATACAATTTTTTAAGTAAATTTGGTCTCAGATGTACCCTTCGTCTGTCAAAGACGTTATTTGTTCAAAATTGTTTTTACAGGCTCTTAAAGTTAAAAAAATAAAAAACATTCGTTACAAAAGTCAACTTTTTTATCTTTTTAAAAAAAGCCATTAACGATCGAGGAGTTCAAGTACTTGTAAAAAATTCTTTAGTCATCCCTCTTTACATCGGTATACTACATGTAGCAAAAAAATTTATGAATTTGTCAAAAATAACACTTTAAGGGAAAACGGAGTAAAAACACAAAAGTAAATGTTTACATTTTTAATTTATTACTTTACAAATTTCGTTCAAATAACAAATAATTTAGAATAATTTACCTCCAAATTAGTTAATTATTTAATAGGAATATTCGTAGAAACGTTAAACTAGTAAACACTGCATTGCAAGAAAACAGCAATTCAATAGTTATTGTAATTAGTGCGAGGCATACATGTCAAAAGCAGGTAAAAAGCTTTTGTTTCGCTATGTTCATTGTGTTGCATATTTCTATCTCTTTCTATCATCGAATACCAGACCTTCAATCCTTACCTGTGAAGTGGAATCGCTTTAAGCTACAGTATGCTTAGATGTTTGTCTTTAGTCGTGGTTTGACTATGATTACTGTGAGACGTATCTTAGCTTTCGTTAATATTTTTGTTATTTGTTACGTTTTGTTGTTTTGCTGTTTGTTGTTAAGTTTTTGTTATCGTTGTTTTTGTCACAAAATGGCTGAATTCTCCAATGAAGAATACGCTGATATTATTTATGCGTATGGTCGATGCGATGGCAATACACGCGCAGCTCAAAGACTGTACAGAGAGTTGCATCCCAACAGACGTGTAGTACCACATCATAACACTTTTTCAAGTACATTTCGACGACTTCGTGAAACAGGAAACTTAACCTTTCGAGAACCACGAGTCAGCGCAACACAGAATCCAGTTGCTATAGACAAAGCCATACTCCAAGCGTTCAATGATGACCCCACTACCAGTACTCGAAAAGACGCCAGAAATCTGGGTGTTTCCATATGGAAAGTATGGTCTGTCGTCAATGCAGATGGAAGGCATCCTTCCCACTTCACTCCGGTGCAAGGTAAATTACTTTGAAGTGCCTAATTTAATGTAGCTTATCTTTGTTTTAGTTTAATTAGACAAGACGTTTGAGGTGAATAATTTTTTTTAATGGTTGACAGTCAGGCATTTGACCACTGTTTGAGTGTGTAAATTCACATTAGTCGACCGTGATCGTCTAATGTGAATTTACACACTCAAGCGAGTCTGTGGCTCAAGGTGGAGTATCCTTGGACTGGAATTGAACTGATAAACTTAGTTAGAAAGATTATTGGTATTGCACTTGTATTTTTTTGTTTTATCTCATGGGTGCCTCATTACAGTCGAAACTGCACTGTTACATAATCGTTAAGATTTTTTTAACGGTTTTTTCTTTCTTGTTTTAGATTTAGTGCAAGGTGATAACGCGCGACGAATGCAATTCTGTCGTTCTATACTTAATACGGACATAGAGGACGGAAACTTTTTAAAAAGCATTCTATGGACGGATGAGTCGAAATTCACATGTGAAGGGATTTTCAATCAACACAATTTACACCACTGGGCAAAAAAAGGACAAAATCCCCGTGTTACAAGGCAGGCATCGCATCAAACACGATTTTCTGTCAATGTCTGGGCAGGTATAATTGGCAAACATCTGAATGGACCTCACTACTTACCAGACACTCTTGACGGGGACAATTATTTAGAATTTTAAGAAAATGATCTCCCTGAACTGATGAGCAATGTGCCGATATATCGAGAAGATCGATCGATAGTATTTCAAAATGATGGTTGTCCGGCACACTATCGGCTAACAGTTCGAGAGTTCCTAGATAACTCGTTCCCCAATGCGTGGATTGGACGACTTGGCCCCATCTCATGGCCTCCACGATCCCCAGATTTGACCCCTCTTGACTACTGTATATGGGGACGTGCAAAAGAGCTTGTATATAAAGTTGAAATACAAACAAAACAACAATTAATTGAAAGAATTGACGCAGCATTTGCAAAAATGAAAGTCGAGATGACGCTCCGTACTACTACTGTTGAAATTCGGCGAAGATATCGAGCATGTATTAGAAGTAGGGGAGGGGTATTTGAACAAAATTTGTAGTTTTAAAGAATAAAAATGAAAACATTTACTTTTGTGTTTTTACTCCGTTTTCCCTTAAAGTTGTATTTTTGACAAATTCATACATTTTTTTGCTACATGTAGTATACTGATGTAAAGAGGGATGACTAGAGATTTTTTTACAAGTACTTGAACTCCTCGATCGTTAATGGTTTTTTTTTAAAGACATAAAGTTGCCTTTTTTAACCAATGTTTATTTTTTTAACTTTAGGGCCGGTAAAATTTTTTTTGCTCGTTATTTTGAACCAATAACGTCTTTGACAGACGAAGGGTACATCTGAGACCAAATTTACATAAAAATTCGTAGCAAAAACATGTTCCAAAAAAAGTTGTACGGTTGGAAAGGTAACATTTCGGAAAAACTTAAAAAAATACAAAAAAAATCATTGAAAAAAAATTATAACAGTTAGGGTCTTTTACTTCAATTTGTATTTTACAATTAGTACCACCTACACACCCATAGGGTTTGGCTAACCCTGCACCAAACACCCTGTATAAACTGAGCCATTACTTAACGCTTTAAGGCAACTCTCACCACATCACCCGTAGAATATCGAGTCAGTATGATTGTAAAATAAATGCTTGGTGATTTATTACTTGAGGCACTATAAAGGTGCGAACTAAGTCATAAATCATTTGTGTCTAACATTTCACTCACACACTAACCACAGTGCCATAGATTGCAAGGAAGAGACCGCAACTACACTACCCACTTTATTATTTATACGATTTAAACAATAATTATAAAATAACTAACCTTCGCTCATAATAAAATGTTGGATTCCATCTTTTGATATGACAATAAGTTCTTAAAGAGTGATTTCGTTCGATTTTTACAATAAGTAAAATAGTAACAATCCATAATTGATATGGTTGCATAAGTTCTTCAAAGTTTTCATCAAACATTGGTATAATCATTGGTATTTTCCGAAAAACAAAACAAATATAGTAAACAAAGCATTCAAACATATACGGTCGAAATGTATTGTTTAGAATTCAGTCACTAAGTCCAATCAAAAATAAAAATAAAGAGGTCGTTTACCAAGCCAAAGTTTAGCATCACCGGCCAAAACCAAGTCAGTAGTGAGGTTGGTGTTTATTTTAACCCGGCGAGCATGAGCCAGGGTATCTTATACGCTGCTGCAGTTTAAAAGTTGCACAATTTTTATAATATTCATTAGTCAGCACTAGTTCGCTCAGTAGCTGGCGCCAGGGGCGTCCGGGATAGGATGTTGGCGTGATCGCAGTGACGCGCGGGACAACGTCCGAGTTTTCCGTGTGCAAACCTGCCTCGGGTATGTTATACCCTGCCTCGGGTATGTTATACCCTACCTCATTTTGACAATTTTTTTTATGTATTGATTTTGTGTATATAATTCTGTGTTTGATATTTTTTTATGATTTTATTGTGTGCGTTTATTAATCAAGTATTTGTTCATCTATTAGTTCAATTACCTTTTTTAGTTGTGACTTTTTATTTTGAGTTGAAAATGGATATTGAAAGACAACAAGAATGGATTCAGGCATTGCTACAGGAGAGAGAAATTGACTCTTCTGGTGAATCCAGTTCAGAACAAAAAACTGATCACTGTAGTGAGCATGACTTAAATTAAAGAAGGATAGAAAATCCAAACATTCTTGCAGCATTTGCGTCAAACCCATATGTATTGAGCATGGAAAATTTACTTGCGGAAATTGTGTGGAGACAGTAGTGACTAGTCGTAAATTACATTTCAAAATATGTTTTTTCCTGTTTTGAAAGAGGATCTCATTAATTTATAGATTTTTATTTATTTTCATTTTAAAAGTTTAATATTTTTGTTAAATAGATATTTTTGTAAACCCCTAAACATTAGTTCCCACAGTTACATATTTTTAAAAAATACGAATAAAAATTATTTTTCTTTAGTATTTCTAAACATACAAATAACAACAACAAAATTAAAAAAATGATCCATACGAACTATACTATGGTACATTAAACTTAGGGTATGCCATACCCTGCCGCATTCTTTATGAAACTTTTTTTCACCTTATGCTCACCGGGTTAAGATCGTGACAGAACAAGGAGCCAAAACAATAAGCGTTAGCTTGAAAATGAGCGCGCGCTCGCCTGCGGTCAGTCTGTCATCACGAGTGGGTGGAATTGGGTGAATATTGACGAAGCAGGACGCAAAGGTAACAAAACATGTCCATAAGTCTACTATACCTAAATACCAGTACATAAAAAAGTACTAATTATTTATATTCAGGTGACCGTAAAAAATAATCCTAAGACGGAATTTGATTATGCCATAATCATGTGACAATTATGTACCTTCAACCCCTGTAAGTTTCATTAGTGGAGGCTCTTGGACTAATGTTGCTCATTATCCTTTAGTTGAAGGGCATAATTATATTAATGTATTTAGTATATTTTTTATTCACGCACTAACACTTGTACGTTGTAGAAGTACTGTAAAAAACAAACCTATGAGTAAGCCTTTATTTTAAAGCTGAAATTTTCACTCCCAGTTTTTGAGACTTTTATTTTAAAACAAGTCAGACTTATATGCAATCTTACAAAGATACAAAACTATTTATCCTTTTCACAGTTATTATATTTAACTTATTTATCAAAATATCTAATCAGCACAACCTTGATACATCGATTTTAGTAATGATAAATATGATACTTCTATCATATTGCATCTACAGCTACAAGTACTCTTAAACATACATAAAACATGGTTTTGTACCTTTATTTCTGATTTTTTGTACCAGAATTTGTATATTCCTTCAAGGGGGATATGTATATCTTTCTTTTCCTTCTCTTTTCCTTAACATATATATTAATATTTCTTTTATTCATTGAATTAGACACTATGAAGACTGACATAATTTAAAAACATTTCACAAGAGAACTAATAAATATAAACTTAAAACATCGAAAACCAATGGCGTTTGCAGAAAAATTAATGTTGCAATAAGTTGAAACACCACTCTGTTGCCTATTTATTTGAAACAACTTACAAATTATGTTATTACATAATTATTTTTAACAAACAATAAACAATTTACTGTACAAAATCCTAGCCAAATAGTATACCTAATATGACGTCATCGATAAAAATTTTGACAACGGATTGTCGAGAGTTTTTTTTAAATTATTCTGACCATTAACACTAAATTATTATCAAGCTCAAAGTACAACAAATCAAGTCTATTCAGAAATTTGTAAGAAGTATTCAAATGAAGAAAAAAGTTTTAAATTTCTAGGATTAAAAAACATGTCTGTTGTTACTCTAAGGTGGTGATAAAATAAGAAAACATTTGATTTTCTTAATATAAAATATTTCAATAGATTCATAGGAAAACTTGTAATATTTTTGTCCGTGAAAACATAAATAACGTTATAACGTTAAAATTTTGGCTTTTCAAAGGTCTTAATATTAAGACCTACCTTTTAATTTATTGAATATATACCTACTTACGTACAATGAAAATGAAAATGTTAATTTACGAGCGCTTCGATGGTGGAGACTGGATAATAGGGAGGTCGCAGCTCCTGGAGGCTTTCATGGGTCTGAACTCGTGAACATTCGGCCAGCAGGGGGATGGGTCCGAGGTTACAGTGGGGACGACCAAAGAAGTCTCCTGCAAACGTATCTCCTGCCTGTTAGAAGAGGGCCGAAGATGAGTCTGTGAACAAAAGGAGATACACATATTAAAATAAGAACGCGCAAGTTTAGCCACTTAAATGGTTACAACCACTGTAGCAAGATAAATTTGGCTCAATGTTTGCCTATAAATGCTTACTTAGGGCTTTAGTTTGGTTTTTATGGAAATCAAAGATGACTATTTACTATATGATATACTATTAGGTCGTTTGCAGTTCGACTATATTATTAAGCCCGGTAAATTATTATGCTTAGTACATGATAAATTTGAAGACAATCATTATAAATAGAGTCGACTCAAAGGTTTAACAAGATAATACGTGTCGATAAATCTTATAATATTATCAGTAGAACTAGATCACCAATTGAACCTTCGTGCTTCGCTATCAATCATTTCCTAATATAATTTTCATCGTCCTGATTTCTAACAACGTTTAGAAATATCACAATGTATTTTTATTTATATAGGATCTCATCATAGAAAACTAGAAAACCTAACTAACAAAACGAACACAGAGTTTTATTTACCAACCAAGTAAAATAAAATATATTCCTATTAATCAAATGAAATTAACTTAATATGAAAAATAAAGTTTGTATTTATTAAAAAAAGCCGGTAAAGACTGATGCGTAAAAAATATGTAAAAACAGATAAAATAAGTTATTGACCTCGTATGTGTCAGAGTTGGATTTTGCAAATTGAAAGCAGATTATAAGCTCTAGATAAAAAGCAATTCGACGAAAATTCATATAAAAGAATAATTGGAATGAGAAACGTATATTTTAGTACACTGGAGTTTTGAAGCTTATGCAGGATTAAATTACATTACATTTAATGACAATCTAAGAATAATTTTTAAAGAAGATCTCAAATTTTGTGGACATTTTTTACGTGCTAAAGTTTCAAAATTTTCTTCTATGTTAAATAATCGGCTGTCAACTAAAACAAAGTAAATGACAGCCAAAAATTCACATACAAAAGAAAGTTCACTTTTATCTACGTTTATGTATTATTCCAATACTCTCCATGATAAGAATAATAATTTCCAGTAATTATAGATTTTAAAATTGCGAGCGATATGTAAGCTTTTGAAAGTTATTTTATAAATGTAAAAATTTGTTTTCACTTAACTGATGTCGGTAAATGACTTTTTACGCACGCACAGATTAGGATGCGATTTAGCACAAACTCAGAATACGAATTAGAATATCACAATTTATTTTTTATTACTTATTGATAGACTTACATCAGGTGACGTCCACCAATACGGCGGCGGGGAGTATTGATGCTACAATATTTTTTTTTATAAACGTGTAGAAGAAGTTTTTTCGTAGAAGAAGCATGCTTTTATATGATATTATTCCCTAATCAATATGATCTTTTCCATTGTATAAAAATAGACTATTTTATATTCTGCTCTTTAATATTTACGATAACTCCGCTTTTATTAAAAACTAGCTTTTGCCGGCGGCTTCGCTCGCGGAAAATAAAGATAAAATTTCAAGTTGTTTTTTTATCACGTAAAGTAATATACATTGGACGTAAAAATAAACATCTTTAAAACATATAGGAAAAAAAGTCAAAATGAAAAACGCTACTGAATTAATATCAAAATATTCAACTTCGTGCTTATCTATTTAAAGCTAATGATTCCAACCTAATCTTAATTAACATAAGGGTTGTACTTGAAGATCAAGACTTGAACTACATTTAAGTTAAGTCAATTAATTTACTTCTCACAAAAAATCTAAACGCGTATTTATAATAAAATACTGTTAGCAGAGGTCAAACGACCGTTAGAGGAGGGGATGCTGATTGGTGGCGGGAGCGCGCCTTTATAAGCCCTAGCACGCTCATTCCGAGAAGAATTCGGTAGCATTCACTTGACAAGGGAAATCTATGCCCGTTTGAGAGTCAATTTGCCTTTTCTGATTTTTGTAGCCAATATTTTATTATTTAGAGATTTCGGTTCATTATGTTAAAATTGTTTATTGTAAAAGCATTCAACTATTTGAGATAAAATTTAAAAGTGCTGTTTAAATTAATTGTTTTATTTCAATCTATTTATTTATTTTATTTAACAGTTTTTGTACACACATATGAAAACAATATAAAATACCTAATCTACCCAATTTTTTGTTTTTTTTTTGCTTAGGTCAGAAGTGGGATTCGCGTCCTGTCCCGTTTTGCATCTAAAGAAAAGGCAGTTTGGTTTTTGCAAAACATTTCAAAACTAACGGTTTCTTTGTTGTCGTTTTCTTTTTGTTAGGCAAATATGGAGTGATTTATGTGCTAAAGTATACCTACCTACGTTGGAAAATTGTGGTGAGTACGTTCCAATTTATTTCAAGTGAAGAACAAGTGTATTTACGTGTGTGCAGTGCACGCTTATTGTTGAGTAGTTTCTTGTTTTTATGATTTGATGAGACCTAACGTTACTTCGTGCTTTGATGCTCAATAGCGTACGTTATTTATATTGCTATCCAATTAAGAAATTGGATTTTCTTGTTATTTTATTTTTTGCACACATTCGTGTAATTATATATTGCCTAATAATAGCCTCAAAAGTAGGAGTCGTTCTAGGAATCGTGCTTGGCGATTTAGGCACCGTATTTCGCGCAATTCACGTTCCAGAAGCCGTGATTCGCGTTCCGACTATCGCAATTTATAGTTTAATTTTAACCACAGACGACCTAGTTCATCTAGAAATGTATTAACTGAAACAATGCATCAAATCCTAGATCGTCTGACGTCACAGGAAGAACGGTAACGCCCATCGTCGCCGCGAAGATGCAAGCCGAGTGCAGGCGCGACTCTGAGGCCGTTAACCGCGAGTCCACGGCCGAACACCGTGACTCCACGGCGGAGAACTGCGAATCCGTGGCCGAGCATCACGAATCCGTGGCCGAGCATCGCGAGTCTGTAGCAAAGCGTCTCGAGTCTGTGTTCGCTGCTCCGTCGTCGCCGGGTCGTTCCGTGAGTGCTGCTACGGACCGCAACGTCAGCGCATCCGATCGTATCAACGACGCGATATGATCTATCAACACGACGGTGAGATCTAACCAGTCTTATTTCATTTCAAACTTTGATCCGAGTATCAACGACATAGACGCCTGGTGCGATGAAGTAGACCGTGCAAAGGTTTTAAACTACTGGAATGATAACGAATGTCTCTCTGTCTCGCATTGGGAACTGGCTAAAAAGTGATGCTCGGACCTGGCTGAATGAATGGTTCACTAATGGCCGTAGTTGGACTAATTTTAAGAAAGAGTTTAAGCCTTTGTGCTCTAAGTTTTTTTTTTTTTTTTTTTGCTGCCGAGGCACCCTCGCGGGAGGGAGGTGGAAGATGCGTCATGCATACCGCCCACAGGTAAATTCCTCTGCGGGGGGTTATGTGGGACTCACCAGAATGGCACCTACCCACTAAAAACCACCTGTTGGCTGTAGTTATTACCGTTAGCCTTCATCGGAAGCGACACCCGTCGGGAAGTTGGGCGCGCTGGCGGAGACCCGCTAGCGGGTCTTCCGCCTGTAGTGATAGTTGCACTGAAGGTGCTCAAAGGGACATGAGTTGGTGGCCGTTCTGGGCAGCCTCCGGTGAAGCCGGGGCTGGGCAGAGGTCGGCCGAAGCATGATTTAGGGATCAATTCATTTAAATGAACCTACAATGAATTGAGAAGGGAACTATGCTCCGCCAGAGCTAGCAAACGCTCTGTAGGAGTACGTGAAGCCCTAAGTTTACGGGCTAAGACTGCGATTTCACTAACATCGACATTTTTTAAAGTGTCGCAGACGATACGCATATCGTCTGCTACGGAGGATTGAGGAGTGGGTTTGAATGGGCGAGGAGCTGGGATGGGATTCGATGCGGGGCGCTGCCTCCAGTTTTCTGGGGCAGGCCTAGACTGTGTAGGCTTTGTAGCCGGAGGAACCCGGCTACGCAGCGGCGGAAAGTTTGCTTGAGAAAGGCGCGGGGCCTGTTTTGGTGCCGACCTCTTGGGATTGGAACGCATACAACGGGGTGCACGAGGGCAGCCCCTGTAATTTGCGGTGTGGCCGGACTGGCCAAAAAGCACGCAATCGGGAGGAGAGGGAGTTTCAGGAGTGCGATTGCACTCCTTAGTGAAGTGAAGGACCAGGCACTTGACGCACCTGGGCGGTGCGCGGCAGTTGGCCGCCGCGTGCCCGTACAACTGGCACCGATGGCACTGGCCGGGATGACCGCGGCGATGAGGCGCCTCGATCGAGATCCCAGAGAGGCCGCATATAGTGCTAACCCCTTTGAGGATCTCCCTGGACTTGGGGACGTTGGCGAGAACCACCAAAGCGAGAGGGTGTTGCCTCCCGTACTTGCTGTGCATTTTATGCACCGCGAGTGCCGGGAAGCCTTGGGATTGCAGATCCTCCAGGATAGCCTCGTTCGATAATTCGAAAGTGACTCCCCTGAGTACCGCTCTGATCTTACGCTCTTCTGACAGAGCATAAGTATGATAAGCATATTGCTTATCGGTGAGGAGCTTTGTTAAAGCACGAAAGTCGTCTATCGACGAGACTAAGATTTTAATAGATTCACCCGAGTTGGCTGCTCGGATGTAATGGATTTTGTGCTCATTGCACAATGTCGAAACCTCAGTCCATTTACCCTTTTCCCGAAGGAAAACGGGTGGTGGGACCTTGGCCTTGACAGAAGTTGGGGCCGGAGCGGGTGTTGAAGACACCGGGGCAGCTGGCGTTGAAGACGCCGCAGGGGGTGTAGGGACGGGCGTCGAGGGCGCCGGGTCTTGTTTCGAACGCTTCTTAGAGCGCTTCTTAACAAGCGTAAAAGAGGGAGACTCAGGGCCAGTTGGGGTGGCGTCCGAGGATGACTCGGTCGCGGGTGCGCGCTTGCGGCGCGGAGGGGCGTCTATTTCGCACTCCATGTCACTGGAGGAAGGGGACGCGGGAGGGCCTAAGACCAGAGCGGTCTGAGGGACGGAGGTGGCCTGAGGGGCCGGTGTGAACAGTGCCATGATTAGAGGGAGAAATGATTGCAGTGTGCGAATCATATGAGGGGGGCAGTGAGTGCCTTGGGCGTCGTAATCAGCGATCAGCTTATTCAGAAGCTCCTCAGGGCTTAGGGAAGCCATTGCGGAGGGGGTTGGGGAGGGACAACAATATATAAATATATATACTATGAACCTATCAACGATGACTAACTTCCTAAAAACCACCCTACACGCAGTAGGGCGGTTGAGGACGACGCGGATAACTTACTCGAACACGGAACTTGAAGTCCTGGAACGACGAAACCCCGTCGACGAAGCTCACGTTCCACGATGTACGGTTAAAACCCACTTTCCGACGTGAAAACGGCGTTAGAAACTTATTAGTACGGTTAACGAGCCACTGTCCGCCGTGAAAACGGCGTTAGAAACTTAATACGGTATACAACTATGAAATTATATATTACGACAACAACCAGTGAAATTTGCGTGCTCAATTAGCGCGGGGGCTAATAGAGCGGGAAGGCGTCTGCGATCGACGTGCGCTCGAGAACGCACGCAGACCGAGACTGGGGGTGTGCTCTAAGAAGCCGGACATTGCTTATATACTGTACGAGGTCATGAGCTCCAATTCTGATAAGTACCCGACATACGACAATTATGCTTGCCGGTCTTTACTAAGGTTGCGTATAGTTAGAGGGCTAAGTGATGAGTTTCCCTATTAAATTACCCTACAGCATTAAATAAAATAAACGCTCACCTAAAACAGGATTCACCACCAAACACAATAATCCAAGCTAATATATATAATCTAAGGTAACTCGAAAAATAAACTTTTATCTACGAACTGGCAAAACTTTCCTAAATGTTTTTAACAAAATTCTCTTTTAACTTGTCCAACAGTATTAAATAAAATAAATACTCACCCAAAGACAGGACCCACCTTCAAACACAACACTGTATTCTTATTTTAAACAATTGAAAAATTAAAACTTTAATTATGTACGAACCGGCAGAACTTTTGGATTACTTTCCGTTCCTGACAAACATCAAAAGATCGAATGCCCCCGAAACCGAAGCTGATAATCCAATGTCTGACTGACTGACTGCCTAACTGAAGAACCGACTCCCGAACGCGAATGGCTGACTATCCGACTCCCGAATTCTTAACTCTCTAAATAATGCCGAATGCCTGACTGTCTGATCGAATCCCAAGTGTGAATTTAACTGCCCCGCTCCCGAACGCGAATCGCTCACTATCCGACGATCGAATCCCGAATGCATAACCCTCTCTGACTCTTGAGTGTCCGACTGTCCCCTCTCCAGCCTACTTCGCCTTTTTATACCCAAACGAGAGAATTTTTTCTAACAGTGCACCACACACAACGCATTTGCGACTCTATACCCAACTAGCACATTAGTAATAATTGTAGCTAAGTTTATGACTCAAAGTTGTATATCGGTGCTATTTGGGTAAAAATTACAACTTCTTACTGCATAGGAGTGGTAAATATAAATAAAGTCTATAAAATGGACTATGGGTTCCAAATTTTCAATTATTACCACCTACAGTTTAAAGTTGTACCACTCTAAGCTACAGTGCGAGTGTGAATTGCTACTTTAAGTGGTAATTTATACCTGTAGTGCGTCTTATAGCTAAAAACGAGAAGCAATAACCACCATTACGCCCAACATTTCTAAAAGGAAGCAAAATCAACTCTTAAACCACTGGAATATCTAGAAGGATGATAAAATGAGCCTTAATGGCATGATTGGTTCTTATTATTTTCTTCTGAAGTTTTAGGGGATGGTTCCGTAGAAAGTTCAATATTTGTTATTGTGGAATTTACCCAAAGTTTAACTTGTGAAGGTTTACGATGTGTTAATTGCCTCCCTTTGTTATAAAAACAAAAGATATTACTACGGGATACATTAATATTTTATTGATATTATTATATTACTTTAATTATTCTAAATTCATTTTCATCTGATAATCAACATTTAGAACACAATTTGCTTTTTTTTAATTTGATATGCTTGTACCCTAATGACATGTTAGCCAAAATCAATATTTTACAATGCGCATTCAACTTTTGGAATCAATATGAAAATAAAAGTAATTAGAACTCTGAATAATTAGATTCATATAAATTGTTTTCTGATTGCTGAACGACAAAGGGAAATAAAATACATTTTTAACAGCTATCTGACTTTTATTTAAAATTAAATAATTAGGTTATTACTTTTACAAGGAAACAACTATATTTGTATAACGTTGATCTTAAATAACATTTCGCTTATAAAATTCTTATAAGAAAAGTGCTTTTGTGCCTTTTGGATTTTAACGAATTATTATATAATTTTCGGTGCTTGGCTCTATGACAGTGTTTGGTTTTCATGGCAAAGTATTGTATGCTGCATCTGTAGTTCCGTTCAATTACTGAAATGAAAATATAATTGTATTAAAATACATAATACTTAATCAATATTGAGTGTATTACATTATTTTTATCCAAAAAAAGGTTTTCGTATTGTCAATTGAGCCCTAAACTATTTTCCCTACTAAAACAAAAGAATCATATATAAAGTAAATAAAATTCACTCCTATAGCCCTTCTCTAGACCACTTAGTAATGAGAAAGGTGATTTTTAGCACTTTGAACAGCAAAACTTGAAGTAAGCGGGTGAAAATTATTACCTATAGTAACAAAACGATTCGCCATTTTTAATGGAATGTTTTTATGAAAATCTAACCTCTAATTTACATTATTTGTACTAAACATGTCTTTGTTATAACAAAAGAAGTGATTTTACAACTATACTACGTAAATTCACTATAAATGCTTGTTATACCAATTATATTCTTGGTCATTTTTATTAAAACTACTATAACCATATTTTATTTACACTGTTTTTTGTTGAAATTCTCATGAAATCAATATGGCGTGTAAATTTACTTAATAAACATATACGCATTTTGCAGTAAAGTTGAGATCCCACTTGATTTTTCAGTACAGATAAAGCAAATAGTTGAATAAAAGTATTTGGTACTTACAATTATGTTTAGTAAGTTGTCACTTAAAAACTGTCACACGCCATTAATATTCTCAACATTGCAACTACAGAAATGAAACATACGTATGAATGAACAAAATCTAATCGTTCACTCAACCGTTCAATCAACAGTTCAATCAAAGTGGCAAATCAGGGGTACAGGCGCTGCAATTTGCACCTTTAGTCACAATATGATACGCTCTAGACCTGCTACGCGATGTGCCCACTTAGGGCCATATCTGTTGCATAAGGGGTCTAGAGCAGGATATAGACCTTATCGTTAGCACCTTAAGTTGCAATATGATACGCTCTAAAGCTTATTGGCTACCATTTGTGCTAGTTGGGTACCCAATTATCAGAACTAAGTTTCAAGTGATATTTCAAGACAAAGTATAATGCATTCTTATAAAAGAATGGACCTTTAAACTATAATCTGTGTTTAGATGCGGAAGCATCCCTCAATTATTTTTTCTGTAAATAATGACTACCAATAAGACCGTATCTAACAATGGAGGAGAAACTTTAAGATAACAAAGTGGGTATCCCAAATTGCTATATCTTTTAACCTTTAAATAATATTTATTAGATGTATTTATATCAAATTAGTATGTAAATTCTGAGAAATATGTACCAACTCTAAATTGATATATACCCATTTTTATTCTTAGTAAGATAAATTAATTTAATTGAACATCGTTTTACGTGTAAATTTAATCAATAAAATGTGATAAGATCGCAAATAATTTTAAACTTCCTTTTCGTTAACTAATCTTTACTTCATTTATACATCAACAATTATGTATATCAAATGTACAGGTACGTAGTATGGCAATAGGTATTTTTTAGTATTTTTTGAAAATTAATATTGCCAAATCCTAATTCTATTTATATAATTATATTCCCATTTTATATACAAAGTTCGAGTTTGTTCCGTCACAGTGTACATTAAATGGAAAATATTATGAGAAGTTACTCGTGCTTCTGTTAATGAACGGAAATGAGACTCAGATCTATGTATATATCTACTCAGATATGAGTGGACAAATACAACATAATATAATAATTACTGTTTTGCCGGATGTGACGAAAATATCACAAATATACGAGAAAAATATAAGGCTTATTCCTAAACTTCAGAAATTCATTTTAATAACCATCATGTTCTAGCATAATGAAAAAACCAAAGGTAAATTTTTTTTTGCATTTTTCGGTTGCACCAAGAAAATCATTTATTTCATTTTTTGTTTAAACATAAGGACTTACAGTTTCCACCAAAGCAAGTTCATTTGTGGGCATTTTGCTTTTCGCATTGCGTGGTCCTGACTCAGCTGAAACAAAAAAAAAAACCTGTACAAAAATAGAGATTTCGACCGGGGCTTCACGTGCACCTTTGGGAATAGGACTGTTTTTCCGAATGTACCTAAAGGCACTCTATGACCTTTTATCTAACCCTGCTAAAGTGTACGCGAAATCTAATTATTAAACGTAAAGTAGTTTTAGCGTGAATGGGTTACAATGGAATACACAATATTAGTAAAGATAGTTGTGTAAGTTCCAAGAACTATATAATCAATTGACTTCATATATTTCCAAATACTCGTACATATCCACTAGATAAAAACGGCACAGAACAACAGTCGGTGAAAGCCACGAACACATTCAATAAACTAATAAGTACCAAATCAAATTCAAACAACTTCTTGATTATGATTGGCTCCTTAAATATATAAATAATAATAATAAAAAATCCCCAGACAAACACACTATATGGCCCCACAGTAAGCTGAGCTTGTGTTATAGATGACCATACAGAGATCTGGGTGGGAACTCAGAATAAACACATACTTATATAAATATACCTAACTAGGACCCGAAAAACAAACATCTGTTATCATCACACTAACGATTACCCCGACCAGGACTCGAACCTGGGACCTCTGGCGTATGAGGCCTCTAATATACAAAGTATCGCATTTAAGTAACATTACTACGTACCAACCAAAGCGACATCGTTTCATTACTCGTGAAACTCCATTCAGATATTGTAATTGCTTATATCTTCTTTAGGTCTTCAGAAAACATTAAGGTACAAACTTTAAAGTTATATGCATTTTTATCTAGATTACTTATGGTTGTGTTAAGAAAATAAACCCTCGTATTAAATAGACATTAAATAGACAACTAAACCACGCGATACCCTTATTAAAGAGGGCGAACAATAGCGCGAAGATTGTTGCGAACAATAGCGTTGGGATGTTATCTGTATATATGTATCTACAACGTGTAAATGAATTATACCGAATCGATCGCACCATGTTTTAATATAAGTTATATTTTTCCATATTTATTGGCCCGTATCTAAACTATTTATACTACAACATTTCGTGCGAGCGCCGGCCGCCCATAACTAGTTAGCATCGAACGAACTACACCGACCGACAAAACAATCCGGCACGCACCGAGTGATTACTGACCGCCATGCTAAAAATAAACTTTATTATCATGAAGTCAAAGGACAAGCCGCCCGCGCTCGCGCACTCCACGCCGAGCGCCTGAGTTTCGCACCTCCGAGAGCAAGTGACCTTTCGGTACACAAGTGTGCAATACACTGAAAAGTTTGGCAGTGCTACAATTTCGTGAGCAATTTGGCATTTCCGTCTCCAATGAGACAATGTTACCAACGACCCCTTTGACCTACGGATTCAATAAAAGATATTGGAGTATTTCTGTGAGCACCTAGAATCCAGTACACGTGTAGCTGCGAGAATCATCGGCTGTAGTAACGCCAGCGTTTGGAGAGCTTTACAAGACGACGGACAGCCCCCTTACCACTTTCGCCGCTGTCAAGAGTTGTACTCTCAGGATCTGGCTCCGCGTGTTGCATTCTGCGAGTGGTATTTAGCGAATGAACATAAGAACATTCATTTTACCGACGAGTGCACGTTTACACGCACCGGTAAGTTCAATCAACATAACAGGCAAATATGGAGTCATATTAACACGTACGCATCATTAGGAAATTCCTCCCAACATAGGTTTTCTTTAAATGTATAGGCAGGTGTTCTGGGACCATACATAGTCGGCCCCGTATTCTTAGAACGTTTGAATGGAGAAACTTACTTAAATTTCCTCAAAGAAACATTGAGTGAGTAACTAGACGACGCGCCTCTGTATCTGTTACGAGACTCAGGTCTCGTTTCAGCACGACGAAGCTTCAGCGGACTTCCAGTGAACAGTTCGCAGGTACCTTGACGCGGAATACGGGGAAAACTAGATCGGACGTGGTGGACCTGTTCAGTGGCCTGCCAGGTCGCCGGATCTAACTCAACTAGACTATTTTGTGTGGGGTAGAGTCAAAACAATTGTTTATGACGGTGGATATAGTGCCAGAAATGTTAGTTAATTACGCGAGGCCATTGAGAGTGCTTTTGAAATAGTGAAAAAAAAGCACTTCAGTGCTAAACAAACCAAAAAGACACCAAAGAAAGCGCGCGAGACTGTGCATGCAGCAAAGCGGTGGACATTTTGACACAACAACTTTAACCTAGCCGCTAAAAGTGGATTTCTAATAATTAATTTTGTAAGTAAGTAGTTATAAGTGTAAATAATTTGATCCAAAACTTTTAAATACGCCGACTTGTTTGTACTTGTAATATTCTTTTACAAGTTAAACGTTTGTTTCTTTACAAACGTACTACTTGGTCAAATTAACATGACACCTGTATAGCAGCCATAGCGTGCCTGCGCTTCAAAAATTTCGAGTTAAGTTATTTTGATACAATGCCGCGGCGGCAAGGACACCGCAGACCCCGCCGCGGCGCCGCTGCGCCGATACATAAGGCTCCCCTGAATTGGCGGCGGCAACGGCGGAGAGTCTGCATCGGGTGAAACACCTTTCTTTTGTTGTTATTGTTATTGGATTTTTTTTAATTCTCGTTATTATTGTTACATTTAGAGGTTTTCTTTAAACTGTTGGGTTTTTATTAACAAAATGGTTTGAAAAATGAGGAGTTTAAAGCTTGATGCGACTTAAGAAATAACAATTATGTAACCGATTTAATTTTTTAAATTAAAAAAAATTTATATCACTTTTAACAGTAAAAATTATAATTTTCGTAATTAAAATAAAAAGTTACTAAAAACCTTTTTAGCACACTCAACAAGCGTCATTTGAACCAGGGGTAATGCTTAATAAGACCAAGTTTCCAGTACCTAATCATTTAAGTCGATATTATGTGACATACCATTACAAATATATTGCAAGTTCAAAGCCTGGAAAAGCGTGATGGAAAGTTTTGAAATTATTTTTTCGGGCCATAGGTAAGCCAAGGTTTAGTTCCTACAGTTCGGTCAAAATAACTTGGCCGGTGTAAAGTGAACGTCTGTCAAACTGCTGAATAGTAGTCAGCTGACGGGCGCAGCGCTGTGCCTACTGCCGTAATAACTTTTAAAATATCATTTATTTCGACGCCATTTTTATTTTAATCATTTAATTACTTATTTTTTAAATGGGGTGTAATAGGTTGTGGGTTAATTCATTTACAAGTTGTATATGCAAATCTTTTACAAATAGTGATTTAATAACAAATTTTAAATTGTGGGCGGCGATAGAAAAAAGATATCGAATAACTAAAATAACAGAATGAATAATTTTAATACTATTCGACAAAATTTGAAAAAACAACCATATGTTGTTTTCTAGAATAATAATAATAAATAATCCCCAATCACACCAACTGTATAGCCAAGAATGCTTTGTTCATAAAGAAAATAATATACGTTGGTCACTCAGAAAGTTTAGAGAAAAAAAATTTAAATGTTTAGCATTAGGTATTACGTAGAGTACCACTCTGGATTGATGATATTTGTTATGTGCTTGTGATGTTAGAGCTATTAGTACAAAATATCCCGTTAAGGAGAAGAAACTGCCGATCTATATTTTTCCAGCGCTTCTCAATCGTTTCACTTTCATAGGCGTTGGTTCGTTTTTAAACATCTATACTGTTGACTGGCACATTGTTTCTAGATCATATTGATAAATCCAAGATTCGTCACTTATAATGATATCGTAAGCACGGCGGGAAGAACCTGCTTTGAATTTTCCATTTATATAATAACAACATTCCATGCGCGCCTGCTTCGAGCAACAGTGATACCCAGCGCGAAACAATCCTCCTTACGCTAAGGTGGTTGTTAATCATATTATTATACAGTCTTCGTGAACAGACTTCCCGATCCAAACTGCAGATCGTGCTGAATCTTCCGGTATGTGATTCACTAGTTTCCTAGACGGTTGCTTTAGAAAGCGCCTTCTCATAAAAGGTAATTGAAGTTGAATAAACGATACATCAGGTTTCAGGTTTCAAGTTGGACTTAAGTCGTAAAAAAACATTGCACGAAAATGTTCCCGAAGCAGATTCATTTTTTATGACAACAAGTTTCAAAATACTGATAAAATAATTTTGAGAGAATAAATATTTTGGAACTGTTATATTATTACTTTCAAATAATCGAATTTTCAAAATAAATTATAACATACTTAAAAACTTTTTTTCGGAAAAGTTTCCAACTTATTATTAATAAAATTGGCCCATGAAAAAGTTTTTTAGCTCATGCTGAATTGAAAATATCTCCAGGCAATGGTAGTAAAACTAAGTAAGGTTAGAGACATTTGACCCTTATGATGTTTTTATTGATTGATGATATAAAAATACAGTTTATTGAATTTAAGGAAAATTTTTAGTTATCTTAAAATATAGTTTTTTTGTTATTAAAGTAATGTTTTCACAGTGTAAATCTTGCAACCTACAGAATTTAGAGTACTTTCCCTCCATGCAAAACTCCACCATTAGCAATGCATATAGAATTTTCATATTACCTGGTTTTTCTTTAGACTTTCCAAAGCAAAAAAGTCTTTTCATGGTCTTCTTAATAGATTTCCAATTTAAAGTGTATGAACCATACACAAGTGGATCCATGCAAGAGTTAGAGACGGCCATAATGAAGAATAGATCCTGAACCCGTTGCGGCACATCCTTGGCAGACTGGCGGTCGAACATATACCTGGTAAGAATAAAAATTTGGAACCCCTTAAACAGAATTTACAAAGGAGCAAAAAGGCAATAGAAAGGAACAAATTCATTTTTGCATTTATTTAGAATTCTGTCTCTTCCATCGACAGATAAGCCGAACAATTAAAATAATGAGAGAATTTTCGGATGGGTTCCCAATAGTATATTATGCAACTAGTGAATAAAGGACGGATTTAAAGCGAGGGCCGTAGATGAGTCACGAGCAAGTGAAGGATTCTAACGATTGAATCACGAGCGACGCGAGTGATTCATGGCCCTCGATATAAATTCGTACTTTATTCAGGAGTCGCATACTATACTTTATACCATGACTACGAGAAAAAGACATAATTTAAGCGAAAATAGAAATTTAATCAGGAAATAATAAATGTTACATTAATTGAAATGGACATTAAAATTAGAGCAATGACTGAAATTAAGCGTAATTTTCTTATTATTATCATTAGGGTGGTCAACTTGTGAAACAATATTTATTTCTTGTCGATGGTCAGAACTTTCTGCTGGAGGAAACTCTGGGGCATCTTTGGACGTTGAAGGGCGTGGAGTCCATGGGTCTTCAGGTTTCTTTAGGTTTATGCTGCTTGCTATCTGATTTATTTTCAATACAATCTTCGATATAACCCTCTGCCACGGTAGTGGACTTCCATCCACCATGTCGCTTTAATTCCGTCATATCTGCACCAGTGTTTGCTAATAATGTGGCAGAAGTCCTTCGGATAGAATGTCCTGTATACATCTCGGGATTTGGTAGCTTTAAAAATGTTGCAATGTCTTTTAGCATGGAACCAATTTTATTTATTCCGATCGGATTTTTTGTACATTTATTTTTAGAATAGAACAAAAAGAATCTATTATTGTTTGTATTCGGAGGACGAAAACTTTGATACTTTTCTACGATTTTCATGTAATCATCTCTGACTACGAAGGTTCGGTCGATTTTCGTTTTTGTATCCTTTAAAGTAATCAGTAAAGCAGTGTCAGAAATCGTTTGCACGTCATCCACTGTCAGTTTAACAAGCTCATTTGAACGACAGGCTCCACTAATGCCGAGAATTAACGCAACCTGCAAACAAAAATAGAAAAACTGTTACAAAATTGATGTTGATAGGTTTACAATTAAATAGTTCAAAATACCTACTTGTATTAAGCAAGATATGTTGAAGATTACTTACTTTTACTGCCAAAAAATGCGAGTCTGGCGCTTCATTCAAAAAGCGTTCAACATTTTGAGCGGTAAAAACCAGGGATTTTTTTAGGTTTATAGCCTTCTGATAGCCTTTTAAGGTAGGCTTGCAAGTTAGAATATTTTTTTATATCAATGTTATGCCTTGTTTTTACAGTACACCGCAACATAGAATATATACTCCATAATGTCGATGACTTCCTTTTCTTCGACAGTTCATTAAAATAAGTTAAGAAAACTGACTCAGAAAATGTGCCCGAAGCTTGATTTTCATTTTTCCATTTACAAAACTCATCGTAGGTTTTGATGTAAACCAGCCGTGATTTGTTGGGTAGCAAGTTTTCTACAATATCGGCCGCATTCTCTTTCATAAATTCAGGTGTTAACACAATAACTTCTTCGTCACTTGAATGCATAACCGATTTATTATAATTCAATCGATTTATTATAATTCAATCGATTTATTATAAAGTAACACTAAACTTTGTGTCCGTACAATTCACAGTAAGTATTTGAAATGGCGCCAATTCACTATTTTTTTTTTCTATAATGGCAGCAAAGAACACAAAACAGTTTTTAATCTAATGCCAAACTCCTTGTCGCAAATATCGACCAATCAAATCTCAAGGATTTTTTTGCACCAAAGAGTTTGAATTTCGAATCTTAGCGCAGAGTTTGTGTAAGCATTGAAATGGAGATCGGATATATTTTGTGTTCCAAATTCAAACACCAAAACAGTGATTAAAAACAAAACAGTGAAGCCTTTTTATTCACTGTTTTGCGTGAATAAAATAAGCTTTTTAGAGTAGGTATGGTATAAATATAATTTATTTATTTTATATTATTTTGCGTATTGTGTTTCTTGATCTGATAATGAGTTATTTCTAATATATTAGAATAATTCGAAAGTAAGAAGCATAATTAATGTGCACTAAGTGGTTCAGGTCATTTGTGAGCGCGTCAATATGTGTGCCTTACTCTGTATATGCACTAACTGTTTGTGCGTGACAAAAATGTACTGATTGTACCTGCACACCAAAGTGACGAGAACATGGTTAACAAAATGACGGATGCCGCACGAAATAAAGTTTCATATTCACAATCACACGTACACCTAGAATCGCGCGCATAAATTACTTATACCATCTATGTATGTATGTGTACTAATGTATAAGACAAAACGACCACGAGTACGAGTATATTATCAGTTGAAAGATCTACAAAGCGTCTCCATGGATCACAACTACATATTACGAAAACCTTTTCTAATAATACTTTTTTGTAATATAATATATTACTGAACGTGCCAACGACATTATGTATAATGAGTCCTTAAAGCATTAAATTATGATTCAATTTCTCAAGTATGTACTAGAAAGATTTTAAATCGAATCATTGCTTGTGATGAAAAGTGGATCCTGTACGACAATCGAAAACGCTCATCGCAATGGTTGAACCCTGGCGAACCAGCCAAATTCTGCCCCAAGCGAAAATTGATTCCAAAAAAGTTACTTGTGAGCATTTGGTGGACTAGTGCCAGTGTCGTTCACTACAGTTTTCTTAAATCTGGCCAGATGATTACGGCAAATGTCTATTGTAAGCAACTGCAAACCATAATGAAATAAATAAAGCCGCTGAACAACCGAGGCTGGTCAATCGCTCTAGGCCACTGTTGCTTCAGAACAACGCTAGACCACACACTGCACAACGGACGGCTACCAAATTAGAGGAGCTTTCATTTGAATGTCTAAGACATCCGCCGTACGCCCCGGACCTTGCTCCAACAGATTACCATTTTTTTCGAAATTTGGATAAGTTGTTGCAAGGAAAAAAATCCAACTCTGAAAGAAACCCGTCCAAACGGAATCCTATGTGATGGCAAAAGTACCTAGATAGCAATGGTACATACTTTGATTTAATAAATATATTATAGTTTTTAAGTAAATTAAGATCCTCATTTACAAAAAGACAGTTTCATATGTAATGATATATTAAGGTCATCTTAACTTTAATCTTAAAGCTCCAGTATGTCACTTGTACATTTGTCCGCGGTCAGCGTCACTTCGGGTTCGACTTACTATATTTTAATTGTAGAACTGGTTATTTATTTCTACTTTCACTAGGAATGTTTATGATAAACTTATTGTTAATTTCCATTGACCAAGCGGACGAAGCCAAGGGTAACAGCTAGTGAATATATAAATGTCAAAAATAAAAATTTACTCATTGTAGAGATTAAACTGAGGACCAAAACTCGAGCAGTTTCAAAGTATGGACCCAAAGTAAGCAGAGCTTGTGTAATGTATGACAGTACTGGAGGGGAACCCAGAAATATAATAATCATAAATAAATATCAACAATCAAGACCAGTGAACAAACATCTATATTCATCACACAAATGAATGTCCCGGCCAATACTCGAACCTGGGACCTTCGTATAAGGCAGGGCTACTAACCAAGACATTACTCAGTCTAGTTGATCAAAAGCAAATTTTTTATGTTGCATCTACTAATGACTTTGCTGAAGGTTTGAATTATTTGCAAATTTATATTTCTTTTCGTATATAATATGGTACCACAAACGTATAGATACATCGTTAATTCTACTACAAGTATAAAACGAAACCCTAAGTAATTATAATATATAGTATAACGCATTACCTTTTGCGCTTAGTATTAACATAATTTGGTTTCTCTTTCTAATTCTGTAAATAATGACGTGCCACGATTTAAATGGTTTATTTATCTAAGTGTAAATGTTACAAAATCACCTAGTGTGTTCGAGCAGTGTTCTTGCAGATGAATAATCTATCAAATTTTATCAAAGAGTTTTAAAACTACCCACGTCCGGTTGGTGTATTCCCCGTTACGAACTTTGTGTGATTATATCATATTGAACAGTTTGTTTTCTCGTTAGTGGTTTGTAAATCTTAGAGAAATAAAGATCTTAACCCATTAAATATAAGATAATAAGAAACTGTAGATACTATAACGGTCACTGTTTTGTGGGAAAGCAAAACTAAGATAATTGCCGGAGTTGACTTTAGTTACACTGCGAGCAAGTTCTTTATCCTACCCATAACAGTATTTGACAATATCACAGTGACAAATTAGATCGTACTTAGTCTTGGCAGACACATCCGTGTCTCCATGACTTTTTTTTTGTTCCCCTCCACGGGAAGGGCAGGAGGATAACAAATGCTCTGACTCATACTCTGGCGCGCGCGATCCAGAGTTATGTGGGGCTCGTCCCGACGCCTACCAGAACCACTACCCACTAAAAACCCCCTGTCGGCTCGTGCATTTTGCCACTTAGCCTTCATCTGAGCGACGGCCAATTGGAGAAAGAGGCCGCGCTAGCGGGGCCCAGAAGGGGTCACCCGCTGGGATTTACATAGCACTGAAGGTGCTCAAAGCACTGAAGGTGAATACATAGCACTGAAGGTGCTCAAAATGAAAAGTAAATAATTAAAAACATTGAAAAATAAAATTGCATTAATTCGGATTTACGTTAGAATTAGAATTTGCGGCCTGAAGTGCTTCGAGATCTAAAGTTAATTGCGTGGGTTCGCCAGTGTGCGCATTTCTCGGTCTAGCGACTTTGAGTTTCGAATCTAAGACAGGAGCAGTATATGAGACTGAATGTCGAACTAGAGGATTGGGATGGGTTTCGGCGCGTTTGAAGAACGATTCTGAGAGTGTTTTTAGGTGCTGTTGCACTGTAGGTAGTCGAGATTTCTGTGCAGGTCCGCGTTGCACACGTACCAAGGTAGAAGAGATTTTGAACTACCTGCAGTTTGTGCAGGACGGAGGGTTTAGCGTGGGCAAAGACTGGCGAGGCATATGTCATGACTGGTCTAACGCAGACCTTATCAAGCGTACGTTTGTTTCTGAAGGACATTTTACTTTTTCTATCTAACATGCTTTAAAGGCGGCCGAGGTAAAAACGTGCGAGTTTTGTTACTCTATCGACGTGAGGGTTGAAAGAAAGCGTCTGGTCTAAGGTGACGCCTAAATATTTGGTAGTGCGCTTCCAGGGGATGGGAGTGCCTTGCATTCTAACGTGGAGATTGTCGGCGATACGACTGCGTTTGTAGTCGAAGTAAACCGCAGAGCTCTTCTCTGGGTTCACGTCGATACGCCATTTTTGAAACCATGCACCAAGGGCATTTACAGCCTTTTGGAGTCTGGTGGTGAGACCCGGGACTCTGCGGCCTTTGGTGTAAAGGGCAGTGTCGTCGGCAAAGAGGGCGAGTTCGACGCCTTTCGACGGGATGGGGATATCATTAGTGTACACGGTGTACAATAGAGGAGCGAGGACTGAGCCTTGAGGGACTCCAGCCTTTATGAGACGGGGCGCGGAAAGCGTGCCTTCGTGTTTAAATCGAAACGTACGGTCTTTAAGAAACGACGAGATTATTCTAATTCGCGGGTAGAAGCCTTCGAGTATGTACTCAACGATTCGATGGACTTGCTGAGAGCAGGAGTGCTTAGCGCGAAAGCCGAACTGATGGGAATAATGAGAGGATCGCCATCCGTTGGAAACAGATGGTTCCGCATTCGAGAGAGTATGACTCTCTCGAGAAGTTTAGACATAGCCTTGAGGAGGCTGATGGGTCTGTGGTTAGCCAGAATATTCAGAGGTTTACCCGGCTTGGGAATGCCTATGACTGTCGCTTCTTTCCAAGCTTTTGGAAAGTAGCTAAGGTCGAAGCAGGCGTTGAAAATGATAGCTAACAAGGTAAGCACCTGTTGAGGCAGGTGCTTAAGTGCGTGGTTGGAAATACCATCCGCACCCGGAGCCTTTCTTGACTTTTGACTTTTGATGTGAAGCGAGATTTCATCATTAGAGACTGTGACGGGGTCGTCGGTGATGGGGAGAGAGTTTCTACGGAGGACTTCGGCCTCCACCGCTTTGATGTGATTGGGATTCGCGGGTTGCGTGCTGGGCGAGCATTGAGACGCGACGCTGTCAGCGAAGCATTCGGCTTTCTCTTCGTCTTCGAAGGCGATAGAGCCATCGGGACGAGTGAGAGGAGGGTCGTGAGAGGCGGCGTCTACGCGTAATGCTCGGGCCATACTATAATACGCTTGGTGGGACAAGGAGATATTCGTCTCCATTCAGATCCATAGGGTTCGTTCATCTGAGCGTCTCGGAGTTCCGCGAGGCAAGATCTAACTTTGCGTTGTAGCTGATTCGCAGCTGTTCTATAGGCGGGCGTGGGATATTTCTTGGCTCTCCGGAGAGCCGCGTTCTTAGCTTTAATAAGATTGCTAACGGCTAAGGGAAGCGTGGGTTTGCCTTGCAACCTTTTCGTTTTCACTGATGGCTGAGTTGATAGCATCAGTGAGAGAATTTACTAATGAATCTATTTTATCCGGGCTATCTAATTGATCAGGCGAGATCGCGAGCGGAGAGTTCGGGGCCTCTAAGGCTGAAACTATCGTATTTTTAAAACCTTTCCAGTTGGTAAAGGTTTTAGGAGAAGTGGCGTTATCGTTAGGCGGTCCTAGCACGAGGGAGAAGGGGTGGTGGTCAGAACCTAGGTCATCGAGCGGTTCGATAGACCTGAGATCGAGGTTGATTTGCTTGACAATTGCAAAGTCGAGGATGTCCGGAGAGTGGTTCGGGTTGTCGGGATAGTGAGTGGGAGTGATGGGAGAGATGACGTCTAAGTCGAGTGAGTTGGTGATGTCGAGGAGAGCGATACCGCTGGTGTTGGTTGATAGACACGTCCAGTCAGTATGTTTGGAGTTAAAGTCTCCGAACATAATGACTGAACGGCCGAGGGCGAGAATGGTCTCAAAGTCGCTGCGGATGGGTCTGGTGCCACTGGGTATGTAGACTGAAGCTATGATGATGGTCGGATGACCAGTCATAGCCAATCTACACACAGTGGCTTCCATGTTGAGGAGAGGAGGGAGAGTACAGCAATGGAATCCTCTTTTGTAGTATATAGCAGTGCCGCTGAAACCGTCGGAGTTGGGCCTATCATTACGAGTAAACGCATACTTGGGAATCGCGAATCCCCTGGAGTGGTTAGGAGTGAGCCATGTCTCTTGAAGAAGCAATAAGTCTGGCTCGTTGTTCTGAAGGAACAGTTTGAGCTCAGAAAGATTGGTGCTAAGGCTACGAACGTTAAAGGAAATTAGGGATAAGCCCTTGGGTTTGATACGACCGGATGCGGGATTTGCGGGTCTAGACATTATATTTACTTATTTAACGAATTTATATAAAAAAAATAAAAGTTAAAATGTATAACGAGCTTAGTAACGAGTGATGCTCAGCTAACGCAAATAAACGCTCTTGAGGAGAGCGGGCAGCTCGCAGTTTGCGTGCGAGTACGGAAATTTTCTTAATGTCGACGTTTTGAATGACGTCGAACACGGTCTTCATGTCCTCAGCCAACGACGACTGAGGTGAAGATGACGGAGCGGGACGCGGGTCTACGGGAGCTACGGGAGCTGGGGTAGGATGGGAAGGTGCAGGTGGAGCGGCCGGACACTGCCTCCAGGACAGAGCCGGAGTAGGCGTCGGCAGAACGGGCTTTGCTTCCGGGGGACCCCGGTTGTGCAGCGGTGGGAAGTTTGCAGGAGTGAGCGGCGGCGCCGGTCTAGGCGCGGCCCTCTTAGCGGTGGAGCGCGGAGCGCGCGGACAGCCCCTGTAGTTTGCAGTGTGGCCGGACTGGCCGCACAGCACACAGGCAGGGGGGAAATTGGATTCGGGAGTGCGACTGCACTCCTTGGTAATATGTGGGTCCAGGCACTTCAAGCACCTGGGGGGAGCTGAGCAGTTAGCCGCTGCGTGGCCATAGAGCTGGCAGCGGTGGCACTGCCCAGGGTGGCCGCGGGGGTTGGGACACTCGACGGAGATATTCGAAAGTCCGCAGATTGTGCGAGCCTCTCTGAAGATTTCCCTCGAGTTGGGAGTATTGGATAGAATAACTAATGCTAGTGGAAAACGCCTACCGCGGTTCGAGTGCATCTTGTGCACTGCTTCAGCCGCGAAGCCCTCGGACTTAAGGTCCTTTAGGATTTCATCGTTCGCGAGCTCAAACGGGATACCCCGTAATACTGCGCGGATCTTACGCTCCTCCGGGAGGGTGTAGGTGTGGTACGCGATTTGTTTTAGTAGTTTAAGTAACCTAGTGAACGCGCGAAAGTCGTCGATGGTCGCGACCTGGATTTTAATTGAATCGCCTGCGTTGGTTGCTTTGATTTAGTTAATTTTTTGCTCTTTGCAAAGATTAGATACCGCGGTCCATCGCGATTTTTCGCGGAGTAAGACGGGCGGAGGGAGCTGAGGCTTCAGTGGGACGGGAGCGCAGCGCGTCGCTGGCTTCGATAGGACCGACGGAGACGCGGTTACTTCGAGCGACGTTAAAGCGGGGGCGGGTGTTGAAGACACCGGGGATGGCTCAGGTAATGAGGATACCGAGGCTTTCTTCGAGCGCTTCTTGGAGCGTTTGGAGACTAACTGGAACGCGGGCTCAGGAGAGCCTGTTAAGGTGACGGCATCTGACGACGCATCAGACGTGGGTTCGGAGTTGCTCCCGGGAGCGGTACACTTGCGACGCGGCGCACGAGAGGATGTGACCGATTCACAGTCCATCTCGGACGGGATGGGAGACGCGGGAGAGCTGTAGGCCTGAGGGGTCTGGACGTTGGAGGCCTGAAGGACCGGGGTTGAGGTCTGAGGGGCTGGGGACGCGATAGTTGCCTGTAAGGCCTGCGTTAGTACGTCATCGGATATGTTGGCGCCGGACGCAACGAGCGCCTGGGCGAACGCCCTAGCAAATTTTACCAAGCTGGTCCATTGGAGGGCTTGGAACTACAATATGTAATTTATAAATATATAATAATGCCTAGGTACCCTAACAAACCTAGCACCTAAACCACCCTACCCGCGGTAGGGGGGCTGGGGACGACGCGAAGTGGTGCCCCTTTCAAATTCAAATTCAAATTCAAATATTTATTTCTCAACATTGACAATTACTTGTTCTTATTGACGTCAAATAAAACATGATTCTACCACCAGTTCGAAAAAAAAAACCTTCGTGAAGAAGAACTGGCAAGAAACTTCACGGGTATATTTTTTTTTTTCAAAATAAATTTACAGAGTCTCATTATGTCTATACAAAATTATTCTTTTCTGCATCTGTTAGCTCGGCAAGTCTCCCTCCCCCCAAGTATCCAAACGACGAACACCCTAATTCGGAAGACACTGTACCGTCACCGGGAAAGGCCCAAGTGCAATGGGATCGGGTCAGCCGGTTTCTCCCTAGCCTGAAGGACCTTGGAAGCGCACCAGGGCAACGCTGTCAGGCTTAGTTAAGTATCCACCTGATCAAACGCGAGTCTACTAGGGAGTGTGTTGCCAATAAATTGACAAAAAAACCGGCCGTAGACCTGACGAGGTTGGGTTGCACTGAAAGTGCGGGATTGACTACGTTACGACCGGCCAAAGCCGGCCGCAGAGCGAGTCTCTAACTATCGTAACAAGCGCCCACCGTCAAGTACGTAGCCAGAAAAACAGCCCGAGCCTTGCGAACTACTATCGAATTTAATCGACCGTAGTAAGCTCAGCTCTGTTGTTGCTGCGAGACTGACTTAGTTGCAGCCGATCGAAACCGGCCACAGCGTAAGTCCTACAGAGGCTTGTCTCAAGTCGTCGAGGACGAAGCGAGATTTGTACGAATCTCAGCGTATGAGTATTGCTACGAGTTGTCGTCGTGAGACGACAATCGTGACTCAACAGCTGGTGCGACCGCGAACAAGTACGAGCGGGGCCGGACGCAGAACGGATCTGAGAGTGGCGTTTGAGTATTGCTACGAAAGAAGTCGTGAGACAACAATCGTGACTCGGCCGAACGGGTCCGGATGCAGACCGGGTCTCGTCTCCATGACCTCCAAAAGCTTCTGTTTATTTTGAATTTAATGCATTTTCAGCACTTGATGCACTCTGCTAAACAAAACCTTGTAGTTGTATCTTGATTGACATAAATATTATAGATAATGTAGCTAAGTCTCGTAGCGTAGGTCTGTGCCTTATATTCTTACTAGCCCTCTTTATCGATATGAATTTAGCGAAAGAAAATTGATGGTGTAGCACAATTATAGATTGTGCGAAAATGCGATCAACTTTCAGACAATTAGTTTATAGCCAATAAAATAAAAAAGGATCTGTCGATAATCAATAACGGGTAATCAATATTGAGTGAGAGAGTGCTTAAGCAAATAATACAAAAATAACAAAAAACATTGCAGTAGTCATCAAAATGCCGCGTCGCCCCAGCTACCAGCGTCCACGCGGCATCCCTATATCGGTAACTAGTTGTGCGGTACTCTCACAAATCTTTCACATAATAATTTATGATTCAGTTCGCCGTTTGTAATGGCTCAAGTCTAGGCAAAAATGCAGTAAAAGGATTTCATAATCATAATAAAAACACGTAATTATTGTTTTTTTTAACTATACAATTGCTAATATGTTTAGAAGAGCTTCCTGAGAAGGGTCAAAATCAATACAACACCTATGTATCCATAATACTTGGGATACGTTTGAATAATGTATTAAAATGTAATGCTGTTTTTAATGAACAACTCTCTTTTCTGAGTATATACGGTTGAAAAAAAAATACATATACTACTTACAAAAGCAGCTCAATATCACAAAAATTAAGGGCAAAAAAAGGGTAAAAACTGAGTTTTTTTACGGATAATGTGCATAATCTATGCTATAGAATGGTATCCTTATACATTTAATATTCAGATATAGAGCTGACTTTGTATTCAATATAAATATTATTTTACAAAATCAAATATAATTTTAAAAATTATAGTAAAATAAATGCTAAATAAATTGAAAACTTTTTTTACCGGTTTTTACTACTTTATGCTTTATACTTTTTACAACGTTGTATATTTTGCCAATAAAGCAAACAAAATTGAAAAAAGTTTGTAGACTTTGCCACTATGGATTCCTACACAGTACATTAATAGTCATTGTAACTAACTGTATCATCAGTACTCGATTCTTGAAATAGCAAAAGTTTTAACGTCCCTGCTGGTGACACAACATAAACCAGTCTTTACGTACTGTAAGTTCGGTGAAATTTTCAAAGTCACCAAAGTACGTACTCGTTAAGTTACTAATTGTACGTAGATATACTCGTAGCAAAAGTAATAAATGTTGATAGTTCCGAAAAGTTTCAAATTGGTAAATTTTTTCGGTACCTAAAATAAATTTCGGATAAATAAGTCATATAGATAATGTAACGAAAAATATTTATGAGGTTTTTATACGTAAAAATTGTATCAGTAACTCACACGATTCTGAAATTAAAATTATCCTCAAATAATAGGATAGGAGAAGAATACTCAAATAACGGAGAACTTACCAGAGAGTCATGGTGGCGTATGGCAGCCAGCAGAATGCAAAAACTGTAACTATGGACACAGTCATCCGAAGAGTCCTTCTCCTTGCACGAGCTAACGGTCTTTGGTCTGACCGACGAAGATAAATCCTGGTGTGGTCCGATTGTACACATTTATCTGCAACAAATTCAATTCTATTTATACGGAAATCAAGACGTGACAACTTAATCTTTTAGTATTTTAATGAATTGGGTACAGGAAAATAGGACAGAGCTGCAGAGGGGCATCGTAGGGGAGGTGTAGCCATTTATTTACGCAGTGATATCCCTTTTAAAACAGTTTCTGAATCGCCATCTACATCAAATACTGCAGAGTACATGTTTATTGAAGTGGAGCTCCCTAAAATAAGGTTTTAATTGGAGTTCTGTATAGCCCTCCATGCATACAAATTATTTTGGTTCCTGTTCGCGCCATATACATTTCTACGCGCGTTAAAAATATTGACTCTCGCGCTTCAGTTAGGGAAACTACCCCACACGCACCTAAAACTAGGAAAAACATACTGTAAGCAGTAAATCAACGCCCGCTACCATGCTTGGACGTATGTTTGCCTTTACGTCGTTGAAGTCTGCTGCGGCTCTTGTGGATTCTTGGTGATCAATTTGTGCCTGTGAACATTGTGATGGCGTGCATACGCCTAGTGATCTTATCAACCTGGAATTTTCTACTCTGCTGCTGGTAAATCGAAGAAGGAAGCAAGGTGCGTGCTATTTATTTCCGCCATTCATACCGCTGTTTTACCTTATTACCTTATCCTATGAAATACTGTCAATCGAAGATATTTAACATTGACCTAAAGTACCACGTATATATTTATCCGAGTCAGAACCACCGAGTGGCGGATTCACCGTCTGTGGTACACTAAAACTTACTAAAACGAAAAGACAAAGATATTGAGCGTGGAAATACAGTAAAAAATTAAGGCATTTTCATAGACGAGAGTCTTAAGACTATGTTTAGGAATGTGTTGGACTGTCCCGCGGTGTATGGCCCCCGTGTTCTAGAAATATCCTAGCGGTTGATTCAACGAGTGCAAAACGGTTGTGCATGGTGCACTGCTTCAAGATCCCCCCCATCACTATGTCACTGTTTTCATTAAGAACAGTAAAATCCTTAATATGAAAGGGCGTCGAAAGCTTCATCTGTCAACATCAATCCGTTTATTTGAGTTTTTCAACAATAATTGGAAGTTATTTTCATAGTTATGTTGCGATCTTATATTATATTATAGATATTAGATAATTTAATATCGTAAAATTAACATACCTGTCTTTTCTTTGGAATTTTTCGATATTTCATAGAAGATATAGGTATAGCACCCGCTGATGATCATCAAGGGTAGAAAGTACATGGCGACGAGACAGAACACGTTGTAAACTAGCTCGTGACTGCGGTTTTCGAAGGCTCCGAAGGACACGCACTGATTGAAGTCCGGGACATACGGGTGCTGCATCAGTCTGAACACTGCGCTCTGCAACAACGTATTAAAAACGTACGCAGCACTTCCCAATGAGATTTTTTTTTAAAAATGCGTAATGTCGGTGCTTACTTACTTCATTGCTATTAATGTAATAATCATAGATACATTTTTTAACGAATGTCCAAAAAAAAGACACGAGGGGAAAATGTCTCTGAGGTTTTATTTAGATTTGTAATATTTTTTATAATTGTTGGTACTCTAAATCTTTCTTGAACCGTTTTCGATTAACCATTTGCGATTTAAATCAGCGTAATCTACTAAACGCGTCTAATCAACCAAAGTTTACAAACTAAGTATTTATTTGTGAGTAGTTATTCCAAAATTCCCAATTAAAGATCTTTGCCCATTGTGAATATACAAATGATATTAAGAGTGAAGGTGCACACTGAAGAAAAGAAGCGAACTATATTTAAAATATTTTTAAAGTTAACTTGGGATGCGATCATATCTGGCGGGCAATGTTAAATTAACTTTTTCTAGAGTTTCCATACAAAAATATTTTATGGATATTGGTGTTGGAAATTTTCACTTTTATTATTATTATTCTAAAAATAAATACTCATGTTTCTAATTAAACGAATTAAGATCAATAATAAATAAAAAGAGATCTTTAAATAGCACAAAATCCCATTTTTTTACATTAGTATAGACAAGTAGCAACCCTAGTGCTTTTATACCAAAGGGCAATGTTGGGCCGAGTCATAGGGAGTTGTTCTACCAAACTTTCCTCGGCACAATATTTTAAATTCAATTCAAATACCTTTATTGCTTATCACACAACATTTAAGATCTTAATTAAGTACAGTTGTAGTTCTTGTGATACCCCGTTTGGGCACTGCATTATGTGAGGTGACATTACATTGACTTACTACTAATTACTAAAAATACAAAAACTTCACATAATTTTTTTTTAAAGCTGACCTAAAAATAAAGTTTATAATGTAATTAGTATCGTTACAATTTTAATAATTATTAATATTATACAATATTTTGACCTATTAGTTTATCCTATCAGGTATTTCTACAAGGTTTTTATTATTAAAGTATATATTGTTTTAAATTGGTAGGAATATTACAAAGGTAGTTAATTATATTGAGCTTCTTGAATTAAATGTTAAATTTAGTTACGTATGTTGCTATTTTCATAAATGATTTATCTGTAGCTTCCTTTTTAATTAAATCAATTTACTATTATTATCATTATGTGTTATTTTTATGGTATAGTGACATCGTATTACATTTCTCTAGTAGGTCTTTATTTCAATTTATATTACTTAAGTGAGTTTATGTAAATGTTTTCAAATCGGTATATTAATGTAGTAGGTTCAGCTGTACAGTAAGCTAGTTGTTGTGTTGTAGTTGTCGTGGTAAAGGAGGATCCTACTACGAGGTCGTTTCTCCCGAACTTTTTCCAAGACAAGTGGCAAACAGTTGCTAGTGTACCACTCCGCAGGAATTGTTTTCGATCCTCTAAAACAATGTTGCGAAATGACCTGGCCTTCCGAAAAACAAGGCCACCATCCTTTTTCCCATCCCATGCTTCGATCCTTCTTCACTTTAGTTGGCAACTCCTCGGAAGGACGCACGCACTGAGCAGATTGTCATAACAGTAAATCCAGCTTTCTTCACCCATAAGTATGTCGAACACAGCATTTAAGTCACCTCCGTCAAATCTTTCAACCATTTCACGGCACCAATCAACACGAAGGAGTTTTTGGACCTCGATCAACTATGAGGTATCCACCGGGCACAAAGCTTCTTGACCACTAAATGTGCATGGAGGATTTTGTGCACTTGACTCATACCGGAGCCTAAGCTTGTCCAAATCTGCTGATAGGTCACTCTTTTGTCAGTCTCTATCAAATGCCGCACAACACAGATGTTATCTTCAGTTGTTGCCGTAGAAGGCCGTCCCTTACGCAGATCATCGCTTGGATTAGTGCGATTTCTTTTAAACTCATTAAACCGGTTGTGAACAGTGGCACGAGATGGGGCCTTATCGCGGAATGCCAATCGTAGTCAATTAATGACATAAAAATAAATGACATAAAATGTTAAAATTAAAGAAAGAACATTTTCTTTCTTAAATTATTCCTGGCTTGACACAGACAATTTTCAATTTGCCGCGAAATCGTAAAACAAATGACAAATGAATGAAATACATACTCAATAATAGTGGCAAAGATTTCCATTTTCAAAATTTTCAAATATTTTTTATTACTTTGTGTACAAGCGGCCAGTTCTAAGAACTTTCAGTTTGACCCTCGTATTTTCTTTTTTACTTCGCAGAGCGTGTATTCGAAAGTTGCCAGTATCAAACGAACTTTTTTGACACAGTCCTTTCAGTTTATGTGTGTGTATATGCCTAGAAGTGTAAAATTTCATACGGTTTCAGTTTCTGTGTTTTTAGATGTGAACTTAATGTCTGTAGGGGGTTTGGTTAAATACTCTTTAAAAAGTAGTTGATAGCATCCTGCACAAACATTGTTTGTTGTAACGTTTTGGTCTATAATTTCTTTATTTATTTTGGTAACGGCCTCTAGCGGTGAGTAGCAGCCTTTATTGATAAGCTTGAAATCTAAATGTTGTGGATGCTTTTTGCTAGATGGCAATGTAACGTAGTTTTTCTTTTCGTCCATTGATGGCACTATTTTTATATTTTTGGTTATTATGCAGTACTTTCTATAATTACCTCAATTTTTGTGAGCTATTGATATTGAAAGTCATGCAGCAGTAAATCACTTTTTTTTTACTCAATTTTAGATAATTTTGGGAACAATTTAAAATTTTATCACTTGTTAATGTCAAAGTATACTTTTATAACTTTTCCACTTTACACTAATTTATTAATGTTTATTTCACTACTGTAGAACAATTACATAAATAAACTTTTTAACACGTAAATAAAGTCCTATTAAATGGTTTTATTATTTTTAACAGATTGTTTTCATTAATCTAATATATTTCTTTGTTACTATATAATTCTTATCGAAATAAATTGCTTGCTGTATACATAGGTATAATAAATTATTACTATTCGATAGTGTTGCCAATAAAAATCAAATTCTGGAAAGTAATGGCATAAAGCAAAATTTTATAGTTATAGATGAATTTCAGCAAAACATTTTTTATTCATATATTATCGTAGTATCAACAAGCATAATATTAGGGAACAATTTTTGTTTACAGATAACAATATGCACATTATTGAAGACAGTTTCTTTATACGCTTTTTACCTTCTAGCAGTTACTCAAGCTCCGAGTATATAAGCATAATAACTTAGGATACAAAGCTCTTTCTTTCCCTCTTTAACTTTGCGTGACCATGTCACCATTATCTCATCCACCTTTTCCAATGTTTAAAATATAGTCCATATTCATGTCAAAAGTGTTCCTAAGCACTCATCAGATCTTCTGGCTTCTTTAATCACTGCAAAGATCCCAAATCTTTTTGAAACCTTCTATTAAATTCACTCAATACGCAATGGGTTAAAGAGACATGGCTAAAATATTGGTGAACCGTTCACCATCTACACAAAATCTCACAATTTAAAAAGCCCTCCGAAACGATTTGCAATAGCTTGAGCCGAGATGCTAAAAGACTTCATAATTTTTAGTCACCCGAAGGACTGCAGAAGTTTGCAAATTTCTAAAGTCCATAGGCATTGGAAAATCGACGGCCAGTAAATCCTTATATCTTCCTTAAAATTTTCTGATGTGTCCTTAAACCCTGACATCAAAACAGATACCTCGGATTACATAGCAAATCTCACTGCCACACGTTCTACTTTCATTTTCTCTGACCCTTCTACAAATGACGTAAAGGGAAGTAACTTTTTCATCTCCTTAATAAACTTTCTGTTGGCAACGATAATCTATGCTCTCGGATGACAAACCTGATCCTACCACAATTAATTTCTATCGTTACCCACATTTTTATAAGCTCTCTATTCACTTCTACTTTTCTTTCATCCTGGATACTAGCATTTGGTATCCCTTTTCCTAAGATTCAAAATCTCATTTTATTTTTTTTACATGTTATCATTTCTTCCTAAAGTTCTGTAAAACATCTTCCATGGACAACTCTCCTCTCTCCTTCTTATTGCAGGTGTGTCACGACCTCACTTCTATCATTCTGGTTTCAGCCCAGATCATAGGTATAGTCTCGGATCTAATTAACGTTACTGATGACACTCGTTGGGCTATGGAAAACAAGTCTGTAACAATTCTTGTGTGCCTTGGTTTAAGCAACTTATTCAACCCCATCAGTTTCGACGTCCTTCTTGATATCGTTAAATCCCTTAACATTTCATCTTCTGCAGTTGATTGGTTTAACTTCAATCCTTAAGGTCGTTTACAGTGGGTCCGTTTCGAAAAAAAGTCACTCTGATTGTCGTGATCTTTCTCATTTGCTTTTGATCACATTTATGAATTCTATCACATAAGTAATTTTCTCCAAATTCAATTAATATGCAGACGACCTATAAATCTTCATTCATTCCTCACTATCGTACTATCTTATAGAGTACAATATCCCTAATTAATGATGATCTTTGACGTACCAGTGACTGGGCTAAGTCATTCGGTCTGCTTAAGAAGACCCAGTATCAGTGCCTATGAAGAAGCCTATGAAGAAGTCGAACTATGCGTAGATTTTTAAATGCCTCCGCCTTTATATCTTGTCAACGTTCAAAAAATCTAAGTACAATTCTGGATTCCAACCTAACTCTTATATTAGTCAAATAAATCAACCAAAAAAAAACACACACACAAAAATTGAGCTCTGTTATACTTTTCGCATTTTAATAAGTAAATAAAGTAAAAATTGAATTTTTACATGTAATTCATGATGATTAATTAGTCTCACTCGCTATTTTCCTTTGCACGTTCTCCTCTGTCGCATCACAATATGTCCACTCACCACACACAGTTGGAAGACAACCTGAACGATATGGCCAGGATGTTCGAGTCGATAATGGCAGAATTCCAGGCTGAGCTGGATTAGCTGTACTTAACACTTAGTTACAAACTTTCAAAGTTTGCAACGGACTCTCGGTGTTGCGTGCCGAAGTGGCTGCACGAAGAATGAGCTTAGATCGCATTGAGATGCGATTCCACAACAATATGTTGCTAGTGCACGGTATACCGGAGCAGCCTGGTGAAGATTCTTCAGCTAAGATCATCTCCAGCCGGGCCGTGACGCGTAAGGTGCCTTCTCTGACCGCCAGGAGCATAGCCGCCAGCTACCTGGTGGAAAACCGCACCAACAACCACAAGCCGCGACCTATTGTGGTCAAATTCACAAATCGTGCAGGTCGTGCAGCTTTATGGAAAAGCAAGGTCTCGCGCAAAGACTCCAAATTAAAATTTCAGAATTTTTAACAAAACCGCGACATAAAGTATTCATGGCTGCTCGACAAAACTTCGGCATTTCCAACTGCTAGACCCTGGATGGTGTAATCCGGGTTAAGACCCCAGATGGCAAAAAACTAAAATTGGAATCCATGACTCAATTTCACTCAGAAAACCAGTTTTTTGTTATTTTTTTACTTGATAATTCATAAAATTAGCAGTTTGATTTTTTCCACATTTTTCAAATTGGATGCTTACGAGATGAAACTTTGTTTTTTCATGTTATGTGCTTCTTACTTTTATGTGTTAAGTTGGGTTTTGTTGTTATGTATTTCATTTCAAAATAATAATGCATTGGAAATACATACATTGATAGTTATTTTTTTTTCTTACTGGTAGTATGATTTATGTTAGTCCATGTCGTGTAAGTGGACAATTTGTGTTTCAATGGACAATACTTATACTTTACAATAATTAACGTCACTGGGCATAATATGTTATTGGTCCTTTGTCTTATCCCCATGACTATTTAATGTATGCATTCTCCACTGTGTTGTGAAGTCATAATAGTTGTAAGTTTGAATTTTGCACCTAATTTTATTTCAAAGCTATTTTATGATAATTTTTTTGAGTACTGTCTGCTTCTTAATATATTCTACATTGAACAGGAAGTTCAAAATTAACTTTGAGTTTTAGGTGTTTAAAAGTTTATGCATGCATATGTACTGTGTAATATATATTATTTTTGAGCAAATTTCTTCTTCACTGCTAGCATGTGGACTTGTTCATAATTTATATACCTATTCTTTTTTTTCCTTACATACATTTATATTTTAAGTATATTTTCGGTTTTATTATTTTAACTTTTTGTTTTAATGTTGCAATCAATTTATGATGGTAATAACTTGTCAGATGATAGTTTAGAATATTGTTCTCTTCGTTGGCGTCAGACGGCAGTTTTCATAGTCTGACCCAATCGTTAAACTCTCAGCTGAAAACAACCTTTTCGGTTTTCCGAATAACTTCAACGTAGTGCATATTAATGCGCAAGGCATTCCAGCACACTATTCGGATTTGTTAAGCACATTTTCCAATATACCTAGTATACACGCTATCCTTGTGTTTGTATCCTTTTTAAGCCTTTTCTTTCTTCCTATTCCTACGCCCTACCCGGGTACCAACTAATTCGCAATGACAGAACTGGCAAGGGTGGAGGTGGAGTAGCTATATTACCTCAGAGGTCATCTTTCCTACAGCATCGTCAGTGCATTCTCATCTCAGTACTCTGAGTCTTCTGAGCATCTTTTTATTGAAGTTTTTTTGGTAAAACAAAGGTTTTGTGTGGAGTTTTATACTGCCCTAACCTTCATATTGATTATTTCAATTCATTTGAGTCGATGCTGGTGTCGCTGGTGCTCGTATTCAAGAGAACATCAACTAAATTGTCTAAGTGACATGACAAATATTTTTATTTACAACGAAAAATACAAATAAAATTAATTTTCAAAAACATGATAGAAATTAATAATTTATACAATTAATGCGCATGTTCATACAGGACCGAGAACAGTAAGTTTTATAGTTTAGTTTTTGTTATGTTACATACTTATTAACTAAATTTTCAGTTACACAAAGGTTGTCTGGAAATCGCTGCCAGCGATAAGACCACCTTTGCCCACATTAGACTTGAGTAATTTACTACAAATATTTTTATTGTAATTTTTATTTTATGTGAGCAAAAATGAGTTAATATTGTTATTATTATTATTATCAATCAGAAAGGTAATTTCTCTTTGCATTCGTTGAAACAATTAAAAATATTTTTGCAATTTGTCACCAAAATTGTCAATTATGCCAATGTGTGGTATTTGGGTGCCAAAGAGAAGCTTTTGAATAAACTAGAGCGCTTTCAAAACTTGTTTTAAAGAAGTTTGACCATATTTCCCAATTATTGTATTATTTTATAGTAGCTTCAGTGGAGTTTAAAAAATCCAACTAGCTTTTATCAAAATTGGCCTCGCAACATTTTTCAGCATTTTTTGTTATTCCTCGTAGTATAGGATTCCCTATCTATTCCCATTTGAAAAATAACCACCCTGTAAAAAACTTACATCCTATTATTACATTTAAGCGTATTTATTAATTTCTGGTCACGTATTCAATATTACTTTTTATTCGAAAACCATTTTCGGGATATTGGTGGATATTTTATTACCTTACTAAATTTTATCAATACTTATAATAATATGATAAAACCTCGACTAAGAGTAATACTGTTCTCGAGACTAACATCCGGAAAAAAAATATTGGATAATCGCTTATTAATCTTTCAAACGCTGCTTTAATGAAAATAATGTTTCCCGTAATATATATTTATTTAGTTACCAGTAGCTAAGTTTGAAAACTCGTGTTTGATTTGTCAAAATTTAAGCTATTAAATTCTTAATGGTAAAGTACTATAATATTATGAGAATAAAACAAACCTGTGGCAAGCTACACAGAAAAGCAATCAACCAAGCCATCGTCAACATAATCTTGCTTCTCTTTCTGGCAACCGGCAAACGAAGAGGATAGAGCACAGCAAAGTATCTGAAAATAAAATAGGGCTTACTGTAATAAATCAACACATTTCTTTAACTGTGAAATTGTTTCAAATATGTAAGCACTGTTTATTATACGAGGGTGGATTGAAAAGTTCGCGGCCTGAATAAGAAAACACAAGAATAATGCAATTTTTTATATTTATTTTTCTACATACTCTGCTCCTAGGCAACAGCAATTAGCCCAGAGGTCCTCCAAAGCCTTGCTCCTATTTAAATAGAAGGTCTCGTCAAGGTCTTCAAAAAAGGCATCTGCGGCCACTTTGACCTCCTCATTTGTAGAAAATTTCATTCCACCTAAGTGCTTTTTTTTAGTTTTGGAAATAGGTGGAAGTCAGAAGGTGCCAAATCAAGTGAATAAGGGGGATGAAGAATTAATTCGAAACCACAATTCACTATTTGAGCCATCCATTTCGCAGATGTGTGAACACGAGCATTGTCCTGATGAAACAAAACTTTCTTGGTCAACAATCCTAGTCTTTTACACTTTATTTCTTCGCTTAAACGACGTAATAATGTGCAGTAGTATGCAGAATTCATAGTATGACCTCTTTTTAAGTAATCAATTGTTTGGATTCAGGAATATAGTGCTGAACCCATGTTTCGTCCAAAGTAACAAACCTTGCCAAAAGTTCGTTTGTATCAGCTTGAAAAAGCTCTAAATCGTGAGACGAGTTCGTTTCTATTCAACTGAAAGGAGCCGCGGAACCCATCTTGCAGACACCTTGTGGAACCCTAATTCGTTAACGATCATGTTTTGTGTGTGTTCAATCTTTTGTCTCCCATGATGAGATTACATATTTTTTCGATTTTTTCCGAAGTCGTAGCTGTAGAATGCCTTCCAGAGCGGGGGTCATCGTTGATGCTTTCTCGTCCATGTTTAAATTCAGCTGTCCACTTTTTTATCATTGTATACGACTGAGCAGATGTTCCTAAAGTAGCCACCATATCTTCATCAATCTGCTTTGGAGTTAAGTGTTTCTTGTGGAAGTATTTGATCACGGCACGGTGCTCTAAACTATCCATTTTAAAAATTAAAATAAACTCTCACTGAATGTTAAATAAAATAAATAATTACGCATTTATCTCAGAGAAAAATTGCACAGAGCCTGTCAAAGAGTCTAGGTTTCATATGAAGGTAGTTTTACAATAACATGACAACGCTATCGATGTTAGGCCGCGAACTTTTCAATCCACCCTCGTATATTTACAAATAATTTTATAATACATGTAAAAATAATTCAAACCATCAAAGAGCCACCAAAAGCTGACATACTTAGTTATTTAGCTGAATAATCAGTATACTGATTAACATAATTTTTTTAAGTTTACAACAAAAAGGTTGCTAACCTTAACTAGCGTAGGTTTACTGCAGATTTTACTTCTTAACTTTTTGCTTAATCCACAAAACGGATACAACAGGATTTCAATTAGTAAAGTAGTAATTAAAAAATATAATTTATTTGTCTTTTATGGTTCTAAATATTATGAGGTATATTTAGAGCATAATTTTGAAGTGAAACATTGCTGGCCGCCAGATAATTAAACTCCGATTGGAGGTCCTCAATTCTATGCCATATGTTCAACTTTTCACTCCGTACTGGAACTTTTTCGAGCTCTTGGTGCAGGGTCGTTGTAATTCCTGCTTTTTAAACCACCAATCCTTCATTGCCTTCCTTTTACCCATTTCCATTCTTCTCTTTCGGTCCAAGGTGCTGGAACGACTTGCCTTCAACCCAATTGAGTCCTTTTACAAACTCCTTAGGTTCTTTGTCTTTTGTTTTTAGTCCATATCAATCTGAATTTTGCCCGGGGTCTATGCCCTTTTTCCAGAGTATTACTACCACAAGTTTGATAAATGTTACTGATGACGTTCATTGAGGGATGTCAAGCCAACATGTGATTGCTATGGTGCGCTTGATTTCAACAATGCTTTTAACGCAGTTCATAGTGATATCATGTTGGCTTTGCTTCAAATTATATTCAGGTCTGATAGGGTCATATGGTTCCTTAGTTACCTTATAAGGTGACAGCAATGTGTTTGCCCTGATTGCAGGGTCTTTAGCTTTTTTGACGTGATTGCTGGTGTGCCTCAAAGAGAGGTCTTTTGTCCTCTCCTGTTTTCCATATTTATTATCTTTCTGACCTTAACTTTCATGCATACAAATTCGCAATCTATTCGCAAGACGCTATAATTATAATAATAACAATGGCGGTGCTCAATCGACGCTAAAGCAGATTGCGAGGCTAAATCAAATTGCCATTCAGTGTGGCTCGGTTCTTTTTGTGTAGTGATAGTCGAATATAAATTATGCTGAAATACACAGGTTGTCCTAGAATCAACGTCAAGCCGGAATCTGAGTCATGACAGCTATCAGAAACATTTCAAAAATTTGAAGTAAAGTTAATAAAATTGCAGGACTTGAAAGATCCTCTTAGGTTGTCAGCTTTTCCGAATTGTTTTTAAGATATATAATTTGAAGAGTACGTAACAACATTTTTAAATATTTTTTTGCTGGCTCTCATGACTTGGCCGACACAGTTCGTTCGTACGTTGATTTCTAGGACTTCCTGTTTGTTTAATTATTTTAATTTAATTTAATTTATTCAACAAGCTCAATGTTCTTATAAAATGAACGAATATTTAAAAATCCTCCATGATTTCTCGACTTGATTATTGATCGGATCATCACGAAATTTTGCTTTTGAGATAAACGAGCAAAATCAAAAAAGCTAGTTTTTGCATATTAAAAAGGACGTTGAGGCATTTTCAGTGTTGACGTCGCAAATATTGGATCGCATCAAAATTGGCATTTTTGACAGTTATGCTCACTAACGTTAGACGAATTTTTTGCTTACTTTGCCACTGCACGTTTGATAGTGAGAGCTCTAGTAAATAATTCGCTTAACCAAAAAAGTTATTCTGTCGCCTTCTAATTTTGTACTCAATACGTTTAAAATTGACCTACCTAAGTGGCTTATTTATTTATGTGAATTAAAATAAATCATGGCTGGACGTTCGTTTTTTGGAGTGGAGGACGTTTGCTACAGCAAGGGCACAAGACGAGCGGGATTACACATACAAACAATATTCCAAATCTCGTGCTTCTTTTAATGCGGTAATGGATCTCTCGGAAAGCCAATTCAAGAAGAAATATCAGATAACAAAAAAATGTTTGTCATCTTGTGCAAAGATTTAAAACAATTGACCAATTTAAGATCTTAAGAGAGTTTTTTTGGTGTATACAAACTACGTCTCATTTATGTGTATGTAATACTTATTGTAACCCATTTATAAAAGATCAGTAATAAACCAACTTTACTCGATGATAGTTGTTTATATTGGTTTGCCACCTCCCTATATGGCAACCCTGCCAAACGCGGCAAACGGGATAAAATAACAAGTAGCTCATTACGTATAATTTATTAAAACGATTTTTTTCTTGCGACGACTTCTTAAACATACTCGTGTATTTGAGTGGTGAAAATATGGGAAAATCTTAATCAAAACAGGAAGAGCCAAAAAAACAACATCTCCCAAACTGCCTCTGGAGGTAGTAACTCAGCCACATAAGAAAACATAGAGCTCCATCTTTATTCGACCAATATAATTCTTATCATCATAGTGACTCTGCTGGCATTTTTTGCCATTCTCCTTTTTTACAAATATTATAAAAAAGGACATAAGAAATGGATTCGTAGAGAAATAACCCTAAATGATCTGCGACGATCATTTCACCGTCGATCTGCACAAGGTTACCTGCCCAGAGACCTGCCCGGGTTGTCTCCATTGGTTGTCTCCGTTGGTAGCAGCAGCCAGAGTGGAAAAAGTTTAGTGGAGTGATAATAATAATAACTCTTTATTGCGCGCACAAAAAAAAATACAATAAAAATATTTGCAGTAAAATCTAATGTGGGCAAAGGCGGTCTTATCGCTGGCAGCGATTTCTTCCAGACAACCTTTGTGTAACTAGAAATCTAGCTAGTGAGCGCAAGATATTTTACTAAATAAAAAAAAAGCTCTATAAGCATATAACCATATAAATTTTAATATTCATAAATATATTCATATATACTAATTAATAATATACATACGTAACATTAAATTACAAAGATAAATATACTGTCTGCAATCTATAATTTCTCTAAAAGGAGATTGTGTAATCTTGATTTAATGACAGCAATAGACTTAGCATGTCGAATGGCAGACGGCAGTGAATTCCAGAGATGTGCAGCTTTCACAGTAAAAGACTCATAAAAGTAACCCGATCGAGTTAGCAAAGTTTCCAGCCTATTGTTACCGTCCGACCGAAGGCAGCGACTACCAAAAAGTGGCGTCACTATCTGTCTTGCTCACACTTCATAAAATTACTTTCTCTGTCTCCGTCTCGATAGCGTCACTATGTGTCTCATTTACTCATTTGCGTCTGTGACTCATATGCATCTGTACTTGTCTCGCTAACACTTCATGGAATGACTTACACTATCTCATTCAAAGCAGAATCTGAAAGTTAAGGTAGCTTGGAATAATTTTTAGCAAGTTAAGAGAAATAGCTCGAAACTGAGTGTTTTTGAAAAAAAAATTTTCGCGCCAAGACTAAGAAATAATGTAGTAAGTGCTCCACCATTTTAGAATTGTTGTTAAATGCGCCACTTTTTTAAGTTACTTGCCAAAATAGCGTAGTACATTTTTTTTTCAGTACAGGCAGTTAAAGTAGGCCGAAAAATTAATTTTGAATACTTGGTTCGGCATAAAATGACATCCTCTTTCAAGCTGGAGCAGTTGGTTTAAAATTTAATATTACAGATTGCAGAAACACTACTCAGAAACTTGTTAAAAAAGAAACTTTGGTAAAAAATCAATATTTGTAGCAACAGTAGTTAAAATACTGACACAGGGTGTACGTTTTTTAAAAAGATCAAAAAAGCACGATAATTTGGAACAAAAAAATTTGTTTTCATATTTTTCTGATAACTGTTATGACCTAGCCTATCACCCGGTTTCGGCTTGACGTCCACCTTTGGGACACCCTGTATCACTGCATATTTTCTGAGAAAAATGTTTTGCCACTCCAATTGGCCTCTTGTAGAATCCCGTTGCGTAAAATAAAAGAGCCGTCAGAACCTTTACACAAAAATAAAATGATATTTTATTGTGTAGCATTTACTGTGTAGCATCAATTAAAAACTTTATTTGTTAGGCAACTATTTACCTTAGTTTCCAAAGAAACCCGTTGAGAAGATCTTAAATTGGTTAGTTGTTTTTAATCTAGGAGCACGAGATTTCCCCCCCGATGGTTGCCCGCCTTGCCGTGGCGGGGGGGCTTAGTAACCGTGGTCTGGTCACTCACGGTGAACTAAGAGGCAACCAGGGCCGGCCTGTTGGGGTCGCCGGCTGGCCCGAGGAGGGCGCTCCCAGCGGGCTGAAGAAGTCCGCTGTGGACGCGCTAGGAGATGGGACCGCAGAAGAAGAGGAGTGCCGGTATTACGGTGCGCCGTTCTCCCTATCTTCTGCGGCCGTGGAGGGATCGCAGGGGGAGAGGCGTGTTGGTATTACGGTGCGCCACTCTCCCTACCCCCTGCGAACTGGCGGGGCAGTTCCGTGGAAACGGCACTGGTGGGGCCGCAGAGGAAGAGGCATGTCGGTATTGCGGTGCGCCGCTTGCCCTATCCTCTGCGGCCGAGGTGTGGTCGGTGGCAGAACCACAGACCCGATCTGCCACCGGGTACCAGTTATCTGGTACCCATGGCCTCCTAGTAGCAGACTTGGGGGGAGTCTGCTACAGTACTGGTGGAGGCCGAGGAGGGAGGCGCACCTTACCATCTGGTGCGCCCATCGTGGAGGGCCTTCGGGCTGTTTGATGGAGCCGCTTGTGGGCGGCTGCCGCCGGCGGGGTCGCGGATGTGTGCGAGAGCGTTCCCGTGGCCCCGTCACAAGGCGGCGAGGAGGAAGATGGGGGGGTTTTTAGTGGGTATACCGTGGGTCTCATTAGCCTATACGGGAGTCCCACATAACCACTCGGGTGCCCCCTGCGCCCGGGTGGTATGCGTAATGCATTTTCCCCCCCGAAAAAAAAAAAAAAAAAAAAAAAAAAAAAAAAAAAAAAAAAAAGGAGCACGAGATTTAGAATTTTGTTTTTAGGTGTAATCCCGCTCGTCTTGTCTTCGCCTTTCCCGTCGCCTTTCCTTTGCTGTCGCCAACATCCTCCACGTCTAATACGAACGTCCAGCCATGATTTATTACAAGTCACATTAATAAATAAATAAATGAGTTACTTAGGTCAATTTTAATCTACAAAATTAGAAGTCGATACAATAACTTTTTTGGTTAAGCGAATTATTTACTAGAAACTCTCACTATTAAAAGTGCAGTGACAAAGTAAGCGAAAAATTCGTCTAGCGCTAGTGAGCATAACCGTCGAAAATGCAACTCGTAGGCACTCGCAAAACGCTCGTTTCACATCGTAAACGTTAAAATTTCGACTACGTGATGTCGCGTCGGTGCGAGGACGAAATCGAGCACGCAAAAACTCGCAATATTTGATTTCTTGCGTAATCGGAAGATGTCGCTGTTCAAAGGTTAGTACAGGTTTAAAAAAAGGTAACTTATATATGAGTAGAATTAATAAATCTTAATAAATAAAACTTATTAACAAAAGTTATATTTTAAATGTTTATAAGTGTCAAAATTACTGTTGATCCTGAAAAGGGTGAAAGAGTTGCTTGAGCTAAACATTTTTTTTCCATGGAGTATATGACAAATTCGTGAGAACATTCTTTTTTTTTCATTTGTAATTTCAGACTTTTTTAGGGTACAAACACTAAACAACTGGCCTGAATAAACATAGCGTTGTAATACATACAGAAGGAAGAACTGTTTAATACAAAATTGTAAAATTCAGTTATGCTGCAGTGCATTAGCACTAACTACAACTAGCAGCAGCAAAAGAAAATGCCCGCGAAGTCCACTCATATGGCGGGGCACAGGCGTTCTCGCTATACTTGTAAAGGAGGCAGATACCGTCCCATACATTTCTGGGCTATGGTGTTAACAACTTGGAAATAGTTTTTTCTATAAGAAACATAGATTTGAAGTGCTCACCTAAAATTTGAAAACATTTGTATTTCTAGAAGTAAAGCTATAAAATATTTTAGTAGTGTCATATAAAGTTTCGTCGGGTTATGAGAATGTTATTTTAAATTATTTCGTTGGACTTTTCAATAAATTACTTAAATAAACTATACTTAATGATGACCCAAAACGAATCGTGCATGTATTTCACCCCTTGTATGCTCCTCTAAATAGCATAAACATTTATCTTAACCACTATCTTGTTCACATTGAAATTATTCGCAAGAATAAATTATTTACTGTTTCAGTCATACGCTATTGTCAAATCACAACTAATATTTCTTCATTTAAAACTCGTCTGCCAACAGTAGCACAGTGACCAAACTCAATGCCACAGTTAACACAACGATCCATGTCCAAATGTAAAATCGGGTAATCAAGGGAACAAATCTAATATTCGTCGTGTAAGGCGGGTTGTCAGGATCCGGTAGGCAAGCAGAAAGTATTCGAGTAAATAAGAATCGTAGTTAGTCCGTATAACAAGCGTAAGTCGTAAGAAAATAGGAAAACCACAAAACAACTCAAGCGCATGGAACAAAGCCAAACAAACGAATATCAGAATGGCAGCCATTTGACGGCATGATTGAGTGAGTGTCTCGTCAATCACGTACGTGGTGTTCGTTCTTTTCGCTCGTTATTGGGGGAAAAAAATCAGTATTGCCGACGTTAAAACTAAATTCCACTCATAAAAATCGCAGTGAAATTACATATTTTGAATTTATTTCATTTCCAGAAATTAAATCGTTCGCGGTTTATTATATTTATAATAAGGTTAATATAACTTATTTTTTGGCATGAATTTCCACCTATTAACTGTCTAGCCCACGATTACTCAGCCTCCTTTGCGTTATCAGCATTGTGATTTATGACTATAATTCTTTTTTACGCGTTTTGTATGGATTATGTCTTGGGAAAGATGTTCAATTACAGTTTCCGTCAGATACACATTTGCAAAGCGTATTGCGTATTTCTAAGCGACATTTTAGTCTTCTAAATCATCATTCGAAATCATGATGCCTCAACTAAAATAACTAAATTGCAAAAGCCTTTAAGCTAAGCTTAAACGGCGTTAGTGAGTTTTGCGATGAAGAAACTATTATTCGAAAGGTACATTAAGAGTAGAGTGAATAGGCACTTCTGGATAGGCATTAACCTCCTAGTTGTAATCAACACTTTCCATCAGATGAGATCGAAGACAAACGCAAATCCCATTCAGAATTTTAAAAAAATGTCAAATCATAAAGGACCACCAGAAGTTGATCATTACCTGATGAACATAATATTTAAAAAAGTTTAGTGTAGGAATTAACCAATGAAAAAAAAATATTCTTAACGCAATATTGAAAAGACATAAGAATTCTAATAAAAAAACCTGCATTGACCAAAACAAAGATAAACTCAATTTGCCAGTGCAGATAAGAGTATTATAGGAATCAGTACTCTTCTGTCCGGTTTCATAATATTTTTCTTAAAGCCATTAATTATATTAATAACTCAAGCAATATTAATCAAGACTGTGAATCATGCTAGTTTATCAAACTTATTATTTTACGAAAACAAAAAAGCATAGAAGCATTGAAGCATAGAAGAATCCATTACTCTATACAACGTAATATTAATATTTATAATTTAATGTGTTGGTATTTTCTAAGCACAGTTCTTAAAAGAAATGTCCCAAAATGCAAAGAGTCTGGGCCAGGTCTTTGTACACTTTATCAAAAAATAGTTTAAGATGCTTAAAACACTTTTCGATTGTTAAATTGTTATTAAAACACTTTATTTATTGGTAGGAAATGAAATTGTGCATTATTAGTGTGCAACACAAACAAAAAACATCATGGCGGAAAAATGTCATTTTGACAGTTAAGGTTTATTTACATCTTTTTTGTGTTTCGAGTAGTATCGATGGCTGGTTGCCATTACGTCCACAGAATTTAATTGAATTGTTTTGTGTATTTTTTAGCTTATTTAACAGTTGTAAAGTTAGAAAGAAACCGAAAGAAAGAAATCAAGCGCAACGAACAATCAAACACACAGACAGATAACTATCAATGTGATGTGAGTGAATTGTGCTGTGAGTGAGGTGGCTGTACCCTCTGCTTAGTGAACTAACTTCACTTGACAACTTCCGCCATAGAAAAGACTCATTGTCAATGTTGCCCGCTAAAACGAACACAAATAATGTTGACTTTCTTATTTTCTTACCATCTAACTACTGATTAAATCAAATTATTTGTATTTTTCCTATAATTACCATTAATTTGTCTATTTTTTTAGATGGTGTACAAAGACCTAGCCCAGGTTGTGACATTTCTTTTCATGTTATAATTTGAAGAATAAAGCAAACATAGAATTTGGTAGCATAGAATCAGAACTGTAATTTTAAACTGTAGATAGAGTATCGTTTTATTCAACATTAATCATTTTGTAGCTTATTTTAAAAATGAATTATTTCTCGGACTATCAAAGTGCAAGCAATCTGTACATAAAATTAACCTTCAATTGTTGACTCTTATTTACATACTTTTACTGATTCTTTAGTTTTATGAGTGAATGAGCACACGACTTACTTGCTGAGAATTACTTGCTGGAAAAGCTATCACGACCGTGGTTAACCTTTAAGGAAGCAAGTTTTTAGGAAGCGGATTATCGCCGCAGTTATTATAAGGAAACGACATTTTCCTTATTTACCTATGGAGATGACGGTATTTTGAATAAATAACATAGAAGATAGCTGTTTATCGGAACTCGAAAATATTATGCCTACTGTAGTAGTCTCAGACCAATTTCATGTCTAAGACATTGTTTTCAAATAATGCTCTTAGCAATTCTAGAGATTAATTTTTTTTTCAACCACTGTAGTAATTTACGGACAGTAACTCTTCTTTATAACTAAAATTGTTGCTGAGTTTATTAGATGATAATATTTCAGAAAGTTAAGAAACTAAGGACAATCACAAATGCAGACAAAAGTTAAAATAAAATAAAAAAATGTATTGAAATTAATTAAATTGCCTTATATTCAGGCTTTGGACACAATACGTACAGGAAAATTGGTGGTAAACGCTAACAACTTTAACAACTTTTTTAGATAAAACATGTGAAAAAGTTATAAACTAAATTTTGGTCATGTTCAAATTTTCAAAAAGTTAACAAAATTGCAAGACTAAAACCTGTTTTATCAAGAAACTCACCGATCTATCGATATGCAGACTAGAATATTAGATGAGAGGTAGAGACCAAAGGCGCGAAGTACCAGAAAGAACTTGCATGCGTACTGGCCGGCTAACCAAGCGTTCGTAGTACGCCAACCAATCTGAAATCAACAATATCATTCAATGACGGCTTCCAAATTACTTTTTCGTTTATTTTACATTTAAAAATTATTCAAATATTAGCTGTCTTGCTAAATCTGATTCTATTTTGCGCACTATATGCATGCATATGAGACTCTAATGTCAATTAAACGGACTTCTTTTTAATAGTATTATACGCCACAAAAAATATATACTGCCATCTAAATTAATAACTCAGCCACAATCGACGAGCGTCTGAATAAACTTAGTTATCATCTAAGTTCGCCTCTAAAAATCTACATTGACTTCTTAATTACTAAGTCAGCCACAATTTGCGAGCGTCTGAACGATACTATCTTCGCCACTAAAAATATGTTGTCTGATGATGTTTTTGCTACAAAATTTTTGATTATGGCGCTTCGCCGGGTGCTGCCACACCACGCTCCTTTCGCTTGCTCGGCTCGCACACGCGATAATTACAGCCTATCATCATTAACCTAACCGAAATTTAACTACTACGATTTCAATGATGTTGTCTATAGAAATATATAAATGAAATAAATTTTTTTGAGGACTTTGTGTTAAAGCTTTAAAACATTATAATGGTGCTGAAATATAAAATCCGTGGCTGAGTTATTAAATTAGATGACAACATGTTATATGGAGGACAACTTAAGATGATTGTTGATTTTTACTTGACGCGATCTACTGAATATAAAGTTGTCGTTGTAAAAAAGACAAGTTAGTTTGTCAGGGGCTATTATTTTCTCGTGGCTCAGTCATCAAATTTGAAGTTTGATTTTGTTGCCACTAAGGAAATCTGTGGTTTGGCCTGTAATTTCTCCAATAAAAGAAGTGGTAAATTTTATTTCCTTGCATACATACAGCTTCTAGATATTATTTTATATTACCAGTAAAGTAAAATACAATTAAAATAAAATAAAAAGTAAAATTCTTAACATAAATAGGATATAATAAAATTAACTAAATATTACTACAGAAACTAAATATTGAACGATCAGTCCTGCAGACCTTAATATAGTCACTTACAGACATTATGTGGGACACTCAGAAATATTTAAGAAAAAAAAAATTTTTTTATTACATATTTTCAAAGAGCTCTCCAACGTTAAATGAACAATTCGGCGGTTTACAATATCAAGTCGGAAAATAAAACATTTATAAACTCGGTCTTCGTTTTAAACATCGAAAAATAAGAAAAGATATAACTTCCTAAGTACAATAAAGGAACCACTAGTGTTTTTTATTCAAAAAAACACTAGTGGTTTGCTAAAACCCCGTCTACAACGTCTTCCCTTGCGCGTTTGGGGTCACTCGGCGATGAGCGCGTTTTCCCTTAGTCCTGCGCCCGCCGCTTGTTCAGACCATTTTAGTACCGCGTTCTCACTTTCTCATCATTCATCAATTATATAGTACAAAAGACAAAGTTTATTAACTTTTTATATCTGAATTGATAAAACTATTTATTTTGTTGGGATCCAATTTGTTACTGCAAAGTGTAGTAAATTGGAAGGTACAAATAATTATCAATTTTATTTTATTTATCACGATTTGGGAAATATTTCACTGCGCATTACATTCGTGTAATTCTTACGATTTTTGCAGCATTAGCAGAATTGGCAGAATATTTTTCAATTTATTTGTTATTCTAATGTATATTTTTTTGAAGTTTCATTATTTTAAGTATTTTTTGGTGGAAGTGAAACAAACATTCAAGCATCCTCGATACTCACAAATTTTCGTATTTATAATGTTAGTAGGATCATAGTTAAGTAGTTTCGTGATCGTAGTTTTGTGGACTAAAAAATTGATGGTTGAAAATTAATTTAAAGCAAACATATTTTAGCCTCTAAAAAGCAATTAATTGTTTAAACGCATCCGCTAAATATAGCATAATGGAATCGCTGATCACGAAAAACTTGATATACCATTTTGTAGAGAATGAATGGAACTGGAGTTCGCCCAAGAAAAATATTACAGATCTTTTTCTTCAGCTTGATTTATGCAAATTGATACAGTAAAAAAGGAACGCGTTATACGATTATTTTCTGTCACTACAAGAAAGTGAACGTAAATTTTAAATTAAGATAGATATTAGTTATTAGCCGCTCTCTTATTTGAAAATTGTCTTTAAAAACTAAGTCCAGTAATAAACGATTCTACTCGAGTTGATGAATTTGTGTAGTCTAGATCGAACAAGGTTGTCAACTCTCTTCTCCCTTATGTAAACAGTTCAGGTAGTTGATGAAGGATTAAGATTCGTTAAAGTTTGTTCGCGAGCCAAAACGGCCAAATGGGTGTTGTTTAATAATATGAAACGGGAAGGGATTCTTCTAAAAGGCACGCCTTTATGACTATTTCTACGGAAAGACCTCTGTAACGACCCCTGACACATAGAAGATACACTTTGACATAACTTCGAAGTGGTTATTTCATTGACTATTAAAAATATACCACGATGTTTTATTAATGAAAGCCAAGCTTAAATCCTCAAAATTAACAAAATAAATGAATGATCAAGAAATATATCGACACAAATACGTTTAAACAAATAAAAGTATCAAGAGTGTCAGCCTAGTCGATATACTCTTTGACATATTATTTTAGAAGTTTTCAAGGTATTAAATCTTAGGTAACTTAGTAACGATTTACGTTTAATTCCTAAGCTTGTTCGAGTGTCAAGTTGTTCGTTTGCTAGTTTCGTAAATATCACGGCACTCTGTACTCGTTCTCGACAAAGTTGACGTAATGAAACCAGATACTAGGGTTGAGTCTCCTTGTTTGCTAGTAATAAGCAAATGGACATCGCCCAAATTTGTAGCAAACTTTAATTTGTATATACATAGATACTTAATAATTTATGAATATCTAAATGCGATCCGACAAATTATTACAAAAAATTTGTAAACATGATACTCTTTTTATAATTAATTATTTTATACTAGATGTCTTTTCTAGATTTACAAGATTATTTTAGAGTACTTATTTATTATTTTGATTTCTAGATAATTTATTACAAAAAATAACTTGAACATGGCAATAAAAATCATGGTAACTGTCCCTGTCATCAATCAAATACATCCAGCGAGGTGATAATACATGGAGTAGTCGTAATGTTCTATATAAATAAGAAGTTATGTATATCGAATCATAGAAGAGGAAGAACTTGGTTGTCTCCCTCTACTTTTACAAAAATGCTTATAAAAGAAAAAGATTATACTATTTTTGAATGTTGTCACTAAAATATCAATAGTGTAGTGACGTCAAAGCACAAATCGCCATTTATTGTTACTTTTCTGTCAAAAAAAGCTGTCAAAAGTGATGTTCGGGAGCTTTGATTATTTAACCAAATATCGATGATCGTTATTAATATATTTTTATTTTTCATACTTTCGATGCAAATGATAACAGGCGCTTATGCAAAAAATCATATCGAAACGGTCTTTGCTTTGCTTGCCGTTGTGCGTGTATTTTTGAAAAAAAGAGACGTGAAGAAAGAGGGCTGTAAGTTTGATTTAGAATTGTTAATTTTGTTATTGATTATATACGTAAGGGAGTTGTTTTAATAAGGTATTTAATAACGTGGCTTACTCACGATACACGGTCGGATAGGTCCGACTAGTTTCGGACTCGTCTGGAGTCCATCTTTGGGGGTGAGTGTAGTCGCGGCTACACGCCTCGCCTCGCACTGCGCGCCGCCGCACGCAGCTCACCCTGGGTGGGCGCAGGAGCGGGTGCTGCGGGCGGCGCGGGGGTGGATGTCAGCGCTGGCGTCGGGGTGGGGGGCGCCGTAGGCAAAAACAGGGTGCAGGCCGAGCTAATGATTTCCGTGGAGAGAGCTGCGTCAGTACTGGCGTGTCCTTGCTGTCCTAGGATCGGCTTCCACGCAGGGGCTAGGGCCCAACCAACATCGCGAGTGAAAGTGTTCCGCCTTAATATTGATCGCTTCGTGTATTTTGCGCCGAACGAGGCTTTTCTCCTGAACTAATAGCCGAGCTTTATCAAAACGGATGTAATGCGACCGACCAGCGTGTAACATGTGTTCTACGACTGCAGATGTCTTCTCATCCAACTACTTTACGCTGCGGATATGTTCAGAGCTGATGTTTCTGCGTGTCTCTCCAACGTAACTTTTACCACAATCGCACGGTATTTCGTATACTCCTGGCCTACCTAGGGGGTCCTTATCTTTTGGTGACCGAAGGAACTGCCGTATTTTTGTTAAGGGACGATAGAATGTCTTGATATCGTAATTACGGTAGGTAAGCCGGCGCTCTGCTTACGGTGGCAGGACGATGTTTATGGCTCGCACTTGAAACTCGTAGGCTCTGTCTCCAGTTATACCCATTTTGTTTTAATACCTGTCTAATGAGATTCATCTCAGTGTTAAGATCCTGAGGATCACACAGACGTAAAGCTCGGTTTATGGGGGCACGTGGAACTGAATAAAGATGAGCTGGGTGGTGATGTGAGTCTGCTTTTAGGTACCGATCCGTGTGACTAGGTTTGCGATACACAGTGTGTGTAAGCCGGCCATTAGGTGTTCGTCGAACCAGTACATCCAGAAAAGGTAGTTCCCCTTTCTCCTCCATTTCTACGATAAACTGTATTCTAGGATGTACTTGATTCAAGTGGCCAAGTAGCTGTGTAACTACCCCCTCCGGTACAATTGCGTATACATCGTCGACATAACGCCACCAATGTCGCGGTTTTACCGGTGCAGTATTCAGCGGTTTTTTTTCAAACGCCTCCATGAATATATTAGCCATCACAGGCGCTATAGGTGAACCCATAGCCACACCGTCCAGCTGCAGATAGTAATCATCCCGGCAGACAAAGTAGCCACTGGTTAGACAAAACTCAATCAACTCTGGATGAATCAAAGCTGGATGTCCCGTCAGTGGTTGCAAGAAATTTGCCATATAACGTGAATGCCATATAAAAAAATGTCTCACGTAAGTTTTATGAAATTAAGGGACTTGTTTTGTATATTTTTGAACTGTAACCAATGAAGACAAGCCAGACTTTAATTGATTGAACCGAAAACTTTGATGCTTGTGCTTGAATCAGGTTGACAGCGGTATTGAATTGAAATCCAATTCTCAGGGGCCTTTAGATTTGACGTGAAATGCTTAGGGTGGTCAGACATTTGAGATGTCAAATAATTTAGTGTCTCTAACTGAGCTCATACTTATACGAGTTTTGCCTATTGAAAACAAAACCCGCTCCTCGAACTCATGCACTGATGATGTTGAGAGCTTTCATACAGCATTGACGAAAGAGTGAAGGTTTGTTTGTTGTACATATATTTTGTGTAGTGTGTCACTTATAATTTAAAGTACGCTTTATAATACTTAATTTATACATGATTCAAATATATTCCAGAAATAATATTATATCATAATTTTAAGACAAATTTTAACCCTTTACAGGCTTAGATGTATATTTTTTTTCGTAGTGGAACTTGCTATCCTTGCTATCGTTACTAAATACTATCACTCCTGGTGCTACTGAAAACCAGCGTCATGACATCCAGGCGATACTTTGGCTACAAAGCTGAGTGGCGACCAATTGGTGGCATAGATTAGAATATCACCATTAAAATTTAACTAAATATTAAATTTTTCGTCAAATAGTATCTCTATCTATGTTCTATTATCTATGTTCCAATAAATGACATTCATTTCATTTTTCAAACAGCAATAAAGTTTACACAGGTTGCATTTTAGTGTATATTTAAAGAATTATTTAACTATTACTAGTAGAAACTTGATATCGAGAATCGGGTCGCGACACGTTATTTTTATTTTTAAGTTTAAAACATTCGCTAATTAAATAACCAGGATTTTTACAGTATAATTACATATTTTATTAAAATTTTAATTATTCTTCCAAGCAATTGGTTTTGAAAAATTACCATTAGTAGAAAATGTATCTCCATTAAAATTAACTTGATGAAAACTAGGTTTTTTTTTAAAACAATCTGAAGCTAAATGACTATTTTTCTGACAAAGCGAGCAAGGTTTTAATTTTGAATACTTCCGACTTTTTGTAATTTTCTCTAAATTAAATAACTTTTATTCTTCTAAAGCCACCGTGATGGCGGCTGACAAAGTCTTAGGATTCCTCGAACGAATATAACAGCGGATATTTAAGTTTACTCCTAACATAAAAGCGGTTAATGCTAAATCTTCCATACCGGCTAATCTACCGACTAATTCATGGTGCGTTTCACAGCTGTAATGGATGTCAGATTGAGCTCGTGTTAAGCACATTTCTAACCTAACCGAATATTGCATGACGTCTTCAGACGGTATCTGCTTACAGTTTAAAAGAGCAACAACCAAATATGTGGAGTGTTTCTTTTCACCAAAAGTAGACTTTAAAAACACTTTTTATATCTTTTTACATCTGCCCGGGACTTGAACCTTTTTAGACAGCAGGCAACTTGAGCTTTGCCTTCAAGTTGTGAAATAATAAATTTACATAAGAACATTTTGTTGTTCTAAATTTTGTTCTAAATGAAGGATACTAGGTACTCGCGGTCGCCCTTATAAGATTTAATGAACTTTGTTAAAACTGAAGGCGGAACTTTCCAAGACATTTTCTGTTTTGTCACTTTTGACTGAGTGTTCGACTCTTAGTGGTCGGAGCTAAGGCTTTCCTTAGGTTAAACTCTTTTTAGGAGGCATTCCAAAAAGCAGTGCAAATAACAAAAAGTTAAACTAAATATAAAAATTTTAAACAAGTAAAAGTTAAATAAAATACAATAAAAGTAAAACTTTGTAAAATTACTTGCTGAAAACAAAAAAAAATTGCACACTCTAATGACACAAGAAAACGGCAAAAAACGCGAATATATAACTATAAATAACATAAAAGTAACTGGATAATGCAGCGTTGCGGGAGCCAGGCGGCGGCGACTCAGGGAGTCGTATATCGGGAGCCTAGCTCGCCCTGCCCGAGATATATATCGGTTGCGTCGCTGAAACCTTGGAAACAAGGTCAACTCTTGTTTTGTGTGAGATATGAAGATGAATAACAGGTCTGATGCAGGCTTACACTCGAGAGTGAAAGCTTATAGTCGAACAGAGCAGTTGGAACGTGGTGATGCGGGCTCTTGCTCAACAGCGGAAACTTCTCGTCCATCAGCAGAATCGTAGTGCAGGCTTCAACTATGGGTAGCCAAGGCTTATCGTCGACAATAAAACACTTTGACTTTATATCACAGAGCCAAATCAATTATTATTGACGAGAAATCACAAAAACACGCGCCTAATCCTTGTTTTTGGTACTTTAAGAATTCCCAAAAACATACCACTTCGACACCAATTTGTTAGGATGGCGGTCTATAGGTTCTTTTTAAAAAAATCCTTTATCACTGCCGAATATTTATTTGAGATGTTACTCCAACAACAGCCAAAATGCTACTAAAATTAAAATACAATTTATAAACTTATTGATTTAAAATGCATATTTACTGAAAAACATGCTATTGTAGAATAAATGCATCATTGCAAGTACATTGCTTAGTAAGCATTAAGTACATAATATGTTTAAACATAACAGTTCGCAAAGTCGCATTTTTTACTTTAATTAATTACTTTTCATCACACTTGTAATAAGATTATTTCTTATTTGCTCGGCTATTTATTTATTCGGCACGGGTTACGCATCAAAATAGACTAAAGTTTAGCCCACATAATAGCCCATTGGCGTGAGATCTGAGCTTCGTTCTGGCCAGGGTATTGGACCTCCTCTGCCAATCCATCGTGTAGGATAATTTTTATCAGGCCAATTTCTCACGAACAACATGAAATGCGCAGGACAACCGTCATGTTGGTATACCATGCCATGCCGAGTTTCTAGATGAACATCTTCCAATAATTCACCAACAGTGTTCGTTAGGAAATCTTCATAATGGGCCCCATTTAAATTATTTGGCAAAACATGATGCCCAATAAAATTGTTATCCACGATGCCCATCCAAACATTGACGGAAATTTTTTTCTGAGAGACTTTTTGTCGTTTTAAGTGAGGATTTCCTAATTGTTTGTCCTGCCAATAGTGTGTGTATTGGTAATTTGTCATACCACCTTTGTCGAATTTGGACTCGTCCTTCCATTAAATTTTCTTAAAACTATCCGGATTCTCTATGTCTGCATTTATAAGAAATCGGCAAAACTGCAATCTTCTAAGAATATCATCCTCTTCTACAGCCTGTACTGGCGTGTAGTGGTACGGATGAAATCCATCTCCAAGAATGGTGTACCACACTTTCCACTGCGACAAGCCAAGAAGGCGGGCTACCAACCTCGTCGATACAGTGGGATCACGTTGCAAATGATCTAATATTTCAGCTTCATCATCGTCGTGATACACACGAGGTCTGCCCGAGTCACCTGAAAACAAAAGCATTATTTTATAAGGTTTAAAATATCTAGGTAACATTTTTTTTAAAAAAATTGACAGAAATGTACTAGCAAACCAATTAAGTACGAAAATTCGTTTCTCCCTTAACTGATTTTATACTAGTTTTTGTTAAAATCATGTTATATTTAAGTAATGTATATATTTATATTTACCAATATCAAAAGTTGTATGGTTATATGCTTCTAGAGATTTTTTTTTATTAAGTAAAATATCTTCCGCTCACTTACTAGATTTCTAGTTACACAAAGGTTGTCTGGAAGAATCGTTGCCAGCGATAAGACTGCCTTTGCCCACATAAGATGGAATTTAGTGCAAATATTTTCATTGTAATGTTTATTTTGTGTGAGCAATAATGAGTTATTATAATTGTTAGTTAGAAGTTCATTGTGTTTGAAGTAGATCGTAAGAACTGTAGGAATAACTGAATATTGAAATTAATTACCTTGTCGTTTATGAAAACTGCCTGTTTCACAATGCCGACGATAAGTCCGAGAAAAAACACCAACAGATAGTATACGCCGATTAGGATAACGATTTTGATATTCACGGCGGGCAGCGCTTGTATCGCTTCGGACAAAACCATGTCCATGTAGACCATGTGTAGACCATAATATGAATATCCGTTCGTAAATGATCGTCGTCGATTTTGAATTTGAGCTATAGTCCGTATCACAAGCCAAGTCGCGGATAACACAATAAACAACAATATCTAAATCGTAAGGAGAGAGATCGATCACAAAAACAAAGCCGGTCGTAAGTAGGAAATCAAAACACAGTAACACATCCGAACGCAACAAATCACAAGAGCGGACTGGTAAACCAAAAAAGGTTTGCGCACACACAGTTTTTTTTTCTAAGAACCCAAGAAGCGCGAGCGCCCGATCCGTTTATTGCCTGTATTGTTATGTCTCTACTTGACTCCATTGTCAAACCAATATCTTTTGCGCTATGCTTGCTATAACGGATTGTAATGCCTCATTTTAAAGCTTATTAAATTTAGATGTTTTTAAAATAATATGCCAACTAAAGTACCGTTTATAAGCAAGACTTGCAAATTTTTGTGCTCTTTTTATTTGTCTGAAGCACTGCATCTAAATATGGCTAATAAATGTACCTTATTTAGTGTCTATTTAGTGACTGGCATGTAGCAAATAAAAATTCTTTAAAAAAACTTGGAAAAACCGATAGTTTTATTTTTATTTAAGCCTTAATTTATAAAATTGAAATATCTCATTAATGACTAACTTTCGCACAATCATATACATAACTAAATTTGTTGGAAATGGCCTGTACCATACCTCCCTTACAGGGAGTATTCACTAATTTCCAGTCAAAAGTATTTTCTAGATGTGAGACCGTGAAATTATGCTTGAGTCGATATTCAAACGAAAATTATGCTTAGCTTTGCCTTATTTCATCGTATTTTTACAAAAAAGACCTACATTATCGAGCAGACAATAAATAGTTAAGTAAAAAGGGGAAATGACAATTTATCTGGAAAGTTATTGAGCATGAAATGATCGAAAAAAACGTTTTATTGGCATCATATTGTTTCCTACTACTGAGAGGACATATTACACTTGTCATTTTACTACATTCCTAAAGAGTGATTTAACATGATTTATTTTTATTTTGCATTCAGCCCGGAAGGTCTACCCGGGTGGCACTATCTGAATAACATACAATATGATAAGTAATTTCTTCGGATTGGCCATGTTGTTCTACAAAAACTGCCAAACGAATATGTGTGGATTGCGAATGTATGCCAGAATAAGTTTGTAAGGTAAGGTATACGGGCAAGGTATAAGGTAAGTATATGGGTAATAACTAGACACCAACTCTACAGAAAGTGTTAAAAAAATCTTGTTCAGTGTTAGTTAACATTTCTTTACATATATGTTATATTTTGTATACTTAAATTATTATTAGCTAGCATTATGTTTATTCTTTTACCGCGGACAGAATGGACATGGAATGACAATGGAATGTTTTTTATAGAACTTCATAAGGATTGAAGCTTTTTTGATTTAACATTGTGCGACTTTATTATTACCGAGCCACAACAATAGAACAACATGTTCATCGCAATTTTGTCAGCATGTTGATACAATTGTTAGGTATATCAGTTCAATCTAGTTTACATAAAACGCTTTCATAAAATACTCAAACCTTTTTCATACGTTTGTCATGAAGTGTTATTTAAATTGAACGAATTCTAGCGAGTATTTGAGAATGCAGATCTAGTTAATTTAATTTCTAAAGGGCTGTTGGAATACTTGCTCAGCACATAAAAATCTAGTGATTAGACCTCTTTATTTGTATTAGTCTTTGTTTTAACTTCCCTTTACTAATATTAAATACAGGAAGCATCACAATCCTATAAGGTGGGTAAGATATTCAACTTTTGGTGGGTCTCATTCTTGTTTCTAATAAAATCTACACAAAATTTACATGAATCGACTTTGAAGACGCAAATACGAGCCAAATTAATGAACTGAAGTAATCACGAAATGTATCAGGCGGTAAACTGGCCTTTTGAGAGAAATTTGTTTATATCTATAACTAGGTATTAGAATCAAGCAGATATTTTTCGTTATATTTTTAAAAAGATGACATAGATAATTTTAGCTGAGTGTTAAAAAAATTTAAATCGTATCCAGACAAAAACTATATTTTCTTCCTATGACTAGTATATTCATCACATTATTTAACTGTATCGGAAACATCATGCTTTACACAGGTTTTTCTGCAATTTATTTAATTTTTTATTTAATTTAATTTAATTATATGAGAGATAAATTCTACAGTTCGGGCAGAGTCGGAAAAGCCACTTAAGAAGATCAAGTGAAGTATTGATTATTTAATTTGGATTTCACTAAGAACTTTTTGTAGAATAAATAACTTACAGATACTTTAGGACAAACTAACTAAGAAAAATGTATTTCACTTGCGTTCATATTGTCATCAATTGTCAAATTTTATTGCTGTGTTAACACCATTCTTATAATTATTAGTATTACAAGTTCCGGTTCCGTACTACGATAAATAGCAACATATTGTTACAAATATTACAAGTTCTAGTTTCGCCTTACAATAAATAAGATCATAATATTATAATACTTAATATTAGATTCTTTAATCTTCAATTTTATACCTATATATTCTTTTTTTTACATATTGTTTTCTTAATCATTATTTTGTATTTTTTACATTATATTAGGTCTTTACCTATGAAATTGCCGTTTTGCACGAAATAAATTAAGCGTAATTTTTTTATATATTTTTTATTTCTATTAATCAAAATAATCACCCATGCAATCAATGCATCTTTGCCAACGCATTGGTAGCTTATTGATGCCTTTCTTGAAGAAATCAGCTGGACGGGAGGCAACAAATTCTTCAAAGGCATTTTGTACTGCCTCTCGGGTATTGAATTTTTTTCCCGCCAAGAAGTTATCCAAATTCTGGAAAAAGTAGAAGTCTGTAGGCGCAAGGACTGGTGAGTACGGCGGATGACGGAGAACTTCCAACCACAACTCTTGTAGCTTGGAGACCGTCTGCTGTGCAGTATGTCGCGCGTTGTCGTGCAGGAGCAGTGGAGCCGAACGATTGACCAAAGCTGGTTGGAGACGTGCGAGCTTCTCCATCATTGTGTTCAGTTCTTCACAGTACACATCTGCAGTAATGCTTGTCCCGTTTGGCAAGAAGCTGTGATGAATTACACCCGCGTTAGACCACCAAACAGTGACCATCACTTTTCTATGGGTAAGTTTTCGTTTAGGGCATTGTTTGGGTGCTGAACCAGGGTCCAACCAACTTGCTGAGCGCTTACGATTGTCAAACAGGATCCATTTCTCGTCACAAGTAACAATGCGGTTCAGAATTCCTTCATTTGTATGCCGGCTGAGCAGTGCAAGGCACGTCTCCACGCGTACTTCACGCTGGCGGTCATTGAGTTCGTGGGGTACCCATTTGTCAAGCTTTTTTACCTTGCCAATTTGACGCAAATGGACCAATATTGTTTTGATGCTAACGTCGAAAGCTGCTGCTAATTCAGCCGTGGATTGAGTTTCATCAGCTTCCACAATTGCCTTTAATTCGTCATTGTCGACCAAAGTTTTCGGACGACCACGGGGTTCATTTTTCAGGTCAAAATTTCCAGAACGGAAGCGGGTAAACCAATAACGGGTGGTGCGTTCGTTTGTAGTGTTCGCTCCGTAAACGTCGTTGATGTTGCGTGCCGCTTGTGCCGCTTTGCTGCCACGACGGTACTCATACTCCATAATTACTCGAATTTTTAACTTATCCATGATGACGAAAAATGTTCGAATGCGTTGAAAACAAAACACTAACTATTAAACAAATGACGATTTTAGAAAAAGAATTCTATGTTTGTCAAATAAAATTAATTTGAAATTAGAATTATCAGTCAAAAAAATGGCTAGTACGGCAAAACGGCAGTTTCATAGGTAAAGACCTATTATTTACAAATATTCTGATTGTATAATATAGTGTATATAGCAATTGCCGGTTCCTGTTTATTAAGTCGATGTGTTGGCTAGTCAGTTAGCTTGGTAACGTTGTAATAAACGCATTTGGGAGAATTTTGTGTCGTTCATGTTGGCTTCAACGTCCTCCATTATTGCATCATAGCCACCGCCCATCCTTGAGAGATACCTATTATTTCATCTCAGAAGTGGGATTGCGCGAATGAAGCCTTGCTGGGGCCATATTATCACGGGTTGGAAGAAAAAAAAAAAGGCGGTCATCTGCAACTACTTCAGATGAAGAAAATACGGAAAATAAAGAATTTTTTTTTTAATTATCATAAGTAATCTACCGAGACAAAGAAACGTAGAGTAAATCATCTTGATGCAGAAGCGGTTCCAAAATTTGACCCTGAGCTTAAAAATACGAGCGTGGAGGGGTGGCTCAACAAGATTAATCAACTTGGAGACATGTACGAATGCGATGAACGCGATCGCATATTTGTAATGCAAATTTGCCTCCATGGTACAGCTCGCGATTGGTACGACGATCTGGATGACTATGCAGCAACTTGGACACAGTGGGAAGAGAAGTTATCCCGTGCTTTTCCGCGCTCGATGGATTATGTGAATCGGTTGGAAGAAATTCTTTCACGTATGAAACGTAATGACGAAACCATGAAGAAACTTTCCACTGATAAGACGTCACTACTAAAAGAAATGCTGCTTAGAAGGAGATGACGCCCTATCTTGTCTGATTATAGGCCTGCCGGTCGAGTTACGAGCGAATGCAAAGCTCTGATACACCAGAATATCTGTATTACGGTTTTTTGTCGACGCTGGAAAACTACAAAAAAGCCGAAGCACGAAACATGGAGCTGAAATCAAGATCATCTTGCAGCCGTTGAAAAACCTTGCTGAAGATCTGCTTCAATTGCCGAAAAACAGGACACAATACACGGGACTGCCGCATCTAAAATGTGATTAGGAAACGTTATATTGAAAGTAGCTCAGGCGAAGTTCGCTTGCTTTTAGCGAGGTTTTACGGGCGGGAATTCCTATCGAAGCAGTTGTTCCTTAGAACATGCTGAAGCCATTGCTTTTGTAATATTATAGTAATGACCTAAGTGACAAGAGTAGTCTCTCCTGAGGCCTTCGCAAAAATACATCTTCAGGCAGTTAGAAAAACTCTGTAAAAAATTTATCCACCCAACCTTGTTTGTGTGAATAAACTTCATGCGAGGCGGCCGATCGTCACGGTAAGTCTTAGACGTCAGAATGCCGCGACATTTCAGTATAGAGGTTAATATGAATTATTATGAATTAAGAAGAAAAGATATTTATATATACGTTTGACATAACAAAAATAAAAGAAGCAATACATTCTGACTTATTGACATTCGGAGTCAGATGTATTAGATTAAAGTTATTAAAATAAAAGCACATAACATTTATCACATCATTTTTAATCACGAGTGTACTTTGGACAGACGTTGGGTTCATTGTCACCAGAAGAAGGCGTAAAATTTTTCTATGAAACTTAATATAATCTCAGAGACACTCGCGTTCCAAGTTTAGTTTCAAGAAATACAAGCAAGTACCCTCCCTGGTATCAGTTATCATTGATGAAAATCATTAGGGGAAAAAAATTATATCATAAAAAGTACAAAAAATATATTATAACAATATTTTTGATTAGCATAGTTTTGTTTTAGGGTAAATGAAAAAAGTTGCCTTTTATGGCAGTTCCTGGAAATTCAACTTTTATAGCGTCGATTGCCGCTAATTCGAAATCGGTCATTACGTGTTGTGGCTCCAGTCGTATATTAACAACATTATATTGTGTGGCCAATTTAAGCGATCTTTCGGTCAACAGTGTTCGGGCTTATAAACGATCGGGACTTGAAGTTATAGTGCTATTGATGCTTCGATAAATTAACAATATAATTTTCTAAAGAAACATAGGTCCAAGGCGCATAAAAAAGAATTTACAACTGTAAAAAGCAATGCTAATAATGTAATGCAATACTTTTTATCAGTCGGAATTTTACAAAAAATATTTCGGATGAGTCGGAATTTTACAAAATATATATATTTCTTGTTAACGTATTTTGAACATTATGTTCTTTCGGAAAAATTTTAGGTAGTTCAGAGAACAAAACTGAAAATTTTTTTTCACAAATTTGACCTTCCAAATTTTGAAAACATATTTGAGTACAAGCACTCCTTTCACCTGTGTAAAGCTTAAAAGTACATGTTTACAAGTTTTATACACACACAAACACTATAAACTCACAAATCGCAGTTATGTTATAACATTGACTTAATTCTTATCTTAATAGTGAAATTGGTTAGTAAAATTGGTTTGCTTGTTTTCGCATAAATGCTTGTTACATGCCTACTTTTCATTTATCATTTTTTCGTACTAATGATGCCGCTAACTATTTTATTATTAGATCATGCAAGGAATTTAAGAAACTTAATAATAACATGGACATCTTTCATCTCCCTCTCGGTAAATTGAAATTATTGTCGTACGAGTACAATAATAGTTAACCTATCTTTTAATGTATAATGGGCTTCACTCCTCTATTTGCTTTTTATATTTTTTCTAATATTTATACCGTAGTAATTTAAATTTAAATTAATGGAAACCTTCACTATTCTTCACTTTGCAAATCAGTCATGGATGCTTATAAAAACCAACCATTCTTACTTAGAGAATATTGGAGATAAGGAATAACTTCTTACCTAATTAAATAGATTTTTTTCAGAGCACCACAAGAGCGATTTTTAATGATAATCCAACGACATTTGCTTTCTTTATCTAAAAATTAACATTGACTACTTCTGGGCAAAGCTGTACTAGGTATAAATTTCTGAATTTTTGGAAAAACGCGGTAATGAGGTTTTGGGCCTTTCTGTCAACAAAAGCCAAAACAAAGTTCAACGGATACTTTGCTACAACTATCATTCACTAAGGTATACCAGAGTTTGGGAGTCCAATATAAAAGCTTAGTTAGTTTTTTTCTAAGTTAAATAAATTCCATCTTGTGTGTTGCCACACCCCGGTGTGTGTGCAGATAGGTAATAAGATGATGTCACGATTCGGTGAAGGTCAATGGAAGGCAATAGATGCGTGTATAGATCCAGCGCTGTATTTCAACAAACGTCTTTCAGCTGAACGTATATTAAAATATAGATGATTGTAACTATTAAAGGTCGATACATTATATTTCCACAACATTTACATTGTTATATCGAACGTACCGCAAGAACATACCGTACAAGACGAACATATAATAGAAGTAGCCGTTTACACATCCATTGTTTGTCAAATAATACTATTAACATATAGAATTATACAAAATAATCGATCTGCAAAGATGCTTAAGCTCCATTAAACAGGTAGTAATGTCCATTTTATGGTAATATAAGTATGGAAAGTACAGAAATCCTATCTAAAGATTAGCGTCGGAGCTTCTTGACACGCCATTATTACATATTTTATACAGAAACAATATTAAAGGAAAACTTCACAATAAGTTGCTTAATTTAATAAATCAGCTATTTGAAATAGCATACATGTTTGGGTATATGTTTGCATAATTTTGCTGACTTTACTAATTATCTTTGTGAATTTCTTATTTGTTTGAGTAGAAATTACTTTTTAATATAGGATTAAAGAGAAATTGCACAATGAAAAGAGAATCAACAAATGGCCAGAAAACTTTTATTTGAATAAACTTAATACTCCGTCTTAATTAAGTTGTTCAAATTTAAATTAACTTTCTGAAAACTATAACTCAATTTCTAACAATATGTTCAAGGCATGGTTGAAAAAAAGTAGTTCCATGATAAATAGGTAAAAAAATAATGTTTCAACAGACTGTTTCGTCGTTTTTAATATTCTTTTTTAATCTTGTAAATTTTTAGCAAATAATTAGTTAAAAAATGACTTAATTACGTTGCGGTTCCAAATTAACATGATGTAGGCTAGATGCTTTTCTAAACTGTTATAACTAGCGTCGATTCAAAACAAGAACTTCTAAATATACCAATTTATTGAGTTACTTGAAGTTATTATTATTCAAAAAATTGTCTACGCTCTAAGATTATAACGTAAGAGTTAACGTTAAACGTTAGAATGTTATCAAATTTTTAAACTTTTGGTTATCCCTGGACTTAGAATTGTTTATGACTGGAAACTACGGAAGAGTTGAAAGGGTCTTTAATATGTTTTAAAACACGTGTTAATTATTAGATTTATTAATTCAGTGATTGTACACTTTTAAAAGGAATAAAAAACCCGACGACCTCGTGAAGAACGAAGCCGTGCGATTTGGTGCGTTTTTATGTACGTTTTATTAAATTATGTTAATATGAGACGCCTCTGCTGTTATGATTGAGTAAATGTGCTTGTAATAATAAATTTTTTCATGTATGCTCTATTTTATTTAGTTTTATAATTTTCAAAACTAGGTACATTTGAAAAATATTTCTTTGCTGTTATACACTTTAGTATAGGAGACTCGTGCCTAAACTAGACCGAAGTACTGTTTTTCAGATCACCATTATTCCACTAGTCATGGTAATCTGAAAAACAGTTACACTTTACAGTTTTCAAAGGGATGTGAGTTTTATATTGTTAATGAAATAAAGGGCTAAAAATCTATTGTCCCAGTTGCCTTGAAAAAGTATAGCTTATTAATATCCTTAAATAAAGTTATATAAAGTTTATGTTACATTGCTTTGATCATAGTAATAAGTATTGATTATGTTTAATAATTTGATTAAGTTAAAATTTTGAATTAATAAGCAAAAAATATAACCAGTGGCACCACTTGTAAATATTCGGTCTTTACCTATGAAATTGCCGTTTTTCACGAAATAAATTAAGCGTAATTTTTTTATATATTTTTTATTTCTATTAATCAAAATAATCACCCATGCAATCAATGCATCTTTGCCAACGCATTCGTAGCTTATTGATGCCTTTCTTGAAGAAATCAGCTGGACGGGAGGCAACAAATTCTTCAAAGGCATTATGTACTGCCTCTCGGGTATTGAATTTTTTTCCCGCCAAGAAGTTATCCAAATTCTGGAAAAAGTAGAAGTCTGTAGGCGCAAGGTCTGGTGAGTACGGCGGATGACGGAGAACTTCCAACCCCAACTCTTGTAGCTTGGAGACCGTCTGCTGTGCAGTATGAGGTCGCGCGTTGTCGTGCAGGAGCAGTGGAGCCGAACGATTGACCAAAGCTGGTTGGAGACGTGCGAGCTTCTCCATCATTGTGTTCAGTTCTTCACAGTACACATCTGCAGTAATGCTTGTCCCGTTTGGCAAGAAGCTGTGATGAATTACACCCGCGTTAGACCACCAAACAGTGACCATCACTTTTCTAGGGGTAAGTTTTCGTTTAGGGCATTGTTTGGGTGCTGAACCAGGGTCCAACCAACTTGCTGAGCGCTTACGATTGTCAAACAGGATCCATTTCTCGTCACAAGTAACAATGCGGTTCAGAATTTCTTCATTTGTATGCCTGCTGAGCAGTGCAAGGCACGTCTCCACACGTACTTCGCGCTGGCGGTCATTGAGTTTGTTGGGTACCCATTTGTCAAGCTTGTCAACCATTTTGTCATTGAATACTTGATTCTTGTATTAATGTGAAGTATCGATTAATTAAAATTTCCTGCGTGGCCTACATTTCAAAAAAATCAACTTAGTGCCTGTGACACTCTCCATACAAAACATTTAGAAAACAAGAAAATATTTCGCACATATATAATGTATAATAAAAACATACAAAAGAACAATATTTTTACAAAAGTATACCTTAAGCATCATAGAACTCATGTAAAACCTAGGAATTTATCAAAGGCGTAAACATACCTCAAGCGGTATGACACAGAAGGTGACGATCATGTCTGCGATGGCCAGGTGCGACATGAGCAGATTTACGCGGCTCTTCCGGCGGCGCGAGCGCAGCAGTGACAGGAACACACTGAGGTTGCCCACCGCACCCGTCACCAGTAGCGTGCTGTATATGCCCACCACAAACCCCTGCCCTTGGCTCTCCAACCCTTCCAATGTCGCATTACGCATCATAGGATCAACATCCGATGTAGCCGTCGACACTTCTATATCTTCCATATTTTTATCATTCAATCGACATAAAAAAACACATCAGCAAAACACAATCTAAAGAGCAGTCAAGAGCAGTCTAGAGAAAATGTAAGAATTCTTAAATAGGTGTTAAACTTCCACGATCGCGTAGCAGGCCTACGCAACGACTACGAGCGTCCGAACCTCGTAGCGTCCCATCGACATCTGCCGTTCGTAACGTAGGTAACCATCAATTTATTCGGATAAATTACCAAGTATCAGATAGGCTCATATTACGCAAGGCATTCACGAAAAGTAAACTTACCTATCTATTAATCATATTTGCTCTTTGCTACGTTAAATTTCTCCAATAAATGTACTTTTAGTCAACTAATCAAAAATAATTAAAAAGTAGCACAGTAAACTAATTATAATAATAATTAGTTGACTTAATAACTATAACTGCTCTTATATAGAATATGACTAATATTACATTAATCAAGCACAGAAAAAATATAATTGTATAAAGGAAAACCAAACAACTTAAATGACGCTGCTGTGGCAATCCGTGAGGATACAGATACATATAATTTAGGTTGTACATACTTGTGTACTAACTAATTAACAAAAGCCCAAAGTTATAGCTTAAATAGAAAGTAATTAATTAATTTGGGAACGTTTCCGTACATGTTATTACTTAGTCTGAAGTATTTTATGCGTGTCTTTAGAATTAATGAAAGTTTTAAATTTAAATGTTATTGTTATTTTTTGTTTTTACAATCCTACTTAGAATACACAATTATCGTGGCTTATGAGATGAATCGGAACAAATATTGTAATTATAGTTAACCACAAACAACAAATAAGTATACCGGGGTACCGGTAATTTGAGCTTAAAAGAAGAGTTTATTTGCAATGGATGTTTTATGTAACCATCTACTGGGAAATGGCTAGTTTATTAGTTATTTTAATTTTTTGTGCTTGCTGGATCAACACAAATGGATAATTTGGATTGTGAATTATGTAAAACAGCAAACTTACTTTGAATTACTTCGGCAATGTCTAACTACATTCATAAATTTTATTACAAAAACAAGCACAAACATTTCAATCAAATTTTTCTTGAATTTGTATTATATATGGAGTTATTTTGCTACTTTTTCGGAGTTATTTTGTTTTTTACAAATCATGATCATAGCCATTGACCCTGTAAAAACAGGGTCAATCTTTACAAATCAAGAGTTTCAGATCAATGAGTTATTGATGATTCTGAACATATTCTAAACTTGGGCTAGAAAGACAAGAAGATTACAATGATAATAAAAGGAATTTTACGTGTTTACCTGTATGTTTATTAAAAGTTACTAAACGATGAAATTCCTGTATGTCCTAACAAACATATCAAAAAAGAATGCTTCTTTATAACATTACTGCTTAGTACCGTCCTTCGACGGCTGTATATTTTTCAAAATAAATTATTTTATATCCCAGCCTCCTCAAGGTAATCCTATGTTAAGTTTATTCTGGTTTTAACTTGAAAGGTTTCATGTCTCGATGGCAAACACTTCATAAAACTCGGAGTTAACATTATTTAAACTTCAAATATTTATAACACAACTTTATTTAGTTATATTCTATCCAGGTATAATTTTAGTAAACAATTTTATTTATATTTTAATACAGTTTCAAACTTTTTATACGATTTATTACATAAAATACTTTTTTGCAAATTTTATCCACACATGTTTTTTTCAGGGATTAGACCAAATTTAATCCATAATTAAATGAGCCTTACGAAATAAAGCCAGTGTTATCTCGGTATTCAACTTTTTTTTCGAAATGGTCCTATTATCCTTTTAAATTTCACCGGACTTTAATTCACCGGACTTTGGATTTCACCGGACTTAAAATTTCACCGGACTTTCTCGGGATTCAACGAAAACAATACAAGTTGGCTAAAACTTCCACGACTTTTCTTCGCCTACCAGATGTGATAAAAACAACTTCGGTCATTACTATGCGTACTAATCCATTATGGAATTTAATGTCATAATATGACTCAAATATTTTTTTGATTATTCTTACTTTTACATAGAAATTTTAATTATAAAAGTCTTTTTTTATAATTTTACCTGCAAAACATGTTGAAAATTTTTTAAAAGGATATTTTATAAGTAGTAAATGAATTCACTGCTACTGAAACCCCAGTTTTAAGGAAAAGATTCGGAATGTTCGATAATGAGATTTAATTTTAAAAGTAAATGAAGTTCAAGTTTTCATCTGTATTTATAACTCTTGCGTTAATAACGATCAGTTCGGAATCATAAGCTATAAATATCAACAAAGGAAGGTTTCAGAGATCTAGAAATAGGGTAAAAGAAATTAAAAAATTGTGTTATGTGAAATATATACAAAATCCTGAAAATAGTATAAAGTATAACCCGAAGGCTTATTGGTCATATTTAAAGCACAAAATAAAGTCCAATACATTTCCTGTTATGTATTTTCGGTCGCTGGATTAAGATAATTTTACGAACGAATTTTACGTACCAACTGGTGAAAGAAGCAGAAATTATATCGAAAAGTAGAGCCCCGTTACCAAACAGAAACCTCGAGAAAGACAGAACGACGGATGAAAGAGTTGAGAGTGAAAGTAAATTAATAAAAAAGTAAATTGATAACGCAACTACAAGATCACACAAAAAGAAAGAGGAAAACAATAGATTAAAAGAGGAATTAAAAGTGACGATGGAAAAGCAAAAAGAGACGCTAGAGAGATCCTCGCAAATAACTTACGCAAGCGTAGCATCTACTTTAGCAAGACAGGGACTGGGTGATAGAACGACTCTACACTCAACAATAGTTGCGTCGCTTCCGAATGACCAGGAAACGAATGAATGAATGTGAAATGAACTACCTGCGTCTGTTTTTCCAGAAAACTATAGTCCTAGTTCTTTCAAGCGTCGAGTGAATAGGTACCTCGTGGATAAACGTGTAACACCTTCGTCTTCATCGTCACTTTCCATCAGGTGAGATAGAAGACAAACGTCTAATCCTTTTTTAATTAAAAAAAAAACGAGCGAAAATGTGCTACATAAGGTCCGTAAAGCTATGGACGCAAAAGAGGGCCATGCCAGGTCTAAAGGATCCGAAAAGCAAGAGACCGTAAATTTGTGATGAGTTGTAGAACGGAGAATGAGAGGAGTGAAATAAAACAAAAAAACGAGCTGCAGAATGTCGACGTCAGGCTGTCATAAGGAAGTACATGGACAAGAAACAGAAGCGCAAGTCAAGCAAGCTCAAGTCCAAAGTTGGAAATACTTTTGCGAAAAGCAAGACGGTGAAAGCGTATGAGATGGGATATACAGGGTGATAAACAGGACAAGGAGAAGAGAGGACATCCAGTTGGAGAAGGATGGACAGCCCCTGAACCCTGTAAAATCAGCCGAACTCCTCGCTGAGGAGACTGACTGACCACTTTTTACCCCAAAGACAGCAGGTTCTGACGGCCTCACTGCCGACATATGTCAGCAGGCAATTAATTCTGATCCTACCTTATTCCTTGCCCTCATTAAAAAATGTTTAGAATACTACTATTTTTCAAAATTCTGGAAAGAGGCGACCATCGTAGTGCTCCGCAAACCCGGAAATGTGGACTATTGCAACCCGAAGTCATACCACCCAATCGGCTAACTGCCGATCTTGGGTAAGATTTACGAGAAACTGTAGATGACCAGACTTAAATACCATTTGATTCCAATGATCAGTACACGCCAGTTCAGATTCATTCCCCAGAGAAGCAACGAGGACGCCCAAACTTAATTTAAAAAGACTAGTCACAATGAATCTTTAGGCATAGAGGGCGCCTTCGACAGTGCATGGTGGCCGAAAATAAGAATTTTACTGGCCGAATTTTTAATTTTTTTTAGTTTAGGTAATGTACACATATTCACTTAAAGTGATTCATTAATTGACCTTAAAAGACCTTTGGGTCTTCTATTGATGATTTAGGGTTCTGAAACACAGCTCAATGCTTGGGAATCTACCAAAAGCCTGAAAGTAAAAGGTACCCATGTTTCTAACTTATTGTCAGACCCAATATTAGTTTGTTGCGATATTTTATAATTTTTAATTTTTAATACGAGGCGTCTTTTCAAACGAATGCTCAGAAAACGCAAATGAGCGCTTCTAGTGATTAAAAACAGGAATGTACCGAATCTTATCAATCATATCACTGATAAGTGATAACTGAAACTGATTTATTTTACATTATTGTTGTGATAATATCCATATTCTAAGGAAGTTACGAGGACTTCAAGTTTAAACATATTTAATTAAAAAGTGCTATAATTATAATAAAATATTTATCCATTTGATAAATGATTGAACTTTTTAAATATACTTCTTGTTGTTAATTCAAGTGAGTACGTTTTTGTCTTAAGTATATGGTGTTCAATTAAATGTTAAATTACTGTCTGACTATACTGTTTGTAATCAGTATAACTAAACCGAAATTTGCTTAATCTTTACTTAAACTGTAAATTTTCACTAAAATATTACTTCTGAAATAAAATTTATGTATGTTGTCACACACAACGTTTGGTGTGTGTCTGTGTGTTTGTTACTCAGCAATGGATCAATACTTGTGCTACTCTCACCATGTTAATATGTGAACAAAATACAATACATATTGTACTTTTATATTGTATTGAATATACATCTGCCCACGTACATTATGAAAAAATCAAATTCGTAATCATTAAAATTCTCTTTATTATTGTAGACAATCTAGAGATGTAATTTTCATCAATCTTGTTTGCAAAAAACTTGCCATTAAATACTTTCTTGAATTAGTAGAATGTTTGACCTCGGTATCCAATTACTTTATATGCACTAATGTTAAGCTTTATAAATTAAGTTTTATGAAAAAAAATAATGAGCAGTCATTTAGTTTTATCTAATCTCTTGGTGTTTACAATAGTTATTTAAATTCAAGTTGATAATTTCTTTTAAATAAAAGGAAAGGCATAATAGTGTTTACGATATCGTTAGCAAGAAACTGTAGAGAAAAAAATTAGTTATAATTTTGCAGTGACTAGCAAATTAGTGTTTAGAATTTAGTTTTCGAAGTATTTTAAGAAAACAATTAAATGTTTCTTCTGTGTAGTATTTAACTTTAAAGCGATTTTTTAGAGAAGTTCGTATGATTTATTTATTTGTGATGACGTTATAAAATCTTTTGAAACTCCAAATACAAAGCTTGAGAGCAAAGAACCCCATTGAAATTGTAAGATTAAGCTACAGGTCTAGTTTTGCAAGTGAAGGTGATATATTCCCATTTGTCTATATTATATAATATAGTAATCAGACAACTTGTCTAAATCTGCTTGCAGTTTCATGCAGTCTTGATCATTATTTTTTTTTACAAAAGATGTCGCGGTGATGTGAAGCAGGACGTGATATCTGATACGTAAACATTATAAAATAACGGAAACAGATCCTTGAGGAATTCTCTGATAGGATTTTATCCATCTCAGCAGATCGCCGTGTATTCCTACCTTATATAGTTTGAAACCAGAATGTCATGATTCACACGGTCGAACGCTTTTTCGAAATCAGTGTAGATCATGTCAACCTGCCCCCCCCCCCTTTCCACGTTAGATAGAACATTATTAGTGAATGAAACCAGATTTGTGACTGTGGAACGGCGCCTCAAAAATCCCTACTGACTATTAGGCACTTCCTTACACAAAGCAGGGCATCGAAGACTATTTTTTCAAATTCTATTTGCTCAAAATATTTAAATTTCATTAAAATATTTCGTTTCATTTCATCCTATCACAAACAAGCTTTAATCTTACTTTAGCCTTAAACTTGAAAGTCTTAAACTTTTTGTAAGTCAATGTGGCTTCAAAAACGTTTAAAAACATGAAATATACTTATGATATATATTTATAATGGACATATCAAAAGTTATTGCAATTACAATGCATAAAAATATTGTATACTGGTCGTATATCTTTGTGGCGTATTAACAACACTAGATACAGTGAAAATAACATATTGAGGAACAGGCCAAGTGGCAAAATATCGATAGATTTTTGGGGATGGATGAATTTCAGCGGTTCAGGAGAATTAATAGGCATAGGGGGGCGCTTCAACTGTTAGGTATCGTGATATTCTTAATGATGTGTTGTTGCCAACAACAAATATTGTTTTTCCTGAAGAGAGACCGGGTCGTTCACTTCCCTCTAATATGGTTGAGGAGGGCGATGGCTGGATCCCGCGTTAACTCGTGAACGGGTGCCGTTTGAGGGTGTTCGTCGTTTGGATACTTGGGGGGAGGGAGACTTGCCGAGCTAACAGATGCAGAAAAGAATAATTTTGTATAGACATAAAGAGACTGTAAATTTATTTTGAAAAAAAAAAATATACCCGTGAAGTTTCTTGCCAGTTCTTCTTCACGAAGGTTTTTTTTCGAACTGGTGGTAGAATCATGTTTTATTTGACGTCAATAAGAACAAGTAATTGTCAATGTTGAGAAATAAATATTTGAATTTGAATATGAATTTGAATTTGACCCATAACATACATGACAATTAATTGCCCTTTCCATAAGTCACGAGTTTGTAGAGCTTCGTTTCAGGAATAAAGAGCGGGCTATAGAAATTAATTTTCCACCAAAAAGTCCAGATCTTAACCCTATAGAAAACTTACCATGAGAGCCCCATGGTGCAGGCATGGGACAATGAAACTCCACGAGACCGAGAAGCGGTGATAAACCATGCGTTCAATACGTGGGAATCATTTCGAGGTCTGGATACCTGTCGGAACATGGCTAGCTCCATGCACGAAAGGCTACAGGCAGTAATTGATGCTTATGGCGGGTACACTCGATTTTGATTTTTAATTCATTATTGTAAAGATGACTTTTATTTGTTTAGTTTAATCTTTCTTTATTTAATTCTTAATTATTTAGTAATTGTAATATGTGTCGTGCAAAAACTATAAAACATTTAAAACCTTACTTATTGTTTTAATTTTTCCCAAATGACATAACATTTGTAATAACATATAAACCGAGGGTAAATCATAAAAACTGCTATCTACTTTTATTACTTTTTTAAAAAGTACTTAACGGCACAGACACATTAGATTAACATGCAGTAACATTGAATATACACACATCAAAAAAGGTCTAAGCAACACATAACTTTATAAATATTTTTTTTACTTTGTTTTAAACTTTCATGGAATATCAAACCTTTGAATAGTCAACCTCTTTGATAAACAAGAAAATGCTGGCAGTTCTTCACAGTAAATTATGTTTTTAACCAATAAAAACATTATTTTGTCTTATTCTTATTTAACGAAAAAAATTAGTAACCGCAGTAATCATTGGTTGTGTGTCGCGAATAATCGGATAGTCGTCATCTTACCAGGGAAGAGATGCAAAAAGCTGTACCCAGATTCACAGCAAACTTCTATTTGTAAATCACCATTTTTTTAAGGAAATCTATAGAGTTAAATATACAAATACAACAAAGAAATATCATTTCATTTAGAAAGAAAAGAAATAATTTAAAAAAAAACTATAAAATTAAAAATATTCAAAATTTATAGTTATTGTTTAGACTTTTTGATGTATGCAATTTGTTAATCTACTTTTGACATTGATGATGTTCAGTGACTTTTGGAATAAAAGCGTATAAATTCGTAAAAATAAAATTCTAAAACCTAGTGTATCCATTGTACTTAAGAATGCAACTCTTAAATGCCATATTTTAACTCTTAAAATAGGTACAAAATAATATATATTTTGTGTAAACAAGATACAATATTTGAATTTCCTAAATGTTCATTTTTCATACGCACGCAATGTTTCAAACTATAGTTGAGCCATTACAAACGTGCAAACTGAGTCATAAATCATTTTTATCAGATCTCTCGCTCACACTTATAAGCTTATCGGAACTCTCGCTCGCACTTCTAGTTTTGTGTGTAACAACAAAGAAGGAATTTGTCGTAATGTTTTATGACTCAGTTCGCACGTTTGTAATGGCTCAACTATAAGTACGTTTGTTGTGTACAAGAAAGTAGTATCTACTATTGAATGAGAAAAAAGAACTCAAATATAGTAAACATAATTTCATAAATACATATTTTTTTATCGTCCGTAAATACCATAATTTATTATCAGCTATCTGTGTCCTACAAAATAGCAAGATGCAAAATATCTCATTCTCTGGGCTAAAACTATTATCAGTAAAATATAACGCAAGACTTACCATTGCCGTTGAAAGTGTTTCATCATGAAGGTAATTTGAAAAAAATGCCCAGTCGTCCTCGCTCGTGTCATCGAAACAAATATTTTTAGTATGATGCGAATGTGAAAATAGATGCGATCTTTAATTTTCTCAACTCAAAAAATACCAAGCCGTATTCCACATAAAAGTTAATATGTACAAATACAAAATAACATGCAATGTATTTATTCATAATAAAAATATTTATATTGCAGTTCCGAAACAAAAAGTACTGGCTATATAAATTGCATTTTGTATTACTTTGCAAACATTTATTTGCGTATAAGAAACAATAAATATAATAAACTCATCAGTAACACATCATCAACTCAGTGACGACCGAGAGGTGTAGTGGTAAGTAGCCTTGCCTCATACGCCGAAGGTCCCAGGTTCGAGTCCTGGCCGGGATATTCATTGGTGCGATGAACACAGATGTTTGTTCTCGGGTCATGGTTGTTTATATTTTTATATATCTATGTATATTTATTCTGAGTTCCCCCCCAGTTCGCTGTATGGTCATCCGTAACACAAGCTCTGCTTACTTCGGGGCCATACAGTCGGTGTGTTTGTCTGGGGATTGATTAATGATTGAAGTATTTGATATTCATATCAGTACATTGGATTAGATGGTAACGGTAACAAATTGTCGCTCAACCAAATAGCGTGTGACCATTACTTCATTCTGTGTCCCGTTATTCGCCATAAAGCAAATAAGGTTAGAATAGACATTGAAGAATAATATTACGAATTTTAGGGCAATGTTACTCAAATATAATAAGTTTTATTTAAAGTGTAAATAACTAGACTCAACGCTTTATAAAAATTAAAAAGATAAATACTATATTTTAAAAAACTATATATTAACGAAATAATAAAACTGAATAAAATAATGTAAAACATTAACCTGAAGATAGTCCACACACTGATTACTTCGCAGCACATGTTTTGATCTTTAGGTCCTCTACGTCGAATGTCTGAAGCGCTGGAGATGTGTCGTTTTGTCGCATAAATATCCTGCCGTTTTTTACCCAGACAAACTAGTATTCCTTCTTTTTGCGAGTTCCTTGGATTTTTTAAGAAGATTCTTATTAAATAAAGGATGTCAGGTGCTCGTTTATGAAAACTGGTTTCGGTTCCCCTGCAATGCCAATATCTTTAGTAGTTAGACGTTTTTTCCGTCCATAAGAAATTATATTATCCTTTAGCAGCCTGGTTTTCAATTCAACGACAACTACTCTTAGGGGTCCTTGAAGTTTTATTTTAGGGGAGACGCGGCTCGCTATTTACCTGTCACCTACCGAGATCTCAACTGCGACTTCCTTAAAGATTATCGATTTAAGTTCGCTTAAGTCCTTACTTTTCGTTTTGTTTCAGGCAAGCCTACAATCTCAATATTCAATAACCTATCACTTTGCTCTTTGGAATTTGGAATTCTTTGGAACTGTTTGTTCTGTATTTACAAATTGTGTAACTCTGTTTGTAGGTTGCTTATGTTCTTCACATCGGTAGAGAAATATTCTACTTTATTTTTAAATGTATCAAGTAGAACGGATGAATACTGTGAGGAATGCCGTAGTTCAATAATTTCTTTTTTCATTTCTGATTGCTTCTTTTCCAACTTTTCTATGTGCATTTTCATATCACTGTTTTCTTTTCTCATGTTCCTATTATCTCGTTTTGTTCCCTCTTTTAATTTAGCCAAGTCATCCTTTATGACATTATTAAGCATATCGTTCGTTAATTTGAATTAAACTATTATTGACATCCATCTTCCAAGTATCCATTTTTGATAAAACATTTTCTGAAAATATCTTCTGCGATTCGCTGATGTCATGATCATTTTTTCTTTTGCGTGCCGCGATGTTCAATAAATCCGGGTCTGAGTCACATGACGTCTATGTGACAACAACGGTGAACGTTGCATTTCCAATTAGATTACTGTCACGTCTATACAGTAGTAGGTCTATGAACGTACTAAACGAGACAGAATTTTTTCGAAACCCTTTTTTCGAAGTGATAGCGAACTTAGCCGAGCGATGAACATTCAGAGTTCCAAACGTAATTAGTTTAGTTTCACAGTTATGGGAAACGAATTCTCGTGTTGTGAACTTAAGATTGTATTTCGAATAGTAAGAAACAAATAAGAATTTATTATATTTGTAAAATTTTAAGACACGTCCGTCAGCCATGACTCGCATTCGCCATTTCATTTCATTCCAATTAAAGCTCCTCTAATTTGGTAGCCGTCTGTTGTGCAGTGTGTGGTCTAGCGTTGTCCTGAAGCGGCAGTGGCCTAGAGCGATTGACCAGCCTCAGTTGTTTAGCAGCTAGCTTTTCCGTCATGGTTTGATCCATCTGACAATAAACATCTGCCGTAATCGTCTGGCCAGATTCAAGAAAGCTGTAGTGAATGACACTGGCACTAGTCCACCAAACGCAAACGAGTATCTTTGTTGAGTCAATTTTCGCTTGGGGCAGGATTTGGCTGATTTGCCAGGGTTCAATTATTGCGATGAACATTTCCGATTGTCGTACAGGATCCACTGTTTTATCACAGGTAATGATTCGATTTAAAATCCTTTCCTTGTGCCGGTTGAGTAATTTAACGCAGCAGTCGACGCGCGTTTGTCGATTCGCTGCACTCAATTCATGAGGTACCCACCTCTTAAGCTTTTCCACCTTCCCAATTTGCTTAAAGTGGATTAAAACAGTTTTGTCACTAACACCGCAGCCTACAGAACTGAAACATTGGAACCAAAAACGCACTGTGTTTTCTTTTGCGACACCGCCGCCATACACAGCATTAGTACTTCGAGCCGTTTCTGCAACACTGGTGCCACGGTGGACCTTGTACTCGTAAATAACGCGATATTTCAAGTTTTCCATTTAATAAACTAAGTGACGCAAAGAAAAAACCAAAAGCGGAAAAAACAAATGACGATTTCCGAAACACAAATGTGTGAGTAAATAGCTGTATAAACTTGAGATGGGAATTCTTAAACAAAGAGGAGATAACACAGATCAAAGTGGCCAGTACGACAAAACGCCAGTTTTAATGTATGGACCTAATATTATATAAAAGTGTTATCTCGAAATGATTTTCTAATTAGAGTGTGTACATTTTTCTTTTCCGAATCTTCTACAATTTGTTGATGACAGATATGTCTTGCATAAATTTATATAACAGTTTTACTTAAGAGAAGTAGAAGATGATGCTACTACACTTGCGATCTTTAAATTGGAATAACTTCATCGCGGTTGCTCATGATAAAGTTTTACCATTTAAATGCAATAAACTTTATCTTGTGCTACATCATTTAAAAGGGAATTTTGATAGCTTTAAACTTCTTTCAATAAAATAGAGAAAAATATTCATTCTATGTCATAAAACGTAAAAATAAGAGACATCAATTTGCATAACAAAAAAATAATATCGTTCAAGAGTCCTAAAACCCTATAAAAAGCTAACTATAACGAAAATTCTGTCCCAAATTTCAAGTCACTGGAAATACTGACGCTCTAAGAAAATAGAAACCATACCTGCAGAAGCCGCTCAAATCTTGTCCTTGTTATTGACTCAGCGTGCCAGCGCTCGACAACTTCATTTGAGCCAACCTTGTTTCTCCAAGGTCTAGAAGAGGTTCAGAGAGACTGATAACTTAGTTCAAAAACCAGGATCAGGACGACAACGATGCTCTTCGGTGCGAGATGATCGATTTATTGTCACCACTTTTCTGAGCAATCGACACCTGACCGGTGTGAACGTCCAGAAACAGCTCTTGAGCTGTTAGCGAGTGGACAGTGAGACGAAGACTTAAAGAACTAAAATTAAGAAAAAACATTCAGTTTTTGTCTGTCTTCCTGTATCCAATCACACATATATAAGTTACTCTTCTCATTAAAAAAAGAAAACAATGCAATCTTACCGGAGGAATCACTGGTTCAGATAATACATTTAAAATAGTTTCGGAGTCAGGGCTCACTAGTCATATGTTCCTAACTTATTATACAGCCCAAAAATTGTTAATTGTATAGACTTAATTATTTGTGTGGGTTATGAATAAATGATTATTATTATTATACCTAAAACTCATGGTAACTTTGAATTTGACTTTAGGGGAAAATTGTGAGTAATTCTATTGTTTTTTTCCGTAAATTCATCATGTTATAAAAATAGACCAATTCAAAAGGACATTGTTCACTCAATAAAATAAAGGTGTTATAAATATAAATCGGATGTAATATCTCAAATACTGTAAAAAAATGTTCAATGTTACCCAAATTGACTGTAGTTCATTGCATTTAAATGGTAAAACTTTATCATGAGCAACCGCGATGATGTGATTCCAATTTAAAACTCGCCAGTGTAGATAATGTCATAAAAGTTGAATGACAGACAAATTATTCTGTGCATTTTCTATTAAATAAACTATGCAGCTTTTTTCTGGAAGCTGTTACTAAAAAAATATATTATATCGTAGAAAGGTGATATCTCGAAAGGTTGTTAATGAATTGGACTTCCGATTTTTTTCATTACATACCGAAATATGTTAATTGAGCAGAGTAAATAAAAAAATAATTATAAATATGAAATATCCAACGAATGTGTAAAGTCTGAAACTCGCGTGTGGCAAGCATAGTGTCCTATGATTTGCTTGACACCACTTACCCAGCAATGTGCGAATTATGTCCGCTGCAAATAACTAAGATGTATTGACCTTAGAAAAATGTTGTTGTTCTCATTAAAATAAACTGCTCATGATTCAAAGTTAAAGAGGGTTACAGAATATCAAGAACATAGTGACTAAAATAAATAAAATTGTACTGAAATATTACATTAATTATCTTGGCGTACGTGGATAATAAAATTCAATTAGGTACTTAAAGTCATAGTCACTCCATTGTTATTAATTAAATATATAAGAGCGGATAACATGTAGCATATCAAGAGTTACCTATATTTCATGTTTACTAACTTTTATAACAAAAACTTTATCCGTTTTATACTAATACACGAAATAAAATAGATTGCTTAATCCGTAAAATGTACTAGATTAACACATTAACTTACTATTGTTAGTATTCGATAAAACACAAAAAAATACACAAATAAATATATATAATATCAAATACACAAACTTTTATTACGCTTTTAGATTACTACAGATTTTATCGACACTGGATAATGATTCCATATGCAAACGAAACTGAAAAACCAGCTCAAGAGGCACTTGAAGAGGACTTCAACTATGAACATGCAAAAAGTAAGTTTTTAATCATCAAAATATATAGCAGTAAGTATTTAGGAAATCAGTGCTTCGTTGTGGCTTTGAACCTAAACTTAAACTAAGTGTTATCGTTAACGACAATTTAAAAAAGAGGGGATTTTTCGCGTCGGCTACTGAAGGCTAGTATAAACCGAGAAATTAATTTTGAAACAAAACAGATATTGTATAACACACTCGTTTCTAAAAAGAAGTTCTTGATGTTCTGTTCACCGACATAAATGAACATAACTTTTCTTATGCAATGTATGTTTTAATTTAACTTTATGAATATTACTGCAAAAACCATCAGAAATTCAGCTTATCCGGCTCAAATTTCGCACAATTCAGCAAAGTTTAACTTTCAGTGCAAATTGTTTTGAGCAGGAAATAAGAAAACATTTCATGTTCACAAGTCTTAGACTGAGAGGTTAACCTTTTGAATTGTTGTTGTATATTTATGCACGTATTTAAGTAGGTTAATTGTGTTTACCTTGGTTTCAGAGATAAACTGGTACGATCGGGTATTATTGAATAGACCCTCGAAAGTAATTTTGGGGTTAATTCTATTTGCAATTATGACACCTGTTTTCCTTTACCAATTTGTCCTGTTTGGGAGTCTAAACTTGCCACCGTCCGATGGATATTCCTTTGGTTCTTGTTTACTTTCAAGAGAATCACGTCTTTTGTGCGGAGACGGCTCTCCTCTCGCAGACAACTGTCACCCCAACTGCTGCTTTGATGCTTCCAGTAATATGTGTTATCACAGGTACCCTTCGAGATTCACATATATTTTAAGTCGAGATTGGGAAGAAGTTGTGAATTTACAGCCACGAGTAGCTACTGTGCCATTTTCTGGTAGAAACAGTCTACACAAAATTCGAATATCGATCGATGAGGTTTCAAGCACTCACATGTCCATCACTTATTACAATCCGGAAAATATGATATTGAATGGTCGCAGAACTTTAAATAAAACATATTCATACGAGATTTTATCACCAGAGCTAAATATCGAAGTTCGACAAAATAAACGGGAATTATTTAATACAATGCGGGGCCCTCTTATAGCAGCTGACGATATTTGGGAGGTCGTATTCAAGCTGACAGATGACACAATGTTCGGCCTGGGCGAGATACCGCTTTTGAAAAATACTGAGAAAGTCCTTTACGCTCACGACGCGGAACCAACTTGGATACCTTTAATATTTGCTCAATCGAACGGCTCATACCACGGATTGTTGATAGATAATGCCGCTCCGACAGAAATTCGTATATCTGGAAATAATCAAATTCATGTACGAAGTATAACAAAACAAGGTATAAAGCTCCATATTTTTGTAGGACCGGAACCAAAGGATATCATGAACGATGTTACAAAATTTACAGGATATAAAAATAAACTTGAATACTGGATGTTAGGGACACACGTATGCAGGTGAGTTAAGACAGCTTAATTATTTGTCTTTTATATTTTTTAATGATAGGTTTTCACTACCATTAAGCTTTGCTAATTTCAGGTTCTAAATTAAATTTGCCCTTTACCTACGTATAAAATACTGTCAGAAAGCAAATATGCTTATTTTTCGTGCAAAAAGCCAATAACTACAAATGTTTACAGTCTTACAATAATAATAATAAACCCAGTGAGACATTACACGTTCCATCTCAGTCTAAAAAGTAAAAGTGAGAAAACATGTTACTAAACATGTAACTTTATACCTACTTAAGAATAAATTATATCGTATAAGTAACGTCCCTTTTTAACGTTTTTGCAAAAAGGAACCATCTGACAAAATCCGAAAACATGATGAAGTATGAAAACTTTTACGAAAACCTGTGTAGTTATTTATAAAATACTCAAGTATTTGTTAAAAAATAAAATATATAAAGAGCTTGTTAACCTTAAATATGTGAACCTGAGCATCCAATTGGACACTGAACTCCGCGAGGTCCATCCCATTCATATCGTGAATTAACATGATCACTAAAAGCTTTAAACATCTCGTGAGGTATAATGGTGATTTAATGTCTGGTAGTTTAACTTCTAATACTACCAAACGTACTAAAACTAAACGTACCAACACTATTGAAATAGTTCAGCCCCAAGCAGCTAAATATAAAAATAAATATTCTAACGATATTTACTTATATACTTTGTCCACCAGGTTAATCACACAAAATCACACTTTTAACAGCAGCAGCATAATGTAATTGTTTTTTAAAATGCGCAATAAAAATAACTTTTAAATGGACTCAATTTATTTTATTATCTTCTGAGTGACATAATAAACTTTAAATTATCAGTTTTTACCAAAAATAAACTGTCATGCATATTAAATTGAGTAATGTTCTATTGTAATTAGTGATGAGATCTAACTTATTCGTTCCAAATAAATAAATCGATAATTTTATTTTATACATAGGTGACCGACTCTACAGGGAAATGTTGCATCCTCACAAATATCAATAAAGTATGTAAATCAAAGAAACCCAAAATACCTACAAGTATTTTTGTATTATTTTAATTTGAAAATTAATTAAATCAAAAATTAAATAGCAAAATAAAATGTTTCAAAGTGTAACGTTAGCTTCACGCTTGTTTTTGCTATAAAAACCTGCAAAATTAAATACAAAACAGGGCGAAAAGAGTTTTGACGATTTTTATATAGGCCATCTTCTCCGATCATATTTTGTTTTTATTTTCTAAGTCGCGGCGCACTCTAATCAACACAAAATATAATCCACTATGCTCTGAAGCAGGGTTCACTAAATGGTTGATCACGGTCCGCCGACCTATTTTATGCGGGCCTTATGTAAACAGTACATATAATTCACTTGTGTTACATGAGTTCGTAATTTAATAATTTATCCCACGCTTTGTCTTTGCAACCATCGATTCAAAAACCGTAAATAAAATACAGTTATTAAACATAAAAATACTAAAGTTTCTTGTTGAAGAACTTTGGAAAAAATTTGTGCATGGTAATAAATACCCAGAGCTAAAAAACCCTTTACATTTTATATTTCTCTTGGGTCAACATATATTTGATAAATAGCCTTTTCCATTATTAATTTTTAGAAAAATTTTTTTCGGAGTAGACTTACCAATGAACATTTTAGATTTAATGACAATAGCCAGCACCAACTTTAGTCCAAATTTCTGATGGATCATTCAAGGCCATTTTTCACATTAATATTTTTAAAAAAACATTGGTTTATTTTGTTGATTGCATTTGTTTTTTAAGTATTTAATTCAATTTATTTTAGTTTCTAACGAAAATACACTCAACAAATTAAAAAATATAGCTGCAGTGTTGAGTCTTGTGCTTTTCCAGTTACAAGATACTACAGCGTGCAAAAACAATAAACAACTGAAATAGAATACGAGTACTTCAATATATACAATTTAAAATTTAAATATTAAGGTAAAAATAAAATGTAAAAGCAGAGTTGAGGAATTACAGAAGTTAGTCAAGATGTTCTTCTTGAATTTATACTAGTGAAAAATTAAATTAAATGTTATTATTTGTATAAAATAATATTCAGGTATTCTTTTATTTTATTTCCTAATTGTAATAAATAAATCCCCAGACAATCACACCAACATTTTTATATATACATATTTATATTTATAATTTCAATTTTGACACAGTAAGTGAAACGCGAGGTGGAGGTGGCTTTGCGGATCGCGACAGTCATGTTATTTAAAAAAACAGACCCCAAATGAACGTAGACGGTGAATTCTGCTCTAAAGTGGCCCACTTCAGAATTATGCGCCGAGAGAGAGAAATATTAGGTCTTTACCTATGAAATTGCCGTTTTTCACGAAATAAATGAAGCGTAATTTTTTTATATATTTTTTATTTCTATTAATCAAAATAATCACCCATGCAATCAATGCATCTTTGCCAACGCATTGGTAGCTTATTGATGCCTTTCTTGAAGAAATCAGCTGGACGGGAGGCAACAAATTCTTCAAAGGCATTTTGTACAGGCTCTCGGGTATTGAATTTTTTTTCCGCCAAGAAGTTATCCAAATTCTGGAAAAAGTAGAAGTCTGTAGGCGCAAGGTCTGGTGAGTACGGCGGATGACGGAGAACTTCCAACCCAAACTCTTGTAGCTTGGAGACCGTCTGCTGTGCAGTATGTCACGCGTTGTCGTGCAGGAGCAGTGGAGCCGAACGATTGACCAAAGCTGGTTGGAGACGTGCGAGCTTCTCCCTCATTGTGTTCAGTTCTTCACTGTGCACATCTGCAGTAATGCTTGTCCCGTTTTGCAAGAAGCTGTGATAAATTACACCCGCGTTAGACCACCAAACAGTGACCATCACTTTTCTAGGGGTAAGTTTTCGTTTAGGGCATTTTTTGGGTGCAGAACCAGGGTCCAACCAACTTGCTGAGCGCTTACGATTGTCAAACAGGATCCATTTCTCGTCACAAGTAACAATGCGCTTCAGAATTCCTTCATTTGTATGCCTGCTGAGCAGTGCAAGGCACGTCTCCACGCGTACTTCGCGCTGGCGGTCATTGAGTTCGTGGGGTACCCATTTGTCAAGCTTTTTTACCTTGCCAATTTGACGCAAATGGACCAATATTGTTTTGATGCTAACGTCGAAAGCTGCTGCTAATTCAGCCGTGGATTGAGTTTCATCAGCTTCCACAATTGCCTTTAATTCGTCATTGTCGACCAAAGTTTTCGGACGACCACGGGGTAAATTTTTCAGGTCAAAATTTCCAGAACGGAAGCGGGTAAACCAATAACGGGTGGTGCGTTCGTTTGTAGTGTTCGCTCCGTAAACGTCGTTGAGGTTGCGTGCCACTTGTGCCGCTTTGCTGCCACGACGGTACTCATACTCCATAATTACTCGAATTTTTAACTTATCCATGATGACGAAAAATGTTCGAATGCGTTCAAAACAAAACACTAACTATTAAACAAATGACGATTTTAGAAAAAGAATTCCATGTTTGTCAAATAAAATTAATTTGAAATTAGAATTATCAGTCAAAAAAAAAATATTTTCATTTGAAATGGCCAGTACGGCAAAACGGCAGTTTCATAGGTCCCTACGACCTAAGACCTATTATGAGAAAAATTTAATTAAAGCACCAGAATTTCCTTTGGAATTTTCTACATGCTGTAAGGGTCCTAAATAGCAGTTCTTGTAATATTTTAATATGAAATAAGCATACTTTTAACTTAGTTTTAGTTTTAGAAACACGCCGACAATATGCTTTGTAACTTGACAAAAAATCCAAAAATATATTATGTACTTGAACGGCAAATTGAATATGACATAGCTGGAAATATATGTATACATATGATATTTGGAAAACAATTTTAGACATACCAACTTATCCGCGAACTGATCAGCGTGGCTAGTACCGTTTGAGTGTTGTCATTATAATAAAAAATAAACATTTTATTATAATGACGATAATTAATGTGACATTGAGACCTATTTATCAATATGCTTGCTAGCCGAGCACGACTGGACATAAATAGAACCTTGTCAAATTTACTTTTATATAGCAACGGTTCTATGTCTTATTTATTTATAAATATTTTGTCAGTTGACAAATTTCCTTTACAAATATCCTGGGTTTATCTGCATTAGATTCTTTGCTTAATAAAATATACAATTGTACAATAGTATAGCCCCAACATTGGTTTTGGGCCCAGAGTAACAACCCACAGTAACAACCCAGAGTAATTATCCAGGAAGAAATTTATTACTTTGAGTACTACAAAGATTGAAGCTTTGAAATGGGCCAATAGTTTTCTACTTGTGCTTTATCCCCCTTCAGGAATGTCGGTGTTATGAATCCCGATTTCCATACACCGAGCACGACACCCTCAGATAGAGATCGCTCGAAAATAATGGGCATCTGTACTACCAGACTGTCAGCGCTATACTAAGCGCGTACTATGAATCTTGGGGAAATGTCGTCAGGATCACCTGATTTAGTGAGATAGAGAGATTTGAGCAGCTTCAACACCCCTTTACCATCCACAACGATTGATGCGATATTTACACAGGAATGAGGACTATTTAATATTAGGTCTGACATGTTTTTTCCAGGAGAGCTACTAGGTGCACTAAAGCTGGTCCCAAAATACTTACTAAATAGGTAACTTATGCCACGACCAGTGTCAGCAGTTAAGCCTTCATATGTCACTTTACTAGGGCATGATTTGGTTTGTTTTTGCTCTTTATATACGCCCAAAAACGCTTTGGTTCTCTCGAGATAGAGTCTTCAAGTTTTGATAGATAGGCATCAAAGCAATATTTTTCCATATGTGCAGCACGGCGACGAAGAAGAGAGAACGATTGATAGAAAGATTGCCGCGGGTACGGTATTTGGTGTGAATATGTGTTTTCTTTCAAGACTTTTACTAGGGCAGATCTAAACCAAGACAGACAGGACTTAGAGGGTACTGTTTTTTTTAGGTATATGTACTTGTCGCGCAGTTCGTATAAACGGAGGTAGAAGGAAAAGCAATAGCAAAATAAAATAAATAAGAGCATAAATTGAGACCCACATTTTTTAAGTAAACAAATTATTGATAACATATGCTTTCATCTAAGCACACTGAAGTTAAAATAGAACGTATCAATGAAAAAAAATTATATAAATTAAGATAATAAATAAAATAATGTAATCAATGAATTATTTAGACAGTTCAGCACATACCTACTTTCACAATAATATAATAAAAAATAGTATTTCAATATAAAATTTTAATGGTATAATATATTAAAAAGCATTTACCTACACAAGACAGATTATACAGTAAGATGTAATATTTTAGCATTGATACAACATATGAAGCTATCATACCGAAGAATAACACATGCAATAAGATTAACAAAAAATATAAAACGATAAATACATTATTGACGCAGCCTTCACCATAAAATAAGTAGACTGTGATCAAAATATGCGTGAATATAGACACACATTGTAATGATGAATAAATAAATATTTGCATACTGGGTAGTAATAATTGGTTCCTTAATTAATTACTTGTTTTATTTTAAAACAAGTAAAAACAAGTAAAAACAAATTAAAAAGGTATAAATATTAAAAAGTAAATAAAAATATTATGTAAACTAAATTTTATCAACACTTTTTTTATTAATCACTAATTTTGCAGTGCAACCAAACTGTAGCACCGTACGTAGCACTAGTAGCATATGTGTGTACATGTCAGTAGAAGCTACGACCACCTCCTTTTTGCATGTGTACAATTACGAGTAGGTAGTTGATTTATTAGTGTGCTCAAGATATTTTCTTATGTATATCATACTGATTCTAACTTTTATTAGGTAGTGAAATTAATAAGAGAAATGTGGATACATTTGGACTCCAACAAATTAACGCCCTAGGCATATCTCTTTGCTTGTATGATCTGAGATTAGAACCCTGTACCCCATTATATATTGTTACAGTGGTTAATTGTTTTCGACAATCTTCGAGTAGTTATTTTATTTTACACTTTTATACATTACATTTTATACCTACGATTATTTGGTTATTTTTTGACATTATGAGGAGAGTCAGCTTCGGATTTCTATTCTTTTTGTATCAGTTGATTCTAAGCAACAATCGTAGATTCTATTTTGCACAGAATATTATATAATTTGGATTTCTAGCCTTTAAATAATCGGCTAATATAACCATCAGGCGATGATGTATCCTCTCCTGTTGGCTTATTACGTAACTTGCGATAGAAAAACGACAGCAAAAATCACCCAATATTTCATCTTTTATCTCTTATTATCAAAAAATCTTATTACTTACCAACGATAGCAAACAAATCGTACGTAATAAGAAGGTATCTTGGAGCAATGATCGCTGATTCGATGATTTTTTTGTAAACCAACTCTAATGCGTCGTGTTTCACAGTCTTCCGCCCCATTTTACATTTTGACACTAAGCAAACCATTCTTACTTGTTTATTTTACAGCCAACTTTCGGAATCCCTGGAGGAATCGTTTGAAATCTTGAATAATTTCTTGCTAACTAAGGCAGGTAATTTGCCATTTGAGAGTCACTGCGGCATAGGTCCGATCGTATTTCAAAACGATTGTGGGACAAAAATTGAAGAGTATATCGAAAAGGGCGCGGAATTGTTATATAATTCAAAAAAACGTTTTGTGCCTCATGTTTCACCTCATGTAAGTATAAAATTTTACTGTAATATCTAATAAGTGAACAATTCGGCCTTTATAATTAATAACAACACTTGGAAAAGGTTAAAAAGCTTCACAAAAATTTTAACATAACGATATAGAAATGGTATGCGAGGCGGTAGCATGTGTCAAGGTTTTAAAGCCGATACGACTTTTCCACAATTTCTTCTATTCGTACATTTTCATTTCTTGTTGGACTTCAATATAAACCAAGCATTTTTTAAAGCGATACTTCACTTGTGCCACAGTAACTCTGTTTGGCTGAATATATTGTGCTAATTGGTGTATGTGTGAGTATGGTTTAAGACTGGCCTTCCAACACCATGTCTAGGTAGCAGTGTTTATTTTTTCTTATTTGAAAACGTATGGGTAATATGTAGCACTGTATTAATTTATTTGCGAGTTAGAGTTAATAGCACAGAGTGGGGGATAATGTGGCATCAGTCTATATCAAGCCATCCTACCGATAATATCTCCAGTCTACTGCAAGTAACTCTGCAAGTCCTCGAACTCATGCTTATGCTGAAGCTAACAGACTCTGAAGCTGCCTCATGCTGAAGCTACCTGACGCTGAAGCTGCCTCATGCAGAAGCTACCTGAAGCTGCCTCATGTTGAAAACCCCGACATTGACGCCTAATCCTGCTCCTGCTGCTGACCCTGATGATCCTGCCAACCACCTCCTCCTGCCTGCTGATCCTACCTGCTCGTCCTGTTCCTGCTCTTACTGATCCTGCACGCGCCAGAGTGCCAGTCGGCGCCTGAGCGTCTGCCGCTGACCCTGCACGCGCCTAAGCGCCTTTACCGTGGAAGCCTTCGCGGCGACCTCTCCGACTACTTGATGTTCGTGATAGATTTTTTGAATAAAAACTTTTATTACATATTTAGTCTTTAAGGTATTTTATATTGTTTTCATAAATAAATTCAAACAAAGGCATTTCTATTTATCTGTAATATAAGTTCTATGAAATCCAAAGAGTGCAATTTTTGATATTAAATTGCGCCACAAGTAGAACACAAGGTTTCAAAGATTGTTTTAGTTCACTTTATTATATCCGGAAAATCTCGTAGGATCAGTAGTTGCTTGGGTGAAGCCAGGCGAATCTTCCAGTTAGAGTACATAGTAAATAACATTATCAAATTAAAATAGGAGAATTAACCACGGTGTGGTATATAAGTTAAGGTATATGTGGAAGTCACCAATTATCAAGACTCCACAAATGCCATCCTCACCAACCTGTGGTGCTCCCAGCCAGACAGCGGACAAGCCTCCGGTGACCGACGAATGGCGTTAGAACCATTTTGCAGGTGCTAGGTTTCGACCGCGCCTTGCAACCGTCCTAGTGACCTAGTCACGTTACGGCATGAGGATCATAGTAGTCATCGGAAGCATATAGGTCCAAGTAACTAAGCAACCTGTGAGAGTTGTTTGAACTCGCTGAATAATTAAATGTACTCTTTTTGCCGACAACAAATTTTAGGGGACCATTTAGCCTAGCGGCTATTTGTTCTTTCTGATGAAGACGCTGTGATTGTTCGAATCTGAAATACCTACTTTACCTAGGCTATATCCTGGAGGCCAAATTTCAGCTAAATCCAGGCATGTCCGTGCATGTCAAGGAGGAGATCTGTTGTAAGCGTCTCCGAAACTTGTAATTTCCGTATTTTTCTGTTTTGTGCGGAGTTTTCACTTGCGTTCCATGGGGACATGGCCCAAAATAGACAGTGGCTGTACCCGTTTAAGGCCACTGACTACGTTGGGAAAGAAATCTGTCAGTAACTCATGGTCTTTCCCAGCTCGTGCACGAACCTATGTGCATTCCTGACGTTGCTAACGATACTGCTTGGAACTGCCGTTGAAAACCAAAACAGACAGATAATCGAAGTATATATCTCTACTAATAGGTCTTTACCTATGAAACTGTCGTTTTGCCGTACTGGCCATTTCAAATGAAAATATTTATTTTTTTGACTGATAATTCTAATTTCAAATTAATTTTATTTGACAAACATAGAATTTTTTTTCTAAAATCGTCATTTGTTTAATAGTTAAGTGTTTTGTTTTCAACGCATTCGAACATTTTTCGTCATCATGGATAAGTTAAAAATTCGAGTAATTATGGAGTATGAGTACCGTCGTGGCAGCAAAGCGGCACAAGCGGCACGCAACATCAACGACGTTTACGGAGCGAACACTACAAACGAACGCACCACCCGTTATTGGTTTACCCGCTTCCGTTCTGGAAATTTTGACCTGAAAAATGAACCCCGTGGTCGTCCGAAAACTTTGGTCGACAATGACGAATTAAAGGCAATTGTGGAAGCTGATGAAACTCAATCCACGGCTGAATTAGCAGCAGCTTTCGACGTTAGCATCAAAACAATATTGGTCCATTTGCGTCAAATTGGCAAGGTAAAAAAGCTTGACAAATGGGTACCCCACGAACTCAATGACCGCCAGCGCGAAGTATGCGTGGAGACGTGCCTTGCACTGCTCAGCAGGCATACAAATGAAGGAATTCTGAACCGCATTGTTACTTGTGACGAGAAATGGATCCTGTTTGACAATCGTAAGCGCTCAGCAAGTTGGTTGGACCCTGGTTCAGCACCCAAACAATGCCCTAAACGAAAACTTACCCCTAGAAAAGTGATGGTCACTGTTTGGTGGTCTAACGCGGGTGTAATTCATCACAGCTTCTTGCCAAACGGGACAAGCATTACTGCAGATGTGTACTGTGAAGAACTGAACACAATGATGGAGAAGCTCGCACGTTTCCAACCAGCTTTGGTCAATCGTTCGGCTCCACTGCTCCTGCACGACAACGTGCGACCTCACACTGCACAGCAGACGGTCTCCAAGCTACAAGAGTTGGGGTTGGAAGTTCTCCGTCACCCGCCGTACTCACCAGACCTTGCGCCTACAGACTTTTACTTTTTCCAGAATTTGGATAACTTCTTGGCGGGAAAAAAATTCAATACCCGAGAGGCAGTACAAAATGCCTTTGAAGAATTTGTTGCCTGCCGTCCAGCTGATTTCTTCAAGAAAGGCATCAATAAGCTACCAATGCGTTGGCAAAGATGCATTAATTGCATGGGTGATTATTTTGATTAATAGAAATAAAAAATATATGAAAAAATTACGCTTCATTTATTTCGTGAAAAACGGCAATTTCATAGGTAAAGACCTAATATTAAGAATATTAGGTATTCTGTGAATAATGATGTTCATTTACTAGTTAAATGTCTGTTTAGGCTAAGAACGAATATTTGGACAAATTATAATGCCTTTCGTATTAAAAATAGGTTCCTAAAGTATTTTTATTTTATAGTTAAATGTTATAGTTGTTGTTAATATAAGTTTATAGCTTTGTATAAAGCTTTTCCTTTACGCAATTTTACTATGCATAACTCTGACATGTTATATTTTAGAGCATAGTGGACGCTTTTCTCGATATCGTTAGTGTCCTCAAACGCAATTTAAATAATGCAATGCAAAAAAGACGGTTTGAAATGATGCCAAAATTTTCAAACCACTTTTGGTTTTTGATAAAATATAAACATTTACCTATTTAACTATGAGTATGGGTATAATATAGATAGAACCAAAAATTATCATTATTCGTTTGATCCTGTTAAAATAAGAAATCTAAGAAGATTTGAAAGTACATGCAGTCATGGAATTAATAAATATTACTGGATGGTCCATTTTTTCTCGGTATGCGATCCGAAAGAGACTGAAACCTAAATGTCTCTCTAATGCTAGCTTTACATTTTGGTAAACATCAATAAGTCAAAAACGTAAATAAAGACGTCGCAAGGATATAAAGTACAAACAATGTTGAGTACAAACAATCGTAGACATTTGGCAAAATAATTATTTGCATAATTTTAGCTTAATAGCAAATAAAACAATAAGTTAGACAGGTACTAAACATTAAATTTACGTAATAAACAACGAACATTAAAGAGCGACGGTTTCTCAGTTGTTAGAGCGCTGGCTTCCCCACCCTAAGAGCCCGGGTTCAATACCAGTGACAGCCAAATGTACCGATATTAAAGTACATAAAATCGACTGCACCGACAGTGCAGGAAAACATCGTAATGAAACCGTACACCACCTAAGAAATTAGTTCGATGCTACATGTAAAGTCTGCTAACTCGCGGTAGGCAAGCGAGTTAAACTACATAAACCACTGCCTTAGTTGAACCTTCCAAGTAGTACACAAATTATTTAGGCGACGATTGCAGCTGCGTTAAAGGGACGCCACGCCGTAATTCTTACTTTTAAATTGAATATAAAGGCTTTATATACTTAGCGTATAAGGTTTAAAATTCTTTTTATGTTAAAATTGAATGGAACTTGCAGTTACCACCAGTAAAAGTATATAATTTCCTTGCCTGCAGGTTATTTGAAATTATTTATTTTTCTAATTTATTATTTATTTTACTCCGGCTGCGTGGTGTAAGTCGTAGGCACAAAGTTAAGTGATAACATGGAATGTATTTTTTAGTCATGTGGCATATATTGAAATATTGCATATTTGAAAATTAAGTGTATAATAAGAAATATTTTGAGAAAAAATGTTAATGGACTATTTTATTTAAAATTTCAGGTTATCAAAACTAATGACTCGTTTATCCTCTGTGGTTACAATAACACAGACTTCTTTATCAAGAACGCTGATTTTTCAAACGTGTACACCGGTTCAATTAACTCCATGCCGGTGATTTTTCCAGATTATAAAAACATTACTGAAGATATACTGCAAGTATTGTGGCGTTACGAAGGAAAAATAGATGGAATATTTTTAGAAAACAATTGGCCACTCGATAAATCTCATAAATATTTTAATAATACTTATCGAGTCCTTCCATATTTCAGTAAAGTAGGTATTATTTAAAAACAATTCCTTATCTTAATTTAATTTATATTGCTTTTTCTTATTCCAGTGCCTCTTCAATTCCGAAGGCTTATATTTAAACGTAGTATTATTATCATGAATGATTTTTGTGTTTATATTTTTTATAACCTTGCTTATACCAACTTAATTTTTTTTTAATCCAGAATTTCGAACACGCTTTTCAACACACACCTAAGTGGGACTCAAAATGTTCCGATGGAAGTTCATACGTATATGAACATAATGAGTATGGAAACAATTTTGCGAGAACAATGAAAGATTTTATACACGAGGACGTGCCAATTTGGTCCACAAGTCAAAGACTATACTCTGAAGTAATGGCAAATAGTCAGAATATCGATACTACTTGGAATAATTTACAAAAACAACTTGTCATTGCTGCACTAAGTGGTGCTTCCGGCAACTGGCTATGGTCCTCTCCAATATGTGGGGACACCGAAAATTTCAACGAACACACGCAAACCAATCTTTGTATCAAATGGTACCAAGCTGCGACATATCTGCCGATGATCAAAATACATTCAAAAGGAGTAGCAAAATTTCCTTCTGCTTTTAATGGAACTGATCAATCCCTGATGGTAACCGCACTAAACAATAGATTAAGTTTGCTTCCGTACTTTTACACCGTGTTACAAAATGGGCCACTTCTGAGGCCAATGTTCTATCAGTATCCGAGAAAAACGAACATCATGACTTTAAAAAGTCAATTCAATGTTGGCAATGATTTAATGATAGTTCCAAACCTGCTGCCGGACCAGTCTTTGGTGCACCTGTGGATGCCTTCGGGCGCGTGGTACGAGTTCTGGAGTGGCCTCAGAATTGACGCTGATGAAGACGACATGGTGTCTATGAACACCATGAACTCTGATTTTCTTGTATTCATCCGGGGCGGATCTATGGTGCTTACGCAAAGGGTAAACAATTGTTTTTATTTCAATTAAGATAAAGAAATACATTGTATTACTTACCTGAGTAATTGAGGGCTTAAATGACTGTAAAATAATGTAATAGAATATTAAATTACTCCGGAATAAGCAGTAAACACTCTTTATTACGTTGCTTTAATTTTAATAATTTTTTTGTACTACAAGTAATTTTAATATCTCTTGATTGCTTTCAGGATGTCAAATTAACAGTAGAAAAAACTCAAAAGTACTCCGGATTTTATTTAACCGTAGCTTTAGAAGTTACCAATTCCTCAAAGACATACTTTGCAAATGGCAATCTATATTTATCAACTAACATGACATTGCATTTTGAAGCTAATGAAAACCAAATTACTATTAGCAGTGAAGGAGAGGATTTTGCCTGTTTTTGTGACCACACCAGGATATGGGCTAACAAGATATCTGACATCGACGTTTATGGACTCAATGATGATTACAATAACTACGACCACCATCTACATTTATCAGTTGATATTGATTTATGTTTACTAGCCAAAGAAAAACAAATTGTTTACACGTTTCATTAATAAAACCGCAAAATTTGGCCTAATTAACACTGCTGAATAATCAATTCCTAAATGCGGTGCTCTTGACATTTATCAGTTTAAAATTCAATCATCTCTAAAACTGTTGTTAATATATAAAACTGATTTTTTCCTAATAAAAACCATTCCTTTCACAAATACATTTTATTTGACTGACGTAAGCAAAAGTTCAGTTGACGATCGTAATAGGATTGACGGAAAAGTATGCTAATTTCGTAGTTAATGTTGTAAAGGATCAAAAACCGCTATTTGAACACTACATTGTGTAGTACCGCTTTAATTCAGTTTTGTAGCTATACAGTGGTACAGCCAGTGTAACTGCAGGAACAAAATTAACTCCAACTTACGACTAAGGTCGTCAACGCATCATTAAGCGATAATCAAAAATCGATAACGTATTCTTTTGCCCGGCTATCATAAAGTTAAAAATAATAATAAGATAAACATTTTTATTGAAAGATAGATTTTAAATTTCATTTAAAGAGTACAAGACAACGGGAAGTTAGTCAAAAGCTCGCACTAATTTTGATTTCATTACACAGGAAGCAAGTTATCGAAAAGTTTGTGGATTTTTTCAATATATTTCTAACAATCGCACCACATTATCTATATAAATTATCATTAAGAACTTGTGTTATAGATAATAGATAGCGGATAAATAAACTTAAAAAAATATATAAGCAAACATAGATATTTCTTTTTCATGTATAAATATTAGAAATAAACTTAAATAAACATACATACACTCTATGACTAGAAAGCAAATATAATAAAATATCTGCCTCTACCAGAATTCGAACCCGTCCCAGGGTTACATGAAAGTCAAGGGTACTTACCTCCACATCAAACATACCGTCTTCTAATAAATAAATATTTTTATCAATTTTCTTCTAACTAAATTAAATAAAAATTTGAATTATGTAGGCCCTTTTAGAGCCGTAGGAAACAGCCATATCGAACAGCCACATGTGCGCACAGAAGTTCTTATACTACGACTTTCATAGAAAATGGCGGGCGATGACGCAGTCGATAACTAATTTGTCAATTATTTTTAATATTGAAGAGAATATTTCTTATTGGATTGTTTAGCTAACCTCCAACGCAGTCACGTCAGAATCTTTTATCTTGTTTTTGGAGCTGTTTGTACAGGTCAAGAGGGCGCAAGTACCTAGTAATTTTAAGAATTTTTCTGTAGTTTAGAGCGCATTCACGTCGATCTGAGTTGCGGCTACTGCCTGGTCGGGCGCAGTTAGATTGGCAAAAATTTGATTTTCGGTACCAATTCCAGTACGCTAGCACATAGTTATTCAATGAAGTTTGTTGATTAGGAATACTCTAAAGAACACGTGAATTAAAGTTACTACACTCTAAAGTGTCGGAAATCAGAGTAATATGCACAAAAATATTGTAATATAAAAACAAAGGCATAAGCTTTTCTACGCACTAAAGGTACTGGATTTAATACGAGTCCCAATGCAAAAGAGTTCTTCCAGTCATATATTGCAAAGATTGCCTGTTTTCAACTTAACTACATTTTCATAAAACAACTTTGAAAAAAGTAGTTAAGGGTAAAATTCTCCATCTTGTTGTTGTTAATCAAGTACTTTTAAAGGAACACTTATTATACTAAAACATGTAGGTATTAATGGGCAATTTAATTTGCTACTAGTTCTTAATCGATGCAAAGGAGTACGTCCGTGTCTCAATTCTACCTAGTCTAAATGAAAAAGTTGTAAAATTTGATTTGAAAATAGAAATAAGCTGTCACATAATGCGTCATTGTTATTTCCAAACATGCAAAAACCATTGTTTCATGCAATTGTATCACATGTATCAAAAAAAAATTGCCCGCTGAAAACCTATAGCCGACGAAGTACGACAAATTATTATTTGTAGCCACAATAATAGCAAATCTTCTTTCCAAATAGCCAAGGACTTATCCCTACCAAGGCTGACAATTCAAACTATCATCGAACATCACAGAAAAAATGCACGGTTGAATATTTCAAGAAACCTGGTCGGCCGCGAATCATAAGTGAAGATAGGAAAATCATTTAAAAGAATCGTCGTGCCGCGCAGGAGAACTTACCTTGAAGTGGAGAGAGATGATTCACAAAGAGATATCTGTCGATACCTCGAAGAGGGTTGTAAAACGATTGGGCTATGCATTTATACTGCTAAAGAGAAACCTTTGCTCATTCCTATTCAAAAAAAGAAAAGGCTGAAATTCGCTAAAGAACATGAAAATTGGACTGCAGACCAGTGGCGTGAAATAATATGGAGTGATGAATCTAAATTTGAGGTGACGATCGGTGATGTACGGAAAAGGTTATCAGAAATAAAGATGAAGCATTCCATGCCGATTGTATCAACAGAAAAGTGAAGTTGAAAAGTGAAAAGATATGGCGCTGCAGCACTAGGTCTGGGTTGTCTAGATGTTTTAGACAGTTAATGCTGTAGAGTATCAAAACATTCTGAAAACAAGTCTCCTGCCCTCGATTCCAACATTGAAACATAGTACTGCCAATACCTTTCAACCAGACAACCAAGGCTTGGTTTAACCGGCAAAAAATCCCTACAATGGAGTGGCCGTCAGTAGTCTACATTTGTCACCGATGGAGACCCTATGGTGGAAAATGAAGAAAATGATGCGCAATCAAGCAATCCAGAAAGGTCTAAAAGCAATCTAAAGGAAAAAAAATTAAATCTGTCTGGGACTCAATAACTACACAACAGTGTGAAGAATTGGTAGCAACGATGCCACGAAGAATAAAGGCCGTGGTCGATGCTAAAGGTGACGCCACTGAGTGGTAGACGAACTAATTTGTGCCGTTGAATGCGATGGACGAAGTTTATTGCATGGATGGTTCCCCAAGAATTTATAACACTTATTTTATTTAATTAGGGAAGTACTTATTTACTTTTTTTATTTAAAAAAAAACCTAATTAAGTGTTCAAAACTACTGTGTATTTATTGAAGTATTAAAGTTAAATTTCTTTATCTAAGTTTTACTTCTTATATTAGACACTTGTAATATTTCGCACTAGACGAACTTTTTTGCATTGTTGCTTGTAGTTCTTGTCTTAATCAGACATTTAACAATTACATAACCATATTCTAACCTTACTTTTTATACAATAATTTGTATAAAAAGCTATTGCTATTTTGTAACAGCTATTTTGCACACAAAACTTTAAAAAACCAATTATGAACACGTAAATAAACAATAAAATTTAAGTCATCAAATGTGTTCCATTTCAGAAATATGCGCAGAGAAATTTTATCGTAGAACAATAATTATTACAGCCCCACAAAATGGGCTTCCGCAAAGTAGCTTCGGATTTCAAACATTTAGATTTTCTTGGTGTGAAAATCGAAACACATCACTCGCAACCATCACAACGATGGTTCCACGTGAAAAAGAACAGAAACTTTGTCCGAAAACGTTTAAATGAAATTGCAAAAGCGCCAGTTTAATTCTTAACACAAAATACTTGCCAACAACCAAAGGCTTATATTAAATCGATGAATGAATTTACATAATATAATTAAAATCTTCGGGCTGTAAGTAGAGAGGAGATACCAGATATACAGATATATAGAATTATGGATTTATTTGACAGACGAAAAAGCCTGGCGTGTGAATATGGCGTTGTTGCTATGGACACAAAGTAAACAGTTATGAATTTTACAATACCTGGTAGAACACTGTGTTGTCGCTTGACTGGGTGCAGAATGCATTGCAAATATAAAAGTTAATAGTTAACAGTGAATATAACGAGAGAGTCGATTTTTTTACCATCTCAAGATTACATTATTTCCTAAGCATTTCTTGCCGAAAGTAATCGGTGTGCACTGATAGTACAAACTGCGAATCAAATGCTTTATTTTACTTTCACTGAAGTGATCTATAAAGGAATAATTTATTAATATATATAGTCGCGCTCTCTTTATTTACTTAAATAAATATCTGCATGGATTAATACCATGAAAAATATTCATACTATCAACAAAATTTGTCATCTCTTTGTCTCATTTTTATTTGAGAAATCTGAAGGAAACTGTGATTGTTGTTCGCTTGAGTACACAACGTCACATATAATAATTATTAGATAAGACTTAATATGGCTCCAGTGCGAGGTATATTGATAGCCACAAACATTACGACCTGACCCTAGCAAGATAAATCTGTTTTTTAAGCAAACAATATTTTATTTCATCATCACAATTCAAAGAGTTAAGACGTAGTGTGCTCTCATTAGTAGTTACTAATGGTAACTGTGAAACAAGAGGAAACCGATTTAGAAAGCAGACAAGAAGAAAATACGTTAAATCTTAACTCCAGAATGCCGAACATTAAAATTTTTACCGGAAGTTCTCATCCTGATATCGCAAAAAAGATCGTGTCAAGGCTTGGCATTGATCTTGGTAAAGCAACTACAAAAAACTTTAGCAACAAGGAAACTAGTGTGGAAATCGGTGAGTCCGTCAGGGGCGAAGATGTTTACATTGTGCAAAGTGGTTGTGGAGATATTAACGACAACCTTATGGAACTATTTATTATGATTAATGCTTGTAAAATTGCGTCAGCCTCGCGAGTGACTGCTGTAATACCATGCTTTCCTTACTCTAGACAAGACAAGAGAGAGAAGAGCCGAGCGCCTATAACTGCGAAGTTACTCGCTAATCTTATTTCGGTCGCAGGCGCTGATCATGTAATTACCATCGATTTGCACACAGCCCAAATCCAAGGTTTCTTTAATATTCCTGTTGATAACCTATACGCAGAGCCAGCAATCACAAAGTGGATTAAAGAAAATATACCTGGGTGGCAAAGCAGTGTTATGGTTTCGCCTGATGCTGGAGGTGTTAAAAGGATGACGTCAATTGCAGATAGACTTGATATTGATTTCGCTATCATACACAAAGAACGACAACGCGCAGTTGAAGGCGACTCTACGGTTTTAGTTGGTGACGTTAGAGGCAGGACCGCGATTATCGTAGATGACTTAGCAGACACTTGTGACACCATCCTGAAAGGGGCAGAAACATTGCGTGAAGCTGGGGCTCTTAAAGTTTACGCCATGTCGACTCATGGCGTGTTAGCCGGTAATGCTATTGAAAAAATCAACAACTCGTGTCTGGAGGCTTTAGTCGTTACAAACACAATTCCGCAAGATAAACATATGGAACAGTGTCCGAAGCTTCAAACCATTGATGTGTCTGTTATGTTGGCAGAAGCTATAAGGCGTATTCATTATGCTGAATCGGTGTCTTATCTATTTACTAATGTTCCTTACTGAAATTGTTTTCAGAACTATAAGAAATACTTTAAAATATTGTTTGAACGAATTACTAATATAAACTTATGAATTAAATCAATGTTTACTCCTTTTCTATAACAATCTAACCGTACACGATAAATTCAGTCCAGTGATAATAAATTCATACTTTAGATAGCAGAGATCAAAGAACTCCAAAAAAATATGATTTGATTTTTAAAAAATTTTATGAAATAAATGGGTCACGGTTAACATAAGTTATAATAGTCCAACATCCCAGGGCCACAGATATAACTAATTTTCTGAGTACTAAAATGCATGATGAGATTAGGCGAATTTCCTGGTTTGAAATGCTTATAAATGTTTAAATTTTTATTAATCTTTTACACAACACAAATAAATATTTATATAATAAATTACAATGCAACGCACTTAAGAGTTAACAAAATAACGATATAATTTTAATTAAGTCTTATAAGTCTTCATTTATGTACATGGTCAAACATAATACGTGTACAAAATGACATCATAATAAGTTGATTACGAATAACTCGTCTCTTTTCTTCCGAAGTGATAATAAAAAAACAATTAATATGCGTCTATGCGTCTCACCTTTTGCCATATCTATATTATAATGCCATCTAGATACAAAGTTTCCCTTTAAACTGTCGACAATAGCTAAGACGTTTGCCAAAAAATTACAATTGCTATATAACATCCTATGTTATTGAAAATGCAACCCTACGTGCATGATTTAGAATAGAATTTAGAAAGCCGATGACAAAAATTGGTAAATATTTATGAACGAAATTCACTTTCTATTTTTAGCTGGAATTAAACTTAAAACCATGATTAATCCTGATTTCTTGACAAAATCATGAGTATTTTTAATACACTGATAATAACAGTAATAATCAAACAAACTTCTGGAATATTTCATTATATATATATATATATATATATATATATATATATATATATATATATATATATATATGTATATATATATATATATATATATATATATATATATATGTAAATAGATTTAGTGAAAAGGTATATTTATAAAGATAATTCGTTTATATGATAATCATAAGTTTGACTTTATTTATTTTATTTACTAATAATTAAATATACATGAATTTTTAACTTATCCATGATGACGAAAAATGTTCGAATGCGTTGAAAACAAAACACTAACTATTAAAAAAATGACGATTTTAGAAAAAGAATTCCATGTTTGTCAAATAAAATTTATTTGAAATTAGAATTATCAGTCAAAAAATAAATATTTTCATTTGAAATGGCCAGTACGGCAAAACGGCAGTTTCATAGGTAAAGACCTATTATTACTTTAGGCAACTTTCTGTTTATACATTTGATATTTATAATTTTGCCAATGATAAGGTACACACTTATGTATATCATGAAGGTATATCTCAAAGGACCTGATGAGGTGTGTTCCATGTTCAACAATTTTTTGAAACATGACTACGATGAACTAAACCTGTTTTGTGATAATTGTGCTGGCCAAAATAAAAACCATACTATGGTTAAATTTATGGTGGCTCTTGTCTAAAAGAAGGTCTTCATAAAAATTTATGTATACTTGGTTTCTTATCAGGGGGCATAGGTTCTTGCCATGTGATCGTGGATTTGGCATTATTAAAAGAAAACTTAAAACTATATACAGAATCTATAGATACTATTGATGATTATGTTGAGCAATAATATTAAAATTCTCTGATATTGACAGATACATTACCTATAGCAAAAAAGAAAATAGATGACTTAAAAAAGCTTAAAAACTACATCCGTGAACATGCAATACAGTTTTGGCAAACTATTTTTAATTGGAGTGGAATAGTTATAAATATATTTTTCCTTTGGTGATCTACAAGGTGTTTTATTTACTATATTTTAGTATAAAAAATCAAATTAGTTGCAAAAACGCACACGTCATACACATTACACCATTTATTTCAAAAAGGGCACTAGTTCACAATTTTAAAATGAATAGGTATAAGTTAAATTTTGCTGTTTTTTACATTCTGTTGCAGGATTTGCCATATTAATTATATATATATATATATATACATAAATAAATAAAATATAATACTCCCCCTCCTTTTTTTACCCCTCCTGTAAAATTTTTACCCTGAAAAAGTTGTGTGACAAGTGCCCTTTAAGCAATCAGCAATTTATATGGTACAGCATTGCGCAAATCGCTCGCCCGGACGCCTGTATACTCGCGCTCTCCTGTCACTGCCATGTAGACAAACTCTGGACTCGTCGGTAAACAGAACTGACCGCCATTGCTCAGCGCTCCAACTGATGTGTACGCGAGAAAATGCAAGGTGAGCTTGTCGGTGAGCTGTGGTCAATTTGGGACCTCTGGCAGGTCGTTTCGGAGTCAGGTTAGCATCTCTTAGGCGTCTACCAACAGCTACTACTCGAACCTCTGTCAGCCGCTGCTGAACAGCAACACCGGTGAGGTGGCGATTTTTGACACTTATAGAGACGATAAAATGATCGTCTGTCTCAGCAGTATGCTGGCTCCCGGAGTATGAACTGGTCTCTTGGAACCTTCTGTATACCCTGGATACAGCAGATTGGCTCATATTTAACTGACAAGCGATTTCTCGCTGGCTACAGCCCTGCTGCAGCAAAAGTACAACTTGAGCTGATTCTTCTGGTCTTGTGTCCATGCTAGATGTAAATTGGCGATCGTAGCTTGCGGAGATGTGTACAGGTCAACTTTTGATAAGCGACTAATAAGGGTGCAATGTTTCCGGGGGTTTATATGGGGGCTTGAAAAGCGCAATTCGTGACAACGCCAAGGAGTTAATTTTCGGCCCCTACTTTTATGCCACAATAATTTAAAAAGGACTGAACCTATTGAAATGGTAAAGATGTTGATTTCAAGCTTATGAAATGGGCTTTCAAAAAAATATATATTTCATGTAATGTTTGTAAGTAATTTAAAAAAGGCACTTTTAGTCCATTTTGTAAACTGAGTCGATTAAGCTGCACGCGAGTGTATACCTATAAGAAAGCTAAGTTTCCAAGGCACCAGCTTTAAATCTTTAGAACCATATTTAGATACCACTAAAATCTCATCTATTATTCTATATCTAAGTATAATAAATATTTACAATAAAATACAAGTAGGAGCAGTAGATAGTATAGCGTGGGTGCCAGCCGCCTGGGGCGGAAGTAAATGTTGTAGCCCTCTTATTTAGGTATTTCATTTAAAAGATGTACAGTAATTCTCAAGAACTTTTCGGCAAGAACAGCCATCATTATTGTATATTATACAGGTTATAAATAAAAGTCATATAAAGGGTGGTGTTTTCAAACGGGAAAAGAAGGACAAATTCTAAATTTAATGCATACTCCCTTTGCCCGTACAAATTTACAACATAATGCCATCTATCGATTGTCACATACCTATAATTCTCTTGGACAGGACGTTGTTTATTTAATGATTGTTTGACTGTGTACAGAAAGAATATCCAGAAGTTGACCAGAGAGGCTTAATTAAACTTAATTAATTAATTATTTAAATTAATTTAATAATTTTTGACAATATAAGTTCTTATTTTTTTATTTTATTACTCATTATTGACATATATTAATCAATTTTGAAAATCACCCACTCAACTATACTAATCAAATTTTTAAGCTCTGATCAAACACTTAAACATCTATACCCTTAAACACCTTTATTATACAATCTATGATTTATATTATCCAATTTGTAAAAATTCTTTTATAATTTAGTTAACTTTTGTCGCAGTTTCTTATTTATGCATGTTGTGGCAGTCTTAAATAGAGTGTACATTTATCTCTTTTTTACTATATGAATATTTAGTTGTAAGTGTTAATGTATTAATCACTGGTTTTCCTATTATATAATAAATAATAAATAAATTATGAGGACTAGCGAAAAATGCTGAAAGAATTTGCATTAATTTAAATAATTCTGTTTTAAATTTATTCATTGGTAGTTCCTTTAAACTTATGGCACGCGTATCGCCATGCAATGCACGTTATGTAGAAGTATTACCTACACCATTTCTTCTCTACGGTAGGAATCGAAACCAGCATCATAGTCCGTAGCGGCGACAGCGTTCGAATCAGTGAATCAGAGGTAGACGACTTCACGAATATACGATTTCTGTAGATTTGATAGAGAAGCGACTGATAAGTTCGCGGCCTAGATTACCTACTTAAAGAACAAAATATTTTTTTTTTTTTTCAATGTAATCCCCCTCAAGTGAAATACACTTTTCACATCGTGATACAGGGCCTTTAAAACACTTAAAAAATATTCTGAAGATTGGTCTTCAAGATGGCTCTCTACGGCCGACTTCATTTCGTTATCATCCGAAAATCTTCGCCCCCGCAACTCCTTTTTCAGTTTAGAAAAGAGGAAATAGCCACTGAGAGCCAGGTTCGAACTGTAGAGTGGATGATCGATTTCTGCGAACCCAGTGGATTTTAAGGTATCCCTCGCAAAGCGAGCGGTGTAAACGGGCGCGTTGTCTTGCAGAAACAACACTCCACACGCCAACTTGCCTCGCCTCTTCTCAACGACTACTTCACGTGATTGACCCAATAAATTGGCTTAGTATCGACCATTTATTGTAGTGCCTGAGGCAAGTAATGAATAAATAAAATTCCTTCGCTATCCCAAAAAATGGTCGCCATAATCTTGGAGGCCGACTTTTCAACTTTAAACTTCTTTGGTGGGCTTTTTCCCTTTTTAATCCACTGCATACACTCTTGTTTAGACTCCAGATCTGACGTATACAGGTTTTGTCTACGGTTACAATGCGATTACAAACCACTCTGACACAACTCCAAAAACTCCTTGTTTGTAGAGTGGCGTGAGCATTCGCGGTACCCAAGGCGCGCAAATTTTTTTCATGTGTAAATTTTGGTGCAAAATTTCTCCGATTCGCTCTTTACTAATCTGCAACTCTCCAGCTATCTACCACAACTTAATTCTACGGTCGACCAATACTAATATTTCAACTTTTTGAACATTTTCTTCAGTGACTACCGTCACTGGGCGACCCGGGCGGGGGTCGGCTTCTCAGCCCTTCCTTGTTGAAAGAGCCGAACCAAATTTTTACCATGGTATACGAAGGCCCAGAATCTTGAAGAACCGATGACATTTCTTCAAAATTGTCTTTCGGTGATTTTCCTTTTTTCACAAGGAATTTAATCACTGCGTGGTGCTCAAAATAGCGGGAATTTTCAGTTTCGGTAGACATTTTGTTGTTGGTTGTTTTTAGGATGACGTGATAATGAACCGAATTAAACAAAGGGGTGTTATTTATACTACCACTTAGTTGGGCAATTTTTGTTATCAGTAATGAGATGATTAGTCATCGCTATGTACCTCAGGTCGCGAACTTATCAGCCGCCCTGGTAATGTGTAATGACAAGAGGGAGGCTGCTGTAATGATTAAGAACGTCGTGAAGAAACACTAAGAAATTATTTCAAAAGTTAAGTCTGCCAACCCGCTGTAGGCAAACATGGTGACTACAAATAAAGACCGGGTGAAGGTACGGTTTCAGTATTGGCCACAGGTTCGACCAATAATTGGCCAAACTTTCGGCCCCGCACGAAAATCAGTGTTCGTAATTGCTGAGCGTCGTTGGGTGTGTTCGTTGCTCGTAATCGCTACTACGCTCCACCGCCAGCTAAGTCCGCGGCTGGGCAAGATCGTTATGAGGGAAGGTTACGTTCTCGCGCATAAATTATGCGTTAAGTTCACTGCTGTCTTTTTACAGATAAAATCTTGGACTTACAATTAAATTTAAGTAATTTTAAAAGCGTACGCTTTTTCATGAGATTCGGTTCGGGTATGACACATAGAGTTGAAATAAAAATGAACACAATTGGTTTTGATATTTATTTTATTTATATGACTTGTATAGTCTACTAGCACAGATAAAAATTTTATAGAAAACTGTACACACTAGGGATAGAATATAGAATTAACACAAAACAGTTATACCTTTGCACTTATGTGTGGTCATGTTGAACAAACTACAACCGCTATCAAAATACAACTTAGGCTATATTAAGAAGGCCAGCAGAAAGTGGCCAAGTAATATTAAAATTGAAAAACGTAGACTTACTTGCTGTACTTGCTGTACGTGCAAGTAGTGGCCCAGTTTATTTGCTAGAGGTGCGCTCGTTTTTCAGGGTGGTCAATGGGAACGTTGAAACAGTGCCTCTTTGACAGAAAATGCACGTACAATCCGGATTAATACTTAATTAACATAACACAACAGATCTGAAGGAATAGCTTTAAATGTCACAAACACAAATAAATTATTTATAAAAAGGGCGTATTTTGGTCTCATCTTGTTCTTAGCCTTTTCAGGTGGCTTTTGTAAAATTAAAATCGATAGGACCACACATAAACAAAGCAACATAATATACGCGTATAAATGCTTGTTATTACATAATTTTATGAACTAAGCACTAAATAAGATTAACCTATCAGTATTGCGTCTGCAGGAGCTGTCAAAAATTGATGCATAGTAAGAGTCGGCTTTTGTTATAGTAATTGATTTTATGACGAGAATTCAATTAATATTCATGGAATTCCAAAATATGTGAGTACTGACATGATGTTAGCAATTATTGTGACTTATAATGCAGTTCTAAATCTCGTATCAAAAACATAGGAAAGTTAAATCTCGTATCAAAAACATAGAAAAGTTAAAGGACTATTATCGTTAAGATTCAAAAATTTAACACACTTTTTATAAGTTATAATAATCCAGTGGTTTTCCCGGAAAAAATAATTTCTGGTAATATAAAATTCACAAACAATATTTTATTTTAATTTTATAGTACCAAAAAAGACGCCTGAGTTTCTCTGTCATGTTTAGACAACTTCGTCTTAATAAAATTTAATTAGGTCTTTTGAACATTCGGTATTGGAAAATTAGACTTACAATTTCAAATATATAAAATATTAGGTATTTTAATTAATCTTAGGTATTTTATTTTTCGACGTTCTAATACATACGTTTTGTGTATAATCATGATAAAGTGTTATGCGGGGAACACTTACTTACTTATAGAATGTGTATTAAATAGAAAACCCATGAAGGAAAGTAAACAGTTCTTTTCGTTTGATTGTTGATACTAGTCACGCTATTACCTCACTGTTGACTTTTACTGAACATTCAGAATATCACATGTGATCAACAGATCATTAAGGTTTGCAAACCACTACACAAGATACTAGTGCTTAAAAAATCCACTACTAAACTAAAAATATTCTAATAAATTTGTTCAAACATAAAAACCCTGTTTCATATTTAAGTTATTTATAACCGTATCTTTTTGATATAGAGGTGGTTGGTTTTTTAATATGCCTAGATTCGGTAAATGAAAATGTAAACGCCATTGTTTACATTTTTGATACGAGATAATGGAATGCATTATACAAATAAAGCTCATTTCAATTTTTTTTTATATGCTAGACGTAAAGAATAATGCCCATGTTTCATATATGCAATGACCTGCCAGCCTGTTTTTTATTGATCTAATGTATAAATACAAAAACGATGCGGAAAAAATAGTGTTATATGCCTAAACATAAGGTAACAACTTAATGCAATTTAGCAATTCAAAAAAAGTTACATTGAAAAATTTATTCGAGGTTATATGTCAAATTCAATTAATTTACATAGGACATCTTGGCAATTTTTAACTTGGAAAAACGAAAGTGCAGCTAGTTTCAGGATTTTGGTCTCAGATTCTCACGGATATATTGTATATTTCAAGGAAAAGTAAAAAGCCTTTCAAAGCCTCAAATTACTAAGTATTCGAAATTCATGTATGAAAACTCTATTTGTTTAAAATGTAGACATACCTTCTATCGCTGTAATGAAATGACATGAAAGACGTCGATTTCAAATGAGTTCATTGATGTTTAGTAAGCCTCGGCATTGTAATGTAGATAGTGAAACACCTGTTCATTTTATCCAGTTAGATTATTGATTTTTACACAGATAAGTAGGTATGTGTGGATTTTAAAATAAAAGTCCTCAGACAACATGGCCCCAAAGTAAGCAAAGGCTTGTGTTATGGGTTACCATGTAGCGACTACGAGGATCCTATAATATATTCATACAAAACTGATAACACGGTGATGACGATTTGTGTTACAAGTATTAACACATATGATACAGTTAATACACAGCATACGTTGCGCCATCCCTAGTCTCGTAGATGTAGCCGCCATTTTAACGAAAAAGAACAGACTACGTAAATCCAATAGTTCAGCAAAATCCGAGATCCGTGTAAAACTAGCGCAAGTAATCGTTGAAGCAGAAGCCAGAAACGTAAACTGAAAGGAATGCCAAGGTGATTAAAAGTTAGAAAAATCCAGAGTAGTGTCGCACAGTACACAATGCCGCAAATGCAAACGAAGGAATGCAAACGTTTAATTCAAATCTGAACTGACGTTGTAATTTTTGACATTGTCTATATGACAGTTAAGCTGTACCTATTGTACATTTAAGAAAAATAATTGATTATTTCATGTTGATGTTCATTCATTTAAATAAATTAACAAATAGAATAATAATTTAATTTAAATTGTAGCATAATTCTATTAATTTATTAGCAAATTCGAAATATTGTAAAGTTCAAGCTTTATTTGGAACGAAACGCCTCATAGACCATATATTTACTGGGCGCATTCGTGGCAAACCAAATGTCAATAAATGACTATAAAAAGAAAACCCAATACATTTTTTGTGGATTGTAGTTTTTGACATGAAATAGGTTTTATGGTTCAGCTAAAAATTAGTAATTTTTCGTACTATATTACTTATCTATACATAATACGAGTTGTCAAAATGTTGACAGGTCAGGAATGGTCTTTCATCTTTATTTCGCATTTCTTTGACGCATTCGTACTGTTTATTTTGAATAAATTATTAATAAAATATTGCTGAATCCGCTAAAAATATGTACCTAGCAGTCATTAGTGGTGATTTACTTAATTTAGTTTAAGAAAAATCATCTGTAAACATTTTATTTTGGATGTTATTTGATCATTGTTTTTTCATTCAGACAATTTGTATACAGTGTTCATTTATACTTAGTCTACTTATTTCTTTCCATAAGTTTGAAACTAAATACTTGGGTGTATTCATAAGAAAATATATTTTTTAAATAAATTCACACCTAATGTAATGTACCTATCTGAAATTTTAAGTATTATGACAATAGTGACATTTTTTTCCTTTGTGGGAATATAAATGGATGTGGAATATAAATTATTATAAAAAATAAAACCTACGAAAAAAGCAATGTAAGGAATAATATAATATAAAACTATGATTCAAATTGTGTCAATAAAGCATAGAACGGATGTACCTAAACTTGGTAAATGAGAAAATGTCATGAGAAAAAACTACAGTTATGATACTGAAATTTGAATAAGTTATCATTCACAGATAAAGGAAAGTATTTATTTAAAAAATAACATTGATTGCAATACAGGTCTGAAAATCTTAGTGAAGGTTTCAAAGATATTTGAGTGAAAACAATAAAAATTGCATAAATGAATGAATATATTAATGCATGTTTAATCAAAGTTCAAAGTTTTCATACTGTGCATTGGCAATTTCGTGACATTGAAATGTTAATACTCCAAAATATATACATAGCTTATCTTACTAACTCAATTCTTAGAAAGTGTTGTTTCACGTATAGGTGATAATACCTATATAAATGTTATAAACGACAAACTTAAAAGTGTGGCAAAAAATAATAAAATTTTACACATGTGGTATAGCTACATATAGCTGTTTTATATGACGCATTGTACTAAGCACTAACCCAAAAAGATATGTAAAAATGAAGACCCCCAGAACATTCGATTCTGAGTTGCTTGGTAAATAACTCTATAATATAATAAACCAGATAATATTTTAACCAGCATAAGCATACAAGATAGATAAATGCATGTGTATGTGGCTAGTTATCAGGAATATTAATTATTTTCTACTCACGATGACATCTCAACAGAATTAACTCTTAAATTTGCGAGATCAAAACAATAATGCGATCGTACCATGATTGTAATGCATTAATGATATCATTGATATATAGATGCAATCCTTCGGTACTCTTACTGTACTTCGGGATACTCGTAACATTGAAGTTAGAGAAAAATGTCGAATCTAGAGCATTTCCAATCGAGATTTAAAATTAGATAGTATGGGGATGTCACGCCGTTTACCATTCGACATGCAGCGAGTACTTGTAAGCGGTAGCAATGAAATCATTTAAAGACTTATTATCTCGAATTTGAGATACAATGTCACTGAATGAGAATTGCCCTTCTGGAATTATGTTACTGTTTTGTGACATTTCTAAATTAGTTTAACGTAATTCAAATTCAGGCAGATTTTACACTTTAATGTTTAAATAACAGTCTACAAAGATCTATATAACAAGTCAGTAAATGGAAAAATGTTTTATTATCTCAAAAGTGAAAAAATAGTTATCAAATGATTAACAGTATTATTATATTATGTCTATTGCTATCATAGTATCTGTCATTTTGTAACAGATATTATGAAACATTTGTAAAATGCGGCAGATAACATTTATGGCAATTATCCCGTTTGACATATAATTATAATATACTTTGATAAATAGGTCCAAAGTCATATTAGATGAACTGTCACTCGCATAAGTTTTATTTTTGATAGTAAATTCTTTGTACAAGAACTTATTCCTAATATAAATTTTAATATAAAGCGGAAATATTGTACAAGACATATGAAACATTGTAGACTTTTTTAACATCTGATATATTTTTAAAAGACGTCGAAACTTTTTAAAGTATTTACCAAAAACTTCAGGCACTTTATTCGTTTTTTTAATATACTTGTGTGAATAGGTTTACTCTGATTTACGATTACCTATGACCAATTCACTAAGAGACCTCAAAATATATGTATGCAGTTTGAGATGAGTATTAATAAAAAGTGTGTTGTCCAAGTTCTGAATAGTCAGTTCTTTTATATCTTACCTATTAAGGTATAAATCTTCGCATAAAATGTATTGTTTTTAATACGACATAAATACTGAAAATGGCGATTGTCAGTGGCGGATTTACACATTTGTCGCCATTAGGCCATTCAAATTTTGCCGCTCCTGCTGATTTTTTGTTCCCATACTGGCTATTTTAAGTATTTTTTCATAAACGGACATAATCAATTTACTGTACAGTACTAAAATATTGTAATTTTTTTTTATTCTCGACTCATTTCCTCCGTGTATACAAAAATGCTTTTTTTCATTTCTATAAGACAAAACAAAATTTTTGGGTTAAATTTGCCACCCCCTAAAATCTGCCGCCCTAGGCTCCAGTCTACTCAGCCTGCTAGTAAATCCGCCACTGGCGGTTGTTGAATCTTTAAAAGTAATTTTAGAGAAGACATTTTTTTGCTCCGACGCCTCAATAATAGGGTTTCCTACCACGTTTACTAATAGCATAAAAAATCAGTCTACACATTTCCTATCATAAGCTAACACACACTTTTACAGTCACGAGACAATAACTACTACTACGAACTACGAAATGCTAAATAATCTGACAAACGTATCTTGTTCGATGTAATAATGATTTTCCGCATAAAACCTATTCAGTATGTTTTTATTCCGTCGACATTCCGAATAAAATTAGCAAGAGTAGAACAATAACATAAAACATCAAAAATGTATGTACCACTTTCTTAGGAGCTAATCCAAGTTTAATGTTCAAAAATATAAAATACAAACTACATAGTAGTAATCTCTCAAAGACCGTAAGGTAATGTAAATAAGCAAATACGAAGATCTTTAATATGTTTTATGGTAGAAACAAAATACAGTACATTTCAACTTTTTTGACAGATTTCGCAAATTAAATTAGTATGTGGACAAAAAAATAAGGCCACGTGCCAAATTTAATAAGAAAAGAGATTATACAATTACACAATTATATATTAAATTTTAAAATTTTGATAATTCACTTTTCATAAGCAAACATATCTTATAAATCGACGTTCTGTTTCGGTTAGTTAATCATTGCACACAAAGAAACGATATACAGGGTGGCCAGAAGGTCAACGTCCAGATGGAAGGGGTTCACGCACCATGGACCAAATAGTCAAAAAAATATACAAAAATCTATACGGATTAGTTTAGTAGATATAGAATGATTTCTAAAATAAGTGGAAAATCGCTCCTTATAGAAGTAATTCGTATGCTGAATCTGTAAATGTTGACAGACTTTGATTTTTTTTTTCGGTATTAATTGGTTACTAAATGTTCTTATGTAATAAACCTTTAATAAAAGCAAATCTATTATGGTACGATAGAAAAAAGCAATAAAGAAAAAACAAATTTGTCTCAATTTTTTATACCTAATTTTCTCTGCTCCACCGTGTAAAAATCGTGTACGAAATGAGACTGGCATTTACTTTCAAAAGTTGGAGCATCTCATGCAGTTTCTAAAACGGTATAATACTTGTCACTTAAATTGATCTTATTTTATTCATCATTTAAATCACCCTATATTTACTAAACTAATCCACATAGATTTTTTTTTATATTTTTTTACTATTTGGACCATGCTGCGTGAACCTTCCATCCATTTGGACGTTGACCTTCTGGACACCTTGTATATTGGATTTTCCAGAATAATCTTGTAGAATGTAATATTTTTCATTTAATATGAACGTGCCTTTAAATACCTAAAGAGAATGTTCTACATTACGTTACAAAATCATAATAAATATGGCACAAGAAATTGATATTGAGCAATAAGTAAAACAATAATACAATTTGTTGCTTATTGTTCTTTATTTTCTAGTATGTAATTTTAAGCTAATTAGAACGTAACATTATTTTAGGAGGACGAATAGAAAATAAATTTGAAAACTAAATCTCTAGCGTTCGTAAAATGTGACATGTTCGTAATAATACGCAGGCCATATCACAGAGGAGTTATATGTAGTTACAAGTGTAAAACCGTAAATGTTTGGATTTAAAAACTTATTAATTATCCGAAACAGATAATGTCAAAAGAGTATCTATTATCTGTGTTTAATAGAGTTATTTTATTAAACATATTGAAAACCACAATTTTTTGATCACTATCAAACAACTTGTTGCAATATTTTCTACCATATTTTAATGAAGTTAGGGTGCTATTTTCAATAGATTCATCAATTATTCAGAAGTAGTTTGTAATAACTTGAATAATATCAAAAAATCTGTGTAGCGTAGAATATAGTAAATGTGTATACTACGCTAAACCGATATTAAGAGATTATGGTCTTAATATTATTGCTTCACATTATTATAATCAACATAAACTATAATACGCATGCCAATGTACGAATTAATAAATGTATGATAAAATGATATATATTTATTAATTAATGATATTGCGAAAAAGCACTACCAGTCCTTAATTTTCCACAGCGTCTTAAATAAGCGTACATTATCAATGTTAGATGCTTTCGTGGAACATTGAAATGTAACTTATCAAAGGCAAAAAGAGGTAGTAATTAAAAATCCAAAGAAATCAAATAAAATAACCTCAATTATTGAATAAACTACACGGCAATTCCATATTAATTGGAAGACATAAAAGTGAAGAATTACAACACAAGCACACTGAAAAGAATAGGTATAAATATATGGATAAATTGACATTTTCAATCATAATACATTACGCTGTCTATTTTCAAACAAAGACAATTAGAACAAAAGAATCTGCCCATTCTGGAGCTACGATTCCAGACAGTGACTCGGCAAAATTACAACTCCAACATCGTTTTAATCAACAATTGCATATGGAATCAACTAAAAAGCCATCGGTATATAAAATGAATTTATTTGGAATGTTTCGATATGAAATAGCAAGCCCGAGTTATCAGCAACTTTTTTTTTAAAAGGCTGACTATGCATCCATATAATTTAACAGAGCCAATAATCCTATATTTTACGACGAAATGTTATGAAATAATTTTTTTTAACACAATGTACAACGTTTTATTATTAAATCAAAATGAGCATTTTCGCGAATATAATTAATGTCGTCAGTGTTTTAACCACGTTCACATATTTAACCTTATAGCTTTTTGGTGTTTTAACTGTTTTTTTTTAATAATATTAAATCTACTGCTATTTTTTTATTTCTATGAGTAATTAATTGTATCAATATTTGAATACTTATAATGTAAATTATTAAACCAATATAAATGTTTGATTATTAACAAACTTAATAAACTTAGAAGTTATAGTTATAAGTGCCGTATGGTCATGTAGAGGTTGTATGTTTAAATGTGAATAACATAGTAACAATAAATTCGTTAAGTCCATTAAAATCACTGGCATAACCTGAGATGTTGACAAATACATTTTCAACTTAAAACCGCAACAAAAATGTTATGCCATTTTAATTTTTATTAAAGTTACAATTCTTATACAACCAATTTAGAAAAGAAATACAACTTCTTAAGATTACAAAATTACAAGAGAGCTTTTTTGCTTACATTCTAAATATAATTGAAATTATTAATCACATTATAAAAAATTTAATTATTCATCAGGTTAGTATGTCCTTAAAGATAAAAACGCGCACAAAGTTTTTGGCACGAAAAGCTTAATAAAATAATGTCAAAATAATGTCAAAATATATAAAATACTCTAAAGCTAACAGTGACTACAGATTACGTAATGACCGAGACCAAATTACGATTAAATTCTATGCTTTTATATTTTTTTTTTTACTTTTTATTTAATCCCGTAGTCATGGGCAAACCATGAAAACGTTTTCAAGTACTAGCATTTGACTAGAATGCCTAATTACCATTAAATCAATCAAATAAACAACTTTACGATCTACGTAATTTACCATTATTACTTCTATGTAGGTAAATTGACAACAGAAATGTGTGTATTTCACAACTCTGTCTAAGATGTTTTGTTTCAGTTCCATTTCATCAAGCATATATTATAAAGCTGAACCTTCGGTATCTGTATCTTCAACAGTTAGATGTACATCTCTTCTTAATCTGTAAATAGAAACATTTGCACATTGTATAACATTGTAACGTGGTGTGTACAGTTTAGTTATGGTATTTTAAAATAGATTTTACTGGATTTTAAATGTTTGAAAAATATAATATTAAAATTAAGTAATCATAGTAAGTTAACGTTGAAAAGTCCTATCCTAATACAGTGACTGGCACCCTACATTTTTGAGCGAGGTTGCTCATTGAACAAAAGGTTTCGCGAACGGCACTCAGTATATGTATCATGACTAAACTTTAAATTCTCAGATGTAAATATAGTTTAAAAGTCACAGAGAAATTAGTATCAGTACTCGTTCAAAACTTCGACATTTATATTTATACACATACAAACACTCATGCAAGAAGGGTTTTTTATCGGTTAAACCAGAGACATAACTATAGACTAGTAAATAACTATAGACTAACCATGTCTAACAAAATTTTGTGACTTGAAAAATAGTTGTTTTTAAGATAGAGAGATGGCGTTAGTTGTATTAGATTTACAAGTTATTTAAATTTAGTAAAAATAATGCGTAAAAAATACTTAAGATGGAGCTGTTTACAAAATCATTTGATATTTCATTGCAAGTACTATCCGTAGGTATCAGGCGACCACAGACGTTGCCAGCTAGCGCATTATATTATTTGATGCTATGTTGCCGCTCTTATAATTCAGTAATAGAAATCTTTACACCACCCCGGATATTATTTGTAGTGTTACCGGATTACTGTATTGCCAGTATATAATTTTTCCCACAAAAATATAGCATTCATCTCCACAGTTTGTTCTTATCTGCCTTAACATAATAAAACGAATTTCAGTGCATTTAATTAATAGGTTTTTTATGTTTTAATTTATTTCTTGATATCGATAAAAATTATGTCTTAATAAGTGCATAATTTTTATTTATAATGCATATAACTCATAACTATTTTGCAGTAGTTAAAAAAATATTTTCTTGCTGGATTGATTTTGAAATATTTTGTAAATATTGTATTTAGACACTTATAACTTAAATCAACTTTTTTTGTTCTTTTTATGACAACATTTTATATGTTTGACAATTTGAATACTTTGTCGTTTATTGTTGTTGCTATGGGTGTGTGTTTGTTTTGGAACTTTTCCCTGCATTTCTTTGAATTCACAATTTTTCTGCTCGCCTACTGTGACTCGTGCCGATCAAAGAAAATAATTTCGCACATAAATCCAAACAAATAAAAAGCACAAAATAAAATATTTGACTATAAAGCTGACATAAATATATTTTTTGTGATATTATTTAATATGTTATGATTTAGACACTTTTTAAAGTAATTAATACAACTGAATATCTATGACATCTATTTTAAATCATAAAGATTCCCTCAAGTATTTCTTGTTCCATAATGATTCACCTATAGTTCGAGAACCTTGTCTCTATCGGTAAAGATGCACGCAGTTACATATTCTTTGGTTTGCTTTTATGTCTTTTATATATTTATATACATAATTTGGTTCTGACTTTCTTTTTAGTAATTATTATAAAATGTTATAAAAATTAAGGTATAGTCATTTTTTGCGTAAAGTACTGAAATCAAAAGCTTATTGAGGGCCTGGAATGAACTCAACCATTTACTTGCTAAGGTTTCAGGTTATTTGACAACGCCATCTAGCAGTTTTAGTCCGTATTAATATATAAACAAATATTTTGCATTACGTTTCTCGTCAATAATTCATATAAAAATTAAAGACGACAAGGTTGGTCCAAGCTATTTGAGAGCGACATCTAGTAATAGCTTGGATTTTGAGCTTTTTCCGAGTCACGAATTTTTGTATGGAGATGGTCAGTCTATAGTTATTTACTAGTCTCTGGTTAAACATTCGACAACAACAAGTTCGGTTATATTATTTCCGAACTGGTGTTAAAGTGATGCTTAATATAACGTCAACAATAACAAGCAACTGTCAATATTGAGAAATAAATAGAATTTAAATTGGCTATATTGCAATTATTTATTGGATTGTGGATAATCTTCTGCATCCTGGACCTGTGCCAACGTGCACCTTATAAATAAATAATATATAAATAAATAAATAAATATTTCTAACAATCACACAACATTATCTAGCCCAAATTAAGTATCATTAAAGAACTTGTGTTATGGATCCTAGATAACGGATAAATAAACTTAATAAATATATAAACACACATAGATATCCTTTTTTTATATAAAAATATTAGAAATAAACTTAAACGTAAATACACATCCATGAGTAGAAAGCAAATATAATAATATATCTGCCCCTACCAGGATTGGAACCCGGGACCTCTGGCATGGAAAGCAAGGCTACTTACCTCCACACCAATATGTTTTAAACATACCACAGCAAAGCAATTTTAATCATAAACTGAGACCTTATCGGAATAAAACATAGAACACGTCACGATTATGAGTGTATATTTTATATCTATATCTACGTAAAACTCGTATTTACCTGTTACTTCTTCTTCTTTTATCTGATCATTTCAAGGTACTTATGTTTATGTTTCGTTAGCATTTCGGTGACCGTGACCAACTTACGAATGGCCGGCTGAGTTTTGGCCAGTCCTTGAAGCTCTGTTAAATGGGACACGCAGATGTGGTGCAGCGTTGCTAACTCTTTAGCTGACAATGAATTAATAAAAGTATTTAAAAAAACTTGTGCGAATTGTATATAAAATCACATCACTATGTCCATACGTCTCAGCAGCCCTATCAGCTAATTCCATTGAAAACTTAATTTTTTTTTCTATACCTACAGGGTATAACATAGAGGAAGCATAATACTTAAGGGTCAGTAAATATACCATTGTTAGAATATATTGTAAAAGAATTGGAGTTATTGGGGCTGGATAAGACATCCATTATTTTTTATTTCAATTTTTTACTTCAACATCTTTGATAGCCCTAAGTGGTTTTCATACCTACCTATGCATAAGGCGCGCAAGGTGGAGCGGCGCTCGCTACGGTGTTAGGTAACTTGGGTCCAATGGATTTGGTACTTAAGTTGGCCTTCATAACGTAGTATGAATCATGCATACACAACCCCCTATCTAAGGCGCAATTTCACCATGTGATTGACGTCCAAAAGAGCGCCAGCTCGTCGTGTGCTGGTACTCGGATTATCTACGACGTAAGCGGCTTCTACTTATAGTAAGTATCATTACATAAGACTCGTTGCAATAATACACGTGCCGTTAATATCCTCCTTTAAGATATTTTAACTTTACTTTAATAAAATACATACATCAAAAAAGTTTAAAAGCACATTATTTCAAGTTTATTGATCAATTACTATATCCTTTCTTTCCAAGTAGGTAGTACTAAAGTAAACTTTTTTGTTCTAGATGACACACCGGCTAGTTTTAAAAAATTTCGACTATCATTTGTTTTTTCACAAAATTTAATGCGAATGCATGTTTTCGAATTTTAATGCGTTTCCTTTGTGTGGCGTGAGTGTTGGTTTCGCTCCGCGTCAAAAATATCGCCCCTCGTCGAAAATCTGATTCATAATCATTGCTTAATATTATGAATACTGATATCAAATAAAAGCACCTTTGATAACCTTTTAATTAAAGTTCGTTCATTTGAATACAAGGCCACGTGGTTTCCAGGTCAAAGCGTTAAAAAAACATGTGCCAAAAATCTCGCTAAAAGGGTCGCGAGTTGTACCTGTTCCTTTGAGTATATAAAGGTCCGGATAAGGTCAAATGTCAACTCTCCCATCACTCCCACTCACTATCCCGACAACCCGAACCACCCTCCTGACATCCTCGATTTTGCAATTGTCAAGCGAATCAATGTCGATCTCAGGTCTATCGAACCGCTCGATGACCTAGGTTCTGACCACCGCCCCGTCTCCCTCGTGCTAGGTCCGCCTAACGATAACGTCACCTCTCCTAAGACCTTTACCAACTAGAAAGGCTTTAAAAATACGTTAGTTTCAGCCTTAGAGGCCCCGAACTCTCCGCGCGCGATCTCGCCCGATCAATTAGATAGCCCGGATAAAATAGATTCATTAGTCGACTTTCTCACTGATGCTATCAACTCAGCCATCAGCGATAACGAAAAGGTTGCTAAGCAAGGCAAACCCACGCTTCCCCTAGCCGTTAGCAATCTTATTAACCCATTTGTTACTACCGTCCTTTAAAACGCCACTTATCGAGTGTTAGATCTACCCGCCAAATTTTTATGTTTAATGCTGTATAAACAAAGATCGTCTTACATTACCGTTATCAGACACGATCCTTCTACAGCATGTAAAAGTATTTTGTCACATTGCGTGTATTATTTTGAAATTCAGACGTGTTTTAAATTAACAGTGTGTTTCCTTTGCGACATGGCTTCAAAAAGGTAAGTTATAAAGTACATAAATAAAGTAATAAACACTGTAACGTTGAATGCCGTAAAGTATTGTTATTGTAATATAAATGTAAGATAAAATGAGTTCGAATTTCACAGTTTTTCATAAAAAATATTGTATGTAAAAACTGCTGGCGTTATAACGCCCGGTAGTTAAGTAGGCGTCTATTTATTATTTATTAATTGTTTTAGATCACTGATGGGACGACCTTTGAATGTCAATGAAATATTGGATGAATTGCAACATATAGATTCTGATGATGATTTGCCCAGTCAAATTACCATTTTTCCACCAGAAAATCCAAATACCGAAGTAACAGATGAAGATTCCGGGGATGAAGAATTTGTAACATTACATAATCTCCCAGGTTTGATTGACATATTACATATTCAATTCAGTCAGTACTAACTACGATCAATTGCAATATATTTATTACTTTTCAGGTTCCCAGCTAAGAGCTCCAGCAGAAATTGCATATGATGATGCATTTTCAGATAGTGAGGACTCCGAAAATGATTTGCCTTTGTCTGTATTAGCCAAAAGAATACGCACTGCCGATGAACGCTTGCTAGAAGATGCAGATCAACAGATACCTTCTACTTCTGCCTTCACTCCATCTATAAGCTGTTCTTCGCGGTATCCTACTGTTACTCCAAGTGTAAACAAAACCCAACAGTATACGTGGCGCAACAGGCACAATCCATGTGAATTTACACATTGGCAGGATCGCGAAGGCCCTAAAAATTTACAATCACCTGTGTATTACTATGAGTGTATGATGAATGATGAAGTAATACACTTGTTGGTTCATTACACGAATTTATACGCAAGCCAAAAGAACGTCGTCGCTAATATAACTACTTCAGAAATGAAGTGTTTTTTAGGTATACTTTTATACAGTGGTTATGTCGTGGTACCACGCAGGTATATGTTTTGGGAGAAATCTTCCGATACTCACTTTGATATTGTTTATAATGCCATGTCAAGGGATCGTTTCACAATAATAATGAAGCACTTACATTGCTGTGATAACAATGTCGTTCGAACAGATAGTGACAAATTTGCGAAACTTAGGCCTTTGTTTGATTTACTAAATAAAAATTTTTTAGACATGGCACCTTTTGAACAAAATTACAGCATCGATGAAGCTATGGTACCATACTACGGAGGCCATAGCTGCAAACAATTTATACGCGGCAAACCGATCCGATGGGGGTATAAACTGTGGGTCGGTGCAACTAGGTTGGGGTATGTTTTATGGTTTGACCCATACCAGGGTCATACTTCCAATACCCCAGCATGCTACAAACAATTTGGATTAGGGGCCAGTGTTATTTTGAGCTTTGCTGATGTTTTACAATCATGCTACATAAACACTCAATTTCATTTGTTTTTTGATAATTTTTTTTCATCCATTCCTCTTTTTCATGAATTGAGTAATAGAAAATTGAGAGGTACAGGAACGATTCGTGAAAATCGTACCTCTAGGTGTCCACTACCGGAAAACAAGGTTTTCAAAAAGACAGAAAGGGGCACATTCGTCTATAAGTCTAGCCAACCCAAGCAGATCTTAATTTGCAAATGGAATGACAATAGTGTCGTAAGTGTCGCGTCTAATGCGGAAACAATTGAACCACTTCACAAAGCCAAACGATTTTCTCAACAATTGCAAAAATATGTGTTTATTGATCAACCTGCTATCATAAAATCATACAATGAAAACATGGGCGGAGTAGATAGAGCAGATCAAAATATTGGCTTATACAGAACGTCGATCCGGGGGAAAAAATGGTATTTTTCGTTATTTTGCCACTGCTTGGATATGGCTACACACAATGCCTGGCAATTGTATAAAAGTGATGGTGGAGAATACGACCACTTAACGTTTCGTAGAGTTGTTGCCAGGGGTTTATTGGAGACCTATAAAAAAACAGAAAAACGTGGACCTTCTCGTAATCCCAGCAACTATAGAGAAACTTCTCGATATGATCGCATTGATCATTTAATTGAATATGAAGATTCTCAAAGCCGTTGCGCTATTTGTAAAAAAAAAAACTAATTTTCTGTGTCGTAAATGTCGGCTATATTTACACCCAAAAATATGTTTTGCTTCATATCATACTAATATTAAGTTTTGAGGTAGCTAAATAAACTATTGTAAGCAACATGTTCACTATTTTATTTATTTCCAAAAATATCTGCAAAGTTTTGGGTTTGGTAGCCGATCTTACTACCGGGCGTTATAACGCCACTCGTTTTCCGGGTTTTCCGGACCGTGAATTTTTTTTTTCGTATTTTTCCAATAATAAAACTTTATTATTACACAACATATTCAAAAATTTGCGCAATCCAAAGCAAAAAAAAGTTTCAGTAATATCTGGGTTAAAGCTAAAAACGCGGGTCTCCGGAGAGCCAAGAAATATCCCACACCCGCCTATAGAACAGCTGCGAATCAGCTTGCCTCTCAGTCTTGCCTCGCGGAACTCCGAGACGATCAGATGAACGATCTCATGGCGAATATCTCCCCGTCCCACTAAGCGTATTATAGTATGGCCCGAGCCTTACGCGTAGACGCCGCCTCTCACACCCCTCCTCTCACTCGTCCCGATGGCTCTATCGCCTTCGAAGTCGATGAGAAAGCTGAATGCTTCGCTGACAGCATTGCCTCTCAATGCTCGTCCAGCACGCAACCCGCGAATCCCTCCCGCATCCAGGCGGTGGAGGACGAAGTTCTCCGCAGAGAATCTCTCCCCATCACCGACGACCCCGTCACAGTCTCTAATGATGAAATCTCGCTTCTCATTAGAAATCAAAAGTCCAAAAAGGCTTTGGGTGCGCATGGTATTTCCAATCACGCACTTAAGTACTGCAACGTTTGCTTGTGCCGTATTTATTAAAAGAGGTTATTGCACAAACAAACTTGCCGACATTTATGACTGGCAACTTATAAGTCTGTCAATATTTGGTTTTATTTGTGAAATGTAAAATATAGAGAATATCGAAGATTGTTCAAGATCATTCCTTGACAGGATTCCTTACGGAATTCTATTGCGGGCTTCGTCCCCAAAAATAGTCTAATAATTATTCTTATACATTACCTTATAAATAGATTCATTTTAAATAAAAGTGGTTTAAGTGATTATTTGTGTTTCTTTCCTATTAGTTAGGAAGACCTCCCTAGGTTAGATTAGGTCCATCCCGGGTACCGAACCCCGAGATGGTGGAGGCGCCGGGTAAAGTGTAGTGCTGTGTTGTGTATTTTATTTCAGCTATATTCCCCACTAAGTATAGCGGAAAGAAAATTTTAGAAGCCAAGATCCATCTGAATACCAGTAATAAAGTAAAGACTCTAAAATTGACGACGCTTTACGCTTTACGACGCTTTTAAAAATAACCATGAATTTAAATAAATACTCCGGCATTTCGACAATTTTGGTGAGTGAATTTTTAGCCCAGTTCGAGGTAATTGCGGCAGTAAATAAATACAACGATGAAAGCAAGAGGCTAATTATTCAAACATATTTAGACGGACCTGCGTTGTATTTCTACAAAACGATAATCGATGCATGCGAAACGTTCGACGAAATAAAAAAAAGATTTATTGAAGAATTTGGCAGAGAAATAGATCATGTAGCTAATTTTTATTCACGAAAGCAACAAGCCAACGAAGAACTAATAAATTATTTTTACGCGTTGGACTTGTGTGCAAACAAAGCTGGTAACACAATTACAGAAAATATTTTTATACAGCATTTCCTGAAAAATTGCAAATACACATACAAATGCCGATTAGCGTCTCAAATTTATACAAATAAAAAAATGTTAAAAGAAACGATCATGCAGATGCACGAAATGTTCACTGGAAAGCAGGAAGAAAATTTATATCTTCGAGACAACGTACAGATGTCACAAGAAATACCAGTAAATTCTACAACACCACCGAGGAGTGAGAAGGAAGATTCTCAAAGGTTAACTAATATGGACTACGAGAACGCGAGAGGAAAATTCTTAAACAATCGATCTCCATATAATCTAAGGAGAACACAGGATCGAGGTGATTCATCCAACGGGCGAGGAAGGAATTTCCCAAACTTCAACCGGCGTCAGTAAGACAGCTTGGGACATTATTGATGCCGATTAATCAAAACAATATGATATGTAAGTGTAGTCCCAATATTAAAGTTAAAATTAGAGAAAGATTTATTTCAGCTTTACTTGATACAGGCGCTTCAGTGTCTGTAATATCTCAACTATTATGTAATCAATTAAATATTACAATACATAAGGTTGAAGATATAAAAATTCGAGCCGTTAATGGTAATCGAATGAATATAATTGGTAAAATACAAATATGTTTGGAGATTGAACATGTTGTGTATATACAGAATTGTTATGTAGTTGATAAAATTGAAAGAAGTTTAATTCTCGGACAAGACTTTCTTCAGAAGTCTGATGCAATATTAGATTTTAAAAAAGCTCATGTTCAATTTGTAAATAATATTTGTAAATTTATTAGAAATAATGAAATTAATGATTTTAATGTTAAAGATGTGAACCAAAATACCCTTCAGGTAATACAGGTTTCACGTGAATTGTGTAAGGATGAATATATTTATTTTTCTGATTTAGTAGATAAAAATGATTGTAGATTGTGGGAAGTAGTGGTAGCTAAACCGAATGAAAAAGAATTTAATTTATCTTCGAATTTGTCGGTAAAAGAACGAGTTGAATTATTAAAAATATTAACAAAATATCGGTCAACATTCGCGTTCGAAAAAATAGAGTTAGGAAAGTGTAATATTGTCGAAGTCACAATCGATACAGTAGATGAAACTCCAGTTCATAGAGCACTTTATAGAATATCTAATGAACAACATAAAATTATACGTGAGCAAATTAATGATATGCTTGAAAATAATGTGATTAGAAAATCTAGAAGTGCGTATGCATCACCGGTAGTACTTGTTAAAAAAACAGACAATACATGGAGATTTTGTGTGGATTATAGAAAGTTGAATAAAAAAGTAATAACAGATTCATATCCTTTACCTATCATCGAAGATATGATAACACAGCTGAATGGGGCGAAATTCTATGCGGATTTAGATTTAAACTCCGCCTATTGGCAACTATCGATAGCGGAGAAAGATAAACACAAAACAGCATTCATCACACCGTCTGGATTATACGAGTTTAACGTATTACCTTTTGGATTAAAAACTAGTGGAGTTTTTTTTCAAAGGACAATGGATGAAGTGTTAGCAGGTCTTAAATATAAAAATGTGATAGTTTTTATTGACAATGTGATCGTGTATGGTGATTCGTTTAATGAATTTATAAGTGCTTTAGAAGAAGTGTTTCAGCGATTGAGTGCGGCAAACTTGACACTCAAACCATCAAAGTGTAATTTTGGATTCAAAGAAATAACTGTGTTAGGACACACTATTTCTGGAGAAGGTATTTTACCAGACCCAAAAAATATTGAGAAAATAAAAAAAGTAAAAATACCAAGAAATATTAAAGAATTGAAATCGGTATTGGGTTTATTTTCTTATCATAGAAAATTTATAAAGAACTTCTCTTCATTAACTCTTCCTTTAACAGATCTATTGAAGAAGAATACGAAATTCATTTGGTCACAAGTACAACAAGAGGTATTCGATAAAATGATATCGTTAATGGTTGAACCACCATTATTACGACATTTTGTTAATGACAAAAAAATATGTACAAGATTATATGTAGATGCGAGTGATTTAGCCTTGGGAGCATGTTTGATGCAAGGTCAACAAGAGAAATTGTTACCGATATGCTTCGCATCACGAAAATTAACAGAAGCAGAAAAAAAATATTCAATAACTGAAAAGGAGTGTTTAAGTTTAGTGTGGGCATTAAATTATTTTAAACATTATTTATGGGGATTACAATTCCAGTTAGTAACAGACCATAAGGCATTATGTTGGTTAAGGACAAGACGAGATATGTCTGGAAGACTAGCCAGATGGGCCTTGGCGATTCAAGCACACGACTTTGAGATTGTACATTGTTCCGGAAAACAGAACGTTGTAGCGGATTTCTTAAGTCGAAACCCCCTAATAGAAGATGAAACTAGTACAGGAAAAGAAATAGAAGATGGTTTACAAGTGTTCTCGATTGAAGTGGAGAATTTATCACGACATCAAGAGGAAGATAGTTTTTGCCGAAGGTGGCGCGAAAATGTATCGATCAGTCGACGAAGTGTATATAAAGGATTTATGATATCAAATAATGTGTTATATAAATGTATTAGAAGTGGAAATATAATAAAAAATTTAATTGTTTTACCTAAGTCGTTATTTAGTGAAATCATGAGACAATTACATGATGACGCACGTACGGGAGGTCATTTCGGAATGATGAAGACTTTAGCAAAGTTCAGGGCAAAATATTTTATGCCGAATGCATATAATGAAATCGAGAAATATATTAAAAGTTGTATACCTTGTCAAGAAAAGAAAATATATAATAAGATAGTGCCATTACGCCCTATAGTAACGGATCATTTATTTCAAAAGATAGAGATTGATGTACTAGGTCCTTTTAATCGTTCAGTAGATGGTAATAAATATATAATAACATGTATAGATTGTTTTTCAAAATATGCTATTTGCAAAGCAGTTCCACGAGTGACAGCTCAAATAGTATATAATTTCTTTATTAATGAAATTTTAACAAAGTTCGGGACAGTATGTGAAGTATTGTCAGATAAAGGTTCCATGTTTACGTCAAGGTTAATTAAGTCTTTATTAAGGCAATATAATATAAAACATTCCTTAGCTACCACTATGCACCATCAAACATTAGGTTTAGTAGAAAAATTGAATCAAACCATTTCATATTCATTAGCTAAATATGTTAACCAAAGTCAAAGGGATTGGTGTCAAATTTTACCTTTTATAATATATGCTTATAACTGTTCAAAACAAGCTTCAACTAAATTTTCTCCTTATTATTTAATGTTTGGTAGAGAACCTGAAGTTCCGTTTGATAAAAGGTTGAATCCTAACTGTAATATGACCGTTCAACAAAAAAAAGATACTTATATAAGTGCGGTGAATCAAGCCAGAGAAAATTTAAGGAAAGCTCGTTTAGTACAAAAAAGATCGTATGATAAAAAAGCTTCTAATATTAAACTTCGTGTAGGACAATTAGTTTTGTTACATTGTCCAAAAAGAATATCAGGTAAAAGTCGAAAACTTAGTCGACCATATAAAGGTTTATTTCGAGTATTACGATATATAGGATGTGACAATTATCTTGTAAAAAAAATACAAAATAACCAAGAACTAATAGTACATGTGAATAGATTGAAACCATATAATATTCGATAAAGTAAAACTAATGATAAAACTATGTCTATATTTATATATATATAAAACAAAGTTTTTGTATATACATTTATTTCTTGAAATATTACAGTAATATTATAATTTCTTTATTCTTAGAATTAATAGAGTAAAAGTACACATTTAGGTGTATAAATATGTATATCGTTCATTTGTAGATATGCAACGGTTAGAATTTCGTTGGAGTTTTAGAATAATATAACAAACTAATATTTTTTTTCTCAAATTCTATGTACACTTCACAACGCAATGCTTCGAGATGATATATCCTGCAAAGCCGATCCAAACAGCATCACCAAAAAGGAGATGCAATGGATGGACGATGCAGATAAAAGAAAATAAGGAAAAGGTTTTTATATATTATATATTGAGATAAGAGGGTATTTTATTTAATGATTTAATAAATTAATTTTAGATACCCGAAGAGAAACCTCTGGGGGGCGGCAGGTACACGCGGCACGTATTTACCGCGTTACATTTTATTTACGAATCATAAATATACGTGTGGTGCCAATGCTCTAAAGAAGTCAATTTTCAAAGACTAAAATAACACTATAGATAATGTGCACGTTTAATTTGAGCCACACCTAATAATCTCCATAAGAGAGAAGGTGATAGCCGATTTAGCTATGCGGCCAAAGTTTACGAGTATATATAATATTGTGATATTGATGTCTGTGGGTCAACACGCGGATGTAGAATAGGATCCTCAGTGGGTTAAATAATAAAAGGGTTGTGATGGAATAGGTAATGATTTTTTTTGAACGTGATTGGTATAGAATTTTGTCAGGTGTATTTCGGTGCATTTTGAAAAAGTTCTCTGCATTGCGTTGTGAAATATTAATTTTTAATTTATAGGTATCATTCTGGGTTAAGTAAAATACTTTGGATCCGATTTTATGATCTTTTCATAGGAAGATTTGTCCGGTAATAGTTAGGCAGGTAAAATCTTAATATTTAGGTAGGTAATGTTTAAATTTTCGAAAGTTACAAACTTTCAAATAAACTTTTAATCATTCAGAAAAGTTTAAAGTTAATATGACAGTTCATGTCAAACGTGTTTGTTTTGCCAACTGAATGATAATGTTTGATAATATAATTTGATTAATTTAGTATTAATTTTAATATAAATGGGATTAATTAAATTTACTTTTATTGGGATATTAATATATTTATTACTAATCAATTAATTATAATTATAATTTGGTTGTATTCAATGGGTTATTTTAACAATTGTTGATTAATTTAATAATAAATATTGGTTATTTGAATTTGCATATGATTGGGTAACGTAAATAATTAATATGGGGTTGTTGATTATTCATGAATTGTATGAGAAATTAAAATAATTTACACTGTTTTATTTAGATATTAATTAACCAGCCGGGATCTTGGCTGATTTTCATCAGGTTTTGTGGCTAAGGCTCTATTGATGGAGAATAAATACTATAAGATCATTTTTGGTGTAATAAGATGTGGTAATTTAAACATGATCAAGTATATATATTCCTATCGGTAGGGGGCTCATCTGAGAGTAATCCCGATTAATGTATATGATCCTGATTTAGGTAGGGTCGTTATTTAAGAATGAAATGTATATAGGAATTTATTTAATCAGCTTCACTAATTAAATAAATTAAACAAGAGGGGCGATTGCAACGTTTGCTTGTGCCGTATTTATTAAAAGAGGTTATTGCACAAACAAACTTGCCGACATTTATGACTGGCAACTTATAAGTCTGTCAATATTTGGTTTTATTTGTGAAATGTAAAATATAGAGAATATCGAAGATTGTTCTAGATCATTCCTTGACAGGATTCCTTACGGAATTCTATTGCGGGCTTCGTCCCCAAAAATAGTCTAATAATTATTCTTATACATTACCTTATAAATAGATTCATTTTAAATAAAAGTGGTTTAAGTGATTATTTGTGTTTCTTTCCTATTAGTTAGGAAGACCTCCCTAGGTTAGATTAGGTCCATCCCGGGTACCGAACCCCGAGAGTACCTGCCTCAACAGGTGCTTACCTTGTTAGCTGTTATATTCAATGCCTGCTTCGACCTTAGCTTCTTTCCAAAAGCTTGGAAAGAAGCGACAGTCATAGGCATTTCCAAGCTGGGCAAACCTCTGAACGTCCCGGCTAATCACAGACCCATCAGCCTCCTCAAGGCAATGTCTAAACTTCTCGAGAGAGTCATACTCTCTCGAATGCGGAACCATCTGTTTCCAACGGATGGCGATCCTCTCATTATTCTCCATCAGTTCGGCTTTCGCGCTAAGCACTCCTGCAAGTCCATCGAATCGTCGAATACATACTTGACGGTTTCTATCCGCGTCGTCATAAAACAGTCGCGGTTTTCTTTGACGTAGCCAAGGCTTCCGATAAAGTCTGGCACAGCGGTCTCGTTTATAAATTCTACAAAATAGGCTTACCGTATCGCCTAGTCAGGTTAATCGCGTCGTTTCTCAAAGACCGTACGTTTCGATTTAAACATGAAGGCACGCTTTCCGCGCCTCGTCCCATAAAGGCTGGAGTCCCTAAAGGCTCAGTCCTCGCCCCTCTGTTGCACACCGTGTACACCAACGACATACCCATCCCGCCGAAAGGCGTCGAACTCGCCCTCTTTGCCGAAGACACCGCACTCTATACCAAAGGTCACAGTGTTTCACAGCTTGTAACCAGACTCCAAAAGGCCGTAAACGCCCTTGGTGTATGGTTTCAAAAATGGCGCATCGATGTGAATCCAAACAAGAGTTCTGCGATTCGCTTCGACCCCAAACGCCGTCGTCCCGCTGGCGATCCCCACGTTTTAATGTTAGGCATTCCCATCCCCTGGAAGCGCAGTACTAAATACTTGGGCGTCACCTTAGATCCGACGCTTTCATTCAAGCCACACGTCGAAAGAGTTTCGAAACTCGCCCGTCACTACTTAGGCCGCCTAAATAGCATGTTAGGTAGAAAAAGTAAATTGTCGTTCAGAAACAAACGTACGCTTTAAAAGGTCTGCGTTAGACCAGTCATGACAAATGCCTCGCCAGTCTTTGCCCACGCCAAACCCTCCGTCCTGCACAAACTGCAGGCAGTTCAAAATTTCTTTTGCCGCAGGGCCGCACAAACGCACCATGGTACGTGCGTACCGCGGACCTGCACAGAGATCTTGAATTGCCTACAATACAACAACACCTCAAAACACTCTCTGAAGCGTTCTTCAAACGCTCTGAATCCCATCCCAATCCTCTAGTTCGAGATTCAGTCTCTTATACTACTCCTGTCTTAGATTCGAAGTTCAAAGTCGCTAGGCCTAGGAATGCGCAAGCGCACTCTTCCACCAGACTGTCAGCCGATCTCGAAGCCCTTCTGGCCGCAAATTCTAATTGTAACGTAAATTCTAATTCTAACGTAAATCCGAATTCTTTTTATGTATTTTAACTTAACTTCTCTTTGCAATTTTGAGCACCTTCAGTGCTATGAATTCACCTTCAGTGCTTTAAGCACCTTAAGTGCTATGTAAATCCCAGCGGGTGACCCCTTCTGGGCCCCGCTAGCGCGGCCTTTTTCTCCAATTGGCGGCCGTCAGATGAAGACTGTGTGGCAAAAAATTGCACGAGCCGACAGGGGGTTTTTTAGTGAGTAGTGGTTCTGGTAGGCTCGGAGCGAGTCCCACATAACTCCGATCGCGCGCGCGGAGTATGCGTCAGAGCATTTTTTATCCTCCTGCCCCCTCCGTGGAGGGGAACAAAAAAAAATCAAATGTCAACCACTCTTTACCCAGAGGTTGAGGAGAACACCTCTAAGGAGCTCCAGTGAGAAATCAACCTTCAAAGATGGAAACTACCGCCGCTGAATCTGCTCAAGTCGTCACACTACTGCAAGCAGGAGTTCGTCAGTGTAATGTCACTCGGCAACTGAATTTAAGCCGTTATGCAGTCCGCCGAGTATTGCAGCGGTTCCAGGAGACTAGGGGCTACATCAGGAGACGTGGAGCTGCTCGGCGACGCTGCACATCCGAGAGAGATGATCACTTCATTGTGACGTCTTCTCTACGCAATCGTTTCTCCAATGCTGTTCAGGAACAACAACGCCTCAGGGAAGCTCGGGCCACAACAGTTAGCGTCTCTACGGAGAAGAATATCGTGGCTCGTAGGCCTGCTACTGCCCCATGTTGACCACACATCATAGCAGAGATCGCTTGCAATTTGCCCGTGACCACGTCGATTAGACGTTTAAGCCATGGACGCTGGTACTCTTCTCCGATGAGACAAGAGTCTGTCTTTATTGCAACGACAGACGTGCCAGAGTGTACAGAATACCTAGAGAACGATTTTCTCAAGCCTGTATCAAAGAAACAGTTGGCTACGGAGGCGGCTCGTGTATGTTCTGGGGCAGTATTAGCATGGACGGCAAAACCGACCTTGTCTGCGTTTCCAGGACTGACGGTACTCAGGGCCAAGGGTCCCTAACTGCTCGACGATAAATTGCCGAGATCCTGGAAGAACATGTGGTTTCATATGCGGGATACGTTGGCCCTGGATTCATGTTAATGCACGACAACGCTCGCTCCCACAGGGCACTGATTGTTCGCGATTATCTGGAGGAAGTTGAGATCCCTGTTTTGCCGTGGCCAGCCAGGAGTCCTGACTTGAACCCGATCGAACACCTTTGGGACGAGCTGAAGCGACGGGTTCGGTCACGAGATGCCTTCCCCCCCCAACCACTCTACAAGACCCTCAGAATGCAGTCATTGAAGAATGGAGCAACATTCCACAAGAAACCATTGTCAGGTTGGTGCGATCGATGATGGGACGTTTAGAGGCTGTTATAAGGGCTAGAGGGGGCAACACTATGTTTCAAGTACTTTTTGTAAATTTTTAGTATCCATTTATTGTTTCGATGTCAAGTTTCAATAAACATCTTTCAACTGACCGCATTTAAAGTCGGTTGAAACTATATTTCGTGGAGGGGCGATATTTTTGACGCCGAGTATATTATTATTAATTTTTATTGATAAATTGAGAAAAATTTTAATTGTTTACGACATAGAGCGACGTCATTCGACCTCACACGAAATGCTAAGAGCCGTTAGTTATGGTATGGGCGGGTATTATGAAGAACAGACGAACTGAGCTCGTTTTTGTAAATGGAAAGATGAACGCTGCAAATTATGTTGAGGATGTTCTAAGGCCTTATGTCCATCCATTTGCACAAACCCTTGGCTTCGATTTTACGTTGATGCATGATAATGCGCGTTTGCATACAGCTTTGCACAGCAGGGAGTACTTGAGAAGGGAAAACATCCGGGTATTGCCTTGGCCTGCACAATCACCAGACCTCAACCCCATCGAGCACGCACGAGACATGCTCCAGAGCCGTGTTTTAGAGGACTTGAGCGGAGTGACAACATCCCGACAACTGATGGACTTACTAAAATTTAATTGGGAGCAATTGCCGCAGGATCACATAAACAGTCTCATCGATTATAAATAATCGGTGTCAGCAAGTTCTTAACAACACAGGGGGCCACTCTTTGTATTAAGTTATCTAATTTCTTTTATAATAAATAATTTTGTTAACAATTTCATTAAGCTTATAAAAAGTTTAGTTGCTTAGGCATCTTAGTATGTACTACGTATGAAACAGTACTCGCAATATTGTTAATTTATGTTATTAATATAACAATTATATAAAAACATTTGATTTTTTACTTTGAAAAGACACTAAAGATTAATATAAACAATAAAATACTATCGATGTAATGTGAAAATACATTGCATAAAATTCAAATCTGTATAATAGGTCTTTACCTATGAAACTGCCGTTTTGCCGTACTGGCCATTTCAAATGAAAATATTTTTTTCTGACTGATAATTCTAATTTCAAATTAATTTTATTTGACAAACATGGAATTCTTTTTCTAAAATCGTCATTTGTTTAATAGTTAGTGTTTTGTTTTCAACGCATTCGAACATTTTTCGTCATCATGGATAAGTTAAAAATTGGAGTAATTATGGAGTATGAGTACCGTCGTGGCAGCAAAGCGGCACAAGCGGCACGCAACATCAGCGACGTTTACGGAGCGAACACTACAAACGAACGCACCACCCGTTATTGGTTTACCCGCTTCCGTTCTGGAAATTTTGACCTGAAAAATGAACCCCGTGGTCGTCCGAAACTTTGGTCGACAATGACGAATTAAAGGCAATTGTGGAAGCTGATGAAACTCAATCCACGGCTGAATTAGCAGCAGCTTTCGACGTTAGCATCTAAACAATATTGGTCCATTTGCGTCAAATTGGCAAGGTAAAAAAGCTTGACAAATGGGTACCCCACGAACTCAATGACCGCCAGCGCGAAGTACACGTGGAGACGTGCCTTGCACTGCTCAGCAGGCATACAAATGAAGGAATTCTGAACCGCATTGTTACTTGTGACGAGAAATGGATCCTGTTTGACAATCGTAAGCGCTCAGCAAGTTGGTTGGACCCTGGTTCAGCACCCAAACAATGCCCTAAACGAAAACTTACCCCTAGAAAAGTGATGGTCACTGTTTGGTGGTCTAACGCGGGTGTAATTCATCACAGCTTCTTGCCCAACGGGACAAGCATTACTGCAGATGTGTACTGTGAAGAACTGAACACAATGATGGAGAAGCTCGCACGTCTCCAACCAGCTTTGGTTAATCGTTCGGCTCCACTGCTCCTGCACGACAACGCGCGACCTCATACTGCACAGCAGACGGTCTCCAAGCTAGAAGAGTTGGGGTTGGAAGTTCTCCGTCATCCACCGTACTCACCAGACCTTGCGCCTACAGACTTCTACTTTTTCCAGAATTTGGATAACTTCTTGGCGGGAAAAAAATTCAATACCCGAGAGGCAGTACAAAATGCCTTTGAAGAATTTGTTGCCTCCCGTCCAGCTGATTTCTTCAAGAAAGGCATCAATAAGCTACCAATGCGTTGGCAAAGATGCATTGATTGCATGGGTGATTATTTTGATTAATAGAAATAAAAAATATATAAAAAAATTACGCTTCATTTATTTCGTGAAAAACGGCAATTTCATAGGTAAAGACCTAATATTTGCTCAGACATTTTTGATGTGTGTAGCTACCTACCTTCGCAACTAACGTTCACAAAGGATACGAAGGAACTCAACAATTATTATTGCTTATTGAACGAAAGCAAACTGCTTTCTTTAAAATTTGTGTTCATTCAGCATACGGTTTACCTAAATTCCAAATGGCTTCCTAACTCATTTAGAAGTTATTGCGCGCAAGAGATAAAACCACAACAAACATTCGCTCAACCTCACAAACTTTCACACGTAGGTATGTTGGTATAATATTAGTACAAATAATATGAATCCCTATTGTGATGGGATCCGTAAAATGACATTTTCTACTAAGTAAGTAAGTAAGTACCTACTTACCTCTCTTTCGAAGTTCGGAAGTTCGTAATATGCATGCACCCACATTAGTGCGTTTATTAGCACGTTCACACACACAACTAAAACATAGGCGTTATATTACCACTGCACACAAAAACACCTAAATCATAAAAATTCATAAAGTACAACAAAACACTTGCACTCCGCCCGCACGTCTGTAAGATCAGCGGTGAACTGAAATAAAATAAATCCAAAAAAAGAGAAATGCATAAAGCAGTGAATTGAAGTTTCCAACATAGCAAACTAAAAAGTAGGTAGATAAAATTTCGGAATTATCTAAATTATATTATAGCTAACTGTACTTATTGAGAGATAGTTTAGGTACACAATTTTTAGTTTAGGTAGTATGTCATGGTAAAGTGAATTATTTTCTTCAGCATTAAAGATTGTCGTAAATAGGGAAAACGAATAACAACTAAAACTGATACATGACAAACTTAGGTACGGACGCCCAGTTTTAGTAATGGAAATAGATCGTATAAATATCATACTCTTACTAGTTAAAATTTGATTTTCTAACAACTTCTGCTCTTAAATAACATAAGAGTTTACCTACGTAAGATCATGTACCTACACTACCTATCAATAACTACCGTAAAGCTTTAATATCATTTGAATAATTCCGTATTATTATCTAGGTAGGTACCTACCTTTTAGTTTACTATGTGAAAATCTCTTCATTCACTGCTCTATCGAAGTCCACGTGGACTTAAAATAAATTATCCCTCGCGTTTGGGCTTTTGCATGTCCGCGGCGTCGTTTATAACCTACTATTTTCGAATTTTTATTTTTCAAAGTAGATACTTATTGAGAAACAACTAAATTGCTTTAGATAAGATTTACGATGAGTTGAAGTAAGTTAAGTACTTAAGTTGACCAATAGTTAAGTTTTAATATTATTTTTGGGTCAGCAAAAAAAGTATTAGTATTTTACGATTGAAAACTACTTGACGAACCGTTACGAAAATAACAAAATAGACACTGCGCTGCTGCCTTGAATATCACTTATGGGTGGTCGACTGGAACTGATTCCGATGATAGTAATGAAGAAAATGCACGGCATGTTTATTCGGATAATGAGTTCTATGACATGGTGTTTTGACATGTTGCGTTGGCGCTGCTCGTAACCACAGCATTAATGAAGCTCGTGAAATTTACCGCCAGCATAAATGTTATGTGAAATTTACGTATATGCAAAGGAGTGCGATACGCGGGCGTCCTTGATTCGTAGGACAGCTTTGTGAATTAAAAAAAGAGGTGGACATTTTGAGCCTTTTTTGTGATGCGGGCCTAGTGTGTATACACCAGTATGGAAAGAAAACCACTGTCGTCGCGCGCACATGGGATGGGCCCATGTCGCAGACTATACGTGTGAATTAGTGAAGTGTTTTTAATTTTTAATATACATACTTAAATACATTGAATTTTAGTTTAAGGCCTATCCATGGGCCTATTGTATCGTTTTTTCCCATCTTAGTAAGAAAGATATTTGCTGCCTGAAAAAATTTTGATTATTATTATTAAAAAGTAATTTTAAATACGTGTAAAGTGTTTTTATTTTATTTTAAATCACTAAAATAACTAAAATTGTATCCATTCGCATCGCATCACGTGCTACTCGATAGATAGGTAAGTGACGACGGCTACGCTCGGCACCGCGCCGAGAGCCCCTTCGCGCGCCCCATCGTATGGTATGGTATGAAAACCACACAGGGCTGTCAAAGATGTTGAAGTAAAAAAAAAATTATATGTGAAAGTCTTAACCACCCCCAATAACTCCAATTCTTTGACAGTATATTCTAACAATGCTACATTTACTGATCCTTAAGTATTATGCTTCCTTTATGTTAGACCGTGTATATGATATAAAAATTATACCAATGATTGTTTTATTTTACACTCAATCCTTTTATAATGAAGCGTCATTATGAGGTTATAGGTTATATAGGTTTAAAAATTATAATAAATGTTTTTATATACAAAATATGTAAACAAATATGGTAGATTGCCTATTCTTCATAGTTTTCCCAATAGACAAGAATATTCTAAATAAATATTTCTTAATTAAGAGTGGATTAGCGAAGAGAGATTAGAAATTGTTATATGACAATTGACAAAAAACTGTTGTTTTATTTCCATTGCTATAAATATGCTTTGTGTTGCTTCTATATAACATATTGAAGAAACAAAGAATGTAATATTCTACTTTCATTATTAAAAACTAAATTTATTGTAATAACATGTTGTACACTAAGGATTAAAATCTGGTTCCATTCGATCATAATTAGTAATATATTACAATATGAATGAGCATGTAATGCATGTAATGCATTGTTGCAATGTGTTGTATTCGTGTATTCTCTTGGAATTTGTTTAATGTTAAGGTGCACAATAAAAGTGTAAATAAACAAAACAAAAATAATAAATAAAGAGTTCCCTGTCACTTTATTCTACCGGATCAATCAACTTCTAATATATAATTATTTTTAATCAGGTTCTTATGCTATTAAAGGGCTTTATTTATCAACATAAGACATTAAAAAATTACTAGTTTTGTTCAATTTGAAGTACCCCAAAAACTACACCAGCGCGATCTTTATTTTACGATTATTCCTTTTCAGTACAAATGACACAGACTAGCAGTTTTGGCACATTAACATTATTCTATTTGTATAAAAAGCACTAAATCTTAAAATTTATTTTGATTATCCCACTAAGTTCTCTCATGAGTACTTCAACATGTTATTCAAATGTAAATTGCAGCAACTTACCAATATCGAAGTTGCTGTTAGCGTTTGATGGGTTAGTTCCTGGGTCTTGTACCGAGCTAAGTTGATCTAAGAAAACAACCATCCTTTCTTTATTCTTCAAAATGAATGGGTTCACAACTTCCATATATGGCTCCTGAAATAAAAAAATATTATTAAACCTCACAAAAATCATAATCTTCCATACATCGCTTTCCATTGTGGAATACAAAGAAAATTTACAGTTTTTTGTCATCTGCCTTTTTGACAGTTACGTAAATGAGATCTCTTTCAGATATTTCTTTTTCAGTTATCTTTATTTGATACAGTTATAAAAACGATCCCACTACATATGAAATTCAAATAGACCAATCTACACTTTATCAAATGCATTACACAGAAACTGTCAGTTGTAAAATTTTCGCATTTCTTCTTTAAATGTAGATCATATTTGCAAGTATTCCAGTTAAAGTAACAGTAATGCAGCAAATACACCCCAATTAGCCTAAAACACTAACTTATATCGTATTTTTCTACTTACCTTAGCGCCAAACTCGATAAGATTGGCCAGGTTCTGCAGACATTTGGCTACCATCAGCAAAGATCTTTGGGCGTGAGGTGGTGGCGCGTTATTTACTAAGCCCCAGGCTCGAGGCTCGACTAGTGCTGGGCAGATCAGTCGAAGGAATATGAACCCTGTGTATAAATATAATTGAAATAAGCGTTACTTTTAGTTACTTTTGAGGTACAAAATTGTACATATTACATAAAAAAGTTTAAAATTAATAAATTTTTGAGTATTTATATATAAAAAAAATTAATTTTAAGGAACGGCTCTTCAGCATTTAGGATTGAGGTATGCCTCACAGGTTTTACAGTTATAGTGTTTCAAAGTAAGAAACTACATAATATGTCATTAAACAGGTTTCGGAACACAATGGTATTCAAGTATGTGTACTGAATCTATCCCAAATGTGATTACTGACTCTGTATTGGGGCATGCTGCATGAGTTAACAAAATTGTGTCTTAAATATATAATGATATACAATAAAACATAATTTTGCAAACTTACCAGAAACGACTCTAGTCCTTACAAATCGTTCATTAGGCCATTTAGTAACGGCAGCTCTTTGTAGGCATCCACATAAATAGCGCACTGGCCTCGGACAAGCTTCGGGCGACGTAAATATTGACAGTGTAATCTGGGAAATTATATTTGTTTAAATTACACTTTCTTGAAATAACGAAATACCTGGCCTAAGTGTAAATTAAACCACAAAATTCAAGTTTGGAAATAGTATGTGACGAAATTAACCTGCAGACATTCATTCAACTGAAATTTAATTAGTAAATAGCAGTCAACGCTCAACATTGCATTTGATTTTTAAATAGTAGATTCTATTATTGGTTTTAATTTTTAACATTTATAATGGAGACTCATTTTATCAGCATAGTTTGTTAATAATAAAATGTATAAGTTGGTTATGAAACCGTATGTCAATACTGAAGTATTACAAATGAGAGCTAATAGTTGACCTTTTTGGCGGCCTCATTATCAGACGGGGCTTCTGTTTCACAACATAGCAGTGATGATTGAAGATTTTTGTTTTTGAATCATGTGTTTCCAATTATACAACATATTATATTTACTTAGCTCACTCCTATTCGCTGTGTGGCTATTCATAACACAAGCTTTGCTTTGCACAGAAGACGAAAGACAATGCCCAGTTCTTTAGAAAACATACTAAATACAGATTGCTTCTAGAATTCTATAAGTATTTAAAAACAGCCTTTCTAATGTAGGTATTTATTCAAAGCTATTTTTAAAATTGGTTTGCCGAGTACCCCTCGAATAAATATTTAAATTGTAGCAAACCTGATCTAAAACAAGCAGTAAAAACTCTGCGTTGTTGCAGGCATCATCCGGAGAATCCATCTTGGTTGGGTTGAGCTCTGCTGATTGTTTGGATTCAATCAGTTTTGTCACCGTCTCTGCTATTGCCGCCTAGAATTTAATTTATAAGTATAGACATTGGAAATAATTTATTAATATTGAATAAAGGAATATTGCCTAAAACATTTAAATTTAACAAATTTTACGGTAGCATATTCATGACATGAAGTAATAAATAACAATGGCAATATTGTGTAAGAAGAATATTTTAAAGCTGTAAAAAGTGAAAATGGCTTTGTATTAAAAACAAAGCTTTTTAACAAGGTTTTATATTTATGTACTCTTATATTTATTATCTTTCTCATGTAATACATTGTATACTTCAGCGCCTCTATTAAAAATTAATAAAATCAAGCTGTTGTTTGCAAAGGAACAGCTAAAAAAGAAGTTTTTTGGTATAAAAGAATTTCTTTTATCAAGAGAGTTTCAAAGTAACCAGGTTAACATTTCTGTGCCCAAGCTGTAATGAAAAATCTGTGAATTGAATTAAAGAAACAACGCCAATTCCAGCGGCAAAGCATCCTCATAATTCACGGGCACAGATGCCATTACATATTATACATCGGCTGCAATAAACGTTTTTCGATACGATTTACCATCAGGTATATCAAGCTTGTTTACCGGCTATGAAATGTTACGAACTATGATATTAGTTAATTTAAAATTATCCATAACCTGCAAGAAAGTCTTGCAATGTGCATGCATGAATTCATCAATGACGCAAGTGGCAAGCGATGCTCCTCGGAACATAGAACGATGGTCGGTTTCCTTTGCAACTTCGGAGCTTGCGAGCTCGCGAGCCAATTCCGCACCTCGTCCGCATTCGGTGAATGTACGGAGTATTGCTGAAATAATGTACTGAGAGTTAACAAGTTAATATAAAAAAAAGGCAGAAGCCTGAGAGACTTCCAGAGGTTTGTTCTAAGACAAGAAATAAGAAATACCGTTTGACTTTCATACTTTTCCAGATAAAGTAACTTTGCATAGACGCAACTCAAACAACTAACCTTTTCCATAAAACCGGAAATATAAGACGTGCTTTTTAGACGTGCGTAGTGGTTTGTGGCCCGGCCTCATGCGTCGGAGGCCCCAGGTTCGAGTCCTAGCCGGGGCATTCTTTTGTGTGATGAACATGGATGTTTGTTCTCGGGTCATAGTTGTTTATATTCATATAATATGCGTTTTAAGTAACAATAGGACCGACTTAGCGCCATATTGTGATATCATAGCCGTCAATTCGAACCGGTAGCGTGAGCAAAAAAAGATTTATTTTTAACAGAATTCATTTAAGGAAGCAATTGCTTCTAGCGTCAAGCTCTCAATTTGGCTTCTAACTTTTTGTCCTTTTTGCCTGCCACCCTACGCTTAATTAAAGTGCCAAATATAATCGATTGGATTTAAATCAGAATTGTAAGGTGGCAAGATCAAAATTTAAAAACCGTGAGGTGAAAATGTTATCGTTGACATATTTATTTGGTGGTTTGTGCCTTTAATTGAATCATACCGTTCTTTTCTGAATACAGATTTTTTGAAAATAAATTTTCGATAAATAAAGTAAAATAAATCGTTACTTTTATGCAAAAAAGTTTTCTTTGCAGACCATAATTTCCAAGTGGAATTTGACAGATAGAGGTCATTGACGTTGCTAGTCTCATTTGAATCGCATAGTATGTATGTTTATTCTGGGTTCTCCCAGTTTGCTGTATGGTGACCCATAACACCAGCTTTGCTTACTTTAGGGTCATACAGTTGGTGTGTTTGTCTTGGGATTTATTATTATTATTAATTCTTCGTCATATAATTTAAATTCAAATCCTTCAAACAAAAGCAAAGTAACCAATATATACAATAGATATCTTTATCCTAGATGTCATTACAAAGTCCCGCAGTCTGGTCCTTTACCGTAGTGTTGCATATCTTTAAATTCACTTGTATATGAATAATCGAAGTTATATTGACATTGATAAGTCGTTTTCAATGCAGCTGTCTTTTAACATTTAAGTTTTGAGTTCCTCCGTACTTCTGACAATCTAACGCCATTAAATTGATTTGGACCCAAATAAAAGGTGAACTTCTTTATAACAATTTTTAAATGTTAATTTTATGTACTTCGGTGTTTAATAATAATATAACGGTTTATTTACAAAAAAATTACATTAATCATCTTATGAACGTAACTTTTATAATTTAAACCTAATAGATCTAATTTATAATTGATATTGATATTCCGTTTTTACAGGATATGCAGCAAAACACAATACAAAGTCAGTGGAACGGAAATTGAGAGTTTGATGATGGAAGCATGTGCAAAAAAATTAAGAAAATAATAAAGACTTCGACAGGGAAGTTAATTTCAATAACTTCATGATAGTCATATTGATATATATTAAAATAAGGATGATGACGACGATTTCTCCAGTAGTGATAGAGAATAATTTTTATCTGTATAAAACACATACCTGACCGAGAGAACGCGAAGCAACGTTCTAACAACCGCAATATTTATGGTGCTATCTAATTAAGCGCAAATCTCTTAAGGTGGTTCGATTTCCATACAAAAAACAATCGGTATTCACTGATACAGGATATAGAATAAAGCTTTAATTACGAGTTCTACACACTATTTTCTAGTTAAATTTGTCGCGAAATGAATAAAAAACCATACTTTTCATTTAGAAATCAAAATTAAAAACTGAAAATTTTCATCTAATTTACGAATGTGTGTGTGACAATAACACGCTATGCGACGTTGCCTCTTCGTGCGATCACCGAAAAAGACAAACGCTCGGGGATGGTTGCTCGTGCGCTATGTTGCCGTTCTTACTGTCTGTCTGCTCACGACTTAGTTGACACTTTGTTTTGTTGATTATTTCTTTCTTACAAATAATATCAACAACGCGTCTTTAGATTCATAATTGGTTTTTGAATCCCTTATGCATTTATTGTGTCGATTATACGCCAATCAGCCGTCATGAAAATCAAATTAATCATGGAAGGAACTTCAAAGGCATTTTATAGAAAACACAAATATTCCGGCCCACTGAAATCTAAAAAAAGGGCTCGAGCTCAACTAAAACGCCATTACGGGGATGGTGTATCGTAATTATTTGTTTTACTTCTTGATTAGGTACCTACCTATATTTTCTGTCATTTGGCCTGCATTTGGGTAGCTAGGGTTGGAAAGGATGATATTAAAGTACTTGGTTTCTTTCTCCTTTTACATAGTACCAGTCAACAAATATTCTACATATTTTGTTCTTTCAGTCGTGTGGAGGTATGGCATACAAAAGAGAATATAGCTATAGTAGAAAGTGAAGAAGTTAAAAGTACAAGGTTAGTTTTAGTATCCTATACCTACAATACATGTTATGTGTACATGTCATAGCGAATACCATATTTTGAATGATATGTTTTAAAACTGTATTTTATTTCAGGTGTAGTGCTAAATGAGGAGGCAATTACTGAAATACAATGTTTTCCTTCACTAGCAAGAAAATCAATAGACATCCTGACTGCTCCGTGAGAGATGAGAAGAATTTTCCCATTGTCGAAAAGAATGGAGTTTTATCATTGAAGGAAAATCACAATTACTACTACCAAGTAAAACATGATATTATGGCATCACACTTATTTTGTAAACTTTATTTTTATTTTAGTAAAGCCAGCAAACAAACACTGGAGCAATCTGATGGTAAAAAACAATCCAGGCCAACATATATCTCTATGTATATATGCTAATCAAAGGTGAAATTATTGAAATAAAAAAAAATTATTAATAATACATTAGTGACCCAAGATTTAAATGTTTAAATTCAAATGTGTAATTTCCCTGATTGGTCCTCCCTTTTATCTGAAAGACAACTCCTTTACACATTTTTATTATGGTGGTTGAAATCGGGAATTGAAACTGGGCTTCATCTTCAAATTAAATTATATCATGTTACCGGTTTCATTCCACCCAGGGGTGCATTGGCATGGCTATATTATAGATATAATAAAGCAAATCCGGGCTATGAACAACATGTGTGCTAAATTGTTATATATTGTTTGTATTCTACCAGGTACTAATTATGGTTTTCTTTTAGGTTCAGGGCAACTAAGGATTACAAGAATGAAAAAATGTTATATCATTGGTTTTGTGAATTCAACTACGCCAATAACTGTAATTGAAGTACAAAAAAATGAACCATTTATTAAGAAAATGATCCATAAATTGGTTTACTTTTATAAAAACTCCATATGTTGCCAGAAATAGTACAAAGGTAAATACAAAAGGGAGCTAAATGTATTGATCTAGAATAAGTGCATAAAATAAAAACCCATTCGAACTATTGTGTGTTTCTTGATTTTTATTATTGACAAGACCTATTATCCCAAAAATCCTACTTCCTACATAAACAAATATACAAACATTTACTGCTGCATATTTTTTCATACTTACACCTAATTTATTTGTTACAATATAAAAAAAGCCTTGCCTACTGGGCCCCAAGACTTGTGTTACCAAGTAGCGGACTAGGGGGGAGGGAACCTAGAATTTTACTAAATATAGGTATAACATCCAAGACCTGGTTGTTTTTTTGTTTTTTATTAATTCTTGTTCCGTGCGAGGATCGAAACCGCGACCTCACGATCTTACGGCTAGCACTTTAGGCTAACATCTCAGTGTGATCCAATAAAAGAAAAATTATTTGGTACACCTTCTGTCACAAAGATATTGCGTTGGATAGGGATCCATAACACCACAAACATCGGGTTTTGACGGCCTCCATAGTGCAGTGGCTAACTCACCAAGCTGTTGATCAAGAGGTCCTGGTTTGATTGTCACACAGAACACAAAAACTGTTCCGGTTCTAGGTATATACGTAAATAAGTACCTGCTAGTTGGCTATACATATGATAATCCATAACACAAACCATGGCTTTCTTAGGCGCCATGGATTACTACTTTGGGGATATTATAACAGTAACATATACGCAATAAGAATAATTTTTAAAGAACAAAAGAATTTCGCCGCCTCCTTTTTATAATCTGGTGTAAATATAGCTATATTATAGTTAGGTACTTATATTTCTAACCCAACGGAAAAAAAATACTTCGGGGTTCGAACTAACAACTTGCCGCTTAGAATCTAGGCGCACGCATAAAACGCCAGCATGCTATATTTGTGTCGTATTACTACCAAGGAACATTACTACGTAAACTAAATATCAAACACTCGCTACGAGGAGGCCATAATGCATGTAAAAAGGACGCCGTCTGTTGCGCTCTCTATCGCACTTGTAGGAGTTTTGTTTGCTTGTGTGCGATATGCTTAAACTACGTAAAGGAATACATAATTAACTTATTTGGATAGTACAATACAACAAAACGTGTAAAGTAATTTTTGGCAATTCTGTATTTATATAAAGATGTCGCGAAACATCTTTAAAGTCAAAAAATGTTAAAGCTTATTTCACAAATAAATAAAAACCAGAAATTTGTGGAACTAGCGCCATCTAGCGGGACTTTAGCTTTTTGTAGGCTCATCGAACCACCTTAAGGAAACGAACATTAACGAAAAAATTTGTCTAGAAATTATATGCTAGTTTTCAACGTAATATGTACTTCATGAAATGACTGAGAGCCGGTGGCTGAGTGGTTAAGGTAAGCGTGAACTGAACCAAGATGATTATTTATTACTACTTCACAAAAATGAATGATTTAAAGTCAAATTAAACATAAAAATAACCTTTATAAACCTAACCGATATAAATCCGGAAAATCTATAATTAATTAGTAAATGCAAAGAAATTGTATCGATATCTCTTAAGAATCGGATATTGAAATAACCGATTTCTTTAACCCCAACCCTATTTTTTAATCTTACAAAACTGTGAAACGGCACTACTTAGATTAGATGGACTGTATGGGGTACCACTTGCTCACATAATAATAACAAGAAGAAATATGGAAAAGTTGTTTTGTTTTTGTTTAGTATGAAATATATATTAAAATAAACATTTATAACTTAAGCATCGTTAAAAGAAAAATTATCTTGTGAAAAATATGAGGACTGATCAATGAAACAAGGTAATATTGTTGACTGAAACTCTTATCTATGAGTTTTTTTAAGTTAATGCGTTGACAAAATCTTGCCATAATAGTTTTCCTCCACAACTGTTATAATAGTAAACAGTATAATTTTAAAAACTTGCATTTGGCATAATACTATTATTATCTTCAAAACGTCACTATGTCATCTTGTATTACCACTTAAATGTCAAAAAGCCCAATAAGCGATGGAGCAGCTAAAATAATTTTTATTCAAATTTTGTAAAAATTATAAAATAACACATGTTTTTAAAAATAATTTTCTCGAAAGAGAAATCTAGTCCTATAACACTTACAAGTGGCCAAAGGCTGTCTATCCGCACGACACAGGTCTGCCAAAGCTTTGACGGCTGGAAGTCCCGGCTCTAACAGCAACTGTCGAAGAGGATTGTACTCTTCTCGGGGCATTACTAGCTCTTGCATGTATCTGAAACATAAAGGAAAAGCAATTAAAATATTGCAGAGATGCTGTAGCACTTATTCGAAAATTAAGATTTTATTCGTTAGTAAGAAAGTGACGATAATGAGGGAGATATGACAGCCCCATCCAAGATGTAATGCTTAACTCTATTAAAAGACCTGAGGTTTATATGGATGTTGTATTTTTGATCCAGTTTTTAACATTTAACTGCACAATCTTTGTATTATTGAGATGGTTATAAAATAGGTAATTAAAGTGGCTTGCCGTTGGGGTTATGTATGTTTATCTTTATTTTTTAATATAAACACATGACCCAGGAACTACAAAAATAATTCTTAGAATTTGTCATCTAACTCATCAGTACTCAGGGTACTTAAATATGATTTGAAAAGCCATCCAGTTAAATAATGCAAGAAGGTATATAGGACTAACTGTAATGATATAATTTAAATAAATACACACATCACAAAAGTCTAAGCAACATATACAAATTTGAATTTTACAATGTATTTTCACATTAAATAGTTAGTATTTTTTAATTTATATTATTATTTAGTGTGTTTTCAGTGTAAAGACTCAAATGTTTTTTTTATATTATTTTAATAACATAAATTAACAATATTGCGAGTACTGTATCATACGTAGTACAAACTAAGATGCCTAAGCAACTAAACTTTTTATTAACTAAATGAAATTGTTAACAAAATTAATAAATTTAAAAGAAATTGGATAACTTAATACAAAGAGTGGCCGTGTTGTTTAGAACTTGCTGACACCGATTATTCATAATCGATGAGACTGTTTATGTTATCCTGCGGCAATTGCTCTTTTAAGCAATTGCCGCTTTTCAATAAAATTTTAGTAAGTCCATCAGTTGTGGGGATGTTGTCACTCCGTTCAAGTACTCTAAAACACGTCTCTGGAGCATGTCCCGTGCGTGCTCGATGGGGTTGAGGCCTGACGATTGTGCAGGCCAAGGCAATACCTGGATTTTTTCTCTTGCCAAGTGCTCCCTAGTGTGCAAAGCTGTATGCGAACGCGCATTATCATGCATCAACGTAAAATTGAAGCCAAGGTTTTGTGCAAATGGACGGACATAAGGCCTTAGAACATCCTCAACGTAATTTGCAGTTTTCATGTTTCCATTTACAAAAACGAGCTCAGTTCGTCTGTTCTTCATAATACCCGCCCATACCATAACTGTTGAACCGTTGTATGGATGAACTTCTCGAGCGCACCTCAGCCTCTCATTATTTCCAGGACGGCGATACACTCTTACCCTTTAGTAACTATCAGGCCTAAACCCAAATCGAAACTCATCGGAAAATAAAATTTTATCCTATTGCTCCTGGGTCCATGTTATGTGTTCTATACACCATTCATTTCGACGAGCGCGATTCCCGTGACGTATAGGTGGGCACCTAATTGGTCGTCGTGCATGTAGGCCGTACATCCAGTCGATTTCGCGCGGATTTTGGCTAACAACAACACCACGGTTAACATCGGCTGACGTCTTGCGGTCAGTTGAATGTAACGGTCTTGCCGAATGGTTGTACTCATTCCGCGGCCTGAGTGCTGTTCGGCAGGATCTCCCGTGTTAGTGTAATGCTAATAAAGACGGCAAATAACGCTTCTGTTGACACCAAAATATCGTGATACCTCAGATTGATTGCTTCCAACATCCCTACGGCTCTTAGCATTTCGTGTGAGATGAAATGACGTCGCTCCATGTCGTAAATAATGTCTTACAATTAGTATTTTTCTTAATGAAACAATAAAAACTCATAATAATAAATGATTTCCAACACTCAAGCCACACAAAAAGAAAACGCATTAAAATTCAAAAACATGCATCCGCTTTAAAGGAGGAACCCACCTTCCCATACATGCCTGGGCCCAGGGCTTTTGTTGAGTTAACAGTATGAAATTTAAAGCTACAGACAGATATAATATCAACAACATAATAACGAAAGTTTCAGAACATTTTGCAATCTGAAAACAAAGTTATAAATACTTGAAATATGGTAAGAAAAATTAACAGTAGAGGTTGTAAGGCTACATGTTTTTTTTGAGAATTATATCTAATTCACACAGTTCATTAACATATATTTTAAATAAGGAAAAGAAATAATTCTCAAGAAAATATAAGCTTGGTAAACATCCTGTTAATTAATATTGTATAGTGGGAGACCCAATTGAAACACGTTTTTCCTTTAAATATTTTTATTCATCTTCAATAATAATCAATACATCATCCAAGAACTGTGCAGGTGGATTAATATTATCCTGGTACCTAGCCCAGCTGAGGTACCAGATCACTGACATTATATGAGCGCAGCAGCCTACTGTGCTTCTTCCGACTATGCAGTTACAACAATACTGAATTATAGATTCCCTACCTCTGCGAGAACTGTCAACTAAAATATATATAAAATAAGTTTTTCGGCTTATATGTCTTGAATGGATACGTCCTCTTAAAAGCCATGCAGTATTTGAAGTTGACAGGTCTCGCTGTAGACTGCTGCTTACCTCCCTGCACACTTCTATTATATAACCATCGTTTCCTCTTGTATGTTCTCCAAAATATGAACGTGTCTGTTTAATTTGATAGGTACCAAGAGAAATTAAAATCAACTCATTGTATGTAAGCTGGGGAAATTCATTTAAATCTTCATTTTCTACATTAATCACTTCAAAATCAGCCCTACGTCTATTATAATTATTAATAATTACAAAATTAGCTAGATCATTTTCTTTATTCATGTTAAAATTAATTTGATTGATTATTTCCCCAGCATCAACTCGATCAACAATAGGAGGGTGAAATCTATTTAAAAGTGCTGCTGCCACCTCAAAATCTCGCATTAAACTTTTAGATGCTTTATTAAAATAGTGTTCTCGGAATATTTTAAAGTCTCTCTTAAATCTACCATTAACAATTTCTACAACCCAACGACATATGGTGACAGCTCGTGATCTATTCGCTTCTACTGTCGATAATTGTGTTCCCTCCTCCAACGACGCAGGCACATACGTTCTGTAACCACATCTATTTAAAATAGGAAGGGCATCTCTGAAGCCCCCATCCAGAATAAAAGCATCGCCTTCATGAAAATATTGTCTCATCAAACAATCTCTATTAGAAAATTCATTTTTAATTATTTCAGAATCCGATGTTATAGCTGGATAGGGGCCTAAAACATCAATAATATGCCCATCAGTACACACTATCAAAAACGGTTTTACCAAGTTTTGGTATTTATGTAGGCTATACGTTCTTTTTTGGTACAAGTAGTTCGTACTCTTTTGAATATAACAGTATGTTCCATCGAATATAGCTATAGGCCTAGACTCTCCTTCAAATTCCCCAAATAATGCACTAGGTATGGCAAGATTCCTTTGTACTATTTGTTGCCTATTTAAATGATTTAAACCTAGATGCATGGGTACAAAGTATTCCGAAAACATATTTCGAGCCTGAGTCAAGTAGTTTTCTACTGTTGTTTTTGATATATTTAATAATATGGCTAATCTTTCATTGGAGTCTCCTGTTCTTAGCTTCATTAAATATGTTCCTAGCACTAATGAAGCTTTATCTATATTTGCAAATTGAGGAACTTCACTTAAAAGTTGATGGAAGTGAGACTTACTCAATCCAATCCAGGTGTGAACCACATGATCCTCCATTTGACTAATGTTTTCTAAATTAAAAACAGGTAAAGGTTGTGATTCTTTCAATTTCAGCATGTCCTGTATTTGTTGAGCGTTAAATGATTTTAAATAATTATTGCTTAAGCTATCCCAGAAATCCCAAGACTCAATAACAATATGATGATCACACAATCTGTTATTTTCTGGAACATAATATTTGTAGTTGTTCAAAAGCATTTTTCTAGTTTCCAATGGAACTCTATACCTCTCGGCTCTTTGACAACCTTCAATAAAGCAATGGCTTTCAGTTTCTATTGCCCTCATGTAGTCTGGCAGTAGTATTGTCAGTCCTTGTTGGCTACTCGGGTTCTGATGTGTTTCAGAATGTGATGGTTCCTGTAATGGAGGAACTGCTTGCGTTGGAGGAGAATTTTGTGTAGAGGTCGATGGGCCAGAGGTCATATGCACTGCAGCTCTATCAGCCAGAATCCAACAAGAATGGCATATGTAGCTTCCAGCATTAACCTGCAATGCAAAATGAATAAATAAATATTTATGTAGATATATTATGTATTTATAACATTTAAACATAATCCTTATTGTACTTAAACAAAACGGAGTATACTATAAGGCTATAAAACTATGCAATGGACCTTCGGACAAATGTTTTTAAACACTTTGAATGGCACAATTTAAAACATACAATATTGAAAGAAAAGTACTATTATTTATAAAACCCATATTTAAATTGGAACACATTAAAAAGTATTATTTAGATAATGTAATTATGTATCATAGTCATAGTATCATCAACATGATAGCCTGTTTGGTGTGGAAGTAAGTAGCCTTGTCTTACATGCCAGAGGTCCCGGGTTTCAATCCTGGTAGGGGCAGATATTTTATTATATTTGCTTTCTAGTTATGGATGTGTGTGTATGTTCATTTAAGTTTATTTCTAATATTTATATATAAAAAAATATCTATGTGTGTTTATATTTTTCTTAAGTTTATAAATCAGTTATCTAGTATCCATAATACAAGTTCTTAACGATACTTAATTTGGGCTTGATAATTTGGTGTGCTTGTTAGAAATATTTATTATAGTTAATTGCATTTTTTCAAACAAAAAAAGAAAAAGTAAAACAATATACAATAGTTTTTTTCATTCTTATTATTTTTGTGTTATTTACATATAACTACAATATACTCTTGAATTATGGAATATAATCTTGCAGGTATATTGTCAAAGCCATGATATTACAAGTTCACTAGTAAGGCCGTTAAATTGTAAGAAGTGCAAATCTTATAACCAAAATAACAAACCAATTTAAGTCTGTCAAGAGTATTTATTAGATTTAAAGAACTATAGTCACCATTATGCTTAAATGTGGGGATTGTTATGGGCAGCATACTTGTATGAATCTCAATTGACTTTAGTTTTGAGAGAATGATCACCGTGGCCAATCTTTTGCAATATTGATGTGTGTAACAATCTAGCACATTTGTAAGAAAAAAGGTACTTACAGTTCTGGGTATAACCCACTCTGCAATGACATTATAGAGAGCTCTTTCACGGAGTGTGTCTGTACTCAGGTGATGAGTTACTCTTTGACCTGCCAAGGAGCGTCCGCAACCGAGACAAACCCTGGAGTGACCAACGCGTCTTACGTCAGGAGGAATATGTCCTGATAAAGCTTGTTGCGACAGGTTCCAACAAGCTTGACACACAAAGTCCTCATTGCTGACCTGATCAAAACAATATGATATTAAGTTAATTACTCTAACAAAACTAATGATATATTAGGTTAAATAGGATGATGCAGCAATACTTACAGGGAAAGATGTAACCCATGCACGAAATATTGACAGTGTAGCTTCATCTTCCAAGACAACGCTACGTAAGGTATTACTGCGACCAGTAGCAATACCACAGTTCACACAACGATGATCCATCGTTTTAATCGGTGTCCGGAATGAAAGCAAAAGTATCAGATGTAGCAGGTAATCAAAAGTCCGTATGTGAAAGCCAGGTTAGTAAAAATCACAAAAACGCAGAAAAACACACTGAGAGCACTCGTGACGCACGAAAAGAAACGAAACGAATAACCGTTGGAGATTTGACAGATGCTATATGAAATACAGCTGTGATGCCAAAATAAAAATGAAAAATCCAACATATATTTCAAATGTATTTTTATTGATAACTTTATAAAATGTGTAAAAATGTTTCAATATTCGTGTGAAATAATCAAAAAAGTATTGAGCATTTTTTTTTATGAATTCTTGATATTTCCAAAACAATAATCTTAAAAATATGAAGACGCCGTAATCATGGTACATTCATTTCAATTTATTTTGTTTCACAGATCTAATATTTTTGTAGCTTTTTTTATGCAAACACAGAATAATTTTCTGCATTTTTTAACATACATTTCGTTTTGTTAACCGCCAAGCCCACGACTTGGTTCCTCCTTTTGTGAATCAACAAATGATAGTCGAAATTTTTTTTAAACCATTCAGTAGATATGGGGAAAAGGGAAGACTTGCCGAGCTAACAGATGCAGAAAAGAATAATTTTGTATAGACATAAAGAGACTCTGTAAATTTATTTTGAAAAAAAATATACCCGTGAAGTTTCTTGCCAGTTCTTCTTCACGAAGGTTTTTTTCGAACTGGTGGTAGAATCATGTTTTATTTGACGTCAATAAAAACAAGTAATTGTCAATGTTGAGAAATAAATATTTGAATTTGAATTTGAATTTGAATGTCATTTAGAACAAAAAAGTTTACTTTAGTACTACCTACTTGATTAATAAATTTGAAATAATGTGTGTTGCTTAGACTTTTCTGATGTGGGTATAAATTCAAATTCAAATTGTTATTTCTCAACATTGACAATTACTTGTTCTTATTGACGTCAAATATGGCATGACTCTACTCATGGTGTACTCTGACCCTTTAATTTGTTTTATTAAATCACTTACCTAATCCTCAGTCGCAGGGAACCCCATTCTCCAATGGGTGTCATACCAACGAGAGGGTACCATTCTTCAATTTCCTCCCCATTAGCTAAATTTGCTAACTCTATGGTCAACTCAGCTACCTGTAGTGAAAAATTAAAATAATTTACTAGTGAAGTTTCTTCCAGTTAAGGAACAGTGAAATAACAGGAACAAACGCAATCGCAACTTAAATCAGCGGTTGGCAATTAATCATTCATTGCTATTCCAAATACATCGATTTAACTTCCATTAAAGATGATCACAGGTATGATGCCACTTACCATCAGATGGATGGCGATATCATTTGATGGCTATGAAAATAGTAAAAAACCCTCGTTAACCCATAAACTTTACCTTGTGAGGTAAGTAAAATTATTTTTATTAGACAAATAAAACAAATTTATTCTACTGGCAGATTTTTAAAGGCTATTTTATGTATTGAAACAAACACTGTTTTATACATTTAATTAAAAATATCTAAAGGCATGTGTTCATGTACAATTCATTACAGTTCAACTTTCAGACATTTTAGAAATGACTAGTAACATATTTTATCAAATAAACATCTTTACTATTAATAATTGTCCCAAAACTCACCGATCGCAATACAATTTAGTCCATCTAGTCTGAATGCTAATCTTTACAGAGAAGCATTATAGAAACGGGATCGAACTTTTTACGGGGATTGAAACTTGATTGGAAACTTGTCGATTCCGATACTACACTTTATAGATAAAACAGTCATGGAATTCTGAATCATAGATACTCACTTCAGATTCCTTCCCTCGCTTTCCCGTATTGTGAACCGTGATCGTAAAAGACGTCACATCTGGAGGCACGTCACTAAATGAGCATGAGAAATAATTTATCATAACAGTTTTGATATTAACAGTTCTGGCTAATGTTGTAAATAATGCAGCAAAGTAAATCATACATCTTGTTACAATTAAAACAACATTCCCATAGTTTGTGTTTTCTAATTGATCTTTTTGAAGTTTTTTTTTTATAAATCTGTGCACGTGAGTAGATGAACGGAACAGAGACAACGCTTCTTAAGAACGTGAAAAATTGTTACCTATTTTGGTAGGGTTGTCACAATAGGTTAGGACAAATTAAACAAAACATTTGTTAAATAGTTACATTATTCAGTATGATAGAATACTTTACAAGTTACTTACTCTAATAATTTTCTTTTATAATAATTTTTGTTTTTTAATAATTTATTGTTTTTTTGATGGTGTGGTAAATTCTGAATCTAACATATAGTTTTTTAAATCTAAAGTAATCTAAAGGGAAACACTCACATGGCATATCAAATTTACAATCTTTAATACGTTTAAGTGTTTCATTGCAAATATTGACAATATTTAATTCAAGATCGAAAAATTCGCTAAACTGTTACGCGAGCAAATCAAGTTTATTTTTTCTAGTATTATTCATATACGCAGTACAGTAAACAACCATTATAAATAATAAAATACCACGTTTTTACATTAAAATATTTAAACTTGCAACTAACAAAACAAAAATTCGCTAAACTGTTGCTCGAGCAATTCAAGTTTATTTTTTCTAGTATTATTCATACACACAGTACAGTAAACAACCATTATATAAAATTAAATTACCACGTTTTTACATTAAAATATTTAAACTTGCAACTAACAAAACAAACAACACATGCGTCGCAATGACCTTGAGATTGTCAACTGGCGTGCCTTTTGACAATCTCTTTTGACATGTCTCGCCGCGTACGTGACAAGCGGCCAATGGTCACGCACATATGGTCACGCACACATGGTCACGCACACATGGTCACGCACACATGCTCACGCACACATGGTCACGCACACATGGTCACGCACACATGGTCACGCACACATGGTCACGCACCCATGGTCACGCACACATGGTCACGCACACATGGTCACGCACAAATGGTCACGCACACATGGTCACGCACACATGGTCACGCACACATGGTCACGCACACATGCCCCGCGTGCTTGTAGTAGTGCAACCGATTTGTGCGGTTGTATGAAAGCTTTGTCTCTGTTCCGTTTATCTACTCATGTGATTCTGTGTAACATTTATTTTCTTAATTTTTGACAAATTATTCAATGTAAGTAAACCCACACTGGTCAGCAAATAAACCGGGGCACCCGCCAAATTGGTATTCAAATCCAATTTTCTCTTAAAGTATAAAACATGACAACCAATGAAAGGCTTAAGTCCATAGTGTTTGAGTCGTCGGCCGATGATGTTTCAGCATATAATACCGTCATGATTATTTTTAATAGATTGACTATATAGCTATAAACCATATTTAAAAGGTTATTGAACTAACTTTTTTGTTTTTGGTATTTAAATTAAATAATGAAGTCAAAGGAAATCTTGCGTACAACACTAGAGTCACGTGTCCAAAATCTAAATTAGAATATAGAAAGAAAACACATTTAAACATTAGACTAACCTAAAGGCTTTTAAAGGAAGAGGTCTGTACCCGCGACAAGTCGAGGAGGTCTCAAAATGCGAAAAACTGACGCTACTGAGCCACATTATCTCTCGACCCGAAGCGAGTGTTTGTCGCGTTTAGACACCTTCTCGGCTAATTATATGCTAGCCCCGTGCAACTTTAATAGACGCAAAAAAGTTTAACCTTCCGCGCTTAAGAAGCTTGTTTTCAGCTTGAGTTCTTATTGTCTAACACAGGAGAGTTTTTTATTTTATGATAAATAACGTTCTAATATAAAGGAAAATCAAAAAGGACATGTGACGAAAAAAAGTCAAAAAAAGGAAAACGAAAGAGCACATACACTTGTTGAAAAATAACAGAGCGAATATTTGATTGACGTATTTGAATTTTGAAGTTTGGTGACAGGGATCCCGAACTAAAAGAAAACAAAACTCACAAAAAGTTATAGTTGCAATCCACATAATGCTTTGCAAGATTATACAATTAACATAATTAAGTTTGTAATATGTTTTTGATTTTATTTATTTAGTTTTAAATGTATACTTCACATGTTTATGAAAAATACTTTACTGTTTATGAAAAGCTTTATGCCTTTATCTTTAGCATAAGCCACCAGAAAAATTTTTTTGCATTGAATCGGTAACCCCAACGTTGCGCAGCTATTGTATGGAGACTCCTCACGTTTCGTTTCTTATTAATTGAAATAATTTTATTGGGAAATATTTTAGTTCTGATACTTTTTTTAATAATCATTTACATAAATGATACGAATTATCGTGCATTCCATTCGTCCATTAAGTGCTGAAACAAAAAGCTTACTGACGGCCTGAAATGGACTTAACCCTTTACACTTACAGAAAAAGAATTTAATGACGATTAAAATGGAAGCAAACATATTAGGCTATTTAATGACGATTAAAATGAAAGCAAACACATTAGACTATTTAATTTTTTTGTTGTGTTTACAAAGGATTCTACAAAGAAGTGTCATTGACAACTTTTTAATATTGGACAAGTTAAAATAAAAATCAGAGCCGAAAACAAATAAAGAAATTGATAAAAGGTTTTGTTTAGTATTTCGTGTTCCCTCCCCTTGCTCGGATAACTGCTTGCATCCTTCTATTCATAGACCTGACGAGTGTGACGATGTATCTTGAGGAATTGCATTCCACTCCGCCTCAATTGCAGTTCTCAGCTCTGGAAGCGACATTAATACCGGTACCCGGGCCCGAAAACTACGTTTCAGCTCATCCCATAGATGCATAGAGGATTCAAGTCCGGGCTTCGAGCTAGCCTTTCCATGGTGCGAATTCCGACGTCACGAAGATACTGGGTCACCGCATGAGCAGCAAAAGGCCGTGCATTATCATGCATCAACAGCATATCATTCCCCATACATCCTGCGTAAGGTACCACATGGCCAGCGAGGATTTCAGTAATGTAGCGATGAGAAGTCAGTCCACTTTCACGGGCTGTGGGTTCAATAAAAACTAACGCTGTACCTGCGGCTATGGAAATACCGCCCCAGACCATTACAGATCCTACTCCATAAGCAAGAGTTTCCTCGATACAACACTGAGAATAACGTTCTCCAGGGCAACAATATACTCTCTGACGTCGATCACTTGCATGAAGACTCACCCTGGTCTCATCAGTGAAGAGAACGCGACTGCTTTAACATCCACGCTCACGAGCAAACTGAAGTCGTATTCGACGGTGGGCTACCGTTAATGCTGGACCTGTTGCAGCTCTCCTTGAAGTAAAGTTGTGTTCAGCAAGTCTCCTTCTGACTGTATCTGAACTTATGGTCACTTGCTGTTCGTCACGCAACCTTCTTTGGGCTTGAACCGCGTTAAGACGGCGATTTCGCAAAACAGAAAGTTGAATATAATGTAGATGATAGATAAAGCAGATGTAGCCCTAGGTCTGCCCGTACCTGGGCGGCGATCAAGATAAGAAGCGATAAGACGTTACACCGAAAAGCGGCCGATTGGAAGTCTTCGAGCGACCTCACGCTGGCTTAGGCCTGTTTAAAGCAGTGCTACAGCTTGAGCTGCTTCCTGAGGTGTCGTATCTCTTATTTACCACGAAATGTAACAAAAATACACGCTTCTAGGCAAAAGAGATATAAAAACTAAAGAAATTGTAAGACATATCCAACTACGCTCACTGTAAAAGAAAAAAAAACTGTGAGCGTAAACTCTAATCAAAACAGAGCAAACGGTGAGCATTGTGTTTGTTGCCTGTTTACGACGTTAGTTAGCTGCACTCTAGATTAAATTTATAGTCATTATTACAATTGTAATTAAATTTCCTTTCTGTAGGTAAAATTTTCATTGATGTTAGTGTAATCGTTTTTGAGAAAATTTAATTAGAGTGCCAAAAAGGTGAGTGGCCCGGTTTATTCGCTAACCAGTGTAGAAATTATCACTACGCAGTCATTAATCGTCAAATGAAGTTACTGGGGCTAAACGTCTTCATTATCAGTAACACTTATTATGCTCCTAGATCAATAAGGCCGCTAATATTCGATAATAAGCTAACGTAGCTTGAACCGAGATCATCAGAGATCAGTCACTTATCAGAAATCGTAAATCCACCGCTGTCCGTTTGTACACTTTTAGCACGTGAGTAGATAAACGGAACAGAGACAAAGCTCCATACAACCGCACGAATCGGTTGCACTACTACAAGATCGCGGGGCATGTGTGCGTGACCGCTGACCGCTTGTCACGTACGCGGCGAGATGATTTGTCAAAAGACATTGTCAAAAGGCACAGCCAGTTGACAATCTGAGGGTCATTGCTACGCACGTTCTTTGTTTTGTTAGTTGCAAGTTTGATTATTTTAATGTAAAAACGTTGTATTTTTTAATTAATAATGGTTGTTTATTGTACTGTGTGTATGAATAATTCTAGAAAAAATAAAATTGAATTGCTGGAGCTAAAGTTTTGCGAATATTTCGATCTTGAAATAAATATTGTCTATATTGGCAATGAAATACTTAAGCGTATTAAAGATTGTAAATTTGATATGCCATGTGAGTGTTTCCCGTTAGATGAAAAAACTATGTTAAATTCAGAATTAACCACACCATCAAAAGAAACAATAAATTATTTAAAAAAACAAACATTATAAAGAAGATTATCAGAGTAAGTAATTTGTAAAGTATTCTATCATACTGAATAATGAAACCATATAACAAATGTTTTGTTTAAACCCTACCAAAATAAGTAAAAATTTTTCACGTTCTTAAGAAGCTTTGTCTCTGTTCCGTTTATCTACTCATGTGCTTTTAGTGTGTGATTTATTCAAGAATACCTAAAGAACGTACAACAATAACAAAAACATATCCTGTACGGAGCACTTTCTGATAACTTTTCGGTTTTCCATAAAGATAATTTTGGTGGTATTTCAATGTTTCTATCAACAAAATTACGTATTATTTATTGTTGCAGCCAAAACCTGCTTTAATCTTTGCATCTAGAAGCTCAAGAAGTATCCTAACAAGATATTTTTCTTTTTAAACCTCTAACGTGGTTATTAGATCTAGTGTTATTTCAATGAAATTTCTTTTAGTAAACGAAATCAAAAATTCTTACTCAAACACGAATTCATCATCCCAATGAGGATCAGGAGCTGGGTGAGCTCTGGTTTTGGCCACTGGGGCGGCCCCCAGCACTAAACGGAGGTAGGGCTTCGGTGCCAACCTGACGGGCAAACGATGCGCCGTCAGACACCGCACACGCAACGCTCGGAGCCACACCACGCGTGCCACCTGTTAAAAAAATGAAAATAATTGGATTGGTGTAGATGGAGTATTACAGTCATTGGCAAAGTTTGTATGTAACTTATAAAAATTAAAATCTCCGCGCAGGTTTACATAAATCTGTTTAAGTTATCATAACAGTTCAAGTTTAAAATAACTATGTTTTAGAACAGCTGAACTATTCAAGTTGCAAGGCATGAATTTTAATAACTATATGAGTGTATTCTAATAGCCATACTTAAATTTTGTCAATAACTTATTCTGGTTGAACAGACCAAATATACTCTTCGACATTATTTACCAAAACAAATAGACTATGTTATTTTTAATTATAAATATTGGCAAGCGTTTGTCCTCAATCTTACCTGATGGAAAGAAGCAATTTTAAATTTGTATCAACATACCTCTTGCATAGTTTGAATAGTAACATATATCACCAAAGTAAATCGAACCTACAACTTCTCGCGCTGGAGCTAAGGATTGTCAGTTTGTTTGTCTATTTATATTTTTCAACCCCATCTTGCAACATACATACCTTATTCTGGTGTCTTGCTTGCTGCGGAACGCACAAAGGTCGGAGCGCATCAAGCCAAGCGCGTTCTTCGGGTGCGCTGTTGGCTGCCAAAAATGTATGCGTGGATAGACATGGCAAAGCCCTCTCCACCAGTTGGAAGCAAAACTCTCGTTCCCAAAGCGATTCGTGAACCTAAGAATTAGACATCTTTGTAACCTTCATGTGGTATAAATGTTTTTCATTGACTTAGTTACCTCAAAAACTATATTTCTTAATAACAATTCGATAGTAATACAATATTAATCAACTCGCAAATGAAAAGTACAAGAACTGTTCTTACATTATATTGCTTATTATATAAAAGAAATAAAACTACATTTTATTTGTAATCCAATGAGCTATTACTAAACAACCAACAATTTCTAATACCTGATAAAGATAAGCGCAGGACAAATCTATCAATCCTTTCGGCTTCGTTCGTTTTGGAGAGTCGTAGAAATAGAGATGAGTATCAGTTCCCTCCTGTAGGAGTACAAAGTACAACGCTTTCCATTTCTTGGCCACCTTGTCTGACTTCTTGTTAAGGTAGCCTTGATGTTTGATGCCCTTCATTTTCTTAAGGCCTATTTGATCACGGCACTCGCGTAATGTTGCGTAAATCTTTTCAGCGGCCGCCCCTGTCGTGTTTTGCTGTGGCTCGACGTGATGACCTTCCGCAATCAACTGAAAACAACTTGAAGTTGTAAGACTTGTTTTTGCACAAACAATCAGACAATACCGATTCAGAATAGGAAATGTTTTCAAATGAACTAATGTTCTATTTAGATTTAAAAAAAAACAACTATTTCTAAATTGAATACTGAATAGATTCAAGTTAGTAATGTTTACTTTAGGTCTCAACAAGTTGTTTATTATTATATTTACGCACCGGCTGTCCCAATGAGTGGCCTTCGACGATTTGCTCCTTCCTGTATCTGTTTATGACAGCGTCTAGGCATTCAAATGTTCGTCCACCCATTAGGTAACGGACTCCTTTCTTTTCAATCCTGAACCTTTGGATCTGGTTATTTATATGGAAGAACAGAGAGTAGTCTCCTGGGGAATTATCTGAAGGTCTGACCAGGAAACTTCCAGGACCGGCTTTAACAAGCATATCGACCGCTTCGCTTTTTGTGCAATTTGGGTGGAACCATGAAAACACTGTGTTTGGATCTATAGAAGGGTCCAGATCCTCCACTAATTCACGGAAAATCATCCCTTGCTCCCCAGTCCTGTTAATTGATAAGGGATTAATAAAATAAATATTATTTGAAAGTTTTTTACTATAGGTATTGTTAAACTCATAAACTGTAATAAATACCGTTTAAAACTTCCTAACTGATTTTCACACATTCACGAAATGTTTTTTTACCTTGTTTCCATAACAATATGATGGTTGACGCATTCCATAACATTCGCATAAAATAATGAACTCGCACTTGCCAAGTAGAAAACATTAATTAAAGTCATTTAGAGAGCGCAAAAAGCAGTTCTTGCATTGTTCTTAGTTCACAACGATGTAACAACATATATACATAAAAGTTACTTTCTAATATTGTAGATACTTGAACTCGCAAAGCGTTACTGTAAATTGTTCTTAGTTACGCACAGCTAAAAAATTCAGATAACAAAGATGGATAATTTACGGTTTACAAGTTACATACAGTGAGTCTCATCCACGAAGTCGAGCCCCCCTATGTTTTCATCTACACATCGCAGTGTGCAAACCAAGAAAACGAAGCGACATGAATGACATTTACTATACTAACACACATATCGGGTTTTAATCACTGCAGATGACAGTGATCTTTTTTCATGTTATTTCTTTCAAAGTAACAATAAATTCAAATAAATAAATTAGTAAGCAAATAAGGAAGCTACTTTTACAGGATAATCCGTTCCCAACAATAAATGGAGCATAGCTAATAACAACCAATCAAAAGAACTGAAAAGAAGATATGAAACCAACATTCTAATTAACCATGGACCAGTGGATTTCAATTACAAAATATTCCCAGATATAGTGAATTTTTCCCTGTGGTGGTGCGCGATTTCGTGGACGTCGCTTACTATACACATCCAAGTCTTACATCATCATAGAATCCTTGGGTCGTTAACTATACTATTTCCATTTCTTTATTTTCTCGATGACAGCTCTTGTGTAACCTTGTGCGAGCGTTTTTTTACATTATGTATGCATTATTTTATAAAAATATGACATTTACACACGTACACAGTTATATAAACCAGAGTCGGAGAAACTGATAGGGATGGAGCTATTGGACGGAGCTAGAGAGCATTATATTAAATTAGAACTGTCATCGAGAAAATAAAGAAATGGAAATAGTATAGTACAGGTTTGAACATGTTATATCTTTTTCGACATCAACGCTTTCTAATCTAGCCTGATCAGGCAAAGCTGTGATTATGATCATCCTTCGTTTATTTACGTCGTATAAAAAGATGAAAACAAAACAAAGAAAAAAAAGTTATATGAAGTAGTGTAATTTCATAAAAGTGTGTTGATAACATAGCAGTACAATTTATTTTTTAAATTTAGGTATATTTTTTGGTGTGAATAAAAAAAAATTATATTCAACTAAATGTCTTACTTACAAAACAAATAATAGTTTAGTTTACCTGTGAGCTGTAACCCACAGCCATCCATCGCCCATGTCATTGTGAACAAAGAATATATCTCCTTTTTGAAATGTCAACTCATCTGTATCAGGCATCTTTGTATATGGCAAAATAGCTACCACACGCTGGTGATCAAAGGATAAAAATTAAAATTAGCCATACAGGTTCCATTCAAAATATGCAATTAAAAATTAGTGTTGATAGCATACCTTTTTATCATTGACAGGCTCTGGTGGCGGCACTGGTTCAACAAGCCGTTCTCTTTTCAATAAATCAGAACAATGGCTGTAAAATCCTACAAGTTCGGTTAGGGAATCAAATTGGCGACCCCCTATGTAATAATCACCACACACTGCAGTTATCCTAAATTAAAGATTTATTATTTAATGTCATATATGTTCCTAAATAATAAAAGGTATTTAATTAGAACACAGAAATTTTAACTTGCTCAAAAACAACAAATTCTCTTTTGTTGAACTTGTGAAACTTGAACAAGAAGTGTAAATACTTCTTTCTTATATTGGTATCATATATATTAGATAGAGATTAGAGATATTCTATTGGTATTGTATATATTAGAGTTCATTCAAATGAGAGCATGTGTTAAGAAGAAAATAACAATGTTTTATGGGAAATTACGCCTTACCTAAAATGATTTATGCCAGTGCGACCAAGATAACTCAATACATATGAACCTGGTTTTCTATCGCTTTCACGTACTGCAAAGAACATAATTATTTATTACAGAATACTACAGTAGAGTAAAAAAGGTTATCTCAATTATTATTTTCTCAATAAAAATACAAGCATGTCATAATATTAGTAGTGATATGTTATTATTTATTACACTAGCAGTAGTAAAGTTGTTCTATATAGATATGATATCCCCATTTTAAATCATTATTTAACTTCTCGCCACCAGACATTTTGTATAATAACTTAATTTAATTTACAGATTTTTAGATGATTTATTTATATACATTTATATTAAAAAGGAATTATAAAAGAAAATTATATCTGTATATGTTTAAAAAAAATTATCAGTTCTCAAGCACTACAGACAGTAGAAAGGATTTATATTAAAATCACAATACTACCTGGTATTCCTAAGCTAACAGCAATATATTTATATACTTGATTTCGGCTCTTAATAATGGAGTAAATAAAGTAAAAAAGCTATCCAAAACACATTGACTAGCACAAATCACTTTGTATGTCAAATAACATTTAATACCAAAAATTAAGTCCAAATTAAATACAATTATATTGATTTCCAGATCTTTCTCTCCATTATAAATAAACAAGTTTCCACTGTTGGAAATTACCAAACTCACCAAGATAACTGCCAAGTTTCCCAGCAGCCCACAGTCTTTCTTCAGAAGTGTAACGATCCAGTCGCCCATGATACCATTCAGTCTCAGGAGGAGCCAGAACTGCTTGACGCTCACCTAAAATGTTTCATATAAGAAACATAAATCACAGATTCAATTAAACAGGAAAAATTCATTTTTTGACTTTCTTGGTTTATATTATTAATATTACTAGTTAATAACATTTAGTGTTGAAAATACATGTTGGAACTTGCATTTAATAAGCAGAATATGTTAAAGTTATAAACCTACTGAATTATTTAATCAAACAAATGATATCATTTGTTACACAAATATACACAAAAGTATTGAAGGTATAATTCTATATTTCATAATTTAGTGGCATAATATTTTTCAAATATAATTATATTTTCATACAATATTCATATTCCTGTACCATGAATTAGGCCTTTATATATTTTTGTTCATGGTCTAAAAAAGGAATCACCATATTCATGAAATCAAGTTACTACTGGGAAAATTTAAAAATGTAACAAAATATAAAGGAGGACTTTAAGTGTAATAAGTATTTTAAAATATGTGTTACGCCTAAAAGACAAAATAAGTATACTCGATCATGATGATTTCATAAAACATATCTTTTAAGTGTTACAAACCATTTGCACCAGGTCCATCTGGTTCGTCCAACTCCAGGTCTGCGGTCAAATCGGCAACATCACCTCCACCATCCTCTGACTCTGTCGATGGAGATCCTAACTTCTCCTTCACAGGGGGGCCGAGCGGCGGCCCCATAGCTCGAATTAAATCAGCCATCACAGCTGGAACTTGATTAACTAGTAACTTTCAATCAATGCACATGAGAATTTTACTGATCAACTCATTACTCTCGCATAAATGTAACAAAATTAACTCGTGAAAACACAATAGGTTTTATTAAAACTCGTGAAAGCACAACGCAAATCTATTTTTTGGATATTCAAAGAGTCGAAACCACACTATAGAAGTCGTAACATTTTGTAATACAACTGGTAGAATTTAATCACATTTTTGACTTGAAAAAAAGGAAAACTCCAAGGAATTTATTTTACGTACCGTATTTAGTTAGCGGATGATAGGTAAGTAAATACAAAGAGTATATATGTGTGCTCCGCAACACAACATGTGGAAGAGGAATCTTACTATTATGGATAGCTTGTATGAGTCCATATAATTATAAATATAAGGTCAAGGAAAAAGTTTTTTCGTATTTTACATACAAAGTAAAGACAATTTCTTTCATCGTATATTTACATTTAATTAAAATAAACATGAACTAGCATATACAATTACTTGTTTGTACTTGGCACACGAGGCCACGATCACTTTTGTCATAGGGATGCACACGTGCACACTTACAAAACTGTCCATATTTTTAAAAACGAGTGATTCATCGCTGCACAAACAAATAACCAAATTTATAATCACTAATGACCATAACTCATAATTGTTATACTGTTAAATATCATATTTTGAATGAAGTTAGCTATAATTTTGTAATCATATTAAAGGTAGTTAGCAATAGCTTAGTCTAATAGGTTACCCTTTATTGTAGCGTAATTTTTTTCGTATGTAACATCAAGTTGCTGATACTTATAATGGTTTCTACTGATAATTTCTTTCGAGATGGAGACGTTTGTTACAAATTATATAATATCCAGTATCCAGACGAAAATTGAACATCAAAGTCGTGTTATAGTAAACAATGTTCTGAACTTTCTAACAGAGTTTAAAAATAATCCCGATAATTTAAATGAACTCAATTTCAACAAGCCGCAACAGTGACAGAATTCGATAAAAGTGTTTTAAAGCAGATTGTGACAAAATTCACCGATTGGTTTACTCGACTACTTCAAAGCCTCGAGGAGCCTTCAGTGTTAATAATGGACAACTCCAGTTACCACTCTAAACAAATAAACAGAGTTCGACAACTACCTCTACAAAAGCCGAACTTCCAGATTGGCTTCACCAGCACGAGATATCCTTTGCAACTTCAGCTTTCAAAGTTGAACTACTTCAAAAGGTAAAAGAAATCTCGTGGTGAAAAATTTAATCATTTGGGCCAGTTGGAAAACGATTACGGTCACGCACAAAGTTATCCGTTTACCGCCGTATCATTTATTTTTTTTTAATTTGTAACAATCACACCACATTATGTAGCCCAAATTAAGTATCACTAAGAAACTGTGTTATGAATACTAGATAAAGGATTAATAAACTTAAGAAATGCATAAGCATACATAGATTTGTTTTTCATATATAAATATTAGAAATAAACTTAAACATACATACACATCCATGACTAGAAAGCAAATATAATAAAATATCTGCCTCTACTAGGATTCAAATCCGGGACCCCTGGCATGGAAGGCAAGGGTACTTACCTCCACACGAAACAGGCCGTCATTACCAAAACAACCCAATAGATTTATTATGGACGCAGGTAAAAGGAGAAGTTGCAGCAAAAAATAACAAGTTAAAATAGCTGACGTGGAAAGATTGACTAATGATGCTATTGAAAACGTGACGATATAAATTTGGCAAAAATGTATTCGTCACGCAGAAAGTCTGCAAGAACAAGATTTGCAGAAGGCGCATTCATGCGGACCCCTAATAATACATGTCGGCGACGACGACAGCGATACTGACGACAATGATGAAGATGTTTATTAACTAATTTTTTTTTTATTTGGAATTTTTTTTTCTTTAAATTTTTATGTTGTTGCCTAAATAAGTTTAAAGTTTAGTTTATCTATTAATTTGTTATACGAATAGACGTAAAATAATACATATAATGCCTCACTTAAAACCTAATACTATCGACATACAGTCAAAACAAAACGAAGCGCATCTCTAAATAGTTGTGAAGTCACCCATAAACAGTGTATGTGTGAGCAAGATAATGATGTGCGCTGTTCTATTCACACGTGTTATGACCGCAGGTGCCACGAGTCTTTGCGACTAGTACAGTGACATGATTCCGTAGCTATATAGTTTTGAGACTGCTGATTATAAAACTGCAACAAGTACTTTGACAGATGTCTCTTGATGTCAACCTAATTAATATTGGAAACAAAATGGGTAAAAAAATTACCTTTCAAATGATGTAACGTTTATTGCATTTAAATGGTAAAACTTTGTCTTGAGCAACCTGCGATCAAGTGATTCAAATTTAAAGCTTATAATTGTATTATAGTAACCAATAAGAGATTGCTCTTTCATTCGGTTTTTTTGTGTTGGCAGTAATTGTGTTTCTATAATCAAAGCATGGCTTGAGCTGCCGACGCTTTGAACTCTAGTTACTTACTACCACAAGCTAACTAGTGATGCTACGCATCAGACGAACGTCTTCCTAATTACAACACTAGGAACGAACTTTTTCAATTCGACAACTATTTTTTTTAAATTTAGATTGTCCCCCGTTTTTTTTAAAATGACGGCATTGCATTTTGGCGTAATGCCATTGTGGCAGCGCGGAAGCCCCTCTTCTATTCTACAAGATATTTTGACAATCTAAAAGATAAAGAAGATAAAATAATAAAAGGCCTCTATATTTATGAATTTTTTTATTTCTAAACTTTATATTATATTTTCATATGCTTTGTTTGTATTGCATGGAAGGCAAATTTTTATTTTCTAGACGCGAGACCTTTTAATATTCAGCTTATAATGTTACACCAATTAAACAAAGATATTCTTATTGAGTAACCCAGAAAACATACCTTCTCAAAATTTTTGTGGCTTACAAACAATTTACCTAAGAAGTTCTACCGCACTTAAACCTTGTAAGTTAGCACTATTAGCACAAAGACACGGTAACCAAAGTTAAGTCCGAACTCAGTTCTTGGGAAATGATGGTAAATTGGAAAATGATGTCCTTCCGCCTACTTTCATCACTACCAGCACTATACAACAAGTACATTGTGAAGCACCATAAACGTAAATTAATTACTATATTTGGGAATTAAGAGGTTATGTTACGGAAATTGATCGACGCAAACTCTTCACTCGTCAAGCATTGAAACCGTAATGGCAGATCGAGCTGATTGATTGAAAATTAAATTAAATTTTGCGTATTATGCCATTCAGCTATAGTTACTACACAATTAAAATGTTTGCCAATTTCAAGTATTAATATAATAAAAGTAGTTTTAACATAAATACAACATTGAAAGATAACCTAAAACCATACATCATTGATTGAACATAGTGTTATTATTATTATTATTTTGAGTTTTATGGCAATCAGCTGTTGTTACTACACAATAACTATTTCTGCCAATTTCAAGTATTAGTATACACACGTACTACACGAGGTTAATAATTTTGTAGCAATCAGCTGAGTAGAACTTGCAGTATCTCGAGCATTGAGTTACCTTGAACAATACAAAAACAAGGGGATGAAATATGTTTTTACCGATATTTTTAACACAGAAGAGTATAATTTATAAAGGAGTCTGGCCATTGTTAAGAAGAAGATTAGCAATAGGACGGTAGTGGCGTGTCTTCAAATTTTGAAAGAATGTTCAAAACTAGGGAAATCACGAGTTCAAAAAATTTGTCATTAGGGGAGCAGGAAGCAGTAGGGGGGAAGGCGTTACCAGATTTAGAAGATGGAGGGTTAGCAGTAATAGCATTATGGTCAATTTTGTCATAGCCTGGAGATAAAGACGGACTGTGTTTTGATGGTTTGTATATTGTTTTTTTGTAAGAAAGATTCAGTGAAGGAGAACTTTTAGAAGCATCTGCGTACGATTTTTTAACTGAAGGGAAGAGGGATGATGCTTCCTTGAATGATATGTTCTTTTGGGACATGGTGATTTTAATATTCTTTTGCCGGGAATGTTCCGGGCAAGATTTGTCAGTTGCTAAATGAAGGCCTGAGCATTGCAGGCAGGAAACTTCAGAGGATGAAGGACAAGAGTCACCTGAGTGAGACTGTGCACATCTGAAGCAACCAGCACTGGATCGGCATTGGGCTTTCACATGGCCAAATCTACAACAGTTTAAGCATTGTATGGAAGGCAAAATGTATGGATCAACGGTAAGTGATGAGTTAAATATAAACACTTTATCAGGTAAGCATTGTCCAGAGAAAGTGATCACTACAGATCCTGTGGGGGTCCAAGTGGAACCAGACTCCATGGACACTTTTCTGTTTAAGCGACGCGCCTTCAAAATTGTTATATCACCTTGGCTCGTGGAGATTGTTGATACAACTTCCTCCATAGACCATGAAGTTGGGATCCCGCGGATCAGCCCCATTCTTGTTATATTATATGTAGGAATTAAAGCTATATAGTTATGAGATTTAAGACTCGGGTTTCTGAGAAACTCGTTTGCTGCACATGCAGATGAGAATTCCACAGAGACCCGATTTCTGCCAACACTCTTTATACCATCATTTTTAATATTTTTAATGTTTGATGTAAATAAAAAATTTCCAAAATTTTGATGATTAAATGTACTCCCTGACTTAGGGTGAGTTTCGGACCTGGACACATGAACAATGAAAGGACCTTTGTCAGAACGATTGTAAGATTTTTCTTCTAAAAGACTTGGGTGAGTGTAAATAAGGTTATTGGGTTGAGATGGAAGAGCATTCGAAACAGATTTTTTAGGAGTAGGGGACGAATCCCGATTTATACTCGGACGTTTTCTTGTTTGCACATGTTGAGAGAAAGGGTCAGGGGAGTTGTTGACATCAGGACACGGGATTGGGTCTGGGGGCTTAGGAGGGATTGGAACACAATCCATGCTCATTAAGAGCTAGATAATTCGTACAACCACTTACCAGGCGAGGAAGAGAAAAGCAGAAACACTTAAAATAACTCAATGTTGATTACGAAATCACCAAAAAAAAACGACAAATAACGAAAACCGTGTGTACACCGCAAACGAAAAATTGACAATCCTTCTAGTGTTATCATTTATCATTCACATTGAAATGACATATGACAATTGTCGCCCGAAAAGTAGCAACGGGGCTGTCATTATCAAAAAATTCTAACCATAAACATAATTCCTAGTTTTTTTTTATACGAAGACTACCTACCTGCTGTGCTTACTACATTATCTAAGGGATTCGCGTTGTTTGTTTTGTTTGTGCTCGTTTTGCTGCTTTGCTTGGGTAGGATTTTATTGTCCTTATCGTAATATTTTTCTGGTGTTTCTGGTTGTATTAATGAAACATGGAAAAATGTAGAGCGACGCTGTAATTAAATATGTTACTAAAATTTTAAATTTATGAGTAAACAGCTTTTTGAAAGTTGACTTTAGTTTGTTTTAGATTCGACGACCAAGCTTTTTTTATAACATTATTTTACAATGAGCCGGCGTAATAGAATATATTTAAAGGAAAACAGCCTATTGAAACGTAGAAGATCAAAATCAGCAGAAAAACATAAGAAACTTCGAAGAATCAACCCTGAGCAATTGATGTTGACTAACAATGAGGATTTCAGTTTTGAATTATTTAAACGAGATATAAATAAAATTCTTTTGTACAGTAGTGAAAGTAACACAGTTGTAAATAATCTAGATGAATTTTGGGTGTTTGTAAAAAAATATGAATCTACATTGCGAAAGACAGGAAAGCCCATTATTGAAGAACCAATCTCAGATGATGAATTGAACTCAATTGGAATTCCTACTACCTATTCAAAGTTGAGATGTGTTAATTTTCATACTAGTATTAAGTATACAGACATTGGTTGTGATAATACTAGTAGAAATAAACTGAACAGTTGTATTTTTTCTGTGTTTTTGAGTGTTGTCTCAATTTATTTAGACTTTAAAAATAAAGAAAAGTTTGATAAGTTTAAAAAGTTAAGACAGACCCAAAATGAGTTGCCCGTTGCTAATTATAGGTTTGTTCTGTCTGTATGGATTAAATACTTTTTTGTTTAAGGAAGGAATTATTTTAATGAAACAAATATATTTTTTCTAGAGATGTCATTGTGGCCGCAGTGCAGAAAGAGAGGGTGGTAATAATCGCTGGTGATACAGGCTGTGGGAAGTCTACTCAAGTCCCTCAATATTTACATGATGCTGGGTTTCAAAATATTGGTATGTGTGTGAGTAATATTTAAGGTTATGTAATACAGAATTCTCAAAACTTTCTACACTGTGTTAAAAAGTTTACCTTCCTACATTATAACTTGTTTTAGCTTGCACTCAACCTAGGAGAATAGCTTGTATATCTCTATCAAAACGAGTTGCTTTTGAAATGCTTGGACAATTTGATAGTAAAGTAGGCTATCAAATAAGGTTTGAGAAGAGTAAAACTGCTGATACCAAGATTTGTTTTATAACAGAAGGATTGCTCTTAAGACAGGTATGACAGATCTTTTATAAATTTTGAAATGTATAATCAATAATTAATATTTAATGTGTAAGTCAGGTCTTGTTTTGATTGTATATATTTTTTTTCAAAGTGGACAGTTTATTTATGGCCTATGGGCCTTTTAAATTTCACCAGACTTTGTAGCTTAGTGCTGACGGCGCTTAGACGGAACTTAAACTACTCCTTCATACGATATGCCTAAGAGCACCCAAGACGGTACAGGCTTAGGAAGTCGGCTTTGGACATCGTATATTGAAACTACCACTGGTTCTGAAGGGTCTTCTACTGTCAAAGAACCAGCAAGAAACTCAGTAGGAATGCATATGACGCATTAGCCTGGCCCACTGGTGGGTAAGGCAATTTGAATTCCATGTTGCAAAACGCCTAACCTACCGGTGGGCCAGGCTAATGCGTCCTACACATTCCTACTGAGTTTCTTGCTGGTTCTAGATTGTCTTATTACTAATGTGAACAAATTTTGTCACATAAAGTTTATGATTTCCTTGGGTCTTAATGACCTAAGCTAAGCTAACCATTACGGAGTAAATTCTTAATTGAACATTAAACTCACAAAAATTTAAAAATATATTATTTCTTATTTGTTCTTAACTTATTTCAGATGTCTTCAGAAAACTTACCTGATTATGATGTTATAATTCTAGATGAAATACATGAAAGGCATCTAATGGGTGACTTCTTGTTGGGGGTTCTTAAATGTCTAATTCACACCCGAACTGATATTAAGTTAGTTCTTATGTCTGCAACTATAAATATAAAATTATTCAAAGATTATTTTTCTGCTGAATCAGCAACCATCATACAGGTAGGTATAATCAGAGACTAGTAAATAACTATAGACTGACCATCTCCATACAAAAATTTGTGACTCGAAAAAAGCTCAAAACCCAAGCTATTACTAGATGTCGCTCTCAAATAGCTTGGACCAACCTTGTCGTCTTTAATTTTTATATGAATTATTGACAAGAAACGTAATGCAAAATATTTGTATTAATACGAACTAAAACTGCTAGATGGCGTTTTCAAATAACCTGAAACCTTAGCAAGTAGGATTTATTCCTTTCCTGAAATTGATTATCATTGATATAATTGATTTTGATAATTTTACTCAATAAGAATAGGTAGATAGTAATTTGTTCTTACTTTATAGATGATAAAATAACAATTACAAAAGACCATAATCATACTGGTATAAGTTTATTTTGTTCAGAGACGCCTGGGCACTACCATCCTCCTTATTTTAATTGCCATAACAACCTATTTTTAAAAGCTTTTATTATCACAGTTGTGATAAACGCACATGTTATACGATATATGTAGCAGCCAAAACATAAGCTTAATCAAGGTCCATAAAATTTGCACAAGTCACAGTAGGCGAGCAGAAATATGGTGAATTCAAAGAAATGCAGGGAAAAGTTCCGAAACAAACACACACCCATAGTAACAACAACAAACGACAAAGAAATAAAATTGTCAAACAAATAAAATATTGTCATAAAAACAACAAAAAAATTTGATGGATACAGAACATTTTTTTAATTAATAATCCAGCAAGAAAATATTTTTTTAACTACTGCAAAATAGTTATGAGTTATATGCATTATAAATAAAAATTATGCACTTATTAAGACATAATTTTTATTGATATCAAGAAATAAAGTAAAATATTATATACCTATTAATTAAATGCACTGAAATTCGTTTTATTATGTTAAGGCAGATAAGAACAAACTGTGGAGATGAATGCTATATTTTTGTGTTAAAAATTATATACTGGCAATACAGTATTTTATTTGTATTTTAGTAACACTACAAATAATATCCGGGTGGTGTAAAGTTTTCTGTTACTGAATTATAAGTGCGGCAACATAGCATCAAATAATATAATGCACTAGCTGGCAACGTCTGTTGTCGCCTGATACCTACTGATAGTACTTGCAATGAAATATCAAATGATTTAGTAAACAGCGCCATCATAATTTTTTTTACGTATTATTTTGACTTAATTTAAATAAATTGTAAATCTAATACAACTAACGCCATCTCTCTATCTTAAAAACAACTATTTTTCAAGTCACAAAATTTTGTTAGACATGGTTAGGCTATAGTTATTTACTAGTCTCTGGTATAATTGAGAAGAATTCTTATCAATGTTGTGACATTTAAATTTTAATTGATACTATTGAAGTAAATGGAAAACTATTTTGTTTAGACCCCAAAGACTCTTTGATTTAAGCCTTGACCACTTGGCCTATGTTTTTGTGACACAACCACCTACCCTCGGTCTGACAGACCGCTACAATGTGATTGGCCTTTTATGTTATATATAGATAGTTGGAATATAAAAATTAATAGAAAACACATGATATCTTATAACTACATGGCATAAATAGAATTAGTTCACTTTTCTATGTAATTTGGAGACAATTAAAATGAGATCAATTCAAAAAATCAAGAAAAATAACAAAACAAACTTACTTCTTTTGACTTATTAGAGTAATTTCAAGACTATAGTGACATGATCAAATCATAATAACTAACTTATTTTTACAAAATTGCAAGCCATTAAGTTTTAAAATTTTTCAAAACATTTATTGCACACTGTTTGACCACATTCCAAGCATATAGGCTTCTTGATCATTAGGTACATAGTGTTCCACATCACTAAAATCTCCGTTTGGAAAGTCTTCCTCATCGGAACACTCATGGCCACTGCACACACGTAAACACTTGTCGAGCGCAGGCGGCACACTGACGGGAACGCAGAAAAGGTACACGGACGCACATAAACATAGGTATCAAGTTGGCCGAGAAATATGCTTATAGAAAAATATAGCAGTCTCACAGACCAGCTAAGGTTCAGGTGGTTAAGGGTTAAAGTATTTATATTCTTGTTAAAACCATGTCTCTGTAAATTGTATAGAAATGAAGTACATGCTAATTGGCAAATGAAATCATAATAAATTTCTGGTATAACCACTACATTTATATTTTTCAGGTTCCTGGCCGATTGTATCCAATAGAGTTAAATTATAAACCAATTTTAATAGAAGATAAACCTACCCGAGATGACAGGCTGGATCCACAACCCTACATTCAGATACTGCAGCTGATTGATTCTAAATATCCAAGTAAGTCATGATTGTATTAGCTTTTCGTTTTAATTAATTAGACCTTGTTGGTTTAGGTTTCAGCATTAGTCAAAAATTCCAATTGTAACATTTTGTAAAATTGTGTAACATTTTCACTTTCAATATAATTAATTATATTGTATTTAAAATAAATTATAGGTGCCGAAAGAGGTGACCTCCTAATATTCATGTCAGGTGTCCAAGAAATTACAGCAATATGTGATGCCGCTATTCAATATGCTGAGAAATCTAAGAGTTGGATAATACTTCCTTTGCATTCTGGTTTGTCAATTTTTGAACAGGACAAGGTGAATACTTCAAGTTTATTAATATATTAACTAGACATTACTTATAATTTTATGAAGTACATAGATAAAGAGTGAAACATATTGTTGAAACTAGTAGGATAATAAATTTTCAACTTCAAAGGACCAAGATCCGAAATGGTTGTTGGGCTTGTGAATACTAGCTATAAGAGGATGTATAGTAGTAGAGAATATACATTACTAATACAAAAGACGAATAGTTCATTGAAACATTTCTTATACAAAACACAAGATTATAAACAATGCAAGAAGGAATCCCATAGATCAGAGTTAGACCGTCTTTATAAGCGGATTGTAGGTATTCTGACGAAGGCGGCCGTAAAAGTTAGTGGAGATGTAACTCACACAAAGAAAAAGAAGACAGTTGCAGGTTAGAATAGGTATGTACGGGAAGCACATGAGCGAGCAAAGTTCGATCAACGGGTATGGCTGTCTAATAATAAACCCATAGCGGGTTTGCTGTTTGACAGAATGATCGAAAACCAAAAGGTATTTAGGGCGCGATGTTTTACTCTTTATGCATCAGTCACTTTTACTTACCAAAAGTCATATTGCGAACGGTTGTTGTTCCTATAGTTAAAAATAAAACCGGAAACCTTTCAGACCCCACGAATTATAGGCCTATATCTCTTGCTACGGTTATTTCAAGGGTGTTGGATAGACTGATGGACAAGGAGCTGGAACGCTATATAACACTTAAAGATGCACAATTTGGGTTTAGGGCAGATGCATCGACTGAGAGTGCAATACTATGCCTAAAGCAAACGGTCCGTTATTACACTGATAGGCACACTCCAGTCTACGCCTGCTTTCTAGATATGTCGCGGGCTTTTGTCATGGTGGATTATGACATTCTCTGGGAAAAGCTTGAAAAAGAAGACGTACCTGAAGAGATTATTAAACTTTTTAAATACTGGTATGGCAATCAATTGAATAAAGTTAAATGGGGAAATGTATGTTCTGGTGACTATGGTTTGAACTGTGGAGTGAGACAGGGTGGTGTAACCTCGCCGAGGATTTTTAATATTTACATAAATGATCTTATCAATAAACTCAGTAGCAAACCAGTAGGCTGTAGAATTGACGATGTAAATATTAATAACTTAAGCTACGCGGATGATACGGTGTTGCTGGGACCAACGGCCGGCTAGATTAGGACACTACTAAATATATGTGATGAATACGCAAGTTCACATGGGCTTGTTTACAATTGTAAAAAAGTGAGTATATGAACTTTGGAGTCTGTCGAAAGCCTGACAAGTACGAGCCCATCCTGAATACTCACCCTTAAAGCGAGTATCGAATTTTTAATATCTAGGCCACTACCTAACAGGAGACCTTAACGATTGTGCCGATATTGAGAGAGAACGTAGAGCTTTGGCGGCGAGATGCAACATGCTGGCACATAGGTTTGCCCAGTGTAGTTTCGAAGCCAAAATTGCACTTTTCAAAGCGTTTTGTCAATCGTTTTACACGGCAGACTTGTGGTCTCACGGGAGGGGCTCGCGATCAGGTCCAAATTCTATTAGAGTGCAATATAATAACGGGCTAAAAGTGTTGGGTTTACATCGAAGCTGTGGCGCTTCTGCCATGTTCGCGTTGGCCGCAGTAGATGACTTTTTCGCCATTATTCGTAAAAAAAATACATTTTTAATGTACAGTTCCAATGGCCTGCTCAAATTGTTTCGTTCCAAATTGGAAGCAATTTATGTCAATCTTGGTGTAACTGTGATGTATTATTTCTATTGTAATTTAAATTTCATTTTGATTTTATTTTAATTTAACCTTGATTTTTATATTATGTGTACCTATTTCTTTTAAATTTATTTAGGCATAAGTACTATAATTTAATTTAAAAAAAGTTAAATATAATTATATATACTATAATTATATTTAACAATTAGTGACACTTTTATTATTTTTATTATTATTTTGTTTTATGGCAATCAGCTGTTGTTACGACACAATAACTATTTCTGCCAATTTCAAGTATTAGTATACACACGTACTACACGAGGTTAATAATTTTGTAGCGATCAGTTGAGTAGAACTTGCAGTATCTCGAGCATTGAGTTACCTTGAACAATACAAAAACAGGGGAATGAAATAAGTTTTTACAGATATTTTTAACATAGAAGAGTATAATTTATAAAGGCGTCTGGCCATTGTTAAGAAGAAGATTAGCAATAGGGGATAACTTTTTAGCAACGGAGGACGGTAGTGGGATGTCTTCAAATTTTGAAAGAATGTTCAAAACTAGGGAAATCAGGAGTTCTAAAAAATTTTCATTAGGGGAGCAGGAAGAAGTAGGGGGGAAGGCATTATCAGATTTAGTAGATGGAGGGTTAGCAATAATAGCATTATGGGCAATTTTGTTATAGCCTGGAGATAAAGACGGACTGGTATATTGTTTTTTTGTAAGAAAGATTCAGTGAAGGAGAACTTTTAGAAGCATCTGCGTATGATATTTTTACTGAAGGGAAGAGGGATGATGCTTCCTTGAATGATATGTTCTTTTGGGACATGGTGATTTTAATATTCTTTTGCCGGGAATGTTCCGGGCAAGATTTGTCAGTTGCTAAATGAGGGCCTGAGCATTGCAGGCAGGAAACTTCAGAGGATGCAGGACAAGAGTCACCTGAGTGAGTTTGTGCACATCTGAAGCAACGAGCACTGGATCGGCATTGGGCTTTCACATGGCCAAATCTACAACAGTTTAAGCATTGTATGGAAGGCAAAATGTATGGATCAACGGTTAATGATGAGTTAAAAATATTAGGTCTTTACCTATGAAATTGCCGTTTTTCACGAAATAAATGAAGCGTAATTTTTTTATATATTTTTTATTTCTATTAATCAAAATAATCACCCATGCAATCAATGCATCTTTGCCAACGCATTGGTAGCTTATTGATGCCTTTCTTGAAGAAATCAGCTGGACGGGAGGCAACAAATTCTTCAAAGGCATTTTGTACTGCCTCTCGGATATTGAATTTTTTTTTCCCGCCAAGAAGTTATCCAAATTCTGGAAAAAGTAGAAGTCTGTAGGCGCAAGGTCTGGTGAGTACGGCGGATGACGGAGAACTTCTAACCCCAACTCTTGTAGCTTGGAGACCGTCTGCTGTGCAGTATGAGGTCGCGCGTTGTCGTGCAGGAGCAGTGGAGCCGAACGATTGACCAAAGCTTACAGTACACATCTGCAGTAATGCTTGCCCCGTTTGGCAAGAAGCTGTGATGAATTACACCCGCGTTAGACCACCAAACAGTGACCATCACTTTTCTAGGGGTAAGTTTTTTTTTTTTTTTTTTTATTAATAATTAGCAGGCGTTTGTCTTCCATCTCACCTGATGGAAAGTGACGATGAAGACGAGGGTCGTACACGCCTGTCTAAGAGGTACCTATTCACTCTACACTTGAAAGCTCCAGGGTTATATTTGTCTGGAAAAACAGACGCAGGCAAATCGTTCCACTCTTTGGCAACACGAACCAAAAATGAGCTATCGAACCGTTTAGTTCGGCTCATCGGCACGCTAACCACAAACGGGTGAAACTTCTGTCTGCGCCTGGTTGACCGGTGGAGAAAGGGGGAAGGTTCGATCAACTGAAAAAGAGCATTCGCACACTCTCCAAAGTGCAATCTGTAAAAAACCGATAGACTAGCAACTTTTCGACGATGCTCGAGACTTTGCAGTCTCGAAGAAGTAAGTTTGTCGTCACTTATGAGTCTACGGGCCCTTCGTTTAGGGCATTGTTTGGGTGCTGAACCAGGGTCTAACCAACTTGCTGAGCGCTTACGATTGTCAAACAGGATCCATTTCTCGTCACAAGTAACAATGCGGTTCAGAATTCCTTCATTTGTATGCCTGCTGAGCAGTGCAAGGCACGTCTCCACGCGTACTTCGCGCTGGCGGTCATTGAGTTCGTGGGGTACCCATTTGTCAAGCTTTTTTACCTTGCCAATTTGACGCAAATGGACCAATATTGTTTTGATGCTAACGTCGAAAGCTGCTGCTAATTCAGCTGTGGATTGAGTTTCATCAGCTTCCACAATTGCCTTTAATTCGTCATTGTCGACCAAAGTTTTCGGACGACCACGGGGTTCATTTTTCAGGTCAAAATTTCCAGAACGGAAGCGGGAAAACCAATAACGGGTGGTGCGTTCGTTTGTAGTGTTCGCTCCGTAAACGTCGTTGATGTTGCGTGCCGCTTGTGCCGCTTTGCTGCCACGACGGTACTCATACTCCATAATTACTCGAATTTTTAACTTATCCATGATGACGAAAAATGTTCGAATGCGTTGAAAACAAAACACTAACTATTAAACAAATGACGATTTTAGAAAAAGAATTCCATGTTTGTCAAATAAAATTAATTTGAAATTAGAATTATCAGTCAAAAAAAAATATATTTTCATTTGAAATGGCCAGTACGGCAAAACGGCAGTTTCATAGGTAAAGACCTATTAAACACTTTATCAGGTAAGCATTGTCCAGAGAAAGTGATCACTACAGATCCTGTGGGGGTCCAAGTGGAACCAGACTCCATGGACACTTTTCTGTTTAAGCGACGCGCCTTCAAAATTGTTATATCACCTTGGCTCGTGGAGATTGTTGATACAACTTCCTCCATAGACCATGAAGTTGGGATCCCGCGGATCAGCCCCATTCTTGTTATATTATATGTAGGAATTAAAGCTATATAGTTATGAGATTTAAGACTCGGGTTTCTGAGAAACTCGTTTGCTGCACATGCAGATGAGAATTCCACAGAGACCCGATTTCTGCCAACACTCTTTATACCATCATTTTTAATATTTTTAATGTTTGATGTAAATAAAAATTTTCCAAAATTTAAATGATTAAATGTACTGCCTGACTTAGGGTGAGTTTCTGACCTGGACACATGAACAATGAAAGGACCTTTGTCAGAAGGATGGTAAGATTTTTCTTGTAAAAGACTTGGATGAGTGTAAATAAGGTTATTGGTTTGAGATGGAAGAGCATTCGAAACAGATTTTTTAGGAGTAGGAGACGAATCCCGATTTATACTTGGACGTTTTCTTGTTTGCACATGTTGAGAGAAAGGGTCAGGGGAGTTGTTGACATCAGAAAACGGGATTGGGTCTGGGGGCTTAGGAGGGATTGGAACACAATCCATGCTCATTAAGAGCTAGATAATTCGTACAACCACTTACCAGGCGAGGAAGAGAAAAACAGAAACACTTAAAATAACTCAATGATGATAACAAAATCACCAAAATAACCGACAAGTAACGAAAACCGTGTGTACACCGCAAACGAAAAATTGACAGTCTCCCACTTTTATTATGATTTGTTTTTAATTGTATTAATTTCACTTTGACATTGAATGACTTTGACATACTATTTGAATATGTAACTATTTTAACTTTAAATGTAAATTTTGTTACTAACATAGTGTTGAGAAATTATTTGTAATACTAAAAATTGGGCCAGGGTGCCATAATAAATAAAATTTATTATTATTAATATATCAACATCTTATGTTTCAGCCGACCTTAAAATTTTTTAATTGACGCTTTTCAGGTCTTTGATTATCCGCCAGAGGGAGTAAGGAAATGTATCGTATCGACAAATATTGCTGAAACATCTGTAACTATAGATGGGATCCGATTTGTCGCAGACTCGGGCAAGGTACGATGAAAATATTGGTTAAAACCGAAATCGTGGTAACTTATATTAAAATAAATAAATGACGTCATCATATTCGGTTTCTGTAAGGGTTTACTTACAATGTAATCCTGTAAGGTAGGTTACATAAAGGTCCACTTACACAACCTATGAAGAGATGTATGTTATCAATGAACTATGCGGAGAAGTTGTACGGGACTACTAGTGTTTGTTAAATATCATCTCACATGTTTCTTATAAATTCCTATAGGTTAAAGAAATGAGTTACGACCCTACAACAAAAATGCAGAGGTTAAAGGAATTTTGGATTTCACAAGCTAGTGCCGATCAGAGAAAAGGACGTGCGGGAAGAACTGGTAGGTTTAAAAAAAACTGTCCACAAGTAAATGCAATAATGTAATTTTTTATTGCCTCTTCACCAAGCATCCCATAATCCTCATTTACGCTTTTATTGCTTTATTAAGACAACCTTTATTTTATTGCATTATTCTCCCCTATAAATCTAAATTATAATTTGAATTATCAAGTAGACCACCACTAATTAGTACGTGTCTAAAATATTCTATCGTAGCCACTATAGGAGGGCAATGAGTTGCGACGGATGCGAAAGTCTATACAGTTCTTGCAATTCACGAAGGCTTATAGTGATTTAATCGTTATTGTGCGTGTCTGACGGAGCGGTCAGTCACGAAACAGCGTGGGAACCTCGAAAGAGAGAGGCGGCAAATTAAATTTTATTTTCCAAAGTATTATCTTTTTAACTTATATTTACTACTTTTTCGTGTATTAAATAGTGTACCATTATGGGAAGACGAAAAAAGAAGAAGTTAAAAGAAGATGAGGATTGTGAAGCTAGTACCGAGGAAGAGACCAGCAAGAAGAAGAAGATACTGACAATTTTAGGAAGTACAAACAAGTAGTGAAGTACAAAACTTCTGATTATAGCAGAAGATATCCTGAGGATTCTCCTCTTATTGAATTTGTAGTATGTGTAGAATCAGGCGATGAAAAGACACCACGCAAGAAAAGTGCAAAAAAGGCATGCGGTATTTCATTTCCATGTCTACAGTTTTAAAGAGATTTAATAAAGGGATTAAATTCTTACAATCTATAAATAAATATAAAATAGATGTATTTTTTGAAAAGCCGACATTAGTTAATGCTTTTTCAAATGATACAGCATTTTAAAGTGAATATCTGATGAAAGCAACAATACCAGCAACAGGAACAGAAGTAACTGGCGTCATTAATAATGTTGATAAGAAATTTTCCAATTCCAATCTTTGGTATGATATCCACTTTCAGAAAAATTATTTGCGTGAAGCGCATCACGAAAAGAGTAGGAGACAATGGAAGAAGCGTAGAGCAGCCAACACGCACAGTAATTATCACTTTTGCTTCGAACGTGCTGCCGGTATACATTGATCTTCACGGCTGGCGCCATGCGTTGAGGCAGTATATACCCCCAGTAAAACAATGTTAAAATTTTTTAAGGTATGATCACTTAGCTAAATATTGTAAAAACTCAGTCAAATGTTCCATTTGTGCTGAAAATTATCACTTTAAAGAATGTAAAATAGCATCAGAAAATGCAGTATGTGTCCAATGCAAAGGAAACCACTTAAGTAATTCTGGAATCTGAAGAAAAAATTTTATCTTCCAAAATAATAAAAGATGTTCTCATAGAAAATATAAAATCTAAGTAACATTATTTTCTATCTTTATTTAATATTTATGGATCAGCAAAGAATTTTGCAGTGGATCGCGCAAAGTTTAAACAATGAAACAATGAAATGGTTTAAAGCCCATTACAATATTCATAGGTTAGATTCAGGCAATGATCACAATGGAGTGGCTTTACTAATTAAATGCAAAATTAGTTATCGTATTATTGACACTTTTCATGACGATTCTTTACAAAATATTGCGGTACAAATTCAGTATGCCAGCACCTGTTATAATAGGTGGAGATTTTAATGCTCATAGTACAAGGTGGGGCGAGAGAAGATTCACGAGGTATAGATATTGTTTCATGTGTTGACAACAACAATCTTGTTATCATGAATGATGGTCAACTACTGTAGGGTCTCAAAGGTGGAGACAAAATGCTCTTGATCTTACATTTATATCTCCCTCATTAGCTCCAACATGTGACTGGCAAGTGTGTGATGATCCACTTGGAAGTTACCACTTTTTTATCACTAGGCTTATAGTGATTTAATTGATCTAATGAAACAAGCAATGCACATTTCAATGAAAATAAAAAAAAAACACTTAGACATGATGCTAACAAAATAATATGAATAATGTAGACTCCTTTTCCGTTTCACGGTATATATTTTTCAAAATAAATTTACAATGTCTTGTTATGACTATGCAAGATTATTTCTTATCTGAATCTGTTAGCTCGGCAAGTCTCCCTCCTCCTAAATATCCAAACGACGAATACCCTCAATCGGCACCCGTTTACAAGTTAAGGTGGGATCTTGCCATCTCCCTCCTCAACTATATTAGAGGGAAGTGAGCGACCCGTCACCCGACGCTACCATAAGAAGATTTGAGTGACAATGACGTTTTAGATATTTATAGGGACGAAGAACTCAACGAGCAAACAGACACATTAGACATGTTTTATTACAAACACTGTTAATGAGAGGTTATACCCAAGGGCTATTGTCGTCTAAATAGTCGGATAGTTTGTAATAAGCTTTAGCAAAAAAATTTTGCTTTAAAGTTTCTTTGAATTTGTCAGTAGGAAGATCTTGCATACCCTCAGGAACTTATTACCCATATACCCATTCATTTTGCCATGCAAACATTAATTTAGTTAGTGACTTTATGAAGCCTACCTAAGAGCTGCCAGCTTGAACTCTATTTCTAAGTGACACCTTTAGAATGAGCGGATAATTGCACGCATGGCTTTTCTCTAGAATAAATATAGAATCGATGTCGCCACATAGCCACATGTCATGAGGCCATGAAAGTAACCGAAACTTTGCCTTTCGATTTCTTTTTATGCTTTGCTTTTGTCAAATACTTTTTTTCCTCTTTTTCTTATTTTTTCTATGAGGTCTCTTTTGTAAGGTCCTGGATAATTGCTGCAACAGATGCGTTTTTCCCTGTTTTCATTGTGTATTTGGCTCTGGACTGATATGAAGATAAAATGCCTAAGCTGCTATTAATCCAGGAAGATTAGCGTTATGGTTGAACAGTCGTCACATAGTCGTCATATTATCTTGAATTCGCCTTTAATGGTTTTTTCAATTGCGAACTTGATTTGGTTGGTGTAATATAACTGCAACCTGTTGCGCAGTAAGATTCCCGTGACACGAAATTCACGCAATAAAGCAACGAAAATCAAAGAAAGAAACGCATTCGCTGCAATCTCAATTGGTTTCTCTTACCAGTAAACCCTGCCAAATAGTTTGACAATGTCATATGGCAAGTCCATGTCGTCTATTATTATCTTTGTCAGTATTATATTTTCACTTAAATAAGTTCTCTATGGCCGCATTTTGCTCAGGAGTTGGAGGATAACCCACCAAGGGTATGTGTGAAAATAGGGACATAATCTCTGAATTGTTTCCCCTATCCATTAGTTTTTTATAACAAGCAGTATATGGTTTCTTTTTGCGTTAATTGGTTTCCATTCTGATAAATGTGCATCGTCAACACCAAATGGAATAGTGCCAGCTATTCACGCATATTTTACCGCGGGAACTTGATGAAAAGAGGCACAAAATGATAAGTGGTGTTCATAGCAACTACTGTCATCAATGATCCTCTATCAGCACAGTTAAGTGAAGCTATCTTTTCCATTCGTAACCGATGACTTGGGCCTACTTTGCTTTGTACAACTGTAAGATTCGACAACGTTATAAAGGGTCTGGCATTATGAATGGATAACCCGTTACCTGCAGTTGGTCCGGATGCGAGAATGTAAGAATGTCGTATCTTCTTGCCAGGTTTATCAACCAAATAAAAATGGCGTGGACTTTTATACTTTTTTAGGGTTCTGTAGCCAAATGGCAAAAAACGAAACTCTTATAGATTCGTCATGTCTGTCTGCCTGTCCGTCCGTATGTCACAGCCACTTTTTTCCGAAATTTAAAGAACTATACTGTTGAAACTTGGTAAGTAGATGTATTCTGTAAACCGCATCAAGATTTTACACAAAAATATAGAAAATAACAATAAATTTTAGGGGTTCCCCATACATAACCAGCCAAATCCTGCCCCAAGCGAAAATTGACTCAAAAAAAGTTCCTTGTGAGCGTTTGGTGGACTAGTGCCGGTGTCGTTCACTACAGCTTTCTTAAATCTGGCCAGACGATAACGGCAGATGTTTATTGTCAGCAAATCTAAACCACGATGGAAAAGCTAGCTGCTAAATAACCGAGGCTGGTCAATCGCTCTAGGCCACTGCCGCTTCAGGAGAACGCTAGACCACACACTGCACAACAGACGGCTACCAAATTAGAGGAGCTTCAATTGGAATGTCTAAGACATCCACCGTACTCCCCGGTTCTTGTTCCAACAGATTACCATCTTTTTCGAAATTTGGATAACTTCTTGCTAGGGAAAAAGTTGAAAATTTTTATTAATTCCCATCCGAATGGTTTTTTTAGTTAAGGGTTAATGAACTATCTATGAGATGGCAAAATTGCATAGATAGCAATGGTACATAGTTTGATTAAATAAATATATTATTCTATGTTCCTTGAGGTAGATTAGGTTATTTCGTTTTATTCGTTTTTTTTCTATATATACGTAAAGTTTACTGAAATTGATACCTATGGCCCCTTCACCTTGCACCCGTACACATAGCAAGAACCAGTGACCAATAATTGATATTCAAAAAAAGCCCTTTCGGGCGCATATTTTTTTTCTATCACTCTTGAAGAAATAACTATTTTTTTATTTTTAATCGTAGAATGAAAACCCCTCATTGCATTCAGTGTTTAACGGCAGTTGTTAATCCAATATAAACATAATTTTGAGACTCTCTTGTGTTTTAACAAACAAATTTGAGAAAAACTTAGGTCTGATTATTGACCAATCATCCTGGCTAGGTAAGTATAGTGATATATATTTTTATTTAATTAAACACTACTGATAATGAAAGTAGACGTGGAATTTTTTTTAAAACTGGGAATTTCTTGAAGACGAGATTAGTATGTAATATACTTACATATTACAATCTCCTTTTTGTTGTTTATTCTTGATTTTATAAGCGATCTTTAAATCTCTTTTTGCGTTTTTTATACTTTATTTTCATTCGATTTTTCTAAAATTGTTTACTTTTATTGACAAATCATGTCATCTCAATTTTTTATGACTGCAATGGAGGCTGCCAAACAAGCTAAGCCTCTTACACACGGATTCTTACAAAACTATTGTAAGAAAATATACTTGATTCCTGGCTAATAAGATTAACTACCGATAACATCTCCAGTCTTCTGCAAGTAACTCTGAAGCTGCCTCCTATTGAAGCTACCTGACAGACTCTGAAGCTTCCTCTTATTGAAGCTACCTGACAGACCCTGAAGCTGCCTCCTAATGAAACTAACTGTCTCTGAAGCTACCTGACGCTGAAGCTGCCTCATGCAGAAGCTACTTGAAGCTGCCTGATCCCGCTCCTGCTGCTGACCCTGAAGATCCTGCCTACCACCTCCTCCTGCCTGCTGATCCTGTATACCGCCTCGTCCTGCCTGCTGATCCAACCTGCACCACCTGTTCCTGCACGAGCCAGAGCGCCAGTCGGCACCTGAGCGTCTCTCGCTGATCCTGCACGCGCCAGAGCGCCAGTCGGCGCCTGAGCGTCTCCACTGACCCTGCACGCGCCTAAGCGCCTTCACCGTGGAAGCCTTCGCGGCGACCCCTCTAATTCATGTCCGTGATAGTTTTTTTTCGAATAAAAACTTTTGTTACGTGACAAGTAATGATAATTTTTAGAAATTATATTAGGAATTAATAGATTTTAATGAAAATATACACAATTTTATAAAAAAAATTAGTTTTTTTATTGATAGATTACCAACAATGAAACAATAAAAATAATTATTGCAATATTGAATTGTCGTGGATAACCTTGTCTTTCATTGAGAAACAATGGGTCGTTTATTGATTAACTGACCTACGGCAATTCAAATTCTAGGCCCCGGTGTATGCTATCGAATTTACTCCGAACAGCAGTACAACGAGATGGATGCATTCAGCAGCCCGGAGATATCTCGAGTGCCGCTGGCGTCGTTGGCGTTGCTAATGAGCTCCATAGGCGTGAGCGATGTTCGGGCGTTTCCCTTCCTTGATCCCCCGCCAGCGCACGCGATCGAAAACGCCATATTGGAACTAAAACAGCACGTGAGTAAAATGAAAAATGAGGTTAAATAACTGGGTTAAATATTGATCATAGTGAGATTCTTAAATCAAAATTACTCTCACGAATTTACCTTAGAATTTGAACGAAAAGAAAAGAAAACTATTTAATTTTCAGGGTGCATTCACTTCCAACGAAAAGATGACGCTTTTGGGAAGTTCATTGGCGAATCTTCCGGTGGAGGTAGCTTTAGGAAAAGCTTTGGTTATAGGCACAGCCACCTTACAAAGTAACAAAAGAGACTCGGCTCTGGCTCTAGCGGCGGCTTTGGGACTGAGATCAATATTTACAACTCGCGCCCATCGTGACTTTGAATGCGAGGTCAGTCGGATAGAATTACCAGCAAAATATTTTTAAAACTTAATAACTTGAATTCATCTGTATTACAAATGAAAATAACATTAACACCCAGTTTCTGAAAGGCCAATCAAATCAATAATCAACTAACGCACCTGTTAACATTGCTGTCATCTCATAATCATATCGAGTTTCCGAAACGCTGATCAGACGAAAATTAACAGAACTAATCAATGATCATATTGATTGGAATTCTTAGACATATTTATTGTGAAAAGATATTTCCGCGAAAGAATCAAATTGAATATTTCTTTATTATTATCGAGTGTACAAACATATTTTGGAACTTCTTTTTATTTTCTTAACAATAAATTCTAGAGGCCAAAACTTCACTAAACAGCTTTTGTCATTCGGTAGCGATTTTCGAATTATTCGTTGCTGTAGAACTCGAAAGGATTCATTCTCCTTTTAAAAATAGGTTGGCGTCGAGATTGTTCAGAATCATCACTGCTAGAAGCACTCAAGCTGACGCTGATATCGGAAAAAGACATGGTAAACCTAAAAAATAAACCATAAAAGATAAATCGAACTAAACTTATTTCGAACCTTCAATGAAATTTGTGAGCATGATACACATACCCGAAGTTAATATTAAGAGTAAATTTGTGTTATCAAACAATATTTAACAATTAACTTGAAAAATCACGAATTAGTTGACACATGTTTTGCTAGTAGTTTAATCTACGATTAGGCGTTAATTTGCGTTCCAGAAACCCGAAATGGCCATTGACATAGATATTTGTACTGATATTGAACAGCTATGTCAAATAACAAAGATGATTAAATCAAAGTAGTTGACCGGGCTTAGAGCAAGCCAATTGACAGTTGACAAGAGATTTGACAGCTTATTAATTAATTTTTACGTTGATTGGCATTTCAGAAACCGGGTGTAAGTGTAAACATCTACTACAGAATCTGAATGAGAAGCAATGTATTCGAGGCTACGGGCGAAACCTAGTACTCAAATATATTACATCTATCTACTTATTTCGTGTGATCATTTGGGGTTCTTATCAGACATGTGTGCTTCACTAGGTGCTAGGTGTATTTAAAGTAATTATTGGTAATTGGTAAGGGTTAGTGATAAGTACGGTGTTGTTTATAGCCAGGTAAACAAGACACAGCACGCATTACAGAAAAGTTCGTGAATATTCTATCTATAAATTAATCAATGTAACGTACGTGTTTAGTCCTAGGGCTTTCCAACTGGTTATATTGGTTGTTAGGATCCATTGTCTAATGGAAAATTGGTATTGTATTTTCTTTATGCGGGATGTGCATATTTTTTTGTTATCATAAAATAAGACATTCGAACAAACATTTTGTTCACCATTTTACTCACAAGTTCATTTAAACTTTAAAATATATCTTAATACTAACACATAAAATTAAATACACCATACCGCTTTGCATTTCAGAATGCTCGAAAACCTGACGAATCGGACCACGGGGATCCCTTGACACTTCTTTCTCTGTATTGCTCGTGGTTAGCCATTAAGGCTGACGGTGAAAATGGAAAGTCTTGGTGCAGGAGTCGAGGAATCGAAGAGCAGAGGTTCTATGAACTTACGAAGCTGGCTGCTCAGCTGAGGGCTTTGTTACAAGTGAGTTTCGATTCAAACGATTTAATAATATTACTTATACTACATTATCAATCATGATACAGCATCCATGTTAACGTTTGTTTACTATATATTTAATTTGAATTATAAATTTCGTAACTTACTAATAAACTTAGAGATCGTTTTATTTTATTCTAATAAGAAAATATTGTTATGCCTTTCAGGATAATAATTTAACTGAAACGCCGGAGCCTGAATTCATGTCGTCCGCGGAGCGATCTATGAAGCACGGTCAGATGAAACAACTGAAGGAAATGAGAAAGTAAGACTTTTTTTAAATCCAAGGCAAACTAATAATTTCGTCCGCATTTTGTCAGATCCTAAATGACAAAGCTCTCAACTACATGTTTAACAAAAATGTAAATTTGGTAATTTTCAATTAATTTATATTTCTAGATAGATTAAAATCCGGATTACTTTTATTTATATCGCATATTTCAACACTATTGAATATTCCAAAGTTTTGTAAATGGAAAACTACTCTCATTAACTACCCAAAAGCGGATGTATAGTTTCTGAGTAAGTTAGTCGTTGATAGTCTAATGTATGTTCGTAGGGTTTTTACGAGCCCCTATGTAAAAGAGTTCGTCTAGTGCCAAATATTACAAGTGTACTGAATATTCGAAGTAAAATTTACATAAATAAATTTAACTTTATTAGTTCACTAGGTTATGTACACTTAATGAAGTTTATTTTGAATTTTAAAAAGTATCAAAATATTTTCCTATTGAAATAAAATATGATTCGTCTACCACTTAGTGGCGTCACCTTTAGCATCGATCACGGCCTTTATTCTTCGTGGCATCGTTGCTACCAATTCTTCACATTGTTGTGTAGTTATTGAGTCCCAGACAGATTAAATGTTTTCCTTTAGATTGCTTTGAGACATTGCTGGGTACTTGCGCAGCATTTTCTACATTTTCCAACATAAGGTCTCGAGCGGTGACAAATCTGGACTACTTGACGGCCACTCCATTGTAGGGATCTGATTTCGGTTAAAACAAGCCTTGTTTGTCCTCGCAACGTGATAGGAAGCACCATCTTGTTAAAAAGTGTAGGCATTGCGGTGTTTCAACGTAGGAATCGAGGGCACGAGACTTTCTTACGTCTCGTTAATTCAGTAGATATCGTAATTATATGATATTATATAGTATGCAGCCCCATATCATTACCGATCCAGGAAACTTCACTTTACTTTTGATACTAACGGTATGGGATGCTTCATCTTAATTTCTGATAGTTAACTTTTTTCCGTACATCATCGACCTTCATCTCAAATTTATCACTCCATATTATTTTATGCCTTATTTTCTGCAGTCCAATTTGCATGATCTTTAGCGAATTTTACCATTTTCTTTTTTTGGAGAGGCTTGATTATAGGTTTTTCTTTAGCAGTATATTATCCATAGCCCAATCGTTTTACGACCCTTTTGCAAGTATCGACAGATACATCTTTGTGAATCATCTTTCTCCCGATTTCTTTCCCAATTTCTCCACGATTCTTTTTAATGATTTTCCTTAAAACTCGATTTTCAGCTGATTCGTGGCCAACCAGGTTTCTTCAAACATTCAACTGTGCCATTTTTCCTGTGATGTTCGATGATGGTCTGAACTGTCGATCTTGATAGGGATAAATAAGTCCTTGGCTATTTAGTGAGCAGATTTGCCAATATTGTGGCTACGAATAATTATTTTTCGTACTTTATCGGCGATAGGTTTTCCGCAAGCTATTTAGTTTAAAATTATGATAATAATCTTAAAATAAAAATAATACCATGATTTTCGTAGACAATACAAACAAAAAGCTGCTGAAGATTGTAAAAGAAAGAAACGACTCAAAGTGGATTCCTGGGAAATTGTGGACGAAAGCAATGAACAAGAGGATAACAACCTTGATATCAGGGAAATAGAATTCAGAATGACAAATGATGCAAATAGAATAAGGACTTTGATATCTGGTGCTAGCGCTTCGAGTGGTCGCGATCTAATTATGTTGAAGGTAAGATTTTTACTAAATAAAACTATCGAAAAGGTTTTGCATTTTTGGATGGTAACCTAAGCCACATAGATAGATTTTTAAAATGGCGGCCGCGTATGAAATACTAGTCGTTGATCGATAGTTCACATCATAACAACCATAAAGTGTTTTATGACAAAATCTCCTAAAGAGTCACGTTTCTCAGTTATGAGGTCTCAAAACTGTACAAGTGGCGCCACAGATCTTAATCTTAATCTAAAATCTTAAGTTTATCAATAAATGAACCCCCTGCAATCAATAGGATTTTCGTTTTAGCGACCTACTTCACCTCCTTGGAGTGTTATGTTCGTCTCAATTATTAATAAATAATAAATCACCAGACAAACACACCAACTGAATGGCCCCAAAGTAAGCAGAGCTTGTGTTATGGATGACTATTCAGGGGGGGGGATAATAAATATCAACAACCGTGACCCGAGAACAAACATTTGTGTTCATCACACAAATAAAGGCCCCGACCAGGACTCGAGCCTGGGACCTCCGGCGTATGAGGCAAGGCTACTTACCACTACACCACTTGGCCCTATTAAACGCAAATTTAAAATTAAATTAAAAGGGAATGTATGGATAGGATGCAAAGACTTTGGTTACATTTATCTTAATGAAGTAGCTTCATTAAGATAAATAAATAAATAAAAAGTTATATGGCGCCACTTGTACATCTTTGTTAGCTCGGTAATGTGACGCTTTACGAGATTTTGTCATTCTATACTTTTTGTAGCTATTGATGTCAACTATCGATCTACAAAGATTTTATACCTGGCCGCCGTATTGAAAATCATAAATGGTGGACCACACCTGAGATAAAAGGTTAGAAATACTATAATAACTCGTTAGAAATACTAAGTACTTTATTGTAATAAGTTAGTAATGAAATAGACATTAAATGGTTGTATATTTTATGTTTCAGGTTGTACTTTGCAGAGCTTTATACCCGCAAATAGCTGTAGCTGATGAATTTAACCATTGCAAGGTATTTCTTGGGAATGGAGACTGTGGGATTTAAGCAATTTTTTAGACATGTCCTTATTTAAAAATTAATTAATATTTCAGTCCATAGCCGAGCAGATTTTCCACACTTTCAATAAGCCGTTCGTCTTTCTCCATCCAACTTCTTATTTTGGAAAAAATGCGAAAGTTTTACAACTAAGCGAAGCGGACACACTGTCTGAAATTCCTGCTGGTTACAAAAGTAAAATGCCTGTATCGAGCAAACACCAACTTTTATGTTATCTGTAAGTAAGCGGTCGTGTTACATTTTAAAGTCTTCACTCCTTTTCTTATATTATAATAAGGGATCGGCGAAGGCTTTACTTTTATAATTGGGTCGGTCCGATTCGATTGGAAATAATATATAATAATAAAAACTTTTGGCGCCAAATATGAGTCTGTATGAGCGAATCTAATAAACATTGACGTGAAATTAGTAGGCCCCACTGAACAAACTTTGGTACTAACTCTATCTTCATTATAATTTAAATCACTATTTATTTTTGTTCATTAATTAAAAATTTAAATAATAAATAATGACTACATTTGAATTGTTGCATAAATTTCCTAATAAGAAATACTAAGAATACATTTAACATTTGTAATCAGATAACAATGTTTCACTTTATATTTCCTTAAGTTTTGATTTTGTTTTGAAGTTTGATTAATTATATTAAACAGTTTTATAATAATTTTTTAAAATTACTTTTGGATTAAGAACACGTTTTTTTTATAAAAAGAGATACATTTTATGAAATAATGAAGAATAATCAAAATTAATCTTTATTGCTGAAAATAGGATTAAGAAAAATTTGATATAATGCTAAACAACTTTTTAATGCTTCGTAAGCAACTTGTAGAACAACATGTTCAGTTCCAAGTACAATGCTTAGTTAACATGGAATCATTGCATTATAATGTAAAATACCGTTTTTTAGATCTCTACTGGAAACTACCAAGCCATATATTGTCAACTCGATGAGGATGCCGGCGGCGCAAACGTTGCTGCTTTTAGCTCATTCAATAGACACTAACATTGGCTTTACACGGTGAGTTGTCGCCGAAGATATATATAAGACATTTAATAAAGTACGGTGCGACAAGGACATTTCAGCAGGTGCTAAAATCGGAACTAACGCCTCTTTCTTGTATAATGTTACTGTATGACAGGAGGAGGTAGCGTAGATAGTCCGTGGTCTATCAATAGTGAATAGAAACTAGAAAACACTCGTACAACAAATTTGCGTAGATATGAAGTGGGCTTGGTTCTACAATTACGGCCCCGTTTAGTTTCATTTATTTGCCAAACCATCCTTGTTGCACTGTAATCTTTGATGTGTATTGAACGCTTTCAGAGGTTTTTTTTTATTAGTAAATAATAAACAATGCTTTATTGAGCGGTACTGACAGTAATGTACTAATTTATATAATTATTTTCTTATATTTTCAGAATTATATGCGACTCATGGCTGCTGCTGGAGTTTCCCCATCCTGATACTGGATTAAATATTTTGCTGAAAGCAGTTAAACTAAGGAATAGATGGGATTCGCTGATAAATAGACGGCTTATAGGTAAATCACTACTATTGTTGATTAATGATGGAAAGAAATGAGTATTATCATGTTAAGTGTTGTGTATAAGGATAAGGTATAAACTATTATATGGAATATATGGGCGTATTGCTGTAATCGCATACTTAGTTTGGAATTCAAGAATATTAAGGTAACTGTTCTGATAGTGAACGAACGAAGAATAATGTGCGAGAAGCAGCGCTCTAGATACCATAAGATGTGGTTATAGGTTCGATTCTTATGCGTTACACACATTTCTCAGGTCTTAGGTAATTATAATCGGTTTGATTGATATTTGTTAAATTTAGAGACTTGAGCAATTATGGTACCGTAATATGTATATAATGTTATTGCATATTTTTTTATGCATAATCTAATATAAAACTACTATTCTGGTCCAGTAACCATGATAGGCTATCATAGACCAAATCTTCAGACTGTGATTGTGATCGGATGAACGGTCGGGAACACTAAGTGGACAAATTTGAATAAATAATAGACTTATCCCCGGACAATCTTCATGAGAATGAGCTTTATTTTTATATACATAGTTAGGTATGGTTTAGAAAGCCATACCAATTATAAATTGTTATTAGTGGTTTCTGTGGAAGTTAAAGAACACACATAAAAATAATGTTCATAATTTCTTTACTTTGATATATTCTTGGATATACTTTCCAATACAAATATTTCTCAACATTGACAATCACTTGTTACTATTGACGTTAAATAAAGCAAAACTTTACCACCAGTTCGGAAAAACCCTCGTGAACAAGAACTGGCAAGAAACTTTACCAGTATATTTATTTCAAAATAAATTTACAATGTCTCTTTATGCCTGTACATATAATTCTTATCTGCAACTGTTAGCTCGGCAAGTCTCCCTCCCCCAAGTATCCAAACGACGAGTACCTTACAACGGCACCCGTTCACAAGTTAACGTGGGATCTAGCCATCGCCCTCCTCAACCATATTTTTATTTTTTGAATAAAGCATTTAAGAATGTATTACATATTCTAATCTATTATATAATTATGTTACCTACCAAATTTATCTACATGTTAATTTATTCTAGATGCATCCCCTACAAAATCAGTGGAATTGGAACTTGAAAAAAAGCATCACCAAAAATGTTACGATGAACTTCAGTATGAGTTATCCTGTGATGTTAGTTCTTATATGTCGTGCGAGGTGTATTATACTATAAAAAGACTTCTACCAGCTGATCTAAAGCTATTGTACTACGGCCCGGGTGAAGCTCATGCAAATATAGACCCTAACCCGTTTCAAGAAGATTATGACTGCCATCCTCACGAAAAGAAAGGCGGTATTCATGTAACTGATAACGTTGTTTATAATTGGTAAGTTGATCAGTAGTTTGGTTTTTGAGGTGATATAATAATAATAATAATAATAATAATAATAATAATAATAATAATAATAATAATCCCCAGACAAACACACCAACTGTATGGTAAAAAGATTAACTTATAATTATATTATATCCAGCGTAAATAGTTTTATGCGATTGTATTTGCGCACTTACATCTACCTGCTTTACTTAGTTTATCACGGCATGTTTATATTCCTGTTTTTGTATACTATTAAGTTTTTGTATACGACAGGAGTTTTTATTAAAATGCGATAAAAAATAAAAATATAAGAGAACATTAATTCCAAATTCAAATACGTAGAACTTAAACAGGAAAGCTTCACAGTTTGTTTTAAATTCAACATTCGACAGTTAATTTAATATAGCCTTAAGGTCGAGATTAAAATTGATATCTTGTAAGGCGCAAGTGTGCCTTAACTTATTTGACTATCGAATAGAGTTTCCTCAAATAACTAATTGTTAACAAATTTGAATTGTGTAATTGATTATAATTATATCTATTGCTGTTTCAGTGTCGTCGATTCAGACTGGAGTTACAATAGTTACCAAGAACACTATTCAATACCGTGGCAGTGTCCAAACTGCAGTATTTCCTTATGTTTATCACCCCTGGAAAGGATACAACACATTCAGTACACTTGCTCCGAAAAAACAACTAAAGCTAAAACTGAAGATCTGAAGAAACCGAAGGACAATAGACCTAATTCTAAAGAGTTTAAATGTGATAGTTGTAAAGAAACAATATATATGACACCTGTTGAGATATTAAAACATAAGAAGACATGTAAAGTAAAATGAGATTTTATTTACAATGTATTGCGTTTTATTTCGTTTACCTCCTGTTTTGGATGATGTTTGTTTACAAGTATACTGACCGCATACACTTTCTAACAAATTTTGATAATTGAAATGTCAATCTAATGTTCTCAAAACCATCTAATAATTTCAGTACTGTGTACTAGTTTAGGTTAGACTGTAATGTAACTGCCGTTTGATTAACATTTACAGAACAAAATTATATTATTATTTCAATATTAGGGTTTTCTAGATATAACGGTAATTATAAAAACTGGAAGTGCTTCACAAGCTCTATCAAATGGTATCTAAAACGGTTTATTGAATAAACTGGATCTAACCGAAAATTCCAGGTATCCAGACTTAGTATCCAATGCAGCCATAGATTGAGAAATTAATAGTATTAAATAAATTATAAGCTCTTGTAAAAATCTAGTATATTGTGTTCTTGTTAGAAAAGTTTTGTCAACTAAGAAATCTGCTATGGTATTATCATGAAATTAGTGCTACGTCGCCATACTAAATATAAATCGAAGAAATCGCGGCCGAGTGGCGTAGTGGTGAGCGGTGAGAATTGCCTCATGCGCCGGAGCTTCCAGGTTCGAGCCATGGGTGTTGATATTTGCGTTTGTATGTTTATTCCGGGTTCGGCCCTGATTGGCTGGAAGGTCACCCATAACACTCAGTTGGTGTGGTTGGGAGAAGAAAAAAATAGAAGCCAGAAACATTGAATTTTCAGATAAATTCAGTATAAACCTTTGTAAAACCATTTGATAGAGTTCGTGGGTGACTTTCAGGATCAGGAGCTGGTTTTTCGTTATCTTGCATAGTTTAAAAGTAATTGTGTGAGATCTTATTTAGTATGTACCCACCCTGTATGAGTGTTAATAACGTGTACGTGTGGACTGAGTGATCTTTTCAAAAAAGTTATTCTACCAAATCTTGTAGGGGATTTAGGAAAACTAAGTGAAAAGTCTATATTAAACTATCAAATTTGTGAAACCTAAATAAAGAAAGATACAACTGATTAACTGGATTACTCAACCTGGTCGCCTGAAGAAAAAGTCATTGAGCGTATACAAGAATGTGTATATCACTCAATATGCACTAACCGTCCGAGTGATCTTTGAAGTGACTGCCTAAAACTCAATAAGTATGTATTATTTTCGTTGTACGCTTATGCTTATGTGTGAATTTATAAAGCAAAAATCCTCACTGAAACATTACTGGTTTTTACTTGATTTTTTTTTGTTTCCCTCCAAGAAGAGGAAAGGAGGAACTAAAAAATTGTCTTATGCATACCCCGCGCGCGCGATTGAGTTTATGTGGGACTCGCTTCGAGCCTACCAGAGCCTCTACCCACTAAAAAAGCCCCTGAATTACTATCTAGCAATCTTTTGTCCCGCAGCCTTCATCTGAAGCGACGGCTGAAGGGTCACCCGCTGGGACTTACACAGCACTGAAGGTGAATTCATAGCACCGAAGGTGCTCAAAATTGCTAAGAAAAATTAAATTAATTTGAATTAAAATTAGAATAGAATTAGAATTTGCGGCCAGAATGGCTTCGAGATCGTTTGAGAGCTAGGTGGCTTCGTACGCTTGCGCATTCCTAGGCCTAGCGACTTTGAAGTTCGAATCAAGAACGGGTAGTATACGAGACTGAAGCTCGAACTAAGGGATTGGGGTGGGTTTCGGAGCGTTTGAAGAACGCTTCCGAGAGTGTTTTGATGTACTGTTGCACTTTAGGTAGTTCAAGATCTCTGTGCAGGTCCACGTTACGCACGTACCAAGGTGCGTTTGTTGCCCTGCGGCAGAAGAGATTTTGAACCACCTGCAGTTTTTGCAGGGGTTTGGCGTGGGCAAAGATTGACGAGGCATGTCATGACGGGTCAACGCAGGTCTTAAAGAGCGTTCGTTTGTTGCGTAAGGACATTTTACTATGTCTACCTAACATACTATTTAATCGCCGTCAGAGAGACGTAGAGACGGGCGGCTTTCGTTACTCTATCGACGTATGGCTTGAAAGAAAGCGTCTGGTCTAAGGTGACGTCTAAGTATTTGGTACTGCGCTTCCAGGGGAGTGCAGCACCTAACATTCGAACGTGGAGATTGTCAGGGATGTGACGGCGTTTGAAGTCGAAGTAAACCGCAGAACTCTTGTCTGGGTTCACATCGATGCGAGGGCATAACACCGGCATACACCGAGCGCGTTAACGGCGTTTTGGAGTCTGGTGATGAGGTGCGGGACACAGCGGCCTTTGGTGTAAAGGGGTATTTTTCTAGCGAAAAAGTGCATTAGGGATATTTATTCAAAATGTATTAAATATATTAAATTGATAGATGAATAATTACCCGACTTTTGTTTGCTCAAACATTACACAACACCATCTATCATACACTCTTATAATTTTTCTTCCTCTAATTCCAATGTCTTCAGTATACAGACGTACACATCTATTTGCTATAGTAAGAACCCTGTGAGTTCACAGAGAAAAACAAACAAAATAGTTGAAACACTGATAGTTGTCCATACAAAAAGCCGTGTACGCAATTATAATTTATAAATAGCGTGCAATACTCGGTTCGCGCAGTTCCCATCTGCTTATGTTTCCCTCTAAAAATGTCTCGGACGAGTCACACGCATTGGAACGAGTCTCACACACACAAACGACAAATTATAAGGCAAATATGTATACGAAGTTTGGTTGAAATAGTGTTTGTATGTTGGAAAACTGGCAAAACTCCGGAGTAAGGTTTCGGTGATTTTAATAAGAAGTTGGCGTATGAAACAGTTTCTTATACCTACCTATTTTAAATTCGTATAAGTTACCTACTTACCAACGGCTATGTTTTAAATGTGTTTTCTTCAGACTAGGTATTTACAATAGCTTCAGTAGAAAGGCTGTAATATAAACTGCCGCATACAGAAAAATCGTGCTCCAGAAAATAAATGTGAAGAAGTGTAACTACATAGTAAGGTTAATGAAAAGATGCAAGACGTGATAATAGCAAAACACTTATGTAACCTGAAGGAATTCTGTGTAATTAATTCCCACCAACCTAATTGGTCAGAGGATTGAACATTAACAATTGGCGCCATTTCAAAGTGAGGCCGTAGGACTCTCCACTCTAGATGTTGATGAAAGTCAAGTAAATCCGCGAAACAAGGTAGCTATGTGTCGGTGATTAAGGCGCACACAGCAAGCCAGCGTGTCATTAAGGCGCGCACACACTCTCCGTGTCGTGACCCGCCCCCGGGCGAAGCGATCCTGCGTTTTTATTTCGCACAATAACGCACGATGCGAGCGCACTTTTGTGATTACTGTGATACTGGCAAGTTTTTCAAATTGTTGTTTGTGACATCTTTAATTTTAGAGTAAGTAATTCGTTTATTTGTTTTTATTATCCTAGTGGATGGACATGGAAAAATGTCACAAAGTATGTATCGGTTTAATTGTACCTAGTCCAATCACTCTTTTGCAACGGGTTCATAGGTAGCAGCCTTTAGACAAGACGGATCGAGGAAGACGGGGGAAGAGCATACGAACATGAATAACATAAAATTTTTGCGTTACGACAATATTTAAGCCATCTGCTTACCCACCTAATTCTAGCAGCACACAAGAAAATAGGTAGACAGCCCAACGGCAAGTAGGTAAGTGCATATGCTAGATTAAAAAAATATTGCCTTAACATGATATTTTACAAAAGCACCTAATGTACGCAGACATCATTGCCGCCAGCCGCTTCTCGAGATTGCCAAGCCACGCCCCCCAACGGGCTGACAATACGCCGCCAACTAAGCTCAGAATCCGATGTAAAGCTGATTAGTGTTCAATAAAACCGATGACACTCCGGCGGCGTGGGGACGCTACATAAGAGAAGTTGAAATGAAATGAAAGATTTATTTCTCAACATTGACAACAATTAACTTATTGTTCTTATTGACGTCAAATAAAGCATGACTACTACCAAAAAAAAAACTTTGTGAAGAAGAACTGGCAAGAAACTTCAAGGGTATATTTTTTTCAAAATAAATTTACAGAATCTCTTTATGTCTACACAAAATTATTCTTATCTGCATCTGTTAGCTCGGCAAGTCTCCCTCCCCCAAGTATCCAAACGACGCCCGTTCACGAGTTAACAAAGAATAGAACTTTAAAATTATTAAAATTCCCGCTGCGCGTCTTAACTGGTTACAAGGTGTTTATTTGAGTAATGTTGTGTGTATGTATACAGAACGAACATGGCTTATGCTTCGCCACATACCTACTACATATAAAACAAAACAGAAAACCTCGCCAAACATACCTTCTGAAAATGATTCCACTTCCCTAAACATTGACACAGTAGCCATGCACAGAAATTAAAATGACCACATTCTAAAGCTCTAGAAGCCTCAGTTAACTCCAATATCTAAGTAAAATTTGATATTAGGTACATCTAAATTTCGAGTTAAGTTCCAAGGCGAAGGAACAACGGATCTGGAGAAATTATTACACAATTATTTACCACTCTACCTATAAACCTACCTACCTTTAAAACAAACTAAAAAAGAAAACTAAAAAACTGTTTGAACTTAAAGCAGAACGAATACCTCGCTGTGAAATCATCAGCATTTATATACCTTTTAAGCCTCTATAATATACAAGCCTCTATAATATACGGGCTAATTAAACGCTAACAAAACTAAGGTCATTTTCACGTCACGTCCCAAGACACTCGTTTCCGACAACTAAATCGTTCTACTTTGTTGATACGGCATCACATTTAGTAACTTATCAAACGACATTGGTGCTTGTTTCATTGTAATAAGAGTTGCCGAAAGGCGAGCAAAACTTGTAATTGCATTAATAAAGCAAATTATAGGCTTTAACGTAAGTTTAAGAAGTAGGTGCGCAGGACAAGGCTCTGGTCAATTTTTAAAATGTTTAGGCCGCGATTAGTGCGGCTGGACTGCGGTTGATTACTCAAGCACACTCGTGACTTCTTTAATATCAGAAGTTTAGTTAACTAGAGTTTATTTAGATTATTTTGGGGTTTATTTTTCATAAGTTAATTCACCCAGAATATTGAAGAAAAAGTATACTTATTGTGCATGTTTGGAAATCTTCTGTACTTTAATCATTGTAAAACTTTGAGACTATTTCACTGACATATTGTAATAACACTACACAGGCTACACAGTCAAAAGCTTTTTTGTGCCTATTTGATTTTTACCATTTTTTCGCTGGTAGCAAATGCGGGGTACAAAGCAGATAGTACAAAAAATGACCTACTAGGTAATAGTCAGTATATCAAATTAAAGGCCAATAAATATAGATAATCATACAATCATTAGTTTAAATATATAGACCTTCCTACCATTGTAAGATATTTTTCTAAAATATATCTTTTCCCCGATTTTTTTAGGATTCACTCTAGTTAATTCATTCAAAAAAGAACTAACAGATTGTTGATTGACTGTCAAAACTAATCCACCAATAACGTCCATTACTTGTGGGTTCATTCGACATCGTTTTGTTACTTTTAAACTACATGGTAACTTATGATTGATTTATCGCAAATTATTTATTATTTTTTACAAGATTTTTAGATTTAAAATTAGGTTTAAGGGGGAAAAGGTTACTCATGAGTTAATCTTTCATGCGTACTACTGACCATTAGCAGGTCAAAATCCCATATTGAGTTTGACCATCACCTTGGACAAATTAAAATACTTAAAAGTGTTAATCAAGTCGCCATAAACTGGGTGTGGTTTCACAGAGGTGAAATTGGTAAATTAATTAAAGCAGTTATAAAGGCAACGGCCGACTAGATAAAAATATCGGATTAAGGTATATGCTGGAGCTGCCAACCAAATAACAAAAGTAAATAAAACAATCATGTAACACATCAAAATTACCTACTCTTTTATAGATAAAAATTAAAATCATAATTTCTAAATTTAGCAAGGGCAACGCATATCGACGTTGTAACTATTTTAGCATCTACATGGCATCAATTATAATTTTAATTATTTTAAAAAATAAACTTGCAAGTAACAAAACAAACAACGTGCGTTGCAATGACACTGAGATTGTCAACTGGCTGTGCCTTTTGACAATCTCTTTTGACAAATTTCGCCGCGTACGTGACAAGCGGCCAGTGATCACGCACATATGCCCCGCGTGCTTGTAGTAGTGCAACCAATTCGTGCAGTTTTATGAAGCTTTGTCTCTGTTCCGTTTATCTACTTATGTGGTTTAAATGTCATAGACCTATACCATGTTACTAAAATTAGTTAATAGTTAGACTGGTAAACCATAGTTGGTGTTTTTGCTTTTTAAAATTATTATCAATAAAGTTTAATGGTTTGCTTCTAGAGTTTATGCAACAATTTTGCCTTAAAATACTGCAGCAGAAAAAAATTTTTTACGACTTATGTTTCACCCTGTGTAAGGTCGTTTATATATATTTTTATAGATACTATTTCGATTTTACTATTTAACTTTGAGAGGCTTTATGAACCGAAATAAAAGTATAGTAAGCCGAAAACTATAAAAAAATGTAAATATGAAATTACATATAACTTTATCTGTTCTGTATACCTAATTGTACTGTTTATTTGTTATTCAGTAAAGTAGTCAAACATTTTTGTTTGCATAGTAGATACATTTAGTTTCCTTTACACGTAACGTAATAAAGGTAGGTATCTTCCTACGTATTAGATACCTACTCTCAGATATTGTTCAACGAGGACGGATGATACAAAGAAAATAAAGGTTAGTTAATGAATAATGGTTTCAAAAATTAATTATTCAATTAAACTTGGTCACTTTTGGACGTTAGAAACAATCACATTAAGTCGACGCAATTATCTTCATCCGTTATCATTTTATGATTGACAGTTTGCTATTCAACGCTTGTAAGCATTTCCGTCAACAATTGCTTGACTAGGCCGAGAATGATCGATCCATTTGCCAACCAACGTAAGCAATTTTTTGCTAGCTTTCACCATTAAAGGAATTTCGACTATAGTGATAAGTGAAGTCAGCATCAGACATCACACACGCATTTCGACATTATGGTCTCATTTCTCTGTAGAGTGCCAAGGAATCTCACGATTTCTCGTGTACTCAGCACAAAGATGAATATTAACATTCACGCTGCTAATTGGTTTCATAATTTTTGTAACCCAATGAAGAAATGCGCACAATTTCGGTTGTGTAAATTTTGGTCGTTAAACATGTTATATAAGTAAGGCTTTTGAGTCTACCGCTTGGGATGGGAATACAATCGTATCGTGGTATGAACGATGAACATGTTTTGTACGGCAGCACAGTTACTACATTGCATCTTAGGAATTTCGAATATGTCAAAGGAAACATACCTACTACACACTATTACCTAATACTTAAAGCTCCTGGTTGTAAAGCACCTAGAGGGAACTAAGGTTCAAGCTGTTCCTGTATATTTGAAAACATAGTTCAAGGCGTTTCCTAATTAAATCTTATTTCATATTTCTGATTCCAGTTTCTGTGTGGTCTTAACTTGGGAGCAATAAGTGTTTCTATCCCGTTTATAATTAAAACCGGTGCATACATTGTCTTTTATCAGACATTGGATCCTTGCTCGGTGAGTCACGAATTGTTCAGTGTACTCCAATCCATTTCGCGTCAGCCAGCATAACGGACCGACGTAAAGGTGAATTTATAAATAGAATTCGTTATTAGATAGACAACGGCTTCCTTATGAACAATATTTCAAATGTCAATTTATGTGATCTAGATATTTGTTGGTATGAGTCGTAAGGTATAGGCAGTACTTACTTAACGGATATCAATTTCTCGAAAGTTTTAGAATCAAACAAACAGGAAGGGTAGCCTTCGACCATATACCAACCTACCTGAACCCATCGTTCTTTTTCTGGGGCTTTCATGTGATGATTATACCAGATCATGCCACTACAATACGCAAAAATGTATATTACCACTTAGCCACCCAAAATATCCAAAAAGGATACATACAATAAAAAACAAATTGTACCATATATTTTAGCGTACAATAGCGAGTACAACGGGCCAACTCGGGAGTAGCGCTGCTCGGCGCGGCGCGCCCTATCGCCGGATAGAGCAGTAAATCTCGCGATATCCGCGCACTGCTGATCGTGAGCGATGTAGTCAAAGGCTATTCCTTTATTTGATCAGTTATTGTAGCCATTATTTTGCTTTATTTAGGTTCCTATGTTTTGGCTAAATTTTACTAATTTACGAAATGTACCTTAGACGTAACTAGTGTAGAATAAGTATTTTATTATGAGTCATATTCAATGAGAGGAGCCACCGCTGAGTAAGGTCCTTAGCAATGACCGTGAAATCGCAGTCGAAAGCTAGTGGAATGCTAGCGGATTCTTCACATGCTGCTCGTGTTACTCTGACCCAGGTCCGAGCGCCTTCGGCGAGCCTTTTAGCTATTTGTAGTTGGGAGTTAGTGTAGGTTGCCTTACGCACCGAGCCGTTTAACTCCAAAACTATTTTGTTTTAACCTAAAGAAAGTAGCCTGAACCAAAAACCTAAATGAAAACGATCTGTGATCAAGACTTTGAAAACTCAATTCACTCCCCTGGTTGAAATGTTAAAATAAAAGTGTTTGCTTATTATATCTGTAAGTTTGCCGCGAAAAGCTAGAGAAATGTTGAAAGTACAAGCTTGTCATCGATAATGTAACAAAACTCGATTTAGGATAAATATATAAAATTTTATCTATTCATATATTAATTCTTATATATATAATTCTAAAATGATCTTATAAGTATTATGGCAACGAGCACGTTTATTAATAGGTACGCAAACGTTTCCGTTTGCGTAATAATCCATTTATTAATAATAGAATCCGTTTATTATTAGGTAAACCGTACGGATCAAATTGAACGAGTATCTGTAATGTTAGATACATATTAAAATTCAAACAAGAATTGAAAAAAAAGAAGACCATCTACAAAGTATTCATAGAATTTAAAGAAATTCTGAATAAGCAATAAAATATCGTTAAGTCTTTTTGATCCAGCCAGTCACGTACGTTACAATACAGATTTTGTGTTGAAAATGTTTTCTTCTTCATAAATACTTATTTTAATAGGTCACTAAATCGTCATCAACTTATTCAGAAATAACATGAAAACAACAAATAATTAGTTTGCCCTTTTTGTAGAAAAATCTGCATCGGAACCGGAAAAGCCCTTATAGGAGCGCATGAGCAAAGTGCCAATGGTCACACGACAACGATGGCTAATTTGTTACAATCCAAACTGAAACTAGATTCTAGATTGTTCTATAGATACAACAGGAATGTAATGGGAGAATCGTTGAACGTATTCTTAGAGCACTAACGAGTTGCGTTTTGAATAATAAAAGTGTTTATGTCTGGGAAATTGAGAAAGAGACGACAATGATGGTCAAATTAATGATTGATTAAATAAGTGAATAACACCTACGTTTTCTGAATTTAAGATAAGTTTTTTACTACCTATAATATTCCAAGAACGAAATTTTACTCTTGAGATTTAGTTTTTTATTTAAGTATGTAAACGTACATTTTCTCTCAATTTATCCAACGTCTTACTATCAGACTGGCTTCGTATACTTATAAGTAACAGTGTAAGTTCCAACTAGGACTAAACATTCGAGTAAGAATAAGTCCTAACTCAAAATGTGTCCTCACATTTTGAAACCTCCTTGTAGTCAACAAAGCTTAACAAGCAAAATACACCAAAACCTTAAACAGCAGTTTCACGTTCTGCATGAAATCAAAAAGGCAATGTGGGAAAAGCGAAACATCGCGGGTTACCTTTCTTCCGATAGCATCTAGCTTTAAACCCTGAGCATCTGCGCTTCTTGGACAGATAGCGAAACCTCTTGTTTATTGTGCGGTGGCATGCAACTCTTATCCGCCGATCTATTTGTGCTTTGCTTGATTTTTGGTACCTATTTGGTTGCTTACGTCATTCGATTTGAATTAAATGTGGATTTTATTCGATCACGTTTCAGATATTTTATTATATGATTTAGAGCTGTATGAAATCACTTTAGTATTTGCATTGGTTAAATTAAATGTCAATTGGCTTCATTTATTGTTACTATAATTTTGTTATTTAAGGAGACAACATTATGTACCTATTGTTATATACTCGTAAGAACTGCATTGATACAAACATAGCATCAAAGTGGTTTTTATTAAGTTATGTTTATTGTGATATGTCCGGTCGAGAAGTACGTTTTCCACACACTGTGTGTAAGACTTTCTCCAAAAGTGATCATAGTCGGCGTCAGTGATTTGTCTTTGCTGATATTATCGCCGTAACTCGGAGCACTGGTCGCGTCACGGTAGCGAAGATTGCATGCTAAAGCATTGTTCACTACGAAGGTTCATATGTGCCGTGACGAGCAATGAAGTTCCGATAAAGCCCTAAAAAATTATCATGGTCATAAAAATAGACGACAAAGCTGAGTTGCAGTGATAGTTCCACAAAAACCTTAAGAAATTTATTTGGTGCGTTTACCTCGTTTGTAAAATACTATAACTACAAAAAATGGGTTTTTATGAAACGAAAGTTCTATTATAAATATTTAAGTTGTAGGTAAATCGAAATTTTGATATGTAGCATCTGTTATGTTTAAGTATACAAATTTTGCGTTTCCGTTTACACAAGACTCGTGAACTACCCGATTGATTGACTTGCAACTTTTATGCAATATTGTACAAAAGAGTGTAGTTATATAACTACTTTTTATGCCGAAGTTCCTACGGATACGGAAAAATTTTAAAATTGAGCCACTGCAAATGGTAGCTGAACTTAAGTATTGATAATATCTGAGAATAAATATTGATGAACTTCACGGTCTTAAAAAATGTAATACCTATATGTGGGTACGAGAATATGAATGTAGTAAAATGATAGGTACAAATTTTACCAAGATGAATAATATATGAATTTCCACCGTTCAAAACATATATTGTATTTATTTATTTCATAATCAATAAATAACCAATGCATAACCAGCTTTAGTCACTCATGTACTAGGGCTCCAGAAACTCGTGAGAGATCCAACAATAGATAACACAGTGCTTTGTTTCGCTGTAAAACTCGAAAATTAACATCATTTGCCAACGCTTGATCGTGGTGGTGATACTGGCTGTATTAATGTGAGGGACAGGGAAGGAGAAGTTAGCGAATTTCTGTATGTAGGTATTCAAATACTGAAATGAAATGAAATAAAATGAAATGAAATATTTATTTCTTAACATTGACAATTACTTGTTCTGATTGATGTCAAATAAAACATGATTCTACCACCATTTCGAAAAAACCTTCGTGGAGAAGAACTGGCAAGAAACTTCACGGGTACCTATAGTTTTTTCAAAAAATTTTTTAAATTAAATTTACAGAGTTTCTTTATTTCTATACAAAGTTATTCTTGTCTGCATCTGTTAGTTCCCTCCCTCCAAGTATCCAAACGATAAACCCCCTTAAACGGCACCCGTTTACGAGTTAACGCGGGATCCAGCCATCGCCCTCCTTAACCATATTAGAGGGAAGTGATCGACCCGTCACCCGAAGCTACCATAAGAAGACGTACTTTAGTGACAATGACGCTTTAGATATTCATCAGGACGATGAACTCAACGAACAAACATTACACATGTTTTGTTACAAATACTAGTAAAATCCTGCTAATGAGTGGATTAAACACAAGGGCTTTTATCATCCAAAAATATTGTAACGGACTGACAACACGCTTCTAGCACAATACTAAGCCATATACCGACAATCAAAATTATTTCATTGTAGATTCCAACCCTTCGATCTTATTGGGTACTTAGTGTTTATTTGTGCGAGATCAGGGAGGTGGTCAAACTTGATTCTAACTTTTACTCATTTTCAATTTCATTTCGATTAGGTTATCCACAATTTATGTAATATGGTTTTCTGGTGGTAGAGGTTTTTTTTTTGACTTTATAGACTTTAGAGTAGACTTTATTTAACGTCAATAAGAATATGTAATAATACCGCTGTAGCTTCTAAAAAGTACCAGAGGCTCGGATTAGCGAGGTGTTCAGTTTTAATAGTTGTCGAGATGTTGGAATTCCATGTTATTGTCCATTACTGGTTTCTGCACCGGCGCAGGTTCCCAGGAAGAATCGCGACATTCGGCTCAGCATGAAATATCATTAAAATAATGTGTTTTGTTGATCAGACTCCCAACATCCTGTTGTAACATAGTTTTAAATTAATAGCTTTCTAATGCAACGAAAACTATAGAGAGAGACAGAGGTGCCCACGAAAACATTGATTTTTATGACAGCGGAAAAAAATTGCACAAACGCAATTTCTTAAAAAAAAAGATCGTATATTTGCAATATAATCGGGATTTCATTATACTCGTATACTTAAAGAACTCTCCACCCGCATCTATACCAATTTTCCAGGCACATTTACCAGTCTGCAACCGGTACTTCCTCAACGGCCTTCGCGAACGCAGTGACTGCATCTTCTGGCGAAAAAAACTGTACCCCATCGAGCTGGTTATTAAGAAAAAAATTACAAGAAGTCAGGGCTGTTGTCGGATGGCCCAAAATCGTGGTGGAGCAAAAGACCCGTGTTCGATCGCTTTTTGCTCGCTGCAGTAAAAACTTCTGGCAACCATTTTGTAGTATAGGTACCTCTCTGCATTCATGCTACGTTGGTTTCTTAAGGGGATAGATACTAAATACTCGGTTAAGGAGAAAAAACTGGCGATCAACATTTTTCTAGCGCTTCTTGATCGTTTATGCTTTCACAGGCGTTGGTTAGTTCTGAATTGGCCATACTGTTGACTTTCTGGCGCTTTGTTTCTGGATCGTAAACGTGGCGGAAATAACCTGCTTTGAATTTATCAATCATGTCACGGCACCAATCCACGCGCGTTGCGCGGTGAGGTTGTGCGGTACCCAGCGCGAGACAAACCTTACGCAAAAGCAGTTGTGTTGAATATTATGTTACCGATCCAATCTCTAGATTGCACTGAATCTTCACGTAGGTATGTATGTATGTAGCACATTTCTGCTCTTCGTCTCAGCTTCTTAATTTCTTCTAAAAAAATATAACAGACCAGTGTATATCCTACTTCGAAATTATTTCTTCCTATATAAAGATCTAAAAGCGTAAACTATTACTTCACTACATATAAAAATATTAATATTTAATAATATTGGCGTATGATAAATTACCTCAAATAAAACTATGTTTAATAATTAATAATATAATTTACATACCTAACTAAAGACAGCACCAAAAAGTATTGCGACCTTGAACTTTAGTCATTCACTACGCACAAAAAAACCACCGCAACTGCAAAACTTCTTCCATATCACAAACTAAAAAAAAATAATTTACATATCAGAATATCAAATATTTTAGGTGTAATTCGGGCATCACGGTGTTCAGTAAAGAGTCTTATGACGAGTTTGATATGCTTAAAGTCACTAACGTATGTAATTTGACAAGGATTTATATGGAATCTGTCTAAATAGCTTTCCAATTACTAATTCATACATGACCATTTCTTAAAAATAAAATGGGTTTAGTAAGGTGTCAGTATAGTCTTATGTCATTGTGGATTTTTGTATAATAAAGTACATTTCCACCATATATTGTTTTGTTACATCTCAAAAGGTTAAAATGCGTTTTCATTGAAAGCTCCCAGTCGGCTGGATTTTTTCATACATATCTAACAACTATCACCACATTAGTCTATATTAAATACTGTTTGTAATGTACATTTTTAGGTTCAAACCTCTGTGTGAAAATTAATAACAATGTTTTTGTGCCGCTTCACAACTAGTTTTAAGCAATAGTATTTAAGGAAACCTGTTATTAGTCTTACTTTAATTTTAAAACCTTAATTTGGCAAAAAACTGTTTACGCTGTTGGTTTTCTAATAAATAAATTTTAATCATTGTACATTGAACGTTAAATAATATACACATAAACCTTTCTCTTGGATCACAGCGTCCATTGGTCCAGAAAATACTGACGCGGCACGGGGACTTAGTTTTATAATACTTAATGAACTCATAAATATTCCTTTACGAATTCAAGTAGAAATATAGGATACCTACTATCTACCTATGTAGGTACACAGTATATGTAACTACCTAAACGGAAACTTCTCAACTAAGATATTTTAAGTTACAAAGTTAACCTTAGACGCAATATGCCAAACGAAACGTCACATTTACAAATTATCAAAGCAGTAAAATATTGCGTGTCAAACTCTTTTCTTGCAAAAATCTTTTTTTTAACATTCCTTTCGAAATTTTTAAATTTGTATGTACTTTGTGATAAAGAACACGCCGCACAGTTCAATAAATTATATCTGGAAGCCTAATAAGCTAGTATTCTAACATTATGTCAATCGGTTTTTGTTACGCCAATTATAATGCAATTTTCTATTATTCAGTGAACAATGAAATATGGTAGCATTCTGCACAAAACATGACAACTTTTGACGATAGGACCTCCCGGCAGGCGAAAACTGCAACTCACCGTTTATAACTATTCGTGAAAACCCTTATTTCAAGAGTAATAGAGTTGATTTTTATAAAGCTATTGTTATTGGCTGTGGTTAACGATGGCGCTAAGATTATTCTCAAGTCGTGCAAAAAATTATCTTTTATTATAATACAGGAGTTTGTATTCGGTGTTTATGCATCTGACGGATGAATATTGTTAAATGTAGAAAAAGTATTTCTTTCGGTCAGAAAGATAATCTTGTTTCGCATGTATAACTTTACATAGCCTGACGAACAATTTTTTGTGACAAAGACTAAATATTGTGTGCACACCTTGCGCCGGGGGAAATCTTTTGATCGTTAGTTAATCTTGAACTTTGCCCATGAAATTGTAAAAGAAAAAAACCTGTTTCAGAGAAAAGTATTCAAACTTGAAAGTTTTAACAGATCTTTGGTTCAAATTGTGATAGAGTCAACATACAGCAAACAAATTTAAATGTCGGCATGTTGATTGAATTGCATTTATAGTGTTCGATGCGATACTACATATTACAGTAACTTCAATAATGGTTAACCTAGTTTTAGTTTAGTACGTATTTATCGGATCTGAACCAGCGACCTATGGAAGGCAACGACACTAAAACATACGGATGGACGGACTGCCCCTCGTACTCTGGGGGAGGGGGGCACCGTATCGCTTCAGCTTGCCCAGTCTGAATCTGTTGCATGCCAAGAAAACGACTCAACAACACATGACACTCATTCACCATCGCTTATTTCATCTACCCGAGTAATCTTAACACTACATAACACATCAAATAGTACACTACATATGATTAAATATTCACATACATCTCCACAAACACACTTATACTTCGTCATAGGTTACTTGGCATATGCCCGAACCTAGGCACGTGAAACCGACAGTAAAACCCCTCATACCTAACCTAACCTAACACCACGTCCGACCCGAACATCTGTGGTCACGTGAGGAGCGGATATTGGCAGCTTTTACAGCTATTGACTCACCAGTAACCAAAGGTGCACTAGTCAAACAAAATGCGAAGCGTTTAAGAAGCGGAACTGAACGGAACCAGCTCAGACTGTCCCTCGTATACTGGGGGAGGGGCACCGTATCGCTATCATCTGCCCAGCTACCAACTGTTGCAGATAATACACATGACATACAATCCGTCGTTCATAACACACCCTCAGTATCACCAACAACAGTTAGAAGTACCTCAGACGACTCACTTAGTTTATCGACACACACATACTCAAGTCAAAATTCAATTACATAACACTCCACTAACACATCATACACGTCAGTTGATGTTGCACAGGAAGCACATGCTAATTTTTCTGCGCCCATCACAGAGATCACACATTCTACGCCTACATCACAAATGATAGAAATAAACTATAGTGGAGATACACAGCACACAAGCTCACAATTACCATGAACACGCTAGCAAGAAGTGCTTTGCAGGAAATGCTTCCTGCAACCACCCTTGCTGGCAAAAGATCAACGGATGAGATGGACCGATTCCATTAACCGAGAGCTCCTCCGTTGCTATTACATAGTAACAGATATGACCGCATGGAGACCATTACTACATCAGAAATTCACTGAAAATGTGCCCGAACTATGTCATATTTCAGAACAAAGATTAGCAGACCAAAAAAGAGTTATTTACAAAAACAATAGAATATCTTCACATGAAAGGGATAAAATAAAACAAAGCATTTCACAGACACTCCTTAACAGAATTAATATTAGTAACAATAGCAATTTTGAACATGAAGTTCATATAAACTTCCAAAACGAACCAATAAAACATCCTCGAGAAATGTAAACATTTCACAAAACTATTCATTACAAGCGACCATTCTATCACAGTATGATATTTGTCAAACCACAGCAAATTGTCCAGGGATTTAAGAAACGAGTAAAACAGAAACCACACTACAAACATTAAATTTTAGGAAAATCTCAGACACATTTCACGAAATACTAGCCAAATTCTAAGGAACAGATCCAACATTGCCACCCACAACACCAAAACTACATACAAAACGCAATATTATAAAAACGGTTAACACAGTAAATGATATTATAGCCACCCATCTAAATACCATACCTTCTATAACCCTAGACGAAATTCATGAAATTATATACTGCCGAGCAATGTCTGTCACAACTATACACAGCAAACAACATAAAATAAGAAAAACAAATAATACTAATCATATTAACAATAACGATATAAATTCAATCCCAAATAATCATATTATACAAAATACACAGAAAAAAGCAGAATGGCAAAGAAGATTAGAAAATAAGATAAATAAATTAAAAATAAACCCATACAATAAATGCAGAAATGAAAAAGAAAACCTACAAAAACTACAAGCTTACAGTAAAATGCTACGACGATACACTAAAAGTTATAATAGAAAGTCAGATAATATTTTATTTAATTCTAACCAGAAACAATTTTACCGTAACCTTAACTCCGATCATATTGAAATTACACACCCTCCAAACATAAGTGATGTTCAGCTATACTGGGAAAATATTTGGTCGAATCCTGTAGATCATAATCCGCATACAGTTTGGTCAACTATTGAATTAGATGAGGTTGCTGATATAGATATCATGCCAGAGTTTATAATTGATAGTAACGATATAACTGAAGACATCAAACGAATCCACGATTGGAAAGCACCTGGTCCGGACAAAATCCAAAACTACTGGATTAAATATTTCACATCCACTCACAAATATTTAGCAAACATATTTAATCATTTAATTCACAATCCACATGATATGCCACAGTACCTCACACAAGGCGTCACTTATCTAAAACCAAAAGAAAGTGGACCCACCTCTGGCAATCCCTCTAAGTACCGACCGATCACATGTCTCCCAACATTATACAAACTACTCACATCCATTATTACACAAAAACAAACCACACATATTACACGAAATAAAATCATTTTTGAATAAAGGGTGCAGTAAAGGCTCTAGAAGCTGCAAAGAACAGGTTATTATTGATACCGAAATTCATAACCAAGTAAAGCAAAAGCACAGAAACTTGTTTTACGCATACATAGATTATCAAAAAGCATTCGACAGCGTACCACATTAATGGTTATTACACATTCTTAATATAATATAAAATATATAGCAGCTTAATTAATTTTTGAAACCATACAATGAACAACTCAATCACAAAGCTTCATCTTAAATCAAACCACACAACACTTAGCACACAATAAATTAAAATATTCGGGGTATTTTTCAGGGTCTTTCAGACTCTTTGATTTATCCAACTCTTTGATTTTGCTTACCTGTAAATCCTTTATCTAGGATCTCAAATAAAACTAATTTAGGATACAACATAAAAAGAGCAAATCAGACAAAACTAACATATATGGCGTTCTGCAACAATGTTAAATGCTTTTATCTAATAAAGAAAATTTTGAATTTGAATATTTACTTTACATGGATGATATCAAGCTTTATGCAGCCAGTAGAAAAGAACTAGACCACCTCCTTAAACTTACAGAAGAATTTAGTGTAGACATTAAAATGACATTTGGAATAGAAAAATGTAAAATTAACAGCATTATAAAAGGACAGTACCAAGAGACTCACTAACATAATCTACATTTACAGGAAGGAACAAATGATACCATGAACCACTTAGAAACATATAAATATCTTGGATACCAACAAAACTCATCAATAAACCTAAAATAAAAGTGAAATTAAAAGTACACTAAGAACTAAATATAAACAGAGACTTAACCAAATACTCAACACTCAATTGTAAGCTAGAAACAAAACCAAAGCAGTCAACACATATGCTATCCCAATTTTAACTTATTCCTTTGGAATAGTGAAGTGGTCACATACACAGCTAGAAGCCCTTATCACTCTCACACGTACATCCTGCAAAAAGCACAATATCTACCACATACATTCAGCAGTACAAAGATTTACTTTAAATAGAAAACTTGGATGACGGGTTTTAATTGGCATAAAAAATCTACACTACAAACAATTAGAAAATCTGAGAGAATATTTTCACAAAAAAGCAAATAACAACCCCTTACACAAAGAAATAGTAAGCCTTCCCACCTGCGGAACACCATTAAAACTCAATAATACCAGCTACAATCCATCACAAAAAGCACTGGCCGATGAGCAAAAGATAGGTAGCTGGTAGAGTAAAGCCCTTCATAGTCGATATCCAAATCAGTTATATCCGAACCACGCTTCTTGTACCTGGCTTTCAAAAGGTAATATTTTTGGAGAAACTGAAGGGTTTATTCTTGCAATACAAGACCAAATAATTAAGAACCGAAATTACACAAAGTATTTATTAAAAGAAAATATTGAATCTGATAAATACAGATTATGCCATCAAACTACTGAAAATATAGACCACATCACTGGAGGTTGCGGTTTTGTAGCAAACAAAGAATACACACACCGGCACGATAACGTTGCAAAACATATACATCAACTACTCGCTCTTAAACATAACCTGCTAGACGTATTTACTCCTTATTTTAAATATAAACCTAAAAATGTACTAGAAAATAATACTGCCAAACTCTACTGGGATAGAGAGATAATAACAGATCGCACAATTCTCAGCATTAGACCTGATATAACACTAACCATTAAATCGACAAAAATACCTACCTGATAGACATTGCTGTTTCACTCTCAAACAATTCACACAATTTAAAACAAAAATATATACCTCTAGCAGCTGAAATCAATCAAATGCGGCACCAAGAAACATTTCAAATCATACCAATAACAATTTCATCGACAGGACCCATCCCAAAATCCCTATATACTGCTTTAAGAATACTGCAGCTGCCAGAAACCACATACATCCCTTTACAAAAGTCTGTAATATTAGACAACTGCTCCATAGTTCGGCGTTTCCTAAACCCAAATTCTTTGCCATTACACTCTCCTGCAATCAACAGCTCACGACACACTAACAATTCTGCAGTAGGTTTATGACTTAACCAGAGTACTTGGCATAGCCCGTAATCTGTGTTTATTTTACCGACTTACTCCAGCTTCGAAGATTTCGAATAATAATAATAATAATAATAATATTTATTTATGCACACAATAAGGGTAATAATTTCATATGAAGACTCTGACTCCTAAACTAGATAAAATCTGTACCATAGGAGTCAGTGACTTCTCCCAGATTTTTACGTAGTAGTAGGTACATTAAATTTTAACAATAGGTATACGTATATCCATGTAGGTTTAAACATTAAAAATACATGTACACTTCAAGAAACACTAAAATACATTGGATAAAATTACGATGAGCATTTATTTTTATTTATTTGATAGATAATTTAATTATTCAAGACATTTAACATTTCAGATTCTACTATAAAGCAGGGCCTCCGTTTCATCGTAACTTAAAGTTAATAGCCTATCATTTATATACTTTCAACTTACATTCACGCACAGGCAGAGGATAGTAACTCCAAATCTTATTCATTTTATTATCTAAAAACCGCGACAGATAATATCATGGCGCCTAGCAAAAGTGGTGGTAAATGAAATATTGATGACCACATTAGGTTTAGTTCACCTATTGCGGTAAAGTGCAAGATCATACGGAGTTTGAGTATGTTGTTTTGTGATCAGATTGAGTACAAACAATTGTCTTTCCATAAACAATTTACATTCGCTATATAACAATTGTGTTGAGTATCTAAAGGGTTTGAATGTCATTGTTTGCAATACCGATCTTTGCGCTTTTTCAAGCTGAATCATAACTGTCTTACAGGGTCCTCCCCACACACCTACACAATAGCCTATAACATAATGAAGCAATGCATAGTACGTTGTGGGCAACACGGAAAGTTCTGCAACATGTCTCAGTTCCTTAAAGGTCCAGATAAGTTAACGTGTGCGAGCGGTATTTAGGTCTATATGGGGAGACTTAGCCAATTTATCATCCAGAAGTGCACTAAGATATTTTATGGTCGGAGATTTATTGATGTGTTAATATCAAGTTTGCACTTTAATATCTATATGAGATGGAGGAGATTTTACCGTGTGAAACTGTATGTACGATGTTTTAGAAACGTTCAATGTTAACAAATTAGACCTGAGCCATAGTGCAACACGTCGAAGCTCTCTCTCGGCAACATTCCGAACGTCAGCCTATGTAGCCCCACGTAAAATCAAAGCAGTGTCATCTCCGTAGGTAAAGATTTTTCCGTTTATGATTTCCATGTTGCAGAGTTCATTTACATAAATTAGGAAGAGACTCGGACCAAGCACACTTGGGGAACTCCAACTCAACTTTGTATTAGTATTTATATCAATTTAAGTTAAATTTTGAATTTGTCATGATTATTATTTTTAACTCTTTGGACGCGCTCTGTGAGAAAATCCTTAAAAATTTTAATGGCCACATCCCTAGTGCCAATATTTTCTTATTTGTTCACAAGAATGGGTATCGAAACAGTGTCGAAAGACTTAGCTAGGTCTAAAAAGACCCCGGCATATTTATGCTTCTCCTCCAGTGTTTTGGTCACCTAGCCTGCTAAGTTACTTACAGCATCCTCCGTACTGGGCCGGCCTAAATCCGTATTGCGAGTCTGATAGGATATTAAACCTCTGTAAGTAATTGATTAGACGGTTGTTAAGCATCTTTTCTATTCTTTTTGAAAGAGTAGTCAAAACAGAATTGGTCTGTAGTTTTCTGTCCCGGGGCCCACCCTTGTGAACGGGAGTAATAAGAGCTCTTTTAAAAGCTTTAGGAAAACAACAGTTTCTGAAACAAACCTGGAAGAGTACTGTTAGAGGTGACAAAATAAGGTTAGTTATCATTTTGAGGAATGTATCATGTATAGAGGACAAACCAGTGGCGCAACTATAAGATTTAAGATATGTGACTTTACTTCGGCTTCGTCAGATAGAAGAAGCACAAAAGAGTTCAGCGATGTTTTCCTTACTTTTGTTCTTGCGCTTAGGGGTACACTATTGTTAGAGATTTTATTTGCCAAGTGGAATGAAATGAAATTAAATATTTATTTCTCAACATTGACAATTACTTGTTTTTATTGATGTCAAATAAAACATGACACTACCACCAGTTCGAAAAAACCTTCGTGAAGAAACTGACTGGCAAGAAACTTCACGGGTATATTTTTTTCAAAATAAATTAAAGAGTCTCTTTATGTTTATACAAAGCTATTCTTATCTGCATCTGTTAGCTCGGCAAGTCTCCCTCCCCCCAAGTATCCAAACGACGAACACCCTCAAACGGCACCCGTTTACAAGTTAACGCGGATTAGTTAGTCTCTAGCAATACCAGAAAAATATTTGTTAGCTTGTTCGACTGAGTTATTGATATTACCATCGTCCTGTATGAGTTCATCTTCAGAGGTTTCTTTTGAGAGTTCCTTTGTTCGTTTTTGCGTTTTTCAAAAGAAATTCATCATATTGGAGGTAAACTTTTTTTAGCAATTGATTGCAAAAGCTTCTATAACGCGTATAGGATAGTATCAGAACTTCATTTTGAGGGTACTTATTTGACTGAAGGTGTAAATTGTCTCGATGTTATGTTAAATAGTACGTTAAAATGAGTAGCGCACGACCAGTTTGACAACTCGATACATATGTACTAACTAAAAAGTGTTAGCTAGATCTATACTTGATGGAATTTTGAATATCAAAATTTTAATACATTCTCGATGTTTAAGTTTGAAAAAACTTGTTGTAAAAGGTTTTAATATTCGCCATAATGCACCATGAAATATCCTTCTAAAAAACTTTTTTTAAATCTTATAATGTTATAAGCTTATAGCTCAGCGATTCAAAATAAATCGCCTAACATTCATTAAAAGACTGGTTTAAATAAGTACTAAGTAACTTTGACATACATTTTACATTAACTATAAATAAGTGCCTTCTTTATTTTTTTAATGTTTGATCGCTGTATATTTATATTTATATATGTACACCAAACATATTTTTTATAAGAGACATATCCCAATACTCTTAAAAGTAGCAATAGGTACAGTTTCTTGATCCACGGTTAATTTTTTACCAATAAGTTCAATTTCAAATAACTAAAAATAAAAATAATATCGGCAATTAGCTGAGTCTACTATCCGTGTGGATAATTTGCCGGGTAACCCTCGCCCGCTCTGTAAACAACCGCTGGCTTCTTACGCACGATTTTCCGCGCCACATGTGTGGGACATTTTAAGAAGACGATAAACTAACACTAAATATATGTAAGTGACGAGAATTACTGTTTAATAAAGTGCTTATTTAATATTTATTATACAGCAATCTATGCATCATAACGCGTTAAAACAGAAAGTAAATGATACTTAAAATCGTTCTGAATAACAATCTCTCGTGCGGCACTAATTATATGGTTGTAGAAGCAGAAGGCCCTCTAATGACCCTTGGTTCCCATGAACAGGATCAAGTTAGTTTCAATACACGCACAGAGCATAAGTATCGTAGATATTGGATTTAAAAATTATAAAAAGTCCGGGACCGAGCCACGCAGCCTTCATCATGGGTAGGCTGCACCCCCTAATCTGCAAGAAGAGTAAAATTACATTTAGAAATAAGCTTACACTTTACAAAACTTGCATCCGCCTCATTGTGCCATATGTCAGTGTGGCTTTCGCTCACACCAGCCAGCCAGCTCACACCAGTCGAATATCAATCACTTGCAGGTTATTCAAAATAGGTTCTTACACAAAAGCGTCGGGGCCCCGCCCTCGGTCCTCAATTTAAATCTGCATGAAGATCTTGAGCTGCCCACTATTGGCGCGTTGATGAAGTTGATGTTTAGACGCTACTTCGACAACGCTCCCCACCATCCCAACCCGCTGGTCAATAAGTCAGCTGACTACACAGCCAACCCAAACGCGCCGGTTCGTTACAGCTGTCCGCGTAACGTCTTAACAGATCCCGACGACACTATTACAACAAAGAATGTTCCAGTTACAAATAGGGCAACACGGCATTGGAATCGCCTAACCCACCGGTGGGCCAGGCTAACGCGTCGTACGTATTCCTACTGAGTTTCTTGCTGGTTCTTTGACAGTACATGACCCTTCCGAACCAGTGGTAGTTTCAATATACGACGTCCTAAGCCGAGGTCCGTGCCCTCTCGGGTGCCTTTAGGCGTATCGTATGTAGGAGTAGTTTAAGTTCCGGCTAAGCGCTCTCAGCGCTAGGCCACAAAGTCCGGTGTAAAATAAAAGGCTAATAGGGCCACAAATAAACTATATAATTATATGTGGGCGCACTACACTACCCACCAAAATTTTGAGCATATCGACCTATATTTTAATATTCATGCGCATAATGAAAGCAATCACCAACTTCTATTTATATTTATTTCGCAATCATTCTATAATAACGTTTTTCGGTATGTTTAGTCGATTGAGTTGGATATTATATACAATAGGTACTTGATGTACTTACTTCAACCAATCGCAACATAGAAAAAGATTTTAATGTTTTTTAACAACAAATCAGCTTGCGTATTTCCTATCAAACTAACGGTTTTTCGCAAAAATACCAGAAAGAATTTATGAGAAATTCCGAAATTGCAGACATTGGACTGTTCGCCAGGGTACTGCGACACATACATTGTAAACATTACTTATATTTTTGTACGCGTATAACACAGCTCTAAAAACTTTTAATTGATAAAGAAGAAACAAAGCGTGTTTCCTTCCGGCGTTTGAATTTAAACCCGGCTAATTCCAATAAATGGCGTTCGTAATTTAACTTTCTTCTGCAGTGCCTTTGTAATCAAGATAAGAAAGCCAAAAAAGGATCCCAGAAGAAACATTTTTCAATGATTTTTTTCCCGCCGTCATTCGCCTGGCAAAGATACGAACTGTAATTTATTCGCGTATATGCAATGGTTGTGTCTTTACGCCCTCGAGCCTTTTATATCGCACATTCTTGTCCTACCCGCATTCGAAAAAAGAGCACGAAGGAACTTATTCGCCCCAGGGAGGTGGTCGCGAGAGAACGTCCTTTGTCGTATGCTTCTTGTAATGTATAATACAATCATTTCTTATATTGTAATAATAGTGCCAGAAGTGATTTATATTCTCAACATGAGAATACCACGATTCAAAATAAGTTTTCTTTGCTCCACATTGAAACACTGTATTGAGCATACAAAAAGTAACGCATATCGAAATTGCATGCTGGGTAATTTGGGATATCACTTGTTTTTGACATTCCTTTTGAGGTATGCATTAAATGTAAACAAGTTTTTTCTGGTCACTGAGGGTGAAATAATGAGGGTTGCAGATGAATTTCATTTTTTTTGGAACAAAAACGAATTTACAACTGTATGGCCATCAAGCCATTAAAAAGTATTGCCGAAAACTGGCAAAAAAGATAAAAGATTTTGGAATACCTCAGCGCTAGGCAGTACTAAAAAACAAAGCGGTCATTTCGCTAAATCTTTAATGATATATTTTATTGTGATAATTATAATAATAGATCATAAAGTAGCGGCGTTCCTAAGCCACGCATGGCAGTTAGACCCGGGAATAATTTTGTATTTTTGTATTAGGTTTATTGTTACGAAAAACAAAACCATAATTGCTGTAATTAGAGTGTTTCTACGATATTAGTGCGTTTCCTTGTGATATTTATAGCTATCATATCAACTTTTATAAAATAATACATCTAGTATTATCGATCAGGAAGAACATGAAAAGCGTTGAACCAGGTATCATTGCATGCATCTTGGTTGATTCAATACAGCCCTTGAATAAAAATTAAATAAAATATTATTTTCATCAAAAAATTTCATTCAGATTTAGGTATCTTATCAATTTTGGGCATGTAAAAATGGTTTAGGGTAACGTAAACTGCATACCTACGCGCAAACATATAAAAAAAGCAACCTATTACAATTTGTTCAAATGATTAAGACCAGCGCAGGTGTTCAAAATTATTGAACCACTGTATCACTGGAAATATTGTTGTAACCTTTGCCTTTTATATTAAAATATATTTAAATTTTTGTATTATATATTGTTTGATCATTATTTAAACAAAATATTTAAAAAAAAGCATTTTATTTGTTATAAATGATCTTCCAGGTCACCCGAAAAGAAATACAATATATGGCTCAAGTTTTTCGAAATGTTACTTTTCTGATGACCGATGAAGTGTTAAAAAAATATAAGAAATTATTTAAAAAAATGTTTATAAATTGCCAGATTAATTATTGTTCTATGGAAAATCTCCCAAAACTAGTCGTGTTAGATTCCAAAAGCGTACTTCGTGACACTATCATTATGTTCGACACCTAATCATAGATTGATCGGCGTAACACTCATGGACCAAATCGGTCTGTACAACTGCGCGCACGCATAAAAATCATTAATTTACGCGTACTTCCGGCATACACTTATGTTTAGCTATGTTTTGGTTTGGTTGGTGCTTTGATGAAAATAAAATGTGTTCATAGGACAACTGGAGTTACCTTCAAGTTAGTACGGTCACGCTTAGATCCGAATAAAGATGCCAGCGCCAAAATACTGGTAGTAAGTGCATTTTTTTGTTATGTGTTTGTTATTAGTATGTATAATTTATTTGTTAGCTTTTTCATGAATTATTACTACTTCCTTAATCTTAAAATAATACCATTAAATAACTTGTCATAGCAAGAAAAAACAAGACCAACAATAACAATAAATACTTTATCCAAATTTTAAATATCCTTTTGGTAAAACGAGTGATTTATAAACACAAGTTTAGAACCCCCTTCTGATACGGGACAAAGCATGCTTAGCTGTTAAATAGCAGATTTTTCTTAAAAAGGCTAAGAACGCTCTCGACTTATTTAGAAAAAAGAAGAAAAAAGACCGCATCAAAATCTGTCAATACGATGGGTAGATACGATGCTATAGACAAACAGGTACCTACGCATATACATACGCCAATCTTATAACACCCTTCTTTTTGCATCGGGCGTCAAAAACTGAAGTAAAATAAGCATAGCTTTGTACGTTTTAGTTTCACCATTAATTCTCTCCTTGATGTACTATGTTCTAGTTAGCGAAGAACAGCAAACAATGCCTTCGGCCAACTTTGACATGCTAAACTAATTGACGGCCAATGATTGCTGTTAGCACTGAACTACCAAATTTGGATCGCAGTGAGTCAAAAACGACAAACAAAGACCATTAATTATTGAACTCTCCCGTTTTGAAAAAATTAAATAAAACTATTACAATACAAAAGTTGCCATATACAATACAGCCTATGCCCGATCATTTTGGTAGAAATAGAGGTTCTAATTACCATGTAACCGTGATGTACAGTGTAACTGTTTTTGACGAAATGTTTTGCTTATTTCTAAGCCAGGTTTCAATTCTAGTCATAAATTAAACGAGCCTCATAACTTGTTCAGCGATCTTTAGAACAATGCACCTTTATATGCAGTACAACAATATTGTTATTTGTTTAATACTAATATTTAATAAGTATTATTAAGCGGTGGTTGCTGACTGTACGGCTGAAGTGACAGTTGGCAATATATAATTCAGTATGGCCGCCTCCCTCGTTAGCGCGCGAGAGTTCCAAGTTCGAATTTTAAATTCATTCGAGTCATTTGCCGTTACCGCTCGAGATGGCGCTGCTCGGGACACATGACGTCATTACTCACTTCGCACTGCAAATAATATCTTTTTGATACTTTAAGATTTTGATATATACTGAAATTTTTATTGAAAAATTCAAGACAAATTAATATATGAATCCATTTTTGAATTACATTCATTTAGAGTTGACAAAGAAGTGTAGTTGGCTCAGAATGGAATGTAGGAATAGGGTAGGGTAAGTCGTCACAATTCTAATATCTTAAGCACCAGACCTGTCAAAATAACGTTTCAAGTGATGTGGCACTTTACGCTAAACTTGTCGAAAAAATTGTCCAAATTACAAAGTTAAACTGCAAACATCTTTCCACATAGAATTAGATTACGATTTTATAAAGAAAAAAAATACAGATAAAGTATCAAAACCAGTTATGCTATTAAATTGCAGTTCATTGGCGAACTGTCGCGAGCGTTCGGCGACATGACGAATGGTGTTCGCTTCCTTTAAAGTTTGCCCCTGACAAATTAAAATCTGCCTTGTAACGCACCGCTAATGGCATTGTTTATGGAAGTGTATTACAAGAGTTACGGATTAGTACCCTTGTCTTTTTCGAATGGGATAAATTAAAAATAAAATAATGTTTGCGCGGGAAAGTGCCAGTGACTGGGAATTTTCTCGCTTCCGTCGAATGAATGATTTGTTTCTGTGGATCTAAATGGAGCTTGAAATTTGTCTTAATTTGTTTTTCTTTGAACTAGTGTATGTTTGATAAATAAACTAATTTAATTATAAGTTAAGTATGTTTATCCGTTTAATCTACATTTACTAGACATCATTTGATAGCTACTTTTGTGTGTTCTTAGTAGACATATGCACGAAAGAATATCTAAAACCATACAAATATCACACCCTTCGGAGTAGTGTTCTAATTAAATCTCTGGTTCATAGTTAGTTTACCAAGAACAAATTGGCAGCAAATCTAAATTTCGCTCGCAGCGGGAAGCGGAATGTTCCATTAGCTTTCAGTAGGTAATGTCCTGTAACCAGACGGACAGACAAATTAAGCAGTCAAGTTAAGATTGGATTATAGAAGTTGGTGTTTAACAATTATTTGAGTACCTATGGTATGAATTTGCACTGTTTTGGAGTAGCTAAAGGATTGTTTTATTGTTTTTCACTACGTTTAGTCAGGTTAAAACTTCGATAACGCTCATGCCATAGACGCATTCAATGAGGTACACTGTTTTCGTGTGTGTTATAAATTCAAAATCCTTGCTAAACTCAGACAAATCAACAACAGTTGTTTTGCTTAAGATCCATGATGCCACAGACATCCAGATACGGACGTAATCTTATAGCAACCCTCTTGTTACGCCCAGGGCCCAGTTATAAGGTTGGTAATGTTAATTACTGGAATTGGTACAAAGGTTGTTTTTTGTAAAACACGTTTAACGCAGCAACAGTTTCTCCTTACGGCAACCCTATCAGTAAATGAAAAAATGTAAAGGGATTTTATAAAAGTATGTAAGTGAAAAAGGTATTCTACCCTTCAAATAATATAAATAAAAGACGAATAAAAAGGGTATAAAGTGGAGGAGAAAGAGCACAAGATAGTATTGTATGCAAATGATGGTACTTGTGTAAAGTGATCGTAAGTTCGCCGGTCATTCGGTACTGAATAAAGTAAAAGGTACTTTGTAAAGGTAAACAGTTTTGTTTTAGTGGGTTAGAGTAATTTTATTTCGTAGGCGGGGCCTCTTCTGACAAGTTATTTAAAACACTAAGTCAAACCAACCGACAGTACGGAAAGTTACAAGAACTTGTGTTCGCAGTAACTGTGCAATTTTAGAATTTGGGTGCGGCTTCGTATGTAAATGTACAACATGTAGATGGGTATAATACACATTAATGTAGAGACAGACCTACAGTGCAAGAATCAAAGTAATTTCCGCCATGGTTAATTATTCAATATGTAATTTTTCTTGTAGTATTTAGTGTAGATACAAACAGACTTTACTGATAGTTTTTATTAGATTATATATCGAATAAAAGTTAAAGAAGAAACCTGACAGAAAGATCGACCTCCCAGGTACAAGTGAATTATAATATAATCTGAGATCATTGCTCAGTTTGATTCCTAGCCGGTGTCACTATTTTACAGCTTTTTCGAATAACATATTCTCAATAACCTTACAAATATTCAATGTTTTCGTTGGCCAATTAATTTAGTAACAGCAAATTTAGCCAATTTACCGTAGCCCGCGTTTCCGTACTGTACGTAGGTTTAACAAAACGAGCAAGAAACTCAGTTTACAACAGGTTCGGGATTTCATAGTTTGTTAAGTCCTAGCCTGAAAAGTTTCAAATGCACCTGTTAACTAACATAAGTGAAGCACATTAACGACCGAATGGTATCGATACTTTGGCATCGGATAATACCTATGTTATATGGATCTACGGGTCATTCGATAGTTGGAGCGTTGTCGTTTGTCTAAACTTTACCTAAACCACTGCAGTTTTGGCGCTGACTTTTCGCTCTGATGGTCCCGGAGTCCGGTGACTACCAAATGTACCACCATTAACGACATGATACCAGCCCTTGACGCGGATGCCCATGCAGCCATACAGTCACGGCTATGAATGAATCTTTCTGAAAGAAACAAGTATTCAAAATTGTAGTAGGTATTTTTGTCAACTGTGTATGATGTTTTTTAGTAGTTTACTATTTCCTGGCGAAAAAAGACAGAATCCTTGACCAGCGTCTTTTACTTCTAAAATCTTTGTTGGTGCTAGTTTTTCTTCGTTACTTTGTTCACTTAGGAATGTGTAGGTAAAATAAAGGATATATTATTTTTGTATGTAGTTTAATAATAAGAAAAAGCTATTTAAACTATACCAGAAATATTTCTGAATCTCATTTAAATGTGCTAGAGTATGTACTGTGCTGCAGCATACATTGTTATTCAGACACCAAACTTCAGAAGTTAGAAAGGTCACAAAGTACAAGTACAAACATGTTTTATAAGTGCCTTTCTTTTTTAAGTAGGTACAATTGCAGAAGTTAAACAATCTGAAAACATAAAAATTCTTTTATTGATGGTACCTAAGCTTCGATAAAATTGCACAAAAGTCTAAGACTGAGGAACATCCCTTCAGGAAATATGAATCTCTTCTAAACTTTATCGAATTCGTTGCTCTTTGTTTTGCTCACAGGTCTTCCAACTTTGTCTACGTTAACCTGTATTCAAGGAAGGTAAGTTGTAAAAATGTGTTTTATAAATAATTAATTAGGTACCTTTACTTTGAAGAACAGCCACGAGGTATCTTACTTGACGTGACGTGAAACTATATCTTTTTTCATTCAATGATATATAATAAACATCGTGAAATAATGTAAACCATCTAGGTAGTTATTTTGTAGTGAAATATCTACCAAACTGAGATAAGGCTCCCCATTTAGAAAAATCTGATTATTTTCTCGGTAAAATAATAAATGCTTTAACAAGTATTTTAATTCTTACTGTGACATAAAAATCGTTTGGAACATGACTAAGGAATCTGTTTATGTAAGGAATCGAATTTAATTAATTAAAACTATATCTATGTATAGTTACTAAGTAACAAATAGGTTTTAAATCATTTATCAACAGTTTTACCTTAGCTAGGCTGTGAAACTTTCATAGGGCACGCTCTGTACCCGATATAGGCTGGTAAACCCATGAAAAACTATGCTTTATTTTCCAATACAGGAATTACTGTATTAATTTTATTGATATGAGAACTTTATTTTTGAGAATTAATCAGTTAACCTAGGTAATATAAAAATAAAATAAATTTAGATTTTGTTCAACAAGTTATGATTGTATTAAATCGAGTAGGAATCGAACCCCGTACAAGCGCTTCGACTAATTGCAATCAGTCATTTGTCACCTCCCGGCTGGTGGCTACAAGGGTCGTACTCTCTCAATCAATATTTTCGCGCAAGCCCTGTGAGACACTTTGCGATCATCCGTTATCCGACTAGCTTACAAAAGTTAAATAACAAATGAAAAATAAACAGAAAAAGCTCAATATCTAACCTTTAAAAAATCCCGTATCGTTAACAGTAGGTATTAACTAACCAATCAAAAGGAAAATTGTTGAAAGACATAGCTTGGAAAACCCAAAAAACAATTGACTACCATTTGCAGCTCAGATTCTCAAAAATGGAATGCCTATTCAGTATTTAAATTGTTTGGATATTTTATTCAAAACAAATTGATCATGAGTGACATGAGAACTCTACATATCTCGTGTCTTCTTGATGTTTTGATATTTAAATTTTATTCAAAATGCTCAATTCAGAAATTCCTTTCATACTATAGAGATTTTATTTGTCGATTAAGGCCACGATTATAGTTTTGTAGGTACACACTGGGTTAATGTGTTACACAATAAGTGGGAATGGGCGCGGCCTGACCAATCATGAAATGTCACGCTCAGAGACACAGTGACACTTTCCACCAATAGCAGCCGGAGCGCGTTTGTGGCGGTGACATTTCTACCCAATCAGATGTAACCGCCCACACGACCACTTTGTATGTGAAAAGTTTAAAGAAATTTATGTACGTAGACGGACATTGAAAATTTAACAAAAGCAGGCCTATGTCTCAACTACTTTATGAGTCTTCAGTTTTTAATAATTTAAAATAAAGTATGACTGTAAGTAGCCAACATCGCATGTTTATAATAAATGCCTTATTTTATCAGAAATTGGGTTGCGTGGAATACATTTTTATAACCTACAGGCGTTTCTCATTTTTGGTGTTTTCATTAATTTTTAGCTACCTACACGGTTGCATGCATTTAAATTCGAAGCGTGCCTTTTGAAAGTTGAATGTCAGTGGAACTTTTTTTAGGCACGAGCTTCTGTCGAAATCATCTTTAACAATAAAAGAAAAACTATCACAGGTTAAATTAACTTTAAATAATTGGATAAAAGGTTGCTGTTATTTGAGATTAGTAACTACGTTGCTATTTGCTTCCGGTTTAAAGATATTTCGTTGGTTTAAATTTTAGTTTTCTTTATTTTAAATGCATCATTCTTCAGAGTTAATTTTATCATAAAAGGTCATGATCTAGGTATTCTATATTCTGATAATGCAATTATATTGAAATGTATAATGTTTAATAAGACCATCAAGAAGTGATAACATAGTACGTTAAGTAATTGTTACCCCAGATACCTAAGTACCTAAATAACAAAATCTACTTTATCAACATAGCTTTAAAAATTGGTTAATCAAAATTGCTCTGTGACACCTACCCACAATCTGGAGTAATTTTATAAACCTTTGAATAATAAATCAGTAGCATGGAAGGAATTCCTGAATTGTGCATTTTGAATAAAATCTATATATCGAAGGGTTAATAAGACACGAGATCAAGTTCTCATGTCACTCAAAACGAAATTGCTTTTGGATTAAATAAGCATAAAAATTCAAACAATTTGAATACATACTATAATATATTTAAATACCAACGCATAGACGACACAAACGTTTGTGTCTTACCTAGCCTGCAGTAGGTACTCGACCCACTTGAGAATGTAAGCTGTTTTTGAGAATTCTGTTTCTCCAATCGTAAGTTTCATTTTGAAATTGTCTTTAACTTTCCCTGTAACTCCGTACGCTGTTCCTTCCATTCAACCACCGTTTTTGTTTAAGGTTATTATGACAATAACAACTCGAAAATGAGAGTATAATTTTTTTTGTTAAAAAAATAATAATAGCGTAGCTATTGTTTAAATAAAAAGCGGGTAAGGCACGCGAGGCCGGTGGCGGGCCAGGCCGCGGGCTCTCCAAACGCCAATAATCGAAAAACTTTGAATTTTTGGAAGCATCGCCGCGGGCGCACTTAACGCCATATTGCACGCGATATTTTATAGGAATAAAAAATATGACTGAAATAAAAAATGGGGTTTTCATAGAACTAGGCATTGTTATGCCTGACCTACGTACCTACTAATTTACCTGCATTATTGGATTTTATTTTAGAGTTCTTAGGTAAGTGGAACATGTTAAGGATTTTGTAAATTTATTCCAAGCTTATTTCTTTCTATTGATGAAGGAAATCATTATGTTTAATAGCTAATCACTTAAAAAACAAAGCTGAATTTGGATACTGGACATTGGTATTTTTCAGGACCTATAGATACCTACTAGAAACTAAAGAAAACTCTTCTCGTTTTGTTAATAGGAACTTACTATTGATTTACAATATATTATTTACAAAATTTCTGGCATTTCAGACCGTATTAATAAAATCATGTAAAGCCCAATTTGAATATAACAAAAATCACTTTTCACGGACAACAAAACCGTGTGAAATATTTAATAATATTAACATTTTCAATGTTTCATTCACAAACTCGTTACATTCATTTTATGGCATGATCGATTCTCGAGTCCCTAAATTCCGAATAAAACCGATATTCATATTTAACAACAAAGGTTCAGTTTGGATTCACGTTTTAAGAGTTTGGTTACAACGCTATGTATTAACAGCCAGTATACAGTCTTCCTTACCTTTTTCCAGGAACGTTTTCATTTGATGCCTTCATTTGACTAAGTTCATATGAGAGGGTTAATCTGTGTTTCGTAATAACGTCTACAGTGGAAACAATATTGAAAGCCGAGTAGATGAACAAAGATGTTTCTTTTCGAGCCATGGTTGTTGATATTTATATATTCAAGTTTATTCTGGGGGACTCCAGTTCCCTGTATGGTCATCCTTTAAGTGTAACCACCGTGGGGCCTAACAACCCCACCGATTTTAACCATTGATTCTAAAGACTAATTGGAGTAAATAAACATGTAGTCCAATAACGCATAATTTCGAGATACACCTACAGTATTAGTGTAATCCCATGTCACATACACATCGCATGATCTCGGAGTGATTCGTGAAGGGTCTCTTTCGCTTAATCAGTCTCTTAAATAAAGATCTGTTCACAAGGAAGTGCTACTTATTTTGTTTTAAAAATAATTTAGATTAAGACAGAATTTGACATCGGTAGGTGATTAAAGTCTGTCGTGTTATTAGGGCCCAACGTATATAACGTACCTATATCTAGGTATAAGAAATATAGAAATTTAAAAAAAGACCTACCTACCTACTGACTTTCCTGTTTTAAGGTACGCTTCAAAGTGAGTAAAAATTTTAGCTATCGCGGAAGAAAAATATTTTCTCGGTCTTTGTTGATATGTTCATATAACATGAAAATAAAGGGTAGCTTGAATTATAAAACTATTAATATTAAATATGCTCTAAGGGCCGGCCATTGTTAAATATAATTAGAACGACTTTGCCTTCCATTGTTGGATTACCTTCATCAAGCGCCAACAGCTACAAAGTAGCTACTTTGTACTAAACTTAAAATAGCAGAAAAGTAACTAATATTTATTAACATTTATAAATCAGCGTCTAAAGTCGCCTCTTGTCAGCAATTTGTTTTCAAAAGAGAACACTTGTATTTCTCAAAAAGAACAAATGTTCTATGTTTCCAAAGTATAGTCACGCGAACACTTTGAGACAAGGGCACTATGAACCTTTTTAAATTATTACCGACTTTATTTTTAATGATATAAACTGCAACAGTGAGTAAAATTTTTGGTTGCGATTTATATCAGTTCTACGAATTTTATTTTGTTTTATCAAACGTGGAGTGAGTAGGTTTCTATTGGACCGGCGAGTCATATCCTCGTCTCCATCTTCACTTTCCATCAGGTGAGAAGGCAGACCAACGCCCGCCAATAATAATGAAAAAAGGATTCTTTTTAATAAATTCTTTAGTGTAATAAAACTAACGATATTTATTTTGAAAATTGCATAGTAAGTAAAACAGAGCGACAACCGAGTTGCATAATGCCTCAAACATCGGAGGACCCAGGTTCGAGTCCTGGTCGGGGCATTCATTTGTGTGATGAATATAGATGTTTGTTCTCGGGTCATGGTTGTTTGTATTTATATATGTATGTTTAGTTTGGGTTCCACCCTAGTTCGATGTGTGGTACCCCCCAGTTCCATCCATAACACAAGCTCTGCTAACTTTGGGGCCATACAGCTGAAGTGTTTGCATGGGGATTTATTATTTTAAAATTAAAAACAGATTACTGTTCACTCAAATATTAATATTTATCTCTTATTTCATATATATTCGCTTCGAGTCTTTTATTATTTGCTCCAAGTGTGTCCACGAACTTATCTGTTCCCAATTTGCATTTGAAAAGTTTGGAATGAGGCTGTCTAGATGTTTTTATTGCACTAAATGAGTGTTGCTGCTTCTTAGGTAGCCATCTTGGATATCGTTATTATGAAAAGTTTTAGATGATACCTAATTTAGTCCCTTCGTCCCTTTCTCTGTCCGTCTGTTACCTAGTTACTAAATTTTATGAATTAAGCTAACTGTTTGGAAGTTTGAATTAAGTATTTAACAAATTATTTATATATCATTAAATTAGGTCGACCCAGACTCTATTTAAAAAAAAAAATTTAGTTGGGCCGTTAAAAAGATATAATTATCACCATAATAAAGTATCTTCCTCTAAAAACTGCCACCAAAATGTCATGTAAAAGTCACGACAGCGCAATCAATAATTACACTTCACCGAAACAATAACATACGATAATTGAAAGATTAAAAATTCACTAAATTAAAGTCACGCGATGTCATGCTGCGAACGTGACAACAAAATGTCGCGCGCGACGCGGGGTGACAGCTCAAATGTCAAGTGTTACCTACATGACAGCTGCGGGTAGAATTGAAATCTATTAGATCTTTTTTCAACTAGTTAGAGGGGTTGCTAATAATTTAATTTAGGTGGTTTTTGATTATTCGGTTTGAAGTATTATTTACTGCTGGTTGCAACATTAACATACATTGTAAATTAACCGTAACTGGCGTAGATTACTCTGCAATCAGCCATAAAACTTAGAAAGCAATTCTGATTTTAACATTAGGTTATGAGGTAATTGCAATATTTATAAAGTAAAATTACAAAGATGAACGATTCGTAACTTTTATCGAAACCTGAGAAATCAACTGCATTTGTTCTGGCAAAGAAAGAAGCTCCGGGGGCACAGTGAAATGTAGAGCAATAATTAATGAGATAATATATTGAGAATTTTAATTTGGAAGGTGCATCAGTCCTCTGATTTCACTGGCTCATTGATTAGTCAGACATCGCTCACGGCCGCCTTACAATACGGCCGGTGCCTGCTTCCATGTCAGTATCGACCCTGACATGTCCCTGCATGACATTAGCGTGCTTCATTCAAAATTCCAGGATTAAGCGATGAATGAATGACCAGCAGGTAAATCCGATCCTCGTTTGCCAATATTATACAAGGCACTAGCTCTAAATGGCAGTTATTTAGTAAATATAATATTGGATAAACATGTATTGACCTATAAATTTTTGTTACTAATCTCACAAGATTATCACTATGAAGTAAAGTAGATAGTTTTTTATACAATTCGACAGGAACCCTTTGTTTACATCGCAATATTTTGATTATGATCTCAGTTTATAACCCATAAATCTATGTCATCAAACTACTGATTATTAAGTTTGTCTAAAGTCAGAAATTACACAAATTTTCTGTTTTCTTTTTAAATTAGTAATAATAAACACAACTACGTAATAATAATCTCCATGCTTGTGTGAGGTATGTATACCACAATCCATTTTACTACGCTTTTATAACAGGACTCGAATAAAAAATATCCCCAGACAAACACACCAACTAAATGGCCCCAAAGTAAGCAGACCTTGTGTAATAGATGACTGACCACTTGTATATGAAAACCTAATTTTAAAGATCCTAGAGAAATCAAATTCGAGTTGGTAAAAGTTTGGGATACGTCTGTTATGTTCATATTTTAACCATCTGTCCCGTGGTTTTCCACTTGAGGGTTAAATATAACAGTTCGGTCTGGACGTGTTCCATTGGGCGCATTTAGATTTGTAACGGGCTTACAAGACAGCTCCAATGTGATTCGTGCCACGGCGATAAAGAGGAGCTGTACCACCGACTCACGGTTTGTGTCCAGAATGAAACTGAGTTTAGAACTGTCACTAGATACCAAATGTCGCAAACCTGAATTATTGTTGTTAATTCATTATGTTTATTTGGCTTTAAATGCAATAATAGTGACAGAGGTTTGGATTTTCTGATTTGTTCATTTAAAAGCCAAAATTTTATTTAGTTATTCTCATTTTATATTTTCCTGTCTCGTTTACACTCGAGTTAACCAAATTAGTGTTTGGCGTAGTAAAGATTGGAAAAAAGAAACAACTATCCTTCCCAGGTATTAAGTTCACACCTCACAGCTGTATTTACCTCACATGAATCGAAACCATAACTCGTGATAATTATGTTAAGACGAAATCTATAGACTGGGATAATATAATAAGTAACTGCAATAGCAATGAATGGTATAGTTCTTGCAACTCACGAAGGCGAGCGTTCTTTACTTGTGGTAAACACGTATCTGTAAACGTGTCAAAGTGTGCGTGACAGCTTGTCGAGCATGGTTGGCATACAAAAATAAAGAGAAATGTTTATGAAATTTACTGTAGGTATATATTATGGTCATTAAGAGTTTGACAAATTATCACTCACAAAAGAAATTCAAAGCATATAATTAAATTAAAATTCCTCTTTATTACGTATGTACAATAATTTAATCTTCTTCGCATAAACTGTCACTGTCACTTTCAAACTCTTCCGTATCGCTGTCACTTGATTCACCTACAGTAATCACAAACTCAAAGTCGTAATTAAAATACTTCATGTATTCCCTTTCAATTTTTTCTACATGCTACCACGGGTTGCTATCGATACTGGTCAAATCCTTAAAATATTAATCTTTGTACCTCAGTCATGCTTTGTCCGATGTTTTTCGAGGCATATTGTTTTTTAAAATGCCCCAGATGTTTTCTATAGCATTCAGCTCAGGGTTATAAGGTAGCAGTCGCAATATTTTAAAAACCTTGCTTCTTATTATCTCATCGATTTTAAATGTAACGAAACGGTCCCTATTCTTCTTAATTAAATCATATAATTCTATATTGCGCCCCCGGTCATCAAATGGAATACTGTTGTCCGTCAGCCACTTCTGCATTTCGCGATTTCGTGAATTCGAGGTAGGTATTTTGCTGCTCCGGGTATAGTGATAGGATGCGTTATCCATCACAATAACTGACTTCTCCGGCAAATTCGGTAAAAGTTTCTCATTGAGCCACTTGCCATTATTGTCAAAATTCATATTTGAATTATTAATCTCCAGTAGTGGAAGCCGCTTTATATACTAATTCGGCATCTGTAATAAAGCGATTACTGCCATCAGCATGCCGTATAATAAAGCGGCTGCCAGTACTCAATTTCTTCGAAAACGATATATCTTTTTTTATTGTAGCTTTTTGTTTCAAAGACCAGGTATTTTGACGAACGTGAGAAGTTAATTCGTATTTCTCATCTGTGTATATAATCGGACGGCCTTCCGAACGGTACAGATGTTCTTTTTTCAAATAATTAAATCGCCATAATTGTATTTCGTGCCCTTGTTGTAACGACCGGCGGTTGTTACCAATTTTTTTTTCCATTTGTTATCCATATCTATTAAGCAAAGCACGTAAAGTGTTCAAGCATCCATCAAAACCAATTTTTGCTTTCAAAACTGTCTGAAATTTTGCCAAAGTTGGTAATTTCTTTGTGTTTCTATATGAAAATTTTGAATTGGTACCGAATAATCTGACTGTTCATATTATCTTAAATATATTTTCTATCTGTTAACCGACGTTTTTTCATGGGTGAAATAAATGCGGCGAAAGATGATGGCAACTCCTTTTCTCCTTTCAATATTCTAGTGACGGTGCGCTGAGAGACCCCTGTCACGGCGGCGGTACGTTTAAGAATATTAGCCAAAAGACTCAAATCACAGCTGTTACTGTTATTCGCTTTCAGTAAGTTATGTTCTTCTTGTAGAAAGTGATAGACTTTGGCGATAATTGCTCGACCCCTACAAACAATACGTAAGATACAATAAATACAATATTCATGATTTAAGTAAATTACTTTTTTTATTAATTTCAGTAGGTAAACTACAAAAACATAAAATAAAAAAATTACCTCACTATGAATAACTTTACGCTTTCTTCGAATATCTGACATGCTGAACGTATTTAGTTTCAATTAGCGTCGCAGAGACAATGACACAAGTGACCTGAGCGACAGCTCGCTCGCGACTGATTGCTCCGTCAGACATGCACACTAACGCATTGTACATGTGCACCTCAAACTACATGTGAATCCCGCTCGCCTTCGTGAATTGCAAGAACTATACATATAGTTGTACCTATATTTTTTAGTTTTCTGGAATTTAGGATCTAAACAGTATCTTTTGATGTAAATAATTCGGTTCAAGTTTCAAGACATGCTAAGTCCTCGTAATTAAATTAAATTAAATATTATTCCTTTTTCTCTCAAACTTTATTTTTTACTAAATCACTTTCACTCTTCAAATGGTATGAATAAATGAAACATAAACAAAATATTTTTCCAAATTTTTTATTCATTATTGTTTGGCAAAAGGAAGAATTTACATGCTTCATTTTAATTAATCAACTATAATACCTTAATATAATTTTCACTACAATTAAGTTTAAATACTTTTTGGTTCTATACATTCTAACATTACTATACTTATCAACTCACAGCTAAATTTCCATTTGAAGGTTTTATTTCAGATAGACGAGAATCATTTATGGCAGTTTTAATGACATGATAGCTTACAAAATGATATATTACAAATTTAGCACCAAATTAGCGTAACAAAATCAATAGAATACCAATATTTTATAAGTCGTTATAATAATTTTAGATGTTTTAAGACAAATTTGTTTGACAACTTAAAGTATGTAAATATTTTAAATGATAGAGTGCATATTATAATAATTTACACATTTTTATTGCACATTTATTATTGAATGGAATGTAATCATTATTTACAAAATAAATTTAATCTACTACTGGATATGAATAAAAAATGACTAATTTTATACAAGATGAATGACAGACAACATTTAAGATAAGCACTATTTACATGTGTAATAATAATACACAATTTTTACAAAGCTTAATACTAAGTTACAGAGGTACATGTCATGACAATCATTAGATGAGAATTATAAGTACTGCTAGTGCATTAAATATAACTACTGTATTCTAAAAACATCACAAATGCATATTAGGTGAGTAAGCATAACTAAAACTAACTTTAGTTTGCAGCAGGTCACGACGGGTTCAGAATCAGTCTGCCGGAGAGTCTACGCGAGCTAAGGTGAGCGTCGTAGTGCATATTTCTTTTTGTTCTGGAGAAAAATGCAGCATTACATCCATTCATTGTGCAGCGATGTAACTGTTGAACGTGCACGTTCTCGCAGTGCAATTTGAGACTAGATAAGTCTTTAAAATTTTCTTTGCAGCCTCTGCACGGATAGCTGCCATCTTTATTTTGTCGCGGTGCTTCTTCCTCGACGCTGTAACTTAGCTTGTTTGTGAAATTTGGAGGAAAACTTGGATCTTGACACCCAAATGCACTTAGATTCGGTGGCAGAAACCCTAACGGTAACGGAGCAAAGTTAGGAAGCATACCAAAAGGGGTAAAAAGGAATGGTTGTTGAGTGAATATATCACGATTATTAAAGTATGCTTCTGGTAATTGCAGTTGAGAGTAAGGAGAACCGAATGGTATTCTTTGAGTGATGTTGTTTAGCTTTTCCGTTTCTTTTGCTTGATAATATTTGTGAGAATCTATGTATGGCACGGCCTTGTTGTCCTCGCTGTGTTTTGCTAATAATTCAATTTGGTCTTTTACTTTTTCTATAAAGCGTAAAGTAGATTCGTTTCTTGTTAAATGATCCAACGATAATAGTTTTCTGTGAAGACTTACATTGGAGCTATGATGGTCACGGTTGTGTTTTGAAGGAAAAGCAAATGCACAACCTGCTATGTTGCATTTGTACATGAGTTTTAAATGAGCGTTTTGATAATGATTCTTAAATAAAAATATATTTTGAAACACTCTTCCACAAACAATACATTTTCCGGGATCTTTAGGGTCTGTGGGAACATCACTGGTTGTTATAAAAATTCCTGAGTCGAAATGACCAAATAACTGACCTTGGGATTCGTCGATAACACAGTCGTAGCTTGAGACAGACGACGCCGGGGATCGGTCGTTGTACTCTGCCGAATCATTCATTGCTAAATTGAATGTCCCCAAGGGTTGTTCATCAACTTTTTTTGGTACAACAGGGAAATCACCGCGTGATAACTTTTCTAGACGTTTCAGCGAATTTTCCGATGAAAACTGATTTTCGTTTGTCTCATAAGAAATTGGTTTTTTAACCTCAACTGGTTCTTCTTTGATGCGTAGATCCTGGATGTGGTTTGACATGTCTCTTGGTTCTTCCTTAACGTTTGGAAATTCACGCTTAACTTTAGTTTCATCAATTTTTTGAGGTGGTTCTAACTGAAGGTCATTTTTGGATACTTCTAATTTAATTCTTTTTATTTGTAATGAATCATCTTCGGTTTCAGTTTCGTTTTCATTATTTGTCATCGAGTTTACTTTATTCTCAGAATCACACATATTTTGCAGTCTAATTGGATTGAAATTTTTACGTTTTCTCTTTATGATGTCATGGATTGCGTTTTCTTCTTTATTAGATTCTGTATTCTCATTATTGTCACTTACGCTTCTCTGATCGTAGTCTGGTTCAGAATTGACAGAACCGGTAGATTTATTTATATCGGTGTAATACTCATTAATCTCTGCATGATCATCATCATCGTCGTCGTCACCTGCTACTACTACGATGCCGTCATCTTCATCAGATTCGCCTTGGCCATCTCGGTTTTTGTTTTCATCTAAATCATTTTCTTTTCTCAGCGGTTGATTTAGATCTAGATGAGAAAAGTTGATGGCAGCATTCGATTTATACTCAGGTAGACCAAATTGCCTCAGGCTGTGTGATGGGTTAAGTAGAGGATACGAACTGAAAGGGTTAATTGGACTCATAACGGGAGGAAGCCCTAATCCACCAGTGTGCGGTGGTATCATAACAGGATGTGCCTGTGCGCTTCTACCATCATGGGGAGAAATTTTACGCCTCAAATGAGGGGAATGCAGCTTAGGATTTGGGTTAGCACTGTGTCGATTTCTTGACCTCCTAGAACTAAACATCATGTTACAACCCTCTACTGTACACTTATGCATTTCACGAAGGTGAACCGCAGAAAAATGAATCTTCAGAGCTCCTTTGTCACAAAATGTTTTTAAACAAACATTGCATTGTACTCTTTTCTTTCCGGTAGTTGGATTTATAAAATGTGTGCCTAAATTAAGAGGCATCTGTGTTACCCCCCACTGACGTTTTGGAGGGCTCATGCATTTATTCATTAGTGCATTTCTTGGATTTTGTTGAGCTTCTAAGAAAGCGTCTTTGCTTAAGTTTAAAACATTTTCTGTATTGGTTGAACTACTATCACTAATGCGTCCTTTGTTCATATTGGGTGAATGTTTGCTTTCGGATGAATCTACAGATTTTGAAGACATTTGAGGGAGAAGAGCTTGTAAAGATGCTAATCCCATAGGATTTTGACTCAATGCTGCAACCATTGCCGCGGGGTGATTGAAAGATGTTGACATTGACATCGGAGGCATTGGTAAATTTGTAGGCAGCTGAAAATTGAAAAAATGACTTCTCATTAATTCGATAGCTGTTTTATCTGTGAGGTGAGACTTTTGATTTGATTTGGTAGGGTTTTGTTGCTGTTTGGTTTTTCGGTAGTCAAAAGGTTGCATATTTTGCAAGTGACTTAATGGTGACGAGTTAATAGGACTTGATGCAGAAAGAGGACTCGAAGAAGAAAGTCGTGCACTATGGTTTGGAGATGTCTCAGCAGAAGAAATTCTATGATGTAACGAACGGTTGTCAATAGGTGATGAGTGACCATCGCTTGGAGAGGCCGTCTCTTTTTTTAAGTCTTCACGTTCAAGAGAATTTTTCATGAGGTCTCTATCCTGAATACTTTTTAAATATTCAAAATGCTGCTTGGCTTCCATGATATGTTGCAAATATTTTAACGATTCTTCGTTATAAACGTCTTTGCCAGACTGTTCCATAAGTTTCTTGAAATCTGTTTCCAGTCTTGTTTGATCTAGAGATGGATTATGGTATTGATTTTCTAGCTGATTATCTAAATTAGTATCATATTCGTGAGGTGGCGAAGGTAATCCGTTTTTTTTATAGATAGGTAGCAGTGAAGTTTTATGTAAAGCTCGAGCTTCTTGAAGCTTTAAGATCTGTTGTAGAGCCATATTGTGCTCTGGACTGCTTCCATTCCACCTTTCGGCATTGTTTGACTCCTGAAACAATAAACGAAAATAATTTAATAACAAGAATATTATTATTGAAATTATTTGTAACTATTATGAATAAATTCATAAACATCGTTGATGAGACCGTTAATAGCATGTCATCAAAACCTCATAAGCATTTCATTTAATCAAATTATTGGGAACGAATGCATTTAATCGTAAAAAATTCTCGAGTCTAGAGTAAAACCTAAACATGGGTTTTCAAATGCCTCTTCAAAATAACTATCAGGGCCGACACAAAACCACACCTTGCGTTTTCAAAGGCTAATATCAAATTAATTCCAAGAACGGAGAGCAATTGGGTAAAATTGTGTAAAATGACTGTTTCGACTTAAGTTGAGAATAGAAAAGTGGTTTCTGTCGCGTGATTGAAACGATTTAATCCGAAAACAAAATTACTATTCATTTGGTAAGCTTTTGGGCCGTCTTTGTCAAAGTTAAACTGCAGTTTATTCGTAGCATTGTTTCCGAGGAGTGCTTTTAATTTTACAACATTTTTTTTAAATATGTATTTGGTAACCTAATGGTATTTTGAATTTATAGTTATACAGCATTATTAATTAACTCAAAGATGTAATAAAACTAATAACAGATAGATCAATGTCAATGTAAAATCAAAAAAAATGATACTTTCATTATATGTAAATTGCTACTAGCAGACGACGTCAACAAACAATTAAAGATCCTGTTTATAAATGCAAAATATAACAAATTTTATATTACTGATTGTAATATCTTAATAACAGGATAAGTTAAAGTAAAATGCACGTTAAATAGTGAGCCCCTTTCAGCGGGTTTCGTGTTTGACTTGATTGTTACTTTTCGGCTTCGTTTGTCACCCGATTATACCGTGTAAGTGATAGGGTTGCACAGGGGAAAATTATAACATCGGTTGGCAGCCCGCCGCCGCCGGCGCGACGCCCGGCTCTTAAATAGGGCAATTAAGTAAGAAAATATTTCGACTCTAATGCCACAAAACAGATAAACACGGGATAGTAAATTGTCGTTTAAGAAAAACATATGGCTAAACCGAAACGAAATTATATAGCGTTTTGAAAGCCATTTTGTTTGATGTTAATCTAAGTAAGTGCAATTGAGAGATGTTTATGTTTTTTATTACAAATCTTTTGAAAAGCATATCATTTATGTAATTGTCACCAATTTGAACGTATTATCATTATAATACCTTCAAATTACCATGAAGTTCAGTTAATGGTGCGGTATAAAAAATTTAATTTTGAAAGGAATTGGACGCCCTTGCAAACTTACTTTAATTTAATTTTTAATTAATCTATTAATCGATTAGAGATGCCGTTCGTTCGAGATTCGTGTTTAATGTTCATGTCATTTTAATACTTAATGGATATTGGAAATTAATTTTTAAATGGCAAAATGTTTAGATCTTATAAATATAAAAAAATGATCGTGTAGATAACATGTGATAAACATGTATTCAATGAACTCAAAGTTTTGTTGATTCCGTCAAGCATCCTTATGAGAAAGTGCCATGTAGGTAGTCGTGTCAATATTGTGTGGGAAAATAAACGTAACTGTCAACAGTCAAAAAAGTAAGAAGTCGCAAAAAATTACCGGCGTCGCAGCATTAAGCCGAGGTGACTGACCGGCGGCGACTTAAAACTACTTTTTCAAATTCCATAATGCGTTTTAAAAAGGTTTATTTTTGGCTGTCTCATGTAAAAGACATAAATTTGTCGATGGATCTTGAGTCTTGACCCACGCCTACTGGTACAGCGGAGTATATTTCACGGTATTTTCTTCGGTGTGTTGTGGACCTTAAGTGTGGGATGGTACGGTTTTCTTCTGTGTACGGCTGAATAAAAAATGTGCTTTATGCGATCGTTATTCGTCGGATCGGCGTCGTGACCATTGTTCGAGCCATGATACATGAAGTAAGTAAACAGGTTCGTGTACAGTGAAGCGCAGAGCGTATTGATGTTTTGCGTAATGACTGCATTTAAACTTGCCTTCAGTGGACTTTTTTCTTATGGGAAATTTTCTCCGTTTGTATTTGTTTATTGAACATGTGTAGTATTGTAACTGATAAATAAAAGTGAGTTTAAGTATATACATACAACAAACTGGGTTACCGTATTACAAATTATAACGTTATTGACTATTTTACTCTTTAAATACAATTTACGTATCAAAAATCACTGACACATGCCACAACGTAGCTTATGTAGGTACATGTAATATCAAACAATGTACATGTAATATCAACAGGAACCTAAAAGCTCTTCTAAGCGCACATGTACCGAGATTTAAAGTGTATGTTATAGCGTTGTTGCAAAGGGCCTCTGCTACAAAAGCCTAGATTCTACCTAATAATTAGAAGCCCAGTCGCTAGTTACCGTGCGGCGCGCTCCGCCATACAGCTAGGTTTTTACATTATTTATCATTAAGTGGACGATTAATTGACGGGGTAATTTTACATGAGGCGATTAGAAATGTCAGCTGCGCATAAATGCGCTCTAAACTAGTTTGCTCCATAGGCTAATATTATTTAATTATTTATTATTTGATGCTTTATTTTAAGAAAGGAATGAATAAAAAAACTGAATTTGACCTAAGTTACGTTAAAATTAAAGTTGTACAAGAAATAGAATGCACGAGGTGATAGAAAAGAAACTTCTATTAATTAATGATAATAAATGATAGCACAATTTAAATTAGTGGGCAATTATAATACAAGAGTAAGCTTTATAGAAAATATTTACTCAAATGTCTTCTAAAAGATTATTTTTACTTAGTTTACAAAAAAAGAGGGTATTTTCCAAACAATTTTAGTTTTAGTGCCAAGAAGTCCCACAAATACCAGATAGGCCAATTAACGGAACGTGTCGTTAATAAAAATAAGTTGTCATTGTGTGTAACATTCGACGCGAACTTTTACCAGTGTGTTTTAATACACGGGCAAATGAAACTTATGGTGATGTTGGTCATCACTCATTGTACAAACATCAATGGAATCAATATTTGTCATTCGTTTAACAATGGCGGATCATAGACGTGGGTGGTCGGTTTGTGTCTACCTATTAATTAAATTAACATCACACACAACGATTTATGAATCAGATGATGGGGAAAGCAAACATCTTTGTTTGCATCTTAGGTAAAGAAAGTGCGTGGAAAAATTAGAACTTTCCCATCGTTAAAGTAGCTTTTGGTGTTTTCTGTTGGTTTATTTATATATTAAGCAAAACTATTCCCTCGAGGAACTTTGCATTTAATACTGAAATGCAACAGTTTTATTCTGTATAACAATAATTTGAAGTTTCTTAAATTTAACAGTAGCAATTTATCAATCCCTTATTACAATATATTTATCTACAATGACTACTATATATATTTATTAGCTGTAGTGTAACTTTTTTTAAAGTAACTTTAAACAGGACCTTTTTTTTATATATTTCTAACAACCACAACACATTATCTAGCCCAAATTAAGTATCATTAAGAACTGGTGTTATGGATAATAGATAACGGATAAATAAAATTAAGAAATATATAAACACACATAGATATTTTTATTAATATACAAATATTAGAAATAAACTTAAATAAACGTACATACACATCCATGACTAGAAAGCAAATATATTAAAACATCTGCCCCTACCAGGATTCGAACCCGGGACCTCTGGCATGGAAGGCAAGACTATTTACCTCCACACCAAACAGGCCGTCAATTTGAGCCTTGTATGAGATGATAAAAAAAATTCGACCATAAGAAAATTGACCCTAAGGAAACCCTTGACTAACACTCACAATGAACCGTTTATACACTCCAAATCATTAACTTCAAGTTATTATCTGTAATTACATTAAAATCGCATTATATGTATTATGACAGAGACATTGTTATCTCCACTTACCATTTCGGTACAAATGAGATATTTCCTAAAACTCCTTAGAGTGATTTAAGTTTAATACGTGTAATGATATAGTGTGGACACGGTACGCAGGCTTATCTTAATCTGAGCTTAAGGCACCTCGTGTCCGCTGTGTGTATTAAATAATAATTGGATAACGGCCAGAGGTCAAGTATGCCGGTGATCGGTCCGGAGAAGTTTTCATCTTCTTTTTTAACTTTGTGAATAGGCAGAGCACAGCCGCAAAATAATGACGGAGTTTGAATTATGGACAGTTCAATCAGTTGTGCAATCGATTGTTCTTGTAAGCGTTAAGTTTAATTACTATATGATTATAATGTAACATTCGAGCTGTGAATCTGATGAAAACTTCTTCAAACACGAGTATTACCAGAAAGGTTTAAAACCTACCTTGCAGTAATCATCTTCCCGCCATCGTTCAACAAACAATGCTAACTTCAGTAAATGATTGTCACTCATTTTAACATGCACTTATACGCATAACACAACATCTACTACGATTATTCCTGAACTTTGTATACTAGGGAGAGAGCACTAGATATCGGACACTTCAAAAGCTGGACTGACACTGATCTGGTGCGCAGCCGGGACATCACAAGAGCCGATGTCGTCGGAGGAGGGAGACAAACACCTGACCCCTGACCATCTACCTGAACTGCAGACAATACGCGACTCAGGTGTTCCTAATTCCAAAACCTAATAGAACAAAGCAAAAAGATAATTGACTTTTATTTCGGTGGTCCCTTAATCCCGACTTGTTTTTAAGAAGGGATTAACTATTGTAAGTACTTACTTATATCTTAATCCTATTTACACTAGCGACGACACTTTGCTTGTATTGTATCACAATAACGCAATGATTTAATATAATAGCTAGACTGACAAGTAGGGTTTGATTGAACAGTGTGTATTAATTAGAGATTATTCGTTTGTCAATAAAATGTGGCGCCAGGAATCCTGTGGTAATTTTATGAGATCCCATCAAAATTTTATATTAAATTGGTGGCACAATACAAATGGTTGAGACGTTTATATTGACATATATGTAGTGCGTATTTTACGACTGTAACTTTATTTTCTTGGTTTCAATATCTAGAAATATGTCAATTATAATGTTTTATGTTTAAACGTACAAAGCAGTATTTGTGGTATTTATACATATAAATGACTGCAACATTTAAATCTTGCATGAACAGGCTTCATTTTGCCTATTCGCTTAGGGCTGGTTTTCACTGAGTCTATGCTGGTACATTTTTCTCTTTGTTTGACAATTTGTTTAAAAATGTTATTATGTTCTACAACAGTTCATGAAAGCGTTAATTGGTTTCGTTAAAAATAGAAACGCTTCGTGCCAAGAAAAGTATATTTTAATTAAGTTTGTATAAGCACAAAGGAATACTAAGAAAATGGGTCGGAGCTTTAGAAGGAAACGCGTGTAGGACACGTTGAAAAATTACAATAGATTTGTCTGATGTCGCGACGTAGACCATAATAGTGGCGTTTACCCCACAGATAACAAAGTTATTAGTTTTGAACGAACAAAACAATAACTATGAGATAAAACGTTTTAAGTTGTATTCAAAAAATCTTGTGTATTTTATGAGTTAGGAACAATTCCTTGTAAAGAATGTAATTTTAACGATGTTATGTATGTTTTGTGTGTTGAGAAATAATATGAATTGCACATTAGATCATAAGTTGATTTAGTTTAGAAACTTGCTAATGGTATCAGTGCATTAATCCCTCAGACTGCCAGGGCGGCGGCGCATCAGATACCAAGCTCAAGAGAGCTCCGGGGCACGCCATAATTTTACATAACACCTAATAATTTTAATTCGCAATTAGAATACTCCGTAACTCTGAATAAATTATGAGTATTTACGAGAGCGACGATTGGATCTGTGGGCGGTGTGCGCAAGTCTCAAGCTTTAAATTCTAATTCAAATTGAAATATTTATTTCTCAACATTGAAAATTACTTGTTCTTATTGACGTCAAATAAAACATGACTCTTCCACCAGTTCGGAAAAACCTTCGCGAAGAAGAACTGGCAAGAAACTTCACGGGTATTTTTATAAGAATAATAGAGAATTATTTAGAATAGAGTTAGCTCGGTAATTCTCTTTCCCTCCAACTATCCAAACGACGAACATCCTCAAACGGCACTCGTTCACCAGTGAACGCGGGATCCAGCCATCTGAATGCTTTCCTGCTTGTAGGTATGCTTTTCTAAACTGGGAATTCAAATTTTTGATATGTATGTTTATTTGTGTATTTATTGATTATAATTTAAGTATGATTGATTATAAACTGCGTACTGTACCTCGTGTTTTCCTTTATATCGTGTTTTTCAATTTTCAATAAAGAATAGAGTATGGTGGGTTTGAAAAAAAATTGTTAATTAATTATTCAACAAATGAAGAAAATTAGAGAAGAATAAGAAAATTAAATTGAATTATTTTTCTGGCGTAAATAAGGAAAGAAGGACAAATAATAAAAAGGAAGAATAAAATGGATCGGTACTTCATTCCTAAAACACATAGTGCTTTTGCCGGCAGATATTGCTATTTCATTGCTCAATTTTTGTAAAATAAATAAAAAAAATTTTGCCAACCAAAAAGTTACACTAGTTACCAAATTAAAAGTAAAATATTACACTGGCTTAAAGGCTACGATTATGAAGCTACTGAGTCCTTGTTGAGTTACTGACCTACGTATGACTTCTATTTAAAAACTTATAGATACATTCGACTTAATTAGGCTATCCACACTTACACTTTCCACACATCATACACAACTACACACGTGTATTCCTTAACAAAACCACACATACACATCCAATAAATACACATACCTAGTTTAAGCCCCATCTTGTAACTGAGTAGCGATAGTAGACACAATTTTTATTACAAATTTGATTATTTTATTTTATTCTCCCATGTTCTTTTTCTATCTCAACTCCAATAGTATTGTCAGTGATAGGAAGGTACTGGCTTCTGTATCACAGGTTCTCTCATTTCAGAAGCCAGGGCTACATTTATCTTTGTATTTCTGATTGTTACAATAAAAATGTTTTTTTTTTTTTATGAACATAGATAAAGTTGTACTTAATAATTTTTTAACATTTTTAATTACTTCAAGTTCCGTGCAAGTTTTGTTAAGTTTTCAAAAACTTTCCGTAAGTTGAAGTGAAGTAAACGATTTTGTCCTTAAATAGTTTCGGCAATCTATTTATTGAAAATGAAGTTAATACGCCAGTTAAGCAGAGCTACAAAAATGTTTGGTAGGTAAGCAAAGACTAATAATTTATTTAACTATAAAGTAAATTATTATAAATTTTCTGTTGACACACTATTATTATGCATTATGACCAATTGCATTTTAAAGGTAGGTATTTATTTAAAATTGAAATTAATTCATGGTTTGAAATAATATTAGGAATGAACCTTCGTAAACAAGTGTAACCCTCAGGCAATAGATGGCGCGAGTTGTGTATGCGGATACTCAAGAGAAGAAGCTAACCGATATTTAAACTTTTATTTATTTTTAACATCGAGTGGTTATATAAATATTAATAATGACTATACTACTAAGTTTAAGGTGGTCCTAAAATTTTAATACTCTTAAATCAGTATAATACAATAACTGTTTAAATAATGTTTGTAATTCGTAGTAAATTTGTACTTTATAATAATAATAATACATCCCACGATTTGTTTTGTATTTGAACATTTTATATAAATTGTATTCTTGATTTAAATAACGGTGAAACCGAGAGATGGGACTTCAGTATTGTATTGATTTAAAAAAACGAATTACCTAAGCGTAAGTAACTAAGACAATACACTAAATATTTAAGAAAACTTATTAATTAAAAAGCAAATAGCTAAAATATTCTCAAACTAACGAACTTATAGCACCCTTAATCAGTATTTATTGTTCTTGAACATAACTAAGTGCAATAGAGAAACAAATACAGATCTACTTGATTCAATTTAACAATGAAATAAAACACTTCCGTGACTTTATGCTTGTAAGGAAACTTAAAAAGAACACCCTGTCAGAAAATTGATCCGTCGGCATGTCACTTATAGGAACACGGCGCGCAGGGAAACTTAAATATTCATCCTTGTATTAGAAGTATTTGACGATCAGTAATTTGTTTCAATTATCATGGCATCCATGCTCATGGAAAAAGTCTGGAAGTTACTGAGCACTGCCTTCAGCTCTTGGATGGATTAAGTGTTTATTTGACTAGGCAGCTCTTGAGAGAGACGAGAGGTGGTTTTGATTGGATATAAGCTAATATTCTGACAGTAAATGTTAACAAGTTTTTTATATAAGCCTGATCCCGTGCTAATATTGGGTATAAATAAAGTCTATGACACTTGCGGCTGCACTCAAGGACTTTGATCGGCTGTTTAAGGCGCTACTATTTATAGATTCTGGAATCTAGACTCGACGCGAAGTTTATGACATTAGGTAAAGTATTCACTAAGGAAAATCTATAATTAACCGTTTGAACTGTGAGTGTGGCCGTTACTCCTGGATAAAAAAGCTTTCCAACGCGAAAGGGATATTTAAACATTTTCCAGTTGTTTCAAACTTTATCTATTACATTAATAAAATAAACATACAAAATTTCCACCTTTAAAATTAGAGTAAAGCCTTAAAAATGTGTCTTTACTAAACTTTCTATTCCATGTTGACGTACGTTAATAGCTCAAGTGTCTGTATGTATAAAAGTGTATCCTATAGGTAAGTGCTTATAGCAGTTTGAACGTTTGAAGCTCCAAGTTTGACGATCTCCATTAAAATTAAAAAAAGAAATACTATTTTTTATTATTTATATTTAGATTTATCCAAAAAGGATTTATGTCTCTGAAAAGGTCTTTTAAAGTACAATTTAAAAGTGGCAGCCTACGTTCAATTTAACACCACATCGTGTTCAACCGTTTCTAAGAACGTAAAGGCATTTGAAGCTCCTTGACAAAGCAGGCTTTGGCTGAACCAGTTTAGCTGATACAATTTCACGGAGGCACCAGCCCGGTGGTTGTTCGAGGCAGCCTGGGGCGCCGCGGGCGGCTGCAGCGGGAACTAATGGTGTCACGCTTGCGGCGCACGCTTCGCTCTGCCATCTGCCATGGCCATGGCTCACAACCTTCCAATGAAAGTTAAGCTGACAGTTAGGGTACAGATTAATATTACGCTTTTTAATTTTTTCAGACGAGTTATGGTTTAAACAGTTTTGGTTTTTGGTTTGGTTGAAACAATATTTAAATATGTAATCACGCACGTAAAAACCTTCATTTTGCAATGTATTGACGCTTAGATATGGTTTATATCGTACCTGGCAAAATGCAATTAAAACTATTAAAGTGACGTCATGTTTATATATATATATATATAATATGGCTGGCAAACAGAATAATTATTGTGAATTATAATTGTAATAATATTAAAATAATGTTAGTGTTAGACAGACTAAGCACACCTCTTTAAAATATAAGAAACAATATACTTAATATAAAAACTGAACAAAATAGTGATACCAATTAAAATTATTTTTTACCTTTGATAATAGTCATATTAAAATGAAATGAAATAAATAAAGAATAAAAAATAAAAGAAAATGTATACATAATGCTTTGTTAAAAGATTTTGCTAATAATAATAATAATTTATTTCGGACACTTGATCCATTTATATGGATCAAGTGTCCGAAATTGTAATAATATTAGAGTAAGTAACAATTTTTTTTTATTTATTTTATTTTACATTACATTGTTGCTATGGCATTACATGGCAACTATCCCATGTTTTACTAAAGAGCAATGTCTTTTCTCTAGAGGAATACATACGAACAATTTTGTTTGGGCACCTACTACAAGACGACCTGATCAATACAAACAGTATTGGTACAGAAAAAATAATGAATCTCCCCTTAATCGATTCGTACGTACCTATAAAGTTAATATGTAATGAGGAAGTAAACCCGAGTATTTAATGAACTTCGCATCGCTGGCAAAATGAAGTAACCGGGTGATAATTAAAAAAAATTTGATGAAACGTGTTTAATATACCTATCTGCTATAAACTTAGCAGTAGAATGCCCATATACCAATATAAGAAATGTAAGTGCCCCGTTTGTACATATCTTATTCTGAGCATATTCATTAGAAAACTTAACTACGGGGCAACATACGTATGTGCAGGAAAAGAAATAAAAGTTGTTAGTTTCAACCGCAAAGCAGAATAAAATGAAGTCGCGAACGGCTGTAAGTACTTAGAACTAAAAAATACCTCTTATCAACAACGCTTATGAACTAAAACACTAATTTAAAGTTGCATGTGTACAAAGCACTTATTAATAAGACCATTGAGGTAAAAAAATCGTAACCTTTCCTAACACAGACTATTAGAATAACAAAGACATCTTATTAGATTTTTTATCGACACATTTTTATTTTCTGTGTTACCTGAAAAAAAATGTAAATTGCTTTTTATTCAAAACTAACCTGAATCATGAAGGCGGCAGTGAAAACCGATGAACATTTATCATACAACGCTCACAAAGTGTCACTTTCAAGTTCACATGAATTATGTATTTATGTATGTTATTTGCGTCAAATATCACAAGTGAAGGGCGCGTGCATGGAGCGGCAACACGACCGTCTGGCAGTCTGGTGGACCGGACACTGGCTCACTCTGCAGAGAGGGATACAAGATCAGCGGGGGGGCACACATGCTGAAGGATGCCAAAGGAGTTGGGCAGATGCGACAGGACTCTGGAGAAAAGAGACGACTACACAACGTGACATTGGAAAACTGTGTCTTTACACCACCCACACCAATGTCACGCAGAACTAAACCTCCTCGCTTAAGCTTAAAGTCTGATATACAAAGCTTTAATGTCAACTTACGACTGTTTAGAATTGGCGAGTGAATGTCCTCTAATGTGTCGCGCCATTCGGTGCGCTAGCTTTAAAACTATGTTGGTAGAGTCGAGTTTAGCATGGGTTTGAATGTCGCTTGGGTTTGTCTAGTGTCAAAGGCGATTATGTCGCTTTTTGTCGCTTTTTGGACGGAAGAGCCTGGGTGCGAGTGAGACGGGAATATGTGGTGGGGTGAGAGGGAGGTGTCACCACTGGCTTTTTTAGGGACTAAAGTCAGATTAGTTGAGCACAAACAGAGCATTGCAGACTAGCAGTTTTCGTGATGCTATTGATACTGCGCAAATGTGAATGCTTCTAGACATTTTCGTCTAGTGAATCTTCTACAGATACACTGTGTATACCTATATAAGTATATGTAATGTAATATTTATATTGCACAGTTCTAAAAAAACACATCATATAATGTACCTCTTATACAATTGAGAGTCAAATATTATTTTAAATTGCCAAGCCTTAAGCTTTTCTTCCACTGTAAGTTTAAGTTGACTTATAATCGAACTAAAATAAAATATCTACTCTTATTACTAACAATGCAACAAACGGCTCAACTACAAAGCCTGTTAGCATTTATTCAAACACTTGTCACTGCATTACTCACACCTGATGCACATTCAAGAAAAAAAGTTGAGTACTGCAAAAAGTGACTCGGCGGTCTTACTCGATTTTGTCACAATGCGGTAGCGCCACCGCACAATTATGTAACAATGAAATTGTGACATTTTAAGGTTTGATTCTTGTTCTATGTGAGCCCACAGGGATCGCATTTTTGCCGGTCCGCAGCAAACTGACAATCCTATATTCGATTTTTTTTCTCTTTTTTTCCGTGTCGCTTGCGATGACCACCCACGTGACGGGTGGAGCCACTCAAGATTCAGTTAGAGGATTATGTTTGTCGGGCTTCGTACTGAAAGAGATTTCAGTTTAAACCCTTTTAACGTAACGGGTAATGCTTTTAACTATTTTACGGTTCCTTTCACTTACTACTATTTACTTTTGATTCATTTGGTCCGCGTAATAAAGATGCTGGCATGGTGTACCTACTATAGACTACAGAGCTAGGTTCAAAGGTTATTTTAATTATAATGAATGAGAGATGATTCGATAGACCAATTATTGTCACATTTTTACCACAAACTGATTAAATGGGATATATTTATAAATAAAACATCGACATTTTGTTAAATACAGCCAATGTTCGAAAAGCTTATTGGACGACGTATAAAATTGTATGCCGATAGGGTCCTGCCTTAACCAGGGTACTTATACATTTTTTAAACGAATAATTAGGGCCATGCGTGAAATATTTCTAAAAAGAAAATATAATTAAACCGTTTCCATATTGTCTTATTTAGTTATTTAATTTTTTATGTGATAAATTCTTCAAAACTTACCTTAATTACGGAACGTAGTATCTGCTCGACCTCGCGTTTTACTAGTTCTTCTTTAATGATATTTTAATAGTCAACGACAAGTATTTTTAACAAAACGTTTTCTGCGTGTGTAATTTATTACATAAGTACTATTGTTCTGGGCGGACTGCGCATGAGTGATGATTATTATTAATAACCGCACAGATTACTGTTGTTTATTTCATTAAATTGCTTTTAGTCGGGTTCGTGCTTATGGTCGATTATAAAATTACAATGACGATATTTTTTCAATAAATACTATCTCATAAGAAAAATTGGTTTTTGTAACTGGCGGGATAGGTGAAATAATACAACAACATCTCTGCAATTATAATGCCCTTACATATTTCTAACAAAATGAATTTTAGATTATTTGAATAGACAGTCAAAAAAGTTAAATATTCCCGAAAAAACTGCGTTCGAAAAATACTTCTTATTGTTCGTGTTGTTTAGTACCAACTTAATAATCAATTATACTTTAATAAAAAAAACTGCGTTCAATTAGTTTGAAAATCATTTATAGATCGCATAGCTCAAAGGGCGTGCAATAAAATGTATAACAATTCCTTTTACCGGCCCATTGTATTTCAATCGAAGAAAAAACTTCGTCACCTGTCGTATCATTTGGGCGCAATAAACAGGCCGCCAAAGAAAAATATAGAATTATACAAAAAATGCCTCGCCGAAAAGTGACCCATGTTGACTTACTACGATATTTTATACAACCGTGCATTTAATTTAGAACTTTATGTTTCACAAGGTAAGGTATATATCCGGGAGGTTTTAAATGTTGTTTATTAGAAGTCAAAAGGGACACTTTTTAATAGTTTTGACTGACGAGAATTTACGATGTGAAGTTTTTCTACTGGTGAAATAAAGTTTTTGGTCCGCCTTCATTAGTCTTGCTTTTGTAAGTAGGTAAGGATTCTTTTGTTAGATAATTACTGGGTTACGAAATTTTTACTTCACTAACTTTGACGAGGCTTCCGCCACTTCATCTTTTCTGATTATGCAAGCAATCTAAGGTGAATTTTATAAATTTTTTTTATTTACAATTGGTTTTGCGTTTTTCATCCACCGATAAAAAATGATCCTGATTAAATTATCAAAGTAATTTCTTCTGTCATATAAAGTGATAAGACACTCGCAGTGAGTGACGCAATTCCGCAGAGATACGACCAACTGCATCGTTGATAAAACCCACAATTGAGTTAGAGCAGACATGACGTATCAATTAAATACCGCTTTATTTAATTATCAGTAATTACTTTAAAAGCTTTTTACAGATAAAAATTAGTTATTTGTAATTGTATTTGTGATACGTATTGTCGGTTGGAGCGTTGCTTAACTTTTAGTTTCAAGGCCTTTTTCAAGTATGCAACTGGTGTTACGAAATCTATTGTACCATCGCCGATGATTTGTATGTGAAGAAGCATTTTAAGGTGTCACTAGTTACTAATAATTTTTAAAAAAATTCGACGTAAAATCGAAACTTTTGATACATGCAAAATCTACACAGATAGTAATTTGTTCTTATCTATAGACAAACCCGGACAGAACCCGATTCCGTATTCAATTACATATCACTCTACATTAAAAATGAGCCATACACCCATTCAAGTCAGCACATAGAACTGAAGATCTTCAACCACCTAATATAACCTAAAATCAGGGAAATAAACTACAATAACACATTAATAAAAACAATATACTCAACAAACATAAGTTGGATCGTGCAAGTGCACATTACACGCGAGGGAACAAAGAGGCGCGGTGCCATCAAAGGCGTCCCACGACCCACGGCTGGACGTCCTCGTACCACCCGGGGCTGTGGCGACGTGGTGACAGCCCCGGTGTCGGCGCAGCCCCCTGAATCCTGCCGTGCCTGGTCGATAAGACGTAGAGCAAGGCTATGATCGCCTTGATTGACCTTTGATTTTTGACTTTGGATGGCTAGGTTAGGTTAGGTTGGAGGTGTTTTTCTAGAACCTGGAACCTTCTATTTTGATTTATCTGTTTAAAAACATGATCGAACCAAATTTATTTTGTGATATTGATAAACATTATGTATGGTATAGGTTTTATAAAAAAAAGTGTTATTTATTAAACTTCAAAGCAGCCATTAAATTGTTACTTAGTACCTACAAATTTACAAAGACGCAGTTCCGTTAGTTTTTGCAAGCAAATGACTACTTTATTTAATATAACACAGGTACATAAAGAGATTATGAAAATTAAATAAATAACTATCATCTTATGCCAACTTGTTAAACGGAATAGCTTCATAATTATCTTATTTGAGACTCAGAATACCAATTATTAATTGCATATAAATGGAGGTGAATAGGAATTTGCTATAGCCACTTCTAAGTCCTGCGTGTCAGTTGGAAGAAGAAGGGCGTAAGTGCAGTTTATATTTATGTGCCTTTGTCACGACACTCACGGTATCGGCCAATTGGATGTCCCGATAATTTACCGTAACGAGGAGGCATTAATAACCAAGGGCATGATGAAGGGCCTTTTAAAAAGCATTAAAGACAACGCTTTGATGTGTTTTCAAATAATATTTGTTTATGGTGCAATGTTAACAAAGAAATATTAATGATTACTGCATTTTTACGCGGTTTGTTTGAACAATGAAGTAACAAAAATGATTCCTTGTACTTATTAAATGCGAACACTGTTGAACTTCTTAGTCTTTGAAGTTCATTAAGAAGGTTCTCATAAATGCGAAGTGTACATTAGTAAACAAACAAGTAATTTATATAGCTTGCCGTCTTTAAAAATGACACAACTAAGATTTTAAATAATTTATTCTTAATAATTATGTTCTCATTATAAATCCTCTGTAAAACTCGAGTTATCGTGTAGTGTTACGTTTTAACGATAAAATTTGTTAAAAACCCAACAAACCTGGCTAAAAACATCGACTTACAACAAACCAAATAATTACTTGATAAAGGATGTCTTGAGTTTGTAGTCGGATAAATCATTCAGTCTTGTTTAACGCACACGTGTTTTGTATTTCATCGGCCTGAATTGATAAAATGCTTAGTGCTTAATTTCGTAACGAAATAAATATACAAAAAAATAATCAATTCAAAGATATATGCATTATGAATATCATAGTGTATCCAGTATGATGCTAGATGAGGAGAAATAATAACGGTTAAATTTCGACAAAATTGCAAAGCAGGAGCCCCCTTAGACATTTCAACGGAATCGCGCACATCTGCCATCCGCATACATAAAATCCCAATATAAAATTGATAATAATAACAAAAGATATAAAGGTACGAAATGAGGATTCCTCGATACAAGTACCGCAGTAAGTACAGAAGCAATTACAAGCAATGACAATAAGGATTGCAGATTGTATTCGTGTTCCCGGATTGCTGCGGACAGAGCTGTCTCTTTATTACGCGCGTGATTGCCTGGATATTGCTTTTCAAATAGTGGCCATTGCGATTATGGGTCCTCGTTACTTCTGTACAATTTGTGTTCTACTGGGAGTGATGAAGAATACAATTGTTTCTGTGTTTTTAGTACGCTTGCGTACATTATTAGCGAAGAAGCTTCGTTTTCATCGTATGTTGACAAAATGAGATGCATTCACAGACTAATACACAGATTCAAGCTTTCAAAGTGAGAAGTTTTGCTTTATGAGTAACCTTATCACAAATGGGGGTAATTTTGAAAAAAATATACCTAATATAAAGTATATCATCTCATGAAAAGAAACAAATATTTTTACCTCACGAAAGATTTTCATAAGTACGAGGAGTCAAATTCGGGAAATGTGATGTATTAGACAGGGTAACTTTCACTTACTCCACTACCCACTAAATTAATTTGCAATTATGTGTGATTGTAATTAGAGACTTATAAAGTATGTTAAGCGTACGTTTATGGTAAGTTCCAAACAAGGACATGCGATGCGGTCTCTCAGCCGACAGTGTACCTCCCTGCGGGTTACATTTTTATTTTTTTTTATATGAGACATGGAGGGACCATTTTTCATAAGCGGCCCGGACCGCCATGTTACTTTTATTCGGCAACTTTTGTACTCCTGTCTAGCTGTTTAATGATTTAAGAATTATTAATTGAAGGCTCATAAAAACCTATTAAAAAGTGGTGATTGTTACAAAATCTGTTCGGGTCATCATTATCGTTTGACCACATGTTTCGAAACCATTAAGTTTTGATGACATGTATCGGGTTTGAATCTGTTAAAAATTGATTGGTATGGAAATGTTATTGTGTTTATATCAAAACACGGCAATAGGTTTATTACTAAAAAAATTACGTTGCTAAGTATTATTATGATCATAAAGGCTTCAAGATGATTAAATACACGCTTTACGAGTTCAAAAAAGCTTTTGGAAAAGTCTGTGGGGTTTCTGGGGAATATATAAAGTAAGCGATAGGTATAAACAAATAGTTGATGGTATAAAACGCCTAATAGCAGTATAGTCCGCGGTGTGCCCGCGCCGGGTGCCGCTGTAATTTCCGCACCATGATATATGGAGGCAGCGCGACCCGTCCTGACAGGCCCCTTCCACACTTCTACCTTTATTTTAACCTGAATTTATAAACCTGCTATATTAAACAGAATTTAAGGTTTTAGTTTTTTATATCAAGATCTATTCATAACAATAAAGATTCATATATTTTATCTTTAATCAATTTATTAAAACAACGAATGCTTATTACTAAGGTTATTAATATGTTAACACTTAGGTATTGAAGAAGATAATTGATAGTTTTACAACGTTGTATTAAATGTTGAATATGAATTGTAGTTTTTTTTTAATATTTATGTTATATTAACATTTAATGGAAACGATTTTATATAAATTTTTATCAGAGAATCAAAAAATTTTTGTTGGCCAAAACATGGACATATGAAATGCGTAACAAGCCTTGATTTCATAATGGCGGGGCGTGGCGCGGATCCGATATATTCCGAGACGACCAACGTATCCTACGAAATAAATAAACTACATCTAATAATTAAGTTCGGTAGTGGAATTTTGATTAATAGTCCCACGGTAAGAAGACACCGGTTGACGGCCATTTCGATAACAGCTTTTGGTTAAAAAAATGTCTATCATTAACTAGAATTGTTGTGGGTAGTCCAAGAGGACGTCTCAGCTAATACTACAACTTTAAAAGCGGTTGTAATAACAATAAAGTACTGCCTCATACAAAACTTCTCTTCTTAAAATTACTATATGACCTCCGTAAGGAATAAAGCGGTCGATATAGCAAGAATGCAAACCATTAAATTGGCAATGTGTAGCTGGAACCACCGTCCGAGGTTCATGTCCCACTCGGTTCAAGTCTTGCATTGACCTTACTCATCAAATGATTTTTTGCTACTAAAAGCATGCACCTTATTTAGTTTAATTAAAGTTTAGGCTAACAAACAGTACGCTGAAAAATAGTTTCATTAAATATAATTGTACATAAGTCCTACTTATTAAAAAAAACCTTTTTTCCGATCACACCCGGCCAGGCTGTTCCACCAAACAATGCATAGCGTAGAGTAATAAAACGAAATAAAGTGTTTTTAGAAGGACGGCCAGCAGATGGCGCCACGGGGTTACATATCGCACGAGGTGAGAGCGCGCCGGCCATCGGGCTTATCGTTCACCATCATCGGTAACACCACTATTAAAAAGACTACCTTGCTTTAGAGATTTATACAGCTTTTTCACAAAGGTTTTGGTTGGAAATTCTTATTGCATTTTGTTTGAACAAATCATACAGTCGCGATTGATTCTGTTATTATTTTTAATGATATTGATTTTGTAAAGATAAATTATATATATATATATATATATATATATATATATATATATATATAACAGCCGTGAGATCACGTTTATAGTTACAAAGGATTAGCCAAACTTACCAAAATCGTATGAAAACGATACGTTAAAAACTTAATTTATCAGTGCGTTCTATATGAGGGTACTCTGTAAATTATCCAAAGGAAGGGCGATGCTGTGCCGCGGACCAAGCTAAACATCAACCATTTTAATTATGTTCAAGACACCATTAACAATAAATCTGTTGTTCTTATACATACTCACACAACCGCACCAAAAATAATCGATACTCTTAATCGAGAAGCAAAATCGAGAAAATCTGATTGAAGAAAAAAAAGAGATTGAATTGAGATAAAGCGCATTTTGTTTGTAGCAAACTTAGTGATAAAACATTAAACTAAAAGGGTTTCTTAAAATTAGACTAGACCATATTTGTATTTATAGACTACCTAATTGATTCGCAAGTTTCGACTCTTGGATGTTCTAGGTATGTACTTTAATTATTTTACTAGTTTCTTGATAAAGGAAGGAGGTAAGGAGGGTTTTAAATCGTATACAATAATAAAGTACAATTTTGATTTGCTATCGGCATGTATCAGTAAATGCAGTGTGGATTTTCTACCTGACATCATTATTCTGAACCATTACAGAGTAAAATTTTTAATAGTAGCAAAAATTAACAGGTACCATTGAAGAAGTAAGTATAAATTGCAAGAATTAAAATTTGGTTCTTTAAAAAAATTTCGCACGATTTGTCTATAAATAGTTAATATGAGTACAAAATAAAATGTATAAATAGGTTTGGCTTCTAACGAGAAATGATGATTTCATAATTCACGTAAATATTTTTCAGAGTACTCTTATATTTACATTTAATCATCAAAGTAAACATTGTCTAGAATAATGACATGGTTTAAGAAAACTCTACAATCTATTAGTGTTAGTATCTTGTATACAGTGCTCCGATAACCCCTCAAGAGACACTTCTAACGATAACCCTATTCTGCCACTCATGGCACATCCGACCCACCAGCTGACCCAAAGACACAATGGATACCGGCTGTCATTTATTGACTATTCCGGTCACATTATCAGTATAGGATTTATAAGTTCCTACAAACGGTTTTTAGGTTAGGATGGACGACTTATTTTTGCTAACCACTTAATGACAACTTATTGTTAATTGAAATCTATTTAAATACGAGTTAATTACTAGGGGATTAATATAATGTAAGCAGGTAATCATGTTTTTGAAATTTACGTTATTTCGGTACATTTATCTATCATGTAATTGCACATTTTACGCAACATCAATAGTGGTATTATTGTACAAATATTGTATGAAGGTTTGGTAATAAAGTTCTATAGAAAATATGAACCGTGTCATTACAATACAGATAGGCACTTACATAGCAGGGACAAAAGGAACAAGGGTATTTTTTTATTTATTCTATTGTACATAATCATGTGTTCGAGGGAAACATGGTGGCTGTATAGAAACATAATCCACATCCTAAAATTGACAAAGAACCTGTAATTGGATTACCCAGTACTGAATATCTTGGGATGTGTTTGGATTATCCACTACCGAAATTAACGTCCTTAGATAAAATAGTTGTTATTGAAAAAGGTTCCTTAATATGGGGCTGGTTGCGTTGGGAATGATGACTTAAAGCTTTGTCGGTAGGGCTTAGCAAAAGGTAAATTTTTAAGTTGCCGGTACTTGCGACAAAAAAATATCACCGCTCCAAAAGATGTCATATTAAGAAACATGTCAATCATATTTTTATGAAGCATTGAATGAGCCCGTTGTTCACTTGCGCAGCATTTTTTCTTCATATTTCACGCTCAGTTTGAGTGGCTCCGTGATTTTTTGTAGAAGTTTTTTCTTGGAGTGTTGTTTGGAAAATTGCCGGATTCTGGAGCTGATTCGATTATTCTCTGACAATCGCATCGACTCGTTTTGAGAATTTGAACAAACATTTTGGAGTTTTTACTTCCTCTAGCCGAGTTTGTGTACTTGAGACATGTTCAATTTTGGAAAATAATTACGAAGACCAACCTTAATTGTCGATCCTACGTTTGAATTTGTGGGCTCCGATTATTATGAACATGATAATTTTACTACTATTAGTATTTAGTTCCAGATTGTTTACCTAATATACAACAAATATTGAATTTTAGTAAATTATTCGGGAAAGCTTTGTGCGATGACCGTTGCTACATAATGTTTGTTGAAAGTGTTTGTAATTGGGTTTTCACTATGCAGTTACAAAGTGTTCTGAAATGTAATCAGAGCGCGTTCAGAGTATGAAGTCATTGTTTAACGATACAATGCGAACTTGTGTGAGCTCATTGTCATGCAATTACCATGAGTTTCACATATTTTGGCACTCACTACTTGACCAATTTTTATAAGACTGTACAGTCAACAGGGAAGACCAGGTTTAAAACTTAATTTTAAATTTGCGTTTAAGACTATTTCAATGAATACTATTATTAAAACATGGAGTTAACGTTAAGACTTTACTTATAGCTAAAAATTAAGTAACGTGTCTGTTTAAACTTTCTCCAATTTTAAAATTATGATTCCTTTACTGATTATTACAATGCCTATTATTTATGAAGGTATGGACGAGCCAACTTATAGTTTATCAGTTTTAAAAATACAAAAACTGCGAAGTAGTAACAAAATTGTTATCAGAACCGGCACGAGCTCAGGGGTCAAACGTCGTTGGGCATGTTGAGTAATTAGCGGGCGGCATCGACTTGGCTTCGGGATTGCATCGCCAAGTGCCGCTAATGCGATGTTGTGTTGTACCGCACAAAGGAGCCTTGTAGCGCGAGGAAACACGATCGTATGCGACATTCGCCTTGTTGGGGAGAGCGGGCTAAATTGAAAAGTTTTACTGGGTATTTAGCCGATAGCTTCAAAAGCGATACAAACAATGCCTGTCAAATGAATATCTTGTCAAAATTAAAAAATTTTGAGCACGATAAATCTTGTTTAAATAGAAAGTGGAGAATATTTGTTACAAATTGGATTTTAGTTTTAATTGAAAGTAAACCGATGCGATCGACTTCCCTTAAGATTAAACATGTAGATTTACACGTTTGCGATATAGACCTTTAATATTTTTTACTTTTTATTTGATAAATGTTGCGAATATTACATTATTTTTGATTTTGATAAAATTCTACGGTCCTATAATTTTAAAAAAGTCTTCAAAGAATTTAGTTATCACAAAAGCAAACAAATTCTACCTACTATAAACGAAGGGTGTCATCTTACCCGGAGCGCCCAGAACACAAAGCTGTCTTGTCAATCTGAGAGCGGTCTGTGTGTGTTAATTACTTTCACGTGGCAATGTCCCTTCAGTGGGACGATCACTGCACTTCCTCAGAAACTGATAGCTTAGATAAAAACATTGGGACTTTAACTTAAACAGATGATATAAAAAACGACAATAAATTTATCTTAGATCGGTTTTACCGAGTCTCTTTTCAGACACGATATGTATATTGAAATGGCAAAATATAAAAATAATAGATTTACTAATAATATTTTTACTGCCGTATAAATAATACTAATTATTAATTTTTTTCTAAAAAATTAAATACAAATTTTTTACTTGTTTAAGATAAAAATGTTCAGTAGCATAAATCCAATCCATCAATCCATCAACCAAATACAATGCAATTCATCGTTACCCAAGGAGACTGGTGCCTAAACTAGACCTAGGGTCGGTATTTCAGGACACCAGGACTCCACCCCTATTACAACTTTTAATTCGTGAAGTTATATAATTAATTAATGGTAATTATATGGATAATTCGAGATGAGTACAAAAAATCGTAAAACATATTATACTGACCAAATCGTATTACATGTTTGTATTATTATCATTTAAAAAATTATGAACATCCCAATAATGACGTAATCAACGAAAGTCAGCTACAAATTATTTTAAAAAGAATACTCACAAAATTCTTTACATCACATTAAAATTGGCCTTATTCTTAAATTAATTGAATATATTATTATTCTACCACAAGAACTATAAAAAATAAAATCAAGAGAACCGACATTAATCCTAAAATCGAAACTGATATTCCCGCCACTTTAAAATTCCAGGGACTGTGCGCAAACGCAGTGCGTAATAGGGTAATAGTGTGTTGTGTAGAAATAATCTCGTGTCGTGTAAGTAGTTGTGTAAAGTCAGTCATGAGCTACTTCGTTCCCATGGCATTCCGAGGAACGCTGGGCGACAAGGCCTCGTTGGCAAAGAATAAGAAGGGCTAAGGTCAGATTGGACGTTTCGTGATTGAGGATCATAGGAAGGATATAAAAATTTGGTTATTAAATAATTTTTTTTCATATTTTTAAGGTTGGTTTAAAGATATGCCATAAGTTCGACCAAGGTAATAAAAGGCAAATTTATCAATTTAATCTATCTACCTATGTCAAATATTGACAAAATGCGAGAGCTTAAGATAGTTTTGATGTACAGGACACTGAAAAAGTTTAAGGCTTGAAGTGATAAACTCACTTTATACATTATCTTCCCAATATTGCTTACTTGTTAGCCCGTATACAAAAATAAAAACGTTGGCATCTTACAATATATCGCATCTGCATAACCCGTAATAAAGTACCCTTGCCTGGGTCATACAAGGAACAGCGCGCGTTAATAAGCCTAGAGAAACTGTAGGTCCTCGCAAAAGGAACAAAACAGAGGAGAAAAAGTAGGCTGTCAGTGCAGTCACGAGTCTCAGCCGGGTGATCTATGATAAAAAAAGCATTGTATTTATGTATGAAGGACGATATGCTCCTGTGTTATTAGTGCGTGGGAAATGAAAGGGGTATATCGGCGTTTCTCTCTCAAGGACATGTAACATGTTCATTAGTATGTATAAATTTGCTGTACAAAGAACCGATCCAGCAATTTTAAGAGAGCATTAATAGTGGCGATTTCATCGTTGAATATTACCGATTCTTTTATAATTATTTAATATTAGATTCTTTATTTTATAATAGATTAATTTTTAATATTACCGATTATTCTAGACCAAACCTAGTAAAGAATGTATCAATAAAGGTGCCCTTTTGCATTTATCACTTTGAAAAGGCATTAAATAAATGAAGCCACTCAAAATATGAAGTATAAAAAATAAGAAGTATGTTGTGAGACGGTTGAAAGAACTTTCTCAGAAAAAAAATTGCTAAATTAAGGCACATGTCTACTTATTATGAAGTTTCGGTACATTATTCTCATCAAATTTCGTATCGGCCAATGCTATTAACACATAGAGATGTCTCATTTGTAAATCTTTTTGTTACAGCTGTAAGAGAGAACAAATGCCACGACGACGGCTGACGATCTCTAGCTCTGGCAATACAAAATCGTCCTAATTTCAATCGCACGGCTATCTGAACCTGTATTTAGCGTTTCTCAAAGCGTACACTTGTTTTTTTGTTACACGACACAGCGTGGTTGTATTAAACTACAAGTGGTTGTCAGGTGCTGGGGACTGACTGGTCACGACTCTTTGACTGATGTCTAACTGAAACATTTACTACATACTATTACTACGAAAATCCACTACAAATTGAACCCTAAATACGCAGTGTAAAATACCATTTGCGTTACCTGTATCACTTGGACTACGATTTTATTGTCGATCAAATTTAAATTTTAAACGTCAAGTTATAAGGACGGCAATGGTTCGGTAATCAATAGCTCGAGAAGACTATAGCTTAGTTAATGCTTTGCCTGCGACGGTAATAAGTAGATGGTGTGTTGAAAAATTATCGGTAAGATCGGAGGCGCAATGAACGTGAGGTTTTTTGCTTGTTTATTATTATGTTTGAAATTGAAGATTTAAATCATAGAGGTTTCAAAATGACTCAACTTCAAACTAATAAATTTATTTATTGAAATTTTTTTAATGTGTGATTATTATGGATATTTAAATTCCCAAAAGCTTTTGGTAATAAAGCTTGGAACGCTGTGCGTTGGCGCTATTTTGTCACCTTGCTATTGCACTGTCTTCGCAGATTGTGACATACTTTTGCTTTATAAAAATAAATAAATAAATAATTCATATTTGATATCAAGTTTTTATAATCGATAATTTATTTACACATCAATTATATAATTGTTTATATCTTAACAGTACTATCTATGTACATAAACGTACTCTTACAGTATGCAATCTGCGAATAAATAATTAGTTTTATTCGAATGTAGGTAAGTGAGCGTACATGCCTATTGTAAAAAGGAATTCGTTTTTTTAATCTTCAGATACTTGTATGAAATTCATTTAAAAAGAACACCGAAAATGAAAACGATATTTACGTGCAATAAATGGAATTGCATTCATGGCAATGGAAAATATTAGTTTACCAAAATCTAGGCTTTAGTAACAAACAATTTCCAGACGTCTTGAACCATCTGAAATCTTCTGAACAATAAAATTTTGTAATCTTGGGGGCTACGGGTAGGCGGGACGTAACAAGCGAACTTTCTCTTTTAATTTTAGTTTATTTACTGATAAAGCAAAATCATTCGGTTTACAACTAAATTGCTTATTCCTAAATTTATTAGTCCGGAACCCACGTATAATTTTGTTAATCTGTAAAATAAACTAGAGGCATGGTTAAGCAATATCTTAACAAATGTTAGACAGTGCTGATTAGGTTTGTTTTAATGTGAGGGACGAGTGACGTAGTGGGTAGTCGCCCTGCCTAATACACGGTTCTCGTCCTGGTCGGGGCATTGGTTTGAACACAGATGTTTGTTCTCGGGTCATGGTAGCTGTTAGTTATAAATGTGAGTTTTTTTTGGGTTCTCGGTTCGCTGTATGGTGTCAATCATACAGTTGGTATGATTGACTAGGGATTTATTATTCTCCTGATCTCCAGATAAGGTTTATCATATAACGATCTGTAGTAGGTACAATTCAAATTTACTGAAATTAGTATTTTTCTATAAATTTAACTGCTTTTGGACAAAACTGTGTCATTATAAATAAAGGGCCTACCTACTGTATAGATATTTAATAATAAGTATATACCTAAGTGCATTCATTTCTTGGTCTACTTTGGCATTTCCTTGCCCTCAATAAATATGTATGAACTGAGTTTCGGTAAACGTCGAAGGTACAGTTAATGTAATTACTTGAGTATTAAGTATACAGAGCTGAGCCTAAGACAGCGAATCATTAATTATGAACCTGTTAGATTCACGGTGTCCGTCGGAGATGTAGCTACTGAGCGTCAAATTGAACTTTGGGGTACGTTTCCACCGAAACGGAAAGAAGCAACACGCATCACATATGCTTGGGTTAAATATTTCTATAATAAATTACAACAAAAAGACAGCGCAATAATTGTAGTTAAGCGTCCATTTTTTATTGTCCCTGTAATTTTTTTTACCTTGGGACCACGCGTTCTTTGCTCGTCTCCACCCATGGGATTCATTAATATTCTAGTTAGTTGCCCTTGTTTCAAATATTTCGCCGACTGTTTATTCCCTTCAAACGGAATAAAACTATGTAAACTTAGCGACTAAGTAATTATTGCGGTTGGTTTAAAAAATAACTATAGTAGGCACCGCCTCGAGCTCATTACAGGAGATAACCTATTACCACTACTTAATAAACTAACAATTAATTGTTCTAAGTTCTACATTTTAAATATTTTTAGAGATTTTTTTGTAACTAACTAGGGTTACGACTAAAATAATTGCAACCTCATAATAATCAAGCAAATATAGGGATAAATGATTTTCAGTAACTACGTGAGCATATGTTTTACAAACTCATTGGTACATTAGGCAGTCACGGGGAACGAACTCGGGACCTCAAAATCGAGAAGCCACCGACTTATTAATTGCGCCGCCGACGCTCTGTATTCGGTATGCAATTTTTTAATATGTATATAGTTTTAACATGCAAAAAATAATTATTTTTCAATATAAAACTATAAATACAAAAGACACCTGAATCCGACACGTATGGGCACCGCTGAAGAGCCGCATCTTCGCAGCTTTAATAATGACCCATAATCGACCAATAAGATACAGAGCATCGACGGGCTAGAGAGAGTCGCTAGGTACACATATTTTCTACAAAAGTATGTTTTAATTCATCATTTTCGTAAGGATTTATTTTAAGAACACAGCTGGAGCTAAACAGTGGATAAAGTTTCTAGTCTATAGTTTACATGTACAAGTCATATCTCAAGTATTTGCTTCAAAATATAAGCATTTTCTAGTGTTGCTTTTTGATTAAGAATCCTTAATTTTTTTAAGTCATCCATAGGACTATGAAAGACTATATTAAAACGAAGCCCGTATATTAACTGGATATAAATAAATAATAATATTAATAAATAGGAGCTGGATGCGAGTAGCCGAGGATAGACCTCGATGGCGTGCAATTGGGGAGGCCTATGTCCAGCAGTGGACGAATATGGGCTGATGATGATGATTATGATATTAACTGCATAACAACTTCAGTGATGATATTGAACAATTACCTGCTGCATGGCACCAAATGGCGAGCAAAGTTCAGTAAATTGATAAAAAACGAACACCCATTGGTATGTGAAATTATGACTCTTTAATAATTGTTTTATTAGAAAAATGTAGAGGTTATAACAAGTATTACTATACTTTATATCTAAATAGTTAAATAAATTTAACTATTAAAGTTTCTACTTACAGCATACATATATTACACCTTTGACCTCATCTGTAGAATGTTAGCAATAAGCCAGAGGTTTTGATGATCGTGTTCGTAAGACATAAAACTAGATCTTTTATGGCTACCTTGTTCAGGAAGACCATAAAATTACCATTAGTGAAGCCTACGCGTCATCTTGCAAAATTGTACCGTAAAAACATTTGAGCATGGAAAGCAGTTAGCTGTTAAATAATCTATATTGTTCTCAGTATCTTATCTATCTTTATCTTGCAGTAAAAATCCAAAATATTGACTGCAATGTTTAGAAAAAGTAAAACGATATACATATGCGCATACTGTTTTAGTAATTTAATGAATCAAGTTTATTCCTGCAAATAGATATGGCATACTGTGACAAATATACCTGTAATTTTTCTGCAATAATTTTAAGTATAGTATGTAGTGATGATGAATTAACAAAGTTAGAAGGACGTACATATTTATTATATTTATTTATTTATTTAATTCTAAACAAACAGCTATTGTTACAGAAACTTAGTCCTAATAAAATGGCTTTGCCACCGACACACAATATTAAGAAACACAATTTAGACACATAATATTAACAAAGAAAATAAAATCCAATGAGCAGCTACATACACCAAGTTTAGTTAGGGACGAGTACAAACACACATAACAGGTAACATTAACAATTAACCTTTACCTATTAACACTACATACATTATATGCAGCCCGAGTGAATTCATATGGATAAACCAAGTTGATATTCCTTTGCGACAAGATCGCAAACGCATACACTAATGATTCATTGGTAATATTTTAACCACTATTACTAAGTTATTTTAATACTTATCTACTTCACACAACATTATATAAATACTTTTTACATAAAGACAGAGCGTGCACTGCAGCGTGGCTTTCAAATCGGTGTCACGAATTCATTCTATCAGTCATCCACTCCTGTCTAATTAGATGGACGCTATTCATCATTGGAACTAGTTCCCGGGGTCAGGGGTCAGCGCAGCGTGGACTGTCGTCTGCAGACGTAGGCAACTTGAGCTAAAGTTTTATATTCTGGCAGCCTGTGAAAAGTGGCTCTCTGTTTTATAGTTGATTTCAATAAATATAATACAAATGTTTGACTGATTTTCTTCCTGAACTAAGTTATTTTAGGTACTTAGTTAAGTTTTTGACTTAATTGTGCACATAGTGGTTGAAATACATTAGCATAGATGAAATCACTTTAGTACCTAAGCTATTTGAACATTATTAAAATCTTCATTTGCTACACAGGTACAAATTGCTTTTATTTTCAGCGGTAGTTGAAACGTCACTTTGGCTACTTGATATCTTAAAGAAAATCTCATTCCCACAGCTTAAGTGAAAAAAGCGAACGTGCGCTTATAAGACAAAATAGTGGTGTAATAAGAAAATAAAGTGACGCAGAAGGGTATAAACATGAAATATGATGTAATGACTATTTATAATAAAGAAAAAGAGTAAAATAACTATCCATAAAGCTAACAGTTGTTTCTGACTGCTGTCATTTCAGTTCGAAATTACCACATAATTGAATATCTATCTGACCACCACAGCAAATCGCCACTACAAACTAATCTTGTGATCTCGCGGTACACTCACAAGAGAGGCAAGTACGTATATCACGTGCACGAAACTCAATCCGAGAAACAAATGACAGGCAGCCATCTCGTCCAATTGTGTCAATTTTGCGGGGGTAATTTCATTGATCAAACTTGGCTACGGGAATGATAACTTATGGCAAACCTTGGAACGCCTATTTATAAAAAAGTTGGATGGGTTTAAAAAAAAATTATGTACCTATAGACCAGAGGCGAGCGATATGTCTCGTAGGTTTCTGCTCATAAATTATCAGATTACTTAGTAAAGTCTACGTAACCGTTTCATATAAAATTTAGGTATTGTATCTACAAATTCTTACTTAATAATTTATAACCAACAACTGCTATAATATTTTCCTTTTAAATTATTTTTTTGCGACATCAGATCAGAATTTATTTTAAGAATAACTACAGTCAATTTCCCCAACATTGCCCGCTTTCTCAAAAATTTTTGTTTGAATATACAAAAATATAAAAAGAAAGATACACGCGTCGTATTTTCGGGTTAACCTAGATGCTATAGAATAAAAAAATTTAGTATTTGGAGTAGTTATTTTAAATTCCCAATTAATGAGGTGGGCAGAGTTGGGCGGGAATGATGACGTCTTCGTCCAAACCATTTTAAGACTTACACAAATGATGTTTAAAGTCAAGCTGCACACTGAAGAAAAGAACTGAACTATATTTTATTATATTTTACAATATTTTAAAAGTATACCTGGGTGTCGGTCGAATCCGGAGAGCAATGTTATGTAAACTTTTTCTGGAATTTTCATACAAAAATGTTTTGTGGCTAGAGGTGGCATCATTTAAAATAAGAAAAATATTACTTACATTTGAATTTTTATTTTAGTGTGAAAAATTTCACCATTAAAACAAAAAGATTCAGATAGGTAGGTGAAAAAAACTGTCTACATAACTTTTACAAAATTAATTCAGAATCGTAAAATACCAATATCAATAAAACCACATAAAATCAATATGATAAAATATTTATTTTTCTAACATATTCCTACGTATATAACGAAACATAGATATATTCTAAAATATAACATATTTTAATCACTTTGGTTTTGCCTTAAAACTAAAAATACTTATGCGTCTAATTAAACGGATTAAAATCGTTTATAAAGAAAAAGAGATCTCTTAATAGCAAAAAACCACATATTTTGTGTTTGTTTAGATACTTGTTTTTTTTGTGTTTACCTGTATGACTCTGGCAATCATTTGCTTCACAGCCTTCATCTGAAGCGCCGACCAATTGGAGGAAAAGGCCGTGCAAGCGGGGACCCTTATTGTGTCATCCGCTCCGAAATATCATAGCACGAAGGTGCTCAATGAGAATTATAATAAAAATTTGCAGCCAGATCGGCCGTTACCTGCGTGGCTATGTACGCGAGTGCGTTTCTAGGTCTAGCCACTTTAAACTTCGAATCTAGGACTGGGGGAGTATACGAGACGGACTCTCGAGTTAAAGGATGGGTTCCGGAGCGTCTGACGGACCCTTCTGAGATTGTTTTGAGATGTTGCTGTACATTAGTAGTAGTTCAAGGTCTCTGTGCAGGTCCGCGTTACGCACGTAGTTCACGTTACGTACGTGGTCCGCGTTACGCAAGTTAAAAGATAAGTGACAACCCTAGTGATTTTATACGAAAGAGCAATGTTGGGCCGATTTATATGCAGTTTTTCTACCAAGTATTGCCCAGCACCATAACTCACAAAATAAACATATTTTACTATGGAAAACAAAAGAAACATTCTTCTATTTTAGCTAATTTTAAGTTATAACAAATAGTACTTAAGTATTTTGACTCCTTTTAACCTGTTTCAAAAAAGCTTTTTCATTATTTATTCGGGCCAATTAAAAAATAAATTTCCAAAAAAGTAGCTTAAAAATTTTTCTTTGGGCAAAGTTATGACGAAAGTGCAATGTTGGAAGATTTGTCTGTATTGTTTTTATCAGTGCCTAAATTAATTTCAAAAAAGAACATTTTCCACATACCTATGAATTAAATTTTCTACGTAATCTTAATTCAACATAAAACTAAAGTATTTTTCTTCAATTTTTAATATCGTCGTTCGCAATGTATTTACATAGTAAAAATAAACTACATATGTGAGTTGTGCTTAATAAAACAATGAACATTTACTCTTGACTAAGTCAGACATTATCAGACATTATCCAGAGAACCACAGGCGGCTTGTCAAACCTGTCAAAAGTATAAAACTTCCACCTCAGCACGTCACATTCAAATTTCGACTTACATGTGTCACTCGGTACTAAAGACTGACATCTTCATGACTATAAACTCAATAGAAAAAGATCCTAAGTATATATTATCAATACTAGTTTCCATTACTTTAAGTTATAGACCATGTTTGGTTGAAATCCGTTAAATTTGATGGCATAAAGGAATTCGTCATAGTATGATACGTCACGGGTAATGTAAGAGATCTGTAACACGCAAAGTTGTTATAATAAGTAATTTATTTTTTAATTACATTGAAATAGGGTCTGATTTTGTAAGTTATTATTTTACACTTTTGGGAAGCCAGAGGTGGTCCGAGAGGCGCTTCCTCATACTGACAGATTTCAAAACGTATGAGATCGGTCAAGAGCGCGTGCACACATCAGAAAAAAATACTTTGTTCGTAATGAGCGGCTAAAAATTATTGTTAATGTGTATTTTTGCTTGAAATGTTTAATTAAAACTAGTGTATTATGTAAAAACATAAAAATAACAAAATCACATTATATTTCCCAAATACGTGATAAGTAATGACCGATTACAAAAGAATTTAAGGTTACATGTTCAAAATTTAGAGTTAATGATATGATTTCTATACAAACTGAACGTACCTCGAATGAATAACGCGTTGAACGCACTATTTACAATAAATTATCGCATACCAAAGAATATTTCAAAGACAAAAATGACAGTCACGTACGTTGATATGAAAACGTGTTCATGGGTAGGTAACTGGTATACTGTTTCTTAACATTTGACATTCCATTGGGCCCCTAAATTGTAGGTTCGATGTCTTAGTAATGTTTTTCTCACACGATTCGAGAGTAAATAGCTAGGTGCTGATGATATGGCCATATCGTTACATCAGCAGTGCTCGAGGTGTGGACTAACAAGGCTCACACACAGACGCTAAGTTAAAGCGAGCTAATATTTCATGAATAGATGATGTGAGTTAATTCCCCGACCGTTGATACATGTTCATGATAAAATAAAAAGAATACTCCGTTTGTACATGAATTAGACTTTACAGATTCATAATTTAATTAATATTTACCAATTAAATGGTTTCAAAATATTACATAAATAAATTAGGCTTAGGCCTAATTACGCTTATCTATTTAGATAGTTACATTCCGTAGTGCTTAATTAATAAGTAAACATTTTATCTATAAATATTTTGTTTGAAGCAAGCTCGACATCCTTCGGGACGCTATGTCTGAGTTGCAGACGTAGTTTCGGTCGCACCAGCTAATTTTCGCCTCTCATATTGGTAGCAGGTAAGTACATGATTGTATCGTGATTTTGAAATTGATTTCAATTCTGCCTTGGTATAGGCACACGCTTACAAAACTTAGACCATCAGTTTCAGTTTTTATGCGGTTAGATAAATTTGTCCTTATCTAAAAATCCAAAAGACATGCTGTGTTAGTCCCAAGTGGGTCGAAGTTGCCACTTGCCACATATGAGTGTCAATTTTAAGAAGTCGTGAGCTTAAAATGAACTCTAAGTACGGCCGCGGAATGAACTATTATTTCTAGTATGATTACCTACGTCAGAGGCTGAGGGTGTCTGATGGAAAGGTACTGTATTGTGCTGTGTATTATGGACCCCTCTGAACAGTAAATTCCTGAGCTGATTGCGTTTGTAATTCGAAGCATTTTTAGAGCATCATCTCAATCTTGTTTTACGAGATTACTGTATGATGACGGTTGCCAGTACGATACTTGCGAGATATTTACGAGTTATTGTTAGGTCAAATGAAAATGGTACTTTGAGATATCACCAAAATATTTGGGTTATGGTTTCTATTATTGCTTCTAGTTAAAATTCTCGTTGACTTAATATGTTGTAGGAGAGAACGTTGATATACCTACACTGAATCTATTAGATTAGAGGGTAACGCTCCAATCATTAATCGGCACTGCCGTGTGGAATATTCGCGTCAGTGTAGATGCAAGGTCAGGAAAAATGCCGCCTGGATGGACTACCCGGTCGGTGCTAGCCAAATAAGTGTAGTAGTTGGTTCGGGCCGACATGGCCATTCAACAGATACTGCCCATCCCACAATGCCGGCCTGAACATATGAGTAACGCTCTTTAGATTTTGTTCTATACTACGAGCTTCGATAACTCTAAGATTTAAGCAGGTTTAAGCAGTTATAAATTAATAATAAGGATAAATTTGTTTTACGCACACAAAATTACTAGTCAGCACGCTACCTACATGTCCACACAGAATTCATTTTTACAACAAATCGCTTCAGCAATAACCAACATCTGTGGCATACCGTACCTAATGACATCAAAGACGTGGTCCAATTTCTCATACGTCAACGTCATCTGGACGTGCGCAAACACAGGCCACTGTGCGGCCACCGTATAGCCACCGTGGACTAGAAATTACAGTGCCACCAACATATTTTACGTGACTAAATGCCAAACTTGACGCATAGAACTCAGCGCCATTCTTTACTGAACAGATAAGTGGGTCGCAGTGTTTGTCAGATGACTCAATATCTACGTACATCTAAATCAACTTAGCTGTGCAGTTCAGAGTGGCGTTACTATCTATGTGCTGATAACGATTTCAGTATGGCGGCCATACAAATCGTTTAGCTAAAAAATTTTCCGTACGCACAGATATCTTTGTTGGACTGTAAAGCACTTTCCGCGCGCCTGTACCGCAATGCTTCTACGACAAATTGTAGACAGGTATAGTCGGGTGACTTGCGCAGGCTCGGATTGGCAGTCGAATCCGCTTTGATAGCGTCATCCTTTAATATGCGGGGCGCCTATAAAAGACCGAACAACGCGCAAGCGATATTCGCCCTTATTCCGGGCCTCCGAACACTCCGCTACCGACGAATCTAGTGTTCTTGGTTGCGCCACGCAGTAATGAAAGTATGTATGATGGGAATGAGACATGGACGTGATCAAATCTCCTACTGAAATGGAATCGAGTTAGTGAGCTACTGGAATGGTGATTGAATCAAGAATAAGTTGCGTGACTGTGGCCCGCTTGTCAATCGAGGTTGTCGCTGTTTTGATGCTGTTTTTTAATGTTTTTCTTATAAATTGATGATTACATATTTTAATTTCATTTAGGCAAAGTCATAACGTAAGGATTTGTTTTAAATTATAAGATTTTTGCAAGTGTGCGTGTTTTCAAAATTATTTGTCTTTCCACTGTTACTTAAAATCAATCCTACGCTACCATTAACATTATTTTAATGAAATCCCTCTCACATCCACCAAAATTCCACTGCTTTACACATGATCAGTACAATGTTTAATTAGCTTTGAGCTTTGCAGGATTACCTACTCATATCTAAATGCCTTCCACCCACTGATCATTATTATCATACCAACAAAAGCAGACCGTACGCATCCGAAGGGTTAATTTAAATGACAAAGCACAAAGCAAATGTATAGTGCCAGAAACTTACTTGTTCAGTAACAAAAACTGGAACTTAAACATTTGTATGTGACTAAATGTCAAACTTCATCTAAACATAGAACGCAGTGCCACCCCTTGTTGAACAGGTAAGTTTGTCTGGTTGTAGCAATGGTGGCGTGTGACATACTGAGTCAGTGAGTCGATGTCGTGTGCGGTGACGCGAACTAACCCTCTAATACAATTGGGCAATCTCCTCAATACGCAAGGCAAATATTTGGCAACTGATTAAAAGTCAAAGCTGTCGTGCCCGGAGCCACCGCACGGAAACAATTGCGAATGCCCGTTGTGAATAATATTAGCTGAACGGATCATACGCATCGCAGATCACAGGAGTCCATGAGCTCGGGCGGTCGGGGGTTAAGTTACAAGACAATTGGGATGTACGGGGGATTCTAATTATAAAGCTACTTATAGAAGGATACGAAAATGTGACATATACTTATTTAATGTAAGATTGATATTAAGTTCAAAATAGTCCTACAAAATTCTGCAATAAAAAGCCTTGTTGAGAGGTAGTTGTCTTTATTACGATAATACAGGTACTAAATAATCTACACGAGATATGCTTATAAATTCTTGAATTCCTAAGAAAATAAATACTGTAAATTTCTCAAAATAAAAAATCGCTTTTCTTATAAAACTGTACTTCTAAAATTCTCTCTCCGTTGACATTGAAGCTAAGAGAAATTTATGACGAAGCAAAATCCAATATGGCGTAGTTAGGGGTATTCTGTGTAATGAAACAACGTTTACGTTATCTTGAGGGATTCTTTAATTTGTTGGCATTTTAGAGGCAAATATTATTTTACTTATTCATTTATGAGCATTCGCTTTTAACAAGGTTTTGTTCTGAATTGCGAAGAAATATTTCCTATAGGTACATACATATTTATGCTGCAGTATGTGTATTTATTACAATTCTTGAACTAGCATTCAACCTGAACCTATGCTTAAGATATAGGTAAGAATTTTCCGAAATTTAAATAAACGTTTTTACTTTTTTGAATGTTTTTTCGTAGCTCTGTTTCACTGTAGATGCAGACTAAATCATTAAATCTTTAAGTTATGTTCTTTATTCTATGTCACTCAAAGTATGAATAAATGATTTTTCTTTGGAAACTTTAAAATAAAACCAACTAATATTATGAAACTTCCAAACACGATATCGAATATCCTTCGAAAACTCAAGAACAGCTTGTCTTAACGTGAACAAACTACAAATACAAAAATGGCCAATATCGCGTTTAACTGGGATTGTTTTAAATTTAGAAAGAACATTGTTCTTGTAGTGCTTTTTTAATATAATTGTGCCTACTTAGATTTTTCACGGTTCATGTCATAATGAAAGCCTAAATCACTTAATCAAGAACGTTTGCGTAAATTTTCTCTATTCTTCAATAATAGAAAATAGATTGAGGGAGGTAACACCAAACTTGAAAAGGACAAAAAGAATACCAACTCGGTCAATATGAATTTCCAAGCAAGATAAATGAAAAATCCATACAGAGGTACTCACGAAAAGATTGCTTTTAAAATGAACTAACAACAAATACAAAAACGACCAATATTGCCGATCGGATCAACAACACTCGCAAAGTGATTCCAATATCGTAGATTTCAATGACTCTGAAACTTGGTATTTAGTATCAAAGACTCATAAGTAATAAGTTTCTTGAAAATAAACTTTTAAGAGGCGGCATACATTAATATTATTATTTTATATACGCATTTTAGCTTTACTAAATTTGGAATTCTTCAAACGCAGGATTAAGATATTTTTGATCGCTGTTTATTTTGATCGATTGCATGAACATACTTACTTAAGGAAACTTAATAACTGAAATAAACAGATCAAAGACTTGATAACGATGATTTTTGTTTTTTTAAGGGTAAGTGTTTGCATATTTCTTTCCTCTGGTAGCGTTATCAAACTTGTAAGTATTTTCGACTCTTTACGATTATTTACATACAAAAACTATAGATTTACAGTTAACGATACTACATAAACACATACCTATAATACCAAGCATCTATAACTGTCTCAACGTCTTTAAGTCATATCAGTTTATTTTTATAATTAAAATAAAACAATCTGTTATTTAAACATACAAAGAAAGCCATAAAATCATTGATTGAACCAACAATCAATAGCTAAAATCGGAAGCCTGTTTTATCTGAATCACGTAGCAACCCCGACAAAGAGCTTAAAATGAAAAGGCATAGAAAAGACCAATCGTCGCACACAGCGGTGGAATTAAAACAATGAGCCAATTAAAGTGTCCTCTTAGTTGTTCGGATAATCTAGGGTTTAGGGGATGAAATAAAAAAGAATAAAAAAGGGCAATCCCCAGAGATTTGTGTTAAAAGATTCTAACGCGAGGGGGACGAAATGGATGAGGGGTGGTGATACTTTGTCTTGTTAAACGTTCTTAGCTTCATGAAAGTGGCTTTGTTTCGGAATCTGTATTTGTCGTATTGTAGAATGTAGGTCAAATCTCAGATTATTCTCTCAGACATTGTTTTATAGGTTATATTTTTTATTACGTCTTTTGAAATAACTCAACCAGCGTTTTTACAAAGATTCATGCGTCTGAACAAACTTTCAATGTACAGTACTTCCTCAAGGCCTTCTCGAACTCAGTAAGTGCATCTTCTGGGGATGAAGATTGTATCTCCTCTCAAGGTGCAAAATCAGGGCTGTAAGGCGGATGACTAAAAAGTTTTGTCGTGGCGAAGCAAAAGGCGTTCCACTTTCATAGGCGTGGGTTCGTTTTAAAAACCGCCAAACTGTTGACTGGCACTTTTTTCTGTATTATATTGATATATCCATAATTCGTCACATGGCGAGAATAATTTATTTTAAATTTATCAATCATATCATGGCACTGTTCAACGCGTGCCTGCTTTTGACTTAGCATAGATGAGGTTATGGAGTACCCAGCGCGAAACAATCCTCTCGCAAAGACGGTTGTGTAGAATATCATGAACTCTTCCCGATCCAATCTGTAGACTGTGTTGATTATCCTCTTACGGGCTTCGCCAGCTCTGTTGAATCAAATTTTTCACTTGTAGCACGTTTTCTTCCGTAACAGCAGTCAAAGGACGACCACTTCTTTCTTCATCCTCCAAATTTAAGACCGCACTTAAACTCGTTATGCCAGCGGTATGCAGTTGCTTCAGAAGGCGCCTTTTTCTTAAAAGCTTTTTGAAATCCATTCGCAGATCCATTTATCTATGACACACAATACTTTCATAGAGCTGATAAAAATTTTTGAGGGAAATTTAAATTTAGAACGAATATATTTAAAATAAAAAAACTTATAGCTCGTCAGCGGTGTGGTATTACCGTATATATTTTTCTTAATTTTGGGGTGTGAATTTTCTTCTACACAAATAGTAATTTGTCCTGGTTTATAATGAGACACAAACATTATCTTCAATTTTAATTAAATAAGATGGAAGACAAGCGTCAGTACTTCCTGTTTTAATACTTGCAATAACTGCTCATACTCGTTGATTTATCTAGCTCCAATTTAACGGTCTTCAATCTGTGTATGTATTTATGTACATTTTGTGTCAACTTACTATACATTTATATACTTCGGCTTGTTTCATTTTATAGTTATTTCGATACTCAAATTAAATACATAATGGCCCTATATAATTTAAAATGGTAATTTACTAAATCGTTATGTACTGTAAATATTATAAAGTTAAATATAACTTAAATAATAACCTAATTTTTTATTTTACAAGCTAAAATTACTTCACAAAAGAATCTGGTAAATGTTTCAATTATTTATTTAATTTACATTTTAATTGTCGCGATAAGCTCACCTACATAATTCACCGCACAATAAAAACTGCCCCGTGGTTGATAAATTAACAAGATTGTCGGCATCGTTTGTCGTGTCCCCTACTGTAACACTCTACGGGATTTTTCGCGAGGAAAAAATATAAAAGGGAGTTGAGTCGCCCTGAGCGTATTTTGATGTGACAGATTAGCCTGTAATTTCCTCGAAATTGATATCTTGAGAGGAACATCCTTTTTTCTCAGATTCCCCCAGCCGGGAATTGTAAAGATTGCAAGTCACCACAGTTTGTGGGATAAGGAGGTTATGGAAATGTTGACAGCTGTGGGGTAATTTGACAAGTATTAGAGTTTGGGCTGTTCGTTATTTTGCAGCGTGACTGTTTCCTAGCCTTAAGAAGGTACATATTAGCGCTTTTCAACTTGGTATTTTGAGTGTACCTAAAGTGGTTATTTCTCGGTGTAGTAAGCCATCAATAGATTAATGTGGATACTTCTGTCGATGATTCTTTGTTCTGCCACCCCCACAATAGTCTTTGTTTGATAAAAATCTTGGCACGACGTTGCCATTGAACTATCAAACACCGCGACATTGCAATCAATAGACATTTCATATAAGAAGTAATACAAAAATAAATTAAAAGCATTTATGAACATGAAATTGAGTATACATTTGGTCGTGCTGCGGTATTTAGCGTTTGAATTGAATTCCTTGTCAAGCTATTAACAATTTCTCAACGATAGGCATCAAGATCCATCTTATTGCAACTGCCTTTAGTAACATGCTGTATACCGCCAAGTATCAAGTACGGTAACGTTCACTGCGGGTTTGTGCAACCATGTTACTACTATAACTTGAACTGCTAGAAGTAACGGGGGTGCATGTAATGAAATATCAAGGTGTATCGGTTACACGAGTTCAGTGATTATTTAGAGTCATGCCCTGATTGGTAGGAAGGTTAACGCATCCTTTGCATTCGACTGTCATTAATTTTATTGGCGTGATAAATTTTATAATTACACGCAGGTATAAAATAATCGGTAGTTAGTGTATTGCTTTTTATTGTTCAGTGATAGAAGAATATTATGTTCGGTAATTATTATGTTGCTGTAATGATCAGCGCTTTGAAGTAAAAGGTTGTAAAATGTTTATTAGATATTGGATGCTGCCAATGTTGGGTATCGTCGTTAAATTGAATTCTATTATTTTAAATTACGTGTTATATTTTTGAAAACTGTAGTGACGATATTCTTGAATATGTCTAAATGTGCATTTATCAGGCATGATTACTAGGGTGACCGTAATATTAAGTATGTTCATTTTTGCCGCTGACAGGCGCCTGGGGAGATTGTGTGGATTACTGTCAGAAAGTATTCATAGGTTCATGCCGTTTATGAATAAGGTCCGCTAAATATAGTAAGGTTTTTAGTTACCGTACTTTGTTTTCTTTTGAAATTATACCTACTTGATAAACAAGCAGGTACAAATTCAAACACAAACATATTCTTTGTGCAGCTCAATATAAAAATTAATAATCGCCTTGTAGGTAAGTTTTCCAATTTTTGTTTTGGTAATGAGTTTTTTGATTAGCTACTTGATGAAAATCAATTACAAAGACGACTGTTGTAAGCCATACCAAGGAGTACCTACCTAAACAATTTAAATTTAAACTAGTATGTTCTTGAAATCACTATAAATTGTAAATGTAATAAATGAACTGTATTGTAATAAGATTAAGACATATATTGCACACTAATATTCACCTATAACATGCCTAACATTAAACTTTAAAATGTTCGTCTTCGATCAAAAGCAAGACGCTGAAACCGCTGAAAACGTAACTAAGTTTGCGTGCAGATAATTTGCGCACTTACCTTGCTAGCAGGCAGCCCGGCGCGGAAGGTCTTTCGTGATCCGGGTCACATAACAAAGGTTTTGCCGGATGTCTTGTCGGCCATTAGCTGCATCATGTAGAGCTGCGTTCTAGATTCTAAATCCATTTTCTTTTTCAAGAATACGTAATATTAAGTGGCATTTGATTTCAAGGTTATGATTAATTTGTTATTGGTTTTGATGTTGATCATAATTGGAGTTATTGAATGATGATAAATGTGTTATTATGTAAATGGAGGAGTGGTATTGATGGCAAGTACGACAATTCTTACTTTTTACTTCATTGGCCTTGATTTTGATGCCTGGTACAAAGTTCCTTAATGAGAAAGTTATTCAGTTTCAAAAAAAGATCGTCTCCACCAAATTTTTTGCCTGTGTATTAGTTCTAAGTTCCCTGCTACTAGTAGATTGCTGCATTATCATCTACAGCGCGAACTTTATTTGTTTATTCTGAGGCAAAAAATACTTTACCTTTCCTAATTTATTATTTTATTACCATGTTAGCTGAAAGAGTTCGATGTTACCTGATCTTATGTTTTTCGTGTCTCATCCTCTAAGTTAACCCCGATGTCCGAATTAGTGTGTTAACTTGGCATTAACATCTAACTTCCAGCGATTTCGAGACGAGCGAAAGATCGCTGCTAATTTTGGAAAGCGAAGCAGTAAACATAGCCTTATAGGCTATAATAATAGGTACGCTACATGCAAGCATAAAATTATCGCAGCCAACGTCCACAGTTCTGAACATTTAACAAAGGTCACCTCAGACCAGACCTATCGTAATAACCAATTATCCAAACAAACCGAAATAGGCTGCAGCCGCCTTCGACGGCAGTTGACAAAACCAGTCACTGCCAGGAGGAGCAACGTAAACACGTGTGTATTATCATCGCAATAAAACGCCGCGTTTACTCCACGCATTGGGTGGTCTCCCAGTGTGAACTTAGCTGGTCGAAGATGGATATAGAATACCTCTGGTTATCTAGTTTGGTGTTTTTATTGTTACGCGGTTACTGTGGATGAGCGTGTAAAACTTAAAAGGTATACTTTAAATCGTTTATAGTTTATATAGACTTATGATTCTTTAGCGTTAACTTACAGGTGGTGTCTTTGTGTGGTTGTAACTAAACAATAAAAGATGAGAGGTTTATATTATCAGCAGTTCCTAAACCAGAAAAGAAACAATTGATTTACAGGTTTGAACAATAAATACTGTAAAATGATCCGTCTTTGCAACGCTTCAATTTAAATGAATTGGAGCTAAGCCTAAACAAAAACAACGTTCAACTACGAATCGAGGTCAAACTTAAATTATGTTTCCAATAAAAAAAAAGAATGAACTATTAAACTTCACGCGTGCGGTCAAAAAGCGAAGCGTTCAATCCAAAATCAACAAAATTGCATAACTTCTTAGAGCAATGTTTCTTGTCAATCATCTGCTCTCTCAGCGTTTGCACAGATTTGACTACGTTAATAAATTCACCTGTCGATCTTTCCAAATAATACATGGTTGAGATTGATCAGTTGCCCAGAGTAGGACGTTGAAGAATTTCGGGAATTAAATATACACTCTATGACACACCTATTGTAAATTTGATCAATGGCAAGTTTGAAAATTGTATTATGTGGACTGATACTTAGATAGGTACGTAATAAAAAAAAAATTATAATACTTTCAGTTTAACCAGATACTCTTTACATTTCAATTTAACAATGAAACATAATGTGTTTGCTTTTCATAGCTACGTTAAATTTTCTGTCAGTATAATATTCTGGGAAATAACGCGTTGCTTATATCATGTTTCCCATAAGAAATTATAATGCAAACTGATGAAGGTTATTTTTAAGTACCATAGCCGTCATCGTGAACACAGTCTACCCATATCTATATTACATCGGCAGGCTGTGATCTTTACTCCCATTTGCCACACTCTGGGTCCGATACAACTATAACGAGTCCACCTGAAACTTAAACAACATAGGTATTATTATCAATCAAAAGGAAAATATCACGCAATAGTGAACTCTAGTCCAACCTATTAACGTATAAGGTTGTATGTAATGTATTAAAATCAGTTATAAAGTTCACATTTATAGTCACAATCACGTTTTACGCTTTTATTGCGGCAAAACTGACATCTTTGTCAACTTCTCAGAATACGCTGGTTGTATTGTCATTATGGATTGTAAATCCAGATGACAGTGTCGTAACGAGCTATTTAACGAGCGGCGTCGCTTCATGTGACTAGAGTAATTAATATGAGTTCAAATCTTTATAGTTATTTATTTATGTTCGTATATTTTAATGAATAATTAACCTCCATGGATCTGACAGGATTCATACAAGTTGTTGCTATCCGTAACAAAATTAAATGTTTATTTTAAGTGCTTTTAGAGCCAAAATGTTCGGTGAAGCTTTTGCTCCTGTAGGTAGTTCAAAAATATAGCCTATGCTACGTTTTGATAATGTGTCTTTATATGGGCAAAGAATTGTAAAAAATAATAAATAAACTTATTTTTTTAGACCAGACGAAGCGAAATATATTTATTGTTACTACAAAAAGAGCATTTATCATGGAGTTACTAGATTTCACAAGCTTGTGAGCAAACGATTAGGTCAGTGATTTAGTGAAGATGGCTATAACATTGTCCTGGAACTAAAACGTGTTGTTGAGTTTGCTTGTAAATAAAATAACAGTTTTTTCTGCATTCATATTATTTTTATAACCTACTTTGCAAGTCTTAATATTATTTTGGAAATGGACTTATAGAAAGATAATGGTTTCATTATTTCCTGGGAAAAATAAAGAGTCACTCCAGTTGGCACCTGGAGACTCAATTATATTTTAACTGTAAAAAAAGAAATATTCGTCTGTAAAGATATGTTAATATTGCTTTTATGAGTACAAGGCCTAATTATAAACTACGTGGGACACTCAGAAAGTTTTCAGAAAAAGAATAAAAACGTTCGAAAGGTTATATTTTTTTATAACATCTGTTCAAAGAACTCTCCACCAGCGGCTACATAAAGTTTCATGCGTCTGAACCAATTTTCAAAGCAACCGATAAACAGATACAACAGATACTTCCTCAACGGCCTTCTTAAATGCAGTGAGCGCATATTTTGGCGATGAAAACTGTATTCCCTTGAGCTGGTTTTTAATTTAAGGTAACTAGAAGAAGCGACACTTTGTCAAATCAGGGCTGTAAGGTGCTGGACCAAAAAGCCTCGGTGCTCTTTGTTCGAGCGCTTGTTGCGCGCAGTATCAAACATTTTTTGCAAGCTTTTGTTAGTGTAGGTACCACTGCATTGATGCTAATTTGGTGTCTTAAGGGAATTGATCGGGTATACCCGTTAAGGAGAAAAAATTGGTGATAAAAAATTTTGCAGCGCCTCTCGATCGTTTCGCGTTGGTTCGTTCTGAAACATCCATACTGTTGCCTGGTGCATTGTATCTGGATCATACTGATATATCCAAGATGCGTCACCTGTTATGATATCGTGAACTCGGCGGGGAGAACCTGCTATGAATTTATCAATCATATCATGGCACCTTTCCTCCCACGCCTGCTTCTAAGCGTCGGTGAGGTTGTGGGTTACCCAGCGCGAAACAATATTCCTTAAACATTGGTGGTTATGTAGAATATCATGAAAATTCCCGATCCAATCTGCAGATTGTGTTGAATTTCCTTGTATGTGATTCGTCGGATTTGTTGAATCAAATTTTACGCTTGTAGCACATTTTCTTCCTTGACAGCAGTCAAAGGAGGACCACTTATTCTTTATACTAAAAATATAAGCGACCGCCCTTAAATTAGTTACGCGTCATGTTTATAAAAGCTATTTGAAGCATCGGGTCTCAAGTTGGACTTAAAGTCGTAAAAAATCATTGCGCAAAAATGTTCCCGATGTAGAACAATAGTTTCATAATGCTGGTAGCACAATGTTGACAGAAATTTAAATTTGGAACGAATATATTTTTATATATTTAAACAAATTTTCAAAATTTTCCAAAAAGGATAGCGTTTCACACATAAAAACGTTTGTTAGTGGCCTGGTGATTAATAGCAATTACCTAATTAGTTAATACCTAATTAGCAGAATATTTAGCTATTATCTTCCAGATACAGAAATAGTCAAAAAGCTACTACTACTTTGACGTAGCATAATAGAAGAAATAGTTAAGTTTTAGTTCATTATCTTCGAGATGGCAGATATTATTGAACAATATAATATCATTTTTCAATTTTTTACCTCCTACATGTAATAAGTAAGCCTAGATCTGATAACATCACGTCATAGACGACAGACTGGCGTAGGATCATTGTTCTTTATCGTTTGCAACATCTATTTAATAATTCTCAACCTTAAATAAAAGACTTAAAGTTTTAATTCTATTGTTTTATGAATAAATCGCAATGTTTTTAGATATGGCGTCTACTAAAATTTGGACTATACCTCTTTGACTATAAAGTTTACTATCTGGTGCCAAGATTTTATTAAATGCATCTTAAAAGTGCAGCAAAGCATTTTTGCACTTCAGACCGTCTTTGCTGTGTTGCACTAAGATTGTTATTGCTATATTCATATTGTTTTGAACTTGGTTCTTAAGCCAGCGTAAGCGCACGTCCCCAGTAGGCACATGTGTGACGTGAACAGCACAAAAACCCTTTGTTTTAGTTGAAATCTGATGTGTGCAATTTTCTTGGTAGCTCGTAAGATGAGTGCCATATGCTTTGAAATGCAATGATTACTGTTTAAGATGTATCTAGAGTATGTTAACGATTTGCCTTTTAAACTATTTTGACCGGCATTTGATATAGCAATAGCTATTTGGTATAAAATTTAGGTATGACAAGCTGCGGAACCTGCTATGACTGCTAAAGTTATTTCCTTGTCTAATTCCTGTTCCCAAGAGAATTTCGGATGAGTCTTATAACATCTCATATAATCTCGCACTTCGTTTACGTCGGTACTTTCCATTGTTAACCCGCAATGTTACCTACCTACAAACATTATTATGAAGAGAAGAAGTATCTTTATTTGTTTAAGTGTAATCTATTACCTTAAAGCTAATGATCAGATTTCAAAAACCCTGTCACATCGTAAGTTATAAAGACAACGTTATCTCCCACAGGAACTACGCGGGTTAAACCGCAATTCGGTATGTAAAGTCATTTTATGGCATATATATTTTTATTTCTGTAAGTATGAGGTCTTTTAGGAACAGAATTTGAATATTTCCTCTGTACAATATTTGATTTTTAAAGAACTCATAATTATTTTTTTTATTTAGAAAGTAATTTACTACCTGGGTATAACAACTCTACAGCTCTCTATTGATCCTTGATGGCAGATATTTATTGAAGACTTGACAGTTTTACTAAAAAGAAGAAAAAAATATGCTACTTTTTGACGTCGTATAGAGGTAGGTATAGGTACTGTATGTCAAATTATTTTACGCAATTTTGTTTAAATTGGCTTAATCGCTTTTACCTGCGAGCTTTTACAAACAAAACATATTATAAAAAAGTAATAGCTCAAAATGGTTTTTCAATTAGCATCTGATTTTTTTTCTTTACAAAAATGGTTTTTGAAATCTTTTTTATTCAAAAACCATTTTTGTATAGTATTTAATTGACAGATACCATACTTCAATGTCATCGGGGCAGAATGTCAATCAAACATGGCCGAGGTCATTCGATTCGACTCCACAAGTTGATTGATGAGCATTTTTTTATGTTCATTTGTCTTCAGCCGGTTATTATTTCATTAATTATAACATTAATTGATTTTAGACTGAAACAATGAATCTTAAAAAGTGAGCCAGTTGAGTTAATACTTCTCTAAATAAAAATAAACTTGAAGAATAACACGGTTATGGGACGTTTCGTGTTCGAGTAAATATAAATTTAGATATGTGTGTTAGATAATGTTTTCAACCAGATTACCAAACTTTATTCATCAAAAATGAACTAAAAATAAATAATACTTATCATCTTTGTAATTTTTGTATAGATATACAAAAACGCGTTCCAGTCATACCATAGGGATATGTTAGGTTTTTACATAAGAGTCAACATATGTTTTATTACCCTCCTTATATCTACCATATAATAAATAGAAATCTTATCTCATGAACAATAAATAAGCTTGTGAACCTAATTAAAAAGCTCCTCAACAATAGGTTATCTGTCCTAGATATTGACAATACGACACATGCAGGGACACCCACTCACTGACTGTCGAAAGTTCCAAGTGACTCATGCGTTGTAGTCCGTCATGATACAAGTTATATTTACATTAAATTTTATGCTTAATTATGATACCAATTTAAATCGTTACATAATATAAGTATAAGTCACCTCAATATTGTTCGGAGAATCCATTTCAGTACTAGAATCTTTTTGTATTTGTAGCTTGCTTATGCGGGACGATCAGTAAGAGAGATTTTCTTTTACGATACACAAAATATAGATACTATAAGTAAACATTTAGTGAACAAATTAAATATGAATGTCTACAATTATGCTTATCTTAACTGAGCTAAAACAAATGAATATCCTAAGCTGCATTTATGAACGAGTAGGTACCACACTACACCAGTTTGTTTTCAGATTATTAACTTTGCTTTACCTTAACACTAGATATAATAAAATAATCATTTTAAAATCATTTACTGCTAAATCAGAAAATTACAAAACATTACATAAATCGATAGAAGTTCTAACTTTTAAACTTACAACCCTTTGTAATAATATATACCTACATATTCGGTGACACTTGTGTCGTAATTCCTCATTTAGGCGAGCAGTCAGCAGTGTAGGTGGGCTGTCACGTGATAAAGATCTAATTAAATTCACTTTTTACCTTTCTGCAATTCATTGCAAGTTATCCGCCTTTGTCGTGGAGGCGATAAACGAGGCAGTCGAGCCGCGTGCGGTGTGAACTTTCATTAACGAGTCAATAATTAATTTTATACTCTCTGATGCATGGGTAACTTTAATGTTCATTTCGATAGTGCTACATACGTTCGAATGGTATGCAGTTATGAAAGAAGATAAATTATAAGATTTTCAGGTACGTTTTGATGTGTAATTAGTTCGAGGAATGTAAAGCGGAGTTAAGAAATAATACAAACTGTAGTTATTTTTGCAGGATTTTCAATGATTCGCCTTTGTGTCGTTTGTAGTAAGTAAAGCACTACTGCAAAAAGAATGTGAAATAAATCATTATTTTTAATATATTTCGTACAGACTGTAAATAGCAGGTACGATAGTAAATTGTTCCAAAATGCCGCCTTCGCTTCCAATTCAAAAAGTCATCCACTCAAGACGGTCAATACGTTCGTTTGTATAAGGCCTCGATGTGACAATGACAGTATCTATTCTCGGGCAATATTTGTTTACATTCAAAACGCGGGTCTGAAGACCAAATGTTGCCTTAACCCTTTGGCCGATCGACACAAAGTCCAATTCCATCTTTCGATGCGCGACGTTTATTTTCATATCGCAGTGTGAAAAGACAGTGTTGTTTTTAATAGAGGTCGAAGACATGGTGTCATGTGAGAAAACATTCTTATGATTCACAAGAACTTGGCACATTCCTTTATCGGCATGCGTCACATTTGTGACGGAGAGCCTGTCTTCTTTTAATACCTATAATAATACTTGTTGTAATGTTTGTGTATCGTTATAAAGTATAATACGGTCGATTTAATAGGTACATACGCTTTTTAAGCCGAGTCGATAATGTCATGCGTGTCTCGTAAACTGTTATTTGTGCCTTAATTTCGTTTAAACTCAAGTTTAATATTTTAAAATTATCTGACATTATGTGTCTCTACACTTATTTTAAACCTATTGAATACTTCAAAAGATATTTATTTTTGTACGTGTTTTATAAATGAGAGAATTTGATTAAAAAAGAAATAACTTCGTTACCAATAATGAAAATGTTACGTAAACTGTATGCTTGAACCTACTCCTGTAGTTCCACGGCCTGGTCGCGCCCCAGCCGGTCACGCGACTAGTGAATATTTCAGAATCGCAGCGACACCTCGATGGTCGCGCGATATCAATCGAACGCCCACCTAAACGCAACAAATCGCCGATTTAATCACAGCGCGACTCTACTGCGATGTGTATCGGGTTTGGGGTTACAATTTCTAGACTTAATCAGCTTTTGGCCATCAATAAATATGTGGTTAAATGCTAAAGAGTTTTATTGTTTAAATGACAACGACCATACGTTGATTTGTAAATATAAAAATTTAATTCAAGATATAAGTTTCTCGCAACTACTCTTTTATAGAAAACCATGCAAATGTTTCATTACAACTCCCTATATTTCTACGAAAATTGGGCCATTTTCGTTTAGTTGCGATTTAGACTTAAGTGGAATTTATTTTTACCCTACGAGTTGATTTATTACTTTAAAAATTTTATGGTATTTTGAAACAGCTAGACCAGTTTATACAAAGAATTAAATATTTTTATTACGTGGTGAAGGGTGAAAAGCAGGAAAAATTCTTTTGCGATACTTTAGAGTGTAAGTTTTTATTTCTGATTTACGTAATTAAATTGATATAAAACAGTATTATCAAATGATGCTTCAATTTGTGTATTTATAAGTACTTTATAAGATTGCCATGATATATTGCAAAAAATTTGGGCTGTATAAAAAATACTGTCAGAATCTTGCCTCTTCTGTTCCTTCTATAGCGCTATTTTCTGATTATCAGCTTATTAAAAATAAGAATATTTTTAAGCTAAACTCTTTTCATAGATAGAATAAAACACCATTTTTATATTCAAGCCAGTACCGTTATACCTCTTGAAGCCCCCTTCGGGCCTAGATGGTATCCATCGAGCACACGCGAAGGCATGCACTTTGTATACAACTTCCTGTATAGTGCCACATCCGGTACTTCCGGTCACCGCCGACCGGAAGACGGTCGTTCCAGCGACATAGAGCCTAAAGTATGTGTTGTGATTACCTTAAATTTATGTTTTTCATGGCTGTTAGTCGTGTTATTACGTCTTTATAGGTTATAATTTGTGTAATTATAATTTATGAGGGTTTCGTACGAGAAAATAGGTTAACTAGGATAGAATTCAACTTTACAGGGGCTAGGCGGGGTGCTGTGTTTATTTCAGGCAACTTTTTAATTCATTTACATTTGATAAAATACTCACATTACTCAGATTCACAATTATTGCTGATACTGCATTCTTCTGTATTGTATAATTAGTACTAATTACTAAAATCTTCTTAAAGACAATTAGCCCAAAGTGGCTGCTCAATTTATTTGAGCATTATTTTTACGCGTTTGATTACCTTAACTGTTTATAAAATCTGATTTAAAGGGAGAGACTTAATAATCCTGCTTTAAATGTTAAGCTATATTTTAGTAGGTATAAACATTCATATTCACATTATTTCTAAACTAAACAAACGGACGGATGAACAATAAGGAATATTCTCAACAGAAATAATATATGTACAGTTTTAAATATAGAATTACGACTGTAAGCGACAAATGCACACAACCTCTTATTTACCTTTACTTACTTAGGACCGTGAAAATCATGTACATAGTCAAAATAAACACGATTAAGTAGTTGACAAACAGTTGACTGACTACGGAATATATAACAAATTGAATAAAAATTTAATTAAAATGCAATGAATCTTGAATTGACTGATATTTAGTAGCCGTAGGTACTGTGTAGTCAATGTAAGGAGATCTTCGATGAAGACCCGCAATCGACTTCTTATTGGGGCAGCTGTTTGTGGGATAAACTTATGAAGCTTATTTATAAATAATTTACATATTTATAAAAAGTTGTTTTATAGTTTCGTCAGTTTGTGGCACAGTCATCTTGGTATATTAAAAACGATGCAGTACTGTGGTCAACTCAGTAGGTGCGCGCCTGGGAATGGACTACTTATGACTCATTATGTACTTAGACGTTTCTCTTCATCTTCACAGTAAGTCGGTCCACTGGTGTGTCTCTCAATACTTCACCACCCCATAGCTCTAGTGACTAACCTGCATAACCTGCATAACCTAATAACCTGCATATTTAATTAGAAAATCACGTGACTATTAAGTTTATGACTAGTGTTTAAACTGGATCTGAGCCGGGACTGCAGGCGGGCCGCTTCTTCCATTCGGCTATTCGCAAAACACAAAGAAGAGGCGAAGAATCAGCATTGTAGCACAAGGAGGCAGCCTTATCAATTCCGTCCTATCATTATATTTTTATTTACATTTCTCACCATAGTATGACGTACACACCAATATATTTTAATTGTTATAAGATGCTATTTACTTAAATAATGCAAGTGTAAGACCAAATTATATTATTTAAAAACATAATAATTGCTCCATTTACGTAAACGTTCGTTTTTATTATATCGATGGTTCTCGTGTCAGCTATGTGTGAACGGGTCTTTATAACATATGGCTGATGGTGGCCATTGTGAACTCAACTCTATTTATATTACAAACAATTGTTGTACACATGTCGCACCTTTCAATGACAACACCAACGTAAACTATTCTAGACCCGCCAGAACATACAAAGTACACTGAGATAGGTTTCAACGTTAACTGGTGATATAAGAATTTTGTGACTCAATATACTTAAAGTGAGTCTTTTTTATAACAATGGCACACATAGGCACCAGATGTGGTTAATGGTTGGTGGTTGGTAAGGTATGTTTTTAATATGTATCGAGATCTGATATAAATTTAAGTAAATGTCTTTGAAAAAGCTAATTATATTCTTAATGTTACTTTGGTTGAGTTTTGCTTACTACGAATTCACTACAACATAAAATAAAACCCGCTAGTAACAGCACTCGACGCTCTTGCGTATCCAAATATGTAGCCGAGACTGGTCTAATGATACCAAATAATGGTCCCAAACACTTTTGTCTCTTGGGTAACTTTACGGCCACGATCTAAATTCGTCAATCACGAAGCCATAACGAATGCGTGTTTGTAATGTGTAAACAACCGAACATCATGGCAGTACTAACTACGTATTGATTGTTCAAATAGGTAGTCGGTTCTGGTTTGAAGGTACCTCGGGCTTTTGGGGATTCCGGTTGGCGGTGAATCTGAAATGTACAAAAACAGACTAAACTAAACTTACTAACTGGGTTATTAACATAAGTAGGGAAGAAGGTGAGGATCGACGTATGCCTTTTTATTCCCTTCGGGAGGAGGGAGGTGGATAAAAATGCTCTGACGCTTGCCACGGAGTCGGATGCGCGGGCATGTGGGACTCGCTCCAAACTACTGGAACCACTCCCAAACAAAAACCACCTGTATAACTCTGGCAATCTTTGTCTCACAGCCTTAATCGGATGCGACAGCTAGTTGGATAAAAGGCCGCGCAAATGGAAGCATATATTTTTATACAATTTATACGTAAATAGTACGAATAGATTAATATATTGCCTTGCTATTACAATTATCAAATTAAAATACATATACACAGAGGGCTTATTTGCAGCAGTCCCTATCAGACACGATCGGGGCCGTAATAACAGCAATCAACAAATTTTCGTGTCAACGGAGAAAAAATGCCCCGAAAATATAACAAATGACACACGGCCTTATCAAAGGTTAAATCTTTACTTCCAAGTAAGTGGCTACGATTCTGACTAGGACGCTTTCTAGTTTGGTGAACTTCTGCTTTTTCTAGTTTTGGTAATTTTATGTGGATATAGTTTATTTTTATTACAAACCTTATTGTACCAGGATTGTCAACTGCCTAGTGCCATTTTAATGTATCAAAATTATGTGACGTCATATCAAGATTTGCATTAAACATTTTCATTTTCTGGTTTAGTAGAGTCTTTTATATCTCTTGCATTATTCCTGTCGTTTTTTTTGTCCTTACTTCAATTTAAATATGGGTAGCTTTTTGACCTAAATGATAATAAATGATGTCTATGCTATAATAGTAGTATGCTGATGAGTAGATAAGTCTATAAGAAATGGGTGTGTGATATTAACTGGCTGTCAGTAGGTACATTATAGATATTTAATAACTGTAATTAAAGTAAGAGCTGTGGATTTTGTAATAAATAAGTCAATTAATATAATTATTCAAGATAAATAAATTGTTAGGAAAATATAATTATATAAGATCTAAAGTTAGTTAAATCAATTCAAAAATTACTCTGCTTGATGAGTTCTTCCGGTTCGGGAACTTTATAAATTCCTACAATCTTACGCAACCAAAAGCAGCCCAGCTTGAAGCAAGCCGCAGCTATCTATAGTAGCTTATCGCCAGCTATCAGGAGCTATTACAAGCTATAACGAAACTCGTAAAGCGGGGCTGAGATCGTCGTTAAGATACCGCTCGCACTCAATTTGGCCCTATAAGTAGGCCGAATAAAAACTTTGAATTTTATTATCAACTGTTTGTTTGTTTCAAATGGTATTTTAGTTTTGGGTAAATGTTGAAATATTGGTTTCTATGCGGTCTGTACTAATTTATATGCATAAATAGTATAATTCAATATACCTACCTTTTGTAGGTACTATATATTGTAATCATAATGGGAATGTATCATAACAGCAAGTATTAATATTCAAAAACATTCTTTAATTCAAAATCAAATTCTCAATATTACTTCACATTTAATAAACATTTTGTGTATACTAGGTAAACCTATAAAATCTTATTTTACAATAACCAAAACATATTAAATAAATGTTAAGATACATCAAACAATTCATATACGTTATTAAAACTGACACAGTTATAAACGACTAATCTGTTCTGAAGTAATAAGCATTGTTATTATTTATGCAGCTCCCGTTTTATCCCTCCTAGTTCCGCGCTCCTATTGGTCGGCGTCAAATATTGTCGCCATTTGTCACCAAATCCCCACCAATCAGAGCGTCCCGTTTAAAAATGGTACTCTAAAGAAAGTGTCATTCGACTGTCGCTTTATTTACTCGGGTTTCTTTGTTCAGTTTTTATGCGAAGTCTTTTGTGATAGTGGGAATATGGCCCCCATGCTTTTTGCGAGTATTATTGGAATACAAATATCAAACAGCGTATCAAAAGTGGGGCGTAACAATAGCGCAATTGACATGCTTATTGCGTGAATACACAATACAAAGTAAACAATTACGTCATGTACAAAATTATCGGCATAAATATTATTAATAACCCATGTAATTTTAGCACTCATCACGTAGAATGAAACAACAAAAAGGACACAATTTCGAGGTAAATCAAGCGTGACTTTTTGTAAAGGGCGTATTGGTACATACGTTTATAAAGCGGGCAAATTGAAAAGCTTTCAATGCGCGCCTATGTGGTTGACATGGAAAGTATTTTTAACATTGTCGAGTTGGAACCCAGTGTGTTTGATGCCCCAGGTTCGATGGATATATCATTGTTGTACAAAAGCGCAGCTGTTCAACTCCCTAGGGGTAAAAAGATGTTTTATAAGTATGTTTTTTTAATACGTTCGTCCCTTTTTGCGGTCACTGGGACGCATACACCTCCTGTTTTTCGTTTGATATATTGTAATACTTTATTCGTTCATTATATCTTTGTTTCAACCAAGCTATAAGTAAAGATTTAAGTAAAAAGATACTATTAAAAAACATGGCTTAATTTATACGGTTATAATAAGCGAACCTTTACAACGCAAAATATTTTGCACAAATAAGCTCAAGCCGGTTATTAAAACTAAAAATCTAGTTCAACAAGGTCCCTCATTATTCTGTAACTTCATTTTAAGCAGAGTCAGAGTCTCCATGCTACACCGATGGGGTTAATGTTTTTATCCCCTTCCCTGCCGCACCTAAGTCGCGTCTCCTTCAAAAGGTACTGCACCCAATCCGCCATCTCGTTTTTTCGCTATATTGAATATTATTCTTAATAAAATACGTAAGTAAATTAATAATACCCCTTTTAGATATTGGTGCGGCAGATGCGTGTATTTTGCCTTGGGTTAAGTAAGCCCTTCAGTCGGTTCTTGAGTTTATTATAAACAGTGCTTGAGTGGAGTGTTTCGTGAAAAATTGTATCTAAATTAATCTTCGGATGATTCTGGATTAAGAAGTACTAAATATTGTAAAGCTTTAAGTGGCAATTTTTGTTTGTATGTTTTTATTGTTTAATAGTGAATGCGAGATTAATATGCAGGTAAATAATGTTGATGTAAGTTAATGACGTAATATCATTTCTGACTACGTATTTTTTGTATGAGGTTCTCTTACGTAGATAATATAAGATTTAAATCTACATTCACCTTTTCTGACGTAAAGTAACCAAAACAAAAGAAGCACAAATTTGTAAACTACCTCCTCCTTGTTAAAATGCTAGTACTCTACGGTTTGCAATTTTCACAGGTTCCTGATATTCCGCAGCCCAATAAGTCTGTAGGTAGGTACTAGGAGTGCAGGGGGTCGATCGAAGTTCCATTGCTGTAGAACATCTAGGGCAATGGGTGACGCTCACAGCCTTACAGTGCTCTAATGCCACACCCACATTGAAAAGATAAAAGATTGTAGTGCCAATGATTTCGGATATTATTCGTTCTTTTTCGCGAAAAAAATTATTGGTGAAAAATTGTTATTTAACTTTATTTGTTTATTTTAGAAATTATATTAGAGGATTGTTTTGTTTGATACGGGGCTATACCTACTAAGAGACGCTACCATTTTTGGAATTAGGTAAAGTTCTACGCCGTAAGGAGTACAGTTTAATAATTTATTTTAATAACTAATTATTTTTATTTTTAATTACTCAATATACTTCTTCTAATTGTTACTCAGACCATGGAGCAAGTCAGAATGGATTGTTTCTTTAATTTTATACTTTATTTTAACTTTAATAATAATACTTCTTAATATCGGCCTTTTTACTAAAATATTGCGGCATTTTGACGTGCTTTGTAAGCTCTAGCCGTGACGATCGAAAAAATACCTTAAAGGTTCTGCTCAAGGTTTCTACCATTATCAGAATTAGGTATCGACGTTACAAAGGTGTTCTCTAGTAGGTATCTCATGAAGATTAATATTCAAGTGTCGAGTTTCATGTTTATTATTTTAAGTCAAAGTATCGTTTGTGGCATTTTCATCATGAATGTATAGGGTTGTGAGTTGTGACATCGCCCTCGCTCGGATTTATTCGTGGATGGGGAGGCAGCTGAAACGTTGATGTGGGTGCGGTGACGGAGGCAGCCCTTATAAATATCCCTATTTAATGCCTGTTCACGGGATTTAGATAGAAATAACAAAAAAGTTTTTGACCAAGGGGCGCAGATGTTTCAACCTATGCAGTGTATTTCAAAACGAATATATGCGATGATTTATGAGTATGTATATATTCGCTTTTTACGGGCTCTTTGTTAGGAAGGTTTGAGTCTCAATGTCTGTTAAACTACAAGTAAATTGTGAGACGATTCAGGAGGCGTGAGACAATGAGAAACAGTGAGTAAAATAGTGTTGTTAATAGAAGCGAGTAGTTGAAATAGCCTAAACTAAGAGAACTCGAGCCTACGCAATTAAATCAAAGGACCTTAGCAAGACGACAAGTATAACACACCCAATAAAGTCTTAATAAACCAGTCTTTTCATCCAGTAAAAAGAACAAGTAACACACTAATAATCCAAAACATTTAAAACATAAATGAACACCCACTGTAAGCGACTAGAAGCGATCCATACATCATTCGATTATACAACGCCAACCACTTATCTGCTCACTGGACACAATTGGTACTAAAAGATATGTATGGCAACTAGGTCATATAAAGAAACGTTGACATAGAAATCAGTGCCACCCTTGAGTGCACAGGTAACTTGGCTGGAGCTTAAACAAGGTTTGGGCCATAGACTATCACTCATTCCAAATCCTTGTTACATCATCTTTAATTACAGAATTAAGAAATCGCGCTCCACGAACGATGAGTTGTCATTAATCATTAAACTAAAGTCATTGCTTATTGCTGTTTTTAATGAATAATTACAGAGGTTTCACAGGTTCGATAAGAACTCTTGTCAAACAAAATAAACATGCACCTAATTAAATTGGATGACACCAAAAAAATTTCAGTGATTGTTGTAGGTAATTAATATGACTGACTAAAACTTAACGAAAATTAACATGACTAAAACTTGTATGACTTTCTTTAAAACGGTTCAAAATCGCCAAATTTGTATATAATAAGTAGTTTTGCTTTCTAGTTCATTTTGTTTATATGTTAATAAATTAAATTATTAGTGAGCCTTTTCAACCGCCATTTTTAATTTTGAATCAGAATCCAAAACTAGTAGGTAATTGCAATTTATGTTAAATGTACCTTTTCAGACATTCGCTAGTCTATAATTCATAAAATATCCAATAATAACCTCAATCAGACCATTTATTTTCAGACAGGTATCGGGTCTGAAAATTGATTCTTCGTATATTCTTGTCAATTTTGCGGCAGTAAGTTACATTCGGTACTTATAGTACATTACCCGTGGAGTTCATCAAAAGCTTAGTGAAAATAATTACTCGCTAAATTTATGTACCAACAGCGTTAGGCTGCGGCACCAGCGGTATTATAACAGGTACATTTTGAGTATCCTAAAAATAATTCATATTAACAATTATGAATTCTTTGACTAGCCTTTTCATGCGTCTTCATTCGTGTAAATTAATCATAGGTGAAAGTTTGTGTTTGTGTTATTCCAGGTCAGAACTTATCTTTATCGATTTACTGAAAGCGTTCAATAGTTTCTGAATAAAATAAAATAATTTACAAAAAAACTGCATTTAGAAAATAGTTCTGTAAATAATTTACAGAAACTAGCTGCATATATGAAAGGACTGTTTGTCAATAGGGGCTGCTGTAGTGCTCGCATATACAGGATAGAATCAAGAATCTACTTCATTACATTCCAGGATAGTAGTAGTTTTTAACTTCAAATTTTTGCTACTTTATATTTTTATTAAAAATGTCTTCAAGCCAGCAAGATTTCTTCTTCTTTTTGTATCGTAGTAATATCGCTTATCCACTGGCCACATCGTAAACATGTCTCATAGATTTAAGTCGTGACGGATGCCCAGATTCGGTCATGTAATTATTACACTGAATTATTACATTTTTAAGTAGCTATTGCTGGTCAAAAATTAACGATGGTCACGACTTGTAATGTTAAATTAATAACTTTTAGTTCTATTGCTCAATAAAGGTTTAACAGAACTTGACTATTGAAAACGTTTCTACTAAAGTATTGCCATATAATGTGACGTCGTTCGACCACGATTTATCTAGTATTTCTAGTTATGTAGATATAACCCTTTTCATATCGTGCAGATATTAATATCGCTTTGTTCATGTTCTGGATAAGGTATTTAAATATGTTAACCCTTCAAATTCCTATGTGACGCTCGCGACCGACCCCGCCTTAATTAAAGGGATGCTTCAGAAATATTAATGAAGTATCTTTATCCGAACATGTTACGTACAAGCTTCTCATAATTTCAGGGTTTTCTGGAACATACATTATTTACAAATAAACCGGAATTAAATAAACAATGTAACTTAATGGGCTTTTAACGTTTCTGGAATATAAAATGAAATTATTGATTGTGTATCTGTACGCATTGTTGTTTTACAACCAAAAAGTGGGTAATGTTGAATTTAAATTGAAATCGATGTCTAGTCAAAGCGAGTTCAAATTTGCGAAGCCATTAGCAGTATTTGTGTTCTCCTCGAGAGCTTCAAGGCAATCAATACGGAGTGCTGCCATCTTGCGACCAGTTTTCCAAACTCTCGAAAAGATAAGTATTTTGGCTACCTACTTGCTAGTTAAAAGAATTTTGCTTACGGAGCGCGGTTCTTATTAATGGGCTAGGCTAACTGGAGAAGAAAATACTGTCAGTAAATAAATAATTATTATTGTGACGGACAAGTAGCGTAGTGGGTAATAGCTGTGCCTCATACGCCGGAGGTCCCAGGCTCGAGTCCTGATCGCGGCATTTGTGTGATGACAATAGATGTTTGTTCTCGGGTCATGGTTGTTTTTATTTATATGTGTATGTTGTTTCTGGGTGCCCCCCCAGTTTACTACAGGATCATCCATAGCACAAGCTCTGCTTACTTTGGAGACATACAGTTGTTGTGGTTGTACGGGGATTATTTTTTAAAATACTAGTCACTAGTAATTTCGTTTGCTCAAAGGTCTTAAGTTATTGCTTTGCCAGCTAATTGTACGACAAAGTTCATTTAAAAATGCCTAGGTAGACGCATTTTGACGCAGATCATATCCAATTGTGGTGGTGGTCGAGGCTTGACGGTCAGATCACTCTCATTTCTAAAAGAGATCTTCAACAACCATGTATTTAAATATGTTTTCATGATAATGAGTAATGAAAATATAATTTTAACAGTAGGAGGGTTAGTAGAATATGTGAGCTGAACAAGGAGAATTTTCTAAGAACGTCAAAATTCAAATTCAAATTCAATTATTTATTTCTCGTCATTGACAATTACTCGTTCTTATTGACGTCAAATAAAACATGATTCTATCACCAGTTCGGAAAAACCTTCTTGTAGAAGAACTGGCAAGAAACTTCACGGTTATATTTTTTCAAAATAAATTTAGAGTGTCTCTTTATGTCTATAAAAAATTATTATTATCATATTCTATATAAATTTGTGAGCAAAAATATTACTGTAGTCCGTACCTACCCTTAATGTGAGTTTTAAAGAAGAAATCTTGTAAACTCATTATTATAATAGGAATCGCCAGTTGGTGCTTCTGTAAAACTTGGCGTCTAAACAGCTTACGGTAAATATTATATTTCGCATAATATTTCAAAAAGTGTACAAGGAAGAATGAAGTAGGTTAAACTTTGTTATTCAGATTATTTTAGAAACATATTTTATCTTTGGTTTTTGGTACAAGCCATTGAAAAAAAAGGAAAGGAAATTATATACAAAACTATCTATATGTAGCGAAAACCTATTAACTAGAACCTATTAACTTTTACAAAGATCTAATTGCAGAAATTAACAAATTCAATTTTGGCAAATTAAACTTCGTCGTAAGTAGGTATTTCTAAAGCAAGACGTCTGGGTATAGACGTAACAGTAGTATTTCAGTAAACCATTAATCAGTAAAGACTCAATAATTACATCTCTCGAGCGCTCACTGTACAATTTTTCATAAAAATCATACAACAACAGAGACTTAACCCTAATCCTGCGTAACATTTTATTAAAATTCTTTAGCAAACATTAATGAACTCGGGTACTAAACAAACGCGGCATTGTACGTCCCCGGTCTCCCAGGCCATTATGATTTTAACCGAGATAATGTACGGGAAATGACGGCAAAAGAAATTTAATTCGCACAGCGTTGAAAGGGTTACGATACGACTATGTACCTACTCCCGGGCAAACAGAGGATTGGGGTCCCAGGATATTGCTGCCCATTTTTTGTAGAACATATTGATATTAATGCTGTGTTTGAAAGAAAGGATCGCTCCTGTCGTATTTAAGGGACAATTACGATTATTAACGTTTGTGGATTTTTCGTTGATGGTTATTTGTTACTTATTTTTGTAATCAGTAGAGTATTTTTGTTGTTATGGTTCATTGATGGGAGTTAAAGGCTTTGATATACCGGTAAGGCGCACTTAGGATTATACGACGGCCTCACAATATGGATTCAATGCTCTCAAAGTGGACTCATTCATTCTCTTCAGACTCATCCGTCATTGCTTATAAACATATAAAAACGTTCAATTAATGAAAAAAGAGGATACATTCTTCCCAGCATGTTGATAGCATGCACTCTCAGCGGTCTTCCTTCAACATTTTATTTACGCTCTATAAACTGAGTCAAAACACGGTAGGTACTTAATTAAATATATAATTAAAGTACATAATTGTTTCGTAAATTGATGCCAAATAATTATATGCAAAATGAAGCTCTAAACAAGCTTTCATACATATCTTAATTGGAATTTTGACCTGAACAGCATAACTATTGGATTGGGGTTTGTTAGCCGGCTTTCATTTAAAATAAACGTAAAAATGAAACTATTTGCACTAAAATTTAAGCCGAGATACGTGTATCCCGGTTCAATAAATACTAGATATATTTCCTGGGGCACATTCCATCCAATGTTTCAGTATCTGCTCAATATCGTTTTAGATTTTATTGATATGTCATAAAATATGTCATGAGATGTGTTTCTTGGACGCTTATCAAATTTCTCAACTGTTATCAATTCAAAATGGTACGTATTTCAAAGAGATAGAAGCCAATTTGATGCTATTTATTTAATAGTAGGTACGTGTAGATAATCCCGGATCACTTGAGACATGAGACCGCGATGTTTAAGATTCCTGGATGTTGGATCTATAAGAAGTTGTTATATTTAATTATATTTGTACATTATAAGTAATACAATTTTATAAAACCATGTAAAAAAGTCGTTTTTATATCGAAACGCTAATAGGTTTTACTCAAATATACAATAACATTTTCAAGTAGTCATTTCATTTGCAATGCAGCATTGTAATGGGCATAAATCATAGATAAAATAAATTTGAAAATCGTAGAAAGTTTTTATAAATCAACATTTCAAAGGTTATTCTACATTTTGTAGTAGTTTAATTTTATTTACATTTCTGAGATTGTTAGCAACTGTGTACAATTTTAGTAGTTTTATTTTATTAGCTCTGCTAGATCTCGTTCGGTACCGTTTTGAAACCCAAGCTCTCATGGTAGCAGTGAAGCAATCGGATTACCGAAACGACCAGCCTATCTCCTGACGTCAGTTAAATTTAGCCTCTTCGGCGCCACTGTGACTTCGCACGTTGTTTTTGATTGATTGATTGAATAATTGACACGATTGAAAATACTGTGTGACATAAGCATCAAGTTTAATGGATGTATCAAACTGATACCTTGTTTCAGTTATTGCTATCCGAAAATTTTACGGCAGGTCTGCGATTTTATTGACGGTTATTAATGAGGACATATACTAAACTGGCCTAGTAAGAGTTGTAAATATTGAAAAAATTAATTTAAAGAAATTTAGAGTTCTTGCATGCAAAAACAACTAGAGATTTTAATAAACTAAAGCCCTAGTTCTTTCAAGCGTCGAGTGAATAGGTACTTCGTCGAAAGACGTGTAACATCTTCGTCTTTCACTCACTTTCCATCGAGTGAAATAGAAGACAAACTTCTAATCCTTTTTCAATAAAAAGTAAGGTATTAACTTAGTCCATAAAAATATGTCAAAAGAGTAAATCAAATATTCTGACATGTAGTTTTTTTGAAACTGCGGATTTTTTTGTCCAAATGTCGACATCACAAACTATAAAACTCGGCAACATCACAGTTACGAATCATAATTCACAAATATTGAAAATCGATACGGTTTCCATTCCGCCCTCATCCGTCAAAACGAGATCAAGCCCAACAGAAGTGGCATGAAATTAAATCGGGAAGCGTTCCCCTTATTTACTAATTAAGTATTTTTTTGTTTGTGTCCCTGAGAGCTGGGGTCAGCATTTTTAATTCAAGGATCTGTCGTTTGGAGGTTTTCAGTTTGTATATTTGCTCTTATTTTTACGAATATTTATATTTGCGTATTGGCGTAGATTCTGCGCACAGTATTACAGATGAAAAGAATGCAAAGTTTTTATCTACATTTAACTATGAAAAATTAATTTAGGTCTCTAGTCGTCTGGGTTCTTTGTTTTAGATCCCAGAATAAATACATTTTCAATTTACTGAAAAAATTATTGATTCTACTAATTAACATTAGTGACAAAGCAAATGGTTAAGAAATCATAACATATGTATCAAACAGCGGAAAGTACATGCATATGTAATATATATAATCAGTGTAGCAATGAGTCCCTCTATGTATGACCCAATCGCGACGACCCTTATGCAACCGGGGTTAGTTATTATTTTTAATCCCTTAATGGAGACCCAGATTTGATTACAAGGGTGATTCTATTAGAAGGGTGGAATATTTTTCGTCACTTAAGTCACATGTCCAGTTGGGAAATCATTATTAATCTTTATCATGTATATTCGCTGTTACATAAAAACATCAATTAATTATAAAGTATTAACTTGTACCTGAGAGAAACTAAGAGTAATCTGGGTGGTCCTTCATATTTGATAACTTATAGAACATCCACATTACAAAAGCGTCATAAAATCACGCATTAATTATAAGGACGTAGCTACATTAACTGCACGTCCATACATTACGGTTCTATTGTTATTTTAAAACGTTTCAACACAACTAATCTGTTTAAGGAAGCAAACATCCTTCGGTGGTCTTAGGGGACCAATCCTAGGGAATATTAACCTGGTCAGGAAAATCAAAATGTCAGATTTGTGCGTAAACTGTGTACGAGTTGGGACGTTCTGTTTTTAAGTGTTGTAATGTTTTAAGGTAGTTTACACACGTCGGGTGCAGTAAAGATGTTCGTGTGTATACAAATGATTAGTAACGGAGAGAGACCTCCTCTGAGTGGCGCTCAGCTATGCTCTTAGTAAGCGAAATGACAATGGTGTAGGTACATACGATGCGTCTAACTACAGAGTTTCAATGATAATTTTTTAATTTATTATTACAAAATAATAGTGTCGGTTTTATTAATCAAAATGTTTAAATATTATAACTGGGTGGCATAAAATATCTAATATTCCTTCTAAGTTATAGTTGTGAAGTTGGCATATTTCATTTGATTCAAACATTCTTATCACTTATGTAATCTATGTAGCAATTACATTGACTGATGCCAAAAAAAAATTACTACTTTACATCTCGTGCGGGTATAGTCACAACTCCCGGGTCCCTATCCACTTTACGCTGCAGGACAAATATCAAATATTGACGGAGCGAACTCCAGTGGCTTTTAAAGAGTTTGCTTCGATCACGCTAATAGATTTCCCGCCATGCAGCCGCGGCCGCCAAACATTCTTTTTTTTAATCCAACGTCTAAAGATTTCTTATCGCTCCGTGCGGAGAACGATTAAACCGACATATTCGTTTTAAACGGAAACGTAAATTGATTAGTCTATTATTTAATTTGTACAAATTATTTGAGCACTGAAATTTTAAGCTTATTGACATATTATTTTATAGTTGTTGAGATTCATAGATGCACTTTTTACGAGTATATGGCTGTATCAAGTAATCATTAATCTGTAATGTAAAGCTTTATGTATTCCTTTCTTATACAAATTAAGAAAACCTCATGTCTATTGACAATAACTTTAAGTAAACCACATATTGTTTACTTGTAAATATTGGTTTACTTATTAAATGCTAAATACAGTAAATAACTGCAGAAAATGTCCTAAACAACAAAAATAGCATTATAGCATTAATAGCAACACAAGCACATTATTCCCACCCGATGGATTTAATTTCATGTTTTGTATTATTTGATACAATTTCCACAACGAATCCCAACATGTATTTACAGAAGCGACCTTATAAATTTAAGCTTAGCGGCTTAATTTGAGTTGCCTCTAAAAATGCGTGCTTAAAATTCAACTGTATTTCCATGAAGATAGGTTCTATTTTAAAGTTTAGTTTAAATATGTAAATCATAGATAAAGATAAGAGACGACACATAGTTGTAGCTTGTTGAGATTTTAAATGAAAAATTAAATTGGTTTGCCATCCAAAATGGACGGAAGCGGTTTCTTGTTTAATTTTGATAAAGCACTCGTTGTTTCTATTAAATTGCTGTATTTAATTTGACAATTAGGCGTGTTACAATAGGAATCTTTATTTTTTAGACATTATGATAATAAATAGAGCTATTAAAATAAATTAATAAATGTTTTGTTTTTGGGAAGCGTTCATAAAATAACACGTCGCTTAAGAGTTTTCCATTACCGACAAAAGTATTATTTTTTAGCTATTAGCATGTGGCGCGGTGTATCATAAAAGTGGAGGTAAATAAGGTTAAAAAGTGGAGTGATTCATTCCGACGCATAAAAGTGACGAATTAAAAAGGACAACTGACAAAGAAGCCATTTTGCATTGTACTGTGACAGTATTCCTTGATATGCCGCCGTATAGAGCTATGTAGTTTAGAGAAGGCGTTACGTTAATAATATATAATATAAACAGTGTTTATAATGAAAGAGATTATACTAAAGTTATACCTACAAATAAAGTAGCACGTAAAATAAAACTTTAAAAAAGGCCCAGTTATTTAGAAAAATAACTACTGTCTTTAAAATGGCTTCGTATAAGTTCACTTGCTTCCCCGCTGCTGTAGTTTAAAAATTTTTTTTTATTGACATACCTATACATTTTTAGACACTAATTTTTACCCAAAATATGATTTTTAAAACTCTGAGCAAGTAATTGCGGGTCTTTCAATAGGTTTCAATAAGTGTAATTGAAACTAAGTGCTAACTATTAAAAGACGTGCTCTGTAAATTTTAAATAAACAAATAAAAACTTTCGCAATAATGATATGTATAATAATAATTTTCTTTTGACGATAAAATTATATATACCTACATAAAATATACAGTCGATTTCAACAAGAGTCCACTCTACAAATTCTTAACTGCTAACAAATACTTTAAAGCTTCTTTGTGGAGTCTAAATTTGGGCCTTCAGTGTCGCCGGGGTCGTTTTGACACCACCCCGCTAATTGAACACTTAGCCGTCCAAAGGGCTAATGCAGTTTTATCCGCAGTCCTTGGCGACGGACACGTTGGTAACTCAGAGCTTACTTTAAACTCCCAGCTAAGTATCACTTAATCAGCTTATATTTTAGCTTATTCCTCGTACAGGTATGTGAACGATGTAAGCAGATGTACTGTGGTGTTACGTGGAAAGGTTTTCATAATTTGTTTATATCTCTGACATGACAATTTCACGGTTTCATAAAACTTTGGAGTGGTTAAGTGACGCAGAACATTTTTAGAATTAGTAAGGGACTCATTTGTGCAGGTCCTTTAGTTTACCAACAATGGTGATAAGTTTTGTCTGTATAAAAAGTTATGCGACGCCACGTTGTGTATGTGAGTACGTATTTAAACAAAAGTGTTGGTTCAGTAACGGTCTGGAAGGCTTAGTGTCAATGGATGTGTCGCAGGCGGATGGTTAAATTAGATATTAAACTAAATAGCTCGGTTAAATAATAAACTAATAGGCCGGTTGGTTGAATTGGTTTGTTCAGCCGTGATGTTTAATAGTTATTTATAGAAGTAAGTAATTTATCAACTTGTCTTAGGAACTTGTTGATACCCTACGATTCATTACAGAAATTGTAGATTGTAAATATAGCTATAAGAATGGCTTGTCGCGGCTGTCCCAAAAATAAACACAGTAAACGTCAAAATATTATTTTTACAGTAGAGCGAAATAACATACTTTTAGCCAGCCGTACAAAGTTTTGTTATATTTTAACAAAGTAAGTATTGTATATCATATATAAGAGTATTGCCTATGTTAATGTATAATTAATGTTTAATTTACTTTTTTTGTGCATGTTTTATGAGCCTTACTAACTTGAAAATGGTTATTACTGTCTATTTGGCTCATGAAAACCAACATAAAAACACAATAAGGTATCTTACTTGGTTTTTATGTTGGTTTTTAAGAACAATCTCAGTCTTTTATACCAAGTGAAGAACTACTAGCATTAATAAATAATTAAATATACAGAAATATAATATATTTAAATATTTATGAAATAAATTTAATTATGCAAAAATATCAATCCTTTTAGGTATTCGTATCAAACTTAAAAACTACCTCCTTGTTAAAAACAACAAAAATAGTATGTACTTTTTACTAATTAAAAAACAATATTTATTCTAAATCTTCGTTAGCTAAATCTGAACTGTTTAATTCAATATCTAACTCAACTATGCGCGACAGATACATTCTCTTGGTTTGCGGTCAGTACCAACCCTAAATATGTTCTTACTGTTTTCAGGATCTAAATCAATGTTTTTGCCTTTTATTATCAAAGATTCTTTTCATTTTTCTTATCCAAAGAGAAATATTTTTTCACGTATAGATTTTTATTTTATTTTGCTTTATTTAGAAAACCAACAATGTTTGTTACATACTAAAAATAAGGCTTATTATAGGTTTCCCTTAAACACTAACCGGACGTTATAGCTTACATATTCTTTAAAAAATAATTGTTTTTTTTTGCAATTCAATGTAATATCAGATTACAAGCAAATATTTTACAAACAAATCAATGTAGGTACTTAGGTACACAAAAACAAACAAACCTAAAAATAAAAATGTACTTATTGAGTACGTTTAAAACAGCACCTTAATGTTATGGTTTCTAGAGGATACAAACTATAGAGATTATAATAAATTTAAAAGTAACTTAATTAACATAATATTTACTCATCAAGTTATTATCACAAACGAATTAGTGATGCTACGCATCGTACGAACGACTTCCTAACTACAACACTGGGAACCCACTTTTTCAATTTGAATACTTTTTTTATAAATAAGATTGTCCTTCATTTCTTAATTTTAAAACGACGGCCTTGGATTTTTGTGGCTCACAAACATTTTACGAAGTTCGACCACACTTAAACCTTGTAAGTTAACACTATTAGTACAAAGACTCAGTAATCAATGTTAAGTCTTATCTCAGTTCTTGGAAAGTGATGAAAAATTACGTCCTTTTGCCTACTTTCTATTTACCTACTACACAGCACTTGTACCTTGCGAAGCACCATGACGCAAATTAAAGTATTTGGGAATTGAGAGGTTATGTTACGGATATTGATCAACGCAAGCTCTTCACTCGTCGAACATTGAAACCGTAATGGCAGATCGAGCTGACTGATTGAACATTAAATTAATTTTTGCACTTTATGGCAATCAGCTATTGATACTACACAATAACTTTTCCTGCCAATTTCAAGTATTAATATAATAAAAGTAGTTTTAACGTAAAATAAAGTTTTTGAAAGATAACCTAAAACCGTACATCATTGATTGAACATAGTGTTATCTTTGAAGTGACATATGACAATTGTACGCCCAAAAGTAGCAACGGAGCTGTCATAATCAAAAAGTTTTAGCCATACCTAGACATAATTCTTAGTTTTTTTTTGTATGAAGATTACCAGCTATGGTTATTATACAAGCATACATGGACAATTTTTCTTTCACTTCATTAAAGTAGGTTATTCGTTTATGCTTTTAATGACAATTAAAATTTAAAAAAAAACTAAAATAAAATGAATTACCAACATTGAACTCAGTTGTTACGAAATAATCTATTTACATTTTGTTTGAAAGGGATGTTTTTTTAGAAAGCAGAAGGAGCCATATGAATTATAATTTGCCATTGTCAATGATCTTTTTCACAATGTTAACTATAATCACTCTTTATTTTATCTCTACAATAAACTCGACATAATATCCTATAATAGTAAACTCAAACTTGTTCAAGAGCATTCAAAACTTGGTTAGTATCTATTCTCACACAACGATAGGTAAACAAACATAATAATACAATTATTACATTTGTGACAATTCACAATATTAGCTCCGTTTTGCAACACTGAAGACAAAAAGTTGAGCAAAAATGAACCTACCCTCCCTAACAATAAAATCAAAAGAAACTTAATATTTACGTGATGAACTCTGTGACACTTAAGTTAACATGTACAGTTTGACCAACTTATCCGTGCAGTAAATGGTGGCGCTCATTCTATGCCTAAATGAAGTTGGACATTTAGCCACAATAAAAAGTTTTAACTCCAGTATTTGCTACTGAATCAATATATTCGTGGCACTGTATCTTTTCGTGATGTGATAATGACAAAAATACAGTTGGACATTAAAAAACAAATTGTTGAAATACGATAACAATGACGATTGTCGTCTGTTTGCTGTAGACGCGGTGTTATGAAAGCAAACTCTAGTGTTCCGATTTCGTGCGTACATATTTTACAAATAAACAGAATGTAAATGTGAAGATAAAAATAGTAATTGTTATGTTCATAGCATATGTATCTGTCCTAATTAATTTACTGTTGCAGACGGCTACAATACTCCCGCTGATAAATTAGAAATATGAAGTTAATTAATTCTCTGAAAAATTATATAGGAATCTTTCTGAAATAGAGCGAATAGGTTCTCAAAACTTACATTAAATTTTAGACGACATCATACAAAAAATACGATACCTATCCTACTTTTATAAAAGGAATAGTGCTTAACAATTACCAATTTTCGTTGGCCTCTAAGGAACAATTATTGTTGTGAAAAATGTACCGGGCATTTGAAAAATAGGTATCAACCGAAATCGGCACATGGATAGATGTGTACTTGACACGCAATACGTAGATTACGGGTTAAGCCTTTAGAAGATGGCGGATCACTGTAAGTAATTGGTATCTATGATGTTTTATTAAACTATGTTATAAGTCAGTCACAGAATTAATTCTAGGTCTCAACTTTTTTACAATTTTTCCAGATACGGGTAGAAAATCGATTATTTTTATTGAGAGTACCTGCCAAAATATTCAAGCTTTTTTCATTTCTTTTCATGAATTTATCTTATATTTTTTAAAGCTCCAGCTTTTATAAGGGGTTTGAAAATAATAGGAAATATTAACTTTAAACACCGATAATTTATGTAAATATAAGAAAGGGTAACATTAATATTTTCATCGTCACATACAACTAGGGGTTCCAAGCCACATTTTCTTAAACTGCGAAATTCTAAACCAACAAGGGATACAGTCCCAAACTTGACGAATTTTCTGGTGAATATTATTGAATTTGGAACTAGGAGACTTTTTGTTGAGGATTGTATAACCCTTACCCTTGTTTTGACGACGTCACCCTTAATTTGCAAAACAAATTAATTCGCTTCCACGAAGCTCGCTATCATAACAATATTGTTCTTCGGACTGTCTTGTATCTAATCAAAATTGTATCTTGGTTAGACACAAGACGTAATGTTATATTCGATATAACTCTATGTAAATTAAGTTTCTGATGCAATATCTGGAAACTGTCAACCTTTAGAAGTGGTAGGTACATTTAAGCATGACATGTTTGGAAAAACTGGGATTTAAACGCTACTAATTCTTGATATACACTGATTCAATATCTATAATACATATTTAAATTAAGACAATGACACAAACTATGCCGCGTTTGTAAAGTACTACCCTTTGTTACGTGACTAAACATTGAACTTGATACATCATATAACGCAGCGCTACCCTGGCACTGCACAGATAAACAAGTTGTACGCTTTTCGCCGTTTTCTTAAAAAAAATAAACACACGTAAATAACTATTTAAAAAGAAAGTGAATTGTGACAAAAATATCTTCATTTAGCGGTAAGTTTCATACACACATTGTACTACCTGCCTTAGTTATCAGCGTAGTGCTGTTACCTGGCTGTTACCTGGCTGTTACCATGGCAAAGTCTCGTTACCCGGGCAAACTTATTGAGCTACCCTATATGCCCAGACCTAACTGTAATTGCATTATTTATTGCCGTTTATTTGCGTTTGATGCAAACTATCAAGAAATACTCTAACGTCATTCGGTTTAATGTTACTAATTATAATTATTCTATAAACTACAGAATTTCATGTTGTCTCGATATGTTAATGTTAATATTATTAAAGTTTGACATAGGAATCGCGTTATTGAAATACGAGGTTAATTCTTTTTTATTTTAGGTATGCCAAACAGATAAATTCTTTTTATCAAAAAACTCCACATAAAAGCAATCCACGATTTGTATTCACTACTCTCTCTCTCTTAAACATTTTAGTCTCGTCTACCTTTAAGTACAGTAGTAAATATAGATTAAAACCAGTAAGCATCAGGGACTGTGGAGACCACTGATTGCCAACTTCCACATCACAGCTTCCTCAGTTTCCACAAACAAAAGACTATGATTAATAATCACCCCAGTATTTAATAACACCGGTAATTGAGACGTTTACATAGAAAGGGTCCCATCCCCTTATTATTTTGAGCAAGGATTCAAAATAAGTCAACCGGAAAGAGGCTGCATCTTCCATAGCAAGGTAGCCGTGTACCCGGGGCTTGAATTTATGTTTGTTAATTAGAAATTTTGCTTTCTAGGGTCTCTAGTTTTGTAATGATGAGCTTGTCAATTTCGGTATTTATATGGGTTTATTTTATTCCGTTGTTTATATGGTCAAAATTTACCTACCCATGTAATGAAACGTACGTACGTGAGACACTCAGATAGTTTTGAGAAAAAAAATAAAATGCTCTAAAGGTTGTATGTTTTTTATAACATCTTTTCAAAGAACTCTCCACCTGCGTCCAGACAAAGTTTCATGCGTTTCATTTTCCAGTCTGCAAAAGGTACTTCCTCAACGGCCTTCTCGAACGCAGTGACCGCATCTTCTGGCGACGAAAACTGTATTCCATTGAGCTGGTTTAGTATTCAAAACCAGGGCTGTAAGGCGGATGATCAAAGATTTTTGCGGGTGCGGTGTTTAGGAAGTCTCTTATCTTGAGCGCGAAGGTGGAGCAAAAGTCCTCAGAGTTCCACGTTCGGTCGCTTGCTGTTCGCAGCAACAAAAACTTTGGGCAAGCATTTGGTAATGTACCACTCTGCATTAGTGCTACTTTGGTATATTAAGGGAGATGACACTAAACACCCCGTTAAGGAGAAAAAACTGACCTTTAAAATGTCCAGCGTTTCTCGGTAGTTTTACTTTCGCAGGCGTTGGTTCGTTACATACTGAACAGCCATACTGTCGACTGACACTTTGTTTCTGGGGCATAATGATAACTCCAAGATTCGTCATATGTTATGATATCGTAAACGCGGCGGTGGGAACCTGCTTTGAATTTATCAATCATATCATGGCACCATTCCAAGCGCGAATGCTTCTGAGCATCGGTGAGGATGTGGGATACCCAGCGCGAAACGATTCTACTTACGCAAAGGTGGTTGTGAAGAATATCATGAACACTACCTAATCTCCTCCCATGTGATTCGCAGGAAATTTGTTGAATAAAATTTAACATTTATAGCACATTTTCCTCCGTAACAGCAGTCAAAGAACGACCATTTCTTCCTTCATCCTACAAATTTGAGCGACAACACTAAAACTCGTTGTACCAGCGGCATACAGTTGCTAGAAATAGTAGAAGGTGCCTTGTTCATAAAAACTAATTGATTCGATTAAACGATTTATCAGGTTTAAAGATGGACTTGAAGTCGTAAAAAATCATTGCATGAAAATGTTCCCGACGCAGATCCATTTTTCTGTAAAACACAAGTTTCATCATGCTGGTAAAAAAAATTAGAGGGAAATTTAAATTCTGAGCAATACAGTTTTGCTTTTAAATAATCAAATTAAAAATAAACTATAACTCGCTAGCGATACACAAAAACTTTTATTCGCAAAAGTTTCTAAGTGGCCTGGTACGGTTCATACTAAAACCCTAATTTGGTTATTACCAGCTACGAAGTTACACAGTTATGTGTTGCTTCCTATAAAAATATCGCTCAATTCAATTATCGTACTTTAGATTTAAATCAATAATAGTAAGTCTCAAATAGCTGGTTGGTGCTCCTAGAATATAACGTTGTTTTCACCCGACGTTTACACGTCGTCACGATGGTCGCGTGATCGCGTTCCAACTTCAAACAGCTGTCATTAAACTTACGCGCCATGTTTGATTCTGTCACGAGTAACTATTGTGCTTTGTACTTAGAGTTGTTAAAACACTGGCATGTAAATAATTGAAAGTTTTGTATAATTTTATCAGTAATTCTATGGTTAGTCTGCTCAAAATGGGAATTCATATTGAATGTATAGGAAGTTTATTTTTACTAAATATAACAGATCCTTCGAAACGTTTGATTTTGTTCGCTAGAACATTATTCTATTCTGTCACTTATATTACTGTCACTATCGCAGGTAGATATAACATCAAAGCATTTTTCTATAAAAATGTATATTTTTTAATAACAGCAACACAAATAAGATATTCATCGTGGCCCTCGTAAAACGAAAAGTCCTGTAAGTACCTACATGGTAGTCAAGTTTTGTCGAGTGATGCTTAAATGGCTGTCATTTTATAGAAAACCCATGTTATTAGCCACTCACCGCCCCAGCACTATTTTTCAAAGAATAGGCGGCAAAAAATGTAATACACCCACTTTTTAATTCAACCTCAACGAGTGACAGTTGACATAAAGCCGGTAGAAGGGTTAACAAAGGACTGCGACAGGCCCTTCCAAGGGTTAATTGCCGTGGGTGTATGCACGTACTGTATATACACGCTTTATAAAGTTTTGTTCAAATATGGTGAACGGTTCCAAGCTAAGAGAGTTTGTGATGGTTCAATGAAGTCAAAATTATTTTAGTTATATTGCTTTACCTTCGAAGTTTATTAGACTCATGATAAAACGCAAGCAAGTTAATTGAAAAACAAAAACACAAACTTGCGTGTTCATAATTTAAAATTTGATCGACAAATATCCAAAAATTATCGAAAGTAATTCGTGTAAATGCCAAAAATTACCACGAAATCGATGTGCAGTGCGGTTTTCGATTCACAATTAGCGGTTAAAATGTCGATTGTCGTGTATTTCGGCGTCATTTGGCATCATTGTGACTTGTGGTTTTCGGCGCATGTCACTGTTACAAAGACAATTGCTTATTTGATATTATTATTCGGAGTCAACGTTCACAACGGAAAGTAAACACATACTTTTAAGCAACCTTGACTTTACTTCAGTTTTGTTATATTGCAATTAATGTTGCCAAAAAATCCTCAAAAATGACAAACACCTAAGATTTTAACTATAACAGTATTTTTAAATATAGATTTTTCAACGTTATGAATATTTATAAAGTAAACCAACAAAATTTAAATTAATATCAATGATTACACGACTATTACTCAATACATGACGAAATTTATTACTTGCGGTATAAAAATTGTCACCTCAGGCGGTTTTTTCACATAAATTGCTGGGCGACAAATTAAAAAGAATGCGATATCATTAGGGAGAGTTCACGCTGGGTAAATGTTGGCTGTAAAGGTAAATTACCTACTGGATATGTAATGACATATCCAATAGGTTATCACCAATACGAGGGATAATTAGTTTTAAAATATGGCAATTTGGCGGAAAATTAGCATAATTGTAATAGCGGTAACATGGCAGCGTTGGCACGTTAATTTAAAAAAAGTGATAATTACTGGATTTCAATATTTACATGCCAGATCTCGTGAAATCACCGATTAAGTCTCTTTTTAAGACTTTAAGAAGCATTTGTTCACAATATTATGTACCTATGCAGATTTATAGGTATATTTTACGTACTGACTTTTTAAAGGGATTATAAAACTCAATATCGTCTAACTTCTTAGGCCTAAATCATATTTCTTTAAAAGCATATAAAACAGCAATAGTCAAGCTATTATCAAAATAATAGCTCAACTTTCGCATTACTTAATAAATAATTGAATTCTTGCGCCTACAATAAATAGGCGCCTGGCTAAGTAAAGGGTATCGAATAGATTCCTCGCCGTATGGTGTAGTTTCCCATGCCACTGTCACCGCTATAATTGACACCGAACAAGGACTAAAATAATGGATTGTGAAATACAGCCGTTTATTTTGTGAACCTATACACCACTATAAAGTGGTGTCTTTTGGAAAAAAGAAAAATTCTTTCAAAAAAGAATTTAAAAGAAAGAGAAAAAGAAAAATTAATTTATAAGTAAAATGTTTATGTTTGTACCTAGATATTAACTGTAGTGACAAGATGACAATGTAAAAATTTTTTTACTGAAAATTTTATCTTAAACGTTCTCGTAACTCGATCTACATACTTGTTATTCTTTTAAGAATAGCATATTGATATCAAATTAACTATTTATGTTCTACTAACTTTGAAAATACTATCCACTGATAATTTCAAAATTACTTATTATAATAGTATGAAGAAAAACATAAATAAAGGATTATGAATTTTACTGCATAACATCAAGCAACCGTGACAGCCGTGTGTGCCAGCCGTCATAAGGCGACATTCACACTGGCAGCGCAGCGCGCGACATCGCCACTCGCAATTAATCAGCGACGCGCGTTGACGCACCGCTTTATCGCACAAATTACTTTATTGTACGCCAAATTGGTTTTTATACCTCCATTCCCGGTTATAATCGTTTATGGCTCAGAATCGGAAACTTTGAAAAGTTCTGATGACTCATATAAAAGTTCGAGTAGTTGATTAAACAAGTTTCTGATTTGGGTGGTAAAGTTGTGGGTATCTTTTCTTAGCTGTGTTCAGTATTCAGGAAACTGATGATTTAAATGAGCTTCTTAAAATATACGAGTAATTGACTAGGTACATAAATAGCCACTGACGGGTTGTTACAGGTTCTATTCTCGGGTAAGACTAATATTGGTCAGAGAAGATTGAAATTTACAGTAGTATTCAATAAATTATTACCTACTATATTGTGAGTTTTAATGTTTCTTATAGGTAAGTAAATATGCGTGTATCTAATCTTTTGATTAAAACAAAGGACCTAACTCACAAAAACTACACCAAACTGAAATTAAAAATACTATCGTTCGTCTACCCATCATGCAATTCCAATTATATAACATAGCTTTACAATCAATAAAATCTCCACTTCTCACTCATTAGACCGTCGGCCATTTTGGTTTCTCATGGTTGATTGCGCGCCAAAACATTCTACTGAATGAAAACTCCCTTAGCCAGGAATTTGATTGAAGCAAATAAAAAAGAAAAGAAAAGGAGAGCGCGTGCAAAATTGCCGGCTTTATTAGCAGGGTCGAACGAAGGGGTTAACTGGGGTTCATAAAGTACCTAACAGATAAGAGCCCGTTACTATTTTTATCTTGTGAGAAACTACAGTATTCTATGAAGACATTTATCAAAGATATGGATGCGCTCATTCTGTTTTTTTGTTTTGTTTTGAACAGAAAAAAATTAATTAAAATATATGTTTCCAAAAATAACTACGGAAGTACATACCTAAATAAATTTACCGCTTTAAATAAATTGCCTTTATTCTCTAGTATGAAGAGATTAAAACACATTAACAATGAAGCTTCAGTGTATTTGCAAGTACCGCTTCTACAAGTAATTCAAACTCCATGTTTATTAGAGACAAGTTGTAAAAGGGGCCATATATTTGATGGCTTTTTTTAAATTCGCCCCAGAGAACTCATTTAAAGTCGGTCTCGATGTTGATATTAACATAAATTATTTGAAAATAATACGTTGATGGGAATAGCCATCCGCTATATGGATGTATAGGTAAGACCTAAACGCTGTATTTAAGCAACGCACAAGCATATTTTTCATTGTAAACGGCAGGCGATAATCTTACATCTCACTAAATGGTAAGTGATGAAAAGGACTAGGATGGTACACGCCTGTCTAAGAAGTACTCACTACTTCACTCTACGCTTGAAAGCTCCAAGACGAAATTTGATTGGAAAAATAGACGCAAGTAAGTAGATCTTCTTTTTGCCGACACGAAACAAAAACGAGTTGTCGACACTTCCACTATAAACGGGTATATAAGATATCGTATGGGCATTTATTTGATGTATTGTTTAAATCGTAGTGATGAGCATGAACATTTCTACCGTTTTGCCCTTGTCCCAGTGTTTTACTAGAATCTACCTGCATTTAAAGTGATACGAAAATATGTTTTTATGTCAGTTAAAAAGTGGTTACTTCTACGAAAATTGATTAATCATTCGAATATTTAGAGCAAAAGCGTTGTATGAATAAAAGTACATTGGATTAATCTGGTGTTACGAATCCTAAACTACATTATGCACTAATTTTTTGAAATGAAATATTATTTAACTCTGCCCAAGTATATTTAATATTTTAATATCCCTGTCACATCGATTTATCTTACAACAATCAATCAGCTGCTAAAGGGTTTGATTTTTAATCATTTGCAAGTCAATATTATCGGCTTCATGTTGTACGTTAAAAAACTTATAAATCTATATCACACAGTGCACATGGCAACATTACATACATCTGTCAGGCGTTCCCGCCGCGATTTAAAAAAAGAACGTTCACAATACGTTCCGTTGATACACATTTATGAAAGCTGCCAGTATACGTAGAGCTATGCGCCTGTCTTCTTCTTTTGGTGTGGCAAAGAGATGTGGTGTTCTCAGGAGTCTCGGCTGTCTGGGCGAATGATCCGGTGCGTCGGCAGCGCCGCGGGCGGCAGATGACCGCAACATGATTTATGATGGGGTACACACGGACGCATTTACATTGGTAAATGTGATCTCTGTAATTATGCGCCTTGTTTCGGCCATGGGCGGTTTAAAGTCCTTAAGTTAGCTGGTAACGTGAGTCAATCGCCTAAAGACTTCTGTGTTACGGTAATTTAAAATGTAATAACGATTTTAATTAATTAAAACATAGATGTCCATTTTAAAAATATCCTTCGTGAAAGTTTCTACGTAGATAATGTAACCGATTTAGGTATGTGTATTCCATAAAACGTTGATATCTACCTACATGTTTGTGGAAAGCATGGAAGCATAATTCGGTTCGGATCGAAGTACTTAAGTCAATACCACTTATAGTCACTTACACCTTAGAGGTACTTGATATATAGATCATACAATTTTTATTATATTAATTAGTTTTTAACATTAATTAATAGGTACATTCGATTCTTGAAATGTCTTTGTAATAAATTGTTGCAATTTACAATACTAAGTAACTAGGTGCAAGAGGTTTCTTGGTAAAGGAAATATAAGCCAATAAACACGCAAAAAATTCAAAGCACCTAATCCTAAAGCAGTTTGATCTTTTGCCTCCGCGTATGACCTGCGTTTTATTTCAACATGAAGCCAGCCAGTAACAAATACTTACAGTTAAATATATAATAATTTACCTCGCCTGTCCGATACAAAATAGTATTAATAAACAAACCAATTCCGTCCTGCATTGTTTATTAAAAATTCGATTATACCCGGCATTTTGATGACAAAAGTGAACAAAAAATAAATGATGAAAGGAACACAATATGGCGTTAGAAGCGCATCCTTCGATTAATGGGGATATAACGGATCGTTTCGAATGTAGAAGTTTTTGCTGAACTATTTTTTTAGATGTAACGTTCTATTTTTTATTGCTCCCGCGATGAACGAGGCGTGACAATTGAAATTTTCAGTGTTGTCAGCGGCACAACGCAGTAACAAAGAATATTAAAATAGGGAACAATGTAATTGGTAGTGAGTGTGTTAATGCTTGGAACGGTGCTCGCTTTTGTTCGGCATAGGGCTGTATCACTGCGTCATCCTGTATGATGGCCTGAGTTACTAGGATGCCTTGTTTTAACATGCATTATAATGACATTATTTCAATTTCGAGCAGAATTTTTATTGTTTCGAAGGGAGGTGGTATTTTTCATTTCACAATATCATATTTCAATTGAATATTATTACTCTGACATGTAAGGGGAATATTATAAATTATATATTCGTAATCGATATTTTGTTGATAACTTATAAGTTACATCTAGTTTCATAACAACAAATTACTCTGCATTATTAATATTGAACATAAAATTTACATTCAAAGATAATGCAGTTGAACTATAGGTAGATATATTAAAAGTAGTTTTTCCACCTTGCCCATCTGTTTGATGCCGGCAGATCTCAGAGTGAAATTATGTTGTTTTTGAAAATATAAAAAAAAAACATGTCTTTATTCTTTACCTCTGAAATAAGTACTAACCTATTAAATAGCGAATTAATTTGAGGTCTATCGAAGTATCGGAATAAATCCGTTTAGTTCCGCACTGGCCACTGTCGCAGTTTGCTGGAAGAGACGCGTTTACGACGCGATTTATAGGTTGAGTTTCCTTCGATCTTGTCGACTGTTACACCGTTTCTTGGAAAGAATTTTTTTTTTAAATTCTATAGACTTTGAATTGCAAAATCTTAAATACAGTTGAAATGTGTTTTGAAATACATAGGTACATACAACCGAACCAACAACGAATCAAAACGGTATGATGGTTATTCACTGCATTTATTTCTATTACCTTTTTCAAAGGCGAATACGCAATGTTTTCTTAACAGCGGAGCGGGTAGTAATGACATGTATTTTCGTATTCATTTGGCTGGCACGTTCTATACTAATTTTAAACCTTTGTTGACCTTAAAATTTTAACAGTTCTTTTAAATAGAAACATCGCGACATTCTGAATCGCTCATAAGGCTCAGCCATCGCGATACTAAACTTCCTTTACCTAGGTACCTACTTAATCGCTTAAAATGAACATTTGCTTTTGACTTAGAATTGAGTGTTTAAGCTATAAATACCTTTATTTTTAATAATGCTGTACCTATTTATATTGTTTAGTCATTATTGAATACACATCGAATTTTAATTTTGTAAAAAATAATGAGGAAAATCAATTCGTTAACACCTATGTCTACCTAATCTCATGTCTTTTATAATTATTTTTATAAAACTTATTCTTAATATATTTATTTATTCATACACATATAGGTAACAGTAACAAACGATTAAACAGCTTTAGGGTACATAACCATCAATATATATGAAAGTGCATACGGTAGGGTGCTTATCTACGGTATAAATAGTTTATCACTTCTTTATTAGACAATGCCATTTTATAGTGAAACGTCAATGCTGACTAAACTAGAATGTCAGCCTCTGTGCCTGACTGTTTTAATTCTTGCCCAAGTTTATTGTAACTTAACTAGAAATCACAAATGGTGTAACAGGCGTCCAGATTTATTTTCCATTCGATTATTACTTTGAAGTCGTTGTTCAAAAAACCTTCTTTCCACCTTTAAAATAAAGTTGAAAATATAGTGCTCTCTATTTTATACAGTGATTCATCCGAGAATGTACGACACGTGCGTTGATTGTATTATTTTACAGGCAAGTGTTAATTAGTAGTTATAAAAGTGTTAGTATCTGCAAGTCTAGGAATAAAACATTCTACCTAACTACGATAAGTTATTTGCTTAGTGGAAATAAATAAGTTCTCTTTTAATAAGTTTTCCATACCTACAGAAAACTAAGTTCCTTATATATATATATAGACCTGTATAGTATAGTAGTTTTACTGCAATTTGTAACTTTTATTGGAGCAATAGTTACCAAAATAGACTTCTCTATAGCTTTATTGGCATAATTTCTAAATAGTCAAATAAATTAGCTTAAATATTAGCTTTCCACAAACTGGACTTCTCTGTCCAATCTGCATCACTTGAAGATGTGTGGTTTTATTTATAATTTAGTCCAGATTTCATCAAACTCCCAGACTAACCATTCTGGGTGTAACTATGTCCCACAAAACAGACACAGACTAATGCGAGGGGCCACAATGTCATAGTTATTGAAAAACGAAAACGGCGACATTTTTGTCATAAGAGCGCTCGGGACATGAACTAAAGACAATAATTGACAATGAGAATAATTGAACTATATTATATGCAATGTATTATGTATTTGAAACTAAAGACAAGACAAGGTGTCATTTGCAGTAATCTATGAATGTTTTGTTGGGATAAAGTTATACCCAGAATAGTTACCCGGGAGTTTGATGAAATCCGGACCAAAACAGAAATTTCAATCTTGCTAGACAGCAGGTAAAGTCAGTTATGCTTCAAATCAGTGGAGTTATTTTCATATTAAGATATTGCCTACTCGGTCGTGCACGTTTTATTAAGTCAGCTCAGAGCCAAGTATATTCAATCCGAGATCCAAACCCCGGCTCTTGGACTCTTCAATAGCAAGTTTATAATGCAACTAAAGTGAGTAGGTAGATATCGTTAATAAAACTGAGTGTAATTAAAAGCTTGATCACAGAACGTTACAGAAATTGAAACACTTGGGTATGTATTAAAAACATAAAACATACTACGTAGATAAATATACATATACTTTAGAATGAAATGTCCTTCGTCAAAACAACTGTATTGAATATTCATAGCTAGGTAAAGTTCAATGTAATTTAATAAACCGTTAATAAAAATGTTCCGAACTAATTCTTAAGACAAAAAGGTACATAGGTAACAATGCAAATACCTAATATATTAGTAATGTACAATAGGTAAGTGCAGCTGAGCGTCATACGGTATTTCAGCTCTAGTTTCCACTACAAGCCTTTCTGTGGGTTTCTTAATTCTAAGCCCGGCAGGTTCGCGGGGAAGTGGGGAGGGCGATCAATACTCCGCTCTGGAGAAAGACTCCTGCAATGGAGAATATCTATATAAATTGCTGATAAATATAAACTTGGATGTATAAAAAAGGAGTTTTAGTAAAATTTTTTAGAGCTGATTGTTGTATTTTAAAGCGAGGACATATCAATTTAAGATTTTCTCTAGATTATTATATTAATAAAAGTATTGAAGAATCACCCGTTCGCTGGATGTCACCAGTGGCAATGAGTATTATGCTTACCTAACACTCACAGGCTTATGCAGACATTTCTAAAGCGATCCGCAGTAACAGAAAAGTTGTCGCTTAATTTGTGTTTTTCTGACCAGAAATGGGAGAAATAATAATAATAATAATAAATTCCAAGACGAACACACCCACTGTTGGTATGGCCCCAATGTAGTAAGCAGAGCTTGTGTTATGGATGACCATACAGCGGACTGGGGGAACCATATATAAATACCTACAACCAAGACCACAAGAAAAATCTTCTATGTTCATCACATAAACTAATGCCACGGCCAGACTCGAACCTGGGACCTTTTGCGTATGAAGCAAGGCTACTTATCACTACACTACTCGGTCGTCGGACTGTATCTACCTACACAAATTATGTTTAATAAGACATATTAAAAACACAAATAAAAATACAATCTCTAATATTATATTCACTACGTACCTAAGGCACATTTTAATTAAAATGCATCACTTAAAACACAAAACCCTTGTTTTTTTAACACATAATTGTCTAGCCCCGCCTACCACGTGACAAAATGTTCCAATAGGCGATGTCGCCGACACGCCGCGACAAAGTCGACCAATAGGACGCGTCGCGCATGTCCAATGACATCGCGGTGACATCGGCGGAAAAATGTCAACGCCCTCTCTCTACAGCTCCGTTGGTTAGTTCTTGGTTCATTTAAATGTGGAACGCAACGCGTAAATACCGCGTATATATTTGAAAAAATTTTGTTCGTTTTTTTACTTTAAAAAGAACCTTATAGGGGTTTACTACGTGATTAATACTTTGGGAAGTTGAATTTAAGCCCATGGACATTATTAGGAGTTAGATATTTAGGTAGGTAGTTTGATTAAGAGTTTTAATACTTTATGTACGTGAGTTATTATGTTAGGTTACCTTAGAATAATTCAGTAGGTGCCTAGTAATAAATATGAAAAAAATCTTTTACATACTTAGCTTACTTACGTTTTAACTGAGTCCGAAGTAATGAATGAAGTATAAAGTAGCAGGTGGTATACAGCAGGTATGTACCGACTTATCTAGGTAAGTACTCACATCTGAACTTAATTGAAAATCCCACCCTCAGTCAAAAACTTAAAAAAATCCAAAGATAAGTACCTACTTATTACTTACCTACCTAGGTAGCCAGTCTGAAATTCTCAAACAAATCTACAAATATGTAAATTTGGTTAAAGTTGAAACCTCAACCACCAAAAAGCCCACCACAAAATTACTTGCCTGGCAGGTTGATACCCTAACTAACCCATGCCGAAAACCACCAGCTATTTTCCCAGCGGGCATAAATCCAATCGGTCAGACCAAGGCGCAGTAACCAAGCCGGAAAAGGTAACATCGCGCGTTGCGACAGGAAACGGATGTATGTATGAGGCCTCCGGCGCGAACGATCATACCTCCGCCCCAATATTCACTAAACGTCAATACAAGATTTAATTAGACTGTTCTGATGGATTTAAATAGTGCTCCAGGTGAGATTTGGGGTTTAGTCCGTTGATGACCAGCAGGCACGTCACAATAGGTACTTAAGAAACAAAACAAGGAATGGACTAGCCTCCATTCTGGGACGAACTTTGAAGTGGTAAAACGGGTGCGGCGTGATTGAACGTGAACGTGTAAGTATGTGATTATGTCGATAATATCGACCAAATTGTGAGATAATCTGTGACATAAGTCTTATCTTGGTACGCCATGCTACGGCTGCAGGTAGTCTGGTATCGAAGCCTAGGTTTACGGACCTCCTAAATATTTCCACAAGATATTTTTTATATTGCTTAAGCGAAGGAAGTATTAATTGTTGCTTAATTTTCTGCCAAAAGAAATATGAACAAACTTGTTAATTACATTTAACATAATTTTGGAAATGAAGAAATAAAATTTAAAGAAAAAGGTAGGTTTGAGCGTTTTCTGTTGTGATAATGTGATAAGAAATATTTCAAGCATTATTTTATCTTCTTCACTTTTTAATTAATTTCTAGGTTTGTCAATATATACCTAAATAACATAGGTACTAAGAGCTATCGAAGGGCAACAACGGATTACTTATAATTTGTGGATTTTGCATTGCTCCATCGCCATTTTGTATTATTTGTAACAGTCTCAAGTTCCTTGTATCCCAAATATTAATTTCTTTAATTAAAAAAACACACATAATAATATAATAATGATAATGTGTGTTTTTCCATAAATCATATCCCGTACGACCATGTCGGTCGCAGTGTAGAAGCAGTTCTGGTAACAAACTTAGTCAATGTGCAGTCATGTAGGTACTGAGTTTCGACACCTCGACACAAACTGTTCAATCTAAAAACACAACAGTGGTTGCATTTTAGAAACAATGTTTCGAAAAATTGTAAGAGCTTCGTTACTACTCGTAGATTGCTACTAGTTTGGATTGAATGACAATGTGAATTGAATACCTAAATGTTTTGTTCCAATACAATTTAATCCAGTTCCAATACAATACTTTTTAATTTCTATCAATATCTTGTCGTCATCTCATTGTTAAATATTTGTAACATGTGCAAGCAACTTTGTCGTACAAACGAAGAAAATTGTAATTAAAAAAGACCACTGCATTTTATAAAATGGTGAGGAAAAACAATTTTTTTTTGTGAATATATTAATATCAAAATGTGTATATCATAAGGGTGTTGAATATTAATTAGAAGGTCTTATATTTTTGGATCTTAACTTAAATTGCAAGGTATCTTAACTTTTTCGAGTGTATTTTTTGCGGAATTCCTACGAGGATTTTCTGTTAGCTTTTGTACATGCAATCCTCAGACAGATCCTAAAACGTCAGTTGATTTTGATAACTGTCACTTAATTGCTTACAGTTCCACAGATTCCAGTTATAAATAGGGCAACACGGCATTCGAATCGCCTAACCCACCGGTCGGCCAGGCTAACACGGCGTACGCATTCCTACTGAGTTTCTTGCTGGTTCTTTGGCAGTAGATGACCCTTCCGACCCCGTGGTAGTTTCACTATACGACGTCCTAAGCCGAGGTCCGTACCCTCTCCGTTGCCCTTAGGCGTATTGTATGTAGGAGTAGTTTAAGTTCCGGCTAAGCGCTCTCAGCGCTAGGCCACAAAGTCCGGTGAAATTAAAAAAGCTAAAAAGGCCATAAATAAACTGTCCATTTCGAAAAAAAAAAAAAACAAATAACTATCAATAGGTGAGGGTTCCAAAAATTAAATACAATAGGTGAGGGTTTTCTCGTAAACGAGCAAACATAACATTTTGATATGCTTAGATCTAATTTATTTACTAAGCGATAGTCATAAATTTTGTTAATGTCAGTCTTGTATGTCTTGTAAGTCTTGCTTTCGGCAGTCATGTATAATAGAATTGATTGGATATAAAATTTTCATGGCATCGGTATAGTAAATTATTTTAGATGTAAATATAAGAGATATATTAGGTCTTTACCTATGAAATTGCCGTTTTTCACGCAATAAATGAAGCGTAATTTTTTTATATATTTTTTATTTCTATTAATCAAAATAATCACCCATGCAATCAATGCATCTTTGCCAACGCATTGGTAGCTTATTGATGCCTTTCTTGAAGAAATCAGCTGGACGGGAGGCAACAAATTCTTCAAAGGCATTTTGTACTGCCTCTCGGGTATTGAATTTTTTTCCCGCCAAGAAGTTATCCAAATTCTGGAAAAAGTAGAAGTCTGTAGGCGCAAGGTCTGGTGAGTACGGCGGATGACGGAGAACTTCCAACCCCAACTCTTGTAGCTTGGAGACCGTCGGCTGTGCAGTATGAGGTCGCGCGTTGTCGTGCAGGAGCAGTGGAGCCGAACGATTGACCAAAGCTGGTTGGAGACGCGCGAGCTTCTCCATCATTGTGTTCAGTTCTTCACAGTACACATCTGCAGTAATGCTTGTCCCGTTTGGCAAGAAGCTGTGATGAATTACACCCGCGTTAGACCACCAAACAGTGACCATCACTTTCCTAGGGGTAAGTTTTCGTTTAGGGCATTGTTTGGGTGCTGAACCAGGGTCCAACCAACTTGCTGAGCGCTTACGATTGTCAAACAGGATCCATTTCTCGTCACAAGTAACAATGCGGTTCAGAATTCCTTCATTTGTATTCCTGCTGAGCAGTGCAAGGCACGTCTCCACGCGTACTTCGCGCTGGCGGTCATTGAGTTCGTGGGGTACCCATTTGTCAAGCTTTTTTACCTTGCCAATTTGACGCAAATGGACCAATATTGTTTTGATGCTAACGTCGAAAGCTGCTGCTAATTCAGCCGTGGATTGAGTTTCATCAGCTTCCACAATTGCCTTTAATTCGTCATTGTCGACCAAAGTTTTCGGACGACCACGGGGTTCATTTTTCAGGTCAAAATTTCCAGAACGGAAGCGGGTAAACCAATAACGGGTGGTGCGTTCGTTTGTAGTGTTCGCTCCATAAACGTCGTTGATGTTGCGTGCCGCTTGTGCCGCTTTGCTGCCACGACGGTACTCATACTCCATAATTACTCGAATTTTTAACTTATCCATGATGACGAAAAATGTTCGAATGCGTTGAAAACAAAACACTAACTATTAAACAAATGACGATTTTAGAAAAAGAACTCCATGTTTGTCAAATAAAATTAATTTGAAATTAGAATATTCAGTCAAAAAAAAAATATTTTTATTTGAAATGGCCAGTACGGCAAAACGGCAGTTTCATAGGTAAAGACCTATTATCATTAATGAATATAACAAATAACAATGGTCCGAGCAGAGATCCCTGTGGAATCCCATTTTAGGTTTAGAGCTAAACCTTTCAGTACCACAATCTGACATCTATTTTGTACATAACATGTAACCCAGCGAAATAGATTCCCTTTTATACCAATGTCCTGAATTTTACGCATTAAGACAGTATGATCAATACGTTCAAAACATGTATTGTAGTCTGTGTAAATTACTTCTACTTGCGATCGCCTTGACATATGGTCAGACAAATAATCACTACATACTAAAAGGTTCGATTCTGTAGATTTACCTTTCAAAAAACCATGTTGTGGATCAATAAAGCTAAGTTTAAGGGCGTTGTATGTTTGCGTGTGTACAATTTTCTCTAATACCTTAGAAAAAATACACAATTTCGAGATCGGACGGTAATTAGTTATGTCATTTTTATTGCCTTTTTTGTGTCTCGGTGTAATAAAAGCAGTTTTCCATATACAGGGAATCAATCCAAATTTCAAGGTTAGGTTATACAATAATGTCAAGGCAAGAGCAAGATTTTCGGCGTAATTTTTAATAAATATAGGATGTATGTGGTCCGGTCCAGCCGACTATGTAATATCTATAGATTTTAATAGTTTCAGTACCTCAGATTTATTTATTTGTTTTATCGCACTCAATCTAAAGTTACATCAAAGTGTGTGGTATAAAGACAGTGGTGCGACAAGTCATATGACCAAATAACAAGGACATTACACGGGACTTTGTTGCAAGAAATCCTCTGGAAGTTAATGTTGCAAATGGAGAGAAACTAAAAACTGTGGGCCAAGGAAAAGTTATTGTAAACTTAAGAAATTGTGTTAAAACCATTAGTAATGTGTATTACGTACCAAATCTGTCAGCAAACTGATGATCTGTTGATAGCATAGTAAACAAATGTTTTAAGGTTATTTTCATCAGTTGGCACCGGATAACAACACACTCGTGTTAGTGGCCAGGAGTGATAATAAGTTTTCACAGACGACATCAAGTTCTGTTTCAGGGACTTGTGATATAAATAAGAAACAACACTGACAGTTAAATGCTAGTCAAATGGCGATGACAACACGGAAGGTATGGCATCGTCGTCTTAGCCATCTAAACTCAAGGAGCATGGCACTAATAAAACAAGGTACGGTAAATCGAATCGATCATAGTTGTGATAATTTTGAACCGTGCATTGCTTGCATCGAGAGAGAAAACAGCATTAACTACGATTCCCGAAGATAATAAGTAGTAGGGCATCTGAAATGTTAGGTTTGGTGCACACTGATCTATGTGGCCCCATTCCCAAAACATCTTTTTTACTGGATCAAGATATTTCTTGTCCTTTATTGATAACTATAGAAGATAAACATTTGTTTATTTTTTTAATAAGGCACCAAACCGTCCCTAATTGTCCAGAACTAAATGTAGTTGCACAGAGAGCAAACAGAACCATCATGAAGAAAGCGAGGTGCTTGCCCAAATATGCTGGTTTGGAGGACAAGTTCTGGACAGAAGCGGTAAACACCGCTGTTCATTTGAAGAATAAAAACCCAACTAAAGCAGTAATGGAAATTACTCTTTGATTTGGTTTGAAGCAAGCATCAAAGTCATTGTATGTAAAAATTAGAGTCTTTATTGAGAAACTTAATTTTACAAGCATGTCTTCTGAACCGTGTGTTTATTTTCAGCATAATAACCATGTTCTGATAATCAGTGCCTGGTACGTTGAAGACATCTTATTTTTATCAAGGTATCAAAATTCAACTAAACAGACAGAAGTGAAGAAAAATCTAATGTCAGAATTTAAAATGAAGGACCTATGGGACAGTTCATCAAATATAAGGCATGAGACTATACAGAACATAGGGTAAAATCAATGATTGTAAACCAGTAAATACACCTATGGAAAAAGGCGCAAAGCTGGAACATGGACTGGGCCATAAAGAAAATAGAATCCATGTGTGTGATTATAGAAATCTTATAGGTTGTGTTATGTATGTTTCATTTTGCACACGACCAGACATCACACATGCTGTGAGTGTACTTAGTCAGTTCAACAACTGCTAGAAAGAGACACAGTGGAAAGGAGCTAAACGTATTTTACGTTATCTTAAAGGTACAATCGATTATTTTCTTTGTTTTCGGAAGGGAGTTTTAAATGTCTCTGGTTTTGGAGAGGAATATTGGGCAGCTAGTACAATTGATCGCAAATCCTACACAGGTTTTATTTTTATATTGGGCAATTCTGTAATATGATAGGAGAGTCGGAAGCAAAAATCTGTTGCTCCATCAAGTACTTAGGTGTAACATGATAAAGATAAAGTGTAATATTTTTAATAGAGTTACTTTACTACAGTTTTTTCGTTTAGAGCTAGATCTATGTATATTCAATTGTTTTAAGGGCCAGTGTTAGGTTTTGTAAACGCATTCCAATATGTCATGTGTGACAGATCCAAAAACCTCACTTGATCTTGATAACTGTCACTTATTTGCTTGCCATCACCGCTGCTATCTTATATTAGGTCTTTACCTATTAAATTGCCGTTTTTCACGAAATAAATGAAGCGTAATTTTTTTATATATTTTTTATTTCTATTAATCAAAATAATCACCCATGCAATCAATGCATCTTTGCCAACGCATTGGTAGCTTATTGATGCCTTTCTTGAAGAAATCAGCTGGACGGGAGGCAACAAATTCTTCAAAGGCATTTTGTACTGCCTCTCGGGTATTGAATTTTTTTCCCGTCAAGAAGTTATCCATATTCTGGAAAAAGTAGAAGTCTGTAGGCGCAAGGTCTGGTGAGTACGGCGGATGACGGAGAACTTCCAACCCCAACTCTTGTAGCTTGGAGACCGTCTGCTGTGCAGTATGAGGTCGCGCGTTGTCGTGCAGGAGCAGTGGAGCCGAACGATTGACCAAAGCTGGTTGGAGACGTGCGAGCTTCTCCATCATTGTGTTCAGTTCTTCACAGTACACATCTGCAGTAATGCTTGTCCCGTTTGGCAAGAAGCTGTGATGAATTACACCCGCGTTAGACCACCAAACAGTGACCATCACTTTTCTAGGGGCTAGTTTTCGTTTAGGGCATTGTTTGGGTGCTGAACCAGGGTCCAACCAACTTGCCGAGCGCTTACGATTGTCAAACAGGATCCATTTCTCGTCACAAGTAACAATGCGGTTCAGAATTCCTTCATTTGTATGCCTGCTGAGCAGTGCAAGGCACGTCTCCACGCGTACTTCGTGCTGGCGGTCATTGAGTTCGTGGGGTACCCATTTGTCAAGCTTTTTTACCTTGCCAATTTGACGCAAATGGACCAATATTGTTTTGATGCTAACGTCGAAAGCTGCTGCTAATTCAGCCGTGGATTGAGTTTCATCAGCTTCCACAATTGCCTTTAATTCGTCATTGTCGACCAAAGTTTTCGGACGACCACGGGGTTCATTTTTCAGGTCAAAATTTCCAGAACGGAAGCGGGTAAACCAATAACGGGTGGTGCGTTCGTTTGTAGTGTTCGCTCCGTAAACGTCGTTGATGTTGCGTGCCGCTTGTGCCGCTTTGCTGCCACGACGGTACTCATTCTCCATAATTACTCGAATTTTTAACTTATCCATGCTGACGAAAAATGTTCGAATGCGTTGAAAACAAAACACTAACTATTAAACAAATGACGATTTTAGAAAAAGAATTCCATGTTTGTCAAATAAAATTAATTTGAAATTAGAATTATCAGTAAAAAAATAAAATTTTCATTTGAAATGGCCAGTACGGCAAAACGGCAGTTTCATAGGTAAAGACCTATTATTATGGTATCTTAATAAAATAAAATTGTTTTGAATCTGGCTCTTTTTTCGTCGATAACCCATCATTTTCAAGAGCTTGTTTAAAACTCTGTGATATCCAACTTTTGTACAACTAGTTGTAGGTACCATCTATCACTTTCAATTTTGAAATTTATATTGATAAAACTGTTAACTTTATTTGTTCAGGTTCAAATACAGGTCATCGTCAAAGAAATATTATGACACTGAAATGAGAAATCTACCTCAGAAATAGTCGACCACAACACAATTTAGATACAATTTTAAAGAAATAAATATATTTTTAATAAATACATATCTCCGCGAAAGTTTTTGGTGTTTATCTTTAAATAATTTTTTCTAAATTTATGTGATTGAATTTAGAACTAAGTAGTAATAATAAAAAGAATACTATGAGTTTTCTTGATTTTATTTGATCAAAACAATATGAGTAAAAATTTAAGGCATCACAAATATACCTACTAAAATATCTGTAATGTTGGCAAAGCTAAAAATACTAAAATATCTTTACACCTTATTCAAACTTGTTTAGATAGTATTTGACTTAGTTCATCTACATAGCTTGTTCTTCTTGTTTCAAACTTTGAGCGTCCCTGATTTTTTTTGATACGAATCGAATGGTTACGATTCTGTTTCTAAACAATACAAATTGATGTACACATTGTTTAGTAACTATTTATACACAGAGAGTATTAATATTCTAAACTCTAGTACAAGCTGTAGACACACTGTAGACACAGTGTCGATACAGTGTTGACACGGTGTGTAGGTACACTTTAGGATAGGATTGATCTTGTTGACATAAGGTAGTAACTATGTGGTTATATTTACGAAACATTGTTGCCAAAAGCTTTTCTGACACGTTTTAGTCGCAAAGTGTGTTAATTACCATATTTTGGGGACAACCCTAACGTAGTCACACAGAGCGGTAAAAATTACCACATTGCGACAAGAATTTGTGGTTATCTTATTTTGATACTGAAATGTTAATAACCGCAACTGGTTTTGGTTGTATGGTGTAGGTACAGTGATGTTTGATTAAAATATTTATTTTAATAATGAATTCCTTTTATTTTTATTTACTCAATCTACTACATCTTACTCCGATGTGGAGTAAGCCAGTATGTATTGTTTCTTTTATTCTTTTATGTCATTCGATATATTCAAATATATCTTTTCTTCTTAATTTATACCGTAGCCGTGACGATCAGCCGCCCGCATGAAAGTTTTGTTAGAAATTTATCAACACAAACAAGGTTGGGTGGATAAATTTGTAACAAAACTTATTCTAACTACCTACCTAAGCGAGGATATATTTGTACGATGGCCTCTGGAGAGACTACACCTGTCGATTAGGTCATTCCTGGTGGTTGTAAATATAATACTCAATAAGCTATGGCTTTACCATTGTGCAAGGAGCAACTGCTTCGAGAAGAATTCCGGCCCGTAAAACCTCGCTAAAAGCAAGCGAGCGTCGCCTAAGCTACTTTCAATATAATGTTTCCTACCCAACTAGCACAAATGGTTTCACATACGCTTTAGAGCGTATCATATTGCAACTAAAGGTGCTAAAGATAAGGTCTATATCCTGCTCTAGACCCCTTATGCAACAGATATGGCCCTAAGTGGGCACATCGCATAGCAGGTCTAGAGCGTATCATATTGTGACTAAAGGTGCAAATTGCAGCGCCTGTACCCCTGATTTGCCACTTTGATTGAACTGTTGCTTAGACGGTTGAGTGAACGATTAGATTTTGTTCATTCGTACGTACGTTTCGATTCTGAGGTTGCAATGTTGACAATATTAAGTGACAACTACAAAACATAATATAATTGTTAGTACCAAATACTTTTATACAACTGTTTGCTATATCTGTACTGAAAAATCAAGTGGGATCTTAACTTTACTGCAAAATGCGTATATGTTTATTAAGTAAATTTACACGCCATAATGATTTTATGAGGATTTCAACAAAAAACAGTGTAAATAAAATATGGTTATAGTAGTTTAAATAAAACTGACCAAGAATATAATTGATATAAAAAAGTATTTATAGTGAATTTACGTAGTATAGTTGTAAAATCACTTCTTTTGTTATAACAAAAACATGTTTAGTAAAAATAGTGAAAGTTAGAGGTTACGTTTTCATAAAAACATTCCATCAAAGATGGCGAATCGTTTTTTTACTATAGAAAATAATTTTCACCCGCTTACTACAATTTTTGCTGTTCTAGGTGCTCAACATCACCTTTCTTATTACTAAGTGGTCCAGAGAAGGGCCATAGGAGTGAATTTTGTTTACTTTGTTTATGATTCTTTTGTTTAATAGGGAAAATGGTTAAGGGATCAATTGACAAAACAAAAACCTTTTTTTGGATAAAAATAATGTAATACACTCAATATTGGTTAAGTATTATATATTTTAATACATTTATATTTTCATTTCAGCTATTGAACGGAATTACAGATGCAGCATTCAACACTTTGCCCTGTAAATCAAACACTGCCACAGAGCCAAGCACCGAAAATTATATTATATTCTATTCGTTAAAATCCAAAAGACACATAAACTATAGAAGCACTTTTCTTATAAGAATTTTGTAAGTGAAATGTTATTTTAGATCAACATTAAACAAATATAGTTGTTTCCTTGTAACAGTAATAACCTCATTATTCAATTTTAAATAAAAGTCAGATAGCTGTTAAAATGTATTTTATTTCCCTTTGTCGGTCAACAATCAGAACACAATTTATATTAATCTAAGTATTCTGAGTTTTGATTAGTTTTATTTTCACATTGATTCCAAAAGTTGAATGCGCATTGTAAAATATTGATTTGGGCTAACGTGTCATTAGGGTACACGCAAGTCAAATTAAAAAAAAAAGCAAATTGAGTTCTTGCAAATGTTGATTATCAGATGAAAATGAATTAAGAATAACTAAAGTAATTTGATATTACTGTATCTCGTAGAAATATATTTTATTTTTATAACAAAGGGAGCTAATTAGTTAAACCTTGGGTAAATTCCACAATAACAAATATTGAAGTTTCTACGGAACCCTCCTTGAAACTTAGGAAGAAAATAGTAAGAACCAATGATGCTGAAAGTTTATTTTGCTTTTCTTTGGAAATGTTGGGTGTAATGGTGATTATTGCTTCTCGTTTGTAGCTATAAGACGCACTACATATATAAATTACCACTTAAAGTAGCAATTCACACTCACACTGTAGCTTAGAGTGGTACAGTGGTAAAGTGCTCTACTTTAATCCTGTAGGTGGTATTAATTGAAAATTTTGAACCCATAGTCCATTTTATAGACTTTTTTTTATATTTATCACTCCTATAAAGTAAGAAGTTGTAATTTTTAACCAAATAGCACCGATATGGAATTGAATCATAAACTTAGCTGCACATTATCACTAATATGCTAGTTAGGGCGTGAAAAATGTAGGTAATAATTATAATTCTCTACAGATAATTCTTAAATTTTAAGGAGGGTTCCGTAGAAAGTTCAGTATTTGTTATTGTGGAATTTACCCAAGGTTTAACTTGTGAAATTTTACGATGTCTTAATTGGCTTCCTTTGTTATAAAAACAAAAGATATTTCCACGAGATACGTTAATATCAAATTACTTTAATTATTCTAAATTCATTTTCATCTGATAATCAACATTTAGAACACAATTTGTTTTTTTTAATTTTATTTGTGTGTACCCTAATGACACGTTAGCCAAAATCAATATTTTACAATGCGACTTTTGGGATCAATATGAAAATAAAACTACTAACTAACTCTTGTGTTCTGATTGTTGACCGACAAAGGAAAATAAAAAACATTTTTAACAGCTACTTTAATGTACAGCTACTTTAACAGCAAATTTAATAATGAGGTTATTAATGTTACAAGGAAACAACTATATTTGTATTATTGTTCTAAAATAATATTTCACTTATAAATTCTTAAAAGAAAAGAGGTTCTGAAGTTTTTATGCGTTTTGGATTTTAACGAATTATTATACAATTTAAAACAGTGCTTGGCTCTGTGGCAGTGTTCGTTTTTCATGGCAAAGTATTGTATGCTACATCTGTAGTTCTGTTCAATAGCTGAAATGAAAATATAATTGTATTAGAATATATAATACTTAACCAATATTGAGTTTATTGCATTATTTTTATCCAAAAAAAGGTTTCTTCATTGTCAATTGATCCCTAAATTATGTTTCCTACTAAAACAAAATAATCATAAACAACGTAAATAAAATTCACTCATATGGCCCTTCTCTGGACCATTTAGTAATAAGAAAGGTGATTTTAGCACTTAGAACAGCAAAAATTTAAGTAGTGTGAAAATTATTACCTATAGTAACAAAACGAATGGAATGTTTTTATGAAAACCTAACCTCTAATTTACATTATTTTTACTAAACACGTGTTTTTGTTAAGCGGTGTGTTTCACTTCTTTTGTTAAAAAAAGGAGTGATTTCACAACTATACTACGCAAATTCACTTTAAATACTTGTTATAACTACTTATACTTGTTTTTTACGTATACTTGTTTTTTGTTGAAATTCTCATGAAATCAATAAGGCGTGTAAATTTACTCGATAAACATATGCGCATTGTGCAGTAAAGTTTGTGCACATGGTGCATATCTGTTGCATAAAGGGTCTAGAGCAGGTTATAAACCTTATCGTTAGCACCTTAAGTTGCAATATGATACGCTCTAAAGCTTATTCGCAACCATTTGTGCTAGTTGGGACTATATTTACCTACATAGAAAATCACAAAGAGGTTCGTCGTATCTTACGTTATTTTTCTTAAAGTCTGCTATATCTATGGCTTCCACCTTTTGCCGGAAATCCTGTCCGAGGATTAAATCTTGCTCAACATCCTTCAGGATGACGAATTCCTGAATATGTAATTTATTATCAATCGCTAAAAATGACTTCGTGTTTCTCAAGCAATTTAATTTATTGCCATTTACGGCTTTGACAATAAGATCGTCCGCTTTTTACATTGTTAAGTTATGTTTTTTGATGCCCTTGTATCTAATAACGCAACAGTGTTACAGCCGCGTATCTGGACGCAAATAAATGGTACGAACTTACTTGAGATAGGGTTTTTTTATTCTGTCGGTGTCTGTACAAACCCTATTACTGATGCCGATAGGGGTTTGGTTATGCTGTTGTAGTGGCATTCCCTGGCTCTGATTGTTGGCACTGTCTCTAAAATTGTAACAGGGATAATTAGATCTTATGGAGGTGGTTTGTTTGGCTATGAATTTTACGTTTTCCTTGTGTCCCGTACACACTTGACACGTCGACACGACGTACACTGGCAAATTCCACTTTATTTCGGGCGCGTCACGAAATAAATATCTTTCGTTTCAGCGCATCTTTGCTATTGAACACTTGTAAAGGTAATCGGTTATTGGCATATGAACAGGTGCGCAGGAACTGTCGTACAACTGTGCCTTCTGAAATCGCCGGGTCAGCATTGGCCGCAAGTGCGTCTAGTTCGTAAAAATAAGTTGAAATATCTTCTTCAGTTCCTTGCTTCCATTCGTAAAACTTGGCCAGCTGATCGACATTTGTGTGAAATTTCTTAATCAATTCGTTTCTTAATTCTTCAAATAAATTACAGCTTACAGCAATTACAGTAAATTACAGCAGCCACTTCTGTTAAAAATTTAGTGCGTGCCCTTCAAGATAAGCGGCGATAACTACATTGTTCCCTTCCTCGCTGTAGCTGTCATTAAAAATTCTTCTACGTTACCGTATATAACCGTTGTATTTATTCATTTCCAATTTATATGTTTCTGAAAAAAAAAATTGTTTGTTACATGTCTTAGGTAGCCCTGGTCTTATTTGATTGGACTCACCTCCGCCTCTACCAAGTGATGTTCAGTTAAAATATTTATTTTAATAATTTATTCCGTTTATTTTCATTTACTCAATCTACTACATCTCAGTGCGATGATGGAGCAAGTCGGACTGTATTGTTTCTTTTGTTCTTTATAGTCATTCGATATATTCAAATATAGGTATATCGACCTCTCTACTAAAATATCGCGGCATTCTGACGTTCTTAGTAACACCTAGCCGTGACGGTAGGTACCTTATACTATCAAGTATATTAAGCCTGCAAGGTAAACTTAAGTTTAGTACATATGAAGGTTATTTATGAGTAGATTGGTATTTCAGAAATAAATCATTTTGTCTTATCTGACTTTTTGCTTATCAACGCTGAAAGTTATTCCATTTCAAGCACGGATATACAGATAATACTTACCTTGATACCTATATATTTATTAATTGTCAAGCCATTCGTAACAACATCTCTTTACCTACCCACTTATTTTTAGCAAAAAAAAAAATAAAATCTCTGTGATACTTTTATAAAGAAGGTTATATAATACCACAATAGGCTGCGAAAACAAGTGAGAGAATATACTTACGTACCAATTAGGTAGGTAAGGTTAGTTTATATCGACACAACATAAGATTTCTCAAAAAAATCCTTTACCTCTTTAAATCTGGAACTTTTCCTTACTTTACTACCTTACGTTTGAAGGTTTACTTTGTCTAGATATAATATTATAGTGAACTCAAACACGATCATCGTCTTGCAATCCAGCGACGATGTTATTCTTATTGACTACTAGCGCCATCTGTTATGATCCTATTGAAACATTTGTTTCAAAGCTTGCGAATGTGTCCGATAGTGGATTATGTTTTAATTGATATCTTTGTGTTAACTATTAGCATATTTAGCAATTATTTTATGAAAGACATCATAAAAAAACTCAATGTTAAAGTGACAATTTTGTGAATGATGATAATATTATAGGTACAGTCTATACAGATTAGACGCATTCAACTTTATGAGAAAATTAAACTGTTATACAAAAACCTAGGTAGGTACAGGTATAGATTGACATGCAAATTGTAACTATGTTAGGCAAGAGATATCAACAACAGGTTTTTTTAAATTTAAGACGGTTAGTAACCGTTGTTAACAATAGTTTATTTTACGTTTCAACCTCACAGAAATGTTTTCGTATTTGTCGACAGTCCCAAAAAGTCATTTCATGCAATATTAAAGCGCCGATATAAAGCGACTTTTTTCTTACTTCGCAAGCTCCTGATGTGACAAACACGTCTAAAATCTTTCCTTTTTTTTCAATAAAACTTTGCCTACCTATAGATAACATGGCAAACTTCCTTTATATTTTAATTAAAAATCAACCTTATTTATACGACTTTAGGGTATTGAAAAAATAAGAGCGACGTGGAAAGAAAATAGCAGTGTCATCTTTTGGAAGTAGTTTATCTGAAAAGGGTGCGACAAAAAGGTTTTTAAATTATGTTTTTTTTGAGATTTTGGAATTTCCTATGGAGTGTGCAATCTCTGTAAATTTAAATAGGAGAGAATTGAATAACAAGATCGTGAGTATTTGGGATGTTTTAATAGCTTACCTATTTCTTTTCCAACCTGATTACGATTTCAGCTCCTAATACCTACCATTAGGAAATTACATTGTGCGTAAGAATTACGGTTATATGTAATAGGTATGTATTAAATATCTGCCTAAACTAAATACATTTGAAGGAAGAGAAGGTAGGTAGTTAGGTCCCTAATTAAGTTTATAAAAATCTTACAGGCCTCTGTACTAGATTGGTGTTACTGAAGTGGTCTTGGGGCCACCGAATTACATACTTACGATAAAACAATTACCTAAAATGAAACAAATCCATCACAAATACCTACTGCCGACATAAGAAAACGTACTCACAAAACAGATAAACAAAAGCCGTGACGTATTTCTATAGTCATTAACTGATGATCGTTTTCTACGACCAGGTTGAACCGCCTCAGTTGCCTCAATCATCAGGCGTTCACACCTTCCAGTAACCACATGCCGCTTCATACGAAGCACAAAAGATGGCGAACAAAGGGCTATCTCATCACATAGAATGATGTTACAAAAATATAGTTTTTGTGACACTAGATGACATAGAGTCATTGTCGTAAGGTCGTGTGATGCTGTTTTTACGTATGGTCAGCAGAAGGTGAGCTTTGATGTTAGAAACTGAATTGATGAAGGCAGCTTAAGGTTTATTGACGTTCTACGAAATCCACCTGAAATTAAATCAGCTGTGGATAGAAAGGTCCGTGTATATCTATATTTATATATATATATATATATATATATATATATATATATATATATATGTATATATACATAATGTACACATATGTATAAATGTATTTTCATTATTCAAACCAAAAACGCGTCATCTGTTTATAAACTAATAGATACAAAAACTATGGAGAAATTAAGTTAAATAATATTAATATTATTTTAACGCAATAAGACTATTATGACTCACGAAGACCCAATCGGTTTTTTTTTTATACCAATCGTTGATGAATGTGACGCTAGATTTAAAAATTCAAGCTTATGACATAGTCTGGGTGAAGAACGGCGAAGGTAAATTGGCGATGTCCACGGCATATAGGACCTTCCATAACAACCACCTGGTTTTGGAGCAAAGTTTTCGAATGTGAATATAATTATGCCGAAAGAGGCATCGTGTTTAAGATGATATGAATAGCCTGAAGAAATGCAATCTCTTGTTATTTTTAACAAGAAAAGATGATAATTGACTTTAGTATTTTACCACTACAGCAGTAGCTAGGTATTTGGCGAAAGAACTCTCTCCAGTTAAAATTTTGTTCATGCAATTAATTAATTTAAATAGAACTTTACTAACTTTCAGACACTGTTTTATGGCAAAGTATATTTCTTAGTCATATATATCAATCGTAAATAATAAACTGTTTATGCTGTCTGTATCTAGATTATTGATCGACGCATTTCCAACGTGTCGGTGAATATCTACCGATCAAAAGATTTATAAGTAAGTGTGTTGGTTATATTTTTCTTCAAATTAAGTGATCTTTCAAAAATTTTTGAACGAATTTAATAGTACGACTTACATGTTATAAATTTACCACGGGTAATTACGGAACATTTGACTGTTACACTTGTTGTAAATGTACCCTAAATATATTTCTATTTATATACGCATTTGGAAAACTTGTTTCCAATTAGTTTACACACACTTTCGATGATACCCGATCTAATATGCTTTAAAAAGTTGCTAAAAATGTTAATGAAAACATACAGAAAACTAGTTAGACACTGTCGTAATCTAATAAGACTTTAAGAAGTCGTCGCAGTTCAAAATTCGAATATCAACGTAATTAGTTCCACAAACTATTGATTTCAAATATTCATATATTACAAGAAAAATTATAACAAATATGGCTGAAATCGGGCATATCCAAGTCGCTAATCGCTGTTTTACACTTACCACCCACGGGCCGTTTAAAATGGTTTAAATTAACCGTCTCTGACAACTACGGACGTCTGTGTCAACTGTCAGCTTGTCACTCTGTCACGGAGTTTAAAAGCTTTGCTTTGGACTTTCACCCGGTGTTGGGTGACCGGCGCGATTGATATGCAAGCTTTTTTCATTCCATTTGCGAGTTATTCAAATAACTTAGACTTCATAAGCTTTATTCAAGTGAAATGTTGCAAGTAGGAACAATAGAAAATAACAATGAGCAAATTACCTATGGTTTTAAAACGAGTGTACTAATTGAGGCGCTTTTCGCACTTTTTGTTAGGATGACTTTACACGAACAGTTAGATATCTGTGGAATAAGCTTGAACTTTCTCTACGAATGAATAACTAGTTTACTAAACTTGTACAGGAATATAAAAAGACTATTTCAACCCCTGAATACGTAAAACCTACACTAAAATGATTATCACGTCACTTCTCAAACTATTCAAACGTGGGGATCTAGAACTGTATCCGTCACACAGTCTGGCATATTCCCGCCACCAGCTAAAAGCTAGACAATATATTAAAAAACAAGATTAATAAAAAAAGCGCTACAAAGGATGCGCCGGCGCCCGCCCCCCGCCGGTCCGACATTCCCACCCGCTGGCTGACAAGAAACGGTCAAACCACTGAGGGATACAGGGTGAGGTTCAACTGGAACATCTTGGCTTCGTGAAGGATGCAGCGGAGCTTATGTCAAAAGCTGTCAAGTAGTATCAAATCAAAGTGAGATTTTACTGCCGAAAAGTTTATTGCCGAAAATTAAAATTGTACAAAATTGTTTTGTCTTAGTACCTACGTTTTCTACGATTTATTAGCGCCCTAAAAATCACCAATCACACCTTTGTTTAAAACAGCATCACCCTGTACTAAAGACCTTCGTCTCTCACACTCTCAATATCTTCTGCTATTTTGTCACTGATGAAGAAATACCATTTTTGTGGGCAATGCCGATTTGTTACGGTTGACACGGGCCTTAGACTCACAATCGATTTATCCGTAGCCTCATTATCGATTCACTTGTAATCGATTAAGGCCCTTTGTGGTCGAGCCGGCGTCTTTAACTTTTTATCAAGTTTTTGACCTATTATTTTTAATAATCCCTTTTGTCCGGGGGAGGGACATTTGAATTTATTTGTGACAATCAACATAAAGCGAAATTATAGTCAATTTATTTTCGAGAAACGTCTACAGCGGTTATGGATCGTTTAGAATGTTGTGCCAATTAATCATTTGTATCTGACCTGAGACGTGAAGCGAGCCCAACAAACCGAAACAAGACTTGAAATTGAATGAAATTATTCAATTACTTTTAGATAATTTTTTATTGTGTGATTTAAAATAATTTGTCAAATTGACCAAATAAATCATTGTAGGCATCACGAAAAACGGTAATCTTGGTAAATGACGTCCGGAAATGATTTGGAAAACAAAGCACTTGGTGGAGCCCGCCCCTTGGAGTTCGGTGCGCGTACGCATAATGTTCCCACGTTGGCGCTAGGGTGACCAAGACGCTTGGATGAATCAAGTTTATTGTTTTTATCGCTAATAAACCAATCTTCGTTATAATTTCTGGTATTCTTTCGGTAAACTAACTAAAGAAAAACTTGAAACTAACTGCGAAGACGCTATTTAAAGAGTAAAATTCTCTTATTTATTAAACTACATGTTTACTATAATCACTAACATACTTAAATATACCAAGTGTAATTTTAATACATTAAACGGATTTTTACGTAGGAATCAGCTCCGTGCTATATCGCTTGGGCACCTCACAACACGGGCACCCTACCCAAGCGGCACTAATAACGCGATGGGCGTCACCGAAGCTGCTCTCGAGAATATTGGGACTCTCGCGCACCGATTATTATAACTCGACCACATTTTGACATTACGGCCTCCAAGGTTAACTTTGGTGTCTTTAAGTTCGTGTAATTTGAAAATTTAATTAAGTTTAGAGCCTCCCTTTTTAGCCTTATTGGATATTATACTCGTTGAGATACCACAAGAAAAATTTCGTAATAGATTGGGCCTACCTAATTCAGATACAAAGTTGTATATTATTGCAAAGTGTATTATATTAATGTGAGAATATAACACATGTGATTATCACGTTACAGCTATAGGTACTTAAACATTACTTTTTATTAATTTTTCATCAATGGACACGCAGTCAGTTTTCCAGCCATTTAATTGATACAGAAAATTCACTTTTTAAAGGGAGAAGTTTTGTGTTGTAGTCGAGGCTAGATAGAACAATGTTAAGATACAAAAGTTTCTGCTGCAATGAAAATAATTATATATCTAGAAAGAACCTAATTCCTTTTTCCTTATTCATATATCCGTATTTGTTCCTTAGGTCTTACTGGATGATGCTTTTGACGGCTACAGTTTCAAAATTCTTTTGATGGCTTTGTTGTTAATATTAATAAAAGTTACAATATTGTTTTATGCTTTCAGCTTCATATTTTTTTCTGGTTAGTCATCTTGTTCAGAATAGACCCCGCTAGTTTAGTGTACTTACATGCTTGTCTATCTATATGTGCTATCTATACTCAATTATAATGTAACTATACTTTTAAAATACGAGTAAAAAAAATTGTCGTGTCGTCATTTGGATAAGCCTTATCATTGTCTACGTCAAATTGTGTAATTGGTTATGTCCTAATTATGATTCAATATTTCATGTATTGCGTACGGTCGCACTTAAAAACGTCATGTGGTTACTGAAGAACGTCTAATTATAGAATTTGTTAAACAGATGTAAACTAAAAAAAAATGTTTAGGGTATAAATTCGGTAAGCAAAATATGTACATATGAACACCTTAAGTAAGTATTCGACGTAAGTGAGTATGGCTGTTAATGGCATTCTATACCGTTTAATACAAGCAATTATGACTTACTCCTCCGACGTCTCCGTCCATTGGTCATCGCGCTCCTGATAATAATTTCAGAACTTTTTGAATCACCAATGGTTATAACAAATTTTATAGATTTTTTGTAAACCTCACTTTTTACATCAACTTAAGGGTACCTACCATAAGTCCCTTTCTAATATTCTGTTTCGCAGTTAAGGCTACAGCAGTTACCGAACACTTTCAACAATATAACAAATTTTGCATTATATTATTACAAAGGATTTGACATATGAATTTTTTTTCAGCTTAGTTAAAGGTGCAATTAGGTGTTCAATTAGTGTACCTACTACTAAAATATGGAATTTATTACAGTCCATTAAATAATGCAGAATTTTAATTGTACGTGACATAATGTAGTATCGGAAATATGAAGCGCATGTATCTACGGAAATATGTATCATGTATCTAGGTATCTATTTAGCCCAATATTGAAATTCAACAAAATGAATCAGTTATCTAAGGAAACTTTCAAAACATAGACGACCTAAATTCAGAGCTCTTGATAGATTTATTTTGTGTTCTGCAGTGTAATGTACGAGCATAAGAAAGCTTTACCGCTTTGAGCCCCGAACCCGGTCTCGACTGTAGTTAGATAAGTCTATTTTTACTGCGAGTTATGTAATTTGTATGCTTTCTGGTACTTGTAAGTGCAGGATTCAATTATACTAGGTACATGCTTGATTATTCGAGCATTCTTTTTGATATGATATGATAGCAACGTAATTCAATTTGAGAAAGAATTACATTAATGCTGGGTCGAAGTAACTTTTGTTGAATTTTAAATTTCCAGTTATTGCGTTCAACAACTTCAAAAATGGAATGAAAATGCCAAAATGGTATGAATATCATAACAATCTTGATTTGCTCGACATAATGCTTGCAGAATAGTCAAAGTAGTCGAAGCTGCATAAGGTTATTTTATAGGCAACTGCCTAGTTGCTAGTTGCAGGAACATAAAGGAGTGGTAGAATCATGTTTTATTTGACGTCAATAAGAACAAGTAATTGTCAATGACGAGAAATAAATATTTCATTTCATTTCATAAAGTGAAAAATTGTAATGAAATGATACACGATTTTAATTTCAAGTGATTTATTTTATTCATAATTCTGTACACGTGTGCGTTAACTCAGGACACTTTTTACGTCCATTTTTATAAGACGCGACGTCCATTTATCTTTACGCCAATGTTGCTAGTGATTTATTTGAAATGATATAGTTACTCACATTAAAATATACAAGTAAAAGTAGGGAGTCTACAGCTCCTTGGATACAGAAACGAGAGAATACGATTTAACAAAACATTATTTCATGAGATTAATCAGGCTGTTGTTTGCCATCTCAATTTATGGGAGGCGAGGATGAGAGTTCTTTGGATACCTATTAAAATGCTATCCACAAAATCCATTCAACCTTGTTAGAATAACTACGGCATTATATTTCACTAATTGAGAGTTTAGAGATGAAACTAAACATATCAAGAGTTACTAATTGACTAAAATAGTAAAAGGAATAGTTACGTATACTGTTTTATCCCTTAGACATTCAATATTTTTCAGAACAATCATTTCAATGGCAAGTCATTTCTGAATCACTCAAGAAACTGTCTCCAGCATTTCATCAGCTACAGAAGTTACAGCTCCGACGTTTCTACGATCACATTAAGACATAAACCACGCGTTGGATTCCAGTAAAATTGCTCATGGCGTGCTATAAAATCGAACACACTCAGCGACCGTTCGGTCTATTTCGGTAAAAATAAATAAATACGTACACCCGCGCGCGCGCCGACAGAGGGCACTGATGTGTGGAGTCTACTGGACGTGCCTTGTAGGAAGGAATTTTGGTTCATATTCGGTGAGGTTTTTTTTCAGTAAAGAATACGTTATTGACACCATCGCCGCGAAAACAATAAGTACAGAATATACTAAACTTATGAATTTAATATCCCTAAATATATTTAGTTAGAACCTTAGAATGGGAATGAAGATATACCTAATACATTTTATATTTGTGTATTGTGTTTTGTACAGCAAAAATTTCAACAAACAAACATCTTTTAAGAAGTTCAAGTTTGAAAGGATTTCTGAGGTGTATTGTACCGTAATAATTGAAAATTTTTATGAAATACTTAGATATGTGTTTATTCTTATTGAATATATTGTTTGTTTAATAACATACTACTAGAAAATATAGAAGATACTTAAAAAAACTGGTTGTGTAAACAAAATTCGTCGTTATTATTTCATTATAGATACAGTATATTAATTAGGTTCAATCTACGCTAAAATGAAGCAATGTTATTTTGCGGTAGGTACCTACAAAAAGTCAATAAAAATACAAATTGCCATAATACTTTTTTGTAACTTCCATTCTGAACTTTAAATTGAACCTATCTATTTATATTATATTTTATTTACAAATGATGTAACTATTGGTTTGCCGAAAACAAATAATTTACATAAGACACAGTTTTTTCCAAATTCTTTCACCCCGTCGTCGCTTCCATTATCTTTAGTTGCAGGAGGAAAACGACAAGTCATCCCAATACAGCCGCACTCGATACTCGAGTATAGAGAAATACATGTCTTAGGTACATCCGGCCCGAGCGCTCCGTCTCGCGGCAGCCACCATGCTCACCGCTTCAGAGCTAATAGACTCAACTGATGAAAGTGTCGCAGGTTCTATGTAGCTACTGTATTTTTAGTGTTTTACTTTCTTAATTTCGAACAGGGATATTAATATGGAGCTATATTTTGTTTATTGGAGTCAATCTAAAGTCTAAACTGAAGAGAATAAATTTATTAAAAGCTATGTGTATATAGTTTATTTTTTTATGACATACGTGTTTTTGTGAAACAGTTGTATGCAATTCTCATCAATTACGTTATGAACGTGACCCATAACCAAATTTTTTGAATTTCTTGAAGTTTTATATTATTCGATATTATGCTTCTCTAGTAGTGCCTACTATCCGGTGATGTAGAAATACGAGTAGTTCGAGCTACTTTTGTGGGTGTTGGCTGGGGGCCGGTAGATACTCAGTCTTTTCGATTTTCTGTTTTTTTATTATTATCGAACACGTGGTGGTGTTCTGGGTGGAAAAAGACGTAACAGACGCCGACACACAGTTGACAGTACACATGGTTCAATATTTCAATAATATATCAATGTTGAACAAGTATATTTAACTTATCACGGATGTTTATAGGCATAGATGCTTCTTAAGGAAAACCCCTAATAAAGAAATACTAAAATTAATGCAAAAAGGTCCCCCCTTTATTTGCTAATGATGTATTTGTCGCGGTGTCTGTCACACGGCTCTCATTGTCAACTATTGTTTCATTTGCATGTCGACTTATTAAATTACACAGATTATGGAAACTGACTTTGCTTTGTCTCTTTTATCGAAGCGAATTTAACTCTACCTTCAGTTATTTGTTATTTCAGTCTTATCACAATTAAGTAAGGTTCATATTTTGTTTGTTAGATGTATCCGGTGAGCGGTTATGTACCAGTAATGACACCGTTGACGACCTTATATAGGCATTATGCAAATCGTTTCAAATTATATTTTTTTAAACAGTATTTTTCTTTGTTTCTGGAACAAAGATTCGATACTAATATTGCAGGATAGAAAATCCGGGGTATTACCCGTTGAAGTTCTTATAGTATAGAAAAATATCTGTTTATAGTTTAGATGCTGTTCTCTTATTCCGCACGATACACAGCACGTTAACTACCCTATAAAATTAAACAATCATACGAATAAACTTTACTAATTATAATGAAATTAAATGAACCCAAAATAAATTATTGATAAATAACGATAAAAACCTTGCAGGCGTCTCTAAAATCCCATAAACTGTATGATAAAATATCCAATTTAAAACTCGACTTAATAAATAATTAGTTATTATTAAAACTTCATAATAACGTTGTGTCCGCCCCTTCGAGACATAGGTAAAACTTGACACAAAATATTATGACTGACCAAGTATATCTAGAGGTTTTAACGAAAATTATATGCTCTATTTGCATCGCCATAAAGTTTATGTTCAGTTTACAGTAAGTAAGCAGTGTTTTGTATCAAAAGCCCGTAGTTTTAAGACACCACGCCCATGTGTTGATGGAGACTTTTAGAAAATTAAAGCTTTTGCTTATAATATGTCATTGTGGAGATGTCATCAATTATGTTAATAGCCATCAAATGGTAACTTAAAATTTTTTAGTTACAAAGTTTTAAAAAATCAGTTAAGTAAGCTCCAGCTTTTACAAAGCTTTGTACAGACCTAATTATAGAAACATAATTGAAATATAAACATTAGGGTGGCTGATTGCATGGTTTATTAGTGAACATTGGTCAATAGCTTTCGATGAGTTTATTGTCAATACTCATTGTAAATACCAGAAATAAAGAATTATCATCAACCTAATAATAGACTAGGCCTCAATCTCTTCAAGGATTCTGTAGCTAGGGTAATCAAATTTAGTAAACCCTTTCAATAAAAATAACTTCAACAATAATTTTATAATTTTACACTGACAAAAAAGTTTCTTAGTTAATTAATTAATTATAATTATTAATTAATTATAACGTTACACGTGTTCTCTTGATCGTTTTATATTGTTGCATATTTTTGTATTTAAATAATTTTATTAAAATAACTTTAAACTTATATTGATAACCTCCTCCCTATTCTCTTGTTCACTGTATATTTTTGTATTAAATTATTTTTTTATAAATAAATAAATTAGTTAAATTTGAATAATAATTTACAATTACTTATAGTGTGTGTTACAGTTGTATAATTTAAGGATGTCGACGTCACCTGTAATTAGAGTGGCATTTAGAATGTAATTTTGTTTTTGTTAAACTATGCTTATTTAGATGTACACTCTGTTGGTGACCTAATAAATAAATAAATAAATAAATAAATAACCAGACAAATTATCAGAAAACAAGCACGAGCCGCGGAACGGAATGCCCAGGAAAACAGGACCCAGTGTTGTTAACAAATTTAAATATAATTATTTATTTACTTCTATTTGGAGGGTTTACAGCCGTTTACACATAATAAACTAACAATTTAATCGCTTAAGGCTATTAACAAACCTTCACATACAGTGACGATCTAAAAACAGCAACTAGTATGTAACAAAAAACTAAGATCAATCAAATTAACCAAAACGCTGTAACATTAATTACAATTATATGCCATGCTGAGAAAAGTAAATGTTGGCAAAATATTTAGTAATAAAGATAGGCTTACTGTTGAATCAGTCTAAGTCCGGGACATTCTTAAACGTAGAGCAAGTCAAATTATAAAGCAATTTTTCCGGTAATTAGTGCGGGCGATCGGGGTGTAAGGGGATTTATAGGGCGGCAATGTCGTGCTGCTACATTAAAGTGAATGTTTCCAAGGAGTGCAGGGCTTTTTTCGAAATGGACAGTTTATTTATGTATGTATGGACTGTATATAATTATTAATATTTCACCGGACTTTGTAGCTTAGCGCTGACGGCGCTTAGCTGGAACTTAAACTACTCCTACATACGATATGCCTAAGGGCACCCGAGTGGGCACGGACCTCGGCTTAGGACGTCGTAGGCTTATTGAAACCACCACGGGCTTTTTTTTTCTTTTTTCTCTTTTACCTCCGGCATAGCCGCAGTCTATGTAATTCTAATCCTTTCATACCAGTTTCTCGCAATTATTCCTCTCGTACTTTCATTCATCATACTATTCTTTCTGGCATACTTCACACTTTTGTAATCTTTCACTTTGTAAGATTTCCCGACTATTTGCTACTCTAACTAAATTTTTTTCCTACTTTCAGAGTCAGACATATTGTCTGCATTTAAGCATTGTTATGTTTTTGCACTTTTCTTTTTAAATTTCTTATAATATATTACATAGGTTATCTTGCTTAATCAATAACTATAATACATTTTTATTGTTTTCTTATTACTAATACATATTACATGTGGCTACTAAATATTGTCAACAATATTTGAGCACATGTTTTTCTTTTTCTATTTTTATTTGTTTACATTCTTGCTTATATTAACCTATTTTATATTATTTTTACATACACTTAATTTAATTGTTTGATCTTATTCTATTAGTATACATTTCTATAAGTTACATTGTGTTGTTTACTACTTAAATTACATGTTCCTACGAATATACTTATTATATTATTAGAACATGTTTTCCTTAGTCTGATTTGTAATTTTTACAGTTTTTAGGGCTATTTTTGTGCAAAAGTTAATGAACTCATCTCTATCTTTACTACACATTATGTTTGGTATGTTTGTTTCAGCTATCTTGATGCCAATTTTTTGCTCTATATTGTGTCTATCGGAATTGTAAACCGGACATTCCGCGATGATATGTGGAACAGACTCTACACAATCCGGATCGATGGGCTCTCCTTGCATTTAAACCCATTTAAATACTCGGAAAACCCACCGTGCCCGGTCATTATTTGGGTGGTGATACCCGACAATTTGAATTTCCTGACTACCCTATAAGCTCTTATTGCGTCAGGGAAGAAAATTTTTGTAGTGCGAGCGGTCTGATCAATTTTATAGCGTACATTCCATTCGTCAAGCGTTTGCGTGCGAATGCATTGCTTGACAAATGAAATGGGACATTTATCGTAATCGTGTCTCTTTTTCGCCCTTTCATTTCCAGCCAAACCTGCGTGTGCTTTTATCCAATCTAAGCTTACATGTTTATTCTGTCCACATAAAGCAGCTAGGTTTGCTCTGGTTTTTACTGCTAGAGGATGTAAGCATCTTGTACCAATAACCGTTTGGAGAGCAGCTCTAGAGTCGCTGTATATAGCGAACGTCTTTTCTTTTCTGCTGTTTACAATTTCACTCGCCTCGCAAATTGCTAACAGTTCTGCCTGATAGACCGTGCAATATGATGGTAGACTAAGTTTGACGGCCTTGGTCTCAACCTCGCCATTCCACAAGGACAGTGAGGCATTCCTTGTTGTATAGCGACATCGAGATCTGTTAAGACGTTTCGCGGACGCCTATAACAGACCACCGTGTCTGGGTTGGCTGGCTTATTGACCAGCGGGTTGGGATGGTGCGGAGTATTGTCGAAGTTGCGTGGACTGCAGGGCAATCAATAGATGCTTGAGCTATTTTAGCAAGAGTTCTTAGATAAAAAGTTTCACGTCTTTTAATGAGTGGTAGCAGGTGGATATGTGAGCAACGAAGGTTTTAGCAAAGTTTAGGCACTTTGAACTTAAAGCCAAAAAAACGTGTGAACTTCCTTTGCACAAGCTCAAGCCGTGTTGAATGAACTGCTTATTGTGGATTCCAAACTTGGCTGCAATATTCTAAGTGACTATGGACATAGTAGAGAATTTTGACTGTTTTCATTTGATTAAAGGAGCTGGAGTTACGCATTATGAAACCGAGAGCAGAGGAAACCTTATTTGCAATTTTTTCGACATGTTGGTAAGTTTGTCATCGATCAAGACTCCTAAATCGTTAACAACAGATGTCTGGTAAGTGTCGTATTTGAAATGTGGTAGTTTTATATAAAAGATCTTAGATCGAGGGCATTAAAGTTGCAGTAATTGGCAAATTGTTGAAGAAACATTTATAAGAAAATAGCATCTTGCGCATTATTGACGGTCCTGTAGATTTTCATATTATGAGCAGAAGTTCATAATTAGAGTTAGTTAAAGCCTTGCCAATGTCATGAATGTATACCAAAAAGAGGAGAGGACCGAGTAATGATCCTTGTGGGACGCCAGATGGGATAGAGGTCCAAGATGATGTGTATCCACATAATGCTACAGCTTGGGTCCTTTGTTCAAGATAGGAAGAAAACCTAAGCAAATCACCAGAAAGACCAAACCAAAGCAATTTTTTGAAAGGATTTTATGATTTATTCTGTCAAAGGCAGGCGAAGTCAGAGTAGTTGGTATCAACCTGGTTACCTCTTTCTATATTCTTAGATACATAATCGGTAAATAGTACTAGGTTGGCTGCCGTTTACCTACGTTTCAGTAAACCGTGTTGGTTCGAGCTAAGACTAGGTCGGGTATAGTTGTTTGTAGGATACAACACGTCCAAATAATTTGGCGAGAAGGCAAAGCTTGGAGATAGGTCTGTAATTCATGACCTGATCATTTGGGCATTTCTTGTAAATGGGACTGATCAAAGCTGACTTCCATATCTTGGGCACAATACCTTCGGTGACAGATCTTTGAAGAAGTATTGTGTTAAGTCAGTTCTTTGACAGATTTAGATAAGAATAGAGCAGGGAGATTACCGGGACCAGCAGATTTATTTAAGTCAATGATTTCAGAAGATTAAAGTTTTCGTCTGGGTTTACTTTAATGGATTCTACGTGACAACTGGTTGAGAAGGACTGTTCAAAGACATGTAAAACTGTGTTTGAAAAAGTGGATTGAAAAAACAATGAAAAAAGTGCGCATATGTCACGACCATGCTCACAGGTATTGCCTTGGTATGTCATATTTGGAAGGTAGTTTGTACCGGAACGTTTACTTTTAATAAATGACTAGAATTATTTTGGTTCTGTGTTTATAGCAGCTTCCATTTTATCCATGTTAAGCAGGGTTTCCACCGCAAAAGGGTAATGAACGGAAAATGGTCAAGCGGAACGGACTCTTTTTATAGTAACAGGTTTATATTTCCACCAACAAAGAGTTCGACTTTTGATTTTCACTGCAAAATGAAAATGAGAGAGACAAATTAGCAGAATGAGCTGAATGGAAAATGCGTAGTGAATTTCCACAGAGAACGAGTTCAGTTGAAGTTCTATACTCTCTATACAGAAGAAAGAAATACATATTGTTGTATCTTAAGCAAAGAAAAAAACGCGCTAAACGAAGATTTCGGCTACGCCAGCATATTCAAGAAGGTACATTAAAGGGGGAATTTAGGCTATTTTACGATTTAGACAACGACGAAGACGCGGCTGCGGGTTAGGTGAGAAGCACGGGGGTGAGCGCGGGGGCAGACGTAGCGAGCGAATCCGTTCTGAACTAGTCGAGCAGGCCTTGCCACAGCGGACTATTTTCAACCTCTTCGATCTGTCCCAGTCACCAGTTTCTGTGTGGAAACGCTACTATGTAAATCGTAATTGCGAGCAGAGCGGAGTCCGTAAGTACTCCGCTCCGCTCCGTAGAACTGAGTGAGCTCATTTCTACTCTTTCTGCACGCTCGGCTCTTTCCGTCCGACTATTTGTTGGTGGGAATGCAAGTATGTAGTTTGCGCTTGCGAGTTTAACGAAGTCATTAATTGGTCCGTCCCGCTCGCGGTGGAAACCCTGCCTAAGCTTTGTAACATTCGCGATCACATAATTTAGCTCTGTCCCTAAGTAATTTAAATCTAGTCAAATCGAAAATATTGCCAAAAGTTTAGAATTTTGATAAATATTTAGATTTCTCCTTAAATTTTTTTATAAGACTGGAGCTGAACCACCGGGGATATCTGGAATATTTAGAGTTAAATTTCGGAATACGAGTATTGGCGATTTTAGAGATAATCGCGTAAAATTGCGCAACTGCATCGTCCACACTACCATTTGACACAGTACTCCAACCAAGATATGATACCTCTGAGTGAACACTGTGGTAATCGCACTTGGCAAAGTAGTAACCACTGCGTGAATTAGCAGCAAGTGAACGGGTTGCTACAGTTTCAATAATTATTTCGAGGGCAGGATGGTATGGATCCTCAGGTACAAGTTTAAAGTTTTCTTATTTAAATCAATAGACAAAAAACTGACTATCGAGCAGTAAACCAATGCATCTCCAACACAGAGAAGTGGTTCTCAGCTAATAATTTGCTCCTCAATGAAAAAAAAACGAAATATGTAAAGTTTACATTTCCAAATGTCAAACAGGTAAACACAAACATTGTAGTAAAGAGACAGGAACTGACTCCTGTAAACTCAACTGTATTTCTGGGCATAACCTTAGATGCCAAACTCCAGTGGGGACCGCATGTTGATGGTTTAGCGAAAATGCTTGGCTCTGCCGCATATGCTGTAAAAAATGAGACAAATTTCAAATGAAATAACTGCTCGTTTAGTCTATTTCCACAGCCTCATGACATATGGCACACAACAGTGGGGGAGTGCTGCCGACACCGATACTATATTTGTTCTGCAGAAAAGGGCTGTTCGCGCAATCTATCAGCTCGGTCCAAGGGTGTCACTTAGAAGTAAATTTAAGGAAATAAATATTCTTACTTTCCATTCACAATATATTTTAGAAAATTTAATTTATGTAAAATAAACATGACCTTGTTCAAAAGAAAAAAAGATCTGCACAGTGTTAACAAGAGGAAAAAATATGCTGGCATGTCATAATAGTAGGCTTCATAAAGTCACTCACTCATTCATGGGTCAATGTATACGCTTTTATAATAAGATTCCTGAGGATAGCCAAAATCTTCCTATTGACAAATTCAAAGAAACTATAGAGCAGAAGTTGTGTGCTAAAGTATATTATAAACTATCCGATTATTTGGATGATAAAAGCCCTTGGGTATAATCCCCTCAATAACAGGATTTTACTAGTATTTGTAACAAAACATGTGTAATGTGTCTGTTTGCTCGTTGAGTTCTTCGTCCCGATAAATATCTAAAGCGTCATTGTCACTAAAGTACATCTTCTTATGGTAGTGTCGGGTGACGGGTCGCTCACTTCCCTCTAATATGATTGAGGAGGGCGATGGCTGGACCCCGCGTTAACTCGTGAACGGGTGCCGTTTGAGGGTGTTTGTCATTTGGATACTTGGGGGGAGGGAGACTTGCTGAGCTAACAGATGCAGATAAGAATAATTTTGTATAGACATAAAGAGACTCTGTAAATTTATTTTGAAAAGTTTGCCAGTTCTTCTACACGAAGGTTTTTTCGAACCGGTGGTAGAGTCATGTTTTATTTGACATCAATAAGAACAAGTAATCGTCAATGTTGAGAAATAAATAAATATTTCATTTCATTTTAAGTGAGTCGGACACTTAAGTGTACTGGCATGTTACACAGTACTAAGTCTAGAATCTTACCTTGGTGGCTTTTTTATGTCACAGTCACAGCTATATATATATGATTACCGTTAGTGATAGTCGACAATTTATCGAAAAATGCTTGAAGATATTTAGAAAAATCGTGACTTTTTGCCTGCCTACAGAGATACAAATCACATAAGTGCAGTTTTCCGGTATAAATATTTATAACAAAACATTAATAATAATAATAACTGAGAGCTAAATGATATAATTATTTTTTCTTGACTTAATTGCTTCATTTAAATGTGTGTTCATAATGAAACTAACTATAATAGTCCACTAATTATTATTTTGTAGTGTTTTTATTAGTTTGAAATTAAGCTCAAATATTGCAATGCATACCTGAATTGTATTAAGCCTCAAAATTTAAAAAAAGCATGTAAACTCTGATGTACATCTTGAAGGGCTGCGGTCCACCCACCAAACCGAAGTCAATTTTAATTTAGGTCCCAGACGAAAAATAAAAGAACCCCATGGGACCAAAACTCATAATCTCGTGTCCCCGCCTCTAACGCGGTTCCTGAGAATCTATTTAAATCACTGCATCAATTATTAACTTTTTTAGGAACCCCTGAAACCGTGAAGGTTTTTTAACAAAAAGTTTGCCATGGGCGCCGTGTCGTGGCGACACAGGCATGTTTTAGCAGTTTGTTTTGTCCGAGACGTTTCATTTAAATGTACATAAAATTTAAATATGTTAGGAAACACAAACATGACATTCCACCAAAAACCAATTAACTTTTTCTCCGATGTGCAGTTTGATATGAAAACATTTGCGCTCATCGGTGTCATTATTTCGTTGTAACGTGTTTTGTTAATTGTACTAAACTAGAAACAAGTAAATTCGTGTTAAAATTGTTAGACGTATTTTCTATGCAATGTGAACTATGTGAAATGAGTCCTAGTTTTATTAAAATAATGCCATATAATTTTACATCACCTAATCAATCATTTTTTGTTTTAACTGTTGAAAAGTAAAGACAAGTCTAAATATTGGTAAGTACCATCTTCACTAGAATAAAGAGATTTGGTAACTTACGTACGTGTAATGTACTAATGACTCGGTGTCACCGGAAACGACGCCACGTCCGTAAAGCATGTTTTTGAAATTGGAACTTCCCATTACAGATGTTTACAGCGGAAGGCACGCGCTCTGGCGCCAAAACCACTGTCGCCATTTTGTGACAATGTTGCTAGTTGTAATTATAGAACTTGTTGATTAGGCGGTAAACCCAGGGTTCTTAAGGTGGCTCGAAATACGCAAGATCGCGGTAATGCGTAAATGTGATTTACTAATCGATTCGTACACAGCGATTTATTTTCAGTGTATGTGAAACTTTGTAATCATGTCACTGAATTCACAAAATTTTAAATATTTTTATTTCATAGGTAAAAAGTAATGCGAAAATAATTAAAATAGAAAACAGAACTTTATGAAAAAAATATATATTTCACACTGTGCTACCTTAGAAAATACCATGGGGCAGAGCTCGTATAGCAATTCCAAATTCCAAATGAATAAAAAATCATGGAAAGTCTGCTTTTCTCTATGACAGAAACATCTAACACTAAATTTTCTAATGGTTTTTCGGCTGTTACCGCTTTACTGATGCTTAAGCCCATCGTTTTAAAAATGACATGTTATTTTTATACAAAAACCAATTATATCTAATTGTATGATTTTTATGAATGTGAAGTAAATTCAATAAATTAAAAAAACGTGTTCTTTTTTTCATACAAACATAACAAAAATACATAAAACATAATCAATACTGTTTAAACAAATACATTTTGTAACAACCCGTGTTAATATATCAATATTGGTTTGATTTTTAAAAGCGCCGCCTTTTTTTGTATACATTTTCTTTAGTAAGTGAAAATTATAATAATTATTTCATCATCATAAAATATATTTCCATATCACTTTATTTTGAGTCATTATTGTATGCAGATTTGATAAGCGCAGCGGTTATGGCTGGTTTACACGCGTTAAGTAGTTACGTTGGTAACTAAATTTTTAATTAAAAGTTACGTGTAATCAGTCATTCAAGTGACAAGTGGTAAGTTAAAATTTAGCACGCAAGTAGGTGGGCGGGGCTTCTTACACGTTTAGGCGTGAATTTTTTGTTAAGTGCATAAGGGGGTGGCGGGAAGACCTCGTATTTATTTCGCATTTTCTTTTTTTTTTTTCAAAATTTCGAATTGCAGTTTAGTAACAACTTAAAATTTTGTTAAAGAATATTTAAAATAGGAATGCTTGTGGAATAAAAGAGGTAACAAACTTAGAAAAAAACAAATTCTTCTCTGAATTAGCCAGAATCCCGTTTATCACATATTCAAGTACAGAATTGACGCATTCCGTGACATTCATCACTGTCCATCTTTATTAAAATTAAGTTACTTTACTCAATCCGTTTGGACACACAAGTATCATATAGATACCAACTTAACTACTTAATACGTGTAAACCGCGCACAATGTAAACCAATTATAATTAGCATATAGCGGCCACCACAGCTCCAGTGAGTATGAATTTCAAAGTGTTAATGAGTCGTATTTGATTATCTTCCTGCATATTTTGTGAACCAGCGTTTGGGACAAAATTGCGCTTATTGCATATCAGTAAAGAGAATTGGATGTTTTGGATTTGGTTACCCGAGAAAATTTTTGCTGTCCAGCAAACGTACAGAATGAAGAGTTTTTAAGACACATTATACATGAAAATATTCGCAGATGACGTTTAGATTCAAGTAGGAAGTTTATAGGCAAAATTAATTTATATAACATATTTTATTGTCATGTATAATGTGTCTTAAAAACTCTTGTTTTCGAATAAAAAGAATTTCTGTGATATGTTAGTATGTATGTTTATTTAAGTTTATTCTACTTTGCTTTAAATGTGCTTATATTGGTCATACTTTATTATTGTCTTTCGAAAATTTCAATTTATAAAATTAAATACTGGAGATTGTGGATTTCATGTAGTTTCTCAAAATATCGTTTAAAAATCGTGTTAGTAAAGTAGTTTTCCTTCCCCTATCTAGTTCCATGTCCAAGATTTGTAGGCCGAGATATCGTCACTGGGTGAAGTCACAAAGCACCTTAGTGCTTGCGCAGACCCGGCTTCTTCCCAGAGTCTTCAAGTTACTACTGACTAATTTACGCCGCCAAGACACAATCGACGCTTATCTAAATGGACGAGCTGGTATTACTGGTGTCCCCAAGTCCCTGGTCCCCACGACAGACTCTCACTATTGTTTCATTTTATTACACTAGATCTGGTTTATAATGCGATGCTAGTTTTAAATGTTGAGTAAAATCGTAAAGTTACTTACGGAAACTTGATTGTGGTTGCGAAGTACTTGTTTGCTTTAATAAATGCGAAGTTGGTCCATTCGGACACTTTTTTACTGTATCTGTGTGTTTTTTCATAGCATTTGATGATTTTGACTAACTTTAAAACATGTAGACATTCATTCTATTATTCTCATTGTATCATTTCCACTAATGACGTTTATATGATGATGGTAAGTGATGATGAAGACTAGGATGGCACACGCCTGTTCAAGAGGTACCTATTCACTGTACTGTAATCAGTCTGTTCTCGTTAATTAGTCTACAGGCTCTTCGATCGACAGAGTCCAACGCTTCTAGTTGGTACTTTGCGGAATCATCCCAAATGTGACTGCCGCATTGCATACACGAGCGAACCTAGGCTGTATACAGATTAAGCAGCTGTTCAGGTTTGAAGTACCGCCGGACCTTGTGATGATTCCTTAAAATTTTGAAGCTGTCCAGGCCGTGGTTTCTTACGTCGTGGTTGGAACTTAAGGTTTGACGTAATTGTCATGCCTAAAAGCTGTAGCTGGTTGTTGATAGGTGCAAAAACACTTTGCAAAGTTGGTGTTTGGTTAAGAAAACTGTTTTTGCTACAGAAGATAGACGCCTGGGCTTTGACCATGACATGATTGGCTTCACCCCAATCGGAAACCCTACGTAGTGTCAAAGCAACCAATTTGATAATACATTTTCTCTGATGTTGGATCTGGTTTGGAATCGCTCGGGCGTAGGTATATATCTTTCTACAACGGTGCTATCATCAGCGTAACCAACACCGCCTCCAATAAACTCATCTTGTGCCTTGCGGGCTGGTATCAGTAGGTGAGTATTGCGCCACAGATTTCACCAGACAGTGCACGGATGTCCCTAATGGTGGAGATATGAACACCGAGTATCTGTCTGGATCGGCTGTCAGTTGAAGATTTAAGCAATACTGTAACACTTACGTTTTTACAATCCTTATTTACAAAATCTCCTTCATTTTGTTATTTCTGAACTTTATTTTCTTCATTTTGCTAAGTATTTATTGTTTACTTTAATTGACAATCATGTCAACTTATTTTTGTAATGACAGCAATGGAGGCTGCCAAACAAACTAAGCCTGTTACACCAATGACATATTACATATAGACAGGTTATCCGCTTTCAAAAATGGCAACGCAAATGCAAGGCAGTTGCCGGCTATTTAACTTATTCCCTATTCTGTGTTTTTAATACCGTACAATGCCTTCTTGTGTGTTTAGACAGTGTACTAATTACACTGTTACTGTTAAAGATACAAAGAATAAACGTTTCTTTTCATGTTTTTAATTTTTTCTATTTCATTTTAACGATCTTATTTATTATTTTATTTTGCTATTTAAAAAGACATTTTAAAATTGACATGGCTATTCGATTCAACAAACTCGAAGAGCGAGATGTAATATGATTTTGTATGTGGGATTAAAAGAAACAACGCTATAGAGTTTCGACAATTTACGTACTACGTCACGTACGCTCGCGACCAATTAGTGCGCAGCAATGTCACGAAGTACATAGGTATCTCTTTCTTACAACAAGTAAACCGTATTATTCTTTCCTTCTCCCACAAATTATATTACTCTATATATCGGGTAGGTATCTATAGTTACGTTGACGCCGTTTTTTTGTGCGGTAATACAAAGGCAGTCTTTAACAAGCCAGTCTATTGCAAGCAACTCTAGTGAAGTCTTCAAACTCATGCTGATGCTGAAGCTGCCTGGTTCTCATGCTGATCCTGATACTGAAGCTGCCGCAATATGATGCTGCTTACTCCCGATGAATCCTGCAACAGTAAAAATCTGCTACCGCCGCTTGCCACAGATGCGGCCTGTTCCTTAATCTGCCTGCCACAGACCCGACTGACCCTCACTGCTGCAGACCTTGCTGATCCGGTTTACTGATGACATCTCCTCTTGATAAAACCTGCTACTGAGCCTGATCCTGCCTGCTGTAGATCCTGCTTATCCTGCCCGCTCCAGAGCGTCAGCAGGCGCATGAGCGTCCTCGCCATCGAAGCTTTGCGGTGACCCTTTCAAGTCCGTGACAGTTTATCAATAAATACTATTACGTGACAATACGCAGTATGATCAGCAACGTTAGGCATGCGCGTATTTTCATGTACGAGCTGGGACAGATCATGAGTTACCGCGAACCAATAGCTTTCTCTCCTCGCGTGGTTAGTGCCCTTGAACGGCCATTCTCCACAGTGGGCATTATAGTCCCCGAAGAACAACTACGCAGAGGGAAAGCGTTACTGGACCTTATCTGTGGCACCACTAGACATTGCACTATTAGACACTGGTCCACTCCGCTCCAGGCTAGGTCAAGGCTAAGTCAAGGCTAGGTCCAGGCTAGTATAAGAATAGACCCACGAAATAGAAAACCCCTAAACTTACAAGTCTCGGAGACGCTGACAACAGTTTTCTTTTCTGTCATACCCGCACACGGCCGCATTGAGATAAATTTTGCCTCCAGCATATAGCCAAATCTAATGTAAGTAAGCGAGATCAGCATCTCCGTGATAAAGAATTAATGTGGCCTCTTAGTTTATTTTAACGAAAAAGCGTTAAATAATTTGTCTCAGATTCAACCTTTCGATGTCGTCATCAAGTACCAACATTTTTAGCTCTTTTTGTTAAACTATTTTGTCAATTTCTGCGACAAAATCTGTCATCAAGAATCCGTAGGTGTTCATTCCAGGTAATATCATTAACTTTGTAATGCGATTTTAAAAAGATACCTACTTCGTGACCTAATATAACCATAAAAATATATACTATAAAATTACTTCACATACCGATTTTTTTTACCATGTTACCCGATTGACACCGAAAACAAGTGCTGTCCTATGGCTATTCTAAATTCTAAAACTTAGAATTAATAGAAATTGAAAAATATCAGTAAATTTATATTTTCAAAATGAAAACAATATGCTTATTCAATGAGATAGTCACCAATCCTATCCCAAGAATTAAGACATAACAAGGTCTACATACGCAAACTTATTAAGATCGATTAGCAATACAAGATCTTATCTCAACATCAAGTGTTTTGTACGTTTTGTATAAGAATGTTGTTTCTCGAGTGTTGCAAACAAATTGTTATTCCTCCATTGTCTACAATATTTTTTTTATCTGGGCCAAATACTTACCTGGTTTTGTAAAGCGTAAGTGTTGAGGTATTTTTTACTTTGCTTAATAGATACATTAATCTTTTTACACACAACAGACTGTCAGAAAGTTTGACAACAATTAATAAGCCATTGTTTTAGTTTTTGTTTATTGCTCAGGACGGAGAGAGCAGTAGATACTCCATTACGCATCCATTGTATGGAATTTAAAATAAGAGTCCACCTTATTATGAGTGAGGTCCAGATAAATAAAAAAAATGGTAAACCTATTGATCAGACCAAACAAGATAAAAAAAATTTTCTTTCTTGATCTAAATACTGTACCCCGTAGTTATGAAAAAATATGTCGACTTGGGGGTTGTTCCTGTCTTGGCATTGATAGTCATATGCGAGGCGAACAATAAAATTGTATTGTACGATGAATGTAATGAACCTTAAGAAAATCATGAGCTTAAGTTTTTTTAATCAAAGCATACTGAAAAAATATATTTTTTTAAATTATGACATAGTTTGTAACCTGATACGAGAGTAAACAATTTTGTAGATTCTTAAATTATGGGATTTACTGCACAGCAAAATAATGCTGTCTGTATCTATTATTTGACCGTACGTACTGCATTCAAGAATTAAGTACACAGAACTGAAATAATATAATCATAATATATTATCTTACATACCATTTCTGTCTTATGTATATCACGGTTTTTGAATCAAAGATTTTGTAAATAAAACTTGACTATATATGTACACCATTTGACAATTATAGGTGTCTCAACACTTCAAATAAATAATCATAAAAATAGTCGTACATTATTTAGGTATTGTTATTAATAAAGGTATCATTGTTTTCGCCCCTTATATTCCACCAAGTCTGAACCAATTCCCGAAAACAAATCAAAACCAAAACTTAAAAATCGCTTAATAAATCATCGTTTGAGTTAAAATGATCTCGCTTAAGATAATTATAGCCTTCTGAGTGATCCAGACCTCTCTCTTTACGGCAACATTCCAAATAACTAATCAACGTACAAGAGAGAGAGAGAGAAAGAGATATATATATATATAGACTCTTACTCTAAAATATACACCATTTTAAGATTTTTGTAAAATTACTTATTTTACTATGGAGCTCACAAGACTACTTACTTTTTTGAAAATAACACTTAAACTGCTTCTTCCTTCGATTTCAGATAAAAAAATTTGCTTTGAAATATATAAAAAGCATTATCGCAATTTTGGCATTAACAAAGAATTTTGAAATCCATAAATTTAAATAGACAGGAACGATTGGTTGTGTTTCGGTATTTTTCATCGGTTTATCAGTAAATTTTAATGCGCCCAGCCATGATGAGGATGGCATACCTGTTGCTAATTATATTTTAAAAATAAAATTAATTACGCAGGGTTTCTGTAATAAAATATCTTGAAAAGCTTACAGTAAAAGTAATACCTTCGCGACCAAAGTATCCAATAACTTATAGAATATCAATTTAAATGTCACCCTGCAAGTCGTCTTTGCCGATAAAACAGTCGCTGCTACTCGTGCAACGGTGACAAGTTGAATTGCGACCGACATGTTGTCACGACACCAATTAGTGGTCGACTGTGACTTACATTTTACGATAAATCCCATTTCATGAATGCATTTACCCATAAAGTCGATAAAAACGACAACTAGTAACACGCGAGCTGCGATACTCGATAATATTGACTTGAATTATATCGACAACTGTCCACTGACGTCCTTATTTGCGTTTAATTTTGTGATAAGCTCTAAGATGCATTTATGCTACCGTTTCTTAGTGTGTATGGAGCATTCGTAAATTATGGAGTATACACTAACGAGAAAAAGTTGAAAGTGATAATTACAAACAAAAAAAAATACATTAAGTATGCAAATATATGTAATAAAATATACATATGTATAATTAGCCTAGACGTTTTTATTTGCCATGAAAATTACTTCTGAACGGCAGACTGTCATTTTGATTTGGTTGAAACGCTTTTGAAAATAGTAAAAAGTCATTCATCACACGACATAAAAGCAGATGGCTTCTAATTCGTCGAGCAAACCCTGCAATCCAATGGCTAAATAACCCGGCATAAAAATAATAAAATCCTTAAAATATAATATCCAGAATTACTAACGAGTCCAGCATGAATTGGCATGAACTGCATCGTTTCACAGCTATTGTTGTACACCTGCCTCGCTTACCCCTTGCCCCTACCAATGGTCACAGACTATATAGTTACGGACCAAACGTACCTGCTTATACACATTCTTGCTGCGACCGCTTATTATTACCGCTTATTATTACTGCGACCGCTATATTGTTTCCGGTACGCACGATCTAAGACCCGGTACCTTTCCGATATTCAGTGGCGCTCAGTTTACTGACGTCACAGGTTAGCGTGTTGGAAATGAAATGAAATGAAATATTATTGCTCAACATTGACAGTTACTTGTTCTTATTGACGTTTGACGTCAAATAAAACATTAATCTTCCACCAGTTCGAAAAAACCTGCGTGAAGAAGAACTGGCAAGAAACTTCACGGGTATATTGTTTTCAAAATAAATTTACAGAATCTCTTTATGTCTATACAAAATATTCTTATTTGCATCTGTTAACTCGGCAACTCTCCCTCCTCCCAAGTATTCAAACGACGAACACCCTCAAACGGCAACCGTTCACGAGTTAACGCGGGATCCAGCCATCTTTGATTGGCTCTGTGATACGCTTTTTCTGGGCTTTTTAGTCCCTCCGAGCGCTCTGAAAGTGATTTTTTCTTTGCGACTAAGTCTCTTAGTTTTCAAAGTGCTGTGTTGTGCTTGTGCTAGTGCTGTGTGTGCCGAGCGTAAAGTATTCTAGTTATATATATATTGTCCAGACATCTGGACAAAATTTGAAGTGGGCTCAAACCCACAATCAATACTCTTACAAAAAAGGAGAGACGGGCGCGCCAGCCTCTATCCACTAATCCCTCACGCAAGCGTTCGATACCGTGGCTCCCGCCCAAACCATCGAATCCAACGAGAAATTCACCGTTCACGCAAAACGACAAAAAAGGGCTCGGACTCATCCGATGATGAGTCCATAACTCCAAAAAAGCGGGCTTCCAGTCTAATCTAACTAATTCTATTCTCTCCCATCCCGAGGCCAAGGCTGGTCGGAATCCGCCTCCTATTTTCATCCGCGATAAAGCTGTGTGGATATCTGTGTCCACACACATGTCAAATTCAAAATCGCGTATACACACGCGAAAAATACCGCGATCGGTATCCGTGAAGTGACCGTCGCACCCGCTGATCACCACGCCCTCACCAAGTACTTGAAGGAGAAATCCATTGAGAGAACACTTACGCGCTCGAGGAGGAGCGCGTTTTACGCGTCGTCCCTGCAACCTGCTCTGCTGCTGCTGGGTGTTGTAGAGGTTGTCCTAACCTCTACAACACCTTCCAAACGATTAGGTCAGATCACGCTGTTTGGTACTCCGATCCCATGGTCTAAAAAACTGAAATATTTGGTGGATTGAATAGTTCGCGGCCTAACATAGATAGCATTGTCATGCTATTATAAAACTACCCTCACATGAAACCTAAACACTTTGTCAGTCTCTGTGCAATTTTTCTCTGAGATACATGCGTAATTATTATTTTATTGAACATTAAGTGAGGGTAAGTTTCATTAATTTAAAAAATGGATAGTTTAGAGCAACGTGCCGTGATCAAATACCTCCACAAGGAACACTTAACTCCAAAGCAGATTCATGAAAATATGGTGGCTACTTTAGGAACTTCTGTTCCGTCGTATACAATGATAAAAAAGTGGACAGCTGAATTTAAACGTGGACGAGAGAGCATCAAAGATGACCCCGCCCTGGATGGCCTTCTACAGCTACGACGTCAGAAAACATCGAAAAGTTATGTGATCTCATCATGGGAGACAGAAGATTGAAGGTATCTGAGATAGCTAAAACTCTAGGGATTTCATATGAATGTACACAAAATATGATCGTTAATGAATTAGGGCTCCATTAGAAGTCTGCAAGATGGGTTCCGCGGCTCCTATTAGTTGAACAGAAACGAACTCGGCTCACGATTTCTAGAGACTGTTTAGAGCTTTTTCAAGCAGATCCAAAAGAATTTTTGGCAAGGTTTGTAACTAAGGACGAAACATGTGTTCATCACTATACTCCTGAATCCAAGCAATAATCCAAATAATGGAAGAGACCTGGATCTCCGACCCCCAAGAAAGCCAAGGTGTGTTTTTCAGTAAACAAGGTTATGGCATCAGTTTTCTGGTATTGTAAGGGTGTGATCTTGGTTGATTACTTAGAAAGAGGTCAAACTATAAATTATGCATATTACCGCCCATTTTTACGTCGTTTACGCGAAGAAATAAAGTCTTAAAGACCAGAACTGTTGACCAAGAAAGTTTTGTTTCATCAGGACAATGCTCGTGTTCACAAATCTGCAGAATCAATGGCTCAAATGGTAAATTGTGGTTTCGAATTGCTTCCTCATCCCCCTTATTCACCTGACTTTGCACCTTTTGACTTCCACCTATATCCAAAAGTAAAAAAAGTGGAATGAAATTGTCTACCAATGAGGCGGTCAAAGTGTCCTTTTTTGAAGTCCTGGACGAGACCTTCTATTTAAATGGGATCAAGGCTTTATAGGACCGCTGCACTAAGTAGAGGAGAGTATGTTGAAAAATAAATATTAAAAATAGCATTATTCCTGCGTTTTCTTATTTAGGCCGCGAACTTTTCAATCCACCTCGTAGGAGTCACTTTAGATAGTGGATTTACATTCGCGGATCACATAAAACGCGTTCGGGAACAAGCCGCCTTCGTCATGGGTAGGCTGCACCCTCTAATCTGCAAGAAGAGTAAAATGTCGCTTAGAAATAAGCTTACACTTTACAAAACTTGCATCCGCCAGATCATGACTTATACCAGTGGGGCTTTTGCTCACGTCAGAAAGTCGCACCTCAATCACTTGCAGGTTATTCAAATTAGGTTCTTACGCAAATGCGTCGGGGTCCCGCCCTATTTCCGCAAATTTGTGCTGCACAAAGATCTAAGTTGCCCAACATAGCCGCATACATGAAGTTGTGGAGGTTGGTGCGGACCACTTTGACAATGCTCCCCACCATCCCTAACAGCTGGTCAATAATGCCCCAGCTGACGCTGGTTATAGGCGTCCGCGTAACGTCTTGACAGATCCCAACGATGGAACGCCCAGTTCTAGTTAGAAATAGGGCAAAACGGCATTCCAATCGCTTAACCCACCGGTGGGCCAGGCTAACGCGTCGTACGCATTCCTACTGAGTTTCTTGCTGGTTGTTTGGCAGTAGATGACCCTTCAGAACCAGTGGTAGTTTCAAGATACGACGTCCTAAGCCGAGGTCCGTGCCCTCTCGGTTGCCCTTAGACTTATCGTATGTAGGAAGTATTTAAGTTCCGGCTAAGCGTCGTCAGCGCTAAGCTACAAAGTCCGGTGAAATTAAAAAGTCCCATAGGTTCATAAATAAACACTTGGATACTTTTCGGATATTAAGCATGTAAAAAAGTATTTTCTTCCAATTGGCACTTTCGTGTACTTTTTTTGTTCAACAAAGTCCGGTGCAATTTAAAAGGTCATTAGGGCCATAAATGAATTGCCCATTTCGAAAAAAAAACCTGCTTTTACAATTTACAACTTTTAAATGATAATATTGGTTTAACAGATGCCAGTAGGTATTACTGTTAACTCTTCTAATGAGTCTATATTAGTTTAAATTACTGTAAAGTTAATGACTCAGCCGCAAGATTTTCTGGCTAGATTTCATAAATTATCTTTTAATGTGTTTTTCATAAGTACTATTAAATAATATTATGCATCCATACCAACATTGGACACCAACAAAAGATAATGACACCTACGAACTGTTACCTATAGGATGCCTTAATTCCTAAACTTTGTAAAATAAATCGATGTATTTTGAACAAGAAACCAAATAAACTTCTATGAACAGTTATGAAATAGTCCTGCTTTTAAAATTGATTTCATTTGCCGTGGTAGGGGACAGAGAAACATCTGCGGTCACTTTATTGTCCAAAAGTATCACAAAAAGGTTAAAAAACTACATGGAACGAAGTTTAAAAGATTTGAATGATCCTTTTAAGTCAGGTAAGTAACAAAATGCTATCGCTTTGCCATGTGTTATGCAATTAAACCATTAGGAATCATATTTAAATTTTACTGAGTCCCATGATACGTCATTGTTTTGTTATGACTTTTTCTCTAAATTAAATTAGTTTAAAACTGAAAGTAGCGAAAATGAGAAACAGTCATACAAATTCGATTTTATCTTTATGAGCGGCTTGAGGCCGAGAGTATTTGGAGATAGTTATTAATTTTTAAATGATTATAACCCATGGCAATGTCGCTCTAGGGTAGCATAACTTCAGTCACCTTTAGTGCTGCTCATCATAAAATAGAAAATGTTTTTAGTTTAGATGTTTTTTTTAGTTTTCACCAACAATTTTCTTTTAGAAACTATCCACTTTCCTAAGTTCAAGTAAAAAACGTTAACGCGTCCAGTTAAATTCTATTGAATTGAAATTTTCATAAAAAAGTAATATTTTTACCGCAGCAGTCTTGGTAACGGATAAACCTCACATATCATTCAACCAGTAATTAAGATTACCAGACTTTGCAAAAGTAACCTAAGTAATATTTTAAAAGAACTCATTATTCTGAAAAGTCACATAAAACATTCAATTTAAGCTACCATTTACCACTAATAATAAATACAGTACGAAAGAGCTGTGAAACAATAGAGGCACTCAAGAAGCACAGCCCATTCGGGCTTCGGCCCGTCTGAACACCAGCCCATTTACAAGAGTGTAAGATATGACGTGATGTAGATCACTCAGGCGCAATAAATAAATAAATAACATAAGAAAAATTACACCGTAAAGCGAATGTAACCGGCGGCGTAACATGTGTGTTGGAGAAGTCTGGATAAGACGAAAGAATATATAGCTAGGTAACTTTGATAACTGAAGAAGGAGTGATTCAGTCATTTTCGGTAAGACTTATTTTGTTTAAATATTTAGTTGATTTTTGATTTGTAAATGTTTACAATGTAAATACTTAATTAGTTGATAAACGCGAGTAGGTATGCTTTATATGATACTGCTTAAATAAACTGAAAGGGCAACAGAAAGTTTCTTCGTTAGACCAAGTAGAAATTAACGTATTTATAAGATGTACTGGCGATTTTAATGATCCTTGAAAGAAGCCATATCCTGCAGTGGTTGACTTTGGATAGGAGAACAAAAAAAGGTAATAAAACTATGAGCTTGGTCCAATGATAGGACTGAATATCTAAAAAAAGTTTAAACTAAACATTGAACTTTGTCAGTTGCGTGGTAGTACATACGCCGGATGTCCCAGGTTAAAGTCCCGGTCCGGTCATTCACTTATGTGATGAAAACAGATGTTTGTTTCCTAGGCACGTATGTTTTTCCTGGTTCTTCTATAACACTAGCTCTGCTTGCTTTGAGGCCATACAGTATGTGTGTATGTCTGGCGATTTAATTTTTTATTTAAACAATATTTATCCCAGTTGCGAATTAAAGTCCATGTCCTATTAAAATTAAAGCTTCATTAAAAAATTATTTAATTTCAATGTAGCAAGGATGTCCATAGAAAGCTGTCGCCGAAGCGCCGGGCGCGAGGGAGCGACAGGGACCGATGATTTAGGAACCCCTCGGGAGAAGCGCAATGCGACCCGATATTAATATTGTGACTCTACGAAGAACATAATTGTACCACAGATGAAAACATATTCGATGATTCTTTACACGTCACTGATAAAAAGAATAACGTGTTATAAAAGAGTAGTGAATATGTTATTAGAATATTAGAATTAAATAATCCAAGCTTGCTATATCATGCGGTTTGCAAACTCCCGTCATTCTTCATTGAAAAATTTAAAGTTCAATCAAAATTTTAGACGTTAACTTCAAATATTTTTCCTAGAATCTTGGTTATTGTACTTGCAAACAATAAAGTCTTCAATATCTAAATAAATTTTATGTACATTCTTTGGCTGTACTATTTCTGTTACCAATGCTTCCCGCATTGCAGTTCGGTACATTCGGTATCTGTCGCCTAGCACCTCGAGCCAAATTGGTACCTAAATTCCAAAATTCAAATTCGTGGTCCCAAGAGGGCCCGCGGGCGCGAATGCTTTTAACAGTGTAATTGGTCCTTTAGATTGTGGCCCTTTGATGTGGCTTGATTGGCACCCGGTAACAGAACCATTATGCCAGAGAACCATGTTTGGTATGGTAAACAGATTCCATTGAGGAAGGTCATCTTTGATGGTACAATATTTTAAAGATTTTAAAACAGGTGCCTTTACGGTTGTTGTAGTGGTTTAACGGTACTCGATTCACAAATTGTGTACGATTTCGGAAGGTACGTGTATATGGTTTTAAAAATGTAAAGTGATTTTTGTTGTGACTTTTGGACTCAAAGAATTAATACAATCTATATTCAAAAAAAATATTTCATACTTAATTTTTACATTCAACAATATATATTCACCACTGTTTAACACATTTAAATTAAACCACACTGAGTCGATGAAATCATTTTAAAATTCGACTCAATAAGTTAGAAAATATAGATTATAAATATATCACAAAATTCCGCACTCAATAAATGCTATTTAAAGTGATTTAAATATTTATGATACAATTTTCTAACCAAAGCATCTACATATTCCGGCTAAGCTAAACACAGGTTCGACTCAAATCCTAAAAAAGATATAGAAGTTAATGTCGTAATAGTCTGTAAAATATTAAAATCCACAGAAAGAAATGGCTTTCCTGCGGCTATGACATACTTTACACTTAAAAGCTTATAATTTGGGAGCTTCTGAAATTGATAGGTTGAAAAATTAAAAATAATTTGAACGAAAATAATGGAATAGTAAGCAGTAAGCGTTTAAACGGTCGTTTACATAATTCTGTTTCAACTTTTAAAGTGGACCTTATGAATTAGGGTAATGAATGGTCCACCTTGAAAATTAAAGATGCTTGGAGATTCTAGGGATTTCTTATCGTTCCTGAAAATATTATTATATCCTGTATTAATTTGGAATCTATAGCCGTTTGCAATAAACAGCTCCTATTTCTCGGCTTATTACGTTTAAAAACATGCCTGTTATTTCCCCAGGGAGTAAGGAAAGTCGCAAATTTTATAATTTAATATTTACCGGTTCCGGTAGCTTCGAAGGATAATTAGATCTCGCTGTGATTCGGTATACGAGCTAAAATTAATATCAATGTTCTTTCGTTTCACGACTAGGGATGGCGGGATTTTGTCTTAGAATTTTGTCGATATATACTTAGGTGTTTCTCAAGCTTGGTTGAGAATAATGGGAATGATTCAAGTTATCATACCTTTGATATCGAAATGAGAAAATATTTGGTCTTATGTCTTTCAGTTGTTCAGGTGTGGGATCTTTAAAGTTTTTTTTGTTTATAATGATACTTTCCATAAGTTTCTAAAAAAAGAAATAGGTGTACTTTTTGAAATAAAAATACCTCGAGAGTTCAGTTTACAAGTTATAAAATAATCCATTTCATTTTATTTAATGTTATATTATTATTGAAATAAAAAAAAATTGTTGAAGTCTCAGCTATAAAAAGTAACAAACAAAATCTATCGACTATCGATATTTTCTCCAAGAATGAATCTGGGTTATAAAATTAAGATAAATGCTAACAAAGGATCGGAGTCCTAGGGTTCAATATCCGAAGAGACATGACAAACAACATATGACTGATATAATTCTGTCTTCCTCTTACTTAATCATGAAGGGGAAAAATAGGGTCCTGTGACAAGTTCCCTGAGAGATCAAGGACTTAGAAAATCTTACTTAAGGTACGTTTGTTGCAAATATTGTTTATAATATTCACTTTGTCTTTACTTTGTTTAAGGGGGAAATCTACTCTAATCATCGGCCTGAGTGATAATGGATATGAGTCGTAAAATACAGGATTAACATTTACACGTTGGAAGTACCTATACACTTAAAAAAATCAAACTGTTATATGAAAAACGTATCACAATCATTTGAAAAGATTCTTATAAAGCTCATAAAGATCAAATACAAAAAGCGCTTTTTAAACTATTTAGTAATACATCATCACATAATGTTATCTATGTTATAATGGTATCTTAAAAATTGTCAAGTACCTTACAACTTAATAAAAATTGTCAAGTACCTTACAACTTAATAAAAATTTAAGTCATTCGTGACAATAGGTTTAATTTATAAATTAATTGAAGCACGTTACGGTGGAGTCGGTCCTGGCACCGCGAGATACCGCTGGCTCCGCCCTGATTGTGCGATTTACAACTTAGTCCTATACTATTAATGCACAGAGTTTTAAAGAATAGAGTGTCAAATATGTAAGTTATCTTTTGTCTAGTTTATTAATAACTTTTAACAATTTAGTTTATTTAAGAAACTATATTAGCTTTTTCACTAAGCAATGATCATGTGCAACAGTTATGTTATGTTTGAGATTTGATTTCTCATCCCACAATGCTATGCTTTCAGAAGGTATTTCGTTATGATGCACAAACTAATATCTAACACAGTTGATGCGTTTACTACCCAACACTGTGAGCTATAAAATAATTTACTTACTCCTATAGTAAGTATACAATTAAAATCCTGATATGATCCATTTATAGACTTCTTTTTCTAAACTGTCTTAGGTCTGTATAAAAAGTGAATCGTGCCATCATTGTCGCTAAGTTTCCCCCATTCAATTACAAAAGTTTTGACGAGTTTGGCAGGTGTGCAGGTGTATCGACAGCCAAAACTAACTTTACAGCTCTGAGTAGCTTTATCGTCGTCTTAACTACCCAAGGAAAGTTTCTAACTATTTATACTAATAATCGTCAGGTTGAAGAGAGGGCGAATTGGTACATGCGTTATTATTGAGTCGATGTCGTCTAAAGAATCACAAGCATTATTTTTAAGAACATCATAAAACAGCATTATGGCTTGAGCTCTATACTTAACCAGTGTCGACTTCCAATTACTGGCCGTAACTTGCCGTTCGATTCTGGCCGATAATTATAAGTGTTCACTCCAAACATACTGGAGAACATAAATTATGTCGACGTCGTGCCTTCTATTTTGACGACGGCTTATAATTGGAATCATTCTCGTGGTTTTTGTGACGGAAATTATATTTTACGTGAGCTGACATCAGAAGGTAATAAGATCATGAGATTCTAGAGAAACTTGCTAGATAACGTGGACATTTTCGGACTAAAGTAGCCTAAAGTAAAATAGTACAAGATTAATCGTCGTGCTTGAAAAATCTTTTCAAGATGGTAGTATTCGTTATCATATCTACCATACCAAGTGTACCTATTAGTTTTACCTATTAGTTAGACAAGATAGTAAAAAGATGGGAACGTGTTTTTAAATGATCGATACAAGTTTAAAAGTAGCCAATCACTAAACACATCATTTTCATCCCTTAATAAATATCCCAGAAGCTAAATCAAAATGGAGCTAACAATTCTATTTCTTTAGGTTTTCAGATAACAAAATATCAACGATAAAGATCCATACAATTAAAATCGTCTTCAATGCTCGCTGGCATTATTAAGGCACAATAGGTAAAAGAAGCGCGCGGCACGTCCCGCAGACACAATAGTCACCTGCCGCGTGCGCACACGCGGCTGTCTCGGCGCGTGATTGTCATTTGACTCCGCCCACTCGAGCTGCTTACGCAATTATTATAATTCATACCATTAGAAAGCACATACATAATTGTAACAACCATGGAAATTTCGTGTGATTACTTTACTATGTTAGAAGCACTTTAGGCCCTTTTAAATGTTTTCCTTAAGAATTTATTTATATTAATTTGATAGTTTTATTTACTCTGACATTATAAATAAATAAACTACGTCATATTCATTCACATACGTAAATTCTTATAACTATGAGAAAAGTTTTTGTTCAACAAACTATTTTGTATTGTAATGGACCCAGATTAACATCAGTAATTATATACAAAAAGATGAAGTTTGAAAAGGAACACAAGGTTTACAATTGCCTACAAGGTGCTTTAATTTTTTTGCTTTGTTTTTTATATTTTCAAGCTGGTCGAGTCATTTTTATTCATCTTATTACTAATGTCACTGTACATGAGAGCAATAGCCATACATTACATATTATTACACTAAACAAGTTTAGTAATGCTTTCAAAAAGCACGATAAAATCCAAATAATATCTAATTATTATGACACAATATTCAATAAAACTTCAACTGTCGGAATCATATTTTAAAATTATTGTCCCCATATGTCGGAACGGTAGGCGTGGTGCTCCACTAAGAGTCGCCATACCTAATGTCGTTTGGCTCTTCTTCCTTATAAGTCTTATTCTCTACAACACAAAGCTTAAAAACACTGTAGTTTTTGAGCAGAATATTGCTGTTATTAGAGGCGAGAGGTAAGTGGTCAGAGCAATTGGAAGCCCAGCTATTAGAACCCAGTGCGCTGGCGCAGGCTGCGGAGGTATATGTCATTACACCGCGCACCGAGCGTGAATTCTAAATTACTGTTGGGTAATGCAATAGGATCAGCTTTGTTCTTTTGTCTCGCAAGTCAATTTGGTTCGTCGTTTCATTGAATGGAAGGTTGCATGATTGACCTTCCCCTAATTTTTGGTTTTGCTTTTACTTCTTCAGATGTTGGATTCAGCAGTTGGAGTGGCAATGTCTCTTCAAAGTCTCATAACGCTACGAAGCTGCATAAACACGTTCTAATAGATTCGACAGTTTTAAAGGCGCCGAGGTACACACACTGCCTTTATTATTTTACGTTTGTAGAGCATCAGCAGTTATAATATAAAATAGAAAATTCACACCCCGCCAATCAAATCTAATCAAACAAAAGTACCTTCTTATGTACCATATATGAAAATACTGATAATAAATACGAAGCTGTTATTTTCTACGCAAGTTAAGAATGAAATGTTTATAATGTAAGAAAATATATTTGATACGCCATCTGAGTAATTAATGTTTCATTAATTTCAGTTGACTCTATGACCCGGAAGAAAAGAACTTGAGTAAACTTAAAATCTAGATGAATATTTTTTTCTTAAGACCGAAGATTGTTATTACATTGTTCATTACGGCCATAAAAAGAAATTTCTACCATTGGAACTTTCAAAAACATAGAATATGCAAAAAGTCTAAGAACAGACATTGTATAAAATAGATTATTTTATACAATTGGCAAACAATATCAATACCCGAAAAGGCTTGTTTCTCAAAACAAAATGTTTATCCTAATAATAAATGTTTAAATTAAGTCCACATAAACGTTTTCGTAAATTTATGTAACACTATGCTAGAATAGGTCAACAACGACCCTCTCGGTAGTTTTGCATTTGTTTGGAAGTTTTCTAAGTAGGGTAACCATTCAAATTGGTATCATCAATCGTGTTATTAGAACGTCGGTACGACCTTAACGCTCCGTGGTATAGCTCACCTTCTGCAAGTCGGTATGAAATCGTCTTGACATTTTCCAAGAAAACAGTGGCCCGGGCTGGTTCGGGAAGTCGTCAGGCTGCGGAGTAATGGCTTAATCTCGTACTAAGTAGGTACAAAGATAAATTTATTCTTTATTGTTTTATGCACAAATAAAATGAAAAATTTTCATTTATGTAAGGTTCACAAATTTTTCTTAACAACATTTTTGCACAAACGATTTTGTTGGTAATATAAATATCTATATCATTAGTTCTAATGTCACCTAATTATAGATGTAAGAAGGGATGTACACACAAGTTCTGTGTTTATTACATAAATTATTGTGCTTCTAGAGTCCTGATAGGAAGCGCTAATATTAGGTCTTTACCTATGAAATTGCCGTTTTTCACGAAATAAATGAATCGTAATTTTTTTGCATATTTTTTATTTCTATTAATCAAAATAATGACCCATGCAATCAATGCATCTTTGCCAACGCATTGGTAGCTTATTGATGCCTTTCTTGAAGAAATCAGCTGGACGGGAGGCAACAAATTCTTCAAAGGCATTTTGTACTGCCTCTCGGGTATTGAATTTTTTTCCCGCCACGAAGTTATCCAAATTCTGGAAAAAGTAGAAGTCTGTAGGCGCAAGGTCTGGTGAGTACGGCGGATACGGAGAACTTCCAACCCCAACTCTTGTAGCTTGGAGACCGTCTGCTGTGCAGTATGAGGTCGCGCGTTGTCGTGCAGGAGCAGTGGAGCCGAACGATTGACCAAAGCTGGTTGGAGACGTGCGAGCTTCTCCATCATTGTGTCCAGTTCTTCACAGTACACATCTGCAGTAATGCTTGTCCCGTTTGGCAAGAAGCTGTGATGAATTACACCCGCGTTAGACCACCAAACAGTGACCATCACTTTTCTAGGGGTAAGTTTTCGTTTAGGGCATTGTTTGGGTGCTAACCAGGGTCCAACCAACTTGCTGAGCGCTTACGATTGTCAAACAGGATCCATTTCTCGTCACAAGTAACAATGCGGTTCAGAATTCCTTCATTTGTATGCCTGCTGAGCAGTGCAAGGCACGTCTCCACGCGTACTTCGTGCTGGCGGTCATTGAGTTCGTGGGGTACCCATTTGTGAAGCTTTTTTACCTTGCCAATTTGACGCAAATGGACCAATATTGTTTTGATGCTAACGTCGAAAGCTGCTGCTAATTCAGCCGTGGATTGAGTTTCATCAGCTTCCACAATTGCCTTTAATTCGTCATTGTCGACCAAAGTTTTCGGACGACCACGGGGTTCTTTTTTCAGGTCAAAATTTCCAGAACGGAAGCGGGTAAACCAATAACGGGTGGTGCGTTCGTTTGGAGTGTTCGCTCCGTAAACGTCGTTGATGTTGCGTGCCGCTTGTGCCGCTTTGCTGCCAGGACGTTACTCATACTCCATAATTACTAGAATTTTTAACTTATCCATGATGACGAAAAATGTTCGAATGCGTTGAAAACAAAACACTAACTATTAAACAAATGACGATTTTAGAAAAAGAATTCCATGTTTGTCAAATAATATTAATTTGAAATTAGAATTATCAGTCAAAAAAAATATATATTTTCATTTGAAATGGCCAGTACGGCAAAACGGCAGTTTCATAGGTAAAGACCTATTATAACGCTTCCATTAAGTATATCCCTTTTAGTATACGAAATACTATGGTGCGTATGCTGGTAAAATTACTTTATCTTAGGTAGTAATTACTTACTTTATTATTACTACTTATTTATATAGTAAGCCCGTGTGTATCTTGGGTGTGTGTCGGTTAAATTAACTTTTTCATCCCTTACAAACGAGCATGTGACCCACAGAAGTCCACCTGACCCCGTTCATCGTAGGTGTTTAATCGAATTATATTAGATATAGTTCGAAGTACTGGAAGTAATTTCGGGATAATGTGGCTGTTCTATCGCTTTAACTGGACCCCACGTTATTATGACTTGAATAGGATACACAGTATTTCGGTTTTTACATGATCATAACAAAATAAAATCTACTTACTTATATATTTAATTATATATAGGTTACTAACTGATTGTAGTGAATTTTTCATTATAATTTGCCGTCAGATCTCAAATCTCAAACCACGAAGCCAGTGTCTTAACAATTGACAATATTTAATTTTTTTAAGCTATAGAAAAAAAAAATACTATTTCTTTAGTTTTGTTTCCTGACTTCAAAACTGTTTTTTATATTTTTTAGACTCATCCTTTTGGAGAAAAGGGATAAAAAGTGCATATGGTGTAGTGAGTAATGAGGTATTTACTTGCCTTGAATATTTATGGCATAAAAAATAAGTTCCTAGGTATGTCAGTTGCCATATTATTTCAAAACATAACCTCTCTTTATGTGATTGCGTTTGCGTTCGTAAGTTTCTGCTATTTGCGATATGAAATCCCTCGGAGACTTTTATGGTAAGGTAAAAACGTAACCACTACGGTTTTAAAAGAAAAATTATTATTGTTTACACGTAGATTCAGTCAGCAGTTTAAATTTGAATGACCTTTCACAGGTGAGTGACAGGCATGTGACATGTAAGAAGTTTTTTTAAAAAAAGCGTAAATATACCACCGATTTCTGCCGTATGACTGACGTCACATGGGTTCTTACGCCTTTTTTTAAATAAGATGATTTTCAAAGTTAAAATTTTAAATGAAAAATGAAAATTTTGAAGAAATAAATATATGGGCCTCCTAGTTTTACTTATACTTTAAAATAAAGCAGTAATACAGGCTTGGTAAAAATGTGAATAGCTGTCAATTGCGCAGCCAAAGACTTGCGACTAGTAGTGGTTAGTATTTCTGAAATGGTATGTGTCTGATCTAGTTAATAAAAAACAAAACTGTAATCAACAATTGACAATAGAAATTAGAGGAATAAAAGATTGCTCAAGCTGTCAAAACTGAGTTGAGCCTTGGTTGCTTCACTTCGCATTCATCAACATTAAGACGTCTTCATTATGGTATTGAAAAATAAGCAAAATGATAACACCTATTCTTGCCATTACCATGAGCATAATACCATTGCTACATACTTTGATCTTACGACCTTACAATAGAGTCCATATTACACTGTCAATAAATTCGCCAACATAGTCTGAACTGGACTAAAATTTATATTGACAAATGATCACGACCGAGGTAATGAAGATCAAAAATCGTGCGCAACAAATGTTGCTCCAATAAATATAGAAACTTATAAGCAGTGAAATGTTATTTGGCAGTACAACTGTTATTCAAATGAGTATAATTAGTGAACACACAAGTGTGATTATTATCTTGGTTGCGGTGTAAAATGTCCTAAATTGGTTACCAACTGATGAACACTTTCTGTTGTGAAATAATTTTTTGTTAAAATTCTGCTAAATTACTCAAGGATCTTTTTAAATAAAGATTAATAGTTATGTTTGTTCAATTTGTATACGCGATGAAAGTAAGGATATACATAGGTAATTAAAATGCAGTAAAAAGTTAAACAATGATCTGCTCCGATGTAAGGTTCTTGTCAAAGTCAAAATATAGTTTCAAAATTAAGAAACAAAAAAAGAAAAAAGAAACTCTCGCGTTAACCATTACATGCTAACAAGTACTGAATTTGTCAATGTTTTTCTTATTAATTCACAAGAGCCCGGTACCTTTGCAAAAATTTTTTTTGCTTTTTTCAGAAACTATCCTTAGGGTTAAGACCTGACATTAAGTAACCATAAAATCATCGCCTTGCGCTCCTGTTATGAACAAAGTGAATACACTGTGCCACAAAAACAAACTTTAAAAAATTCTGTATTGATTTATGATGAAAAGGTCTGTTACGTTATATTATTGCGGAAACGCAAAAAAAGTCTGTACTCAGTGTGCGTATCCACAAGTCGGACTAATAACCGTTTATGCGCCCTGGGGTACGCGCACGAGATCTGATTGATGCGTTTATAATTATGCCGCGCTTTTGCGCTCGTTGCGCGGGAAAATATCATTTGCATGCTACAACGCCTTAATGTCGGGAACGTGAACATAATACAACCAACCACCGCCGCGCTAAATTTACTGACAAACATTACTTTTGCCATTATAAATTCTTCGCTCATATGAATACAGATAGATCTCGCTTAATTCACCTGGATAGTTCGAAAATGATTTTGTAGACTGTACAAGTTAGCGACGCCCATAATGATATGATGATATAGAATAATGATATAGACTAATAAATGTTATAAAACTTCAAAGTGGTATGTGACACGGAATTTTGAATAACGATTCATTTTATCGAGATCTGATCTTGAAATAACAAACAGTTAAATTCAATTGAACCTTTAAAACTTAAAGGACCTTGAAATCCCAAATGCATCAATGATTTATCGTGCTATAAATATTTTCCGCGTATGTTTTCTGCCGAAATGAATACTTTTTTTATTTAATTTATTTATTTGTTTACATATTACAATTATATTATATTATATTACTTGGAAATGGTTCTCCAATCTAAAACCCTAAATAATTACACCGCAAGCCCCCTAACAAAGAACAATTATTCGAAATGAAGTGCAAACTATGGCTAAACCGTTATCCTATCTGCATCCGGCCCCCGCGCGGCCACGTCTGTGCGGCCACTATTTGCCCACAGCCAATACATGACCGGGGGCTGGATTTCGCGCGTTCGATTATTCATAAACTGGAGGTGTTGATGTGTATATGTACCAGTTTGTATATTTTAAACTGAAAAAAAGTATAGAACCAAGCTATTTGGAATTCGCGCAGTGTTAAACGTTGCTCCGGGGATAGCTTTCAATATGGAAATATTTGCTATTTCAATATACAATATCTGTCAGATGGTTTTTAAATGGTAAATCTTCGTCAATATAAAGTTTATAGTTTTATTTTAGATTACTAATTTCTGAACCAAATCTTTAAAAAAATATGATTTTTCGTAGCTGAGCGTTTTAGGAAGAAGTACCTATATCTGACAAAGACCAAACCATTCATACAATAAAAAGTCTTACACGCCGCTGCCTACCGAATGACTTGGCGACGGCAAGGTTCTTTTAACAAACATCTTTTTAAAAACTCGAAAAAAAAAGATATAAAAAGCTATGTATTGAGAATGAATGTAACGTATATGATATTCTTCTTCATTATTTAAAACGGAAAAGAGGCTTGTGAGCTTCTTGATGTAACTTTCCGTGGCTACCATTAAGGCCTCTTGATGGTGCCGATAAATAAAAATCTGATTGGCATTGATATGTGCAGCTCCTATTTGAACCTTCATTTAGGCAGTGCAGCTTGTGACGAATACGTTGAACAAGAATAACGTAGAGAGGCTTAAGGCTCGTAGATAATGCTGCTTACCTAGTCAGCATGAATATTAATCGATTTAAAATAATCTTTCTCAAAGGGCCTTATTGACCACATGAATTTAATTAGAACGAATAGAAACGTGTCGTTTTCGTCATGATTTCTTACATTATCAGATTAAAGACTTATTACATAAATGCGGTTAACAAATTTTTACTAGAGGAACTATTACTGGATGATCATAATTTGGTGTTAGTACATTCAGAGTTAATCGTTCATTATAATAAAGTTGCATTTGTTGTTAAATATTAGAATTTCCAACCAGAATAGGCAGGTTATTAATTTCCTTCAAACACAAAAATTAAGCACCTCTCCACGTCTTTCCTGCTCCATCTTTCTCACCCATTAGCAGCCGACATCCCCGCGATTAACGTTTCATTTAGCTTTTGTGATCACTTTTTTTATGCTGTCATTAATGGAGATTTCTCTGATACGCCTCGGTGTCAAGGATGGCTGGCGCAAGTTGTCAAATCACGGAGATCAATCGAAGCGCAGAAGTGAAAAAAAAAATAAGTCAAAACTCAAGAGTGTCCTGTCAATACACGCACGATCATTAGGGAGTGAGTTGAACTCCGGGATGTGTAATGAAAACTATTGAACGACTGTTTTATCAGGTGTTTGATAGGAAAATGTTCCATTTATGGTAAAATATAGATAACGTTTGTACATTAAATGTACAAAAACAAAAACACGCTTAAAGAGAATGGGCCAAAGTTTAACTAGTTTATTAAAACTTGTTTCAGTCACTTCATTTCAAATGGAACCTAGATAAATAATAATAATATTTTATTTATTTCCTTTGCAAAGAAAAGAGAACTTAATTAGAACATACGGTAACTTAACATAATTTAAAAAGATACAATTCTTTTAATTATCTAGGTGAATAATGTTTTACAAAACCATTCCAGCCAATAACTCAGTGGACGAAACATAAGTCAATGAATTACTTATTTTAAATAAATAAACCTAACCCAACAAAAAACAGTAAACATAACTTCATACTTGATAAATCCCTAATTCTTTCTATATTCTTTTTTAACCCATAAATGAATGATCCAAAACGAATCTTAATGAAAAAAAGTAATAATGTTGTTTTTTTCTTTCAAAATAGCAGAAAATCTTCACAAGTCGATAATTCACATCTATAAAAACTCGTGAGGATCATCAAAAATTTCGTACAGACACCCTTAAGTTTCCAAATTATAATGAACGAGATCGTCAAAGAGAACGAACAAGCGGAATCACGGCATCTTGTTTAATTTTTAGATTTTTTTATCTAAACATAATAATAAACTAAATGAGTGCTAGCTTCTTCACCTGAGTCAGGCTATATATGGGAACACTTTAAAAAAGTGTGTTTAAACTTGAAATTAAATAGGGAGCTGCATACTGTAATCGGGATGAAAATAACGCTCCAAGTAGGAAAAAAAGGTCTCAAAAATAATTCAATAAATTTTGTTAAGGATTAATGTACTTCAAAATAAACATTTTGAACAAAAACAATTTGTGGTTCCCTTGTACATTATTGGCAGCTCGTAACTCGGAATCGTGACGCTTTACGAGTTTTGTTATTCTGTACTAAACGTATGTATTAATGTGAAGTATCAAGATCTCATGCGTGGCCGCCGTTTTGAAAAATGATCAAAAGTAATCACAAATCATTATTAACGCACTTTTTATGGTTTAAGAACAAAAACATCCATAACGTAGTTTGTACTAGACTACTACAACTTCTTTGCCACATACCTTTATACATTTACTCGGGCCATTTTTGTTCCAGTGTTTTGACTAACACGAACGCGTTTTATTTCTCCGAATCGTTTCTTTCCAGAAAGAATATTAATAACAATCGAAAACACATTGACAATTTATCAAACTCCGCAGCACGGCTTCTCCACACGATGATTTTCATTTTCGAACCAAAAACATTCATTTTCATGACGACTACTTTCTTCCCCTGCCCGATGTTGGAATGATTCTGTATTTTTTTGAGAATAAATCTCTGATTGTCCTTTTTAATTACAGATGCGTGGTAATGACAACGAAACTCTCCCAAAATGTATTTATGATAATTTATATAAAAGCTACTGCTCTGAGACGTCCTTTGTCGCTCTTCGGTAAATGGTATGGATACGGTAGTAGTTCAGAAATAATTTAATTTGAGGTAGCTGAACAATCACAAAAACATAGTATTTTTAGCAAAAATGTTCAACTTTACGCTAAGGTTAATCGTAAACTAAATTGTTAATTGGTTAGGTTAGGTTGCAATCCAGCAATGGGCTAAGCAAAAACGTTCTTGTGGTTGAGGTGCGCTGCGTCTGTCCCGTATTGGATGGCAGTCTGCTTCGTTGGTACCCTGTGTCTGACCCATAGAGGGCGGTAGGGTACCGTTTGGTGGTTGGGGCGAGCTGCATCTGTTCCGCATTGGTGTGTGTTCGTCAAGTCCCTGCGTCTGACCCATAATGGGTGGCACGGAAACCGCGTTCAGGAAGAGACAATTTTCTTCCGAGCAGCTTAGTCTGGATGGGCGATGAGCGTTGAAGAATTTGGGGAGACCATGAGGCAGGAATTATGGCTGTGGAAGCGCAGCTAGTCCGCCATAAGGGCCACGTCCTAGTATAATGTGGAAGAGCCCTCCTCCGACGTGGCCCTTGGTCTTGGCCACTGGGTCTGACCAGAGCCAAAAAAGGCCCCAAGGGTGTCAACTGCCCGCTGAGGCAGAGGCAGACCACCCACCACGGGCATATCTGTCGACCTTGCTAAATTTAAGGCAGAGCTAGTGGCGACACAAGCGGAGAGACGATTTTCCGATTCACCAGGCTAAAAAAGGAAGGCAAATTTCGTCTTAGGATTAGTAATCTCAGTCTTCGGCATCTGAGCTCCAAGACTGCAGGCTCGGTAGAAGTAATCTCCAAAGTTGCCAGCTCTTTAAAAAATCTAAAGAGTACGTTTATAAATGCACTTAAGGATTCTGCGACCACCATAAATGAAGCTGTAGGTGAGCTTCAAAAGCGCACTGGATAGGACGAGGTGACCCATCTACAGCTGGCCAATGGACGCTATAAAGCGGACAACGACCAGCTGCGGCCGAATAAGTGGAACTACACAGTGAAGTCGTCGTGCCCCAGACAGGGTGGCAGAGGAGCTGCCATCTGTCAATGTCACAGGTCCGCACCTAAAGGTGACCTCGTCGAGAGGAGATGCAGAGATGCGGGCCATCATACTCAGCGTGGGTAAAATGGTCGACGCTCGACTTGAGGCACTGCAGCAGAGGCTGCGCCCGAGCCACACCTCCGGCCACCGTTATCCACCAATAAGGCCAGTGCTGTCCCGCAGCTAAGTCTAGGGTGCCAGCAGCGCGGAAGTCCCAGTAGGCCCGGCCCCAGTTCAGCCTCAAAATCCTAAAACCCCAAACGGGAAAGAAGGGCTCAAACAAGGGCAAGAAGCCTGCCCCAACGCCACTCCGAAAGGAACGCCCGCCACTACCGCCAGTTCCTGCGTCTTTTCACAACGGGTGAGATGTAGTTGCAGAGCGGCATTTGAAGGCGGTGCCAAAATGTACTGTCTTGCTGCCACAACCACAGAAGGCCCAGTGTGCGGTGCCTGGCTCCCAGCAGGCGTTGTAGACAAATAAGGGACGTAGACGGAAGTGCAAACCACGTCCTCCTCGTTCTCTGGCTGTACTTACAACAGCTAGAGAACGAGGAGGACGTGGTTTGGTTTGGCACAAAAGAAGGGTTTCGCCTACACCGTAGGTGTGTCCAAGACTAAGAAAAAGGTTGATCTTCATAACCTCGGAATAGAGTCCTTGAACTTCAGAATGTCCACCACGGGGGCCAGAACCTTGGAGGTTCAGCCCAGTGGCGGTTGCTTGTCGGGTAGGTGTCGGCGAAAGGCTGCACTGAGGTAGAATCAACGGATATCGCCCGCGTCTGTACCACCGTCACTGCGCACTGCAAAGTGTGCGAGGCAGCTAACAAGCTGATCCATTGTAGGCTAGGGAGGAAATCGCGCCATATCCCCCAGCCTAAAAGGTGGCTTACACCACCGACTGCATTCTCAACGCAGTTGGCTAGTGGCAGATCAGCTGGAGTGTCTGGGGATAGAGTTTTGGTCGTGAAATCTTTGTTATTGACCACAAATTCCGAATTCTCCAGGTGAATATAGACCTCCTGTTCCAGAGCTTAACAGTGTGGTCGATAGACGTAACAGTGATCTGCAAGCCATACTACGTACCTCCCGGTGAGAACTGGGAAGGACGATGGGGCGCACATCATCCGATGGAGCGCGACGAACTCCCCATCCTTCATAAAGGTAGCGACGGGTCCGGGATTCGTCCCTGAGTGGTTTGGAGATTTTGTATTCGTAGGTGGCTGCTTTTCTCCGAACAGCACACTCGCCGAGTTTGAGATTTATCTTCAACTAGTGGGCATCTCTATAGGCAGGGTCACCCTCGCTACGTGCTTCTGGCTGGCAATTTGAATGCCTGGAATACGGCTTGGACTTCCTTCAGAACGACTGTATTTGGCGAGGTATTGAAGGAGTTTTTGCCCTCGGACAAAGGTTGGCCCTCTTCAACTGGGGATCAGTGAGTACGTGTATGCAACCCCAGGATGAACGATCGTGGACCTCACGTTCGCAAGTCCCGCCCTGGCACGCCATGTTCGGGACTGGGGAGTGGTAGATATGGCAGTGTTGAGTGATCACCGATACATTCGGTTCGATCTCACAGCCGTATCACGTCAGATCCAGCCAGTCCATTAAGCCCCCGGTTGATGTCAACCCGAGGTGGGAGTTGACGCACATCAACAGGGACCTCGCGAAGGAAGCTGCAATTGTGCTATCGTGGGTGATCACACCTGTGTGCTCCGTTTAGGTGGAGAACGAGGCGGAATGGTTCCAGGTTCACGATGCGTCAAGGCCCCGTGCCAGGCGTCGTCGCCCATAGCCCCAGGTGTACTGGTGATTTGCCGAGATAATACAACTGCTTGCAGCTTGTGTAATAGCACGACGCCAGTACACCAATCGCAGGAGGAGGTGGCTAGGGGAGGAGAATGTGATTGCACTCTGATTGCGGCTCTGTTTCCGAGGACGTGGGACCATCTCAGTCCCCCCATGATGCCTTCGGTTGCCGTGGAGCCCAACCCGGATGTAGTGACGTCAGTGACCCCGGGAGAGCTGGGAGCTGCGGTGATGCGGCTGCAAGTCAAGAATACCCGGTCCTGACGGCATACCAGGCCGGTCGTTGGTCTTGGCCATGGATGCCCGTAAGCCTTGCCTGAGGAGACTTTTTGACCCCTGTCTGGCCCTAAACCAGGTTCCACAGTGGTGGAAGACAGGCCGTCTCGTTCTCCTCAGAAAGGTAGGGCGTCCGGCGGAATCCCCATCTGCGTACCACCCTATACTTTTGCATTTGCACATTGATGCAATTCGCAAATCCTGACCCCTAAAATACAAACTTTGTTTAGTTTAGGGGTCAGAAACTTCACATAAGCTTGTAAAACTTTTCTGAGTAAAGTCCTTGGTGCAGGACGCGATCGCCCAGGATGAGGTAGTATTGGCGGTGTCTATGGACCTATGTTTGGTTATGTTATCCCACAAAGCCCATGAAACCCAAATTTTTTTGCAAGAAAAAAAATAAAATAGTCAATATTACAGCATTTTTTATTGGTAACGTTACTAATTGTATAGTTACTGATTGTGCTAGGGCCGCAAACACTTTTTTTAAGAGAAGAAGTGTCATGAAATGTCTAAGTGTTTTAAAAATCCATATAAGCTTCTTTAATCCAGACTTGACTAGTTTGAGGTGAGGGTGCCAACTTAATCTTTGATCTATCATGACGCTATTTATTATATAGATATTTAAAACAGCTAGGTTTCTGTATAGATGAACATGAGCAGAGTGACTCGTCGGAGTAGTAGAATTTGTCTAGTTTGGAGGTAGTTTTGTTTACGTTTAGAGTTAGAAGGTTTATGTTCAGCCAATTTGCTACCTTTATAAGACCACTTTCAGTTACTACTTTAAGGGCTTTGCAGGACTCAGCTGAGAAAACAGTAGCTGTATCGTCTGCGAAGGAATATTCTATCAGAAAAACTAAATTTTTTTTGAGGGATTTATATATTCAAACACACAACCTGTCACATTTACAATGTTAGTAAAATATTCATTAAATATCCAAAGATTGATCCATTGTTTTCTGAGATTCTGTACAAAATTTCACAGCTCATAAAGGTAGTCTTGTTTGCTGTTTATTAACATCTACTTAACTTAAATACTTTTCAACAACCTATAGGTATATAAACGCCTAAACCAGAATAAAATAAAACATCAATTCACAGAACTAAAAAACAATCTTGGATTTAAGCTAGTCCATCTCCACAGCATAGAGTCGAGTTACAAAGAGCATCAACATCGGCAGCATGACTTGCGCTACGCTTGACGATGATGTATGTTCCTCCGATGGTAATGAGTGCTCTAGCGCCGCCAGAAACCAATGTCATTATGCCGTTGCCGGTACACCAGCTCCAACTTTTATATGCTGCTCTAATTCGACAACGAAAATTTTTAGTCGTTGCTCATAAGGTAGAGGCTTTTTGGCAGGTTTGCTTTAAGTGAGGTTTTTCATTGCGGATTTATTCACCCAAGTTTGGTATTATTAATTTCAACAAGTCCTAAACAAAAGTGTTTTAACTGCAAATCCATTTAGAAATGACCATTTTATTATAAGATTTAGTTCTCGGCGAAGAAGAACTGACGGGAAACTTCCTGGTCATAACTAAAGTAGTCCTAACATTTCACATGATTTTAATTCTTAAGACTGGATCTCATTCTTTAGTTAAATATTATAAGCATAATTAGGAGTGCCAAATTATTATTTCACTTTATTGTTGTATCGTTTTCCAGAGGTTTGCCTGGTCTTTTGTAACTGTCATTTGTACATAATATTATATGAAAAAAGGAATGAAAAATATTTATTCAAGATACAATTCAAGAAAATAAGATCTTTTCTTAAATAATTTTAAAAGTAATTTCTTAAGCTACTGTACGTTGACAGCTGCATTAGTTGTATAGGACTGAGTCGCCGTTGATTTGTCAGATATGTTTTTAATGTAAACAAAATTTTATTTAGTATGAAAAAAATTTGAATTTGGGTAGCGGGTATATTTTTGAGGCTTTTGGCGTTGAAACCATGGGGTCCTGGGGACAAGGTGCTCATCGTCTTTTTTCGGACCTAGCGAGGCGATTGGTGAGTGAAACTCGTGACCCGAAGGCTGGCACCTACCTCGCACAACGAATTTCTATAGCGATCCAGCGTGGTAATTCAGCCAGCCTTTTGGCTACGTTGCCCTCAATGCATTCAAGTTTAGATTTAGTGTTTTATTTGTAGTATAATTTTAACGTACAATTATTTATTTAATTTAAATTTTAAATTTGACCAAAAATATGTATTATCTAGCAAGGAATGTAAATTGTATTATGACTTTTTATCATGTTTGGACCAATATGTATGAAATAAACAGTCTTTAAATGTATTAAAGATTGAATTGAGCGAATTTAAGTTTGTATGTATATTTGTAGCTTTTCGTGTGTGCGTGTGTGTTTGTCATTGTGTGACATGTGTGATTTTCGTTTAGGTACGTTTAGAGATTAATCAACTTTTCAACATCATCACAATTAAGACCGTGAAGCCACTCCGAAGCCTTATTTTTCATTTCTCCATAGGACATAGGATATTTAGTACTTCCTTTTGTTAATTTTATTTTACAGAAAGGGGCTGAGATAGTGATAATGGTGACCTAATATTCTAAATCTTTTTTCCATGCAAACTTTATCAACTCTAATTTTACGGTTTTCGAGTTCAGGATAATATTTAACCTGTATATGTTTTCGTAGAACAGTGGTCAAGAAAAAAGCTTTTGAATCGAGTGTACTTTCCAGAGCGCATACAATTCTGTTGTTAAGAACCTCATTGGTTTATTTTCCATAACCTTAAGTACAAATCTTTGTGCTCTTTCAAGACGTAATATAAGAAGACTTTGTCGCTCCATCCCAGCAAAGAATGCAATGTGAAAGTACCGAGTGGGCTAAAACAGAGTAAACAGTTTTCAACGTATTTTCATTAGCGCTGGATCTTAATTTTTTGAACACAAAAATGGGTTTACGCGTGTAGGCTCCCTCATGTGCATCCTCAATGTTCACCCTCCAGAATAGTAAACTATCCACATGGAGGCCTAGATATTTGACACTATTAACACGTAATGTGGTAGGACCTTTACAAGAACTGAATATAGTATCAAGGCAACTGTGGACATGCAACACTAAGGAAGAGTTAGGTTGCGTAGACAGCAAAGGTACAAACGTAATAAAATGTGTTATCTCAAGGTTGAGAGTTAGAAGATTGTCAGATAGCCTGATTCAGCCTGAGAGCGAGCTTCAATCCAACTGTCTTCGCTAACAAGTAGAGGAGTGTCTACTGCGTACATTACAATGTTCGTGTTTGCTTTAGAGTGCATAAATCATTTATGTATGTCTAAATAGGGTAGGCCTGAGGATACTGCCTGAGGGAGTCCGTAAGATACTGGTAAGTTGCCGCCTACCACTTCTTCTATTGTAACACACTGTTGCCGGTCATTTAGGTAACTTCTGAAGAGATATTCGGGTATGGAGCCTCGTAAAGCCAGTCGTTCAAGCTTATAGAGTGAGATTGGTACAGACACAGTATCAAATGCTTTGGATAAATCTTCAAAAACGCCTATCGTTTTTTTATGTCGTTGTAGCCGTCTATCCAGTCATAATATTCAAAACTCATGTTGACCACAAGGCGCGCACATGGTATCCTGAGCTTATTATTATATTTTAAATTATTAAGGACATTTAAATTTAATTCATTCTAATCGTTTCCTTTTTACGTTTTAATAAGTATCTAAGCAATCTGTAAGGTGCGTCAAATTGTTCATTTATCATATATTTTACAACAAAGCATCGCGTACGACAGTAAGACCACACGAGAGATTAAAGAAAAAAAAGTATTATTTAATGTGACTTTCCTGTTGCGTAACTGGCAGAAATGAAATGATATATTTATTTCTCAACATTGAAAATTACTTGTTCTTATTGATGTCAAATAAAACATGATCCTACCACCAGTTCGAAAAAACCTTCGTGAACAAGAACTGGCAAGAAACTTCACGGGTACATTTTTTTCAAAATATATTTACAGTCTCTTTATGTCTATACAAAGTTATTCTTATCTGCATCCGTTAGCTCGGCAAGTCTGCCTCCCCCCAAGTATCCAAACGACGAACACCCTCAAATGGCACCTGTTCACGAGTTAACGCGGGATCCAGCCATCGCCCTCCTCAACCATTTAGAGGGAAGTGAGCGACCCGTCACCCAACGCTACCATAAGAAGACGTACTTTACAATAGTGACAATAACTTTTGCATCGTACCCTAGAAATACTTCTGACATTTATACATAGGTAATCTTTACATTGTGTTTGAGTACTCTCTTAAGCTTTTCGTAGTCCTGTATAAATAACACAAAGACCTACTTGGGACTAAAGAACTAAAAAATTGTTTATTTGAGGCTCAATTATTTGCTGAAAACTTTTGTAAACTTATTTTACATTCATTACATTGCTAAAACAAGTCTCATTGATTTCAACTCTGTTTTCTAATAGATATTTGAATATAATTGAAATTGTCTTCCTTTGAAATATACACATAATATTTTACCTATTCATAGTCTAATAAGGCGAGATATAGTAAGACACCCTCCGTCAAATGGAGATCTCGTACCGTGACGTCATCACTCCACTGAAGGCTTCCGTTCCATCCACACCGAATGAATCGTGAAAAAGACATTATTACAAATTTCAACTGCAATTTATCAAAACTCCGATCTACGCCTTTGACCCACCGTGTTATGACAAGATAAAATATATCCGCCAATGATATTCCAAATCCAAGTCATATCTGAATTTTTCCTTTTTTCAAACGACAAAGGAAAGTATCTTTTTAAGTCGTAATAGTGATGTGACATCCGGTGGACAATAGCGCGATGACTGATGGAGGTCGAAAGTTATGGGGCAAATTTCATTTTTCATTTGTCATTGGGGTTAACTGGATAGACCGTTGATAGATCCTTGAACAAGGGATCTTCATTCGTAAATACCGTGTTAGTTGGTGATGAGAAAACATATTTACATACTTTAATTAATTAAAATTAATTAAAAAAATAAATCACTTTCGACAAACAAAGAATTACTAATTAGTAATTTTTAATATTAATTAATTGATATTATACTGACCTGATATTGACATGATGGTCAAATGGAACAAATTTGATTTTATAATATCTCTCTGATCATGGGACAACAATTTGCGGTCACCGCATGATTACTGGTACAATTCTGTACGGCTGCCAGTTCCATTGAAAATTGTACTAAAACACATGTGTGGTAAAGGTGATATTTGTAAAACAAATTTAGGATTATTTTGGACGGCTTCAAAGGACTTCGTTTAGTTGGAATTCGTCACGTTCGCGGACATCTGTCGCCCGGTGTATTCGATTTTCAAATTGCTTATTCGATTAAAGGGCAATTCCTTGTTGGTACTATATTTAAACAGCGAGTTTTTTATATATCGGTTATTGCAAGTGATACATTATTAAATACTAGGTAACCGATTTTTATTCCAAAGATAAATAATGAAGACACACACAAAGGAGGAACCCATCTTCCCATACATGCCTGGCCCCAGGGCTTTTGTTGAGTTAACATTATGAAATTTAAAGCTACGGAAGATGTATCAACAACATAATAAAGAAAGTTTTAGAACATTTTGCAATCTGAAAACAGAGTTATAAATACTTGAAATATGGTAAAAAAAATTAACAGTAGAGGTTGTACTAAGGCTAAATGTTTTTTTTAGAATTATAACTAATACACACAGTTTATTAACATATATTTGTTAGTTTAAAAAAGGAAAATAAATAATTCCCAAGAAAATATAAGCTTGTTACACGTCTTGCTAACTGATATTGCATAATGGAGACTTAATTGAATCACTTATTTCAATTATTTATAGAAAGTACTTGTAACGCACGAAAAGAAACGAAATGAATGACCGTTGGAGATTTGACAGATGCTATATGATATACTGCTGTGATGCCAAAATAAAAATGAAAATTCCAACATATTTTTCAAATGTTTTTTTATTGATAACTTCATAAAATGTGTAAAACTATTACAATATTCGTGTGAAATAATCAAAAAAGTATGAGGCATATATTTTTGATGAATTCTTTATGTTTCCAAAACAATAATCATAAAAATGTGTAGACGCCGTAATCACAGTACATTCATTTCAATTTATTTTGTTTCACAGACCTAATATTTTTGTAGCTTTTTTATGCAAATACAGAATAATTTTATGCATTTTTTACCATACATCTCGTTTTGTTAATTGCCAAGCCTACAACTTTCTTCCTCCTTTTGCATTTTATCCACTCTTAACAAATTACAAATTTATTGAAACAATATCTCTTCACCTTACCTATGCATTTTTCGTTTTTTCAACAGCATTAAAAATAACTTTTAAATATCTCTAAGCTCTAAACAAAAAGAACCCTTGGAAACAGCCTGCAGATTCGCACCGGAACAGCCCCTGCCGTCATTACATCACTGACGGTTGCACAATTGGACGATGACAACACATTTCGTTGTTTAGAACGTGATTACACGTAATAACCCTCAATACGAGATCGATTCTTTTGACATGTCATTTTTTTGTGCTCTCCCCAGAAAAAAGGTGAGATAATTGAATTTTGGATGTGTGATGTGTAATTATTACCATTCTCAGAGAATTCGTTTGGATCAGACGTTATGAGTATGACTGACATTTATTTTTAAGACAAAGTAATAAATTTTAAATGTCTGTTTAGACTCTTCAATCCAAAAGAACAGCACCAATTTATTTTAAACTAAATCATAACTATGATAAAGCTATACTACCCTCTGGTGCAAGTTCATTAAGCTCCACATCTGCAATATTTTAAAAGCTAATTCACCCCTAAGTGTTGATTAATAAGCTGCGAATTGAATAAGCCTCCTTTGACAGCATCAATTTTCTCGAACGGTTTCACAGGACCCTAAAAATCCACTTACATTGAGTCTATTTGAAATTTTGATCGACCTCAGGACATGACACCTTTTCCATTTACAATGTAAATTTTCAAAACTTTGTAAAGACTGGGTTACAGGAAAATTGTATTTTGTACACCACGGTTCCGATATATTTTTTTTGTATTCATATATTCGTCACTACATTAAGTTTTGTTTTGTAAAAAGAATGGGAACCCAAAAAAATATTTAGTATCTTAGATCTCTTTGGCTAACGATGTATTTATACATAAGCTAAATAACAAAAATTAAAATCCTCAACACACAATCGAAAATTCATTAAGATTAAATACTATGTATCAACTGTGTAAAACTAAATAGTATTCCATGTCACAAAACGTATTCCAGTGTCATGTAAGCCCGACTCAAACCCATCAGTCGCGGCGTTTTGCATGGGTCGGATTGTTTCATACGTCAAATTGTCATCCGAGACGTTGAGCGATTGACGCACCTGCTGCCCCTGAACAGACTTGTTGCTAGAAGGGTGAAGAGAAAAATTGCGTTTCGTTTCGACACCCAAACTTCAGTTCAGTTCTGCTGGCTGATTGATATGGTGTGATGTATTTTCAATTGCAAGCTCGATTTTTATTTCAATTTTATACCTGTTGAATTTGCAGACCTTTTTCTTTTGTGTGTCGAAGAATTTATGAAGAAATTTATTGATGTGTAACTTCTTGCATAACAGTATCATCCTGTTCAAATTCAATTGTGTAACCATAAAAGTTTGAGCATAGCTTATAATATGTTAAATTAATGTTTATAAAAAGTAACTTTTTTATACGCCAATAAACAGGTCTCATTACCACTACGTATATCTCAGTAACAAAGAGAACGGACCACCCAAATAATATCGACGTGAATAGCCTCATTACCCAGCTTATTATTGACTTGTTAGTTTAGTGACAAGTGACATTGAACGCATAAAAAACCTACCTCAAAAATGTGTATAAAAAATTAAATTAAAACGCTCGAGTTTTTTCAATTTCACCAGAGTAGAGGTTACGCACTGCGCAGGTGACAGAATCTACAAGAGCACCAAATGTGCTTCATCATCGTCTATAAAGAAGCTCTTCACTATACATTTATTATTTCTACGTCGCCGTCGGCTTTTGTAGTTAAAAAATAGACCAGAGTTTTCTTTCTATCGATAATTACAGAGTTGGACTCGTCAAAGCGACTTTATACTCGTGACGTCAGCGAAATCGAAGGACAATAGTAAATCAACATCAAATGTCAACGAAGACCCTTTATGTTATAAAAGTAACCATCGCAACTTGGTCCCTGGGATGGCACTTTTTGTTAAGCGTGGAACTTCTTCTTCCTTGGTTCTAGTAATGACTTGCAATCCTTCTGTCGCCTACCCACTTACTGTTAGTGATAATATTAATGTTATCTCAGAAATCAATCGCTTGAAAAGCTTCTTGCGACAGTGGGATTCCGCTTTGAAATGCAAAGTGCCGACGGTGATAAATTATTATTCTTTTTTGATTTCATTTAATGAGTACAACTCGTCTAGACATTTAGAATCGCATTACTAGTGTGTATTTTAAGTTCCTTGTCAGTTTATAGAAATACGCACTAAGAATACTTTGTGACTACGCCTAGGTACTAGATATCTACGTGGGGCACTCAGAAAGTTTGAGAAAAAAAATAAAAATGTTCTACGGTAACATTTATTTTGCTTTGAATTTATCATTCATATCATGGCACCATACCATGAGCGCTTGCTTCTGAGCATCGGGGAGGTTGTGGGCTACTCAGCACAAAACAATCCTCCTCAAGCAAAAGTGGTTGTGTAGTGTATCATGAACACATTCCGGTCCAATCTGTAGATTGTGCTGAATCTACTGGTATGTAAGTCAAAGATTTTGTTGAATCAAATTTTTCACTTGTAGCACGTTATCTTCCATAACAGAAGTCAAAGGACGACCACTTCTTTCATCAAGCGACCGCACTGAAACTCGTTATACCAGCGGTACACAATTGCTTTAGAAAGCGCCTCGTTCTTTAAAGCTAATAGAAGTCGATTAAACTAGTCATCGGGTTTCTAGTTTGGACTTGAAATCGTTAAAAATCATAGCACGAAAATGTTCTCGACGAAGATCAAATTCAAATCATAGTTAAATTTAATAATGATTAAAACAAGAGAACTAAGACCTTGTTTTACAAAGTTATAAACCCTCTGTACTTAGCTAGCAAATTCAACCAGAAAAATCGACTAATATATTCACAAGCTATCATAATTCCGTCTTCTACCGTATAACAAGCGCCACTCTGCAGACAATCCTACCGAAACTATCCCCAGAGATGATCACAGCATATAGGTAATACCAGTCACGATCCTAAATTCTAACTCTCTCTTATATTGAGACATAAATATTTCATTTTGCCCGCGGCTACGCGTGATAACCTACTTGACCAGTGTGTCCCTGGGGATGCATAAAAGACTTCTCTTGTAAAAGGAATCACATATTTCATAATGCGCTTCTTCGTTAGTGATGTTAGTATACGATTGTTTGATATCAATATTTTTTCTATGTAGGTATGCATTATAATATCCTTAACTGTCGCTACCGCACTATAATTTAGTATATGCTATTACTAAATGAAGATAGACTTAATAAGAATAAGATCTTTTCAACGTATTGTATTAAAATACGGTCGAGGCGAATTATAAAGATTGGCTTTGGATTCCTAAAAATATGCATTCATTTAATTATCTAGATGCATGTAAATAAAAACAGTTGCTCTAATTATGTCTCTAACTTGACAGTGTCTTGGAATGGAAACTTAGAATGGAATACTAACTTCACTATTTTAGTGCTCATTAATAAAAGCTTTTGTGTGATCTAAATATTCTTACTATTAAATTGATTTACTATAATTACTATAAAAGGAATAAATATCGATAGTTGTTACCAAAAATTCAGCACAACCCTAATTTAGATAAGTCCTGTTAACACCCTCGATGTTTTCCACCGCCTCGGTCCCACAATAGGCCAAGCGGCTACCGGACACAACAATAAATATTTTGACGATATCGCATAAATATTCTTTCTTTATGAATAACAAAAATGCTATGTGCCAAGTAAGGGTGGTAATTCCTTGTATTTCTTTACGGGCAGTCCTTTTACTAAATCGCATACAATTTATTTGGGTAGGGTTGAAGCAATTTTTAAGGCTAATAATGACGGTTTTTATGGCTTGTTATTATACAAAATGTCACTTAGTATTTTCATGGTAATAATTCTAGTAGGGTTAGTTTCGAGGGTTTCGAAAGTTTTGATATTGTTGACTTAAGATTGATTTACATAATTAGACCATTGTCATAACGAATAAGCTGTTACTTTACCTTGGTAACCTTACCCAATTTTTTTTTATTAAATACAAATTTCAAAAAATTTACAAACAGCGGGCAATTGTTTTGATAGCTCGGAAAGTAATCTTGCTAACTAGAAAAACATTTTACAGATATTAAACAAGAATATTAACATGAAATCCCTTTCATGTAGAAATAATGATCGAGATCAAAGATTACGTGAATATTTCTCAGAGATTTGACCCTAACATGTTTTTATAAAGGTTCGATCTACTACTTACACTGATTAGCTTTAAGATATACTATAACTAATGGGTTGGTCGTATTTTTAAGCTAAAAGGAGCTTTTCCATTTTTTTATCATTTTATTGTAATGTTTATACTTATTGTGAACATACATTTATTAACTTGAATAATTTAAATCCACAGAAATACTTTCAGTATCGTTAATAGCTTTCTTTCCTGATTAAAAAGTCGCTGATAATGATGTTGTCAAATATTGTACTAGTCTGAGAGGTCTTTTGCAGAACACGATGTTAATATCGATATTAATTATTTAAAAACTCAAGAGTCTTTTTAATTTATTTAAGATTTTTAATTTTAGCTTAGTTAATTTAAAAAATACTTTACTTTATATAGCCAATTTACTTAAATAAACATCAATCAAAGACTGCCTATAAAAATCGCTACAATGTTCAAGAAATTAACACAACGTAATGACGATCACTTCAAGAGGCCTTTCTTACAACAAAACTCATAAAACTTTGCAGATTATATTTTTAATAACTGCTCCCATATTATCTGGAGCTTTGAGACTAAAGAAACTGTTGGATTATTAAGTTCTTGTAATTTTTGAAATCTGGTTAATGCAGAGGGCTTTGCCTAGCGAGCACAGAGGTAACGAGGGTGTAATCAAATATTTTTAAGGGGGTTCAAAAAGTTGTTTCACTAATTTTATAAGTAAGAGTTTTTGGTGCTTTTTAATGTATAACGGACATAATATTATCATTTTCATCATTGATATTGGGAGTGGCATGTATAATTGTTATAAAAGAAACAAAACATAGAACCATCTCCTTGGCTAAAAATAAACGAAGCTCACATTATGGAGGGCCATGAAATGAATTCTGAATAATATATAAATAACCACGAACCTGTCGCCTCTAGAACATGGGAATGTCTACTACAACTACACAATGAGGTAACAAAAGGTTTCAGGAACATAATTTCTACTTCGCTTGATTAAGCGAAGTGACAAGAAATTAATTAACACACAACTCGAGCTATCACGCAAATTCATGTGACAATTGCCGTTTGACTGACATTTGAGATGTTAGTTTGGGAAGTGTTATACAGTACAAGTGCACGTTGTCGGGACCCGCTACACGCAAATGCATCAATGAAATCAATGATCAAACTTAGTGTCGATCTCACGGTGCTGATTGCATGGGCATGCAAACCCAGTGCGGATACTTGGTATCTTATAGTAGTAAAAAGTAAGATTACGTTTTGTTCTAGGCCCAACTGCAGTTCGAAGCAATAAAAGCTTCAGTTACAATGTAATGCATTATTTGAAGAGTTGTAATGCTGCCATGTGAAGCTTAATATAGTACATTGTTCTATTATCTATACCTCACTTCTTCTAATTTTTATCTAAACTTCTGTTCGTCTTCTTATAGGATATTAATTTGTTTTGTCTACGATAAGTAAGCTGACTTATTGCTACAATTATATTTAAAAAAACGCAATCAATATTTATAGGTAAATATAATTTGCAGGTAATCATTTTTCATTTATCTTTCACACTATCTAAAAATGCACAAGACTAGCTTGCCGTGATAGCGATAGCTTATAAGTATAGATATAATAAACACAACTATTTGCAAAAAATAACAAATAGTCAATCACAAGGAAAAAGCGCAAAAAGCAAAGCAAAAAATATACATACAAATCAGATGATGCCAATTTATACAAAAACAAGAATAGATAATTAATTGAATAATAAAAAAAATTGTATAGCCACTGGAAAACAAGACACACCCCTGAAAGACAAATCAAAATTGAATAGATTACGCCCTACCTTGTTCACCAGGTTACATTTTCGATTTTATTTCGAATTTTACCTGCTATTGGTGTTGGCAGTGGGAACATGTAATAACGTAGGGTTTCTGTACAATTTAGTGTTTTGCACTTTCACAATTTAGCAAATACCAATTAAATACAAAAGCTCTGGTACGTTTATTTTATTATTGAGTTAACTTCTTGAAAATATTCTAGGCATCAGCGATATCTATACGTTGTTAGAGTGGCAAGCTGTGGTGATGTCTGCGTCGCGAAAATAGTCTGTCAAGGTTTTAAATTTACATTAAAGGAATCTCAGAAATTTCTTCTGGTTTCGAAGATGACGATATTTGATGTTTCTTCGAACAAAAGAGCATAACAACATCTTTAATGTTTTAATATTGAAGATAATTTTAATATGAAATTATTGCCCTAGAGGCTTTCCTTATTACAAATGCTGTCTATATGCTAGTCAAATATTAATTTAGAGTCAAATATAACTCCTAGTTCAGTTATTGAGTTAACTCTAGATATTATATCATGGCTGTCGAATGTGTAATCATAAGTTATGCATGTATTCTTTTGGTGATTACGTAACATTTGGTTATATTTAGGTCAAGTTTATTCAGAAGCAATAACTATAGGTAAAAATCGTTGTGGTACAATATGTAGGTCTATGGAGCCATTTAAATTGTCAATAATGTGAATAATCATTATGTCGTCACGGTATAGTGATATTTTAGAAAAAGTAAAGCATTTCTGGATGCCGTTGATGTAAATGTCAAATAAAAAAGGTCCTAGCAGGGATCCTTGAGGAACTCCCTGATGGTTCTTGTTCCGCTCGATACGTGTATCCGTTTAGCACCACTATGAAAGTGTTTTTCTGTATATGAAGCGAACCAACGAATCGACTGGCCTCATATACCGTTTTGCTGAAGTTAGTGAAGTAGAATTACGTGATCTATTTCGTCAAAACATTTTGAGTAATTGATATACACTATACCCACTAGGGCCTAGACATCTGAGCTGTCACACATTTAATACATACCAAAAGATTGGATTCTTTAGATCTGCCCCTGACGAACCCATGCTACTGAATGTGTGCTTCAGGGCTGAGTAAACTTGACGACGTAACAGAACCTCAAACATTTTTGTAAAAACGTAGACTAGAAATTGGAATTTGAATTGTAAGCAATAAGCTCCAAAATGTAAGGGATTTTTTAACCATTAGAATGTTACTTTGTGCAGTAGTATCTCACTTTATAATTTGGCTACTGAAGCACCTATTCCTTTCCAAAGAGGACCTATTTAGCAAAGAAAAATACCTTTTCATCCAGGTGCTTCCACATTATTAAGGACAAAGTATTAATTATGAAAGTCTTGCTAGCAAAGTCAGACTTAAAATGAAGTCGAAGCTAAATAAATAAACTGTAGATGTTTAGTAAATTCAATAACCTAAATGCTAAAAAGCAGTATTTTAAACATTAACGAGATCAATTTAAGTCTTTCATAATCCTAACGTATTAAATTACTAAATACTAAGAATAAACCCATTTTTGAACCCTGAGGCGGACATCCAGTCATCTTTAAATAATAACAATACTTCGAACATCGTCCAGTCAACGAGAACATCACAACTCATAAAAAACGCCTAAAAATATTTTATAACTCAGTAAATTCGGCTTTGGTGATAAAGGTTTGTTTTAACAAAGTTTTTTTTTCATTTTATCAAATCGGTGTGAACTCTATTGCGTCCACAAAAGAGCTATGTTCAGGAATATGCTTTAAACTGTAACAACGCTTTTAGTGTGGTCAATCTGTAAAAGGCTTTGACAGTTCGTGGTAAAATCAGCAAAACGGTAAGTTGCTCAATTTTGATGTCGGCAGATTGTATGAATCGTTATTGCGGATGTCAACTTCTGTGGTTGCCGAATATTATTTATATATATTGCCCATTAGAAATCCAGTCAAGTTGGTGTACTTTCAAGGATAGTCAATGGAGGTTACAACTTATGTATAAGGAAGTAACAAATAATTACATATTATTACTTGGTTTTGTAGGCAATTATAGTTTTTAAATAATGCTGATTTATCATGGGTACATGGTACAACATAGAGAAAATTATACACGTACAGAAACACTTACAAACTTGCATAGTTACTAAGCAAGAGAAAGTCTAATCTGCGTAACTTTATTCCTGATTGCCATCAAACTGACAGTTTAAAAAAATACACATGACGTTCACTAGAAAATACGTCTAATACGTTATCATTAACCTAAGCTTGCACTAGTATTTTTTTGCAAATGGCCATTACTAACTATAATATAACATGAACCTTTAAAATTATGATCATAGGTTAAATAAGGTGAGTGGAATTACAACATACATTCTAAGATAACTTAGAAATGTATTATCTATATCTTGCTTTCAATTAACACGCTTGTAAAGATGACAAATTTGTTTGGTTATCTGTAATTAATAATCTTTTAAATTTATCATAAACAATCAAACAATAATAATAACTAATAATTAAAGATCGACAAACACACCGACTGTATGGCCTCTATGTAAGCAGAGCTTGTGTTGTAGATGTTCATACAGTCAACACGGGATAACCCAGAATATATAAATAACAAAAGACCATGACCCGAGAAAAATCATTTGTGTTCATCAATAATACTTCAGCCAACCATCAATATTACTAATATTCACTGCAACACCGACATAACATATGTCATCTGTCGCTATTGCAAAACAATCAAAAATGCACAGTTAACAATAAAATATCAAATAAACAAGTTTTAACTTTTCTCGCCACCCCAATTTTCCCGTTCAACTGTTATTTTATTTGACATCAAAGCGTTTTTTGAACGTGTTCATGACGTTTGTAAGTAGAAAGTATGACACGACAGGGCCCCAAGAATGTTAATTGCAAGATACAGCTCTTTTGAATCGTTCTATAAACATGGGGACGGCCGCTATCTTTGTTCTAATGAAATTTTTATGCGAGGGCTATACTGTTCGCGTTGAAACGTTGCTATTATTAATTTATGAATATTAAACTTCGTAAAGATTATGCGCTTCATTCAGAAGCATGCCGGTATAAAGTCAATATATCTTTACTCCTATAACTTTAGGAAAACCCTCATGTCGGAGTTCAACGTAGCGTCTATTATGGGCACAATTAATGGACCGTAATCCTGTGTTGACATGATAGTTTTTACGAGTGAAAAATTAAGCATGCTTAATGCTCGAAACATAAAGTAGCAACGACAAAAAAGCAATGGTTTACACGTGTATATGAGTAGTACGCGCAGTTCGATGCCCGAGCTAATTTTGTAACACTTCCTTTAAGCAATGGATGTATATAGGTTATTTTTGATTTGGATTACCATACCCATCCTCACAATGTTGTAAAGGTCTCATTTGTCTGTCTGTTCGAATTAAAAGGTAAGACTGGAAACGTTTTTTGTAATTTATGAACATGTAGGTTGACTGAAGTATTAGAATGTCTAAATAAACCAAATTTTTGTCAATCAATATTGGGTCGAAAACTTATAATCACTCTAAAAAAAATCACAATTTCACCTAGGGAAATATTTTTTTTACTTAAACTATGGCTATTTGGTAAACCACTGTATCTTCCTAAATATATTCAAATAATTATTTTATTTTTAATAACCCTCTACAGCAATGCCTCAAATAAGTGTATTTACAAATTTCGAAAATCATTAAGTTCGCCACTGCCATCAAAATGATCTAAATTCATAGCAAGTTTAACTATGTCTATTAGACATATTCCTTCAAACCACAGTTTACAGCATAGCTTGTTGTATTTTACGAGCAGAGCAATTGAAATTTGGGTGGTCTGATCATAAAGTAAGATCATAACCAGTAGCTATGACCCTCCTTGGCTAAATGTCTATTTTATATTAACTTCGTGCATTATTGTCCGATTCAGTAAACAATGGACAGTGTTCCGTGTGGCTTAATTTAGAAAATGCCGTACAAGCAAACCTTTATAACGGTGTTTGAACTTTGACTATAGTTTTCAAATTTATTTACCAACTCCAGTTGGGTATTTTGATTTAGTACATAATAACACTTCAAAACACATTAAAATTAAATTTTCAACCTAACGTTTCTGTGATATCTTGTGTAGGGTTTTGTAATTTGGTATTTGTATATTTCGTATTTTTTGCGAATTTCATTTTGTTTTTCAAAACAAATTATATGATTGCTAATTTACATACATAACAATCTAATAACATTATAAAGTAAAATTTACGGTTTTATAAACACACCACATGCATCTGTATAAACCTTTTCTACGTCAATATTACTCCGCAATTTCTCATCACTGAATAATTCTTAAAATTAAACATCGTTAAAACTTTATGTCGCAGATACGACATATGAACGACGCTGGTCCAAAACAAATGACAGAATAAACAAAACATAAAAGTCGTGAAACATTAAAAAGTTACTGTGTCATTTTGTATATCGTCTCAGTTCTTTCACAGTTGCTATGTCAACAAACATCTTTTAGATATTTCAGCGTGTCCGTCGTGTCGGCGTTACCGGCTCGCAGCGCAGAAACATCCGAACACAGGATATCAATGTTTTCAAAAATACAAGATCATGTAATAACAAATGTATATAAACAAGGTTTATCATCATAGCCATAAGTTTAAAATCCTATTAGTCAAAGAAAAAATGAGGCTGTTCCGAAAATATTTGTGACTTTACTACGAAACAAAATTTTATAGTCGTGTGGATTTGTTTGTACGTGATTGTTTTGACATTGACGCGTGTAACATTCATTAGTTCATGTTGTTTTTATGTGCGTTATGACACAATTCGAGATGAATTGTATCATTTTTAATATATAAACTGAGCTATGATGGATCACAAAATCTTCTTGGCAGTGAAGTTTTAAACAAAACATTTTACTTTGACAAAATGAATATTAACCTCGCCGTAAAAAATAAACGACTCCAGTGGCACAGTAAAATTTTACCTTGGATCATGATAACAGCTTTTATAAATAAAAAATTATTTCTAGGTCCTCGTTACATTGTTGGAAAAATTTATTTCACAATAATGTTGTTTATAGGAACGTCAATCGTAAAATGGCAGCATGTGACATCTCACATTTTACTGCTAGGTATCAACGCCAATAACGTCAGTTTGAACTATTTTTGTCCTGTTATACATCCACTAATTTATAGTGCAATAAAGTTTTACTTGTCACTCACGCGGGATTTATGCGCTGTCCGTCCTAAATGTGGTTTCTTCCGCTGACGAATTTCCTCATGTCAACGTGTACTATAAACAATATGTGAAGCGTGAAGCGGAGGCGACCGAGCGCCCGCTGGACCATCTGCCGTCGCCAGCCTGTGACGGACGCTCAAACGGAACAAAGGACTATGTTTTCTGACGTGACATAAACAAAGTCTAATTTCCTGGATGTATCTACGGATTGATGTGTTTCGGTAATGTCGTATCTGCAAGTATCCTACAAATTCAATTAGGTTCTTATCTTAAAGACGGCAAAGTCCTGTTTGGAAGCAGCATTACATGTAAATAGTGAGGTACAGTTAGGGATTAGTGTTGGAATTGTACAGGCGGCGCCGGTGATGTCGTCGGGATGCCACTGATCACACAAACAACCGTCAAACCGTATCGAGGAAGGATGCTTAACACTTGCACCTCTAATTATATCCCAGACGCGTGTTTTAGTAACAAATAAGTACGCCTTTCTATTTACAATGACTACTCCGATTTCTTGAACAGTTTTTTTTATCAAATTCTAGAAGTAATAAAATATTCCTTTTCCTTATTTCTGTTAAAAATATTAAACATAAAACATTTCAAAGTCGCAAATTCGACAGTTCAAACTAAATTTTAATGCCATTTAAGAGCAGCCGTTGGCAGATAAGCCATATCGGTTCGCACGTTTTATTCAATACTGCTATAAACCACAAACAAATTTAGTATAATTTGTGGAATACGCAGACAAAACCACGTTCGGTCCATTTACTCGTTTCCAAATGATAAATGAACCTTATTGGACGAAATAATTAAGGTTTACCATTGCAATATTAGCAAGCACCGCAATATGTTTATATAACTATCCTACACAAAGCATGTAGGAGCTTAACCAGCTAACATATCATTATTTTCTAATACATCTAAGAATTTCAACATCCCTCATGTAAAATATAGAATTTGATACACCATCTTTGTAATCTGGAATGATAAAATTTTTTGCGAACTGAGGGATACGTTTTTCTTCAATTATAAATCTCGAAAAATACACTACCATATAATGATTTTTGGTGGGGATAATAAAATTACTAGTTAGTAAGTTTAGTTAAATGACACAAAAAGTTTCCAAAAATCGAGAATCAACATACAATCACATTTACAATTAGTAAATTTTGCACTTTCATGCTTAATCAAGTCATAATCAAGAACCTCTTTTTATGAAGAGGGTTTATTTATAGAATACTATAAATAATATGATTAGAAATATTATTTTGATTGAACCATAATAAAGATATCCAATTCGACAAGTCTAATTTATCAACAATCAACATATTTTATTTAACTTCAAACTAGCTATTTCTCGCCATTAATTTATACAACAAAAACTTCTACAAAAGTTTCATTTCCGCCAACAAAACACTTTGTGGTCAACAATCAAAAGAAATAATTATCACTTGCTTTTCGCTTTGTACGAAGCTATAGATATTACAGCTCCCATCAGGAGTAGTTCGCAATAATGAACGTATGATACATTGTATCTCTTATCATTTTACTATCATAAAATTACGAATAAAAATTTTTGGTTTGTTTAGAAAGCTTTTTTTAGTATGGAAAAAAAATTGTCACGTGGTGTAGTAAATTACTCATGATCTTTACACGACGCGACGCCACACATTTTCCTGTCGCCACCTACACTTAGGCGTACTAGGCTGCGGTTCCGACGATTTTTTTATAATTTATTAAACATGACGATAAAAATATATACTGTTTTTTTAAATTTTGTGTTTGGCTGTAGTTGTAATTGTGGCGACCAAAAGTAAATATTTTTTCATTACTTCTTAAAAGCAAACTGTGTCATCTGTTCTTTTCTCCAAAATAAATAAACTGCATGGAACAGTTAGGGACAAACTTTAAAATCTGGTTCTAAGAGTATTTTCCTGATAAACGATAACAGATTCATTATAAAAATTTAACTTAATAAAGTATTGAACTTATCAGAGGGAGAAATTATCTAAAGGGATAACCCTTTAGACTCGCAGTAAAGAAATGTACTATCGACAAAATCGTCTTCTTATAAATTAAACCAAATTAGTGCCCGTGAATCTCGTTCACCCCCGATCAGTGTAGTTGTCACGGTGCCAACTTCCCGATCTGTCGCTGCGCTCATTTGTTTACTAATTGCCCGGAGCCAACGCCGGTATTAATGGATTTTGTCAATGGGATCGCTCCCTGTCACCGGTCAATTTGAATTCTAAACGTTTGATGTGGTATGTTTACTTTGGGGAAGACAAATCGGTTTCTGGATAGCTGTTTAGTGATGTTTTTGATTTTAATGAGCTGTGGGATTCCGGGAATTGTGGGGTTAAATTGTCGTTTATTTTAAACGACGATGGATGTCAGTATGCCACGGGTTATGAAATTTGTCATCCTAGATTACATTTATATCATACGAGGTACTTACTTAAAACCATGCTCTGTTATCAACATAAAACTAAGAAGCAAAATGTCTTCTAATGCGTAAGTGTAGTGTAAACAGGAGAATATTAAGTTACCTTTTCCAGATATTTAAGAGTAACGAGTATTAAAATTGTTCTTTCGATGCAAAGTAATGCAGTGGGTAACGTAAAAAGTTCTAAGAATTGTAATGTTGAAAGTTTTGTTTTCTTTAATTCCGTCTCAAAAATGAGGTGTCAAAAATATTGATAAAAAAAACAGTTAAATTTGTGTGTTTATTTGTTATATTCTACCATCCAGAAGTATGATCCAGGTTACATTTATGCAATATGATATTTTTTTTTTGTCACAAATATATTATATTACATAGTGGTGAGGGGTGGTAGACTCTTTCACAATGTTGAGTAGAACCCATGTGTGCGTGCGCTTGTAGATTTGCGAGAGTGTTAATGGTTAGACAAACTTACCTCTATCAGGTATTAATGCGTAAACACGGTTCCCTACCGTTCTTGGAAAGGAATGCGATCCGCCAAAGTATGAACGGATTAGCCAAACCAAACATTGCCGCATTGAACTTGCATGTAGTCATTACTATCGCTCTAAATTTCTATACAAATTAATTAGCAAAGTTCTAAAAATGTACCAGCTCACACTATGTGAATACAGACAAAAAAATTTCAGTTTTGTACATAGTCTGGATCATGACGAGATGAAATTACTACTCAGCAAATGAATTTCTTTTTTGTGCTGCCGAAGTAATACCCTCACGAGAGGGAGGTGGAAGATTCGTCATGAATACCACCGCAGCCGTCTGCGGGGTGATGTGGGACTCACCAGAGTGGCATCTGCCCAGTAAAAACCACCTTGCCGACTGTAGCATGGGAATGCTGTCAGCCTTCATCGGAGCGACACCCGGGTAGGGAGGTGGGTGCGCAAGCGCTGAGAATGCTAATTACTTAAGGTGCAAATGACATTTTATATGATGATTATACGGCCTGAAGCTGCTCCAGATTAGCCGAGAGCTGATCGGGGGGATCTGAGAGTGTATTTCTCGGTCTACGGACTTTGTACCTCGACGGCATGGATGGAGCAGTATAAGCTACTGACTCGCGTATTAGGGGGTTAGGATGCTCTTCGGATCGCTTGAAAAAAGTGGTGGAGAGCGTCCTAAGGTGTTGTTGAACTGTCGGTAATTCGAGATCCCTGTGCAGGTCTGCGTTTCGTACGTACCACGGAGCATCCGTGGCCCTACGGCAGAAGAAATTCTGGACTACCTGCAGCTTATACAAATCGGAGGGTGCAAATGAATATAATTACCTTATATTAATTTGATTCATGTACTTTTAAAAACGGTACATATTACGCACACATACACCCCCACAAACATGTAGGCAACACACAGACACACACACACACAGACACATCGACTTAGGCACGAAGTAACTATTGAATCAATATTTTATGAATTGTTATATAAATATTTCGATTTTACTAACTATAAAAAATTTAAAGTGTTTCTGCAACATGTAATTATTGTATCAAACTATAATTCCAATATTATTAATCATAACTTATTTTAAATACAATTGAAAGTTCTAGAAATAACATTAAACTATATTTATTAACTTCATCTTAATTATAGTTAAAATAATATATAGCTATCTGTCCTTACTTGGAGGTGGGCAATAACATACTACGACAAAGTTCCTGTACGATACTACTATACGTGTTTACGAAATACCATGTTATAAACTCCTTCGTATATGTTTAATAAAAAAAAATACAAAATTTTCAATTCCTTTCATCTTATTTCATTTCACCTTATCAAACCGTGTTCTCGTTCCCTTTGTTGTGCATGTGTAATACATTTTTGTCATGCACACTCAGTTGCTGTTTATAAACAAGTTATTACGCTCATAGGGCTGTGCGCACTAATGACGTGAACCGTCTACAAGTATAACTAAATATTTTTTTCTTACAAATTTCTATATGTTTCATGATTCCTTTTATTGATATTATCAAAAAAAAAAACCAAACAAAAACATAATTACATGTCCATGGGCCCAGAAACGTTTTGTCATTGGACGGCTTCTTTGATGGAAGATGTCAGTTTACGCTACGTTAACAATACATTTCCTTTTTAACCACAAAAGTAATGAAAAATCAATCGCTGTCTTTTTGTACGAAACTCCAAAAGTTTATCACATTTCAATCAATTATGAAGCCATTTCCATTTTGTACCATAATTGTGTCACCGATACCAAAACGTATAAAAAATATTAGTATGATTTTAATATTAGCAACTCATGGGTACGATCTATTATAAAGGATTGCACTCCTGAACTCGGAAAAATTTCGGGATTTATAATAACTTCTGGGTACAATTGATTTGGATGTCTAAATAAAATTCCTAGTGGAGAAATAAAAAAAAACGATTTAAAAACTTATTTCAATGTTAAAGCTTGAAATTAAGTCACAGAAACAAACAAACATTAATTTCTAGATAAGTCTTTTGCGCAGATCATATAATAACGGTTCTAATAAAACTACCTACCTATTTTTATTTCAGCCGGTGTTAAAATATGGAATATCACATTTAAATGTTTACATGTTAACATATTTTACTTTAAACCAACAGAAAATTTTGTTTTCTCTTCGATTTCAGATAAAATAGATAAACCTAAATTCCGACCTAACACCATATTTATTTTAATATACCAAATACCAATCATATTTTAATAACGAACTTTATCAGATAATTATTATTCTTGTACAAAATATTACAATACAAGTAAAAAAATTGTACAATAAAGATATAGTTACACCTTCAAAAAATGACATAAAAGCCACTGGCTTGGTAAACACATGTTGTTCAGCATACAACAGTTTACGTTACGACGATAAGCATTTTACAGCAGAGTCTGGACTGGAAGACAGTCGTACCGGATTCAAGTTAATCTCGAATTAGAATTATCTGTTCGTGTCTTTTAATCACCTTTTTATATTAGTGTTTGTTTTTAAATTAGTTTCACTTTATAGCTGTCGTCAAAAAATCGTTACAATCGTCGTTCCAAACCGGTCGACTACAAACTATGAATAAAATCTAGTTTGGAATTTTAGGAAAAAGGAATAGGTGAATAATGTTAATAAATACTTTTAAACATCAGAACAGTGATCATAGGAAAAAACTGCTGAATATTGTTAATAAATATTTTAAATACAATATTATATACAAATATACTTTATAAAATCAAAAATTTATCATTAAGTTTTACATTATATTACTTAATGACAAGATACTCTCCTTAAAAAGATAGAACGTGGCTAGCACTTACAAATTGTTATAACATTTTATCGTGCATGTACATGATTTGATTTGAATTGAATATAATTATTATGTAACATAAAATAAAAATAATTAACCAGTTCTAAAATAATTTTTGCACATTAATAATTGTACGTTACCAATACACCATTTGGGGTTAATATATTAAAATATTATATGAATTCGTAAACCTTAAGAAAGTGTATATTTGTTACATCCTGTTGGCGATCAAAACTCAGCAAATAAGTTTTTGCTTATTTTTTACTAGATTAAAAAAACTAAATAACAAAGTTCACGAACCTTTTACAAACACACACACACACATTCACTCACATTCATTTTATTTAACATATTACGAAGACAACTAATTATAGCCACCCTTCGTTCTAATTGTTAACTGCCATACAAACCTGCAGCTTATTTCTTGCGATTTTACGTTTTACAATCTAAAACTTTGACTCTTATGATTGTTCAGGATCGATTATTTATTTACCGATTCGTCGGGAAACTCATGAGGTTGCGTCGACAACACAACTACAAGTGCCGATTATGAAAATCAGAAAAGGTACATGTTTCTATTTGTCAAACTTGAGTATACGTGCCTACTTGAACCACATGATCGTTGAAATGTACGAAATAATCTTTAGTGTTCCAAAAAATATTTACAACTAATTTTGTACTTAAAAAGCTTTATATAATACCTATTGAAATATCTTTACACATTATATCTCGTTACGACTTTCCGTCGCAACTGAATATCGTGGCAATAACAGCCGTGACGTGTCATAACGTAACCAGTTCACTTTCTTCGTTAACGCTACGTGAACGCGACTCATTCCTTACACTTGAGTGAATTTATTGTTTTTGCCTATTGTTGTTGCGCAAACTTCCGTTTTTACATGTCTTTTATGTTAATTGTTTGTCAAGGTTTCCACTGTGCTTTACTATTGAACACGGTTTGCTGACATTTTCTCAGTGCATCATCGATTATAAAGTTTTTGTTTAGTAACAATACAACATGCATACGACACACTTCTAAGTTCAATAGCATACTAGATTTTTGAATTTGAATTGTTCATAGTAACGAATGCTGCTGTTATATAAACATGAAATTTATTTAAGATCATACCCCGAGGTAGCGATGACATGTACCGGATATATAAAGTCAAACAATGGACCAAATGACAAATTTCAATGTTCAACGAAAAAATATACAACGCACCAGCACCGCACGCCCCGTATGTGACGAGCTCCCATCCCTCCGGCTACCTAAAAGATTGAGGTCTCAATAATCTGGTTGGTTATTAGCCCACCCGGGCGTGAGAGTATGTAGTTGTTTACTTAAAAATTTTACTGCAGCCACGACAAAAACCAGAGCAAGAGCTGCATTCTGCTATTATTAGAAACGTTTTAACCTCTCCAAGTGAGTTCATTGACGCTGGTCGAATTTTTTAACAATGAAGCTGAGATGTCTTAGGTAGGTATTCATGAAACTCGACACTTCTAAATATATGTTCATTGCAAATAGATTAAAGATGTAGCAAAGATCTCCAACCAAATAACTGCGGAATTCCAAATAGCAACAAACTAGGTATCCCGTAAAATAACAGATGTCATAGAGCGCGTGTGGCCACCGGAAAATAATAAATTACATAAGTACTTATTAGTAGGTATTAAATTTAGATTTAATGTTTACATTTAAAACTGATTCTCAGATATAATTTGGGGAAAGGTTTTATTTGACAGCACAAATCTAATTATTTGCTTTTAATATGTCTTCTAATTAATTTGATAAGATTTCGAATGCGTCATATTCTCAGCCCATTATTTAATAAAAATGAAATTTATTTTAATTATAATGAAGCTAACGAAGTAAAATAAGCATAAAAACGTTTACTTAACCATTATGACAACATTTCGATGTAAAATCACCAAGCTCCCTGACTTATAATTTGACATAATTATTTTCCAAAGTGAAGTAATTGAAGACTGATGTGCTCTTTACTTTTATAATTTCTGTAATTTCATTACAAAAAGTGGGTATATCTTTTTTGTGAGGTCACATGTCGTTAAGTTTGTCACGGTGAGGTGGGTAGCAGGTTGTGCATGCACGCGGAGGCGTCAACGGCACTCAATTATAGTGGTTTGTTCGCTAACCTTTATCAAAGCTTAGTTTCGCCAGGTTGTTATAATTATTAGTTTTATTCCTCGTAGAGAAAGCACCGAGTCCGCAGATAATAAAAACTGATCTGTTCACATATTAAAACATTGTAAACGTCGTTAATGAGTTTAATTGCTGTTTGGGTCTTTAAGTCAAATTCCTGAACTTTTTGCGGTCTTAAAGCCCTACAACCTACTTACTGTCGGTCTTTTTGACAAAGCATATTAATTTTGCGTCTGAAATATAACAATTACAACAAAAACAATAAGAGTCTAATAAAGTCTAATAAAAGAAAAACAATAAGTGTCTATTTTATAAATTTTATTCAATTTCGTAAATGTCGAATCATACAACCCTTGAATTGGTAGAAAAGACAGGGACATTGGTCTAAAAATACTGCTTATCAGAATAATAAATATAATGATACGGAAATAATGAGTTTGATTAATAAAATTTTATGAATTAAACTCCTTATTTCCTTAACTGTAGTAATTATTATTTTTTTATAAAAATTAATGCATTGTATCGAATTTTTTGTTAAATGTCTTTTGGTCATTTAAATCTGGCCTGTGCGTAGTAGTTAGTATAGTAAGTTTATTCATTTCTATTTAGTTATGGTTTCAATTTAGAAGAGTGTTAGCATAACTTCGGTAAATATACATCTTATGGCTATCTTTGTGGTACTCATTAATAGAAGTTACCAATAAGCTATTACAGAAACTGTCTAAATTGTCCTATCAAACATTATGGTAGTCAGTATGTGACTGCGTGGTATTTTTTCTCCTCAAATAAATACATCACATAATCAATAAGCGTGGTAACATTTAAAGTCAAACTCATTAAACTAATGCTCGGGGCACCAGATAATGCCCGATGATATTTTATTTACGTACATGATGCAATTTTGATGTTTTTTCGCACATACTGATTGTTCTACTAATTAGACAGTTAATGGACATTCAAACAGACCGCAAGCTATCAACGGTCACCATGCCAGAAACTAGACAAGTGTCGCATACTTGTACGTATGAATTTAATGATGGCGGCGTCGTTTTGTGTGCGCGTGGCGGCAAAATGGCGGCTGACTTGAAAGGCGCCGCCGCTGCGCGTGAGAGCTATCGGCAGGGAAATGTCACCACGGTCGATCAATTAACGGTTATTTGGTATTTAATCCGATATCGATATGGAATAGCATCGCAACTCAACGAGTAGTTATGATGGGTAGTTAGTTATTAGCTTATTTGAAGGTGTTGATAATTCGAGAGGCACAATAAAACGGTTTTTGTGTATAGGTATATATATAATACGATATTAGATGAACAAAATAGGGTGATGACGACTTGGGATATTTTTTCTCATTATTATGTTTTTAGTTCTGTAACTCTAGAAAAGTTAAAAGCTTGATTCCAATATTAGGAATTATTATTATATATACACATCAAAAAGTCTAAGCAACATATACAAATTTGCTTAAACTTTGTATTTTACAATGTATTTTCACATTAAATCGTTAGTATTTTATTATTCATATTAATCTTTAGTGTGTTTTCAAAGTACAGAATCAAATGTTTTTTTATAATTTTTATTTTATTGACATAAATTAACAATATTGCGAGTACTGTATCATACGAAGTGCAAGCTAAGATGCCTAAGAACTAAACTTTTTATAAACTTAATGAAATTGTTAATTTCTTTTACAATAAACAAAATTAATTTATTGTAAAAGAAAAGAATGGCCGCCTCTGTTGTTGAGAACTTGCTGATACTGTTCATGTTATCCTGCGGCCATTGCTCCCAATGAAATTTTAGTAAGTCCATCAGTTGTAGGGATGTTGCCACTCCGTCCAATTCCTCTAAAATACGTCTCTGGAGCATGTCCCATGCGTGCTCGATGAGGCTGAGGTCTGGCGATTGTGCAGGCCAAGGCAATACCCGGATGTTTTCCCTTGCCAAGTACTCCCTGCTGTGCAAAGCTTTATGCGAACGCGCATTATCATGCATCAACGTAAAATCGAAGCCAAGGTTTTGTGCAAATGGACGGACATAAGGCCTTAGAACATCCTCAACGTAATTTGCAGTATTCATGTTTCCATTAACAGGGCTCAGATTGTCTGTTCTTCATAATACCCGCCCATACCATAACTGTTGTACCGTTGTATTGATAAACTTCTTGATCGCACCTCAGCCTCTCAGTATTTCCAGGACGACGGTACACTCTTACCCTTCTACTATAAGGCCTAAACCCAAATCGAGACTCATCGCAAAATTAAATGTTATCCCGTTCTCTGCACCATTTATTTCGACGAACGCGACGTATAGGTGGGCACCTAATTGGTCATCGTCCGTGTAGGCCGTATTCATGCAGCAGATTTCACACGGTTTGGGTGCTAAAAACAACATCACTTGTGTTTTGTAGCCTTAAAGCTATCTCTCGGGCGGTTAACATCGGCTGACGTCTTGCGGTCAGTTGAATGTATCGGTCTTGCCGAATGGTTGCACTCCTTCCGCGATCTGGATGCTGCTCGGCAGGATGTCCCGTGTTAGTAACGCTGATAATAGACGGCAAATAAGGCTTCTGTTGACACCAAAATATCGTGATACCTCAGATTGATTGAATCCCACTTCCAACATCCCTACGGCTCTTAGTATTTCGTATGAGGTCAAATGACGTCGTTCCACACCATCTTACAATAAAAAAATTTCTCAAATTATCAACAAAAACTAATAATAATAAATGATTTCCAACACTCACGCCACACACAGAAAACGCATTAAAATTCGAAAACATGCACTCGCTTTAAATTTTGTGAAAAACCATGACATTCGAACCAGCCAGTATGTCATCTAGAACAAAAAAGTTTACTTTAGTACTACCTACTTGGTAAGAAAAGATATAATAATTGATTCATACATTTGAAATAATGTGTGTCGCTTAGACTTTTTTCATGTGTGTATATATACGATTATTTCAAAATTAATTTTATTTATATAGTGGATAAAATAGAGAATTGCTTTCGTTCCTGCCTTGGAACGTTTTCAGAAATGTAGTTGGTTGTCGTGGAAACTAGGCTCAAGCCTATTAAGGATGGTTCTTAATAGGCTTTACAACTTTTTAAGTTACAGTAGTTCAATATCATGATGGTTGACCCGTCCATTTGTCATTATGTAAGTACTTAAGTGGCTTGAAAACTTTGTAATTCTATAATTAATTATCTGTCTTTTATGTCCATCAAACTTGTATTGCCAACTTCAATAATATCTACTTACCTTTTAAAAGGGATTTAGCTGTTAAACCATAATTTAGATGTTTAAACTAAGATAATGACCAAATATATGCATAAATAATTGAATACGTAAATTAAAAGCTTTCAAATAATATAAATACATCATTTATCTGATAGTAAGCAAAGAAAAACAAAATGTGTACGTAAAACTGTATATAAACCATGTAATAGATGCTGTATATAAATCAAGTCGATGTCAATTAGTACCAAACGATCGCATTCCAAAATATCAAATCTGATGAGGAAAAAATACCTCCGGAGTTTTGTGTGGGCATCGTGTTAAATGCGATCTCGTATTGTGGCACAGTTGTATTGAACATAATTACTTTAAAAGTAATATATAACAAAACTAATTCGTTATTGATGGCGTCTGTGTAAGTCGAAGCATGCGCCAGCGTCAAACTGTTCGGAGATTTGCGCTTTTAAAGCGTACGATCCGATTTTTCCATTTTAATTTATCTGTATGATATCAATAAATTGATGAACATATTAATTATTTATGCGTAGTGGTAATTTTTCATCTTATAGGTTATGAGACTTATAAGTAAAAATAAATGTTTTTTGCAACGTAGTATAAAGGTAATAAACCAGGATATAATTGCTTTTGATTATTAAATAATATTATTCAATAATCGAAAGCAATTATAGCAAATATATACAAAAGAAATGTATGATTGTCATAACAAGCAAAACAAAAGAAAAAAATCACATTTTTCTATTCACGTTTAAGGACTACCTCTACTACTACTAATGTTCATTCCCTAATTTGAGGGTTAGGGAATTACAAGGAGAACTGAATACAGTCAATATAGGTAACTTTGAGCATTTTTTACAGTATTTGAGACATTACATCCGATTTATATTTATAACACCTTTATTTTATTGAGTGAACAATGTCCTTTTGAATTGGTCTATTTTTATAACATGATGAATTTACGGAAAAAGCAATAGAACTACCCACAATTTTCCCCAAAACTCAAATTCAAAGTAACCATGAGTTTTGGGTAACTTTGAATATATTTTTTATAAGGTGTAAAAACCTAATTAAAATATTGGAATATTTTTAGAAATTAAAAAAAATTGGAATATTTTAAGATTTGGTGTGTTTTTATTAAGGAAAACCTAATCTTTAAAAATGATATCTACAATGACGTATAAATGTGATAGAACGCTTAGTCTTGCCATATAAATCATGGTAGACCAATTTGGTGGAAACATATTGTTATGAGAACTAAGCAGCATTATGCACGTTTTTAAAGTTACGCAACATAATATTTTTATGATACGGGTAACTTTGAACCATTTAATATTATCCAAATAACTTCGATTTTGAACGTTCTCAAACATTATCAGTTTCACACAATATTTAACATCAAAAACGGATTACGATTTTACAATGTTAATACATAAACTACATTTTACAGAAAAACACAAAAACATACCTGTTTCCGTAAGTTTTATATTTTTAATCACGATTTCAAGCTTCACTACGGAAAGCCGGGTATTTTACAAAATTATGACATTGAGAGTTTATTTTTTTTACTTCGTATTTGCTACAAAACATTTTGGCGATTCGTTTCACGCAGTTCGATATTGAAACATCAAAATGTTTCCATGTAAAAAAATTATGAATCTTTTTCACAACTTTGTTCAAAGTAAAACCTTAATTCAAAGTTACCCAACGTACTACATTTATTTATTTATTTAAATTATTGTCAAACCATTAATCATTATGTTTTTCCTCAACGCAATAAAATACACGAATTTAAAAGTACCACGCTATCTTCACATAACGCAATAAATGTACAGAAAGCACACCTTGGCAATATTCGGCAGCAATCGGAAGGTATGAAACCGATTGCAAACACATATGAGTGGTCATTCACAGTCCAGTTAGAGAAGCCGCTACATCGCCTGGACACCGGCTAACAGAGCGGCACGACTTAATGACTGTGACTGTACAGTATTACACTCCAAATGTTAACTCCGCGGAGGCCCAGTGTAAGGGCGACAATCGCTTGCAAGTTTTTAGGTTTTATGTAGGCACCTCACAAACAAGGGGACGACAACATTATACGAGATTCGAATGTGAATCAGAGCCTGCGCCACGTCCCCCGACTGTACTATGGTACGTGGAGAACCAGCGGTGTTGAGGTTTTATTTTAATGTAAACACGAAAACTCAGGAGATTCTGGTTCGTTTGCCTTTAATAAATATTTATAACCTTGATGGTAATTAATAGATAGGTACATATTTTATTAACATGTTTAACTTCCTCATAGTACGATCAGATGTAAGTACGATAGGGTACCTACGTATGATAGTGTAATCATGTTTTATTTACTCATGTAATGAAATGTTTTACTTTGAAAGTGGGTATGTTTAGTGAAACTATACAGAATTTGAAACAAAATTCTAGGCGTGAAGTCTAAACAATGACTTCTTATTACCATAACTAGAATAAAACAAGCTTTAATACCCAAAATTACTTTTAACTTAGAATTATTTACACAAATAAGAGTTCTGCTAGGCAGTCACAACAACAAAATATAATAATAAATAAATCCGAATTGTACAGGAAGAGTTTTCGAGCATCTTAACAAACAATGCTTCTTGACCTATTATCTGATTAAAGATCTATGTCTAACGCTGTATATTTTTGGGTGAGCGGTACAAAGGGAAACTCCGGTCTGAATTTACATTCCAAGGCTAACGTTTATGTTATAAGCTTGAGGCTTTCACTGTTTATTTCGTTTTATATTTAAAGGTGTATAATGCTAACGGACTACATGTATTTTATAACAACCATTACTTTACCACTGTTTGAGCATCGTTATTACTTAGTATTCATAGTTTATTAAGAGTCGATTAGTAATGATAATTTTCCGAAATAGCTTAAAACGAATATTTTTAACGTTTAATTTAATTTTTCTTTCATGTTTACTGAACCATAACAAGCTGAGGACATATGGTTCGCGTGCTTGTTCAAGAATCTTATGGACTTATTACTTAAATCGAAGTTTTCAAAGTCTACTCCACCTTTGCGTATTATATGTAGGTAGGTACATACCTATAATACAGAACGGAACTTTATACAAATAACCTGATTTAAATCTCAGCACACCGCTTCAGTCCACAAATTGCGCCGTAAGCGGTAATTGTACAAGGTGTTATTATGTAAATGATGAGAGATCGGTTTCGACTGAGTCAATACGTCGGCCTGTAATTGGCGACACGTTTGTACTTTATGTACCGACGACTAACTCTGCTTTAGAACGAAGTGCATTATTATATCACCTGGAATACCCATAACATGTATGTGCGCGCTTTGGTTTGACTTGCCATGATTGGTATCGATACTTTTTTGTTGAAGGTGTTATTATTTTTTTATACATAAAAACTACAATAGTCAATTTTGTATAAAAATCCTTGCTATGTGAATTTTAAGCGTTTGACAAATATACCTACGTAACTTTAATCGTTAATAATCTACCAAAGGTCATATCATTATAATTATACATGAGGCAGAAAATCGAGATGGTGTATACAAACTACGAAGCCGCAGCCAACACAATTCGGTTGGGAATGCCCGTAGTTCATACCGTTTAATTGAGTAGTATTACTAGAGGATGATGTCAAATCACGACTCTTCTTTCAAGTTGTAATCAAAGCGGTGAGCAGTGACACTTACGCTAAATTAAGCTTGAATCAGCAATAATTTGCTGGCTATGTGTCTTTATTATACATCAGAGCGTTCTTTTGTTTTATCAGACAACGTACTGCCTGTGTAAAATCATAGCCGGGATCGTGGCCAGCATCCGGATCTTAATAATTGGTGTGAAATCATCAATACTGTGAGGGAATAAACCATTTATCATTATTAGTGCCGTAGGTAATTACTTTCAGAATAAAATATTTAATTTTCATTTGTTTGTCAGTTAACTCGTTGGAAATAAAATTATTCTATCAAATGATCTTAAAGAAATCGTTTGTGGAGTAACCAGAAAGAAAATCTTATTTTTTATGAAACGAAAAAGGTTTTTGAACTTTTTAATGAAACGAGAAATATATTGGTCCTGCAGAGACTATGAATTAAATATCATATTTATTTATTCTATGAAAAAAATTTTAAGGCCTTCCCTAAGCTTAATGAGTAATTTATCTTTTTCAAATGCTATATCCATAATAAGACATCGCGGACCCAATGACACCACCAAATTGTCGTGACCCAAGTGTCAAGGTACTTTAGAAAAACATCAAGTAATAATGATGACTCTTATTCATTTCATACACAGATAAGTATGATATTTGTTGATTTGTTTTATAAAATTAAAACCAAAACACGAACTGTTGTGTTGTCGAAACAAAGTGACCTTCATTTATTCTAATAGGTACTATGTACCACAATAATATATAGTGCTTTAATATGTACAAGCTTTTCTGGAAGGTTTTATGCCCTAAGTAAGGTATTGAGTAAAAATTTGAGGACCTAATCTCAATTTAAGGCAGAAAACTTAATATGGAAAAAAATACTAAAATAAGCCTGTGCTTCAAAGCATTAAGACATGATTACCTACTAGTCACCAGGGAGGGGTTTAACACGCGCTATATAGTCAAAAGCTTCCTGGAATATTTCAGTAATCGAATCGAAGGTTGGATTGTTTGCTAATTAATGTTATTTACAATATTGATACAATTATAACACAACTGTGAAATACTTAAAAAGCTAAATTTTATAACTAGGTCCAAATAATATATTTATTTACTCATTTACTCAAAATCTCCCAAGTTCATAAAACTGAAGGGAAGGAAAAGATACCGTTTAATATGAAATAAAGCCAAACTTATAATGGCTGCAGAACCAGACACACCAACGATAAATGGTTATCTCTAATAAGTCCACACAAAACAACTTGATACTTATCGATTCAATAACAGGCTCGATTTGGTTTTGTATCGAACGGGACACAATAACCCGCTAATTGACAAACCATGACTTGATAGAGTCAAGGTATCTTACTCCACTTGTCTCCTATAATAACAGAATTTATCTTGATGTAGCTGAGACGACACAGAAGCGGTTGTGTCAGCATTCTTTAAATTATTTTTGAGTTTTTGCATTATCGGTTGTGAATTAGTGAGCTAAAGTCTAAAGATTGAAACAAAAAATGTACCTTTAATTTTTTCAAGCACTTTAAATAATAATTCCACTATTATGGACATAATAATATTCTAACTGGTTTCCGCGTTTAGCCACCATGTATAGAGGAGGGACTTCCGCCACTGATTGCATTCGGCCTCAGCAGCTATTCAGATGTCACGACCAATCCACCAGCTCACGATCTCGCAAAGGTCACGGCTGGCCACACAATAACGCAGAATACTCCAAGTGGTGGCTGTCCACATGTCACGGATATTCAAAGCACCGTTCCAAAGAAATAAATAACACGTCACGAAGATTCTCATTACCTATCATGAACGTTTGCGTTGCTATTAGTTTATACTGCGGTCACTTATTTGAAATGACGAAACCCTCAAGTCAACTGACACATCTTTTGTGATAACTCCAGCCAGATAGCGTTCGATCATCAATCATGTTTTTTTGTCACCTATGTGTGCTAACATGTCGAAAATTATGTTATTTGTGCGTGGCGTCGCAGGGAGCTTCTTAGTCTGTGGGACGCTAGTCATCGCAGAGACGTAATTAGTTTTAAAATTGGATATCGAACAAAAAACTATCAAAGTCCCCGCGCACGACCGTTATTATATTCTAAGGAACTTTTATTTGGAATATTTTGTGATTGGATTTGACAAATTACTTTGGACAGACACCCAATTTACTTGGTCATTAGTCATTGCTCTGTTTTTTTGACTGCTCTGTCAAAAGATGGCATAGTGAACGCATTCAAAAACAGTTTTATCTTGATTGCGTACAAATAAAACGAGTTCCATTCTTTGCTGATCGTTTCAAATTTAAGTTAGGCAATTATTATAAATAGTTACAGAATAATGTACAGAAAAGATAGATTATACCGGTCAAGCTATAACCATTTCTAAAGAATACTCAACTGTGTGCTGTTGCTTTAGGTTCCTTACACTAATGTTCTACTGCATTACTCCAGACACGTCTGCAAAAAAAAACATATATCTTGGTTAACGTAACTTGTATAGCATATAATAACAAAAAGGTATACAAATATTAATTTATTTAACAGTTTTTGTACACACATATGAAAACAATATATATTACCTTAAAGACTAAATATGTACAAAGGTACGGCTTATTTCTAAAAGAAATTTCTTCCAGCCGACCTGTGAGAGGGAGAGATTAGTTTATACCAAAGTAGTGTGTACCTAATTTAAACAAACACAAATTACTTACATATGCTCATCTACATAAATCAATAAAATATAATACAATACAATATATATACAATCTAAAAGTGTTGATTAGGAAACTTATAAGTACCAAAACAATAAATAAGTTACAAAATAAGTTAAAATTAGTTTAACTCTTTTTTAAAGATGAGTAGTGTTTCTGACTCGCGAATTTCATAAGGGAATGAATTCCACAATCTGACTGCATGAACGGTAAATGAATAGGAGAAAAAGTCGGTCTTATGTGGATGTATCTGAAGGAGAGTACGCTTATGTGCTCATGATGTCGTAGACTAATTATTTACGACATGAAAAATTCTTACATTTGAGATTAAACTGTTATCTTAAGTTATTGGTCTGCAGTGTCAAATAAGAATGGCATATCAAAATAGTTTTACCTTAAATTTCCAAAGACTCACGCCAAAACTCACAGAATTGAGCAGCTATCGACGCAGAATCGGGTAATTACTCGTCTTTCTTCCTATCTGCCAGCGCCTGCGCATTAACCGAGAAACAATTGAATGGTTGACGAAGCCTCCTCCACTGTTCTGTCAATCGAATCATGAAGGCGCCGGCAGGTCACATTTCAAGGGCTTCATTAACTGCTCTTTATTCTATACGTGAGACACATTCCCAATGAATTCTGCATTGATCGGTTTAACTGGAAGCTGGATTGAAATATAGTAGTCAGATAATAAGGTTGTTGAATATTTTAGACGATTGTGGAAGCCTTATTTTATAGATTATAGATATCAGCTAGAGTAATACGGCTCATTTTAATAAGCCGTAGCTGATAAATATAATTAAATCAAAATCTCATAATCGTCTCATAATTTTGATGACGATTATGAGACAATAAATTTTAATGTATACCTATAATTAAATGATTAAATAAAAAAAAACATTTATTCTTTCCTTGTCAACATATCAAAATTACGATATGTAACCAAGTTAAAATTGAAACTAATATATTGACTGATTTGACTGATAGTCATACAATTTCTTCATATTGCATATTCAAATTAAAAGAGAAAAAAATAACATTCTCACATTCATCTGCTTCGGCCGTCTATCAGCATATGAGGATGTTTCAAAGAAAGATTTTTGATGTAGATAGTTTATGGGAAATTGTTTCTTATAGCTGGGTGGCTAAAAGTGAGTTTATGTTTAATGAAAGGTAAATAATAAGAAGGTTGTAGATGTCGGGATGTCAAAGCGTCGCGAACGAGCGCGGGCGCAGGACAGTCTCGTGCTGAGAGCAATTTCATTCGACCTCGCGACTAGCGAGGGGAATGGTTATTAAATGTACTTATCGATAAGATTTACATCGATCTTATATGAAACAATATGGAAATAAGAGTTCTATTTATGCCTTATTATTTTATCAAAATTATACATCTCAGCACATATACAAATAAAACTAAAAAACATGGCATCATCAATCCTTAATAATTAGTTATACCTACACATATAAGCGTCTGAAAATATCTGTCTATGATTGTAGGATGACCATACCCAATTAAATAATTAGTAAAATTTTTGTTTAAGAAGAAACGATGGTACAAGTACATCGATATCGATAAAAGTCACCTGGTACCATTGACAACATCATTAGTGTCGCGGCGGGGCGCTGCGAGTCAGAGTTTCGAGACAATCTGTCAAATGAAGGGAATCACACAAACTACGTCCCTCACCGCGGCCCTATTAATCATTTTCTACCTTTTTTACACTTCCAAACTTACCAACCTTCGAATAATGGCTACTATTCTGAAGCCAATTTCATAACCGTCATCCAAAACTACCTTTCAAACTTTTAATCTTAACCCACACAAGATAAAGCCTGTTTTTAGTTGTATTTCACGATTTGATCAACACAGGGATAAGTGAAACGGTGAGACCTTTAAACAATACTTGTCATTGATTTGAAATGTCATGTTCGGGAGATAGAGATCTTGACGAAATTTTTGTTTGACAGGGTCAAAATATGTACAAGATCTTCAATTACATTTGACACAGTTTTGACCACATAACGTTCGTGTAAATTGTTGGTAAGATATCCAATTTGGATCTCGTAAGTTTTGATTTATTGAGTTTGAGGGTGGTAAGGAATTGATAAGCGATGATAAGATAGCACGAAATTGTAACCAACATTTTTAAACATGTTTATACGTAGTATTATTATTTTAACCAATAAACCAAGAATAAAACCATGACCCAACAAAACTTTGATATTCATAATAAGTTTAATATATATTGAGTATTAATATATACAATAAATTTATGAGCAGACAGTATAAAACTCCTGAGGTTAGGCATAGTGTTAAAACATTGGAAACGGCCTCCGCTAGGTTCGTCCGGCGACCGGTGGACGATGGACGGTAACCGGCGGCCGGCCAGCAACATCTATTTCATGAGATAACAATCTTGACAGTAATGTTATTGTGAAGAGGCTTTCATATTCGCCGTTTCATCATCTAAACATTATGTCATTCTTCGCTATATTAATTAATGTAGCTTTGTAGGTATAATAAATTTTGGATGTTTATTCAGGATTTAAGTTAAGAGAAAGTACCTACTATCTGTGTTATTAGGAAATAGTCTCATAAAACAGATTTGAGAAATAATACTTTGACAGCAATGTTTTTGAATATTATTGGGCTTAATTATCCATAAATAATATGAGATATATTTAAAAAAAATAAATATCATATGAAAAATCCATTAAATTGCACAAAAACTTTGACAATTCTTTTGTATGAATATCAGACTTAACTTACTTGACACATACCTTTTTGGGTGAGTTTGTTCACGCAATTTCCCTTTATCATCATTAAAGTTGGTTTACATAAATTATTTTGGCTTATACTAATAAGTAGGAACAATAAAACATTAAAAATAATTATATTTCTTAGTATCTCTAAAACAAAACATAAGTACGTTCCAACAAATTACCGAATTTTTTAATTGTACTTTATCAAACTGTAAGCAACGTAAAACAATGCCGCATATAAAACGAGTACAAATCCCTTTCTTATCTGTACTTTCTGTTAAATCTTAAAGTGTCGCAAGCACAAGGCCGTGTGAATCTATTTCATTCATTGAATAATATTCATTTTGCTCTTATTACGACGACGTATCGACCATTTGTAAAATAGTCCAAATTTAGGCAATTACCGGACAGTTTGGTAATCTTAATGCCATGGTTGCACCATTGACCGTCACAGCGCAATTATTTTTAACTATCTTAGTAAGAAATAAATGTAAGTATTTAATTAGCCATCAAAGAAGAATAATAAATGTTTAAGACAGGTATTGCTTGCATTGTTTATTTACTTCGAAAAGTATTCATTAGCTGCGTACGAGGTTTACTGTATAATATATACAATAATATAAAGATAATTACAGGATGGGTCGAATACGTATCGGAGTTTATAGTTATAAGGATAGTTTCCTGTAGACGTATTTCGTAAAGAATGACAAACATTGTAAAGTTGAACGTTACGCTAGGGTCTGCGGGAATCTCGTGCGGCTCAATCTGGGCTTTTCAATAAAAATATTTTTCAATATAGGCTCAAAAGACAATGTCTGGGCTCAATTTCGCGGCTTCGGCCCGACAAAAGGCCCATCTGTTTATTTGCTGCGCATAACATGCTTGCGGTCAGAAGAAATTGCCTCGGCATATAAGTAATTTTCTAACTCGGACTGATGCGATGACCGTTTCCTTAGAGCGTGTGGTATTGTCTAACTATACATAAATGCAATCATGGCGGTTTCATCTTGTATTAATATTATTTTAAAAGAATGTAAGGTCCTTATTAAATTTAGTTCTACACTCAATTTCATGCGTAAAAAAGATTTGTAGGTACACCAAAAATATAAAAACAAACGAACTTGCAGTAAACACAATTACCATACGTAAATAGAGAAGACAAAGCTCATGGTCACCACCACAACATTTTGACTCACGCTGCCCCGAGTTACGCGAACTTAGGATTTCGAAACTGAGTCGAGGAGAGCGTTGGCTGGCTCCCGCGTTATGCCCGTGGATGGGTGCCCTTTGCGGACGTTCATCGTTCGGATAGTTTATGAGGACGGATTTTTGCCAAGTTTTCAGAAGCAGATAAGAGTTATTTTGTATAGGCAAAAAATAAGAGCAGTTGTAAACTTATTTTGAAATAATTAACCTCGCCAAGTTTCTTGCCGCTTTTTCTTCTCGAAGGTCTTCATTCCAAAATGGTGGTTTTGGTGACGTCAACAATTTACTATTTACAAAGGTTACAATTGTCAACATAAAAAATTTGGTTCAAGAAATTTTCTACTGATGGCTTTCGTCCAAATTGTAGAGTGTTGTATTAACACTTAGTAACTTTACATTTGCACAAATAACTGTAGATTTATATTTCTATTTATATTCTGAACTTATAATTCTAAATGGTAGGACGTGATTTATGTCTATATTATTTTCATACTACCCACAGGATTCTAATAAAACTCTTATCGATATCATAGAAGTGAAGTGGTACCGCCGTTAGGTTGACAGTCACCGTCGCTATCAGGCGCTATCACAGGTGATACTGCCATCGAGTGGCTCGAATCAGGTGGTCTTTCCCATTCAAGTATTTATAAGGATTTTTTGTAATAAACATCGTTTACTTTAGGTTTTATCAAATTTTTCCAGCCTGGTAAACGGCAATATCGATAGCCCAATTATCAAAGCATATAATTGTTCGTCGGTTTATTATCTTCTCTCAGCCTTACATTAAGTGTTCTCTGCTCGATATCATCGACCCTCACTTACATCAGCATAAGGGCACACACACAACGTCTAATTAACTGGATAAGGGTCGTTCGTCACGTGCCACTCACCCTGGACATTGATTGCGGTCTTAAGACGGCATCGCCAAATGTTCAAAATAAGTAAATGAATATTATTGTCCATTAATTCCTTGTTTCCGAAATAATAGGAGTAAGAGAAGCAATTTACTGAAACACGAGGGTTTTATTCGTTACGCCATCAATAAAGAAGTACAGGATATTAAGATGAATTTACTAAAGTATTGTTATCTTTCATAATTTACTACCGTATGATTAAGCTACAAAACATCTCGTGTACACATGTTATTTGTCATGTATTTCAGGAACAAATTCATAAATTATCTTATCATTTAATGGACATTATTTTTGGAGTCACTACAGTCATACCACCTGCACTTGAGATTGTGACTGCGTTTAAATGAAACATCAATAGATTTTAATTTTACTACTTTAAATACGTGTTCTCAAATAAGTTTCAACCTTATCGACGTAGAGCGAGAGTTCATTAACGTGCGTTCAGTAGATATTACAGATGATCTTCAGTTTGCATCGATGATTTGTACCGATCGGAACCAAGCTCAAATTACAAGGAACATTGGGTTCAATTTTGTATATCGGAAACTGCAGATCTAAAAGGTAGCAGATACCACACAAATATGAGCCTCGTTTTGGTATTCATAAAGGTTATTATTCTCTGAACTAGAAAGGCTTTCTTGGCGCCACGCTTTGTCAAAGCGATACAATCTATTTCCGCTGCGGTTTCGGTATGAAAATATTTTTACTTATCTTAAGTGGTTGTATCTGCTTATTAATTAGCCTTAGTAGGAACATATCGAGCTGTCAAATTGAACACTTTGTCGGCATCAAGCATTCTTCGTAGGAGCTATTAATAAATGATGATTCTTTGAAACATTGACACATCTTAAATTTTGGCGAAATGTATTGTGCTTTGTCATAAAGCGGACCTTGAGCTGTATTTATGCAAAATAAACTTTTTCAATAATACAAACCATACCTGTAAAAGAAAAAATGGTTCATAGACTAGTATTGTTTTTCATGGTTTATTTATATACAGAATATCATGCAACAAGTTCCAAAACGGAGAAAATTATACATTACTTTTAAGTAGCAAAAGCTGAGTCTACTTAATTTAACTAAAGATCTAAAATCTTACTATGCATATTGCACGGATCCCTTTAGTTTACTTTTTCCCTTTAGATTGGTTTTATTCATACATAAAACCAAAACATCTGGTAAGGCTACACAAATTAAGCTTTACATGGTTCACTTTAAAAATTAAACGAAGTAGAAGCAATTGCACGATATCACCGAATCTAACGACGAGTCAGGTGACCGTTAAGACAATCAAGTGCTGCCACTTCCTGCATTACACGAGGAGATAATACATAGAAATTGTATATTAAAGTCTCTTCATAAATATGTATATGTCTCGGTCTGTGGTCACACAAAACGCTTGCACAATCTCCCGTGCGGATGGCCCCTGACAAAACAGAAAATACGTGGAGTAGCGCTGGTTCTTGGATGCGGGAAAAATACGCAATAAATTTTATTTTCAAAATATAAAATTTGATATTATTTTGAAATAATCAGGTAGTACATGAAAGAAGTTTTGTTAGATAATAAATACTTCAATTACTGTTAGTATATATTTCTGTGCTAAATGTAAGGTTTAAGGATGAGATAATATTAAAATGTTATGTTATAAATAAAAATAATTAATTAATTAATTGAATTGATTTAATACAATAAAACCCTCCAAAACTACTACTATACAACCTGCTCATTGCCTATGAGATAACGGTATGCATTTGTTAAACTCAGACGTTCAGCAAAGTTGCTCGTATCCGGTCTACGCCTTACTTTGTTCCCTGCCATATTGACGCGGCAAACGTCGACGGCCCATGGCGCGTAATAGAAAAACTGATACGTTTACCACACGAAAACGTTTTTATCAAATTTGAAAAAACCTTTGTTTCTCTGTACCGTCTGAAGAAATTTAGATACAAGCGTCAGTGTGTGCGTGTGACTGCCTTTATGATTGTATTATGTGATCAATAGCCCATGTACTCTATGAGTAGCTGAAAACGGTGCGGTAGAATTCTTTAAATTGTTTCCGTGTCTTTAAACGTAATGTTAACAGTACCACACTGGAATGTTAGTGAGATTCTGTTCCTACTCAACTATGCCTAGAACGCGTAAAATTATTTACTGATTAAATCGTTTGCTTTCTGAAATATTTTTAGTCTGTATAAACTTCCTAAAATTTAAAATACCTACTTGCAAAAATATTCATCCTTTATTTTCTAAAATACATTGATAGGTACAGTATAATATGCGCATAGACACGATATTTGTATATTAATTCAATAAACATGTGTAGTTCTCCAAATCCAGTATTTTACTACCTTGTTCCTAAATTTATAGAGGATAAAACGTTATAATCCCACACCAATTAATCAAGACTTATTCTTCTTTAGAGATATTGTGGCCACTATCTAACTGAACGCTAAACCAATTGACTCGATACAACTTATTACAAACATACAAATTATTTGCCTCACATTTCTACGTCTTGTACACGCATGACGTTTTGAAGTATCTTTCGTAACCACGAATAGGAAGGATGAGACCTACATTTGGCGTTACAAATCAATCGACACGTGTCTTTTCATACAGAATAAGGTTCAAATTACATAAAAATATACATTTTCGAGTACTTCTCGTGCGGAAGGAAACGTGAATAGGAAGTTACCTAACATGGCCGTCACGCCAAAGTTAAAATTCATAAATGCAATGTGTGTACTTGTAATCAATATATGCGTTCTAGTCACCCACTGCCACAGTAATTACTTTGATTTTGTAACACTTAATTACAGTCGTGGCAACTGGTGACAATTGGAAGATAGATTCAAAGTGAGTAGTTGTAGAGCATGTGCGGAGCATAGAGCATGGATGTGGTCACGAAATCAAACTTCTAAATACAGGAGGCCAAATGCAAGGCATTGAAATGTTTGCTTTCTTTAAAAAAATATGATAATATAACCATAGCTTCGTCGTGTACTAAAATAGACCTAATTTATTAAAAGGAAAACTATTTCATAGCAATTTCATAATAAACAACGTCAACGTTGTGTTTTTTAGAGCAACATGAAAACGAAATTCTCTTAAAGTTACCATTGAAAGTGAGCTACAATTTTTAATCAACTGGTTTACAAGTCCAAGGCAGATAAGTGTTGGTAATATAATTAACATGTTTTGATGTTTATAATTGATAACTCATCACTATATGATTGAATTTTATTGAATACTGATATTGATTTGAATGTGGCTATGCAGTTTGATATAAACAAATATGCAGTATTGAATAACTGGTTTGACAAGATCAAAGCTATGCTGCTTAAGCTACAATTATGTAATTTTTTTTTATTTGTGTACACGCAGATACTTTACATCGTAAAAGGTAACTTGGTGATTGTGCCGAGAATAAGAAACTCCAAAATATTACAAGTTTAGATAATTGTTTCGTCGTATCTCCCAGAATAATCAATTGATGGATTAGCACTTCATGAGTAATGGTTGTTTGTATTTCGCTGTGTAGTCATCCACAACACAAAATTTGCATCCTTGTGGTTGTTGGTGTCTGGGGATAAATTATTTTTATTTTTAAAAAAGTCTCTGGGATTGTATTTACTATGAAATAAACACTGATAAATTTTTATACGCTAAGTATCTACTTGCCGCTAAAAGGCGAGGATGTACACAAAAATTCAAATACCTACAAATCGGCAAGATCATCAAGCACCAACGCCACCCATAAATGATATAGTTACAAAATGTCTTTCTCAGCCAATTATGCATTTAATACTTAATAAAAAAGATCTCCCTTCAATGGATCGTAAAATTTTTATAGTTATATCACACTTTTTATTATATTCTACTTATATTACTTTGTCGGCGGACTCGAGTTTTAAAATTAACGAAATCCTTCACTAACAAGATAGGAATCAATATGTTAAGGGTATTTTAGATGTGTAGATCCGTTTTAGATTTTATTGCATAAAGTAAAATCATTTTTGGATATTTTTTTATTTTGGTATCAATAACATCTTAAAATATTTTAAATCAAAATTTTTATATCTATAAAATTACGATGAATATACCTATGTACTTTCAAAAAAACAAGTTCCAGCCGATTTTAGTAGGACATGTTTTCCACAGTACCTATACTTCGACCTAAATAGTTAAGCGCGCAGCCTGGCAGATGTATATGCTACATTACAGGGATCATAAACTTCAAGTATCCAATACTATAAATGTGTATCTTACTTTGTAGCTCCCCGTGCACCGTCCGTTTATCCGTCGGTTATTTTACTTTCTTTAAAATTTAAGAACTAGTACCAACGTTGCCGATGAAGATACGACTATTTCGTACCATTGTTGTTTTGGACTTTCGGTGTTTTTCGAAATGCGTTTTTCTTTAAAATCAGGTACACTAAACACAATTACAAACATTACAAATCTTTAGTGTACCTGAAACAATGACAGTAATTTTGATAGTAACTCTACACAAATGTTATCCAACGTTTTTTTCTTTTAGAACTGTTTAGAATATTTATAATCCCATGTTACATTATTAAAAAAAACAAAAACAGTAAAAAGCAGCTACCTAGCAATATTCATTAATTCAACTTCTTAAGCCGGAAAATGTAATGCTAATGTAATATTAATTAAATTCATGCTTTAAATAACAATTTAAGATTTTGCAATTCATATCAACGAAAGTAAAACGATGAGACACTTACGTAAGCTTACTAATTAGTAATATAATGAAAACAAAATTGTCCCAAAATTACGGTATGTCAAACAAACCTCTCACTTCCAAATTTTAAAGCAATTACATGAAATGTTATTCCTTATTCCTATGTTAGACCTTCACTATTCTGGTAATAACAGACAAAAATTGTTAAGTTTTCACGAATCATAATATTAAATAAAACACTTTTTAACTAGACTTTATCCTGTTTCGTTAGATTTTTACATTTTAACTCGAAGTTTTACAGACTACAGACCTTTACAGACACCGTGGTTATGAAACGTGGTGTTGAACGAAAATAGTACACGATAGTGCCAATTGGAAGAAAATACTTTTTGGAATCCGAGGACTTATCGCTAATACCCATGATTAATATCAGAAGAGTATTTTTTTTGTTTCTCTCCAAGGAGAGGGCAGAAGGATCTAAAAAACGCTCTTACGCATATCCCGCGCACGCGATCGAGGTTATGTGGACCCATCAGAGCTACCCACTAAAACTAAAAAACCCCCCGAATTACACTGCCAATATTTTGCCTCACAGCCTTCATCTGAAGTGACGGCCAATTGGAGAACAAGGCCGTGCAAGTGGGGCCCTGAAGGGGTCACCCGCTGGGAATTATATAGCACTGAAGGTGGTTAAAATTGCACAGAGAAATTAAATTCTTCGAATTAAGATTAGAATTAGAATTTAAATTTGCGGCCAGAAGGGCATTGAGATCGTTTGACAGCTGGGTGGCTTCGTACGCTTGCGCATTCCTAGGCCTAGCGACTTTGAACTTCGAATCAAGGACAGTGGTAGTATACGAGACTGAATCTTCTCGGATTGGGGTGGGTTTCGGAGCGTATGAAGAACGCTTCCGAGAGTGTTTTGAGGTGCTGTTGCACTGTAGGTAGTTCAAGATCTCTGTGCAGGCAATATTTATTTATTCAGTACATACTGCCTGCGTCTGTTTTTCCAGAAAACTGTAGTCCTTGTTCTTTTAAGCGTCGAGTGAATAGGTATCTCGTGGATAGACGTGTAACACCTTCGTCTTCATCGTCACTTTCCAGCAGGTGAGATAGAAGACAAACGTCTTATCCTTTTAAAAAAAAATACACAATCAACTGATAAATGGTACAAATACAATGTTTACAATGCTTACGATATTTACAGATGGCATTAATTCAGTAGTACGCTGCACTCCACACTTGGGCTCCCTGTGTTGTGAAAACCAGTGTCTTCCCATCAAGGTTCGTTTTCCTGTTTATAACATTGAGTGAGTAGCGTGTGTTTATGTGTGTGTTTATATGTGTGTTTTTATATGTGTGTATGTGTTTGGGTGTGAATGTGTGAGTGTGAGAGAGATTAAGATGGCTTGTGTGTTCTCGTGTGATGTACTGTGTTCCCTACCGTAAGTTATTAAGTTAATATTATAAATTGGCAAATAAGTGTGTCTGTCTGGTTTAAATATTCATTTTAAGTAGGTCCTCAGTCTCATAGTAATTTTTATGTTGCAATTATTCCTGAACAATTTTTCTACATTTTACTCGAGATTAATTTATGATGAATGATTTATTTTGTACACTCGTTTGTAAAGATAAGGTCCCATGTAACAGCTAGATCTCCTTGCATAACAAGTTTTAAAAGCGGGATAGTCCCATCTTAGTGATCTGTGTGAAATACGAGCCTGTTGTTTAGCATGTTTGTGAAAGTAGAGGACTGCTGCAGATATATATCGTTGGCGAACCGTGAGAAGCTGGCATTCGGAGTAGAGTTTATGGGTTGGGTATCTTCTCGGTCGGCGGTAAGATACTATTTTTCTAGCTTGAGTAGGTGTTTCCTATATATTCCGCCCCATACCATCAAGCTAAAGTTTATGACCGATTGGCACAAACAGAGCTAAACGGTTTTAATAAGCTCCAGGTCAGAAACGTTTCTTAGTTTTCTAAAAATATGTATAAGTTTTTAGTCTCCACTGTTGCCAAAATAAAAAATTTTCTGATTGCCAATGCCAACAGCTCCAGAAGGAAGGCAGTGCTAAGTACTTAGGAGTAATTCGTATTAGTGAATAGGTTTCTCGTAGATAGACGTGTAACACCGTCGTCTTCATTGTCACTTTCCATCAGGTGAGATAGAAGACAAACGTCTAATACTTCTACAATAAAAAAAATTATTGACCAAAACTTCTCGTGGTCAGGTCAAAACGACTTAAAAAACTTTTACATATTTTTACCCCTACCTATACTACCCCTGTCGTTTCAAATTCGAAGTTCAAAGTCGCTAGGCCTAGGAATGCGCAAGCGTACGAAGCCACCCAGCTGTCAAACGATCTCAATGCCCTTCTGGCCGCAAATTTAAATTCTAATTCTAATCTTAATTCGAAGAATTTAATTTCTCTGTGCAATTTTAACCACCTTCAGTGCTATATAATTCCCAGCGGGTGACCCCTTCAGGGCCCCACTTGCACGGCCTTGTTCTCCAATTGGCCGTCGCTTCAGATGAAGGGTGTGAGGCAAAAGAGTCAAATGTCAGAGTCATTCAGGAGGTATTTTAGTTTTAGTAGGTAGTGGCTCTGGTAGGCTCCGCGCGAGTCCCACATAACCTCGATAGCGCGCGCGAGGTATGCGTAAGAGTCTTTTTTAGATCCTTCTGCCCTCTCCTTGGAGCGAAACAAAAAACGATACTTTTCGGACATTAAACATGGGTATATGGGTAAACACTTAGAAGTAAATTTAAGGAAATAAATATCCTTACTTTCAATTCACAATATATGTTAGAAAATTTAATGTATAAAAATAACATAATCTTGTTCAAAAGAAAAAAAGATCTGCACAATGTTGACACAAGAGGAAAAAATATGCTGGCAGGTCATAATAGTAGGCTTCATAAAGTCACTCACTCATTCATGGGTCAATGTATACGCTTTTATAATAAGGTTCCTGAGGATATCCAAGGTCTTCCTATTGACAAATTCAAAGAGACTATAAAGCAGAAGTTGTGTGCTAAAACATATTATAAACTATCCGATTATTTGGATGATGCATATAATCTTTTTGTATAATCCCTTGGGTACAATCCACTCATTAACAGGATTTTACTAGTATTTGTAACAAAGCATGTGTAATGTGTCTGTTTGCTCGTTGAGTTCATCGTCCCGATGAATATCTAAAGCGTCATTGTCACAAAAGTACGTCTTCTTATGGTAGCGTCGGGTGACAGGTCGCTCAATTCCCTCTAATATGGTTGAGGAGGGCTGAGGATGGCTGGATCCCGCGTTAACTCTTGATCAGGTGCCGTTTGAGGGTGTTCGTCGTTTGGATACTTGGGGGGAGGGAGCCTTGCCGAGCTAACAAATGCAGATAAGCGTCACTTTGTATAGATATGAAGAGACTCTGTAAATTTATTGTGAAAAAGATATAACCGTGAAGTTTCTTGCCAGTTCTTCTTCACGAATGTTTTTTTGAACAGGTGGTAGAGTCAGGTTTTATTTGACATCAATAAGAACAAGTAATTGTCAATGTTGAGAAAAAATGAATATTTCAATACAAGCTATAAGTTTTCGGATTCAAAAAAGTATTTTCTTCCAATTGGCACTATCGTGTACTATTTTCGTTCAACACCACGTTTCATAACCACGGTATCTGTAAAGGTCTGTAGTCTGTAAAACTTCGAGTTAAAATTTAAAAATCTAATGAAACGGGATAAATTCCGGTTAAAAAGTGTTTTATTTAATATTATGATTCATGAAAACTTAACAATTGTTGTCTGTTATTACCAGAATAGTGAAGGTCCATAACATTTCATGTAATTGCTTTAAAATTTGGAAGTGAGAGGTTTGTTTGACATACCGTAATTTTGGAACAATTTTGTTTCATTATATTACTAATTAGTAAGCTTACGTAAGTGTCTAAAAATATGTATAAATATGGATTGCGAAACCTTAAATTGTTATTTAAAGCATGAATTTAATTAATCTTACATTAGCATTACATTTTCCGGCTTCAGAAGTTGAATTAATGAATATTGCTAGGTAGCTGCTTTTTACTGTTTTTGTTTTTTTTTAATAATGTAACATGGGATTATAAATATTCTAAACAGTTCTAAAAGAAAAAAACGTTAGATAACATTTGTGTAGAGTTACTATCAAAATTACTGTCATTGTTTCAGGTACACTAAAGATTTGTAATGTTTGTAATTGTGTTTAGTGTACCTGATTTTAAAGAAAAACGCATTTCGAAAAACACCGAAAGTCCAAAACAACAATGGTACGAAATAGTCGTATCTTCATCGGCAACGTTGGTACTAGTTCTTAAATTTTAAAGAAAGTAAAATAAACGACGGATAAACGGACGGTGCACGGGGAGCTACAAAGTAAGATACACATTTATAGTATTGGATACTTGAAGTTTATGATCCCTGTAATGTGGCATATACATCTGCCAGGCTGCGCGCTTAACTATTAAGGTCGAAGTATAGGTACTGTGGAAAACATGTCAAAGACACAAATATGATAAAGATAAATATGAAAATAGAAGAGTAAATAAATAAAATAGTAGAAAGGAAATAATATATAAAATAGAAGGACTGGATCAGTAAAAATTAGTTGTCACCATTGGGTATCCTTTGCACTGAAACCAGAATACTATAATAGTCGCTGGGCACACACAGCATTCAGCACAAGCACAACACAGCACTTTGAAAACTAAGAGACTTAGTCGCAAAGAAAAATCACTTAGAGAGCGTTCGGAGGGAGTAAAAACCCAGAAAAACCGTATCACGGAACCAACACGCTAATCTGTGACGTCAGTAAACTGAGCGCCACTGAGTAACGGGAAGGGACAGATCAATCGGAGTGGTCTTCGAACGTCCGTACCGGGCGGCGGTCGCAGCGAGAATGTCCGAAAAGTCATTTATTTATGTTTGGAAAACTTACAGCTAACAAAATAATATAAATACAAGAATTAGGCTGTGAAGGCCAATTATTCGTTTTCACTTTTAAATTTTAAAACAAGAAACACATGAATTTAAAAAATAACACTCTAAACAATGATAAAAAAAAATTAATTTAAGAAAAGGAAAAAACAAAAACACTTCACACATTCGTAAGAAAGAAAGAAATTAATAACATCTATATAGGAAAATAAGAAATACTGAGATCGTTATCAAGTTTTGTACAATGTATTTCTAAAGTATTTGCTTGCAATCTAATTATTTACCGATAAAAAAAATCCTTTGAAAGTGCCTCTCTAACACTTGAGACACTACTGCAAAAGACATCCACATCGCTCATCGACTCGACCGTCTTGTTAACAAATTTACAGGATCTTATCAAAAATGAATTCTGTCTATAGTTGGTACTTGCGGGGTCAATATTTAATAATTTTGGGTTTCGCAGTAGCTTAGTATGTCCACAGATACCAACCATAGCCAAGAGTTCGAGAACATCTATGCGATTATTTAGTATTTTTATAATGTTACAAATGTCAGCTCTCTGTCTACGCTGGCTCAACGGAAGTATATGATGCCGTCTGCATCTTGCCATATAATCGATGTCATATGTACGACCCTTATATTGAAGGAATCGAAGAAACTTCTTCTGAATTCTCTCGATTCTATTGATGTATTCATGATACAGAGGGTTCCACACAGACGACGCGTATTCCAGGTGAATACGAACGTACGGGCAGTAAAGAATTTTTATTAGTTTAATATTGTAGAACTCCGAAGGCAGCCTTAACACAAAGCCGAGTTCTTTAGATGATTTTTTAACAACATTGTCAATATGTTGGTCAAATAAAAGTTTATTGTCGAAGATTACTCCCAGGTCAACCATAGAGTCTACTCTACTAATTATTTCGTTATTTATATTATAGTCATACATTATACGTACGTTTATACATGTACGTTTTTTCCTCGTATAAGTGCAAACATGGCACTTCGATGTGTTGAGGTCAAGTTTATTATTTGCACAAAAGGTATAAAATTTATTCAGGTCAGATTGTAGATAAGTTGCATCATTCAAGTCATTAATAGTACATAAAATTTTCATGTCGTCAGCGTAGAGTAAAATCTTAGAGTAACTAAAGCATTCATTAATGTCGTTAATAAAAATTGTGAAAAGTACCGGCCCTAGCAAGGATCCCTGGGGCACCCCTGAAGGGACGTATTTGGTCTGAGATTTGTAACCGTTTAAGACTACTACCTGACTACGATTTTCAACATATGAGACAAACCAGCGATATAAGTTGCCTCTGAATCCGACCCGCCATAGCTTGCTGAGTAGGATACTGTGATCAATGCGGTCGAAACATTTAGAATAGTCGGTGTATACCACGTCCACCTGAAACGGCGCCGACATATGTTTCGTGAGATGTTCCATTACAACTAAAAGGTTTGTTTCAGTGGATCTGCCGCGTATGAATCCGTGTTGTTTGCTTATAAAGTCGTTTTTAAGTGTGGAATATGTTTGTACGTACACAAGTTTTTCTAATATTTTAGAAAATATACAAAGCTTTGAAAGGGGCGGTAGTTACAAATATCATTTCTAGAGCCTTTTTTATCAATGGGCGTAATAAACGCTGTTTTCCATAATGACGGTACGTAGCCAAGTGACAAAGACCGTGAGTATAATAGAGTTAGGGGGGTTACTAAGCTGATGGCGCATTTAACAGCAAAGATGGGAGGGATGTAGTCAGGACCCGCCGATTCTACTTATTTATGGACCTATGGGACTTTCTAATTTCACCGAACTTTGTAGCTCAGCGCTGACTGCGTTTAGCCGGATCTTAAACTACTCCTACGTACGATATGCCTAAAGGCACCTGAGAGGGCACGGACCTCGGCTTAGAACGTCGTATATTGAAATTACCACTGGTTCGCATGGGTCACGTACGCCAAAGAACCAGCAACACACTTTGTAGGAATGCGTACGACGCGTTAGCCTGGCCCACCGGTGGGTAAGGAGATTCGAATGCCCTATTTCTAACCGGAATACCTGCGTTCCTTGTTTTAATAGCGTCGTCGGGATCTGTTCAGACGTTACTAGGATCCCATGTTAGAGAAAGCTTCCAACCAATTAGCTTGATTTTTATTTTCAATAGCTTCTCTGATCATCCTGGGTCTGAGTGTTTTTTCTTTGATAGAAGTCAAATCTACAATAAATGTTGTGTTTTTGAACGGAATGTTCAAAGACTGCAGACTTTCTTGCTCTTCTGTTTTTTTGATTTCAGCTGTGTGTTCTTTAACGTGGGTTGACGAACTTGGTTAAGTTTGACCGATGTAGGAAATCCCACAGCCGCATTCACTTTTGTAAACACCTGGATCTTGTAAAGGTATGCTTCATTTAACTGGACAGAGTTTGACTTATTTTTGATAGAGGTGTATATATATATATATATATATATATATATATATATATATATATATATAACAATACAACAATATATAATATAACGCAAGCCTAAGAATTTTTATAATCTTTTAAGGTGCATCCTTTACATAAGGTAGTAAAGCAGTTTTACGTTCGACTGTATAAGGCTGTATCAGGTTTTGAAGTCTCTACGGCGGCGACGAGGCACGACGGTTGACATGCTTGAGTTCATCATCAATGTGCTGGGTGTCGCAGATTCCTTGTGTTTTCTGAAACAAAGAGGAGCCTACGGCAGATAATTAGCTCGGATGGTGATGGGATTTACCATTTAGTTATTTATCGGTGTGACTACGAATACCATTCAGATTCCGTTCAATAAGAACATTAAGGACAGCTAACTTATTATATATAGTTGTAGGTATCGCTCATCGTAAGAAACTATAACATATATTTTCGCTGTACATTTTGTAAGACGATTCTCCTCTCCCTCACGCACAACTTCGTTCGCTCCAAGGAAATGAGAAGCATTAACCCAAAGAAGTCCCAAAACAATGAAACTCCTCGTATTACAACGGTTGTGTTTCAAAACATTGTTACATGTATTACTAGAGTTGTGAAAAAGGTAAAAGACATAAAAGACGATTCGTCCGGTGGCTAAATTAGCATTAAAACGGTCACACAATAACATCGTGATTAGTGTCGTCGGCCACTGAATTCATTAGTTCAGCCCGCCTGATTTTATTTAATTAAAATGTACGTAGAAGGCCCGCCGCCACGAGACTCTTCAGGAGGGTTCACTCGGTTATTTTTAAACAGGGTTTCATTTTTACGTCTATGTATTGAAAATTCTCAAATAATGATTGAAGAGTGATTAACTCTTAACTGGATGGTTAATAGGTCCTTTTTTCTAAGCTAACGGGGCGTTTTTTTAGTTTATTAAATACGTAGCATTTTGTTCGATATCTTTTTAGTGAAAGCCATTAAAAAATTATTATTTTATATATGAAAGTAAATAATATAAGATGTGTACAACCACTCCTTATTTTCTGTAAGATCCCAGTCTCCAACAATTTGTTATATCATCAGCCATCACCTTTCTCATACAATTCCATCAAATGGACACCAGAGCATTTCAATTAACCGTCCGTTTAGGGTCTGGTAGACGCAAGCCTAAGGTTGTACAAATAAAAACATATGGCCAAGTAAATGTCTCGGTGGTCAGCAGCCCGGAACCTTGGGAACCAGGGTCGTTGTCACCACTGTCGCCTACATTTAAATCAAATTATATTATTTATTAAATAATTAATTCAAATTGTATCATTTAGCAATTCAAATTGCATAAATTACTTGTGTTTATTAAGTCTGACTTGTGCAAACGAAGCTTGAATTTTTTGTGTAAATATTTTTGAACTGATTAAGTGTTTCCATTAACTAGTAATTTGTTTAAAATAAAAATAAAAATTATGGAATAAATCTTGGATATTACTAAACTGCACCTTTTTTGTAATTTACAAGTGGACTGTTGTCAATTGAATATTTTTTTACCTAGCGCCTTTAGGACAGAGGATTGTTTAGCAAAAGTTTTTATTTACGATTTTTCTTCGCATCTTAAGGCGATTTCTTTACTTACTTACTTCGTTACAGCAAGTAGAAAAGATAAAGAATTCTGAAGACAATATTTTCACGTTACGAAATATATCGGCCTATTACTTATATTTTGCGGGGCTATGATAAATGCAGGCCAAGTATTATTTATTACACATCTGATCAGATACCGCCACTGTCCACTTTGGTACAGAGAACAGCATAAAACATTTGCCAAAAAAATAGATATTTTTGCTATTTTTTATTTAATTCCTTTTTGAAATAAAGATTTTAATATATTCTCATAAGAAAATTATTTGTCTATTCCAATTTACCAATTGTTTTCAATTTTCGTAATTATAGATTATATAGTTTATTATTAATTACTAATAGTAGTATTTTATAGTTAGTATTATTTCGTAATTATTAATTATAGATTTATTAATAAATCAAATAAACATATTAAAAAATTTAAAAAATTGTATAATAGTTGATTTTTAGTTCATTTTAATATCCAACTATTATTTAAATGAGAACAAGAGACAAAACATGACTCATTTCCAAAAACTCCCGATCCTCATGAATTTCTCTTGTATCGTATTCACTTTTCATGCTGACCATACCGTAGAAGGCTAAATTGGGATCGTAAATCAAAGACAGATATGATTCACGGAAGGGACTTAATTGATGTGGTCCTCGTGTTAATAACCTACTTTCTACTTCTCTATGAAAACTTCTGCGTAGAAAGATAAATAAAAGTGGACCACGATCTAAATTGTCGTGATAAATTAAATAAATAACACGGGTACTTATATAATCCCTAAATTATATAACATAGTTAAAATTTTAAAATACAACCTTACCCTATGAATTTTTCTATGTCTTGTTAATAAACTGAAATGTGTGTATGTGTGTATGCATGAAACGGCTACATTATGAAATTTACAATCATTTCATGAAATTATCAAATTAAAATTATCATGATGTAGCTTGGCCAGATTAATGATGAGATATAATTTGTCGACATGGCGTACTAACGCGTGGCTAGTTCATGGATTAGCCAAGTTTATTTGTAAGGGGTCGCTGAAAACTTTTTATTTAAGTGTCATTCTCGCACGTTAATGCTATAATTACCTTGTTTATCAAAAAATATGGCCTAATTATTATAGAAAATTCGTACTCTTTATTACCATAACTAGGTTGTAAAAAAAAATTCACGATGTGGTCAATCATTGATGCCCAAATCATGAAGTGGCCAAATATAGGTGGCCAAATAGTTTCACGAAATGAGCAATTCTATGATTTGACCACGACTTATATATAAATAAATAAATAAACAAAAAATATAGTTATCAAAAATAACAACATGCACACTCATTCGTTATGTGTTAGTTTTGAAGCTTATTTTTGAGATTAGGCGATAAGTTACTTAGACTTTTTTTAGAAGCTCTTTCAACTTATGATGCGCTCTTGTTAAGCACTGTTTATTTGGGTGGTAAAATAGATAAATCCGTCATGGGATTCCTAATTATTTTTTACATAATTGGCAGTCTTATTGGCAGTTACTTAAGTTCAAATCGATGCCACACCAACAATACTTTCCCTTAGCCAATGGCACTAATGAGATTGTCAATATTGCTTAGTGCAAGACACCCGCTTAATTCTCAATGACGCGTAGGTGGCGCTAATGTGCAGGCTGTGGGTTCCAATCCACGTTCTCATTCGATTGATTAATAGCCAATACGGAGGGAACGTAATTTCTTAAATACGTTCGTATTATTCTTACTATAAAAGCATTGGATTTAGTAAAAGTTTAGGAGTCTACGCCTTAACTTACATTGTTAAAATTTCATGAGAAACACCTTATTCCATGATCTCTTTCCAAATATTGGAATTGCTAAATTCTATTATAGGAATCAATATAGTGGAATTAAGGATATCCTACTTTATGAGCCAGAGTTATTCATTGCGTGTGGCCCATTATACCCTCAGTATTGCAACTCCGTATTGCAAGATATTCATTAACTATTAAGGCGTCAAAGGTCTACGCCGAATTCGAAACGTCTAATTATATAATAAACCTTTGGTATGATAGGGCGTTGCTTTCATACAAACAAGCTCATTTTCATTTACGTCCAGTACTTGTACCGTAGATCGCACTTTAATTGACTTAATTTTTAATTGATTCATGAATGTCATTTTAGTTATCATATTAGTCTTGCTAATCAAAAAATGTCATTTGTCACAACAAACAGCTAATAATTATACAATTTGAGATATATCTCTATCTTTTTTTTGTGTTTGTTAAGAAAAGCATAGGAATTAAAATGTAGCGCTGGCTCAGACAACGGCTTTTGTAAGGGAGCGGCGTGGAATGAAGTCACAATACATCTAATTTCATAGAACAGATTGATTGATAGCCAATATCGTTAAGAGGGTTATTCCATTCTCAAATTATTGATTGTTTTATTAAGTAAACAAATATTGCTATACATCGATAGATTTTGCATGTAGAGAATATGACGATTAAAATCGGCAATTCAGGTATGCAAAAACGTAAACAACATTGGGACGCAACCATGTCGCAAATTTCGACAGTAAAATGTTGATAGATGGATAAATTACGAAGTAACTGCTGTGATTAGAACTACAACTTGAATTAATTAATTTTTATTATTTGCTTTGTTCACTTGTAATGGATTTAGAGATGTAACAAAGTTAACTTGTTGTAGTTCGGAAATACCCTTTTTTTGTTAGTTGACGCACCGAAAGTAGACACTGTGACGGCAAGTATAACTTGATTTAGGTATATAATTTATAGGTATATTATACCAAAGTCACAGCAAACTTTGACTGTTATAAATATGTTTATGTTAATTTTTTACTGTTGACTCCATAAATGAGGTTAAATACGAGGACATTTGTCTAAATTTGCCGATAGGTAACGTAACTAGGCCCTAGTCTTTGAAAGTACATGTTAAAGGTTTAGCTACGAATATTTTAATATGTAAGTTTTAATTATAAAAAGTATAAATGGGAATTTAGAATTATTATAACAAGAGCTTGTGTTATGGATGCCCATACTGTGAACGGGGGTACCCATTATAAACATACATATATAAATATTAACACACAATATATATACACACACACACACACTATCCAGATAATGTAATGCCAAATTAACTTTTACTTAAGTTTTGTTATTCCGCTTTGTATTTCTGAGCATACCTTGAATTAATATAAATAAAACGAAAGTCGCTAACTTCCTGTAACAGGTATTTCTATACTTAAAAGGAATGTTATCAATACATGTTACTAACCTGGTTTGGTAAAGAAATAAAGAATTGTGTATTTGTATTATTTGTATACATTGTCAACGTAGAGTTCTTCACCAAATACTTTAGAAAAAACTGAGGAAATTTGACTTATTAAATAAAAATGTTCGAAAAATTAAGCTTGAAACTATTAAAACACGCCTTTCAGGATAATGATCGCTTCCAATAATTAATTGAAACGGAAAAAAATTACGATTTTCTGGCTACAATGGTACTTCAATTCGTTTGCTTATTGCAATAGATAAAAATTTCAGAAACAGCAAAGCAGAATTATAAATACTCGCTCCGACCAAAGCGACTGGTCATAATCATAGAGTAAGAAATTACAAAAAGCCGCAAAGTAATGGAAACACACGTTACGGCTCCCAAAGAAGTTCCTACACTCACTCAATTGGCTGTACGTAGCCACCGCAGAGCTATTCATTCTCTTGCTGCTAGTAGACCAGAGGTGGCATCGCATTATTTAGTTACATATCTATAACCTTTTAAGGATGAACGATATATCTACAATTAGGTAAATCTTTAATAATACCTTTGATGATGTGAAAAACTTATTATGCTTAGTAGATTTAAACATAATATAATGAGTAAAGGAAATCTTACACACAAATTGTAAATTTTTGTATTTAAGAAAATCAGGACCAGATTAAATTAGACCTTTCATTGTTGAACAAATCCCATCTCTACCTTATACTCAATTGACCGCCTCTGAGCTATGTAGGTTCGTACGCTCATAACTCGTAAACCACTTGGCGCATTAGCCATAACGAATAAAAGCACTAAAAGTAAGTCTCGGACGTCCCTAGAGGTCGTTTCGGCTGTCAATGTGGAAATTTAAGCGCGCCACACCCATGCACTCCAGAAGGGCTGACCTCTCCGCCCTCTGTCTCTATTGCTTCTTGGCCTTGTTTCCATTTATAGGTGATTTAAACTTTAAATCGAATTACAGTTTTTTAGTTTGACATCGACTTTTTCATAGTCCTCAATATAGCAAAACATCACCGAATTTAATTATTAGTAATCCAATAATTAGTAAGTATTTAGTTCGTTGCGTTAATGTTATATTCCACATGAGTAACCTCAGTATGGCAGTAACTCGATGCAATGTGATCGACGCAATTAAACGTTAAAATCAGACATTTTGTCAATCACAAAATTTGGCTACGAAGCATAAGTGACCATATATTTTTGTAATCTCTGGGTATATTGGGTAATGTAATCAAATAGGCAAGCATACATGGTCAGTTCAAGCAAGCATCAATAAAATGGACAGTTTGTAATTATTTCTCATAGCCCAATATTTTAGTCCTTTAACGATAATTTTATACAACGAGAAAGATCCAAATTGTTGTTAATTTGTGTACCTGTCTCTAAGACAATGGAAACCTGCCGACTGCTTCTCATCCAGCCAAGATCATAAAATACGAGTTCCCATTCATGTACTTTCGAAACAATTAACTTGTAATGATGATTTCTTAGAAAAATAAGCCAAAATATGCTCCTAGCGAATTAAAATGTTTCCTTTGTTTTTAACTATCGTCTTTTCATAATAATTTTTTCATTCACAATTAAAATTAATTTTATAGAAATTAATACTGCAGGCACTTTTTACAGGCATACAGTTTTGAGAAAAGAATATATAATTTGCTTAAGCTCATATATTTGATATAACATCATTTCAAATAACTCTCTTCCAGCATGTATACAAACTCTCAATTGGTGTGAACCAATTTTTAAAGCACATTTTCCAGTCTACAACAGTTACTGTCTCAACGGCCTTCTTGAAGAAAGAGAGCCCGTCTTCTGCCGATAAAAACTGTATCCTCTTGAGCTTGTTTTGAGTCAAAGGGAACAAGAAAAAGTCACACGGTGCCAAATCAGCGCTGTAAGGCGGATGATCCAAAAGCTTTACCGATGTGGTGTTTCGAAGTCCCTCGTCTTGATCGCGCAGTGCGCGGGCGCGTTGTCATTGTAGAGCAATAGGCCTCGGAGCTCCGTGTACGGTCGCAACAGCAAAAACTTCTAGCAAGCATTTGGTAGTGTACCATTCATGCTTAAGGGAATTTATACTAAATACCCCGTTAAGGTGAAAAAACTGGGGATAAAAAAATTTTCAGCGCTTCTTGAACCTTTCACTTTCGTAAGGTTGGTTCGTTTTGAAATAGCCGTAGTGTTGTTGAGTGGCTCTTTGTTTCTGAATCTTATTGATAAATCTAAGATTCGTCACCTGCTATGATATCGTACACACGGCAAGAAAAACCTGCTTTGAAGTTATTTTATTTTCATTGGATAACAAACAGTGTACTAGTATATACAGTTTTACTTCAGAAGACATAGTTAACTTAACACCATTTACATGCTATCATATACATATAATTAATAAAGCGCTTGTTTTATGTCACAAATAATAGAGGAGAATCCCAAATCATAAAGAAAAAAACACACATTTATCAATATAAAAATAAAAAAGCAAGAACATTATAATTAAATTTTTTACATTATATTTAATACATTATGTTTAGCCGGGTGAAAGCATCACTTTCGTGGTCAGTTCTTTATACGAGAGCTCAATATCGAAGGAGAACGATAAAGAAGTACACAATATTAATTAAGCCAGTACAGTACAAACACAGTAAATTTTGATTCAGGAATCGCCCAAAAACGCTCCGAGAAAACAGAAAACAATTCATATTATTTGGAGTCAAACCATTTGGAGGATAGTACCCGTTTAAATGTTAATGGACTGGAATTGAATAAATCCAAATCCACAAAATTTGCGAGTGCATTTAGGTAATTACACGCTCTAACAAAAAAAGAAAATTTCCTATACTTAGTATTACTGAACTGTACGTGCAAAAATACTGGAAGTCTAACGAATTTTGTGGGTACATGAAGAAGATAGAAGACATGGCGAATCTACATTTGACTGTGCTATTTTAACTAAAAGAGAAACATCTGCTATCTCACGTCTTTCTGCAAGAGGCAAAATATGATGTCTCTTATATCTCGACTCATAAAGTTTATCACAGGTTTTGCTTTTAAACTGTACCTTAAGAACTTTCGCTGGATTGCTTCGAGTCTGCTGACGTATACGTCATATTGTGGATTCCAGATCTGAGAACAATACTCGAGAGTGCTACGCACCAAACTAAACCAAACTACTAGTGTTTTAACAATTTTGACACTTTTGAACTGCGAACACGTTCTTATTACGAATCCCATAGATTTATTGGCTTTCTTGGCAACATGGTCTATATGTTTTTCCACGCCGAGATCCATTATATCATTGACTCATTTAAGATTCTGGTCTTTCATATTGTCTATCATATTATCAATAATAATAATAAGAAACACTTTATAAAATACAAAAATAAAATATACAAAATGTAAAAAAAAATACACATCATACTTAATATATACATAATATATTTAAGAAATCAACATAACAATATAATTCAGGTGATCAATTCTACCAAATGGTGAATTAACTAATAATCACCTATTGACAAAAAGTAACCGACTTAATCGAAAGGTCGAATATTTTATAAAAACTTTGTGTACGAATATATGCATTCATTTTAGTACAACACAAGAGAGTTGTTATTATGGCGATTCATCGTTGTTTAACGACAAAGGCTTGATATATTTCATCACATTTAACTTAGTTAAAATATTTACCTACTGACGGACCACCAGGTGGCAAGAGCCTTTTGAATTTAGGTTCCTTAATAAAGTTGCGTACCAAAATGCATTTATGCGTGACCGCGTAGATCAGTGTAATATGGTTGGTTGGGTTTCGTGGCTCGGTGTTAACATGCATATTTGTCATCTGTCAATTTGTAAGTCTCTTTTTGGGTAAGGAATATAAATGGGTCTGTCTATGATGTAATATAAAGAGGTGTTCCTTATTCATCGTTAGCTTGGTTAAATATTCTTCTCAATTTTTCGTCATTATTTATAAAATATGATTGAAACGTAAGAAAACAATTTATATTATTTAACCATTTTGATGGTCACTTGTTAATATTTAAAAAATGACAAATTTAAATAGGTTGTTTTTATACAAATGTTGGACATTTAATTAAACATTACCAAAATAATTTATTTTTTCCAAAAATGGTATAAATGGGTATTTCCATATAATTCATTAAACCATGAATTTAAATACAAATTGGTGAATCGTTGATAAACTGAAATACGGTACCCAAAAAAAGAATAAGACAATGTGCAATCAAGAAAATTACTACAAAGGCGAATGGCACAAACGGGCCAGTTAGGCTCGATTTATTCAATAATTATAACCTACATGATGCTCTGAAGATTTATAGGGTTTTACAAAAAGTTAATTCTCTAATAGGCTGAGGTTAACTTGCAGCCGAATAAAAATTGTTGACCGCAGAATAATAGCTTTCACGTGCTATGAATTAAATATAATTATACCTATTGTGGTTTATTTAAAAAAGGACTTCAGGTTGTATTGTTAAATAAAATTCTTCACGAATTTGAGGTGTAAATGTATTAAAAACGTATCTTGTCTCAGTAAATGGGACCTTTAGCGACGTACAATGGGTGGTGAAAAAGCAATCAACTCAGTTGTTTCTTTTTAGGATCATGTAGGTATTATATCAAATTAATCATCTATCCACGGTACAATACATCTAATTAAATTCTTCTTAATCTAAATGTTTCCCGTGGCATACCTACGATTGTTAAGGCCGCCATCGAACCTATTACCACGGGTCCTGGACCCATAATCCCTATAATTAGGGAAATCCCACTATATGATTAATAGTTATTTTGAATGCAATCCTGTAACGTCAAATAGGATTTTGATCGTTTTTTATGCGAAAGCTAAAGGAGTTTGTATATTTGGTTCAAGAAAATACCATATTTTTAACACTAAACTTTTAACCTTTGTCTCGGCAGCACCGGCTTCCTGACTAGGTCAAATTTACGTTTTCTATTTTTATTTCTTACTTCTGTGTGCTGCTGTAACAATGAATTGATTTTTACTTTTTTACTTTTATGTATCACGAGACATTTCGTTTTAATACTTCGCCAAAAAGGTGATTTTTTTATGGTTGAATTAATTTTATTGCGTCAAATATGTTAGCAAAATAAATGGATGACAATTATTAACCAACGACTCAGAAAATACTACTACAATTTCATCAATGTATACCACGATATACCCTAGAGATTTCAAGCGCACAGGAATAGCCTCTTGGGTAGGCATGTACCGTCCTTGACTTCACCATCACGTTCCACCAGCTGAAATGGAAGACAAACGTTTGCCGATATATAAAATAAAATTTATTAAGTAGGAATCGTAAAGTTTAATATGTACACTAACCTTTAGAACAGACCACGTGTATCATAACAAACCAATATCGCGCTGTGGCTTGTCCCGCGGTGGCTGCCGGTCCAGCCCCCAAACTAATCCACTACTTATTAGGAACAACTTTTGTTACACTGAAAATATTAAAACCCCTGTAATTTTGTTAAAAAGCTACTAATTTATCTAGGATGGTATTGGCTTCAAAGGTTTACAGCAAGCTATTAGAGTTTGAGATAATTCGCTTGCCCGCTGAACTATTAAGGCTTGATGTTTTCTCATAATATGAATGACTTAACGTTCGTAGGTGATGCATTATAATTTTAGAGCTTAAATGTCTTTCTCTTATTATGTTACGTATAACTTGATACAATATTAGATTTATTTCCTATAACGTGATCAAATGATTGGTTTCTATTGTATTTGGTATTAGTTAAAAAGCATCTCGAACCATGTTATTACAGGTCCACGAGTTTGTATGTAATTTTATCAATATCTGTGAACGAAAGCTTATAATTACTATGTACCTAATATGTGCGAATAAAATACCAATTATTTTACTTGTTACTTGCTGTTTATACCCGCGATTTTGGCCTCAAACCTTTGCAGTTAGATTTTGTTTTTTAAACAAATACACTTGGTCCAATAAATTTTCAATGCTCCCAATCTCTGATAGATAACATTTATTTTCCCCGAATTATTCTTAAATACAACATTTTTGAAATAGATAACACATTTTTATGTTGTCAGAAAAAAATGTAAGGCTGATTTGATTTTTTGTGAAAAATAAGGGCATAATTACGGTCACAAAGCAGCGGTTAGCATAGCATGACAATTAGATTTTGACGGGTCCGTGATAAATGGTTCTCTGGGTTTTGACTTTGACAAAAAGCAGTAGAGCTGACCCAAATGAATTTATATAGAGACTTACGGACGATAATAATTAGTGAGCTTTACGTGGTTCAATACAATAGTTGTGTCTGAGTATTAAAATTAGTCAAGTTTATGCCTTTATTTGCAAATCTTGAATAAATGAAAAAAATCTTTATTTTGTTTAATCGTAAAAAAAATATCTTGAACTTTGCCACACTTAAAACTTGCATGTTTTATGAAACTTTATTTTTGGTATTGTAAACACAATAATATCAAATAAAATACACAGCAACTCCATGGCTTTCTTCTTCCTAGCAATTTAACAACAATGCGACCACACTTATGATTAAAACGAACGATTTTCTAACCTTATATTATCAAATTTCTTCCACTCGCCCTAGTATTATCACATAAGTCCAAATGTCTTGGAGTGCCGTTTAAGACAGCCAATTACAGTTGAGCCCTAATTCTTGCCAATAGTCGGTCGGTGTGATATGGTCAATGTTTCTATTAGTGGAGCTCAACTAATATTGGTACGTAAAAACTTGACCGATTAAGCGAAAATTGCGCAAGATTACACAGTAACCCGCAGATCAGTGAATTTATTGTAATCACGGGTCTCCTAACTTTTAAATGGAAGTATCAATTAACGAGACTGAGATTTAGATGCGCAATTTTATATATTTTTTTGTTTTTGAGATAGAAATTATTACTGACATTTTTCGTGGATAGGTATATAACCTTTCCTTAATTTACTTTAATAAAAGCTTTGACAACGCTCCTGTAATCTTTGGGAATAATACCTGGCCTGGTCGGTGATCTGAGAAATTATCAGTTAATTTAGGACTTTGATTACCCTATATTTTGTACAACATTCATAGATAGTTAAAAATGTATCGTAAGTAGGTACTTGGCTCAAAAAGATTGTCAATCTTATATTTAGATAAGACGAAGAGGACTTTTTTGTATATTCACGTTTAAAATGTCTACTGAGTGCATATAATTTCCCCATAAACCCGTTAAGTGTACAACACGTACGCGTACAACGAACACTTTTTCACATAAAGATAAATTTTAATCATCCATATCAATTAAATAAATATCGTCATGAACTACGAACACATATACATAATTACACTGACATATTCCAACTATAATAATAAACATGTACTCATATCTACGAAGCATTCACCGATGGGAAACGAAGCCTGAACTAATGCTTTAACGCTTATCTAATCGCTCGTATAGGAGGCTCACTACGGTCACCTACCATCCGTCCGTCGCTGTAGGAACTCTGTACACTATCATTACCAAGGTCATTGACACACAGAGTTAGTTATTAAATCTTTCTTTCTCATTCCCTTCCAATCCCACAGGAAGGTGTCAGCGGGTTTTTTCCAAGACATTTAATTATTATTGTCCAGTTATGAATAATTCAGGAGCCATATTGCGGAACCGTCACAGCTGCTTGCGACTAGCGGTTGGTCACAAGACGAATGTGCTAGGCCATGTCGCAGGTTTCTGTACTTTAAAACGAACATTAAATAAACTCAACTAATTAATTTTCATAGCATCTTGAGACTGAAGCGACAGAATATTTTTAGATTCTGTCTCATCTCCATGCATATACTTGTATAATTATAAGAGATTTTTTAAATATAGGTACTTTACTCTTTTAAATAAGATCTTATTTTACTTGAAGCGTTAATAAAATGAAGTATGTATTGAACAAAACTTTGATACAATTAGATGATCATGTGCGTGTTAATCAAATGATTAAATAAAACACTTTATTTATATGTAAACCTGCTGCACATTACGCTTTTAATCCTTGACCATGAACTTTTATGAATCGGGTTGGAAACTTTATCGAAAATCTTATTTTAACTACTCCAATGACATTAAAACTAATAATAATGGTATTATTATTATTGAGGCGTGAACTAAATATTCATTATTCCACTTTACGACAGGCAATTCTGATTAAGGGCCGCATCGCGTCGCGGTAGATTCACACCTATGAATGCCCCTTGGAAAAATCCCATTGCCTTAATTAATTCTTTATAATACTTATTAATTCTGCTGCCAAGCTTGTCATGGCCTAATTAATGTCAAGTTGAAATTAAAGAAACCATTATAATGTGTTATAAAAACAAATTATTTTTTCTTGTAGTTACATACAATCAGTAACAAAGTTTACTTTATAAATTGGAGTATAAAAGCAAATCGCCTAAATATTTTTTTGTGAACGACACAAATAAATTTTTATTATATATTTTGTTATACATGTTATTACTTTATTCCACACAAATCTATCAAAGCGCTTTTTACATTTTTATCAACTTCACGACAGCCTTAATAATTTCCATTGCAGGGATATCAGCCTAACCCAACTATGGGGTGGTTTGGCAATTTATACTCCACCACGCTGGCCTAGTGCGGGTTGGCAGACCTATCAACTTATACGAACAAAAACCGCACAATGACTTCAGTGTATAATTATAGGATCTGGTTTATCAAGCAAAGTTCTTTCTTCGAAAAGTCCATCTCGCACTTTTTGGCATGTCCTCGGGGCACGCTTCATGGTCAAACGTATTCTACTAATTTTGATTCGTATCAAGATGCTAGTACCATTTTGTAGCAGACATTTCGTCAACGCCCTCAAATACCTATTTTGGGTCGGTTAACACGAGTTGGTTTCATTTTCCGATATTACAAACTTCTATTCAATTACTGTTTTTTTACATTTCCCTTGTAGACATAATATTTAGATTTTATGAAAAGTAATAATAATAATAATTACAGCTACATAAAATGACCTGCAAGTAAGTAATAAATGTAGATGTATGTAAGTACTTTTAACTATTAAAAGCCCACTCTAAATTAGAATTAACATAAAACAGTTAAAATATAAACTAAGGAACATCATTCGTTATCTTAACAAAAATCGTCTCAAGGCATCTAATTTTCCAGTCCGTGTAAGTCCGCGTTCTCACACGGTCCAAGTCACCGGTCCCCTCGGCGGCCGGCGACCGGCGACCGGCACCGGGGACCGACGACCGACGAGCGCGAGATTTGCATAATAACACGGTAACTGACATTTCGGAGTTTTTACTAGCGCCCCGCGGTCGTGACAAATTCCATGCCTTTGTTGGAAATTGCACGGACATTCTGAGGATTTGAGTCATCCGTGTGATATAAATCGAATGGGAAATTATGAGTGACAGAAAATTTAGGACTTCAGATGATTTATGCTTTTGAAGAAGATTGAGGATAAAGTTTTAAAATAACTTGTTTCAACAATGTTTTGTCAAGATATTGCCTTTTGGAAAATAAGCAACAATGAAATGAAATAACAAAGCAACTTAGTTTCCGTTCATTAATAATTTTTAAATTTTTTAAGTAAGTATTTTCTACCAAATATTATGCTTCTAGGCGTACCTGCTCGCTATTAACGAATTATATTTAGCCTTGATATTTTAATTACTCATATGTTTTAATTATGTAATTGACTTTCAATTGCAAATAAATAATAAAACACAAAATGGTTTCGAAATAAAGTAGATGTTCTAATTGGCTGTATTTTCAATTAAAACGCGTTCCATGTGGCGCGTTCACGTCACGTAAAGAGACTCCGTTACACATATCATCGTAATCACCACATCACATTATCTTCTTCAGCTTTTGCAATGACGGACACAACCGTTGTAGCAACACGCATCTACCAAACCATGACGGCTGACACTTACAACTACCAAAACACGCCTGCACACGCCAGTGAGTCGCCGAAGCGCGAAAATGCGCTTACCGCGTATCACGATACTGCCATCAGCATACTGAGATACAGTTTTTGAAGCGCAAATACAAGATTGTCGGTAACCTTTATATACCGGTCACAGATTAATAATGTTAGGAACAATGTGAGTGCTGTAATTGAGAGTGCAACTACTGTGACTCAAGAGTGATTTTACTCTATGTACCGACTGTTCCATGTTATGATTTTGTCGCTTGGAGTAATAATTGGCGGAGGGATTGTCCAATAGAGTGCAATGTGTTTATTGCGCACTACACAATGAACGAGCTGGCTGCGTATATAAAGTTACAAATGTGGCATATTTTACGGATTGCGCGTAAGATAATGATTCAGTAGACTTGTTTTACCAATGTCTTCACAAAGAAGTACTTATCTACTGTATGTATGAACATTCATAGGCTGATTGAAATGTACCTAAATATTATACAAATGCGGTGGGTTATTAACAATAAACAAAAGGAAAATATATAACATTGATGAATGATCTCAAAAGTTTTGAACATTATTATTAAAACTACAACTGAGTATCAAATATTAAGTTTCGTTAATTAAGAAAGAAAACTCAAAAGATTTGAAATAATATAAATAAAAATTAAATGAAATCACTTCTCAAATCTTAACTGTTATTGAAAAATGTTTATAACAGGTTTCGATATTACTAAAAGTAATTTAAATTAATGGATTTGTCATCGCCATTAATTTTATAGGAATTAATATGCAAGCGGCGAACGTAAAGAGCATCTTTTTTTGGAAATTGACATTTGATGGAGTCTCTAGTTCTCGAGAACAGTGACGACCGGGTGATTGACAAATTGCGTGACGAATTCGAAATGGGTGTATTTCTATTGAGTGTATCAGTTGTGAGATTCTATGTTAGTCTGTGGCCAGGTAACTGCAGGCCGTCAGCGAGGCCTTATTGAATAGTACAGTTAACTGAGAATAGTTCTAGTATAGTTAAATATTGAATAGTTAAATGAGAATTCAAGCCCTTAAGTCATCTGAAAAGACATTACCAGTAATGTAATGTCAGTCGAATTTATTTATTCAAAGCATAATATGCTTATATTAGGTCATTACATATGAAATTGGCGTTTTGTAAGGGAGGACCATAAAGTAAATTTATTTTAAATATAATAAGTTTATTTAATCAAAGTATATACCATTGCTATCTATACACTTTTGCCATCTCATTGGCAGCCTCGTGCTAAGCAACCAGCCTCGGTTATTTAGCACGACGCTATTCCATCATGGTTTGCAGTTGCAGACAATAGATATCTGCCGTAATCGTCTGGCCAGATAAGTCCACCAAACGCTCACATGTAACTTTTTTTGAGTCAATTGTCCTTTGGGGCAGGATTTGGATGGTTCGCCAGGGTTCAACCATTGCGATGAGTTTTTCCAATTGTCGTACAGGATCCACTTATCATCACAGGTAATAATTCGGATTAAAATCCTTTTCTTTATTGTGCCGGTTGATTAATGTAACGCAGCAGTCGACGCCCGTTTGTCGGTTTGCTGCACTCATTTCATGAAGTACCTACCCACCTCGCAAGCTTTTTCACCTGCCCAATTTGCTTCAAGTGGATTAAAGCAGTTTTGTCACTAACACCGCAGCCTACAGCAACTCGGACGTGGTTTGCGATGGATCCACTCGATAATAGCCATGAATTCTTCATTATCAACTTTGATCTCCGGCCGTCCACTGGACTTATTCGGTAGGTTGAAATTTCCAGAACGAAAACGTTGAAACCAAAAACACACTGTGTTTAATTTTGCGACACTGCCGCCATATCCAGCATTAGTACTTCGAACAGTTTCTGCAGCACTGGTGCCACGCGATATTTCAATATTTTCATTTTGTAAACTAAGTGACACAAAGAAAAAACCAAGAGAGGAAAAATTAAATGAATTACGGATTTCGAAACAAAATGCGTGAGTAAATAGCTGTATAAATTGGCCAGTACGACAAAACGCCAATTTCATGTGTGAGGACCTGATAATAACTAACCTCTTAAATAATATGATTATCCAAACTTAATGAAGGATGACTAAATCATATTATATGTATACGAGGTAGAGGCGGGTGAGGGTCACTCAGTTCCCTGTAATGTGGTTGAGGAGGGCGATGGCTGACTCCCGCGTTTACCCCTTGAACGGGTGCTGTTTCTGGATGTCGGTCTATGGGAAGGGAGATTTGACGAGCTAACAGATGCAGATAAGAATTATTTTGTATACACAGCCATTGTATATTGATATTGAAAAAAAAGGTACGTGAAGTTCTTATTTATTTAGATTTTTTCCGTTCTGTTGGTAGAGTTGTGCTTTATATAACTTCAACAAGTAAAAGTATATTATTCAAATGAATATTTGAATTTGAAAATTCGAAAATGTTTGCTCGTCTGTAAAACAGACATAGGTGTACTTAGTTGTTTAGTCCTCACTCCTGTTTTTTTTTATTAATTGAATCAATCGCAGCTTTCTTGGCCCCACCACGACAGTTGTAAACGCTGCGATAACGGCTGTAAGTTCTCACGACAGATCGGACATCGATTAAAGAATCGTGTTCATTTTTAGTCAATCTATTTTATAGGTATATTCCGATTACCGCCTTTGATCGAACCATCTACTGTCAATGTGCAGTCAAAATCGAAAATTTTTGTAATGTCTTTAACACGTTCGTGTCGAAATTTTTAGTAATTAAAATAGACTTTTTATGTGATCTTTTGAATTGTTTTTTTTTTTTCATTTCTATGGGTATGTTCATGGAGTCTTGAAGCATTATTTTTAACATTCTTACCATCTTTGCGAGTTAATGTTTGTCTTTTGAATGTTGTGACTTTAAAACTTATTACTGGATGTTATTGACTTTTGGCGTTGATCATAATACTCTACTCATGAAACTGCACAATTACGGCATAAAAAACCGAGCGCTTGCCTTGGTTAAATCATATATTTCTAATAGAAAACAGAAAGTTGCAATAAATGGAGAAAAATCATCAGGATCGGCAGTGACAAAGGGCCCCAGGGCTTAGTTCTTGGTCCTTTCCTATTTTTAGTATATATCAATGATCTGCCATCGGTTGCTAAGAATCAATGCGAGGTCATATTGTTTGCTGACAGGTAAACACAAACATTGTAGTTAAGAGCCAGGAACTGATTCCTGTAAACTCAACTGTATTTCTGGGCATAACCTTAGACGCCAAACTTCATGTTGATGGTTAAGGGAAAAGGCTTGGCTCTGCCGCATATTATGTTATAAAAAAATGAGACAAATTTCAAATGAAATAACTGCTCGTTTAGTCTATTTCGGTTACTTCCACAGCCTCATAACATATGTCGTTCTATTGTAGGGTAGTGCTGCCGACATCGATACTATATTTATTCTGCAGAAAAGGGGCTGTTCGCGCAATCTATCAGCTCGATCCAAGGGTGTCACTTAGAATTAAATTTAAGGAAATAAATATTCTTACTTTCCATTCACAATATATTTTAGAAAATGTAATGTATGTAAAAAAGAACATAACCTTGTTCAAAAGAAAAAAGATCTGCACAATGTTAACACAAGAGGAGAAAATATGCTGGGTCAATGTATATGCTTTTATAAAAAGGTTCCTTAGCATATCCAAGGTCTTCCTATTGACAAATTTAAAGAAACTATAAAGCAGAAGTTGTGTGCTAAAGCATATTATAAACTATCCGATTATTTGGATGATAAAAGCCCTTGGGTACAATCCACTCAATAACATGATTTGACTAGTATTTGTAACAAAATATGCGTAATGTGTCTGTTTTGCTCGTTGAGTTCATCGTCCCGATGAATATCTAAAGCGTCATTGTCACTAAAGTACGTCGTCTTATGGTAGCGTCGGGTGACGGGTCGCTCACTTCCCTCTTATATGGTTGAGGAGGGCGATGGCTGGATCCCGCGTTAACTCGTGAACGGGTGCCGTCTGAGGGTGTTCGTCGTTTCAGATAACAATAACTTTGTATAGACATAGAGAGACTCGGTAAATTTATTTTGAAAAAAATATACCCGTGAAGTTTCTTGCAAGTTCTTCTTCACGAAGGTTTTTTTGAACTGGTAGAGTCATGTTTTATTTGACATCAATAAGAACAAGTAATTGTCAATGTTGTGAAATAAATATTTCATTTCATTTCGTTCACATGACTTGAATTACACGTAAAGCTTGAAAACAAGTAACTGTTATATCTTAAGCATATACTTAAATACATAAAGTACTATATTGTATTAAATAGCATACCAAAAGCTAGTTAAAAGTTTATAAAATATTAGTGGCTTATCCTAAGCAGTCGGATAAAAAGCTAAAGTTGACTTTAATAATACTAGAGCTTCGTAATATTTTTTCAAAAATTACCACCCTTGCCCATACCATAAGACAAAATTAATTTGCAACAATCGAATTAATTTTTCTCAATTCTTAATAACAAACAATAACACCTGCGCAGTCGCAACAAATACTCTAACAAAGCGGTATAATGACGACATTGAAGCCGTCCTTTAGACGCCGCTACCAATTTAAATTTATTTAATTTGCATCGGTAATTACTTACTAACAAAGCATATTATTATGTAGTTTTTCGTGACGTCTCTGACACCTGAGGTAAGCTTGTCAAAAGTTTTGATATTGACCCTCGGTAGACCTTTTAATAAGATTATAATAATATACGATTTATTGTATAGAACAGACGCACAACTAAATATGATTTGTCAATCCAATATTGATTCGATAACTCCGTGATAGATAATGTGAAGATTGATAGTGTTTTGACCATTCGGCCACTTAATTCTCTGTATGAAAGCTTAATTTTTTGCACTAAATGTAATGTCGGCTGGTTGCCTAATTTATTTACCAGAATCAAGCAGTATATCCGAATACCAGAGAATTGTACTGCAGCCTGGCAATATAAAATCTTTCTGGACTCGAGTTTTTAGCTTTCGCTTTTATAATATCGAATTTTCTAACACAGTAACACTACTATTAAAATAACAATCACCAACAAAGTGTCAATCAACATTGCATTTATAAATGTCGTTCTTCTAAACGAGAGGAAACATCTGGTGTCAGAGCTGATCAAGACATCTCTGGAACCTCCACAGGCCCCTTACGTGGCTGTCATCTTGTGACAACAACCGGTAGCCACGGCTTAACGTGCCCTCCGAAGCACGCTCAAGTTCTTAGGCCACTGGCGGTGACGCATACTAGGTTTGCCGCACCGAACGTTGCTTAACTTGACAATCGCCAAGCGGCAAACGTTCAGTTATGAGCTCGCTTCAAAATGTAGTAATCAGTGTGTCTAATTCTAATTTTGTCATATTTCTCCTTGGAGCGAACCACAACCGCAAACTATAAAACACACACGAAATAACAGTTATTTTTTATTTCAACTCCAGCAAGTCATTTAAATTTTGTAATGCTATTTTTTTCAATGTCAAAACTCGTTATTGTTGGTCCGATTGACATCAAATCTCTGATAATTGTAGGTAATTACCAATTGGTCCCAAGTAATAAGAATATAAAGTTAGAGTATAGTTAGAAAAATTCTAATAGGTAAGTTTTAATATGTCCGTGTACCGGCAGGTTCACTTCCTCGCTGGTATAATGGTAAACCAATTATACTTTGGATTTACTAGCTTGTTTACCAAATTATAATAAACTGGTTATTGGTGTATTTGTAATTTCAGTAACGTGTACTTGTAAGTATTTCGGCAAGACGCTATTTCTTTTATGTGTATTTTGAAATCAAAATAAATCTTCAATAAGTTATAGTTTATAGTTCTTATAATTTAAGACACTTTTTCAAAGGTATATTAATTTATTTTCTTTATTACTATACCGGGAAAATTAAAATGAACATTGATATTTCAGATACTAAACATATCTTTGGTAGTTCCCAAGTACTTATTGCATATTTTAACACCTGCAAATTTAACCACAAGAGCCTCAACTGCGGGAACGATGCACGCTGCCATGGTTTTAAAAATGATTTTTACCAATCGATGGTTCAAAGCGCATTAATGGAATGTAACTATCCGCCTTTTAGTCTATGGTTAATTGTTAGACCACCATGCAATAAATAATAAAGAACGCTGCGAACACTTTGTGCTACACTCAACCTTATTCTGTTGGCCCTCTTATTCAATTTATTCTGCATTAAATAATCTTTTCTATGATTAAAAGTTATGTTTGCATTATGCATTTATTAATTGTATAAAACTTCTAACATTTCTGTATGTAGGTTATATGATTTCGAAATCATCGTTTTCCGCATTTTCCAGGGGTGTTCTGTAGTACATGATATAAACTTTAACAGACACCAGCTCCTTGAACATTTTAGACTATACTTATAATATAATACTTTTCTGTTTATGTTATGAATGGTTATGGACATTACCGCTTTTGTTATAAAATAATATGAATTGTCAACTCCCAGGGCTGTCCAAAATAAAACATTAAATTAAATGACAGAATCGAGTTGTTTCATTTATTAAATCATATCAACTGTAATAAGTAGTGATCGGATAATCGGATGCATCAGGACCTAAAGTAATTATTTTTGGCTAATAAATTATGGAAGTGGCTTCTAAAAATATGTAAGTACTAACAAAAATAAATATATTATTAATTCTTATACAACTAACGCAGGGTTCTCCACGCGGGATTCACAGTAACTTTCTTCGTTTTCTGAATTATTAGAGTTAGTAATAGGTCGATCGATAATATTTCTGTAGAAACTCAAATCATTCTTATCTTTCCAATCAGATCCATAATGTTTCGATAGTAAAGTAGACACATCATTAATCTTCTGTGGCTTTACTGGCACACCTAATAACATTTCATGTGGTGAAATCATCATTATATTTTTTCCTCGACGACATATATTGCGAAAAGCTCCCAAGTCACTTTTATAAAATGCCTCACCTCGAACTACCGCACTGTTAGTGTCTGTGCGGCATCTCTTGATAATTATCCTTTTGGATTCCATAAATTTGAAATGCCATTGACCTGGAGGCTTCACAACTTGGTCCACAGCAGCTTTCCAATTGAGCACTTTGCAGTCACTATTACCCATAAGTATCACTGTACCATGATTGGCAATAATATCATGATATTCTTGGGGAAGAATTATTACGTCTTTTCTTTTTATTTCACGTTCTATGTGCCCAAAAACTCGATCCGAGGGTAAGTACGAATGTCCTGTTATTGGAAAATATACTTCAATCTTTTTTACACTTGGATTTTGTAGCAACCATTTACAACACATGCCAATAATAATCGTGTTTTTATTTTGGCCTCCGCAGCCGTCAGATATCAATCTTACTGTATGTATGTTAGTTAGATCTGTTGCATTAAGCCGGTGGTAGACTGCAGAGGCCACGGTATTTGAATCTTTCGAATATTCCTCCTCGCCCCATACATATGAGAAAACATTTTCTTTGGTTAATTTATCCTTTGAACTACCTTGTACAATGGTCAAATTATAGACATAAAATTGTCTGCTATAATAGGTAGACTGATCGGGCAGCTTAGGTAGTGGCTGATTTTTCTGGCAATCATAGGAGAATGTAAGAACCCCTTCTTTCTTAGATTTCAGAACATCGTAAAAAGCTTTTGCTCGTAGCGAGTGTACTCTTTTTAACGTCATCAGCTCATTCTTTTTAGCATTATCAGTTTGGACTCTTATTTTTTCTTGAAACTGTAGACATGTGGAGCAAATATCAGTTTTTGGTGATCCAAATCCTAGGTTGAACTCGGTATTAAATATCTTTCGAAAGAGCGCTTTTGTCGAAATTGGCTGAATTCCTCGTTCTTTGTACATCTTGTAGAGTTTATTTATATTTAAATCAGCTGGTAAATACAGGCGCACGGAAGATGAACCACGACAGTAATGAGGTTCTGAACAATTTAAAGACTGGATGAAATCTCTTACTCCCTTTCTTTTTTCAACAAATTTATGGCTTTTGTGGTCACCTCCGCGATTTTCCTTAGGACACTCTCCCGTTTCAAAATGTTTTCGTATCACAGTATGTACTCTGTGCTTTTTTATGTTTAAATAAGCTAGGAAAACTTTTTGGCACACGAGCATAGGTTTTTTATTTACTGGTATATAAAACTTTGTAGTGAACGTTTTCGGCGTGTGTGTATTCGTTCGAGATCTTTTACGTTTCGTTGGAATACTCTTGGTGTATTTTAGGATAAGGGTGTCCTGTGATTGTTTTGTCGGAATTTTGTAAAAGGCTGTATGGAATTTTAAAATATCACTCATGTTTAATGAATTGCAATGAAATCCTTTCTTATGCGTGCAAGTTATTCGGTCGGGTAGCATCGTTGATTCATATCTAAAAATAAAAGATTTATTATCGATAAACAAATTGTCATTTACATTTATTTAAAATGGAAAAGTACAAGAAAATTGGTCAAGCATGAATCGAACTTAAATATATTGATCACTGTACTAGATGATCAATTTTGTTGTTTACCTGAGAATTATTTCACAAAATTGATGCTAGAGCCTTAATGAGTGTTTAATAAAATTATTAAAAAATTAAGTGTATATTCAAAACTTTCATGTACCTAAAATACCGATTCGCACTTGACCATATTTTAATGTAGTTGTTCAACCCTAACACAATTAAACACTAACCTTTGTTTCTTAGCTCTGTTTTGCTTCCAGTTTTCTGGGTTTGCAGCTTTCTTCCTGGCTTTATTTTTAGGCACAACTCTAGGGTTACAGTCCATCTTCAAGAAAACACCTTTTTCTATTAGATATTAGCAATTTAAACACTTAATATTCACAAAAAATAGGAACACACACAGCGTAGTTTCTTGTCGAGTGGCCATTGAAACTGCTGACTTGTGATTGGTCGAAATGGACTTTGCCACCTTCGTTATGTCATTCGGGGACTTTTCCGTGTTTGTTAGGAATCGTCTTTTTTAAGTATAGATTTCTATGGGACGTTACCGGATTTGAAATAAACTAATAATGTGGTTATGTGACACTAGTGTTGCCGTTTAAAATAAAATAAAAATCTGTGTTTCGAAAAAAATGGGACTTTGCCGTCTTTGTTATTAGACCTCTGATATACTATATTATTACTATAATTATAATATTTTTGTAAGAATGTAAACGTAAGTGTTCAAAAATTGTTGAGGATAACATAAGATATATGTAACAGAATATATATTTCCCTCACTTCCTGAGGATCGGGCGTTGTAATTTTAAAAATCTTAATGTATTTTAAAATAATTTTGCATGCAACTTTATCTTAACACCGAAGAATAAACCAAATGAAAACTCAGAGTAAAATTCAGCCTTGAATTAAAGCAAATTTTACAGAGTGTCCGAGTGAAATGGCTTAGTCGACAACAACCCGACCCAAGGTGGAGCTTACGCCAGACTATCTCCTGGATCGCGCAGAACAATTGCCATTGTAGCCAGCAGCTCGGGGGCCTGGTTGTCACTGGGTGGTTTCAGGTTCGATTTCCAACGTTACTTATTGAGGTATTTGTAAAGGTTAAGGGTGAAAACAGTTTTTAAACAGGCGTTTAACGGTTTCCTTGCTTATGGAAATAGCTTCTGACCTGGATTGAAGAGTTTTAACTTTGTTGTGGGATACCAAATTACCACTTTTATTTGCTTACTATCCAACAACTGGATATAGAGAAATATCTAGCAAGTTAAATTCACCCGAGTCACACTATCGTCAAATAAAGAGTAAATTTACCTAAGATGCATGTATTTAACGTAAGGAAGAGAAGTTTGCGGAAGCCTCAGGACCACTGGACTCACCGAAACGTCAAACCGCATTTAAAAATGTGTTCCTCCATAATCTTTTTATCAGACAGCGGCAGCGAAACCGCAAACTTTCGAAGTATAAATCTTAAGTTGTAGACAAGGAAAGCTCAGTTTTGAAAAGCTGGACGCAAGCCCTTGCCACAAGTTCAGGGACGATTCCGGTATAAAAAATCATTTTAGTATAATATTAAATTTAGATCTCGAAAATAGCAAAAATAATAAAGATGTTGAAGTTGTATTAATATATTATCATAAAACTTTTATAAGTGACAGCTAGATATACAGAAATGTAACATTTAGATGTTAATTGTTTCATTTTAAGTTTCTAGTTATTCATTAATTGTTGATTATGTACATAAATGTAAGAAGTAGAAATATTCTTATATTTCTACTAAAAGTATCTTAATATTGAACTTTATAGTTTCATCTTATTTTTTTCCTAATACCAATAAATATATTTTCAACATACTGTCTAGATTTATCTCGTTCTTTCTTCGTTCGTCTGTACAACCGCGAGCAGCTAGGCTGCGGTGGACAACCAATAGCACATTAAGGATTTATTGGCCACAGATAGCTATCATTACAGGCGGCGTTGTTGTTTAGATTATGTTGTTTGAATACTTTATAAGGCGCTTTCCTCCGCGACTGTATACAGCCTTAAGACCCAGAAGGTGCACCGTAAATCTTTTATAAGGTATTTATTAACATTCGGTTTAATGTGATAATAATTTTGACTGTTCTTGTGTAGATGTTACCTTTTTCTGTGTGACTTCATAACTTAGTTTCAGTATAAACTATTACTTTGGTAGTTGATAGGGACTTGCTCACGAGACATTAACCATTTGCCAAAGTAATAAATAATCAAGGTTTGTCTAAACAAGATTATACAAAAACGTAGGATATAATAACATATTTGTAGCAGGTAACACAATGATTTATAACGATTAATTTAGCAGCTCTTTTTAACTGTATCACATAGTGTGTGCAACAAACACATTAATTTCTTATAACACACCAACAATCACGTCCGAACACAAAGTTTGCCCTTTGGCTGTTAATGTTTTGTCCTTTATTGATTGGGCCCTGAGGTCTGTTTCCACGGACAAGTTAAGAAAAAAAATATATAATAGTTGGCTTTGATTAGTTCTAAGTAATGCTTTATTACATTTATTAATGTTTGTTACAATTTTCTAAAGAAAACATCTTGTAAAAAATGGCATACTCAAATTATACCCATCGAATGTCTTACAGTAGAATTTCATGTAACTCAGAAGGAACTGACAGTATTTTACACTTCGTTTTCTATTAAAATGATCTCCTACTTGTACTTAAAATTATCGCTGTATAAACTATACAACTAGATAGCACGTCGCAAGTAAAAACACATTTATTATCAGTAATTTCTGAATGGCATGTTTAGTGGATACGCGGTACAAGTAGTTAAGAAAGGGCCGCAAACTCCCTCGGTAAGTTAGAAAAAGGGCATTATATTTGGTTCATTGGATCGCAATTAACGAAGGGGGCTTGCTTCCAGTGATACCAACTTGTCAAGCTCCCGTTTGCTTCTTCGTTTACAGGTAATCATCGATACAAAACTTAACCACATTTCTTTAATTCGCTGAATTTTTGAACACGCCTCAGAACGAATAAACCTTTTAGTAAATAATTTTTCACAACAGAATTTAACAATATACAACAAGTGTGCGAGCGAGTGTTAGTGCGTAATAAATTCGTTAGTATTAACGCGACCCCGCCTATTTTAGCTTAGTTATTAGTGACAACGATCTGCAGAAGATTTGCGTATGTTAGTTAAATACTTGAAACCTAGTACCTCATTAAAAATTAAATTATGAAAACACGATTGTTCGCAAACATAATGGACACTGCTTCAGTGTTCTTGGCAGGTAGTCTGTGAGTTGTGAACCAAGATGTGTTCTATAAATTTACTATTCATACTCAAGTAAGTAGATCAGTATTTGCAAATTAAATTCCTTGGCCCTACAATCTTTAACTGTCTTGTCTTTGTTTAAATTTATTTGAAGTTTTAAAAGAGATATTACCGGAATCCACAAGAGCTTAAGTGTGAAGTTAACTTCATTATCGAAACACTCGAAGAGCACTTAGAACCACATCTAGGATACTTGGAGGAGCTCAGCGTTATGTATACCTACTGTATATACTTTGTATGCCTATAATGTTAACTAGCTATATGGTATCGTTTGTATTTGCGGAATACGAGGGTAGTTTGCGAGTCCTTGGTTTGAGATGTGTCGGGAATGCGTGCCAGGGATGGCTGGCGAGCTTGGCATACCGAGGTACACTTGTACCAATCTTGGCATTGATTCGGAAATGAACTGAGCCGATTGAAATTAAAGATTTGAGGGCATTTTGAAGCACTTTCACAAACAAATTTGTATTTAACAGCTTTGTCAATAACTTTCTATTACCTCCTACTTTTTAATTTGAAACGTTGTTCTTTATATTACTTAAATTATTTGGTACTGCTTTATTAAAAACATTATATTGAATATAATTAAGTGACAGTGGTTCCCTAATCCTATAAAACTAATTCACAGACCAAAATCAAATACTATTAACAGACTTTTGAAAAGAAAGAAAATCGGGGAAGAAACGTGAAACTACCAGAAAGCAAATACTTTAAGTGACGAAGTGGAGACCACCAGGGCGAGCCTTTGAGAAATGACAGCTTGAACCGACGCCATTTTGTTGCGTTACGTGACTCGTGGTAAGCTACTGCCTCAGGTGTAACAGATTGAACTATTTGTTTGAGTTATTAGCCTCTCATATTGGTACTATTTTTGTCATGAGTCTAAAATACTATCTTATTGTTTCTAATACGTAGGTATGTGAAATCATAAGACGTGTCTTTTAATTTTGATATGTGTTAAATCGAGCTGCTCTACTATGTGCCCTTGTTATCGCTTGCAAGATCAGTTACAGGAATATTGGTGATCGATTAAGCATGTGTTATGATTGATTCTTAAGTTTAAACTATAATTGTTGTGTTGCATACTTATTGGTTTAAGAGAATTAATTATCAAAAAAAGAGACTAAAGATGAACACCAACCGAGTTCATAATATACTAAATTTAAATAAGATATCGTCACTGTAAATTGTGCGGGAATATTCAACATTTTTAATATTCTTCATCATCATATAACACATAAATTAATATTAATACGATATTCGAATAATTATTAAATATCCGAAAAATGGATCAGCCCTCTCAATCAAAGTGCCAGCGAGTATTTAATGAAAAATTTTCCAAACTATTAGCTCCGGCAGTTTGTCCCGTCATCCGTCAATCGGGGCCCACTACCCGCGTCCCCACGTCCCACTTCAGGGACACATGGCGTGACAGGAGAATTCGCAGCCCGGGGTAATTACAGCTCGTTTGTAAGACGGAGAGTTAAGGACCTTTCTTTGTAGTTAAGTCAACTTTGAGTAAATTGTTCTGGGGATAGTTCAGCAATTGTTGATGCCTAGTTTATGAGATTTAGAACAAGATTGCGAAGTTGAAAGTTTGGTGAAGCGGACTAGCCAGGTATTTATTTTAATACAGTTTACGGTTTAGAAATGTTGTTTACATCGTTAATACTATATGAGTTTTTTAAGTTGAACATGAAAACTATGGCAATCATTTTCTTTGTTTATTATAATACTAAGTTTTCTACCGCCATGGTACCTATTTGTTATATATGATACATGTTTAGTACGTGCATCGGACATTTCGTCATAATCTTAATCTCAGTAATCAAAATGTTTTACGCCAAATGCGATGCCAACATTGAACCACAAAAAAGTTACAATGTCAAAAATAATTTGATTGACAACTTAGATCAGTCATATAATTCTAAAAACTTTAAAACTGATTAAATTGCTTTACGCAATCAAGTTCTCAGAATACACGTCAAGGGTTCTTAAGTTTTAAGTATTTTTTTAATTCACTGCCGTCAACGCTATCTATGGACAGATTCATTAATCTTAGATCAAGATATAATCTCACAAAACACTATCGAAAATAAACAAGCCAGCACTTAAATATTTCTCAACCGCAATCAATACAAATCAATAAAATATTATGCTCACTTCTGCCTAAGTAACTCGTAACAGCGGCTTCTATGTTTTAATTGGAACAAAAACTAACAGAATGCATTAATGCTGGCTTGCCAAATCGTTTTTGTTACGAGTGTGAACAGATATAAAACATAAAATTAAATTATCTATCAAGGTAGTTTTAACCAATCAGTAGGTACGCATCTTAACAAATACCAATTAAACTTTAGAAGCAATCATAACGCATGCCTACTCGGGCACCAATATTCCTGCGACTAATCCCGCAATCGATAACAAGGCCGCTTATAAAACGGCTCAATTTAACGCAATCCTTAAATGACCATGAGTATTGAGTTTCTAAGTGTTCGTGACGATTTAACAAACGATACATTGGGCCAATAAGTCAGCAGCTTTTTCGTAACGCCTACCTGCGTTAAATACATTAATAAGATTCAATCTCTCAAGTATATTCCTGTGGAATACCTCGATTCTGCTTGCTAGGAACAAGGTTATACAATTGAATAGATATTATCTCACTTCGCGCAACCCTTGCTGACTTCTATAATTATAGTGCGCAGAACAATGTGCTCAACTCTTTATTGGATAAAATAAGCATTTCAACGTGGTTTCTCTTATTTAGTTGCAAATTGCGGTGTAAATATTGCTCTTGGTAAACTTGTTTTTTGTCATTTTGATAAAAAGATGGATTTCCGTAGCCTTCTCTTTCATAGCGTCCTACTAATTGAAACAAGTAGGTTCCTAGTAACAAACACGTGATCAAAGATCAGTTTAAAAAAAAATATGCAAAGTAATGAAACAATATTTTTAAGTATTTAATTCAATATCTTATACTCTTTTGACCTTTATCAATTACATGCACATCCTTACTCACAGTAGATTGAGAGCATGCATTAATAGTGCACCTTCGGCTATCCACTAAAAGGTTGTTCGGATCTAAGTTCATTTTGCGAGGACCTGGTGAAACAACGTGAATAGGAGCCCGAGGCAGTTGCGCCTACACGTGGAGAAGCCTATACGTCGCTTGTCTTAAATGAAATGCTTAGAACTTAGGTCCGATTTGGACGTGCTTTTCGATATAAGAAAATAAAAGTAACTCAAAAGTCTTACAGAATTCGATATTTAGATTTAGATTTTGATCTTGAACTGACCTTTGACAATTTGTAGCACATAAAGTACGGTATTTTTGATGAATATAAAAAACAAGCAATAATCTTGTATCCTGAAAAAAGGTTTATTCTCAGCCTAAGCGTTCAAATCCTAAAACTAGAAACCAAGGATGCGAGTAATTAAACAACTCTAAAAATACTTTCTGTTTTGTTAATTTCAAATAGTTGCACAGTGAGTAAAGCGCTTAGGGCCCCAAGCAGGGCCCTTACGCGGATGCAGCACAACCTAATAATTTCTTAATGTCATGCGCTCCGAAGGGAATTATTGTTTTGTATTATAATAATAGCACAAAAGATAGTTAAGAACAGATTAGGCGGGGCCAATCTCATTGCAATTGCGTATTACTTGTTCAATTCAATTGTGGACACCGAAATAGGTTATTTTGTAGCCAAATGTCAAACGTCTCATTGTGATTTCAACTTACGAAATTTTTAGTTTGAATTAAGTTTTGCTTACCTGAGAAAACTCCAATTTGGTCACTTTATTCTTTTAACTATGTAAAAATCAGATCTGTAATTGCTTTAAATTCAGGATCTGTATATTGCTTGTTATTGAATAGCCTGTGAGAGCTTTTGCTGGATATAATTCGATATCGAACATTCAGATAAATAACAACGTTTCTATGATTATTTCTCAACTAAATATTACTTCACGTCTGTACTATTTAATAAATTGTATTGAAAAGTGAGGACATATAGTTTACCAAAAAGTATCTTAAATAAACAATATAGTTTTCTAATAATCTACAAAGATAACTTAACAGTTTGAGAGATGATTCCTCGGTTTAGGCTAAAGCTCTTTAATAATTGTACTTTCATATTATAAACTAACAGGAACACACATGACAACCCTTTTAAATTATTCAGAGCTTTCTCTTTGCGCCGTTACACACGTCCGCCGTCTTTCCAAGCTTTATCAGTCTAAGTTTATACTTTAAGCGTGGAATATTATTTAGCTTAAGTACTATACATTAGGATATTTAACAATATATAAATGCTGATATTGTCTTTAATATTAGACGCGGCATAAGACGGTTAAGCCCTGAGCTCTATGGATGCGTAGGTGGTACAAAGAGTCAAAATTGTAGATAAGACATGATTATTAGATATAACAAATGTGTTTTTGACTTTTTGTTATTTGTGTTCATTAACTTAGTCAATGGCAGCAAACTAGCACGCCATTCACCTGCCTGATGCTCAGTGGCTGCCTCGTCCACGGACATCTTTCATCGTACGTGCTATTGATTAGTTGTAATGTTACTAATTAAATATAGATTAAAGACTCTTTGCCAACCATCGGCTTCGGTTTGGACGTGGTTATTATGGCGTCCAAATCAAGAAGGACTGTAGTACCGAACGAGATGAGCTATTTTTCAGTTGATGAAAGATGAGATTTTATAGCACAATAAATATCGAGCTTCCACTAAATTTGGCTAGTGACCATTATCCAGTGTCAGCAATAAGTAAAATCATCTAAAAGTTGTATTGATAAATAAAACCACTTGCTTCATATAATAAGCTCTAAAATTACTAACAATTAATACATATTAATAAATTTTTAACCTTTTGTTTTCAGTAATATTACATTTCATAACTATATTCCAAATAACTGCGTATAACTAATTCGCAGAGACGACAAAACTAAATACCGCCTCGGGCGAGTCAAAATAATCTCCAAGATTGCGTTGAAGAGATAACAGCCCAACATTAAATATGTCCACGAGTTAGTGTTATATCAAACAAAGCAAGTTTAAAATGAAATTAAAACAAATTAATTTGTCCTCGAAAAGTGATGTTCTGTAAAAAAACACAGTCTTTAATTTTAAAGATTTGATGAAATTTTCCCCTGTCAGTTCGTTTATTGTAATTATATATATTATTTGTATTATTTTATACTTTATATTATTTGTAAGGTACTGATTAATAGAGAAATTATACTGAGAAACTGAACTTACCATTTGAAAATGTTACTAATGTACTTTTTTCTTATTGATTAAAGATAAGTTACACAATTTCTATAGAAAATTGTAAGAAAAATACAAAACTTAGTAACAAAATGATTATCCACACATGACAACTAATAAAATAGCAAAAGGAACGGCCAGTCGACACTTAAGGGTGTACTGCAGTTAAAGGGCTCGCTCAGTATTCTTCTCGACAACCTTGAGAACCCTCGCAAAGGGAAAAGCAAACACTTGAAAGAAAGGACCTAAATAGAGAATGTATTGAGTCGCGAAATAAAATGAGGGCTAAAAGAGTACGTGAAAAGTCGTGTAGGATACATATGGAGTTGTCACATATAGAGTCCAGATAAATGTAGTCCTATTATTGTAAAAGTTGATATACAAAATTTACGATTATAATTAAATTATTGCATAATAGAAACGGACATTTGCTCTACATTTAGGCTTACTTACAAGTACGCCAGCTGGGATATACCATTTTTGTACTCATCTGCCAAAAAATTAAACCTACAGTAATGATTAGTAAGTCAGTACTTAAAATCTTTTAATAATAAAAATACAGATACTTAACATTAAACAGAAAAAAAATTGCTTCAAATCATGGTGAATTTCTATATTTTATGTAATACCACCATGTTAAATAGGTAACACTTTAAATGTGATGTTGCCTCTTAAGCATTATCATAATAAAAACAACTGAAACATAATAATTATAATATACGATCGTAAACTAAACTTTATAATTTCGATTAAGTTATTAATACAGGAATAGCAACTCCGTCGTTATGCTGAAGCAAGTGGACAAAGAGAGGGTAACCGCAGGTGCTCAATAGCATCACGAACCTTTCAAATATTTGCCTCGGCGGTTTTCTCATAGATTTACCCGCTTTCCAGCTAAACACCACTACCAGGCTTTGGACATACAATTTATTTAACTAGATCAAGTATGCTTTGACAAAACATAAAAGGGGAAAAACAAAATCGTTTGCAGAAACTTCTTTTGTTAAAATATTTGTTGGGATCAAAAAGGCGGGGAAATTTAACTTAATCGGGTTAAATACTTACGTTACTTTAGTATTACGAAGTTGTAATTCCACTTTGTAAAGTATTCAATTATTTCGTATTCAAATATTTACAGCTTTCGAAAGCATTGGTGTATAAATTCTATTTCGCGCTATAGACTCTGAATGCGTAATGGTATCGAAAAATGGCTTCTAAAACTATTCGTTGAAATAAAAATCAAATAGAATTTTAATTTTGAAAGAAAATATTAAAAGTAGCTTAACGTTACGAAAATCGATAGTTGCAGGTCATGATATGAATGCCTCACATTAAATTAACTTTGCCTAACCTCGATTATGCGTGCAGCAGATTATTGCCAAAATAACTATGACAGCATTTCCTACATGTACACGAATTAAACTTTTTGCTAATCGATAGTCGAGTAGGTAATCATTCGATCCTAATAATCGATCGCAATAATGAAACAAATCGATTTCCGTGAGTGAAAATCGCGACGTCGCGAATTGGGCAAAAACTTGAAGACCAATTAGTATTCGGATAAAACACTTGGTGTAAAACCGTGGGAGAGCGCTTTTTGTTTATAAGTATTCAAGGCAGAATCCGCAAGCGATTTCATGAACTTTGAATGATGTAAGAGATTATAAAATAAAATGTTATCCTGTAAATGTGTTACTTACTTACTGCAACTGCAAACGATAACTTCAAAAATTCCGCTATGCATATATTTACAAATATAAAAATTGCTAAGCTCATTAGTGACCAATCAAAAATTACTTAGTAGATAAATATACTCACTTTGGTATATCCACTAGTACAATAGATGTTAAGATTCAAACTCGAATTTCAAGATCACCATAAACGCCTAAGATCATGAAATGTGGCATTAATTGCATTAAACAATCTATAATAACAAGTCATAATCATCCAGAGTCGACAGGTTAGTGTCAAATGCGATAATATTAATGTTGGTCATAACACTTGGAGGCCGTAGGCTGAATTTCTCAAGAATCGGCTACCTCCAGTCACATTACAAATTTGTTACATTTACCCAATTACGGAAAGTATCCGATAGTAGACACTGGGATAATAGTTTCTTTCTACAAAGTTTAGGAATATTTCAAATGTCACCAGCAGCTTTTTAGGCAACAGTTCAACTAGAAATTTTTCAAAGCTATTATCTACTTGAGAAACCCGGAAAACCGGCTAATCTACCTACAAGCTACCGTCCTATTAGTTTGCTCAGCGCTACTGGCAAGTTATACGAAAGGATCATTTTGAACAGAGAGGTCATCCATTCGGAGCACCTGTTACCGGATGAACGGCGAAGTTGTGTATCGGCTTTAGTTCCTGTCACTCCTGCGTCCAACAGGTGCACCGCATTACAGAGCACATCTTGGAGCAAAGCAACGTAGGTTGAAAACCGATAGGCGCGGGTTCGCTTTTCTTTGACGTGGCTAAAGGCTTCGACAAGGTCTGGCACAACGGCTTATTATATAATATATGCTCTTTGAACAAGGCGTGCCAGACAATCTCGTGCACATCATACGAGTCTTTCTACATTGTCGAACCTTTCGCTACAGATTGGAAGGTGCACTCTCCAATCCCCGTCCTTTATTTGCCGGTGTCCCTCAAGGCTCGGTGCTTTCTCCAACTTTGTTTTCACTATACACTAGTGACATGCCAAAGACGGAGAAAGTAGACCTCGCACTCTTCGCAGACGATACCGCGCTATACACATCTGATAGGAATCTACGTAGATTAACAAGAATGCTCCAATCCGCAGCCAACGCATTAGGCGCTTGGTTTAGGAAATGGAGAATAGAAGTCAACCCAGAAAAAAGTGCAGCAGTGTACTTTTCTCTCTCAACCTGCTCTAGGACAACCTCTACAAAACGCTCCAAAAGATTAGGTTAGATCACGCTGTTTGGTACTACGATACCATGGGCTAAAAAACTCAAATATTTAGGAGTAACTTTAGATAGTGGACTTTCGCGGATCACTTAAAAGTCCGGGACCGAGCCGCCTTCGTCATGGGTAGGCTGCACCCTCTAATCAGCAAGAAGAGTAAAATGTCGCTTAAAAATAAGCTTACACTTTGCAAAACTTGCATCCGCCCCATCACGACTTATGCCAGTGTGGCTTTCTCTCACGTCAGCAAGTCGAACCTGTCACCAATCACTTGCAGGTTATTCAAAATAGGTTCTTACGCAAATGCGTCGGGGCCTCGCCCTATATCTGCAACATAGATCTGCACAAGGATCTCGAGGTGCCTACCATTACCGCATTCATGAAGTTGGCGTCTAGACGCCACTTCGACAATGCTCCCCACCATCCCAACCCGATGGTCAATAAGTCAGCTGACTAGACAGCCAACCCAGACGCGGCGGTTCGTTATAGGCGTCCGCGTAACATCTTAACAGATCCTGACGAAACTATTAGAACAAAGAACGTTCCAGTTAGAAATAGGGCAACACGGCATTCGAATTGCCTAACCCACCGGTGGGCCAGGCAAACGCGTCGTACGCATTGCTATTGAGTTTCTTGCTGGTTCTTTGGCAGTAGATGACCCTTCCGAACCAATGGTAGTTTCAATATACGACATCCTAAGGCGTGCCCTCTCGGGTGCCCTTAGGCGTATCGTTTAAGTTCGGTGAAATTTAAAAGGCTAATAGGGCCATAAATACATCTTCTTGAGTCAGGTAAGACTTTATCATAATACCACCTACAATAACATATTTTCATGAAACTGAAATTCAAATAATTGTAGGTACATAATGAGCAATCAAGTTTAGTTTACTCAATATCTATGAATTATTATTTAGCACATTTAAATCTATTCGAAATAAATTATGACAAATCCAAACTGGAAGCTATTAAGTTACCTTTAAATCTTAATAACAAAAACGTATCCGACAATAAATGCCCGTTCACAATAGATTTAAACAACCATAAATGTCGATAATTAATTATCCAACACCGATTATTGAGCAGTGTCGTTTGTGCTAAGTAAACGTTTTGTGGCGTGGGAGAGCTTTGATCTATCGATGTTCAATTATTTATTATTATTTTGAAAAGCAGTAAAAAGTTAAAATTAAAATATTAATAAGAAACATTCACCTTTTCAAAAGTTCCATAAATCTTCCATTGATAATTATTGTTTTTCTCCTGAACCAACTACTGACTACTAGTTTCGACGATTGCTGAGCCATAAAACAGTTAATTTAGCCAATAATGACAACTGAAAACATTAAGTGATGGTAAAATAACTCATATATATTTATTCTCGGAGTAACCTGCTTTTGGGCAATACAAATAGCCCCAAGGCGTTCTCAAGTGTAGTTTCATAACTAGACTTAGTCATAGGAAACCTAGGCTGTCAGAGAGGCTCGTTAATAAATTAATGACTGTGGGCGGATGATCAAAGTTTATGGCCAAAATTTATGGCTTTTGATTTAAGAGATGGCTTACATAGAACAACAACTGTATGTTAGGTTCTCGGACACACAGTCGTTGTTTCAATGCGCAATCGCACTTAAGAGTTGTGGAGTATAACAAAGACAGAAAAAGTACAATGATTATTTTTTTAGGTTACAAATTTATTCATTTATATTTAATATTATACGTACATAGCTTACTTGTTAAATCCACTCGTTTCCTTTGTCGTAACGCTGTAAATTTTAGCACTGGCGAGACACATACTTACCTATATGTCAAGATGAGTCCATATTAGAAAGTAATTGCGTGACCGCCGCTTTATTGGCCTCAAGCATAGTTCAAGGTCTAAAAACTAGAGCATATTTTATGATGATTATAGTACCTATGTTTGTTATCTACTGCCCACCTACAAAAGTGGCATACGACGATGGAATACAAAAGTGAATACAATGGCACAGTATGGAATTGACATAAGCCTTTTGTACATGAACATGCCTCAGATGCCATTATGCCTTTAGATTTGGCATGTTTTCTGAGATGTATAAATATATTATGGGAGGTTAATACGGAGGTACTTGAAACGCGAAAGGTTTGTACAACATATAAAATTCTATATTAATACAAGTGATTATACATCATTGAAGAATTCGCAAATTCATTTCTTGGCTATCTGCATAGAAATATTTAGCATTCTTGCCAGAAATAGCGTCAAAAATCTCAAACAAAAACATGTCCTAATCTCGCACGGCCGCAATGTTAATATGGCCCCGCGGCGCTAACCGCTGGATCGAGACAATCGCAGCTGATTGTGCCCCTGGGTCACTCGGACCTCTGCGACTATTTTTTTCAAGTCGTGATTTACCAGGTTAAATTGCCTCCATCATTACAATTCGCATGATGCAGTGTAATATAGCACTCTCTTGAGAAACAAATACTTTAGAAAATAATGGCATCCTCATTAGAGTTATTATTTAGTTCATTCGTGTATTTTTTCATCTTGTTTGTTTTTTATCGGAACTTATACTCGTACGTGATATGTCAAAGTTGGTCAAGTAGGGTGCTGGGCCCGATATAGTTAAGTTTATATGGCAGGTAATTCATTGCCATTGGATGTAGATAAAAAATAGGGCAATCGTAGAATTAAAAGATGTAAATAAAATATCCACTTGAAGTATTTTTTTTTCCTTTAGACGGAGATTATAAATAGGGAAAAAGTGGCCTTTTGGTGTGGCTGTTGGCTTACCAGCTATATTTACTACAAGAAACAAACCATGTTTTAATGAGATTTTCAGAATTACCATTACGACTTTCGTTTAGTAAGATGAAGTCATTAAACTTACATTACGACAACATATCCGCAATCTGTAGATTTGTATAATGCAAATAGAATCACGCCTTCGATAGTTTACACAATTCTTGTTGAGTCAGCCGCAAACCTACATACAGCCCCGATGTGGGATACTCTCGATTATAATATGTACATTCGATCTCATGAGACTTATTCAAACAAATTTATAGAAGGCATACAATAGCACGGGAGGCCATCTGAACACCAAAGGTCCAAACGTCGAATAAAGACGTTTATTTTCATTGCTCATGTGTTTGCCTCCTCGAACCTGTGACCTCCAATGTCAATACGCAATACGAGCAGGCGTACCTACCTAAAAGTAGGAAAAACTTACTAAGGTGTCTATAATTACACATTGTTACAATATATTTAATATACTCTATTTACCTGTTATTATAAAAATAATTTGCCTCTTGTTTTAGTTTAGAGTAAGATAATTGAAAGAGAATGCCAAAAATACTCGTATTCGGTATTGTTAGCTTAGCTAGTCAGCTATTTAGAAATGTTGAGCAGTTACTTATCAACACAATAACTCATCGTTGCACCGTAACCTTCCAAGTAATAATTCCATTCATAATCTTTGATTGTGACTAATCCATGATAAAAGGTCAGGTTTGACTTTTGACAAAGCCTACAAGTCGAGTGTCTCTGGTGCTTTGAAAAAGTCAAGGCTACGCTTACAAAGAACTATGAGAATGAAGCCATCTTATCAAACAATAAATGATGGTGCTTGTTCATAATGACAAAAGGCAAGAATTTTTTTTATTTGATTATTTTTAACTTAGAAAGCCATAAATGCCTGCACCGGTTATTACGTGATTTATAATTAGAAATAGTGGTTGTCCAACATTTATAGTTTGTAATAAACACAATATATTTATAGTCGCTGGATGTATTAGAAATGCTGTTGGCGATTGTACTGTATTTTGAAACTGCAGACTAAGTTCGTACGGCACTTGACTCTCTGGTGTCAATACACCCACGCAATTTGACATCTGATAACATCGTGCTCAAGGTACAACATCCACTGAGATGTCAGGTTTACTTTGATATCCAAAATAAGAATAAAAGTTAAAGAATCAACTTATGGTGTTAAATTATTTATTGAAACGAATGCATAAACTGCCTTCAAAACTAAGAATAGAAAATAATTTAATTAGGACTGTTATGACCTATTTAAAGTGGTAACAGTTCTCATTGTCGCACCGTGTTTATAACGGTCGTGAACGTACGTAACGTTAGTTATACTTGGGAATAATTAAAAACAGTAATTTCGGAAAATTATTTATAAATTGCTTTTGTTATTATCGAACAATATGAATCTGGGCAAAAAGATATTAATTCTCTAGAAAATAAATATGAAATATAATATAATGTCGCAGTGGATGCAAAGTCCTTCTTTAGCTTACTTAGGCTTATTTTATTGCTCTAATGAATAGAGCAATAAAATGACTAACCTGCATTTATTGCAAGATAAACATTAATTATATGTTTATTTATAATTAATACTAGAAGGCGGGGGTTACGGGTTAAATCAGTACTGGAAAATGACTAATAACTGATCGGAAATAATTTTGAAACACTATATTGAAAGGACATCTGCAGCTTCGTTTGACATTAAACAATGGAGTTGCAAATATACTTAAATTATATCTAACCGTGTACACACTGATGCATCGATGTTATTATATCAGGTTTTTGCGTCAAACTTGTCAATAGTGATACAGTTGGGCTGTTTAGCAGAGATCTTACTTTACAATTTAACTCGGAGTTAGCCGAACGGTCAGTTAAAATTTCCTTCCGCCACTGTAAATTGTTTTTTGGACTAAAAAAACCCACACAGAAATAATTTTACCGAAATAAACTCACATTTTGACTCAGGTAATAAGTATAGAAGGCGTTCTTAGAATGATATGTGAGTCGATTCAGCCAAATGATCATATAAAAAGCGACTCTTTTTTACACGGTATAATAATGAAAATGTCAGTAACACTTTTTGACAAGATTAGTGTCACACGTTTACAAAATATGTATACTATGTAGTATAAATCGGATAATTAATCCGAGACAAGTCTGAAAACACTTCATAGATTTCACCTTATCTCTCAATTGGTTGGACAAATGGTCATATCATGGTAAGAATAGCCATTGTTCTTTGAATGCTCTCACCTCTCACTGTATTATCTAATAAATAAATTTCTAAAGTAACTATTACCACAGCAATGACAATTAAATTATTTGATAGAATTATTTAAACATAAATAGTTGAAAGATATTTACATATTCACAATCAACAAAATTTATAAAAATGGCATTAAGAAGTGGTACGATCTTTTAAATTGGTTTTTATATTAAATCTGCAAAAAACAGAAGTTAATCCAAGCTGATTACTCAATATTTTATATGACATCAAGTATTGAATTCGTAGCCACAAGACACTAGCAGGAAGCCGCGGTATCAGGCAACATAATGTTTAATATTTTACGACACACGATCTTTATAACGGATCATTAGCAATCAATCTGTTGTCACGATCGTAACCAGTTCCAGACCAACTTGTAATGAAGGAGTTGAGGTAATTTAAAAATTAATTTTCTTTGTGTTGTTGGAAAATAACCTTAGGTATAGCTTCTTTAGCTGGGAAAATCGTGTTCGGCACTGGCAATCTAAATAGGTATTTGTTTAAAAAAATATGTATATTTAGTATAAACTATAGGCTTGATAAAATTACACATATATCTATATATATAGAATATGTACACGTTACATTATTCACGTCTAGCTCAATAGACAGACTAACTTGCGATTTGCATAATATTAACTTAAAAGCACAGTTTATACAACCCCAAAAAACGACGCTATCTTAACTGTCACAACATTCCCATAAGAAAATCAAATTTAACCATCAAACATAACAACCAAGAACTTGTGACCATTGAAAATCGTAAATGAACATCAACTAAACAGTAACTACGGAATAACTACAGTCACGACAAATATTAAAAATATTAAAATGATTTGACCTCGTACCAAGTGACTATTATTTTCTATTATTGTCGTTAAAATATCGCTAAAAGCTTTTTTATGGTTGCGTACTCCAATATCTCTGACCTTTTCGTGGTGAGAGTTCCAAGGCCGCCAATCAGTGAATCTCAGAAGATTCGTTGCAGTGATTAGTTGTCATTTATTTTAAGATTGTTTCTGTGCCAATGTTAGGTAGTTGTGTGGAAGCTTGGGAACAAGACTGTTGGATAGGTTCACGGTAAACCCGATTGGGACTCAACGAGTTTTTGGGTGCAGATACACTCTTTTTGTGATGGAATTTATCATAGGGTTACTTCAACGATAAATAAATAAATTAGAAACTGTATTTTAATTTCTGTGTTTACATTGTGTCCGCTTGAAAGCAGAGATTTAAATATTGTTACTCAAAAATGTTTATAGTTTTACTGTTTATATAAATGCGTCACCACAAAAATTTACACAGAGTGCCGGTAGATTGCCTTAGTAATTTCAGTTATGGGCTGCTTGTTTTAAAAAAAATCTTATTCAAAATAAAGAAGGTGTGGTCAAAGATGACCATGAAGTCATCTTTATAGGTAACGCATACAAGATTTAAAAAAATATACCAAACAATACCATACCAAAACAATTATTAATATTAATCTCTCACAGGAGCCTTCATAATAAGAAAATGTCAAATTATCTCGTCATAGCAAAACAATGAAGGACCAATCACAAGCCGCTCCACTTATTAAAAATAATTCACATCTGCCATTGGCAATTAGAGAAACATATTTTACTAGTATTTGTTCAAATTACCTCTATTGTTGTTGTTTTGTATAAAAAAACAATAGCGCACTAGCTTACGAAACTTTAAGTTGATCGATGGAGCTTACTAAGTTACAATTTTTACTTTGAAACAATTGGTTTGAATTTGGTGGTTCTTACGTGTACAATGGCGTCAAGAAGGAGCTTTATAACAGTATTGTGTAAAGATCGTCTTATTGAAAGGCTGAAAATAATTTAGAAATACACAAGTTACAAAACTAATACTTGAAACAAATTGACGTCATCGTGCCCTAAGCGGCAATAGTACTGTTTCGTGTCCCAGCAAAGACATACCTAGTGTTTTGTTTGTTATATTTGTAGGATATAACGAGTACATACGTTTATGTCGTGTTTATATCAGTTTTTTTCTGGCATTTACATATTGAAGTTATACTATTTTTGTCTGCAAGTTGTTTATCTCAATCCGTGACAGTTCAAATTTCGGTATTCAAGTTAGATTAGCGGCTATGTTTAGCCAGCTGGTGGTATCTAATTGTGCTTGATTAGCTAAGTAATATCCACACTTTTAAAAGTAGTAGAAAATAAGATGACTTTAAAAAGACAATATTTCTCAAATTTTGTAAAACCTCATATACTTAACAGCCGATCTCAAATGTTCAGATTCTCAAAGTACAGTTTTCAAAACCCCATAATAATGAAGAGACGCAGCACGAAATCATCAAGTTCGTTACCTCGAGTACTATTTTTTATTGGCATTAAGGCAAATGTGGACATTTAGGCATTCTAATTTGACACGTGTGGCAACCAATACCGCTGCAAACGGCTAATGACAGCAAGAGGTTGACAGCCGTGAAGGTTGTATAGCTACGTAGTGGCGGTACCTTTAGCGTCGGATCATTATTGTCAACTACTCAGGGTTGTCGCCTCGAAATTGAAGACATTTTACTAGCTTTTATAAAAATGTTTCAATATTATGATAGTAATAGTAAACGTGTCTTATCTTCAGGTGTATTTTTATAAGGAGTAGGAAGTAGATAACTTGTTGTCACTAGACAAAGTTTCCTGGGTTGATAGATGTGGACATTTAGACATTCTAATTTGACACGTGTGGTAACCAATACCGCTGCAAACGGCTAATGACAGCAAGAGGTTGACAGCCGTGAAGGTTGTATAGCTACGTAGTGGCGGTACCTTTAGCGTCGGATCATTATTGTCAACTACTCAGGGTTGTCGTCTCGAAATTGAAGATAGTTTACTGGCTTTTATAAGAATCTTTCAATACTATTATACTAATAGTAAACGTGTCTTATCTTCAGGTGTATTTTCATAAGGAGTAGAAAATAGATAACTTGTTGTTCCTAGACAAAGTTTCCTAATTAACACAACATCTGATAAAGTTTTATTACTCTTTCATCTGGATTTTCAGTTTGTCTATGTTGGACTAAAAATAACAGCAACCATGAGTGATAAATGACAACACTGTCAGCCCTAGCCGGTGATTACGGGAATGTAGGTAAAGATGTGACAAATCAACTCCACGATTTGTTTGTTTGACTTTGGTGTAAAACAACCCAATCCTGAGTATTACTCGTGTAAGTCGTAAATGATTTGTGGCATTAACAAATTGGCCAATGATTACAGAAGTTTCAATGGTAATAATTTAAATCATTGCAACAATACCATCGATCCTCAAATTGTAAGTTACATTTTTCATGATTGAATGCAAGTTGGTTAAGCTAATAAGCTTATGAAAATCTTTAAACTGGAGTTTATTTATAAATATATAAACGCGAAAAGTACGTTTAATAAGATCTTCATTAAATAATTAAACCATGTCATTTAACTTTTTTTAAACAAATTTACAATTATTCAAATACTAGATTAAATAAAAAATTATTTTCAAATTAACTAAATGACACTAAGAATAATTTTCTACGCAAATTTCAATTAAACGTAGTAGATGCTTAAAATCGTCCTGTCGTTGATATCAACGATAACTTGGAACCGGATTATCGGAGTTTTTAAATACCTAAGTCGTATAAACACATAAAATTGTTCAAGGGTTGCGGTTATGAGAATGCGCATAGATACTTAACTAAATATTACTTGTTTGTTCCTATAGGTTATTTATAAATATCAAAGAAGGGAAAAAGAAACTCTATACATGCATGTAATACTTTAGTATATGTCTAATATGTATGGAACAAATTGCAGTAGGTACATTTACAAATATATACGACCTTCTTAGGATAATTTGACTCACCAAGCATAAATAAGTAAATTAAATAATAATTTGAAAGCCCTTGACAAAGTTTAGCATTTTTATCGATAGTTTAGTTTCTGCAGAATTACTGAGAGAATTATTTACTTACATTTTTTTTGTATTAAAGTGGATCCGGTATGTATGTCCTATAGTTTTAGATATTTTTTGACTTCTACACGCTCCACTTTAACTCTAACTAAAACCATGTATGGCAATCTGCCAATGTTCTTTAAAAAAAGCATTATGTCATCTAAACAAAGACGATTTGATAAAATTTGATAAAAATATGCTATTTTTTAAATGAACGCTGTAGGCTTATAATTAATAAAGTAACATTTAAATAACGGAGTTCAAATATAGACTTAAAGCAATAAATAATGATCGACAGTTTAACCAAATGGCTATTCTAACAAATTCTAGTAGTTTTATTAAAAACCGTAAAACAACTAATTAGTGGACATTAAGTCAGTTGTGTGATTTATTGCTGCATCCGGTAATCATTACTTATTTTATGTGAAAGTAGGTAAAACTAACAAATTGAAGGACGATGCGGTAACTTTTAAAAGTATCGCTGACAAGTTCTATTATTTACAATGAATAGGATCATTTCTAAAAGTGAATTCAAGTTTCAATAATAATAAATAAAATAAAATAAACAATATTACGAATTGAACGATTGATTAGACTGTGCAATAAATTAGATAAGCGGGGCGGACAAAACAGATAAACACAGCATCGAAAACCGCATCACTATCACACATATTATAATCCAATAAAGAAACACATATTTGTTTGTACATATTAATACACAAATTGTATTAAATTAAGTAATTAATGCAGGCAGTCTTCAAGAAACTCAACATCAGTATGGCCTAAGACTAATATGCAAAACCAATAATAAAAAAGTTCTGATGCTTAGGTATAAAAACAAAAAGTTCTCATAATATGTCGAAACACTAAACATGGGAACAGATAATTTTAGGTCTTTACAAGCCATTTGAAATTGACTTTCACGCCAAAACCAATTAGACGTGAGAGATACATCGGCGTATAAAGAGCATCTTGCTTGGATTCGTAATAGACCTGTTTACAGTATTGGAAACATGAAAATACGTAACGACACCGGCGGCGTTGTGGGAACTGGGTTGATGCCGAATTGTTGTGACGCGCTGCGCGGGCGCCGCGCATGTGACGACAGCGCACCGAGGGAAGTGCCCCAGGTATGAGGCGTTTTAGAGTAATGTGTGATTTATTTTCTCTATGAAGCAGATAGTTTAAGCTTAATAAAGACCAATTTTATAAGTAAATAAAAAAATTATATTGTCACTATTATAGATTTATTAATTAGAACATATTCATAACTTTATTTACAGAATAGATTACATTACAATAACCACCACATTACAGTAATAACATACTGATAGTTTAAAAACAATTTTTTTAATGCAGTAAAAGTATAAAGCCAGAAACATCTGCTCATTTACTACCTGGAATAATGTTGAGTTCAGCGATTATTAGGTAGGGTATTGACATTTTATAGATAATTTATTTATTAACAACTTTATCCCTGAACCACAACTTTTTCCTCGCTTGAACTTGAGACTTAAGCCGAACCATGTCGTTTGACATATCTTTTGTAATTAGAAAGAAGACCAATCCTAGTCTAATACGTGATTCTATCTCGATCTTAAATGATTTAATGACTCGTCGATTGTAAAACGAGTCTTACAGGGTCAGGGACGGTTTTTTTTCTTTTGTTTCATATCGGGATACTGGATCAATATTTAAATAAACGTATGGCTAACAGCTTTTTTTAAAGTTTGGAAGACATCTTTAAATTTTGGTTTGTTGGTTCTGCAATGGAAACGTCTGCGCGATGAGTGCTTATTTAAGTCTATAATAATAAGGTTAACACATTTTTATTTTTATATAATAATATGCCAAAACGGCAAAATTTATAAAATAAAATTAGTAATAAAACTTATTTACAAAGAATTTAAGTGGTCGCTCTTTTAGATGGAAAACATTTAAGTAATTATTTAGTCCAAATTCATACTACTAGTATTACAATAATACCTCTTGCCAACCGCTTATGAATAGGAAATCCGAGATTGAGTAGTACTAGCGGCAGTTTGAGACAAGAGGTTTGTTCAGTGAAATGACCGAAATATATACTGCGCCGAAAATTAATACAAATGATAGGTGAAGGCGTTGTTCTAAGATAAGGATTCTTAGATCATCACTTCGATATGTAGCTAGATTTCCTGTCATTTCAGTTGAGTTTAAATTATGCCAAATTATTTAATAATCAAAATTTCTATGAAAATTCTATATCAGCACTACTGAGCACTAAATCCTCAAATTTGAATTTCAATTACAACTACTTTTCAAAGAATCCACCACTGTTTTCCTACACGCTATATAAAAATACAGTCAGTTATTATTTGTATAGCAAATATACGCACATCGTACGGGAAGATACCTACTGGTCAGGATACCTGAGGTGCTGTACGAATTTTCTTTACAAAATTGTATTTCTTACTACCTTAAGATGTAAAGAAATTTGATTAAATTACCGAGGATCAAGTTTACAATGCATCGATACCAATTGATCTTAGCCGAATTGTCCAGTAATATCTTCTCACACGCACGGACACAAAATGATTCAAGATGTAAACGGAAAAATGATTTAACCTAATACAGAACCCCCGCTGTTTACCAAACCTTAGATTGATAGATGATATGCGGCCGTCCCGATTGATGCCGGCTTTTTGTCTCGACGTTTTGTAAGTGAGAATTGTCTTCGAATATTGGATTTTTATCTGGGAACCTATTAAATTGAAAAGTCAAAGCTGTAACTGATTGGTGTTTTGTCAAATTGTTGTGTATTGTATTGGGGTTTGTATTAATAAGATACCGTATGCAAGAATTTAAGGCAAGGGTGATTTATTACATGGATTCATTAATGAATGTTATTAATTGATATCAACACAGTCAACTGGACTTTCAGGTATACATATAATAACAAAACTTTTTTGTCTTAGTTCACTTGTTAGTTTTTTATACAATCGAAACTGGAACTTATTATACCTGCGTTCAAAATCCAAAATGTGATTACAATCAAAAAGGTGGAACTCAATATACATAAAGCCAAACCATTTGTCAAGTTAGTTTCGATAGTCGTGATTTGTCTCGTAGTAATCAATGTACAGACAAGCGGACAAGATGATCTATGGCGATATGTAATTTATATGTGTCGTTTATACTTTCTTTTTGATCCAGTCAGTGATAATAAATAAGTTTGATGCTGTACCTACAAGTTAGAAAAAAGTTTGATATGTCGTTGAAAAAGTTCTACCGGCAGTTGGATTTGGGATCATAAGGTACAATTATGACCTTAGATGGAAATCATCACGACAAGGCACACTAATCCAGTGTCATTGCAAAATTCTTGAAATGCATAGCAATCAATGACAAGTGGGCTGAATAAACGTGACAGCATTATCTCCATAATAATTGTGCAGTAGGATAATATGCATCATGATCCATGTCGGATGTTTATTGTGGCCAAGATCATGGTGCGAAGTTATAAAATACCTTATCTTTTGGTGGGTAAATCATCGGCAAATTTATTATATTTTGTTTGGAACTTTTTTTTCAAGTAATCTGATGTATAAACTAGTAAGATAGACGTTATTAAGATTATGTGGACGTCCGTGAAACAGTAATTCTTTGAAATGAATTTATTTTCCTACCTTCAAAGTACTTGTTAAACCATAGTCAACATTCAATTATTTTACCTTGAATGTAGTATGCAAGTTTCAAGGAAAAGGGTCTTTTGGGACTACTGGCTTGATATTTTTTAGTTCATCTGTATGCGACATTTTCTTCTGGGACCGTACTTGGTTTAAATAAAATACTCAACATATTTTATAATATGTGCGTTATTGTCACTGGTACATGTTAATCTTTTATTTCATGATTCTCCTCAGTTTAAGGTCAATGATAATGTAACTACAGGTAATTTTAGATAACATAAACATTTATAGGTAATTGGCAGGAAATCGTGCAATCCTTATGATTTGTACGTTCTTTGTAAAGTGACTAATCTAGGTAATGCATGTTCTTGTCAATGTTATGCCTAGTTAAAAGTTTAAGAAAAGAAATTACTATTTTATATAGATTTTTTGGTAATTATTGAGTTTTAAGGACTTGAAATCAAAAGTTTCTAGTCTTAAATATTAATAATTCTGTTATCAAAACCAATAGATTTGCACAGGATATATCTTTGTGCATCTGGTATAAAAAAGAAGGTATGGAGCTTACAACTTTTAAACCTTAATAGATTTTCGTCAGTAATGCATTCGTGGTTACAAAATACACTGACTGCGTAAGTCCAAAGTAAGCAGAACTTTATTGTGTATAAGTGTTATGGTTTAGTGCACGTTATGCCAGATAGCATATAAAAAAGGACAAATGTAAACATTTTCATAACTCGAAAGCCATCATCTGTTATCTTCACGCAAAGCATTGTGTGTTTTACTTTTATTGACACCACGCAGCTTGATTCAATTGACAACTTCATAAAAATCAAGAAATAAAACACACTAAACCGCGACTACAATGAAAACTTATAAAGAGTACTATCAATTCTTTACCTTAAAAACAGCACACTCATACAATAACATCAAGATACAAACTACATAACAAACTCACCTACTAAGCAAAAATATGACACAAAGTAAAATTGTCTAATACTGACAACTTTTCATATCTCCAGTGACACCCGTTTGTTTATCTTGCCACCTTAGAAATATTTCACAGGCAATCGTGGGTACACACGAAGGCAATAAATAAATCAACGTCGATGCTCCCCAACGGGACCTACTGAATAAAATAAGCTTGTCTTTGAAATATCTGTGAGTAGGTACCTGATCTAGAGCTAGGGAGGGTGAAGTACAGCTGGTTGGCAAAGTTGGTCTGCTTGGATAGATATTTGCTTGAATGAAATGATTTTTGTATGTGCTTCACTCAACGCATCGTGCAAGACTTCATTGATCCTAGATTAAGATAGATTACGTATCTTTTCTATTTCTTTAAGGTACTTTAGGATATTTCATATCTGTTCTTAGTAGCAAATCAAATATATACATAACTACGAAAAGCAATAGATATTCACATTAAAATACCAAAAAAAGAACATTTACTTTCCGGTTACCAAACTATTACTCCGAAAACGTATCTACTACAGAACCACGAATGCACCCTAAACAAGCAACCATACGTTTTCTCCGGCATATGTCCCTCGGCACCCAGCACCGGACCCTGGAAATGTGACCTGCAGCAGTGAAGGCGCTAAATCAAGTGACAGTGCACGATTACCTGCGGGTCCGCGCGTTATTTATGGACGCTCTGCAATCCTTTACTTGCCCCTTAAATCTCTAGGAATATCTTCGCAGGGCTTGCAAATTTGGCCCCTTGCTATCTGATTGAAGCATCGTATCGTACTAGTTCATGGCGAAATAACTATTTATTGTTTGAGTTATGTAAGTATGATATTCAGCAGCTTGAGTGCCAAAAATGAACTAATACTTAGAAATAGAATAATTTGTAAGTTCTTCGTTCCAAACTAATTAATTTAAGCTAACCTATTAATTAAGTTATCAATGTCACACTTTATTTCATTTACTTCTTTAATGTACTCTGTTTTTTTTATTATATCAGTTATGTTTAGTGTAGATATTCCTGTAAATCAGTTGTACTGTATACCGATAGAAGCTTTCAAGTGGCCCTCAGAATCAATTGTCTTCATACTGTAGTGTTTGTTTAGCTGTAAGGTTCACTAAAATTGTAAAAATAAAATAAAATAGTCCTGATGTAATCGAACTACTTATCAGATATATGTCATGGGTTCCAAGCAATTTATCAGTAAGCCCGCTCGCTATACTTCCTCTATGATGATCTCCATCAAATCTCTTACGCGCATGACGCACTAACAGACGATCTGTAATACTCGTAAATTCATGCTCTATTTTTGAACGTGTAAACCAAAGAAAAACAAATGCTTCCCTGAATTCATCGACATATTTTAAACAAGAAATATGTCCGCGGAGCCGTTTGTTTGTTTATCGTATGATGAACGGTAATTGTTGCCGAGTGTTATCCTGCGAGGAATGCTCCAGTATTTTTGGCTTCGATAATCCAATGTCAAACTTGGGATCATGCATCGATGGTACGAATATAAGGGGGTTCTCAATTGACGTATTTAGAACGCAAACAAAGGTTGTAACTATACGTTTTTTATTGGTAACAACAGAGTACATGTTTGTGTTTCCGATTTAATGTTCATTAAATATTGATATCGATAAGATATTATTTTGATCTGTTTGTGTTGATGTGATTTATTAATTGTGTTGGGGGAAGTTTATTTGTTTCTTATACTTAGTGATGGTCCTATCAATTACCAATATCAAATACCAATTTATATCTAGGCAGAAAATTAAGTAGAAATATCTGGTTTCTTTTTGTTTAGTTTACTCTAAACTGTATTTTTCACATAGATAAAACATAAGCACACTGGGTTCTGTGTCCGAATTACAAAATATGTTTAAGAACCGGAACGCAAAATATAAAAACATCTTTGAACACAACATTTGTTCAATTCAAAAATTGTATTCGTAATAAATTTCCATTTTACAGAAACCACTAACATATTCGTAATTTCCAACGACAGTCTTTTATTTTTATGTAGCTTTCATTCAACCTGTCAATAAACGCGTTCGATTTAAAAGTTCCTGGTGATGGATACGACACCATATTAATGTTGTTTGCTGGAGCCGCAGTCGCACGGTACCAACACGGCCCCGGCTCGCACTTGGCTCATGCTCAAATTGATATTGAATTTATTTTCAATTTTCAAGCGCCCTCCTTAGCGGGATCGTGTAGCATGAGATAGAGCTTTTGGTTAAAAGTAGTTTTTATTATTGTTACTTTTTGTTTGTGACTGTAACATCACTAATACCTACAAGCAAAATATACTAAAATTGTTGAGACCCAGGTTGGTAACAAATCATTAAATTTGTATTAATAGATCACAATGTTTTTAATGATTATTTTATTTTTATAAAAAATAACCAAAAATATTTGCATTTGCATCTACAAGTAAACACAATTCACGAACAAAGTCAGCGGGGAAAGTACTGTTTACTGTATAACTGTAACCAAGCAAGGTATTGAGCACAAAAAAGTGGAAGAATGTTTAAACATCGAAGTAATACCGTAATGAAGTGTAATTTTTATAAAAAATCTTTTTCTTTTCTTCTCCTCTAGTTGGTATAAAATGGAAAATAAGATAAACTCTTCACTTATTGAAGGTTGTGAGTCTTAATATTAAAAACATCGTGGCTCCCTCCGTTAGCTCTATGCTTGGCTACTCTGTACAGTTGACAATGAGCAGGCGCCCGCCGCTGCCGCGCGTTCAAACGTCAAATTCTATTTCTGTTGCCCGCACTACACCCGATACACACCACTACACTTGTTCTACAGCAGTCCTAAGCTGCAGATGTAGCAATTGTTGCTGCGGAATAGAATTTCTTTAATAATTTTATAACTATAGATAAAACTGGAAATAATTCTATTAGAACGTAAGACTACAAATATTTCAGGGTTTAAAGATACCAGGCAAGTGAAGAATTTAGCTCTTCCTAAATCCACCGTACACAATTATCTAACATGATTGCGTCGCGTCGTAGTCAGTATATTCAGTCAGTTAAGTGATGGTAATTAATCTTTTAACATTTACTTTAATCTCTTCTATTTTCAGGAACAAATATACAAAGTACGAATATATGTTCATATTTTTATTGCAAATGATTCAGCAAATAAGTTCATGTATCCTATTAATTTAATGATAACAAAGATAATATTTTCCATATAATTTTTTAATTACAATAAAGTCTAATAAATACTTCAAAGTAAACAACTAATACACAATCTTTACCTAAAGAAACGATAAACATTGTCTCTTCAATTAAATAAACCACACTTGAATTTTGATTCTTATGAAAATATATAAATAATAAATTACGTTCGTACTCAGTCAATAGGTGCTAAAGATTTTCCAAAAGTTATCAACAAACCGAAACATGATCAACTGAGTTCTGAAGTAATTCTTGTTAACCTTCAGTATGTAATATGACGCATACATTTCTTACGGACATATTAATATGAGAAGACGGTAAAAAAGCATCAAATAATTTAAGTAGGATGTACAGCAAAAAAATTAAACGTTAAACAAATATTTATATTATAATAATAGCAATTCTTATTCAGGGACATTTTGTCTCGAATTTGAGATGCAAGTCTATAAACATCTTATAACCACTCGCTGCATGTCCGTAGGTAAACTTCGTAAAATTTCGAAACTGACATCAGTTGAATCCCTTGAATATCGAATTTTAAATCTCGATCGTACAATCTCTAGAAATGCAATTTTTTGTTATCTACTTGTACATTATCTCGAAAAATGAGAAATGCCGTCGTGCAAGATCCTGTTATGATTGTGCCATACCACCGGGATAACCGAACTAAAGTCAATTTACATATCACTCTGCCAAGTTGACTATAAAAAGTTAAAGACTTTCATTGGAAAAAGTTTAAGAGGATTTTATAGTATATTGATTCTTCATACGAAATAAATACGCAGCTTAGGTATATAACTCCTTCAAGTATAAAAAAATGACACAGAAGAGTAACATTATCAGTCAGACCTGTCACATTTAAATAAAATAGCTCTCGCAAATTTTCGAGTTCTATGATAAAAAGCTTGATACATATTTACAGTTTGACCAACTTATATGTGCAGTAAACATTGGCGCTGCGCTCTATGCGTGATAGCTGAACATTAAAATTAAATCATGTAACAAAATGATTTAGTGCCAGTTTCTGCTACAGCACAAATACTTGGTGGCGCTGTGAGTATTGCGCTGTACGAGTAATAGATGCCGGGAAGATGTCAAAAATATCAGTTCTGGGTGTCAGGCAGTGTCTAACGCGGCGGTGAATTTTGCATGTGAATGCGGCTCGCGGGAGATAATATGACAATTGACAACTGTGCCGCTTTGTATTTGGGAACTGTAAATGGATTGTTTGGAGGAGCGAAATCCTAAGCGAAACTGCATATTTTTGTGTCATGTAGGGTTGTATGACATGTGAAATACACGATATTTTTTAATTTTCTTTAAAAAAATATAAAACCAAATAAATTTGAAAAACCAAAAAAAATAGTTCCAGGCGGCTATGCTTTGTGTTTCAGCAATCTCAAACATCATTGTACCTCGATCTCAAAACCAGAACTAATAATAAAAATGAAAGAAACTTAAAATTAAAATATTTTATTTACCGTACCTAGTGTCATATGAATGGTGGGTTACAGTTTGTGGATTACAATAAAATATTGATAATTTAACATTTCAATAACACAAATATAGGTACATTAGTCTTGCTTACGGTTCATATAACCTCAAAAGCGTTAAAAAAAAGGGTTCGTTTCCCGACATCACGATTCACGGTTTTTCGACCCCCTCGCACGTGCCACTCGGTTTTATGGCTATCTGCGTTTTATTGGAGGGACATTTGTTTTCTTGATGCTGATTTGAAAGCCGAGGAAATTATTAGTGGCATTTTTAGTGCTATTCGATAAGTAAAGCTACCTAGATCCTTGGTTGGGAACAATTTATTACACCCCTTTTAAAAGATTTAGATGATTTCTTTTCTGTAATTTAAACAAATGAAGGTCGAAATGTATGGTAATGTAACTTTTCTCGGTATTACTTTGCAATGTATACTTTGATGATATCCCTGTTAACTGGAAAAAGATACAACGACGTAAAGTGTATCGACAATGCGTTACGTCAGTCGGTCCGATACTCGAAGGCTGTACCCAGTAAACAGACGTTGTCAATTTTCCATCCCAGAAGATTCAAGACAAGCCTATTCTTTGGTATTTATCGGAGATACGTATGTAAAGTCCAGTTCAATGCGGCAAAATACCTCAACCAGGTCAGAACCAGCAGAAAGGCCGTACTGTATTCTAGGATATACTACGTACAGAAATTTCTGCAAATAGAATAATGTAAATTGTATTATCAAATACAAAGAACTTTAATAGCAACCAAACCTGTGAAATGCGTTTTCGAAACAATGAAGATTTTATTTAAATGTTATTTCACTGCCCCAATTGACTCGGCTTTGTGGATAATGCAAAAGACTTCGATAAATTATAATGCTAATTTTAAAATAATACTTACTATACTACTCGTATTTATTTCAATGTTTATATAGAGTAGGAAGTTTAAATGAAATGTGATTTACGCAAAACGAAATCATCAGAAACAAATAAATATGGAAACAAGAAAACTTGTAGAAGCCAAATACAAACATTATAATTTGATTATAATTTTGTTACTTTTATAAGATATTCTGAATACTTACTAGACATTCGAAATACTTGAACACATGGTTTTCATTTTGTAACGTTGTGTTTCAGATCTAATTGAAGAAGTTTACACAGAAACAATCGTTTACTTAGTAGCTATGAAAACAATATTTTCAAATTTGCAAAGAAAAAATTAAGGTCCGTTACAAGTTATTATTCAAAAACTAGACGATTATCAAAAACTAATACGTTTCAATATTTGACAGAAAAAGGAATACATTACGCTGTATAAACGGAATCTAAAGAGGCGAGGAAGCAACTTTCATTATCTTATATTATTTATAGATATTATTACCAACTGTGGTTAAGAAAACTCCAGCTTTCCTTTCGTTTGAACTCTTTTGTGAATTCTTAAAGAGATTAAGAGAATCATTAGCGATTCACAATCTTAAGGGAGGAACGTACGGGGCGGGCCGTGCCGGCGACAAGCAAGATTAAAGTAGGCCCTGGGGCCTTACACTCCCTGCTGTCTTATGTAACCTTATGATTTCCTTGATAATAATTAATTATTTAATGAGCAGTCTTGTACAGTTACTGTTTGAGTTAAATTTTTGAGCTTAAATCGCTAAGGGTCAAAATAAATAAGAAGTATGCGATTAAGAGGCTACTATTATGTGTTTTAATTAACGATTCCTCGCGCGGGAGTGACTTTTTTCAGCCTGACTCACATTTTGTAGAAACGTGGCGAAAAAATTCTGTCAAGCACTTCGTCAATCTACACATTTAACTTGAGTACAGACTTAATTGTAATCATGTTCATAACAGCAAGACAACTCCTAGTGATCAAATAACTCATAACTCAAACTCACAGATTCAAACCAAAAACACATTTTGATAATTCATACCTGAATTACAGAACTAGTCACGTTATAGTGGCACAATTAAACATAATTTAGACACAAACCACGCCAGGGATGAGCCCGAGGGCTCGACCGCGTACTTTGTCAAATCCAAATTAATAAACTAACTGTTAAGTCCCGAGACACGATTACCTAAACTAAGTTTATTGTAGGGCTGTCATACCAACCTCTAATTATTCATTGAATTGATATACCCCACGACAATTATGAATTTCGGTTGTAACTAAAATATATTTTAAATTAAGATTTTTTTAGATCTTTATTCTATGTACAGAAGAACCTTAAAAATGCATTTATTAAATGTCAATCATTCGTCAACATTATACTTGTAGATTTTTTTCCATAACTTATCTAAATAAAAAATTACAAAACATCCAAAACACGATTTCAATTTTTTGTTAACCTTATACTTATTAAAAAATACGTTCTTCTAACTTGCGTGTATATGAGTAGCAGGTAATTTACGTAATATATAAAAGAAAATATTACTTTTTCTATAACCAAAAGGAAGTAGATAAAACTAAATTTAACTTATTATCTTATTTCGTAGGAAGCAGCCCTATTTCAACCGGAGGCAATGGCTGGGTCTGTCTCTACTGTTAATATACTTTACGGAGCCTCACAAAAGCACTGTCTTGGAAACGTCTTACAATTATAAACTAGATATATGTAATTAAAAAGCATTGTTACCATTTACTTCATGTTGAAGTAAGACTACGCACAGAATTTTTTTTAACGGGTTGTACTATTAGGCTGGTACCTGTGTTCGTATATATTTATCTCGACATATTTAATGCTCTAAATCGTTTATGGAAATCTTTCTAAAAGGTGTTAGAAAGGTAATACCATTACAAACATTTATTACATTGATCTTGATTTGCAACAAATTTTTTCATATCATGTTTATTTCGGAAGAGTAGCTAAATATGAGACCGGAAGCCATTTAAATGAAATTAAATAAAACACAGTTCTCGAACGCTAATTAGATCTATCGTAGACCAAAATCTTGATTTGTACTCTCTAAATGTTGGTCTAATTAGATGCCGGGACATTATACTTGGGTTCCTTACAGGGTGATTAAAGAATTCTACGTTCATATATTGTTAAATAGCAATTTAATATGTTTCTCTTAATTAAAAATAAACTACAACGAAATATGGGAAATCATTTTCATTAAAACTTAACTTCGAGAATTAAATAAATTCAGAAAATTCGTCTAACCTTGATGTTATGAAAACTGTTGTGTATCTAAAGAATAATATCTAAACAATCATCCATAACTCGTCAACGAATGTTGGAATCAAATAACTAAGATTACAAAAATTGTTACAAGTTCCAAGTTTGTAACATTCACATATTAATACAGACAACACATAAGATCACATGTTTGATCTATGATATTATTTTGGTGCACTTGGATTAAAAATTAACATTTTGAACGTCAGCGTGTTGTTAAATCGTAAGGCATTATGTCAATTAAGCTGAGTTCCTCACGATGGTTCGGTCGTCTATAATAGCCGGCTAGAAAACAAACACCGACTTTCCGACTGGTGCGCTTGCGCTGACGCTGAGTAAGGCAGTCCGCCATTGATACCCGAACTATAATTTCGTCTATTTTTTTGTGACTTACGTCACGTTTGTTTGTATATCTCTATCTGGAATTGGACAAAGAGTGTTAGGTATGTAGGTAATTTGGTTTCGTTCACAATGTGAACTTTTTTATAAACGTTTCACGCTGTATTTTTTGCAAAGGGATGGTTTTAGCCTTGAAAAGTAAAGAAGGGTCGTTAACAATTTATATTTTGTTAATTTTAAAACTTAGCCTACTTATTTTGGACTTGAATTTGACGTGGTGCATATTTTGAACATATTACCAGTTTGTATCGTTGCAGCTTTATACAGGTGGGCAAAAATGTACTGTAGGTACTACAACAGCTGTACTAAAAAATCAAGTGGGATCTCTATTCTACTGCAAAATGCGTACTTGTTAATCTAAGTTAATATTAAGTAAATTTACACGCCATATTCATATTATTATTCCTGAGAATTTTAACAAAAATACTGTGTAAATAAAAAATGGTAATAGTACTTATAATAAAACGGAAAAAGAATATAATTGGTATAAAAAGTATTTATAGTCAATTGACGTAGTGCAGTTGTAAAATCACTTCTTTTGTAATAAAAATAGAACATTTTTAGGAAAAATTATGCAAATTAGACATTTATTTTTCATAAAAACATTCCATTAAATCGTTGTGTTACTATTATTTATATTATTTACGTTTTGGCAATAATTTTTACCCGCTTTCTTCCATATTTTAAGTGCTAAAAATGGCTTTTCTTATTACTAAGTGGTCCAGAGAAGTGCTAAATGAGTGAATTTTATATACATTCTTTATGATTATTTTGTAATAGTAGGGAAAATAGTTTGGGGATCAACTGACAATACAAAAACTTTTGTTTGGATAAATTTTGTGAAATTTAAATATTCTATTTTTTTAAATACAATTATATTTTCATTTTACTAATTAACTGGAAGTACAGATGCAGCATACAATACTTTGCCATGAAAACTGCTTGCACTGCCACAGAGCCAAGTAACGAGAATATAATATAATAGTTAAAATCCAAAAAGCTGAGAACTAGTGTTAATAGGTATCTCGTGGATAGACGTGACACCTTCGTCTTCATTGTCACTTTCCATCAGGTGAGATAGAAGACAAACGTCTAATCCTTTTCCAATATAAAAAAAACTACAGATGCACTTTTCTTATAAGAATTTCATTTGTGAAATATTATTTTAGATCAACATAATACAAATATACTTGTGTCCTTACAACAGTAATTATTTAATTGTAATTAAAGGTCAGATAACTGTTTAAAATTTATTTTATTTCCCTTTATGGGTAATCAGAACAATATTTATACGAATCTATTCAAATTCTGAGTTCTGATGAGTTTTATTTTAATAACATCATAACTTTATCGAAATCAAAATATATCTATCGGTAAACTTAGCAGGCAATAAAATGCCTTTTCAACTATGGGTTTTTAGTGGACTATCTAATTCAAGCATTTCTTTATCACCGAACTTGCCGAGCATTTTCCGAAGTTGTAAAGTGGCTTATTTTCTTTACGTGCCATTAGTTTTATCGCGCTTAATTTTTAAGCACGCATCCCACTTATTAAAAGCATTTACTTTTATAAAAGCATAATTATAACTAAGAAAAGTTTCAGATTCATTCCAAAAGTTGAATACGCATTGTAAGACATTGATTTTGGCTAACGTGTCATTAGGATACACGCGAATCAAATTAAAAAAGCATTATTTAGTTGTGATTTAAATGTTGTTTAACAGATGAAAATAGTAGTAATAACTATTGTTTTTATAACAAAGGGAGCTAATTAAGACATTGTAAACCTTCACAAGTAAAATCTTGGGTAAAATCCACAATAACAAATATTGAACTTTCTATGGAACCCTCCTCTAAACTTAAGAAGTAATAAGAAATAATAAGAACCCACCCATAATGCCATAAAGTTTCATTTTATCATCCTTCTAGATATTCCAGTGGTTTAAGATTGATTTTGCTTCCTTTTGTAAATGTTGGGCATAATTGTAATTATTGCTTCTCGTTTGTAGCTATCAGACGTACTAAAGGTATAATTAGATACTAATTACCACTTAAAGTAGCAATTCACACCCATATGTAGGTTAGAGTGGTACAACCGTGGTAAGGTACTTAACTTTATACCTAAATAATTGGTATTAATTGAAACTTTTGAACCCAAAGTTCATTTTAATACTTTATTTTACCTCTAATTTTTTTCTTTTATTTTTTTTTACCCCTCCTAAACAGTAAGACAACAGTAAGAAGCTGCATTTTGGACCCAAATAGCACCTATAAAGAACTTTGAGTCATAAACTCAGCTGCAATTATCACTAATGTGCTAGTTGGGATGGGCTAAAGTGCTTCAGATATTATCAGTAAAGCTTTGCGAAAAAAGTTTTTATGTATGCAACGCTAGCGAGTTATAGTTTATTTTGAAAAAGTGTTATTCAAAATGAAAAATATTTTTGTTCCAAGTTTAAATGACCCTCAAATTTTTTTGCCAGTGCTATGATACTATTATGTGTTATAGAAAAATGGTGCTGCGTCGGGAACTGCAATGATTTTTTACGACTTCAAGTCTTACTTGATTTGTTTAATCGACCTCAGTTAGCTTTTATTGAAAAAGCGGCTTGAACAAATTTTAATGCGGTCGTCCTTTGACTGCTGTTACGGAAGAAAACGTGCTATAAATAAAAAATTTGATTCAACAAAACTGATCATACACGAGGATATCCAGAGAGTGTTCATGATATTCGACACAACCGCCTTTGCGTAAGGTGGATTGTTTCGCGCTGGGTATCACCCAACGTCACCGATGCTCAGACGCAGGCGCGCGTGAAATGATGTCATGATATGATTGATGAATCTAAAGCAGGTTCTCCCGCTGAGTTAACGATATCACAACTGTTGATAAATCTTGGATTTATCAATATGATCCAGAAACAAAGCGCCAGTCAACAGTTTGGCTGTTTCAAAACGGCCCTCTGCCAATGGAAGCCAGACGAGCCAGGTCTTTTTTCCTAACGGGGTATTTAGAGTCAATTCCCTTAAGAAACCAAAGTAGCATCAATGCAGAATGGCGAAGTTTTTGCTGCTGCGAGCAACAAGCGACCGAACACGGGACTCCGAGGTCTATTCCTCCTCGCACGACACGCACTTCGCGATCAAGACAAGATTTGTTAAAAAAAATAGTGGAAACTTAATGGATTATTCAATATTTATATGAGTTTCAATATAGGAAAATATATAAATTAAAATACGAGGGTCTTCCTAAACACCACACCGGTAAAAGTTTTAGGTCATCTGAATTACAGCCCTAATAAAAGCACCGTGTGACGTCTTCAAATTAGAAACCAGCTCAAAGAGATACAGTTTTCATCGGCAGAAGATGCGCTCAGAAGACCGTTGGAAAATACCTGTTGCAGACTGGAAAATGTGCTTTAGAAAATGGGTCTGACGCATGAAACTTTGTGAAACGAAAACTGGTCGAGATCCGAGTTCTCTGAAAAGATGTTATAACGACAAGATAATCTATAAAATACTGTTTATTTATTGGTCCAAACATGATAAAAAGTCATAATACAATTTACATTCCTTCCTAGTTAATACATATTTTTGGTCAAATTTAAAATTTAAATTAAATAAATAATTATACGTTAAAATTATACTACAAATAAAACACTAAATCTAAACTTGAATGCATTGAGGGCAACGTAGCCAAAAGGCTGGCTGAATTACCACGCTGGATCGCTATAGAAATTCGTTGTGCGAGGTAGTAATTAAATTTTTTTCTGAGTATTTACGGTTGTGTCGTCTAGTTCAATCAACCGAACAAAAGGCTCTCCAATTTCTTAGGTCTTAGGACCGCACTCAGAAACTTTAATGTTTACTTAAGGCGCTCTTTAGTAAAGATTTTGCTTTGAAAGCCTAGACTTAGATAAAGTATAGATTCACACAGCAAAATCTATAATGAGGCGCGCCTTGAGTAACGTTGTGGGTGCGGTCGTTAGTTGTGTTAATTAACTGGACTATTTCAGTAAGATTTTGTGCCTTACGGTTAATAGGACTGCTTCATATATTTTAAGATTTTGTACCCCATACAAGTCCCTAGTACCTGTACAAGTTTAGTTAAATAGAAACTTAACATGAATTAGTACAAATTCACAGTTGTATTAAAATACAAGTTTATTGACGACCGAGTGGTGTAGAGCTAAGTAGCCCTGCCTCATACGCCGAAGGTCCCAGGTTCGAGTCCTGGCCGGGGCATTCATTTGTGTGATGAACACAGATATTTGTTCTCGGGTCATGGTTGTTTGTATTTATATATGTATGTTTATTCTGGGTTCCCCCCAGCTCGCTGTATGGTCATCCATAACACAAGCTCTGCTTACTTTGGGGCCATACAGTAAGTGTGTTTGTCTGGGGATTTATTATTATTATTATTATTTATATTTCGATTTTAATTAAGTAATTCGTTATTGTGATTCTTTAATACTAGCTCATATATTTTAACTACTATAAAGAAATAAAGATTGGCTGTTAGGTACACACCAAGTCTATTGCACACCTACTGACCACAGCTCATTTTAACATTGATTTATGGTATTAATAGTCATACTTACCTCAACGACTACGTCATTGTCATACTTTTAACCTGAAAGTAAGTGGTTTCCTCCAGCTACATGTGAGTCCCTGCCTTCATCTTCTTCTTTCATTTTATGCGGTCAACATTAGTTTTATAATATCCATAATTGAATATTTATTAATCACGTTTATAAGATAATAAATTTTGAATGAATTATTTATTAACTCAACACCTGCGCATTTTTGTCTCAATCATGTGCAGATTTTTATTTATGAAACATTTTGAAATGTATGGTTATTTGCTAATTTATTGCAAAAAGATTACTTTACTACCATACTGTATATATTTATTGACAAAATTATCATCAAACCCATTAGGTTCAACGGTGACGGAATAAAAGATAAATGTACGGAACTTAAAAAAGAAAGAACAGTTTCAATGCTGAAGTTTTTTTATTTATTGCTCTTAAATATTAAATACTTGGCCAATTATAATCTAGAGTAACCAGTGCACATCGAGAGGTACCTTCTAAAACATACTCCGAGGACTCGGCCAGCCGGGATCCGTCCAGTGGCGCGATTCAATGTAGCTAATAATCATCTCCAGACAATACAAAATAATAAGTAGCAAGCGAGCTCGAAGCAATCTACTTCAGTTTCGAACTACGCGCTCAATCTTGGTGATCTGGTCGCCTCACACAAACCACACGGCTTGCTTCGAACTCACCGGGAATACAATTTTATAATAATATAACTCGCTCGGGCAAGACGATGATCGTGTTACAAATTCGCATAGCAGTCCTATAACACATACACCGAAAATTCGCAAAAAGTGCAACGTATTTAACAATAGTACATAATTATATGTATAATTATAATTAGTTATTTACAAATTTTTCATAATCATTCACAGACGATTAATAATTTTATTTTTAACCTTCCGTACATTTATCTTAGTTTCACAATATTAGAAGATAGTTCTGACAAACTCCAAAATTCACCTTCGATACAATGCTTAATTTACTAACCAATTGTTTATATATTATAAGTTCTACTTAATAATCTAAGAACACCTGGATATAGTTGACGTCTACTAATCAGCCGCATAACTAAATAAGTCGGAAATAAAAACAATAGACACCTTTTTCTTCAATGAGTTTATTGCGCTAGAACAATAAATGAAGCTGATCATAATAACGTTTACTTTCAACATCGATTTATGAATACTCTACACGATATCATATCGTACTCCACCAAGTCCATTAATATTTATAATATTCAAGTCTGTATTGCACTCACAACGCCAACATAATACCCAAGCGGGATCATCCCTATAAACTTACAGTACGTGGGATCAATAATTAGGATATATTTGTCTAAATATCACAAGAAAAGTACAAAACGAAATACGAAATAGAATTAACACAATTAAAACTATTAACATTTTTAAATATAATAACGTTTATCGCGCGCCTTTGTTGAGGAAGAGTAGCATTACCAGGACGGGCGAGGTCCGGTGCGCGGGCGTCATGACACAGGCACGTGGTGCTGGTACAGCTGGTCTGGGCGCTCGCACAACGACGTCATCTTCCTGTAGGACTCCGCTGTCTCGCGAAAAAGCAGCTGTTCATCACGGGGGCGCGCGTGCGCTGCGTCTAGCCGGCCTGGCGAGAGCACCGGCGGCGATGACGCCGAGCGCGGAGATGCCGCCTCGCGCGCCGATACCGCTCCCGCCGCCGCACCTCGGGGCCCGCCACCGTGTCCAGCGCCCACACCCATCAGAAAAGGCGCTGGAAAAAACCTTCTATCTGCGAACTGAGGAAACAAGCCGGCCTGCAGGGCTCCCAAATTCTGACTGTAAAATTTCATCGTTTCTGTAACGTAACCGGGCAGTGGAGTAGCCTCATCGCTGCCGTACCGAAGACTCTCTAATGTTGTCGCCAAGCCTTTGATGTCACTGTACAGCTTGTTCAATAGATCGGCGTTGACTTCAAAATGAGGTCTTTGTTCTTGGGCATCTTTTTTTCCGGTAGACAACAGGCGACGGTGCAGATCTATATTGGAACTGTGTCGGTCTCGACTTCTCCGCGAAGGAAAGGCGGCGTCGCAGCCGTTCACGTCGCAGGGGTGCAGTAACTTTAAGTGTTCGTTTCTGTAATGCATTCGCAGGGTGAAATGGTTTTGAAAGATCTTCCCGCAGGCGGTGCACCGGTCGGGGTTCTCGTCGTCGATAGGGATGTCGAGGTCGGGCAGATCGGGGCGGTCGGCGGCGGCCAGGCGGTCGTCAGGCACGGGCTGCTCGCTGCCGCTGTCGCTGGGCGTGTATAGGTCGCTGCGCAGCCGCAGCCCCTCGCGCACCACGCTCGCCGGACGAGACTCGTCCTCGGAATCACTTTCAGCTTTAATTCGACTTACCGATTCCGAATCCACAGAAGCTTCTTCGGTGTTCTGAAATGGCTCCCAACTTTCAGGCTTCTGTTTTTTCAGAGACAGAGGCTCTTCTTCTATTTGACTTGAGCTCGGGGTAGATAAGTTTTTAAATAAATCTCCTTGAAATTCCTCATCCGATACGTTATATTCATTGTTTTGGGAACATCGAATTGGATTTCCACTTTTTCGTTTACGTTTATTGGGTACGGACCCGGCATTTTTTTCTTCAGATGTGGTACAGGGATCTGAGCGAACTGCCTCTGGAACCAATTCCTGTTTTAAAGCATCTTTCTTTTTATTTACAGTTAAATCTTCTGGCTCATCGTCGTAGCGCTGTCGAGCTGCCGTTGGGAAATCCAACCTGAGGTCACAACTTATATTGACATCATCATCTGACAAATTGTCATTATTTTCACTGCAATGGTTTGACTCATCAGCGCTTGACTCGGTGGGGGGCTTCGCCAAATTAAGCGCGCTCGCGTTTAGAAGGTTTTCAGGCGAAGGAATTTTTCTATACATTTTTTCAATTTCACTGAAGTTGCGCAAATCATCGAGCGGCACGCAGGGCGGCAACGGCTGCGGTGGTGGCATGCGCGCGGCCAGCTCGCGTCCCAGCAATGGTGGTGCCAGCGGTAGACGCGCCAACGCCGGCAGCAGCGGGAATGGCTGCGCTGAGCGCCCGTCATGCGCCGAGATCTTGCGCCGTACATGTGGCGAGTGCAGCTTCGGGTTGGGGTTAGCACTGTGCCGGTTTCGCGAACGTCTTGAACTGAACATCATCGTGCAGCCTTCCACAGTACACTTGTGCATTTCGCGAAGATGCACCGCCGAAAAGTGAATTTTTAACGCACCTTTGTCGCAAAAAGTTTTTAAACAAACGTTACATTGAACTCGCTTCTTGCCGGTGGCGGGATTGACGAACTGTACGCCGAGGCCGAGCGGCCAGGGCGCGGGTGGCGGCGCGCGCTCGGGGCTGCGGCGCTCGTCGTGCTTATCGTCGTCGCGCCCGCTGAAGCTGGCGCCGAGTTTACGGAAGTCGAAGTGTGGCGCGGGCTGGCTGACGCGGGGCATCATGAAGTAGTCCAGGCCCGCCGGAAGACCGGGCACCGCTCCGAAATCTTTGCTATCCATAACGTCGTTGTCATGCCACGGAGCGCTAGATGCAGGCGGGTTGCGCGCGACGCGGCCGCCTTGCGACTGAGGACTCGCGACACAGGTGACCGCTCGGGCGGCGCGCGACAAAGGCTGCGGTGCGCGGGTGTGGGAGGAGCGAGCGCTGGGCGGAGCAGATCGATCGCGGTGGGGACAGGCGACACTGCTCGCTCGCCCACTCTAAACATGCCGCTACGACTAAAGACCGCCGCCGCGACCGTCGCCGCCGTCACCGCCGCAGCCGCCGCCGCCGCCGTCGCCTACGTCGCCGCTGCCGCCGCTTCTACATTACTCTACATACATACCTACACACTTCTTCAATATGCTGCATTCATTGTAATCAAGCATTAGGTACCAAAAATATTTATATGTCTTTTTAATTGAAATTGTAAGTTCTTACTACTAAGACAAAACTATGATAAAGGACTTAACGGTACTTTTCCAAAGTATTCTAAATTTCGAATTTCAGAAAAAGTTTACACGAAAGAGTTTATAACTAGGTACTAGGTAGCTCGGATTTCTTAAAAAAATACCTGTTTGTTGAGGGTCTGATATTGTTTTAACATTTCAATTTCTAAATATTTGTCAAGAAATTAAATAATATAAAACATAGGTACTTAAGACCAAGATTTCAATGGCAAGTACCTAAACTTTTATCTGCAATAGGTGGGAATGTACGAGTATTATTTAAGTTGTTGGTAGATATATATTGTGTAAGGAGTTTATTTAAGTTGGTAGGTAGGTTAATCTCATGGGCTAAGTCAAATGGTTTCCATCTGGTACAATTTTTTAGAAATAGGTAACTTCTGAGATTAACAATCTTAATAGACTCATATTAAAATTGCCAAACAAGCATTTTAATGGAAGGAAGAGGTACCTAATAGGTAGGTAGGTACTTAATATCTTTTTCAATTTTGTTACCACATTTCTATTTAGGGACTAGCTGCGGCCAATAACTACCCAAAAGAAAAATATTTATATGTAGGTATACAAAACTAAAATCTCAAAAGCAGTAAGAAATATTGAAACACTTACATACAGTTTAGAAATTGAAACAATTACGTAAATGGTGTAATCGAAATACCTTTAGCATTTGTGGTATTAAAACACCTCTTTAAACCAACAAGGATCGCAACCACAACTTAAGTAGGTACCTATTCTCCCAGTAAACCAGTAGGAAGATGCTTTAAATACCTACCTATTTTAAACACAATTATATAACATAAACCTAATCAAAATATTAAGTACAAGATTTTATGTAATAATCCCGGGGGAGGCTATGACTTAGGATAACATTGCATTTCATTCTAGAAAAGGTATATATTTATCCGAATATTTAAACTTCTCATAAATAAAATTAGCTAGCAAAACTATCTGTTACTGAATTTGTTGACAATATTTGGTAGGTAAGTTTGTTCACTGCTCATGTGTTTAACCACTAGCGCCATCTACATGTTTAACTAAAACTAATGACGAAGTTCTTTCGGCAACGATATATGTTTCTTCGCCAATCTAAGATTATAGTAATATTGATATTTGTTATTTCAAACATTTTGTAACTTAGTTATAGAGAAGTATAAAAGATTTTTTGGTAGTAAAAAAATTAACAATAATTAGTAAAATGAAGATCAAACAAATTTCAGTGCGTTATGTATTTAGGCAATGCCTTTGGCAAAATGGTACCCCGTAGGTATTGTATTCGATTTTTGTCGTAGCAAATAAGCAAGTTCATAACTAATGGGTGTTTTCTCACCACGAAATATCAAAACTACTTTCGATCACAGCTTTAAAGTAGTTTCAATTCGGTTATTTCAATCTCGACTACTGTCAAATGGAAGTTTTTTTTGTCTGTTTGATATCGATTCACACATCGTTCGGTACTCGGGCATTCGATCGAGAAACTTTTACAATTAGCCTGCTATCGCAAGAAACGGTGTGAACATACACTCTTTTATTGTGTGCCACAAGTTCTTGTTACAAATAAGATGCTTTTTATTATATTGTCTTATTGGTATTTATTATTATCCTGTTGGAAATAAAATAAATCGTAGATATACAAATCATCAAATCAAATGACTCATTTGAAACAATAAAAAATTTGTAATTTTAACAAGACACTTTTGAGTCATAAGTACTATTGGGAGATGTGGTGCTGGATCAGATTCGCCTTCAAAAAGCCGAACAACGCGGACGCGATTCTTGTCTGAAGCCCGGGCCTCCGCCGAGTGAATCAAGGTTACCAAATGATTCGATAAGTTTTTCTCGGGTTGGGTTTCCAATTTGAGAAAATAATTCTGTGTCTGTCTGCATTGTTCGGCAAATACAGGCTGGAAGTTGGTTGGAAGAAGTTGGCATTCAAAGGACATCGAAACATGTAGGTTATTATCTCTTAGATGGCAAACATTTACATTTTTTTTTCACTTTTCTTCAGATGAAATTCAAGAGAAATGGCTGCGTAACTAATTAATAAATGAAATAATATAAATAAAACTAAAATATTTTCTTAGATAATTTTAAAATAATATTTATTTTTATGTTGCATGTAATTTAAACATAACGATACTTTGAACCGCTTCTCCGCACTATTTGGGCCAGCCCGAGTCACCGCGCTACCCTTTTCGCGGTACGGCGGCGCGCGCGCAGTAAACACGCTGTTTTTGTCCTAACCTAAGTGATCCGTGTCTGGTCAACGTTGATTTTAACATCGTTGATGAGGCGCGTTCACTATGAATGTTTAATGAAAATGTAGGTATGTTTAATTTTAGATTATTAAGAAGAGTCGAATAATTTCTTATTGCAATCTCTGAAGTTCAGTCTTCGCCAAACCTTTTTACCGTAAAACTGAATGCTAAACTAAAGCATTTAACAAAATAAGTATTTTTAATGATATCAAAATAATAGTCACAAATAAAAGAAAAATAAACATCTCTTAGTTAAGTAACGCGTTTAAAATGAAAGTCACTTATGTTGTTTTATTACTCGTTTGATTTTTTCTCTTATATTTTAAAACTAGAAAAAAACTAGAACTTAAATTTCTGGATCATCAAAAAAGTCGAAACTATAGCTTAAGCATACATATAACAGTTACCGTTATAAAAACTAGGTCCTTTTTAATAGGTGTAACTTAGTTCTGTAGCAAATAACTACAGTTACAGTTAAATCAATAATACCGCATGGTATTTGCCAATGTTATTTGAGAACTTCTTTTATTTCTACAGCCTCGCAAAACTAATTATTTTTGTTGCCAATCAGCACTTTATGTTAAAATTTAACATAGACAGCTATAAATCTATATTTGTAATTAAAATTTATATAAACACGAAGTAATGACGATCGGTAGCAATGCCTAGTTTTGTAAAATAAAGTTTTCATATAAATTAACTAGGAAAGTCATCAAATAGTTAATTACAAGTCCATTAACTGGTTGATTTGTAATTGTTGTTTTATTACTTACTTAATACCTAAGGTTTTTTTTACAATAAAGAAATATTACCTGCACGAACTAGGCATTGCTGTGATTCAACATTTATTTAACGCTACATACAAACCTACCTATTGTGACAAATTTCAAAATGTTGTACAGGTAAATTACTTGCGAGACGTCTTTGCATTTGTACTTGAGTACGGTCAGCACATAAATAAATAAACCAATACTTTTATATTTATAGCCAGGTACTTTATATAGAACTAATAATATTAAACAATATTAAAATAGTGAATATTAATTTAAAATATAATTTTTTATTCTAAATTTCTTAAACTCCAGACATTTTGCACTCATCCTCATCCTCACTTTCCTCCGATGAATAATTTGTGTCAACTATAATTTGTTCTGATATAATATCTAAAGCCTCATTCGTGCCTTGAAATTTATTTTCGTCTTTCATAGCATGCAGACAAATATTTTTCCATTCCTCTACAGTTATGCTATTAAATTTTTACCCAGGTAATATCACTGTAGCACATTGTCACAGTAAAGATTGACCCTAACGCGGTCGACTCTTTAACTGCGTACCCTTTTTTGGATTTTAGGTAGCGGCCTTAGGCGAAGTATGGTTAGTTTTTAAGTTATTTTCAGGCCGCAGTAGCCATAGCGTGCGAACGCCGCGATCCGTCGACCCTCCCACGTGCGTCCTATGTAAGTCGGTTGGCCGCACTGCCAATTACCTAGGATTCCCCAGGCCCCAAAACCCAACCCCAAAAGGCGCAGATGGCTAAGCAAACCTTCTGCTCCTGCTGCAAAGCCCAGCCCACCCCATAAGCCGCAGCCTCGTCTACACGACTCCCACGGTCCTCCGACGCCTCCCAAGAATGCAGAGGGGACCCAACCAGCCATGGTGAGGAAACCCATTGCTGCCCTCGCCCTCCCGCCTTCTCAGGTACAGCAGGTCAGATTAGCGCCTGCTTGCATGCCTTCTACTCCCGCGGCCAGGAGCCACTTTCAGATTTCGCGCTTGTAAGCGCTTTTACTTAGGAGGAATCACCACTTTGGCTCGCAAACTACGGACCACAAAGGATGACTTCCAGGGGACGTGTTTCATCGCGACCGAGAATCAAGCGCAAAATTCAATAAATTAAACTTTTAAATGGCCTCCTCTAGATTAAAAACGCTGTCCCTCGCTATCGGCTACGTCAACGCCAATGGTGTTAACATCAACGAAATGAAATTCATGAACTCGTTTGAAAATCACAACTCGACATCCTACTTGTGCAGGAAACCTTTTTGAAACCTAGACACAAGGACCCAAAAAAGCAAACTACAACATCGTTCGTAACGATAGGCTTACCGCCAATAAAGACGTTACCCTCATCTATTACTAAAGGTCACTACATTGTATGTACACCTGTCGATCATCCACAGCTCGAGAATATCGAAGTTTCTTGTTGTAAAATTGGCCATCAGCCAATCACGCTGGCATCCATCTACCAACCACCAGATAAATTTATACTGTGAAGCGACCTTCGTTCGCTACTCGATATGAGTCCCTCCGTAATACTAGCTGGTAACTTTAACATTCACGTTGGTACTCCGTAGTTACCAATTCAAACGGCCGTCGTCTTCATCACATGTTAGATTCGCTTAACTGTGACGTAGTTGGTCCTCGGGAACCGACTACTATCTTTATAACACAAATTTTCGCCTTGATATTCTCGATACAGCAATTCTACAAAGTGTTAACTTAACGGTACACTCAGTAGAAGTCATCCACCAGCTTACTTCGGATCATCGACCGCTGGTCATGCAGCTAGGTATCCCAAGTGACTCCATTTCTCAAACGAGGTCACACATCGATTGGGTCAAATTAGCCTTCAATTGGCCTGGTCATCTATCGAGGAGACCATTGCTGCGAATGGTGGTGGATGTGAGGGAGTTATTGAGAGCAAAGAACGCCGCCATTCGGGCGTACGCATCGAGGCAAACCGCATCCGTATGATCTGGAGATGTTTAATCTCGCATATGTGAACTGTGGTCAAACAAATTGGATGCGCTTCTTGATCTCTCCCATCCCAAAGCCCTCCCATTTGCAATCAAACACCTGTTAGTAGTTATATTCAATAACTTACTAACAAACTGCTCCTTTCCGCAAACATGGAAAGAAGCGATTGTTATAGGTATTAGGAAACTCGGAAAACCGGCTAATTGACCTACAAGCTACCGTCCTATTAGCTTGCTTAGCGCGATAGGCAAATTAGACGAAAGGATCTTTGAGGAGAAGGGAAGGATGAAGGAAGAAAAGTTTCTTTGAGGACGACAGGCTCTGACAGGTCATTCACTCCAAACACCTGTTACCGGATGAACAGTTCGGCTTTAGGTGCCGTCACTCCTGCGTCCAACAGGTGCACCGCATCATGGAGCACATCTTGGAGCAAAGGAACGTAGGTCAACGTAGGCTAAATAGAATGCTTCAATCCGCAGCCAACGCGTTAGGTTTAGGAAATAGAGAATAGAAGTCAACCCGTAAAAAGTGCAACAGTGTACTTTTCTCTCTCAACCTGCTCTAGGACAACCTCTAGGAAACCCTCCAAAAGATTAGGTCAGATCGCCTTCATCATACGTAGCCTGCATCCTCTAATCTGCAAGAAGAGAAAAATGTCACTTAGAAAGAAGCTTACACTTTACAAAACTTGCATCTGCCCCATCGTGACATATGCCAGAGTGGCTTTCGTTTTCTTTCCTGCAAGTCGAACCTCAATCACTTGCACACACTTCACAAGGATCTCGAGCTGCCGACCATTGCGGCATTCATGAAGTTGGCGTCTAGACGCCACTTCGACAATGCTCCCCACCATCCCAACCCGCTGGTCATTAAGTCAGCTGACTACACAGCCAACCCAGACGCAGCGGTTCGTTATAGGCGTCCACGTAACGTCTTAATAGATCCTGACGACGCTATCACAACAAGGAACGCCGGTGTTCCAGTTAAAAATAGGGCAATACGGCATTCGAATCGCCAAACCCACCGGTGGGCCAGGCTAACGCATCGTACGCATTCCTACTGAGTTTCTTGCCGGTACTTTGGCAGTAGATGACCCTTCCAAACCAGTGGTAATTTCAATATACGACGTCTTAAGCCGAGGTCCGTGCCCTCTCGGGTGCCCTTAGGCGTTTTGTACGTAGGAGTAGTTTTAGTTCCGGCTAATCGCCTTCAGCACCAAGCTACAAAGTCTGGTGAAATTTAAAAGGCCCATAGGCCATAAATAAACAGTTCATTACGAAAGCACTCATATTCATTGTGAATTTTTTTGCAATGTACATTTTATTTTACCACCATATATTTTCAATAGGATTAAACTGAGGGTGATATGCTGTCGTAATATTTAGTCTTTCTTATACTCTACAAATCTCGCCTTATTTTTAAGAATCAGTTCATATAACTGAGGCTTAAGCATGTTCGATGAATGTTTAATATTTCTAAACGTCAGCCAGTCAATCATTTGCTGTTTTTTAGAATTATATCGGAATTATGATATCAACAACAACACTATTAAATTTAAGGTTGGGTATTAATTGCGTTTAGATCCACTTCGAATAATTATCATAATTCATATTATCATGGTAATCACCAATATTTTGGTTGTCTTTAAACATCAGCAAGGCATTCGGTACAAAACCATCCATTCCACCGGCATGGACGATAACTAAGCCGTTGCCCTTTGATACATGCTTTTTGCATGCATACATTGCTTTAAACCAGAAGTACTTCCATCTGATCTATACTTTGAGAGGGTATGATATGAATGTATATAAATTTCGTCGGTGAAAAAAATTATTGGCCGATTTTTTTCAGGATATTCTGCAATTTTTATAAGATAGTTAATTCGCAATCGTGCTCCGGATTACTTGTTGATCAAAATCATCTAATCATAGGCCTCCGATTTGGTTTCTTTTTAGCTGATTTAAAGGTTGGTCCCTGTTCTGAAGATTTACATTTGCTTTCTGATAGGTCATTTCTGACAGAAGTCAATTACATTCCGGTTGATATAGCAACTAATTGAGCTGGAGGCACTATACTGCTCGGATTGCTATTGCATTCATTTTCTAAATATTTGAGCAAATTATACAAAACGTCTTTAGTTTGGGAAGTCAAAGGCTTACCTTGACCATGTTTCAACATCGGAACTATTTTTAAATAACGACTTTACAATAATAACACTGAACAGTAAATATTATAAACGATAAGAATAAACCACAAATAAAATGAATTCATTAATTAACTAACTAAATTTGTTTAAAATAAATTGTCAATATATTTTCTTCTTCAAAAAGTAACGAACCTCTTTTTTCTGACGGTACAAGGAGATTAAATTTCAAGTTTAAAATTCCTGTAAAAATACAAATAAAATAGTCATTTCCCTGTACCTTCATACTTATACTTATTTTGAAGACAGATGTCAGTTTTTACTACTCATTATTTCGCATCTGTATTTATTTGACAAATAAACTTGTAAACTTAGAAACTTTTAGCAAAATTATTTAAACACTTCGAATAGAACAACTGTCTTCTATTTGTGTCTATATAATTTATTTTTATTCATAATTTATTCACAAATCCAACGTAATCCAAAAATTTATTTACCAATATATAAATTGAAAAAAGAAAAATAAGGGAAAAAACGATAGAATACAACGGCTAAATTACTTTGTACATAGGTCGAGTTAAATATACAATTCAAAGACTGAAACTAAACGTTTCAGCACAAAAGAAATGAAAACAGTTTAAACCAGCCTTTACCAGATCCGACCGACATATTTATTTTCAAGAGGCGGCCGAATATTTTGTTTAGATTAAATATATTTCTGGCTACACTTGCACACGACACGGAGAAGTATCTCTCTTGGTAAGTACGAACCTAGCTAGGTACTTGTGTAGGCGCACGTGCACAATGTTTCATGTTGCGATGGATTGGGCAAGCAAGTCATCGTAGATGATGAAACCCGGCGTAGTACGATTTTTTAGGCAACATATATTTGCTAGATATAGTATAGGTACTCATTTAATTTTATAAGCAAATATTGAAAAATCTCTTTCATTTGAACTCCTCCTTGTGTACTTAGGAGGTAGGAAATCAAAATATATCCTAAATTGGAATCCTGGTACTTATTATCTTACCAGGTATTTTGTGAGGAATAAAACATACTATTGTTGATTTTTCGATACTCTTATTTGTAATTTAATTTAAATAGTCTTAATTTAAGAGTCGTAGATGTTTACCTTAATTGTATAATAGATTGTCCAGAATACAAAGTTTACTTATTTTGGGTAACACATTTACTGTGTTTCACTAAAAAAGTTCACTGCCACTTGACTCCAAGGTATCATACTTGGAACTACAAGCAGAACCTATATTAACTCAGCTTTATTAACTCAGCTAAGCTACCAAGTACTAAAAAGGGGTTTTAAAAGCAACATTAGAAAATTAATAGTTTTAAAACACATTCATAAAAATGTTTATAATTTTTAATACCCATAATAAAATTAGTTTTCAATTATAGAGATGCGTTGTATAATTGGCAAATTATGATTGTGGAGGTAGTAAAGTACAGGATCGTAAAAGTTGTACCCAACTGAGTGTCTTACATTAGATAAGAATACGAAAACTTTCAGAAAACGTTACAACAAGCTAATTATTATGATTAGTCGAGAGCAAACCTTAAGGTGGTTTACTACGAAGGTCAAGGATAATCATTATCAGGATGGCTATTTCAGAGTTCCTCAAAACTAACAGGCACGGTGCATAGCTACATACATACAATTTTAAATCTCATATATTTCTAAAAACGAAGCAGAATGAGTGCGTGTCAGGCCGGCAGGATTCCTTAATTTTACCGTTCCGTGACTCAGAGTCCCCATAAGTAAACAAATTCCATTTGCAGACATTTTGTCACAGGGCTATTTATGATTTTACAGTTATATTAGATAACAAAAATATAACATTAAAATTCATACGCACCAAGTACCATTCTGCTAGAGAATTAAACACTATTTAAACTTTTAAACAAGTCATTAAACTATCTAATTAACAAGAACAATAAATTAAAGAAGTAAAAAATACATTTCCTTTACAACATTGCCAAGGATTTGTTCGTAATTCATATAAATATTTCGTTAAAAATTATTGACTTGGCCAGAACAATCAAAGTGATTCGAGACAAAGGCTGCCTTGAGCAGATATTATGCTAATAGAACAATAATTAAATGAACAAAGTAATTGAATGATTAAAAATTGAAACACATGCTAAATGATAATAATTTGTTTTGGCCATACATAAAATGTAATTTTTTTACTAACCGTAGCTATATTGTATAAAAATCAAAAACAGTTTGAGTCGTATTCGCATACGTAATGCGTTTTCGGGTAACACATACGAGTATTACACATAAACTCATATTTTGTTTATTTGTGAATACGAAACATTGATTTCATTGGTCACTCACGAGACCAAGTTCTTATAAGTAGTCGACAAACTTATGAAAATAAAATGGCATAATTATTACCACATACTCATAACATATTAATTCAACAGGAAACGTAAGTTACTCAATTATTATATTATAAATCACATCATAAAACGGAATTAACTTAAAACCGTACCCTGTTGGAAAACCATTTCCTCCGCCATCAAGGTTTCGAAATATACTAACAGTTCACCTTATTACTGCTTCTGTTAAGGTTGAAATAGTCTGAATGTATTTAGTAGAAAAAAAACTGAAGGTATGTGGTAATTGTATTGAAGCGGCGCAAGAGACGTATGCCCTGCGGACGTTACAGGTAAAAGCAATGATACATCGCGGATTTAGTCGTGAACCTGGTGAGTTCTGTATAGATCTAATGTAAACTTACTAAAATAATAAGTCTAGTCGTTTTATTAATTATGTCAATAATCTTTAACTTTCACTACGTTCACTCAAGTGTTTGTTATAAGTTTCTTCTTAAATATTCAACTACCTAAATTACAGTGCTAGGAAAGTTCGTTTATTCAGAGTTTGGAGGCGGAGCTACTATTACTAAAGTCAGTTCTGATGGTCATCATAACCTCGTAATCAGCGTTGTGTCCCGGTAAAAGTAGATAGAACTTTTTGTGAAATTACAGTACAAAGTCAATTGCATCTGATGCCTACGGCATGCAACGCAGCATTATCGGCTTGTGTCCCACACAGATACTCTCTCCGACTCATTAATGAATCACTTACAATTTCAGACTTATCACGTGCTCGGCTAGAAAATAAAAAGAATTACAAATTTGACGGACAATGACTATAGTCACAAACGGAACGCATCGCTCACAAGGCGAGGACGTGTGCACATTGGAAGGAAGTGATATGTTCGCGACCCACATGCTCACCCAAGCGAGCCTTCTTGCGCAATAACCCAGTAACGTCAAGATATCACGCGAACATCGCCAGCCTGCCGACCAACCGCGCGTTGTGCAAGGGCCACCACCGCTCTTGTAATTGTCGGAGCATGAGCGGAAAAACAAAGACCTTTGTTTTCAAAGATTTTGGAGTTCTTAAACTGATTATGTAATTGTTAATGTTCTGTTTTAAAAGTAATCAATAATGATACGATGAATTATGTATTGAGATTTTGTGATGATAACTACAACTTATTCCTAAAAAAAGTAGGAATTGAACTGAATTTACTTAAATGTTTACAAAGATTGATTTCATCAAAACTTAATTTATATTTAATGCAGCGATGGCATCTCATTTGTGATTCAGCTCAGAGACCCTGGTTTCAAATGCCTCAAATTATATAAGTGTGAACATAAAAGCCAGAATGAAATGTGAAGCTCTGAATAAGACATTCACATATATACAGTTAGCCTGAGTTAGTGAGAATTAGTTAGTTAGATTAAAGTTAGTTAGAATGTTACAAATAGATTAAATAGTATTCGTATAGAGATATTTTTCCAAATCACTAATGGGACAGATTTAAATATGAATCTCGATTTACAAGAAAATTTAAAAAAAAGAATGCTGGTGCATACGTTGTGTACATGTTGATGAAAAGTCAACTTCAGGCTCTAGTTCTCCACAAAAACAATATAAATCTAAAAATAAAATTAACTTTATTGGAATCAAGGTCAGTTAATTCTTATGACAATTTGAAAGATAGCTAGATTTCTCTGTCTTAACCACTTCATCCAGTTATTTGAAACAAAAACCTTAGTAAAATAATACAAAGTAATTTAATAATACAAGCACTACCAAATTCACTTTATTGGTGCTCGGTACGGAGTTATTCAAATTCATTAACATTTTCATTCCTTTCCGCGTTGGAGAGGACTGAATGAATTCTGTGGACAATTAATTTCCAAACGAGCCAGTCACTTCGGCTGCCATTTGTTTTCATGTTAATTTTGCATTCCCCAACGACTAGTCATCCTCTGTATTTGTTTGTCGCTGTCATTCGTTACTTCATTACCAATGATGATTTATTAAGTAATTTAGTAAAGGAAAATTTTAAGAAACGCCTTGGTTTCTGTTTTAGCTATGTGTTGAGATGAAATACTATGTACTTCTTGTTCAAAACCTGTATAGATTATTAATTTGAAAATCCTACAGTAGCATTGTCCTTTTTGTTTCAATTATTAGGTAGTTCGTGGATTTCTACGTAATTCGTGTGTTTTTAAGTAACAACTACAGTTGTAATGCAAAATACCACGAATTGCTACGGATACTATAGACAAGGGCGAGCAAAATGGTAAAAGGATGTTGGAGATTTTAAAAAATACTTTCGTACATTGGAAAATCATTATATAAATAAAACATTATTTCAAACTGAAAGGTTAAAAGTATTTCTTCAGTTCTTCCAGTTATAAGTTGAATATTTGGTAAAAAAACATCTAGTCCTGGAATCTCGCGTGAAGACTAAACACATATCTTTATTTAGAATTATGTTGTTTATTGTAATATAATAATTATACTTTTTCTAAGCTTATTTAATTAATTTTATTTGACATTATATAATTTGATATATTTTAAACTAATTTGTACTATTATTATTTAATGGATTTAAAAGAAAAAATGTATTGTAATTTAAGCTATAGTATTTTTGTTTTAATTTTTATAACAATAATATTTAAGAATTTTATGTATGTACATAGTACAGAACTTTGACTGATCATTTTAAGACATAAACGATATTGTTCTTAAATTCTGTAAAAATAGTTTATGTTGTTTTTTCACTCCTGTTGCATTCATGCGTTCATAGACTGTATTCAAAATTACTTTTTTTGTTTAACATTTCTCTGCACTTTTTCATTAACCATGAATTGTAGTTTCATCTCGCTCATACCCAATACAAGTTGCTAGAAAATTCTAGAAACCAAGTGAGTTTAGGTTTGAATGAAGTTAAATGGATTTTCCAAGTATAAAAACGAAAGTGAAAATTAACTTTCAGTCCTCCTTTTAATTTGAATAGCTGCGAAAGAATCAAATTTTTTTATTATTAAACCAAAAAATCTGGTACTTCATACTATATTCTTTGTCCAACTCGGTAATAAATTTTTTTTTATGATGAATTGTAAAATAGATATATTTCTTCTTTTTTTATATCATAATTTTTGCATATTGTTGACTTCCCTAGTGTAAATGCATATATTTTTTCTATGATTATAATCAAACCCGAAGTACTTGGTTGGATGGTGTAGTTATATATTTGTATTGATATGAAGAATATAATTATTTAACTCGTATAACTACAAGTCTAATTTATTAGAATAAATGTCAAACTAAAAAAAACCACCTTACCATCCTTAAAAAAATAAGCTAAATCTTTTAAACTACCAAAAATCGCACATACATGGGAGTTCAATAGATAGGTACGGTATTGCCCTGTCGTCCGGCATCACCAGTTCGACTTGATCATGGGAAACACCCTGTATGTGTCACATATGTGTGGATAAACGTTCGGTAAAAAAGTGCCGCGTGTCGAATGTGTCTTGTGCATAAAGCCCGAATTGACCAGCCGAGCGACGCAAACCGAATGTGTGTAGTAATTGGTTGTCGTTCAACAAACACTGCCGAACCGATCACGGGGGTAGCGCCTAATAATGTAGGTACGCTTGTAGAGAAAACCTTTAAAAGACAGAACAAAAATGACATTGCGCTTTTTAAAAAGCTTTTCAAAATAATAAATCTCAATTATATTTTACGAGTACTTCACGGCTAATAGTTCAGAAATGTCTTCGTTTAAGGGCAGTAACCACTAGGTCGTTACAAATGTTTTAATGCGAAGTATTATGCAAACACATTAAGGGGATCACCCTCGTCTGTGCTGGTGCTGGGTCTAAGTCACAAGCCCTCTATGGGCAAGGTTCGACATTACGCCTACTATGATTATTTTTTGTTGCTGTCTTGTCGTTATCATCATAAAAGCAATGCTTTATTCGTTTGGTAATTTGTAGTTTAAACGAAATATTTATAAACGTGATTATAACTATTTTAAACGTTTTGTTAATCACCAACGGAGGAATCTCAAAAACGGGGGAAAATCAAAATAGGGATCAGTTTGATTGTTGAAATAATAAAATATAGGATTTGGTATTTCAAATGTTATAAATATATATATATTTTTATTAGTTATTACTGGTCTGTATTCTCTTCAATTCTAATCTATCGTCTTACAACTTAAACCACACAACGTATTTTTTGCCAGCTATCATTTGCCAAGGTAAGTCGTTTGTAGATGCTTATACCCGTGATTTAATGTCTTGGAAAATATTTGGGCGGGCGGCCGTAGCGAATAGGACTAAGAGCAGATTTTAATTTTACAAGATTAATAGCCAAAATTAAGACGAAGACGAAAAAGCTGTTGCACTTTTTGAAAGTTATTCAATTATCCTCCTTATTTAGCATAAGTGATTTAGCTTAATTTGTTTTATATAAGATTTTTTTCAAATAGATGAGTAAATTACGGATTTTATCCTATTGATACTATCTTTATTATACTATTTTCAGGTACTTACTTCTTCTATTTTAGTCTTTTATTGTTTTGTGTATAGGCAAAATCATTTCATGAACAAGTTGTAAATAATTTTTTTGCGCATACTAACTACGAAAAGTTATTTTTAATTACTTATTATAACGCTATTTACGAGAAAGTGACTTTAAAAATATATAAGATATGTATATTTGTAAAGTTCCACTAGACCAAAGACAAGGACAAGTACTCCAAATGGTCTGCCAACCTCCAGTAACGGAGCGGCACCTTAGGAAGACGAAAGTACAGAATTATATCAATCTCAAAATCTGCAAACTTTGAAAAAATCAAATTGTGACTGAAAAGTGAACGATCAAATATTTAAAGGAACATTATAACCGACTTCCTGAATAGAAACGCAAGGCTACATTTTTACTTTACCTCATGAAAAGTTGTCGACACCTGATGACAGGGTCACAAAGAAATCGGAAGACATTTAGTGGCGTGACGACACGGCGCCTTGTCATATACCTCGCTATGTTATGACGTCACGCCGTGTCAGGGGACTGGACGGTATGGTATTTTCACTATAAGGGTTTTTTGGGGAGTATAAAGCTTTTGTATTTTTATGATGCAATGTTGTCACGTGATCGACAGTTTGTTATTATTCGATGTCCATCAATTAACTAAGATGTAGCTATCGTGTGCTTTGCATTAAAAGTGAAACGTAAAGAAAAACAATGGACGTCGCCCTCGGGCATACAGGAAAAAAGTACAAAATAATTTTTTTAATGTAAAACAAATTAATCAATTTAGCACACAGATAACCATAATTAATTTCCGACATCCTTGTGGAACATAAGTTCCATATCAGTTTGATCGGAATGAACTGGAATAGACAATGGGATTAACTTAGGATGCTATATGTATTGTAGGTAAACCGATTTAACACTTAAATATGTACTCTAAAAATCAAAAATAGATCATTATTGGCCAGACAAGTAGGTAACTTAAAATTAGTAGCCAAGCCCCTCAGTAGATGTTCATAGGGAACATCTGTGTCACGGGACCTGCTCCTTTTTAGGAACGAAGTACCTAACTATTACAACGTTGCGCAAAAATAATTGCCAAGCAAAAACCTAACCTATGCTAAACTTCATTGGGATATCATTTAATTGCCAAGGAAAACCTAAACTAAACTTCTTTGGGAACTTATTTGATACTCTCATCATTTATAACCATTCCGCTTAAGTTATCGACATCGAACAAAAGCTCGAAAGCGGGAGTAATATTAAATTCATGAAAATTTGTGTGTCTACCTACACTACATTTCAGGCTAATACCATGCTTACCGCTAACCCGCTTTATAACCTTAAAGTTGTATAAATTGTCTGTAATTATAACATTTCTACACTCGACCGTAATAAAACAATTACCGATGCAGATTACATCAAGTTCTTTGGCACATCTCTGGGATCCAGGGCGCGGGTAGTAAGGGCGCAGAATAATGTCCTTTGTTAATTAGAAACATTATTTTTTCTCAATACAATAAAGCGTGGGTATCACATTAAAACATATTTAGCATAAATACAATGTCGTCATACTTGCCGGTAAACGAGCTCGCGTTCCAATGTTATATCGTTCTTTTATTATAGAATTCAAAGTTGTATAATCAAAATTATACCGCGCCAAACGAGATCTTAACAAAGACACTCGATTACCATTATAATTGATTAGAAATTCAGTTTTCGTCGCTTATTTCATGTTGAATTACATCTCTACTCTTGGTTTCTCAGTATCGTTATGTAGATACATAGTTTACTAATAACCAGTTCCTTTTTTATGATTCACCTAATATTTTATAAATAAAGCTTCAATCATAATTTGGATTTTTATTAAACCTTTACCTTCCATTTTATTTTTGTGACAAGTAACATATCTTTTCAAGTCAGTAAAACCTTCAGGAAAATGACGTCATATTCTAAATTAACCCCTCCCCGCGCATAAGCGCGCTTAATATAAAACAATGTTTTAGGGGGAAAATCTCTCCGAATAGAAAAAATAATAACAACACAGACTTATCGCCTTTTGCCGTGAATCTTACATAAATAATGATAAAAGGAAATTAAATCAAAGTCTTATTAGAATATTAAAAGTTTGGAAGGCGCTTTTTTAATGTCCCTCGCGGTTAGGGGTATATTTCACCCAATTTAGTTAATGGAACGCTAGGACGCGTCAAACGCGGGGGTTAATAAGATGTTCTTTTTCGTTATTTAACACATCTATAAATTAACTTAAATGACAGTTATTGGTTAATCAATACCATTTAGAAACAACCATAAAAGAAAATAAATTTTTCATTTCCCATTATAAGTTCATGTAACTTTGAATTTTTGTGGACTAACAAGGCGTGAGTTGCAGTTATTAAAGACTATAAGACCTAAATAGAATAATGGATGTGAAATTAATAAGTTAGTTGGCAGTCTAAGAGACTAAGAATAGGTATACTGACATGACGTGACAGTCACCTATATAAACTAAGTTTCACTAAAGAATATTACTGAAGAGATCATAAGCTAAATAATAAACACGAAAAATAATCAAATTAACAGGTCATCGTCCAACTTTTGCTTTGAGAAATTATCACAAGCGAAACCATATAATTCAGAATCGAACCTCAAACTATTCACTTAGAGGTACTTGAAGATCCGAACACGACTGTAAATATAGTCAATGCTGGGTACACGGTCCGGCACCCGTGTAGTATAATTTATTCCTGGCTGGCCGGTCTCCGGCAGCCGGTTGCCAGACCGCCGTGGTGCAGCGAGGCAGCGCTGACTTCGCCGTGCGTCTTATCTTGTTGCCGAGCCCTGAAGGCAAATGATCTTGATACTTAGTAAAATTTATTGAATCTGAACAGTTCTTCATTGTTCTTGGCTGAACAGTTAGTGACAGGTAATAAAGTCTTTGAATAATTAATGTCTTGTTATAGAATATGTATTATGTCTAGGTCGATAGTAATCCTTACCGTTTTACATCTCACCTGAAATAGATGAGGAAGAAAAGATCAGATCCGCGCTTCTCTCTCTGCGTAGTAGTGTGACCGATGGTCAACTTTTTAGAAAACTTATACCACATAAACGATTTTACTATATAGCCACAAACCCACAGATCGGCTTACCTTGTCTCGTTCTGTCGACCGCTTTATCTGAACCGTTCATCAAAATTGTTTTTAGAACACAAAAAAATATTTAACTCAATCTATTCTGCAGGTAGGTACTCAATTGATCTCTCCACACGAGAAAACAGTATTCAGGATACAGAGTATTCCATCCATCCATTCCATTCAAAATCGAGTATCAAATTACCTCGGAGCACTACACAGAGTCGACCATTAGGGAAATCTGTGCGGCTAGTAGTTCAGTTTAATTTATTCTCGTAAATATTCTTAAACTATCGACTTTTCGGTAAATGCGGCATTCGACCATTATTTATTTTCGGGTTCGAATGAGAAAGGTCGAGCTTCAGCCCTCCTGGGGATATGCGGGATGGAACTAGGATAGACTAGGAAGCACCAACGAAAATTAAGTTCGAAATAGATATGTCGCAGGCGGATCGATGAATTAGACATTTAACTGAATAGCTAGCCGGTTGGTAACGTATTATCCTTTTTTTATAATCTTCAAATTTCGTAATGGCTTTCGCCATATAATAAATCATTCAACATGACGGATAAAGCTAATCAAAACATTAAACAAACGGCTTTACAAATTTAGTTGAATGTGTTATTCGACAATCCGCCTGCGACAGTCACGTCGTTTACACTACTATCCTAAAGAGAGCTGGTTTATTTCGGTACCACTGAAACACAGATATCGAATTGTCAATTTCGTTCATTCGATTATTTGCTTAACGAATTAATTAGTTACCAAGATAAATGATTTAAGATAAATAATAATGAAGTTTGGGTGTGGTATAATTTATAACTAATTATAATTATTCACTATCCCGGAAAACTTATTTATTTTATTTACTCCTCGAAGGTTAAATTTAAAAAAAACAGTTCGGAAATTTTATAGCTTAGAAGACAATATTTGTTCCATAATTCCACTTCTTTTTAAGGCTCAATACTGCAACCTCATTTTTAGCTACTTGTATATTCAACGGGAGTCCGCAATAACAAAACAAAGATCGGTTATCAACACCCGAGCCGCCGAAACAGAAGCCTACAATTTCCCTAATACCTGGCGGCCACAAAACGCCATGAATACAGATTTTATCATCAATATATTACCACAAGAATGTTCACAAAATACTGTCATAAAACACGCCTTCGCAACGGAGACAAAAAACAATTACCTTTATTAAAAACCCCGAAAAGTATTCATTATCGTCTCAATTTACACTTTTCGGTCACAATTCACCTCGTACGGCATGAAAAGGCAATTTTTGTGAAGAACCGAAGAATAACATAGGAGTTTGGGTAATATCAATTTGTTTCTCATACATTTATTCATAGCACGTCGCGGCAGGTCATATAATTTATATGTGAAAGAAAATTTATATCTAAAAGAGGAAACAATCGTGTATTCACGAACGATTTGGTTGAGGTAAGAAGTGGAAAATATTCAAGCGGCGGCGGCGGCGGCGGCGGTCGACGGTTTGGGATCTGAAATATTATGCATTCAACTTGTATGCCACTCTAGGGGGCACTTACTTATGCTGGGCGTCTTTTAGCCGAACAAATGTGCGAACTCTTCCGTCAAAGGCTTGTAGCTTGGAAAATTAAAAATATTTGATTTTCGTCATATATGTGAAGTAAATTTTAACGATATTTTCTTTGAGTTTTATTGGATGCTTTTGTTTGCACTTCCAGTAAAAGACAAACGTCTACTTTTATAAAAAAAAAGTGAAGCTAAGACCTATATTCCTAAGTGCTAAAATAAACTATTTTTAAGTTTTAGCTATAGCTATAAGAACTATTTGGGTAAAACCAGAGTAATTAACATTAATGTTAAAATTTAAATTAATATTAATGTTATGAAAACGAATACCGCATGTATTTACGGTAGAATTATATTTAATACACAGACACTAAGTGCTTCATGCACTATGATACAACTTTACAATTAAGCTCAAGCTTTTAACACCCCAGCAAAGTAACTCTAAACAACTAAACAAATCCAAAATCTGCACTTACAACTATAAATGTAAAATCTAGTAAAAGGCTTTTAAACTGTAGAGTAAAGCTCACCTGGTTTTAAAGCTCTTTGCCCGTCCTAGTTGTTTGTGATTACTTCCGGTGAAAGGATTCATCCCCTAGTACTTGGCCAGTAGCTGCCCGTTATTGACAAGCCCTGGGATTAAAATTAGAGGATGTGCTGAAGTCTTACCAACTTTCAGTCACAGTCTTACCTAATAGTTAAATGATTTTGTAAAAATGTTACACCTGACTTCAGTCGTTTAGAAATAAAGTAAGTAAATGTTAATTTAAGGACTTTCATATTACTGTGTGCTATCAGAGGATTCAGTTATGTCGTTTCAATAATCAAAAATGTGCATTGTACTGATTTTGTATTTTTTCATTGATGTTTGCATATTATTTTAAATCCATGAAAAGTTAAGTACTAGCTGATAAAGGATATGAATAAGCCATAATATGACTGATGAATATAAAACAAATTTTCATACACAAGAATTTCCAGCTTAGAATCTAGGTAGCCAACTTTATTTATGCACTATTGAGTAATCTACCTTATTCGCCAAGATTCTGAGCTCCCTGATGAATTGTGCGAGATTACAAGCGATGTGTGCTACATTTTGCAACCCCATGACCACCAGCAGGGGATTACAAAGTTGCCATAACACAAAGGGACAAACTTTCCATATTTGTGCTACATTGTGTTTGTAGATACATCCTGTGTAAAATTTCGCGGGAAATGTTGAATTAAATCAAAAAGATAGTTTTTTGTATGAATTATTGTGTCGCCTTCAAAGTAAGCCGGCCTCTTCAATTGCAATACAAACACATCAACGCTTGTCCCAGTCCTCCATACATTTTGTGTAAGGTGATTGAGGTTTGGCCTTCAACTCCTTCAGTGAATTTTCTTTCATAGATCGACTCGAAACACATTCTTAGCAGTGACAATTTTAGCCTCGGCACAGGAAAAAGCCAGAGGGAGCTGTATCAGGTGAGTTCGGCTCTTCGTCGATGACATTCCTCGGTGTCGGTGGCATTGGGTTTTGGTTCGTTTTTGAGGCGCCATTCTGAAGGTTGTTGACTTGTTTGCATGTCGATCTCGTAAGCCCCATGTCTCGTAGTCAGTTGTTATACATTTCATAAATGTCGAATCTGTTGAAACTCTGGAGTGCCTGCGGTAATTCATACGTTACGAAAAAGAAATAGATTCATACGTTCTATAATTTTTGATTCCTGGTGCTATTTACACAGAGTATCTAGTATTAGTGAAAATGTCAACTTATTAAAGGAAGCATACAAACAGAGAACTAAAGTTAAAATTAAATTATATGAAAGGGAAAGTAATTCGCCCATGCAATGTAGACATTAAGATCCATTTGCTAGCAGATTTTACAATAAATAGTACAAAAACTATTTTCATCGAACGATTCCTTATAAAAATAATCCAAACAATGCCACAGATTATCCATTATATTTCAGACAATTCATTCTCGTCAATAATAATAAATATATTCCCAGCATACAAATCAGTCGACGCGGCTCCAAGTGCTAACAACTCAATCGCAGAGGATCCATTCTTTCATTCATTCATTCATTCATTCACATTATAAATAAGCTATTGAGTAAATGATTTGAGAGGATCTCGACTTACGATCGCAGTGTCATAGCCTGTAATTATCTGAAGGTAGTTTCAATAACCAAAGGGCTGTTCATAATGATGCAATACTGGTGTATGTATGTATACCCTTTTATTAAGAAGGTGGAATGATGAGAGACCAACTTCACCACAATTTGTTTCAAAATAACTAGAAATATTCCGCTATTATATATAATGAGAACTTCAATAAATAATCTTTACTTGTGGTATTTATTCGTGCTGAGAGTTGGCTGAGAGTAACATTATTTTTAAATATAATACATCCAAGGTCAACCTGCAAATGCTTGAGTTCTGATAGTGAAGCTGTAATTTCACTTTATTTGGAAAGGTTAACGTTTATTTATTCTAAAAGTAAAATTTTAACTTCATCAACTCAGCGAATAATGCAAAGACCAGACTTTTGGCCATATACAAACTATTTAGTTTTTATATTCAATTGTACTGCCAATTTCCTTGGCCCGCCGTGCACGTGGCACAACATTTTGACGCCCACTCCAAGGAGGCCGTAGTCAACAGCACCAGAAAGCATCGATGACAGTCCGGTGAGTCATCGCCGTGTGAAACTAACTATCCAACGTTTAATGAAGCTGGTAACAGGTGGAATCACAAAAATTGTTATTGATAAATTATTTTGTAAAACCTTACGTATTTTGTGATTTTTCTGATTTTACAGGCAAATTACATCCATGAGATACAGACATAAAATAAACACCGCTTAAAGATCTTCACATGTTAACATCTCGTTAAAATTTTGTCACATTATTATTTCTCCCTATAAGAGTTATCTTCGTCTCAGTCGACTCCTGCACTCTCTATAAAATGTGTATTATAAAAATCGAAGTAATAAATGATTACCTTCCTTGTTCACACTGAATGTAAAATGTTCAGTGATTCGATTTATGGACATTTGTTTGCTGACAAAGGATTTATACCGAGCTATTGGTTGTAGCAACTGTCAGCAATGAGCAAATTTTATTTGAAAGCTGAATCAAATATCCAAAAATCTGTTTTCAAAATTAAGGTTACTTTCTTTATTAAAGTAAACAGTTTTCTTTAAGTACTCCCAATATCGGGCTACTCTCCGAAGTCTCACAAAATTTAAACAATTTACATTGAACCTCGAAACACTTAACTTGTATAGAGGGGCGTTTTTTCAACCCTTAAACATTGAAGAGTTCTTAGAAAGAGTTATAAAATCTCAAAAAAACTCCCTGAAGACATTTCGAAGACAGAATAAAGGACATAATTCATAATGAAAAAGTTAATTTTCACGGGGCGAAAAGTCATTTGCATATTTTTGTTAGCAAAGTTCAATTATTTGTGAGTGCGTTACAACTCACTCTTTGCTCGGGGTTCCTAATAGGAGTCCATCGGGACCCGTTACAGGTACGGAACCCTTTTGCAATTAATTTTTCTTGGGCAATTAGTAAGTTGTGTTGATCTTGTACTTTATCTGTCTCGGTGCGAAAGGGCCGCCATTATTATGTCCTGAAAACACGATACGAAATTAAACTTTTAGTTAATTGATTTTTATATATTTGGGATCTACTGTATGTTATCATCCTAGGTTCTAATGTTAGTAATGTTTCTATGTAAATTTGCCAATGACAGGTTTCTGTTTCTATATTCCAGCCTTTATTTAATATTATTATATTATTTAGTTCAAACCTGCGATACCGTACAGATCCCATTATAAATAATTACATATTTTTTTCTTTAATTCTGAGTGCAAACTATTATGTATATATTAACACATATCTATTCACAACCACATACAACCTAAATGCCTATCAAACTTCATTTCCCATGTTAAAAAATCACACAGTTTATAACAACGACATAGTGTAACTACAGTACCTACTCATTTCTATTGCTTGGCATAGTCAAGAATTCGGTCGGCTCATTTTCTGGGCAATCCTCCCTCTCCACATTTCGTTCGGTCTTATGAGACCTTGTAAACGTACCAAGGTGGAGATGTCTATCGTGATCCCACTATGAATTCCATATGACTTGGATTAAAGAAAAGTCTCTGGCTTCTTCATGTTACTAAAATATTGTATCTTAACAAATAAGAACGCCTTAAAAAAAGCACTTGAAAAAATTCAAGATCCTCTTAAAGAACGATTCGTTTGAGTCCTGAAAGAGCCCTTTTGACCCGTCGCCGTACCTTATATCCCACTCAGACTGTATTCACTGGCATGTATTTTAATAAATGTATTGCCAGTGAATAGATGTTTTTATCAAAAAGAAACTCGTTGCTAACATAATGCAAAATATACAAATTAAGTGTGGGATGGTGAATAGAGCCCGGTGAATATAAATGAATGCCGCGTACACTTCGGAAGGGTTAGGCACAATATTGAAATGTTGCCAGCTAATGTAATGATTGCGGCATTTTTAAGTAACTTTAAAATGATCTCAATTACTAAAATAATGGTAAAAGACATTGATTTTCAACTTGTAATTTATATAGCTTATTATAGGTATTTAACCGCATTGTTTCACTAGCATAACTACTTTTCCCTGGAGGCTTCATAAAAAAATCCAATGCTACGTCTGAATAATGTAGCTTTTCAATAGTACTTATAATTAAAAAATCGTTTACCAAGTTTCATAATCCACCCATAACAAACAAAATAAGCTTTAATAATATTAATGTGTATGTAAAATAACAAACATGATAGGAACTGTTCGTAATTAGGTGTGGGTGTATTTCGCTGTATTTTGCTCATTGTTGTTAATAACCCCTTAGGTATATTGGTTTATGTACAGCTCTAACGCATTATACTACGTAATATCATAAAGTCATTTGTGAAGTGCTGATATTATGTTTCAAAATGAACAAAAGCAAACCGCAGTTGGATTCGAAACATTAGGTCCTTACATATAAAATTGGCGTTTTGTCGTACTGGGCACTTTGAAATGTATTATCACCTCTTTGGTTAAGAATTCCAATTTCAAATTTATACAGCTGTAAACTCATGTATTTTTGTTTCGAAAACCGTAATTAATTGGATTTTTCCATTTTTGGTTTTTTCTTTGGGTCACTTAGTTTACAAAATGGAAAACTCGAAAAAACGAGTTCTACCGGGGAACCAGTGCTGCAGAAATGGCTCGAAGTATTAATGCTGTGTATGGCGGCGGTGTCGCAAAAGAAAACGCGGTGCGTTTTTGGTTCCAACGTTTTCGTTCTGAAAATTTCGACCTACAGAACAAGCCCTGTGGACGGCTGGAAAACAAAGTTGATAATGAAGAATTGAAGGCTATTGTAGAAGCGGATCCATCGCAAATCACGTCCGAGTTAACTGTAGCCTGCGGTGTTAGTGATAAAATTGTTTTAATCCACTTGAAGCAAATTGGGCAGGTGAAAAAGCTTCAGAATTAAGTGCAGTAAACCGACAAACGGGTGTCGACTGCTGCGTTACATTATTCAACCGACACAATAATGAAAGGATTTTAAGTCGAATCATTACCTGTGATGAAAAGTGGATCCTGTACGACAATCGGAAACACTCATCGCAATGGTTGAAACGAGGCTGGTCAATCGCTCTAGGCCACTGCCGCTTCAAGACAACACTAGACAACACACAGCACAACAGACGGCTACCAAATGAGAGGAGCTTCAATTGGAATGTTTAAGACATCGACCATACTCCCCAGACCTCCAACAGATTACAATTTTTTTCTAAATTTGGATAACTTCTTGCAAGAGAATAAAATCCAACTTCGATAAAGCAGTCCAAAGCATCTTCACGGATTTTATTGATTCCCGTCCGAATGCTTTTTTTTAGCAAAGGGAACAATGAACTACCTATGAGATGGCAAAAGTGCATAGATAGCAATGGTACATATTTTGATTAAATAAATATATTATATTTTAAAAAAATTACCTTATTTTCCTCCCTCACAAAACGCCAATTTCATATGTAATGACCTAATACAATTTATTCCAAAACTAGGTATATTAATTTTGGACCAAATAAATAAATATCATAGTTTTATAGAGGTAATGATGTTGTTTATCAATATGATGGTTTTGAGATACCTACCTACCTTAAAAAACTATTGATAAATATGTTCATACATATTTAATGTAATTCAAGTCAAATATTTCTGAAGAAATTAAATAATTTATTATTAACATATTAATAACATAAATACTGCTATATCTGACCCCGTTAATTTATAACCAGCATGAAAATATTGAACAGAACGCCAAGGTGTGTTTAAAGATAGCTCGAAAACCTATGTCGTAAGTTTTTACGTAGTACGTAAAAAGAATGCTTTACCAAAAAAATCTCGCCGACCATTTTTACGGCCTACGAACAAAAGATTCACGATGAGGAATAAAAGATAACGGATGATTATTTTCAAACCCTGCGCCTCACACCCCTGTGAGGGTTTAGATGCGCCCCCGGGGGGGGGGTAATATCATGTCTACATGTAGAAGGTAAAATCAACATCACATCAACTTTAACACTCAGGTCCCATTGTAGCCCATACTGCTTAGGTAATAAGGTGAGTGGATCCACCTTCATTGATAGCGGTCGTCTTGAACTCAGTCAACTTTGTATATGGTTTATGTGGCTAAGTATGTGTGTAGACATGTTTAAACACGAATCAGTACTAGGCTTCAGTTTAAAGTATAATTTAATTTCACATTTACTGTTTGAAATTGCATGTTCTAATTGTTTAATTTTGCAATGTAGCGAGCGACTTTTTTTTAAATATATCTATATAAATTGAGTATGAAATAAACATTGAATTGTCTGCAATAGATATGCGATATTCACTAAGTATTTGACAATTATAATTTAAACTCCGATGACCAGCTCCGGGTACAAGCATGGCGTAGCTTGTACCCGTATTGCAATCAGAAAAAGATACTAAGAATTGATTAGACATAGATATTTTTACAAAACATCAATATTAATTACACAATAATTGTTTGTCTCCAACAGGATTCAAACCTAGAACCTCTGGTGTAATTCAGAATACTTTATGCCAAGAAGTCGTTCTCCCAGATCGTCAAGGTTTCAAATGAGCTGTCATTGCCTTTAACCCTTACGTCCATAAATTTTCAGTCTCATATTCGCTTCCTGTCTAATAATTCCAAAAATAGTTAAATTAATAATCAGTTCATGAAAAAATTCTTAATATCTTCAATTTCTACGAAACGCAGACTTGTGTTTGTAGAGACTGACTTGACTTGCAGAGCTTGCGTTATAAATGGCCATACAGTGAACTGGGGACTCTCTGAATAAACATTTATGTATAAATACAAGCAACCACCCGAGATCATTGTTGTTAATCTGGGTGTTTTCTATATGTTAATCAAATATCTGTGTTCAATACCTTCCAAAGTAATAATAACATCATGCGACCGGATAATTCCGGATAGCAATCCCAAATACAAATAAAGCATAACGACTTCATCAACTTGAACCAAGAATGTTCATCCACACAATAATGAGTTAATACCCAGTGCTCGAGTTTTCTATAATTTCCTCCTATGAAATATTCTGTCTCTTAGTAGTACGAATTCTAGGGTGCGCCTTTCGTAGGCTTTTAAACTGAAGCAATGATAAAGTTATGTCGTCTCTCTCGCGCCACGCCCACTGGCGACAAAACCTTGCGCCACGCCCTACATGACATTTTCCACCAATCACAACCACGCTGGCAACTTTTTTATGGAGACATTAGGTCATAGATAAAGATATGAAGGTTATGTTTACATGCGTGTGTAGTGAGGGCGGTTGTGTTTAGCTTCAATCTCAGTCCCTATGATACAGCTAAAGAGCGATTTAACTGCAATAATTAATCAAACATTAATCCTGCAATCTAAGTGTTAACCAATATGAGTCTTGAGAAGACCTGAATCCAAGCTATGTATTTAGTCTCGTAGATGTACCTAATGAAGCATTGGCCATAATAAAACTGGAAGAAACGTAAAAATGGCAACATCCCCCCTTGAGGCGGAGTGGGGGTGGGGTGCACAAAAAGCTCAGGAGGCTGTATCGATCCCGGGGACGCACGACACGGGGTCACGTGCCCCCACTACACGAGATTGGGGAATAATAATGTACAAGCGTTTGTTGTTCTAAGATAAGTTAGATCTAATAGTAAATATGTTAGTTAAGAGTTATGAAAATACGCACAGGCAGGATAGGACGCTTCGTTTTGTTAAGGTTTTATTGGGTCAAGTGTTATATTATTAAAGCAAAGCGCTAGATCAAATTATGCAGACGACATATCACTATGTTAAAAGACAAATGACCTTTCTACTCAAATACTGTACTGTATTCGAATCAAAATGTAAATCACTAAGCATGTTTACCGTAAAGCCATATAGTAATAAAAGATTGTATATAGATTGTATATAAAGATAGCAAATTAAAACACGCAAAAACTTCTTTTACTCTGATCAATAGTAAGAAAGCAACTACCTGGAATATCTGGGAACAAACAAAGATATACAACATATATGTTCATGAAATGAAACTTGCTGTAGTCAAAACGTCAACAATGAACACCCTTAAGTAAATTATCTATGCTCGACACAACGACAAAACTACCACTAGACAGTTCCTACCTAAAGCTGTCTACCTACGTGGACTTCCCATTGTATAACGAATGAAAAGTTTAACTCAGCCTTTTAATAACAGAACGTATATTATTTTATGGTAGTTTTGCAGTGGCACTCGGGCTAAATTACCACAAGGGAATAAATTTAAAATCGAATACAGTAGGTATTAGAAGGCACAGAAAAGCAAAGCCATATAAGTAAGAATGTTGCAAGACATACGTATGAGTGTGTGTGAGATTGTTGCTTTAGACATCTGAGACAGAGCAATACAATACAAATTGAAAATAAATAGCAAATGAAAAATTTAACGGTGTAGCAAAATTAACAGATGATAAAAAGGACGCCTTGCGTCTAAAAAATAAAAATTTGCCCCCCGTGCAATACCAAGAATACAAGGTGTCCCAAAATTCAACGTCAAGCTGAAACGGGAGGATAGATGGTAACCATCATCAGAAAAATTAGAAAAATAAAACATCTCAGGTCCTTTAGAAATTATGGACAATAAACAAAAAAGCCGAATTTCTCGATTATTGTCGTTAATTTTGGTTATTTTTGTCCATTTAAAACCTACCTATAATAACATATCTTTAGTCACAATAAAAAATTAATTAAAACAATTGCCCTTTCTTAGAAATAACACTTTTTGCCGAACTATGAATTCGACATTTTCAAAATATCTTGACTTTGACAGAGCCATTAAAAGTTGGTACCTTTAATCAGGATTCCAAAATGGAACAACACTTAGTAGGTTAAAGCTAGAAAGATATGGGTAAAAAATAAAAATAAACTTGAAGTAATCCAATTTTATGCGAATCCAGTTTACTTAGCCAAAATGTTTTTGTTTGTTCCCCTCCAAGGGAGAGAGCAGGAGGATCTAAAAAATTCTCTTACGCATACTCCGCCACGCACGATCGAGGTTATGTGGAACTCGATCCGAGCCTACCAGAGCCACTACCCACTAAAAAAACCCCTGAATGACTCTGGCAATCTTTTGCCTCACAGCCTACAGCGTGAAACGATGACCAATCGGAGGAAAAGGCCGCGCAAGCGGGGCCCTTAAAGGGTCACCTGCTGGGAATTACATAGCACTGAAGGTGCTCAAAATAAAAAAGAATTTAATTAATTCGAGTTAGAGTTATAATTAGAATTTGCGGCCAGAAGGGCTTCGAGATATAGTGACAGTTGCGTGGCTACGTTCGTGTGCGCATTTCTCAGTCTAGCGACTTGAACTTCGAATCTATGACAGGGGTAGTATATGAGGCCGACTCTCGAACTAAAGGATGGGGGTGGGTTTCGAAGCGTTTGAAGAACGCTTCCTAGAGTGTTTTTAGGTGCTGTTGCACTGTAGGTAGTTCAAGATCTCTGCGCAGGTCCGCGTTAGGCACGTACCAAGGTGCGTTTGTGGCCCTGCAGCAGAAGAGATTTGAAACCACCTGCAGTTTGTGCAGGAGGGACAGTTGGGCGTGGGCAAAAATGACGAGGCATAAGTCATGAAGGGTCTAACGCAGGTCTTAAAGAGCGTACGTTTGTTTCTAAAAGACATTTTACTATGTCTACCTAACATACTATGTAGGCGGCCTAAGTAAAGACGGGCGAGTTTCGTTACTCTATCGACGTGTCGTTTGAAAGAAAGCGTCTAAGATGAAGCCTAAGTATTTGGTACTGCGCATCCAGGGGAAGGGAATACTTAACATTCGAACGTGGGGATCGTCGACGCGATGACGGCGTTTGTGTTCGAATCGCACTCTTTTCTGTCTGCAGATTGGGATGAGATGCGGCATTTTTTCGCACTTTATCCTTGGCGGCAGACTTGTTTTACATCAACCGATCCATCGTGCTGCGCTGATGCTGTATCAAGTGTTATAGGCCAAGCAATGGAGTATTTCATCTCTTACGCTGACCTATTCCTTGAAACCAAAGGTCGCCCATGGTTTAATGCTGCTTGCCTCACAGCTGAAAAGCTTAAGCAAGAAGCGTACAAAGCCTGGGCTGACGCTCGCAGAAGTAAAGCCGTGGATTCGCCGTGGACTGAAGAAAAAATACAATGCTGCCGCCAAGTCTTACAAAAAGGTGATCAGAAAAACTCGCTTCGACCACATTGGCCACATCGGAGACAAGAAAGCGTCTATCCTTCAGGAAGCAAAACTTCTGTCGCCCATCGCTGCCTCCTCTGAGGAAGCCTGACGGTTCACTGGCCCACACTGCAAAAGAGAAAGCAGACCTCTTTGCTAATCTTTTTGCAGACTATTCGCGTCTAAATAGTCAAGGTAAAGTCCCACCCCAGTTACCTCAGTTCGGACCCAAAATGTGTACAGTTCATATTCGCCAAAAGGAGGTACTTAAATGCTTGCAGAATTTAGACGTGAACAAGGCCAGCGGCCCCCATGGTTAACCTGCAATTGTGTCAAAACACTGCGCAGCCGAGTTGTCTCCCATACTAACGCGCCTGTATCGACTCTCTTTAGAATCTGGAAAGGTCCCTAAATCCTGGAAGCTGGCTAACGTGTAACCAGTACCAAAGGAGGGAAGCCATGCAGATCCCATCAACTATCGACCTATTGCAATCACCTCCATACTTTGCCAAGTTATGGAGCGTGTATTGAACAATCGTCTCCTGGCATACCTTGAGTCCAACGAGCTCCTTAGTGATAACCAATACGGTTTTCGCAGTAGACGCTCGACTGGAGATCTTGTTGTGTATGCCACTCACTAATGGAGCGAAGCCTTGGAAGGTCACGGTGAAGCTATAGCTGTATCCTTAGACATTTCCAAGGCTTTTGATAGGGTCTGGCATGATGGTCTCTTGAGTAAGCTTTCAGCATACGGAATACCTAAAGGGCTCTGCGACTGGATATCTGATTTTCTGAGGGAACGATCAATTCGAGTAGTCTTAGACGGCTGTTCTTCTGACCTAATGGCAATTAATGCCGGAATACCTCAGGGATCTGTTCTCTCTGCAACGTCATTCTTGCTGCACATTAATGACCTGCTAACCCCAGGCATTATTGGTTACGCTGATGACAGCACCGTTGTAGAGAGATACATGTCCAATGCGCGAGTGAGTCGTCAAGAAATCCAGGCTTTGAGAGAGTCCATGATTGAGCGGGTGGATTTGGCCTTAAAGGAAGTGTCCGATTGGGGCGAGTCCAACTTGGTCAAATTTAACCCGTCGAAAACACAGGCGTGTTTAGTCTCCGCGAAAAAGAGCAATTTTGACCTAACGCCCACTTTCCAAAATGTTTCTGTTCCCTTAACCAACCACCTAGGGCTTCTGGGCGTAGCTACTAAACTAAACTGCTTCAAAGAAGTTGGGAATCATCTCGAAGGTCCGACGGTACTTCAGCCCTGAACAGCTACTTAATTTGTATACAGCTCAGGTTCGATCTTGTATGGAGTACTGTAGTCACCTTTGGGATGATTCTGCAAAGCACCAACTAGAAGCGATGGATGCAGTTGACCGAAGAGCCTGAAAAATTATTAACAACTTTGACCTCACCACCAAAAAACTGCAAAACTTCGACCATCGTCGGAAAGTTGCCAGTTTAGCAGTCTTCTACAGATTACATTTTGGAGAGTGCGCGAATGCTCTTTTTTATCAGATTGAACCCACACCCTTCTTGCATCGGACTACTAGACGCAGACAGACCTTCCATCCTTTCATGGTAGATATCCCAAGAAGTCAAACCAAATGCTTCGATAGTTCCTTTTTGATGCGGGTCGCCAAGGTGTGGAATGAACTGCCTGCATCGGTTTTTCCAGAAAACTATAGTCCTAGTTCTTTCAAGCGTCAAGTGAATAGGTATCTGGTGGATAGACGTGTAATACCTTCATCTTCATCGTCACTTTCCATCAGGTGTGATAGAAGACAAACGTCTTATCCTTTTTCATTAAAAAAAAACGTTTACAGCCTTTTGGAGTTTCCTGATGAACGCCGGGACTTTGTGGCATTTGGTGTAAAGGGCGTTGTCGTCGGCAAAGTGGGCGAGTTCGACGCCTTTCGGCGGGTCGCGAATTTCGTTAGTGTACAACAGAGGAGCGAGGACTGAGCCTTATGAGACTAGAGCCTTTATGGGATGAGGAGCGGGAAGCGTGCCTTCATGTCTAAAACTAAACGTACGATCTTCGAGATAGGACGCGATTATCCTGACTAGGCAATCCGTTAAACCTATTTTATAGAGTTTATAAACGAGGCCGCTGTGCCAGACTTTGTCAAAAGCCTTAGCAACGTCAAAGAAAACTGCGACCGTGTTATGACGGGGATAGAAGCCGTCGAGTATGTACTCGACGATGCAATGGATGCAAGCCGAACTGATGGGGAATGATGTGGGGATCGCCATCCCTTGGAAACAGATGGTTCCGCATTCGAGATAGTATAACTCTCTAGAGAAGTTTAGCCATGGCCTTGAGGAGGATGATGGGTCTGTGATTAGCCGGGATTTTCAGAGGTTTACCCGGCTTGAAATGCCTATGACTGTCGCTTCTTTCCAAGCTTTTGGAAGATAGAAGCAGGCATTGAAAATGATATATAACAAGGTAAGCACCTGTTGAGGCAGGTGCTTGAGCGCATGGTTGGAAATTCCCTCCACACCCGGCGCCTTTTTGGATTTTTGACTTCTAATAAGAAGAGAGATTTTCACATCATTAGAGACTGTGACGGGGTTGGCGGATGGGGAGAGAGTCCCTGCGGAGGACTTCGTCCTCCATCGCCTGGATGTGCGAGGGATCCGCAGGTTGAGTGCTGGGCGAGCATTGTGAGGCAATACTGTCAGCGAAGCATTCGAATTTATCTTCGTCTTCGAAGGCGGTAGTGCCATGTACCACGTGAGAGGCGGCGTCGACGCGTAAGGCTCGGGCCATTCTATAATACACTACGTGGGATGGAGAGATATTCTCCAAGAGATCGTTCATCTGAGCGTCCCGGAGTTCTGCAAAGCAAGACTTTACTTCGTAGTTGATTCGCAGCTAATCTATATCTAATCTAATTAAGCGAGAATAGCTTATGGTGACATGTTTTAAATGGACAAAAATAACCAACATTACCCACAATAACCAAAAAGTAGAAGTAGTTCGTCTGATGCGTAGCACCAATAATTCGTTTGTGAGTACTACCTTGGTTAATTTGACCCCATAAACTGTATCGCTAGTTAAATGGTTTGAAGATATCATAAAAGGATGATGTCGTTTTATAAACTATAGCTTTAATAGTACTGGGATAATTTTATCTAAACTGTTGCTATAAATTGAAAAGATAAAACTGTTTGTTTTGTAATCGATAAATTTAGAGGGCAACAAAACGATTTTCAAATGTTTTTAAAATTCATTCTCCATCAGAAATGACAAATGTTAATTTAGCCTATAATTATACAAAGTGATTAGCTTAGCAATGTCACGGAGGTTTCTACGAAAACATTTGAGTTTATAAAGAAATAATTAATTTAGTGTTAGGAAGTAATAAAAATAAAGAATAGAATATGACAATAAAACAATTTGTAATTCGGTTGACACATTTCGACCCACTCCACGCTCGGAACATGCAGTCTTTTAACAATCCGACATAAACTAAATAATATTCAAAAGTCCTGCTCTTTCATTCGTCTGCCCACCGTTCCTAAGCTTTTCAGTACATTATTCCGAAGTGTCATAGGCTGTACGAGTATTTTACCTCGATATTTTCTTGGGATTAGGAGTTACGCGAGTGAAATCTGTGGTTAAAGTATCAACAGAAGCGCTGAAGTAATGCTGATGTCTAGTGGTTGTACAGTCATTGGAGTTTTGCCAGAAGATGGCAAAATGGACGGTAATTTAAAGCCTTTGGATAAAACTCACCGCTTAGTCCTCTAAATCTATACTGGAAAATATGATCCACATTAGAAGAAATAAGTTAACAGATACTAAAGTGAGTCGTAAGCGCAGACTCCTTTTCTCAACAAAAAGGTATGAAATAGTTTAAACAGCTCATACCGACCTTGTGGTGGCCTTACCAAGGTTTTATATTTACTCTTAATTGTCATACATCGTTTATTACATATTGATGATCGTGATTATCCAAAACACAAACTTTTTATTTTAGAACGGTCGCTAACAAGACGCTTTTCTTTTTAAACTTTGCATAAATTTGTTTATTTCAATTGGATTTTGTGCTAATGCAAAAAATTTGAGCTATAGGTGTCGAGGTATAACTTCGAATTATAATACAAAAAGGATGTAGGGTGCGGTGTTGCACACTTGCTGATACGAACAATTTTATCAGTCTCAGTAAGTTGATATTTTAGTTTTTATGATTCAAGTATTAGCCTTTGATTTCACGTACGAACGAAAATCGCTCTGTTTGGAATAATAATAAAAAAAATCCACAGCTATAAAAAGTAAGCACATCCGACATCGATCACATATAGGTAAAAGACTATCACTATTCTAAAGTCTATACTAAAGTCGTTTTCAGTAGAGCTGCTATGACAGATTTAAGTGTTAATTCAATAATTAATCATGGAGAAAAATCACTAACTGCACATTGATTTCCATAAATAAACACAAACAAAGTTCAAGCGGAATACCTATATTTCTACAGTGAAAGCCGAAACCCATTCTCAAACAAGGCACAAGAATTAAAATACAAAATGCCGTGAACCAAAGAAACAAGACAATAATTTTCATAGCCCAGCAAAATGACTCCCCGAAGATTAGACAGCGAAAATATTAAGTCAAAATTGCAGTTAATACCAACGAAGACAAACAAACGACGACTTGTAAATCATTCAGAGACGAGGAGGCGCGAACCAAATTAATATCAGTATTCTTCGTTTCCTTGCAATTACACTTTTGTCCGTATCACTGCTGGGCGATTTTCCTCATAGATCAACGTTGGCGTAGATACCGAACTTCAACAGTAACGTGAACACGTGCAGTAGGTATAGTAATTCATGACGTTACGATTTATAGGTATAACGTTCCTTAATCTTGAAGTTCAATTTAGCCTTCGTTTATAAGGTATTTATAAAAAGTCAATTTCGATGAATATATCGCGTATTTGTTAATTCTTTAGTCGTCGTTTGTAAGTTGCGCTGGCACAAGAATACGCTTTGTTTAAATACTAAAACTAAAATGTATGTCTAGGATATATGATCATTTTATCGAAATATAATTGAATATATCTTTTGTATTTTACTTCTTATGGTAAACACAACTTTCAATGGTCAATTATAGTTGAATATTTTGATATGCCATTCTGGTATATTGATCTATGACCATTCCTCAAGAGAAGCTAATTCGAGTCGCGACAACTCTACGATTAAATTTTAATATTTGAAAAGATACCGGTTCGGCTGCTGCTGGGGTGAGGTGTCTTTCTTTGTTTTTGTGTTTGACTTTTGTTGAATTCAATTTTCAAAGATTGCCACTTTCGATGAATTTACAATTTTTTATATAAATACAGTTTGCAAGGGAGTTTGATGCAACGAAGCATTAAAGAATATCGATTTCCAAAATATAACAAATTTCTATCCCTCTTTTAAAAATGTTTAACTTTTGATATAAATACCTACCGATACTTATTTCTTATAAACAAAATAAGAAGACACCAAATAATTTTGGAAATAAATTTAAGATATAACATCCCCTTACAATCAATTGATAGCAAAAGTACCCTTTCATCCCTACATTTCCGAAGCTTAACAGCTTGCGATATTTTTGCCAATTACTAGGGTGCAATGCCAAAGTCTTGTTTACTACGCGGCCCGGGGGCCTACGGGGTAATAAAGAATACCAATCGGGGGATCCCACGGGAGAGCGCTTGACCTCACCAAAGCAGAAAGGGTTGGGGGTACAGCCAGCAACACGGCATTGACAATCTGCGCCTAGTTGCCTTACTTGGCGCCGCCGGCAAGGTAATATCGTCGTCAGCTGTACTCGGTACTCGCGAAGCTAGAATTTCTGTTCTTACTTTGAAGTGGATTGTATGAAGTGAGGAATTAAAAATGCCAGCAATATTCTTTTATTTCCAATTTGTCTAGTTTTTTTAGTTTTTTTAAACACAACCCGGATTAACTGGAACATCTACGGGAGTTTTGAGTTTTTCCAGATGCACTTGTTTTAATTATAATCGAGTTAGTCTGTTGGTCTCACTTTATTTTTGAACTGTTTTCGGATGTTCCTTTATGTTGTTACCTTTGTGGTGACTAGTGTGTGGTTTATGAATGTTCACGAATATTAAAAAGACGTTTCTGTTTTTTGATTGCCGAAACAAAGGACCTTCGATTTTACTCCCCTTATTTTGATTTTTTGGAGGAACTCTTTTTTTTATTTATTTTTGTAACAAAACCTCTCATAACTGAAAGGAAATTTAGCATGCAAGTGGAGGCCTCGAGCAGACAAAATAAAACATATCCCGCAGGCGTAATACAGGTAGCCCGCGCAATCATTTAATTTGGACCTGTCACAGACACAACGAAGTGGTTTTAGTACTTGAAACCAATAAAGACAATATGCAAAAAATAAATTCCTTTTTTTATTTATTTATTTATACAAAGTCAATAATTGAAAAATAAAAAATAAATAATAATTAGGTATCAGGGTATAAGTATCATTAAATTCAAATGATATGTAAAAAAAATTACACTTACATGTTTACAAATAATTATAAATCTATTTTATCATTTGAGTAAATGATAAACTAATGTTATTGTTTTAAATTTTTGTCACAACGTAATAAATTAACATATGACAATAACAAAAAAAATTATACTGAACCTCAAGTATCAAAACCAGCCACAAATGTCAAGCAGAAATATAATGCCAGCAACAATATAATGATTGTTTATTGAAATACGCCGATTATTTTAATAGGACATCCGGTCTGACCAAATGGTGATGTGCTGAGCTTGCCTTAATGGCACTAAGGAGCAAACACGAAAACCCAAATTTCATGTAGCAATTCGTAGCTAAGCATTAGAATAATGATATGACTTGGATTTTTTGAGAAAGGGCTAAGCTATTTGTGCCCTAATCAAAGATTATGAGGGTTCATTTCGTATGCAAATGCACAGGTGGAAGGGACTTTGGTTACCTTTATTTTGGAATGTGCTTTACAAACCTTCATTCAAATAAATTGAATTAGTTAGGTGAGCTGGTATATGTTTTCATCAGAAAAGTGCTCGCAATATTACAACGTAGGCTAATATGAACTTCAAGATTAAAGAAAGTACTTTGTGATATTTGTTTAACCTTTAAAGGATTACATGAGATATTGCGTAGTTTAAATAAAATTTTAAGGTCTGATTTAAAACATCCGCTTCGTTCTTTAAGCCGATTGGTTCACTCTCGGACAATGGCCTGTTCCGAGGACAAATTCAAATTCAAATATTTATTTCTCAACATTGCCAATTACTTGTTCTTATTGACGTCGAATAAAACATGACTCTACCACCAGTTCGGACCTCAAGTACTCTCAATCTTGTGCAACCCGCAGCCATCGGCTGTTATGACCAGCTCGTCGATTTTAAATGGTATATGGGACATGCCCTCGCCGAGTTTTTTGTGTATTGCTAACAATATTGTGATATGGTGTAGTTGTGTAATTGTGAAATTTTCTGAAATTGAAATTCTTTTTTAGTTTTATTTGTAAAATCTGCAGAGACTTGTAAACAAAGTGAATCATTCAACCTAGAACCGACTTTTACTGTCTTGCTAACAATATTGTGTTATGGTGTAGTTGTGTAATTGTGAAACTTTCTGAAATTGAAATTCTTTTTTTGTTTTATTTGTAAAATCTGCAGAGACTTGTAAACATAGTGAATCATTCAACCTAGAACCGACTTTTACTGTCTTGCTAACAATATTGTGTTATGGTGTAGTTGTGTAATTGTAAAACTTTCTGAAATTGAATGTTTTTTTTTGTTTTATTTGTAAAATCTGCAGAGACTTGTAAACATAGTGAATCATTCAACCTAGAACCGACTTTTACTGTCTTGCTAACAATATTGTGTTATGGTGTAGTTGTGTAATTGTGAAACTTTCTGAAATTGAATGTTTTTTTTTGTTTTATTTGTAAAATCTGCAGAGACTTGTAAACAAAGTGAATCATTCAACCTAGAACCGACTTTTACTGTCTTGCTAACAATATTGTGTTATGGTGTAGTTGTGTAATTGTGAAACTTTCTGAAATTGAATGTTTTTTTTTGTTTTATTTGTAAAATCTGCAGAGACTTGTAAACATAGTGAATCATTCAACCTAGAACCGACTTTTACTGTCTTGCTAACAATATTGTGTTATGGTGTAGTTGTGTAATTGTGAAACTTTCTGAAATTGAATGTTTTTTTTTGTTTTATTTGTAAAATCTGCAGAGACTTGTAAACAAAGTGAATCATTCAACCTAGAACCGACTTTTACTGTCTTGCTAACAATATTGTGTTATGGTGTAGTTGTGTAATTGTGAAACTTTCTGAAATTGAATGTTTTTTTTTTGTTTTATTTGTAAAATCTGCAGAGACTTGTAAACATAGTGAATCATTCAACCTAGAACCGACTTTTACACGTTTATACATTCTTATACTTTGCATTAAACATATCTTACTCGTGTGTTTTTATCTAAAATTAGGAGTCTATTTTTGGAAGAATGAAAACAAAGTAAGACTTTCTGTTAACATGTCATAGATTACTCCTTCGCAAACAAGTGGATCAATACCAGCAGCTACAGACGTAAGTAGCCGCATTCCCGCCGCCGAGTCCTCAAATCCCAAGACGTGTGGTGGCTGCTCCCCTCGGATGTACGGTGACATACAGTCGCACAGATGTCACATGTGATTTTGTCTAGGGGCATTTGACACTGCGAATTGTAATCGTTTACGAAGAATTCTAAGCGTATTTTGATGGAGATAGCATGATTTGAGAAGGGATAAACATATTTATTGTTGTGTTCTCAGTTCCTAAACATAGGGAAAACGTTTAATGTTTTTTGCATTTTTTGCCTGGTTGAGGTATTAGCCTCTATGTGGTGGTCTAAAGGCCTTCTGCTGATTGGCAGACTTGACAAGGAAAGAATCTCTTAGCATGGGTTTCCTCAAAATTTATTTCCCACGAAAAATGCCTTGAGTTTTTTTAATTTTGAAATATCAATTACCAATGAGATTAACCTAGCACGCGTTTTGAGTGCTTGTCAATAATATCAGAAATGTAGTTCTTCTAGTTCATTTACAATATCACTATTTGACATTTCATACACACCTGCGCCAAACGCCGTAATGAGAGTATAACAAAGATAAAATATACGAAGATATCATTTCGTATATTTTGTGTATAAAATCAAACTTTGGAAGCACGAGCATAACGGAAGTCCCTTATGTTTATTATGTTATTTCAACATGCGGTGTTTCAAGTAAGTACATGCATAATCTAAAGTAATCGATTTTCAATGAAATTAATACTATCAACTTAGACCACGACACAATACAAGGTATTCTATCAAATAAATATTTTCTTTTTATGTTATACAATATTTTACAAACCAAAGATATATTTCACTTTCTAAAAAATAATTTATAAAAAATATTACATATTTATTATTCCTACTTTACAACTGTGGAACCCCAATCAGCGTTCAAAACCGAAACACTCAAAAAAGGAAAATGTCCACTCTCCATAGTCGTGTGTATATCCTGTCGTGAGTCACGTGTTGTCACCAGTCATTTCGTGTGTCACATCTCATCGAACCTCACAGAGGGTCCTCTTGACCCTCCCGGTGGCATTTCGCTACAATTGCCCATTATTTTTTTCCTTCCCATAAAGGTTATGGTAATACTCTTAAGATGGGGTTATGGCCCATGCGGGAGGGTTGAAAAGTCGTGTAAGACAGATGTTATCATGTAAGTACGTGCTAGTTTTGCAACTTATGACGACTGTGGGTAGAATCGAAATGTAAGTGTTTTAAATGGTTAATTTTGTTCGTGTAAGGAACGTTTCCATTGTTAGGTGTGGAGCGGGTACCTAAATACTTTATGGGCATGAGGTGTTCTTTGTAAGATTATGAGCGAAGAATAGCTTGTTAATTGATTTTTTTGTTAAGATTATACGCCCTAATAAATCAATACGATGGTCATGAAGATGTACATACATGTACCTACGGCTGTCAATGATACAGAAGAGGACATTAGATCCTAATCATCTTAAAAAATTCGTTTCTGTGAAAAGGTCAGCTAACAGATATGGTTTCTGTAACTAATTATAAAAAAATGTAATCGCCATAAGTGATATAACATTTGATTGAGCCCTTTGATTAAAACAAAGTAGTGGAAGATAGGTGACGTTACACTAAGTACCTGAAAATGGCTACTAATATACTACTAGTAGGTATTAACTACTACTAGTACTAATATCACTACCGCAGTGCACTTACTCACACAATTATATTGCTTCCCGATATAAGAGAGATAGAGTGATGCGTAACATTGCATTAGCGATCAAGGCAAAATATGTCGTGTCTTTATAATATTGTTTTTATTCCTGTCGTATGTTTCAGGTTCGGTTCGTGTAGGTAAACTATTTGACAAAAAAAACTAGGCGATCGGGACAAGGCAAAGTTTGTCACAAATATGTCACTATTTTACGAGTACTTTAATGAAAGCTAAGCTCTGATTGCGACCTTTAAAAAAATAAAAGTATCCACGTTGATTTGTGCAGTTGCTCAATTTCCAAATAACATTTATTATAAAAATAGCAAAACCTTTCGAACTGTGTTTAGTAACCAAATTAAAAGAATCGTCATCACAAAAACCAAAACTTTATCCCAGATAAGTTGCAGAAAATCTTCAATCTCCACTCAGCTCCCAAAAGAATAGAGTTGAAATTCTATAAAACCAGAAATCATAACTCACTCAGAAAATGGCCACGTCATAGTTGTCCGTTAGGGCGCAGAAGTTTTCGCAAGTTATTGTACTCAAACTTATCTGTTGCATAATGGATGTGCCCAGATAGGTTCCATAAGTGATTGATAAAGACCGCCGATTTCTGAAGTCGCGATAAGGAGTAAACGTTTGATCTAATCCGCCTGTAGCAGGTGCACTGAATCCTTTTGAATCATTAATAATTACAAAAGCTTGTGGCACATTACTCGTACTTAACATGAAACAGAAACTTTCTAAAAGTTTCACCGATTGTATGTAACTTCTAAAAATGTGTGCACACTAGAAACAAAGTAAAATTTGTCAATATATAATTTTTTAACATTGGTTTTGCTTCCTTAACTTTGAGAAAACACTCCAAGATAAATATAAGCTAAAAGGTGACTAAATTGAACTAATGTCTTTTTCTTTTTGTGGTCAATATTTATTATTTTGTGAAGAAAGACTTAAGACTTTTGACTTACTAAGTAAAACTTGTATTCTAAAGCAATAAATCTTGAGTTTAAGGCTGGTTTTAAAACTCTGAATTAAAAAACCGTCTAATCCAATAACCTCAACAAGAATTCCAGGAGGCAATACAAGACCTCCATTAAAACATATCAGTAGTCATAATATGACGGATCGGCGGGGCTCTTTGTTGTGCTAATGTAAGCTCCCAGTGGCCCCCGGGACTATGGACTCCACTGACGGCCCATCGACAGGTGTAACCTTGGAAAAACTCCAGATTTCCTGGGAATTCCCTCATCTATTAAAATTGATGTGGGTGTACCATTTTCTTAGTATCTATGATAACACATGGTTATAGGTTTGTATATTAAAAGAATTTTGTATTTTGATTATTTTGTTTACTTTTCTAAAAGCGAGTAATATCCATAAAGCAATACATTAAAACATTATGCAAATTGTTCATAAAAAATTGTACATGTAATAGCATAGGATGTGTCTAGATTGAATTGATTTGATGCTTACCCTTAGTGTTCTGTTCGAGATCGAATTACAGATAAGTGAAAATTATATGTATATATATATATACATATAATTTTCACTTATATATATAAAACCAAACATAATCTCGGACATATACAGAAAGTATAAAAATATACCATAAAAACAATTTTTTCAATCCAACTATAATACTAGTACTCACTTTTTTTGTAATCTACCCTCATAACTTATTCTCTTTAGCGGTTGCATCTATAGTTAGTACAGTCCAAAGACGCGCCCCCTACCAGTTTGTTCTATGGTCACACGTTTCATTGTATAGAGCAGATAAGCAGTGGGGTGCGTCTTTGTGGATTACACTAAATATACCTTTGACTAACATTACCATCTAAGCAAAGCAACACAAAGTCCAAACATTACAGCTCGCTAAAATACCGAGACGCTAGGGTTTGAGACGCTCGGGCGTAAATTGCAGGGGTATGAGGGCGCGATGGCGTGAGCATTAATTTGGCTGTTTTCGGAAACCGAGCAGTTTCACTATCGCACTGTAAGCTGACATACCATCCATCATTGCTGATCGGGGTCTGCACCAGTTGGGGATTTTATTTTTCCTTTACCCTCTTAACATTTTTATACTTCTTAAAAAAAACAAATCATGGTTCAATCAAACAAATCATAATCATGGTTACATTAAAGTTATTTTTTCCTTTCGTACTTTAGTATGATCATAATATTTTTTTAAATAGTTTGATGAACATAATAATGCTCTCAAAAATGACAATGCTCGACTTCTTTTTCCAAAAACTAAATGAATTACATTAATATTTAAAGGTATTTGTCAAATATAGGCACACTTGTATATCTTTCTGCTTCAGAATGATGTTGTCTAAAAGGCAGCCAGTTTATAATCAAGCTTTTTCGCAATCAGAAGATAACCAACCGGGAGTAGAATTATCGCTCCAGCCTCATTTCTGTTCGATCTGTGGCATTCCCCCTTGTTCTGCAAACCGTACGTCGACGCGCTTATTAAAACTCATCAGTTTTGTTTCGCCGCCGAATTAATTGTTGCAGATTTTTTTAAGGAAAATATGATTTGTTTGTTTTTATTGAATATACATTAAATAGTTATTTCTATTTAGATAGATCTAATAGATTGGGACACATGTTTTGAAATATGATTTCGCTAGTGCTTTACTTTTAGGACACACCTAAAATCTTGGGCAGAAGGTTATTTGCTATTAAATGATTATAATTTAATCGATCAAGACACGCGAGACGCAGCAGTCGTGTGTAATTTTATAAGATACATTTGGAATATCTTCTATCTAACATTTAAATTGAATAACAAAAATTGACAATCGATACAAAAATAAAACGAGTCAAACCACAGGAAACAGATTGCCAAAGTCAATTTCTAAATTGCACCGTGGGTATAAAGTCAACCCTCCTAATCCAATCACACCCCGTCCTTGTCAACGTTTTGTTTCCTCTTTTGCATCGTCACCAAATTATGCAGGCCTTTGCGGAGTTGCAAGTACTAAATGTCCGGATGTTCACTTTAAGGCAGCAGATCAGCGGGGAAGGCCACTGTATGCTGGTCTTGTCCACAAAAGAACGTTCCAGTCATAGCACCAACATACCAGTGAAATTGTTTTTAAAAAAGAAACACACGAAGAAAATAATCCATTTAGTTGTACCTCGCTACAGCCCGACAGGGGATGCCGAGCGCTGAGATCAAAAAGTATTCGTATTTCAAACACGGACCTACTTTTATTTCGACATTTTCGACCAGTCAAAATCGGGGTTCGAAATTTAAAATGTACTTAAATTCAATTCACATTTCTGTTTTCCAAATGTTTTTCTTTTTAATTCCCATTCGTGTCTATGGGCGGCTATTTTACCTATTCATAGTTAACGTGAGTGATCTTTTGTGAGGGCTCTCTGTGAAATTGGAGAGGGTTTTTTTGCCTTTTTGTGAAATCAAAATTACCCTCCTGTCCTGTTTTAGTGTCTTTACCCATTCTGCTGAATATCATCAATGAGTATTTTATATTCCGAACCTTTACCAAGGCTTTTAAGTTGATTGATCATATTTTGCGTTCCGATTTGTTAGTTTTCCTCAACAAGTTCAAAGCTGATAAAAAAATATGGCTCGGTATCCATGTCAAGAAGTCAACATTAGTCGCTGCAGCTAATCTACCGGAAAACCATTTAAAAAGCATCACTTAAAGAATCCCCTCAAGGGATCCGTGAAAAACCGGATATTTCCAATTGAATTTCGAAATGTAAGGGACGTGTCACACACGGTAGATTACGCTGACCGCTCAAGATACACTTGTGTTAGAAAATCGTAAATCGTTTGTAACCGGATAGCCCTTAGAACGGGGGGACTTTTTTAAAGAACTAGTAAGATGTATTTGATAATATTCTTAGAATGTGCGAGGGTACAAAAACAGATTTTTTAGAGACCTAATGAAAAAATTTACTGTCGTTTTACAATATTTATTTTCCTTTTTCTATTTTTTGTTGTGTTGTTAATCGTTTTTATATTGGTCAAGCAAACTAATGTTTGAAGCAATATCGGCTATCGTAGTGTATTTATAAAACAATATTGTGTATGGTAAATAATAACTTTATCGTCTGTGAGCTGTTGTGAATCCAAACATTTGATTGTCTTATTCCCAAACATTACGTTCCAGAATTTTACATATTTTTTTATATTTTATGAAAATATACACTAAAACATCTTGTAAACAAAATTATAATTCATGTAAAAATGACGCTGTTTTTCCCAGTTTCCCGGTGTAATATGAGACATGTTGAGTCATAGCGACGTTTAAGGATCATGAAACCTGCGGGAGGTTCGATTTACGCGGCTTCCCTTGCTTATTTGTTGTACACAGTTTACAAAATGAACGAAGTTGACGATTATATAATACGATTTATATATTTAAGATAGCCCTGTGGTAAAAACGTTATATATAAAAATGTTGCTTATTTGTGTCCACAAAACAAGAAAACTATCCGATGAACTGCCATGAAAGGGGGTTATTACACTACCTTACATCACATAATACATAATTACATAATATTTATTCGTGCCAAAGTAGTACAACATTGTTCTTAAAATAAAAAATAAAATATTAGGGATTTCATTTTATTTATTTACCTATTCATTTACTACAATTTCGATGATATGTTTAAATTAATTGATAAATGAAATTTCCTACCATAAATCTGTAAATAGATAGCTTACGTAATAATAATAAATATAAAGTCAAACAATTATATTTAATTATAGGTAAAAACTATACCCTTGTTGAAAGTCCTCTTTTTGTTCATCTTCATCGAGAAATTCGTAAACACGCTTTAACTTTAGCTTTCAAAAGAGGTAGTTGGGTAGACTGCGAGGAAAAACAGCGGAGGGCATATGTGTTTCTGCCCTATAGATTTGTATTCATGCCACTGATACAATAATCAGACCACTTTGTTGATTACTTCGTTTGTATCGATTGTTATATATTGGGTGACTTTTTTATCGTGGGGAAAATGGGACTTTCGAATAACTTAAATGACAACGCAACAAAAACATAAACCAAACCACTGACTATCTAAGTAATTTTGTACAAAGCATCAACCATTCCGTTGTTTTATATTGAGCTTTCTATCATGAAATTATTAGCAAATGCAAAAAAGCCCTCCATCTCGTTAATTTTGTTAAAGAATCAAGATAAAGTTGGGGAATTTCTCTTTGTTCCCGTCTCGGAGATTCTCTAACCCACGGCTCTTTGAAGTCGCGAATATCAATTTTACAAAATTATGCCATCTTAGGTCAACATTTTTACTTATGCTTAAAAGAACATCAGGCATTGATCTAAAGCGTTTTTATGTGTAATCCATTTGCTCCGACGATTTAACATGTAAAGAAATATTAACTTCTTGCCTGTAGCTAACCACACTAAAGACAGCACAAAATCTATAAATGGCAACTTCCTACACAAAAATACTATAAATTATATATATTTGTTTATTGATACGTGAATATCCTGGCAGATCGCGCCACTGTCGTGTGACTTCCGGTTGCGTTAGGATGCGTCATTTCCGCTTCCGTGACTAGGATAACGCCATATCGAGCGTGCTTCACACATTTTCCTGTGTCGAAATATGTACATCGAATAGACTTTTAGTTACTTTGTTTGTACTTGTGTTTGTAATCTTTGATCATGTTTGCAGAAAGCAGTGACAACGTATTTCTTTGTATGAGTGAAATTAAAATTAATTTAGAATCATCGTCATGAGCTTGATCTCAGATTTAAAAAATGATTTGAAATGAATGATGAAAAAGATGATACACTATCTGTTTAAAGCCTAAAAAAACATGTGTTTTGTCCTTATTATTTTAACAAAATTAATTTATTTAATATACAATTATTTTTAAAAAATTACACTAGTTCTGAATCCTGTTAGGGTATAGGAAGTGTGTATTGTTTATTATGAGTTATCCCCAGTTCATGGCTTTGTGCGATAAATACTTTAACCCACATACAATTCAAGCTCAAACTATATATATCAGCTGAAAAAACTGCTTTTAAATAAATTATTGAACGCAACTGTTCTAACTTTTCTTTCAAGAAAATCGATGGTATTACAACATCAACGATGATTCGTTCACATGTATTTGAAAAATGTAGTTTACTATTAAAACACTAATACAAAAATAAAACTAATCACAATCATTAAAAGACATGAATATGTTCACTCCGGTGGCAGTAAGGGTATTGCGTGAAACTAATGATGCGGCGAACTCAAGATTTATAACTCTGAGGTCCATAGGCCGTGAGCTTGGAGTACCCGTGACACATTGCTCACGACACTCTTAGTCTTAGGGGTCACCGCATTATCCCTGATATGTAAGTATCACATAAATTGACCTCTGATGAATGGGTTTGTTACGTCAATGCGTGAAATTAACTGCGTGTGGATGTTTGAAGGTTTCTCTCTAGTATACTTTGGCATTTTAGTAACATTTTGTAAGAATAATTCATATTAAAGTCATTCAAGAATAAGTCATAATTTGTAATTATACTGCTGATAATAAAGTCAAAGAAGGATTAAGTTTGATAAAAAATAAAAACGCTTTGAGCTTATAAGTAAACTATTATTTTATCTAGTAATTGTAGAATAAAGTTTGGTATGTACCCAATAACCTGCTGCAGATAACCTCACGAGAGATACCCATAACAAATATTTAAGAAAAAAAGGTTATTTTCTAAATACTGTAACTCAATATTTTTTTATAATATAAGTGTCATGTCTGATTAATCAAGAAATAATGAAACTTCTGGTGGCCCTAGGACCTTGAACTCTAATATAATTCTTAAATTGTCATAAAAAGTTGAGAACACTGTAAAATGCATAAAAATTTTAAGTATCTTCACACAAAGGTAATTAGGAAAAGAAATCAGATGCTTTGTCCATAGCTATGCTTATATTGATTCCAAACAAAAAGGACAAAGGATCAAAACACAAACTATATACGCTACTCTACCTACAATGCAATCCAGTCCTCTCAAACAAAGTATCGTCCACTAACGAGCTTTCCCATACTTCCCTCACTCAATTTTGTCTTTACACGCACCATCGCCATAAACCAGGAAAACATTCATTTCCACATTACGGACCACGCAAAATTAGACGCCATTCCATCACGTGACGTCACAAAACTACACAATAATTGCACTATCGCCATCTAGTTGTCTCTGGAAAGGCTAAGTTGATCCTCACTGGGTGGCATTTTACGTGCAACAAAGGACGAGGGAAAGAGCTAACGCTATACCGTCAGCTACCGTCATCCCGTACGAAAGGAAGAAATTGCTTCGCAGTGAATGGTTTTGAGAGATCTCCAAAGAGTAAAGCTCGTTTAAGATGCTGTCTAATGAAGCTGCTGTATTGGCAGGGTGTTACTGGCTATGCAACATTGCTGTATAGTTTATTGAAGAGGTGTTTTACATGTAGGCAGAGATTTCTGTCACAACGGAACGTCGGAGAGTGATTATGCATGAATACATAATTCAGCAAATGTTTTAAATCGGCTAGATTACACGCCTTACACACTTTAAATATATTCTAGATTTAATCTTATAATCTAATATTGGCAGAAGTAATAATATTGAACTGCCTTTGTATTGCATGTAGTACGCTAGAATCTATAGCTGTAACTGCAAGAACATGTGAATCAACAACCAAAACATCAGAAAGAGTCATCTTGTGATTTCTAATTCTCGAACCGTTCTGTTTGAGCTAGATCCGTGTTAGAAGACAGTCTTTGGTTAATTACGAGCGAGTGTTCGCAGCGGAGAACGATCACCGTTTGTAACGGCACCGCCATCGCCTGTATATTTTGCTGTTCTAGAAAAGGAGTTATATATTTTTATATTTATCCATATATAAATATTGATATTCCGTCTACTACTAATAATGGCCAATAAAGATTTTCTGGAACAGCAAAGGGATATGAAGTCGTGTATTTATTTTACACTTTATTATTTCTCTAAGTACCAAGATACCGAGATGAAAATTGATTTAACTTGAAACTGTCATTATAGTCTAATTTATAGTTCACTAGAAAGACTACAAGTTTGATCTCGATATCGCAAGAAATGAAGTGACATAATTATGAAGATTTTTAATAACATATACGAGGGTGAATTGAAAAGTTCGCGGCCTAACATAGATAGCGTTGTCATATTATTATAAAACTATCCTCATATGAAACCTATGAGACTCTTTGTCAGTCTCTGTGCAATTTTTCTCTGAGATACATGCGTAATTATTTATTTTATTGAACATTAAGTGAGAGTAAGTTCATTAATTTTGAAAATGGATAGTTTAGAGCACCATGCCGTGATCAAATACCTCCACAAGAAATACTTAACTCCAAAGCAGATTCATGAAGATATGGTGGCTACTTTAGGAACATCTGCTCCGTCGTATACAATGATAAAAAAGGAGACAGCTGAATTTAAACGTGGACGAGAGAAAGGTAACCATCAAAGGTGACCCCGCTCTGGACAGCCTTTTACAGCTACGACTTCGAAAAACATCGAAAAAATATGTGATCTCATTCATCATGGAAGAAAGTAGATTGAAGGTATCTGAGATAGCTGAAGCCTTAGGGATTCATATATATGTACACAAAACATAATCGTTAACGAATTGTTGTTCCACAAGGTGTCTGCAAGATGGGTTCTGCGGCTCCTTTCAGTCGAACAGAAACGAACTCGGCTCACCTTTTCTAGAGACCGTTTAGAGATTCTTTAAGCTGATCCAAACGAATCTTTGGCAAGGTTTGTTACTATGGACGAAACATGGGTTCATCACTGTACTCCTGAATCCAAACAACAATCCAAACAATGGAAGAGACCCCGATCTCCGTCCCCCAAGAAAGCCAAGATGTGTTTTTGAGTAAACAAGGTAACGGCGTCGTTTTTCTGGGAATCAAAGGGTGTCATCTTGGTTGATTACTTAGAATAATAATAATAATTTATATTTATTTATTTATATTTATTTCTATTTATTTTATGCGTCATATTTATACTTATATTAAGTTACACCCTAGTGCAAAGTTTCCTATGTCATACCTAAGGTGGTCTGGAAGAAATCACTATGTAGTGATAAGGCCACCTTTTGTACATTCTGTATAAGCTTCTTTGTTTTTATTTCGTGCTGTTGCTAATTTTTTTGTATTTGTATGGTGTGCAATAAGTGTTATTATTATTATTATTATTAAATAAGGTCAAACTATAAATTCTGCATACTACTGCACACTATTACGTCGTTTGCGCGATGAAATAAAATCTAAAATACCAGGATTGTTGACCAAGAATGTTTTGTTTCATCAGGACAATGCACGTGTTCACAAATCTGCAGAATCAATGGCTCAAATAGTGAATTGTGGTTTCGAATTGCTTCCTCATCCCCCTTATTCACCTGACTTGGCACCTTCTGACTTCCACCTATTTCCAAATCTAAAAAACCACTTAGGTGGAATGAAATTTTCTACCATCTACGGTCAAAGTGACCTAGGAGGAGAGTATGTAGAAAAATAAATATAAAAAATTGCATTATTCCTGTGTTTTCTTATTTAGAATGCGAACTTTTTAATCCACCCTCGTACATTTAGATTTTGTTTCTTCCCTTAGTTTTTAACTAAACTAGATTGCCACTGCCAAAGGATTTCTTATTTTTGTAGTTATTAATACCGATTACAAATTAAGTTATTGCCAGTAAACTGCTAGTGAACCAAACTTCTGAGTTGGTGTATTTATTATAACATTGATTATAAATTATACAACTCATACATAGATAGTATAATTCGCTCTTTTAACCTACCGTAATACTTAGGCGCGTTATTAACAAATAATTCAGTCAGTATTTTAACAATCACATCAATGTGTCGCTTTAACCAATTTGTCTCATTAATATTCACGTATTAAATGATTTCAGCAACATTGAAACACAACATTTTTTATGTTAATAACAAGTACAATGCGGAATATTTATCACTTTCAATAAAATTTACACAAGCCATAATTTCAGAATTACACTACACGATTAATTACCCCAGCATATGGTTCATCCATCAATCTAAAAAACAGTTCATTAAACCTAATTCACCGAAACTCATTTGGTTGCTCCCCGAGGCAGGTAGGTACTATCGAGAACAAAACTCGTATCCCCCACGGAACTGTGTCCAAGTGACAAACTCATAAACATTTGTCACTGGACGCCCGTCCAAGTAATTGCAACTCGCCATTATAAAATAACCAGCGACGAAAGAACCCCCAGCGAAGATCGCACCTCGATTACGTCCAACAATACAACGCGAACAGGCCTGCGCTCGAAGGTCAACTAGCACTGGTCAAGGTATTACTTATTGATGCCCCAAAATGTTTAACCGATCCTGTTCTAAATTTGAACAAATAATTTACGAACGGTCACTCTTGACACACGGCCGTTCAGCCTCTAGGGTCGTTACATTGTTTATCGCAATCTTTCAAAGGGGCATAGCATTATATTTGTTACTTAGTATTTATTTGTTAGTGTAATGTTGTTATGTCCCTATCTTATCCTTATACCATCAGGTAACGTTAATAATTGATTGGATTAATTACTTCAACTCTCATAAATAAATATATTGGAAACGACTTGACTTCATAAAAGTTGACTCTAGTACCAAGTGTCCAAAATAACAACATCACAATACTAAAACCATTGCCAGTACTAAATAACAACGTAAATTAGTTCATAGGCGAGAGTAGAGCAACAGAAGTTACTGAAGATGGGCAACTGCAATCAGAACAGCCACCGCACTATTAATGTTAAGACAGTGTCGTGGTATGTCCGACCCCTGTATGTTATGCCGCGCCGACTTCGAGATGTGGAATAGTTTCAAATTGTTTGTTTACTCGATATTAATATTGCTATATTAAAGTAAATACTTTGCGTGTTTTAATTTAAAAACTTTAACTTAAAAATGAATCAATTTCTCTTTAGTTGAATACTACGTTTTATTTGAGTGGTTTCAACAACTGAATCATATTGACGTTGAACCTTACATAATTTAGTTTTCTCGTAATCTGGACGAACTAAAATTATCCGAATGCCAAGAAAATCCACAATGATTTGTAAAATATTTATACACAAACAAGGGGACTCTACCCATTACAATATCCTCGTTTGTTGACCTTGGGGATTCCGTAATAGGGAAAACTAATATTTTCTAAGATTGTTTGTTATTATGTATTCACCTTATGAATTTTTTATGAGACGTGACGGCAATATTAGCCTGTTAAATGTTTCTAGAGAGCTTCGGAAATATGTTTAAAATTGTTTTGATACATTTTATGTTCATGCGTAACCATTTTCAGAATCGTGTGTGTTGTAACCAAAACAAAGAGGAAGTTTTGCGTGGCAGTCGTGGTACCGGCGGCGGCGCGTCTCCGCGGGGAGTCCTCGCGTTCCACGTAATTACGCCTGGCCCTTTGTCTCGTGCCAGGCGATAAATATAAAGTTATTTATTTCATATCGTTGACAAAGTTATGCGACTAATTTTGGGACATGTATTTTTTGTGCGAGTTTAGGGTTAATGAGCTTTAAGAGTCACTGGATTTGTTTTATTACGTTTATGTTGAGAATTATTGCATTGAGTATGATTGTTATAAATTTTATTTTAAGTAAGTAAGTAATATCTACCGTACTAAGATGAAACGGCACCTTTTTAATCCTGCCATACAAACTCATCTTAAAATACAGAACATCAAATGATGGGACATTTCTGGTTAAAGTTATGACACGTATGTATTTGTATCCTAGGTAGCCAACCATTCACTGCGATAACTGCCGCTGTCGCGCCATATATTGTATCCCCTCTCCGCTACGTGCAGAAGTAATAGCCGAAAACAAATGTAGTTCGAAACAAAAATTATGACGCCACACGAAAACCAGAGTAGCGGGACCTAGCACACCTTAATGTTAAATTAGGCCATCCATCTGAGGGCAAATGGCGTTAAGGGCACAATAAATTAGCTGGGGACAGCAGGATAATAAACAGGGCTAGTAAATGGACAGTGTTAAATAACTTGTTAGAGTTCTTGTCCTCCCCTATTGACTAATTACGACACTTAGTGTTGGAGGGACAACGAATAGACTTCGATCTTTGTGAATAGTTGGATTCGGGTGTTCTTGTATTATTCTTGTTTACTCTGATTGCTTAGGCAAGTTGTTCTATTATCTACGATAAGGTAAAATGTTCAAAAAGACATAGGTTCAAATGATGAAACCTATCTAGGTATAGTTTTATTTGTTAACTATATTTTTCTGGAAGCAACATTGTTAATGTTCTAAAATTTAAGCATTATGGATTGAAATGATTAAGATAGAAAAAATCATGCAGATATAAAATGCACACTCTAAAATCTTACATTTAAATAACACTCAAACATTACTAGACATATGATATCATAAAATTGCAGAATTAGGTATCCCCGAAAGGCAACCCCATTCCATAACAGTAATCCAATTTAGTGATTATTATTGCCAGGGTGGAATCAAATGTAGTGCGTAGGAGCAATATTTTTGACAAGGTTACGACACCTGGCGACCCCTTTTATTGGGAGTGGTTTGCAATCATACGCCTCTAATGTATGGTTACGATGTGGCAACGCATAATGCTACCGGCAGCACTCGTATTTCTGACAATATTGGGTGGAATGCGGTGGTAAATGAAAAACAGATACATTATAGATACATTATAACGGAATGTATAAGACTTTGGATATTGTTTACTTTACGATTTTGATGAATCTCGATTTTGCTTTGAAATAAGTAAGGTAACATTTGAAAATATTGTCATCATTAGATACATATTTTGATTTCGCGATACATACTTATCTCCCCACTTAAACTAAACAAGAGAGATACATAAAATATGCATAATACAACTACAAATAAATAGGCTGGCCATTACAACAAACATCGTCAACAGCTAAAGCTATATACGACATGTAATTTGATACTCCAGATATCAGATTACATGTCGTAATCGGTATAACTGTACTCGTTGCTGTACCGCTGCTCTGGACCGGAGCATACAAGCCGGGCTGCGCTGCAACGCTCACCTGCAGCAGTGCCGCCTTGCGATCGCATCGGTACCACTTTCCCCGATAACGTAAACATAACAAAGCACACTACATTGAACAGTTCTAGCATCTATCAAGGTAATCTCTTGTACACACAACACAACGCCATCTAGTTCTCATTCAGTCTGTGTTGTGTATCTGCGGGGCTTGGAGGTGGATTAAAATGAAAGAAATGCGTGTTTTATGAAATAGTGACCTTTTACTATTTTCAATTTTCATATCTTTATGAAGAGCTTTTTTTTTGCACCAAGATATAAAAATGGAAAACTTTTGTGATTTATTTGATCAACAATCTATAAGGTAGAATAATGAACTTAAGAAAACAATTACTGGCCATTAAGATGATCCATGGATCCTAAGTTGTACATACTAGAGGTACTCATATAATTGATATAATGAAATATATCTTCTACTATACTGATGCTATATATTTCACGGTGGCTCTCACTGTTACAAAAACCTCCAATACTTTATTACTTAGTCGAGTTTTTAAAATAGTTTTCAAAAATCACACACGCCCCTCTCCAACGCCAGCGACTATACGCGGTACACGATCCTATATCTATCAGGGTTAATCTACGCGATTGGGTGCGCATAAATCGGCGTCGGCGCAAGCAAAGGCGCGCTACAAGGATGCCCACTCACCGCGAGATATCGCCACATCGCGCTATCTCGCGGTGACAAACACGCGACTGCAATCTTGGTCTTTACAATTGTTCGAGCTGAAAGTTCGACTTTAAAGAATTTTTGCTTAAGTTATACAATGATATATGTAGATTTCAATGAAGGTTTCGTAACTTTACCTACATACGAGTTTCAATGTGAAATATAAATATAGCATTTTTATAAAATATTATACAATTACGAGTCTGTAAGCTCCTTTGAAACAAATATGAAAAAGAAAAATTATTTTACACTTGAGTCTTTAAGCTTTACACTGCTTAAGTTGCAATCAATATTGTTAGTTCATTTGATTAAGGTCTAGTCTGTGGGGGTGCTAGAGTCCTCCCTATGTTGACCGCCGCAGTAATTACGTTTACGTGCTTTATGTTCCGGTCAAACGAAGGAACAGAAAGAGTGCAATTACTGGAACAGAGGCGAGTTCAACTGAAGGCTACGGTCGGCAACGTATCATTAGTTCAGACAATAATCACATTTAGTATTTATAATAAAAAGCACGTACGAATCTCATCTCGGCAATCTCACAAAGCTCATTAGCCGGCTATGCATATTAGTAACACAAGGTTACACTAGACTTCGTTTTATTACAGAAGCTTAATTAGGAACTGAAATAGAACAACACTTAAATGTTTACATTGAAAAGTCACTTTACTTATTTCCATAATAAACCTTAGATTTAATATATTTCTTCCCACTGTCTCTGAGACAACACTGCTAGCAGAACCGTGTCTTATCAAATTTCAAATTACGATCTCGTTTTTCGAGTTATTCAAGAAAATATAGCGCGAATTATTTTATTGAAAAATTAAATTTATATGTTTCAGTTCTACGTTTTCTTAATCTAACAAATTTCAATAAAACTTAGGATTTACTTTTTGATTTGGATCTGATAAATAATCCCTAGCAATACACCAAATCATACAAAGATTAAGTAACACCCGCACCTTACAAGTAATGTACAAGTAACTAAAACATTTTGCAGATCAATATAATTACTAGTTGATCGTCAGTAGCGTATCGACCGCCCTCGAGAACAAATCGACCATATCCGTCACTATACAAGCGATTTCAATTTAGATATCAAACTTAATGCCAACATTCAAAACTATCTTGCGCAATTGATTCGAAATCCCCGACACCGTATAAACAATTTATAACAAGGTGGCTCAAATAAATAGTGTGGTGCCCATAACATAGGGTTACCGCTGTAAATCCAGGTGGGTCTCAGATGATAGTCGTGACTGCGGCCTGATGTATTGGGAGTTAGCCCTCAGCCCATGACTAGTGTGTACTGTGCTTCACGCTAGTAGACAACAACCTATCTTTGATGCGATTGTGTGTTAAATTATATTGATGTGGCATTAAAGTGGAGTAAAATTATTTAGATAGGTTTTACATTTTGGGCGTATACATATAGTACCTACTCTATGGTAATTACATATGAGATTAAAACTTTTTTTATGCTTAGCAATAATAAATACAAAATAATAGTTGTCTTATTTTGATTTCTGAAATGTTCTTTATATCTTTTAATTAATAGAGAAACATATTTTTTACTAGCCACTAGCCATCTCTGTCTAGATTGATAATTTCATCGATAATTTAAAGTGTTGGTTTTCAAATAAAGATCAAATTCACTTAATTAAAAAATGTTCGTCTAAAACCGTTAAATACCTACATACATTAATATGAAAAATTAAGAAAATGGTACCAAATCATAAAATAATAATTTCTAGTGGCAAAGAAGATTCCATGATGGTAGCCATCAATAGCAACGGTTTCCCCTGAGAGTCGTACAGTAGCGAGCAAAATCATTCCGCCGCTAAAACATCAATAAAACACAGACGACGACTTTCTCCTACTGATACTACCTGTCGATACAGTGCGGGACAAACATTTCTGTAGGTTTCATATTCCCTTATATAACTTAATGTAAGGCTTACTCATTTAGGTCGTAAATGTTCTGGGTCTTCTAAGTTTCGCATTATACATCATTTGTTGTATAATTATGTCTTCATGCTTTGAACCACAACAAGCTAATATCAAAATTTTGTGAAATCACTGCTTTCGTCAGTCGTCATTTGCTACATACTTCTTTAGCATATTCATTCAGTATATTAAAGAAAGCCTAACCTAACCTAACCTTACATATTGTAAATTACTTAAAGATCTACACTTCACGAGAAAAAAAAATTATCACATCTTTTTTACTACTACTACTTTTTTATACTACATTACATTTCAAAAAGACACACACCTACAAACCTAACTTCTGTCCCGCAGTGTACGCCTACCACTCAAGATTTACAAACATCGTAAGTACAGGCCTGGCCTTCAGATGGGACACTTTACTTTTTGTAACGGCCATATCAACCGCAGATCCTGGTTTTTTCCATCCCTTTACGAGATTTACATTTAGCCATGTCCTTTTATTACCACCGTAATGGCTGCACGGGAACTTTGAAATCGCTTTAGTAACATGGGAATTGAAAATTGCAGGAAGCCGGAAAGTAACTTTGTAAATCGCTGGACGAATTGATTTTTTTTTTATGACAGAGGGTTGTGGTGAACGTTCTATGATGAAGTATTTTATAGAGCTGCGTTGGAGGGATCTTTGATGCTTTTTTAGTACTTATAATTATTTCAAACACTAACCGATTAGGCTATAGTGCTTTTGTTGAATGTATGTAAGGTTTACCGCAAATAAACAAGCGCTTAGTCACTGAACACTTGAACCCTTACCGTACAAAAACTTATATGTCATTCATGCGTGACAATGTCAGGATGCAAAATCCAGCTTCACCTTAAACGCCAACCTCAACTATTTTCTGATTTGTTTTAAAGAAACGTTCTCATACGACAAGGTTAATGTTTTTAAGATTTACACTAAAGGTTTTTAAGAGACCATAACCCCTATATATAACCTGGTCATGAGGATAGCGTGTGGTTCCTGAAATGGATATCTAGACCATTCACTACCATCTTCCCTCATATTTTCGTCTTTATAACTCATAGCATCGAAAAATTAATAATTAAATCACACCAACTGCATGGCTCCATAGTAAGCAGAGCAGTAATGGATGATCGTACAGCTAACTGGGTGGGAACCTATATGTATACATACACATATGAAAACAACCATGACCCGAGAACAAACATCTGTGTTCATCATACAAATCAATGCACTATCCAAGGCTCGAACTTGGGACATCCGGCGTGTGAGGCAGGGCCCACTATGCCACTAAACAGATAACGCATCTGCGCATACAGCTCATTAGTTGACTCCAGGTCACATCTGTCTCTTGAAATGCGTCAGGAATACCAGGTTACCCTACTTTATAATCCTACATAGATTTATTTAGATATTCAATTTGTAACCATAAACTCATGAACTGACATAAAACAACCAAATAGATAAAACACTCGGAGTCTCACCAAATAGAAAATTCACAAAAACACAATACTGTGCTAATGAATACGAACGCAGTTAGCAAACTAGCAGAAAGTACTGGACACGTAAGTTTTCCTCGGCTCGTAATGCTGTTTACGAGTCGCTGGCGTATTTATTGGCTGTAATTAAAAAGAAAACAGACAAAAGACCCTCAGCTGACCGAAACGTGACCCGCACCCATGAGATTTAGTGATGTTATTATCCTTTCTTACGAAGAATCAGTATATCGATAGAGACGCGGGATATTTTCTTGCTCTAGCCGCTGTGCCTTATGGATTATATTAGGTCTTTACATATGAAATTGGCGTTTTGTCGTACTGGCCACTTTGATCTGTACTATCTCCTCTTTGAAGTTAAGAATTCCAATTTCCAATTTATACATCTATTTACATTTGTGTTTCGAAAACCGTAATTCGTTTATTTTTTCCTCTTTTTGTTTTTTCTTTTACGTCACTTAGTTTACAAAATGGAAAACTTGAAATATCGCGTTATTTACGAGTACGAGTTCCACCGTGGCACCAGTGCTGCAGAAACGGCTTGAAGTATTAATGCTGTGTATGGCGGCTGTCTTACAAAAGAAAACACAGTGTGTTTTTGGTTCCAACGTTTTCGTCCTGAAAATTTCAACCTGCAGAACAACCCCGTGGACGGCCGGAGACTGACATTATGTTCCTCCCTTACAAAACGCCAATTTCATATGTAATGACCTAATATATTGAAGGTGCGAAAATGTTTTTAGTGGCATAATATGAACAATGATAACATATGTCAAACACAATTTAATTAGAAAGTTAAGTTAAGTTCTCGATGAAAAAATGAAATCAACTCTTTCGAATATTCTGAACATAAATTTTGATAATAATTCCTGGGATCAAGCCAGTTTACCAGTGCGCTTCGGTGGTTTAGGAACTCGACAAATTTCTTCTCTAGCTTTGCCAGCCTTTTTATCTTCGATTTACGGTAATAAAGATATTATCAATAACATTCTTTCCTCTTCTTTTACGGGCGAGATTTCTCATCTTTCGGATGCTGAAATGCACTGGAATATCGTATCAAACAGTTCAGCAGTTCCACAAAATCCCGCATCACAGCGTCAGTGGGACGACGTGCTTTGTATTTTAGAGCGGAACAAACAATTAAATACGCCTAATTTAACAGAGCGCGCTCGTCTGCTACCGGTGGGTTCGTGGGAGTCAGGGCTATGGTTGCAGGCGCTTCCGTCATCTAACTTGGGAACCCTTTTTGACAACCATAGCTTTAGGCTTGCCTGTAGTTTACGTTTAGGGATAAAATTATGTGCTCGACACCGCTGCCGCTGTGACGTGTTGGTCGATGAGCTCGGTCGCCATGGCCTTTCATGTTCTCGCAGCGGTGGCAGAATATCTCGCCATGCCAGTTTAAATGACATCATCCATCAGGCTCTTGTTACCTCCAACACTCCCTCGGTTCTTGAACCGTCAGGATTGTTGCGTGATGATGGCAAGCGACCTGATGGTATGACTCTGGTCCCGTGGAGGATGGGTAGGCCGCTGGTGTGGGATGCAACCTGCGTAGACACTCTCGCGGCTTCCCATCTTTCCACAACTAGTATACAATCTGGTTCTGCTGCTAATAACGCTGAAAGCCTTAAACGTAGAAAACATAAGAATTTGGGTAGCGGGTATATTTTTGAGGCTTTTGGCGTTGAAACCATGGGGTCCTGGGGACAAGGTGCTCATCGTCTTTTTTCGGACCTAGCGAGGCGATTGGTGAGTGAAACTCGTGACCCGAAGGCTGGCACCTACCTCGCACAACGAATTTCTATAGCGATCCAGCGTGGTAATTCAGCCAGCCTTTTGGCTACGTTGCCCTCAATGCATTCAAGTTTAGATTTAGTGTTTTATTTGTAGTATAATTTTAACGTATAATTATTTATTTAATTTAAATTTTAAATTTAAATTGTATTATGACTTTTTATCATGTTTGGACCTATGACATGTAAATTAAGTATTTTTCATGATTTATTAGAAAGTGGCACATGGTACACAACATTTGACTATAAAATATAGTTCAACAGAAATAAAGCAGAATCAACACTTTAACACGGGCTTCACTAATATTATTTCTCTTTCAGTGGTTATAAGTACATCACTCAGAAATATGTTTGTGACTGTTTTATCTTTTTAATTTTTTGCGATGTTTGCGAAAACTTGAGATAGCACCTCATCCTATTACTGTGTATCAGATATAACCGAGCTGGTAGTTTTCCTTCAAATTCTAAATAACTTAATGTGGCCTTTTTAGTAGCAAACCTAATTTTTTTCTTATCGAAGCATATTCATCCCAACTCTATACGCAGTATCAGAAAACCCTATGAAGAAAGAGGACTTTTATCAGTCGCCACCGATTGTCAATCCCTTGTAATTTACTGCCACCCCTCGGTAGACGAAATGCAATGTATAAAGACCTTATTACTAGCACGTTAAGGTCTACTATGACTTAACTTTCTAGATGTTTATTAGTTTTCGTATGTTATTACTAAAGGTGAAAATCGATTGATTTGAAGTTTCCAGACACTTGCCGCACAATATTTACCATTCGTAAAGGTTTATTAAGGACGGGCTACAACTTACTCGATTTTCTAAGGTACTGAATTCAATTCGTATTTGAACTTATTTTTTTATTTACCCGATACAAAAAGAAATATACAGATTATATATATTTTAAAAATAATTTTCTGCCTGGTAGTTAACGTAGACTATGTTCAAGAAAGAAGCATTTTACAATTTGAACAAGATACGTACTAAGTTGTACCTGTTGTTTGACTCGTGAAGATGAAGCAGCGGTTTCGTTGTGGCCGAGGGCGAAGGCACGACATAAAGCATGAGGGAGTTTTTCTGAGTTGCTCACACAAGGGCTGTCGAAATTGAGTTTATTTTTATTGCTGACTTTAATTAAAAGAGATGCATGATAATACGTAATAGGTTGCAGTTTCAATTTGTTTTTAAATTTAACCCGTACGTACCAACGTAAAAATACGATTGATAGGTACTTACTAATAGGGCAAAAACTAAAACTACCATCAACTAATACGTTTATTTCGTTGATGCGCTTTTATTGACAACCTTTGTATCATATATCATTTTAAACTAAAAATGTATTAGCTTTAAGAATAAATAATTCTGCAGTTTATTCTTAAAGGGCAACCCTAATGCACCTGTGTAAGTTAGCCAACTCCTGAAACTTGGGCTGGCACCGCTTCTTGACTGCCAAGTTTTGCTATTACCAGGATTTATTGAAATTTTGGCTAAAGAGCGTGTATGGGTAAGGTTTGTAACCTACATCTCAAAATAACGTTTTTGTGCATATTTTTACATCAGGTTTTACATTATGCTCAAGTGCATTATACTTCCTTCGACTATAATACAGATAGACAAAAAATTTTGGTCACTCAGTAATGACGCTCGATTTAAAAACACGAATAAATCAAAGTGTTGGATACTCTATCGTTCCAATTCTGGTCACTAGATATGCTTTATTATAATATGACTTTATCAAGTAAATATAACATCAATGTAATATTTTTTTCTTTGACTTACAGAAACACTTTTCAATGAGTTTGTCACATTGTGTCATGCTGATGCCATATTTATATACATGGATACAATATAACTTTGGCTCAGTTTTGCCGTGAACCATTTATTGTACGATGTTGAATGCCAGCAGTAGGAACAAAATAAATATTTTATACCTTCTGTATTGGTGCTAAGAAAAAAGAAATGTAGTCGACTCAACAGCTTGCTTAAGACAGGTATTTAAACAACGAACAGATCTTGATTAAATCATATTTTCTTCGTAACCACTATTTATATCCACTTCTTTAATTCAGTGTAGAAACGCGATGTTAAAAGAAGGGCTTTTATTATTTTTTCCTTATTCTGTATATTATGTCAGACACACTAACCTGCAAAATAACTGCTTTGATATATTTCCTGACGATGTTTTCCTTCGCCACAGAGCCTACACTTAATGTTGGCAAGTACAGTGTCCAGTGTGTGAAATAAAAACCGCCAGGAACCTGAGATGAAGAAGCCAACGTGTTATAGCTGGGTTTTCTGAACCCAAAAAAGAATGCAATTGAGCTAGGATTTTTTTCAATAAAGTTTATTTTTTACTGTTACTATTACTTTTTTACTATTTGTATGTTAGTTTTAGGTACGCATAATACCTTCTAATATTATTCAGAAAACTCTACTACAACATCAAGAACGAAACTTTTATAGATTGATTTCTGCAATTTCTTTTGCAAATCTTTAATATTATTTTTATCAATCGAATTGCAGCCGGTACGACAGAATGTTTCGTATGTGCTCGCTGAGGATGCTCTTAGTGGCTACTGCGTGAGAATAAGAGGGCCTTAGCCACTGCGAGAACGGTCACTTTTTATTTACATATGCAATTGGCATTTTGTCGTACTGGTCACTATGATCTGTATTTAATTCTTTTGGTTCTTTCTTTGCGTCACTTAGTTTACAAAATGGAAAACTTGAAATATCGCGTTATTTACGAGTACGAGTTCCATCACCACCACCATCGCACCAGCGCTGCAGAAACGGCTCCAAGTATCACTGCTGTGTATGACGGCTGTCTCGCAAAAGAAAACACAGTGCGTTTTTGGTTCCAACGTTTTCGTTCTGGAAATTTCGACCTGCAGAACAATCCCCGTGGACGGCCGGAGACCAAAGATGATAATGAAGAATTGAAGATAACTTCTTACAAGATAAAAAATTCAACTCCGATTGGGCAGTCCAAAGCGCCATCAAAGATTTTATTGATTCCCGTCCGAATGGTTTTTTTAAGGGTTTTTTTACCTATGAGATGGTAAAAGTGCATAGATAGCAATGGTACATAATACTCCAATTAAATAAAAATTACATATTTTTTTAAATTGACTTTATGTTCCTCCCTTACCAAATGACAATTTCATATGTAATTACTTAATATATAGCTAGTATGATTTACAAACGAAATGTTAACAAATAAACTGTGAAAAGTTTATGAGCTCAACAGTTTAAGCAGCATATACGAATTATCGAGGCGCAATGTATAGTTTACAATATGTATAAAGCAATTTCGGGTCAATTTAGACATGGTTTTACAAAGAGCTTTCGAAACCCTAACTTGACCTATCAAAATGAAACCTGTATTATTGGAATCATCTGAATTTAGAAGATTATTTTAATAATCTTGTTCGATGATTTGCACAGGTTAACTTTCCTTGGGGATAGGGCGTTTGGTATAATAAATCGGCAACTGTGTATGATAAATATTATGTGTATGATAAATATGTAAATGCGAGAGAATTGAAGGCTTCAAATTAAAAAAAAATATACTTTTTGTTCATAAACTAAAAATAATAAACGTCTATTAGGTTCGATAACCTGTCTGCGAGCTAGTTTGGCTTGTCCGAAAATCTCTTCTCACGGCTCCTATACTGGGCACTTCGCACAAATTTTAAGACGATCACTCGAGATAAAGGGCTTATGACAAGATAATGTTGCTCATAAATAATAAAAATAACCTTTATAGAGACAATTGAAATGTTATGAGAGCTCTTGTACAGTTCAGCATTATTTATGGGAAGCGGCTTCATCGACACGGGTCCGGGTTCGATCCCGTCGGTGCAAAAACGCGACGGCAATATAAAGTGATCGGCCATATTGCGTGTATGGAGCGAAATATTGATATTCACTTCTGGGAGAGGAGATGTTGCTCTACATGCACTTTTGAAATTAATTTCGGATTTATTTCTTTATACTTTGGGTTTGATAGACATTTTAACATCTCAAACTTATTTACATAAACCTTTGAAAACTCGAGTTAAAGTACCATGAAGCCTTTATGATATTGGTAGCCATAAATTATTTTATTGCTGTTTTCAAGAAAACCGAATCAGAGAACTTAATCAATCATTTCTAGAGGTACAATCTGGCATTCAAGTCAGAAAGATAAAGAACAAATTTTCTGCCGCCTATAATTTCAAGTATCAAAATCTGCATCAAATCCGCAAACATAAAAACATTCACTCAAAATATAGTATAGATAGAAAGTAGAGCAGTATCCAGTCAGGTTTGGTCGGAGTCTCACCGTGGGGCTACTTTATAGTCTTGTCATATCAGTTAATGCCCGCGCAGGCTTTGTCGCGCGGCCGCCTGTGCCTGCGCCGGCCATTATCACCGCTTCTATAACTCAGTATTGAAACGTCAAGAAACAGGAAGGATTTTTATTTATATTTAAACTCGTGAAATATTTTTGTAATATGAAGTACTTATACTAATTAAAACATATCGTGAACAGCCTATACCTATGGGCTCAGCAAATTTTCTGTCTCTCCGAACTATAATTCACCAAACATCTGCTACTTAACATAAACCTTTTCATGGAGACTCCAATGTCTCCTTCTACTCTACGTTTATCTTGGAAAAGATCATTTGTTACCTGTTTAACCTCGTAAAAATATGTGTTCATTATTTTAGATTTAATATTGTTTGTTTAGAAAGCAGGCCATCATATTCACCATCCATACAAAGATATATAACGCTGATAGTTTCTCCGAGTACAACAAATTATATTATCTAATTAATATACACAAAAGCTACATAATGCGTGGTCCTGTACAGTTAAAGGTACCTTGAGGCCAACTTAGTTTATGAAGTACCTCAAAAACTAAGTTGGCCTCAAGTCTTAAAAAACTTTCAATATTTAAAAGTACAAAATGTCTACTGCGAGGTACATACTGAAAACAGTAAATAAATATTTAAAAACTTCAAAGCCTTTGCCAGGTAAAACATTGCAATATGTATTTAGGTTCAATAAACGCCACAACCAGAGTCTCAAAAACACAAAGAAAACATTCCATACAAGTTTGTCATCATAAAGCAACAAAGTATTAATAACTTAGTAAAGTATTCAAATCACTTAATAAACGATATGACAAATATATTTTTCTGAGAAGCGAAAATTATTTTTGACGATCAACAAGCGTCCTCTAAGTTTCTAATAAAATGTCTCATAAAATATAAAATGTAATATCTGTTCCAATGAAATATCGTCACAGGTACTCCGATACCTGGAACCGCAACTGATACTTTGTCGCGACGCGGTGACACTTTATGGGTCCACAAGTCGATTAAGTATTTTGTTATCGCATTCATCGTATTGTGGAGGTATGCAAGGATAGTGACTGTACATGCTGATATGTAACTTTTCTTACGGACATACGGTTCTGCCCTAGGGAAGCAATTTTTTATCCTAAATAAATAAGAATCAAATGCCATGAATTACTAAACAGTGAACTATTTGAACCCTGATCAAAAATATATGCGAAAATAGCAAATATCAATGACTTTTATAACAACACCGGTAAATTCTGATAGCATTTAGCGGGTTTTGCTGAAAAAACACAAAAAGTTTAGGACCTGATATGCTACTTACATCTCTGTATCACAAACTTTATACCAACATTGTAAACTGTTAAAATATTCCAAAATTCAAAACTATCTTCATCCAGATACAAAATTATTAATTTCGAGTGGAATCCAAACATGATCCATATTAATTGATACCGCGGGACAGTAAGGGACAAGCGTAAATATTAATTTTGAGAACGACCCGTATCATATCTGAAATTTAATGAATAACTAATGTAATGGTTACGGTATTAAGGCCAAGTGAAAATTATCAATTTCGCAACAACCGGACGACCCGGAATCAGCCGCGTCCGGGGAACGTCCCTTGACTTTGTCTCGTGTTTAAACAATCCTAGGGTTGGTAGCTGTGTACTTATAGATTATATTTTCTGGTTTTTTCGACAATTTAATTTTGCAGAAATTCTAGCTTTTACTCATGGCCACACTCTTGTTCTTTAAGAACTACAATATAACGCTGTAGCAGTTTCTAAATTCGTCTTATCAGTATCCAATGCATTGACGAAGTGTGTACAAAATATTATGATGCTTATTAAGTAATTTAGGTTAAAAGCGTATCAACAAATTGACTTGCACAAGACTCGCCTTTTTGAAATTAGTAGATACCTATTTTGGTCTTATCTTGAAAATGCCGGGGTTATTATCTTCTAAAAAAAAACTGCTCAATTCAGTTTTATTTCACCTGTTTCTTATTTTTATACTAGATAAAATAAGTACTAATTATGAGTTTTGAAGAAGGAAAAGCTTTCCATCATAATTTTTTCTGCAATATATTATGTTCTGGAATTACCAAAAGCATCAACATTAAATGTAATTGTATATAAATTCAAAAGAGCCTAATTTGTTTTCTGATGTACGATGCAAATCGGACATTTAAAATAGGTTAAACATCAGCATTCTGCGACACGCAGTTTTTGAAATAAAATAAAATTTCAGTGCGGTAAGACTTATCAAGGCGGTTGCGCGTGCTCACACCCATCATTAGTATCATCGTCACTTAATCAATGAAGAGATCAATAAATCCGTTTATTTAAATAATGTAATTCGGAACTAATTTCATTTATTTATCAAGTAATTACCTAATCAAGTAACGAAGTGTGCAGAGTAAAACAAGGACGTTACATACTTTTTTGGTTCTTCGAAAAAGGACTTTGCGAGTGTTCATAATATAAAACTGTTGTATTTCGTGAAGTGAACTCGAACATATTGTGTTAATTGGATTGCAGAGCATTATCAGGAGTGTCTGCATTAGCGAGTAAGCAAGGCCCACCAACCTTATCAAGAAATAATACCAATCAAAGTATCTTTCTAAATCGCTTACCATATAGCAACAATGAAAGATCTAGTTTGAACGCAGCAGTAGTTGATTGGAGCTACAGAGCAACTTGACTCCAATTTTAAGAAAGATGGAGCGGAGCGCAAGACCGGTGATTGTACCAAAACAACTACTTCAAGTTGTGTGATTATGGTACCAGGTCTCATGATTATTTTTTGACTGAGCGATTCGAGGTAACTAAGGAGCGTTACGAGTACGTCAGGTTGGTAATCGCGAACTATCAAGCACGGGATATCAAGCTGCATGGGATATAATCCATTGCGGCTCCACTAGGAGCTGCCTCGACGCCGCAACCAGCCGCGCTGGTAGACCCACCGGCAACAAGGCTGGACACCGCGCAAGAAGAAGCAGCTTCGTCACATCAGGTTACTTTCTGGGCGCAGAGTGTATAATAGCAGGAAAGATGGGTTGCTAAGAAAGCAAGCAAGCAACTTCAGAGCTCTGTAGAGGAAGGTACCTGGTGTTAATTTAGATATGGTGTTAGAGAAATGGAGGTTTGATGATATACTGAAGACTTTACAATCTCGATAGTCAGCGAAAGATTCTTTTCATTTAGAGATAGATAGTGAACTAGATAACAGGTAACAATCAAAAATATAATAATCGCTTTTTATCATTCAGAGCAAGTGTATGAAAATATTAAAAGAGTTATAAACAAGAAAGTATGGTCTGTCAAACCGTCTGTGTGTAATAGGGAAAAATCTTCTCCACAGATGCAGTTGCCTACATTTACTGGCAGCAACCAACAATGGACATCTCTCAAAGATCTTTTTACGGAGACAATTCACAGCAACGCGTCGCTATCAAGTCCGCAAAAGACGCATAACCTATTTATAATGTCCGATTTGCATCGTACATCTGGTTTGATGATTAAACATTTTTCCTTTCAATAACTTACATAAACTGAAATTATTTGACAACGTATTTCCTAATTTTGTACTCCAAACTCTTTTTTCAATAGGAAAATAAAATGATATTACGTGAAACAGTGACAACCCTATCTTAACCCCATCCTTGGAGTCCCATACTAAAGAACATAAAAGCTATCTAGCAAATTGTTATAGACATGTTAATAGTTTTGATGTCACGATGTCCCATACCGCTTGTATTGGTTCGGCTAATACTGAGTTGAACTAGGGTCGGTGGCTACAAGGGTCAAGTCACTTGATGTTTATATTAACGTTATAAATGTAATGTTGTAGCATCCGTATGCTTAAGGAGAAATAGAGGTACCGAGGCCTACTGCGAAGACATTGCACTACAACGTTTTAATTAAAAACACCTTATGATTCCAATGCACACAATAGAATTTTTATTTTGTACATCTGAAAAGTTACATTGTTGTGAGGACTATATAGTAGTTCCATGTCAATGGACGTTATGTTAGGTAAACCAAATCCTCGTGAAAAAGACATAGGTACAGTATTTTTAATTTATTTGTTCAGTTACTGTATTTGTTCAGTGTTTAGTAAGGTTCGAAATATGTAAATGATAGTGCCAGTAACATCCGCTAAACTAATGCTTATTTTTCCTGCTTCAAATTATTAACAGTCGCATAAAATTGACTTCAGCCACTTATCGCACTTATGTCAAATCGCAATGGTTTACGTAAAACAAAAAGATGGCCAATATTGGAGATGAGTCAAGGTACAACAAATACAATGATTGCAAAGTGCAAGTTCAAACAAAATGATTTGATTGATTTGATTTGGACTATAGTAATAATATGGTTCTTACAGCCTACAGTCGTGAATAGCAAAATTAAATAAATTTAATTGTCACAAAGTCACAAATGTCTCCATAGCTCATTTCCCTTTGCAAGTTAACTCCCTTTAAACCGCAAACAAGGTAGCAATTATGGAAGCAAGTTAAACCCAGATTAGATTTAAGCACATCCCGTAATATTACGAATTTGGTAATTTCTGGATGGCGGCTAATGAATTTGGCCTCGGGACAGTGACTAGGGTGATATGAAGTGGCGCATCCGAACTACTCTGTCTCAAACCCTATGGATGGGGTGATCATGGTTTTGGGATTTCCAATTGGTAAAAGAGCGTTGTGTGTAGTTTTTAGTCGAATTTTGCATGAAATGATTATGTTTTTTTTTGTTTCAATAAATAACGGTAGAATGCTTTTGTAATATTAATTTTAAATGCATTAACTATTAAAGCATTTAGTTTTGCTTATTATTTTATATGAAAAGTTGAAAACCATGATTTTAAAAAAATTATAATTCACGATCTCTGACACAATGTCTTCTTAATTAAATATTGATAAAATGCACTTTTAATGAAACACAAAAAAAACAAAATATATAGCATTCACACCATAATCATAGTCACCCTCGAACTATGTGTATAAATAATGCAGCTCATCAGCATCTGATTGACGGCTTTGAGTCCAGTCGTGTGTTTGTTCGTCCTGGCCTCGCATACAAACGCCGCTACCGTAACTATTACTAGCAATAACTCTTCAACGAATGTATTTCTTTTATTGATTCCAGGATATCTCACTCCATCTGATGAATGTTGCATTATTAATATTGTATTGTTATTGAATGCTATTATTATAGTAGTCCATTGGAAAGTTACATAAAATTTACATTTGTTTGAGGACGCAATTTTATTTTTGGGACATGTAGGGGGGCCATTAGAAGCTTAACCCCAAGTTTGTGGGGTTGTCACCCTTGTCCCGCGGCCACCACCTTGGAAAAAGGGGGGTGAGAACGCTTTTTTCGCTATATCTGCTACAGTATTAATCGTTCAAAAATGTGTGAAAACATCATTTGTAGCAAATTGCTTAGTCTACAATTTAATTTATGTAACTATTTACCGTAAAATCAAAAACAAAGAAGTTACAATCATTTTTGCATTTTTTTGTTCTCACCTCTTTTTTCAAGATGGCGGCCGCGGGACTAGGGTGGCAATCCCACAAACTTGGAGTTAAGCTTCTACTGACCCCCCTCCCTACATGTGCCAAAAATAAAATTGCGCCCTAAAATAACTGTAAATTTAGGCCTATAAATTGTAACATTTCAATGGACTACAGCGACAGTGAATTAAGAAGCTTTGTATTAAGACGGCCTGTTTGGTGTGGAGGTAAGTACCCTTGTCTTCCATACTAGAGGTCCCGGGTTCGAATCCTGGTAGAGGCAGATATTTTATTATATTTGCTTTCTAGTCATGGATGTGTATGTATGTTTATTTAAGTTTATTTATAATATTGATATATGAAAAAATAATCTATATGTGCTTATATATTTCTTAAATTTATTTATCTGTTATCTATTATCCAAAACACAAGTTGTTAATGACACTTAATTTCGGCTAGATAATATAACTAATTAATTATACACTTTTCATTCGAGATTTTGGTACCTTTAAAAGGTAAAAACATTCCAACCTGGTAAAAAGTACTTATACGTACGTAAAAGGTACTTGTTCCATCAAAATATTCCCTATGCACTAGCGCCATAGGAGACAGGTGGGACAGCGAGATGCTGGCGCACTGGCAGTGCGAGCAGTGCAGTATGGCGGCCTCGTGCTGATCTACCTCTCGTGCTGTTGTATTTTATTTTTAATTTTAATTTATTTGAATTTTTTATGTGTACTAACCTAGCTATTAAAATTTTTTTTGTTTTCTAACACAATATGCATGTATTTCTGAAATAAAAACATATTATTATTATTATTATATTATTATAAAATCCAAATAAAATTTACCGACAAACACCTAACTTAACCCAACACCTAAATTTGAAATTATGCCAAATGTCACAACGAATGAAATGATTTATAACTGCATGCAAATTGGATATTTGAGCGGTTCTAGAGCCGCCTTGCGCCGTGCCAGACATTTAATTACGGGGTAATTTATCGCTCCAGCATTAATCCGACCTCTTCTGGCCTCAACATAAAAAAATACACCAAATCTATCCCCCTGATTACAAGCTGTCACGTCGTTGGATTTTTCTAAGCCCACAATTGTAATTAGTCAAGCGGGTTGGTAGTCTTAGCCTCCGGAGTGCTGAACATTCATTTTATTAAACGCTCTGTGTAATTGGCCCCTACGTAAAACGTAGTCAGCCACGAAATTTATTGCTTAATTACCTTAAGAAAACGCGTCGTCGGCGAGCATCTTCAACAGATGTTTTTTATTCCGAGGAAAAACAAAACGTTTTAAGAATGACATTAATTAATTCTTAATGAAATTCATCTTCACCCTCCGGTGTTTCATTTAAACGGTCGATTTATTACTTGTACTTACAATTTGTCGCGGACTTAACGCCCTTCGGATAAATTAAAGCAGGACATTTCGTAATTACATTTATTACGACAACTTACACAAATAAACTTTGCACTTCAAAATTTTTTTATGAAATGAATTTTTGCATTTTTTTAAAACTATAACTACATCGAAATTAATTTTAATATTTCCTTTGGTAAGGATCTTCTACAGTACCCTGGAACAATTGCTCATCGTATCTCAAATAGGCATCGTCAGGTCGGCCATCTTGGAAAGCCTTGTGAGCCACCGGGTCATTGTAGGTAAGATCAATACTATCATGGTACTGGTGACTATTGATCAAGTTTCTGGTAGGGTTGACAACTGTGTTGCTGTTTTTAAACGTGTCATCTTTCTTAGGCATTATTGGAGTCGGTGTGACTTTTTCTTCGATTTTCCTGTCTTTCACAGTAGTACCAGCACCAGCTAAATCTCTGTAGTTTCTTTCTTCCTTCCTCAAAGGAGCGTAGGGGTACCTATTTCTAAACCTGTAGTCGTATCGACCAGCTCTTGCGTAGTAATCATCGTCGGGCCTTCTGTAAGGATCCACTGAGTACCTGTAACGCAAGTCAACACTTGGAGGTGTTCTGACGACCTCAGGGAGATGTGCGTAGTATATTATCCTTTTTGGTTTCCTTGGTACATCGTAGGGTTCATCGAATCTATCAGTTCTGGATCCGTAGTAAGGATTGAATCTTCTGCGATCATATGTATCATAATATGGGTCACGGCGGTATAAGTCATCAATGGGATAGTAGCGATCCTCGTAAAATGTTCTTCTAGATTCTTCTGGATAGTAAATAGCTTGACGCGGATACACAGGTTTGTAGAGCTTTGATCGATCGTCTTCCTCGGGGCGAACAAATTCCGTTCTTATTTCATCTTTTCTACTTGCTCTCTGTATAGATTTTTTATCGTTTCTTGATTCTGAAGTTTCAAGTTGTTTGTTTTGAGTCACAAAGTTAATTTTAGGCATCCGCGAATTGATCAAATCTCCTGAAGATTGTGGAGGGGTAAGGATATCATCTCTTCTATCGTCATGAACTCTTTGAACATCGTCTCTACCTGGATATGGTAGTTTGATCCAGTTGTCATTAGAAGCTCTAGCACCTCTTCCAGTGGGCTTATCGGTCACTCTTTCTGTAGTATGGTACAATGCAACAACCTCCTCTTTAACTTCATTGTTATTAGTTATAGATATTTTGGTAGTTGGGTCCTCGGGGGGTAATGTGTTAGGTATCCAAGGCTGATGCACGTTGTTATTTCTTTGCTGATAATCTTTTCTATTATCGTTGAGAATATTGTAGTATTTTTCTTCTTCGATAACATCACGACGATCTCTTGAAGATGATGTGTCAATGTTAAACTGAAATAAAACAGTAACACATGTTACTCACAATGTATATTTTATTTGAATATTATTATGAATATTTAAGTTTAACTTATTTATAACTTACTTCCTGCTGGTTCTCAACATCTACACAATGCACAACTCGCAGAGTGACCCAGCAGCACAGCAGCAAAACTTCTGAATACTTCATCGTGAGTGTCGATGTAGCAACTGAAAGCACAATGTTACAATCAGGTACACACTATTTTACAGTGTTCAACTTTCTTTACTTTTAGCATGCAATTGCCGTATACATAATAATCATAAATTACTGAAATAAAATACAACAATCTAAGCTCTAAATTTTTATCTTTATTTAAAACATATGTACCGAGGGATCTTGCTGCTTAAAATTAGTCTTATATACATTACAGTGCAATAAATAAGTATAAATTATACTTGAAACAAATATCTTCATAGAAATATAAAATATCTTTAACATGTAAACAGATATCTGTTTATCACAGACATGTATGTCCCTGCAATATATGGTTTTCGAACTCGGAACCCTCAGAGTAGGAAGCGCGGCAGGATTTTTCTAGGTGCTAGTTACCACTGACTCTACGAGGCAGTTTTCAATGAGATAATCAATTGCCTTTGCATGAATTGCAACCTTATCATGTAATTGCTCGACACAAATAACCAGCAAATAAAATCAGGTGGCATTCTGGTTTAGACAAATACTTTTTGAACTAGTGGGACATTTTGTGCAAGTACAGTGACCTCAGACACTAATGACTACGCCGGAAACTGATGCAATCAAACGGAAGTCCAAAAGTGATGCGAACCGTGAACATTATCTAGCAAAATTTTACACATAAACATAATGAATGGAATCACAATCGTAAAATATATCATTTTAAACGAAGGTTCAATATTGGACTGTTTAAATGAGTATTTTTTGTTGAAACCAATAATTTTGCAGGTCACCTTGCGTTACTTTTATTTACGATACAGTATTTAAATACCTGCCAACGTGTGGAAATATAGTTATTACAGATTTGAGTGCCCCTTGTATTTATTGGGCTATATTGAATTATTTGAATGTTGAAAAATGGTGCTTTTATTAATACAGTTCAGTATTTAACATTCAGTACTTAGGTATCCCTTGACACATTCATTCATACGACAGATGAGACTAAAAAGTAACAGCAAAACACAAAATCATTAAGAAATCATTATCACCCTACAAAAAGTCTGTGTGGACAAAAACTTCTCTCACATCATTTAAAAACAAGCAACATTTGCAACTGCCAAAATCATGGTTGTGTCATGTAACTGTGTAACAGTTTATCGAACAAAATCGAACAATAGGGTGAGCGTTCTCACGGCGGATCGGCGCTGCGTTCCGGTCCATATAACCCACGCACCATCACCGAAACCCATTCACAATGACAGGTGACAATCGATCACCGTTATATGATGGGCAGTTATGTTACCATTGCAATTCCGCAGTTGCGTTGACCCACTTTATTGACTATTAAGGCAGGATGTTCGAAGTCCACTGAGGAAATCGGGCTGAACGGTTTTGCATAAGAATTTAATTTATACTATTTTAATACGTTTATTTTAATTCCAAGAATATTATGAGTACTTTTAATATTTATGATTTAAAATCAACAAAAGATTTTCATTTATTTTGAGCTGATGAGACATTTATGTTATGGGGTTTACGGATTCTCCGCACCAATCAGAAAATTATTTTATTAATTATACCAGAGAAATAAGGCATTATCTTTTACCTAATATTTCCATCATAACTATGATTAATGCTTTACCACATAGCTATGTATCATCTAAACATTTTGTGCATAATTTTTGAGAACAAAATGAAGGTTAGATTCGTTCGTGTCTCAATTTATGGCATTTTACATATTAGTGAAAATACTCAATTTAGATCAAGAAACTATCTTTATTCATTAACTATAAAACTATATAAAGTTAAAGAATTCATTTCTTAGTAAACCACACTAGTGATTGTACAGAATGACAAAGAAAAACAAGACCATACAGGTTTTTCCTTCGAATAGTAGACCATTTATTAATGGCCCTATTGTTTTTGAATTTCACTGGAGTTTTTGGCCTAGCGCTGAGGGCGCTTAGCCGCAACTTATACTACTCCTACATACGATACGCCTAAGGGCACCCGAGAGGGCACGGACCTCGACTTAGAACGTCGTATATTCGGAAGGGTCATCTACTGCCAAAGAACCAGCAAGAAACTCAGTAGGAATGCGTACGACTCGCAGGCCCACCGGTGGGTTAGGCGATTCAGATGCCGAGTTGTCCCATTGTAACTGGAACGATCTAGCGTTCCTTGTTGTTTTGCGTCATCAGGATCTGTTAAGATGTTACGCGGACGCATGTAACAAACCGCAGCGTCTGGGTTGGCGGCGTAGTTAGTTGACTTATTGACCAATGAGTTGGGATGGTAGGGAGCATTGCCAAAGTGGCATCTAGACGCCAACTTTATGAACGCGACCAGAAAATACAGTGTTACCGTAAACTTGATACTTAAAGTAGATGTGAAGTAGTTGTTGCGATAGATTTTGTCATGTTATGGCTAGTATCTGATATGTTTTAGTTTTAAAACTTTAAAACTTATTCCCATAATTTCAAATAAAGTTCACGTAAAATTCCTTTTGAACACCGGTTATGATTACATAAAGGAGCTTTTTTGAAAGATATGAGAAAGAAGTTAAAACTGGCTTGAAGTGCCTTAAATCAGGGAATTAGAAAATAATTATACAGCCACCGTCCCTGTGTAAATGCACGCACGAAGTTTCTTTCGTATTTCTATTGTGATTACGTTTTCATTAAAGTTAAACACTTTAATGTTTTAAATTATCAATAAGTTTTAAACACTTTAATGTCGGTAACTTTATTTCGTATTATTTTTGAAATCAAGGTGGTTTAAAAACCATATGCTACGAGTATATTGCGTCACATACTGATTCACTTATGCAAACGCAGTCAATAAATATGTCTATTATCTTTACCATGATTTAAAAAAAACTTTGTAAACAATGAAACGTCAATGGCCCTTTAGCATTTTAGTGATGTTACCCATACTGATTATTGAATTATTAAATCTAATCGCTTTGGCAAATATAATCAACATCAACAAATCAACAAAATTATTTTCTTATCAAAAATATAATTTCTTCTTATTAATGTAATAGAATTAACAATCAATCAGTCTTCTTTATATTTTTAAAATAATAGAATCAGACTAAACAAAAATAAACTAAATGTTATGTTTTCTTTCCAGGTGACACAATCAAAACAAAAAAACAAGTTATTGCACTTCTAAAATCAATTTATATTTTTTATTCATATTATACAAGAGTTACTCTTTAATCAGTCTGTGTATTACTCAGAATCAGTCACATTTACTACATAATTAGTATGATATTCCTCAAAACAAGCAGGGCAAAGAGGATTTTTGCAAATCTTATACCTAAACCTACACAGAAGGCAATTAAGGTATTTAATGTTCCTCTTTGAATTTTCTGTAGTCGCAATGTCTTCAGGCCAGTGACCATTGTAAACTCTCTTTGCTGGCTGTTGCCTTTGCCCTGGCCTTTCGATTGTAGCACTATCATTGTAGCACTATCATTGTAGCACTATCATTGTAGCACTATCATTGTAGCACTATCATTGTAGCACTATCATTGTAGCACTATCATTGTAGCACTATCATTGTAGCACTCCGTTTAATAGAAGGTCGGCAGTGTTTTCTGAGTTACTGGTGTGCAATTTTAGTGTCTTGGAAGTGGGATTCTTGATGAAATTGACAAATTTATATCCGGGAATGGTTTGTATAAAAAGTTTTTTTTTAATTTGGTGTACTTTGCGCGTTAAGATATTCGATATTCGTTGACATTTCGATTGACAATCGCAGTGTTAGTTCGAGACGATTTCAATTCAATCGAAGGATTTCCGTTGCTTCTTCTAAGCCTTTGTTAAGTAAACAATGAGCTAGAGTTGCTGCTAAGTAGATGATTAAATAAATACTTAAACAATCCCTGAGTTTTATTCGACAAATGAAAACAGTACCAATGATCATCGTAGTTTAGGTTTTAACAAAAATTTTTATTGTACCAGGCGCTCTAATATTCCACAGATACCAGTGGTTCCTAAACTGAACATGAATTTTTAGACGGGAATTAATTTTTCAAAGAACATACATCTCCAGAGCTTTTACACCCACAGTGAATCCCCATAGTCGCTTCCATCAAATTAAGCGAAAAACAAATATTTGTAAAAAACTTGTCATTATTGGATAATTATTAAAATAAGTAGAACTCGCAAAATTGTGAATATATTTTATGGCATTGCCCTACCAGAAATATAGATAATCGTTTTGTGTGTAAGTGCTTCTTAAGCTGGTAGTGTATATAATTGCGAATATTTCTTGACCGTATGGAAACAGTTTTTAAGTGAAAATTGAGTAGAGGCTACTACTATATGGATTATATCTCTCTGAAACTTTACTGGTTTCTTTAGAGTTCTGTATAAAATTAGTAAATAAATCTCAAAAAGAATAAAATATAAAATAAATAAAATAAAATCCCATAATAAATAAATAGACAAATACACCAACTGTACGGCCCCAAAGTAAGCAGAGCTTATGTTATGGATACCATGAACCATACAGCGTTCTAGGGCGGAACCCAGAATAAACATACATACATAAATACATACAACCATGACCCGATGACAAACACCTGTGTAAATCAAATAATAATAACTTTTTTACTAATTCAGAAAAGGTTACAAATGAATGCCGCAACCTAGTCTCGACCCTGGGACCTTTGGAGTATCAGACAGGATTACTACCCACTACGCCACTGCGCCATCAAATAATTTTACATTTTTAATACTTAGAAGCCGTCAAATGCCTGAACACAGTTACTCTTTTACATGTTTGTGAAGGCCTTTTAGAAACCGTTCTAATAATAAACACAAGTTAGAATTCCCCACGGACAATATAAAGCACCCATAACCTTTGAAAACATGGCTTCGAACAATCTCGATATATTCAGCATTCAAACAAAAACAACCGCATTCAAATCTGTCCATTCCTGTGGTACATTCGTATGGAGATATTATCCAACAGACAAACACACATAATTAGAATAATAAATACACTTTATTGCCCAAAAACATTACAAGAACAAAAAATTTAATAAATACAACCTGTAAGAAGAGCGATCTCTTCCAGGCAACCGCTTACTGATACAAACTATTATAATCTAAGTAATACAGGCAGTGCATCGCAAAAATAAAAAGGAAAAAATTTAAGACAAACTAATTATCGGTTCCGCTGAATATGAGTATTTATATTGTTATTGTTGGTTTAATGCTATTTCTGGGAAATGCAGGATATTTTAACTAGATTATGGCCAGAAACACATTTTACGTTATCTACGTTGTTTCCTTAATTATTTTAAAACAAATTTTTGTGAAAATTGAAGTAAAATCTTTACGTTTTCTTGTTTTCTGTTGTATATTTTGTTTAAAAAGTCTATGGTAAAAAGAAAAACTAGAAACGAGGTCATATACAAAAATACTTTAACTTGTCAAACGTTACGATATTTGAGCACCCCGCTATTAAGTAGATACCATCTGTCATTAACATAATGTGTATCATCTGATGGCCTTAAATTTAGCATTTCTAACAATGTGGTAGTGTTTTGGAATAGACCGGACGTAGGTACGAATATATTCAACAGATGAGTTTTAATTTACTGTTCAAAAGTTTCTTACGCCTAGCAAGACTCTAAGCATCCGAGGGCTCTTTTCGCTAACTTACGCTACTAAACCTAACGTTGTATTGACAAATGTGTCGAGAACATCATTCAAAACTTTCATAATTAATTATTACAAATATTTCTCTATTGGTCCGAAATTATCATAAATGTAATTATCATTTTTAATACCAGTTTTGTTTTCAGTCTCCCCTTACTTTTAGCTCAGCGGCATAACTCTAATGAACCCCTGATCCAGGCACTTGGCACTTGGGAGGCGGACTGCAAGGATTATTAACTGCACCACGATGCGTTTTAATCAGTTATTCTGTAATTGCCGTTTTGCTTAACATCTCTGCCAGGTGAATGACTTAACTTACGAGAAATAAGCCAGATCTAAATAATGTCATATTGACGAGATGTAATACCTAGATATCGAGCGAGTTAAATAGTAAAAAGAATAAAACATTCATATGTAATTGTTGTAGTGCGTAAAGTAATGTAATTATACACAACTGATATTCAGAACTGTACGGAGATTTAGTAACAGCTTTTGGTGTACAATGTGCGAATTGACAGGAGTGAAGACTTGATACCTGTAGAACGCCGGTACTTATAAATTCATGACATTTTGGATACAGAGCCCTTTAAACAAATACCATAAAATCCACGTGATTGGTTTTCATTTATGTTTACTACTAGTAGAAGGTACGAAGATTATTAAAGTTTACATACCTATACTACTTATATAATTCCCAAATAACTAGATAATTTCATACACCTGTCTAAATAGATATCACAACACAATTTTAAATTCAAAAACAAATCGCAAAGCAGTACTACAACACCGCATATGAAAATTAAAATTCAAAATATAATACCTGATCACATAGTCTTCCAATGCAATGGAAACCACCGTCCTGGAGTGGGGTAGCGCGCACTGTGCTCGGCTACTCGCCGCTGGATCTGCCGATCACTCGTCATGCTGTCTGGGCACTTTGTTGTGGACAATATTGCGCCGCGTTCCCATTGTTCGTGGTAATGTATGTGTGACAGAGAGTCTTTTTTAGTTGTGGTTTTTTAAGTTTAGAAAATAGCAATTGAGGATATTGATTGATGTAGGCACAGAAATAAGTCTTCCCCTTTTATAGTCTACATACCTTAAAAGTGAAATATTTTTTTTTGCAGATCACCTTTTGTTCATCTCGCCAATGAGATGGAACAAAATAAAATCTTGAGATTTTCAATCGGTGTATCAGTATATTATCAAAGATTTCGTCTACTTCCATATGTTCACTTTTCACAAGGTAATATGGAAGACAAACGCCTGTCAATTTCAATAAAAGCACGCTTACACAGCTCTTAATTAGTACTTATTGTTTAAGCCACAAAAATCATCGCTGTAATGAAGGACCTATGTGCTAAGCACATGATTAATTAATGAAAAAAATGAAAATACACAGTCTTCTTTCGTGCTAAAAATCAGTATAAAATTATTACAGACTCCGACAAACTTTTATCTAGTCATCTAAAATGTACCAGTTTTAATATAATGGAAACGAGCATTTTGTAACGGGATCTATTTAAAATACATCGCCTGTGTAACAAAACGCTTGCGGTTCATAGGACTTATTCACTTATTCATCATGCCCTAAAAGCATTGTAATTGTTTTTGAAGGACATGTGATTAAGTATACATTACCCTAGTTGCATATTTGCAGATATGTAGGTAATTGGTTCAAATCTATTTTGTATAGTTTTATTTATAGTTCTACTTCGACAAATTAATAATTTTTAAATCCTTTAAGATAGGTCCACACATACTTTTTTTTTTTTGTTCTTCTCCACGGAGAGGGCAGGAGGATAAAAAATGTTCTGACGCATACTCCGTGCGCGCGATCGGAGTTATGTGGGACTCGCTCCGAGCCTACCAGAACCACTACCCACTAAAAAAACCCCTGTCGGCTCGTGCAATTTTTTTGCCACACAGCCTTCATCTGAGCGACGGCCAATTGGAGAAAGAGGCCGCGCTAGCGGGGCCCAGAAGGGGTCACCCGCTGGGATTCACGTAGCACTGAAGGTGCTCAAAGCATTGAAGGTGAATTCATAGCACTGAAGGTGCTCAAAATTGCAAAGAGAAGTTAAGTTAAAATACATTAAAAGAAGTTAAGTTAATTCGGATTAACGTTAGAATTAGAATTTACGTTACAATTAGCATTTGCGGCCAGAAGGGCTTCGAGATCGGCTGACAGTCTGGTGGAAGAGTACGCTTGCGCACTCCTAGGCCTAGCGACTTTGAACTTCAAATCTAAGACAGGAGTAGTATAAGAGACTGAATCTCGAACTAGAGGATTGGGATGGGATTCGGAGCGTTTGAAGAACGCTTCAGAGAGTGTTTTGAGGTGTTGTTGTATTGTAGGCAATTCAAGATCTCTGTGCAGGTCCACGTTACGCACGTACCACGGTGCGTTTGTGGCCCTGCGGCAAAAGAGATTTTGAACTACCTGCAGTTTGTGCAGGACGGAGGGTTTGGCCCACGCCAAACAATGGCGAGGCATATGTCATGACTGGTCTAACGCAGACCTTATAAAGCGTACGTTTGTTTCTGAACGACATTGTACTTTTTCTACCTAACATGCTATTTAGGCGGCCTAAGTAGTGACGGGCGAGTTTCGAAACTCTTTCGACGTGTGGCTTGAAAGAAAGCGTCGGATCTAAGGTGACGCCTAAGTATTTAGTACTGCGCTTTCAGGGGATGGGAATGCCTAACATTCGAACGTGGGGATCGCCAGCGGGACTGCGGGAATCAGCGGGACGGGAATCGCAGAACTCTTGTCTGGATTCAATCGATGTGCCATTTTTGAAACCATACACCAAGGGCGTTTACGGCCTTTTGGAGTCTGGTTACAAGCTGCGGAACACTGTGACCTTTGGTATAGAGTGCGGTGTTATCGGCAAAGAGGGCTAATTCGACGCCTTTCGGCGGGCTGGGAATGTCGTTGGTGTACACGGTGTACAACAGAGGGGCGAGGACTTAGCTTTTATGGGACGAGGCGCGGAAAGCGTGCCTTCATGTTTAAATCCAAACGTATGGTCTTTGAGAAACGACGCGAATAACCTGACAAGGCGATCCGGTAAGCCTATTTTCTAGAGTTTATAAACGTGACCGCTGTGCCAGACTTTATCGAAAGCCTTGGCTACGTCAAAGAAAACCGCGACTGTTTTATGACGACGCGGATAGATACCGTTAAGTATGTACTCGACGATTCGATGGACTTGCTGAGGGCAGGAGTGCTTAGCGCGAAAGCCGAACTAATGGGGAATAATGACAGGATCGCCATCCGTTGGAAACAGATGGTTCCGCATTCGAAGAGTATGACTCTCTCGAGAAGTTTAGACATTGCCTTGAGGAGGCTGATGGGTCTGTGATTAACCGGGACGTCCAGAGGTTTGCCCGGCTTCGGAATGCCTATGACTGTCGCTTATTTCCAAGCTTTTGAAAAGTAGCTAAGGTCAAAGCAGGCATTGAATATAACAGCTAACAAGGTAAGCACCTGTTGAAGCAGGTTTCCTAAGTGCGTGGTTGGAAATACCATCCGCACCCGGAGCCTTTTTGGACTTTTGACTTCTAATGAGAAGCGAGATTTCATCATTAGAGACTGTGACGTGGTCGTCGGTGATGGGGAGAGATTCTCTACGGAGAACTTCGTCCTCCACCACCTGGATGTGGGAGGGATTCGCGGGTTGCGTGCTGGGGAGCATTGAGAGGCAATGCTGTCAGCGAGGGACGTGAGAGGCGGCGTCTACGCGTAAGGCTCTGGCCATAATATCGTTGGGCCTGTCGTTACGAATAAACGCGTACTTGGGAATAGCGAATCCCCTGGAGCGGTTTGGAGTTAGCCACGTCTCTTGAAGAAGCAATAAGTCTGTAAACAGTTTGAGCTCAGGAAGGTTAGTATTAAGGCTACGAACGTTAAAAGATACTAGGGTTAAGCCCTTGGGTTTGATACGACAGGACGCGGGATTTGCGGGTCTAGACATTATATATACTATTAAGCGAATTTATACGAAATATAGAATTTATAAAGAACTAAGTAGCGAGTGATGCTCGGCTAGCGCGAATAAACGCTCTTGAGGAGAGCGTCTTTCGCACTTTGCGTGCGAGTACGGCGATTTCGTTAATGTCGACGTTTTGGATGGCGTCGAACACGGTCTTCATGTCCTCAGCCAACGATGACTGAGGCAAAGACGACGGAGCGGGACGCGGGCCTACGGGAGCTACGGGAGCCAGTATAGGACGGGAAGGTGGTGCAGGAGCGGCCGGACGCTGTCTCCAGGAAAGAGCCGGAGTAGGCCTCGGCTGTACGGGCTTTGCTTTCGGGGGAGCCCGGTTGCGCAGCGGCGGGAAGTTAGCGGAAGTGAGCGGCGGCGCCGGTTTAGGCGCGGCCCTCTTTACGGAAGAGCGTGGAGCTCGCGGACAACCCCTGTAGTTTGCTGTGTGGCCGGACTGGCCGCACAGCACACATGCAGGGGGGGAGGTGGAGTCAAGAGTGCGAGTGCACTCCTTTGTGATATGCGGATCGAGGCACTTAACGCACCTGGGGGGAGCTGAAACAAGTACCAGCTTCGTGGCCGTACAGCTGGCAACGATGGCATTGCTCCGGGTGTCCGCGACGGTTTGGACGCTCGACGGAGATATTCGAGAGTCCGCAGATTGTGTGAGCCTCTTTGATGATCTCCCTCGAGTTTGGAGTATTAGCTAAAATAACTAATGCTAACGGAAAACGTTTACCGCGGTTGGAGTGCATCTTGTGCACTGCTTCCGCCGGGAAGCCCTGGGACTTAAAGTCCTCGTGGATTTCTTCATTTGCGAGCTCGAACGGGACGCCCCGTAAAACTGCGTGGATCTTACGCTCCTCCGGGAGGGCGTAGGTGTGATAAGCGATTTGCCTAAGTGATAGGAGCCTAGTGAACGCGCGGAAGTCGTCGATCATCGCGACCTGAATCTTGATAGTATCGCCTGAGTTGGCGGCTTTAAGACAATTGATTTTGTGCTCTTTGCACAAGTTAGGAACCGCGGTCCAGCGCGCTTTTTCGCGGAGGAAGACGGGCGGATGGAGCTGAGGCTTCGGTGGGACGGGAGCGCAGCGCGTCGCTGGCTTTGACGGAGACGCGGTCACTTATGTAAGCGGCGCCGGGACGGGTGCTGAAGGCACCGGGATGGTATCGGTTGTTGAAGACACCGCGATTTTCTTTGAGCGCTTCTTGGAGCGTTTAGAGACCAATGTGAATGGGGGCTCAGGAGAGCCGGTTAAAGTAGCGGCGCCCGACGACGGTTCGGACGCGGATTTGGAATCGGAATCACTCCCGGGAGCGGTACGCTTACGCCGCGACGCGCGAGATGACGTGACCGACGCGCAGTCCATATCGGATGGAACAGGAGACGCGGGAGAGCTGGTAAAGACCTGAGGGGTCTGGGAGTTGGTGGCCTGAGGGGCCGGGGTTTGGGCCTGAGGGCCCGGGGTTTGGACCTGAGGGGCCGGGGACGCGTTAATTGCTAATAAGGCCTGCGTGAATACCTTGTCTGGAATGGGGATGCCGGACGCAGCGAGCGCCTGCGCGAACGCTTTCGCGAAGTTAATAATGTTTTGCGAATCCATTAGGGAGGGAATTATATGAATATATAAGTATATAAAATATGCCTAGAGTTCCCTAAAATAAACCTAGCGAACCCTAGCGGCTAACCTCCCTACCAGTAGTAGTAGTAGGTAGGGGGGCTGGGGAAAATAACTTAAAACTAACCGTTGTTCGCCGAACAAAAACTAAAAAAGGGTGCGCAGGTAAAGAGTTGACCGCGTCAGGGTCAACCTTTCCGAAAAAAAGGATAAATATACACGAAGAGACACAAATATGATAAAAATAAATATGAAAATAGAAGAGAAAATATAAAATAGTAGAAGGAAATAATAAATAAATAAAAAGGACTGGATCAGTACAAATTCGTTGTCACCGTTAAGTATCCTTTGCACTGAAACCAGACTACTTACGCTGGGCACAACACTGCACTCAGCACAAGCACAACACAACTTAGCACAGCACTTTGAAGACTAAGGGGCTTAGCCGCAAAGAAAAATCACACTTCGATAGCACTCAGAGGGAGTAGAAAAACATTGAAAACCGTAGCACGGAACCAACACGCTAAACTGTGACGTCAGTAGACTGAGCGCCACGGAATATCGGGCAGGGACCGATCAACGGAGAACGGGGTCTTGCACGTCCGCACCGGGTGGCGATCGGAGCGAGAACGCCACACATACCTAATTGTACCGTATTAAATACAAGCTACACCTAGTGAACACAAGGTTGATGGTTGTACTTGATGGTTTCTTGATTCGAATTCATTTCAGATTTCCTATTTCCTATTTCGTCAAATATTATACTGAGACAAATATATTAAATCAACATATAGTGAAAAAATCTATATAATTAAAATATTGGTTTTCCAATCTGATTGTAAAATATATCCTTTCAGAAAAAATATTAAACATTTGAAATTTTCATTCTAGTTTTGTACTAATTTAAAATTTAAAAATACTTCGAAGTATTTTAAACTAAGAGTACCCGAAAAAAACTAAATCTCATACCCAATAGGAATAAGACTTAGTCCCAGTTCATGATTGTAATATTAACATTTCAAATGAAAATATTTTTTTTTTTTGACTGATAATTCTAATTTCAAATTAATTTTATTTGACAAACATGGAATTCTTTTTCTAAAATCGTCATTTGTTTAATAGTTAGTGTTTTGTTTTCAACGCATTCGAACATTTTTCGTCATCATGGATAAGTTACAAATTCGAGTAATTATGGAGTATGAGTACCTTCGTGGCAGCAAAGCGGCACAAGCGGCACGCAACATCAACGACGTTTACGGAGCGAACACTACAAACGAACGCACCACATTTAAGGTTTTACCAGTTTTACACAAACTTGTTATTTCTTTTACCTAGTATTAGCTTTCTGAATCTGAATTAAAATTCTTTGTGGTAGCAGCGAACTTGAACTGAAAGACTCAAAGAACTGATTAAGATCTTGCCTGATGTGCGGAAGTAAATTGAACTTAAATTTGGGAATTATTAAGCCAAAAAGATCTCAAATGTTTTAGAAAGAGCGGTATATATCTGACTAAAACATTACCTTGAAGTATTCTAGGCATTAATAATAGGTAATTTAATAAAGTACTTGAAGAATTGGCTAGATACTGCTTTTATAGAATAAAACCGTATATAACATAAGCGATTTAATTTTTTCTGACCTAAGACTTTTTGTATTTGGCAAAACCTTTTGAGCGCCACGCTACCAACGCAATGCCGTGTCCTATACGCCTAGGCTCAAAAGGAACAAAAATACCTAAAAAAAAAAAATTTTGGAAAGAGTCGGTATATCGGTAAAATACAGTGATTTATTTTTGTTGTTTTTTACGCAGTAAACAACTGCTTGTACTTGAGGATATTTTATTTTTATTTCTAGGCCTATGCTACCTACCAATCTGTACTTAGTACGTAATTAAAAAACAAACATTAGATATTAGGTCCTTACATACAAAATTGGCGTTTTGTCGTACTGGCCACTTTGATCTGTATTATCTCCTCTTTGATTAGGAATTCCAATTTCAAATTTATACAAATATTTAGTTACGCATTTTTATTTTGAAAACCGTAATTCATTTGTTTTTTCTTCTTTTGGATTTTCTTTGCGTCACTCAGTTAACAAAATGGAAAACTTGAAATATCGCGTTATTATCGAGTACGAGTTCCACCGTGGCACCAGTGCTGCAAAAACGGCTCGAAGTAGTAATGCTGTGTATGGCGGCGGTGTCGCAAAAGAAAACACAGTGTGTTTTTGGTTCTAACGTTTTCGTTCTGGAAATTTCGACCTGCAGAACGAGCCCCGTGGACAGCCGGAGACTAGAGTTGAAAATTACCGAAAGTTTCGGTAAGAAACGAAGTTTTTAGGTAACTTACCGGAAAGTTTCCTGAAACTTACCAAAATAAGGTAATTTAAGTAACTTTCAAAAATGATGATTTTACTTACAAATACGCTACAGCTTATTTAAACGCTTTTGTCTTCTTGTTATTTAACTCCTAGCGAATTTTAGCGACCATACTGTGTCACACAAGCTAAAAAATAGTGGTGAAACGAAGTGTGTGAGGCTGGGCTGCGTTTACAATTTCAGATATATGCAATTTGTATGTGTGTGCGGTCATAATAAGTTTATATTTACGCATGCGACGTCGCCAGCTTGCGTGACGAGTTCCATTTCCGAGGGAAGTTTTCCGAAGTTTTACGCTGTCAGCTAGAGACCTAAGTAGTAGATAGCCTATACCTACCTACTTATAAAGAATCCCAAAACATAAGATTTTAAAAACGAACTATTTATATTATGATATTCTGATTCCTAAATGTTCTTGAGTATTTTTAATAAAAAAATTTTATCATGTTTTCGAATATTAATCATGAATATGTTTTCATGATTGATTGGTTTATTATTACTGCAACAGTATACCACAACATTAATAACAGTAACATTGTAGAAAAGTTACAAAATAATATACATAATATAGTAACAAAGATGGTAAATATTTTAATGAAGTACTTTTGTAATTATAATTCCATGCACTGCAGCATTAAACGGACACTACTCAACAAAGTCTAGATGCTGAAAGGCATGAAGATACTGATTTTCGGAGCAGCCAGTGGGACTACTAAATTCTTTGGATGACTATCTCGTTCATCCACCTTAGAACAGCATCCCCAGTCGAGTACTCAGAAACACGTGTTTGTCTATATTCAAAGTTTACTTAGATAATGAAAATCATAGAGGTGGAGGCAGATTGTTCCTACATTTTGTTCCCAAATAGCGAAAACTTCCTCTAAAAGCAGAAGTTTTATGCATTTGGGTCTTGAGTAAGTAGCCAGAAGCTATTGTATTATATAAGCGATCACTTGCATCAGTTTCTCATAAAGATACTTTGGAATTTGTTTCGTTGCATTTTGTGACAAAATGTATAAGTATTTTAGACTATTGCATAAGCGTTTTGCAAGTCGCTGTACTAACAGAACCAAACACTATATCATCGCCTTTTGACCAACAAAGTCACGTATAGAAGACAAGCACTTGCGGGCTCTGTGCGCCAACGACGTTAATAGAAGACAAAAAACCCGAACCACAAAAAAATAAAAGAAAAATATTCAAAAATTATTACTGGCATTGCACTTCGGCATTCCTCAAAGTAGAATATTCCAGTTACATACGAGTATAAAAAGCGAGTCTTTCAGGGCCTGACTGAAAAATATTGAAATAAAAAGCACGTATTTTTATTCAAGAAAAACTATATCCAGCACGCCAACGTCTTTTATAATACCCTATAAGCCACTAGTGACGTACGCAAGAGGCGTAGATTTGAAAACTATTTAAAATTCAAAAATGTGTTATATTATCTATGAATCTAATATAAACTTGAATAACACAAAACGTACGAACTATAAAATTATCATTGGCTGCATGAATAAAAAAATACCATCAAAATAAGTTCGCATGGTCACTGTACACCGTTGTCCAGGATAGAAGACAACGTGATGACATCACAAGCGAATGCAGAAAAAATAGTCTAGTGCAACATGAGCGATGTATCGGAACTCCTTTGTATTTTAGATGGAGTCTGTGATGATAATGATTTTTCGGAATTTGAATCATCATTTGAAGAAAATTTAGGGGTAAGTATCTTAAGATTTTAATAAATTAAACTTTATTAACATACTCACACATTTCCCATCTGGTGTAAATATTATTAGGTACATTTTGTTTAACTGTAATATTAATAAGTACTCAATAAGGATCAATACCCTGCCCAACTCTTCTGAGCATTGACTCTTTTGCTAACTACCTACATTTTTAAGTTTTTTGTTCCGAGACATAATTTTCATCATTATTACAACCCATTCGCTGTTTGCTAGTCCGTGGAATGCTACATAAGTAAAAGAATATCTGGTGTTGTCATCGAAAATATAACGTTGCTTGTTATGTATTATTGGTATTTTACAGATATTTTTATAAAAGTGAAAAAGTAAAAAAAGGAATATATTTTATATGAAAATTTGTATGTTGATAGTCAATGGCTATAAAACGGCCACAGGGATACAATAGCTAACGGTTATCCCTGTACTTTTATGAAGGTAAGTAAAAGAAAATGTACAATATATCTAATCTTACAAATTTGTTGTTGAGAGTACTCTCATGAAAAAAATCAATTATGCACTACCAAGCAGTAGCATTTTCACTTCAGGACTCTGATTTATAAGCAGACTAATATCTTTTTTCAGACGTCATTTCACCAGTACCAATGATTTTCATACATATCTATAAAACATGTAAAAACTAGATAGGTTCTCAAAGCTTAAAATGGGTAAGGGTAAAACTTAAGAAAAGCTGTTCTTGCATGGGTGAGTGTATGTGTATTAATCCATATGTGTGACCAAAGCAAATCCCAAATATATTCCAGCAGCACTATCACATGAAAAACGAGCAATCTGAAGCTTTTTAGAAAAAAACATTAATAAAACTACTCATGAGACATATATAGAATATTTAATACTATTATTATTCCATTTAAATATGAACACCTTAAACTTGAAAGTTAGAAAAAACATACAAAATGCCATAATTAACAGAAAAATTAAGTAAAACTAAGTTTGACAATAACATCTTTATGTGACATTATAGTTAGTACTAAAATTATGCAAAAGCTACTTTTATTTGTAAGAAAGATAACAGTTTACTTGAAATTATATATCTGTTACAAAAGCATATTTGTGTTAATGTAATATTTAATAATCAAAAAACTCCATGTGTTCATTTTAAGGTATTAACGTATTTCAATGCAAATTTTGACGAAAACACTGATTTTGGTAGAGATACAGAGTGTACCTCGGAATAACGTCTAGTGTTCTAACTGGTTTTATCCACAAGCAGGTAATACAATGAGTAAAGTTGAGTGGGTGTGGACAGTTTATTCCTGACCCTGCGCCATGGCAGCGGGGGAGGCCGGCTCTTTGTCCCGCTTCTTGGATCCAGAGACAATGTCGTCAATTCTGAGAAGGAGGATCGCTGTCTCTACTGCTGTTTTGTACACCTAAAGGACAAAAAACATGAGCATGGGTTCTTTAAGGGTTTTTTAAAATTGATTTTCTTTGCACGACAGGATAGACAATTGCAATATATTGCAATTGTCTATCCAATATATATAATAGTATTAAGAACAATCTAGCTCACCCATTATTTGTCTCAATCTAATTTAAGTATCAGATGAAATTAACTTTTTCGTGTTTTCAATTTTCAAAATTAATAATGAGTTACAATTTGACATGTGACTCAAAGGAATGTTTTACAAATAGAACTATGTTGGTGGAACTCTAGTGAGACACACCCTGTATCTGTTAAGCAGTTCTCAATCCAGAAATAATGAGGAATCCGAGAGGAATTAATCATTCATTAGTGTTTTATTTAATTCAATCTTATATTTTTATAAGAGCTTTGACATTTAAACTATAGTCAGAAAAACTATTTGAGCTTGAATTGTGCAATATTATATAACAAAATTAGTATATTTCGTAGTTATTTTTGAGCTATATTGTGAACTTTCTTTACAGTTAAAAAGTGCATCCTTAGAAAACCATAAAATTAAATGCTTCATTGCCATAGTTAATTTATACTTTATTAGCACAGCTTTGCTTTCTACTCTATAATTTACTTTTTTACTGTAATAGATTTAAATGATTCAAATTTTGAATCTTTTCGGCCAAGATCGTTAATTTCTCCCATCATAAACCACTCCGTTACATATATTGACCTGCAGTTTGACAGCAAGTGGTTCCCAGACAGCCTTGACAGCCATATCGACGATCTCGCCCGTCTCGCCGTCGATGCCTGCCGTAGAACTGCCGGCGGCATGCCGTGCCCGCAATGCGGTCAGCGTGCGGATCGTGTTCGCGCCGCAGTTCTGAGCTAAGGTACGCGGGATGATCTCTGTGAAAATATTATTGAAGATTGTTTAACAAATATGACAATGTTGCTGGATTGTCAAGATTGTTTAGTTTAGAAGGTGGAAGTAGTGAATGGCAGTGGGCATTTGTAGTGGAAGCGCAGTTTATTTTATCTTATTTATAGAAGCTTTGATTACTGCTGGCATGACATCTATAGCAATGGGCAACCTCGTAATTTCACTTCTCTTTGTATAAGTAGATTATAAACTGCGTAACATATAGTAATTACCACAATAAAAAACAAAGCTTTAGAAGAACACAAGATTTATAAAAACTTTAGAATTCCTCAATACATAAGGTGACGAAAGCAATAATTTTTATGTACTTTGTGTTTATTGCTGATATTAATGTTTAGAAGCAATAAATACATTTTCCATAACTAAGTGATCATATTATTATGGTTAGCAGAGGTGACAACTCATCACAATCTCAGCTCTGTCCTTTGCTAAACCTTAAACTAGATGATATTGACATCAGCCCTTTGTTGTCCCGGACTACATTTGCCACTTCAGTTTACAGATATTGCTTTCTACTATCACTCTGATTGATTCAATAACATCTTTCTAAGACTATTCAATAATAGTATATGCAGGGTGGGTTTCATTTATCTAACTATACCAATAAACAAATTTAAGTTATTACAAAGGAGAAATCTTACCGAGAGCCTGAGCGACCGCACGGTACGGCGTGTTGTGAGCCGCAGTAGCGCTAAGAGCTTGCGACACGGCCATCTCGACTGCGCCACCACCGGCTACTAGACGAGGACTCAGTACCTGTAATTAAAACAAAACATCCATCCATTAGCTTTCTACTTAAACAGACGCAATATTTCAAACCATTATGTTTATACTTCAACTAGTGATACAGAATCAAACTAATTCCCCAAGTAGTCATAAACAGTTGCACCATAAACTCGACAGATGGCGTGTTGGACGAAACAATCTAGTGACAAATCAAATGAACATCTTTGACTGGGTGTGGGAACAATTTAGTAGTCACAGTTCATAATAAGATTATAAATAAATTCAGTAAATGAACATACGCAAAACATATTCTGTAATGCTAATAAACAACCAATAATTTACTGCAGTTAATATATTAAATAGTACATTAAAAAAATGTGTAAAATAATCATAAAAATACAATAGGGCATTTTAAAAATTCAAATATTTACTTCTCAACATTGACGTAAGTAATTGTCAAGTTCTTATTGACATGAATTAAAACATGACTTTACCACCAATTCGGAAAAACCTTCGTGAAGAAGAACTGGCAAGAAACTTCACAGGTATATTTTTTTTCAAAATAAATTTACCGTATCCCTTTATGTCTACACAAATTTATTCTTATCTGAATCTGTTAGCTCGGCAAGTCTCCCTCCCCCCAAATATCCCAAATTGTGAAGGTTCTTGCCTGTTCTTCTTCACGATGGTTTTTCCGAACTGGTGGTAGTCATGTTTTATTTGAGGTCTTTGACGAATGTGGTGTGATTGTTAGAAATATTTATTTATTTATCTACATAATACAGCCAATGTTACTTTTGTAAACTCATTCAGGGAAACAGTGAATAAATCGATAATCTCCGCGACGTCGTTTAGCAAGCGCAAGGCGTGTGAGCGGCGCCTCGCTCAGCAGGTTGGTGCGCGCCGCTGGCACCGCCAGCAGGCCCGGCCTGCGCCAGCGCCGCGTGTGTCCCTCTGCTGCGCACAGCCCCACCTGGCACACTCCAGGGTTATGAACTCTACGCCGCAACAATTTAAACACATATGTCGTTATTGCGAACTATTTTCTGATCTTTAACTTATTGTATCCGACCATGCCCAAGACAAACAAGGTCGAGTACATCAGAGGGTAACAAGGATATACTCCATATAGTTTCAAATAAATAAATCTTATAAATTTATTTTATAAGTAATTGTCAATGTTGAGAAATAAATATTAGAATTTGAATTATACAAACGACGAACACCATCAAACGGCACCCGTTCACGAGTCAATGCGGGATCCAGCCATTGCCCTCCTCAACCATATTGAGGAACACAAATAATATTTATGCTATTATATTATAATGCTAATAACATAAAATATATTTTATGTTCTTAGGATTAAAATCCGCAGCTGCATTTTAAAACTAAGCTATTGTAACACAACTTCGAAATACTTAATTATTAGTGCCAGGCAATATTGTTACAAATGTTAAGTTATATAATTAAGGGTGCTAATAAAACAGAATTATTTTTAATAGCATTGTTCACCTCTAAAAATCTACATTGCCTTCTAAATTACTAAGTCAGCCACAATTTACAAGAGTCTGAACGATATTATCTTCGCCACTAAAAATAAGTTCTGTAAATATAAAATTCGCCACTGTTACATGATGTTTTTGCTATAAAATTTTGAATTATTATCCAATTTCGATTATGGCACTTCGCCGGGTGCTCCGGCACCACGCTCGCTCGGCTCGCGCATGCGATAAATGCAGCCTAACATTAACCTAACCCAAATTTAACTATTACGCTTTCTATATAATATTTAGTAGGCATTGCAAAAAAAGATGGATTAGTTTATTAGAGGCTATCTCATTTTCCCGTGGCTTAGTTATAAAATTAGAAGTTTGATCTCATAGCCAATAAATACATTTGTGGCTTGACTTATAATTTCCCTACAATTGAATAAACAAGTCTTTAACATTGTCTTATTTTTCTGTGCTAACTCTATATATACAAGTAAGATTTTAAAAAGGTTCAGTTCGTTGAAGGCTGCACTACCTGGCCACACTTTGAAACTTTTATAGGGAACATAAAATTATGGGGTAAAATAAACCAATACTCAATTATAAAATCAAGGTTGTGCAAAAATTTGAAGCTGAATTTGAAGCTGAAGGCAGAACGAGAGTGACTACAGAATAGAGCTATTCTTTAAGTATTGTTATAGAAAAAAATAAGAAAATTACAGCTACACACACTATGCAGCTGTACATTTTACTAGTTGCTGTTTTTCTTCTGTTTTCAACTGAAGCGAACTGAACTGTGAAGAAGTACATTCATCAAATCATCTATCATCAGAAATCATTTTTAATTTAATTTCACTTTACTGACAATGCCTACCTTTACATATCTAGAAAAAAAATTATATAATGCTGTAATATTTTGATAGTTAAGTCTTATTTCAGGATCTATACTTTTCAAACCATTTTGTTTTGAATAGGTATTTAACAATAAGTGTGATGTAATGTGACAATGAAAACCTAAAGCCATCACATTTAGTTAAAAAAATAAGTGTGTATGGTCATAAATATAACGAAAATAATAATAATCAACATTTTTCTTTTTATTGCCACAATATAACTGAGCCTCTGCATATGTAAAATGTCAAATATTATTTTGTTTCCTTTATTGGTTTTTGTTCAGTTGACTATTTCAATTTAATAAATTCTTGTGGTAAAAAGAGGAAGTGGAATTGCAATTAGTTTATATACTCTCAAAAGAAGTGGAAGGAAAAGGCATAAATAGAAAATTATTGTTTAAAACAATCTTCAAATATGTTTTGCTTACCAAATTCTTAGCCACATGTAGAGCATCCTGCAAATTTCTCTCGATTTCATTCAGAACATCCTTGGATGCACCACGCAGCAAGATGGTACAAGCCTGAAACCAGAAACCATATATTCATTTATGAATTTAAAATAGATGTATAAATTATCAAATAATAATAATATAATATAATAATCCCATGTCTGGGGATTATTATTTTAATATTAGACAAAATTATTATAAGACAAAAAAACAACAGTAAGTTCAACATTTTGTATGACAAAACTAAATTGCTAATACAATAATGAATAACAATGAATAGAAGTAACCCCCCACCTTTGGATTCTTGCACTCAGTGACAAAAGTGAAGTATTCATCTCCAATCTTCTTGATCTCAAACTTTCCAGCCATTGTTCCTATGTCAGCTTCCTTAAGTTCCTCAGTGCGGTTCACAATGGTGGCTCCACAGGCACGAGCAAGACGGTTGTTATCAGTTTTGCGCAATCTGCACATTTGAGTTTTTGAATTATATTTGGAACTAAACTTACAGTAGTTTTATTAATGAGCAATATGTTACATAAAATATGCCACACAATCTATAAAAATGGTAAACACGGCTGAATATGTTACCTTCTAATTGCTGTAATGCCAGCCTTGACCAAGTAGTGCTGTGCCAAATCAGACACACCCTTTTCAGTGAAAACTACATCAGGTTTTAGAGCAATGATGTCAGCACACTGCCTCTGCACATGCTCTTCTTCCAGTTGCAACAGTTTTGTGAAATCCTGTTAAAAATTAGAATTCATTACAAGTTGCGAGTATTATTTTGTGTGTGGGACCAAACATTGCCTACTAAGCCCACCTTCAGTGCATGGTTTCTCCAGCTTTATAATGTATTTAATATTTAAGTACTCTAATATTTGCTAAAAATTAAATATAAAAAGGTAACTATGAACAGAATAAAAAAATTTTTGTGGTCTTCTAATTATCCAATAACTTTAATATGCTAATGATTGCTATTTAAAAACGTAAAGTGTTACTTACATGTTCTCCCTCAATTTCAATGTTTGTCTGACTCTCTCCTTTCTTATATTCCAGAGGGCAGTCAAGCAGAATGATTCTTGGATTCTCAATGTAACGTCTCATTTTAGGATGAGTTACATCTTTGTTGATCATCACACCATTCAACACCTTTGATTCTTCTACTGTACCACCGGGAATCTTCTCTACTTTGGCATAACTAAAAAAAACACAATGGACATTAATTTTGTCAAATCATGAATGTATTTTATGTTTTTTATATAATCCCCTGTAGTTTAATAACTGATGATTTTAATGATATAGAAAAACACCACATTCTACTGAAATTTTAGCACAAAATATGATCATCAAAAGTAAACATTTTCTGCTACAACTATTTTTGTGACGCATGCAACAACCTCCAACTTTGAAACATATGAAATACTGGTTTTTTAATCTTCACTCAAAGAATGAAACTTGTTTATGATATTTTCATTCAATTAAACACACTGATTGAAATTCAACACATTTAATGCTTTAAGTACTTCCATTTAAAGTATACAATAGATTAAGACGGACAGGTTCTGTTAGCGCGGATCCATGCTTAAGCATACGAAGAGTATTGCGTGGATCCGCGCTGAAGCCAACAAGAGGTTAAAGTTAGATATATTAGATATCTTGGTTAACCAATCACATACATAGTTAAATCAGGCAATTATGTCTGTTTTTTTATTATTATAATTTTAAATACTTACTTTTTGATATCAACCTCAACTCTGCCATTTTCATTAATAGTGACAGTATTAACAGCATCCAGAGCAATATCAACTGCAAGATCTGCCCAGCGGCCAATGTATTTGGTACCAACACATGAGCGAATCTACAAAACAAATAATTTAAACAATCTTTTTATATAATCACCACATAAATATTCATACTGTATGAAATTTCATTGCTTCTTACCACTTCTTTAACTTTTTCTCTATTGTTTAAGTCAACTGGGATTGAAATTTTATTTTCAAGTAGTTTTATAGCATCTTCCAAAGCTTGTCGATATTCTCTAATAATAACTGTAGGGTGAATGTTTTGCTGCAGGAATTGTTCAGCAACAGCAAGCATCTCTCCAGCAAGAACAATTACAGAAGTAGTGCCATCTCCAACCTGTAATTTTATTTTCCATTAAGGATTCTTAAAGAAAGTAAAAAGACGAATGATAACTAAACCAATAAAATGTAGGCAAGATAGCTTTAACTTTTATATATCAAGACGAAAATTAAGTAATTGATATTGATCAATGTATATAGCTACCATACATTTTTTAAATTAACTGCTTTACTACAAAACTGATTTATTATTTTCATTAAAGACATGAATTGCTCTTAAATTTAGCAACAACAAATCAGCCTTTATCCAAAATAAACTGTTTATTTTAAACAATTCTGTGACTCATAAAACATTTTTTTTAACTAAATATTCTAACCTCTTCATCTTGTGTCCTTGCAATTTCTATCATAGATTTAGCAGCAGGATGTTGCACAGTGATTTCGCGAAGAATGGCATTACCATCATTTGTCATGACAATCCCACCCATGGGATCCATCAGCATTTTCAACATAGCTTGAGGTCCGAGGCATGTTCTTATTACGTCTGCTATAGTCTGAAATATACACAAAATCGATGTTTTTAAAAAGTCAAAACCTTATTTTGGGTGAAAACAATCTATCTGCGTAAAAAATAATGAGTTTTCACCTTCCCTGCATTAATATTTTCAAGTTGAACTTTCCGGCCGGAGTCACGTTTTGTGTTTTGGCCTGCAACAAAGATAAGTTTAGAAAAATGTTCCACGAAACTTACAAATATCAAAGAAGTAATACAAATTGTACTTACTAAGAACAATAATAGGCTGGGAACCAAACATTCTGAATTACGATTATAGAATGTTTTTTATTTTATATTTCGAGAGTTTCAAGGAAAAGAACCACAAGCCTTCGAATGTGCAGCTAATTCACGAAAGAAATCGCGTGGTGACAGATGTTACCAGTATAAAATATTTATGCAATGAGTATGATATACAAAAAGATCAAACGTGTTTTGTTAGTTCTTGTAAAGGGTTGACGTAGTTTTTATTTCTTTGGATCGCACTTAGCTGCCTATTGACAAAATATTTTATGTATCTTATGTTAGTGTACTCGATTAGGTGCAGTGTTAGGTAAATTTTTAGGCTGGCAAATCAAACCATTAATCTTATTACAGAGCCCTCTAGCTCCGAAAGAAATTTTGCTATTCGTGATTTTACCAGGAATAAAAATAATTTGAAAAAAAAACCGAATTGGATTACAAAAGTTGTTTTAAAACCGACCTTTATAAACAAATAAGAAAGTTATTACCCGCCTTCTGTTGTAACTAAAAGCAGATTTCTAGTTTTTGTAGATAGCATATAATTAAAATTTAGAACTTTGCAATATTATATTGTAGACTGGCAAAAATAAGATTTTAATTGCAGCGTCCTCTGGTTACAAAACTATAAATGAAAATAAATTGTTGCGCTCGGATGTCGTTGGACGAGGTTCGAACGTGGAACTATTAAAATTTTGTTTCCATAATATTTGCGGTATGGCGCAAATGTGGAGATTTTTTAATTCGTCAATTTCATCAAAAATCTCACTTCCAAGACACTAATACTGCACACCAGTAACTCAGAAAACACTGCCGCCCTTTTATTAAACAAATTTTAAGTGGTACTTGGAGATAAAACTTGCAAAACTAAAAAAATACAATTAGATAAAAAAAAGGTTATTTCTTTTTTTTATATACAAACATTAGGAATACGACATAAAATGAAAATGAATGAATGACAGTATCGATTCCCGATTCGTAAGAACATTTTGATGTATCGATCGATACAACAAGATCCGATAAGACTAAATCGCTCAGATAAATATGTTTATGTAATAATTAATGTTTTTAATTTCAGTGTAATGTAGTTAAACTATAGTTTTCAAAGTATTTTTGCCGTTGGAACAATATTATAAAAGATTATTAACCTAACCTAATAAAAGATTATTAAGTGAGTTTTGAGCATAATTCGTTCTGCTTATAGTTCCGTTAACTATAATGTACCACTAGAATATGTCGTTTTTTGGTACAATAAGTACTATTCGGGAGAAAAATTATCCTTTTTAAATTAAATTTGTTTAATTTTATTTTTTTTATTCAAATTCATAAAATTACATTGTACATTAATATTAATTTCAAATGTTATTTTTTATGTGGCCACTTTAAACTGGGTTTATGATGGCAAACCCATATCTGTAGCGTGTACGCATATCTCCCCTTCATTCGCAGGGGGGTCAGCTTTATAGCCTGATTGCAAACTACCTAGAAAGGCAAACTTTTATTTTATTTGATTGTAATTTAAAGGGCAAAGATTATATCAGATGAGGAAGTATTTATTCCAGTAGACGCACAAATTATAGCGCTACAATCTAAAGGCCAGGGCCAAGGCAACAGCCATCAAAGAGAGTTTACAATGGTCACTGGCCTGAAGACATTCTATTGCTTTTTAATTTTTAATTTGTAAATTTATTTTATTAATTAAGTGTTTTAGGTTCATATAGGCACAATTTTACAGTACCTCCGGAGAAAGCGAAGTATTTTGAGTACTTATATGCAAAATCCGACTATTACTACCAGACAAGGCTCACTCTTGCTTTTGTAACATACATAATAACTAACATACGTCACGCTAAATATTCATTCAAGAGACATATTGTCTTCATCTCACAGTAATGATTTGAGACCCTTATAATCAGAGAACAGTCTTATTAATTTATAGTTGTGCTCAAACAGCACGTCTTTAGGTAGTAACTTAAGGTTGTAAAATATAATTTTAATACGCAGGGTCTTTATTTTAGTAGATTTAAATAGTCTATTTAATACGATTTTTTATTAAAATGATTATTCTTTATAATTTGTGAGTTTAATGTCTTTGATGTGATAGGATCCTAATGGTTTCCCAGACATATCAGCTAGCTCATAAACAAGTGGAGATAGTTTGTTAATGATCTTGCATTTTATGAACTTAGGTGCGAGTTTTTAGTTAATTACAATTACATTTATCCTTATCACATTATTAAACTCTGCAGGTTGTCTACGTAGGTTATATTTTTGGCAGTTTCTACTGTGAGGCTGCAATAAAGAAGCTTGTACTTTATTAAAAATTTGTGATAGTGTCAGTTGATTCCAGACATGATGATCATTTGATATAAACGACAATATAGCACTCATAATGGTTTTATTATATGTGGAGAACATTTAGGAGTGAAATGTAGTTTTGGAACTCAAGCGTGTCGGGATGGGCGGGGGGGAATACTACTCAATTCACAAACACTTTCGAGTAATGGAAATAACTATATTTGTACTCTTTTATACTTGTTACAATCTTACATGTTCTATCTTTTAATCAAATTACAAATTATGACAGATTTCTAAGTTGCTAGCAAGTTTGTTTGTGCGATAACCTTTTACCATGTACAGCACAAGCAAACGTTGCAAGCGCCCCTCTTATTTAATATAGATTTCATTCTTAAATAACGACCCTACTTAAATCAGGACAATGTATATTATTCGGGCTTACTCTCAGATGAGCCCCCTACCGATAGGGATATATATACAAGATTATGTTCAAATGACAACAACTTATTATATTTAAATGATCCTATGTTATCTGTTACCACATCAATAGAGCCTTAGCCACAAAACCTGATGAAGATTAGCCACGATGCAGGCTGGTTAACTAATATCTAAATCAAATAGTTTAAGTTACTATTATTTCTCATACAATATATGAATAATCAACAATCCCATATTAATTATTTACGTTAAACGACTGAACACAATTCAAACAATCAATATTAATAAATTAATAAACAACTGTTACAGTAACCCATTGAATGCACTCAACACATAATTCATAATTATAATTGTGGAGGGTAGGCGTAAAAAATAAAGTCCAATCTTGAATGACAAGAACTATATTGCCGGTATTTTTACACATACAATCTTATTTAGGTATTGGGTTAAGTAAATATAGGAAAACCTAGCTAAAGTGAAAGGGATGGACTGCAGTGTAGGCTATCGCAACCCTTAGAACACTTAGTTTCAGGATGGACTGCAGTGTGCGCTATAGCATCCCTTAACTATGACCACACCGTAGGACTGCGGAGCGAGCTATCGCTACGGTGGACCACTAGCTAATCCAATTCTTATTTTTTTTTTTTTGGTTCCCCTCCACGGGAAGGGCAGGAGGACATAAAAAATGTTCTGACGCATACTCCGCGCGCGCGATCGGAGTTATGTGGGACTCGTCCACCATACCCGAACCATACCCACTAAAAAACCCCCTGTCGGCTCGTGCATTTTTGCCACTCAGCCTTCATCTGAGCGACGGCCAATCGGAGAAAGAGGCCGCGCTAGCGGGGCCCTTAAGGGGTCACCCGCTGGGATTTACATAGCACTGAAGGTGCTCAAAAAAGAAAAGTAAATAAAATAAAAAACATTAAAAATTGACAAATAAAATTGCATTAATTCGGATTTACGTTAGAATTAGAATTTACGTTAGAATTAGAATTTGCGGCCTGAAGGGCCTCTAGATCTAAAGTTAACTGCGTGCGTTCGCTCGTGTGCGCGTTTCTCGGTCTAGCGATTTTGTAAATCGAATCTAACACAGGAACAGTATATGAGTCTGAATCTCGAACAAGATGATTGGGATGGGATTCGGCGCGTTTGAAGAACGATTCTGAGAGTGTTTTGAGGTGCTGTTGCACTGTAGGCAGTTCAAGATCTCTGTGCAGGTCCGCGTTACGCACGTACCAAGGTGCGTTTGTGGCCCTGCGGCAGAAGAGATTTTGAACTACCTGCAGCTTATACAGGACGGAGGGTTTGGCGTGGGCAAAGACTGGTGAAGCATATGACATGACGGGTCTAACGCAGACCTTATAAAGCGTACGTTTATTTCTAAAAGACATTTTACTTTTTCTTCCTATCATACTATATAGACGGCTTAAGTAAAAACGCGCGAGTTTCGTTACTCTATCGACGTGTGGCTTGAAAGAAAGCGTCTGATCTAAGGTGACGCCTAAGTATTTGACAGTGCGCTTCCAGGGGATGGGAATACCTAACATACGAATGTGCGGATCGTTGTGGCGATTACGACGTTTGTGGTCGAATTGAATAGCAGAACTCTTTTCTGGGTTGACATCGATACGCCATTTTTGAAACCAAACACCGAGGGCGTTTACGGCCTTTTGGAGTCTGGTGATGTTATACGGGATCGCTTGACTTTTAGTGTAAAGGGCGGTATCGTCTGCAAAGAGGGCGAGTTCGACGCCTTTCGGCGGGATGGGGATGTCGTTAGTGTACACGGTGTACAGCAGAGGGGCGAGGACTGAGCCTTGCGGGACTCCAGCCTTTATGGGACGAGGCGCGGAGAGCGTGCCTTCATGTTTGAATCGAAAAGTACGGTCTTTAAGAAACGACGCTATTAATCTGACTAGGCGAGCCGGTAAGCCTATTTTATAGAGTTTAAAAACGAGACCGCTGTGCCAGACTTTGTCGAAAGCCTTGGCTACGTCAAAGAGAACCGCGATTGTTTTTTTACGACGCTGAGAGAATCCTTCGAGTATGTACTCGACGATTCGATGGACTTGCTGAGGGCAGGAGTGCTTAGCGCGAAATCCGAACTGGTGGGGAATGATGAGAGGGAATCCAATTCTTAACGTGCGCGCTTCCTTTATATGCTTCGTCCCTTGGTGCCGTGTGCAAAACTCGTTGCGTGCAAGGCAGAATGAGAAGGTTGCATGTTAGAGTGGTGGGGACTCAAGTCTGATTATCTGCCAGCGTGGTTTCTTAGCAGGCGAAGCTTTATCACGTAGTGGCGATGGTGTTTCAGGCATTGGAGAAAGCATCTTTAATTTGTTAGCCCATTGTATGAAATTTGAAATATTCTCATTTTCATTCTCATCAGTAGTAGCGTAGTCGAGTTTCCTGGCTGCTTTTAATATTGGTACTTTTTCATTCTTCAATTGTAGGAAGTTGTGTTTTTCTTTGGGTTCGTTGGCAAAATACAAATACCGTTGGGGCAAATTTAAAATAATTCCAGCTGCTTCCAGAAAGTCGATGCCCAGCAAAGTTCGATTATCTGTGGCATCTGGTATGACTGAAAACGTATTGGGTAATGAACGTTTTCCGAGAGTTACAAAGACCGAAGTACTAAGTAGCTTTCTGGAGGTTACGCAGCCGTCGGCTAGGGTTATGTCGGTGCATCTTTCACGAAATTCTGCTCCAGTGCGCTGCAAAATTTTGTAAAGTGTAGTACCAGCGATGCTTGTACGAGCAGCCGTGTCAATATAAGCGTATCCACTTTGCCCATTTATTTTTATTTCGATACTGGGTATTTTTACATTTTCCTCTAAAGTGATCTGTGTGCAGTAGAAAGCAACTGGTTTCGGCGGTGTTTCTTTGCTTTTACATACTCCGCAATTGCTGCGAAATACGCCAGGAGCACCGCAACCATAGCACGTAATTACTGGCGTCTCTTCCTGTTTTACTTGCTTCAAAATTTCTTTATCTACAGTAGCGAGGCGTTTGCGACACACATCAAAACTGTGACCTCGTTTCCCACAAAACAAGCATCTTTTTAAACCTTGTGAGTTTTTGTTTGAAGTGGCGGCTCCTGAATGCTTTGGCATTGGCTTTTCTGCAGTAGTTGCAAGTGTTGTCGTTGATTCCGGCACTGAGAGTGATTCTTGATGTCGAGCTTTTTCCACTAAGTCTGAGAAAGTCTTTATTTCAGTGCGCGAGATTTTTTGTCTCAGATTTAATTTCAATAGACCGTAGATGAAGTCTAATTGTTCTTCTTCTTTGTGGCGTTTTGGTGGTAGTTGTCCAAGCAACGCCCGCTTCCGGCATAGAAAAACGTCGATAGATTCATTGACAACTTGTGGGTTTGAAAAGATCTCCATATAAATATCGTGAGGTTGTCTTGGTGGGGCAAATGCAGAGCATAGATTTTTTAATGCCGATGACCAAGTTTTTGTTTCGTTCCGAATACCTTGCCACCAAGTACTTGCGGTCTTTTGTAGCAATAACGGCAAACCGGCTAACGCCTCGTCGTCTGGAATGCCTTCCATCTGTTTATATACTTCTATGCCAGAAATAAATTGTTCAACTTTATTGTAGTCGCGTGTTTCGCCGTCAAATCGCAGAGTGCAGCGAGTAAAGTTTTTATGTTGCGACATTGTTGTTGACGAAGTTGACTGTATTCTACTGAGTAATTCTTCGAACTGTTCTTGAGTAAGAGTCACGGTTGTCGTCATATTTTTCATCTACCCTCAATTTGTTTTGTTTTTCTTCGTTCGTTTATATTGGTTTATGCTGTTATGTTGGTAATTTCATTGGGCGCCAGATGTGGAGGGTAGGCGTAAAAAATAAAGTCCAATCGTGAATGACAAGAACTATATTGCCGGTATTTTTACACATACAATCTTATTTAGGTATTGGGTTAAGTAAATATAGGAAAACCTAGCTAAAGTGAAAGGGATGGACTGCAGTGTAGGCTATCGCAACCCTTAGCACACTTAGTTTCAGGATGGACTGCAGTGTGCGCTATCGCATCCCTTAACTATGACCACACCGTAGGACTGCGGAGCGAGCTATCGCTACGGTGGACCACTAGCTAATCCAATTCTTAACGTGCGCGCTTCCTTTATATGCTTCGTCCCTTGGTGCCTTGTGCAAAACTTGTTGCGTGCAAGGCAGAATGAGAAGGTTGCGTGTTAGAGTGAGAAAGTATTCGGATCCGTGCGTCGCTGCGTCATTCATTATAAATGTTATTATGCTACATAATTAATGAATAAGTAATATATACATTAATAACCCAATAAAGGTAAATTCAGTTAATCCTACTTATATTAATATTAATACTAAGATTAATCAAATTACATTATCATAAATCATCCAGCCGACAAAACAAACACGTTTGACATGAACTGTCAAACGTGTTTGTTTAACTGTAAACTTTATCTGAATGATTATTAAAAGTTTATTTAAAAATCTGAAGATTTTACCTGTCTTACTCTTACCGGATAAACGTACCTATGAATAAGATCATAAAGTTGGATAAGATCATAAATCCAGAGTATTTTATTTAACCCCAAACGATACCTATAAATTAATGAATTTGTATTTCACAACGCAACATAGAGAACTTTGCCGATCGAGATACATCTGACAAAAATCAATCAATCAAATATATTTCCTATTCAATCACAACCTTTTTACTATTTTACTCCACTGAGGAATCTATTCTATATCCGCGTGTTGACCCACAAACAGCAATATCACAATATATACTCGTAAACTTTGGCCGCATTCTCCCTTATGGAGATTATTAGGCGTGGCTCAAATTAAACGTGTACACCTTATGTAGCGTTATTTTCTTCTTTGAAAATTAACTTCTTTAGAGCATCGGTATGTTTATGACTCGTAAATAAAAATGTAACGCGGAAAATACGTGCCAGCGGCCCCTTAGAGGTTCCTCTCCGGGTATCTAAAACAATTTTATTATCATTAGATCAATTGTATATAGAGACCTTTTTGTCACTATGTATAATCTACCCTATAATAACCTTTTTTTCCTTATTGAGTTTCTTTTATCTGCATTGTCCATCCATTGCATCCCTTTTTCGGTGATGCTGCTTAGAGTGGTATTGCAGGATATTTTATGTTGCGTGGAGCGTTGCGTTGTGATGAGTACATAGAATTAAAAATCAATATTATTTTTCTTATATTATTATTCTAAAACCCGACGTAATTCTAACCGTTGTATATCTACTAAATGATATATATATATATATATATATATATATATATATATATATATATATATCCCTTTGGGCACTATGTGGCTCCAACGTGCCGTATAGATAGTAATTTGTTGATCCATTTTCACTTGTTGATCCGGGTGTCTTTTGTTGATCCAATGCCAGCTGACCATAAATATGTATTCGGAGCCACAAGTGTCATGATAAGTAATAATAATAATTAAGGGATTTTTATACAAATCTACCTTTTTGGCGTATGAGCAGTTGTTGATCCAATTCAAATGGACCAATTAGGGCGCAGCATTTGCCAAGGGCTTCCTCATTGGCACGTTTGGGCTACTACATTACTGGCTATAGTAATTTAATAATGTCTAGCTAGTATTTCAAATTCTCCTCAAAGTAGTAGAGAATCTTGTTTTAAAAAAGGAAAACTCACAACAAATCAGTCTGGAGTAACGTGACTCCAGATCGAACCTCAATACTTGTTATTTTTTGGACGGGACTCTTTCCATTTGTAACAACGTTACTGAGCGAGTGAAGAGATGGTACACAAAGGTGCAACAGCCACAGCGGAGTGGAGCGAGTGAACTAGAAGATGATGCTCGAGTGAGTAGAGAACTAGCGAAATATGTATGCCGCATTGACTACAACGGAGTGCAGCAAGTGGTATACGAGGCACCGATCGACTAGAGTGGAGTGCAGCGAGCGAATTACCAGGGGAAGATGCATCGTTTACAGAAAATGCCATGAGAAAAGAACCAGAGGATGGTGACGCAATAACCACAGCAGAATGGAGCGATTGGTAAACTAAGGGACTAAATAACGACTACAGTGAAGTGCAACGAGTAAAAACTGGTTCATCACTCACTCCACTCCGCTTTAGCTGTTGCGTTGTCACGTAATGCTTTTTCACTTGCTCCACTCCGTTGTAGCTGTTGCTTTGCCATTCAGTTGTTCTTCACTCACAGCACTTTGTTGTAGTCGCTGCATCGTCCTCCGTTGGTTTACTTGTCTCTCCTGTCCACTTGCTGTTGCATTGTCATTCTCTGAACGACATGATACACGGAATAGCAACGCAATAGCTACAGAAAAGTAAAGTAAGTGTTGAACCAGTGGACGACGACGCAGCGGTTACAGCGGAGTGCAGCAAATAGTGAATCATCGGACGACGACGCAGCGGTTACAGCGGAGTGCAGCAAATAGTGAATCAGCGGACAACGACGCAGCGGTTACAATGGAGTGCAGCAAATAGTGAATCACCGGACGACGACGCAGTGGTTACAGCGGAGTGCAGCAAATAGTGAATCAGCGGACGACGACGCAGCGGTTACAGTGGAGTGCAGCAAATAGTGAATCAGCGGACGACGACGCAGTGGTAACAGCGGAGTACAGCAAATAGTGAATCAGCGGACGACGACGCAGCGGCTACAATGGAGCGCAGCAAATAGTGAATCATCGGACGACGACGCAGCGGTTACAGCGGAGTGCAGCAAATAGTGAATCATCAGACGACGACGCAGCGGTTACAGTGGAATGCAGCAAATAGTGGATCAGCGGACGACGACGCAGCGGTTACAGCGGAGTGCAGCAAATAGTGAATCATCGGACCACGACGCAACGGTTACAGCGGAGTGCAGCAAATAGTGAATCATCAGACGACGACGCAGCGGTTACAGCGGAATGCAGCAAATAGTGGATCAGCGGACGACGACGCAGCGGTTACAATGGAGTGCAGCAAATAGTGAATCACCGGACGACAACGCAGTGGTTACAGCGGAGTGCAGCAAATAGTGAATCAGCGGACGACTACGCAGCGGTTACAGTGGAGTGCAGCAAATAGTGAAGCAGAACTAGAATGAATGAAGAACAAAGGAGTCAGACTCAGACTCAAAGGAGTGAAATAACGAACAGCATAGGACGACGATGCAGTACCTATAAATGAGTGGAGCGACTGAATAAGCAGTCGCTCCACTTATCTGTGGGCATGAAAGTGCTTATATGTGTTTATTTTGTTGATTTCGAATATAAAACTTTATGTTGATCGAAAGAGATTTAATTTTCGTTTTCGAAAAATAATAAAGTAATTATTGTAGTGTTGATGTTTACAATAGAAAAAAGACAATGATAACTCGCAAAGAGTCATTCATAATCATCTCATAAATGTAAGTAGGTAGGTACTAGACGAAAGGGGCTTTTCATAATATCTTATCAACCCTAAAATTGTAAAACTTAGCTATTTCACTGTTATTTATCCATCGATTTCATGAAAAAATAATGAAACAGCTAATATTTTTTGCATGATCGGAGTGTTGGTGCAGTGGTATTTATTATAAAAAAATGTATTTATCTATTTCAAAAAACAAACGGTTATATCGGAAAACATTGTTACTTAAAATATAACACTTATATAAATAAACCACTGTTTTTCATATATTATAACACCATATTAAATTCAATGCAGTCTTATGCATTTTTTCTTTTCTGAGTTTTAACAAAAATATAGAAATATTTTTTTAACAGAACAAATCCCGGAACTAAATGTCCTACATATGCCCTATGACATGAACGACGAGATATGACATAGACCAATAGACAGACCCAGTAGGTATTTTATTTGAAATAAAAAAAAGAGAAACAAGAATTGTGGCTAGCATTAATAAAAAACTAAAAATAATTGTTATCTTGAGTACTTCGAGCTCTTTTCAGCTGAAACAAACCTTTCCGTGAAGCCCATTAAATGAAATTGTACACTTGTCTTTAATTCAAAGGAAATATTGCGCAAAGAGGCAGTTCTTGGATTTTATATTTTTTATTATTTTGATACAAACACAATGAAACCCTTTCTTTGATTACAACAAAGTATAAAACTTTTTCGACTACTTACGGAATGAAATGTCATTCCATCAATTATCCTTTCACTACGGCCTTTGCAGCCTAAAATTCTACATCCAACCATTGTACTAACGTTATAATCAGCTTAGTACATATTTTTAATACCAAAAGTAAGTTAGCTGTTGTGTTTAGTCAAATACGAAAAGTTTTTTTTGAAAAACTTGTTTTTTACGGGTTTTTCAACATTTTAGGAAATAATTTGGCATTGCGCTTAATGACGTAAGTAACCACGAGTACTTTAAAAAATGTGAATAAAATGTCGTCATTTGTCAAAATGGCATGCATTACAAATAAAAAGGATTTTTTTTCAAAAAATACATAGAACTACCGATAACTCAAAAATTATGAGACTTTTACCAGAGGATTTTTTGTTTTTGAGGTAGAAAATGAATAGACTTATCCGCAGGTGAAGGATTATCCTTCACTTTCTGGACAAACTGTATAAATGAGTACGATAAGCTATCCTTTAAAGTTAAACATATGCCACCGCGAACTGTAGACCTATAAATTTAAAATTAATGAGTAAAACCTACGAATCTCTAGAAGAATCACCCCAATATCATGAAATCCACCCTTTTTAAAGGATCTGTCAATGCAGTCAACCCTTAGCCAACAATCATACAAATTATTCAAATAAACATAAACTAGGAAACGGAAGTAAATACAACGACTTTTCGATTGTAACAGCCAGCGCCACCCATCAGCGACAACAAAAGTACGTTAACTCAGAGTGTTGCCAACAATAAATACCTATCACAAATCATGACACATTGTTTTTTTATATCTCAAAGGAATAAGACAGCGTTTACGTTGATATCGAATTGTAATTTTTCCCAGTCGGCGGAATGTTTTCCGATATCTTTAACAAATATCATCATATTTCAGCCCGGTCACACAAAATATTATAATTATACATAAACTGTCTTCCTCAGTCACTCCATCTGTTGGTGAAAACCGTATGAAAATCCGTTCCGTAGTCTTTGAGTTTATCGCGTTCACACAGACAGACGCGGCAAGGGAAATTTTTATTTATAATATGAAAGTTTTTCTGAAGATTGGTTTAAATGGCAACATTTAAACGATAGTTCACAGGTATGTTGGACGTACATATCGTTCCGGACTGTACATCACAACCTAATTAGTGATGCTACGCATCTAACTACAACACAAGGAACCCTCTTTTTCAATTTGACAACTCTTATTTTTGTTAATCAGATTGTCCTTCGTTTCTTAATTTGACAGTGAGAATTGTCAATTTTTCGTTTGCGGTGTACACACGGTTTTCGTTATTTGTCGGTTTTTTTGGTAATTTTGTTATGAACATTGAGTTATTTTAAGTGTTTCTGCTTTTCTCTTCCTCGCCTGGTAAGTGGTTGTATGAATTATCTAGCTCTGAATGAGCATGGATTATGTTCCAATCCCTCCCAAGCCCCCAGACCCAATCCCGTTTCCTGATATCCATTCATCCAACTCCCCTGACCCTTTCTCGCAACATGTGCAAATAAGAAAACGTCCGAGTATAAATCGGGATTCGTCCCCTACTCCTAAAAAATCTGTTTCGAATTTTCTTCCATCTCAACCCAATAACCTTATTTACACTCACCCAAGTCTTTTAGAAGAAAAATCTTACCATCGTTCTGACAAAGGTCCTTTCATTGTTCATGTTCCAGGTCAGAAACTCACCCTAAATCAGGCAGTACATTTAATCATCTAAATTTTGGAAATTTTTTATTTACATCAAACATTAAAAATATTAAAAATGATGGTATAAAGAGTGTTGGCAGAAATCGGGTCTCTGTGGAATTCTCATCTGCATGTGCAGCAAACGAGTTTCTCAGAAACCTGAGTCTTAAATCTCATAACTAAATAGCTTTAATTCCTACATATAATATAACTAGAATGGGGCTGATCTGCGGGATCCCAACTTCTTGGTCAATGGAGGAAGTTGTGTCAAAAATATCCACAAGCCACGGTAATGTAAAAATTTTGAAGGCAGGTCGCTTAAGCAGAAAAGTGTCCATGGAGTCTGGTTCCACTTGGACCCCCACAGGATCTGTAGTGATCACTTTCTCTGGACAATGCTTACCTGATAAAGTGTTTATATTTAACTTATCACTAACCGTTGATCCATACATTTTGCCTTCCATACAATGCTTAAACTGTTGTAGATTTGGCCATGTGAAGCCCAATGCCGATCCAGTGCTCGTTGCTTCAGATGTGAACAGTCTCACCTAGGTGACTCTTGTCCTGCATCCTCTGAAGTTTCCTGCCTGCAATGCTCAGGCCCTCATTTAGCAACTGACAAATCTTGCCCGGAACATTCCCGGCAAAAGAATATTAAAATCACCATGTCCCAAAAGAACATATCATTCAAGGAAGCATCATCCCTCTTCCCTTCAGTTAAAAAATCGTATGCAGATGCTTCTAAAAGTTCTCCTTCACTGAATCTTTCTTACAAAAAAACAATATATAAACCATCAAAACCCAGTCCGTCTTTATCTCCAGGCTATGACAAAATTGCCCATAATGCTATTATTTCTAATCCTCCATCTTCTAAATCGGGTAACGCCTTCCTCCCTACCTCTTCCTGCTCCCCTAATGACATTTTTTTAGAACTCCTGATTTCCCTAGTTTTGAACATTCTTTCAAAATTTGAAGACATCCCACTACCGTCCTCCGTTGCTAAAAAGTTATCCCCTATTGCTAATCTTCTTCTTAACAATGGCCAGACTCCTGCAATGGAATAGTAGAAGCATCCGAAATAAACAGCATGAAATTTCTCATTTGGCTCATCAGCATGACCCTTTGGCTATTGCTGTCTCTGAGACTTGGCTATCCCCTGGCAGTCGATTCAAATTGCCTGGGTTTGTCTGTCTTAGAGATGACAGAGCAGATGGGCATGGTGGTGCAGCTCTCTTCGTGAAGGTTTCTCTTCCATACACAACTATCCAAATTCCCCCCCCCACTCATTTGAAATTAGTATACTTGCTGTCAAAATTATTCAATTTGTTCTTGTTTCAGTCTATATATCTGACCCCACTATTTCACTTATAGATGAATTTCATTCACTCATTTCCCGTTTGCCGAGTAACCCTATTATTCTAGGTGACTTCAACTGTCACCATGTCCTATGGGGTAGCCAATGTTCACAGGCTTGTGACGGTCCTGGTCAGCGTTTAGCAGACATAATTGATGAGCAAAATTTATATGTCCTGAATGATGGTTGTCCTACTTGTTTTTCTGGCCCTCATCAGAACCCTAGTGCATGTGCTCTGCTGCTGATGGTGCGTCGATTATTTGGAGAAGGCTTAATTCCCTATATGGCAGTGACCACTACCCTATAATTATAACCTTGACCTTCTTCTTGTCATATTCCTCCTAAGTTACCACCCCTTCTGCAGCATAAAATTGATAAGGCCGACTGGTACAACTACACTAAAGCTACTAATGACTTGTCCTCCCACATTCTCTCCCCGTCCTTGTATAATATCCAAGAGTGCTATGAGAGCCTAATCTCTTGCATTCAATCTGCGGCAGACTTACATATTCCAAAGATGAACCCAGATAAAAGACTTCGATCATCTCCCCCATGGTGGGACTCAGACTGCTCTGACATGATCAGAATGCGTAGGTCTGCTATCCGCAAATATGCGGCCACTATGTCAATGTTTAATTACATTCAAGTTAAAAAAGTGTCAGCCCAGACCAGGAGACTATTTAAAAAAAAGAAGAAAGAGGCGTGGCGTAAGTTCTGCGAGAATTTGGCTCCTCGTTCCCCCTCTTCCCATGTCTGGAGCGCTATTCGACGCTTCCGCGGCTCCATGTCATACACTCCACCGGGGCTCTCTTACAACCCATCCCTTTGGCTTGATAAATTTCTGGATAAAATTGCTCCCCCTTATGTCCCGATTTCTGTTTTACAAACTTGCAATTATTCTACTCTCACCTCATCTAGTCCCCTCGATGCTCCCTTCACCATGGACGAATTAAATCTTGTCCTCAATAACCTTCATGACTCAACCCCGGGTCATGATAGTATTCCTTATTCTTTCTTATCCAGGGCTGGTATCCTCCTTAAGGAATCCTTACTTAAAATTATTAACATCATTTGCATATCTGGTGAGATACCAACTCCCTGGAAACTCTATTTAGTAATTCCCATCCTAAAACCAGGCAAAGACCCAGATGTTCATAATTCCTATCGGCCAGTTGCGCCAGCTCCAACTCCATTAAAAGTCACTGAACACCTTATTAAGAATCGCCTTGAATGGTATGTTGAGAGTCATAATCTGCTAAGTTCAACACAATTTGGTTTTCGGAAAGGCATGAGCACCATGGACAGCCTGAGCATCTTCACCACTGATTTAAGGTTAGCTTTGTCTAATAAAGAATCAGTGATGGCGGTGTTCTTGGATGTCTGTTCTGCTTATGACAACGTTCAACTTCCCATACTTAAACAGAAAATGCTGCGATTAGGTTTACCGGTGAGGTTGACCTACTTCATCTACAATCTTCTTGTGTCTAGATCTGTCCAAATCAGACATCAGCACTCTAATATATCTCCTTAGTTTGGCAGGGTCTTCCTCAAGGTTCTGTCTTAAGCCCACTGCTATATAACATCTATACTTCTGATTTGGACACATCTGTGTCTTCCTTTTGTAATATCCTGCAATATGCAGATGATATCACTCTCTACTCGAAGGTAGCCACAGCAGAGATTACTTCAGGTCGCCTCAACACTGCTCTTTTCTACCTAGGCAACTGGCTGGAATACCATGGCCTCTCTCTCTCTCTCCCTCTAAGAGTAAGGCTCTTATCTTTACGAGGAAGAGACAATTTCCCCCAATAGCTATCTCTTTTCAAGTTGTTCCCATTCCAATGTGCAATGAGGTGAGATTTTTAGGTATTATACTAAATTCTAGTCTGTCTTTCTCATCCCACATAAATTATATAGTTCAAAAGTGTGAAAAAAATTTCAATTTGTTGCGCTCACTCTCTGGGGTTTGGTGGGGATCTCACCCTTACACTCAGAGACTATTATATAATGCATTAATCAGGAGCATTATGGATTATGGCTCTTTTTGTTTTATCCCATGTAACAAATCAGTGTTACATTTACTGGATAAGATACAAAGTAAGGCCCTTCGGATCATCTTAGGTGCCATGAAATCCTCGCCCATTAATGCTATGCAGGTGGAATGTGCAGAACCCCCTTTACATCTTCGAAGACAATTTCTGGCAGATAGATTCCTTGCCAACATCCAACAGGTTCATTCTCATCCTCTTCACACTAAACTTAACTATTTAAAATTTTTAACTTCTTCCTCCACATTCTGGTCCAATAAAGATATTCCTTGTTTGGTTAACAGTCTCTCTAATTTAGACTCTTCCCCTATTCCTACGTTCAGGAATGATCGTCAAATTCTCTATACCATTCCTTATGAAGCCCTTGTATATTCCCCCAATGTTATATCGAGCCTAGGTTTAGCTAAAAACATGCCAAATGCTAATACTGAATTTCTAAGGATTGTCAATGAAAAATGGAGGGATTGGACCTTAATCTTCACTGATGCCTCAAACATTTCTCCCTCGGGGTGTGTCGGGGTGGTAGTATGGATCCCTAAGTACTCCATCTTGCTATCCTACAAATGTCCACCGCAAACAACTGTATTTACTGGTGAAGCCATAGCCATCCTTGAGGCCATAAAATACGTTTCGGATAATAATTTGTCTAACTCCCTTATTTTGACAGATTGCCTTAGCTCCTTACAGGCCTTAAAGTGTAACCCTTTCAAATTAGGCTCTAAATTCCCAGTAATCTTACAAATAAGAAATATTCTGTTCTCTTGCTATCTTAAATCCCTAAACATTACACTAGCTTGGATACCGGGGCACTCTGGTATTGCAGATAATTATACAGTGGATAGTTTTACATTTGCAGTTTTTTTAAAGCATCTATCAATATGGGTACGCTAGAACACTTTATGTGTTTTGGCCAAGATTTGAAGCTTCTGGCGCAGACACGCCTAAGTATGGCATGGGCCTCTATATGGTGCAATTCAAGGCTAACAACAGGAAAGTACTATGGAGACATCCAACCATCCATCCCAACTAGACCTTGGTTCTGTAAATTTAAATATATGGATAAGAAAACAACATCTGTCATCTGCAGGCTCAGATTGGGTCATTGTTGTACTCCAGTATTTCTTCATAAACTTGGCATAAGAAGGACTTCAGTCTGTGATTGTGGTTTGGGGGATGGAACCACTGACCATCTCCTTTTTAATTGCCCTCTCTCACCAGCTTCCTTATATGACCATCTCCCACTCCAGTTCCCTAAACCTACAAGTATCTAAACTCTGCTCTCCTCTCAAAATCCTCTTATCTTTAAGGTTCTTGGAAGATTTATCCATTTGTTTAATATCAAATTATAAATATATAATTATACTCTTCTAAAGATCTGTAAAAACTTATATCATCCCCCTGTTTTTGTATTGTTCAAGGTAACTCAATGTTCGAGATACTGCAAGTTCTACTCAGCTGTTCGCTACAAAATTATTAACCTCGTGTAGTAAGTGTGTATACTAATACTTGAAATTGGCAGAAATAGTTATTGTGTAGTAACAACAACTGATTGCCATTATACACAAAATAATAATAATAAATAAAGAAAAAGGATTTTTTTTTCAAAAAATATTTAGAACTACCGATAACTCAAAAATTATGAGACTTTTACCAGAGGATTTTTTGTTTTTGAGGTAGAAAATGAATAGAATTATCCGCAGGTGAAGGATTATCCTTCACTTTCTGGACAAACTGTATAAATGAGTATGATAAGCTATCCTTTAAAGTTAAACATATGCCACCGCGAACTGTAGACCTATAAATTTAAAATTAATGAGTAAAACCTACGAATCTCTAGAAGAATCACCCCAATATCATGAAATCCACCCTTTTTAAAGGATCTGTCAATGCAGTCAACCCTTAGCCAACAATCATACAAATTATTCAAATAAACATAAACTAGGAAACGGAAGTAAATACAACGACTTTTCGATTGTAACAGCCAGCGCCACCCATCAGCGACAACAAAAGTACGTTAACTTAGAGTGTTGCCAACAATAAATACCTATCACAAATCATGACACATTGTTTTTTTATATCTCAAAGGAATTAGACAGCGTTTACGTTGATATCGAATTGTAATTTTTCCCAGTCGGCGGAATGTTTTCCGATATCTTTAACAAATATCATCATATTTCAGCCCGGTCACACAAAATATTATAATTATACATAAACTGTCTTCCTCAGTCACTCCGTCTGTTGGTGAAAACCGTATGAAAATCCGTAACCTTATTTACACTCACCCAAGTCTTTTAGAAGAAAAATCTTACCATCGTTCTGACAAAGGTCCTTTCATTGTTCATGTTCCAGGTCAGAAACTCACCCTAAATCAGGCAGTACATTTAATCATCTAAATTTTGGAAAAATTTTATTTACATCAAACATTAAAAATATTAAAAATGATGGTATAAAGAGTGTTGGCAGAAATCGGGTCTCTGTGGAATTCTCATCTGCATGTGCAGCAAACGAGTTTCTCAGAAACCTGAGTCTTAAATCTCATAACTAAATAGCTTTAATTCCTACATATAATATAACTAGAATGGGGCTGATCCGTGGGATCCCAACTTCTTGGTCAATGGAGGAAGTTGTGTCAAAAATATCCACAAACCAAGGTAATGTCAAAATTTTGAAGGCACGTCGCTTAAGCAGAAAAGTGTCCATGGAGTCTGGTTCCACTTGGACCCCCACAGGTTCTGTAGTGATCACTTTCTCTGGACAATGCTTACCTGATAAAGTGTTTATATTTAACTTATCACTAACCGTTGATCCATACATTTTGCCTTGTATACAATGCTTAAACTGTTGTAGATTTGGCCATGTGAAGCCCAATGCCGATCCAGTGCTCGTTGCTTCAGATGTGAACAGTCTCACCGAGGTGACTCTTGTCCTGCATCCTCTGAAGTTTCCGGCCTGCAATGCTCAGGCCCTCATTTAGCAACTGACAAATCTTGCCCGGAACATTCCCGGCAAAAGAATATTAAAATCACCATGTCCCAAAAGAACATTTCATTCAAGGAAGCATCATCCCTCTTCCCTTCAGTTAAAAAATCGTACGCAGGTGCTTCTAAAAGTTCTCCTTCACTGAATCTTTCTTACAAAAAAACTATATACAAACCATCAAAACCCAGTCCGTCTTTATCTCCAGGCTATGACAAGATTGCCCATAATGCTATTATTGCTAACCCTCCATCTTCTAAATCTGGTAACGCCTTCCCCCTACTTCTTCCTGCTCCCCTAATGAAAATTTTTTAGAACTCCTGATTTCCCTAGTTTTGAACATTCTTTCAAAATTTTAAGACATCCCACTACCGTCCTCCGTTGCTAAAAAGTTACCCCCTATTGCTAATCTTCTTCTTAACAATGGCCAGACTCCTTTATAAATTATACTCTTCTTTGTTAAAAATATCTGTAAAACTTATTTCATCCCCCTGTTTTTGAATTGTTCAAGGTAACTCAATGCTCGAGATACTGCAAGTTCTACTCAGCTGATCGCTACAAAATTATTAACCTCGTGTAGTACGTGTGTATTACTTGAAATTGGCAGAAAGAGTTATTGTGTAGTAACAACAGCCGATTGCCATAAAACTCAAAATAATAATTAATTTGACAGTGACGGCGTGGATTTTTAGCTTAATTCTATTGTGGCAGCGCGAAAGCCTTTCTTCTATTCTACAAGATATTTTAATGATCTCAAAGATAAAGAAGGTAAAATAAATAAAAACTAGTATATACAGGGCGTCCCACGGATAAGCCACAAGGAGGGCAAGTACCTTGAATATTGTAGATGGAATATTTTACTGAAGGAAGACTTTATTTTAATTTAAAAAACAATTTAAACAGCATCCATAGACTTTTAAGTAATTACATGGTTGAACGGGGAATCGAACCTGCAACACGAGAAAAATAATTACCCTGTAGTTTTATCATAACGACGAAAAGGTTTTATCATAAGGATTATTTTTTGCTAAATAACATAGTGTCAGAAATAAAAGGAAGACCATGAATTTTAACACTTTTTATACAAAATTAATCAATTTATCAAATGCTCAAAATGAGTCCTTTTCTGTTGAATACAAAGTCGCACTCTTTTGATATTAATCTGAATCTGGTCAATAAGTGAGCTGACTACACAGCCAACCCAGACGCGTTGGTTCGTTACAGGCGTCCGCGTAACGTCTTAACAGATACCGACGACGCTATTATAACAAGGACCGCCGGCGTTCTAGTTAGAAATAGGACATCACGGCATTCGAATCGCCTAACCCGCCGGTGAGCCAGCCTAACGTGGCGTACGCATTCCTACTGAGTTTCTTGCTGGTTCTTTGGCAATAGATGACCGTTCCGTACCAGTGGTAGTTTCAATACACGACATCCTAAGTTTAAAATGCTAATAGGGCCATAAATAAACCGTCCATTGCGGAAAAAAAAATCTTAAGATTATTTCGCTCCCTGTTGATTTTTTGATCATGTTTTGGTGGATATTTAGAATAATACGTCTAAGTTCTGCTTGTAGCTCGTGGACACTTTCATACTGGTTCTTGTAAACTAAATTTTATACTTAACCCCATAAAAAAAATCTAACGGGGTTATATCCTGGGATCTAACCCCGGAAGTCGAAGTGTTCATTGAGATAGTTCCTTGTTCTCTGACTGTTACGTGCCAGGTCAACCATGTAATTATTTAAAACTCTATGAATACAGTTTAAATTGTTTTTTTAATGAAAATAATGTCTTCTTTCATAAAATGTTCCATCTACAATATTCAAGGAGGCATAGCCGTGGGACGCACTGTATATTAATGATTTATTTCTTAACTTTTTTTCATATTATATATATATATATATATATATATATATATATATGTATATATATATATATATTTAGATGTATATTATATTATATATATTATTTATATATATATTTATATGTTTTGTATTGCATGTGAGGCAAATAGACGCGAGACATCAGACATTTTTTATATTCCTTTAATTATGTTACACCAATTAAAGGCCGCTAGTCTTATTAAGTAACCCAGAAAACACTTCTTCTCAAAATGTTTGTGGCACATAAGCAATATACAAACGAAGTTCTAGCACACTTAAACCTTGTAAGTTAACACTGTTATCACAAAAACACGGTAACCAATGTTAAGTACTAATTTTAATTCTTGGAAAGTGATGGAAAATTACCTTTTGCCAACTTTCACAATTCACTACACAGCACTTGTTGTACATTGTGAAGAACAATAAACGCAAATTACAGTATTTGGGAATTCAGAGGATAAGTTACGCAAATTAGCAACGCAAACGTTCACTCGTCAAACACCAAAACCGTAATGGCAGATCGAGCTGATTAATTGAGTTTAGAGCTTTCGTTCATATTGACAATGTTACACCCGAAAACTAAGCCCGAAAAGTAGCAATGGGACTATCATAACCAAAAAGATTAAGCCACAGACATAATTCCTAATTTTTGTTTTGTATGAAGACTACATGTTACGCTGTACATTAAGGTAAGTTTTGACAAGACGTTTGGTTCCTCAGCTCCAATGAGAAAAGTCTTCAAGTCGAGGACGAAAATATCTTGGGTTAAAACAGAAAACCTTGATTTAGCTGGTAACGTTTATTCAAGGAATCGATCTTGAATAGACTTTATTTGATGTAAGCAGATATTGTTGAAAATGTCCGCGATTGAATTCGACCATCTTACTTCATTAGCGGCCGCTAAGACGACGAAATGTCATCAATGTATAATTTAAATCACCTCATCTAAACTAACTAATCACTTACGGGATTAAAATAGTTTAATGTAACTAGATTTTCTTTTATTTCATCTAAAGAATCTACGAAAGGGTCGTTGAGAGCAATTTATCGATTAAAAGGTAGATTCAATGCTCTTATTCCCCTGGTACCAAACGTCTAAGTATCAAAGTAAGCTAAGCTCGTGCTTCATTTACGTATCTATTCAACAAATTATACGGACACGTAGGTTTAACTCAGTGTAATTTTATCTAGATATATATATGTGCCTGTACTTATCTACTCTACTAATAAAATTGTAATTTTCTTATTACTCTACTACCACTAAAAGTAGTCTCTCTTTCAGTTTCCGCGATTTATTTTCTTACGAAAAAAAAATTAGAGAAAATGTTTATATTTATCATTTTATTGATAATCACACTATTATGAGACAAGTCACGGTTTATGTTTCTTATTATAAATTTCCAAGTATACCATTTTTATGATAGAATGCCGGATTTAATCACAATCTAAATTTTATCAACTTTTGTAAATATAACTACGTTAGAGGTAGTGCCTACATTTTTTTTTAAGCTTCCAGTTTTACACAAGGTAGGTAAAGTCAGGACGAAAAAGTATGTCTAAAATAAATCAAAATAAATAAGCCTAGGCTACTTAAACATTCTTAAATAATAAAGCTTAATATAAACAAATGTGAATAAAGTTAGGCAAGTTGATAACACTGTAATTGTTATAACTACACATTTTTACATTCAGATTCAAAATATTAATTATGATGCATATAAAGCACTTACTAAGATCATACTGAAAAAGGTAGGTGAACAATACAGTACGAGTAATGTTAAATATTTACAATAACTAGATAGTAAGACTAACGTACACAAAGATTTAAAACTTAGTTCGTAGGTTTATACATAATGTATATTATACATTTTCATTGCTGTATTCATACTTGAGATGGTATTTCTAGTAACAGCACCTAATAACAATAATAGAGTATAAAGTACAATTAGGTTTGTAAATATGTTTTGCTAAATAAAATCTAGTTAAGTAGTTCATCGTCGATGTCTGATGATTCCGCCTTGGCTAGATCGCGTTGGCCTTGCTTTTCTTTGGTTTCTTCTGAATGCAGTTTCTCGTAAATTCTCTTGAGATTCTTCATCACATATGATGTGCTGCTAAGTTTTCCCTGCGTAGGACGATCAAAATATTTGTTTTTCGGATCTGCGTTTGAACGAACTGGCACAGAAAAGGCAGAGACGTGCCTTGTCCTGTGTGTAAAATCTCGTACCAAGCGTTTGTCATGTGCAACATCGTCCACCCGGTTTTCAGCATTGACATTCGGCTCCAACCCCTCTGCAAGGCCTCGTTTTCGATCGTAAATATGACCAGACACACGCAAATCAATGAAAAAGTTCAACGGATCCACTCCAAACTGTGGATTGTAGAGCGGAGGATACCACATTGGAGGAGGTGGGGGAAGGATCAAATTTGATGTTTGGGGAACAACTGTCTCTGGAGCTCTGCCTGCGGCTGAAGCTGGTTTCGGTAGCTCCTCAGTCCCGACGTCAACGTAGGACGACTGTCGCGGAGGTCCCGGGCTCTGATTTGACTTGATATGCTCTGATTTCGGAGACAGTTGTCTGGGAGATAGATCACCAATCTTCGGTTGTTTATCGACAGTTAGTTCCAAAGGTACTTCAGGGCGAATTTCAGGTTCTTTCTTTTCTTCATCTTGTTTCCAATCACGGCGCCAGTCGTTATCGTTTTCTGCGTAGTATTTATGTGACCGCCGTTTGAATCTGCGATGGAAGTGATTGGGTCGGCACCCATGGCGGGCGTTGACGAAAGAGCGCAACATCTCGCTGAAGAAGAAGGTGTGCGGTTGCAGCGGCACCGCACTGTACAAGTAGGGTGGGGTGGCCGCCAGCAGCCGCGACACGAGCTCCGTGTTCCTTAGATCACGCACATGGACTTTAGCTGGTGATTCGGCTGGTGCCTTTTCCTCTTGCACTGACCCCATTTTCTGTAACAAATAAAAATTTTATGCATGAACTTTATTTTTAAAATTAAAAGGAAAATAACAGTACCTAGTAATAATTTATTTCCAATTCATAATGTATTACGTTCTAGTTTCAACATCTGTGGCTGAGAGCCTCCTTTTAGGTAGTGTGTGTATTGTTTAGTATTTAAATAAAATCTCTTTGTACTTTGGAGTTACACGTTTTATTATTATTAGTTATTATTTAGTTACACACACTGGTCTCGCTCGAGTCTGTCTGCGAGTGGCCCTGGGAAGGGGGACAGCTGGTGACATTCAGATGGCAGATCAGGATTGACAAATGCGTTCATTATAACTACACTACAGTATGCGTGTGTGTGAGTCTTCAATATTAGGTAATACTTTATAAGAAATTTTGGGTCTTTTGACAGTAAAAAGTTACCAAAAGTTACCTAGAGGGTCATGCGTGACATTCAGAGTACATTTTGATGCATATATCTAGTTCTTTATTTACTCGGTTATACTATTGAGCTGAGCATCTATCATACTGCATACAGTAAACCTCCTTTATTTAACAGTCTTGTTATACGGTAAAGCTCCGTGGTTTTGGGAAATATTTGTACTATGTATGTTTTCTAGAAGATAAAACTTTGGTTAGTTCATATAAATCTTTAGTACATAATGTTTCCTTGTTAAGGAAAAAAATATATAGTATGTTATGTACTAATAAAAGAAGATTACTTCTAACGATGGAAAAAATAATCAATTTAATCCTCAACTTTTATTAATATTGCGCAGCTTGTCACGGTAGATTGATTCGTGCTTAAAACTTTCTGTCTCGGGGGTCTGACACCCTATTATACAAATATCAAGTTTCATTGGGGCTATAAAAAGTCGCTGTTTTCGTCAACCAACGTCCTGTGTAACAATAGGTTTTATTCCCTAGTTTAAGCGATTCTTATATTAAAATAATACATGCGTTTAAACTACCACAATTTAGCTGGAGTAAACGTAAGCCCAAATATTATTAATATCTACTATTAAAAATAAAATATTTAAAAAAAATACCACATGCACACGCACCATATATCCGTGTTCCGATAGGAATCTTTGTCTACCGCTGAATGAATCTAAGGCACGGGTCTTTCAAAAGCGTGTTTCCCTCAGCTGGGTGGCCCATATCTGCTCCCTGCGGTACATCTACAGCTACATCTACAAATTTACGCTACGTCTACGACAGATGAATGTAGGTACATTCGTCTGTCGACATCGATTTTGCACGTCACCGCAGTTTTATTGGCAATATTCAGATGTCGAATCTACTATATCAACATAGCAGTGCACCTACATATTGCATCGATTTGTTTATTTATTGCTGACAAATCACAGCCAAATTATTATAACAAATATTTTAAACTCTTAAAGTTTTGTAAAATATCAAATATGAAAAAAATTGTATTGCTATCAGAACTTATCTCACTAGATAAATCTATCAGAATAAACTGCAACTTAATTTACTAACTACATTCGCAAGCAAGCAGTACATCAAACTTAAATGACATGGCGAAATTCTGTTGTTCCAACCAAAATCTGCTTCTAAGCGGCACATAATTATGTCTTTAAATCAAATCAGGAAATCTAGTTTCACGAGAATTCAATATGCGAACTTGAAGTACCTGGGAAGTAATCCGGCGGCGCCTATTCAATCCTGCCAAACTCACGCTGAGTTGCTAATAGCGGTTCCCTCATATTGCGAATTAAATGTCACATTATCATATCATCGAGTTTCGCGTGAAAGCGATACATCGGATTTAGACGACAATGAAGCCTGAGGGATGAGAAGAAGGGGGAAAGGGGTTGCTTACAATAAATTCACAGTGGCGTATCTCTCTATTGAAACAGTTGATATGGAGCGTGAAGCGGGATGAAGTCTTACGTACGCGACGATAGGCAAACATGACGGGTAGCCACCCCCCGGCTCAAAATCTCCCCAAGTCTGAAAATGTTGCCTTTTTAATCACTGCTTTTGCAAGGTATCATTTTAATGCACAGAAGGGGAGGATTAAACGAGATTATACATAGCATTTTAGGCAGGGATTTTAAAACTATCTGAAAAACAAAACTCAGGAACGTACCTGGCGAAAGTTCAATAAAATCTTTCTAATGTTTGGAAATTTTCAGTACAATCCTATTTGATGTAAAGAGTACTTTTTTACTGTGCAAAATTTAAAAGCGACTAAAGCATTTAAAACTAGCGACCCGCCCCAGCTTGCTCGGTTAGCAGAGTATATATACCTACAACTTTTAAAATTTTGTAGTATCAAATTTAAATTTAACGTACCTACCGTAAAGAATCACTACACTCTATTATAGAATTAAAGAACTCTTCATAATGATAGAATTATAGAAGAATGATCTTTGATAAAATTCACTCAATCAAAAATGTAAATTTTAATTTTAAAATAGGTATGTAACTATCTAACTAAGAACAACACAAAAAAAATATTCCAATTTTAATCTTGAATGTGATTCTCTGCCTACAACAGAACCATTGCCACTGCAACCTTCCAAATCGCACGCAAAAATTAAACTCATCGAAATTATTAGAATATTGGACTACTTCGTCGACTTCTATGATAATTTCTAAGGTTTGATTTTAAAGTGTTTGGTATAAATACACTAGCATTTAGAGAAAATTAGGTGCAATTATGTATGATGATCATGAAATGCTTAAGGTAACTAATGTATTTAATTTGAGAAGGATTATGTAATATGGTATCCATCTGAATAGCTTTTTAATAACCACATTATACCTGGTGTACACTCCAAATGGGTCAGTATGGAGAAGTCAGAAACTATGAGAGATAGCGAAATCTGTTTTTAGGAACCATGGCGTCGATTTTAGATTTAAGAATAATCACATTCAACCTTTTTTCTTAACTCTCATACATAACCCGGAATCGAACCTGGTCAATACTCTTGTAATCGCGTCAAGTATTGGTCTGTAAGTATAAGGACCAAATTTGGCTATAATTTTCTATATACTGTGATACATATACATTTGACAAACTTTCTCTTGAATCACTCCGTTTATAGCTGAAAACCGTATGAAAATACAGTGACAGACAGCCGGGGGACTTTGTTTTGTAATATGTATTATTATTGTTAATCATTCATTGCTCAACTTAACATGTTGTTTGTTATCTGAGTTATATTGCACAGGTACAACTTTAAAATTTGTAAACTTACGAAGATTTTTTTAAACAAGAGATATGAAAGAAATATGGCAAAATCGCTGTAGTAATCAAAAGTAGTAATAGACAGTCAGGCATACTTTTGTAAATTCTTCAAAAACTCTTAATTAAAGCAACGTTTCTCTAAAAGCTTACGTCCATTTAGGTTCGTATTTTGATACCAAGAAAATATCTGCCAAAGATATCGTTTTAAAGATTTTCATCCACAAACCCGTTAATTCAAATGGAGTTACAAAATGGAAATTGCATGTTACTTCATGCATGAGAACCAGTGGTCAAATACAGTAGATTTTAATGATAAAGTATGTTGATACCGATACGAGTCATATGCTGAGTAAATCCAAGCAAAACGATTTTCAAGTGAACACTAGGTACTATAAATAATTACAGTTCGAAACTTAATAAAGCAAAACATGAATTTCCATCATACATTATTTTCAAACATTTAAACAATTTTTTTAAAAATATTTGTATCTCTATCTCAAGGATAACTTTACTTTTGTTGTGTTATTAATGACTTTATTGTAACTGTTACCATAATTATTGGCCTGTTGTTTTGCTCCAAAACTTCTACCGAATCATACAGCCAATTCGCCAAACCATACCTAAGCAAGGTACCTCTTATGAAGTATGCGGTATATTTCAAATTTATAGAAATATATATGATTTTATGTCATAATCCGAGCAATTATGCTATTGGATACTGTTATGTAATTTTAACGTTTTTACTGGTCATGTGCAAGCAAAGATCTCATATTAAGATAATTAACTATTTGTTATTTTTTTATATTTAGAAATTTATTATTTAGTCTTGATTACTTTATGTGTTATTATCAGTTTACTGGGGCTTGCTACAATTTTTGACTAATCACATTGATTCCAGAAATTGTAATCTTTTATCTCATACACAATAATCTATCTGAAAGATGAAAGACCATGCCTGACCTGTCAACATTTTGACAACTCGTATTATGTAAAGCTACGTAATATAGTACGAAAAATTACAAATTTTTAGCTGGACTATAAAACCTATTTCATGTCAAAAACTACAATCCACAAAAAATGTATTGGGCTTTCTTTTTAAAGTCATTTATTGACATTTGGTTTGCCACGAACGCACCTAGTAAATATATGGTCTACGACACGTTTCGTTCCAAAGAAAGCTCGAACTTTACAATATTTCGAATTTGCTTATAAATTAATAGAAATATATGACTTTTTAAATTAAATTCATATTCTATTTGTTGATTTATTGAAATTAATGCACATAAAAATGAGATAATGAATTATGTTTCTAAAATGTACAATACAGCTTAACTTAACTGTCACATTGACAATGTCTAAAATTGCAACGTCAGTTCATATTTGAATTAAACGTTTGCAGTCCTTCGTTTGCATTTGCGGCATTGTACACTGTGCGATACTACTTTTCTGTGTAAAAATCTGTAATCTAACTGGATAAAATGAACAGGTGTTTCACTATCTACATTACAATGCCGAGGCTTACTAAACATTAATGAACTCATTTGAAATCGACGTCTTTCATGTCATTTCATTACAGCGATAGAAGGTATGTCTACATTTTAACCAAATAGAGTTTTCATACATATGAATTTCGAATACTTAGTAATTTGAGGCTTTGAAAGGCTTTTTACTTCTTTTGCTTTGAAAAAATAACATCTGAAACCAAAATCCTGAAATGAGCTACACTTTCGTTTTTCCAAGTTAAAAATTGCCAAGATGCGCTATGAAAATTGATTGAATTTGACATATAACCTCAAACTATATTTATCAAAGTAACTTTTTTTCTGAATTGCTAAATTGCGTTAAGTTGTTACCTTAAGCTAAGGAATATAACACTATCTTTTTCGCATCGTTTTCATATTTATACATTAGATCAATAAAAAACAGGCTGACAGGTCATTGCATATATGAAACATGGGCATTGTTCTTTAGATACTTATAGAAACGATTATTTTACTTTATATTAAAAATATGTTTCTGCCTTTTTGTTTTACTATTAACGTCTTATATTAAGAGATATTTGTCTTTAAAGTTTTGCACTACGAATAATTCAATCTTTAGCCATGGCTATCAGTCATAAGAATAATTTTAATGTAAGATACATTAAAATTCAACTCTTAAATCAACATTTAAGAGGCTTGCGTACCAAAACAAATACTTTTTATAGAAGCTGTTGTCTATCTGATTGCGATATAGGATTATTTACGGAGACTTTGCTGTGTGATGGCATACTGAACGCTGAATAATATAACGGAAAATACGATGTGGTCCGTGGCGACGGAGTGATGGCACTCTACAGAGCGCGGCTACAGGCGCTCGCCCGGCCCGAGTGGACGCGACCTGACCTTGAATCTGTCTGGCTGACGGTGCCTGCGCATAATCCCGCATACCGAATAAAATATCCTTATTCCTGGATATCCTAAATGAGGCTACTCAAGCCCACCCGGATGATTTCTTCTTATTAGTAGGAGATTTTAATTTACCGAATATTCAGTGGACATCATGTAAACCTTTATACAACGTTGATAAAAGCGCTCTCGCTTTTATGACATTAAATGAAACCACGTATACTATAAGTGCCTACTGTTAATCCGAAACTATTAAAAAAAATTTACGAGAAGTATACGAAAAAAACAGTTTTCAAAGAACTTAAATAGCTTAATAATTAAGTTAAAATGTAAACATCCTTTGTTGACTGACCTGCCGCCACCTGCGTTACAAATTGGCAACGTCGCATTTGAATCGCATAGCGCGTGCGGCGGCGGGCTCACCGGCTCACACACCTACACAGCGGAGCGCCCGGGTTTGATGTGGATGATAATGTAAACATGTGGTGCAGTTAACGTTGGACGGTATGATCAATGAACATAATAAACAATAATAATTCACTGTAACACTTACACATTAAATCTTCAATTGTTCGAAATGTCCGCCGTTTGCAATAGTACACAAATTATAACGACGTATAATATTGTTATTTAATCGTGCAATAAGGTCACTGTTTATTGTTAAACTTTTTAATTTATGAAACGCTAAAATAATCCGGTTCTTTGGTTCCTCTACTGTATTCACGTCTGTCGCGTACACCTCACCGTTCACAAGCCCCCAGATAAAAAAGTCCATTGGAGTGAGATCTGGGGACCGTGGTGGCCATCGTACTGGTCCAAATCGACCAATCCACTGCTGTCCAAACATTTCGGTGAGTCGCTCTCTGGAAGACTTCACTGAATGTGGAGGAGCTCCGTCCAATTGGTACCATAAATGCCGATGATTGGCTAAGGGTAGTTCTTCGGTATAATCAGCAACGGGGCTGGATAATATCTCCAAAAATTTTGCCGCGTTAAGGGTGCCGTCAATTAAAATAGGGCCAATAATTTGGTCCCTGTGTATACCAGCCCACACATTAACAGAGAAGCGGTACTGATGCTCCGACTCCCGAATCGTGCGTGGATTTTCAATACTCCGGTATCTGAGATTTTGTCGGTTCCATATGCCATTGCGTGTAAATGTGTTCTCGCCGGCCATATGACATTTAATAAAAAGTTCGATTCGTCAGTAACTTTGTCAAGTATCCACTGGCAGTAAGTACGCCTGACTGGCAAATCCCTTCTTAAAAGGGCTTGAACTTTTTTAAATTTGTACGGTTTGCGTTTATTCCTTTTTATAATGTTATGCATGGTTCTATGGCAAACTCTAAACCGGCGTGTGGTTCTATACAGACTCGATGAGGGGTTGCGGACAAAATAGTCATGAATCTGTTGCTCGCGCGCAGTAGGTATCTGCTGCGGTGGGACTCCCTCCTGATGCGCTACTGATGGTTTGTTTTCCCGTGCCCGTTGCACTGCCAATACTATGGTGCGAGCGTTCCTAGGGCACGAGCGGCTGTCTCCATACCTTTCTCGGTAAGTTCGCAGAGTTAGAGCTGCGGAAACCCGTGGGATTTCCCGTAGATTAAAATCATGTCAGTGGGTTCTGACGCCGTGTATGTAGCACGAGGCATTGTGGTGTTACGTACTTACAAAATAATTAAAAACTACTCACAAAACTAAACCTAAAATACTCAGTTACGTGTCCTGTCACAAAAGTAAAACTAACACTAACAATAAAAACTGAACATTAGTCAATGGGACGCGTGAGCGACAATTATCTGTACTGCATTGCGCAACGTGCACCCCGGATGCAACGCGTCTTCGCACTAAACAAAGTAAAAATTGTGCCCTTGACCTAATTAGCCGAGCCGCCGCTGGCGCAATAGCAACATACTGATCTATTTCTATTTCTGTTACCCTTATTACATTAGAGTGAGATAACCGTGACCTGTACTTTCTTTTAAGGAAAGATTGAGTAACAGTGTACTTCCTTGTTTGTATTGCAAACTTACGATACAAAGCGGCAACGTCGCATCGCTCGCGTGAATTTTGTCGTTTCGCGGTGACCCTTAGACAACTATGTATGCCTATAGTACAAACTTACGATCAGGTGATCGGGAAGATACAGAGTGTTTAAATGAAACTAAGAAAAAACTAAAAAACATAGCAGTGACTAAACTATTGCTTACATTGATCTGATTTTTGTTGTGTAGCCTGATAATGATACACAAAATATGTGGTTTCATTTAATGCCTCTCTCTTTTATCAACCTTGCATTTAAAGAAGGGTATTTATTTATTTATTTGATGGCACAGTGTACAATCTAAAACATCTTAAACGTATGCATGTTAAACAATTATTATCTAAAGTTGCCCACCAGTTATTGCTACGCACAGCATTAGGATTATACAATTTAATAGAGTAACACAAAGTAATTATTATTAACATTTCGGAAAAAATATTTGTCTTTAAAGTAACAAAACAAAAAATAAAACAAAAAGAAAATATCTAAATTATTCTAGCATTACAATTTTGAGGCACTTCAGCATCATTACATTGCTTATTATATGCTCTGCGTATATGGTATAATGGGTTATGGTATGTAACATTAGTATAACAAGGCGCAAAAAACAATTTTGGTATTCTCTGACTACCTCCCACCCTAAACGAAACATGGCTTAACAAATCCAGGGCATTCCATTGATTGAAAATTTTATAAATTACACCTAGTTCATGGCTTAACCGTCTAGATTGTAGCGTATTAACGGTATAATATTTGAGCCGTGCTTCATATGTTGGCAAATTGCGCCTCGTTCTGAACTTGGAACACAAGCTACGAAAAAATCGCCTTTGAATTGTTTCCAACCTATCAATATGGATGTTTTAGCAAGGAGACCATGTGACTGCGCAGTATTCTAAGACACAGCAGCAAGTCAATAATACAATGTCAACACGCTAGTAGGATAGTACATATAGTACAGTAGTAGTAAAATACCAATGTTAGTAAATAAGGCATTTAAAAATTTTTGCAAAACAGTTCAGTATACTTATAGGTCGACAATTTTTAACATTAGTCTTGCTTCCCGTCTTGAAGATGGGCACTATTTTGGAAATCTTCCATAATTCAGGAAATTTACCAATTGCTAAACTCTTATTATAAATGAGATTTTAGGGTTTTACTAAAGTCATTCCGCAGTTTTTAACAAAAAGTGGTGGTATTCCATCAGTACCAGCACCTTTTGACGTATCTAGAGATTTGATAGCCTTTGTGATATCGTTTTTGGTTATTCTGATTAAGGACATAAGGACTATTATTTGATTCAGGAAACTCGTGAATTTATCTATGTATAGATGGTCCATTGTAAACTGATGCAAAATGCTTTGCAAATAAATTTGCTATATCTCTATCATTACAGGCTGTAACTGTCAATATGTCGTTTGGTTTGGTATTCCATTTGCAACTTTTTTTGAGTTAGTGTAGCTCCAAAATGCTTTCAAATTTGTTTTAATGTTTTCCTCTGTATTATGCATGTAAGTTTTGTAACATTTGTCAAATACATTTTTGGCCCTAGATTTAAGCAAAGCAAAGGCGTCATAATTACGAGCGTGCCAAACTTTTTGTATTTTACATGAAATTTAAATTTGTCTCTTAACATTTTAATTAACGAACTGGAAAACCATGGAAGCCATGAACTATGTGGTATAGATATTGGAGTGTTTCTTTCAATTATCTCCCACAAGTGATTATTAAAAATTATAACAAAATCGTCACAACTTAGGTCTTTGTGCATGTGAAAGAGCATGTAGTGACTTATTAACAGGCGAAAGATGCTCAGATACATAAATCGGTGAGTTTGGGCCGCTGAAGTTTATTAGTGATGATTCAAGCTTGTTTGTAGAACATTAGCATTAGCACGTTCATTCATGGATAATATGGTAGCGCGTAATTTTTCACATTCTGCCTTAACGGTTTTATAATCCTGGACTATTGTATTCGTCGTCTTAATTAGATCGTCATACTGATTGCCGTACTGTACAAAGTTTTGCAAGTCACGCGACTTTTCATTTATGGGATAAATTTCGGTATTTATCGATATAAATCGTATTATGTTAGTGTCGACTTACAAAACATATTTTTTTAAGTGATCTCTTATTTTTGGGCTTGAACCAATATAATACTGTGCTTAACTGTCTCGGTAAACCTTAGATTTACGTTTTCTCAAATTTTTCAATATTAGTGAACCAAAGCAAAGACCCTTCGTTAATGAGGACCAGTATCACCCTACTCTTGAAATAAATGTCTCTGAAATTAATATATTACCGATGAAAACTAAATCAATTCTAAAATATTTGTTCAGAAAGGCTAATTATGAGGAGATTAATCAGTATTTAAACACTTATGACTGGCATACATTATTCACTCACGTTAATATTGAATTCATGATTAATAGTTTTTACTATATTTTAAAAACAGTAATTCACAAAGTTTCGACGGTTCTCTTGTATGGTATAATAGGTTCCTAAATAATATTTAAAAGATCAGGCGAAAAAGCATCGCCATTGGAATAAGACTATGCATAATTTATTTTGCCTAGCGAGTACAGAAATCTGTTTTGAGGAATGTGCCACGAATCTGGGAAATAGCTCTTATTGGACCTGCGCATAAGAAAGGACTTAAATCATCTATTGAAAACTACAGACATATCGAAATTTAACACTCTTAGCAAAACGATGGAGTGAATTGTCTACACTGAGAAAACTATTGCACTCTCTATTCCAACTAAACAACACGGATTCATGAAGGGTCGTTCGATGAATACTAACTTGGCAATATTCACTAACGATATTTTAACTGAAATGGACGGCGGTGGTCAAGTGGATGTTGTGTATACCGATTTCGCGAAGGCTTTTGATCGAGTGGATCATATAATATTATTGAGAAAGCTTCAGGAATTAGATGTACATGGCAACCAACTTAGATGGTTTGAATGTTACCTGCATAGGAGGAGTCAAGCGGTAGTGGTAAGAGTACACAAATTTGATTTCATTAAAATAACTTTTGGAGTCCCGCAGGGGTCAATTATTGGACCTTTGTTATATATGGCATATTTATATGACATAGACGAGTTTTAAGTTTTCTAAATATCTAATGTACGCCGATGACACAAAAATTTAAAAGACTGTAAATAACATTACGAATTGCTTAAACCTACAAGAAGACATAAACCGTTTACAGGTATACCATACTGATAATCGCATATCTATAAATGTTGAAATGTTGTAACATTCACCCGAAAGAAAAAGAAAATTATCTTTGATTACATGATCAATAACGCGATTCTTAGTAGGGTGGGGTCAGTAAGGGACCTTGGACTACTTCTTGATTCAAAGTTGCTTTTCACTGATCACATTGATAATATGGTACATAAAGCGTATAAAAGTTTAGGTTGCATTTTGAGAGTGACTAGGCCATTTTCTGATATTTACTGCATAAAAGTTTTATATTATGCATATGTTCGAAGTATTCTTGAATACTGCTCTAGCATTTGGGACAATATGTATGATGTTTACTTGGTTAGCATAGAGGCAATCCAAAGTAAGTTTATTAAAAATTTAAATTTTCGCACAAGCGCCACTAACAATGGTTACACAGAATCATGTAAGCAACATGATCTCCTATCTCTTGAAAATCGACGCACTTTGCAATAAAACCATAGACTCTAAAGAATTAACCACAGTTACCCTATGTCTACGCACACCTAGTAAGCGAACTAGACATACGCAACTTTTTCACATTCCAGCAGCCCACACTAATAATGCTATATATTCTGTCATATATCAATTCTGTCAATAATCGAGAATAAATATAATAAGCATTTTACATCTGCTGATATTTTTCGGAGCAGCAAACAACGTTTCAAAAACCAAATTATAAAACATTTACAATGAACTAATTCTATACACAAACACACACACAGACACATATCATAATATGCTTATTTTTCTTTATAAATTATTTTTCAGTATAGATTTTTCAATATATAATATATATATTTTTAGAGTAAGAATTTTTGATCTGTAAATCTGTGCCTTATATGTTAATTTATTTAAAAAAATGTAAATCCGTAATTGGCAATAAGTTAAGTTTCTATAAGATTAATAATATACTTATGTATGCATTTTTGTAATTTAAATTAAGTATAAATTAATTTCAATAATAAAATTTATTAATAAAAAAATAAAAAAGTAAATATGTGATCAAATAGAATAATGCCTAAAACAAGCTTTCAACGTAAAGATTTATAAACTTATTTTGGTACTTAATATTTTTTTTGGTTCTTAAGTTTTCTGGTTAGTTTGATAAAAACATCTGATTGGGTTGATAAAAAAACTTAAAATAACCTACTTCTGTGTTGTAAGCATAAAAAGTTCCAGGTATTACATTCTTTTAAATATTTTAGGTTTCCCTAATCTTGTATAAATATAATTTAAAAAACGGTTATTATAATAGTAATCAATTATTATTAATTAAAAATATAATATCGATATAATTCATCTAAGTTGACAATTAGAAACTAAAAAAACCTAAATTGACTATCCAAAAAGTGCCTCCACCGGGACAAGGCAGCCGGAAAGAGAGACATAATTGCAATATGCCCAACGTAAAATAAAAGTCTCATAAAGCGTGTAGCTATTGTCAACTGTAATAGGATTGTCTAGGTGTGCCGGTGACGCGAATGAACGTTAATTTCCATATTAAAACCGCCACAAAGGAAGCGCATTCAAAAACCTCGCCGTTTGTGCTGAAAGCCAGGACGAGGACGCGAGGAAAGGGGATGCGGCATCTGAAGTGGCTTGCATATATTTTTGAAAATTTAGGTATTTTTACTACATCTATAGTAAAAAAATTTATGTGGTCAAAAACATATGTATTTACGTATAAGTTAGGTAGTATTATATTTAATAAGTGTTTTTAATAATTAAACTATAAAACTTAATAAATTGTAATCTAAATAACACACGTACAGTAAAATACGAAAACGTTTAAAGAAATGCTAAATATGTTAAAATCGCTGTAGTTTATATATCGGTTTTCTAAATTCTACAAAAACTTAAAATCAAAGCACTGTTACTCTAAAAGCTTACATTCCAACTCCAGCTCAATGAAGTGCCACATCCACAGGCACTTCTGCGAGACGTGTCACCGCAAACAATATTGCGTTCAGATACCGCCGGGTATGATAATCGCGTCAAAACGCACGTGAAGATGGGAGACGAAGGTTTACTCCTCACGGACCTTGTTACATGGTCAGTTATACAAAAAATACATTAAACTTAGAATCTTTTACCCGAATTTCATACTTAATACAGAATTTCATACAAATCAATACGTCCACTATAACGAAAAGGATACCTGTGTTTATCTAATCGGATCCATAATTTATCGTCTCTTTTTGGACAATAGAGGCAAAACTTAACTTCAAATTAATTCTCACGTTATTTATTGTAGAATCGAATTAAAGTAAAGAAACTTGTACAATAGTTGTTCAGTGCAGCCAGCAGCAAGGGGAGCGCGCCTGCGACAGGGGGCCGTTAAGCCGCCTGCTTTAAAACCTCCCGATTATCCGACCAAAGTGTACTTTAGACGTACTCCACCCGAGTCGGTATTATGATTTATACCGTGCGGGAAATTAACATTTTGGGACGCGCTTTTCTATCCATTTTTCATATCGTTCAGGTACCAAATATATTTAATTTGGATGTTCTCTATATTTAATATTGGTAAGGGAAATATAATGGGATTAACATATAATTAATAAATATTAGTACTTTTTTTGTTGCACACATTAATACTTTTTAATAAAGTTTGAGCTTTTAGGTGAACAATTAGGAGAGCTGTATATATAAGAGTAATCAAAGTCCTACCTATTATACATATGTGATTTTTCGAATCCACCAGCTTATTTGCACTACAAAAAGAACTTCATATCATTTTAATAAAAACGTTACAAAAAATAAAACGAAAAACATATTGAACTAATATTAAAAACCATAGAAAGCATACATAAAAAGCGCGCTATCGTTGACCATCAAACCCGGGTCGTCGCTCGCTATCAAGCGGCCCACTCGGCTGTGCATGAACGAATGAATGAATGGAACCAATTTCCGCAGATACATCTAGCGTGATAATATTGAATTGAAACAGAACGAGTGAATGTAATGACGTACAAATGAATAATAGGCATGCGGGGATGTTCTTGAAAAACTCTTGACGATTCTAGTGTTAATGAAATGTAACGAAAATAGGGTGAATTGATGGTTATTTATAGTTAGTATATTTCAAAGTAAAACTACCGAGTTATTATAAGGTAGTTGTGGATATACCATTATGTGTGTATATGTAACTTGTTAAGGAGACAAGATGTCTACCTGGACTGGACTAAACTTTACGAAATAGTGGTTGTTTTATCTTAGCGATGAAATCGGTATAATCAGATAATTGCTACACCCAGAATCAGTTCACATTTTTAAACACAATAAAATTATTTCAAAAGTATCAATCAAATTAGAAGTTCCAATTTATTCAATTACTTATTATTATATTCTACTGACACATGACTAACTGGTTACTGTATTTTATTACAATTATAATGCTGACTTTACACTTAATTAATTAATACATAAGGCATCAAATATTCTACCCACTAGTTACGCAGTAGTTACAACGGTATTAATTAATTGACACATGTTGCTCGCGTTTACGTTTCGTGTTTACTAATTAAACTGTAGCAATCAATGTGTGTGTGTCTACTAATTAATCAGACATGGATCGTATTTTCACAACATTTTCATAGAACGACGTTCAAAGCCTCAAAATGAGCAAAGTATACATAAGTGTAATGGTCGGTCGACTATAGAACCCACCGCAGGAAATCTGTAAAAAATGAACATACATTTATTATAGATCGATATAAACAGGAAAACACGCACCACTCAAAAGAAACCTCCATATTCATAACATAACATCATCATCATTCGAATTCAAGATCTCCGATGTGGACGCATCTGACACCACGAAAACTTGAGATTTTTAACAATCTAATGCTTTTAATAGATTCACATTTCAAAGTTATTTTTGTACTTAAAGTTTTCCTTTTTTCCCACACTCTAGATGGTTGTTTGCAAAATGTATACATAAGGTTATTGAGATCGATAGCTTACTGGAAAAGTTCTGGACTGACATTCTATTCTATCTATTAAAATTTAGACTTTCTTTGGCATGTACTTAACAACCTAAAGTAAGCCAAAAAATTGAACCGCTTGTTAATAGAGAATAATTCTTTTGTTTTTATTATTTATTTTTCTTTGAGCGTGCCTTTAATGCAATCTAGGCAGTCTGACCAATCGGCCGATGATGAGAGCAAAAGAGACAAAAATTATTATTATAATATTAGGTCTAATTATTTATGAAACCAGTTCCGAAATTCAGATTCACGGAAATATTTCTCTGTAGAATGTTGTAGACAAAAGCTTGCGATTCTGTACTGTGTCGCTATCTCTCTCGTCAGAAGTATTAGATGTAGGAATGAACCGTAGATGTGGCATATTTACCTTTCTGTTCAATACGCTATGAACTTTGTGCTTTAAGTAGGGTTCATGGAAATACCACTAATAGTACGTGATTAGTACATTTGGCTTTACTAATCACAAATTTTTTCAAACAAACGATTCAAAATATACGAAGTCCTGACCAGTAAGCTTACTCTCGATACAAGCTTTAATTCTAATTCAACACCAACCCAAGTCAAAAGACAGTTTAACTGTCACGTGACTATCTAATCTTGAAAACAGTTATTTTCGAGATACGTTTTCATGAGAACTTTGCGAGTAAAGTTTGTTACGATTTAAAGATCAACAAATAATACACACTTTCTGTAACCGCCATTGGCAGATCTGTCAAAACAAATGATATAAAAGTAGTGATTTGGCGTTATAAAGAGTTCAATCTCAACTAGTTAGACTAAGAGTAGTGATTTGGCGTCTTTAGGTTATAAAGAGTTCAATCTCAACTAGTTAGACTAAAATGGTGTAAAAGAATGAAACTATTGGCGCCCGTATCGCTTTGAATAGTACAAAGAACTAAAATTTGATTGCTGATCCTTCGGAGTTGTTTTCAATGGTAAGCCTGCTGATTTGCATTTTTTATTACAGGTAAATTTTGGTAATACTTTCAATGTTTGTATCGAGAAATATATTTTATTTTTTACAACAATCCTACACAAAGCCATATCCGAAATGTAACATTTTTATATTCTCGCCACAAAGCTTTTTCGTAGCGTGGTTTCTTTGTAGCATTGGCATTCGTAGTAGGCAATAAAGGTGTGCTACAGAGTACTTCGCCGCCCACCCCGTAGCTACGGCAACCGTAGTCAAAGTTTGCTTCTACAAAAGCGTGCTTGTATTATTTGATTTTATTGTGTTTTACTTTATTGAAGGAAAATATCTTTTTCCTTGATGTAATTGAAACCATGATAATAAGCTCGATAAGAATACAATAGAGGTTGCTGGAGCAAATTTTAGACAGGAACAGCTATAACTTAATGTACAATTTTATTGGTAATGAAAGTAGTTGGATTTATGAAATTACAAAAGTTACAAAGCAAAAAATTACGAAGTTTTGACGTGTTTTAATTATTGAGAAAAGGAACACTTTTATCTCTTACAAGCTACAAGGAAGTCAACGAAACATGTTTTCTTAATAAATAAATGTTTATTCGGCGTTCCATAAACTTCGCACAGAGATTTTTCATGTATTTGTCGTGAATTTAAATCGCAAATCTCAATACCACGAGAGTGGATTTACATGTTGTGACGTCACCATTTACGTGAAACATGATCCGACATCTTTTCCTTCGAGCTTCCCCCCACTCTTCCATCAAGGAGTTTGAAACAGATATCGATCATGAATTTCTGGTAAATTTTTTTTTGGTAACTTTTAATGATACCCTTTAATTTACTGCAAAGATCGGCATTTAAATCCTACTCGTTTTCTAAAATGTGCCAATGTATTTTGGCAAATTTTCTTTTCAACCCGCCACAATCAAATTATTACACAGCAAATCCTGGCTAAGCCCAAGTATAAGCTAAGATAGGGGCTGAGCCAGCCAAATCCTCAGAGCAAACAGGGTAAATTAAATTCCATCTTATGTTTACCTTGACGAGACTTACCTGTATATGTACGTCCAGTATAAGGATTCCGATTTTTCAATTTACTTATTTTGTAACAAATTTTTAAGGTTAAGAAGTGTAAAAAGAGTAGGGTTGAATGAATTTAGCAATGATGAAATATCTTGTATGGCTTCTTAAAGCACTTGTACTTAAGTAATAAGTCCTTATATCAGAATCAGACATCAGGATGATAAATTTTAGGAAAGTAGCTATAGTACCTTTTTGAAGGCGTAATTAAATATTCAATTACGCAATGTTGACAAAGTTGAAGCAAAATATGACTTTCGTTAAGTGTAAAAGATTAACCAATGAGGAAATAAACTCTTTTAAATTTTGAAAGGTGATATCTTTTATGCTTGGTCGCAGTTCACCTACGTAATTCCACGTCCCTCCTTTATAAGGATACGATTCCAGTGTATTCTATCTTATTTTTTAATATTTTACTTTATTAATTATGCAGCAGACAGTATTCACTTGTTCCAGCGACCAGGCTCTCCACAGAATACTTATAAGTGCCAGGAAGACGCTATTGTGGTGGTTAAACTATTGAGGATGGTAAAACTAATGATGTTTCTAAGAAAATAACCCTACATTGTTATAGAACCGCAAAATGAGTAAGAATTATATTAAGTCCTTACACATGAAATTGGCGTTTTGTCGTACTAGCCACTTTGATCTGTATTACCTCCTCTTTGGTTAAGAATTCCAATTTCAAATTTATACTGCTATTTACTCACGCATTTTGTTTCGAAAACCGTGATTCATTTGTTTTTACCTATTTTGGTTTTTTCTTTGCCTCACTTCGTTTACAAAATGGAAAAAATATCGTGTTATTTACAAGAACGAGTTCCACCGTGGCACCGGTGCTGCAGAAACGGCTCGAAGTATTAATGCTGTGTATGGCGGCGGTGTCGCAAAAGAAAACACAGTGCGTTTTTGGTTCCAACGTTTTCGTTCTGGAAATTTCGACCTGCAGAACAAGCACCGTGGACAGCCGTAGAACAAAGTTGATATCCATGATATCCATCGCAAACCACGTCCGAGTTAGCTGTAGGCTACGGTGTTAGTGACAAACTGCCCTTATCCACTTGCAGCAAATTGGGGAGGTGAAAAAGCTTGAGAGTTACCTCATGAATTGAGTGCAGCAAACGACAAACGCGCGTCGACTAATGCGTTACATTACTCAACCGGCACAATAATGAAAGGATTTTAAATTGAATCATTACCTGTGATAAAAAGTGGATCCTGTACGACAATCGAAAACGCTCATCGCAATGGTTGAACCTGGCGAACCAGCCAAATCCTGCCCCAAGCGAAAAGAGGCGGTGTCGTTCACTACAGCTTTCATAAATCTGGCCAGACGATTACGGCAGATGTCTATTGTCAGCAACTACAAATCATGGTAGAAAAGCTACCTGCTACAAAACGAGGCTGGTCAATCGGGCTAGGCCACTGCTGCTTCTGGACAACGCTATACCACAGACAGCACAACAGACGGCTACCAAATTAAAGGAGCTTCAATTGGAACGTCTCAGGGTGTTACCACACCAATCGGTCGACGTCGATCGATGGCGTCGATCGATGGTAGAATAGAACAGGCAACGTCGATCGACGTCGATCGATTGGTGTGGTTTTACTCATAGACATCCACCGTTCTTCCCGGACCTTGCTCCAACAGTATTTTTTCCGAAATTTGGATAACTTCTTGCAAGGGAAAAAATTCAACTCCGATGGGGCAGTCTAAAGCGCCTTCAAAGATTTTATTGATTCCCATACATATGGTTTTTTTAGTAAAGGGATCAATGAACTACCTATGAGATGGTAAAAGTGCATAGATAGCAATGAGTCATAACTTTGATTAACTAAATATATTATAATAACTGTTATTATAATAAATTATAGTAAATATATTATATTTCTAAAAAATTTACTTCACGCCAATTTTATACGTAATTACCTAATAATAATAGGTCTTTACCTATGAAACTGCCGTTTTGCCATACTGGCCATTTCAAATGAAAATATTTTTTTTTTGACTGATAATTCTAATTTCAAATTAATTTTATTTGACAAACATGGAATTCTTTTTCTAAAATCGTCATTTGTTTAATAGTTAGTGTTTTGTTTTCAACGCATTCGAACATTTTTCGTCATCATGGATAAGTAAAAAATTCGAGTAATTATGGAGTATGAGTACCGTCGTGGCAGCAAAGCGGCACAAACGGCACGCAACATCAACGACGTTTACGGAGCGAACACTATAAACGAACGACCCACCCGTTATTGGTTTACCCGCTTCCGTTCTGGAAATTTTAACCTGAAAAATGAACCCCGTGGTCGTCCGAAAACTTTGGTCGACAATGACGAATCAAAGGCAATTGTGGAAGCTGATAAAACTCAATCCACGGCTGAATTAGCAGCAGCTTTCGACGTTAGCATCAAAACAATATTGGTCCATTTGCGTCAAATTGGCAAGGTAAAAAAGCTTGACAAATGGGTACCCCACGAACTCAATGACCGCCAGCGCGAAGTACGCGTGGAGACGTGCCTTGCACTGCTCAGCAGGCATACAAATGAAGGAATTCTGAACCACATTGTTACTTGTGACGAGAAATGGATCCTGTTTGACAATCGTAAGCGCTCAGCAAGTTGGTTGGACCCGGGTTCAGCACCCAAACAATGCCCTAAACGAAAACTTACCCCTAGAAAAGTGATGGTCACTGTTTGGTGGTCTAACGCGGGTGTAATTCATCACAGCTTCTTGCCAACGGGACAAGCATTACTGCAGATGTGTACTGTGAAGAACTGAACACAATAATGGAGAAGCTCGCACGTCTTCAACCAGCTTTGGTCAATCGTTCGGCTCCACTGCTCCTGCACGACAACGCGCGACCTCATACTGCACAGCAGACGGTCTCCAAGCTACAAGAGTTGGGGTTGGAAGTTCTCCGTCATCCGCCGTACTCACCAGACCTTGCGCCTACAGACTTCTACTTTATCCAGAATTTGGATAATTTCTTGGCGGGAAAAAAATTCAATACCCGAGAGGCAGTACAAAATGCCTTTGAAGAATTTGTTGCCTCCCGTCCAGCTGATTTCTTCAAGAAAGGCATCAATAAGCTACCAATGCGTTGGCAAAGATGCATTGATTGCATGGGTGATTATTTTGATTAATAGAAATAAAAACTATATAAAAAAATTACGCTTCATTTATTTCGTGAAAAACGGCAATTTCATAGGTAAAGACCTAATAATATCTGCACTGCCTATCTGTCCATCCTGTACTGCCTAGTAAATAAATGAAAACGATGAATTCATTTTCCGTTTAAAATATTATGACAAAAATTTACTTCTACAAAGGTTTTTTTGTAAGTTTATTTGTCATCGACATAGTCCAAAAACTATTTTAAATAATTCTTCATCAATAGATAACGACGCTATCTAGAAAAAACATTAATTGGGAAGATCTCACTTGTAAGGCCAAGCAGCAGTCAAAAAATCTAACCGCGCTGATTGATATATGCAAAATGATATTGAATAACTCCATCGTCGGTTTTAAATCTGAAAAGCTTTCAACACTAAAACTAAGCTCGTTCACGTGGTGACACACAATGGCGGCTGCACGGGAAACGCACTGAAAGCCTCATTGTCCACCCCTGCCCGCCTAGTGTGGACGTGGCTGTAATATGTACCTATCTACTACCTACACGCCGCAGATAATAGATTCAGAACACCAGTTTTTAAACTGATAATAGTGTTTAATAAAGGAAGGATGTGTTAAAAGGACAAACTTTTTGTTAAACTTTAATATCCTGGGTCCAGGGACTTGAAATATTAAAAAAAATTATTATTATAATTTTATTTAATAAAACAAATAATACAATAAATAAAACAATATTGCACAAATGTTGATCATGCTTATACCAAAAAAGTATTATTTATAATCTACCCCCACAAAGGTTAAATATTGTAAGAAATTCCACGCGGCCGGCGTCCTGAGGTATTACATCCAGACATACTTCTTAAAGAGTCAGGAATTATGCCCTTGCCTTTTAGCGAGACATTCATCATATTAATATGTGTCGGGATATCGGGATAAAGCGCTGAGATTACTGTTTTCTTGTCATGATCCTTATTTACTAACCAGAGAGCTTACAATGATCTGTATAAAACTATTTAAATGGGACGCATTCAATTTAGGAACCTCTCAGTATTATTTATATGTTCGTGAAAAGTTGTTGAACGAATAAGCGAAACAGCCCAAGCTAGAGTAAATGATCTGAAACCTGCCTGTAATTTGGGTATTAGTTGAATCTCGAAGGTTTTGACGGGCAACTGCTTTGCAATCAAATTATTTACATTTGTTGGAAAGCTATTAAACTATACTATTAATCAAAGCCGTATGAAAATAGCGAAATGATGATCAATTTGAGTGACGTAGCGGGTATTAGCCTTGTCTCATACCCTGGATATCCCAAGTTGGAGCGCATTCATTTGTGTGATGAACACAGATGTTTGGTCTGATACCGAATGCCATACATACTTGGACTTATTTGCTTTCTACAAATTGTTAATTAACTTGAATGTACCCCGAGTCTATGATCATTGCACTAAAATGATCACAATCCAGTAAGTTATTACGTGAAGTAAGTTCAGTAGGAAGCCTTGCCACCCCAAGACACCCCCTTTGTCGCAACATACAATGAGGGTTGGAAGTGCCACCTCAGTTTGATGTCGACTATGAAACTATGTCATCAAACAATGACAATGAAACAGTGAGTTTTCAAGTATTTTATAATTGTTTAGTTATAAGTGGTTATGCCCATATTGTGGACTATGCATTATTGTTAAGTATGCCATTTATCTGAGGTTAAATTAGTGCATTTCATGTAATTTTAAATTGAGAAAATACTGAACAGCTATCCTTTTCAAGCTTATTAAGGTTTGCATGATTATTGTTAACCATTACCTCTGAAAGTACGAAGTTGTTTTAAATATTTCTTGCATTGTTTAAAACCAACATTAAACATTAGACCTTAACTACAAGTATTTGGGACAAACTGCTATCAATACACATTATAATATAAGATTCCCTGGCCACGTCTGTCTGTCAGAACGCGGCGCGATAAACTCAATGTCTATCGAACGCACATTCATAATACGGTTTTCACCAGTAGATAGACGGTTTCAAGAGAAAGCTTTATATATATAATTCCCCGACGGTTTAAGTAAACTGGTTGAAATTAAAATTTGAGATACAACTAACAGTGAAATGTTTGGGCAAAATGTTTCTTTTTATAGATCTACAGAAAAATCTGCAATAGCATATAACTATATTAGCTTACTATCTATACCCATTTTAATTTGTATAAAATGGTCACATACATTGTGGTAATTGGGGAGCTATTTCGACGGATACCATATTTATCCTTATCCAATTAAATGCAATAGTTACCGTAAAAATTGTATGTTATATATTTGCCATTTATACACCATATACTTTAAAGTCACATTTTAGGAGTGAATAATATAATAAAACTATCGCATGACAAAATAAATTATTGTTGCTATACGAGTATAAGCCGAGCGGCCGTAAGGGCTTTAGTGATTGTATTTGTTTCATTTTTTGCGTTACTGATGGCGTTTCGTGCTTAATTAGGTACTACCTCTTTGGTTTTATAGAAGGTCTTGGCGTTGGTTTTGTTTTACGTAGTGAATCTTTTACAGTTTAAGTTGCATTTTTGATTTGTATTTTCTTTAGTTTGTCAGGATGACTTAGTTGCTAACATTCCTTTGATTTCATCAAAACCCATAAATCAGTAATTTGTTTTTATGATACGTAGCAATTCTTTAAGTTTTCAAATACTTGCAGGATAGAAAATGAATACTTAGAGAAAATTGGAATTTATATTTAAACGTTATATTTAAATATAATCAGCTATGCTCGACGCAACAATCTGATGCGACACAGTAGAAATTTAGGCAAATATGGTTTGTTACCCGACCGAAGCCGCGCCGGGTTGCAAGTGATTTGATATTCTACAAAATCTGAATATTAATGCATTCTCAGAGCCTTAAATCCTTAATGTTTTCTGTGTGGTTTTGCAACCTAGTTTTCCTTAAATACAATATCTCCGCAAAGTCAGCGCAGTAGAAATGTAATTAATCAGAACCTCTTTACTACAGAGACGTAATAAATTATTCACGTTCTAATAATTAGTGGTCGTTCTCATAACAATGGGGAAATGAGACAATACTGTTGGAATCACGCTGCCTCCAGATATCTTAAGCAAATCTGCGCCGATTGACAAATTTTAATCCCTTTCAACGCTACTGCTCCCTTTTATGATATTAAGAGATTGTACAACCGATTTTGTGGTTCAGTATTTCTTAATTCGTATTGTTTAGTTTTAAGCGTATAATGTGCAAAGTTTTTGGATCTCAATTATAGAATATTGTCAAAGAAGTAAGGAAACAGAGAAACACAAAGAGCTGCATGGCTGCAAGAAGCGAAGCTTGTGTTATGGAAGAGGGCTATTTTACTTGTTGATGTTAATCACAAAAATGTTTTTTCGTGTTTAGTTATATTATTTTAATATTTTATTCCACCGACCTGTAATTCACTCATAACTTATTTGATGTATAGGTACTAAAGTTGAATCAATAAACATTGAAAAAAATTATAGAGATTTTCATTACTTACATACATAGGTACACCTATGAAACCTTTCATACTTTTAAGTGACATAACATGACACCTAAAGCTTTAATATTTTTGTTTAAAATAAAATAAATAATCAAAAGCCATAATAAATTAAAATCAATTAAGAACATGAATCGTGAAATGAACAATTTAATTTCAGGCATTTAAAAAATGATGCGGTTCCGTTGGATTCATCTAAGACATTGTACAAGCACTCTTGCTTGTCAACCACAGACATTATACAAATTAATGTACATACCGCCTCTTTAGAAGATTTGAATCCTCTTCAGACTAAGGATTCGTGACGAAACCTATGGATGTTCCATTATAGTAAGATGAAGAGGACATAGAGTATAATTAAAACGTAATAAAAACTTAGGGTAAGTTCAATAAAGCCATCAGTTATTTATTTTGTCTCATTTTGTAAGTTCTGTGGCTAACTATAGAGTTTCTCCTTGTTTATTGGCATAATATCCACACTTACCTGGTGGAGTACCAGTATAAAGTAATAAAACCCCAATTAAATTCAAAGTGCAATGGGTGTAAAATTGAGGGTGGTGATTTACTTAAACTTAAAACCACCTAGTGGAAACGCTTGACCACTGTAGTAACTCCTTCTTTACTTATATACGTATAAGGTAATACGTATGTCTTCGTATTAGCATTGACAAAGTATTTGTAAAGTTTTCTCTTTTGTTGATATACCTAATTACTTTAAATGACATTTTCAAAATTATGAATGTGTAAGGCCCATAGTCGTACTAATACATGGATATGAAAACGTTCATTTTAATGCATATTTAATTTTGGCGTAACAGAGTAAATATAAAATAAATTAATACTTTTCAAAAGTCAGTGTTCCTATTGGGACTTGTTGCATCGAGTCGCCCCCTCCGTTTTACTTGGAAAATGATCAACCCTTCTTGTTTACATAACTCGTCGCCAAGAATTTATAGCCTTGCCATAAATATCAAAAAGTTTCAGCATAAATCTTAGGTTTTATTAATAAAAAACCTTGCAAAAACATTATTCAAAACGTTGTAAAAGTTAGACAATATTTTACTTGATGTCATAATGTTTTGAATATTTTCTTTAAAAAACATTATATATACATACAGTAGGGTCTAGGCATATTACAGTCCACAATCGCTAACGCTATCGAAAACGCGAAAACTATATGGAGCATCACGATATAGAACTTCGAGTCATAAACTTAGCTGCAATTATCACTAATGTGCTAGTTGTGTCTTAATCAAAAGAAACTCACTGAAATAACCACCAGCGGTGATTCAAACAAAAAAGGAATGAAATGTAAAAAACGTTGTGGCTTGCAATTTACGAGTATCGAGAACTAAACAAACAGCAATCACCAGGGATTAAAACAAACCTCAATTTGAAAGGGAGATCCCTAATAGGAGCAAATGGAAAAGGACGAGAGAAAAAGTCCATTCTGATTGAAGGGAGACAAAAGAATGCCAGACGACTAGTCCACAGGCGGTCCGGCGTTCATTACTGACGGGACGGAGACATTTCATTCAAGATTAGCATTAAAATTTAACTACTCTTATTTCTTGATAAATAAATGTAATTTTTTATAACTATCAAAAAATGCGTCTTTGTTGAACTTGTGTAATTTCAGCTACATTTGAAAAGCAAAATAAAGTATTCCCAAAATGTATTAATACTTCAGGGGGATACTAGTCGGACGATAACAATTAGGTTGATTAATAAATGTTATTATTTTTCACTGTCAGGACGAGGCGGAATCAGACAACAGTGAAGAAAAAACTAAGGATAGCAATTTATGAGGATGTTTAGTGGTTTCCGCTTTATAATTCTTACAAACATATACATTAGAAATTACTGTATTTTATCAAAATAAAATCTTAGGACACCCTTTTGTATTGGAATTTAATGACACCCTCTTAAGTTTATTCCAGGGCAAAATTAATATAAAACACAACATTACCTTAACACAAATGTGTCATGTGGAAAATTTTTTATTAAATAATGTTAAGTGATGAAATGGGCTTATTAAAATCTAAAACATTGTAATTGTAAATTTTTACATATTTTACAGGTTTTCCAATGACCATTTTAACATTAAAAGCAGTGAGTGAGAGGTATTGATAGTTTTAGAAAAACGTGCGTGGCCTTATGTGTGCGTTAAGGTTTTATGTATACAGCAACTGTGTAGTGATTTTAACAAAGCGACGAGAACACGGTTTCACAAAATGATGACTACAACATAAATTTTAGCCGCATATTTACAGGCATTTATACGCAGACATGGGGCAATGCGCACAAGAGATTTTTACCATCTATACCTACTTTAAAATTAAAATATCAAAATCCTTTAAAACGGAAGTCCCTCTCAAATGTCAAAACCGACATACCTCTAGAATAAGAGCGCCAATTAAGGTATTCGAAATAAGAATGATCTTTTAAAGCCAACGTTGAATTTCAAACAGGGAGTTATATAAGTAGCCTCCACAGATCCCAGTTTTATTTGTTTCAAAAGACGTTTCGCGATGAGGGTGACGGGGGGTGTTAAAGGGTGGTGAAATATTACCATCCAAAGCGAAGACATCGTTTCATTGCTAATTAATGACAGGCGACTTCTCTCGCATAAGTTTTATTATTGCCTAATTGTTTTTGAAACTGTCTCGGTTTATTCGTTCTTTGTTATTTATTCTGTGGGGAAGACGGATTTCAGGCAAGATAATTATTGAATCTTATTTTCAGTAAAAAATTACACATGCACAACTTTTTGTCAAAGAATATTGTTATAGGGTTTATTGTTATTGTAACTAATGTTATAGGGTTATGTAGATGTATGTATCTATACAAATGCATAAATCCTACGTATGTACAAACATAATTTAAAGAATGATTTTCAATTGGGGCCCTGTGCTTTATTAAACCGAAATATAATAGTACTAATAAACAACATAAAAATTATAAAGTCAATTAATTAATTATTTCCTTTTATTTATTAATAGTTTTGGGTAATATTAAGAACTTCATAGAATACATAGAATACTAGAAAGCACACACACAGACAGATACAACAGGTATAAATCAAAACAATTCGGTGTTGTGTTGTAAGTACGGTGCATAAATTTGTATGCATTGAGTAAAAAACTGTTGATTTGACATTACAAATATACACATCAGTCTTTCCTGCGACACTCTATTCGAAACAATATATTGATAGGTTTTTGTGTTAATGGTCAAAACATTGGCGGGCCAAATAAGCAGATGAAGACATACTTATTCTAATAAACAAAATTTACCCATTATCACATATTTTAAAACGGTAATTTGAGTAAAAGAAAACAAATTGTGTTTCCAGTATATACAGGAAAGGCTTATCTTCCCGTCTTCATACACAAACTAGTTAAACTTTTTCAAAGACAGGCACATTTTTTAAAATGTTTACAAATAGAATATTTTTATTTGTGAAAAGATTAAGCTTTTTTCTTTTTGTACCTATAGCATGATATCTGTGATTGGGGTCATCTCTTTTACATGAAAATAAAATACTCTAAGAAGCATATGTTGCGTTCTCATAGTAAAAATACGGGACAAATACAATTCCTAAATTAAACACTTCTGTATCACCTTTAAAAAATCTAACGTGACTTCATCGAGTTACTTAATAACGACGGATGGTCTAAAATCATTATGGTGCGATTGAAAGAATTTTAGTGTTACTGAACAATCTTAATAAAATAATAATAAATCATTTAAGTAAGTAGGGTTTATCTGACTAAGTAGATACCGAGGGATATGCGTTGGCGTTTTCGTTCGAAACTGCGGGTATTTCGACGTATCAAAATTGTAAACTTCTTTATTAATTTGGCACTCGTTTTGGAGCTTTAGTTTATGTCCTGCTAAATAAATATATTTTGTGTTTCCAAAAACATGCCTTTAGTGGATTCCTCTAATTGAAGGTTCTCACCTAATGTGCAAATATATGATTTTATTTAATCATAGAAACCTAATAATCATGAAACTATGTTATGATAAATTACATATGTAAGTTTCCCACATTTCGCCAAAATTCCGTAACATATCTTCAAAAATATATATAATATATATTTTTGCCTTGCAATAGTTTTTAGCATTAAGTCCTTACATATGATATTGGCGTTTTGTCGTACTGAACACTTTGATCTGTATTATCTCCTCTTTGGTTAAGAATTCCAATTTCAAATTTATACTGCTATTTACTCACGCATTTGTGTTTTGAAAACCGTAATTCATTTGTTATTTCCTCTTTTGGATTTTTCTTTGCTTTACTTCGTTTACAGAATGGAAAACTTGAAATATCGCGTATTTACGAGAACGAGTTCCACCGTGGCACCGGCGCTGCAGAAACGGCTCGAAGTATTAATGCTGTGTCTGGCGACGGTGTCGCAAAAGAAAACACAGTGCGTTTTTGGTTCCAACGTTTTCGTTCTGGAAATTTCGACCTGCAGAACAAGCCCCGTGGACGGCCAGAGAACAAAGTTGATAATGAATAATTGAAGGAATTGATTTTGTGGAAGCGGATCCATCGCAAACCACGTCCGAGTTAGCTGTAGGCTGTGGTGTTAGTGACAAACTGCCTTAATCCACTTGAAGCAAATTGGAGAGGTGAAAAAGCTTGAGAGGTACCTCATGAATTGAGTGCAGCAAACGATAAACGCGCGTCGTCAAATCGTTACATTACTCAATCGGCACAATAATGAAAGAATTTTAATTCGAATCATTACCTGTGATGAAAAGTGGATCCAGCACGACAATCGGAAACGCTCATCGCAATGGTTGAACCCTGGCGACCCAGCCAAACCCTGCCCCAAGCGAAAAGTGCCGGTGTCATACACTACAGGTTTCTTAAATCTGGCCAGACGATTATGGCAGATGGCTATTGTCAGCAACTGCAAATCATGATACAAAAGCTAGCTGCTAAAAAACGAGGCTGGTCAATCGCCCTAGGCCAGTGCTGCTTCAGGACAATGCTAGACCATACACAGCACAATAGACGGCTACCAAATTAGAGGAGCTTCAATTGGAATTTCTAAGGTATCCACCATACTCCCCAGACCTTGCTCCAACATATTACCATTTTTTTCGAAATTTGGGTAACTTTGGGTCTTGCAAAGGAAAAAATTCTACTACGATGGAGCAGTCCAAAGCACCTTCAACGGTTTTATTGATTCCCGTCCGAATGGTTTTTTTAGTAAAGGAATCAACCTATGAGATTGCAAAAGTGCATAAATAGCAATGGCATATATTTTGATTAAATAAATATATTATATTTTAATAAAATTAAATTTATGTTCCTCCCTTACAAAACGCCAATGTCATATGTAGTGATCTAATTATTGTTTTTTCTTTATTAGAGTCGAACATATTTATCTTTAACAAAATTTGTTGATAATAAAATGCTTATTGAAAAATAAATGTACTTTTCCCATTTAATGCCATCGATAGCCATTTAATTAAAATTATGGTGTAATTTTTAGAAATACTATTTACTATATACAGGGTGACTGGAAATTGGTGAACACCCTTGTAAAGGAGTATGGTACAGGTCATTTGAAACAAATTTAGTTACTTAATAATTTAGTTACTTTAGGCTTAAATAAATAAAAAACTGTCCTTTTATTTTTCCAAGTTTTTAATGAATTTTTATTTGCTACATTCCAGTAACTAAATCGCCACTAAATAAGGTACATTTGTTTGCCTTATTTAGATAGAGAGCAGTGCTTCAGACAAATAATAACAGCACAAAATTTTTCAAGCCTTGCTCATAAACACTTAATTTAACACTAAAAAACACAGTAACTTTAGTTAGCATATTATTTTAAAAACATCTAAATTTCGTAAGCTTTAAAATGAGGCATTACAATACGACATCGCAAGCATAGTGCCAAAGATATTGGTTTGACAATGGAGTCAGGTAAAGAAATAACAATACTAAAGGTTTATTGAAAAAAATTGTCTTGACTATTATTTTTATTGAGAATAAAATAATTTACAACTCATTTTCAAAATGACCACCTCGATTTCGTACGCAATTTGTTTTCACTGCACTTGTAATAAGATTATTTCTTATTTGCTCGGCTGCGGCTGAAATTCGCCTTTTTAATTCTTTGATGTTTGCCATGGGTTCATCAAAATAGACTAAAGTTATCATGTGTCCCCATACATCAGCGTGAGATCTGGGCTTCATGCTGGCCAGGGTATTGGACTTCCTCTGCCAATCCATCGTCTAGGATAATTTTCATCAAGCCAATTTCTCACGGACAACATGGAATGCGCAGGACAACTGTCATGTAGGTATACCATGCCACGCCGAGTTTCTAGAGGAACATCTTTTAATTATCCACCAATATCCCCAATATCCAAACCAATATCTTTGGCACTGTGCTTGCTACGTCGTATTATAATACCTCATTTTAAAGATAATTAAATTTAGATATTCTTAAAATAATATGCTAACTAATGTTTTTTAGTGTTAAAATTAAGTGTTTATGAGCAAGATGTGCAAAATTTTGTGATCTTTTTATTTGTCTGAAGCACTCCACCAAAAAAAGCAAATAAATGAACTTCATTTAGTGTCAATTTAGTTACTGGAATGTACAAAATAAAAATTCATGAAAAAACTTGGAAAAATCCGATAGTTTTGTTTTAATTTAAGCCTAAAGAGAACTAATAATGATTTTTCAAAAAAGATATTAAAATTTAAATATCTCATTAATTATTGATTTTGGCACAATCATATACGTAACTAAATTTGTTGCAAATGACCTGTACCATACTTCTTTACAAGGGTGTTCACTAACTTCCAGTCACCCTGTATACGTATAGAAGAAAAATATATACTCATATGTGTTAAAAAAACCGAAAGCTCTCCCGACCGCGCTAACAGGCACTGTCAGTCGTATCGAGTTTAGAGTGTTTAATTCAAACATTCAACTATTATTTATTTCTTAAAAAACTTAGAACACCCTATTTACACGTTTCGTGGTGGAATTGCTTGAAATGCCGTCATAGCAGGCATATCCTTTTTAAAAGGAACTCTTATATAAAAGTTTAGGCTCGTAGCTCTTGTACTTTAAGAGATTTTGTGACAGTAGTGAGATATTCGTTTGTAAATACAATTTTGTTCCTCCCTTATATCAGATACATTTTCAAAATAACAAAACGATTTTCACGATTCATTATAATCAATTAAAATTCGAATTCATATAACCCGGTGTGTATTCATATTCAAATAAGCAGGTGGCGCGTGTTTCTAGTCGGTTAGGTACAACCGTCCGTCCTTATCGTAGAAAAACTGGATCGATTATAATTTTGCTGTATAAAGTTAAAATATACCTAAATAATCTATAAAAATTTGACTACCAACGACTTTATATTCCGTAAAAACTTTGGATGCTCACGTAATCTAAAGGATACAAATGTAATGTGATTTCCACAATATTATATTGTAACTACTCAAAGTCAATTTCGTATTCGGTAAAAGAATTCAAAAAGTTATTCCCATGTTTAAATTCCGTCATTCTTTCGCACATATGCGTTATTATAAAAACAAAATATATATTTTATAACAAAAGCTACTTATTGGCACTAAGCTAAGACTAGAGCACCTCGAGCCCATCGATATCCAAAAATTACTTTAAAATATTGAGCCATCGAGGGACTCTCATCGAAACTGTTTTGAAAAGACAGCACGCATGACAGAAAATGTACATGCTTCGCTAGCTGTGATTTAACCTGTCGCTTTAGGTGTTTCACATCAAAACACGGTTAAAATAAGATGACAATAAATAAAATGTATGCTCTTTGAATCAATGATATGGATGGTTGGATGAAAATAATCCCAAAGCTTACTCAGACTCTGCGTGCATCGATCAGCTACCCTGCCTTACTAACACGCAACACCTACTTAAAAACTATGAATGGTGTTATTAAATTCACACTCTGTGTTTAAATGAAATTATAGGTTACAGAACAAAAGCGGTAAAACTAGGGGTGCCCTTTGTCGATAATTGAGTTATCAGGTTTGTATCCTCATTGTTACAGCCCTCCGTCAAATTATTCTGCTGATCAACTGGCGTTATGGTTTTTTTACCAAGAACTCTATGGTTTGATCAACATACGATACACAACATCATAAGATAAAATAGTTATTCAACATTTACCATAAAATAGTCCTGCATGTGTGAAGGACTTCCGTTGTGCTTTTTGGTGAATTTTTGTAATTCTTTAGTTGAAAGTATTAGGTACGAAGACTAGAACCACTTATTTAAGGCAACAACGTTAAGACCACTCAAATACGCATAATTTGTAAAACTTTATGAAGGTGACAACGAATTGGAAGAAATGTCAGGGGGACCACAATTTTTATTTCTTACAATTCTTTGCGAATACGCTTCCCAGTCCGTTTGCTTGCCAGACTGTGACCGGTACTCCAAAAGGTTCCTAACAAACGGCGCAGTCCAAATGTCAAAAGATTCTAATATAACCTACCAAAGGCACATTACCTGCACTTTATACGAGTAGAAGGTAAAAAAATTTAAATCAATAAATTAAAAGTCGCGTCGGGTCGAAACATAACTATTTGTCGTGATATTCAATTTCAGCCTTGCTAACACTTGTATAGTATTTGCTCGTTTCTTATATAGATCAAAGTTTCCTTTTTAGCTTATGTTGAGTTCTTAAAATAAAGTCAGAGCTAGATAATGCGCCATTTGCGTTCAGGTAGGTACTTACACGGTTAGCTCAAAACATGGCTATTCCTAAATCATTTATTGTGATTTCGTCTAATAATTTGAATATTTGTACAAAAAACGGTGAAAATTAATACTTAAGGCAAATGATAATGCCATCGGCACTGTCATCAGTGACTATGGTTGGAGGAATATGTACCAAAAATACGTACATGCAAACGGCAATTTTTTTTTTTTTTTTAATAAATTTAAGGCATCATAAAAATATTTCATTATATATAATGTAATATAACGGAGCGTGACTATCTTCGAACCCTTGCAACTTTAATCACATGCGGTGCTTTTGTGTTTCGTCACAAAATATCAAATTACTGTACTCTTGTCACATCACGTGACGAGTGAGCATTCGTGGGGTCAACCAGGACGCGGATGAGCTACACATATTACATACATAACTTGGTTTTCAATGTCATTGCGAATATCACAATGGAAGATGATAGCGATCATTTGGCTTATCAACAGAAAGATACGGGCTTGCTTTTACTATTGTGAACATAATTATATTATTGATCATGGAATGTAAAGGTTTGAGTGAAATAGATTTGTTGCTTATTTTTAGTATGAATTAATAAAAATTAATCACAAAAGCAAGTTATTAACTAGCACCTGCAAACCTTGCTCAACGGTTTATTGATCCCTTCCTTTATAATTTAGAATAGTCCAAGATTTAACAATCGCAACTTAATGAGCAAAACAAGAGGAATACTTTAGAAAGAAAAATATACGAAATTTGAAAAGAAAAAGAATTAAAAAGTAATAAAAATACAAATGAGGGGTTCTCAATCACCCCGTGACAGCGGTGCGGTAACAAGGGAGGATGACGTCATACGAGATTAAAAAGTTTGTCGCCTCCCGCGCCAATTAGCATATTATTCTCACCGAAGATTTGCATATGGAATTAATTTCAATTCTTTCGTTACTGCGCGGAGTACCGAATATTAATACCAATCGGGTTATTTCGGTAGTTCATGGTAATATTGGAAATCTCCGCTCAGTTGAATATGGAATAGTTGACGCAGTAACTTATAAGCCTGCTGAGCTATACCTAGTTGGAAGTGCAGATGAAAAAGGAAGGTACACTATTGTTTCAGGTATACGTGACAGTTAGTGTAGTGAACACCGGAGTATGTTACTTTTGTTTACGAAATGGTACATATTTTCTATTTGATGTAGGTATGTATGTCTATTCTACGATACCCCCAAAAATTGTGTTCTCCCATTCAAACACCAAACTGTGCTCACTCAGGGTCTACATGGTTTTTATAATTTGCCTAACAATTCTTTTATTATTTTTCAAAAAGAAAATCTTTATTGAATTACTAAGTAATCTATTAATATTTAAGTAAGAATCAAAAGTGGACTGCAAAAAAGATTCAAAGGAGTTTTAACAAAGTTATAGTTGAAAATGTATGAGCACTAGAAACAAAGTTATTGCCATACTTCCTTAGTGCTAAGTTTACAAGCAACTTTTGAAATATAAGAGCTCCTTTCGCTATTAGTGGCGCCGCTGTCAACGGTGGCATATTTTTCACTTCTTCTTTTTGATAAAGCCTTCGCTTTATGGACAGTGATGAATGTAGCTAAAGTATGTGCTCTTTTTTTAGAAAACGTCCTGTTGCAGCATTTTAATACTTTTAAATCATATCTAATCTATTCTCATTTTTATAATGCTGTTAGAAAATTATTTTCTTGGTAAGTAAAAAGTACAATGTCTGTAAGTCTTATACAAACTGCATTATAGGAAATGGACAGATCTTTAGCCGACTTCATACTTAATTGCTAATTCATCACAAAATCGTCTACAGATAAGGTCTGGTCATATATATTATCAAAACGAAACATCATCAAGACACAATATTTTAAAAAATATTAATTTGCTTTATTAAATATTAGCAAGCATCATGCTATGCGTTTGACCTGCATCGGAATTCACATAAGAAAATTATTCTGATTTTCGCTGAATCCATCTTCAATTCAAGAATCAATTGAAGCCCGAACATCAAATGTCATGTCTTTTTTGAATTCATAATGTTATTAGTTTTTGTGTGAAATAAGTTTCACTCTGATATATGGCACCACGCAGGCTTAATATTCAAAATAGCCAGTGCTTTAAAAGGGCACTTTCAAATTACCTAAGCCCCAATTATTGAAATTATGGACAAAGATTAGGGAGCGATCGAATTCAAATTTAAATATAATTTTATAACTCGTATTTTGGACCGTGAAGGTATCTATGCCTCTCTTTGTTATCGGTTTTAAGCTTGTGTTTTTAATACAAAAGACTTAAAATTTTTAATTATGAATCTCTGAAACCATGTTTTGCTGAATATATTTAATAGTTACGACTGCATCATAGTTTTTACGACATGGCTTACATTGCGAGAATGTAAAGATTATAAAAGAATTTTAAGAATTCTGGAGGCTTAAATAGTGGTAATTGACTTTCGGAAAAGTTTTTAAATATTCGTACAAACTTTTATAATGCAATCCATAATTTTAAAGTCCTACTATTAAGTTATGCCAAAGTGTGGAATGAAGTGGATGTATCTGTATTTCATCAGAAATACGGAATTTTGAGAAGAAGTTGCTGGAGTGAAAGTTTAACGATGTGTAAAATAATTATATTTGAAACTACAGCGTTTTATTTTATTTTTTAAGATTAAAGATTTATTAAAATTTTGCCTCTAAAGTCCACAAATAATAAAACAAGTTATTCAAAAGTTTTTTTTTTGAAAGTTATGTAAGCCAGCATTTCAACCTTGAAATACCTCTAAGTTCAGAGTAAGTCTTCAAATTACTGTTTTTCATACAAGAGGCCATTCTTGAGACCTTTTAACTCATACTCAGATAAATTATCTATGTTTCTCTTAATAAAGTATATATTAATAATTAACCTAGTGCAAAATATACCGTATAACACTACAAGTTGGTATAATTGAAAATGTTAGCATAAAAATTCGCTTTTTTTTGCTTGGTCAAAGCTTATTATAATTTTATAAGCATAGTTGAAAACTCTCACCCAGTATTAATGCACAACTAAACTAACTAAGAAAAAAGTTCCAGTTTACGCTTATGCTTCCTTAAAAGATAGTATCTTACCTTGAGTTGACGGCACAGCTTTGGCGGCAAAACAGTTTGTCCTACGCACTTTAGGACCGCGTAGTAGAGCTACCACTAGGAGGGTGTATGAGCTACTGACACCGATTCTACGTCGAGAGATCCAAACGCCCAGCCAGAGGGGCGGGGCCAGATCTGGGCGTGTCTTAAGATTAGCAAATCAGCTGTTTTCTTATAAAATACGATTTGGTCTCAAGTGGTCAGCGGCTTATAAATGGTAGAAAAGTTTCTGTCGGAACATGCAAGGATATTTATAGATGCCATAATCTGCTTCCTCTATGAGGCACTTACCTGGTGGTAAATGGCATCTGTGCCCATAGACATCTTGAACAGAAAAGCTTTTGCTTGATTATATTATTTTTTATTGATTATCAATGAAACTATAGTATTTTGCACGAAACTTTGGGGCCACAAAAAGGATCACAGACCAATAAGTAATATTTGGGTTGCATTTATATTTCTATAAGTAGTTAGGTCAAAAAATCTTTGTCCAAAATTTCAATAATTGAGGCTTAAATATGACATTGCTATTTTATAGCACAAACTTATTTTACACACAAATTAATTAATCTAAATAAATCAAAATAATTAATCTCTTTATCGGAAGACATTGGGTGGTTTGTACCTGTATTGAGTACGGACAAGGCAAAGTCGTTTAGTGGGTCTAATATATGTTTATGGTAAAATTTTGTAAAGGCCTGAGAGTTTTAAGTCCACCCAGCCGTTTCTCGGATAACCTACGCTGAGCACGTGCCGCGTGCTGTTTGCGCTGAACACACTCATGTCAACGCCGCTCGTACCTAGCGTCTGCTTTATCCACCGACTTAGCATCTGACTCGACGCGGCTCTGTGAGGGGGCCTTTCATATTTTTACAGCTTTAATATTTTTGTCACAAGAAAATATATACTTTCAGAGTCGATACAGGACATATCACTATGTTATTTTTAAAGATTGGCAAGGATAATATAGGTTGTTTACGATTTGGGACTGTGGTTTTATTGATGAATATTATGATTGTGTACGGATGCAAAAATTATATTTTCTAATTTAATGTCTGGACCCTATGTCCGGTGCATACGGCTAACGATGTAACGGTAACTTTTTGGTATTTTTTTCAAAAGTTAAAGTAATATAAGGATATCGCAGAGAAAGCTGATTAAGAACTAATTTGGATCCCAAGAAAATGTGTACTTCGATTTAGTTGGTTCCATTTTACAAGCTTCTTGTAAAGAATCATGGCAAACTGTCATACGTAAAATTAGGTGAAAATAATTGACGGCGTCTATACGTCAAAAATATCTTAAAATGTTAAGCGTGAGTCCCTGAGTAACTATATCGAAACAATTTATCTTGGAAGGGCTTAAAAAAAAAGATATTTTGATTTGAACTTTTGTAGGTTATAACTTATGTCCTATGATTGTTAACCACATTCTCAACATAATATACCTACGTAATCAAGCTTTTTTAGATTATTGTTCATTTATATATTTATAAAACATTCCTATGTTTTTTGGCAATTGTACTTACAGTCAGTCAACGTACATTGAGAATTGTTAGCCACAATTTCAACACAATATACCTATGTAATTAAGCTCAGTAATCTAAAAATAAAGAAATACAAAAATAAGTACAATACCCACATTGACAATAATTCTAGATAGGTTAATATTCCCCAGTAACTGACCAGCTACTTGGTTTTAATAACATATATGAAAATAAACAATAAATTTTGACTTTTTGCTTATATAGCATAAGATTGACAAATAGTCATGGATGTCACAGAAGCGAGCGCCAACGTCAGGGTCTCTGGCGGACAGCCGCGCCGCGCGAACGCCGCCCAGAGCGTCTGCCGGCACCCAGGGTAAGGCTGGAGTGCTTTGCTTTGGTGCTGTTATGGGAGTTAATTAAATCTTTTGTTTCAATTCAAATCAATTATTTTTCTGAAAAATTTTAAGACAAGGGAAAATGGAGGAAATACTTAGAATTACGCAGAGGCCCAATTAATCGTAAACGCATCGATTGCGACTGCATCCGGTTCAGTTTGTTTACAAATGCGTCACATTTGCAAACAAACATTAAAGCAAAAATCCATAAATTACGTTCCTCGCCAAATGCCATAGCCAAATGTGTCTAGTTAAAGTGTTTAAATGTGGAAATTGAATACTACCTATAATTGAATATATCCTATTGACGTAACTAAATATATAAAAATATATAAATTTTCAAACGAATCTCTCACTATTGTCACAAAATCTCTTAAAGTACAAGAGCCACGAGCCTGAACTTTTAATTTCTTTAAAAAAATTCCAGTAACTAAATGTTGTCATGTTGTCCGTGAGAAATTGGCTTGATGAAAATTATCCTAGACGATGGATTGGCAGAGGAGGTCCAATACCCTGGCCAGCATGAAGCCCAGATCTCACGCCGATTATTGGGGACACATGAAAACTTTAGTCTATTTTGATGAACCCATGCCAAACATCAAAGAATTAAAGAATTTCAGCCGCAGCCGAGCAAATAAGAAATAATCTTATTACAAGTGCGGTGAAAACTAATTTAAGAAAAAGAATGCGATTTTGCGTACGAAATCGAGGTGATCATTTTGAAAATGAGTTGTAAACTATTTTATTCTCAATAAAAATAATAGTCAAGACAATTTTACCTGACTCCATTGTCAAACCAATATCTTTGGCACTATGCTTGCTATGTCGGTTTGTAATGCCTCATTTTAAAGCTTACGAAATTGAGATGTTTGTAAAATAATATGCTAACTAAAGTTACCGTGTTTTTTAGTGTTAAATTAAGTGTTTATGAGCAAGGCTTGAAAAATTTTGTGCTATTTTTATTTGTCTGAAGCATTGCATCTAAATAAGGCAAAAAAATTTACTTTATTTAGTGGTGATTTAGTTACTGGAATGTAGCAAATAAAAATTCATTAAAAAACTTGGAAAAGAACGACAGTTTTTTATTTATTTAAGCCTAAAGTAACTAAATTATTAAGTAACTAAATTTGACGCAAATGACCTGTGCCATACTCCTTCACAAGAGTGTTCACTAATTTCCAGTCACCCTGTATATAGTAAATAGTATTTCTAAAAATTACACCATAATTTTAATTAAATGGCTATCGATGGCATTAAATGGGAAAAGTACATTTATTTTTCAATAAGCATTTTATTATCAACAAATTTTTTTAAAGATAAATATGTTCAAGACTGTCGTAATGTGTACTTATACAGTAACGAAAAACAATAACTAGATCATTACTTATAAAATTGGCGTTTTGTAAGGGAGGAACATAAAGTCAATTTTATTAAAATATAATATATAATAGGTTTTTACCTATGAAACTGCCATTTTGCCGTACTGGCCATTTCAAATGAAAATATATTTTTTTTTGACTGATAATTCTAATTTCATATTAATTTTATTTGACAAACATGGAATTATTTTTCTAAAATCGTAATTTGTTTAATAGTTAGTGTTTTGTTTTCAACGCATTCGAACATTTTTCGTCATCATGGATAAGTAAAAAATTCGAGTAATTATGGAGTATGAGTACCGTCGTGGCAGCAAAGCGGCACAAGCGGCACGCAACATCAACGACGTTTACGGAGCGAACACTACAAACGAACGCACCACCCGTTATTGGTTTACCCGCTTCCGTTCTGGAAATTTTGACCTGAAAAATGAACCCCGTGGCGAATTGAAGGCAATTGTGGAAGCTGATGAAACTCAATCCACGGCTGAATTAGCAGCAGCTTTCGACGTTAGCATCAAAACAATATTGGTCCATTTGCGTCAAATTGGCAAGGTAAAAAAGCTTGACGAATGGGTACCCCACGAACTCAATGACCGCCAGCGCGAAGTACGCGTGGAGACGTGCCTTGCACTGCTCAGCAGGCATACAAATGAAGGAATTCTGAACCGCATTGTTACTTGTGACGAGAAATGGGTCCTGTTTGACAATCGTAAGCGCTCAGCAAGTTGGTTGGACCCTGGTTCAGCACCCAAACAATGCCCTAAACGAAAACTTACCCCTAGAAAAGTGATGGTCACTGTTTGGTGGTCTAACGCGGGTGTAATTCATCACAGCTTCTTGCCAAACGGGACAAGCATTACTGCAGATGTGTACTGTGAAGAACTGAACACAATGATGGAGAAGCTCGCACGTCTCCAACCAGCTTTGGTCAATCGTTCGGCTCCACTGCTCCTGCACGACAACGCGCGACCTCATACTGCACAGCAGACGGTCTCCAAGCTACAAGAGTTGGGGTTGGAAGTTCTCCGTCATCCGCCGTACTCACCAGACCTTGCGCCTACAGACTTCTACTTTTTCCAGAATTTGGATAACTTCTTGGCGGGAAAAAAATTCAATACCCGAGAGGCAGTACAAAATGCCTTTGAAGAATTTGTTGCCTCCCGTCCAGCTGATTTCTTCAAGAAAGGCATCAATAAGCTACCAATGCGTTGGCAAAGATGCATTGATTGCATGGGTGATTATTTTGATTAATAGAAATAAAAAATATATAAAAAAATTACGCTTCATTTATTTCGTGAAAAACGGCAATTTCATAGGTAAAGACCTAATATATACCATTGCTATCTATGCACTTTTGCAATCTCATAGGTAGTTCATTGATCCCTTTACTAAAAAAACCATTCGGACGGGAATCAATAAAACCTTTGAAGGCGCTTTGGACTGCTCCATCGTAGTAGAATTTTTTCCTTTGCAAGACCCAAAGTTACCCAAATTTCGAAAAACATGGTAATCTGTTGGAGCAAGGTCTGGGGAGTATGGTGGATGTCTTAGACATTCCAATTGAAGCTCCTCTAATTTGGTAGCCATCTGTTGTGCTGTGTGTGATCTAGCGTTGTCCTGAAGCAGCAGTGGTCTAGGGCGATTGACCAGCCTCGTTTTTTTAGCAGCTAGCTTTTCTATCATGATTTGCAGTTGTTGACAATAGACATCTGCCGTAATCGTCTGGCCAGATTTAAGAAAGACACCGGCACTTTTCGCTTGGGGCAGGATTTGGCTGGTTTGCCAGGGTTCAACCATTGCGATGAGCGTTTCCAATTGTCGTACAGGATCCACTTTTCATCACATTCGAATTAAAATTCTTTCATTATTGTGCCGATTGAGTAATGTAACGATTTGTTGACGCGCGTTTATCGTTTGCTGCACTCAATTAATGAGGTATCTCTCAAGCTTTTTCACCTCTCCAATTTGCTTGAAGTGGATTAAGGCAGTTTGTCACTAACACCAAAGCCTACAGCTAACTCGGACGTGGTTTGCGATGGATCCGCTTCCACAAAATCAATTGCTTCAATTATTCATTATCAACTTTGTTCTTCGGCCGTCCACGGGGCTTGTTCTGCAGATCGAAATTTCTAGAACGAAAACGTTGGAACCAAAAACGCACTGTGTTTTCTTTCATTTGAAATTGGAATTTTTAAAGTGTTCAGTACGACAAAACTCCAATTTCATATGTAAGGACCTAATACTAAAAACGTGTAAGTTATAATTTCTGAAGATATGTTACGGAATAAATTTGGCGAAATATGGGAAACTTACATTTGTAATTTATCATAACATAGTTTCATGATTATTAGGTTTCTATGATTAAATAAAATCATATATTTGCACATTAGGTGAGAACCTTAAATTAGAGGAATCCACTAAAGGCATGTTTATGGAAACACAAAATATATTTATTTAGCAGGACATAAACTAAAGCTCCAAAACGAGTGCCAAATTAATAAAGAAGTTTACAATTTTGATACGTCGAAATACGCGCAGTTTCGAACGAAAACGCCAACGCATATCCCTCGGAAAAAGTACCTTTTTTAATGAAGGCCCTTTCGTTCGTCTCTATACAAATAATCAAATACTATAATGATCGGGTTTAGTCGTGAAAGCGTTATACAGAAAGAAAAAAATAAACAAACAGCAAATTCACCTCCCAATTTATAATGATTTTGATGCGGGCAAAGTTTTGGAAATCAAATACCGTACTAAGTGACGTTAAAGTTAACTTTATAATGCCTTCCTATATCTTGACAATGATTGTAGATATAAGGGTTTCATAATTTCTGTGGTTTTTCAAAATGAAACCTAACAACGAAGCATACAAAAGCTTACAAAAGCCATACACAGTAAACCTAAGTATTTAATAGTGTTTAAATTTTTTTTTATTTTCACTTTAAAATAAAATTTAGTCTCAAATTAATTAGATTAGTCGTGAGGAAGCAATTGTAAAACGTCTTCGTTGGTCTAAATACTTTCTAATACTGTGTAGGGATTCATTCTTTTGCGACAGCTGTTTTTACTTTCCTCGCAAGCGGCACTTGACCAATAAAATCAGGCAACAATTGAAAATCAATTGATAAAAATGTGATATGTGGGTCAGACCGTAGATTTTGCCACAAAATAGCGCAAAGGTGACCCAAAATTTTCTAGGAGTCTGTTGCACAAAGTGGCGCAAAATTATTAAGGAGCACATACATTGATGCGATTTTATATTATATAACAAACATGTACCTACCTACTAGCAAGAGGATTTGCATCACACTAGAAAAAGAAACACGGTGTTGGCATATAATTATGTTTAATTAATAACCAACAATAATTGTACCTTTGAGTACTTAATATTTTTTTTATATTTGCTCACAACGAAAAGTAAAACAGGATGACAAAAACTACTAAGTATGAGGTATGATTCAGAGGAAACATCAAAAGGAACATTTTGCAGAAATAACATTGTCTTTACTGTATGTTGTAATGACGTAAGTCTATGTCAAACATTATTTGGCCACGTCGGGATATGTTTGGATGGGGTAATACTTTAATCACGTCGTTTAACTGCATTTCACAAACATCCTCAACGTTTGGATGTGTGAAGATTAATCCTTTACTGCCTCTGGAATTTTTTACGTTTCTAGCAAATTTGACAGTAGGGATTTTATCTTTCATAGATAGAACACGCCCTACAAAGTTCTTCAATTTTTTTTTTGGAGCAAATTTTTGTTTTGAATTTGGTATCTCTGGTAGTAAACATACTGGCAAATTTTTGAAACTCATCGTTGTAAACGACAGATTTTGATTGCTACTTTTCGAAATTTCATTCAACGCGTATACATCCGATGATTGCGCTTGTTCAGCATTTTGATCTGAAAATCTGAAATTATTATTAACTGTTTTCATGCATAACATGCATTTCATGCATTTTTAAACTGTTTGGATTATAAATCACCACTTCGTTATTCTCTTCAATGTCATTTTCTATTTCCGCTGTATCATTCACTTCACATTCCATCGCATTTAATAGTCCAGAATCATTAAAAGCATCAACATCAATATTTGTGATTTTTATATCTGAATTGGCCATATAACTGTCACAGGTCCAGTCAAACAATTCTTCTGCAGAACATGTTTCATTTTCATTAATTTCTATACCATCATATTTTTTCCTCATGCCTCAAAGTAAGACCAAGTAAAATTCGTAAGTGTTGCGGGTCATCAAATAAAAAAAATTTTTTGGCGGTACTAACTCGTTGGGCCGTCGAAGAAAAAATGAATTGTGTCTATTTTTGGATACATTAGTCTAATATACTCTAATACAGGATTTAGATGCGCCCAAATTGCTTCTGGGTTGTGAGAATTTTCACCAGAAATTGAACAAAACGGTAATGATTTCTCATTTTTAATGTACAGCATGCCCGTGTGAAGTTTGATTTGCTTTTTAGAAGCACCGAAATGCATAGCTTGCACTTCCTCTTGATATTTACTAAGCCAGTTTTCTGAAAAGTCAATGTGTATTGCACATTCATTATAGTCTAAACTATTTATGCAGAGTTTGTATTGTTCGTATTGATGGAGCATGTTGAAAACGTGAATCTTAAATATTCTTATTTCCTGGTTAAAGGAATCCACAATTATTTTTATTGTTCCCTTGTTTTCAATTTTTATCATTCTTTTAGTCTTCTTTCTTTCTCCTTTTTCATCATACTCGTGTTCTCTGACATTCCATGAAAACCACTTTATGTCAACATTTTCCTCTTGGCTTACATGTACAACATTAGCTTGACAAACTCTACATTCGCCGTACATGCATTGCCTAAAATCAGGGTCGGGTATGTTAAAATTCGGGTATGTTATTATAATGTTACTATAATTTATTCGTTCTTTGTTTTTTAAAAGAGCAATTTAATAAGGGTTGTTCATTCGGTTCATTAAATTCACACTATTCAACCTTGTCTCTTTTGTAAGGCGAAGATATGGGCTATGATGAGGCAAATTTTACAAGAAGCCTATAAAATTAAACCAAGTAAATCGAAGTACACATTTTCTTGGGATACAAATTTAGTTCTTTAGAAAAAAGTACCAAAAAGTTACCGTTACATCGTTAGCCGTATGCACCGGACATAGGTTCCAGACATTAAATTAGAAAATGTAGTTTTTACATCCGTACACAAAATCATAATAAACATAATTAAAACCACAACCCCAAATCGTAAGCAATCTATGTTACCTAGCAAATCTTTAAAAATAACATAAGCTTCGAACTCGGGGTTCTTGTTTGTGACATGAAAGGCCCCTCACAGAGCCACGTCGAGAGACGCTAAGTCGGTGGATAAAGCAGACGCTAGGTACGAGCGGCGTTGACATGAGTATGTTCAGCGCACACAGCATGCGGCACGTGCTCAGTGTAGGTTATCCGAGAAATGCTGGCTGGGTGGACTTAAAACTCTCAGGCCTTAACAAAATTTTACCATAAATATATATTAGTCCCACTAAACGACTTTGCCTTGTCCGTACTCAATAAAGGTACAAACCACCCAATATCTTCCGATAAAGAGATAAATTAAAATTAAATTATTCTGTTTATTTATTTAATTAATTAGGCAATCACCAAGTGTATAATAACCACCTAAAGGTTACTGGATTCTTAAATTATGTACTAAAGTAAGAAATGTAATGAATAAACGTATTTAATATTTTAATTATAATTTGTAAAGACAAAAGATGATAAAACATATAATAAATATATAAAAAATAAATAAAACATATAATAGATGATAAAACGAACTTTCAAGTGAAGTTCTATCGCTATTATATGAGTCGCTTCATTTGAATAGGTAACTTCGCATAGTTTTAGAGTATGTCATTTGACTTATTCAAAAAACTTTACGTCTTTTACTTGATCAACCCCGGTCCCGGCAAGTCTTAATTTTTTAGAGATCAAAACAAAACTTTTGTATGGGTTCCGGGAGGGACGGGTCCTTTATTATCTTCGAAGTATTATTTTATTAATAAGTTAAAATCCCCAATGCAAATCACTTCTACATCTAGCCGTCCATTCCATAGAATCAGTCTTGATATCGTCGGCCCCTTGCCAGAAACAGCATTACAATAGCTTTAAGATCACCCTTCAAGATGATCTTACTAAATTTTCTATTGCATACCCAATCGCAAATGCCACTGCTGAAGGATCCTGCGAATGTCTTGTCCATTTCATATCATTGTTCGGAATTCCCAAGTCAATTAATGAAAAAAAATTGAAATGAAATAAATATTTCATTTCAATTTTAACAGATCAAGGAACCATCTTTACAGCAGAACTATTTAAAATTACCTGCCAGTTCTTAAAAATTAAACAAATTTGGTCTTCGCCATACCATCCCCAAACTCAAGGTGCACTTGAACAAAGTCACTCAACCCTCAAAGAATACTTAAAATCAATTACAATTCGACTATCCATTCTACCACGCAATTCACTCCCTATGAATTAATATTCGGTCATAAACCACACATACCAGATTCTGTTTTCAACCAGGAAAATAATGCTACTTACCCTGAATATGTAATAATGCTCCACCGCCTTCTCAAAATATCTAAGGAAAAAGCATTCCAGAATATAAATGCGTCCAAAGAAAGATCTAAGACTTTGACAAACACTTCAAACCAGTACATTATAAAGTTAGCGAATACGTGTATATTAAAAATCATGTCAGACTCCGTGAAGCACTCTCTCTACTTTGGAAAGGTCCATACAAGATCGTCAAAATTCATGGAAATAACACTTTAACACTTCTGATAAATCGACGTCATGTAAAACATCACTACCTATGACGAAGTGAAACCAGCATATGACGTCCATGAATAGTTATTTCTATTATTATACCTCGTTTATTACAAATTGTTCTTATACATCCATGAAATATTTTACAACAATTATTCTCTTTATTTAATTAAAAAATATATATATTTTACCTACAAGTTAGCCATTACTAATTCTACCGTTGCAGAATGTTTGCGGCGTTTAACGTCTTGGCTACTGCGGACGAACAAGACGTCAATTACATCACCGAAAATCCTGGTATGCCTTTCGACCCCATTGGTAGTGTTAGGATTACAAGCGATCAATTCCATATTGTAATCCCCATAAACGTGTCCCCGTTTAAGGGACATATTTTATTTAATTCGAAGCCAATGCCGACAAAATGAAGAAATTGATTACTCTCTATGCCAAAATATGTTACAACCCCTAGAATCACTTTACAAGGGTTTACTACGTGATTACAGTTCAACCCAAAGAAAAGGTCTGCCGGGTTCTCAGGCGTCGGTGTCGTATTTAAGCACATTTTCGGAACATTAGACGAGGACGATGCTGAAAATTATAACAGCGCTATTTAAGGCCCTTTATGACAATGATAAAGTGTTGGCTAACATAATCAAAAACAATATAAGAATTTCCCAAACTGCTATTTCAAATATTAATAATTCACTTCGTGAGATATACATAAACCAAGCAAAATTAAATAATATAGTTAATGAGATATCAATGTCAGTTAAAAATATAACTAAGATAATAAACTCTGATAATTTCAAGATTAAGCTTAATTATGTAGTAAATGTTTTACAAGCTCATCTCTTCAAATTCAAATTCAAATTCAAATATTTATTTCTCAACATTGACAATTACTTGTTCTTATTGACGTCAAATAAAACATGATTCTACCACCAGTTCGAAAAAAACCTTCGTGAAGAAGAACTGGCAAGAAACTTCACGGGTATATTTTTTTTCAAAATAAATTTACAGAGTCTCTTTATGTCTATACAAAATTATTCTTTTCTGCATCTGTTAGCTCGGCAAGTCTCCCTCCCCCCAAGTATCCAAACGACAAACACCCTCAAACGGCACCCGTTCACGAGTTAACGCGGGATCCAGCCATCCTTGACCAGCCATCTTGACACTTGCTTTTAACTTAGAATTAAGTCATATACACTCCTTGACAAACGTTGCTAGTTTAGGTTGCTATTATTCAAATGGTGAGTTAGTAATTGAAGTAAGAATACCTCTTTTAAGTACCCAAGTATACAATCTCTATAATACTTTGGAAGTAAGGGTGTTTGCATGTAAACAAGAGTTTGTTACGTAAACAGAACAGTTACGTATATTTCACTTCCACAAAAGTATTTATAAAAGGCGATGACAGTGAATATTATAATTTGCACAAACACATACACAAATAAGTTCCGTATTATAGAGGCAAGCGGGTCCGTAAGAAATAGCAAAAATGTCCGTTAGAATTAAGCAACCGAAAACAACAGTAACCGCAAGACAAAGAAAAGAGCGAGAGGGAGAGAGTACCTGCGCTCGCGTCGAGAATAAGTTCCGACTGGTGACGCGCGGCGGAAGAGAATCGAACGCGGCCGAGCGATCACGCGATCGCGCGAATGAATTCGTGCTATGTGTTAATGAATATGAGGAGTATTTCTGCAAGTGTGTAAATGTATTTGTATATTATGTAATGTGAATATAAATTACATAAGAGATAATTAAATATATTAAATAGGTGAAATATACTAATTGTGTATAATTAGAAATAAATAAATATGTATATGTGAAATATGTGGGAGGAGCCCACAATACTAATCCTTTGCCCATTCCAAATAAGACTGATAACCCTAATTCTTATGCCATGTTACTTCCATTCGATCAATTTCTAGCAATAAGCAAAGATAAAACTTATTTATTTTTATGAAGGATTTTAATTCGTGTAAAAATATTATTCCTAAGACTTACCTTTGTGAAATCATAGATAAAGATAGTGTAGTAAGTAATCCAACTTGTGAGATAGAAATAATAACAAAAGCTATTTCTACTTTACCAGATATTTGTCAACACAAGATAATTTATGGTTATATTGATATTTGGCATAAGCTGAATAATAACAAATGGGTTTTTGTTCAATCAAAACCCTCAAAACTATCTGTCGAGTGTAAAAATAATGTTATATTTGAAACCACTATATCTGGTACAGGCACTCTCGATATTCCACAAGATTGTATAGCTTTCTTTAAGAATATCAAATTTATTGCTAAAGTTTATCCAGAAATAAATATCCCGATTATAAAACCTTATTACAATATAGTTAACGATAGTTGCTGTAACTTTGATAATTTCAATAAGTTAAAATGTGTATCCTATTTCAAAAATAAGAAATATTAATTTACAACAACTCAAATCCTATGAACAAATGTCAAATGAAATAGTTAAAGATATCAAACTTACTAATCCTGAAGAACATCTGTATAGCCCTATCAGTTTTTTTATTATTAGTATTATTTCTTTTGTTATAATTTTAAGTTTACTAATAGTTGAATTAGATAAAAGTAACGAGCAACCCCGTCTCAGAATAGATTATAACAACTATTATAAAACTTACCTTGAAAGGGTAAGTTTTCTTCTAAGGTGGGGGTTGTTATATATGTACTATGTAGAGTAAAGTGCAAGCCGGCAGTGCTGACTTAGCTCCCTGGATCCTAGCTCGAAGCAGTTCTAGATTAAAGGACTCACTTTGAGTCAGTCTGTATCATACCTCCACTGTATCAACATCAAACATTTTTCTATTTCAATTCTATTTAAGTGTAATTCTATAAGTGTAATAGTTGTGTAATAAAAACCTTTTTTTAAAAGTGAGTTGCGTTTTCCATTATAACAGTACGTCAGTTTTTGTTGTTGACTTTGTTGCATTTTTACGCGGTCCTCCGACCAACTGTGCGCTCTTTTGTTTTGTGACCCGTCATTCTTTTTGGACTGTTCCTGCTTTACTTCTACTGATTGCGCCAGTGATTTTGTTGTACTATGTCGAAAACAGGACGTACATTGCATTCCCAAGCATGGGAATTGATTTGCAAACTTCATGAATACTTCGAAAGTGAGTGTCAAAAAGGTGGACCGTTGTTACCAGTGACGCAAGTGCCACAACGTGTCTCGCAAGCCTAGGAGTTGGCACACATACCGTGGGACAAGTTTTGAAAGAGAGATATGGATATGGAAGAAGCAAGCCGATAACCGATGCGATGAGAAACCATGTTTATTCGTACTTTTCCCGAGGAGAATACCCAATAATTAGAAAATTAATTGTTTCTTTAAAACAGGCCAGGTTATTTAATGGGAGTAAATCTTCTTTACTCACAATATAAAAAAAATACTGGCGTTGAATTTCATGGAGAGGTTTGACTTCAAACTAGAAATAGTGACTTCTTTACGCAAAATGAATAGTACAACCGACTGGGATAAAGTCATATTGATGAAACGTGGTGAAACGCTAACCGTAGCGTTTCAAAGTCGTGGACGGACGATGGTCCCTCCTCTAGCACAAAAGTGCCCATTGGGAAAGGTGGACGATTGATATTTTGTCATGCTGGATCTGCGGAAGGTTTTATTGAAAATTGTTTATTGGCGTTCGAGTCAAAGGAGTATCATGAGGAAACTGGCTCGGATAAATTTACATAATGGTTTAAGAAACTTTTAGAAAATTTACCTGACCAATGTGCCATAATAATGGACAATGCCCCTTACCTCTCGATACAGATCGACTAACCGCCATCAAAATCAAAAAATAAAGCTGAGCATGTGGCAAGGCTGCAAAGAAACGGAGTCCAAGCATATGGATCATTTAAAAAAGAATTTATAGAATTAGTAAATGAGCACAAACCGAGGACACAGAGATACGTCATCGATGAAGTAGCGCGGGAGCATGGACACCAGATAATAAGGACACCACCATACCACTGCCAATATAACGCGATAGAACTGATTTGGGCTCAAGTCAAAGGCTAGTTCATATTCTTTCGTTCTAATTATTAAATACAATTATGAGTTGCACTATAATTATTATTTATTTATTAAATTTATATTACAAAACATATTACAAATAGATCGAATTATGTACAACATCGAATAAAATAAGTAATGATGCCTGAGCTACAATAGGAAAAAGACTATAATATTTCTATCTATCTATCGTAGCTAAAACTATTTGTTAATTAAACTGAGTTCTGTTTTTCGTAGGATACGCAGCGGGACACAACACAGTCGAACCATTTACCCCAAAAAAAAGTGCCGGGCCTTTAGACGAGACGCATGTAACCATGTTACAAAAGATGACTGGGAGGAGGTGGTCGAAAAAACAAGAAAAATAATAGCGGAGGACTTTGAAAGAGACGTACATATAGATAATCTACAAGACGACGAGTTAATTATTTTTGTCTCCGATACTAAAGACAGCAGTTCAGACAGTGAATAAATATCATTTAATACATGTTTCATGGTTTCATAAACTTATCCTTGCCTCATATTTCTTAGGTTTTATTTTTGGCGAAGATGCAAATTGTAGGTATATAGCCTTGATAAGTTAAAACGTCATTGTGTAGATTCATCAACTTACTAAATCAAATGTATGTACTATGCGATTTTGACATAAACGGAATAAAATGCCAACATATTGTGCCGTCAGATCCAATGACATATTGCATATATAGACAAGTCATACCCAAAAAAGCCGCACCAAAAAACGGCGTCAACTTAACTATACATACCGATACAGTAATATAAATTTGTGGGAGAAGGAAAGAATAATACGGTTCACTTGTTGTAAGAAAGAGATATCTATGTAAATACTTCGTGACATTGCTTCGCGCGTAAATTGACGCAATATATAGCGTTGTCTCTTTTACTCCCACATACAAAATCATATTACATCTCGCTCTTTGTGTTTGTAGAAATGTACAGCCATGTCAATTTTAAAACGTCATTTTAAATAGCAAAATAAAATAATAAATCAGATAATTTCAAAACAAAATTGCCCTTACGCATGAAAAGAAACGTTTTTTCTGTCTTTAACAGTAAGAGTGTAATAAGTACATTGACTAAACAAATAAGAAAGCATTGTACGGTATTAAACACACAGAATTGGGAATAAGATTTGTTTGAGGTTCAGCCGTGACACTGGGTTGCACATTTGCACAAGACTAGTCTTAAAATTTGTAGACATCTCAACCCTAAACAGCAACTGTCAAATCGCACTTCTTAAATTAATCTTACTGTAACTTTAAAGCGTAGGTGTGTAGGTATACAAGCAAAAAAATTCATTTTAATAAGATTTATAATATATACATATATGTACATATCATACATACATATATATATATGTATATAAATGATAAATATTTTAAACTACATTGAATTAGAAAACAGGTATGTGCGAACTTTTTTGGAGTTGAATATGTAATATTTTAAATAATTTAATATTAAATATAATATTTATAATAATTTGATGCCCTTGTGACGCATATAAGTGTACTAGTTCCTACGTATTTTAATAATTCAAAATTCAAACACATAGATCTAGTTAGTTGTTTACTTTTACTATTATTAACTGCTTTGATAGTTTTACTTATTCTATTACTTAGGTACGGGCGTACAAATCTATCATAGATTAAAACCTACCTACTTAATATGATAATAGTGATAATAATAATCGCTTGGAAAACTATTGTATAAACGCTTACCTAAAAATTGTTTCATACTCACTCAATACGTCGTTGCTATATACCCCAATGCCAGGGTTAATAGCACCAACTTATAAAATGATTTTGTGCTGTAATTTCATACTAAAACCTGTTTTATATGGTTTATATAGGAAAAACCAGCCTTACCTAATAGAATAAATTTATTTTATTTTGAATTATGTACAAGCCAACATAAACATGAAAACCTTCCTATCCACCCTATTTTACTGTAGGTATCCACAGGTACCTACCTACCTAGTAAAAACTAACGAGCCATCTATCGGTGCACTTAAAAAGTAATAAATTTGAAAGAGAACACTCCAAGATTTGTACAAAATGCACGCTAAATTTAGAATCTCGCACTAGGTAGATAGATGTACACCTCTACCGCTTCATAAAAATCAATACAACAAAAGTAAAGAACGCTGCGCAGATGGCGGCACAATCGGACGAACAAGTCAAATTCTTATTGTAAATACAACAAAACAATACTGTAAAATCATTCAACATGAAATTAAATTATTATTTGTTAAAACGGTATTAAAAGTTATGCTATTAGGTAAATATTTTATTTACGCCTCTGCATCGATTGTAAATAAAAAAAGTATCGTTTCTACCCAAGTGTTGACTTCCCTGCAACTAGGTCGACGCCGTTTCTCATACCGCCATCTTGTGTATATTCTGTCAACCTCTAACAAGTGAGCATCAAGTGAGATTCGGACAGAAAGCATTTGCGACTCGCTACCTAGATGATTTTTGTTTTTGTCTATAGTTGTGGGTAAAATAATCAAGTGAGTAAAGTGGTAAGTAAATGAGTTATCAAACAATATCTTTAGGCGTAACGTTTAACTTTGATTCTATACAAAATACCTTCCTAGTTCTTATTGTTTTTGCTAGTATGAGAATAGGTTGTCTCACCGATCAATACTTGCTATGATCCCGTTATTCATTTGATTTACGAACATTGTTATTTATTTTGTTTCAGGAGAATGTAAAAAAGTCCTGGTGTTACATAAATAAACCATGGACGAAGTAAAAAGAGTGAAAGTTGACAATTGGGGAATTTATTTTCTCCAAAGGCTCAAACACTTCTTCAATCGCACAGATTTTTGTGATTTAACATTACAATTTCAAGACAAAGCTCAGTTAAAAGTTCACAGACTTGTTCTCAGTGCATGTACTGAATATTTTGAAGTCTTGGAAAGAACCTGTGAAATGTATGATGATTGTTTAGTCATGCCTGATGACTTACAAGCTGATGTTGTAGTTCCCATTGTAAACTTTATGTATACTGGACATTTAGAATTTAAAATGGATTTGCTTGAAAAACTTTACCTCACGTCGCAAGTCATGAGGATGCCTGTATTAACTAAGCTTCTTGAAGCACACCGTGTACCAACCCTGAAACCAGCATTTTCAAAAAGTTACTCCAAGCCAATTCATAAACAGAGTGGTTCCGGAATTTCTGCATCAAGTGTTTCTCTTCCCATGAAAAGATCCTACAGTAAAGCTTTTAATACTCCCAATAAGACTCCATCAGCTATGCCAGCATTTGTAAAGCCAACAACTCCCTACTTGACACCTTATGTACACAAAAAAGTCATATCTGACCCGAAGCCTACCAGATATGAAGTACCAGAAGAATTAGAAAGTGATGAGTTAGAAAGTGACTCTTTTACAAACATTTCTTATGAGTCCAAACCTTTAATGATTCATTTAGAAAACACTAAAAATACACAAGAAAAAAAAATCAAACTCTCTAGAAATACAAATGCAAAAGAAATTCTTCATGGGAGTTCCACTGTTAAAATTATTGATAACATACAAGTTACACATCCATCACAGCCCTGCAGTATTTATGATGCAGATATAGATATTGAGGATCATGATGATATATTTCAAACACCTGTAACAAACATTCAGGCCATATCGCAAAGAAATATGGGGCAACTATTTGATGAGCCACTTGAGGTTATGCCAAAAGTCACTTTAGAAACAAATGATCTGAAACAGTCCAGTAATCTAGACCATGCAAAGATTATTAGTGAAGTACTAAAAAAATATCCACATCTTCTTAAAAGTAATAAAAATATTAAGCTGAAAATTTTAAACACGGGCAAAAATCAAAAACATTTTACAGCACAACAATTAAAGGCCAAAAAATTTGAACCTACACCAGTGGATGCCGAACCCAAAGTAGAAAAACCAGATTTTGTGGATATAGACATTTTGGATGCCAAAAAGGCAGCAAAACTAATATCTATGGGTGCTCAAAACACTAAAGGCCCTTGGGTTTGTTTAATATGTGGAACTCCTGGAAGAGCTATACTATTTAAATCTTACTACACATTCCGACGTCACTTGGTAGATGTTCACAATGAGAAACCCTTACTGAAAATATGTGAATACTGTGGGGCAAACACTCCAAAAAGAAATATCATGTTTCATCACTTACTTACTAAGCATTGTATTGAACCACCACCTTCATATAATTTTCCAAAATGTAACATGTGCGATTATGTGGGTTTAAGTGAAGCACTTCTTATAAGGCACAAAGTGTCTCATACAGAGAGCAAAAACTTTAAATGCAATGTTTGCATGAGTATGTTTTCGAGTTCAACAGCATTACTTCTTCATATTCAAAAAACTGGCCACAAATACACTTCTGAGAAGAAATGTGACTTGCAGTGTATTTATTGCCTCAGAGTGTTTACCAGAAAAGTTAATCTGTATGCTCATATAAAAACCAACCACAAACAGTTAGCGAAACTTGATGGTGTTATTGAAGACTCTGATGAAGAAAAACAAGATGTGGTGGTCAAAAATGAAACAAATAACTCTATTCAATATGACACACCTATAAACTATGAACATCATTATGAACCATCAACATCAGAAGATACACAAAAAATATTAAACTCAAGTTTTCCTGCCAAGTCCAGTAAAGTTGTTCAGAAACCTAAAATATTAAAACAAGTTTTAAATAAACCAGAAACCACACAAAATGAATATAGTGAACAAACACCAAATGATCACATTATAGTCACAATAGATGGTGAAGAATATATGGTTAAAAACGATCAATTGATCCCATACTCTAAGACTACAGAAAATGAAGAATATATAATTTCTGGTTTTGTATCACATAATGAAACCACTACCACTAATTCTTTATTGCAAAACCCAACAACATCTATGGAATTTGGACAGAAGCCAGAGACAACATATCTTGAGTCACTTCCTGGAAAATTAAATAAGAAACCAAGGAATATTGAACAACCTATTCAAATTGTAGTTTCTAATGATGAAGAGTATAAAGCTTTGATGTCCACAAATCACTCAATAATTTTCAATGATGTTGAAAGTAATAAAACCTTAACTGTCCTTACAACTGCTGAAAACACTGATTTGAATAATAGAACCATAGATGTGGATGTTGCTCAATCAAATGAAATGGTGATATTACCAGGAAACTATCCACTTAATGTGTCTAGTGCCGTCACTGCTAATAATTCAAACATAGTTGTTGTTTACAGTCATCCTCAAGAAATGTCTGCTCAATTTGTACCCTCAGGAGCAGTTCACTATGAAACAATATCACCAGCAACTGCAATTATAAATACTGATACCATGCATCAAGATCAAAAATCATGGCAAAATGAACTACAACAAGATACAGTACAATCTGTACATGAACCTATGGCTTTAGTGGAGCAAAATAATCTAGTGCAACAACCAGAAGTAGAAATTGAAGAAGTTCCTAGCATACAACTAACACAACCAACCGAAATGTCACAAACCTATACACAAGAAGAAGTAACACTGTCACAAACATACACTGATGAAAACCAACATACTGACACTAAATACTCCGAAAGTGTTAGAAACATTGCTAACGAAGAAGTTAATTCAATTCCAACTGTACCGTTGCAAGTTCTTATCCCAGCCGAATTGCATTCCTCTCAAGAATGCAATGCTTCCACAATGCTACAATCAGCTGAAATACAAGAAGCTTCAGTGCAAGTAGAAATGCCACAATTTGAAGAACAGTCAGTGACTGTCTTCGAAGTTAATCAAGATGAAAACAATATTGAAGTTGGTACAATAAAAGAAACTGCAACAATTGAAAATATGGCTGAGCTTCAAAATAATAATAAATTATTAAATAGTGAAACTGCTCCATTCATAATACAAGAACCAATAGAGTTAATTTCAAGTAATGTTGAGATTTCTACTGTTAGTCACAGTAAGGATAACTTAGATACTTTACAAGAATTACAAAATAACACTGTTCAAGAGACATCTAGTGATCAAGTTTTTGAAAACACTCATATTGAAAACCATGATGAAAAAAGAGATGGTACAATCATCATAAATGAAATACCCCATGAAACTGAATTGGTGTTACCAAAGCCTGTGGAATGTGTCTCTAATAATACAGAAGAAGTATCTCCAGAATTTGTTCAATTATCACAAGATTTTGACCAGTCTAAATCATTACTAGTCTGTAAAAAAGAACCAGAAATTGTAGACAATGCCATGTCTAATGAAGTGGAGAATACTATTGAAATTAGTACTATACAAAATGATACATCTAATGATGAAAATCTGATACCCAATACTGAAACAATCACTCTGAAAGTACCAGAAGTAGTAGTAAAAGAAAAAATACAAAGTCTTACTTCTGAGTGGTCAGAAGATGAGATAGAAACATCAGAAAAAGAAGCAGATTCAAGATTACAAATAGTTAATGCAAATATGGAACTTGAAAAATCAACTCTTACTACTGATGATATAAGTAATATCTCAGTAGACACTGATGAAATTGAAGAATCTATTGAAAACATACAACAAGAAATGGAAAAGCAAATGGCTGAGGCAATAACTGAGGCAGAACTTAACGTAAGTTCGAAAGTAGAGAAAATGAAGCAAAATGAACTTGAAAAAATTCCTAAAGAAATTGAGGTAACAAATAATGGTTGCTTACCACCAGAACAAATTTCCTCACTTCTTAATGATTGGGAGGATAATGATGATCAACGAGAAAATACTACCCCTACTGAACAAACAGTGACTATTCAACAAAAAAGTGTGACCGAAACACTGCAGGGACCTGTTGTGGAAGAAAGCCAGACAAATGATGACAGAATAAAGAACCTTGTGAGTGATTGGGATGATGATGAAGAAAACAAAATATAAATGGAAATTTCATGAACAATTTGAGAGTGAGTATAATTTTTAAATATATTTATTTCATAATTAACTAGTTGGGGATCAGTATGATTTGTTTGGTAAATTACCTAATATTTCCATATCATACTGCTCATAATAAATAGGAAAACTTTTATACATTATTAATAAAATAAAGTTGAATAACATTAAATGTTCTTAGGAAATTTTTAATCAGTGCTGCAGATTTTAATACATTTATATAATAATAAAAATAATCTACTAAAAAATAAATGAAACAATAAATTGCTTTCAAACAATTTTTTATAACTATTTGTGTTTGCTTGGCGATTACTATACAGTAACCCTAATAATATGATACAACTTTCATCTTGGGCAATTCATAAATCAGAGCTGCAGATTTTAATCAGTTTATTTATTTAATAAATAACATAATCTACTAAAGTAAGTAGAACATTAAATTGGTTTCAATAAATTTTTATATAACTATTTTTGTTTGCTTGGCGACAATCTGAAAAGCGAGTGTTAGGTTATGTAACATTTATTTTAAGATCTTATGTCAAATCTGTATTAAAAACTAAAAGCTATGCGATTTTTATTTGGTGAATTTTTGTTGCATTTTTCTACCATCCTGTTCTAAATTTAACATTGAAACGACTAGAATTTTTTGTTAAAACAAATATGGATTTATGTAATAAGGCTTGGGCTTCCAATAACATACACAAAGAAAATGTATAGTGTAATTATATTTATATGTTTTAAATATAACATGCCTGTAACATGTTATGGGTAATTTCTTTGCCTTATTATTAGAGTCCCATGATATCTTTTTTGTCGTGGTTTCACATCAGATTGTTGGTTTGAGAATTTCTTATTTCCTACCATGCAAGTATTTGAAAATGTAAATATTGCTACATATTATAAACACAAGATTCTAACTTGATGAAATTTACTCAAACTTTCTTCAATACCATATTATGCCTATTTATTACATGCTTAAACAATTAAATAAATATAAAAGAAATACATTTAATAAACAATTAATTTAATGTAATTAGAATCCAGGTTTGTGAATCTCAAGAACACACTGAAACTTTCTCATTATATTATTATGTACAATTTTCACATGTATAGTTACTATAATAACATCATAATTGTACATGTATTTAAAAAAAAAGTTTGACAGATTTGAGAATGGCTTAAGAGCTTTTATACAAATAAACACTCCCAAATCGGTAAACTGCAACACATACACATATCTATTACATGCACATATCTGCAGTGCTGTATGATACAGTTGCTGGCCGTCAATTAGCGCGTCCGCAATGGTATTGATACACATATGTTTGACTAATTTTACTTTTCATTTATATAAATATAATAATTTATGTAATTTATTACTTGAGTTATGTTTTGCAAAGTAAGATATAAAAATCCATCAGGAAAATCAGGAATCCTCATATTATTCTTTGAAATTCTTGATAAAAATAAAATGGACATTTAATTTTAAAGGCAATTTTATTCAATGGCTTCTTACTCTGCATGTTTTCAAAACTCCATCCTTATTTCAACTTTGCGTGTCAATGTCCGGTTAGCGCAGTTTGGGACTGTTAAAAATAGAAAGATGAAACCTTTTTCATGAAAATTAATTGTATATCCATAGACAGACGAAACAAGCCATCTGATTAAGATCTGCCACGACGAAAATCAATCCGAAAATAACTACAATAATAATTTTTTTCGAAAAATAATTCTAATCTTTTTGTAATTATTTTATTGTAAATTTTGCATAAACAATTGATGAGAGAGATGGGTCGATGATAACTATAAAACCATTACGTTTAGGTATAGCAATTAGCTTGATTTTACGCCATTGATGAGGATCTGATATACCTAGTAGGTATACCTAGTACCAAATGGGTCAGTATGGAGAAGTCAGAAACTATGAGAGATAGCGGAATCTGTTCGTAGGAACCATGGCGTCGATTTTAGATTTAATAATAATCACATTCAAACATTTTTCTTAACTCTCATACATAACCGGGAATAGAACCTGGTCAATACTCTTGTAATCGCGTCAAGTATTGGTCCGTAAGAGTAAGGACCAAATTTGGCTATGAAATCTTGTGTTAACAAGACTGACAGTAAATTAGACTGAAATGGCCACAATTTAATTAATTTGCAAAATGTGAATAATATGAATCGATCATCAATTATCTGAAGAGACCACATATGCATATCTTATCTGCATCGATATTGTGCATTACAACAGGAGATCCAACACCCTCAGGAGTCAATTTCGAAATAAATGAGTCTGCTTCTTCTTCCGATAATGTTTCAGACTTACTTGAACAGCCTTTTATCCAACAAAGTTTTTGCCACATATCACTACCTACTAGAAGTTTTAGTATTTGAATATATTATATATATAAGTATAAATATTTTATGATAATAAAAATTTTTGCATCTTATTTAAAGTGTATAACATAATGCTTATAAATTTTATATATATAAATATTTTGAATGCTATGTATAATCTATTATAGCATTTCATCAATTTCATTAATTAACTTGTTTTTTATAAACTCCAAACTCTGCACTTTCTCGCATCTAAATACAACAAATCGCTTCAAGCTTTGTTTCGGACCACACAACAATTTTATTCATCTTGTCTTTTCGAAGGTAGTTCATAACTTTAGTTAACTCAGTGGCGTATTCATAGAACTGAATGTTACAATACGAAACATCGAAGTTAGTTATACCCACGTTTTATGTTGTTGTGTTTTTTTTTTGTGATATCAAATTTAAGTGTTGTTTCAAGAAACTTTTAAGTTTGTTTTGAATATAGATTATTTAAACTAAGCATTTACCGAAAAGCTTATATTTTGTTTACACAACACTGAAATATCGCTTCTAATAAGTAGGTATAAGTACTTCTGTATCTTGTAACCTTGTTAGACGTATCATAGCGAGCAAAGTATAAGTAATATCTGTGTCTGTACTTTTATAAAAGTAACGCCATAATATTGTACTTATTCCTGGAAGTGGGTGTAAACAGCTGCGACACAGCTTTCACTAATGTAGCTGTTTTCGAATCATGTTGATTGTTACTTTATATAAATTGTTTTTATGATAAATAAATAAATAAAAAAAAATTTACACTATCACAAAGCTGTTGCCATGAATTCAACTTAGTCGGGCGGTATTACCTTACGAGCATTAATAATTGTTTCTTTCAAAGCTAAATAATTCTACATTGCGATTTTGCAAAGTGTTTTGAGAGCCAGCCTTCCTTCTGCTTAGTGCAGGTCCTATTAACATTTTTAACTGGTGCGAGGACTAAACATGGCGCCCCTCTGAATAAAAAAGTGTTTAAGCAGTTGCTTTATTTTCCACCAGAAAAAGCAGTGGCTTCAGATTATTCTCCTATCAAAAGTTTGTTTAATCAGTTTGTGCGAATACCTATATGTAAAGTGGTGGAAAACTGAAAAATTATTTTTATAATTGTAAACTTTTATTTATTCTGTTCAAACATTACAATAATCAAATCTAATGATTATTTAACAAAAATATAAAAATAACCCTATATAGCTACTTTTGTAGCTTTAGCACTTAGCACTTGCAGATTTTTTTATCAAGCCTGAATAATTTAACTATTCGGCACTGGCATTTACAATAGACAAAATTCCGAGATTGGACAGTCTTTCCTGACCCATAGTAGACCGTAGGTAAGTCTTAATAAGTTTCAATTTACTGAAACTTCGTTCTCCTTTGGCAACGGTTACAGGTATAGTTAGTAAGATACGAAGCGCTGTCCATACATTAGGGAAAATATGTTGCCAGTCATTTTTTTTTATAAGTTGAAGAACTTTTAACTTTAAGAAGATTGGCTCTCCTGATTGAAGATCATTTAATAATGGCTTTAGGCTCACAAGTACTTCAACCAATTCTTGTCCAGATATGTCACATTTTTCTCCATCGGTTAAAGTGATTTGTAAATCAGCACAAGCTTTTTCCAACATGGATTTTTCGGGAATAATTTTTATGTATAAAAAAGACCATGTATCATTGAATTTGGACCGTTGTTGAAAACGTGTAACCAATCTAACTTGACAGTATCTATCATCGGGTAAAAAACGTTCATTTTATATAATTCCTCCGGATCAGTTGATGTTTCATCTACGGCTTCGTATTCAAATAACCGTTTCTTTCTTCGAGATCGGACTGCCTTAAAAACTGGATTTATTTCGGCTAGAGATGCTATTTCCTTAGCTGTAATTATAGCTGACGAAAAGCTACGACCACAACAGTTTTTTAGTAATTGTGATGCGTTTGGTAGATCCATAGTTTAAGACTGCATAGCTTTACTTACGATGTTTACTTGAAAAATATATCATACCAAGCCACCATCGTAACTATGAACTCAAATTGCTCCATATTCTGAACCAGCGACAATGCCTCTGATGCTGCAACTGAGTCGTTAGTTTCTTCGTGCAGATTTTGAAGGGCATCACAGACTGAAGTGTAGTTAAAGCGAACAGCGGCAAGACTAAAAACTCTACTCTCCCAGCGCGTTTCGCAAATTTTTCCTTCTATGTGCTTGGATATCTCTTCCCATCGCTTGGTTGATCCAGAAAATAAAACGAATAGTCTTTGGAGATATCCAAATAAAGAAACAGATTTGACGGAACTTTTAGCTGCATCTGCTATCACCAAATTCAAGCTGGCAGTCACATGGATTAAAAATGCCCGAGGATATAAGTTTAAAATTCTGGATTGCACACCTTTGTTTACTCCTACCATATTTGCTCCGATATCGTATCCTTGACCTCTACTATCGTTCATATCTAAATCAAATTCTTGTACAATCGTTCAAGAAAAAGACCAGTGAGTCCTGCTCCAGAAGAGTCACATATTGGCTTGTAAGCGACAAAAGACTCTCGCACTTCGACTTCTTTTTCATTAATGTCAACGAAACGGAATGTTAATGACATTTGTTCAACGTGGCTTACATCAGGAGTACAGTCCGTAATGATGGAAAAGTATTTAGCTGAATTTACCATATTCATAATATTTTTTCGAACTTCACTTCCAAGTAATACAATTAATTCGTTTTGAGCGCGTTTGCTGAAATAGTGGACATTAGTCTCTTTATTTACAACACGCCGGTGGTGCTCCATCATAACATTGTCAAATTTCCCTAATTGCACCAAACCCAAAAAGTTGCCATTATTAGGGGTATATAATGTTTCAGAACTGCCTCTAAATGCCAAATTATTGCCTGCCAAGAAGAACACTATCGACAACATTCGTTCGAGGATAGCAACCCATCTCGATTTCTCATCTTCAATCTGTTTTTGTAATTGTTTGTCTATTCGACAGAACTTTTTCAATCATATTCATAGCACGTCGGTGATCTAAGGACGTTTCGTGTGTTTTCAGACGCGTTGATAAGTGCCACCAGTCGTCAAATCCTTCTTTTCCCAAATTCGAATTGGGGTTTGTGTTAAGTAAACGACAGCATAAACAATGTACTTTATCTGCAGATTTAGAGTACACGAGCCATCTTCTTTTAAAAATCTCCCCATTTGGCATTACTTTATGGAAATGCGAATTTGAAAAATGACGTCCATCACGATTCTTTGGGTAATTTTCGTTGTTCATTTCATTACTTACTGGGCCTCGAATAAGGATTTCATTCGATAATTCGAATTCAATTCGAGTCGATAATATGCGGCCATTCTGAAATATCATCTATTTTTTTCTCTCTAAAAGATGATGTTAAAGATTTCTCTGACAACTTCTTCTGTAATATTTTGAAATGCAGACGAGGTTCCAGGAATAGCTAGATCTTCTTGAATATTCTGCTCAATATCTTCATGATCAGAGCTTTTTCACGCGGGTCCTCTATTGCTTGTTGATGTTGAAGTTCTGCTGATAAAGCATCAGGTAACTTTTCCACTCTCAAAAATTTTGATAGCAAATTTGCAGATTTTTCAGTTTCGGCTTGCTTTATCCGTTGTGGCGGCCACTTCTTCGACAGCGAAGGCCATCTTAGGATCGCTTGGGATACACACCCGTGTGGTATGCGGGTTAGGGTATAGGCGGTTTTGTAGGATCTAATACCTATTATATATGGAACTACACTAAACTAACCTGGAAGGAGGCACCTAGCTCTCACCCAAACACACGACCTGGAGCGGCGGTACTTGACCTTTTCTTCTTCCGGGCCCGGGTTATTCCAAGTGTCTTCTTACAGTAGTTAAATCACTGCAGTCCAGTAAGCGGGTGTGGGTCGCTAGTAAGCGAGCAACCACTTTCAGATAATTTTTTTGAAGGCGGTGACATGCTTTTTATCTGTAAACAAAAATTTCGAGAAAATTTAATAATAAATAAAACGAAAGTTTGCTTGAACGCGAACGAAATACACTAGAAAGGAACTTCTATAAACAATACTTACTTCTGTTTTTATTTCGAATGCTTCTATAATAATCTAAGTATGTACTATTAGCCGTTAACCACACTGTATACAAATAAATACACTCGCGCACGTTTGAATTGACAATTCAATAGACAATGCCTGCCTAGTGAAACAAGTGACGGACGACAGTTCACCCCGCGGCCCGTTCCCCCGCAATTTGGTTCGTGCGTCTGTTACGCGACTCGCGCACTCGGTTGAGCATCTTTTGTTTCACGTTTTCACTGTTCATTTTGGCCCCCCCTTGAAGGCGCAAGGTGCAGTCGCACTGCTCGCACCGCCCTAGAACCGGCCCTGCTTCTGCTACTGCTTTTGAAAGTTCTTGGTTCCACCAAGGCTTTGGTTTGAATTTGGAGGAGGTACTATTATTGATTTGAATAACAGGTATGAACTCATCAGCTGCACTATTGATTATGCTATTTTATTAACCTATCATAGCTATCCTGAACATTTGAACTTAATGAGAAATTATAACAGTTTAATTCAATAGATTTACTATAACCTTCCCAATCGGATTTTTTAACATTACATTTTAAAATATTTTTATGAAAAAATTCTTTTTCATACTTATGACTAAATGATTTTCGTTTGTGACCGACCAAGAACAGCAAATCAGGAGATCAGAACTTACAAAACTTACAAAAGAAATAAGAAATATCGGGAATAAACACCTAAAACATATTTAATAGTGGATTGATTAAGTAGTTCAATACATAAAATGTCGTCCAACTTATTGCGTGGCAAGGAAATATCTTTATATCTAGCAGGAAGTGAATTTTTTACAAGGATAACCAAACTACCAAAACCGTCCTCTCGATCTTTTCTAAAACAACTATGAGATGTATAAAGACTTGTCTTCTATTACCACCTTGTTATATAACCTGTACCTTTTATATAAATAAGCTTCCAACTAATCTTTCTTTGGCATAATACTGCGACAATTCCATTGGACAATTTTTATATACATCAAGTTAAATTCTTGAGGATCCACTAGCTTTTAAGTTTTTGAATAATTTTGTATATTCGGTTCTTCAACTGTCTTATTGATAATTTTGGAGCAACAATCGGCGATTGACAGAGGATATTGACACTGAGCAGATTCGATGCCAGATGATATAAAAAGATGTTTGGTAGACAATATCTTCTCTTTTTTCTTTTCGGGTCGATTCTTGGAATAAGCCAGTTTACGGTATGGAAAGTATTTAAATTTCACTATCAATCTGTGCAATTGGTCTGAGGAAAACCCACGGTCAAAGCACCGATTCCATTTAAATGTATGGGCAGGCCTAATTGGAAATTTTCTTGTGGTTCGCATTTCATTGATGGGTCACTAACGGGTGACAAGTACATACATTGTTAAAGAAATAATCTAACGGAATATTTTAAATACACGTACCAGTCCGAAATCGACGAAGAATTATATTCATGCACGACGGTACCCACCGCATTCTACATGGGCAGTGCGCCGAGTACCTACGTACAAATTTTCCGAACGAACGATCGGACGGTTTGAGTACATCGAGTGGCCTCTACGATCGCCCGGCATACGAGTGTTACCACACCAAACGGTCGACGTCGATCGATTGGTGTGGTAACACTCTTACTCCTATGACTTTTTTGTTTGGGGTACTATGAAAAACCATGTGTATAGCTTAAAAATAAAAATAATCCAGCAGTTACGATAACGCGTCTGTGAAGCAGCTGAAAACGTGAAAACAATGTTATGATAAATAGTTAAATTTGGAAAATGAATTGAGAAAACGATTGTATTATGCTAAGAACCAACGGTGACCATTTTGATCAATTTTAAAATTTTATGAAGTTTGAAACAGTAGTCACATTTTGGAAAAAAATGTGGTTTTTTTTTGCAGATTTCTTTTATTGAAACTGAAATTTTGTAGTTAATTGAGCAATACATGTTATCTTTTATTTTGAAACTTTTTTACTATACTGCAAAATGAAAAGAAAATCAATACATTTTATGAAGTAGGTACTCTTGCATATATAAATATTTAAATGAAAGAAACGAAAAAATTACTAGCTAAAAGTACTAACGGTAACATCCTGTATATGTTGGTATCGCTTTTTTTGCCTTGTATTATATTTGTTCAAGTTTTTTGGAAGTCGCAGTTTTTGGAATACATATTAAATTATTCAGTGTTTGCAACAAATGTTGACAAATAAGTTGATAATAAATCGAAACTATATTTTGATCATTATATTTTGGCCCTGATTTTGCGTCTTAGACATGCTAGAGTGTGTACACACACCTTTAGCATAAATTATGGTTTGGTCACATCTATAATATTGTACTAGTGCATGTTATGTAACTCTATAAACCATCGACGCAGAAAGAGTGGTGTTTTAGTTTAATGTATGCCTGTCTGTGTCATATAGCTCCCTAACGAAAGGACAGATTTGTATGATTTTTTTTTAAAGCTGAATAAGTTGGGTGTTTTTAGACATGTAATGTATTTACAAATAACATATTCTACTATTTACAAGCAATTAGAACAAACATCCAAATAAGAATTAAAACTTATTTTTAAATTAATAAACTGCGAAATCTATTGTGGTGCAATATTTATATTTGTTTTAATGTTTAATGTATAAGACAAAGCCTTTTTAAATTTACCTTTATATAAGGTACAAATTTACATATGTAATGTATGACTTGTTTGAGTTTTGCTAGTTTTGCATTCAAATCAAAATTGCCTTACATGAACACATACTGTACCTTTTTTGCATCAATCTTATTGAATTGTGAAATTTGCCTCAGTTAAAGTGTAAATTCTAATATACATATTTCTTTTTCATTTTCAGACGGCGATCTCGTCCTTCTAATCTCACAGATACTTACAATTTATTTGTCTAAATAAGCTTTTAAGTAAAATCAGATACATTTAGTATGTTAAGATTTAATAAATCATTATTTATATTTTCTTTCAAAATATCAGATTATAGAGTTGGCCTAAGTTTTCTGGTTAGATTTATGGTATGGTAAGTTTTATGGAAGTTTTATCGGTAAGTAATTGTCAAGAAGAATATGTCTATGAATAAAAATACTTAATATTAAGGTCTGATTTCTCTATGCTCAGATAATTAATACCTTTGATACTTGATAAGACTTTTCACATTTAAAAATTATTCTACTAACAAAAGTTATCTGGGAATTGAACAACCGGCCCTTCATTAAATATCTTGAACCAAACCAGAAAAATAATGTGAACTGATGTTCTTTCTGTACAATAGAATATAAATAAGTCCATTCAGAGTCAAAAAATCATGGCAGAGTTCGTGTTTTTGTTTTTTACACTGATAAAAGTTAATTGAACTGATGTATTTGTAACCACGTTTCAAAAGGATAACTCATTCACAGTTTTTTTATATACTCTAATCAGTGTTTTTCTAAAAAAATTGTATAAAAATATACCTTAGCGCCTCATAGTCGTAGATCAAAACTTGTTGGTTACTGTGGAAGTAATTTAGTCATAATAAAAAAAATATCCTGAAACTATAAACACTACACAGAACCTATAAAAGATTATGTCGTCCAAACACTGGCTTACTTATATGGTATAATAAAAATACATGATATGCATGTATTACTAATTTTATTCTTACTGAAATATTATTATGTATATTTTTAATTAAATCGTAATAAATTATTTTTAATTTTATGGATTTATTGGCTGGCATTTGAAGGCACAATTAACCGGCCACCAGTATATATTCTTATAATTTAATTATATTCCAAAAAATTCTAAAGTATTACATTAAGAAAAACCACTATGTGGCTTTTTGTCCCCTGACACTAATTAAAACCGGGTATAATTAATTTACTTATTTGCTGGTCGGCTAAATTTGCCTCTTTCATTGTAATTACTATGGGCAAAATCAAATGTTTAGCTGTTATGAAGTTAAATTATAATGTAAATGAATAATTTTTATTGAATAAAATAAATTTTAGCAGTTATCATATATATTTTTATTGACACGTCATTTAAAATCATCTGTAAAAGTCTGATGTATACTTTTTATGTATGAGACGCGTTGGCAGCAAGATAAAGTGCTGTTTTCAATTTAAGTAAACAGAAATATTACAACCTCGTTACTGCTGGAAAAATCGGATAAGAGATAAGAGTTAAATTGATTTTTGTAGGAATTTGTGAAAAATATATAAAATATATTTTTACATTTTAAACAAAATCTCTGACGCGATGCTTTCATGCACAGACAACACACTTAAATTCGCGCGAAACGTTGCGGGATATACAATCATAAGTACAGCTTAAGCGACGCTGCGAATAGTGCGCTTGGACTTATTACCAACCCCTTTGTATGTAATTCTCACTAGTGTGCCAGGTGCCCACTATAATATGGGTTGTTATTACGGTTTACTATTAATTCGTAACTTGACTTATTACTATTTTATTTTATGTAAAATAAAAACTATTGTCAATAGGTATTATTGTCATTTACCACGCTTTAGTGTAGACATTGAGGAATCCAAAACATATTTCATAGGCTGAAACCATACCTTTATGTGACAAGCACGTTTTGATGAAAAATTTCGAAAACAAAAAGCATTACCGATTTACGAAGTATCAAATTTTTTCGTTTTTACAGTCCTACGCTTACGCGACCCAGCTGGTTAATAAATTAAACAGTTTTTTCGAGTTTTTTTTTGTCAAACAGGCTGCATCTAATGAATCGTGGCTGGTTTGCTGCGAGCTGATATATCGTTCTAGCAAGTAAATAGGTATGTATTTTTTTTCTCTGATACAAATAAAACCATTGTTGTAGTATCCCTTCTTGTGATGTAGTACAAGGCAGCAAACGACATCTCAATGGTGTGACCTAAGTGCGGTTTACATGTATTAAGTAGTTAAGTTCATAAGTTCAATGAAGATGAGCAGTGATGAATGTCAAGGAATTCTTCAATTCTGTACTTAGATACAGGCCGACCAAAAAATCTAGAAAATAATGTTTAAGGAACTAAAAGGAATCTGATTATGGCAACTATCAATTGACATGTCATTGACGTCACTGTTGTGATATCTTTGATTTGATGGTGCACAAATCTTCAGTTTTCGTATTGTTTTTCAAATTTTTTTGAGTAAGAGTCGTTGATTGTCATCACTATCATCATGAATAAGAAGAAATCGAATAGATCGATACGCATTGGAGCTAGGAAAGTGATTTATAACGTTTTCCAACGGTGGAGGATTCAGCATTAATGACAGGTATGTAACAGGAATATAGTGAATATTTAAAACAAAAAGGTTTATACTACTATACATGGTGCGATTACTGTTTTCTCAATTTCTTGATTACTGTTTACATTGCCCTATTTAGAGGTTATGTAAGAATTGACAAGGAGTTATTTGTAGATCGGTCGACATGATTTGATACTTTTCCATTTCATATTAATTTAGTTGAATAGTTATTTTTGTTCTAAGGTATTGTTTGTTAGTTTAGATACCTATCGTTTATTAATAAAGGTACATTGTTACTAAAAGTATTTATGTTATTTTCAGGAAAATCAGAAAGTACCATCAGACGATTTGTAGATGAAGGCTTTCAAAACGATGGGATATTTAGAAGTCTTGGTAAACATAGAAGTGGACGTCCAAAAAGGAAATTGATGGTTTACTTATTTGTGCACTGCGTCAAAAAATTAAATTTTTTTATACTTTTCGAAAAGAAATTCCTACAATTAAAAAAACTGGCTATAGCTAAAACAGAGTAGAATTAGAGTTTAGCCAAGAACACTTAGGAAAAGTCCTTTTTCCTACAAAATATAGGTATCAGTCTAACCGATTAGCTTTGATAGAAAAGCCTTATATATCTGCAAAAAAAAATTATCAGTATTATTATGAAAAATAAAGATTTGCCTGTAGAGTTACAAAAAGATATAATTTATATTGATGAAAACTATACTTGTGAATCATATAAAGTAAAAAAAATGTTGGCTGTCTGTTGACATTTCAGGAGTACAAGCCAGTGTTTCGAAGGGCAAAAGACTCATTATTGTACATGCTGGAAGCTCAAAAGGTTCTGTCCCAAATTAAATTATTGTTTTCCCCTTCCCCCCGGACCTCTGAGGAGATCAGACGTGTTTTGAGCGAAAGAATGAATTCATTCTAAAACATAATTTAATCAATTTAAAGTTAAAATAATACTAGTACAAAAATAGGAGTGCATAGCAAACGTGAGCATTGAAATTCGGAGTATACCTAAGTTAATGATGAAAATAAGCAGATACTTTGCAAGATGGTTGTGGAACTGGGCAATGCCATTAATGTGTAGGTACACGAGTCTGATATAAAAGAAATTTTTCGAGTAAACGCAAATAAGTCCAAACCAATTATAGAAGACTTCACAACAGTGCTGTTAAAAAAAAATTGCTGTTAAAACATAGGTATAACAAAGAACATATGGGAGATAAACTAAATACATGCCATATGAAGTTAAATATACCTAAGACTCCGATTTTCATCTCTGAAAATCTGACTACCAAAACTAAAAGAGTGTTTTTCCTAGCAAGAGAATTTGGAGCCCACAACAACTATAAATATTGCTGGACCTCGTATGGTAGTGTTCCTGCGAAAAGTAGATGGAGGACCGCTTATACGAATCGAATCTGAGAGCGACGTCATTAACTTAAGGAATATGTTGTAACTAAGTACACGGTGCATTGTCATATACAAGTTATTTTTTATTATTTTTGTGTCAAAAACCATTTCAGTTAAGATTCTTATAACACTATATGTATTTTATTATTATTACGTATCGCTACTCTTAGTACTATTAAACACATTCACAGACTACATAAACACAATACGCATGCACACTAGTACAAATGCACTAATAAAAACTTTCACATACACACATTACAACACAGTCTACACAACTACAATTTACATTTATGGTCTAATACAGATAACGTTTTCCATTTTTAATAAAGCGTACATCTTTGGTCAACCCGTTCATTTCACACGAGCTCTGCACTATTTGCTTATTGATTATTAACATTCGATCGTTTAAATGCAGTTATCATAAACGATATTGACACTGTCGGTGATATCACGTGCGATATTGTAAATAATGAAACGGATTTTGCTAAATTAGACATCAATAAATCATTAAATATATTATCTATTAATATACGCAGTATTCAACGTAATTTTGAACGATTATTATTATTCCTCTCTGAATTAACAATTCCAGCCGATATTATAGTGCTCACCGAATGCGGATTAACGATAACACTATTATACCGTCAATGAACAATTACAATTATTATTGCACAAAGACGAATCTCAATCAGAACGATGGAGTTGTACTATACGTTAATAGTAATATATCTAACGTACAATTTCACGAGCCCCAAATTAATGATGCCAACGGTTTAATACTACAAATTCAAAACAAAATTTCCATAATTGCTATCTACAGATCCCCGAGTTTTAAAAAGTCTTTCTTTCTTTCTTCCAAATAATATAACAGGTTACTCCTCTGAATATTTAAATCTCATGGCGGCGCATGGGCTCCGACAAGCCATTGATAAACCAACAAGGAAGGATCGTTGCCTAGATCATTTTATGGTCAAATGTAGCAGTACTGTACGTGCTTTTGTGTTTGAAGAGTTTACCGACCACTGTCCGATCCTTCTGCAACTTGAACACACAAATATGAAGAGAGCCATTTCAGAATACAACAAAGTTACTTTAGATTTTGACAAACTTGACAAATCATTGCAGTTAATCCCTTGGTCGGAATACTACAATCTGACTACGACTGATGAAATGGCAAGCTTTATAGTATTCAAGTTGCAGAGCTGTATAGCCGACAGCAAGACAGAAAAAGGAGTCGCTAAAAAGTACATGGCTTTAAAACCGTGGTTGAACCCGGGTATTAGATGTATTCGCAAGAGAGATAGACTACATAGAAATCTTAAGAAATCACTTGGTGATGACTCTTTTAGAGATAAGTTAAGTTAAAATAAGTAAGCTATCATTTACTATAGAAACATTTGTAATAACACATCAAAAACTTGAAAGTGCAATTATTACCAGTCGCAACTTGCTAAATCTGCTGGCAACCCTAAAAGGACCTGGCAACTGATAAAAGAAATAAGTAACCTTAATCACACTAGCAAGCAAGTATCCAAAATTATTACACATAAAAGAAAATCTTTGCTCATCACTAAATAGTGTTAACAATTTACTTTACGTCCATCGGCTCTAAATTAGCAAATGTTACTTCGGTAAAAAAGTCTGAAAATGAGCCATCATTAGCGCGTTAAGCTACTGAGATTTGTGGTCCGTCTCAGTTCAGAGTATTATAAATAATTTGAAAAGCAACAGTTCTTCGGGTTGGGATGGCATTCCTACCAAAGTTATAACACATTCTTATCGTATTTTAGCAGAACCAATAACACATCTTTGTAATTCTAGTTTTTCAACAGGTACCTACTTTCCCAGATATTTTTAAACAGCCCATAGTAATCCCAATTCATAAATCAGGCGACAAATCTTCATCATTCAATTATAGACCAATTTCACTCTTATCTATTCTGTCAAAAATTCTGGAAAGGTAGCTAATAAAAGACTTATGATTTATTTGGAAACAAAGGGATTAATCCCAAAAAATCAGTTCGGATTTAGACCAAATAAATCAACAGAAGACTCCATTTTAAAACTAACACAAAATATAACACAAATAACAGATAAGAGTGAAAAATGTATTGGTGTTTTCATTGATTTACAGAAAGCTTTTGACACCGTTTCAATTCCAATATTGCTGAGTCGTTTACAGAACATCGGTATCCGAGGTACGGTGCTATCATGGTTCAAAAGTTACCTAACCGGACTCAATGTGTTAAGGTTGATAAATATGTTAGTCAATACTTATCGTGCTCCTTTGGTGTTCCTCAGAGCAGTACACTGGGACCAACTTTATTTTTAACATATAGTAACCAACTATGTGAACTAGACCTCTATGGAGCTGACATCACCATGTAGGTACGCCGATGATACAGCAATTGAACTGTAAAATACTTGGGAATTACTGTCGATGAGAAATTGCAGGGGGTTCCGCACATAAAATTGTTGTCCAGTAGAATAAGAAAATTTATATACGTTTTTAAAACATTGCGACAGATAGCCGATACTAAATTATTGTTACAAACGTTTAACGCCCTCTGTCAGTCTGTCATTAGCTATGGGATATGTGCCTGGGGTGGCGCAGCTAAATCGTACTTGATCGATGTTGAAAGAGCTCAGCGTGTGGTCCTTAAGGTACTGCTTTTTCTGCCTTTTAGAGAGCCTATCACATTGGTATATGAGAGAGCACAGGTTCTCAGTGTCCGTAAACTGTTTATACAACGTTGATAAAAGCAAGAGGCATTAAATGAAACCACATATTTTGTGTATCCACTATCAGGCTACACAACAAAAATCAGATCAATGTAAGCAACAGTTTAGTCACAGGAATGTTTTTTTAGTTTTTACTTAGTTTCATTTAAACACTCTATATCTTCCCGATCACCTGATCGTAAGTTTGTACTATAGGCATACGTAGTTATCTAAACGACAAAATTCACGCGAGCGATGCGACGTTGCCAGTTCGCATCGTAAGTTTGCAGTACAAACAAGGAAGTACACTGTTACTAAATCTTTCCTTAAAAGAAAGTACAAATCCCGGTTATCTCATTCTAATGTAATAAGCGTAACAGAAATAGAAATAGATCAGTATGTTGCTATGGCGCCGGCGGCGGCTCGGCTAATTAGGTCAAGGGCACAATTTTTATTTTCTTTAGTGCGAAGACGCGTTGCGTCCGGGGTGCACGTTGCGCAATTCAGCACAGATTATTGTCCGCGTCCCATTTACTAATGTTAAGTTTTTATTGTGATAGGACACGTAACTGAGTATTTTCGGTTTAGTTTTGTGAGTAGTTTTTAATTATTTTGTAAGTACGTAAGACATCCACAATGCCTCGTGCTACATACACGGCGTCAGAATACACTGACATGATTTTAATCTACGGGGAATCACCATAGTATTGGCAGTACAACGGGCACGGGAAAACAAACCATTAGCAGCGCATCAGGAGGGAGTCCCACCGCATCAGATACCTACTGCGCGCGAGCAACAGATTCTTGACTATTTTGACCGCAACCCCACATCGAGTCTGCTTAGAGCCGCACGCCAGTTTAGAGTTTGCCATAGAACCGTGCATAACATTTTTCAAAGGAATAAACGCAAACCGTACAAATTAAAAAAGTTCAAGCCCTTTTAAGAAGGGATTTGCCAGTCAGGAGTACTCACTGCCAGTGGATACTTGACAAAGTTACTGACGACCCGAATTTTTTATTAATTGTCATGTGGACCGACGAGAGCACATTTGCAGGCAATGGCATATGGAACCAACAAAATCTAAGATACTGGAGTATTGAAAATCCACGCATGATTCGGGAGTCAGAGCATCAGTACCGCTTCTCTGTTTTGGCCCTGTTTTTATTGACGGTACCCTTAACGCGGCAAAATTTTTGGAGATATTATCCGGTCCCGTTACTGAATATACCGAAGAACTACCCTTAGCCAATTATCGGCATTTATGGTACCAATTGGACGGAGCTCCTCCACATTCAGTGATGTCTTCCGGAGAGCTACTCACCGGAATATTTGGACAGCAGTGGATTGGTCGATTTGGACTAGTACGATGGCCACCACGATCCCCGGATCTCACTCCTATGGATTTTTTTATCTGGGGGTTTGTGAAAAGTGAAGTGTACGCGACAGATGTGATTACCGTAGAGGAACTTAAAAACCGGATTATTTTAACGTTTAATAAATTAAAAAGTTTAACAACGAACAGTGACCTTATTGCACGATTAAATAACAATATTATGGCGGCCTGTTTGGTATGGAGGTAAGTAGCCTTGTCTTCCATGCCAGAGGTCCCGGGTTCGAATCCTGGTAGGGGCAGACATTTTATCATATTTGCTTTCTAGTCATGGATGTGTATGTATGTTTATTTAAGTTTATTTCTAATATTTATATACATAAAAAAAAATATCTAAGTGTGTTTATATATTTCTTAAGTTTATTTATCCGTTATCTAGTATCCATAACACAAGTTCTTTAATGATACTTAATTTGGGCTAGATAATGTGGTGTGATTGTTAGAAATATTTATTTATTTATTTATTATACGTCGTTATAATTTGTGTACTATTGCAAACGGCGGACATTTCGAACAATTGAAGATTTAATGTGTAAGTGTTACAATTAATTATTTTTGTTTATTATTTTCATTGATCATACCTTCCAACGTTACCTACAACACATGTTTACATTATCATCCACATCAAACCCGGGCGCTCCGCTGTGTAGGTAGGTGTGCGAGCCGGTGAGCCCGCCGCCGCACGCGCTATGCTATTCAAATGCTACGTTGCCAATTTGTTACGCAGGTGGCGGCAGGCTACTCAACAAAGGATGTTTACATTTTAACTTAATTATTAAGCTATTTAAGTTCTTTGAAAAAAGTTTTTTCGTTTACTTCTCGTTAACTTTTTTTTAATAGTTTCGGATTAACAGTAGGCACTTATAGTATATGTGGTTTCATTAAATGCCTCTCGCTTTTATCAACGTTGTATATCAATGTGTTAGACGGTAAAACGGACAAAAACTCTGTTGCCTTTTTAGTAGAACGACAAATAATAAAAAGGAAGAAGAAAATGGATAGGTACTTAATTCCTAAAACACATAGTGCTTCCGCCGGCAGACATTACTATTTCATTGCTCCATTTTTATATAACAAATTAAATAAATTTTGCCAAACTAAAAATTATAATAGCCACCAAATAAAAAGTAAAATATTAGACTGGCTTAAAGGCTACGATTATGAAGCTACTGAGTCCTTGTTCAGTTATTGACCTACGTATGACTTCTATTTAAAAACTTTTAGATACATTCGACTTCATTAGGCTATCTACACTCACACTTTCCACACATCATACACAACTGCACACATATATTCCGTAACACAACCACACATACACATCCGATACACACACATACCTAGTTTTGACCTCATCTTTTTACTGAGTAGCGATAGTAGACACAGTTTTTATTACAAATTTGATTATTTTATGTAATTCTCCTATATATATTTTTTTCTTTCTTTCTATAATTGATTGTATCTCAACTCCAATAGTATTGTCAGTGATAGGAAGGTACTGGCTTGTGTATCACAGGTTCTCTCATTTCAGAAGCCAGGGCTACATTTATCTTTTGTATTGGTGATTGTTACAATAAAGATTTTTTTTTATAATGCCCCCTATCATTCGATAATAACAAACAAAGCGCCAAAATCGAGTTCTCGCATTGAGGAAATAAAACTCTGGCTATTAGAAAATAATATTCTGTATGATCCCTCACTCAGGAAACCAAGTCGTCTCAAATTAGTTCAAAATAATACACCAGATCCAATATATGCAATATATTGACGAGCTTCATGAAGAACATAGGCATATTGTAGCCAGGCTTCCTATCACTGCGATCTAAATCCTACTGAGCTTATTTGTGGAACACAATGTTGGGTACTCGCGATATCAAAAGTTTGACAGAAAAAGCTTTAAACAGTATCACTGCTGAGAATTTAAAGAATTGCTGTGAACATGTCATTAAAAAAGAAAAAGAATATTCTGAGAGAGGAAAAACATTATATACTGATATTGATGATTTAGTCATTCAAGTGGAAAGTGATAGTATCAGCAGTGACTTATCGGCTGTTGAATATCTAGATGTATATGATGAATTAATATTATGTAAAATTACTTAAGTTAATTTTATTTAAAACTGTTCTATTGCACTTTGGCTGAAGTAAAATGGTATTTGCATGATTGTGGTATGTACTATGATCCTGTTGTAGAGTCTAAGTTTTTGCTACTTATTATTGTAAGGGAAACAAGTTTTGTCGAGTAGTTCATTGTATACTATATTTTAGTTTCAGCTTTTCATACTGTATACAGTATGAATAGTATTACAGAGGCTACTTTTTATCTATTCATACTTCCCGCAGGATATAACTTAATTATTACTATAATAACATTCGTCAGTTCTTTGATATATTAAGTAAGTAGTACGTGTTTAATCACATTTGTTATTTTAATAACATGCGTACTCTAAACTCTTACGAGCTAAAGGTTTCCGCGGGCAAAAGCTAGTTTAAAATACAATACAATACTCTTATTGTAGATGCCATTTTGACAAACGAATAACATTCGATAAAGCTGTTGGAGTAACTAATACACATACATTCAGTTAGTTTAATTTAAAGTGTTTTAGATTTTTTATTTTGAGAAAAACATATGTAAATCATGATAATGCAAGCTAGATCGTCAAAATACAAAATAAAAAATGCTTAAGCTCTCAGACAATTTTTTTTTAATTTATCTTATAAATAATGATGCAAATATCAAAACCATTTTAAGCATACTAAAAGGTGTTACCATATTCCCTACAAGTATTTTAAGTGGCGGGCGCCCTCAATTTTTGTCAAGACTTTTTGGTCGCACTATATGTAGTAAACGTGATTTTGGACAAATTCAGAGAAGCATTTGATTCGGAAATTAAAATCTTTGCAAGATTATGCATTTTTCTAAATTTTTTACGTCGACGGGCCGACGTTGGTCGACGGACGATCGATTGGTGTGGTACCTTTACTAATTAGGTACCCTTAATAATCACTGGAGGGATATCAGCCTTTCCCAACTCAGGGGTGGCGTCCGACAATTATAGGCCATGACGCCTACTGCGACGTCGACTGTTCTATTCTGCGATTACGGTCGCTCGATTGAAACTAAACGCCACTCCAACATTTAAAACGAAAGAGAAAATGAAAAAATAAATACGAGCTCTTGCTGCCACCCGCTTTGTCAACTTATGCACTTAACTAAAAAATCACGTCCAAACGTGTTAAGTGAGAAGCTCGCCCACCCACTTATACGAAAAATAAAACGAATCCTAATCTACTTAATCTTAAATTTAGTTACCAACTTAACTACTTAACGCTTGTAAACCTCGCCGTAGTAAACGTTCCTTCGTGTAAACCGGCAATTAGTTATTATTACTACACTATTTGCGCTGTAGCATGATGGGTGACAGTTGCCTGTATGACGTTGACAGGCTAGGGATATGGATATGACGGGATATGACTGATTTTATTTTATCTATCAATTTCGGTTCAGAATAATGGTATAATAACAGAATAATAAGGTTAATGTCACAGACTGTATAAATAATTATTTCTGATATCTTTTTTGCCAATCAATTTTACCGTTACTCATAAAATATCTTATTAAAAATTACGAATATCATTATCATTATATTATATAATAAAACTAAGTTGATAAAATATGCGTGCCGATAAAACTTAAAAAGGAGTCCCAGCACGATAAAGTGACTCATATAGTGTGATAGCCTTTTATCCCCCCTCGAACAAGAAAGTTCCCGTTTTAACTTAAAGGGCGTGTTTTTAAATATATAAGGGCTTTTCCAACCCTTCAACTTGGAAATTAAGTGTAGTGGCGCCATCTGTTGTCGAGTATTTGAACTTCATTAATTGTACACAATATAGACTTAAAAGAACAACGATTATTTGGGGTGCATTTCGAAAGCGCTGCGAGCAATTGCAGCATGTGTAGTAATGGCGCGAAATTTAAAATTCCAATTTCAATAAAGTCTTAAATTACATTTGTTACTGTAATAAAGTAATTAAATTTTGTGTATTTATACAGCAGTAGCTAACTTATATTTTGGAGTTAAAGCGACATAATTTTGGTTATTCAAATTAGTTTTGAAAACATTTTAAAATTTAAGTTTTTAAATTCGCGCCTTTACTACGTGTGCTACAACTGCAGAACCTATTGTTACGGCGGACGATAATGTCGAGAGCATTCTAGAAGGTGTGAGAAAGAAAATATTCCCAAACTTTCTCGAATATCCTAAATACCGGTATTTGCTTTGCTTGCCGTTGTGCGAGTATTTTTGAAACAAAAAGGCGTAAAGAAAGAGGGTTTTAAGTTTGCTTAGAATTGTTAATTTAGTTATTGAATATTAGTATATTATTGGTAGTTGTTTTGTCTATTTATGAATCGTAATTATTGAAGACAAGCCAGACATTAATTGATTGAAAACTTTGATGCTTGAACTTGAATAATTTTTTAAGCAAACATGGGATCTTTCGGTGTTTTATTTATAATAGTGTACCCCAGGTCTGTACCAAAATTCAGCATGTTGGGAATTAATGCAAACTGACCGCTATTTTTCCGGCGAATTTGACGGGACTATATCAGGAGTAAGAAAATAAACTGTATAGTTCCTTTTTTTTATATTATAAGAATTATAATGAAAGTAAATAAACCATAAACTATGATTATTTCATTTACGTCAATCTCTCACAAAAGTTCATTAAATTACAATATTATATTGCAAGTTCTATATTTAGTTCTAAAATATCTATAGTAGATTCAAGTTTAGATTTAGTATATATAAGATAAGTTTAGATTCAAACTTAGTTTGTATATATTTCAAGTTTAGGTATGCACGTTTTTTTCGTACTTAGGGCTTGTCCATTAGTAGAGGTCAATGGAGAAAATATATCAATCGATTGACACGATGGTATCCATTGAAGAAAGTGTCAACTTCCCTACTGAATTTTTAAACTCTTTACAAGTATCAGGAATGCTATTACACTGCCTTCATCTGAAAATTGAATGTCCAATCATACTACTCAGAAATCTCAACTCCCCAAAATTATGTAATTGAACGAGGATGATCGTAAAACTTATTTCTTATTAATTATTTCTTATTTAAGGACACACAGTATTTATACCTAGAATACCACTGATCTCTTCTGAATTGCCGTTTCAATTTAAAAGATTGCGGTTTCCAATTAAGTTAGCCTTTAGTTTTACAATTAACAAAGCGCAAAGGCAAACTTTAAAATATTGTGGCATTAACCTCAAAGAATCCTGCTTCTCTCACGGTCAGCTATATGTAGCTTGCTCAAGAGTAGGAAATTCGAAAAATTTGTATACATATAAACATTATATATATATATATATATATATATATATATATATATATATATATAAACATTATATAACATTATATATGTGGATCTGGGAAGGTATATCTTTACCAACTAATAATCTGGTTAAACAGACTGTTATTCCCTCAGTGACCTTTTCTCCTAAAGAAAGTCATGAGATGGCTCTTGCTATACAAAAATTACTTGATTTAGGAGCAATAGCCCCTTGCTCACCTACCCCAGATCAATTTGTGTCTAATATATTTCTGGCACCGAAGTCAAACGGTGACAAAAGATTCATTCTAAACCTAAAATACTTCAACAAATTCCTTTGTAATTTTCACTTTAAAATGGAAGATTTTAGAACCGCTTCTCGGTTAATAACCAAAGAGTCCTTTTTAGCTTTCATTGACTTGAAGGAATCTTATCTATTAGCTCCGATAAAAAAAAGAACATCGTAAATTTTTACGCTTTGAATTTTTAGCAAAAACTTATGAATTCGTGGGTATGCCGTATGGGTTATCTATTGCTCCGCGAGTATTCACAAAAATTATGCGTGAGGTCGTAGGTTACTTGAGGCTACGTGGATTCACTTCAGTAATTTATTTAGATGATATTTTGTGCATTGGGGATACATATGAAAAATGAAAACAAAATGTAAAACACACTATAAAATTGCTTCGGTGCCTAGGCATTATTATTAATTTTGAAAAAAGTAGGTTGAAACCTAAACAACAGTGTATTTTTTTTATTTTTTGTGTATAATGGCAATCAGCTGTTGTTACTACACAATAACTATTTCTGCCAATTTCAAGTATTAGTATACACACGTACTACACGAGGTTAATAATTTTGTAGCGATCAGTTGAGTAGAACTTGCAGTATCTCGAGCATTGAGTTACCTTGAACAATACAAAAACAGGGGGATGATATAAGTTTTTACAGATCTTTAGAAGAGTATAATTACATATTTATAATTTGATATTAAACAAATGGATAAATCTTCCAAGAACCTTAAAGATAAGAGGATTTTGAGAGGAGAGCAGAGTTTTGATACTTGTAGGTTTAGGGAACTGGAGTGGGAGATGGTCATATAAGGAAGCTGGTGAGAGAGGGCAATTAAAGAGGAGATGGTCAGTGGTTCCATCCCCCAAACCACAATCACAGACTGAAGTCCTTCTTATGCCAAGTTTATGAAGAAATACTGGAGTACAACAATGACCCAATCTCAGCCTGCAGATGACAGATGTTGTTTTCTTATCCATATATTTAAATTTACAGAACCAAGGTTTAGTTGGGATGGATGGTTGGATGTCTCCATAGTACTTTCCTGTTGTTAGCCTTGAATTGCACCATATAGAGGCCCATGCCATACTTAGGCGTGTCTGCGCCAGAAGCTTCAAATCTTGGCCAAAACACATAAAGTTTTCTAGCGTACCCATATTGATAGATGCTTTAGCAAAACTATCCACTGTACAATTATCTGCAATACCAGAGTGCCCCGGTATCCAAGCTAGTGTAATGTTTAGGGATTTAAGATAGCAAGAGAACAGAATATTTCTAATTTGTAAGATAACTGGGAATTTAGAGCCTAATTTGAAAGGGTTACCCTTTAAGGCCTGTAAGGAGCTAAGGCAATCTGTCAAAATAAGGGAGTTAGACAAATTATTATCCGAAACGTATTTTATGGCCTCAAGGATGGCTATGGCTTCACCAGTAAATACAGTTGTTTGCGGTGGACATTTGTAGGATAGCAAGATGGAGTACTTAGGGATCCATACTGCCACCCCGACACACCCCGAGGGAGAAATTTTTGAGGCATCAGTGAAGATTAAGGTCCAATCCCTCCATTTTTCATTGACAATCCTTAGAAATTCAGTATTAGCATTTGGCATGTTTTTAGCTAAACCTAGGCTCGATATAACATTGGGGGAATATACAAGGGCTTCATAAGGAATGGTATAGAGAATTTGACGATCCATCCTGAACGTAGGAATAGGGGAAGAGTCTAAATTAGAGAGACTGTTAACCAAACAAGGAATATCCTTATTGGACCAGAATGTAGAGGAAGAAGTTAAAAATTTTAGATAGTTAAGTTTAGTGTGAAGAGGATGAGAATGAACCTGTTGGATGTTGGCAAGGAATCTATCTGCCAGAAATTGTCTTCGAAGATGTAAAGGGGGTTCTGCACATTCCACCTGCATAGCATTAATGGGCGATGATTTCATGGCACCTAAGATGATCCGAAGGGCCTTACTTTGTATCTTATCCAGTAAATGTAACACCGATTTGTTACATGGGATAAGGCAAAAAGAGCCATAATCCATAATGCTCCTGATTAATGCATTATATAATAGTCTCTGAGTGTAAGGGTGAGATCCCCACCAAACCCCAGAGAGTGAGCGCAACAAATTGATATTTTTTTCACACTTTTGAACTATATAATTTATGTGGGATGAGAAAGACAGACTAGAATTTAGTATAATACCTAAAAATTTCACCTCATTGTACATTGGAATGGGAACACCTTGAAAAGAGATAGCTATTGGGGGAAATTGTCTCTTCCTCGTAAATATAAGAGCCTTACTCTTAGAGGGAGAGAGAGAGAGGCCATGGTATTCCAGCCAGTTGCCTAGGTAGCAAAGAGCAGTGTTGAGGCGACCTGAAGTAATATCTGCTGTGGCTACCTTCGAGTAGAGAGTGATATCATCTGCATATTGCAGGATATTACAAAAGGAAGACACAGATGTGTCCAAATCAGAAGTATAGATGTTATATAGCAGTGAGCTTAAGACAGAACCTTGAGGAAGACCCTGCCAAACTAAACGAGGAGATAGATTAGAGTGCTGATGTCTGATTTGGACAGATCTAGACACAAGAAGATTGTAGATGAAGTAGGTCAACCTCATCGGTAAACCTAATCGCAGCATTTTCTGTTTAAGTATGGGAAGTTGAACGTTGTCATAAGCAGAACAGACATCCAAGAACACCGCCATCACTGATTCTTTATTAGACAAAGCTAACCTTAAATCAGTGGTGAAGATGCTCAGGCTTTCCATGGTGCTCATGCCTTTCCGAAAACCAAATTGTGTTGAACTTAGCAGATTATGACTCTCAACATACCATTCAAGGCGATTCTTAATAAGGTGTTCAGTGACTTTTAATGGAGTTGGAGCTAGCGCAATTGGCCGATAGGAATTATGAACATCTGGGTCTTTGCCTGGTTTTAGGATGGGAATTACTAAATAGAGTTTCCAGGGAGCTGGTATCTCACCAGATATGAAAATGATGTTAATAATTTTAAGTAAGGATTCCTTAAGGAGGATACCAGCCCTGGATAAGAAAGAATAAGGAATACTATCATGACCCGGGGTTGAGTCATGAAGGTTATTGAGGACAAGATTTAATTCGTCCATGGTGAAGGGAGCATCGAGGGGACTAGATGAGGTGAGAGTAGAATAATTGCAAGGTTGTAAAACAGAAATCGGGACATAAGGGGGAGCAATTTTATCCAGAAATTTATCAAGCCAAAGGGATGGGTTGTAAGAGAGCCCCGGTGGAGTGTATGACATGGAGCCGCGGAAGCGTCGAATAGCGCTCCAGACATGGGAAGAGGGGGAACGAGGAGCCAAATTCTCGCAGAACTTACGCCACGCCTCTTTCTTCTTTTTTTTAAATAGTCTCCTGGACTGGGCTGATACTTTTTTAACTTGAATGTAATTAAACATTGACATATTGGCCGCATATTTGCGGATAGCAGACCTACGCATTCTGATCATGTCAGAGCAGTCTGAGTCCCACCATGGGGGAGATGATCGAAGTCTTTTATCTGGGTTCTTCTTTGGAATATGTAAGTCTGCCGCAGATTGAATGCAAGAGATTAGGCTCTCATAGCACTCTTGGATATTATACAAGGACGGGGAGAGAATGTGGGAGGACAAGTCATTAGTAGCTTTAGTGTAGTTGTACCAGTCGGCCTTATCAATTTTATGCTGCAGAAGGGGCGGTAACTTAGGAGGAATATGACAAGAAGAAGGTATGGTTATAATTATAGGGTAGTGGTCACTGCCATATAGGGAATTAAGCCTTCTCCAACTAATCGACGCACCAGCCGCAGCAGAGCACATGGAAATGTCTACAGCACTAGGGTTCTGATGAGGGCCAGAAAAACGAGTAGGACAGCCATCATTCAGGACATATAAATTTTGCTCATCAATAATGTCTGCTAAACGCTGACCAGGACCGTCACAAGCCTGTGAACATTGGCTACCCCATAGGACATGGTGACAGTTGAAGTCACCTAGAATAATAGGGTTACTCGGCAAACGGGAAATGAGTGAATGAAATTCATCTATAAGTGAAATAGTGGGGTCAGATATGTAGACTGAAACAAGAACAAATTGAAGAATTTTGACAGCAAGTATACTAATTTCAAATGAGTGGGGGGGAATTTGGATAGTTGTGTATGGAAGAGAAACCTTCACGAAGAGAGCTGCACCACCATGCCCATCTGCTCTGTCATCTCTAAGACAGACAAACCCATGCAATTTGAATCGACTGCCTGGGGATAGCCAAGTCTCAGAGACAGCAATAGCCAAAGGGTCATGCTGATGAGCCAAATGAGAAATTTCATGCTGTTTATTTCGGATGCTTCTACTATTCCATTGCAGGAGTCTGGCCATTATTAAGAAGAAGATTAGCAATAGGGGATAACTTTTTAGCAACGGAGGACGGTAGTGGGATGTCTTCAAATTTTGAAAGAATGTTCAAAACTAGGGAAATCAGAAGTTCTAAAAAATTGTCATTAGGGGAGCAGGAAGAGGTAGGGAGGAAGGCGTTACCCGATTTAGAAGATGGAGGATTAGAAATAATAGCATTATGGGCAATTTTGTCATAGCCTGGAGATAAAGACGGACTGGGTTTTGATGGTTTATATATTGTTTTTTTGTAAGAAAGATTTAGTGAAGGAGAACTTTTAGAAGCATCTGCATACGATTTTTTAACTGAAGGGAAGAGGGATGATGCTTCCTTGAATGATATGTTCTTTTGGGACATGGTGATTTTAATATTCTTTTGCCGGGAATGTTCCGGGCAAGATTTGTCAGTTGCTAAATGAGGGCCTGAGCATTGCAGGCAGGAAACTTCAGAGGATGCAGGGCAAGAGTCACCTGAGTGAGACTGTGCACATTTGAAGCAACGAGCACTGGATCGGCATTGGGCTTTCACATGGCCAAATCTACAACAGTTTAAGCATTGTATGGAAGGCAAAATGTATGGATCAACGGTTATTGATGAGTTAAATATAAACACTTTATCAGGTAAGCATTGTCCAGAGAAAGTGATCACTACAGAACCCGTGGGGGTCCAAGTGGAACCAGACTCCATGGACACTTTTCTGTTTAAGCGACGAGCCTTCAAAATTATTATATCACCTTGGCTTGTGGAGATTGCTGATACAACTTCCTCCATTGACCAAGAAGTTGGGATCCCGCGAATCAGCCCCATTTTTGTTATATTATATGTAGGAATTAAAGCTATATAGTTATGAGATTTAAGACTCGGGTTTCTGAGAAACTCGTTTGCTGCATATGCAGATGAGAATTCTACAGAGACCCGATTTCTGCCAACACTCTTTATACCATCATTTTTAATATTTTTAATGTTTGATGTGAACAAAAATTTTCCAAAATTTAGATGATTAAATGTACTGCCTGACTTAGGGTGATTTTCTGACCTGGACACATGAACAATGAAAGGACCTTTGTCAGAAGGATGGTAAGATTTTTCTTCTAAAAGACTTGGATGAGTGTAAATAAGGTTATTGACTTGAGATGGAAGAGCATTCGAAACAGATTTTTTAGGAGTAGGGGACGAATCCCGATTTATACTCGGACGTTTTCTTGTTTGCATATGTTGAGAGAAAGGGTCAGGGGAGTTGTTGACATCAGGAAACGGGATTGGGTCTGGGGGCTTAGGAGGGATTGGAACACAATCCATGCTCATTAAGAGCTAGATAATTCGTACAACCACTTACCAGGCGAGGAAGAGAAAAGCAGAAACACTTAAAATAACTCAATGTTGATAACAAAATCACCAAAAAAACCGACAAATGACGAAAACCGTGTGTACACCGCAAACGAAAAATTGACAGTCTAACAACAGTGTAAATTTTTGGGATTTGTGTTTGACAGCGTCAATTTGACTTTGTCTTTGCCGACTGAGAAACGAGATCATATTGCACAATTAATGGAAAATTACTTAAAACTACCGTCATGTACCCTTAGAGAATTTGCACAATTTATCGGTACATTGAAATCAGCCTGCCCAGCTGTTAAATATGGTTGGTTGTATACCAAGACTTTTGAAAGGATTAAATATATATCTCTTAAAAATAATAACAATTATGACATACAAATTCATTTAAGCGATGAAATTTTAGATGATTTAAAGTGGTGGAAAAAACAAATATTTACAAATGTTATGTTTCTTAAAAGCCCGGATTTTGCAATGGAAATATTTACGGACGCGTCACGGACGGGCTGGGGTGCATTTTGTAACGACAATCGTGCAAATGGTTACTGGAAAACGTGTGAGACATATTTTCATATAAACTTTTTAGAACTGCTTGCGGTCTTTAACGGGTTAAAATGCTTCGCGAAAAATATGCGTGATTGTGCAATATTATTACGTGTAGATAATACAACAGCAATAAGCTATGTTAATAAGATGGGTGGAACTCAATTTCCTCATTTAAATAACTTAGCTAAATCTATTTGGCAATGGTGCGAGGAAAGAAATATTTGGTTATTTGCCTCATATATAAATTCACGAGAAAATGTTGAAGCTGACGAACAATCACGTAAGGCTAACCTTGATATAGAATGGGAACTACCGTTGTGCGCTTTTCAACAGGTCGTTCAGTATTTTGGTCAACCGCAAGTTGATCTCTTCGCTTCTCGCACGAATGCCAAATGTTTAAAGTATGTTTCCTGGTAACGAGACCCTGATGCTATGGTTATCGACGCCTTCACTCTGTCATGGAAGAATATAGATTTTTATGCATTTCCCCCATTCCCTTTAATTTTAAAGAGTCTGTATAAAATTATCACTGATGAAGCTACCGGTATCTTTATATTCCCTTATTGGACTTCTCAACCTTGATTCCCTTTACTCCACAGTTTGCTTATCTCAAAGCCGATCTTTTTCAAAGATATAATTTCTCTTTCCAGGCAGAATCAGTCACAACCGCAGAGAATTACCTTGGTAGCAGGGAAACTCTCCGGCTCGCATTCAGCAAAAAAAGCGTCCCAGCGGACACCATAGCAGTCATGGTCTCGTCCCTATCTAACAATACTTTGGCTCATTTTAATGTAACGTATAAATTATGGTGGAACTATTGTCACAAGAAGGGTATTGATATTTTTAGTTGTTCAGTTTCCTCGATCCTATCGTTTTTAACTGAACAATTTAATAAGGGTTCCAGCTTTGGCACCATAAATAGTCACAGATCGGCACTTTCACTTTTATTAGGGAACAATGTGGGATCAAACGACCTTATTACTCGACTACTCAAAGGAATCTACAGACTTAAGCCTAGTTTACCAAAATATAATTATACTTGGAATCCTCAAGTCGTCTTAGACTATGTTTCGGATTGGTACCCCAATCGTAATTTGTCTTTAGTTCAAATAACAAAGAAATTAGTAGTTCTATTAGCCCTCAGTACTGCACATCGCGTGCAGACCCTATCTGTTATAAAACTTCCAAGTATCAAATTATTTCCTAATGAAATTAAAATAGGTATTTTAGACATTATTAAAACTCTGCTGCTGGTCGCGAACAGCCCACCCTGGTTTTACCATACTTTAGAGAACGACCCAGTATATGTCCCGCATTAGTTCTCGAAGATTATATACAGATGACCAATAAACTCAGGCCTGAGAAAGTAGATTCCCTTATATTGACTATTAAGCGTCCTTATCGAGCAGCCAGCTCTCAATCCATCAGTCGTTGGATCAAGAGCGTGATGCACGAGAGTGGCGTGGACGTGGCAGCGTTCAGCGCGCACAGCACGCGGCACGCCGCCACGTCCACGGCCGGCGCATGCGGAGTCTCGCTGCAGGCCATCCGCAGCGTCGCCGGCTGGACAACTAACTCGCAAACTTTTGCCAAGTTTACAATCGCCCAATAGTTGATCAAAGCGATTTCGCAAGAGTAGTCTTGCAATCAAATATTAAGAAGAATTAAACAAAAAAGTATTTTGATGTTATTTGGTAATTTTTTTGGTAGGTAGAATTTGGTAGGTAGATAGACATACTTAATTAACGATTTAAGATTACTCAAAAGAACTAAGTGGTCATGGAAGAAAATGTCATAACTGCAACACTTATACTGACACGAACGCCGGAATACCGACTCATTTTGTTATTTTTAGTAGCACACAAATATTTCGTCTTTTTTTTCATAATTTTTCTGGTGCCAAACTTGTTTTGTTTACGGTACGAGTACCTATTTACGTTGCAGATAAAAATTATTATGATAATTATGATACAATACAAGGAGTTTTGAGCCGTACTTATATAGTTGAGCAAACCAATATAATTATTTTTATTATTAACTTTGGTTATTAACTTTGTGCGCCGTAATTTTGCACGCATTATTTTAAAAAAGTGAATACTTACGTCGAATTTTATTTTGATTATTTAATGATGTTAATTAATATAAGCGATGTTGTTTGTGTTTTGTGATTTGAATTAAGACCGATTATTAAAATTGTAGAAGTAGTTAATTACAATTTAGTATTGTGAACTCAACTTTATATTCCTGTTAGTAGCTAAGAATTTCAATTAGTAATTTGTTGAAGTGAGAGCTTAGAAAATGTTACTTTTCTTTGTTAATTTATAAGAAGATGTTTAAAGTAAGAAATAAATATTCTTTGTCTTGATATGTTTTACCTAAATTGCTAAGAGATTTATTTGCGCCTTGCGCCTTCTTCATAACAGAGTATAATTTGTGTACCTTCAGAAACAAATGTTACTGATCGGAGGTAATTTCATTAATAATTTATGAAAATATGCTGAAAATTTGTTTTTGTTTGCTTTTATTATGAATGTAACTGTATAATTAATAAGATATCTAATAAAAAAATACAAAATACCTGGCTTTTATTTAAAAAAAGACGTATTAAAATTGTTGCTAACTGGAACTACTTGTGCCCTGAGTCGTCTAGAAAAAGTAATTTTTTTGGCTTAATTGCTCGTTCAAATACATAACGATTTTTATTTCCATAAAGCTCATTTAATAGACTATCCAAAAATATAAAAAATATATACGAAATCAATACAAAAAAAATTTGCATTCCGTTTAGGTAACGGTCACATTTTTTGAAAAATACCCGACTACGAATGACGCAACCATTTAAAAAAAACTTCTAGATGGGCCGGATAGAGTCATTTATTGGCTGTTACAGCTGGGTGATTTTTTATATTAGATAGAGGTTTTCGCGATTCTATTACGTTTTTAGAAAGCCATGGATATGTTGGCATCATTCCACAATCGCAGACCAGAAGAGGCTCACAGCTTAGTACACTCGACGCCAATAAATCGTAGTTGTGCACCATTTGCCGGTGGCCTGTTGAGATGGTAATGTTGAGATGGATGGACGATTAAAACGGGATTTTAAGATTTTTTGTCATGAATACTGTAATTTGGTCATGAGCCACTTTTATACAGACCTTGGCATTGCTGCAGCGATAACTAATGCCTTCCAAATTGATTTTATAGACAATTCCAATGCACTAGAATTTATCAGTGTAGCCAGAGAGCGGCTGAATGTCGCTAATCACTTAGCTGAGTATTTTGATGAAAGAAGGCTAAACCGAAACAGGGCCAACTTCGAAAATAATTCAGTGGGCGGGAATAAGGTTGCTTCATTTCCCAGGTTAACACCGGAGGAATTGACTCTCTTTGCAGTTGGAACGTACCAAATCAAACTTGCGCCTAGCTATTACAGCAACTTACAGCACTTATTATTCAAAAATATAACGATCACCTTACCGGCCTCTCTGATTTTTCGATGCCCAACAGCAATGTGCAACTGATTCGCGCGCACATAAAGAGCAGACACACATCGTCAAAAGCGTACCATTGCTATATTTTAATTAACGAGAACAATCATGGGCTCGATTCTAATCAACATTCTTGTTGCTCATGTTTTATTGGGCGAAAGACGATCGGTAGTTGTGCCACCAAGACGTTGTGAGGTGCCCTGCTTTATTTTTATATTCAATAATCATAGACGACGATGAGGATGACGATTAATTAGGCATTCTAATGTTTACATGAGGCGTAACATAGAGGATTATTTACAATGATCGATGTTGATTGAATGACCATCCTTATCTATACTAAAAGTATTGTTATAATAATATAATCCATTGTTTATAATATACCGTCTTTTTTAAAAAAGTTATGCAGTTGGTAATGATTTTTGGTCAATGTAAAACATATACAATAGATATATTTTTACTCAGTTCTCCTCGGATAGATTCTCAAACGCTTGGGTTAAAGACTACAATTAGTCTGTGCATGCACAATGATTCAAAATTTTGGCAGCACTTGGTCCAACGTCCATACAAAAATGGTCAATCTCCCTTATTCCCAAAATATTATTATGGGAAGAATTTATCCGAAACAGTAACAGTGTCAGTTGATTTTAAAATCTAGTTATTTAGAGACCTTACAAGGAGTTACCTTAATAATCTAGTGTTTAAAATTTATTTTAATAATATGTTAAATATCAACCGATATTTTTTTTTACTGTACAATGACTTAACACTAGTCATTCTTTGATTGATAAAATATTGTTTATGATTTTCGTTTATATTTTCTGAGGGATAAAAATGAGACGTGTCATAAATAAATAAGAAAAATAAAAACAAAAAGGAAATAATATTTGAAAAATTATTCACATGTTATTTGATTCTACTACATGGTCCCAAATACCCTATAGTTAATAGTTAAAAGGTCAATTCCCTAGAGTTATGGGAAATCAAAAGGAACACGTTATATAAGTTAAAAAGATAATAATTTGGAAAATAAAATGTAAACTCCCGCCTCTCTTTCGAGGTTCCCGCGCTTTTATTTTTTTTTTTAGTCTAACTTTTGTTAGGACCTGCTGTCAAACGCCACGTTGTTCCATCCCATTCTATTACAGATTATATTCAGTCGCTCGGTTGAGTGAGCTGAACTGCATTGCATTGCAAATATTTTGTTGAAGACTCGTCACTCAATTACCAAATAAATATTATTTTCTTACGAATTCATAGATAGTATTGTTTGAAGCGAATCGGATTTGAAACATAATCGTCGCTATAACAGTTATTGATGGATAACCAATTGGCAATGGCTAAAAGTAAAGTAATTGGTGCTACAAGTCGCCTGAAACAAGATTATCTCAGATTGAAAAATGACCCTATCCCTTATGTGACCGCAGAACCAGTACCATCTAACATATTAGAATGGCATTACGTTGTAAAAGGGCCAGAGAAAAGCCCTTACGAAGGTGGTTATTATCATGGAAAAATTATATTTCCGCGAGAATTTCCTTTTAAGCCCCCATCCATTTTTATGATTACGCCAAATGGTAGATTTAAAACCAATACGCGGTTATGTTTGAGCATTACTGATTTTCACCCTGATACTTGGAACCCTGCATGGTCTATTTCCACAATACTGACTGGTCTCCTCAGCTTTATGTTGGAAAAAACACCCACCCTTGGTTCCATCGAAACTTCTGACTATCAAAAGCGCTGTTTGGCTGCTGATTCACTAGAAATAAATATTAAAAACAAAATGTTTTGTGAATTATTTCCGGAATACGTGGAAGAGATAGAAAAAGAACTACAACTGCGAAAGGAGGCAATGTTGCAGGCTGAAGCCTTAAACAATGGTAGTGACTGTGAAGTGATTACAGAGCAGCAGTCCAATCTGTACAATCTTTTGACAAATTTATTTGTGCTGGTCGGTTTTGTTTTTCTTGCATATATGGTTAAATTTGTTTTAAATTCTATATCTAATGACTAAATATGTTGTACAATTTCTAAAAAAATGTGTAAATATTATAATTTATTTTGTAAATAATTTTAAAAGAAAAACTTCTGTGCTTGTAAGAACTTCTTTATTAATAACAAAGTAATGTTGAAATTAAATAATATTTAGCTGACGCAACATTCTTGGGATTCAAGTATTTTTGGCTCACCATCTTTCCAGTTAGATATGCCTAATGCCTTAAACTAACCTGTTACTTATACTGCAACCTAGTAATTCTTTATATAGCAAAATGTAAGTACTGTAGTGAATTGAAGGAAAATATGCTAGAATTTAATGCATTATACACCACTTAAATCTTATTCTTACAGTATGATTGTCGTGACAAAATTTTGTGAAGATTCAAGTTTTAGCATTTTGCAAGTTTCAAGAGTTAGCACTATGTAAATATGTAAGAGGGTTTTATTAAAGCAAAAAAAATAAACAAAAAAATTATGTGTCCTTCAATAACTAAATTGTTATGTTAAAGAATAATACTCTACATAATGTGTAATAGAGTAAATCATGTTACTAGAGATATTATATTTAAAACAAGACGTTCCAAAGTGAAAACATTTACAGAGTTTATTGATTATGTATTAACCAACAACTAATTTAATTTATATCTTTGGTGATTTATGAAATGTTATAAATCTCAAAGTTTTCTATTTGACTGATTTGTATTTGGCAGTATGCTAGTGTAAAGCTAAGGTTAAAGCCACATATCTGTTTATGTGCGTAAAAGCATAATTGTATACCACATTTTTATTTAGCCTTGTTCACCAAAGTCTTGCATCTTATTTTTAAAGTACATTCCTTATCTGTCAGCACATAACAATTTTATACAAATGAATTATATGGAATTTGAAATACTAAATCCACAGACCTATATTGAGGTAGATTCTGCAAACTATTCAAAATAAACAAGTGTGTCACATTTTACTTACAGACATCAGTGGGTTTTATAAAATTTGTTTGAAAGAGGATTTTTTGATTCATACTTTATTTACTGCTCAATATTAGGTAATTAACTATTTTCATTATATTATTTTTATTATATATTCTTAGCTAACACTAATTACACTGGCCTTAGTAAATATTGGAGTTGAGACCAAATCAAGATATGCAGTTAGACCAACTTGCTGCCTCTACTTAAATATAGGTCTCTGACAAAATCCATTTATAAATTAGGATGAGTTTGTTTAAGTAATTTAATTGAACTCAAACTATAGATTGCCATAGGTGATAAAATGTTGTTAATATGTAACTTTTGTATCAAGAAATCTACTAATTATAATAATGGAGAAGTCAAACCAGATGTTTTATTATTTACTTATGCATTTAAATTGTTTGCGAATTGTTTTTAAACTATAGAATAAGTAAAACATTTAATCTTTATAATTAGTGATATGTTCCTTCAATTTCAAAGCGGAAGTTATTCATGTTATTAGCTGATTTATATCTATGAAAAAGCATTTAGTTTAAAAGCATTGTATATTTGAATTGCGTTATTAAATAAAATCCAAAATTAATAACCTTTTATTTTGTTTAAATGAATCACTTCCAGACAGTCAACACTACAGAGGGCCCTGAAGGACACAATTGTACCCTAGAATAGTTATAGCTACCATACATTTTAGGCTTATATGGGTAATATTTTTGATATACTTTTATTCTAATATATTTTGGATATGAATCCAAAGGTATGTTAAAAAAGAAGAGTTTTTCGGAGTTCCGAAAATTGTATATTTACTTTATCATTATTACAATCATACTGCAGAGAGTTTTTTTCAATAAAAATACATTAAATGTTTTCTTTTATTGTTGTTTCCTATTTAGTTGTATATTATTGTTAGGTATAATTGCACTCATTTTCTATTAGTTAAGTGTCTGTTTATGTTGTTTTAGCGAAAGTATCTTAATGCCTGGCGAAATTTACTTTGTAGCAACTTTCACTTTGTACTGTGATTCTCCTGACGAGTGATATAGGCAGGAATAGCTGACATCGACGGCTGACTGCCATATTTCAATTACTAACCAACTGACAAACTGCCGCACTCTGAAACGTCAAATGGTAACTCAAGGCACTCCCAAGTATGGATTTTGCTTGGCAAATTTATAATTTATCAAAAGTGCATCGAAGTTTAGAATTGTTAAGCAGAATGTTTTATTCATGAGGACCACCTTAGGTCACCATTTGATGCCACTGAGCGCAGCGGTAAGCCAGCCTATAAGCTTCTAGTCTAGAAGCCCGTGACAAATTTAGGTATCAGATTTGACCCAATTAGATATAAAGCTTAAATGCAGTGTTTAAATTAGTTTTATGGAATGGTTAGCCTAGCTTGCATACATGAATAAGACAGGTACTGCAGAAGGTAAAAATATGTGTAAAACATTTTATTGACCCAGCATTAAATAACAAGAGGTATAATTAATTTATCCTCAATATTTAATTCAAAAACAACAGATCATTTGAGTGGTGTCATACGGAACCAGACCTCAGAAACATTTTAAAAATACATTAATATTCTAGGTATTTAAATATAAAATCTCCAATTTTCAGAGCGTGAGCCTTTTTTTAGCAATATTTCCAAAAATACATCGTTTTGGTGGTGTGAAACACTACAAAAACGAAGCCGGGAAATAATCAATATGAAAGAAACAGTTTATCGAGCAGCGTCTTAAAACACCGGTACGATGCATTCTCATCTGTTCATAGCGTTCACGTGGTTTGAGTTTTGACCAGATGTACAAACTCGTAGACGATACACTTATTATTTGACATAGATAGACAACTCAATTCGTTTTTGGCATAATTTTTTTTTAGTTCTCTCTGTCTAATAGATGGCAGGCTTTTAGTTCAGTACAGAACCACTAGGTAGCAGTATTTTAATGTTATTATTTTTGTTGGTTAGTGCAGGAAAATCGTAAAAGTTAACAGTAAAAATCAAGCTAAACTAAAATCGAAATTTAAATAATGCAAGTTATCTATTGATCCATGATAAAATAGATATACAAAAATTTAAGGTACCTTTTACGATTATTCTGCAATAACCAAGTATATAACATAAAATTCTGTATAGCTTTTAATATCCGTAAAATAAAACTGACATTTGTAATAGTTAAAACATTTTATTATTTTTTTTGCTTCACAAAATAATCATATGCCGCTTTTTTAATTCTATCATTTTCATCGAATTTTAACAATGCGCCTCATAATTTTCGATTCACCCCTCTGCACCAACTATATATTATAATATTCATTGATACGTTTTTGATCCAATCAATTAAAGCAGCTTTGTGTTTCTTGCATTTTATTATACTAAAAATCACAGGTACAATCAATAAAAAACTTATTCTTCGTTTGAGATTGAATTATATAGGTACTCTAACCTTTTGCAAATATTTACTTTTTGTATCCTGAAGCAAACTTCTAATTAAGCTAACGTTAGATGTTGCTTGATCACATATAGTGCATATAACTTTTAAACCAGCCGCCCTCAAATCTCTTATAGCACTTACAATAATATTTTTTAATTTTTATTTTTTGGTGGTACTGCGGCAGAACGTGAAGCTTATTGGTTGTTTAGTTTTTCCTTTAATTTCTTTGATCATCAAACCTAATGCATGGTCAGCTAAATTATTTGTTCTTTTACTGCCGAAGTCCTCAAATCCCGTAATTTCATCGCAAATTGGATTGTATTGAAGGCAAGAGAAATTTCATCACAAAGTAATGATACAATTCTTTTTTCAGCTGTCAATTTTTTTAGTTGCGTTTAAATTTTCAAACAAGTGTTTATTTATACCTGGTTTAAAAGTCAATACACTCAGTAATTTTTGTAATGAACGTCTAGACGGCAATATGAACATTTTGTTTAAAATACCTATTATATAGTTAAAGCTAAAAATTTTTCTTCATTGGTAAATCTTCTACCTCAGGCTTTCTTATCATATTTAAATTGCATTTCCGTAAATATTTTTATAGTTTTAGAGAATTTCTCTATAGTGGATAAAAAAGATTTACATAAACTGTTTTCTTGGCCAATGTATGTTGCTTTTTTAAATTTATATAGTCTTTTCAAGATTTGAATTTTCTTAAGAAGTCTTGTGGTTTGGGTCCTGGAAAAAAAATTACATATAAATTACATTATTGTTAAACTTAATAAAAATGATTTTGTTCCAAATTATCTTTATTTGTTTTAAACATTTTTAAATTTTAATTACTTTCTACACTTCATAAGGACATGTGACATATTTCGCTACCTGTTAAACATTAATTTTAAAGCTCAAATATCAAAATGCCTTCGAAACTTGAACTATATCACAATACAGTGATACTTCAGACAAAATTGTTTCGTTTATGTTTTACTTATACTATTTACTCTTTATGTTAGAATCAGTTTTCAGCAGGAAATTGGATGACTCTCTCTCTGTAGCATTGGTTACAATTGGCTCAACAAAGTTAATTTTCAAATACATCAAAGAAAATCATACATACACTTTCTTTTCCGAAATAACTAGGTTTACATTAAAAACTTTCTTAACTATTATTTTGTTTCATTTTTTTAAACACTGGCAACAGTATGTTTATTAAAAAAAGGAAAATGCTAAATAAACAAAAACAATAGCATTGAATTGCTTGATCAACTAGAATGATTCTGCTGTCATAATAAGAATATCTAATCTTTTCATATATCAAATTTAGCTTATTATTTTTTCTGTTGCCTAAAAGAAAAATGTGTTATTCCATTTAAATCCCAGTGAGCTGAAACCTTCTATAGCCTAGATCAGTAGGCAAGACTTAATACCAATCGATTTTGACATTGACTTACGCATAAATTGATTCCTGGATTTCCTACTATGTGTGTATACTTCAGTATCAACCTTCATGTGTATTTCATTCCATGACAAGATAGCACTGCAAAAAGACAATAGGATAATAATTATGATTATTTAATTTTTTTCGTGAATGTGAATGTAATGCAATTGGATTTAAATAAAGAATTTAAACAGTACTATCGAATAAGAAAGAAACACCACCAAAACAGATACACTGCCAAAGGTGATATGCAAAAGATTTTTTGTCACGTCAGAGTTCTAATAAAAAAGAAATTGGCACATCTATAAATCCAGCAAAGTTATAGCTGATCTAGCTACAATAATTAAAAATATGATACAATGTTATACCGTGATTGCTACTTTTGTCACGTTTATGTGGTTGCGTTCCGGCAAAACGAAAGTATCAGCCAGTGCAATTCCAGTATAAGCTGGCAGTCGGCAACGCATTAATATTCGATATAATAATAATTCAATTGATTATATCGAGCCTTTACCGCCGTTTTAGCGCAACTGACAAAAACCAAATTTTACAGGATAAGGATTTTTTTTAAATATTTTTAAATAGAAATGTGCTAGTAAATTAGAATTTTTATCAATGATTTTTCTGAGATTTAAAAAAAACGAATAATAAGTATTTATGCTATTTATGGCGCTTAATTTATTTTTGCTGTCATAATTTAAGGCTATTTTGGCTTTTACGATAAAAATCTCTATGAAAAATACTATTTCCAAGAAACTATATTTCATAAATAAGTGGGTAGTATTTCCAAAAGGTTTTTAAATAAAATTGTCATATTATAATTGAAAGGTATATTTATTTTTGTAAGGCATTTGTAATGATGAGATCAATCAGCTGAATTAAACTTATACTAGGTATTATAATAGGTCTTTACCTATGAAACTGCCGTTTTGCCGTACTGGCCATTTCAAATGAAAATATTTTTTTTTGACTGATAATTCTAATTTCAAATTAATTTTATTTGACAAACATGGAATTCTTTTTCTAAAATCGTAATTTGTTTAATAGTTAGTGTTTTGTTTTCAACGCACTCGAACATTTTTCGTCATCATGGATAAGTTAAAAATTCCAGTAATTATGGAGTATGAGTACCGTCGTGGCAGCAAAGCGGCACAAGCGGCACGCAAAATCAACGACGTTTACGGAGCGAACACTACAAACGAACGCAACACCCTTAATTGGTTTACCCGCTTCCGTTCTGGAAATTTGGACCTGAAAAATGAACCCCGTGGTCGTCCGAAAACTTTGGTCGACAATGACGAATTAAAGGCAATTGTGGAAGCTGATGAAACTCAATCCACGGCTGAATTAGCAGCAGCTTTCGACGTTAGCATCAAAACAATATTGGTCCATTTGCGTCAAATTGGGAAGGTAAAAAAGCTTGACAAATGGGTACCCCACGAACTCAATGACCGCCAGCGCGAAGTACGCGTGGAAACGTGCCTTGCACTGCTCAGCAGGCATACAAATGAAGGAATTCTGAATCGCATTGTTACTTGTGACGAGAAATGGATCCTGTTTGACAATCGTAAGCGCTCAGCAAGTTGGTCGGACCCTGGTTCAGCACCCAAACAATGCCCTAAACGAAAACTTACCCCTAGAAAAGTGATGGTCACTGTTTGGTGGTCTAACGCGGGTGTAATTCATCACAGCTTCTTGCCAAACGGGACAAGCATTACTGCAGATGTGTACTGTGAAGAACTGAACACAATGATGGAGAAGCTCGCACGTCTCCAAACAGCTTTGGTCAATCGTTTGGCTCCACTGCTCCTGCACGACAACGCGCGACCTCATAATGCACAGCAGACGGTCTCCAAGCTACAAGAGTTGGGGTTGGAAGTTCTCCGTCATCCGCTGTACTCACCAGACCTTGCGCTTACAGACTTCTACTTTTTCCAGAATTTGGATAACTTCTTGGCGGGAAAAAAATTCAATACCCGAGAGGCAGTACAAAATGCCTTTGAAGAATTTGTTGCCTCCCGTCCAGCTGATTACTTCAAGAAAGGCATCAATAAGCTACCAATGCGTTGGCAAAGATGCATTGATTGCGTGGGTGATTATTTTGATTAATAGAAATAAAAAATATATTTAAAAAATTACGCTTCACTTATTTCGTGAAAAACGGCAATTTCATAGGTAAAGACCTAATATTTACCAGATTCAGAAAAAAACTTTGTAAACAATGAAACGTAAATGACCCTTTGGCATTTTAGTGATTTAAGCGATAATCGACATCAACAAATCAACATAATTATTTATTTATCAAAAATATAGTTTCTTTTTAATAATGTAATAGAATTAACAATCAGTCTTCTTTATATTTTTAAAATAATAGAATCAGACTAAACAAAAATAAACTAAATGTTATGTTTTCTTTCCAGGTGACACAATCAAAACAAAAAAAAAACAAATTAAATGCACTTCTAAAATCAATTTATATTTTTTATTCGTAGTATACAAGAGTTACTCTTTAATCAGTCTTTGTATTACTCAGAATCAGTCACATTTACTACATAATTAGTATGACATTCCTCAAAACAAGCAGAGCAAAGACGATTTTTGGAAATCTTATACCTAAACCTCGTTTCCTTGCGCTTTTTCTTTTTACTGCACAGAAGGCAATTAAGGTATTTAATGTTCCTCTTTGAATTTTCTGTAGTCGGAATGTCTTCAGGCCAGTGACCGTTGTAAACTCTTTGCTGGCTATTGCCTTGGCCCTGGCCTTTCGATTGTAACTCTATCATTTGTGCGTCTACTGGAATAAATACTTACTATTCTGATAATATCTTTGCCCTTTAAGTTACAATCGACTTTAGTCATCTGTATAATTAGCTTATTCCGTTAGCTCTAAAAGTTTGCCCTTTTAGGTAGTTTGCAATCAGGCAATAAAGCTGACCTCCCCTGTGAAAGAGGGGTATGCGTACCCGCTACGGATATGGGTTTGCCATCATAAACCCAGTTTAAAGTTGCCACATAAAAAATAACATTTGAAATTAATATTAATGTAATTAATGTAAACATATTTAAATTGAAAAAGGATATTTCTTCTCCCGAATGGGACTTATTACACCAATAAACCACACATTCTAGTGGTACATTAATTCACGGAACTATAAGCAGAACGAATTATGCTCAAAACTCACCTAATAAAAGAATCAGTAACAACCACAATAATATTGTTCCAACGGCAAAAAGTCTTTGTAAACTATAATTTTACTAAATTACACTGAAAGCAAAAACATTCATTATTACATAAACATATTTATCTGAGTGATTTAGTCTTATCGGATCTTGTTGTATCGATACATCAAAATGTCGATACGAATCGGGAATCGATACCTGTCATTCATTCATTTTCATTTTATGTCGATCGTTATCCCTAATATTTGTATTTTAAAAAAAAAGAAATAATCTTAATTTTTTTTTATCTAATTGTAGTTTTTTTAGTTTTGCAAGTTTTAGCTCCAAGTATTACTTAAAAGTTGTTTAATAAAAGGGCGGCAGTGTTTTCTGAGTTACTGGTGTGCAATTTTAGTGTCTTGGAAGTGGGATTCTTGATGAAATTGACGAATTTATATCCGGCAATGGTTTGTTTACAAACTTTTTTTTTTAAATGGTATACTCTATATATAAAACAGGAAATAAAGTATTTCTTCTGAAGAATCGTCTTCGTCCGTTTTAGCTTAACACCATGTAATGTTCCATCATGGTTTTTAAACAAAATTATCATGTATCATAAAAAATATATATTTATATAGCAAACATTTGGGGTAACGAGATCAATCAGATTATTTACTAGGTACTGATTTTAAATGAAGCAAAGTATTTTTAATTCTCCTTATCCGAATTATCTTCGTCCGTTTCAGCTAAAGCAACACGTATGGTTCCATCATGCCTCGAATATTCTGTATGGTATCTGTTTGGTATTATATTTTTGTTGCATAGCTCCTGCAAATCTTTGTATTTAGCTGCTGAAAATTTGAGCTCTTCGACGTATAAAGGTGTAAGTCATTTTTGGGCAGTAGCACTGTTTGCTCTCGACCTGATGATTAAATCCATATTAATTTCGTAACTGTCACTATCTTCAAAAAACCCGTATTTAAATTTAACTATAGGATTATTTTTATTAAGTTGCACCACTCTTAATAAAAATAAAATTAGTTTTAAATTTAGGAGGCATTAGAACTTGTAAAAAGTACTTCCAATCCATGAAGTCTCCATACTTTAAAACATTAACCATGTAGTTTTTAGGATCATACCTAGCATGAGTAATCATAGTTGGCCACTCAGTAGGAGCCTACACTGTTTTATTACAAACAAAGCTTTCAATAGTGCTATGTATAAAGTCAACAGATATCATGGTGTGTCCAGGTAAAAGATTTATTTGTGTATTTGTTAATGCGGTTTTCGAGAAATGAATTAACATTGATATCATTGCACGGTTTCTATTTTGCCCAGCACAGCTATCAGATTAACAACAGTTTGGGTACCCTTTTTGTCTAAAATATTAAAATACTTGAAAAGAACTGTCACAGTTTCATTACAGCTCCTATTTCCTGGGTATCCATCCCACACGTAACAATATCCATACCTTCTGCTACTTTCATATATATTGTCATTATTATTTATTATTATTAGTATGCATATTTTCTCGAGTAAGATAACACACTTTTACCATGTGGAGTGTTGAGGACCTTTCCTAAATTAAATCTCACGCATAAGGAATTAGAATCAGGTACTTTGTTAATTATTTGTCTTCTGAAAACAGTTGATTGCATCTTTATTTATCCTGAATGTGATTTTATATTCAGTGGGCTGCTCCAAAATATGTTTATTTGAAATTCTTGAGGTAATATACTTGTACTTTTATTGCGACAATAGTGGGACGGAACAGCTGGCAACTTCTCAATGAATGATTTGAACCGTGCGACTTTTATTTCATCAGAATTTTTATGAGGATGAAGAGTTTTTCTGTCTTCTCGAGTGGTATTCAGAATTTCGATTCTCAAAGACATTTGAGATATATTTAGGGTTTTAAGCAAGAATTGTTGACATACTTTAATATCATGTCCATTGTAACTCGTAAAATAATCATGATATTTTGCGAACATTACTACTAGCTCTTTTTCTTCCAATCGGTTTTTCTTTAGCACATGACAACAGGTAATCTTTTTGTCTTTTATCACACCCTAATCCCCAGTAGTTTTTAAAAATATTAATCCGAACCGAAAGATTTTTAGCAAATTTATTTGCACATGAGTTACCACATCTTTTATTCATACAAGGGTTAGGTTGCACAGATTTTCCTACAGCAGCTTTACGATTTTTTTTTTTGATAAAAGTTGTTAATGTAATCGTTTTATGTTCCTATATTATGAGCTGATTCATCTACATTTGAATCACTGGACGAGGCCAGCATCCATGAATCTTCACTATTAGTATAGGCATTGTTGTCGTGGGACTTCAAGGACACCCTGGCCATGTTTCGTTCTTGTTAGTCAAATAGTGAACTGGTGCTTGTGCTATTCCCCTAAAGTCGTATGATCAAGTGCTAATGCCGGTTACGATTACACGTAGGGTCACTTGCGCTACAAGAAAACGATCAAAAGGCACATAAGATGAAAATGATTGTCGTCGCTTACGTTAAGGTTTTAAAAAGATTTGTATTCACGACAATTTTAGCACTTGCTATAAACGGTTGTTTATTGGAGGGAATCGTCGATAGGGCTGGGTCCGTTACGGCTTAAAATACAAGTTTCGATCAAAAACGAATTTTCGACAAAAGTGTCGCTTACGATAATTTGGCGGTAAGGGCTCGATATATATATTAATAATAGTTTTTTTTTCGTCACCATATTTAAAAAAAAGTTATAATAATAATTTCAGTTTCAATATTAAAAATACACTTAGATCAAAACTATAAAAAAGAGAATGAAAACTTGGGTGGCCTTATCACTAAAAGAGTGATCCTTTCCGGCAACCCTGAAATGAATAAATTATAAATTAACTAGAACTACTGTTGGGCAGTAATTTTACATAATACATTTACATATACATAAATACATCATTAAACTTTTGTGATAAATAATCCTAATGTATATTAATACATTTGTTTTAAATGCCTCAAGTGTTTTTACCGAATGTCTTTACATTCGGTTACTCCTCTTTAAGTAGGGAGTGAATTCCATAGAGAAATGGCTTTCACCGTGAATGACTGTTGATAAATAATTTGATATTAAAAATTTACTTGATACTAACAAGATACTAAATTGATATTTGAATTTTGGTTTGCAGTTTTTATTGACGTCTCTGACTGGAGGTCTGCATGATCTGTAAACTGTTAAATAATGCATTTTAAATATTTGTAGGGTTTGAGCCAAAATAAATGTACATGAGTAAAAAATATCGTGTCCACCGACTTCAACCTATAATTGTTGCTATGTTTATTGTATTAAACATGTTTAAATCTTATTTTAATTACACTGGACCATGTATTTTAAAAATTAGATGTCATATTTACACCCACATTCATAGTTTTTTTACAAAGTAATATTTTATTTTTAGTTTTATTTTGTCCATACAAATGAAACATGTCTATTTCACTACCTCGTTACGATAATAACTCAAAATTTCCAAAGTTTCTTAGAAAGCTTAGAATTAAAATTTTATTAAAGGTTCGGGAAGGACCTGGTCTTCTGTTTGATTGATATTTGATCGCCTAGCTTATCAAATAATAAAAATAAAAATTGTTAATGAGAGCATCCTAGATTTCGCCCTGTGAGAAACAATTTGTGAGAAATGCTCTTTACACCCCCATAGAATTATAGAAACTGTCACCTCACTACATTTTTTAAAGCTTTTACACATAAACATCATTTATTTAAAAGAAAAAGTGTCAGTCTCCCTGTGTGTCTTGATGTGTTAGTGTTTTGATTTTGGTCGTCCATATTTTTGTTAAAAAATCCTGTGAGAAACGCAGTTATTATCAAGAAAAGTAAGTAATGTTTTTATTATTATTAGTGCAAATCATTTTGACAGTAAAGTGATCCCGATATAACAGTGTCACGATTTCATACTATCCGATTTTTAAGATAATAATCAAATAAAGTGCTTTAAAAGTTGCATGTTGTAAAACTAAAATGTAAAACTAAGGCACGTTCATACTAGTCTCATAATTCTCACATGACCGTTTCTCAAAGTATTTATTATACCTATACATACTAGTATTTACGTACTTGTGTGTGTCTTACATAAAAATGCCCGGTATTTGATATATTTTTCACGGATTTAAAAAAAAAGGAGATTTTCAGTTTGTTTTATATGTTTAGCTGTGATTATCTCGCGTTTAGGCTGAACCGATTTTAATGTGGTTTTAAAAAAAGTATTTGTTACAGTTACGACATAGAGGCATCTGTACTCGCTACTAACTTACTTCAAACTGTCATAGATCCGAAATGGTCGTTCAAAAATAATATATGTATATAAAATGACGTATAAGAAGCCTAAAAAATATTTTTAAATACCTATTGAATGATACCCCGATTCAATTCATTTTGTCGCAAAAATCAGCCATTTGATTTTCATAATTAATTTTATAGACTATGACACTTCGACAATCAAAACAAATCTATCTTGAATCTTTTGTTTATTCCTGTACATCTGAATCATGAATGCCATAGGTACCTATTTGTTCACCAGTAAAACGTTACCCGTGTGAACGCATCTTTGTGAGAAATGTGAGAAACGTTTTAAATTTTTGTGAGAAACGTGAGAATTTTTTCTCACAAGAGTCATTCAGAAGAGCTGGCGCGTGTGGCAGAATATGCCAGGAAGATACGCGCAGAGCTCCTTATAGGATGCGACGCAAATGCCCATCACACCTGCTGGGGAAGCACAGGTATCAACAAAAGGGGTGAGTTACTTCTAGACTTTCTCACTACTAACAATCTAAACATATGTAATATAGGCCACAAACCCACCTTTGAAACCAAAGCGCGAAAGGAAGTCCTGGACATCACAATAGCGTCAAAGGGACTTATAGGTAAGGTGCTAAGATGGCACGTCCGTGATACAATTTCAATGTTGGACCATAAGCATATTCGTTTCAAATTAGATACAACCCAAAAGGCAGCGGAGAACACTTTCCGGAACCCAAGATGCACCAACTGGGAAACCTACAGGGAAGTACTTGCTGACAAGCTCAAGGCTATGCCAAAAGCCATAAAATCAAATGAGATAATGAACATGGCGGCAGCAAATGTGGTAGAAAGCATTACGCAAGCATACCATGAAAGCTGCCCACCCAAAACACAGAACTCAAACAGGAAAATACCATGGTGGAATGAAAAGCTGAATAACCTAAGAAAAATGGCATGGAAGCTATTCAACAACGCCAAAAACGCAAAAACAGAACATACATGGAACACATACAGAAGCGCCCTCACAGAATATAGTAAGGAAATAAGAAAGGCCAAACGCAATTCGTGGCGTAAATTCTGTGACGAATTGGATTCGACACCCCAAGTTGCCAGGGTTCATAAGCTCCTAGCAAAAACCCCAACCAAAAACCTAGGCCTACTTAAAGATCAAGAAAGGTAACTTCACCACAAATGAAGAAGAAACCCTAGAACTCCTAGCACGCACACACTTCTCAGGCTCAGTGCTTGTACCAGAGAACGCCGCATCTGACCCGATATACGGACAAACACGGCGACCACACAGTGAAGACTGGAGACAGGCCGCCAATGTTTTCAGGCCGGGGAAGGTTGAATGGGCTATAAGGAGTTTCTCACGATACAAAAGTGGAGGGGAGGATGGTATCTTCCCTGTTCTGCTACAAGAAGGTCTCCAGATTCTCCTTCCACATCTTATAAAAGTATATAGAGCAAGTTATGCCTTAGGCAGCATACCGGACTCATGGAAAAAAGTAAAGGTTATCTTCATCCTCAAAGCGGGAAAAAAGGATCCTTCATTACCAAAATCATTTACACCCATCAGTCTATCATCTTTCCTCCTAAAAGCGATGGAAAAAGTAGTTGACCTTTGGATCAGGAATGAAATCCTGATACAAAAACCGCTACAACCGTCGCAACACGCCTACCGAAAGGGCAGATCCACAGAAACGGCTCTACTAGACCTGACCGACAAAGTGGAAAAGGCGTTGGAGGAAAAACAGATTGCTTTATGCGTATTCATGGACATTGAGGGGGCATTTGATAACACTCCCACGGAATCCATCTTACGTGGACTGGAACACAAATCTGTCGACCTCACCACGAAAAGATGGATCGAATCAATGCTCAGATCGCGAACAGCAAAACCAGAACTTAATGGGACATACCGCACAGTTCTTACCACACGAGGGTGTCCACAAGGAGGAGTACTCTCCCCCCTACTGTGGACACTGGCGGTGGAATCACTCCTGGAGAAACTAAGCCTTAAAGGCTACGACGTGATTGGATACACGGACGACATCTCTATAATCGTTAGAGGATCATGTCAGGAGGTCCTATCATACCTCATTCAAGGAGCGCTGAATATTACAACAAAATGGTGCAAAGATAACGAATTGACTATCAACGCCACCAAAACTGTTATAGTGCCATTCACCAAAAAAAGGAAACTTGACGATTGATGGAAGATTGATGGAACCACTATAGCATTCTCTAAAGAGGTAAAATATCTAGGCATCACCCTAGACGATAAACTTACCTACAAAAAACACGTAGAAAACGCTACACAGAAAGCAAAAATCTCCCTCTATCTGTATAGCAGAATGGTTGGATCAAGATGGGGATTAAAACCCAAAATGGTCATGTGGATTCTTGACGCCATCGTCAGACCGATCGTGACATATGGCTGTGTAGTATGGCACAATAAGCTTACGCAAACAACTACCATTACTGAACTAGGGAAGATACAAAGAACAGCATGCATTCTGGCCACTGGCGCCATGACAACTACGCCAAACCTGGCATTAAATGCACTCTTAGGGCTCCCGCCCCTGCATCTCACAGCCTTAAAAGAGGCTGGAGGGAGCATGATTAGAGCCAAAACCCAAAGAGGAAATGCATGGCTTTCAAAAAATACAGGCTACCTGGAGAAACTCATCCACAAATACCCAATTATAAACATGCCCACGGATTACATGACACCAGAGTTACAATTCAAGAAACTCTACCAGATAGAATTTCCAAACATAGAAGAATGGACTAAGGGCAACATTCAATGGGAAGGACATAGCCTTATCTGGTTCACTGACGGCTCTAAAATGGACAATAAGGTAGGATATGGGGTACACGGCGTAAAACCTAGGTTTAGCGAATGCTAAAAAAATTCAATTTTTTTAGCTTTACACAAGTAAGAACAAACGGATTATCACCAAATTTCAATTAAATACACAGTTTTTTTTTAACAAAAAATAAACCGCGATGTATTGCTAAACCTATTTACAATCATTGCGTAGCGGGGCATGCCGTTGCTAAGCGACGCGTCGTGGGGGAGTACACCAGACCTCGCTTGTTACCACGCGGTCAGCTGACTCGCAGCGTGCCCATCACGCATCGCATGAATACCATAAGCGAACTTTATGTAGTTGTTTCCTATGTTCGAATGACTTCTTATGTTATATAATAGAAATGTTTCATAAATTTGTTTAGGTATGATGGGGATGAGGTAAATACTATTAAAAGCAGTTGATCGAAGTAGGAAGTAAATAAATAATGGCTGAAAATTATTCCTGTCAATCATTAGTTCGATAAATTCGTTTGATCAAAAAATTTCATTCGTATGCCTAGGCTAGACCTTCTTTAATGAACTTTTCTTACATTAGGCAAAGCAAATTATACCATTAGTTATACTCACTTCATGATAAAATCTGCGTACCTATTGCACTGCATTGACCAATAAATGACGAAACAAGCCAGCGTCCCTAAGTTGCCTACCTACGTATGTACCTACCTATGTTTCGAAATAATTCTTTTAGGTTTTTTTGGTACCTATCTTCCCACCCAAGAAGGGGTACCTAGAAATCTGTGAAAGCACTTATTTGTCCAACCTAAAACAACTTTATTCGCTTCTAAGAAAACGAGCAACCTGATGATAGGCATTTGTTACTTAATAGTTTAATAAAAATCATTTACCTGTCTCGTGCCAACTCATTTAATTGTTACTGAACAAAATAAATAAACAGCAGCTGATCGAAATAAATAACGGTAAAAAAATAATTCCTGCAAATCATCTATCTTAGGTATTTAGATTTTACGTAACAACCTCCCTACCTTTCCAAATTACTGCAATAACAAAGTTGGATTCCTCTTTCTTGTGAAAAAATAGTGTGGACCTAAAGATCATCAACCCAACAGTTTCAATGACAAAAACTCGCGGTCATTAACGAAGATTATCTTGCTTAATAACATAATAGCTAATAACTTACAGTAGATTCTTTTAATAAAAACACCCTAAATACTTAAATAAGATAAAACTTACAGTAACTACCTAGTCTACAATAGTCTAAAACGTAGATATTAGGTCTTTACCTATGAAATTGCCGTTTTTCACGAAATAAATGAAGCGTAATTTTTGTATATATTTTTTATTTCTATTAATCAAAATAATCACCCATGCAATCAATGCATCTTTGCCAACGCATTGGTAGCTTATTGATGCCTTTCTTGAAGAAATCAGCTGGACGGGAGGCAACAAATTTTTCAAAGGCATTTTGTACTGCCTCTCGGGTATTGAATTTTTTTCCCGCCAAGAAGTTATCCAATTTCTGGAAAAAGTATAAGTCTGTAGGCGCAAGGTCTGGTGAGTACGGCGGATGACGGAGAACTTCCAACCCCAACTCTTGTAGCTTGGAGACCGTCTGCTGTGCAGTATGAGGTCGCGCGTTGTCGTGCAGGAGCAGTGGAGCCGAACGATTGACCAAAGCTGGTTGGAGACGTGCGAGCTTCTCCATCATTGTGTTCAGTTCTTCACAGTACACATCTGCAGTAATGCTTGTCCCGTTTGGCAAGAAGCTGTGATGAATTACACCCGCGTTAGACCACCAAACAGTGACCATCACTTTTCTAGGGGTAAGTTTTCGTTTAGGGCATTGTTTGGGTGCTGAACCAGGGTCCAACCAACTTGCTGAGCGCTTACGATTGTCAAACAGGATCCATTTCTCGTCACAAGTAACAATGCGGTTCAGAATTCCTTCATTTGTATGCCTGCTGAGCAGTGCAAGGCACGTCTCCACGCGTACTTCGCACTGGCGGTCATTGAGTTCGTGGGGTACCCATTTGTCAAGCTTTTTTACCTTGCGCAATTTGACGCAAATGGACCAATATTGTTTTGATGCTAACGTCGAAAGCTGCTGCTAATTCACCCGTGGATTGAGTTTCATCAGCTTCCAGAATTGCCTTTAATTCGTCATTGTCGACCAAAGTTTTCGGACGACCACGGGGTTCATTTTTCAGGTCCAAATTTCCAGAACGGAAGCGGGTAAACCAATTACGGGTGGTGCGTTCGTTTGTAGTGTTCGCTCCGTAAACGTCGTTGATTTTGCGTGCCGCTTGTGCCGCTTTGCTGCCACGACGGTACTCATACTCCATAATTACTGGAATTTTTAACTTATCCATGATGACGAAAAATGTTCGAGTGCGTTGAAAACAAAACACTAACTATTAAACAAATGACGATTTTAGAAAAAGAATCCCATGTTTGTCAAATAAAATTAATTTGAAATTAGAATTATCAGTCAAAAAAAAAAATATTTTCATTTGAAATGGCCAGTACGGCAAAACCTATTATTAAGTTCCGTGAGAATAAAAGTTGTAAATTTTATACGCTCCCGCCCGTGGCCTCACTGTTACTATGTGTGAATATTGAACATTGAAGTAAGTATTAGCGTACGAGAACAAGCTAAATTTTCACCAACCCCACTGCGGCCCCGTACCGGGCGATCGCTCGGCGACCACGGATCGAACGGCAAACGAACACCCGATCTGATGGTAAGGCTAAGATGGCATCCGTGCCCACAGGCACATTTAATCGTAGTTGTTACTGATTATCGATTAATGATGCGTTGATATTGTCTTTCTGATAGTTCTACCATCCCAGACGAGATCTTAACATAAGAAACTCTACTCTCAGTAAACAGTATTGTTTAAAAGACAGCAGGCGAACCTTAACACAGGGTCATTCTCGTTTATTTACCTTTATTAGTTTATAGTGTGCCTTTCACGCACTGTCAACAAATACAAACAAAGATACCTAGGTGATGTCTAATTTTTTTCCATAAGTAGACGACTCGTCACTTCGTTTGCAGTTTTAAATCGAAGCGCTGCATGTTTAAATCGGTTGACTATACAACTTAAAGTTTTTGTAGCGCTGCATCAATAATAAGTCATTCAATAGGTAAAAATGAATGCGACACATTTGTTTTGAATAGCTTCTCTAGTGCGTAGTACATAGTAACTCAATAATATTGAATATTGAGTAACACAGGCGTTGTACTGGCTTCAAAGTACTACAAAGTTTCAAATGTAGGTATAATATTAAAAGAATCTAATTATTGTATTTGGATCCTTAAAATAAATAAAGATAACACTGCGCTCAAAAGCACCTAAAATAGGTACTTACTTATTTACATACTTTCGCACCCTGCCCGCACGCCCGCACGTCTTAAAATCAACGGTGAACTGTAATAAAACTTTTAAAAAGATGTAGATTGCAGTAGGTACACAGATACTATTATTTCCTAGAAAAGCACTTCCGAAAGGTCGTAGTTTGCTAAGCGAAATCGTTTGGCGGAAGCCACTAACACAAGTACAAAGAACCGTCTTTCTTTGCACTTGCGACGACCGTGCACAACAGGTAGTGTTGTGACATGAAATTACTTATTAAAATTATCGATTAATGTTATTGTTTTAGTTTTGGTCTTTGTTGAGATGAGCGCTGTGTTTGCTTTGATTTAATGTACTGTAAATATTGTATCTAAGATTAGATTACTTAAAAGATGTCTTCTTAGGATTATTGGTAAGTATTAAAAGTGTTTATTGGTATTCTTATTAAAAATGTTTATTACCTGTTTTAACCGCCATAACATCCACGTCTAAGCGTATTATGTTCCGGAAAGGGTTAAGGATACGGAAAAGGCTAGAAGGTACGGAAATGTTTACATTATTAAAAAAAGTTTTATTCGAATAGTAAAAAAAACGAATATTCAAACACCATGCCCTAGTTTCAGAGAAAGGGAAGGATCAGAGAGTAAGATTATAGGGTTCAGATTTGAAGGTAAAAAAATTTAATAACAACATGTCAGGAACGTGTTATTTGGTAAAAAAAAAACTGTATTTGATGTTTTTTAAATTGCCCCTAAAATTCCCCCAAATATTTTTTTCCCCTATTTTGCCACTAACTCGGACGAAAATGCCCTAAATCTAGGAGGAAATCCCCTGATCTGGCAACACTGGATAATGAGGGCTTTTTGCTACTTTTTTTTAAAAGATATTTCATTCGAAACTAGATGGCGTTGAACAAAACTCAAGAGTCCATGTCAATCTCTTTGTTTGTTGACTGATCGTATGTTTATATTATGATATATATATTTATACCAGTTACATATTTATCATATATGTATGTTTAGCCACACACACACACACTCACACACACATCTTATAAAAGATGAATAATGTAGTGTTCCTTGAGGTAGATTAGGTTATTTTATGTTATATGTTTTTTTCTTTGCGTAAAGTTTACTGAAATTGATACCTATGGGTTCTTCACCTTGCACCCGTACACATAGCAAGAACTAGTGACGAATGATTTATGAATCACCCGAAAGGGCTTCTTATGAATATGTTCAAAAGAAGCCCTTTCGGGTGCATATTTTTTTTGTCTATCACTCACTCAGTCATTGCTGTCATGTCATACTTTTTTTGACACTTGAGTTTTGATCAGCGCCATCTAATGTTGAAAAAAGAATAATTTTTATTTTTAATCGTAGAACGAAAACCCCTCAATAAGTAGTTTTTTTAACCTTTACCGCCTGGCGGCGAAGAAATGTTTCATGGCTCCTCTGAGGTGCCAAGCGCCATGTAGTTTAACTTAACGCTTCTTCGTCGATTTCCGCTCGTTTTTATTATAGTCGCAACCCAACAGCGTACGTAAGCGGTTTATTATATTCATATTATATTTGCTATATGTTTGGTTCGATTGGTTGATCAATTCGTTTTCTTTTTATCGTAGATCGGGAAATCACCATGCTAGTTGTGTATAAATAGTATTTCATAAACGAATAAACATTGTACCTATTTATTAAACTTTTGAAGAAAATGTCTGTTGCGAATAAATCAAACCAATCGAAACATAAACTATTAAGTGGAAATACCTATTACTCAATAGATTGTACACTATAATATGCCCTGTGTAGTTGGCCTCTGTAGCTAAATCAATCAGGATATATTATAGAATAACTAGGGATTGATATAATACCTCATGATTTATTCTAGGATTTACTAGAAAAAGAAAATACATACCCGAGTCTGAAATTGAAACGTAATGCGATGACGAGTTTGTCAAACAGATTTGTTCCTAACAGATTTCCCAGACTTATGATGTCTGGAAACCTAATCAAGATATACTGAGTCTGAAATTGAAACACAATCCGGTATCCGTATTAATCATAATAATGTTTCTATTGAAAAGGTTTACAACTCCTGAAGCGTGCGTTTTCATGCAATATCCCGAAGCTAACACTGGAACCGTAATCTCATTTTGGCACATTAACATTTTGGCACCTCTCTGGCGCCATGCGCCATACACAAAAAATACTCAAGGCGCCTCTACGGCGCCATCCGCACGGAATCGGTTAACGCGGGATCCAGCCATCGCCCTCTTCAACTATATTAGAGGGAAGTGAGCGACCCGTCACCCGACGGTACCAGAAGAAGACGTACTTAAGTGACAATGACGCTTTAGATATTCATCGGGACGAAGAACTCAACGAACAAACAGACACATTAACATGTTTTGTTACAAATGCAAGTAAAATCCTGTTAATGAGGGAATTATACCCAAGGGTTATAATAAGATTTAGCAAACAACTTCTGCTTTATAGTTTCTTTGAATTTGTCATTAGGGAGACCTTGGATATCCTTGGGAACCTTATTTTAAAAGCTTATACATTGACCCATGAATGAGTCAGTGACTTTATGAAGCCTACTATTATGAGCTGCCAGCATATTTTATCCTCTTGTGTTAACATTGTGCAGATCTTTTTTTTCTTTTGAACAAGGTTATGTTTTTCTTTACATTCATTAATTTATTGTGGATGGAAAGTAAGAATATTTATTTCCTTGCTGTGAGCGCTGTAATCGGCAAACGGAACGCAGCACATGCTTCGTAGCTTTGGCACTGTGAGCGGGAAGATGGCGGCGTTTATGACGTCATTGATGACGTATCGATATCGCTGTGAGCGCGCTCACGGCCAATCGGAACGGGTATATGAGCGCTGTTATCGGCAAACGGAACGCAGCACAATTGTCATATGTCACTTCAATGTGAACGATGAATGATAACACTATGTTCAATCAATGATGTACGGTTGTATGTTTCAATGTTTTAATTATGTTAAAACTACTTTTATTATATTAATACTTGAAATTGGCAGAAATAGTTATTGTGTAGTAACTACAGCTGATTGCCATAAAAGGCAAAACTTAATTTAATTTTCAATCCATCAGCTCGATGTGCCATTACGGTTTCAATGTTTGACGAGTGAAGAGTTTGCATTGATCAATTTCCGAAACATAACCTCTCATTTACCAAATATAGTAATTAATTTGTGTTTATTCGGTGCTTCACAATGTACAACAAGTGCTGTGTAGTGAATAAGACGTTGAAAAGGTAGTTATTTTCATCACTTTCTAAGAACTGAGATAGGTCTTAACAATGGTTATCGTGTCTTTGAGCTAATAGTGCTTTGTGCTTACAAAGTTTAAGTGTTTTAAAACTTTGTAAATTGTTTGTGAGCCACACAAGAAATGTTTTTTGGGTTACTCAAGATGAATAACGGTGTTTAATTGGTGTAACATAATTAACAGAATATGAATAAAAGGTACTGATGTCTCGCTTCTAGAAAAAAAATTTTGCCTCCCGTGCAATACAAACAAAGCATATAAAAATATAAAACAAAATTTAGTAATTAGAAAAACATCAAATATACAAGTCTTTTATTTAATTTACCTTCTTTATCTTTTAGATTGTTAAAATATTTTGTAGAAAAGGAGAGGGGCTTTCGCGCTGCCACAATGGCATTACGCCAAAATCCAATGCCGTCATTTTAAAATGAAGAAACGAAGAACAATCTAATTTAAAAAAAAATTGTCAAATTGAAAACGTGGGGGTTCCTAGTGTTGTAGTTAGGAAGAGGTTCGTCTGATGCGACATCACTAATTAGTTTGTGTTCACGTTCTTAAGAAGCGTGTGCTGTTATGATCGCCCAGCCACCTATGCATCTCGCTCACACGCTTGCGCGCTATCTCGCTCAGCTGGTTCACTGACCTGCGATGACGATCACGGCTAGCGATGTGCAGTTTTTGGCACTTTTTAAAACTTATTATTTTTATATTCCGTAGCGCATCTCATTTTACGTTGGAAGTTTGCAATCAAATTTTTTATTACGACATTGCTGCTCACAAATTATTTTGTTTCTTAGTTTCTAAGTATTTATATAGATACTTTAAGCAACCGTCTAATGTAACGCTGCTGGTACTAATGATTTTGATCCTAGTGCTACATAATAATTACTGCAGTTTTATTTCCAGTAGACTATTTAAGTACACTAGTATAAATACACTATACACTATATTTATTGTCGCAAGTATGAGTGCACTCATGAGTGAATATAATATTGCCTTTTTCGCTTTTAAATTGATTTCTGAACATTTGATTTATTTTCTTATTATCTTTCTTACAATTTTTTATTATTTTATTTCTCACATTCATGGCTTATTATATAAACAGTTTTGTAATAGTAGACAATGATTCAGGGAAGTGATTCAGAATCAGAGTATTCTTTTTATTAATCTATACATTGTTGAAATTTAATTTGCGTCCCTTTTTATTAATTTAAAAGTACTACATTCTCGTAATTTACTTTACAGCGGTGTCTTCATAGGCTTTATTCATTATTTATAAAATGCTTTTTAAATGACATGAGATTATTAACATTATCTACAGTTGAGTTAATTAGTTATTCTGCGTCCCTGAATGATACCTTTTTATCGTATTACACTATTTTATTTGTATGCTTTTTTCTTTATTTTATTATATTCTTAATCTAAGCTTTCGCCTATGTATAAATGTTTAATATATATTACCAAAACGTTCGGGGACTTCGTACTAAACGTCGACCCGTAATAAGTAACACCCTAAGACTGCTATTTTTTTTAGGAATGTATTGTTGAGCTCATATGACATTATTTGCCTGACTGAGACCTGATTATTTGACGATATTAGCTATGGTGAACTTTTTGACGCTTGTTACTTGTGTACAGACGAGACAGGGACTATGCTAGCACCGGCCAAACATTGGGTGGGGGAATCATGATCGCAGTGCGCCGAGAGTTAACGACGGAATCTCGTATAAATTGATTGATTGATCGGCTGAAGAACTTTGGATCTCGCTCAAAATACGAAAGAAGCATGACTCGACAGTGAAGCACACTGATATTGTTATGCGGGCACATTAATGATAGATATATAGTTCTTGGCGATTTCAACATGCCAAACATACGTTGGACTTCCACGGACTCCGCATCGTTTGTGCCGTTTGACATTCATGGTGACACCCAAGCATTATTTTTTGACAATCTGAATATTTGTAATTTATCTCAATTTAATTATGTACTTAATAAATATAATCGCATTTTAGATCTAGTTTTTTCAAATGAGGATATACTTAGTTATTAAAGGTATTGAAAACCCACTTGTCCCTACTGATGCATACCACCCAGCTCTCTGTGTAGGCCTTGACTTTCAGCAGCCTTCAGCACTTCCACCTGCCCCCAGAACGATCTATTTGTAAGAACAAGCTGACTTTGATATTATAAAAGATAAACTTAATAAACTTATCTTTGACAGACGTTTTGGGTTCATTGTCACTAAAAGAAGGCGTAAATTTTTTCTATGAAACTTTATATAATCTTAGAGACACTCACGTTCCAAGTTTAGTTTCAAGAAATACGAACAAGTATTTTTATTTATTTATTTATTACAAAATCCACAGCCCTTAGACGTAAGTAGAATAACAATTGTGAAAATACTGACGGCCATTTATGGAGTTACAATTTTTATATTAACCTTAATCAGACTAACACAAAAAATAAATAGCAATATACCAAAAAAAAAAAAAAAAATAGAAAAATACTGTCTTAATTCAGCAAAGGCAAAAAAAAGACAATTACTTTATAAAAAGAAGAATTTAAAAAAAATTAAACTTAACGATAAGAAACCTTGCATTTAGCAGGTTTAAGTACAACAAAAAAAATTATATGTAATAATTAACACAATGAGGGTGTTTGGTGTAAAGTTTGTGTTGTATGTATTTGTGTGTATGTGCGTGAGTGTGTGTGTGTGTGTGTTTATGACTGTTTGTCACTTGCCAGTAGGGAGGGACCTTAGTATCTCGTACCTGAACTTAGGTTTGCTATCATTAAATATATCCGAGACATGTGAGAACTGCTTATTGTAAGTGTTGTGCATTCTGATAATGAGTGAGTTTTGGTTGTAGTTTGTTTTTGCGAGTTGTGTGTTGAATAGTTGAGTGTGCCTTGTTCTGGTGGAGGGAGTGTGTAGATTAAGGGTAAGTTGTGTCAAGTCAATACAATCCACAGAACCATTACATATATTATATAAGAAAAGCATGTCAAGTAAGCTACGTCGACTTTCCAAGTCCAACATTTGGTTATGTTTACAGGCTTCAGGATAAGGCATGTGAGACAGTTGTTGTCTATAGTTTAGATGTTTTAAGATTTTTTTTTGCGTAGATTCGATGGCATGTTTGTAGACAACATACTGGGCATTCCATACAACACTACAATATTCCAGTATGCTACGAACATACGAGTAATACAGAACTTTTAATCACGTTAAATCTGAAAATGGTGCAGCTGTCCTTAATACAAAGCCCAGATTTTTGTACGATTTTTTAACGATGTTAGAAACATGTTCATTATAATTAAGCTTCGAGTCAAGGAGCACGCCCAGGTCACGAACAAGATTAGTTTTACGAATAACCGTGTCATTAAATGAGTATTTGGTTAAAAAAGGGTTCCTCTTCCGAGTGAACGTGATGTGTAAGCACTTGTCCATATTAATATTAATACGATTTTTTAAATAATAAATAGATAAACGGTTTAAGTCATCCTGTAGCTTGAGGCTGTCACGGGCGTTTTTAATACTTAAAAATATTTTTGTGTCGTCAGCATACAATATAAAATTAGAATGTTGAATGGATTGCCCAATGTCATAGAGATAGATAGAGTATAATAATGGCCCCAAGATTGAGCCTTGAGGCACGCCTGAGGATACAGATATATAGTCTGAACGAAAGCCACCCACCTCAACAGCCTGACTTCGATTACGCAGATAAGATTCTAGCCATCTTAATAGGTTACCGCATACTCCTACCTCTTGAAGTTTACGCAGCAGTATAACGTGATCCACACGATCAAAAGCTTTTTCGAAGTCTGTGTAGATCACGTCAACTTGTCCTCCCCCCTCCATATCATGTAGGACTCTACTGGTAAACACGGCAAGGTTTGAGCTAGTGGAGCGGTTTCTCATGAAGCCATGCTGTTGAGTAGGGATCATTTTATAGACAAGGTGGTAAATATGATCATATACAATTCTTTCAGCAACTTTACTTAGAATATTAAGTTTTGAGATAGGACGATAATTTTCAATCGACGTGTTAGGCCCTTTTTTGTGCACTGGCGTGACATGCGCTATTTTCCTATCATTTTCGTATCCTCCCTGGTATCAGTTTCATCATTGATAAAAATCATAAGGGAAACAAATAAATATCATAAAAAGTATAACAATATTTTCTGATTACCATATTTGAGTTGAAGCTGACATGTACAAAGCCTATATAGAGCATACGGAAAGCGCTATCTGCTCAAAACCACGCCAATTTTGGTCCTATCTCAAACTGAAAAAACAGTGCTATACATTCCCGAAAGAAATGAAATATGCAGATAAAACCTCCCAATCAGGCAGTAAGATCTAAAATATGTTTAGTGAATTCTTTCATTCAACATTCCAAACATCAGACACATCTCACACTTTCGACGATAACCAAGACTAAACGGCCAGCTGGTCCAGATTACATACCCCCCACTCTTGCCGTCAAATGCGCACGTTGCCTCGCAGTTCCGTTAACGCTCATCTACAGACGATCAATTGAATATACATGACTTAGTCATGTACCTAAACTATGGAAAACTGCGTTTAAAAAAAGGACTCAAAGCAGAGATATCGAACTACCGCCCCATATCAAAACTCTGCATTTTTTCCAAAGTTCTTGAAAACATTGTATATGACCAAGTTAACGCATCGCTAAAACATATCTGATTGGTGAACAACACGGATTTACAAGGGGCAGATCAACTGAAACAAACTTGCTCGTATGTATGGATACTTGACGGAGCCGATGTTTAAACCAGCGCAGGTGGACACAGTCTACACTGACTTTTCCAAGTGCTTTGACTGTATTAATCAAGCAATCCTGCTTCGCAAGGTTCGAAAAGTGGGTATCAGGGGTAACTCATTTCGTTGGTTTGCCTCTTATGTGGATGGTCGATGTCAGGTTTGAAATGGATACACCTCACACGTCCAACACGTTCCTTGAGCGGTCCCCCAAGGATCCCTGCTAGGACCGCTTTTATTCTCCTTTTTTATTAATGACAACCATAACTATTTTAATTATTTAAGAATCTTATTAATAGGTCTTTACCTATGAAACTGCCGTTTTGCCGTACTGGCCATTTCAAATGAAAATATATATTTTTTTTTGACTGATAATTCTAATTTCAAATTAATTTTATTTGACAAACATGGAATTCTTTTTCTAAAATCGTCATTTGTTTAATAGTTAGTGTTTTGTTTTCAACGCATTCGAACATTTTTCGTCATCATGGATCAAGTTAAAAATTCGAGTAATTATGGAGTATGAGTACCGTCGTGGCAGCAAAGCGGCACAAGCGGCACGCAACATCAACGACGTTTACGGAGCGAACACTACAAACGAACGCACCACCCCTTATTGGTTTACCCGCTTCCGTTCTGGAAATTTTGACCTGAAAAATGAACCCCGTGGTCGTCCGAAAACTTTGGTCGAAAATGACGAATTAAAGGCAATTGTGGAAGCCGATGAAACTCAATCCACGACTGAATTAGCAGCAGCTTTCGACGTTAGCATCAAAACAATATTGGTCCATGAAGGAATTCTGAACCGCATTGTTACTTGTGATGAGAAATGGATCCTGTTTGACAATCGTAAGCGCTCAGCAAGTTGGTTGGACCCTGGTTCAGCACCCAAACAATGCCCTAAACGAAAACTTACCCCTAGAAAAGTGGTGGTCTAACGCGGGTGTAATTCATCACAGCTTCTTGCCAAACGGGACAAACATTACTGCAGATGTATACTGTGAAGAACTGAACACAATGATGGAGAAGCTCGCACGTCTCCAACCAGGTTTGGCCAATCGTTCGGCTCCACTGCTCCTGCACGACAACGCGCGACCTCATACTGCACAGCAGACGGTCTCCAAGCTACAAGAGTTGGGGTTGGAAGTTCTCCGTCATCCGCCGTACTCACCAGACCTTCCGCCTACAGACTTCTACTTTTTCCAGAATTTGGATAACTTCTTGGCGGGAAAAAAATTCAATACCCGAGAGGCAGTACAAAATGCCTTTGAAGAATTTGTTGCCTCCCGTCCAGCTGATTTCTTCAAGAAAGGCATCAATAAGCTACCAATGCGTTGGCAAAGATGCATTGATTGCATGGGTGATTATTTTGATTAATAGAAATAAAAAATATATGAAAAAATTACGCTTCATTTATTTCGTGAAAAACGGCAATTTCATAGGTAAAGACCTAATATATGCCGATGACACGAAAATTCTATGTACGATTAATAACGCTGCTGACAATTTGAAACTGCAGCGTGACCTTGATAGTTTGATTCTAAATTAATATTTAACAAGCACGTCGAAGCAATCATTAAAAGGGCATCTAAAGCTTTAGGGTTTGTTTTAAGAATGTCGTCCGAGTTCAGTAATATTAAAACCTTTAAAATACTCTACTGCGCCTTCGTGCGAAGTCACCTAGAATATGCTTCATCAGTGTGGAATCCGGCGTACAAAGTGTACATAGATCGAATTGAAGCTATTCAAAAGAAATTTCTGAGATTTATACAGTACTAAAGTCGGAAATACGATGATGATTATGTTTCACGCTGCAGGCGTCACCATATTCTTCCGTTGTATATTCGTAGGGAGATCGCGGATATTTGTAACAGTACAAAAATTGCGAATAGTTTATTAGATGTTCCTGAGCTCTTGTCTGTGATTAGTATGTGCCCTCATAAGAAACAATACAGGAAACATAGCTTTTTACATAATATCCTATTCGCTAATACTAACTATAGGCAGAACTCTTTCGCTATACGAGTGTGCAACTCGGTGAACAAAGTAACCCGGGAACTGAAAAATTTCGACGTACTTATTCGTCGATAGTGTTTCAGGTATCAGAACCGCGCTTACAAGGCACTTCTTTTGTGGCACATAGAATCAATGAAACATTAATTTTCAAATATTACATAGCAACATCTTTTTATAATTATTATTTCATATGTTGTACCTTTATTTTATTGCGTACTTAACTTCATATACCATACCTTAATATAATCTATATTGTGAAAACTTCTCTGTGGCCCTGTTAATTTTATTCCACTTATTATAATTATGTAACTAGCTGTAAGTTTTCCTTGTTAATAAATAAGTAAATAATTAAATAAAAATATGTTATCACGTAAAGTAAATTTAAAATTAAGTCCGGCCAAATGTTGATTTATATAGAAAGAAATTAACTACTTAGGTCATATTGTCACGTAATATAGATTTATTGACGAACTTGAACAGGTCGCCGCAAAGGCTTCGACGGCAAGAACGCTCAGGCGCCGGCTGACGCTCTGGCGCAGACATCAGCAGCCAATGGCCGCATCGGGAGTAGGCAATGTCTGGTGTATGCTCCTTCATAGGTATCAGTATCAAGCAGCATCAGTTTCCGGCAGCTTCAGTATCAAGCAGCATCAGTATCCGGCAGCGACAGTATCAGTATCAGCATGAGGACCCGGCAGCTTTCGCATAATAATGAGTTTGAGGGCTTCGGCTCCAGCATCTGTTTGAGGACTTCGGCTTAAAGCATCATTTTGAGGACTTCAACTTCAGCATCCGTTTGAGGACTTCAACCTCAGCATCAGTTTGAGGACTTCGGCTTCAGCATCAGTTTGAGGACTTCAACTTCAGCATCAGTTTGAGGACTTCAACTTCAGCATCAGTTTGAGGACTTCAACTTCAGCATGAGTTTGAGGACTTCGGCTTCAGCATCATTTGAGGACTTCAATTTCAGCATCAGTTTGAGGACTTCAACTTCAGCATCAGTTTGAGGACTTCAACTTCAGCATCAGTTTGAGGACTTCAACTTCAGCATCAGTTTGAGAACTTCAACTTCAGCATCAGTTTGAGGACTTCAACTTCAGCATCAGTTTGAGGACTTCAATTTCAGCATCAGTTTGAGGACTTCAACTTCAACATCAGTTTGAGGACTTCAACTTCAGCATTAGTTTGAGGACTTCAACTTCAGCATCAGTTTGAGGACTTCAACTTCAGCATGAGTTTGAGGACTTCGGCTTCAGCATCATTTGAGGACTTCAATTTCAGCATCAATTTGAGGACTTCGGCTTCAGCATCAATTTAAGGACTTCGGCTTCAGCATCAGTTTGAGGACTTCAACTTCAGCATCAGTTTGAGGACTTCAACTTCAGCATCAGTTTGAGGACTTCGGCTTCAGCATTAGTTTGAAGTAGACTTTTAGATGTTTCCAGTAGACTTGCTTGCAATAGACTCGCTTGAAATAGGCTGGCTTGTAATAGGCTGGCTTGTAATAGACTTTAGATGTTTTCTGTAGACTTGCTTGCAATAGACTCGCTTGTTATAGACTTATGATATTATCACTAGACTTGCTTGAAATGAAATGAAATATTTATTTCTCAACATTGCCAATTACTTGTTCTTATTGATGTCAAATAAAACATGACTACCACCAGTTCGAAAAAACCTTCGTGAAGAAGAACTGGCAAGAAACTTCACGGGTATAATTTTTTCAAAATAAATTTGCAGAGTCTCTTTATGTCTATACAAAGTTATTCTTGTCTGCATCTGTTAGCTCGGCAACTCTCCCTCCCCCAAGTATCCAAACGACGAACACCCTCAAACGGCACCCGTTCACGAGTTAACGCGGGATCCAGCCATCGCCCTCCTCAACCATATAAGAGGGAAGTGAGCGACCCGTCACCCGACGCTACCATAAGAAGACGTACTTTAGTGACAATGACGCTTTAGATATTCATCGGGACGATGAACTCAACGAGCAAACAGACATATTATACATGTTTTATTACAAATACTAGTAAATGATTGGATTATACCCAAGGGCTTTTATCATCCAAATAATCGTATAGTTTATAATATGCTTTAGCACACAACTCCTGCTTTATAGTTTCTTTGAATTTGTCACTAGGAAGACCTTGGATATTATAAAAGCTACTCTATGAAGCCTACTATTATGACCTGCCAGCATATTTTTCTTAAACTTAACACATTTTTTTTCATTGAGGAGCAAATTATTAGCTGAAAACCACTTCTCTGTGTTGGAGATGCATTGGTTTACTGCTCGATGGTCAGTTTCTTGTCTTTTGAATTTAAATAAGAAGGAAGTATCGTCAGAAAACAATATGACTTCGCATTGATTCTTAACAACCGATGGCAGATGCAATAGTGTGGCTTGTAAGAGACTGCCGTTCTAAGGCCAGCCATCTCGTCATCATCATAGCCGGGCTCGCATTCTATTGTAACCGCAATTTGAAGTTTTAAAATTAGTCTTGCTAGCCAGGAATCATATATATTTTCATAAAATATATTTGAGAGCATTGTGTGTAATAGGCTTGGTTTGTATGGCAGCTTCCATTGCTGTCATTTAAAAATGCGATGACGTGATTGTCAATGAAAGTAAACAATATAAATATTTAGCAATTATTTATTAGTCGACATTGCTTTAGGACTTTGAAATTCAATGTTTGTTAATAAATAATTTTTTTTTACTTCAAAAAATATCTTTTTTTTTTAAAGATGATACGTAAGCAACATTCTTTTAAAAAGTAAAATTTAAAAAAAAATCCATCTTGAGCTAGTAATCTCATACTTTTTAATGTGTTTAATTTCGGTCTAATACATTAAAAACCTGCTCATACATCATTTTTAAATCTTCCCACGACATACCAATTTGCGAAAGTGTATCTGCAACACAGTGTAATTGGCCTTTTAGATACTCTGTAGTAAAATTATTTTCTTCTAATTGTAATCTGAATTTCAAAAGTCTTGTAATAAGTAAACAAGTGGGCGATGGTCGGTCTTAAACAATCTGCCATACAAAAATGACGACCGAATGGTATGGTGGTGAGTAGCCTTGCCTCATACGCCGAAGGTCCCAGGTTTGTGTCCTGGCTGGGGCATTCATTTGTGTGAGAACACAGATGTTTGTTCTCGGGTCATGGTAGTCTGTATTTATATATATATGTTTATTCTGTTTGTGTTCCCCCCAGTTCGCTTTATGGCCATCTACAAAACGAGCTCTGCTTACTTCGGTGCCATACAGTTGGTGTGTTTATCTGGGGATTTATTTATAAGTTCGAAAATACTTAACACTCCATACCTACTATTTACAACAGCTCTTTCTCAGTAGTAGGATAATATATTTCGGCCTTATTTAAACTGCGCCTAGCATAAGCTACAGGTCGGCCATCCTTATTACACAGCACTGAGCCTATATCTTTTCCAGATGCGTTAGTTTAGAAATTGATTCGTTACTTTCTAATTGGTCTGTATACTGTAAAACTGGCGGTTTTGTTAACGCAGATTTTAACAATTGAAGTGAATTTCACAGTCACTACTCCATGTAAATTTTACATTCTTTCAACACAATTTATTAAGAGGAATTGCTATTATCGCGATGTTAGGTATACATTTCCAGTAATAATTAGCAAAGGCCTAAAAATGCTTTACTTCGTCTGTGCCTTGTGGCCTTGGATAATTTTCTAGGACCCTTATTTCTTGATCTGGTAAAACACCTGTACCTGAAACTATATTATAACACTTACGTTTTACGTATGATCCTTATTTAACAAATATTTATAGATTCACAAATAACAATGTCAAATCTCGCATTCGCGAATTGCGGTCTAACAACTGGGACGCGCTTCTTGAAGAGATTTCGCCTTCGCATCTGACTTTCTGGAGCTTGGCGAAGTCTCTCAAGATGGACTCTACCGCGTCATCGATGCCTCCGCTTCTTGGGCCACCGCCCATGACTCCCGCCTTCGTTGACAAATGTACACCGAGTACAGAAAGCACTAACCCCCTCCACATAGATACTGTGAATACCACAGTCGCAACTAAATGCGGCTACCGACCGACTGACACCCTCTACCGGTAACGGTGGAAGAGGTACAGACAATAATTAAAAACCTAAACCCGCGGAAAGCCCCAGGTCCAGACGAAATACCAAACAGGGTTCTGAAAGCTCTCTCACTCGCACTCATATAACTGTTAGTAGTTATTTTCAATAACTTACTAACAAAATGCTCGTTTCCGCAAACACGGAAGGAAGCGATTGTCATCGGTATTAGGAAACCCGGAAAACCGGCTAATTTACCTACACGCTACCGTCCTATTCTCACTCCTGCGTCCAACAGGTGCACCGCATCACGGAGCACATCTTGGAGCAAAGGAACGTAGGTCGAAAACCGATAGGCACGGGTGCGCTTTTCTTTGACGTGGCGAAAGCATTCGGCAAGGTCTGGCACAACGGTTTGTTATTCAAGCTCTTCGAACTAGGCGTGCCGGACAGCCTCGTGCACATCATACGACACTTTTTACAGTGTCGAACCTTTCGTTTCAGATTGGATGGTGCACTGTCTAATCTCCGCCCTGTATTAGCTGGTGTCCCTCAAGGCTCGGTCCTTTCTCCGAGTTTGTTTTCACTATACACTAGTGATATGCCAAAGACGGAGAAAGTAGAACTCGAGCTCTTCGCAGACGACACTCACCTATATACACGCTATACACCTCTCATAGGAATCTACGTAGGTTAACTAGAATACTCCAATCCACAGCCAACGCATTAGACGCTTGGTTTAGGAAATGGAGAAAAGAAGCCAACACAGAAAAAAGTACAGCAGTGTACTTCTCTCTTTCAACCTTGCTCTAGGACAACTTCTAGGAAACCCTCCAAAAGATCGGTCAGATCTCTCTGTTTGGTACACCGATCCCCTGGGTTAAAAAAGTCAAATATTTGGGAGTCACTTTAGATAATGGACTTACATTCGCGGATCACATAAAACGAGTCCGAATACCCGCCTTCGTCATGGGTAGGCTGCACCTCCTAATATGCAAGAAGAGTAAAATGTCGCTTAGAAATAAGCTTATACTTTACAAAACTTGCATCCACCCCCTCATGACATATGTCAGTGTTGTTTTCGCTCACGCCAGCAACTCGAATATCAATCACTTGCAGGTTATTCAAAATAGGTTCTTACGCAAATGAATCAGGGCCCCGCCCTATGTCCGCAATTTAGATCTGCATAAAGATCTCGAGCTGCCCACTATTGCCACGTTGATGAAGTTGGTGTCTAGACGCTACTTCGACAACGCTCCCCACCATCCCAACCCGCTGGTCAATAAGTCAGCTTACTACACAGCCAACCCAGACGCGCCGGTCCGTTACAGGCGTCTGCGTAACGTCTTAGCAGATCCCGACGACGCTATTAAACAAGGAACGCCAGGGTTCCAGTTAGAAATAGGGCAACACGGCATTCGAATCGCCTAACCCAGCGGTGGGCCAGGCTAACGCGGCGTACGCATTCCTACTGAGTTTCTTGCTGGTTCTTTGGCAGTAGATGACCCTTCCGAACCAGTGGTAGTTTCAATATACGACGTCCTAAGCCGAGGTCTGTGCCCTCTCGGGTGCCCTTAGGCGTATCGTATGTAGGAGTAGTTTAAGTTCCGGCTAAGCACCCTCAGCGCTAGGCCACAAAGTCCGGTGAAATTTAAAATTGATTGACTTATTAAGATTGAATAAGATTGACGGGTTCTGGCTCACTTATTAGGTATGGCTATCAAACGCAAATTAATCTGATAAGATCGCGGGGGTCGAATCAAACCGCGATGCTCGCTAAGTTAGCGGACGTTTTTGTCTCTAATCAAAGCAATGTGCAGTATTGAATCGCATCTTCCGGATCTGAATAATAAATAACAGATTATTACTTAAATTCACCTCTTGTCCAGTTGGTTGTGTAGTTGTTCCAACTTCATAAATTTTTATTTCTAACCAGATCCGCGGCTCTCTCTGGTTATGAGTAGTTTGAGCAATTAAAGTTATATTTAAACAATGCTGTTTTTTTTATATTAGAACCTTGGACGGTTTGTACAGTCACGTGCATTGATAAGTAAACGTTGACAAATTTGCAAGCAAATGTAAACATTACATAATTCAGAAAGAAGTATCTCATGTTGTCCTCAAAATAATGTAATCAGCAAACTAGGTCAAAATTATGTATACTTTTTCTTCATTGTAAAGTAAACGAAGCAACACCAGTGAATACTACACATTCGTAAAGTTTTATTGATGTATACGCGAAATTTCTATAACATGTATACTATGCGGTTTCAAAGCAACGTATACCCAATAGTTGCTTTTCAATAGTAAGTTCTGCAGCAGTTTCTCTATTTTGACAATGTGCATCATTTCAAAAATATGTACACAGTGTAGTTTGCAATTAAATGTAAACGTGTTTTTGTGTGTTTTAATAATGTTATGAAGGTAGCCGGTTGCGGCGTTACAATTAACTGTTTTTGTTCGGTTATAGGTTTTATTTATCTATATCATGACAATTTCTATAACATGGATAACAGTTTTAGAGCAACGTATACGGAATATTTTTGATCTTAAATTACTTGACAAAAAGCTTAGGCACTATTTCTTAGGGATTGGTTAGTATGTAGTAAAAGACTTGGGGGAATCATAGTGTCATTTATTTGTCTAACCAGTAGTAGGTACGTACTTAGGTTGGATACCTACGAATGGACTTGTTTAGATACATAAGATTGAAATATCGAAAATAATACTTACGTTATTTCATATTTTCTAATGCAATATGATTTTTTTATTTACATAAATAAATATATTTTTGTTTACTAATAAAATATAATATAAACAAAAATATTCTGGCCATATATGTAATACTTATATGTGTTGAATAAATGTAAAATTATGACATAAATGTTTATTTCTTGTGTCATTTGTTATGTTAATCAATATAATGATTGATATCAAAATGCAAAATTAAAAGTTCAAAAAAGCCGACGATAACATGTATGTAATTTTAATTTGCCAATAAATAAAAATATTCATATCATACAAACATCTGATTATAAACAATATTATAAATAATTATTTAACAACCAATTATTAACATAATAATAAATGCAATATAACACAATATGCGATATTTATATATAAATAGTTAACTCGGCAAACGTTGTGTTGCCTTATAAATACTATTTTGTGAATATTCCGGTAATCGTTGGTGGTAGAAGGGTGAAAATTTTGGGTTATAAGTTTAATTTGATGCCAAATCATAACTAAAAAAAGCTTTCGACCAAAAATAAAAAATGTCTGGACAGGGCCACTCTTGTTACCTACGATATAATACGGTATAATAAAATGCCTACGATCTTTACTCAGACCTACCAAATATATACTAAAAATATTTATAGTATAAATATTTAAACAAGGTGTCCCAAAATTCAACGATAAGCCGGTACCAGGTAGTGCATACGGCGACGACTACCCAGGGAAAAATAAGAAAAAAAATCGGTCTCTTCCATTTTGTTCTTGTTCACAAAAAATAGGCATAATTTTTATTTATGCTCAATGTGATTAAAGTATTTTACCATTTTAGAATCTTGATTAGTTGCGCCAACTTTTAGAAGAACTTGCCAATGTAGTGTTGATAAAATTTTTTACACCATGCCATATCAAAGTTGGTTAAAAGTTTAAATTTTCTAAAGTTGACAGAAATAAATGAAATTTATTTTATTTTTGTATTTAAACTACAGAAAATTTTGCTTAATTTGGCATTGTGATTAACAGCTATGCTATTCAGGTCCCTAATACAAGAGAAATAACAGTATTATTGTTGGAAGTTTAGTCATAGTACCTAAACATAGTGTACAGGGTATCGAAATTCAACGTTTAAAAAAACGTTATTATAACTTTAAAAATGGAAGAGACCGATTTTTTTTCTTATTTTTTCCTGGGTAGTCGTATGCACTACCTGGTACCGGCTTATCGTTGAATTTTGGGACACCTTGTATATTAGAAATAAAATCTCGGAGATATTAAAATCTTGTGTAACCACCCTGAGAATCAATGACACCTTGTAACCTTTGTTGCATTGACTAAATCATGTTAAAGCATACATCATTCACCCTAAAACTGTCCCATATATATATAGACATGATTAATTGGAGATTCGCGTGTCCTAGCTGGGTTGTTGTCCTAGCTTGGTTGTTGTCCCACTAAACCCCATAGACTTTCTATGGGGGGACTTTCTACCCAAGCTTGGCTCAACCGACAATTACGAACAGCAGAATTATCCTGCGCGAAAGGAACAACACGGGGATCAGAAAAAAAACCTCCGAAGACTAGGCAGCAAGAGCTCTTCTAAAATACTGGATGGTTATATATTTTGTTCTCAATACTGGGTTTTATTAGATTTCCATAAAAATAAACGTCCATCAGCAGAAAAAACGATCACTTTTTCGTCAGAAAAAATGGTTCTGCTAAAATCGTAGTATATATATTGCCGGGCAAACTGCAGTCGCTGCGGTTATGGCGATCAAATGAGAATAGTTAACGCGCCGGAGTTCTGTGATGTAACCCAGCTGAGTGTAGACGACGTCTTATTATTGAAGACGACACTTGTAAAGAAGCTGATAAATCTTGTACTCGAACAAATCCTTGCCTTTGGACTCGGCTTACGAGTTCTCTATCCTGCCCTTCGGTAGTTTTACGGGCCCGACCCCTGTTATTACGACAAACTACTTCACTTTCCTCATCCCACCGCTTAAGCCAAAGATGTACGGTCTTTCTCTAAAGACAGGAATACATAATCTAAATATTTTTAAAGTCTCATCAGTTTTGACGGCCGGCAGGTGTAGCGGTAACAACGTTGCCTTCTTGCCTTCTATGCCCGAGGTCCTGGGTTCGAATCCCGGTTTGGGTGGATATTTGTGTGATGAACAGGTCATGGATGTTTATATGTTTATTTATAATATTAATATACTTAATAGTTATTGTTTATATATTTCTCAAATCTATTTTTCCGTTATGTAGTATCCATAGCACAAGTTCTTAAAGAAATTTAATTTGGGCTGGATAAAGGAAGTAAGTCCAATATCGCGGTCACTGATTAGCTAGTCATTAAAATTTTAATAAGTATTTAAACATAATAGGTACTTACGGTGATTCATATTTAATTTGCAATATTCTTAACAGAGTGTCCTCGTTCTTTTAAAACAACAATTTTAGAGTTTTCATGTGTAGAAATCCGATAAGGCACATAGTTACTATTCATCCTGTCTACAATAACTATAATAGTCACAATTACAAGAACGCTACCACTGCTAACTTGTTGGTTATTTACATCATATAATTTTGAAGGTACACAGAAAAAACATATAACAAGTTCAACTGCGCCCTTCTTAACCTTCATAACATTATTAAAACACACAAAAATGAATGTTTACATTTAATTGCAAACTACATTGTGTACATATTTTTGAAATGATGCACATTGTCAAAATAGAGAAACTGCTGCAGAACTTTTTATTGAAAAGAAACTATTGGGTATATGTCGCTTTGAAACTGCATAGTATACATGTTATAGAAATTGTCGCGTATACATCAATAAAACTTTACGAATGTGTAGTATTCACTGGTGTTGCTTCGTTTACTTTACAATGAAGAAAAAGTATACATAATTTTGACTTAGTTTGCTGATTACATTATTTTGAGGACAACTTAAGATACTTCTTTTTGAAATATGTAATGTTTACATTTGTTTTCAAATTTGTCAACGTTTACTTATCAATGCACGTGACTGTACATAAAAATAAGTAAGTATTTAAGTTATTTGATTCATACTATCACAGTATGAGTACCTTTAATGTAATATTAACAATAACCTTTTTTTGAACTTTTGAACTCGAATAAGATACACAAAGTAGCGTAATTTTGCCATTACTTTATTTTAAAAAAATCTCAATTAACGACCTTTAAATTTTAAATTTAACAAAAAAAATTATTTTGAAATGAAATTTTGAATTACTAAGCAATTATAATTTAATGAATTTACGGGATTCTTACCACGATTTTCGATTTTTATTTCGCGCGTCCGATATTTCGATGCTGTTGCAAGCACTATGATCGCGGACTGGCAGATGTAGGTAGGTGGCGATGACGGTTAGAGGCAGATAAATCGATCTACCCTCCTTCTCGTTCGTTTTGATCTGCTACTACTGGAACTCACATTTTTGTCGTTTTTGCAATACACGCTCACCGTATCACTGGGTTTTTGACCGAACACACCACGATTGTTGTTTTTTCGTTTCACGAATGTCCTAACCACTGGGTTCCACGTACTACATAATTTAAAACCGTCTTCTCGATTAAAGTTATTTTCGCACTTTTTTATTTCTAAGGCTTCTTTAACGAGTCGCGGTATGTAGTGTCGTTCCGTAGATAAAATCCGAGTATTATAGAACTCAATCCAATGGTTAGGGCCTGATTCTAGCAAATGTTCGGCGATGGCTGACTTGTTTGTGTCTGAGTTTTTTATGGCTTTTATATGTTCCTTAAGACGGCAAGAAATGGTTGTTTTCGTCTGGCCAAAGTAGGAGCTACCACAGCTGCAGTCAATTTTATAAACACCCGGTGTCTTAAGCGGTATGTGATCTTCGGTGAGCGCAGACACTGATTGATTTTCTTATAAGGAGTGAAAAACTAAGTTAAAAAGTAAAACTAGTTTAAAACTAAGATTCATGTTCATTTTCTGCAAGACAGTCAAATCCCGTTACAGTACATGAATAATGTTTAGACATTGTAAAAACTAAGATGATTTTTCAAAGTAAATCCAGTTTTCTATTGACCAAATTAGTCAAATAAACAAAATTTTATAAGACTTCACTTGCTATTTTATAATGTTCAAAATTTGTGCCAGTATTAGTATTACTATGCTAGTATTGGTAACTGTTAAAAATTTAAACAACTTTATTCAAAACACTAGTCTTTTATTTATTGAATTTTTTGTACTTCATTCGGGATTTTTTTACAAAACCAAAAATATTGAATATCTCGATAACGAGCCTACTTGGTACTAGGGACATTATAGTTAATTTTGTTGGAAATTAGTTGTAGTATCACATCCCAAGAGGAATACGTCGAATTACATGTCACCCTGTATATGAATGTACAGAGAAGAAACAGAACGTAAAAAGTCTGACTTTTTCACTTTGGACCTGAATATCGTTTAAAAAAATACCTTGACAAGTTGGGCGACATATAACGCTGATAATGGTGTCTGCTCTGCGGGTTTCAAAACGAGGGTGCAGCCCGCGGCCAAAGCTGGTCCAAACTTCCACGCCAACATCAACAGTGGAAAGTTCCAAGGAATTATCTGTCCGCATACACCTTGACAAACAAATGATATTTATTATGTAAAATGTAGCTATTTTAAGTTCATGGTTGTTATGAATAATTCGAAATTATGTGATTAATTGATTGTAACTATATTGTACCAAATGCTGTGCTTTTTGTGATTTGCTCTGCTCTGCAGTATCATGGTGAAACCAAATCTTATAAAAACACATAATACTGCATGACAAAAGATCACAATATAGTCATTTTACTCTTAATGGACGAGTGTAAAGCGAGTGTTACTTACTGACACCAATAACGACGTACAGAGAAGGAGGGCAGGCAGAGCTTACCACGAAGATATAGACCTATTGTGGAAGTGTAGTTTAAAATAAAAAATGGAGTAATATTTCTTACCAACAGGTTCACGTCGAGTGTAAGAAAAGTATTTTCCATCAATAGGTAATACTTTTCCTTCAATCTTGTCTGCCCATCCTGCATAGTACTTCAAGCAGTTGATGGTAGCTCTCAAATCAACGTGGAGAGACTGTTGGTACGGTTTGCCATTATCCAATGTTTCCAAAGACTAGAATGTGAAAAGTTGCAGAAGATATAATAATCTTAAACCATATGTAGGCTTCATATTCAAACTCAAATATTTATTTATAAATATTTTTGGCAGTTACGCACTGACATTCCATCTTTTTTATGACGTGTGAAGAAGAACTAGCTTTAAGGGAGTCAACTTTCTCAAAATAAATATAAAATGGCTTTTATATTAACACAAATTAATTCTTATTTGCATCAGTTAGCTTGAAAAAACACCATCCCGAAAAACTAACCAAATGATGAACTTCCACGAATGGCACCCATTCACCGGCATAACGTGGGAACAACCATCACCCTCTTCAGCAAGTTAGAAGGAAGTGAACGACCCGTCAATGCTATCGATGCTTGCCATGCATAAAATAAAAACTCTTTAATTTATTTGGACATCATTTGAACAATATTGCTGTTAAATAGTTAATAATCTCGATTCTCCTATTCGCGCTCGTGCTAAGTGGACGTGTACGAAGTGAACTCCTTAATCTTAACAAATTCTTATTAAAATATAAGTAGCCGTAACAAGTGATTATAGAACTAAGGCAACAAAATTTAAAGCTCATACTTGAATGTGTAAAGTTGTGCGTTTAAGAACTGTGTGAATACGTTGCGTCAACATTGTGTGAAAAAGCCAGTTGACAGTGCATTATATTCACGCGGTCAAAGATTAAACGGATTACAGATACGTACAAAAAAGAAGCAACGCTCACCTACAACGAAACGATGCGATTCGGATTCGGATCTATCTAATATTACCTTACGTAAGCGAAAACACGATGATGAGTTTTCACTTTCCTTAAATCAATTCTCTGAACGTATACTGAAAAAACTTGATGATTGGAAAACTGAACTGAATAATATTTTTTAAAGAATAAATGGAACTCTAAACAACGTTACAAAAGTAGAACTGTCTCAGCTAAAAGAGACTACAGCCGAATTGAAAGCAGACTTTCAAAGTATTCGTAAGGAATATACTGAAATTAAAACTTCTCTCACAAAGATGAAAATAAAACAAGTGGAATTTGGAGAAGAAATCGCATCTCTCAAGGAAGGAATGAAATTCGTATCTAATAATTATGACGAATACACGAAAAGGGTTGGAGATATAGAAACAACTGCAAAAAATATGGAGATGATCAAAAATGAAATAAACAAATAAACGATTAATGAATATTGAACTGATGGGTATTCCGGAATGTCAAAATGAAAATGTAAATGAAATCATCTGTAATATTGGCTAGCGGGTCAGTGCAAATATCAATCCAAGTGATATTTTACAAGTCAACAGAGTATCTCCGCGTATTAAGGTGCAAGGACGTCCTAGAGTGATTATAGCTAAACTTGGGTCAAGATTATTGAAGGATAACCTCATATCTCTTACGCGTAAAAATTGTATAACGACTAAGGACATTAATCTACCAGGCGAAGTAAAACCTACTTATATTCATGAGCACCTTACTCCGTACAATAAGCAGCTTTTAAAAAAATGCAAAGAAATCTCAAAAATCAAACAGCATCAATTTGTATGGCCCAGGGATGGAAGAATCTTTATACGCCGAAATGAAAACTCTCCTATTGCCCAAATTATTAATGATGATGACCTCAAGAAAATTACCTAAGCAAGTATATTTTTTGGTTTTCATGTGTATCATTCTAAGTAGGAAAAAATCATTAATATCAATGACACCTAAAGATAGTAAGATATACTTTTATAATTTTTCAATAACTATACTTTATTTAATTTCTGTTTATTCAGATTATCAACAAAAACGAAGAATCGATTCTGTTAATTGTTACTCTATGACTAACTCCGTACATTTAATATTTTTAATTGCGGTACCCTCGAAACAATGTTTAGTCAGTTTGGCGGTTTTAACCAACCGTTAGCCTAAAATTATGTGTTACTTTATGGCATGCAATATTATTCAAAAGTAAAATTTTAAAACTATCAGTTCTTGCTTTTTTGTTCTAATGAATAACACAATTACTTTAAATAACAATATCAGAAATACGATAGTATTATTATGCACTTTAAATTTCATAAAGTATTTAGTTTCTTCGATATTTTTATGTAGTAGTCATGTCTTTATATGTGCTTAAATTACTACCCTTGTAACGTATTGTTAAACAACAATAAGCAAAAAAAAAATACAAAAAAAAAATTAAAATTTCTTTATTAGGTAAAGTTCAGTAACAAATGTTGAAGGACACTCCTTTTAGGTACGCAGACCTGTGTTAGGAGTGAACACTCTTACTGTATTACACAATATTTTACCTAGTACTAAATATTGTACCTAAGAAATATTATTGTATTTATAAAGTAACAAACAATTTAAAGTAGATAGGCAGAAATACATAAAAACAATAACGTTTACTTATTAAAAATGCAAGAAGGGTATTCGCAAATATGTTATATAAAAGTTAGTCTGACATCACAAAGATGTTCAAAGATGAAAGTCATAAGCTTATAGCGTTTATTATAATAATTTTGAATTATTTAAAACTTGAAACATTATATTGCTGAAATAGTTATAGTATATTAGATATATAAACATTTTAACACATTTTTTAGTAGGTAATCATATAAGATACACAGTACACTACAAGATAAAATTTATTAGGATAATTATTAAGTAAGCACATTTTTTTTCCTTCTTTTTTTTACATCTCTTTAAGTTCTATTTTTTGTAGGTTAATTTCAATTAGAATTCTGTTAATCATTGCTATTTAAATAATGTTGAATTCGTACATTATATTTATATTTATTCATAATTTTGTGTTTTGAGCCATTTAGTCAAAGAATAAATTTTGAGATTTCTATTAATTACATTATACAATCTAGCAGATTGTGCGTAGAACTGTTTAGAGGCGAATTCCGCGTTTACTTTATTTATTTTAATGACAGAGTAGGCATTTCGTTTATTTACCAATTCTTTTTCTAACACTTTCTGTTTGTGAATTTTTAAAATAATAAAGCAGCGCAAAATATTTATTTATATTGAATTGTGTGTTCAAAATTATTTATATTTAATATCACTTCAGATATATCATATAACTGATTATAAAATGGAAAAGGTTGACTTATGTACGCTATTATACAGACAGAATGGCAAAATTACTGGATATTTTTCAGCTTTAGTAATAAATATTCAATGTCAGCGTGAGATCAGTTTAAATAATTTATTGTATGGAAAGCAATGCTTTAACACTATATTTAATTCGATTATAACGTTAAATTCAAAAGCTCAAGTGGATATTTACTCAATAATAGCTATTCATTCATACAATAAATTAATAAAATATCATATGATCACGATACAATCGTTATTTACGTGCAAGGTAGCTAGTTTTGCTACCAATTTTTTTTATAATATTTACATAACACATTTTAATATTACTACGCATAATGACTTAAATAAATATGTACGTTTGGTATTTTTCACGCTTCACAATGTTGGCCCAAAATAAGTCATCAAACAAATTAACAATATTTTATCAGAACGTGCGTGGTCTAAGGTGTAAGTGTTTAGAGTTAAAAGAACAAATTTTATTACATGAATACGATTTCATTATTTTAACAGAAACATATTTACACAGTGGGTTTTTCGATAATGAATTTTGTGATGAAAGATATGATGTTTTTAAATGTGATCGTAACATAACATTGAGTTCTAAAAAAACAGGGGGAGGGGTAATGATATAAGCTCGTACTGAACTGTGTGCGTGTATGTTTAGTAGATCGTTACCAGCGCCATTAACCGAACTTATAACAATTTTAGTGCCGGCACGTACTATTGCAGCATCGGCAGACCTATACAGAAGTGCAATATATATCCCACCTAACTCAGATAGAATTTCAACAGATATTGATCATTTATCTCAGCTCTTAAATAGCTTGTTTAATTTAATTAATGAAAATATTTATTGTATTGTAGTAGGAGACTTAATTTAGATTTTAGACTCAAAGGAGATTTAATCTGCCTTGCATATCTTAGGAAAACCGCGGACCGATACATATTAGTTTAGGAAGACTTGAAGTACAAAACGCCGCAAAAAATTTACAGAAGACTTTGGTTTTTTAGGTTTACAACAACATAATACTTTTGAAAATCATGCTAGTAATTTTTTGGATTTGGTTTTCTCTAATATTTCACTCCAAATCGATAATTGTGACAGACCCTTATTGAAAATAGATCTAGCTTATCCACCATTGACAATTACTGTCCTCGATTTGAGTTTAAAATCTCTAGTAGAAGCAAAAATACCAAAATATAATTTAAAAAAACGTGATTATTATAAAATTAACATTAATTTGCGGCATTAACGGGATTTCACTTCTGGGATTAAGTACTGTTGATAAATGGTGTGATATTTTTTGGGGTGTATTAAATGACGTAATACGGCAACATATACCTTTAGTCTTGAAATATGGAGGTGGAAAATATCCGGTTTGGTATAGTCCTGCCCTCATTAAAATAATTAAGGAAAAAACCAAGGCCCATAAAAAGTGGAAAAAGTACGGTAATTTTCTCGATTATGACGAGTTTTCACTGCTACGTAATCGGCAAAAACAGGTTGAGGAAGTTTGCTTTAAACGATTTACAGAGAATGCTGAAAAATCCATAAGGTACACACCTAAACCATTTTGGTCCTATATAAAGTCTATTCGCAATGTTTCAAAATATCCAAAGTCAACAGTAAACATACCAAAACAACTTATTTACAGATGGCAAAGATATCTGTAATGCCTTTAATGATTTTATTAAGAGTGTCTTTGGGGTCTCATTGGTTGAATCTGAAAGGTTCGAAAATTCTACTGAATGTACAGATGCCATATTATTATCTAAAATTGAAATACCCGTTAGCTTAGTATTGAAACATTTGAGACTACTAGACATATCGAAGGGCGCTGGTTGCGATAATATACCCCCTATATTTTGGAAAAGCTGCGCTAAATCTATTTGTATTCCAATAGCACTAATATTTAATAAGTCCCTTAGTGAATGCGTTTTTCCTAAGATATGGAACTCCATATATCTTTTCTCTACGTAAGAAAGGTACTAAAACAAGAATTCAAAATGAAATGTTGTTGGTAAATTATTTGAGAAGATCGTTTTTGACGAAGTTTATACAGTTATTTGCAAGGGTCTTCCAACTTCACAGCATGGCTTTATGAAAAGTCGCTCTGCTGTCACAAATTGAACTTGTTTTGCAAATTATGTTTCGGCCAATATGGACAGAGGTGGACAAGTTGACGTGGTCTACACTGATTTCGAGAAAGCCTTCGGGAGGACCACGCCATATTGTTAAAAAAAACTTCAAATGCTAGGAATCCTCGGGGATCATTTAAGATGGGTTATGTCTTATCTTGTTAACCGATCTCAAGCTGTTGTTTTGGGGGGTTATAAATCAGACTTCATTGATATACCTACGGGAATCCCACAGGGGTCCCATTTGGGACCACTTTTCTACAACGCTTATATTCACGACATCACAAACTGTTTTAAGTCTTCAAAACGTTTGATGTACGCCTTCAAAACGTTTGATGTACGCCGATGATAAAAAGATCTTTTGCACAATTCACAGTGAACAAGACAGTTTTATGTTGCAATCAGGTTTGAACGCTCTATATTCTCATATCGCTCTGTATCAGGACAATAAAATATCTTTAAATATAAGTCAATGTGAGTGCATAAGTTTCTCAAGGAAATCCAATCCAATATTTTTTCAATATAAATTCATCGGTACATCCATTCAACGAACTGCTATTGTCCGAGATCTAGGGGTTTATTTTGATCAAATTTTTTTATTTTCTAATCACATAGATGTAACAATAAATAAAGCACTTAAGAATCTAGGATTTGTCCTAAGAATATGTAAACAATTTAAAGATATTGCAGCAATTAAAACTGTGTATTACGCTTATGTACGAAGCGTCGTCGAGTACGCGAGCTCTATCTGGTCACCACAATATGGTACCTACATAGACCGCTTGGAACGCTTGCAAAAGATCTTTATAACACACTTAAACTATAGACTTCGTAGTCTCCAACGTATAAACAAATCTGTAATAGTTATAGTTTGTTGACCTTGGAAGATCGTCGGAAATTAATCGATATGTGTCTGCTTTATGATATAACACGAGGAACCTTAGATTGTCCAGAGTTGGTCGAAAGCGTGAAATACAACGTTCCCACACGACGTTCTCGTCGCCGGGTTTCATTTCTGTTCAGTGTGCCGCGCGTGACTACTAACAACACCCGTAACGCTTACCAACGTCGTCACGGTAACCAACTACTTATAACAAAAGTTTCTCCAATATTGATATTTTTAAGACAAATAAAACCACGTTTAAAAGTAATGTTATAATAAATTTTGAGAACAAAAGTGGAGCATAGCAATCAAATGTTGTGTCGTGTAATTAAATGAAATCATTTAATTAAATGGAATAAAAAAAATATTCTTATTTTTTATTTTTATATACATCATATTAATTTTTTGATATAGACATATATACAACGTTGATAAAAGCGAGAGGCATTTAATGAAACCACATGTACTATAAGTGCCTACTGTTAAAAAAAGTTTAAAAAAACTATTCAAAAAAAGTTTGCGAGAAGTATACGAAAAAACGTTTTTCAAAGAACATAAATAGCTTAATAATTAAGTTAAAATGTAAACATCCTTTGTTGAGTAGCCTGCCGCCACCTGCGTAACAAATTGGCAACGTAGCATTTGAATAGCATAGCAAGTCCGGCGGCGGGCTCACCGGCTCGCACACCTACCTTTTCAGCGGAGCGCTCGGGTTTGATGTGGATGATAATGTAAACATGTGTTGTAGGTAACGTTGGAAGGTATGATCAATGAAAATAATAAACAAAAATAATTAATTGTAACACTTACACATTAAATCTTCAATTGTTCGAAATGTCCGCCGTTTGCAATGGTACACAAATTATACCGAAGTATAATATTGTTATTTAATCGTGCAATAAGGTCACTGTTTGTTGTTAAACTTTTTAATTTATTAAACGCTAAAATAATCCGGTTTTTAAGTTCCTCTACGGTATTCACGTCTGTCGCGTAAACTTCACTTTTCACAAACCCCCAGATAAAAAAATCCATTGGAGTGAGATCCGGGGACCGTGGTGGCCATCGTACTGGTCCAAATCGACCAATCCACTGCTGTCCAAACATTTCGGTGAGTAGTCTCTGGAAGACATCACTGATTGTGGAGGAGCTCCGTCCAATTGGTACCATAAATGCCGATAATCGGCTAAGGGTAGTTCTTCGGTATATTTAGCAACGGGACTGCATAATATCTCCAAAAATTTTACCGTGTTAAGGGTGCCGTCAATAAAAACAGGGCCAATAATCTGGTCCCTGTGTATACCAGCCCACACATTAACAGAGAAGCGGCACTGATGCTCTGCCTCCCGAATCATGCGTGGATTTTCAATACTCCAGTATCTGAGATTTTGTTGGTTCCATATGCCATTGCTTGTAAATGTGCTCTCGTCGGTCCACATGACATTTAATAAAAAATTCGGGTCGTCAGTAACTTTGTCAAGTATCCACTGGCAGTGAGTACGCCTGACTGGCAAATCCCTTCTTAAAAGGGCTTGAACTTTTTTAAATTTGTACGGTTTGCGTTTATTCCTTTTTAAAATGTTATGCACGGTTCTATGGCAAACTCTAAACTGGCGTGCGGCTCTATGCGGACTCGATGTGGGGTTGCGATCAAAATAGTCAAGAATCTGTTGCTCGCGCGCAAAAGGTATCTGCTGCGGTGGGACTCCCTCCTGATGCGCTTCTAATGGTTTGTTTTCCCGTGCCCGTTGTACTGCCAATACTATGGTGCGAGCGTTCCTAGGGCACGCGCGGCTGTCTCCATAACTTTCTCGGTAAGTTCGCAGAGCTAGAGCTGCGGTTCCGTGGTATTCCCCGTAGATTAAAATCATGTCAGTGTATTCTGACACCGTGTATGTAGCACGAGGCATTGTGGATGTCTTACGTACTTACAAAATAATTAAAAACTACTCACTAAACTAAACCGAATACTCAGTTACGTGTCCTATCACAATAAAAACTTGGCGTCTCCGCACTAAACAAAGAAAAAATTGTGCCCTTGACCTAATTAGCCGAGCCGCCGCCGGCGCCATAGCAACATACTGATCTATTTCTATTTCTGTTACGCTTATTACATTAGAGTGATCTGTACTTTCTTTTAAGGAAAGATTTAGTACAAGTACTTCCTTGTTTGTCTGCAAACTTACGATGCGAACTGGCAACTTCGCATCGCTCGCATGAATTTTGTCGTTTAGATAACTACGTATGCCTTTAGTACAAACTTACGATCAGGTGATCGGGAAAATACAAGTGTTTAATAAAGCTAAAAAGCATTCCATCGAGACTAAACTATGGCTTACATTGATCTGATTTTTGTTGTGTAGCCTGATAATGATACACAGAATGTGTGGTTTCATTTAATGCCTCTCGCTTTTATCAACGTTGTATAAAGAGGTATGTATAGTTTAACTGAATTAATGTAAAGGTAAACATCATAAATATTATAATTTAACTTATTTAATAAAATAATACGTGTGAAATTCCACGCGCTCATGCGAAAGACAAAAAACGCATTGAAATTAAAGCTAGAATCTTCTTCCTTGGACCACACACCAATTCAAAATTACCGTCAAGACTAATTTCTTATTTCATTGGATTGTTTTGTTTGTTTCGCCGTTGGTATGTCATTGTAGTAAATGTAAGTAGATGCAGGGTAGAAGTATTTTTTTTTTGCTAGTGGGTATTTTATTTTCTTTTTGTTTATTTTACTTGTCATTAAAAGTATAAACGAATAAGATACTTTAATGGAATAAAAGAAAAATGTCAATGAATGCTTGTTTAGTATACTTGATGAGTAGATATATGAATTATGTTACTTTTTCATTTATATAATTTATTTCGTTTGTATCCTCTAGAAACCATTTCATAAGGCCTTTGTGCTGTTTTAAACAAACTCATTAAGTAAATTGTTATAATCGGGTATGTTTGTCTTTATGTAATTATATTTTTTTGTTTGTAATATATTTGTTTGTAATCCGATATTACATTAAATTGCAAAAAAGAACATAAGATTTTGTTACGCATTATTAATATATGCAATTAAAAGAATTCACACACAAAAGATTCTAATAAAAATTTGTAAAAGTATATCGTCGTTATCAATACTTTCTATGTCATATTTCTTTTATATTTTTTTTTATCTGTGGAATTAGCCTAAAATATTATTGTGAATGCATCCGTAAAACGTTCAATGTCATCAACCAATCGCAGAGCAGTATTTTGATAAATGTATGATATTAGGTCTTTACCTATGAAATTGCCGTTTTTCACGAAATAAATGAAGCGTAATTTTTTTATACATTTTTTATTTCTATTAATCAAAATAATCACCCATGCAATCAATGCATCTTTGCCAACGCATTGGTAGCTTATTGATGCCTTTCTTGAAGAAATCAGCTGGATGGGAGGCAACAAATTCTTCAAAGGCATTTTGTACTGCCTCTCGGGTATTGAATTTTTTTCCCGCCAAGAAGTTATCCAAATTCTGGAAAAAGTAGAAGTCTGTAGGCTCAAGGTCTGGTGAGTACGGCGGATGACGGAGAGCTTCCAACCCCAACTCTTGTAGCTTGGAGACCGTCTGCTGTGCAGTATTAAAGTGATTATGTTTATAACTTGTTTAATTTATTTAAAAAATATACTTCTAACCTTACCTAGTAACCATGTAGGTTCATTTTCTTTCTCATTTCTTCATTTCTAAATGTGATTTTAATGGGTGCACATTCCAAATGAATGAATCATGTGTTGCCCCACCATAGCTAGTATCTACACTAGTGATATGCATGTCTGCATCACAAATCTGTAATTTAAAATTTAAAACATGGTAAATTACATGCAGTTGTAATTATTTACTACAAATACTTACATGTTATTCTGAACATTTTACTACTTTGAAAGTGTTCAATATACTTAACATACAAGTATATATTAATAATACAGTAACAAAATAAAATTATTACCAACTGAACATTCAATGAATGATAGTGTTTTCTACAAAAATATCTTTCTTCATTGTCAACTGGTCTAACTATTGCTATTTGTGTGCAGTCTATGTATCCCAGTACACCGGGGATGTTAAATTTTTGATAAAACCTAAAATAAAGTTCCTGTATATAAATTACTATTAAGCAAGAGGTAACACAACAGACTTACCTAGTTTTTTAATAGGAAGGAATAAAGGTAACAAAATAAATTAACCTTGCCCTTATTTTAGTCCTTTCTTCAAAATTTTTGGGAAAAGTAATGTATTTCCTTCTCATTATTCATTAGTTTTATTTCTCATTATTTCTCATTATTATTATTTTCTTCTATTTTGTTAATATGGGTAGGTAGGTTCATCATGTATCCAGATAACTTATTTTAAAATGTGCCTTATAATGATTTTGCTTTGTAAATAATTTGACTTCTACCTTTGTCTCTACTGATAAATCAGTTGATTTTGTTGGATTTTTCAACAATGGCCTGAGCTCATCGCACAATTCTAATACCAATTGTTTAGACAACCGATATCGTTTAATAAATTCTCCATCCTCCAAATAAAAGGGGTCCGATTGTTCCCGTGTTAAACGTCTTTTTTGTCGCCGTGTTGTGTTTATTTCATAATCATTTTCCAAAAATTCAAAAAGGACTAATTCGTCAGACATCTACAATAAAAAATAGCTCTATAAATAACTTTTTCACATTAACACATAAGAAACACTAAATATTCAACTGAAATACCTTAAATTACGTATATTTTCAATATTTTTTTTAAGATAAATCAAACGATTCACTTTTCGCCAGGAAAGTAGCAACTTATTTTGACATTTAAGTCTTAAATTTCTATTTTGACATTTAAGTCATCCAATATAGGTTGAAACATCACCTCATGGTACGAAAAATGAACGAACTAAAACAGTTTGCGATCCAATTGCCGACTTGATTTGGCGTCAACCTAAACTGGATCGCTTTAATGACGTCGTGGTACGAAATAGCAGTTTATTTTAGGTCGTCAATTGAATCGCAATAATAGTTCATAGTAGGCCTTCTGTGCATTTATTTTGGCTCAAACCCAGTAATTGTATAAAAATTTTGTAGTATACATGATGCGTAAGTACTGTATAATATAGTGCACTTATGGTGTCCCATTCTAGAATTGCACTAGTAAACCATTGGATGCCATGCAGTATATTTTCATGGATATTCAGTTATATTCAATTATATGAAAAGTTCACAGATATTTAGAGTCCAAAAGTACTTTGAATATGAATATGTTATGCAGAATCTTTAAGACGAAATAAGTTTAATAAAGGTTATTGTTTGAAAAGTTCACAGATGAAACTGAAACTTCGACTGAAAATTTTGAATAGGTAACATTATTATTTGGATATCACAATGATTTAAAATGTTCCGACTAGGTGACTACACTATACATTGAATTAGAGTAGTTTTATCAACATAACACAAAATACTGTATTGGTTATTCACGCTCATATTGTTCTATACCAGTTTTTATTTTAGCTATCCACTGTGTCTAATATATCTTTTGATTGGAATAGAGTGAGGTAGTTAAATTTCCTTGTAATGACACTTCTCACAACAAGATGCTCTTGAACATGTGGCTAAGGTGATGAAAAGGTTAGACTAAGTAGGCTATGCACAGTTTAAATTGGTTCACTGTATGTTAACCAGACACAGGTCTTTTTTGGTCCTACTTTTTCTGAGATATTGTGTATACTTTGTTTACACACTAGAACTTTGTTCCAGTGCTTTTTTTTATTAATAGGTACTTTTGTATTCATAATCATATTACGATTTGTAAAATTCTCCTATAGTATTGCTGGTTTCTTAAATAATTATTTGGGATTAAAATCTTAAAATATTTATAAAATATTACTTGCAAAAACTATATTAACATTTGAATTTGTATGTACCACTCGTTAACAGTAGTTACAGGCAGCATTCGTTTATACTGCGAGCTTGCAGCTTGTATAACCGACTCAACCGCGAACAAGATATAGACATTTTCAATGCTGGTGTTCCTAGTGTGCGAGCGACAATTACAAGATCTTTTTTTCTTAAATCTGTCTAGCTGCTATAATTTTTTTTTTTTATAAATATTAATGTCTAGCAATCATTATGTATTCTTACATCTCAATTCAAGTATTTATAAGTGAAAACTTGTGAAATGCCTTAAATATTTATATAATTACCTTTATCTGTATTAGCTGTAAGTTTTCCGTTGAGAATAAAATAAAATAAAATAAAATAAAATACTAACTGGGTTTTGCAGTGATGTTTGAACTATTAAGTCCAATAGCTCTGGATGATGATGGTTCTGATTGATAATCCAAATGTACTGTAATTTATAAAATAAAACCAATATAGCAGATTCATAACTGGTAATTTCTTTCAAGTTCATTAATTTTAGCTAGAAAATGCTAAACAGAGATTTCTGAAAATATATATGGTATTGGTTAAAATTTATTTTCTCTTGTTACAGTAGTGCAGAATATAATAATGTAGAATTTTATTTCATTTAAATAAACTTGAGGACCTGTTAGTTAAGTTCAACAAATAACTTTCTGTAGCCCAATCAACTATCAAAAAAGGATTATAATTGAGCTAGCATTTTATAGGGAAGTTAAAACTAACATTCATACCACAAAATTCTGTCTGTTTTGATCTATTTTCGTTTAAAATTCATTGATTAAAATTGAATCATAGTTCAAAGGCACCATATTTCATAAAAGGAAAGCATATGCAATTACCATATTATCAATAATGATATGATACTGCAATTACTGGAACACGGGCAATTTCATCTAAAGCCAACACTCAGAGAAGCATCTTTAGTCGAGATGATAATCACAATGATTATTGTCTGTGGGTGCGGATGCCACTTAGCATAAGGTAAGTTTCATGCTCATTTGCTGGCTCAGACAACAGTAAAAATAGTGCTCAACCAAATACAAATATTGCTCACAAAGAAAATGTTATTAATTTATAAACTTTATTGCACAATAAAAAATTGGTGTACAAACGGCGGACTTTTTTTAACCATTTGGCGTTCTCTAGCAGTCTACCGCAGCCAAGGAGAGGTTTTCAAATTAAGGGGTGCATACAAAAATACATATGCGTACATACTTAAAGAAACACTGTATAATACTTATATATACCTACTATAAGATTGACTTTTAATATGATAATAATATATAAACGATATTTAAAAAATTTATAAAATATGTATATATTTAAAATAAAATAGATAAGTAAACAGACATTACATTAAAACTTATTACTTTATTCATAAATACACATATATTATTTATCATGATTCCCTGAGTGAAAATCTCAAGTCTTTAGTCAGAACTTTACAGTATTCAAGAGATTAGTGGTTACCATATTTATGAACAAATCTTTTGATTTGTAACCTGATGTTCAAATTGCAAATCTATACTAACCAGATACTATGTTGAGATTTGAATCCTGGTTTACAGTTGATTCTGCTTGGAACTCTGCAAATACTGTAATTTATAAAAATATATAATGAAAATTGTGAAGTTGTAGAAAATTACACTGTTCTGTATCTATACTCTTTGAATTCTACATTACAAGAACATTCCAAAAGTATGCACTTTTTTCGACAGACACTTTGGAAATTATGTATTATGTTAAACTAAAGAGTGATTGCAAGGTTAAGTTTGGTAAGCATTCCACCAATACCATTTTATAGAAATGGTCTTTCAATACTTAAAGTTAAACTGTAAAGTATTAGATAAAAATGAGAACTATTTTGTGAGCACTGATAAGTCATTGCAAACAAAAGAAACATATGTTCAACCTGGGTTTAGTGGACTCTACATGCTGAGAGTCTGCAATATGGAAGAGGAAAAGCTACTTCATCTCCTATGTCAGTGAATTGCACTAGTAGAGAAACGATCTGCCCTTATGGACAAATATGAACTGGGCACCAGGGATATTGTACTGCAACGTTTGCTTGTGCCGTATTTATTAAAAGAGGTTATTGCACAAACAAACTTGCCGACATTTATGACTGGCAACTGTGGAAGTCGAAAACTTGGTCGACCATATGAAGGTTTATTTCGAGTATTGCGATATATAGGATGTGACAATTATCTTGTGAAAAAATACAAAATGGCCAAGAATTGATTGTGCATGTGAATAGATTGGAACTATATAATGTTCGATAGAATGGAATTAATGATGAAATTGTGTCTGTATTTATATGTGTAAAATGGGATTTTTGTGGATGCGTTTGTTTCTTGAAATATTATTATATTATTATAATTTCTTTATTTTTAGAATTAATAGAGTAAAAGTACACATTTAGGTGTACAAATATGTATATCGTTCATTTGTAGAAATGCAACGGTTAGAATTTCGTTGGAGTTTTAGAATAATATAACAAACAAATATTTTTTTTCTCTAATTCTATGTACACTTCACAACGCAATGCTCCGAGATGATATATCCTGCAAAGCCGATCCAAACAGCATCACTAAAAAGGAGATGCAATGGATGGACGATGCAGATAAAAGAAAATAAGGAAAAGGTTTTTATATAAAATATATTGACATAAGAGGGTATTTTATTTAATGATTTAATAAATTAATTTTAAATACCCGAAGAAAAACCTCTAAGGAGCGGCAGGTACACGCGGCACGTATTTACCGCGTTACATTTTATTTACGAATCATAAATATACGTGTGGTGCCAATGCTCTAAAGAAGTCAATTTTCAAAGACTGAAATAACACTATAGATTATGTGCACGTTTAATTTGAGCCACGCCTAATAATCTCCATAAGAGAGAAGGTGATAGCCGATTTAGCTATGCGGCCAAAGTTTACGAGTATATATAATATTGTGATATTGCTGTCTGTGGGTCAACACGCGGATGTAGAATAGGATCCTCAGTGGGGTTAAATAATAAAAGGGTTGTGATGGAATAGATAATGATTTTTTAAACGTGATTGGTATAGAATTTTGTCAGGTGTATTTCGGTGCATTTTGAAAAAGTTCTCTGCATTGCGTTGTGAAATATTAATTTTTAATTTATAGGTATCATTCTGGGTTAAGTAAAATACTTTGGATCCGATTTTATGATCTTTTCATAGGAAGATTCGTCCGGTAATAGTTAGGCAGGTAAAATCTTAATATTTAGGTAGGTAATGTTTAAATTTTCGAAAGTTACAAACTTTCAAATAAACTTTTAATCATTCAGAAAAGTTTAAAGTTAATATGACAGTTCATGTCAAACGTGTTTGTTTTGCCAACTGAATGATAATGTTTGATAATATAATTTGATTAATTTAGTATTAATTTTAATATAAATGGGATTAATTAAATTTACTTTTATTGGGATATTAATATATTTATTACTTATCAATTAATTATAATTATAATTTGATTGTATTCAATGGGTTATTTTAACAATTGTTGATTAATTTAATAATAAATATTGGTTATTTGAATTTGCATATGATTGGGTAACGTAAATAATTAATATGGGGTTGTTGATTATATTCATGAATTGTATGAGAAATTAAAATAATTTACAATGTTTTATTTAGATATTAATTAACCAGCCGGGATCTTGGCTGATTTTCATCAGGTTTTGTGGCTAAGGCTCTATTGATGGAGAATAAATACAATAAGATCATTTTTGGTGTAATAAGATGTTGTAATTTAAACATGATCAAGTATATATATTCCTATCGGTAGGGGGCTCATCTGAGAGTAATCCCGATTAATGTATATGGTCCTGATTTAGGTAGGGTCGTTATTTAAGAATGAAATGTATATAGGAATTTATTTAATCAGCTTCACTGATTAAATAAATTAAACAAGAGGGGCGATTGCAACGTTTGCTTGTGCCGTATTTATTAAAAGAGGTTATTGCACAAACAAACTTGCCGACATTTATGACTGGCAACTTATAAGTCTGTCAATATTTGATTTTATTTGTGAAATGTAAAATATATATATTATGGAAGGTTGTTCCATGGCGTCCCTTGAGGGGATTGCTTGATGGGATTCCTTGTTAGGATTCCTTATAGAATTATATTGCAGACTTCGTCCCCAAAAATAGTCTAATAATTCTTATACATTACCTTATAAATAGATTCATTTTAAATAAAAGTGGTTTAAGTGATTATTTGTGTTTCTTTCCTATTAGTTAGGAAGACCTCCCTAGGTTAGGTTAGGTCTATCCCGGGTACCGAACCCCGAGAGTACTCCTCACCATCAAGAATGTACTTTGATATCGATTAATTTAAACTTTAAATTATTACAGTTGATATTGTTATTGAAAGATTTATTTTAACATATGAGTGAGGTATTGTATCTATTAAGTGAAAAAAGTAACACTTAAAATACAATTTATAAGATGCAAAAATGTACTTGATTATTAACTATTTCAATCTATAAGTTATAGAAGTCGAGAAGATTGAATAGCGAAAGATTGAGTATCCATGATGCGTGATATCCCTTTAGCTATCAAGATAACAGCATATTTAATATCATCATCTTGTGTTGCATTTAAGTACTTTTAAATTATCACTCAAAGAATTAAGAGTATAAATAAAATTGTAAGACAGATTACAGATACTTGGAATTCTGCCCACATTAAAAATTGTTAATATTTATTTATTTATTACCAAATCCACAGCTCTTAATTTAATTACAGTTGTTAATAATCTATAAAATGCTGACAGCCAGTTATGGATCTACAATTTTATTTTGAAACATGAAGCAGTCTCCTACCAATACATTTTAATGAATTAGATAAATATATCAATTTATAAAGTCTTTATAAAATCATGGTCAATTATAATAGTAAATTAAATTATTTGAGTGTGTGTATGTGTGTGTGTTTGTGTTTGTAGTGTGTGAGTTTATGCAATCACATAGGTACTTAACTGGCAGTTTCTGGGCTTGAATATTTTAGTGCTATCTAAAATTTTAATTTTGTTTTTATATGTTGCAGTGTTATCACAGGTTTTCATGGAAGACATCAATATTTCTATATGAAATGTTTGCACATACTTCAACCAACATGCAAACATTTGTATATTATTAACTACATTATACCTACAATGATTTTTCTGTTTTTTCCTAACCTAACATTTGATTTTTAAAGAAGTACACAAATTCAAGTAGAAGTGATGATTTTACTTACCCAGATTTAATGTAGGTACTGCATTTTTGGTTAAAAAGTGACTGTGTCTAGTGTCTAGATATGAAGACTTCTTCAAAATGTCTAGAACACAGTCTTATGTTATTGTAAATGTAGGAATATCCTCTAACTTTTGTGGGCCTAATCCAGCACTTCTTTCCATTTTCAAAATCTTTCCGTATGTGGAAAGGCAGGAGCTGGAATTTTGTGTAATGGACCTAGAAAAAGCAATAATATGTTAAATATAAATGCTCTGTCCCAATAACCTTTTGAGCCAAATAATTCCAAAAGTAAATTTCTGTTATATATTTTTTAATTGTAAAAGGATGAGACGTTTTTCTTCTATGTCTCCTGATGGAAAGTGACGATGAAAACAAAGGTGTTACACGTCTATCCACGAGATATCTATGCACTCTACGTTTGAAAGAACTGAGACTAAAGTTTTCTGGAAAAACAGACGCAGGCAGTTCATCCCACACCTTGGCGACCCGCATCAAAATGGAACTATCGAAGCGTTTGGTTCGTCTTTTAGGGATGTCTACTAGAAAGGGATGTAAGACCTGTCTGCATCTAGCAGTCCGATGTAAGAAGGGTGTATTTAATATTTTATAACGACATCTTGAGTCCGTTCAACGCGCCGGGTCACAATTTAATATTTTATTTTAATTACTCAATTTCACAGTCCTTTCGCTAAAAGTCCATTAAAGAATGCCAATAATAAGATAATACACTAACAGCCGTAAAATAACACTCAAGAGCACAAGGAAAAGGAAAACACACCAAAAATACCCAGACGCTAACGCAGAAAATAAAATGGCTGATACTCTGATACAGAAAACTGCTTGATTGTACTGTCAATCAACGCTAACTAAACTGTGTCAAAAATTCATATCTGACGTCGGCTGTATGGTTTCGTTGCCTTGCCATCCTTACGAGTTTATAAATCTACATCTGATGCTAATTTAATTTTATTAGCTCTTTCATAGATGTCACTGTATTTAAAAAAGAGTGACACCCCTAGACTAATTTGATTTCTCCCCTAGAAATCCCCTAAAATACCCTCACCAAGTGGATGGTGGCATTCAGCGATTTTTTAAAGAGGCGGTACATGCTCATATGTGGTTCATATACAGGGTGTATCAAGACCACTTCCATTAACTTTGGGGTATGATTATACTGCATATTCTCATTACGAAATTAGTACTTTTTATTTTTTTTAAGGCGACAAATTCGGACATTTTCCAAAAAAATAAAAATTCAGTTATTTTAGCTTACATATGTAAGAACAAACGGATTATCACCAAATTTAAATTAAAGACACAGTTTTTTTTACAAAAAGTAAACCGCGATGTATTGCTAAACCTATTTACAACCATTGCGTAGCGGGGCATGCCGTTGCTAAGCGACGCGTCGCGGGGGGAGTACACCAGACCTTGCTTGTTGCCACGCGGTCAACTGACTCGCGGCGTGGCCATCACGCATCGCATGAATACCATAAGCGAACTTGTTTGTTGTAGTTGTTTCTTATGTTCGAATTACTTCTTATGTTATGTAATAGAAATGTTTCATAAATTTGTTTATGTATGATGGCGATGAGGTAAATACTATTAAAAGCAGTTGATCGAAGTAGGAATTAAATAAATAATGGCTGAAAATTATTCCTGTCAATCATGAGTTCGATAAATTCGTTTGATTCAAAAATTTCATTCGTAAGCCTAGGCTAGACCCTCTTTAATGAACTTTTCTTACTTTAGGCAAAACAAATTATACCATTAGTTATGCTCACTTCGTGATAAAATCTGCGTACCTATTGCACTGCATTGACCAATAAATGACGAAACAAGCCAGCGTCCCAAGATACCTACCTACGTATGTACCTACCTATGTTTCGAAATAATTCTTTTAGGTTTTTTTGGTGCCTATTTTCCCACCCAAGCAGGGGGGTACCTAAAAATCTGTGAAAGCACTTATTTGTCCAACCTAAAACAACTTTATTCGCTTCTAAGAAAACGAGCAACCAGATGATAGGTATTTGTTACTTAATAGTTTAATAAAAATCATTTACCTGCCTCGTGCCAACTCATTTAATTGTTACTGAACAAAATAAATAAACAGCAGCTGATCGAAATAAATAACGGTACAAAAATAATTCCTGCAAATCCTCTTCTTAGGTATTTAGATTTTACGTACCAACCTCCCTACTTTTCCGAATTACTGCAATAACAAAGTTGGATTCCTCTTTCTTGTGAAAAAATAGTGTGAACCTAAAAATCATCAACCCACCAGTTTCAATGACAAAACCTCGCGGTCCTTAACTAATAACTTACATAATAATAGCTAATTAATAGCTAATAACTTACAGTAGATTCTTTAATAAAGACACCCTAAATACTTAAATAAGATAAAACTTACAGTAACTACCTAGTCTACAATAGTCTAAAAAGTAGATAATAAGTTCCGTGAGAATAAAAGTTGTAAATTTTATACGCTCCCGCCCGTGGCCTCACTGTTACTATGTGTGAATATTAAACATTGAAGTAAGTACTAGCGTACGAGAACAAGCACCGCAAGCTAAATTTTCACCAACCCCACTGCGGCCCCGTACCGGGCGATCGCTCGGCGACCACGGATCGAACGGCAAACGACCACCCGATCCATCTGATGGTAGGGCTAAGATGGTACCCGTGCCCACAGGCACATTTAATCGTAGTTGTTGCTGATTATCGATTAATGATGCGTTGATATTGTCTTTCTGATAGTTCTATCATCCCAGACGAGGTCTTAACATAAGAAACTCTACGCTCAGTAAGAGTTTTGTTTAAAAGACAGCAGGCGAACCTTAACACAGGGTCATTCTCGTTTATTTACTTTTATTAGTTTAAAGTGTGCCTTTCACGCACTGCCAACAAATACAAACAAAGATACCTAGGTGATGTCTAATTTTTTTCCATAAGTAGACGTCTAGTAACTTCGTTTGCAGTTTCAAATCGAAGCACTGCATGTTTAAATCGTTTGACTAGACAACTTAAAGTTTTTGTAGCGCTGCATCAATAATAAGTCATTGATAAGGTAAAAATGAATGCGACACATTTGTTTTGAATAGCTTCTCTAGTACGTAGTTATGTGTCCAGCTATTACGCCCAAGACGGTGAACGTGAGGTCCTAGACGCAAACGCTGCAGTTTTGTTCTTAGTTCTTAGTATTAACCAAATAGAAGTAAGGATGTTATTTTAAGATAAGTCTGCCCAGTTTCATGTCTGATAGAATTAAGTCAGTTACATCTAGCTCTGTGACCAAGTAGTACTAAGTTTAATTAACGTTATAATAAAATTAGTGTTTTAAAAGTAAATCTTGTCTTTTTAAAAAATCATATCAAGTGCTCCCGATCTTGACTGGCGCAGCCGGTAGGATCGCTGGTGATAAATCATCCGTTATTACGTGTTTTGTGAAAAATTAGCTGTGCGAAAGTTAATGGAAAGTGGAAAAGGTGAAAACCCCTTATTGAGAACAGGCTGTTCTCCCTGCACGTCGTGACGGTGATGCCCGCGATCCACGAACGAACCAAATAAAATAAGTCAATCGAGGAAACACAGGATTTTTGGACAATGAGAGCGACTGGTTGGTGAGTGAGCCTTTTTCACCATTCGTCGTATCGATCGTTCTGTTATCTTGAGATAAGACTTCTCTCATTTTAACGTAGTTATATAATTTTTACGTATATCATTGTAATTAATTAAAATTTTAATAATACTTCTTTAATTGATCATATTATCAATTAAATTGTTAGTTAAGCGTATTGTTTTAATAATTTTACTTTTGACCAATCAAATTATTGGTTAATTGATAGGTTTTATTATTGATATTTTAATTTTTGCGTCTTTAATTTTTGTGTTTGTGTGTTCAATTATTTTATTTTTGATTTTACAATTTTTATCTGGAAACGTTAAAAATGGAAGGACAAATAAGAATAATTCCTAGTGACATGTTAAAAATTATCCCTATTTACAGTGGAGATAAAAGGCAACTTAATTTATTTTTAAGAAAAAGTGAGTATATTATTGAAAAGTTTATGGGAAGTGACATACAGAATAGTTATGTATTCGAAGCAGTTACGAGCCGTTTAACCGGAGAAGCTGCCTCTCTTATTAGTGAACGAGAAGATATAACAACTTGGACAGAATTAAAAGATTTACTTATTCAGCATTTTGGGGATCCGCGTAGTGAAGAATGTGTTTTAATAGAATTAGAAAATTTAAAAATTAAGCCCGGTGAATCTTACTCCGATTTTTGTTCTCGCATTCAAGGTGTAAAATCAGTTTTATTTTCTAAAGTAAATTTAATCGAGGATATTCACATGCGAAAAAGTAAAATTACGATATATAATCATAAGGCCCTTAATGTATTCCTTTATAATTTGACTGAAAATTTAGTGCGCGTCGTAAAACTAAAGGCGCCAACTACCCTAGAAGCAGCCCTTAGTATAGTTTTAGAAGAAGTAGATTTTTATGATTCTTTCCATATGAAACAAAAAGCCTTAAACAGTAATCACTCGAACCCTAAACCACAAAATACTACGAATAATATTAACCAGCAGATTACTCCGTCAAATCAAAAATTCGGATTTTTAAATAATAATTCAGGCTTTAGATTTGGCACACCAAATAATTACTCACCTTTTAATAATGCCTTTAACAATAAGCCTTATAATAATAATAATAATACTGGCTTCCGATTCGGAATTAATAATAGTGGATTTAAATTCGGAAATAATCAACCCTATCAAACAAATCAAATGCCTAGGTTTAAATTCGGGATTCCCCCAAACCAACAGTTTAATCAGTTTCAGCAACGACCACAAATAGGTTTCCGACCACAATTTGGTTATAGACCACAAGGCCTTCAGCCACAACAAAATTTGACCTCTCAGCAATTTATGCAACTTCACCAAAATAAACCCTCAAATAATGCTCAAGCACGGCTCTCTAACGACGTTTCAATGCGCACTGCTCCACCATTTAAACCCCAACAAGGATTTTCTTTAAACGAACTAGACCTTCATGAAAACAGCTACTGTCCAGAATTTTATTGTGATTCTAGTTATGACAATTATTATTATGACTATTACGAAGACCCGACAATTCAGAACCCCTTGCAATATGACATGACTATGGCTGCCAATGAACAGTCAGAAATGTTAGACACGCAAGACTCAAAACCCACGGAGGAAAATTTTCAAATACAAGCCTCGCTAGAAGACGCGAAAAAATAGAACTAAATTGTGATTTTAATGCATTACGTTTACCTTATATTCACATACCAGAAATTGATGCAAAGTTTATGATTGATACAGGTAGCACTAGATCGTTTATCGGTCCGAAAAAAGCTTTTCAATATTTTACGCAATATATTTTTCACGAACCTTTTGAGGTAATTAGTACGCATGCCTCAAGTAAACATGACCAGGTTATCGAAATTCCCCTATTCCCTACGTTTAAAAGTTCCGAAATACACAAGTTTTATGTTTTTAATGTAGACTCACGCTATGATGGATTAATAGGAAATGATCTTCTGAAACAAATAGAGGCGGTTATAGATTTTAAAAAACGAAAATTAGTAACAAAAACAACCACGATACCACTAATTCATAATAATTTAGACTCTAAATTTAAGATTCCACCCCGCTGTGAAACACGAGTAAAATTACCCATAGATACATATCATGGAGATGCTATATTAAATTACACCGAATTTTGTAACGGCGTACGTATGCCAGACGCCATAGTAACTTGCGAAAATGGATATGCTTATACTGACATTCAGAATACTACAAATAAAGAAATGACTTTAACTGTGACTAGCCCATTTAGGACAATAAAATACGAAACGACTAACTGTGAGTTAAACATGACGACTGACATACAACAAAATAGTACAGAAATTAATAAGTTACTAACTGATAATTTATCTAAATTGAGATTAGACCACATGAACGAAGAAGAACGACAGAGTATTTTAAATTTATGCACAGAGTACAAAGACATATTTTATAGTGAAAACATACCCCTATCTTTTACCAATCAAGTGAAACATTTTATTAGAACCAAAAATGAAGAACCTATTTACATTAGACCTTTCAGACAAAGCCCCATGATAACAGAAGAAATCAAAAATCAGGTTAACAAACTTTTAAAAGACAATGTAATACAAGAATCTTTTTCACCCTGGAGTGCCCCAGTTCACCTTGTACCCAAGAAGCCTGATGCTTCTGGTGAAATGAAATATCGTATGGTTATTGACTATAGACGTTTGAATGACATAACTATTGACGACAAGTACCCACTTCCGAACATAAATGACTTATTTGACAAATTAGGTAAAAGTACTTACTTTACAACGCTCGACCTCGCAAGCGGCTACCATCAAATAGAAGTAAATGAAAGCGACAGGCCTAAAACCGCATTTAGCACACAATTTGGACACTATGAATTTTTGAGAATGCCGTTTGGTCTTAAGACCGCTCCAGCCACTTTTCAAAGGACGATGGACAATGTTCTGCGTGGACTACAAGGTATACACGCCCTGATCTATTTAGATGATATTTTAATATTTTCATCCAGCTTACAGGAACACCTCCAAAAACTGAAAGCTATTTTTGACAGACTTAGAACGACAAATTTAAAAATACAACACGACAAATCTGAATTTCTTCGCACTGAAGTATTGTATCTCGGACATACTATAACTAAAGACGGACTGAAACCTAACAATGACAAAATTACAGCTATTATGAACTACCCCATCCCTAAAACTACTACAGAAATAAAAAGTTTCTTAGGACTGGTCGGATATTACCGAAAATTCATTAAAGACTTTTCCAAAGTAACTCAACCCCTTACAAATTGCCTAAAAAAACGAAATAAAATTATAATTGACGAATCATATATAAATTCTTTCGAAAAATGTAAAGAATTATTAACAAATGCACCGTTATTACAATACCCTGACCCTGAAAAACCTTACATTCTTACTACAGATGCTTCTAATGTGGCCCTAGGTGCCGTGTTATCCCAGGGGCCCGTAGGTAACGATAAGCCCGTAGCATACGCAAGCCGCACCCTCAGTGACACCGAATCTAGATATAGCACTATAGAAAAAGAGTTGCTCGCTATTATTTGGGCCGTAAAGCATTTCCGCCCTTATTTATATGGCCGAAAGTTTTTCATATATACAGATCATCGACCACTAGCCTGGCTTTATTCACTAAAGGAAACCAAACTCTAAACTAACTCGCTGGCGTTTAAGGTTACAGGAATACGACTTTGAGATCATGTACAAAAAGGGAAAACAAAATTCAAATGCGGACGCTCTTTCACGTATTAAAATTAATGCTTTAGGATCGGACGAAGACACGTTATCCATGAAAGTAAACACTGACAAAGAACAAGAGATCCAACAGTATGTTAGTGAAATAACTGACGAGATAGAAAAACTTGCACGACAACGACCATCTAAAGATACTTCCGAAACTGTTACCATATCAGACGTTGACAAAACTATATCTGCATCATCAAACTCTGACATTTTAACTGAAATATATCAACCTGACAACCTTAATGACTCTGTACCATCTATATCCAATAGCGATTGTTCTACAGTCCACTCCGCAATAGATCCAGACGCAGCTGTTATCCCAATTTTACATGAAGCAATAGACACGAAACCGAATCAAATTTTAGTACACGAATGGCTTAAAAATGACTTAAAAGTTACCAATTTATCCAGATAAAAACAAAACATTTTAGAGGTCTTTCTTGCCACAGATAACGAAGATTTGATAAAGAAATTTTTATTAGAATACATAAAAAATAAAATTAAGTATTTTATTTATTTCGAAAAGGAACAAATTAGAAAAAATTTTGCGAAAGTAGGTAGATAGTAGTTAGTTAGAAAGTAGTTAGTTGTTTAAAAAAGACTCCGTTAGATTTTACGAATGTACTCAACGCGTTATTTATGTGGAAAACGAAAACGAACAAAAGGAAATAGTTATTAAATTTCACGAAGGAAAAACATGCCACCGCGGTATTAGAGAAACGATAGTCCGGACACGCAGAAGTTATTTTTGGGAGAATATGCAGGAAACCGTAGCAGCCGTAATTAATAGTTGTGAAGCGTGTCGCAAAATGAAATATGACCGAAAGCCAATAAAACCTTTTATTCAATTAACTCAAACCCAAAACGCCCCCTTTCAAGAAATTTTCATAGATCTTTTTAGTATAGAAGGAAAATATTATCTCACTCTGGTAGACGCATTAAGTAAACTTGGTCAGGCTATAGAAATTTCAAATCGTTCAACACCCGAAGTAGTTAGAGCCCTTATTAAGTACTTCGCCATATATGGCATACCTAAAAAGATTTCATCCGATCCAGGCTCCGAATTCAACAACGAACTTATGAGGGAACTTATGGGTTTTTACAAAATAAATTTGCACATTGGTACACCAAATAATCCAAATTCAACAGGTATTGTCGAGAGGTTCCATTCAACACTCATAGAAATTTATCGTTTAGCAAAATGTGAACAAAAGATTACAGACGCCGCTACAGTCATGACCTATGCAGTAATGGCCTATAATAATAGTATACACAGTGTAACCGGATTAACCCCGTTTGAAGTAGTATTTGGACATACAGATAATAATAACAGTTTTGAAATAAATTTTGAAAAATTATACATGCAACAGTTAATGAAAGATCACTCTAAACGTACAAAATTTTTATATAATTATATCGCAGAAAATATAACATCAACAAAGCAAAAGATAGTAGACAATAGAGGAGGCGAATCTAGTAGAAATTTTCAAGTAGGTGAAACTGTATTTGCAAAAGACGTTAATAATCGGAAAAGCAAAGATAAACCTCGTTATGTCAAGGCCGTAGTAATAGGTGCCGTAAAAAGAAATGTAGTACCAGTTAAAATAGGCAATAGAGAAACCAAAGTGCCAATTAAAAATATTAAACAAGCTCCACAGGTGGAGCTTGGTCCTGATGGGCTTGGCTGAACTACTACTCCAGATCCATTGCAATTACATCCACAAAGTAGAACATAATCCAGGGCTTTTACCTGTAAAACAAGGAAATGCATACAGGCAGGAGGATAGTTGGACTATTATAAAAATATTGGATTTAACTAGGATACACGAAGCATTAATTTTTAATATGAAGAAATACCATGAATTTATTAAACTTGTAGATATTAATAAGCCTTATGTTAATGAATTTATAAATATGAGAAAACAGACACAATTTATCATTGCTAGGACCATCGAAAAAATTAGACAACTTATTCCATTTAATTTTAACCGAAGTAAAAGAGGAATAATTAATCCATTAGGATCCTTAATTAAAATAATCACTGGTAACTTGGACAATGAAGACGCTCTTAGATATGATAGGCTTATTTCACAATTTCAACATAATCAAAATATCGTTACTAATAAAATGACTATTATTTCCAAAATGCTGGATTATTTAATTAACAGTACGGACACCTTACATAATGATACAGTCATTTTAGATGAACGTTTGAAGAGAATAGAAATTATCGTTAAGAATATAGCTACAAAAGAAAATAATTCAATTTACGCGACTTATATTTTGGGAATGTTTAATAACTTTATAAATAATTCTAACATAATCTTTAGCACAATGAGTGAAATCGAGACAGCTTTAGCTTTTAGTAAGGTTTCAGTACTGCACCAGTCTGTCATAAATACTACCGAACTCATGTATATTTTAAGGACCATTGAAAAAAATAATCACCTAATTTATTCTGTAACTGAAAATAATTTAATTTAATTAGAAAGAACTATGGCTGTAAAAGCATTTGTTAAAGAAAACCAATTAACATTTATCTTTGAAATTCCAATAGTAGATAATGTGGTTTATAATTATTTTAAATTGTATTCCTTACCCATGTGTATTCATGATAACAGAACATCGATAATAATTCCTAAATATCAATTTTTAATGGTGAATGGGCTGAAATACTTGCCGGTCGCGACGCCGTGTGCTGAAATAGATGCTGATGAATTCCTGTGTACTGAAAACAACATAGTTCCGGAACAGACATGTGCAGAGCTGCTGATGAGGTACCATGATAATTTGACTAGCTGTACATCATATGACGCCGAGGTCGAAGACGTAAAGCTTCAGCGTATCGGTCTCAATAATTGGATTATGTTCCTGAAAAGGGCGATTGTAATGCAAATCCTTTGTGATGGTGACGTCATTCACGAGTCTCTGCAAGGAACTTATATTCTGGATATTCAAGAAAACTGCGAATATCATGTTGGCGATTCCAGGCTTTTGTACCATAAGCCGTACCTAACATCATCGTATCGGCCAACACTACCGATAGTTAACTTGCCGATATTGCAGAAGGAAAACTATATCGATACTAAAGTGGTTAATTTGAACGGTGTTAATCTGGATGAACTTAACATTTATCATTTGTGCTTAAAAGTGAAAGTAACGAAAGCGTTAGTGAATCAGTAAGCGTTATTAACATTGTAACTTTAGTGATTATAGTATTAAGTATAACTTTGTTCTTAGTTTATAACTTTAGAGTAGCTTTTTGTAAACTAATACGAAATCATCGAGACTCGAATTCGTCCAATAATTTCGTACTTAACGGGGGAGGAGTTATGTGTCCAGCTATTACGCCCACGACGGTGAACGTGAGGTCCTAGACGCAAACGCTGCAGTTTTGTTCTTAGTTCTTAGTATTAACCAAATAGAAGTAAGGATGTTATTTTAAGATAAGTCTGCCCAGTTTCATGTCTGATAGAATTAAGTCAGTTACATCTAGCTCTGTGACCGAGTAGTACTAAGTTTAATTAACGTTATAATAAAATTAGTGTTTTAAAAGTAAATCTTGTCTTTTTAAAAAATCATATCAAGTGCTCCCGATCTTGACTACGTAGTACATAGTAACTCAATAATATTGAATAACACAGACAAACATAACAAAAACAATAACACTAGCTTCAAAGTACTACAAAGTTTCAAATGTAGGTATAATATTAAAAGAATCTAATTATTGTATTTGGATCCTTAAAATAAAACTAACTTCTCTACTAAGTAAGTACGTCTTACCTCCCTTTAGAAGTTCGTTCATGACAAAAATGTACGCACTCACTCACACAAGTTCACACAACTAAAACATAGGTGCGCAGTTTCACTTAGATAACACTGCGCTCAAAAGCACCTAAAATAGGTACTTAATTATTTACATACTCTCGCACCCTGCCCGCACGCCCGCACGTCTTAAAATCAACTGTGAACTGAAATAAACTTTTAAAAAGATGTAGATTGCAGTAGGTACACAAATACTATTATTTCCTAGAAAAGCACTTCCGAAAGGTCGTAGTTTGCTGAGCGAAATCGTTTGGCGGAAACCACTAACACAAGTACAAATGAGCCGTCTTTCTTTGCACTTGCGACGACCGTGCACATAGTGTTGTGACATGAAATTACTTATTAAAATTATCGATTAATGTTATTGTTTTAGTTTTGGTCTTTGTTGAGATGAGCGCTGTGCTTGCTTTGATTTAATGTACTGTAAATATTGTATCTAAGATTAGATTACTTAAAATATGTCTTCTTAGGATTATTGGTAAGTATCAAAAGTGTTTATTGGTATTCTTATTAAAAATGTTTATTACCTGTTTTAACCGCCATAACATCCACGTTTAAGCGTAGTTATGTTCCGGAAAGGGTTAAGGATACGGAAAAGGCTAGAAGATACGCAAATGTTTACATTATTAAAAAAAGTTTTATTCGAATAGTAAAAAAAACGAATATTCAAACACCATGCCCTAGTTTCAGAGAAAGGGAAGGATCAGACAGTAAGATTATAGGGTTCAGAATTGAAGGTAAAAATAATTTAATAACAAAACGTCACGAACGTGTTATTTGGTAAAAAAACTGTACCTATTTGATGTTTTTTAAATTGCCCCTAAAAATCCCCCAAATATTTTTTCCCCCTATTTTTCCACTAATTTGGACGAAAAAGCCCTAATCTAGGAGGAAATCCCCTGATCTGGCAACACTGGATAATGAGGGCTTTTCGCTACTTTTTTTTTAAAGATATTTCATTCGAAACTAGATGGCGCTGAACAAAACTCAAGAGTCAATGTCAATCTCTTTGTTTGTTGTATCATATATGTGTTAGGGTTCACAATTTTACACACTAATTTACTCGATTATTTTAAATTTCTGTATCGATACAATCGAACAAATTGATATTCTTTTTATAAAATGGCAACATTTTAACTTGGTGGCGTGATTTTGCTGTGCTGTGATTGGTTGACGTGGACCAATGGCAGGGCTTATTTTTCCCGCCGACAAGTTAAGATGGCGGGAAAGTAAGTTCGGGTGTGGCGTGGGCGCGCTGGACATTCTGGATTTGGCTGTTGAAGTGAGAGATAAAAATTATGTAAAAGAAACTAAAGAAAAATTTGTACCCAAGCCTTGTAGTTTATTTAATTGGGATCTAATATAATTATTATCTTCAAGTTACTGAGTTTCTGTTCTACTCCTCTGGACCAAGGATACTAGATTTCGTCTACATTTCAGAAGTGGGATCCACGTAAGTGCATCTTTTATTATTTGATTTTTGCAATTGGGAGTCATTAAATCGAGATTAATTACGTAACTTACTACTTTGATTTACTTTTCCAATAAGTTTTATAATACCTTAAAAAAATTTTTTTCATTCTCTGCTGGTTTTTTTTAAATTTTTAGTATATCTATATTTTGATTGCTAATTACATTTAACACAAAATACTGACATGCATTTTATCGATAAGTGTTCAGAAAGACCGTTAAGGCTTTGAATCTAAATTATTACATAATGCAATAAATTTCTATTTTTTATTTTATGAGTTATTTTATGAGAGTATTTAATACAGTCACCATATTATTATTATTTTTATTGGGAGATTTTTATTTATTGTTTTTGCCCTGGATGTGCTTCAATGAATTTTGGGGCGGGGTGTTAACTTACTTTCTAGCTATGATTAGCCGTTTTCGAGATGTTTAGTGTTATTAGTTATTCCTTGACATAAAAGTTGAAAACTGTAATAGTTAACGAAGTTCTTTTTGCAAGTTCACAGTTACAACGATGGATGACGAAGTAGGTCATCACCGACTCCATCGACGACTTGAAACTCCTGGAAGTCAGCGACGACGCAGAAGTCGCCACCAGCCTCGGAGTTCCAGTCACCGTCAGTGTGACCAGCAAGAGTTGGAGTTGAGCCGCGAGAGGCTCAACGTGCTGGAGAGTGAGCTGCGACGAGAGCAAGAACGGATCCGTGCGACTGAGAACCGACGTCGGGAGCTTTCTAGTGGACATCGGGACGAGCATCGCGGTCGACGGGCTTCACCAGCACATGCCAGAGAAACCGAGCGACCTACCGACGCGGAACAGTTTACAAGGTCACGTAGTCCATCTTTTACTAAGAAAGATATTATCGATATTTTTAAGTGTTTTAAAGACGGTTTTGTCTCCCGAGCAGCAACCGAAGGTACTCAATCTTTCTCTAAGGTAGATCATAAGAACATACTGCCAGATTTTGATCCGTCAAACAAAAATCTGCGAATTGACGTATGGTTGAAAAAGGTAAACGAATGCTCTTCGGTTTATGGTTGGGACGACAAAACCACTACACATTTTGCCATGCAGAAGCTTCAGGGCCTAGCTAAAACATGGTACGAGGGTTTAAATTCCATTCTTTTCACTTGGAAAGAGAGGCAAGAAAAATTATTAAGTGCATTCCCCTATGAACAAAATTATGGCCAGGCCCTGGAGGACATGCTTAAAAGGAAAACTAAATTTCATGAGCCAATAGAAAATTACTACTATGAAAAGTTAGCTCTTCTTAATCAATGTGACATAGTGGGCAAACGCGCAGTTGATTGTATTATCCACGGTATTACGGACCGAACCTTGAGGTCAGGTGTTTAGCATTGCGGTGTTCACATCCCGATCAGCTTTTACAATATTAAGTTAGTCATAGAGATTCATATCATCCCATGGCCGACCGTATGCATTTTAGGAATAAAGAAACCGATAGCTCCAACTACAGTAACAGTTTGAACCATAAGTCTAAAACAAGTCAAGTGTCAGGTTGCTATAATTGTAAAGAGAAGGGCCATCGTTTCTTATATTGCTCTAAGCCGTTGTTATAGTGCACACGTTGCTTTAGGGTTGGGCACACCGCGGAAAACTGTAGTATTAATAATAAGAACGAAAACAAACATTCCTTCAGTAATATAGGGAAAACTCTGTGCATAAATTCTGATAATGAGCAGACTAACCCAGACTCAAATTCAAAATTTATTAAGAATATTACAGTGAACGGAACTTCATTACAAGCATTTGTTGACTTCGGAAGTGACGTCACTTTAGTAAGAGAGTCTGTCGTAGGGGAGCTAGTTCTTGGCTATAATCGAGTTCGGTCTTTGATGAAAGGTTTTGGCAATAGTGTTGTCCAGTCATTGGGTGAACTGCTTCTAGATATATGTGTTGATAGCGTGAATGCTGTTGTTTCGTGCAAAGTAGTGGATGACCAGTTACTTAACATACCTGTATTAATAGGACAATCCTATACAGAGCAGCCCCATATAATTGTGTATAAAGATGCAACTACGTTAAAATTTATTGATATCAGTGGCGAAATGCCACACCTAGAGTCAGATGTTGGTGATGGAAGCCTCTTGAAAGTCACAACGGCAGCATCGGTAAAAGCTTTTTGCGCGGCCTTTGTGATCGCTAGGATTGAACCTAGATTTACTGGTAGTGTTTTGGTAAAAGATAGTACCGTTGGTAAGCCTAACAAACAGTGCTTTGTTATTGGAGGTATCTACAAATCAGAAAACAACGGTATCAATGTTGCGGTTATTCCGTGTTCAGAAAATTGCGAGTTCCCGAAAGGTTTCTTATTTAGTCGTACAGAAAGGGTTAATTTAGTTAATGAGATTGTTAAGGTCCCTTCGGAGATAGAGTTAAGCGGAGAAAATATTGATGAGGATATGGTTAAGGTTGGTGATAATGTATCAGAGGTAGATAAGGAACGATTGTTACGATTGCTCACAAAATATAAACACTGTTTCACCTCATCTCTTAAGGAGTTGGGGTGTACCAATGTCACTGAGATGAAAATAGAATTAAATAGTCAACGGCCAGTAGTGTACCGCCCTTATAGATTATCCCATCACGAAAGAGAGAAAGTGCGAACTATGATTGATGAGATCTTAAAAGCTGGAGTCGTGAGAGAGTCGACTTCTGAGTACGCTAGCCCAATCTTGCTCGTACGTAAGAAAGATGGCTCGCTTAGGTTATGCGTCGATTACCGAATGCTAAACTCAATCACCGTTAAGGAACGGTACCCATGCCAATAATTGAAGACGAAATAGCTCGCCTTAGTGGACAAGGATGTTTTATCACGCTTGATCTTGCTTCAGGGTACTATCAAGTCCCGATCGCGGAGCAAAGTAAACATCTGACATCGTTTGTTACGCCAGATGGACAGTACGAGTTCAATCGTATGCCATTTGGCCTAGCAAACGCGCCAGCTGTTTTTCAGCGTATGATGAATGCAATACTTGGCTCTGCACGCTTTAATAAGGCTGCCGCTTATATTGACGATGTCCTGATCTTCGGTAGAGACTGTTCTGAATGCCTAGAACGTCTTGAGGAAATTATGAAAATTGTAGAGAAAGCAAAGCTTACGTTGAATTTATCAAAATGCGACTTCTTGCGTGATAAAATAGACTTTTTAGGGTACGAAATTAGTGCAAACGGGGTAAGACCAGGTAAGAAAAAGATTTTGTGTGTGCAAAACTTTCCACGGCCAGAAAATGTACACAACGTACGGCAGTTTCTTGGATTAGCAAGTTATTTCCGTAAGTTTACGAAGAATTTCGCCCAAATCGTTTCTCCACTTAGTAAGCTTTTGAAAAAGAATGTTGCATGGGATTGGGGTGATAGCCAACAGGAAGCGTTCGAAACCTTAAAGGCTAGACTAATTGAGAGACCAACCCTTGCAATTTATGATCCGGAAGCAGATTTAGAATTACATACCGACGCAAGTAGGTTAGGTGTCGGAGGAATACTACTGCAGCGCCAGGCGGGTAAAAACGATCTTCACCCGATAGCTTATTTTAGCAGACAAACTTCCCCTGAAGAGAAGAATTTCCACTCTTATGAATTGTAAACTCTTGCAGTTGTCACTTCCCTTCGCAAGTATAGAGTGTATTTATTGGGCAAGGAATTTGAAATTGTAACCGATTGCTATGCCCTCCGATCAACGTTCTCTAAGCGTGACCTTATCCCGAGAATAGCTCGTTGGTGGCTGCTGCTACAAGAGTTTAACTGTACGATTGAGTATAGGCCAGGGTCGAAGATGGATCACGTAGACGCTCTGTCTCGAAATCCACCTTTAGATCCGGTAGATGCTTTCCCAGAACTAGAAGAGCATTTCCCTTCAGTTATGTCCATTGTTGGTGAAGACTAACTTCATACACTTCAGCTAGGAGATTCTGAACTCTGTAGGATTAAGGAAATTTTGAGTAGTTATTATTAACTAATTAACTAGTAAATTAACTACAGAACAGATTCCTTGTGGTTTCAGATAAGACACGAGAATCGATTGGTTCGTGTCCCAAGATACAACTCGAAAGCTCCGACGGCGTCCACAAGTAATCGGTCGTCTTGTGGTTCAGCCAAGTTCTAATGTACGTTCGTCACAAGTAATCGATCGTCTTGTTATTAAACTGATTCGTTGCCTACTGATGTCACAAGTAATCGATCGTCTTGTGATAATCAGTCATGATGATGTCCTATTCCTGGTAATCGATCATCCAGGCTAATCAGGTACAGAAGAGTCGAAAGATCAACTAGGATAATATGAGAATCGATCTCACAAGTTTCCCTCGCATTCGATTGACACATGCAAAGTACAAAGCTCATTGAAGTTAGTTTTTTTTTTATTGTTGGTAATAAATTAGTTTTAATGTAATGTAGTGACATTAAAATTTTATTCGATTTAGTTATTTAAATATAGATATGTTTCCCTTCAAATTAAAAAAAGCATGCAATTGTCGAAGTGCAGTTACAGTAATTGAAAGAATTGTTTGTTTATTCATTTTTTTTATGTAAAGATGATGAAAGGATAATTTTATTTACCTTTGTTATGTAATGTTTGACAAATTAAGGATTTTCAATATTTTTTATTTACAATTATAGACAGTGTGTAGATAATTTAGGACAGCTTTAATTTTCTTTCGAATGTAAAAAAAATTTTTTTTTCTTTTTCACCTTTATTGTTATTTGTGTTTGATTACTTCAAATATTTTATATCTTTTCAAATATTATAATATTAGTACAGAACTGTATTGTCAAATAGTTTTTCTTCATTTCAACCAGCCAAGATTGTTAGGGTTCCACCTGGTATCGTGTGCCCACGGGGACGCCCACGTCATCAGGATGGACGATTGTTAGGGTTCACAATTTTACACACTAATTTACTCGATTATTTTAAATTTCTGTATCGATACAATCGAACAAATTGATATTCTTTTTATAAAATGGCAACATTTTCACTTGGTGGCGTGATTTTGCTGCGATGTGATTGGTTGACGTGGACCAATGGCAGGGCTTATTTTTCCCGCCGACAAGTTAAGATGGTGGGAAAGTAAGTTCGAGTGTGGCGTGGGCGCGCTGGACATTCTGGTCTTGGCTGTTGAAAGTGAGAGATCAAAATTATGTAAAATTTGTACCCAAGCCTTGTAGTTTATTTAATTGGGATCTAATATAATTATTATCTTCAAGTTACTGAGTTTCTGTTCTACTCCTCTGGACCAAGGATACTAGATTTCGTCTACATATGTATGTTTAGCCACACACACACACACACATCTTATAAAAGATTAATAATGTAATGTTCCTTGAGGTGGTTTAGGTTATTTTATTTTATATGTTTTTTTCTTTGCGTAAAGTTTACTGAAATTGATACCTATGGGTTCTTCACCTTGCACCCATACACATAGCAAGAACTAGTGACGAACGATTCATATTCAAAAGAAGCCCTTTCGGGCGCATATTTTTTTTTCTATCACTCACTCAGTCATTGCTGTCATGTCATACTTTTTTTGACACTTGAATTTTGATCAGCGCCATCTAATGTTGAAAAAAGATTTTATTTTTAATTTTTAATCGTAGAACGAAAACCCCTTAATAAGTGATAAAATTAATTCTCAGTGTAATCTAAGCAGTACTCAGGACTTATGAGTAAAGTTCATATTGAATTTCTTTTTAAAGTAAAACTTGAATGAACCTCAGTTGGTCAAATTCAAATGTTTATTTCTCAACATTGACTTATTGCTTGTTCTTATTGACATCAAATAAAACATGACTCTACCACCAGTTCGGAAAAATCTTCGTGAACAAGAACAGGCAAGAAACTTCACGGGAATATTTTTTTCAAAATAAATTTAAAGAGTCTATTTATGTCTATACAAAATTATTCTTATCTGCATCTGTTAGCTCGGCAAGTCTCCCTCCCCCAAGTATCCAAACGACGAACACCCTCAAACGGCACCCGTTCAAGAGTTAACCGATTCAATGCGGCGGTAGTTTTTTTAAACTTTACCGCCTGACGGCGAAGAAATGTTTCATGGCTCCTCTGAGATGCCAAGCGCCAGGGACTTACATGGCTCCTCTCGTGCGCCACCCATGTAGTGTAACTTATCCCTTCTTCGTCGATTTCCGCGCGTTTTTATTATAGTCGCAACCCAACAGCGTACGTAAGCGGTTCATTATATTCATAAATATCATTTCAAGTACTTATAAGTGACTTTCTAAGTGTTCATACCGAATTCGAAGGTAAGTGACTTATTTTTATCAGGAGTTGTAAACCTTTTAAACCTTTTGCTATAAGGTGCAGGGAGGCAATTGCAACTAAAAAGGATAGGGACACAAAGAATCCTTGTACTGGTTTTTATATGAGCCGGAGCTAAAAAGACTTTTCCTACCAAGTTCCCTATGTATCAAGAAATAGTATTTATTTGAAGTCTTCGTTTATTTGTTGAAAAAAGAAGTTTAAATTATATTACTTCTGAAAAAAGAAAGCAAAAGTTGCAATTTCCCCACCAAATATATGTAGATTGCTATACATTATGAATATATATTCAACAATAGGTTTTTAGAGGCTCTCGTGTGAGTCCCTAAATAGAAGGTGGTGACCCATAAATGAAATGCGTGTTCTTAGTATGTCGGTTTATTTTTGACTCTCCATACAAGTGGTCGTGACTGTGTCGCGTATTCGAATGTTTTATAAAATACAATATAAAATGCTAATATGCGAAATGCTATAGGTACGTAGTACCTATGTGTGTTTACAATGCTGTTTGTTTGTAGGGGTGAGCGCCTACAATATTCCCCCCTTTTTTAAAAATATTTGGCAATCTACACAAACATTACTTTAAAATTACAATCTTAAAGTAATACAAAAGTGGAATGATTTCTGAGAAAAAATGAATACCGTTGAATACAATAACAACTTATCATATTACATTCTGATGATACGGCATTCTGCGTTGCAAATTATAGTTGATGAAATATAAACCAAAAGATGTGTTATACTTACAATATGTTTAGATTAAGTTACGATTATATTAAAAGTTATATTAAATTAAACTTACATTAGAGTTAGCACTTCACTTCTTAAATCTAAATTTTAGTATTTAATATAGTAAATAAGTAATTAATGTTAGACATAGCCATTGGGTACAGCTTCAAGGGATACATTATTTTGTTTGGGCTGACCTTTCAGTTGAACCTGGACTTGTTTCCGCATGTAACCTCTCAGCGCTTTGCGACCTTGTTTCCACAGTAAATAGAATATTACAATGGATAAATCTGAATTGAAAGTATTAAGCCTAAGTTTATATGGTATGTACCTACGTGTTATTATGTACGTACGTGTTACTATTTACCTACGTTGTATAATGTACCTACGTGTTATAATATTAATATCGCTCTAATTGCTATAAAATACATACTTATGTATAAACAGATCTGTTTAAAAAATCTAAACTACTTTTGCTAAATAATTAAAAATATTATTAGAACATAAAACGCGTAGTAGGCTTTACAATTCGGCCACTGCGTGTTTTATATTGCCTAGTTGCAGTTTGCTGTTTCGAGAACGTTAGCGGTGTGCTATCTGGTGGCGTCTCGCGAGTAACGTCATCGGATGCCAGCCCAACGAATTCGTAGTCAGATAACACGTATGCTAGCTTTAGCCTATCGATTGATATTGATACTGGCTTGTTATTAATTTTTATGACGTAAACTTTTAAAAACCTTTTTAGTACTTGGTATGGTCCATTGTACGGAGGTTTCAAAGGTTTACGTACCGAGTAATCTCTTACAAATACGTGATTGCATTTTTGTAGATCCGGATGTACAAAAATGGATTGCGTATTAGTATGTGAACTAGTTGCTACTCTAAACTTATTAATATTATCCTTAATTTTATCTACTAAATTATATCTATCGCTTATCAATAATGGAGTCGTATTGCAAAAATCTCCGGGTAAACGTAGGTTGCGCCCGAACGTTAGTTCGGCTGCGCTAACACCTGAATCACTGCGGGTAGCAGCTCGAAGCCCTAGCAGGACCGTTGCTAGTTGGTCGACCCACGTGCTGTCGCATGTTTGCAGGCGAGCCGAAAGTGCAGCTTTAAGAGAGCGGTGCCAACGTTCGACTGCGCCGTTGCTTCGTGGGTGATACGGAGAGCTATGTATCCTATGTATACCTAGGAAAATCATTAATTCTTTGAAAAGGTTGCTTTCAAATTGACGACCCTGATCGCTCGTCAATCTTGTAGGGCAACCGTAACGGCTAATCCAGTTTTCAAAAACGACACGGGCTACTGTATCAGCTGTGATGCCACGCACCGGAATTGCTTCCGGCCATCGTGTACATCTATCGATGATGGTAACCAAATAGCAAAATCCGTCTGGAGAGGTTGGGAGAGGTCCTACAATGTCTACGTGTATATGTTCGAAACGATCTGCGTATTGAAAACTTTGAACCACTGAAAAAGAATGTCTATTGACTTTCGCGCGTTGACATTGCAGGCATGTTTTAGCCCATTGCGTAACATCGTGGTTCATCCCCTTCCAGAAATATTTAGACGTTATCATTTTCTTAGTAGTGCGTATACCCGGGTGACTTAAGTTATGAAAAGAATCAAAAATACTTTTTCTAAATTTGTTCGGTAGGTATAATCTGGCATTTCGTGTAGAAATTTCGCAATACAATTCTTTATTACACACTGGCATAAAAATATTTTTAAATCTTATTTTACTGTTGTTGTCGTTGTTCGATAACATTTGCTGTAAGTAATCGTCACGTTTCTGCGCGTCAGCTAATTCATCGTAATTCAATGTAGGACAGTTTATTGTTTCTACACGTGACAAGGCGTCGGCCACATTATTATCGCTTCCGCTTATGTGCCTTATATCGGTAGTAAATTCGCTAATATATGACAACTGCCTAGACCGACGAGGAATTTCATTTTCTTCTCTACTAACTTTTTTAAATGCAAACGTCAATGGTTTGTGGTCAGAATATACTATTATAGGTTTTCCTTCAAATAATTTTCGAAAATGTTTAATTGATAAATATATAGCTAGTAACTCTCTGTCATACGTCGAATATTTCTGTTGAGCCTGTGATAATTTCTACGAAAAAAAACCTAACGGTTTCCAAACGTTTTTACACTTTTGTTTTAAAACCGCGCCTACACTTGTGTTCGAGGCGTCTGCCATTAAAGCGATTTCCGCGTCCGCCTCTGGATAACATAATGTTACAGCCTGTTTAAGACCAGATTTGCATTGTTCAAATGCTTCCTCCGCTCTTTTAGACCACACTACTGGCGACTTATCGTTCTTTTTAGAACTACACAGATATTTATTTAATTCGGCTAAATAAGTTACGGCGTTTGGTAGATGTGAACGATAGAAGTTTACCATACCTAAGAATCGTCGTAAATCTTGTATTGTAAGCGGTTTTGGATACTTTGCTATGGCCTCAACCTTATCTCCTAACGGTCGAATACCGTCGACTGTAATTTCGTAACCTAAAAATTCCAATTTTGACTTGCCGAAAACACATTTCGATAGGTTAATAGTAAGACCGAATGCTTTAAAACGCTGAAAAACGATTTCGAGATGTTTCCTATGTTGTGTCTCATCTTCGCTAGCTATTAATTGGTCATCAATATATGAATAAACGAAGTCTAAACCGTTCAGTACATGGTTCATAAAGCGCTGGAAGGTTTGAGCTGCGTTGCGTAAACCGAATGTCATTCGTGGAAACTCGAATAACCCGAATGGAGTTATGATTGCTGTTTTTTCAATGTCTTCCGGGGCGGTCAAAATGCAATGATAAGAACGATTAATGTCTAATTTTGAAAATATTGTTTTATTTGATAGTAAATATGTAAAGTCTTGTAAGCGAGGAATTGGATATCTGTCGGGCTTGGTTATTGCGGTAAGTTTTCGGTAATCACCGCAAGGTCGGATTTCCCCGTTCTTCTTTGGGACAATGTGGAGTGGACTAGCCCACGCGCTTTTTGATGGACGACAGATGCCCATTTCCTGCATTACGCGAAATTCTTCTTTAACTTTTTTGTACCTTTCCGGTGGTAAAGGTCTCGCCTTTGCGTACACTGGCGGTCCGGAAGTTTCTATATGATGCACTATATTATGCAATGGAGTTTCCACGTATGATGGTGGTTTTGTTATCTCGGGAAATTGAGATAATAAGTCATAGTAGGGATTGTTACAATCGATAGACTTTATAAATGGTTGTTTAAGGGTTGCTAAGGGTGCAGCTACCTTTAAATCCGTAACTTGATCTATTAACCTACGAGTACTAATATCTACGAGTAATTTATGGAAACATAAGAAATCTGCGCCTAAAATTGGCTGTGTAACGTCAGCAATTATGAACTCCCATGTATAAGGTCTACGTAGTTTTAAGTTTAAGTTAAGTACTTTAGTACCATAAGTTTTAATTACAGTGCCGTTGGCAGCAAAAAGTTTATAGTCCGAACTTACGTTAAGTTTGTGTTTCCTCGATGGCGGTAACACAGAGACATTGGCCTCAGTGTCGACTAAAAATCGAAGTCCTGAGTCCACGTCGGTAACGCATAGCCGACGGCAAGGTAGCACGGCTCCAACCTCCGCCGTCGTACTCGATGGACCTTCTAGTTTCCCTGCTGGGTACTCTGCTGCTTCCACGTGCATGGCGGTCGGCACCTTCGGGCAGCCGGACCGAAGCGACGATGGTAGTAGCACTCCTCCGAGCCTTGCTGCTGGCGATATCGCGAAGAGCTGCGATGGCCCCTCCTGAAGGAACTGGATGCCGATCGCGAACGTAATCCATGGCCGTGGAAACTGCGAGTTTTTTGTCTCGATCTAGAATCTCCAAGATCTTGTATCTTCGTATGGAGACTCGCTATTTCCTTCAGTAGCTGCGTCACGTCAAAGGTATTTGGGTTGTCTGGCCGGTGCTGTGAAATTTCGGCGACAGTATTTGGTCTCGACACCTCCATGACTTTGTCGGCGACAGTAGCCAACCCTTCCAAGTCTTTATTTTCTGAGACGGCGAGGACGGCACGAACTTGAGTTGGAAGCCTATTCTGCCACAAAACTCGAAGAGTTTCATCCTTGAACTTGTCTGTGGCGAGTTCCCGCATACGGCGTAACAACTGGGACGGCTTCTGGTCTCCCAGTTCTAACTCACCAATGAGCTTTTCTATTTGCCGGTTGTGCGACTCTTCGTAAATCGTCAATAGGCGATTTTTAAGGAATTCGTACCTTCCTGTTGCGGGTGGGTTGATGAGCACGTCGGTAACCTGCGCGATGACCTCCTTGCTGAGTTTCGACACAACAAGGTCGAACTTGGCGTCGTCTCCCAGCCGTTGCGGAGTTAGTACGGCCTCGGTTCTGATGAACCAGACCCTGGGTTGATCCGGCCAAAACTCTGAAAGTCTGGCAGCCAGAGAAACAGAATCGACCTTGGGTTGTGCTGGAGACATCGTGGGCACGTTGCTAGCTGGCGCAGCCGACGTCATCGTGATTGATGACTATCACTTCATAAAGTCACTTGTCATGTCGAAATCACATTAAAATCGCGTTGAAAGCACGTTAAAATCACGTCGGGGTCACCACTTTAGAGGCTCTCGTGTGAGTCCCTAAATAGAAGGTGACCCATAAATGAAATGCGTGTTCTTAGTATGTCGGTTTATTTTTGACTCTCCATACAAGTGGTCGCGACTGTGTCGCGTATTCGAATGTTTTATAAAACACAATATAAAATAGGCATGGAAATGATTGCTATTTACAAATAACAATCATATGATAAAATGATTTTTTTTGTCACAGTGAAATCACCTGCTACTTTTCACACCTGCTATTTTTCACTCCTGCTATTTTTAATTGGGTATGATTTATCATGACATATCATGTGGGAGTGATTTTTCATTAGCCGTGATTTCTCACCGTAATTAATTTGAATGATTTTTATAGCAATTATTGTTGCTTTTACGTGCTTTTATTTAACTTGCAATGTATGTATTTAGCTACATAGTTCACTTTGTTCGGGTGTAATCTTGAATGAAACTAAATTTTAAAGCTTGTTTTTTATAGAAATAACATGATAAAAAAATCTGAGACCTGTATTATTTATTTTTATTAAATAATGAAAAGTAAAATAATTTGCAGTAATTGATATCAACTCGCTCGCTAATTAGGTAATAAATCGCCATCTAGTTTACTTTACAAAAACTTTCTAGTGAAACTAATGCATCTTTAGCACCATAGCAGATCTTTAGAGTAAGCCTTTTTCTTATGGCCTTAAAGTTTAATTTAGAATGTAAACATTGACTGAAACGGCGAGCCATAGTGCGATCGAATGCGCTACTCGCACTCATAGCGCTGTAAGTAAGTGCGTCTCGCTCGATCCTGCCGCTCGCATTATCGCCGTGCTAATTTTCTCACCAAAATCACACCACCAACAGAAATCATTATCACTGTGATTCTAAAGCTGGATAGCAGATAAGATATATGAAAAAAAAAATCATATGATTTTCACTGTTACTAATGATTTGTTCCATGTCTAATATAAAATGCTAATATGCGAAATGCTATAGGTACGTAGTACCTATGTGTGTTTACAATGCTGTTTGTTTGTAGGGGTGAGCGCCTACAGGTTCAAGTCATAATCTTTATATATAGTCTATTTTGCGATAATGGTCTTAAAGACAGCGCAATAAGATGAAATATACCGTAATTTTGGTTACAAAATTTTGAGGGTCAAATGCAACTTTTTTCTTGAGAATAGTGTTGAGATGTAATCTATCATAGTTTATCGATAAAAATATTTTTCTCACCAAAAATAAAGACAATTTAGATTAACTAAAATAAAATAAAATTCAAATATTTCGAAATATTTTTCTTATAAAATACTACAAATATGTTTAGTAAAATAACTTTCTGCTCGCGCAGTTAATTAAATGGAATTGCACTAGGTAAAGGCTGCGTTCTGGCCACAATGTGTAATTTTATGCGTGTGTGTAGTGTGTTGGTGTGTTAACTGAATGAATTAACGGATTTGATTATAAATTAAAAGTATTTATGACTTTGACTATTATGTTGATTGGGAGCAAAACTGTGGGTCCCAGCTACAAATAGGATGGAACGTTAAAAATACGGTATTTCGAAATTTGTATTTATTGCACTTTAAAATAGAAAGGCATTTAAGACAGAGTCTTTTGTTTTAAAGATTCGTTTTATTTACATATTACTTTTACCAGATATTATCGATTTTAATTTATTTACGTATATTGAAATGAGATGTGGAGTGATAACGTCGACATAAAATTTTTATCTTAAACGCGACAATATATTCGTTCAAAAAGCACTAAATTTATAGTAATTTAAGTCAACTTAGCAAAATAGTTAATTATTTAACTGTGCACTTATTTAAATACTTATAAAAAAATATTAATCACTTAGTCGTTATTATGCAGTGTTATAGATACTTTACATAAAAAATTTTATTCTTAGGTAATAAAATTTTCAATAAACACAATTTATTGGTCTTCTGTTTGCCACAAAGCAATCTGGTTCTTTTAAAAAATATATCGACACTAGGACATCCCTGGCGTTTATCGGTTCCATACAAATTTGGTGTGGTAATTGCAACTAACCTAAGACTAAACTAAAAGTTACATTTGCCCCTCGACGCGGTTTCAAGGGGCTATTGTAACTTCAGCTCTGTTACTTAAAATGATTGTAAAAATAACGAATAAATAGTATAAAAAGCCTAACCGTATACAAAATTGGCTTGCTGGATAAAAACACCGGTACTTTTAGAAGAATTTCTATATTTATTCATGAAAAACCCGCACGTCGACGCTCTTGAAAACAACAACCAAAATGGCGAATATTCAAATGTCACTTTATCTTAAGCAGGGGTAGATGAATTAAGTGCCATCTTTTATATCTAGAAGCAATGTTTGTTCCTGTATTATAGTATAGATTGCATTTTCATAGAAAAAATTCAAGTCGCGCTATTATTTAAAATAGTTGCATTTTCCCCATAGTTGCATTTACCTCGCTGGACCTTATGTTTGGTTCGATTGGTTGATCAATTCGTTTTCTTTTTATCGTAGATCGGGAAATCACCATGCTAGTTGTGTATAAATAGTATTTCATAAACAAATAAACATTGTACCTATTTATTAAACTTGTGAATAAAATGTCTGTTGCGAATAAATCAAATCAATTGAAACATAAACTATTAAGTGGAAATACCTATTACTCAATAGATTGTACACTATAATATGTCCTGTGTAGTTGGCCTCTGTAGCTAAATCAATCAGGATATATTATAGAGTAACTAGGGATTGATACAATACCTCTTGATTTATTCTAGGATTTACTAATAGAAAATACATACCCGAGTCTGAAATTGAAACGTAATGCGATGACGAGTTTGTCGAACAGATTTGTTCCTAACAGAATTCCCAGACTTATGATGTCTGGAAACCTAAATCAAGATATACCTGAGTCTGAAATTGAAACACAATCCGGTATCCGTATTAATCATAATAATGTTTCTATTGAAAAGTTTTACAATTCCTGAAGCGTGCGTTTTCATGCAATATCCCGAAGCTAACACTGGAACCTTAATCTCCGTGGAAAATTAAGACACTTTTATTTACCTTTGAAATGTGTCATTTTATCCGAGATTTACAGGTTAACATTTTGGCACCTCTCGGGCGCCATGCGCCATACACAAAAAATACTCAAGGCGCCTCTACGGCGCCATCCGCACGGAATCGGTTAACGCGGGATCCAGCCATCGCCCTCCTCAACTATATTAGAGGGAAGTGAGCGACCCGTCACCCGACGATACTAGAAGAAGACGTACTTTAGTGACAATGACGCTTTAGATATTCATCGGGACGAAGAACTCAACGAACAAACAGACACATTAACATGTTTTGTTACAAATACTAGTAAAATCCTGTTAATGAGGGGATTATACCCAAGGGCTTTTATCAAATCAAATCCTAATATAATCGGATAGTTTATAATATGATTTAGCAAACAACTGCTGCTTTATAGTTTCTTTGAATTTGTCATTAGGGAGACCTTGGATATCCTTGGGAACCTTATTTTAAAAGCTTATATATTGACCCATGAATGAGTCAGTGACTTTATGAAGCCTACTATTATGAGCTGCCAGCATATTTTATCCTCTTGTGTTAACATCGTGCAGATCTTTTTTTCTTTTGAACAAGGTTATGTTTTTCTTTACATTCATTAATTTATTGTGGATGGAAAGTAAGAATATTTATTTCCTTCTAGGTCCTTGCAGATAGTCAATCGTCTTCTCTTGACTTAAATATTGGTCTAAATGTGCCAAATAAATAGTTGGGTCTTAGTTATTATGCAAGCTGTGATGTTTTCTGATCTCCAATAAGTTGTTCAACTCTAAGTGGTCATACTAAACTTGATCTTTTGTCATCGATCGCCCAAATTTTTGATTCTTTAGGTCTTTAAAGCCCATGCGTCATTAATATAAAAATATTAGTTCAACAGCTTTGGTTAGATGAAATATCTTGGGATGAGCCTTTGGCAGAAGGTTTTCAGGTCGATATCATGTGAAACAGGTAGGTGGAATGAATGATAATAGTTTTTTTTGTTCCCCTCAAAGGGGAGGGCAGGAGGATCTAAAAAATGCTCTTACGCATACTCCGCCGCCTATTTTGGGAGTATTCGAAGAAGTGAACGCCTTTTTACTGGTTCTTTTGATTTCATACTCTGATCCTAACATTAAAGAATTCATCTTTTCATCTGTGTTTTTCGTTTCAAATTGCTAGTAACAGCCTTCAAACGAGTTTTAACACTTTCGTTTAAAGGTCGACTACTAATCATATGTGAAAGAAGGCGTACACCGGCATCGAGCGCTTCCTTGCCTACTGTTTTTATGCCTACTGTTTGTAAGGTCGACTACTAATCGTATGTGAAAGTAGGCCTACACTGGCATTGAGCGCTTCCTTGCCTATTGTTTTTGCGTTTTTGCTCCGCTACCCAGCAAAGTTAAAACTATCTTAAACAAACCCCCTAAAAAGCTCTCAATATCTCGATTATTCGCGAGTAATTCGCGATACGAAGTTATGTGGGACTCGCCCCGAGCCTACCAGAGCCTCTACCCACTAATAGACCCCCTGAATGACTCTGGCAATCTTTTGCCACAAAGCCTTCATCTGAAGCGACGGCCAATTGGAGAAAATGTCCGCGCAAGCGGGGCCCTTATGGGGTCATCCGCTGGGAATTACATAGCACTGAAGGTGCTCAAAGCACTGAAGGAGAATTCATAGCACTGAAGGTGCTCAAATTGCAAAAATTAAATTAATTTGAATTTTCTCTGTGTAGATCCGCGTTACGCACGTACCAGGGTGCGTTTGTTGCCCTGCGGCAGAAGAGATTTTGAACCACTTGCAGTTTGTGCAGGATTTGGCGTGGTCAAAGTTTGGCGAGGTATAAGTCATGACGGGTCTAACGACATTTTACTATGTCTAACTAACATACTATTTAGGCGGCCTAAGTAAAGACGGGCGAGTTTCGATACTCTATCGACGTGTGTCTTGAAAGAAAGCGTCGGGTCTAAGGTGATGCCTAATTATTTAGTACTGCGCTTCCAGGCGATGGGAATGCCTAACATTCGAACGTGGGGATCGTCAGTGGGACGAAAGCGTTTGAGGTCGAAGCGAATCGCATAACTCTAGTCTGGATTCACAACGACACGCCATTTTTGAAATCATACACCGAGGGCGTTTACGAAGTGTGTATTGTGGGGTGCGAACCCCACATAAGCTTTGTAATTTTATTTAAAGAGAAATATTTTGCAACTTTTGTCATGTTTTGTGAAGAGTTTGCATTGATCAATTTCCGAAACATAACCTCTCATTTACCAAATATAGTAATTAATTTGCGTTTATTCGGTGCTTCACAATATACAACAAGTGCTGTGTAGCGAATGAGAAAGTAGCCGAAAGGACGTTATTTTCCATCACTTTCCAAGAACTGAGATAGGACTTAACAATGGTTATCGTGTCTTTGTGCTTACAAAGTTTAAGTGTGGTAAAACTTTGTAAATTGTTTGTGAGCCACACGTAACACACACACCATAACGGTGTTTAATTGGTGTAACATAATTAACAGTATATGAATAAAAGGTACTGATGTCTCGCTTCTAGAAAATAAAAATTTGCCTCCCGTGCAATACAAACAAATAAATAAAAATATAAAACAAAATTTAGAAATTAGAAAAACCTTCTTTATCTTTTAGATTGTTAAAATATCTTGTAGAAAAGGAGAGGGGCTTTCGCGCTGCCACAATGGCATTATGCCAATCCAATGCCGTCATTTTAAAATGAAGAAACGAAGGAAAATCTAGTTTTAAAAAAAATTGTCGAATTGAAAACGTGGTTTCCTAGTTTCTAGTGTTGTAGTTAGGAAGACGTTCGTCTGATGCGTAGCATCACTAATTAGTTTGTGTTCTCGTTCTTGCCTTGTGCCGTTATGATCGCCCGGCCACCTATGCATCTCGCTCACACACTTGCGCGCTATCTCGCTATCTCGCTCAGCTGGTTCACTGACCTGCGATGACACACGATCACGGCTAGCGATGTGCAGTTTTTGGCACTTTTTAAAACTTATAATTTTTATATTCCGTAGCGCATCTCATTTTACGTTGGAAGTTTGCTTCTCACAAATTAATTTGTTTCTTAGTTTCTAAGTATTTATATAGATACTTTAAGCAACCGTCTAATGTAACGCTGCTGGTACTAATGATTTTGATCCTAGTGCTACATAATAATTACTGCCGTTTTATTTCCAGTAGACTATTTGAGTACACTAGTATAAATACACTATACTTACACTATATTTATTGTTGCAAGTATGAGTGCAATCGTGAGTGAATATAATATTGCCTTTTTCGCTTTTAAATTGATTTCTGAACATTTGATTTATTTTCTTACTATCTTTCTTACAATTTTTTATTATTTTATTTGACACATTTTATTAATCTATACATTGTTAAATTTAATTTGCGTCCCTTTTCATTAATTTAAAAGTACTACATTCTCGTAATCTTATTTTACAGCGGTGTCTTCATAGGCTTTATTCATTATTTATAAATTGCTTTTTAAATGACATTTATTAACATTATCTACAGTTGAGTTAATTAGTTATTCTGCGTCCCTGAATGATACCTTTTTATCGTATTACACTATTTTATTTGTTCGCTTTTTTCTTTATTTTATCATATTCTTAATCTAAGCTTTCGCCTATGTATAAATATTTAATATACAGGGTGACTGGTGACAAATTTTAGATATTGAAGGAGAGCACTCTGTACTCGATTCTGAACATAATTATGTAATAAAAGTAGGTACTTAATTTTTCACTAGAATTCCCTTTTGTTACTGGCAACATAAAAAATAAAACTATGTGTCTATGGTACTGCACCAACATGTCTATTGTCTGCTGTTATTCTTCTTACTTGTGTGTGATAATATAATAGGTGTTTAGAAGGAAATCTTGGTTATATAAGTTTACAAAAGAATAAATAGAAATAAACTGTCTGCAATATTGTTTTACTTAAAATACAATAGGTTATGGGCCCAGACCTGACCTTTTGTAGAGATTCACGTGGATGCAGACAGGTTAGTTAAAACTCAGAACGATTCGACTAAAAGCCATCTTGGCCATCATGAATTCCTCTGGGGTAAACCAGGTAAACGCCGCCGCTGGAATCACTGTAGTGAAACTTACGGGCAGCGATAATTGGTCTTTATGGAAATTCCAAACCAAGATCTTACTAAACGGGCAAGGTCTCTTTGGCGTCGTTGATGGAAAAATAAAAGAAAACGATGCAAATTTAAAACCAAAGGAATGGGAGATTTCAGATGCCAAAGCCCAAACACACATCGTGTCGAGAGTTTCTGAAAACGTCATGCAACATTTGCTAACGTGTAATACCTCAGCAGAAATGTGGACTAAATTGTCAAGTATTTACGAACTTAAAAGCTCAACGAGCGTTCATCTACTCTGTAAACGAAGCATAAGATTTTATTAACACATTTTGTTAATGATTTGTCTTCAATGTCAACTGTATTTAGTATATTTTAGTATAATTTTATTTGATAAATATTGCATTTAATGTTACTAGTCTAAAATTCTATAATTTTAAACTGACGTTAAACCGTCAACTGTAATGACAGCGCGCGGGGTGCGTGGCGGCGCGCGGGGGTGTATAACGGACAGTTTTTTTTTTGAAATAACAGTCCGAGTACTGCTATCACGCAGTTCGCACGCAATTCATTCTTATTTTTGTACCTTTGTTTTAAAAGCGAATAAAGTCAAGTTTGTTGTTTAAATACATCTTTAATTTACTCGATCAAGTTCACCCCGATCCCCAACAGTGGTCTTCGAGCTCGGATCTGATGTTCAATACACCACCTTCGAGAAAAATGGTGAACACACGCAGTACATCGAGTAAACTGCCGGAAAAGGATGTGCAGGGACAGCAACCAATGGCTAAAGCAGCAACGGCTATGTCATTGCCAACTCCTGCTGCAAAAACAGAACAAAGGAAGAAAATACCGTTGTCGTGTGCGGGTAGCACAGTGAAGTCGGAGCGGTTGGAAAAAAATAAACCGTCTTCACATACGTCACTCGCCTCAATGAAGTCTAAAAAGCTTTCAAATTCATCATCCATAGCAGCTCAAAAGAAACGTCTTGAGCTAGAAGCAGCCAAGGCAAAGGCTCGTATTGAAATGGAGCTGATAGACAAACAGTTGGCGGCAGATATTGCCGAACTAGAAAACGATTACAGTCCACAGTCAGAAGCTTCGGAATGCTCAAAAAGTGCAACAAGTGAAGTGGAGAAGTGGGTGGAACGAAGCCAATCGGAACTGGAGCTGCAGCAGGCCACAACGTCGCGATTGGGTTTGAATGACGCAGGCAAGCGGCAACCGTCGGATCTCCACGACACTAATGGTCCAGTTCAGCAACTAGCCACCGCACTTCGAGAGATTGTCACTACTTCAGCACAACAACATAACACAAACCTACTTAGCCGTCTTAGTACGCCACGGGAACTACCGAGTTTTAACGGAAACCCAATGGATTGGCTACAATTTAAACAGGCGTATAAAGAGTCAACTGTAGTGTGCAATTTTACAGACACAGAGAACTTGTGGCGGTTACGAAGGTGTCTACGTGGCCCTGCCTACGAAGCCGTGAGTGCTTTGCTGATTTCAGCCACGACACCTGCAGCGATAATGTCCACCTTGGAACTACAGTTTGGCAACGCAGATTGCATTCTCTCTCGGATTATGATAGATATCAAAAGGATGAATAACCTATCGATAGATTACCATAAAGAAATAGTTGCCTTTTCTATAAAGGTCAAAAACTATGTAGCAGCAGTACATGCATTAGGCCGCAAGGAATACCTCCAAGGGATGGAAGTAGCTACCATTGTGTTAGCAAAGCTACCTACTACACTGCTATCAAAATGGACAGACTACAGTTATCCGTTTATCTCCGGGGGAAGTCCGAAGTCACGGTTGGACTTATTGTCGGATTTCCTCACTGAAGAAGCAGTTAAAACGTCTATGTGTAGTGCTAGTTTATTCCAATCTAAAGTCGATTATTCAAAACGTTATAAAGTGAACGAAAATGTGCAAACGGTTTTATTAGCCAACAGCGGCAGTGATCAAAAGTGCAGTTATTGTCGTAATAACGAACATGAACTAACCGAATGTAAAAAATTTAAAAAATCTTTGCGCAAGGACAGATGGCCACACGTGAAACGGTACGGCATATGCTATAAATGTCTAGTGTCTACGCATAAAAGGGAGACGTGTTCAGCAGCCAACTGTAGCGTTAACAATTGCGGTGAGTCCCATCATCAACTTTTGCATTTTGTACCTAAAAATAGTGCGCCCGGTACCGCCTTAGAGTCGGAACCGTTAGAATCTGAAACTGTTACCAATATAAACACTAATAGTGCGGTTCTATTAAAAGTTATACCTATCACCATTCACTGTCCGAACGGTAAAATTATTAGTACGACCGCTCTGATCGAAGACGGGTCAACCGTGACCCTCTTAAGTGCCGGCCTGGCCGCCCAGGCTGGGCTGAAGGGACGCCGAGAGTCCCTGCGTGTGCGCGGTGCCTGGGACAATACGGACTTAGAGTGTGAAACCGAGATCGTTGACGTTACGTTGTGCGGATTAAATGACCTTAAGTGTAATATAAGTGCTCGAGTGATAAATAACCTAAATCTGCCAAAAAATAGTTTAAAGATTATTAATTTAGGTAATTTTAAGCATTTAGAAAGGGTCAGTCACAGCCTGTGTACCGAGTCGCGTCAGCTACAAATTTTAATAGGTCAAGATAACTGCCACCTACTTTTATCCTTAGAAAGTAAAATAGGTAAGCTTAATGAGCCCTGTGCCACCCGGACCCCTCTGGGCTGGTGCCTACATGGTAGGGTACCACGCAGCTTATCTGTACAGGGAAGTCACTGTACCATGTCCATCAGCCATCAAGCCGATGATAACAACCTGGAATCCGAACGCATACTACGGGACATCCAGGAGGAAGTCAGGAAATCCTTCCTGTTGGATTCAACGGGCGTCTCCTCCAAACCGCGGCAGAACTCTGAAGATCAGCGAGCTGTAAAAATATTAGATCAAACCTCCGAGTGGATCGACGGTCGATGGCAGGTGGGCTTGCCCTGGAGAGACGAGGTAACTGTAATGCCTAACTCTTATTTTGCAGCTTTATCTAGACTTAAGGGAGTTGAACATAAGATGACAAAAGACGCCAACTTCTCGAACCGATATAACGAGCGAATAAACCATTTATTAGATAATAATTATGCGAAAAAACTAAGTGACTTAAATTGTAATGAACGTAATATTTGGTATTTACCGCATTTCGGGGTCGATAACCCTAGCAAAAATAAATTACGCTTAGTATTTGACGCCGCTGCTAAAACCGACGGATTTTGTCTAAACGATTACCTGTTAACAGGGCCTGACCTACTTACGTCGTTATTAGGTATTATGTATAGATTCCGTGAGAATCCGGTAGCCGTCACGGGCGATATAAAAGATATGTTTTTAAGGGTTAAATTAAGACCGGAAGACCAGGGCGCGTTCCGTTTTTTATTCCGAAGCGTACCTGACGGCCCAGTTGATACCTATGTGATGACGTCACTCATATTTGGCGCCAATTGTTCCCCATTCATCGCGCAATATATAAAAAACAAAAACGCGCAACGGTTCCAATCGTCCATGCCTACTGCAGTTAACGCTGTTATTCAACAACATTACATGGATGACTATATAGACAGCATGCCAGATGAAAAAACCGCTAAGTATACAATTAGTTCACGACGTCATAAGAATACATAAACACGGTAGCTTCGAAATCCGCAATTTTACTAGTAACAGTGAGACCGTATTAGAAAACATACCTCAGGAAAAAGTAAGCAAGGCAGCCGTAAAGTTTAAAATCGGACAACAGTACGAAGGCGAACGAACTTTAGGTTTATTGTGGTATCCTAGCAGTGACTTACTTGCTTTCGACGTATCTTTTAAACGAATTAACGAAAATATATTAAATGGGTCTAAAATAATAATAATAATAATAATAAATCCCCAGACAAACACCCAACTGTATGGCCCCAAAGTAAGCAGAGCTTGTGTTATGGATGACCATACAGCGAACTGGGGGGGATCCCAGAATAAACATACATATATAAATACAAACAACCATGACCCGAGAACAAACATCTGTGTTCATCAGACAAATGCATGCCCCGGCCAGGACTCGAACCTGGGACCTTCGGCGTATGAGGCAAAGCTACTTACCACTACACCAATCGGTCGTCAAAATACCAACTAAAAGGGAAATGTTATGCGTTATTATGTCTATTTTTGATATCAACGGATTTTTAGCGCCATTTACTATCAACGGTAAAATAATACTGCAAAATACGTGGAAATTAGAAATCGGCTGGGACGATTGCGTAACAACAGACATTCATAATAAATGGGTCAAATGGTGTAGGTTATTAGTTTTTTTTTTTTGTTCCCCTCCGCGGGAAGGGCAGGAGGATAAAAATGCCCTGACGCATACTCTGGCGCGATTCCAAAGTTATGTGGGACTCGTCCCGACGCCTACCAGGACCATACCCACTAAAAACCCCCTGTCAGCTCGTGCATTTTTGCCACTCAGCCTTCATCTGAGCGACGGCCAATTGGAGAAAGAGGCCGCGCTAGCGGGGCCCAGAAGGGGTCACCCGCTGGGATTACATAGCACTGAAGGTGCTCAAAATGAAAATCAATAATAAAAACAAAAATTAAAAATTGCAAAATAAAATTCAATTAATTCGCATTTACGTTAGAATTAGGATTTACGTTAGAATTAGAATTTACGTTAGAATTAGAATTTGCGGCCAGAAGGGCTTCGAGATCGCGTGACAGTCTGGTGGATGAGTACGCTTGCGCATTCCTAGGCCTAGCGACTTTGAACTTCGAATCTAACACAGGAGTAGTATATGAGACCGAATCACGAACTAGAGGATTGGGATGGGTTTCGGAGCGTTTGAAGAACGCTTCAGAGAGTGTTTTGAGATATTGTTGTACTGTAGGCAGTTCAAGATCTCTATGCAAGTCCGCGTTACGCACGTACCACGGTGCGTTTGTGGCCCGGCGGCAAAAGAGGTTTTGAACTACCTGCAGTTTGTGCAGGAGGGAGGGTTTGGCGTGGACAAAGATTGGCGAGGCATACGTCATGACGGGTCTAACGCAGACCTTGTAAAGTGTACGTTTGTTTCTGAAGGACATTTTACTTTTTCTACCTAACATGCTATTTAGGCGGACTAAATAGTGACGAGCGAGTTTCGAAACTCTTTCGACGTGTGGCTTGAAAGAAAGCGTCCGATCTAATGTGACGCCTAAGTATTTAGTACTGCGCTTCCAGGGGATGGGAATGCCTAACATTCGAACGTGGGGATCGCCATCGGGACGACGGCGTTTGTGGTCGAAGCGCATCGCAGAACTCTTTTCAGGGTTCACATCGATGCGCCATTTTTGGAACCATACACCAAGGGCGTTTACGGCCTTTTGGAGTCTGGTTACAAGGTGCCGAACACTGTGGCCTTTGGTATAGAGTGCGGTGTCGTCAGCAAAGAGGGCGAGTTCGACGCCTTTCGGCGGGATGGGAATGTCGTTGGTGTACACGGTGTACAGCAGAGGGGCGAGGACTGAGCCTTGAGGGACTCCAGCCTTTATGGGACGAGGTGCAGAAAGCGTGCCTTCGTGTTTAAATCGAAACGTACGGTCTTTGAGAAACGACGCTATTAACCTGACTAGGCGATCCGGTAAGCCTATCTTGTAGAGTTTATAAACGAGACCGCTGTGCCAGACTTTATCGAAAGCCTTGGCTACGTCAAAGAAAACCGCGACTGTTTTATAACGACGCGGATAGAAACCGTCAAGTATATACTCGACGATTCGGTGGACTTGCTGAGGGCAGGAGTGTTTAGCGCGAAAGCCGAACTGATGGGGAATAATGAGAGGATCGCCATCCGTTGGAAACAGATGGTTCCGCATTCGAGAGAGTATGACTCTCTCGAGAAGCTTTGACATTGCCTTGAGGAGGCTGATGGGTCTGTGATTAGCCAGGACGTTCAGAGGTTTGCCCGGCTTGGGAATGCCTATGACTGTCGCTTCTTTCCAAGCTTTTGGAAAGTAGGTATGGTCGAAGCAGGCATTGAAAATGATAGCTAACAAGGTAAGCATCTGTTGAGGTAGGTGCTTAAGTGCGTGGTTGGAAATTCCATCCGCACCCGGAGCCTTTTTGGACTTTTGATTTCTAATGAGAAGCAAGATTTCGTCATTAGAGACTGTGACAGGGTCGGCGGTGATGGGGAGAGAGTCTCTGCGAAGGACTTCGTCCTCCACCGCCTGGATGTGTGAGGGATCAGCAGGTTCCGTGCTGGGTGAGCATTGTGCGGCAATGCTGTCAGCGAAGCATTCGGCTTTCTCTTCGACTTCGAGTGCAGTAGTGCCATCGGGACGAGTGAGAGGAGGAACGTGAGAGGCGGTGTCTACGCGTAAGGCTCGGGCCATGCTATAGTACGCTTGGTGGGACGGAGAGATATTCGCCATGAGATCGTTCATCTGAGCGTCTCGGAGTTCCGCGAGGCAAGACCTAACTTTACGCTGAAGCTGATTCGCAGCTGTTCTATAGGCGGGCGTGGGATATTTCTTGGCTCTCCGGAGAGCCGCGTTCTTAGCTTTAATAAGATTGCTAACGGCTAAGGGAAGCGTGGGTTTGCCTTGCTTAGCAACCTTTTCGTTGTCACTGATGGCTGAGTTGATGGCATCAGTGAGAGAATTTACTAATGAATCGATTTTATCGGGGCTATCTAATTGTTCGGGAGAGATCGCGAGTGGAGAGTTCGGAGCCTCTAAGGCTGAAACTAACGTATTTTTAAAACCTTTCCAGTTGGTAAAGGTCTTAGGAGATGAGACGTTATCGTTCGGCGGTCCTAGCACGAGGGAAACGGGGCGATGGTCGGAGCCTAGGTCATCGAGCGGTTCGATAGACCTTAGATCAAGATTGATTCGCTTGATAATTGCAAAGTCGAGGATGTCAGGAGAGTAGGACGGGTTGTTGGGATAGTGAGTGGGAGTGATGGGGGATATGACGTCTAGGTCAAGGGAGTTAGTGATGTCGAGGAGAGCGATACCGCTGGTGTTAGTCGATAGGCACGTCCAGTCAGTATGTTTGGAGTTAAAGTCTCCGAACATAATGACTGAATGGCCGAGGGCGAGAATGGCCTCAAAGTCGCTGCGGATTGGTCTGGTACCACTAGGTATGTAGATTGAAGCTATGGTGATGGTCGGATGACCAGTCATAGCCAATCTACACACAGTGGCTTCCATGTTGAGGAGAGGAGGGGTAGGGAGAGGACAGCAGTGGAAGCCTCTTTTGTAATATATAGCGGTGCCGCCGAAACCGTCGGAGTTGGGCCTATCGTTACGAATAAACGCGTACTTAGGTATAGCGAATCCCCTGGAGCGGTTTGGAGTAAGCCATGTCTCCTGGAGAAGGAATAAGTCAGGTTCTTTGTTCTGAAGGAACAGTTTAATCTCGGGAAGGTTGGTGTTAAGGCTACGAGCGTTAAAAGATACTAGGGATAAGCCCTTGGGTTTAATACGACTAGACGCGGGATTCGCGGGTCTAGACATTATAATTTACTTATTTACGATTTTATACAAAATAAAAAATAAAAATAAAAATAAAATAAATTTATAACGAACTTAGAAGCGAGTGATGCTCGGCTAACGCGAATAAACGCTCTTGAGGAGAGCGGGCGGCTCGCAGTTTGCGTGCGAGAACAGAAATTTCCGTAATGTCGACGTTTTGAATGACGTCGAACACGGTCTTCATGTCCTCAGCCAGCGACGACTGAGGTGAAGATGACAAAGCAGGACGCGGCCCTACGGAAGCTACTGGAGCTGGGATGGGTCGGGAAGGTGCAGGCGGGACGGCCGGACGCTGCCTCCACGACAGAGCCGGAGTAGGCGTCGGCTGAACGGGCTTTGCTTCCGGGGGACCCCGGTTGCGCAGCGGCGGGAAGTTAGCGGGAGTGAGCGGCGGCGCCGGTTTAGGCGCGACCCTCTTGGCGGTGGAGCGCGGAGCGCGCGGGCAACCCCTGTAGTTAGCTGTGTGACCGGACTGGCCGCACAGCACACAGGCAGGGGGGGAAGTGGATTCGGGAGTGCGAGTGCACTCCTTCGTAAAATGTGGATCCAGGCACTTAACGCACCTGGGGGGAGCTGAGCAGTTAGCCGCTGCGTGGCCGTAGAGTTGGCAGCGGTGGCACTGCCCAGGATGACCGCGGGGGTTGGAACGCTCAACAGAGATATTTGAGAGTCCGCAAATTGTGCGAGCCTCTCTAAAGATCTCCCTCGAGTTGGGAGTATTGGACAAGATAATTAAAGCTAACGGAAAGCGCCTACCGCGGTTAGAGTGCATCTTGAGCACTGCTTCGGCCGGGAAGCCCTGAGACTTAAGGTCCTCGAGAATGTCTTCATTACTGAGTTCAAACGGGACGCCCCGTAGTACTGCGCGGATATTACGCTCCTCCGGGAGGGCGTAGGTGTGATACGAGATTTGGTTTAACGAGAGTAGCCTGGTAAACGCGCGGAAGTCGTCGACGGTCGCTACTTGAATTTTGATTGTATCGCCAAAGTTGGCGGCTTTTAAGTAATTAATTTTGTGCTCTTTGCACAAGTTAGAAACAGCGGTCCAGCGCGCTTTTTCACGCAGGAAGACGGGCGGAGGGAGCTGAGGTTTCGGCGGGACGGGAGCGCAGCGCGTCGCTGGCTTAGACGGGACCGACGGAGACGCGGTCACTTCGAGTGACATGAGGGGCGCGGGGGCGGGTGTAGAAGACACCGGGGTTGGCTCGGGTGTTGAAGACACCGCGGCTTTTTTCGAACGCTTCTTCGAGCGTTTGGCAACTAATTGAAACGCGGGCTCAGGAGAGCCGGTTAAGGTGGCGGCGACCGACGAAGCTTCGGACGCGGCGGAGTCTGAATCGCTCCCGGGAGCGGTACGCTTCCTACGAGAAGAGCGCGAGGATGAGACCGACGCGCAGTCCATATCGGATGGAACGGGAGACGCGGGAGAGCTATACACCTGAGGGGTCTGAACGTTAGGGGCCTGAGGGGCCGGGGACGCGATAGTTGCCTGTAAGGCATGCGTTAGTACATCATCTGGGATGGGGATGCCGGACGCAGCGAGCGCCTGGGCGAATGACCTAAGAATATTAACAAGGTCCATTGGAGGGCTTGGAATAACAATATGTAATATATAAATATATAATGTATGCCTAGGTTCCCTAGCAAACCTAGCACCTATTTATATAACAAATGCGTAGGATTCCTAAATAAAAACCTAGCGATCCCTAGCGGCAAACCTCCCTACCAGCGGTAGGGGGGCTGGGGAGAAAAACTTAAAACTAACCGTAGTACGCCGAAGGCCGCTACCTAGAAACCTAAAAAAGGGTACGCAGGTAAAGAGTTGACCGCGTTAGGGTCAACCTTTACCGACAGAAAGGACAAATACACACGAAAATACACAGATATGATAAAAATAAATATGAAAATAGGAGAAAAATAAATAAAATAGAGAAGAGAAATAAAATAAAAATAAAAAGGACTGGTTCAGTACAAATTCGTTGTCACCGTTAAGTATCCTTTGTACTGAAACCAGACTACTTACGCCGGGCACAACACTGCACTCAGCACAAGCACAACACAACTTAGCACAGCACTTTGAAGACTAAGGGGCTTAGTCGCAAAGAAAAATCGCACTTCGATAGCACTCAGACGGAGTAGAAAAACCTTGCAAACCGTAGCACGGAACCAACACGCTAAACTGTGACGTCAGTAGACTGAGCGCCACGGAATATCGGGAAGGGACCAAACACGGAGAACGGGGTCTTGCACGTCCGCACTGGGCGGCGATCGGAGCGAGGAGGTTATTAGAATCCATACGTCACGTTAGTTTGCCAAGGTACTATCTGGCCGCGACAACAATGCGCACATGTGCGAGCGAGACGGCAGCAAAACCGGTCCCCAGTCTGCGGCCGGCGCGGGCGACGCACGTAGCTCCTGCTATCACTAGTTATACGAACCTACAGTTGCATGTATTTTGCGATAGTTCAACGAAGGCGATGTGCGCTGTAGCTTATTGGCGTGTCGCATTTATATCGAGTCGATGTCGCGTAGCTCCTGTGAAACCTGTGTCGGTACCACGTTTAGAACTCCAAGCAGCCTTACTAGCTGCTAGATTAGCTGAAACAATAGGTAAAGAACATAGGATTAAACCACAAAAACGAGTATTTTGGTGCGACTCAAGTACGGTGCTAACGTGGATACATAACGACGCGCGTAACTATAAACAATTCATTGCATTTAGGCTAGGCGAAATTGATGAATTATCTAATTCGAACGAGTGGCGGTACGTACCTACTAAGCTAAATGTAGCAGATATAGCGACTAGGGAATCGTACGACTGTAGTGTTTTGAGAGTGAGTGGCGATACGGTCCTACATTTTTATACTGCAATGAAAATGAGTGGCCGCGTGATTTTTTCATAGAACCTGCAAATAAAGAACTAGAATTAGAATTTGTTAACGTTATAGGTTTAGAAAAAAATTGTAACTTAACTGTTCCCGATGCGACTAGGTTCTCATCCTGGCTTCGCTTGCTTCGAACTACTGCAATTGTTTTAAAATTTATAAATAAGTGTAAAAAGATTACTCACCTGTTTGATAACACGTTGGAAAGAGCTGAGATATTATTATTAAAACAATCGCAATTACGGTATTTTGAGATAGAAATACGTGAATTAAAAAATAATAGAACAACCAGTAAGATAGTTAACTTGTCGCCTTACCTCGATGAGCACGGAATATTGCGAGTTGGCGGGCGCATAGGGGTTGTTACGGGGGTGCTTCCTGAAACAAAAAGCCCTGTAATATTAGACGGGAGCTGTCAAATTAGTAAGTTGATTATTAGGTATTACCATCATTACTTTGCGCACGGCAATCAGGAAACGGTGGTCAATGAAATTAAACAACGGTACTGGATAACAAGACTGCGACCTGCAATAAAAACAGTAACCTCGCGATGCATGACCTGTAGGTTAAGACGTTGCAAACCGGAAGTACCTAGAATGGGAGACTTACCTGAGGCGCGGGTAGCTCACCACCAACGTCCCTTCACGCACTGTGGCGTGGACCTTTTCGGCCCGATGGAGGTCACAGAGGGTAGGCACCGGGAGAAAAGGTATGGTGTACTCTTCACCTGCTTAACGGTCCGAGCTATCCACCTAGAGGTAGTGGCATCTCTCACGTCGGACTCATTTATAATGGCGCTGCGACGGATGGCTGCTAGGAGAGGCTGGCCACAATGTCTTTACTTCGACAATGGGACTAATCTGAGGGGGGCGCACGCGGAATTGAAAAGATCCGTAGAAGCTCTTTCCGAGGATCTACTGAAGGGTTCACCCACCAACGCTTCAGCGTTGCACCACGGTACCAAATGGACCTTCATACCACCGGCAAGTCCACACTGGGGTGGGGCATGGGAGCGGCTTATACGTAGTGTGAAAACGACTTTAAGGGTTGTACTTAAAGAGCGTGCCCCTAGGGAGGAAACATTAATTACATTGCTAGCGGAAGTAGAAAACATGGTCAATAGTAGGCCCTTGACTCACGTGTCAGTGGATTCAAAAGAGGCTGAAACTCTCACCCCTAATCATTTTTTAGTAGGTTCGTCATCTAACTTGCCTCACCTAGGATCCTACGACAACACCGACCTGTACCTACGCAAGCAGTGGCGTATTTGTCAGCAGTTGGCAGATATGTACTGGCGCAGATGGGTCCGAGAAATACTACCCGACATGTTACCTAGAAGTAAGTGGCAGGGTGATTCCAGGAAACTACAGGTAGGTGATTTAGTGCTAGTTGTTGACCCAGATAGTCCTCGCAATATGTGGCCGAGGGGATTGATACAGGAGGCTGTGGCTGGCAAAGACGGAAGAGTGCGGGTTGTAAAAATTAAAACCAAATCTGGTATGCTGACCAGATCCGCTTCACGGGTAGCCCGTATTCCTATGGAAAATGAGTGCTGCTAGGGCAGCACTGGGGTGGGGAATGTAAACGAAGCATAAGATTTTATTAACACATTTTGTTAATGATTTGTCTTCAATGTCAACGGTATTTAGTATATTTTAGTATAATTTTATTTGATAAATATTGCATTTAATGTTACTAGTCTAAAATTCTATAATTTTAAACTGACGTTAAACCGTCAACTGTAATGACACCGCGCGGGGTGCGTGGCGGCGCGCGGGGGTGTATAACGAACAGTTTTTTTTTGAAATAACAGTCCGAGTTTGGCTTGATCATCTTACGTTGTATGGATTTTGACATTGCACACATGCTCAATATTTTGCATGTGTGCACCTGGGCAAGGATGCACGTGCAGAAAACTAAAGAAAAATTGAATGGCAACACTAAAAATGATTAAAAATATGATTGACAATAAATAAGATAATCCGGCTCGGACGGCCATGTTTTTTATTGTGTTTGTTGTTGCCATAGAATAATATTACTCCTAACGGAGAAGAACGACAACTTCATACAAATCAATCGTACATCATTCAGCTCCTAAACTAGCGCCATCTAGAGTCTACCCAGGCATACTAGCAGGGCGGGAAATTACGAACGACCAGGGATTTATTTAAGACCATCATCCGACAACGGATTGTCCTGGGACATTACTTCATCTAGAAGGTTGTTATTATTCTTAATTTCAAACAACCTTTTAAACGATGTAATTCCCTCGCACAATCCGTTGACAGAAGACGGTTTTAGAAGGTAGGAAGGACAAATCAGCATTATATGTTGATTGGAAACTTAGAAAACATTTTGGAATAAAACAATTAATATGTTTATCAGACATTTACTTTAAATATACGAAATCATAAACCGAAAAAAAAAGGAAATACAGTACATCTTAAAATTTTACAATACAAGCTTGGATGATACAGTCCAAAATAACTATTTGGGCTTTAGTTGTCAGTCAACATAGAAATTTTTTGTGCAGCAAACATTGACTACTTAATGTAAAAAATTGAAAGTTGGTCATTGCAACTTATAAATATCTCTAGGTGGGTGAATATCACAGAATCAAAAATAAATAGTCACACACAAGTCGAATAATTAAAGAGCAGTTGTCCTGTGTTGAGCAGTATTAACAAAGTACGGTTATACATTGATTTTGTTTTGAATCTGATTGTTGATTAGAGAATATTCAGTACAGAGCTGGTTTATCACATAATACGAAAAAACATGCTATCTTGTGAAAATGAGCCATGCAAATTATATGAACGAAAAACCGTTCTCACATGAGCAGATTTATAATTAACAGTGTTTTTATGCTCTTGGCATTCAAACAGTACAAAAATCAAATAAAAATTAGCGAACTTATGGTTCAAGAGTCACAAATAACAAATTTTCAGTAACAAATGTTTCTTAAAAGCTCGTAAATTAAGTATGAATATTTGGAAATTCTTTATAATAAATACCCAAATATTGTTTTTCTTTCTCGAAATAGATAGTAGTTGTTAGTTACATAGTTATATTAAATATTTATTATAGCATAGATATATTCATTAATAAGTAACAATGACATGTTGCAATGGGCGACCGATGTGTCTGATGAGCCGTGTCGGCGGAAAGTATCGAAGTTTTCACCCACGGGCATGGCTTAAAACCGAACGTTCGCACTCTATACAGGAATAAATCTAAACCGGTTTATTGGGATCTTTAAATGATACCCTTACTCCCCTAAAAAATTAATTCGCCATTATAGTAGCACCCTGTATAAGTAATTGAACTCAATAATGGCTGTAATAAACATTAATAAAAATTATGTAACATAACTCTAACATAATATGCAATCATTTATGATTTAAAAAAAAGTTTTTCAGTGTAACAAGATAAAGTGCAATACTGAAAGGGCTGGACAATAGACTCGACCTTTAAATGAAATAGTAAAGAATAATGATAAAAAGTCATCGGCTTGATTTTTGAAGATTCACAAATCATTAAACTTTTTATTTATCTACAAAAAGTAAAAACCTAGAAATTATATCTTTTTTATCAAGCTATTTGATTATTTTAAAGAAACTTTGCCAGTCCTTAGAATGTACCTAATTAATGTTTTTTTAGAAATGGAATTAGAAAAATGAGAATAATAGAAAAAATGAGAATAAAAGAGTAGCAGTCGCCTTTCGGGATGGCACATTATTTGTGAAGTATAATTTTCATTTTTCTTTTGAGTGCAGACGCGGAAGCTTCGTCTGCAAATAAGCGGTTTTTTACTGTACAAAATCGCCTAATGCAAATAAAAAACAAACTGTTGGCAATAAAACTTATGTTACTATCCCTATGTTGACTGCAACTATTGAGAAAATCAAAGTTTATATTACATTTAATTGTTTCAATAACACTTCTTTTTAAATTTTTTATATGACCGTTCTCTTTTAAAAAAGTGTTTATTAAAGAAGCACAAGCCTCTACACAAGTAACGAAACTTTTGCTGGCATAGTTGAGTGATTTTTTTTCATCACAGTATTCCCTGCATTGAGTTAAATTGTGAAAAGCTTCCATACATAAATACATAGGGGATACACATAAATTAGTACAAGTGCCACAACTTGTAGTTGGCATTTTTTTTAATAAAAAGCCACATACATATGCACATGCTTGCATTTCTGCGCTGCCTTCATTTATTTCATTAGTAGACCCAAACACTCTAAGATCATTAGGTATATCCCCTTCAAATGGGTTTTTCTCCTCATCTGTATTGACAACTGATAATTGTGGAATTGACAATAATGTACTGAAATTATTCAGGGTAACATTATTGTCATTTTCACAATTACCGGTTGTCCCAATATGCGCCATGTTACTTAGAATGGATGTTTTAAGGCCAGCCACAAATTGCTCTGTTGTTGGATTGGTATTTGAGCCACAATTACCTCTAATACATCCAAACAAATTTTCTAGTGGATCCTGCTGCAAACGTCTTGTTGCTAGACTCTTGATTTTATGTGTGGTTTGTAAGTTTTTGAATAATAACTCAATACCATTTAATGTCCAAATCCATCCCTCTTGAGAAGGAGGTGTTCGACTAGATCCCACAAATTGCATGCTCTTAAAAAATTATTTCATTTCTGAAATGAATTGCCAATGTGGACTCTTTGTTGTTAGGTTTGTAGAGTATATTTTTCCCCGACGTAAATTTGAAGTGTCACCGTTAAGGGTATCAAATAATTTATCGATATTTTCTATGAGGTTAGCTGTAACAGCAGCGGTCGAAGGGAGCGTTCCTGCAAAACAAAAAATGGTGGTGGTAAGTTTTATAGTAATGAACTTTGTTAGGTTAGTTTTTAACTATCCTGACTTCGCAAGGATAATTCTGGCCCCGAAATCACGAAGCTAATTACGTTTCGTTGACCATTTCGGTCAATGGGAAGGAACAGCCAGTGCAGTTACTAGTACAAAGGCAATTCCCACTGAAGCCTACGGTCGGCAACGCATCGTCGATATAATTATCACAATTACTATCAATTATTAAATAACCTATGACTAATGATGCGCATACCATTTACTATCAGGTGGGTAGCGTGCCCATTGGCCGGCTATGAAAATAGTAGCTACTAAATAGATTGATGTGAATTTTGTAGATACCTCAAGTAACGACCTGGGCCCTGTTACATAAACACTACAATTCTACAAGTTTCTAATTAAAATTAAAATTTAACTAGGTCGGAATGCGTTGGTCCTCTGGACCTAACCATGCCATAATCGGAGCGAAGCGATATTTTCCTTATCAATTGTTTTAGTCTAACGGACTTTTTTGGGTTGATCAAAAATTCAATTTTGGCGCCAATTGTTTGTTTACAAAAATTTTCAATGCTATTTCAATGTAAAAGTTTTTCAGTGATTTTTTCTCAATGGTACATGATATCGAAAAATTTTTTCGTACTGACCTTGCTATGGTCACTCTAGACTTGTGTGCAAAATCTGGTTTCAATCGGTCAAACGGTGTGAGAGGAGTTCGCGGTGAACGATTATACATTTTGAGTCCATAAGGAGCTTCGCTCGCTACGCTCGCTTCGCTCCAATTACATTAAATTATATGTGTACAGTGAAAGAACAAAATGCATACCATCCGATATTTTAGCGTAGAATCCTCCTGCTACAGAATGGCTAAAAACTTGTGCAGCAAGTTTGACCCGCATTTTTTGTCTGCTGTTAGGCTCTAAATGGTCCTTTGTCAAGGCAGGAGCATAAACAAAATTATGGTTTTTATTGTCCAATTCATAAAATTGTTTAATATGAGCCCATTTGGCAACACCTGGAATGGTGGGTTATGAATAGCTTATTAGTAACACATCTCAAAATTATCAATTTTTGCCTAACTTTTATACTATATTTCCTTCTGCCTCCAATAAAGTTAAGTATATTATGTTCAGCTAAACATATAGTAGACTATTTTGAGTTTAATGTTTAGTTTAGAGGTAAAATGTTTGCTCTTTGATATTAGGCTAATTATGGTATCATAATCTATTCTTGTTAGAAGATATCATTTCTTAATTTACCTACTTGAGGTAATTTTTGGTTGGGCACTCTTACAAGGTGCAGTTTGGTACCCAGGATAGCTTGATCACAGAGATAATGTGGCAATAATCTCTGTGATCAAGCTATCTACAAAGCTACAAAGAAAAGTAGATAAAATAATGAAATTAAATAATTACCTTTTCCCATCTTTCCTACAGAAGAAATATTTGTAAAACATTCAATGTCATATTTTATAAATAAATTTCTAAAACATTTCAATAAATGTGGTGCATCATATAGAGTTACAACTGTCTTCTCTCCAACAGCAATAGTGGGGTTTTCTAAAGTTGCTCCCAAGATAGACAGAGCTTTCCTATTGACTCCATCCATATCACAAACTGTGGCTGATATATTAATGCCAGCTGCGAAACATTGTTGTATAATCTGAAAAATACAAAAATTTATTCACAGCGTCTGTATAAGTGGATCAATTTTGTATAAAACATCCAGGGGTAGTATACAAACTTTTCTATCATATCTCATAACATTGATGATCTAAAATGTAACTTTATTAAAATGAAATTAAAATAAATAAATTACCTACCTCTTGTATAAGTATAGCAAGTCTATCTGATGTTGAAAAGCTACTTGAAAAAAAATGAGCAATAGGCTGTTTCACTTTTTTTCTTATTCCACCAATCATAAACACCAAGGCATATGGTGCTACAATTGGTGATCTTCCATGTGAGCCATGATCCTGGAAGCCTTCAATATAATCTTTTTTTTTGTTATAAGTAAAATTTTTTTTAATTGACATTTCATCAAACATTAAAATAAATTCATTATCTGATGGCTTGAGTCTTTTGACATAGTCCTTTAAGACACTCAAAACTTGTTGGGTAACACCAACATCAAATGGTACTTGATTAAGCAGTGCCTTTAAGGTACCTGGAGAAGGCAACATAAAAAGCCTCCTTAGTAGCCTATAACATGTAGGTGACCTTTTATAAAGCCTGAGAGCAATAATTTTATCATTTCTTGTCCACCTACGACCAGTTGATTTTCTTTTAAAATTTTTTATTTGTGACTGCAATATTAGTGCAAATGTTGGTGTAATTTTTTTTGCAAGGTTTTTTACACAATTATCCTCTGTAATCTCATTTAATAATAGTTTATTTTTCAAATTTTTTATTCTTCGCTTCATTTGAATAATGTGTTTCATGTACTTGGTACATTTTTGAAGGAGCTTATTGTCATTTTCTGACATAATTTTTTGAGCTGTTCCACTACACCCTGAACTATCTTTTTTGTTAGTAATGTCCATAAGAGGACCTTTTATAACAGATAAAGCTGTTGCAGTCTGCAGATTTCTGTTTTGAATTCCTGATGGACCAGGTTGTGATAAATACTCAGGAAGCATCACAGGCACATTTTCCTTCTGTAAAAAAATAATACAAAATTGAAGTAAGCATTTTATTTTGTAGTAAGCATTCAGTTAGTTTGTTCTTGCACAAAATTATTACAACTTAAGATTACATGATTTGAATATAAACTAAATAAACAATTTTCATTCCACACTACTTTTACACACACATTAGTATAAGTATAAATATGAGTGTAAGTTAGGTGTTAACTGATTTGTAAGTGTGTATCTAATATTTTTGTACTTTGTTATTATTTGCTTTAATTATTGATGTATCTTAGCAATGGAAGATTGGTGCCTCTTAGCACAGGTTACTCGCTTACATAAAGGGAGGCTCCAGCCAAATGTGAGCTATGCTTTCACTGGAAATAAAGATCTATTTTTGTTTATTTATCAGATACACATGGTGTGTTTGGATGGTTGGAAATAGAAATGATGTTGCATTGCAATTTTGGATTTTTGTTTGATGGCTATAGATTGTTAGAACTTTGCAAAGCCAATTGTATAACCATCAGTACCTATGTTATAGATTTAAGTTTAAAATTATGCTTAAGATGCAATTTTGTTTGGTGCTGTACCATAGCTGATATTACCAAAGGTATAATAGGTATAGACTTTTTTAATACATTACAACTTAATTGTAGATTGCACAAATAAGCAACTAATATAATACAACTAAATAATATGGACATCTGCTTGTATAGCTATATCATCAAACAAGAGGTACCATTAAATTTTAGAGAGCTTTCCAGAGATTACTAACGGTTGTTTACCTCTACAAAGCATTAACCATCCTCCGCATCCACACCACATCCAGCACACCCATATTTAGTAAATTTTTGAAAGTGGGAACTTTGAAATTATGAACAATTTCATTATTACTTACATCATGTGGGACTGCAGTGTACAGTAATCTCTGCTTCAAGGCGTCTGTGAAATCTTCCACGGCAAAATGATCCTCACACAGCATTCTGTGTTCACTAAAGAGCTTTTTCTGAAATTGTACAGATGTATAGAGCTCTTCTTCCACAGGAAACATGTACTTAGCCCATAATGTGCAGCTACAACAAATATACATAAAAGCATTAAATTTAATGTAAGTTGAAGTAATTTTAAGTCTTTAAAGGTTTTTAACTTTAAAAATTATTTTAGTCTGGTTATATAAAACTGATTTAATTTATTGAAAACGAGCTGAAAAATGTACATGAGGTTACTTATATACATACAACTATTGGCCAAAAGTACTTACCGGAATAGGTTTCTTACAGCAGGTTTTGGAAATCTAAACAATTTGATGTTATCTAGTGCTGGAGATTTACCACACTTGAAACATTTTCGCCGACTTTCAGACATTTTTATGTCGCCGCCGGTAAAAGACCACTATGTTTACAAACAACAAAACACTTGAGTCACTATCTCTTTTAGCAAAACTAAAGAGTCACTATCTCGACATATGCATAACACTGAAGCGGAGGAGCCAGAACTCTACTCGACGCAGTATTACCTCAAAATTTTTCTTAATTATCGTGGAGCAAACGACAAAAATAGCAAAAACAACCACACCCCAATATGAACGAACGCCATATGAGTATGAGTGAGTGAGCTTAGTGTGTCATCTATCAGTGAATGAGTGAACGAATACTCGCTGTTTTCAAGATTATAAAAGTTTGCCCTTCTAGGTAGTTTTCAATCAGGCAATAAAGCTGACCCCCCCTGGTTGTTGCTCGCTTGGTTTGCTAAGTTCAACATTACACAAAAATATTGCGTCGATCGAGTCATACCTCTCCGCATTATTTGTGTAGTCTTGAGATGCCTAAAAATTTAAGTTTTTAGTGCTTGTTTAATCTACTACAGTGTGCTACCAATAAGTTACGAAAGGACGTTTTTAGTTTAAGTGTCGACAGGACGATTTTAGTGTTAAGTTCGACAGGAAGATTTTAGTTAAGAACGTATTTTTTTAAAATGTCAAACATATATCGCAAATGCGCCAAATGCGGCAAAACACGCTCCGAAGACCAAACTGTGACGTATCACAGGTTTCCAGACCCAGGGACGACTAACATTACCAAGTAAGTATATAAATCTTCCTTTACCCTTAATTGTGTATTACCATTAGATTTTTTGCGGTCCAAGCCAAATATTTTAAGTTTGTATCATTTTATTACGTAACAAAGATCATTGATTTCTGATAGTCTAACATTTTGTCACCAGGTTATATCTCATAAACCGTGATAGCTAGGCAGTTGAAATTTCTGTTGCCACTATAACATCAAATACTAAAAACTAGTATAAAATAAATATTTAAGGGGGCTCCCATACAACAAATGTGACTTTATTGCTTATTTTTTGCTCGATTTTGATAATGGCAATAGGTAGACGCTTGAAATATTCATAGAATATTGAATATTTTACTAACTTCAAAAATAAATACTCGTATTAAAAATAAATTTAATATTTGAGGGGGGCTCCCATACAACAGATATAATTTTATAGATAGTGGTACGGAACCCTTTGTGAGCGAGTCTGACTCGCACTTGGCCGGTTTTTATTAATATATATGTATCTATCTTTTGATGCAGTTTTAAGAATATTTATTTGGTTTCTCAGGGCTCGTACCTGGGCAGTGTGTTGTTGGCCAGATGATGACTGGTCCTCTACTGAAGCTTTGTACGGTCTTCATGCCAAGCATAAGGTTCTATGTGGAAGGCATTTTGATTCAGACCAATTTTATGATAGTGCAAGGCAAAAGCTGAGTAGATTTGCTGTTCCTAAAGCATCTGAAATAGAACAACTGTTAAATAAAGAAAATGTTTTTGTGGTAAGTATCATTACTCATATTATTGTTTGTATAATTTATAGCGGTCATGTTCACCTAAATATATAATATTTTAAATTAATATTTACAGAACACTGAAGAAACTGTGGAATCTACAAATCGAGAACTCATAGAACCATTTTCTCAAATAGAAAATGTACCTGTTATTTCTACTAAAACTCCTCTGGCAATACCAGGAACATCAAAATCAAGCACTGGGGAAAACATAAATAATATTTTTATTTATAGTAGTTAAAATGGTAGAAAACAGTGAAAAATATTAGTAAGCAAAACATTGAGGGTCAAAATCCCACCTGAACAGTTAGGTTGGTGACCTTTTTCAGTGTTTTATACCATTTTGATTTTAGCTTATTTTAAAGAAAAATGTAAAAAATACTTTATGCATTAAAATTCATGATTTCATGAGTCTTTAATTAAAGTTATAAATTGTATGAAAATATTGCGAAGAAATATAAGTAATATTTTCAGAAATATTTATTTTTATTATTTCAGAAAGCTTCAGTAACATTGCAACAGCCTTCAATTAAATCCGTTGCAAAATCCAGTGGTAGAGAATTCCTTGATTAATTCAGGAGTTCTGCCAAGAATTTCGGGGGATGCTAAGAAAAAATCGGGAATTTTACATGCCATAAGTGCAAGAAAAATTTCTGACTTGACTGCTAAGGAGATCAAGTTATATAACATTTGTAAAAAAAAGGTCAAAGAAATTGCAAGACTTAGACAAAATTTGAAGAAAAGGAAGGTTGATATTGTCAAATCAATATGTGAAAATGAGAGTGTTGAAAAATTATGCAATTTAAATATTAAAAAGTCCTTTGTGTTGCTGCTACAGAGCCAATTGAAAAATGCACCAAAGAAGCCAAAAGGAAGAAGATATTCTATAAGTCAGAAAGTTATGGCTTTAGTCATCTATAAAAAGTCCCCAGCATGTTACAGGTTACTAAGAAGAATGTTTACTTTGCCATGCCAAAGTAGCTTAAATAAACTTCTAAATAAAGTGCCTTTGAAGCCAGGGATTGATAAACACATATTTGCTTCCTTAAAGAAAATGTCAGAAACACAAAGCAATGAAGAAAATATTTGCATTTTATCCTTTGATGAAATGTCATTAAGGAAACATTTGTATTACAATAGGAGGTTGGATTTGATCCAGGGTTTTCAGGATCATGATAATCATGGAAGAACAGACCAACTCGCCAGTAAAGCCCTAGTTTTTATGCTTGCTGGTATAAGAAAAAAATGGAAGCAGCCAATAGCATTTTATCTCTCACACACTTTGAGTGCAGATAGAATGACTGTAATTTTAAAAGAGGTAAGTTAACTTTTTTTAAATTAAAATTCATTACAGTCTGATATTCATAATTCTTTTACTGTCTCTTGTAAGGCTCCCTCCAAATTTTTTAGGCATTGGTAGTTATGCAAATTAGTTGAGTTTGCTGTCATTTAGTCAGATAATATTTTTTCTGTTCTAGGTGTAGCAAAATGGAGTCACTTAAAACAATTTTATGACATAGAGAAAAGCAATCCAAACTTTGTGTTTGCTCCTGCTTTAACGGAGCATCATTTGAATCCCAATGTGCAACAAAAAATGAGGGTTAAGATGGCAGCACAAGTTTTCAGCCACTCTGTCACAGCTGGAGTTTTAGCAAAAATTGCATCAAGTGAGTTTAATTGGTTAAATGTAATTAAAAATCAAATCATTAGTTTTCAATACAATATGATTAACATTATAATTGTTTAAACTTAGCTTTCACTTAACTAGTGAAATTAAATATTTGCTTTAGAAATTTAGTTGGTAAATCCCCAGCATTGGTACAATGTATCTATTAATGGGCAGACGAATGTTTATCAAAATATAAACTTGAAATAAAAAAAATTACAGAGAGCAAGAATGTAAATTTTGCCTTTTATATAATTTTAGATATTATGATAACTGAATGTAGTATTGCTTCAACAACTTTGTTAGCTATAATTACTACTTACTAAACCTTACTATTCATATAAAATTTAAATAAAATAATAAACTATCAATAATTAAATATAACATTTATTTTTTCAGATGAACTTCCAAATGAAGCGCATGCAACTGCATGTGTGCTACAAAAGTTCGATGAACTGTTTGATAGTTTAAATGCAGACAGCCAGGACCTGCGAGGAGGAAAAAAGTGTTCAACAAATATAACTTCGAAAAGTCCTCATTTGGCCATGTTTGGGGAAATGAAAAAATTCATAACAAATATGAAATACCTAGGTATTAAATCCAATCCTCCTTCTCAAGAAGGTTGGATTCATACAATGAATCCAACCTTCAAAATGAAAAATTTAAATACTTCCTTGTTCATCAAGAGTCTTTCGTCGCGTCGACTAAATCAAGATGCTCTAGAGAATTGTTTTGGTTGCATCAGATACAGCTGTGGATCAAATCATAATCCAACAATTCCACAATTTTTTGCAGGGATTAAAACTGCTGTCATTAGTAATTTAAAACATGCCGGAAAAAATAAAAACTGTGAAGATGACTCAGCATTGTTAACAAATAATCTGGCTAGTTTTTTAACTAGTCAAAATATTAACGAAAAAGAAGATAGTGAAATGATAATTATTGATGATGAAGAAATTAATACAACTATAGCTGATGCAGCCAAAAATGTAGATGAGGTGACTCCAGAAAGTCAAGCTTGTGGATATGTGTGTGGGTTTATATTAAAAAATTAAAAAAATAATGATTGTGTAGACTGCAAAAAAATATTTTTGTCACCACATAGAGAACCCATACACATATTCACAAGTTTCAAGGAGTATGAAGCGAGTCCTTCATTGAACTATATATCAACAAGTATTATAAAATGTGTCGAAACGATAGCCTCCATCATGAACGATTTTTTAAATAAAGAAGCATGGAGGCCACATATAAAATCAAAAATTTTTGATTTATTAAATAATGTCGACTTAAATGTATTCAACAACTGCGAAACACACAAAATGTCAAACTTTTTGCATGTAAAATGCTGTACCTTTTTCATTTGTGTAAAAAGATTCACAATTTTAAAAAATAGAGAAATAGAGGATGAAAAATATAAAGCTTTAGAAAGGAAAATGAATGTTTTGGCAAATAAATAAAATTGATATTTTTCTTTTGTTTTATTTTTTACCTACTTTCTCCATAACCTATACCTCATTGGTGAACTTTTTCCAACGGTAACCATTTTTATCCAACTGGATAAAAGTGGATCCAGTTGGGAAGAGTTCACACCATTAACGTTTCTAATAAAATACCTACCGTTTGTTCAAATTTCGCGCTGTATTTTGTTGTATGTGGGCAACCGCAGCGGCGCTAGTTGTATTCACGTGTAAAGAAATGGTCACATAAATACTCTATGGACTTACATTTCTTCTCTTGAGTAGTATATTCTTTGGTCTGAGTTAGGCATGGAAATGATTGCTATTTACAAATAACAATCATATGATAAAATGATTTTTTTTGTCACAGTGAAATCACCTGCTACTTTTCACACCTGCTATTTTTCACTCCTGCTATTTTTAATTGGGTATGATTTATCATGACATATCATGTGGGAGTGATTTTTCATTAGCCGTGATTTCTCACCGTAATTAATTTGAATGATTTTTATAGCAATTATTGTTGCTTTTACGTGCTTTTATTTAACTTGCAATGTATGTATTTAGCTACATAGTTCACTTTGTTCGGGTGTAATCTTGAATGAAACTAAATTTTAAAGCTTGTTTTTTATAGAAATAACATGATAAAAAAATCTGAGACCTGTATTATTTATTTTTATTAAATAATGAAAAGTAAAATAATTTGCAGTAATTGATATCAACTCGCTCGCTAATTAGGTAATAAATCGCCATCTAGTTTACTTTACAAAAACTCTCTAGTGAAACTAATGCATCTTTAGCACCATAGCAGATCTTTAGAGTAAGCCTTTTTCTTATGGCCTTAAAGTTTAATTTAGAATGTAAACATTGACTGAAACGGCGAGCCATAGTGCGATCGAATGCGCTACTCGCACTCATAGCGCTGTAAGTAAGTGCGTCTCGCTCGATCCTGCCGCTCGCATTATCGCCGTGCTAATTTTCTCACCAAAATCACACCACCAACAGAAATCATTATCACTGTGATTCTAAAGCTGGATAGCAGATAAGATATATGAAAAAAAAAATCATATGATTTTCACTGTTACTAATGATTTGTTCCATGTCTAGTTAGAGGTGGGCGTTATAACATATAACAGCTAATATAACACATTATAATTTTCTAATCTTACAACACATTAAAAATAAAGAACCATAACAGTTATAATATTTTTATGATAAGTATAAGACAACTAACGCCATCTATCAAAATAACAGTAGGTAACTTTACAAGTCGTATGAAACCAACTTCATCCTCATGTGTCCCGACTACAAAAAGTCACAAAATTTATCATTGGAACACACAAATGTGAGCTTTATTGCTAAAGTATAAGAGTCAATTTTGCTTACATTAAAATATAACAGTTTGAAAATATTAGCTTCAAAATTTTATATTTGTGAGTGAGTTGGTAACAATTTAAATATTTCGATCATTATGTTGTTCATGTTACGAATTAGACAGAGTTGAGGAATTGAATGTTTATACCTACTCGCGTAGAAACAGTAACTGCTTTGAAATTTGTTTTCGGTGCTATTGACTTTCGAAAAGATCTTGTTGGGATAAAATTGTGTGTGTGTGTGTGTGTGTGTGTATAAATAGGTGTAACTAGATATAATTTTAATAATTAGTGATAAATCTTGTGGATAAAAGTGATTGTGTAATTAGTTATAATTCTTACATAAAAATGAGTCTTTACATTCTGATGTGACTATAATTTCCTATATTTAAAAATTATATTACAAAATCAAATACTCGTGCTTCGTCACCATCAATCCTATGTATCGTAATACAAAATGACAGGAGCTAAAACAAACTGATCAAGTCAAATGAAGCTTTATAAATCAACTATTTTTTTGGAGACTTCTGCACATGAAGCTAATAAAAAAAGAATAAACAAAAGTACTAGTTAGTTTCTAAACGCTCCCTGTTTACTCAAATAAGGATTCGCTGGTATTCTTTTTTAGTCTGTCCCGTGGTCAATAAACTTTATAATTTCCATATGTATACCTAATTAATCAATAATACTATAATATTTATTTAAAATGTAACAGTCAACTCTTGTTATACGAATAACGTATACAAAAAATATAATTTATATTATAACAGTATAATATAACAGTTAGAAAAATATATTATAACAGTATAATTTATTGGAAAAATATAACAGTTTCGCCCATCTATATGTCTAGTCTGAGTACTGCTATCACGCACTTCGCGCGCAATTCGTTCTTATTTTTGTACCTTTGTTTTAAAAGCGAATATAGTCAAGTTTGTTGTTTAAATACATCTTTAATTTACTCGATCAAGTTCACCCCGATCCCCAACATACTCCATGAAAGGTTCATGAAATATAAATATAAAGAAGGAGGTATGGCAACCTTATTTAGTAAAATAGAACACATGGCAAATCAATTGAAACAGTTAGGTTAAACAGTGTCTGACAAAATGATCATCACCACGGTGCTCATGACATTACCACCGCAATATAGGCACTTCGTGTCAGCGTGGGAAAGTGTTCCTCAACAATCCCAAACATTGAATGACTTGCAGGCAAGATGGCTTATAGAAGAAGAACGCATGCAAGAATATGAGGAGCCCGTCGCCTTAACTGTGCAAAATATAAAATGCTTCAAATGTGGGAATATTGGCCATAAGAAAAATGTATGCAGATCAAACATGACTTGTTCATATTGTAAAAAGATGGGACATACAGTAGAGCAGTGTTATTTTAAGAAAAATAAAGAAAAAGGAAACAGGTCAATGGGAAATAAAAGACAAGCTTGGAAAGAAAATAAAGGACATGTTTCAAAGGATAATAAAGGAAATGCCTCACGAGATAGTAAAGAGAATAGCTCAAAAGCAAATGCCTTCATTACAAGTGCATTTATTGGTCATAGCAATAGAACAGAAGAATGGATAGTGGACAGTGGTGCAAGCGACCACATGACTCCAAATAAAAATTATTTTTTCAGTTTTTCAGGGATTTCAGGTGATAGATATGTCATAGTTGGAGATGGCAGAAAACTAAAAGTACAAGGAATAGGAAAAATAATTCTCAAGGCCTATAATGGTAATGACTATGTTGAAACGTCACTAAATGATGTATTATATGTTCCTGCACTGAAGGTAAATTTATTCTCTGTTACAAAAGCTGTAAATAATGGTTATATATTTCAAATTAAAAGTAAAAAATGTGAGTTAATCAAAAATAACATAGTCTGCTCTGTTGGTAAAAGTGTTGATAAGTTCTATGTAATGCAGTTTACTTTTGATCCTTTGCATAAGGTAAATTTGACAACTCAGGTAAATAATAATTCTCTTAAGGATTGGCATGAAAAATTGGCACACCAAAACTTTGATTATTGTCGTTCAGTGTTAAAAAATAATAACATAAAATTCATTGATTCTGATGATTTGTGTGTTGCATGTATTGAATGAAAATGTCACCGTTTACCTTTTCCTCAGAGTTTAAATAAAACAAGTATGTGTTGTGAAATATTACATGCTGATGTTTGCGGACCGATGGAAGTTCTTTCTGTTGGTGGTTCAAGGTACATTCTAGTAATCAAAGATGATTTTTCAAAATATAGGAGAGTTTACTTTTTAAAATATAAGTCAGAAGTGGCAAATAAAATAAAACAGTTTATTAATTATGCTGAAGTTGAAACAAATAACAAAGTAAAGATTTTAAGGACGGATAATGGGACAGAGTTTTCAAATAAAACATTAGAGTCTTTTTTAAATAATAAAGGTATACAGCATCAAACTACGGTTGTTTATACACCAGAACAAAATGGTAAGGTAGAAAGAGAAATGCGAACAATAATAGAAGCTGCTAGAACTATGTTAATTCAGTCAAAATTAGATAAAACACTATGGGCTGAAGCAGTTAATACAGCTGTGTATATATTGAATAGAAGTTATGTTAAAAACAAGAATACTGATAAAACACCTTATGAATGTTGGTCAGGTAGGAATTTTGACATACATACTTTACATAAATTTGGAAATCCAGTATTTAGTCATATACTTAAAGGGAAAAGAAGAAAATTAGATTCAAAAGGAAAAATAGGATACTTTGTTGGTTATGGGGAATTGACTAAAGGATATAGAATTTATTATAAGGAAGAAAATACAATAGAAATTAAAAGGATATAGTTTTTGTAAAAGATAGTGATTTTAAAGATAAAGATACAGAAAATTTTGATATTACAGTAGAGCAAAATAATTTAAATACTGTAAACTCAGTAGAAGATATGACTGTATCATACAGGATGAAAATAATAGGGATAGTACAATAAATAGTCAGATAGAAGTTAATAACGAAACATTGGGTCATAATTTAAATGATAGTTCAACCATTGATAAGTCAAGTAATGAATTTAAGGGAGAGTTCTATGGTATAAATACTGAAGTTCAAAGTCAGGATAGTCAGGTAGAAGAAACAAGAACATTAAGGCCAAGAAATCAGATTAGGCAGCCAGATTGGCTTAAGGATTATAGTACAGATTATACATGCTTGTTAAGTTTTATGGAAGATAATCCCAAAACATATGAAGAAGCCATGAAAAGTACTGAAAAAGTAAATTGGCAAAAAGCGATGGAAGAAGAAATAAATAGTTTAAATGAAAATAAAACATGGGAATTAGTGCAAAAACCAGAAAATTGTAAAGTTATTGACAGCAAATGGGTATATAAAAGAAAACTCGATGATCAAGGTAATATTACTAGTTACAAGGCTAGGCTTGTAGCCAGAGGCTTTCAACAAATTCACTTTATTGATGATGATTTATTTGCACCAGTGGTTAAGCTTCCAACAGTTCGCACGCTATTGGCAATTTGTAATCAAAAGGGTATGTCAGTACATCAAATGGATGTTAAAAGTGCCTTTCTTCATGGAAATATTAAAGATGAGATATATTTGTCATTACCAGAAGGTTATTCTGATAACAGTATGGTATGTAAACTTAAAAAATCATTGTATGGTCTGAAAAGCTCACCCAAAAACTGGAATAATAAATTTAACTCTGTTATGTTGTTCGAAGGTTTCCAACAATGTAAAACTGATTATGGTCTCTATGTAAAACACTATAATGGACAGATTGTTTACTTATTACTGTATGTTGATGATTTATTGCTTGCAGGGACGGATATTGAATGTGTAAACAAAACTAAAGATTTATTAAAAAGAAATTTTTGTATGAAAGACTTGGGTATAGCAAAATACTTCTTGGGTATATCTATCAATCAGGATGTTATTAATGGTATCTTAAAAATTAATCAGAAAGCATTCCTTAAACAGATTTTACAAAAATATAACATGTCTGATTGCAAAAGTGTTGCTACACCCATGGATTCAAAATTTAAAACTGATAGTCTTAAAAGAAATAATTCTGAATCTCAAGAGTTAGAAACAAAATGTGTAGAAGACATAAATTCATAATTTTGTAAAAGTAAAATGTAAAACTGTGTAACTCAAAACTCAATATCTTGTAAATACAGGATGCACTTATAAGTTTATAATGTAGAACTTTTATTTCTTATTTTGAGGGACGGTGTTACTGGCAACATAAAAAATAAAACTATGTGTCTATGGTACTGCACCAACATGTCTATTGTCTGCTGTTATTCTTCTTACTTGTGTGTGATAATATAATAGGTGTTTAGAAGGAAATCTTGGTTATATAAGTTTACAAAAGAATAAATAGAAATAAACTGTCTGCAATATTGTTTTACTTAAAATACAATACCTTTAAACAGATAAAGTGTTGTTACTCTACCTACACTTTTCCCGACGCCTGAGTCAACCACGGCACGTGACCTGGCACGCAGTTTGCGGCGCGCACAAGTATTTTCCCCGTCACACCGTACGCCGCAACCCGCTAGGTACCTATACTATCTATCATCCCGCCCGCACTGCCGCCGCCTAATTAGTGTGAGCTAGGCATGGGTCATTAACAGTTTTTTGATTAATGAAATTTAACTGTTAATCCTCAATGGTCAACAGGTTAAAAAAGCTGTTAATTAAATAACAGGTTTTGAAGGTTGTAAGCGAAAATGTTTTTTTTACGATTCTGTTTCCTATTTATATTGACATATGGATCGCTTTTCTATACAAATATTTTATGACTGGCGTCTCATCCCAAGAAACTAAGCCACGCGGACGACACGTGCCTGGTCGTAGACGCGGTGGCCAGAGAAAATACTTGCATAGGATTTTGAATCATATCAAACGTTGTCCTGCAAAATTGTATGAAAAAAAATGTTGAAGATCGAAGTATTTTTTTCATAAATAGCATTGTGTTTCTTATTTATATCGCGTTATGGTTTACTTTTCTATGCATTTTTTCGTTCGAAAGTGTTTTTTTGGGAAACCAATTGATTCTCAGAAATTTATGAAGTATTGAAATTATCCGTTGAGCAGAAACTGTTGAGAAATTAACAGTTAATATTTTCAACCGCTTTTTTGGAATTGAATAAATTAATGTCTATTGAACTTAATGCGTGTCATGTTCGTTGACGTAAATTAACAGTTAATATTTTCAACCTGTTATTTTATCAATGAATAACAGTTAATTCGTTGACGAATGAAAAGCTGTTAAAAAAAACTGTAGATTGATTCAACGACCACCTTTAGTGTGAGCGCAAGCGCCGACAGGTCCGCATGTCCTGAATTACCGATTACTTTCCTGCCCTGCGCTTTCTTTCAGTGTAATCCGTCGTCGTGTGTAAATTAAGTATGTGTAGTCAATAGACAAATGCAGAATACTTAGGTATGGTACGTGCGTATGCGCTTGCAGCGCGTACGTCCGTGCTAAGTAGGGACCTACGCTAGTGTAACCATGAGTTGCGTAATTAATTCTTTATAATTAATATTTCATATGTTGTACCTATATTTTATTGCGTACTTAACTTCATATACCATACCATAATATAATCTATATTGTGAAAACTTCTCTGTGACCCTGTTAATTTTATTCCACTTATTATAATTATGTAACTAGCTGTAACTGTTCCTTGTTAATAAATAAGTAAATAAATAAATGAAAAATATGTTATCACGTAAAGTAAATTTAAAATTAACTCCGGCCAAATGTTTATTTATAACTTCAACTTCAGCATCAGTTTGAGGACTTCAACTTCAGCATCAGTTTGAGGACTTCAACTTCAGCATCAGTTTGAGGACTTCAACTTCAGCATCAGTTTGAGGACTTCATCTTCAGCATCAGTTTGAGGACTTCAACTTCAGCATCAGTTTGAGGACTTCAACTTCAGCATCAGTTTGAGGACTTCAACTTCAGCATCAGTTTGAGGACTTCAACTTCAGCATCAGTTTGAGGACTTCAACTTCAGCATCAGTTTGAGGACCTCAACTTCAGCATCAGTTTGAGGACCTCAACTTCAGCATCAGTTTGAGGACTTCATCTTCAGCATCAGTTTGAGGACTTCAACTTCAGCATCAGTTTGAGGACTTCAACTTCAGCATCAGTTTGAGGACTTCAACTTCAGCATCAGTTTGAGGACTTCATCTTCAGCATCAGTTTGAGGACTTCATCTTCAGCATCAGTTTGAGGACTTCAACTTCAGCATCAGTTTGAGGACTTCAACTTCAGCATCAGTTTGAGGACCTCAACTTCAGCATCAGTTTGAGGACTTCATCTTCAGCATCAGTTTGAGGACTTCAACTTCAGCATCAGTTTGAGGACTTCAACTTCAGCATCAGTTTGAGGACTTCAACTTCAGCATCAGTTTGAGGACTTCGGCTTCAGCATCAATTTGAGGACTTCAACTTCAGCATCAGTTTGAGGACCTCATCTTCAGCATCAGTTTGAGGACTTCAATTTCAGCATCAGTTTGAGGACTTGATCTTCAGCATCAGTTTGAGGACTTCATCTTCAGCATCAGTTTGAGGACTTCAACTTCAGCATCAGTTTGAGGACTTCTGCTTCAGCATTACGCCTAACATTATTGCCTAACGGAAACATGGTTAGTGGAAAGCATTGGAAACTCTGAACTTTTCGACGACCGCTATACAGTGTTCAGGCGCGACAGGGACTACAATAAGACCGGGCAATCTCTGGGTGGGGGCATACTCGTAGCGGTGCTTTGAGAGCTTGCAGCGACAGCGCGCATGGATTGGTGCTCATCCGCTGAAGACTTATGGGTTACGCTAAAACTTCACAAGAAGCGCATCTCATATTGTATGCACATTTGTATCGTGTACTTGTGTAAAGAGCAACACGGATTAACACAAAACGAGCAAACTCTAAACTTCTCAAACTCACTTACAAACATAGTACTTGGGGCACCGTCTGATAAGTTTATTGTTATCGGTGACTTTAATATGCCAAACTTAGACTGGGCTACATCAGATTCGACCAATTATATACCTACCATTATAATAGGCAGTACGCAAACTATCTATCTATATGTCCGTGCCCGCTTGTACCTATAGACCCGCACCACAAAGCGTTGAGCTTCTATGCCAAGTTTGTAGAGCATCAAGAGCTCTCTGTACACCGTAGCACAGTATACTTATTTAAACAAGCCAACTACAATAGTATCAGGGAGAAATTGGACGACGTTAGCTGGACTGACATTATTAATGAAACGAACACTTTAGAAACAAATTATATACAAATTAATTAATAAATACGTACCAACCAAAACTGTGATTTCAAATCGTACATATCCACTGTGGTATAAAACTCCATTAATTAAAATGTTAAAAGAAAAAAGTAAATACCACAAAAGATTTCTCAAATACAAAAATATGTCGGATTACCACAGTTTCTCAATATTGCGCAATCGAGCAAAGTCTGTAGAAGCTGAAATGTACAAAAATTCATTAAGAGTATTGAAAAAAATATAACAGTCAATCCTAGAGGGTTCTGGAGTTATGTAAAAAGTAAGAAGTGCTGTAACTCCATTCCAGCTGTAATGAAGTACGGAAATATGAGCTCGGATTCAGGTGCTACAATGTGTGAGATGTTTAGTAACTATTTCTACTCTACTTTCCAAGCTCCGTCCTCACCTGATAATAACACTAACTCTCAATCCCCTACAAACATTGTATCTGACATTAATAATATTGAAATAATAAAATCGGAAGTTTATGAATTACTGAAATCCGTAGACATGACAAAATCGGCCGGCCCGGATCGCATTCCTCCTTTATTTATTATTAACTGCGCTAAAAGTCTAACTGAACCCTTGACCCTACTATACAAACTCTCATTAGAATTTGGACAAGTACCTTTAATGTGGAAAACTGCTTTCATAACGCCAGTACACAAAAAAGGCAATAAAAATGACGTGACAAACTATCGTCCCATTTCTAAATTATGTATTTTTTCAAAACTATTAGAAAAAAATTGTACATAATCAAACTTACAATGCCTTGCAATCCAGTTTTATTGTACAACATCATTGGTTTTTGAAAGGCAGGTCTACTGAGTCGAATCTCCTACTTTGTGGTGAATTCATAACCAATAACATGTCAAATAGATCGCAAGTTGACGTAATTTATACAGACTACAAAAAATGTTTTGACCGCATTGACCACTCTATCCTTCTCCGCAAAGTGAAAGATATCGGCATTAAAGGAAACCTATACCGATGGTTCGCCTCATACATTGACAACAGAAGCCAAATAGTTGTCCTGAATGGCTTCAGCTCTCAAGCCAAGGTAGTCCCTTCGGGTATCCCCCAGGGATCATGACCTTGTTGTTTACAATATTTATAAATGACATTATATCTTGTATCTCGAAATCAAAGATTTTATTGTATGCAGACGATGTGAAGATTCTTTATCCGATTAACAATTTGTATGACTGCTATAACCTTCAATCAGATCTAAATAATTTTTACAACTACTGCGTTATAAACAAACTTGAACTTAATACAGCCAAATGTTTTGTTTGCTCTTTCTCAAGAAAACCATCGCCCTTCAAATATGACTATACAATAAACACTGCCATATTACAGAGAGTCAATAGTATGACTGATTTAGGAGTTACTTTCGACTCAAAACTTATTTTTGATGAGCATATTAGTAGAATCGTTGGCAAGGCATCTAAAGCTCTAGGCTTTATTATACGCTTATCCGCAGACTTCTGTAATATTAAAACTCTAAAAATTCTGTATTGTGCATTTGTCCGAAGTCACCTCGAATACGCTTCATCCGTATGGAACCTACTCTACAATGTTTACATAGAGCGCATCCAAAAGCGTTTTTTTAAGATTTCTACAATACAAATCTAGAGCTTATGACCATGATTATATTTCACGCTGTAAACGACATCATATACTGCCACTGAGCGGGCGAAGGCAGATTAGCGATATTACAAATCTCATGAAGATTGCTAATAATAAACTAGATGTCCCGGAGCTTCTGGCTGGGATTGGTATTTGTGCACACACTAAGTCCTACCGTTATCCAAGCATACTACACGTTCCTACCGTAAATACCAATTACAGAGAGAACTCCTTCATGATCAGAGCACCAAGGCTGGTGAACGAGATAGCTAATCGGATAAACAACATTGATTTTTTCTGCAGCACCATTTCAGGCGTCAGAGCAGCCATGGCTAAAGGTTTCTTTGATTCTTAAGAGAATATTTCAGCATTGTGATATATTAATCAATATATTCCACTTTTCCTTTTGTTGGTCTATGTTATTTTGTATCTCACTAAATTGGAAAGGTGTTGCACACAACTTTGCAACAAATATTGTAATTTTTATGCGTGTATTTATCTAAGCTTGTCAAATGCGACTTAATTTTAGTTTAAACTTAATACCTATAAGTGGAAACTCTGTAAATGGCCTTCACATTTCGCTATCATCTTAATACAATGTGTAAAATTAGCTGTAAGTTTCCCAAGAATTGTAAAATAAAATAAAATAATTAGTTTGAAGTAGACTTTTAGACGTTTCCAGTAGACTTGCTTGCAATAGACTCGCTTGAAATAGGCTGGCTTGTAATAGACTTTAGATGTTTTCTGTAGACTTGCTTGCAATAGACTCGCTTGTTATAGACTTATGATATTATCACTAGACTTGCTTGAAATGAAATGAAATATTTATTTCTCAACATTGCCAATTACTTGTTCTTATTGATGTCAAATAAAACTGACTACCACCAGTTCGAAAAAACCTTCGTGAAGAAGAACTGGCAAGAAACTTCACGGGTATATTTTTTTCAAAATAAATTTACAGAGTCTCTTTATGTCTATACAAAGTTATTCTTGTCTGCATCTGTTAGCTCGGCAACTCTCCCTCCCCCAAGTATCCAAACGACGAACACCCTCAAACGGCACCCGTTCACGAGTTAACGCGGGATCCAGCCATCGCCCTCCTCAACCATATAAGAGGGAAGTGAGCGACCCGTCACCCGACGCTACCATAAGAAGACGTACTTTAGTGACAATGACGCTTTAGATATTCATCGGGACGATGAACTCAACGAGCAAACAGACATATTATACATGTTTTATTACAAATACTAGTAAATGTTTGGATTATACCCAAGGGCTTTTATCATCCAAATAATCGTATAGTTTATAATATGCTTTAGCACACAACTCCTGCTTTATAGTTTCTTTGAATTTGTCACTAGGAAGACCTTGGGTATTATAAAAGCTACTTTATGAAGCCTACTATTATGACCTGCCAGCATATTTTTTCCTCTTGTGTTAACATTGTACACATCTTTTTTTCTTTTGAACAAGGTTGTCTTCTCTCTTGTTTACATGCATCAAATTTTCTTAAATATACTGTGTATGGAAAGCATATTTATTTCCTTAAATTAACTTCTAAGTGACACCCTTGGACCGAGCTAATAGATTGCGCGAACAGCCCTTTTCTGCAGAATAAATATAGTATCGATGTCGGCTGCACTCCCCCACAACAGAAAGCCATATGTCATGAGGCTGTGGAAGTAACCGAAATAGATTAAACGAGCAGTTGTTTCATTTGAAATTTGTCTCATTTTTTAACGGCATATGCGGCAGAGCCAAGCCTTTTCGCTAAACCATCAACATGCGCTCCCCACTGTAGTTTGGCGTCTAAGGTTATGCCCAGAAATACAGTTGAGTTTACAGGAGTCAGTTCCTGGCTCCTAACTACAATGTTTGTGTTTACAGGTTTGACATTTAGCAATGTAAACTTAACTCATTTAGTTTTTTTTTCATTGAGGAGCAAATTATTAGTAGAGCACCACTTCTCTATGTTGGAGATGCATTGGTTTACAGCTCGATGGTCAGTTTCTTGTCTTTTGAATTTAAATAAGAAGGAAGTATCGTCAGAAAACAATTGACTTCGCATTGATTCTTAACAACCGATGGCAGATGCAATAGTGTGGCTTGTAAGAGACTGCCGTTCTAAGGCCAGCCATCTCGTCATCATCATAGCCGGGCTCGCATTCTATTGTAACCGCAATTTGAAGTTTTAAAATTAGTCTTGCTAGCCAGGAATCATATATATTTTCATAAAATATATTTGAGAGCATTGTGTGTAATAGGCTTGGTTTGTATGGCAGCTTCCATTGCTGTCATTTAAAAAATGCGATGACGTGATTGTCAATGAAAGTAAACAATATAAATATTTAGCAAACTGAAGAAAATTTAACAAAATATAAATAAAGTTAAGAAATAAGGATCATACGTAAAACGTAGGTAAGTGTTATAATATAGTTTCAGGTACAGGTGTTTTACCAGATCAAGAAATAAGGGTCCTAGAAAATTATCCAAGGCCACAAGGCACAGACGAAGTAAAGCATTTTTAGGCCTTTGCTAATTATTACTGGAAATGTATACCTAACACCGCGATAATAGCAATTCCTCTTAATAAATTGTGTTGAAAGAATGTAAAATTTACATGGAGTAGTGACTGTGAAATTCACTTCAATTGTTAAAATCTGCGTTATCAAAACCGCCAGTTTTACAGTATACAGACCAATTAGAAAGTAACGAATCAATTTCTAAACTAACGCATCTGGAAAAGATATAGGCTCAGTGTTGTGTAATAAGGATGGCCGACCTGTAGCTTATGCTAGTCGCAGTTTAAATAAGGCCGAAATATATTATCCTACAACTGAGAAAGAGCTGTTGTAAATAGTAGGTATGGAGTGTTAAGCATTTTCGAAGTTATAAATAAATCCCCAGATAAACACACCAACTGTATGGCCCCGAAGTAAGCAGAGCTCGTTTTGTAGATGGCCATAAAGCGAACTGGGGGGAACACAAACAGAATAAACATATATTTATATAAATACAGACTACCATGACCCGAGAACAAAGATCTGTGTTCTCACACAAATGAATGCCCCAGCCAGGACACAAACCTGGGACCTTCGGCGTATGAGGCAAGGCTACTCACCACCATACCATTCGGTCGTCATTTTTGTATGGCAGATTGTTTAAGACCGACCATCGCCCACTTGTTTACTTATTACAAGACTTTTGAAATTCAGATTACAATAAGAAGAAAATAATTTTACTACAGAGTATCTAAAAGGCCAATTACACTGTGTTGCAGATACACTTTCGCAAATTGGTATGTCGTGGGAAGATTTAAAAATGATGTATGAGCAGGTTTTTAATGTATTAGACCGAAGTTAAACACATTAAAAAGTATGAGATTACTAGCTCAAGATGGATTTTTTTTTAAATTTTACTTTTTAAAAGAATGTTGCTTACGTAACATCTTTAAAAAAAAAAGATATTTTTTGAAGTAAAAAAATTATTTATTAACAAAAATTGAATTTCAAAGTTCTAAAGCAATGTCGACTAATAAATAATTGAAAGAATAAGAGAATTTAACAAAATATTATCAACATTTATTATGAAATAGTTTTTATTTAGTACAAGATAACTCCTCCCCTGGCTCGAACACATGCGGCAATCGGAATATACTACTAATACATACTGAGAATTAAGTTATCCAGCATTTCTCGCGGTAACCTGACCCATTCTTGAATAACGTCTTTCTTGATCTCTGGCACTGTCTGGGGAGGTGGCTGACGGTTCCGAAACAGCTCGCTTGACAGCATCCCACGCGTTCTGTATCGGGTTTAAGTCAGACGAGCCGGCAGGCCAGTCTAACCTGGTAATGTCGTATTCTCACACAGCAGCGTTGATTCTTTGAGCTCGATGTGCGAATCGAGGGCCATGGTTTATTCTTAATGACCTGACAATTCCACCAATAGCAATGGTTTGGTATAAAGCTGCAGTCATCCAGCCACGATACGGGATCAACGGCGTTCTAGCACCAATCATTATACCGCCCTAAAAAGACCGATTTCCCGCCTTGTTGAGAGGTTCCGGTGGCAGTTCTTTGACATTCAGCGTTCCCACGTCTTTTCCAGACACGGATACTTCGGTTGTCCGGATGAGTGCTAATTCTGGACTCGTCAACAAAGAGACAATTCCGACAAATGTTTTCCTCGGCGTCTTCTTCATTTTGGCGTAGTCTAGCCCACTGGAATCTGCGTTGCTGTCGTTGCTGTGAGTTCAGGGGTGCTCGCCAGGAACTTCTCGCTCGTAATTCAACCTGGTGTAAGCAATTCCTGATGGTCTCACTGCTGATTTCTAGTCCAGTAGTAGCCCTCAACTCAGCTTTTATTTTAGTGGTATTGATTGTTGGGTCTCGGGCAGTCAGCAATCTGATGTAACGTTTCTGAGCAGCAGTAAGAACAGTTGGCTGACCACTGCGAGGTCAATCAGCAAAGTTATCCACGCCGCGATGCCTCCGTAACGTGTTCACGACACAGGATTGGGATACAGACACACTGCGTGCTATTACTCTCGTAGAATGTCTTTCTTCCCCCAAAGTAACAGTTCTTGCTTCTTCTTCGAAAAGTCAGAAAATACGCTTAAATCAAGTTGGTCAGATTTCTGAATGAGCGTAAACAAGGGCAGAAAAACAATTTAATCTTTTGATATTAAAAGATTTGATTTTAAAATGAAAAAACGTTTTATCTACTGTAACAAAAAAAAAATTGTATTTTCAAAGTGATCTCAAAGTTTTTTTGATGCGCGTACGTCAAATGAAAATGCAAAGTGATAAGAACAGTTATATTTTACCGGCAGATAATATTGACACTGACTCGAGGCCCGATCAACTGAGAGTCTGGATATAATTGAAAAACCGAAAAATATTACTGAACTTTTGTTAATTAGCGCCAAACAATTATATAATATATTGAGAAATAAAATATTTTAAATGATAAGTTTAAATTTTTTTTTATGTGCCCAGTAAATTGAGAATCTATTTGCAGACAATATGTCGATCTGCAATTACGCGAGACGAATTATTAAGACATTTGTCATGTTTATGTTCTAAGTATTTATTAAACGAAATATGCATATTACGAAATTATAATAATAGCGATTTTATAAAGGGCTCATAGCAGACATAAAATATTTAAATGGTCCCGACTACGAATTTGTGTAGTTAGTAAGGTTAAATGAATACATGATCGGTTTATACATAATGATGTGCAACAATTTCGGTGTTTTCTTGAGTTAGTTAAATACTATAAAGCAGATTTGAAGTGAACTGTTGAGTAACTTCTTGATTTGCATACATTTTTTATGGTCACTAATCTAAAGCTGTACGGTATTCCGTTCTGACAACGGTATAAGTCTACGATTCGTACTGCAAGTATCATATTTCACTGCCATTCAAATGATTATAAAGAACCAATGCAATAAACAAATGTTACAGGCTATAAAGAGATTTGTGAAATCTGCACTAATTCTCATTCCGTAATAAGGGTACACGTTCTTGTACTATTTAGTGGTATTATAGAGACTATAGCGTAAGGCGAAGCCTTTAGAACACGGTGGAACCTAGTTAAGTCTTGTTAATCTTAAATTTTTCGAATTACACTAAAACTGTTCTATTATATTACTATTTCTGTTACTAGGATTGACTCCTAAACATCTCACTAATATTTTTTCAAACTTCGGCCGATACTTGAGGTGGTGCTCCGTCATGATCATGTGGCAATCATGGCTCACGTGAGGATTTCGAGTTCCTGGAGCCAGATGATCCACAATTTGTCGATTTCACATGGCGTTCCTTGTGAAAAGAATCTCATTTGTCTAAAGAACTTTTCTTAGAAAGTGTCGGTTTCTGCTAATTTTACCTAAAATCCTATTGCCGTAATCAACACGTCGATAAATGTCAGCTAGCTTTAACGCGTGAGTTTGTGTATTGAAAATGGACGTTTGCCTAGTTTCAGCATTCAAAGTTCATAATGCATCACACATACGTACACAGAAGTGAACGTATGTGTGACCATTATGACCGCACTGCTCTCCTTTTGTATAAAACGCGATATTGTACTTACGAGCATTATTCAGTGGTTGTTTCGGGAATGTTTCCGCATACATAGAAGGGCAACACCACCAGTTGACTGTTTCATTGATGCCAAAAAATAAAGGGTGTTAATTTTTTGAATTTTAGCTGGTTTGATTTCTGGGGTTGACAATTTATTTCTACGAAATCATATATTCGAACTCATATATCTAGGGGCGATACCCACCTATTGAAAAACACGCCGAAGCAGTTACCATATATATTCGGCTTGTGCCAATCGATTTGTCCATCCGAGATCATTTATTCGATTTTGCTGCCCTACTGTGGTGATTAATGCCGGCCCAAATATGTGGGTAGCGCCCCTTAAAGGACTCGAGCGCAACAAAAGAAAACGAACGTAACTATTAATTAATCGATATACCTTTAATATTATAAAAATATATTGCATTTATTTAATTACAAAAGACAAAAAATAAAATAAACTTCCCTCTCTGACGCTGTTGTACATCAAAGTTATTTCTATTTAATGAAGACGATTTAGTGTTGGCATTAACGGTTATTAAGGATTAACTTGTTGCTCGACGTCCTCGTCCAACTTATTGGATGCAGCCATTTCACCTGTTATATTATCTTTGACATTTGGTATAGAAATTTGCACATCAACTGCGGGCTTTGCTTGACGCCGAGGCTTGACCACGAATAATTTGTTGTCTTTTGGACCGTTAGTTATAATTTGCTTGATTATCCGATGCCCAATCTCTTCGCCACGACTAGAATTGATTCTTGTTCTTGTGACAGAATCAACGTCGTCGACCCCATCATTTGATACTTTAAAATTGTCGTAGAACAAAATACAATTATAATCATTTTCTCTTTTTATTTTAATGATACAACAGTCATCATTATTCTCGCAAAACATGTCATGAAAGGTTCCGTAGACTACTGATACGCCAGGACCAAAGATTTCTTGAACGTGTTCGGTGGAGTAATCATCATCAATATAAAATTCTTCGATCGTATCTAACGAACGATTTTTCTGAAAATATATAAGATAATTTTATAACATAATAATAATTCTATCCACATACTTACTCAATTACTTTGCATACGAATGCAGGTGTGGTTTTGTAGAAGATAAATCAAAAATCTTAGGTGTGCGTTTATTTTACTACTCTTTGCAAAACTTAAACTGTTACGAAAAATAGATACCTACATATTAGGTCCTTACATATGAAATTGGCGTTTTATCGTACTGGCCACTTTGCTCTGTATTATCTCCTCTTTGGTTGAGAATTCTAATTTCAAATTTATACAGCTATTTACTCACTCATTTGTGTTTCGAAAACCTAAATTCATTGTTTTTTTACTCTTATGGTTTCCTCTTTGCGTCGCTTAGTTTACAAAATGGAAAACTTGAAATATCGCGATATTTACGAGTACGAGTTCCACCGTGGCACCAGTGCTGCAGAAACGGCTCGAATTATTAATGCTGGGTATGGCGGCAGTGTCGCAAAAGAAAGAGGAGATAACACACATATAAGTGGCCAGTACGACAAAACGCCAATTGAATATGTAAGAACCTTATACATCGAACGTATGACAAATGTCGCAGTCCTGGAAATAGAAATTTTGCAAAAAGATTGGCACTATTAAGCACTAGATTAAATATTAATGTACGTGTCTGTCAGTTTTGTAGGAATAGAAAGTGAGGCAATGACATTTTAACTAAACAGCCAGTTAGCCCAGGGCTGCGCAAGTGGCCCTAAGTATCAATTTTTTGTTTTATTGTAGACGCTTAGACGCATGCACAGTTTCTAAAATCTGTTTGATAGGTCATTTTTGGATTTATTTTGTTCTCGAAAATCTATTTGGTTCTATTCAAAAGTAAATTCCTTTGTTTCTATAAGAAAAACTATTGTTTTACTCAAGAAACTGGCGACTTATTTAGAAAAAACAAAGCACAGAAATTTCAACCCAAACAAAAGGCATAAGTAATACGTGCCTTCCTCATAAAACCTTTAAAAAAATCCAAAAATCCGTAAATGTATTTGAGTGTATCGTAGTCCCTGGTTATATTTCGTCGCTTCATTCTTCAGATAGTATATAATTAAACAGGTAGTCCTTTTAAGGTACTAGGTAACTTCGCACAGTTTTAGAGTATGTCATTCAAAAAACTTTACGTCTTTGACTTGATCAACCCCGGTCCCGGCAAAACTTCATTCTTTTTTCGTGGTAACAAGCACACGTCTTATACCAACCAGTAACTTAATAGTTTAATATTTATTATATTGTAAAAGTTGTACTAAAAGTGTACTAAAAGTTTGAAAATTAGAACAGAAAATACAGAATAAACGAAAGCGACTCGTTATTTCTTCCGATGAGGTAAGCCATTTCATGTTTTTTCATAAGTGATCGCGGGTATCCATAAACTATAATTTCGCTTTGTTGAAATGATGCAGAAAACACGTGTTATCTATAATAGATATATCACGTTGTCCGCATGCATTCCTGGTAGTCTTCTACCTGATGTTTTTTATTATAAACTAAAATTTCGTTTTATCATAAAGATGCAGAAATTCGTGTTATCTATAGTAGATATATCACGTTATCCGCATAAATTACTGGTAGTCTTCTACCTGATGTTTTTTATTATAAACTGAAATTTTGCTTTCTCGAAAAGATGCAGAAGACACGTGTTATCTATAATAGATAATAGGTCTTTACCTATGAAACTGCCGTTTTGCCGTACTGGCCATTTCAAATGAGAATTTTTTTTTTTGACTGATAATTCTAATTTCAATTTAATTTTATTTGACAAACATGGAATTCTTTTTCTAAAATCGTCATTTGTTTAATAGTTAGTGTTTTGTTTTCAACGCATTCGAACATTTTTCGTCATCATGGATAAGTTAAAAATTCGAGTAATTATGGAGTATGAGTACAGTCGTGGCAGCAAAGCGGCACAAGCGGCACGCAACATCAACGACGTTTACGGAGCGAACACTACAAACGAACGCACCACCCGTTATTGGTTTAACCGCTTCCGTTCTGGAAATTTTGACCTGAAAAATGAACCCCGTGGTCGTCCGAAAGCTTTGGTCGACAATGACGAATTAAAGGCAATTGTGGAAGCTGATGAAACTCAATCCACGGCTGAATTAGCAGCAGCTTTCGACGTTAGCATCAAAACAATATTGGTCCATTTGCGTCAAATTGGCAAGGTAAAAAAGCTTGACAAATGGGTACCCTACGAACTCAATGACCGCCAGCGCGAAGTACGCGTGGAGACGTGCCTTGCACTGCTCAGCAGGCATACAAATGAAGGAATTCTGAACCGCATTGTTACTTGTGACGAGAAATGGATCCTGTTTGACAATCGTAAGCGCTCAGCAAGTTGGTTGGACTCTGGTTCAGCACCCAAACAATGCCGTAAACGAAAACTTACCCCTAGAAAAGTGATGGTCACTGTTTGGTGGTCTAACGCGGGTGTAATTCATCACAGCTTCTTGCCAAACGGGACAAGCATTACTGCAGATGTGTACTGTGAAGAACTGAACACAATGATGGAGAAGCTCGCACGTCTCCAACCAGCTTTGGTCAATCGTTCGGCTCCACTGCTCCTGCACGACAACGCGCGACCTCATACTGCACAGCAGACGGTCTCCAAGCTACAAGAGTTGGGGTTGGAAGTTCTCCGTCATCCGCCGTACTCACCAGACCTTGCGCCTACAGACTTCTACTTTTTCCAGAATTTGGATAACTTCTTGGCGGGAAAAAAATTCAATACCCGAGAGGCAGTACAAAATGCCTTTGAAGAATTTGTTGCCTCCCGTCCAGCTGATCAAGAAAGGCATCAATAAGCTACCAATGCGTTGGCAAAGATGCATTGATTGCATGGGTGATTATTTTGATTAATAGAAATAAAAAATATATAAAAAAATTACGCTTCATTTATTTCGTGAAAAATGGCAATTTCATAGGTAAAGACCTAATATATCACGTTATCCGCATAAATTCCTGGTAGTCTTCTACCTATGTTTATATGTTTATTATTATAAACTATAATTTCGCTTTGTCGAAAAGATGCAGAAAATACAGAAAATAGATATATCACGCTATCTGCAAAACAATCATGGTAGTCTTCTACCTGATGTTTATTATTATAAACTATAATTTCGCTTAGCCAAAAAGAAATTAGTGGTAGTCTTCTACCCGATGTTTCCTTTTCCGATTAATGCTGTATAGTACTTGTATTGTATTGTATTTAAATATTTTAATACGAATACAGAAAATGCGTGTAGTCTGAAACAGATTTCACATTTTATTTTTTTTTTAATCTGAAAGTCGTCATTAAAATTATTTAAATATAATGATGAACCCAGTTGACGAATCTCTGGCTAGCCATTTCGGTTACCGCAATACCCGAGTGCTCTTTGTAGACTCTCCCTAATCTGGAACTGTCGACCTCCGAGAATGAACGGGCCAGTCGGGAGAATTATTTCCGACATGGATTCAGAGATTCATTCTAACCTCGGGGCTCCAGTTATGGAATAACCGCTATGAATAGGGGGATGAACTTACTTCTTGAAAAAGGAGATAATAAAGTGTTAAAAAAGGTAATAATAGTAATAATAATAAAAAATACACCGAAGCTATCTAGGTACTCCCCAAACATTGACAGGCAACCGGTCAACCCAGTCGGGAAACTGGACGGGACCTCCTCGTTACCCGTCAAACAGGGGGGGGGGGGTGACGTCAATGGAAAGTGCCAGTGCCTCCACATTTGAATTCGGCGTTCAACACAAAATTCAACCAGTCCGGGACTCGTGCACCGAATCAACCATAACTCAGGTACACGCAGGTCGAATCCATTACTTTTACGATTATGGGCCTAAAATACCAAATAATGAAACGATTAAAATCGATTAAATAATAATAATGATGATAATTTTATTTCCATTTTATGACAAAATTACACCAGTATTTACTCCCAAACATATTTTGTCGCATATTGAAAAACGAAATATGATAATAGCAATTAATAAATTGTTACACTTAGAGGCGATAAAACCTCGTTATACCTCAAGTGACCAGTTTATATCAAACAAATAAAATAAACAAATATTTTTGGCGCTGAAACTTAACGGCGAAAAACGGTTCGTACTCAACAAAAAAAAATAAATAAAATTATACAATTTTGTATCAAAAGTTCACTTTAAAATAGAATCTTATAAAACAGCTTCTAAATTAATTCCCCATAATGGTTTCTTTGCTAACATAGATAAGAAAGATGGGACCTACTCGTACCTATGTTTGTTAATTACAAAAAATATCTACGTTTTGAATTTCAAGCAAGCGATATGTTTGAGCCAATCACATACGAGTTTACGGCCATGCCGTATGGATTATCCGGTCCTCCGGGGGTATTTACAAAAATTATGCGCGAAGTTATTAGTCACTTGTTGTGAATTTGGACAAAAATCGACTAGTACCGACAAATTCACTAACAATTTTAGGCTTTATGTTTAACATCGAACAGATGTCTATTTCTTTACTTAACGATAAGCGTTATAATAATAAATAAATTTATGAAACTTCAAATATGCTCGATACGAGATTTTTGCCAAACTTATAGGTGTACTGGTCGCAGCCTGTCTAGCTACAAAATAAGTACAACTATGAGGCAAAAATTAAACTCCCTAAATTATTGTTAGAAGATTTAATCTGGTAGAAAAGTATAAGTAAATATACCATTTCCTGTTCAATTACTTCACAAATTTATAAGATATATACAGATGAATTCAGAACAGGCTGGGGCGTAGTATTCCAAAACAATAAATTTTATTGTGAAAGAGAATACAATATCAATTATCTAGAATTACTAGCCGTTTCCTTAGGCTTCAAAAGTTCAGCCGGGGAAGAAAGAAATTGTGTAATATTATTACGAATTGATGACACCACCGCTATTAGTTAGGGCTAAGGCATCAAATTTTGGGCCTCTCCGTGTTTTTAACAATTTCCTCCATTTTCCCTTGTCTTAAAATGTGTAAGAAAAATAATTGATTTGAATTGAAACAATAGATTTAATTAACTGCCATAACAGCACCAAAGCAAAGCAGTCCAGCCTTACCCTGGGTGCTGCGAGACGCTCCGGTCGGCGTTCGCGCGGCGCGGCTGTCGGCCAGAGACCCTGACGTTGATGCTTGCTTCTCTGGCATCCATGATTATTTGTCAGTACAACATCATGTTAAGGTCATGGTGGGAGTTTTGTACGTTACGTAATACTGATATGTTCAAAACCCTGTTTTATTCGTTCTTTGTTTTTTAAATGAGCAATTTAATAAGGGTTGTTCATTTGGTTAATTAAATTCACACCATTCAACCTTGTCTCTTTTGTAAGGCGAAGATATGGGCTATGATGAGGCAAATTTTACAAGAAACCTATAAAATTAAACCAAGTAAATCGAAGTACACATTTTTTTGGTATAGAAATTTAGTTCTTTAGAAAAAATTACCAAAAAGTTACCGTTACATCGTTAGCCGTATGCACCGGACATAGGGTCCAGACATTAAATTAGAAAATATAGTTTTTACATCCATACACAAAATCATAGTAAACATAATTAAAACCACAACCCCAAATCGTAAGCAATCTATGTTACCTAGCAAATCTTTAAAAATAACATAAGCTTCGAACTCGGGGTTCTTGTTTGTAACATGAAAGGCCCCTCACAGAGCCACGTCGAGTCAGACGCTAAGTCGGTGGATAAAGCATACGCTAGGTACAAGCGGCGTTGACATGAGTGTGTTCAGCGCACTCAGCACGCGGCACGTGCTCAGTGTAGGTTATCCGGGAAACGGCTGGGTGGACCTAAAGCTCTCAGTCCTTTACAAAATTTTACCATAAACCTATATAACCCACTAAACGACTTTGCCTTGTCCGTACTCAATAAAAATACAAACCACTTAATACCTTCCGATAAAGAGATTAATTAAAATTAAATTATTCTGTTTATTGATTTAATTAATTTGGCAACCACCAAGTATATAATAAATGCCTAAAGGTTACTGGATTCTTAAATTATATACTAAAGTAACGAATTTTAAATAAAAATTTGTAAAGACAAAAGAAAACTAAACTTGATCTCTAAAAATCTACCTGTTTAATTATATACTATCTGAAGAATGAAGCGACGAAATATAACAGATGATTAAACGAACTTCCAAGTGAAGTGCTATCGGTATTATGAGTCGCTTCATTCGAAGATAATAAAGGACCCGTCTCTCCCGGAACCCATACAAGTTTTGTTTTGATCTCTAAAAAATGAAGACTTGCCGGGACCGGGGTTGATCAAGTAAAAGACGTAAAGTTTTTTGAATAAGTCAAATGACTGTGCGAAGTTACTTAGTACCTTAAAAGGACTACCTGTTTAATTGTGTACTATCTTCGAATGAAGCGACTCATATAATAGCGATAGAACTACACTTGGAAGTTCGTTTAATCATCTATCATATTGCATCGACTTTCTTATGGGAAACACACTTTATACACTCGGCGTCACAAAAATCGCACCTTTATGTTTTTTTCAGTAAATTGCTCCTAGAATCTGGCCCATAAATACCACGCGTGAAAAAGAAATATCATTGTAAAGTGCACTTCAATACCTTTACATTCATTACCTGTATCATTAAAAAATCAATTACCATTTCTAACCAGGGACCAATCAATAAGATATTGGAAAAAATGCTCACTTAAGGAGCGCTAGTTGGGCTACCTTAAAAGGGTATAAAATGTTATGTCCAGACGTTCAAAGGAACGATCTTATGATTAATATTTCCCCGTCCCACACGGCGTACTATAGGATGGCGAGAGCCCTCCGACTAGACGCCCGTACTTACACCCCTCCGTTATCTCGTCCCGATGGCACTACCGCCTTCGAGGACGACGAAAAAGCTGAATGCTTCGCCGATAGCATTGCTTCACAATGCTCCCCGAGTACCCAACCCACAGACCCAGCTCACATCCAGGCGGTGGAAGACGAAGTCGATTGCAAAGACTCCCGTCCAGTCACCGCTGACCCCATCACAGTTTCTAATGATGAAATCCTATTCATCATTAGGAAACAGGAATCCAAGAAGGCCCCGGGTGCGGATGGAATTTCCAACCAAGCACTTAAGCAGCTGCCTCGGCAGGTGCTTACCTTACTTGCGATCATTTTCAATGCTTGCTTTGACCTAAGCTACTTTCCAAAAGCTTGGAAAGAAGCTATAGTCATAGGCATTCCCAAGCCGGGTAAACCTTTGAATAACCCGGCTAATCACAGACCCATCAGTCTACTCAAGGCAATGGCCAAACTTCTCGAAAGAGTCATACTCGCTCGAATGAAGGACCACCTGTTCCCAGCGGACGGTGACCCCCTTATTATCCCCCATCAATTCGGCTTCCGAGCCAAACACTCATGCCCTCAGCAAGTCCATAGAATCGTCGAGTACATACTCGACGGCTTCTACCCCAGACGACTGAAAACAGTCGCGGTCTTCTTTGACGTAGCCAAGGCTTTTGACAAAGTCTGGCACGCAGGGCTCATTTACAAGCTTCACAACACAGGCTTGCCCGACCGACTAGTCAAACTAGTCGGCTCCTACCTTAAAGATCGCACCTTTCGTTTCAAACACGAAGGTACGCTCTCCACCCCCCACCCCCTCAAGGCGGGCGTCCCTCAGGGCTCGGTACTCGCCCCGTTACTATACACAATATACACCAATGACATACCTATTCCGTCTAAAGGTGTTCAACTCTCCCTCTTTGCCGACGACAGTGCCCTATACGTCAAGGGCGTGCACGTCGACACACTCATCACCAAGCTCCAGAAGGCCGTAAATGACCTCGGAGCCTGGTTTAAAAAATGGCGTATCGATGTAAATCCAGAGAAAAGCTCTGCGATGCGCTTCGATCATAAACGCCGTCGTCCCTACGACCCCCACATCCGAATGCTAGGTACGCCCATCCCATGGGCACTCACCACCAAGTACCTAGGCGTAACGCTCGATCGTACGCTATCATTCCGACCTCACATTCACCGAGTTACCAAACTCGCCCGTATGTACATGGGTCGACTTAACAGTATGTTAGGCCGGCACAGTAAAATGTCTCTTAGGAACAAGCGAACGCTTTTTAAGGTTTGCGTGAGACCAGTCATGACGTACGCCGCCCCAATATTTGCACATGCTAAACCCTCCGATATGTATAAACTACAGGTAGTTCAGAATCTCTTCTGCCGCCGGGCCACGGATGCTCCGTGGTACGTGCGAAACGCAGACTTGCACAGAGATCTCGAACTGCCTACTATACAACAACACCTTAGGACGCTCTCCACCGCTTACTTTAAGCGAGCTGAAGAGCACCCTAACCCCCTTATACGAGAGACAGTAGCCTATACTGCTCCGTCCATGCCGTCGAGGTACAAAGTCCGTAGACCGAGAAATGCACTCTCGGATCCCCCCGATCAACTCTCGGCAAATCTGGACCAGCTTAAGGCTGCCCAGGCCGTATAATCACCAATATATAAATGTCATTTGCACCTTAAGTGATTAAGTATTCTCAGCGAGTGACCCGCTAGCGGGTCCCTGCTTGCGCGCCCACCTCCCAACCCGGGTGTCGCTCCGATGAAGGCTGACAGCATTCCCATGCTACAGCCATTTGGGTGGTTTTTAGTGGGTAGGTGCCATTTGGGTGAGTCCCACATAACCCCGCAGACGGCTGCGGAGGTATTCATGACGAATCTTCCACCTCCCTCCCGAGAGAGGGTGCTTCGGCAGCAAAAAAAAAAAAAAAATAAATGGGTCAGTCTCGGTCTGCGTGCGTTCTCGAGCGCACGTCGATCGCAGACGCCTTCCCGCTCTATTAGCCCCCGCGCTAATTGAGCACCCAAATTTCACTGGTTGTTGTCGTAATATATAATTTCATAGTTGTATACCGTATTAAGTTTCTAACGCCGTTTTCACGGCGGACAGTGGCCCGTTAACCGTACTTCTAATAAGTTTCTAACGCCGTTTTCACGGCGGAAAGTGGGTTTTAACCGTACATCTAATAAGTTTCTAACGCCGTTTTCACGGCGGACAGTGGGCTGTTAACCGTACTTTGTGGAACGTGAGCTACGTCGACGGAATTTCGTCGTTCCAGGTGCCTCGAGTCTTCGTGTTCGAGTAAGTTATCCGCGTCGTCCTCAACCGCCGTACTGCGTGTAGGGTGGTTTTAGGAAGTTAGTCATCGTTGATAGGTTCATAGTATATATATTTATATATTGTTGTCCCTCCCCAACCCCTCCGCAATGGCTTCCCTAAGCTCTGATGAGATTAGGAAGAAATTACTTGATAGTACCGGTGCTGAAGGCATGTCTATAAATGCTGATAAGTACCGTTTCTTAGATTCTCTTATCCCTCATTTCATGACGATAATGTCCACAATGGCCCCTCAGGCCACCCCAGTTCCCCAGACCCCTCAGGTCTTTGGCCCTCCCGTGTCCCCTTCCTCCAGTGACATGGAGTGCGAAGTAGACGCCCCTCCGCGCCGCAAGCGCGCACCCGCTACTGAGTCATCCTCGGACGCCACCCCAACTGGCCCTGAGCCTCCCTCTTTCACCCTTGTTAAGAAGCGCTCTAAAAAGCGCTCGAAACAAGACCCGGCGTCCTTGACGCCCGTCCCTATACCCCCTGAGGCGTCTTCAACGCCAGCTGCCCCGGTGTCTTCAACACCCGCTCTGGCCCCAACTTCTGTCAAGGCCAAGGTCCCACCACCCGTTTTCCTTCGGGAAAAGGGTAAATGGACTGAGGTCTCCACATTGTGCAATGAGCACAAAATCCATTACACCCGAGCGGTGAACTCGGGTGAATCTATTAAAATCACTGTCTCGTCGATAGACGATTTCCGAGCTTTGACTAAGCTCCTCACCGATAAGCAATATGCTTTGCACTTATGCTCTGTCAGAAGAGCGTAAGATCAGAGCGGTACTCAGGGGAGTCCCGTTCGAATTATCGAACGAGGCTATCCTGGAGGATCTGCAGTCCCAAGGCTTCCCGGCACTCGCGGTGCATAAAATGCACAGCAAGTACGGGAGGCAACACCCTCTCGCTTTGGTGATTCTCGCCAACGTCCCCAAGTCCAGAGAGATCCTGAAAGGGGTTAGCTCTATTTGCGGCCTCTCTGGGATCTCAATCGAGGCGCCTCATCGCCGCGGTCATCCCGGCCAGTGCCATCGGTGCCAGTTGTACGGGCACGCGGCGGCCAACTGCCGCGCACCGCCCAGGTGCGTCAAGTGCCTGGTCCCTCACTTCACTAAGGAGTGCAATCGCACTCCTAAAACTCCCTCTCCTCCCAATTGCGTGCTTTGTGGCCAGTCCGGCCACATCGCAAATTACAGGGGCTGCCCTCGTGCACCCCGTTGTATGCGCTCCAATTCCAAGAGGGCGGCCCATACAAACCCACTCCTCAATCCTCCGTAGCAGACGATATGCGTATCGTCTGCGACGCTATGAAAAATGTCGATGTTAGTGAAATCGCAGTCTTAGCCCGTAAACTTAGGGCTTCACGTACTACAAACTTAGGGCTACACGGACAGAGCGTTTGCTAGCTCTGGCGGAGCATAGTTCCCTTCTCAATTCATTATAGGTTCATTTAAATGAATTGATCCCTAAATCATGCTTCGGCCGACCTCTGCCCAGCCCCGGCTTCACCGGAGGCTGCCCAGAACGGCCACCAACTCATGTCCCTTTGAGCACCTTCAGTGCAACTTTCACTACAGGCGGAAGACCCGCTAGCGGGTCTCCGCCAGCGCGCCCAACTTCCCGACGGGTGTCGCTTCCGATGAAGAATAATAACTACAGCCAACAGGTGGTTTTTAGTGGATAGGTGCCATTCTGGTGAGTCCCACATAACCCTCCGCAGAGGAATTTACCTGCGGGCGGTATGCATGACGCATCTTCCACCTCCCTCCCGCGAGCGTGCCTCGGCAGAAAAAAAAAAATAAGAAATGGGTCAGTCGCTACTCAGACTTTAGAGTGAACAAACTGGAACAACATACGCAAAAGAACTGTACCTGAAGATGGATACAACCCCTGAAGAAGCCGCTTAAATCGTTGCTCTATTGCAAACAGGACTGCGACAGGTTGACGTTGCTCGACAGTTGAACCTTAGCCGATTTGCAGTACGACGAGTATACCAACGGTTCCGTGAGACTAGTGGCTATACCCGAAGACGTGGATCCGGAAGAAAACGTTGTACATCAGAAAGAGACGACCATTTCATTGTGTCTACGTCGTTGCGCCACCGCTTCAGCAATGCTGTTGAGGTGCAACAAGAGCTCCGGTCAGCTCGTAGAACGTCTGTGAGTGTCTCTACGATTAGAAGAAAAATGAAAGAAAAGGAATTAAGAGCTCACAGACCTGCTAGAGGCCCAAAATTGACCGTGCGACATCGGAGAGAGCGGTTACAATTTGCTCAGGAGCATTTCAACTGGACGCTTGACCAGTGGAGGGCCGTTCTCTTTACCGATGAGACACGAGTATGTCTTTTCTGCAACGAAAGACGCAGAATGGTATACCGAAGAAGAGGGGAACGTTTTACCCAAGCGTGTATAGAGGAATGCGTCGAATACGGAGGTGGTTCCTGTATGTTCTGGGGTGGCATATCCGTTGAAGGGAAAACGGAACTTGTGTGCGTCTCTCGGACTGGCGGTGGTCGCGGGCAAGGGTCGCTGAATGCTGGGCGGTACATAACAGAAATCTTACAAGACCATGTGGTCCCGTATGCCGGTTTTGTTGGTGATGGTTTCATGTTAATGCACGATAACGCCCGTTGCCACACTGCGTTTTCTGTGCGGGACTACTTGGAAGAGGTTGAGATTCCTGTTATGCAGTGGCCAGCACGAAGCCCAGAAGGCGTACCATCAACTTTTAGTTTGCCATTCAATTCCGATGCAATCCAGTTTAGGTACCTAAACTGAATCGCTAAGATTCGTACCATGAAGTGCCTTTAGCTAACTGGCGTTTGAATCGCTCACGGAGGAATGAAAGATCGAAATTTGTCTGTGGTCCGCGTGTGAGAAAGAGATGACGCTATACACTCGTTGCATAAGTCTGTCTCTTTTACTCGATGCATTCCGTTTCGAAATCTAGTTGATATGATTTTAGGGGATTTTTTGTGTAAAAATAACAACAAATATATTTTAAAATTGCGCTTTTTAGTGTCAAATTATATACCATAAGTCCGTTTTAGTACTCATTAAATAATAGAAATTTATATAATTCTTTAAATTACAAATAACTAAAGGTTTCCTTAGTGTTGTCGTAAAAATAAATTGATTATGACGAGTTTAGAACGCACCCAATTTGACTTCTACCTTTGTCTCTACTGATAAATCAGTTGATTTTGTTGGATTTTTCAACAATGGGCTCAGCTCATCACACATTTCTAATACCAATCGTTTAGACAACCGATATCCTTTTTGTATATTCTTCATCTTCCAAATAAAAGGGGTCCGATTGTTTCCGTGTTGTGTTTATTTCATTATCATTTTCCAAGAAAATAAAAAAGACTAATTCGTCAGACATCTACAATAAAAAATAGCTCTAGAAATAACTTTATCACATTAACACATAAGAAACACTAAATATCCAACTGAAATACCTTAAATTACCTATATTTTCAACAATTTTTTTAAAGAATAACCGAAACGATTCATTTTACGCCAAGAAAGTAGCAACTTTTTTTGAATCGCTTACTTTGACATTTAAGTCATCCAATATAGGTTGAAATATCACCTCATGGTACGAAAAATGAACGAACTAACAGTTTGCGATCCAATTGCAGACTTGATTTGGCGTCAACCTAAACTGGATAGCTTTAATGACGTAGTGGTATGAAATAGCAAAGCAGTTTATTTCAGGTCGTCAATTGAATCGCAATAATAGTTCATAGTAGGCCTTCAGACCTAAACCCGATCGAGCATCTCTGGGACGATGTAAAGAGACACGTACGAGCACGTGATCCTGCTCCCACCACTCTCCAAGAGCTTCAGGATGCCGTGAAGGAAGAATGGGAGAACATACCCCAAGAGAGACTGGTGACCCTCGTGAGGTCCATGAAGGATCGGATGGAAGCTGTGATCAAAGCAAGGGGAGGAAACACTAGATTTTAAGGACTGATTTGAGATTTTTTTATGCTTTTTTAAATTTAGTTTTTGTGACTTTTATCCTTTTTAAGATTTTTTTTATTAAAAGCTTTAAAACATATACACATGTTTGTAATTTCTAATAGGCAATTAAATAACCTTTCCAATGATATCCTACAATCATGCCCTTACTGTGGACAAAGTTTGAGTTAAAGTATTTTAAAGTTGCTTTTTCGAAAGGTGCGATTTTTGTGACGTTGAGTGTATATCATGTGAAACTTCTGGATGCGTGTAACTTAAACCAAAGAGGTATTACTTACGTGAACCATGTGTACTGTAATTGTATTTCTGGTTTGATTTGTAATCAATTAAATATCCGATCCACTCGCAGTTTAATATCCGAAATTAACATAATTGTTAATATATGTTACTGCCGTGGTGTAGTTCTTGCCAAGTAGGTACGTGACAAGTTACGGGAAACACATCGTATAAACAAAAACCCTACCGTAACTAGTTCTTATAACAAGCTAGTTATAAAATACTTTAATTACTCACTTTCTCTGATTCAGGAGGTTTGTTACTTTCAGATTCTTTAATGCCTGCCTCTTGTGCTTTAGGGCTGAAAATCAAAATAATAAATTTGAGAATTACTTCGTTCAGATCAAGCGTATACGTAAGGATTCTGTATATTCCTATAGTCAAGGCAAGTTCGTCAAACGCGTTTACAAACCTGCGTTTTATTGAAATGGAGAGTTTATTTATGGCCCTATTAGCCTTTTAAATTTCACTGGACTTTCTACAAACCTGCGCGCAATGTTCAAGAACAGTTTTGCCACTAAATTTGCTAAAACTTTTGAGACAGCACCATTTTATTGATAAAGTTGATGGCACGATTTAATTTACTGGTAGTGACATCTATACTTTACCGAATAGGCTAACGCAAACATCTTAAAGAAGATCAATTGAGACTTTGATGTCAACCTAAATTTATTTTAATTATAAAATTTAAAATAAATTGTTTTTAAACTTATTAATAATTATTATTCTGTTACATAAAATTTAATACAAAGTTAAGAAGTAAATAAACTGTATTCAGCAATTCAGTTATTAAAACAATTGACAGATGGCCCTGGCATATCTAGCATATCTAACAAGGCGCAGCAAACTATTTATTTTTACAAATAATAACATTATTTTATGTAATGGATACTATTTGTAGAATGGCAAGTTCGTCCAATGCATTTATACAACTGCATGCGCTTAGCTTTATCAACCAGAACTACGACGCGCGAAATTCAAAAAGTTTGTCACCTTTTTCACAGATAATCTCTTACAGCCCGTTCACACGTGGTCTCCGTGTTACTGTTCCGTTTTATCGGATACGGTTTTTTCATTGATGGCGTATGGAGTTGCATGAGCGACTTCACATACGACACAGTCTTCAGTATACAGTAAAAAATGTCGGTCGGTTAAATTATGACCTTCCGTTTTGTCATCGAATACTGGATGAACGGAATACGTAACCGTCATGTATCCGTACAATTTTACTGGGTCTAAACTGTGTGTGGGTTGGAGGTGCCGGCGGGAGGTGCAGTTTTTTCACGCACGCTTTGTCTATTTTGCATTCATAGAGAACGCTTGCTTTCGCTGCGACCTTGCGTGTGAACATCGTATCCGGTAAGTTGAAGGTTATACGGTGCCTATGTGTGAACAAAGCATAACTTTTTGTCGCATCCGTTAACACGGGTACCGTAAAGACGGATACGACAAAAAATTATGTATGTGTGAACGGGATATGACTGCTGATTTCTAAAACTTCCAGAAGTTCATTCACTCAGCCATGGTACTGTTACAAACTCAGGTATAATATCTTGTTCGGGACTGTGAACGTTTGGAGATGAAATCTAGAAAAAATACCCTTCTATTCCATGGTGTCTCAGAAGCCAAAAAGGAGGATCGTCGTGGAATTGTTCTTCGGTTGGCTGCTGAGAAGTTGAAGATGCCAGCTATGAGTACTGATGATATTCAATACTGCCACCGTCTTGGTAAGTCACTAGATGAAAAAAAACCAAGTTCACTTCTTGTCAAATTCCAAAACATTCAGATGAGACAAAAGGCTTGGTCGCTCAAAAGTTCACTTAAAGGGAGCGGCATTACTATGTCGGAGTATTTGACAAAACTTCGTCATGATACTTTCTTGGCGGCGAGGCAGCAATTTGGGGTTTCTAGGTGCTGGAACTAATGGAGTCAGACATCGAATTGGAACGCTTGCCGATATAAGCAAGGTTTCAGAAACGGTGAGCTCCCCAGCTAAAACAGCTAAGCATATCAAGTAATCTGCGACTGTGAAAACTAGATGTGCTGCTCAAAGAAATCAGGTAATGCTCTATTGACGGGTTTTTGTCTTTCTTTCTAAACTGTAGGTAATTTTATTTAACTCACTAGTTTGTTTGTTTCTTGTATTCAATTCTTTGGGCGCAGTGGCAACCAGCCGTCGACAGGCTATTACTGCCAGTTTACAATGTTTTTGTAAACGATGACATTGCTGTCAGTGTCACTGTCTATGCATTCTGCAATAAAAGTGCGTTCAACAAAACTAAATACGGTAGCCTCGATTCGTTAAACTTTTATGTATATTACTTTATTATGAGTATTATATAATTGTAATTCTACTTATCTTTTGTGTTAATGTTTTGTGTCTTAAATGTTTATTTATATTGTATTATTTGTAAACTTGCTGGAAGGTAGGCATTTGATATTTTGTTTTTACGTACCTATCATATATTTTCATATAATATTAGTATTTTACATTTATATATTATATATATATATATATTTGTATAAACATTTTAATAACTATAATAATTATTTACCTATACTAACCTTAAAGTATATCTAGTAGTATTCTATTAGGTTAACTTTATTCATGTTCATGAATTCAGATGAATCAAATAATGATAGTTCTTTATCTTTTGAGTCCTGTCAAACAGAAGAGTTGAACAGCAATGTTAGTTTCCATAGGGCTACACCAACCCTTAGGGCGTTTTTAGTTTCGGACTTCTCTTTCTCACCTCACCCAATAATTTTAACGTTGCCCATATAAATGCTCAGTATTCCTGCTCACCATGTGGATATGCCAAATAGTTTTGATGTTGAGAGCATCCACTCCGCACTCTTTGTATCTGAAACCTGGTTCAAGCCTTGTTTACCGTCAATTTCCTATGTACTGCCTGGTTAACTTGATTCGTAACGATTGAGTTAGAAGGCCTCGCGGTGGGGTGGCTTTCTACTTGGGTACAAATATAAAATTATTTCTAAATCTACTGGTCACAATGATTTGATTATGGAATATTTGTTTATTTAAATGACACTTTAAAATTATTTTGCGAGTTATATACGTGCCACCAATGCACAACTATTTTTATGAGTTTGAGAAGCTTATGGAAGAAATTACCATAAACTATCCGCACTCCATCATAATGGGTGATTTCAATACTAGTCTATTGCAAAATGATCAACGAGCAAAAAAGCTCACATCAAAACCTTAAAACATCACCCAAAGTAAATGTCACGCCTTTCTTTTCGAAGTTTGCCCCTTCTCGGTTAGAACTCATGTTTGTTTCTTCGCAAAATAATATTGATAACTATGGCCAGTGCAGTGCAGAAGCATTTTCGTATCACGATCTAATATTTCTGTAGTACAAGGTACGTCCACCGAAATCAAAGTCTAAAATTCTTCTGCGTCGTAATTTTGGTGGTATGGATGTAAATAAACTTCGCTCGGATGCAGTTAATATGAATTGGAACTGCATTGACGAAGCGAATGACGCTGATGAACAAGTTGTACTTCAAAACAAATTGCTCACTGAACTTTACGATCGCCACGCTCCAGTTCGTTCAATACAAGTTAAACATCATCCAGCCCCGTGGCTAACAGAAGAAATAAAAAAAAACAGTTGCCTCTGAAAAAAAATGAAAATTCCTGACAGATTTGAATAAGAAGCGTTACAGAATCATATGCAATATGGATGGACATCTAAAATACCATACCTTGAGAAACCTTTCTACGTTGCCAAAAGCTAACATCCCTTCTTTTACAATTCAGAAATTCACTGATTGTGGTGTTAAACAGAGTATACCAAATGTCACATCCAATGCCGTGAGCTTTGATAAAATAAGCCTAATGTGATCATTCCTATCCTTGACATCATTATACCAGTGATAACCAAGATCCTTAATAACTCCTTAACATCATCTACATTTCCGAACTTCTGGAAAGCCGCTAATCTTATTCCCTTACCTAAAAAATCTAATGCCGATGATTTATGTGACTACCGTACTATATCCATTTTGCCTTTCCTATCAAAAAATTATTGAGTGGAGCTATAAGCATGGCCTAAAACTAAATCCTAGTAAAACGCAAGTTATCCTTACTGGTAGTAAAATTGCTATCTAAATCTATCGCTAACATTGACATCTGTAAAATAAGACCTTATATCGCACCATCAACTTTTTCAAAAAAATGGTGCTGGTGTCTCAGAAGTTTTATTGGTGTGTTTTTCTGACTAATGGCTGGTTTACACGAGTTAAGTGGTTAAGTTGGTAACAACATTTTAAGTTAAAAGTTGCGTGTAAATAGTAAATTAAGTGACAAGTGGTAACTTAAAATTTAGTACGCAAGTGATTAAGTAGATTAGGATTCGTTCTATTTTTCGTATAAGTAGCTGGGCGGGGCTTCTCACTCAACACGTTTGGACGTGATTTTTTAGTTAAGTGCATAAGTTGACAAAGCTGGTGGCGGCAAGATTTATTTCGCATTAACTCCGTTTTTCAAAATGTCATAGTGGAGTTTACTTTCAATTTTAAAATTTGTTGAAGAATATTTAATAAAGTGGATTAAACGAGTTAAAAAAAATTTTGCATAAAATAAATTTTTATAGAGATTTCAATTTCCGAAACAAACTCTTCTCTGAATTTGTCCAAAATCTCGTTTACCAGATATCCAGGTACAGAATTGACGAATTCCTTGACATTCATTACTGTTCATCACCATTGAACTTATGAGCTTAACTACATAACCTTTTGGACACACAAGTGACATCTAGTAACTTAAAATTTAGTTACCAACTTAACTACTTAATAAACAAAATGTATACCGCACTACGTTCTGGGATATGGGCACAATTTATGGAAGAGGAGACTGAGAGCGCCAATTGGCAATTTCACCTATTAATGACGGTCGAAAGCCATACACCTACATAAAAAATTATATGGAAATTCTTTCTATTTTATACACGAAGTAATCCTGTATTGTAGGTGAATGAATAATAATTTCACCACGTATTAAAGAAACAGGGTTTGAGTATTTTCACAATATGTGGTTTCTTTTTTTCGACAAAAATAAGTACAACTAGCTACTAAAACATATACGGTCGTCCCCAGGACAGATTGTATAAGCAAAATCGTGCGCTTCTGATTTTTCAAAAGAACGATTCTGGCTGAGATGCTTCTAGGATCATAGAATAGAACAGCTTTAGGAAAAATGTGTCCGAGCGAAACACAATAAATCATAAATGTTGTGTTTAAAATTTAAACAATGAAAATCCAATCGCTTGAACCTAGTCTTATTTACCTTGACTGAGCACAAGGCGGGGCATGGAATAAAGTTTCCTTTGCATCAGTCTGCATCATACCTGTTTAAAAACAAAACAACCTCTCATTAATATTATTATTTGAACTCATTTTAATAATTAAATGACGCCAACTTGACAATTAAAAACTTTTTAAAAGTTGAAAGTTTGATTGAAGCCATGAAGGATTCTATAGGCATGGATAGGGTAATCCATACTATTGTTGGCACCCCCCCAGTGATTGGCACTCTGATTTAAAAATTCAGATACTAAGAGACAATTCCTGTTTATTAACTGTTGCAATACTTTATTTGGTAGAAAATCTATTTATCTCTAGTGGCAATACTGTTGTCAGCCATCTTTCTTTTACAGCTGTTTGTGAGCTTTTATGGAAATCAAGTCGTCGTGATCGTGTTGTTTTTTTATAAAAAAGTTTAGTACTGGAGGATAGAAGTGCACGTGAAAAGTTGATTTTTGGGTAAGTTTCTACACCAATTTATATTTGATTATGTTAAATTAGTGTATATCTTGCTATTTTTATCGTTTTCACACTTGAAAAATAAGCTTACCGGTAATTTCTTTGGTGCCAATCATTGAAATACTATTACTAGCGTATAGAACGGACACCGCGAACCAGGTTTTTGTCCCAGTGTTTTGTTGCCGACCGGCAACAACTCATTCAGTCACTCGCTGGCGCTCTTAGTGACCGGGTGCCGACTTAATGTCAAAACAAATATATTATATAAAAATGCTGTCTTGCGTGTTAAAATCTACTGTGAATAAAAAAGATAGTGGAGTGAGTTATTATCGGAATGTAAACAAAGTATTTAGTTAACGACTAATTTTGTACATTATTTTCTATTAAGCCCGGCATTTTGTATGAAAATCATAGATCAACGGTCATAGATTAAGAAAAGTTAACTGCACAGAATGGACAGATAGAACTAACGGTGGTGAACTATAATATAGGGATGACTTAGATGTTACTGATCATTACCTGACTGCTTCAGGAGGGTTATGTAATTCGAGCGTTTGTATGTATGTATGTCAACCAAAAATACTAGTTTATGAGTTACAGTCATAGAACTTACAACAATAGTATAGAAATAGCTTTGTTTCAATTCACTAGCAGTACCACTGACACCGCATTTATCCCTACTCCTTGCAAGTAATGCACGCACGCAAATAACTAGAATTGTTCTCTACGTCACCCCACCAGTATGTTTACAAGCTCATTTTATAACAAGAGATAATGAACAATATTACCGTGACATCGTAAGAACCGCCGGCCCTAAAATGCACTTATACCTATACCATATTAGTAGTACACATAAGAAATAAAATTCTCATGTAGGTTAACGCTCGACAAAACAAACTTGATCCTACAAATTCATCCAGCCGATTGTCCAATACGAGGTAATAAAGAATATTAAATACATAGATAGGCGTGAAAGTGACGGAGGCCTGCTTTTATCTCAAAAATCTAATGTATGGACAAAAGCTAATTGTATATAATACCAATTTATATATAAATGAGGTAAATAAATTTACAATTATATTTTTTATTAATTACGCCTAAGCTATCGCATATAAAGTGGACATATGTCCACGATAATGTTCATTTACCTATATAACAAAATATATACTCATTTTCTATGCAGTTAGGTAAAATTTAAATATTTTGTCCATTCTGTGCCACTCGTATAATCTATTGGTATGACAAATTGCAGTTCGTTGATTGGTCGTGAGATATTACACAATATTGTAGCAATCCAAGCGCTGCCTGTTTGAATCGTTTGACTAGACAACTTAAAACTTTTGTAGCGCTACATCTAATAATAAATGATTGAATAAGAAAAAATGGAATGTGACACAAAATTTGTTTTGAATAGCTTCTCTAGTACGTACTACATAGTAGCTCAATGGTGCCAATCATTGTATTTTTTCTTGTATAGTGGTACAGTGATTGCTAGTGATGCCAATGATTGTACATTTAATTTTCTGGTGGCATGTGTTAAATTTCATAGTTAAATTACATTTCCATCAGTATAGACCGTATTGGGTTGCTAAATAAGGCTGTTTTTGCTTATATTCGAATTCCTGGCACTGCCAATCATTATACATTTTTTGTCACTTTCTGTCTGCCAATAACTATACCCAGCTAAGGTTTCCTCTTCTGCATCATTCAGGTACCTACCCGGCTTTAAGATGCCGAAGGTTACGGATGGAAAAAAATATACAAAAGCATATACAGAAGAAGATGTAGAAAAAGCCTTGCAAGCCATAAAAAATGGAATGGGTAAGAAAACTGCTGCAAATAAATTTAATATCCCACGAGCAACTTTGCAGTTTCGCCTATCCAACCGATTTGTCAAAAGTCGACCTGGTCCAGATACAGTTCTATCGAGTGCAGAAGAACAAGAGATAGTTAAATGGATAATTGCAGCTTGTAGAAAAGGATTTCCACGGCGTAAAGAGGATGTCATAAAAAGCGTCAAACTGTATTTGGATGAACATCCCAGACAAAACAGTTTTATAGATAATACACCAGGGGAGGGATGGTATAAACTATTTTTGAAGAGGCATCCTGAGCTTACCATACGAACATCAGAGGCTGTAACTTCAGCAAGCTCAAAGTTGCCAGAGAAGGAAATTAGAAACTGGTTTACACAAGTAGAAGAATATCTGAATGAAAATGATCTCTTTCATATTTTGAGTGATCCATCTAGAGTTTACGATGGGGATGAAACGAATTTTATTTTATGCCCAAAGAACACCAAAGTTATCGCTTTAAAGGGGACCAAAAATGTGTATGAGGTAGATCACGCTCAGGCTAAATCATGTGTTACTGTAATGTTCACATTTTCGGCGGCTGGTGTAACAACACCACCTATGATTATTTACCCCTTAAAGAGAATGCAACCTGAGATTCAAAAGTCTGTGCCTAGCGAGTGGGGTATTGGGTTGTCAGATAATGGATGGATGAAGGCCGAGCTTTTCATCCAGTACATACAGACTGTTCTGCATCCAGCGCTAATAAAGATGAATATCACTTTTCCAGTAATTCTTTTTTTGGATGGACATAAAAGCCACACAACACTTCAGCTTACTCAACTTTGTCAAAATCTGGGTATAATACTTATAGCTCTATACCCTAACGCGACACGGATTTTGCAACCAGCAGACGTAGCGGCGTTTCGTCCAATAAAAGTAATGTGGCGTAAAGCAGTCCTAGAATGGCGAACAGATAACTTAACAAAATCCTTACTAAAAACAGATGTTGCTTCTATATTGGAGAAACTTTTACCCAAATTAAATAAGACGACGTTGAAGAACGGCTTTGAAGCTTGTGGTTTATGCCCATTTAATCCAGATCAAGTGGACTACACAAAATGTTTAATGCCCCATAAACCAGTCCAAGAAATTTTGCATGACAACTGTTCTACAAGTCTTAACTATCAGACATTTGAAGAAATAGTTGGACCACAGTTAATCAAAAAGATGAAAAATCAGGTGATAGGTAAATCAATAGAAGCTAAAAAGCTTCACGACTTGTTTAAATATCTCGTAGCAAAAATTTCAACACACGACTCATCGTCGCAAATAATAGAAACAATGTCTAAGGAACGAATGCAACACAAGGAAAGGAGCAATTTAAATGAACAAAACAACGATGGGTCAGATGATTTGACCACAATGGCAGCCCTCAACGAATTAACGACAATGCCAACAGAAGTAGAACTGCTAAATGAACTAGAACTGTCAACTCATGAACTTCACTGGCACTTCTAAAACAAACATGATGGTTGACGATTATTCAGGAACCTCAGGACACGAAAAACCTCTGAATGTTGAACTTCAGCATCAGGGGGTTGAGGAATTACCTTTGGCATCCTGTATAAATCTTACATCGAAAAACGATTCAGTACCAGAAGCTGTCCAAACAGTTGAGGTTATTTCTGAGTGTGAAAGAGAAAACCAAACACCCATATATGTAATACCTATTCCATCCACCAGTGGTCAAAGTGTAGAGCTGATTGGAGAAAAATAGGTACTAGTAGATGACATGCCAACGGAAGTCCCTTCAAAGAGTCCAATGAAGAAACAAAATATAAAAGATTTTTTAAAGTTACCAAAGACTCCAATTAAAAAACAAAACGCTGGTATAGAACATCGCTCTTTTTTTTAACGAGTAAAGATTGGGAAGAACTACAAAAACAACAAAAAAAGATGAAAGAGATACAAGAAAAGGAGAACAAACGAATAGCAAGACTAGAAAAAGCCAAAGAGAAACTCTTATTCAAGAAAAAACAAGCTGAAACTATAAATAAAAAAAAACAAAGCCAAAAATTTAAATTTAATTAAGAAAAGTAAACCAAATTCTGATAATATGAAATCAAAAATTATTATCCAATCAAACGTCTTAATTCAACCTGCAAATAGAATCTCAAGTGATATTGAAGAAGAAAGAGAATATACAAAGGAAATAAAAGAAGAACCTATGAACGAAGTTAAACCTGCAAATATTACTGCCCTGAAGGAAATAAAAAACGGACCAATTTTAGTCGCAGTTGAAGCTGCTAATGAAATAACCTTTAAAGAATAACAAGTACAGATGGTCAAAAAGAATTAAAGAAAGGACCAATTTTAGATGAACTTAAACCTCCGAACATAACTTTCCGAGATTCAAGGGAAACCGGAAAAGATAAGAAGATAAAAGTTAAAGAAAATAGATTGAGACCAATGATGATGACAGATGAAGAATTGTTAAAAATGTTGGACAATCTATACAGCATTATCTAGCCCCAAACTAAGCACAGCTTGTGCTATGGGTACTAAATAATTGATATACATAATATGCTACATAGATAGATATTTTTTATTATACATATGAAACACCTAGACCCTGAATAAATATTAATGGATCGCACAAATATTTCTCCTGGCGCGGGGAGCGAACCCGCTACCTCCTGCCTCGCAGCCAGACCTTCGCCCGCTGCGCCACCGAGGTGTCAAAATTGAAATGAATGAACCTAGGCACGTAGGTGTAGGAGCCTACATTAGTAGATATAACTGCCAATCGTTATACCAAATTCACTGTGCCATTAATTATACTTCAGTGCCAATGATTGTGCAATAACATAGAATTAAGTTTTATGTTACTATTTAAGCAATAAAGCATTTTTTTTAAGTACCGATGTGTATTATTATAATCTATGCTTATATACCTTTTATCTGATAAACGTTAGATATACAAAAATATTAATATAACAAAAAATTTACTACTTCTATGTTGAAGATCATCTTAGAGTGCCAATCACTGTACTGTTTACCCTATTAAGTTTATTATTCTTCATTATCTTTTAGGCTATGTACAAATTATAGTAACTATTTCTGCTTCCTTTTTTATTATTATCAGCAGTATTTTAGACCAAGGAAATGTATTTCTGCATATGCATTCATTCATGTATTTTGCGGTGAAGATTACCATGTTTAATTACAATGTTCACTTTCATTTATACCTGACGAATAGATTATTTGAAATCAAACAAATAATCTGAAGTCGCTTAGTCGAGATCATTTTAAAAATAGTGTAAATTATAATAAATTTTTTGTTATATTTTATTATCAAGCTTGCTGGTTAGCTGAACAAATACATTCAACCAAACGGATAGATGTCCAGTAAAATGGCAGATTCGACCATCCACCTGCGACATCCGCATCTTCGGGTCTATGTCGGCAATCCTTATTTTTTTCTTCACATAATTTTTTTTTTCGGGTATGAGAGGGTAATGCATGAATCGATATTATCTTGTCAAAACCAGTCCTTACACTTGTGTCATTCTCAAATGCAAAATCTAGTAATAAACAAAAATATAAGTATAAATAGTGAATTAGAACCTAATAAAATGAACTTTAAGGCCCAAAAATTACTACGATTGTATAATTTATAATTATAATTTGTAAATTTAGTTTTTTGATACTCCGAAGATAAAACTTTAGTTGATAACAACCGATATTCCACCCCAAAAACACTGCAAATTTTCAAGAAATGTCTACGTTAGAGAAGAGTTAAAATTAGTCATCTAAACTTTTTCTGTGAATAAAGGCTTTTGCGAGTGTCTTACGCCCAAAGTTTACAACCCTTTTGCTGTAAATAAAAATAAAAACTCTGTCTCTCGTTTTGATACACAAAACATATTGGGAAATAAGATTGTCACGCCCGCAAATCAAACCGGCTATGGTCTGTAAAATTAACACCCTGCATTTTGATGGCATTTATCACTAGAATCCACCATAATAATCAAATCTCTCTTGCAAACATGGTAATTTATATGAAAGAAATCTATGTTATCTTATACCTTATATAACAAGAACCAAATAAAGCATCGTTACTGACGGGTACATCGAATTACATATTTCAATAAATATTATTATTTATCATATATTTTTTAACAAACAACTATTTAGGTAAAAAAATTGCTATCACCCATACACTTGTTTGTAATGCAGAATATTTGATTAGAAGCATCATAACTGTGTGAGACATGAGTATTTTAAGTATGAAAACTTACATTTGAGAAGATAATGCTCCGGCCCATAACCGCAGAATGTCCACATACTATGTTACTAACCATTTCAATACCTGGATCGGTAAAATGGCACAAACGAATTGCAGACGATATCAAAAAACCTCAAACATTTAGAATTTTATAAAAACTATGCAAATTCCGAACATTTTATTTCATCCAAGGTACAATCGGGAAACTTTATGCGGGCTCTATTCGCATTCGAATCCTCTGAGCCTCCGCCGTCGTCTTCGGCTGTACAAAACTTGTATGTTTAAAGAAAGTGGCTAAAACAACTTTTACTCCATCTTCATCATCATTGTGTAAACGTAACTTTAACTACGCCTGTTTTTGTAAGTTATAATAGCGAGACCGAAAAAAAAAACGGAAAAGTACCCCTCGACACTTTGTGTAAGCAATTTGACTAAGACACGATAGAAACAATGCAACTGTTAATATCTCTTATTAGACATTTTAAATTCACATCTCGCGATTAAAAGTTAATTAAGTCAGTATATTAGTATTTAGTTGGTTTCCAAAAAGTTTTTTTTTTAAGAAGTTATCAGTATGTCAAAAGCAAGTACCAACTATCACAATAGATGGCTCCACCTGAAACTTATACGTCAATGTCATTGAATGGTAGGGCTCATGTACTGTCCGTTCACTTTTCACTTTCACACGGAATTTTTGGGTGTTCGCTTTTTTTATCTATTGGGGATATTCTAAAGGAACACGAAAATATACGGTAATTTGCTTATAAATATCACATTGCAGAGTTATGCACAGAAAACGATTGCAAAAGAAACAAATTATAGGGCACTATAGTGAGTCTAAATAGTAGTTCCTTGTAGAACTATTAAATTGCCATAGTTTTAATCTTGCCCTTAAGCTGTACATGTAAAAATCGCTTAGTCAACACATTTTTGACATATGCTGTGTAAAACATGGACGGTCAATCTAAAATACAAATAAAACATAAAATGATTTTATACGAGTTTTTTAATTCAAACATTTAAAACTCAAATAAGCATCATACAAAAAATAAACACAGTTTACAACGGCATAAAAGACAATGTCAAAAAATTAGGAATTATACTGGATGTGAAAATTATTAAATATCGGATATCATTTTATAACTACAATATTTAAACATGCGCCTCTTTTTAATAATTTATTAATAATGCAACAATATTGTAATTATTATAACAATCAAACAAGATGACCTAATGATTAGTATACTCGTGCCTAATGTTTTTTCACACTTATCATAATAAAAGATATGTCTAATTAATAATAACCATTAGTGTTATGGAAATAATGTATATATAAAAATAATTATCACAATTTATACTAATAAATTCAAAAATTTTGAAATAATATTATTTAAATTGAACTCTACATTCAAAGATTTATTTTTAATTACAAAATACTATGTTGTAACAGGATAGGAAAAATCAAGCCCTGACTTTAACAACTTCCCTGTCCCCATACAACTCATTTTGAAAAGGCCCCACGTCCACTACCTTTTTAAATTTTTTAGCTAAATAACATAATTATTTACTTAAAAAAATACTTTTTAAATAAAAAAAATAATAAAGTAATCTAATTTTCGTTATTTTATTTTGTGAGTCACATGTGCCTCACGAACGTAGGACGATAAATTTTCTTTCCCACGTCCAGTGAGTCACATGCGAACACATTGGCCATAGTGTTTTTCCCTTTATTCTTGGTTTATCGTGCGACTGTCAGTGTCAAGTCATAGGCCATACTAATGTCATATTCATTTTTGAGTAACAATAACGATTAATCATCCATCATATGTCAATCAGTTGGAATAATCGATCTAATTAGAAAGTTATTTGTTTGAGGTTATAATAATAATTGATATAATCCGAGAAAATGTCTCATAGAAATTATACGACTGAAGAATTGATGCGATATTTGGAAGATTCAGATGAAGATCTAGATCCATTTAGTGATGGAAGTGTCGAAGAATATCAGCCCAATTATGACGAAGGCGAAGAAAGCGAGGACAATGAGGTGATTGCAAATTTTATAGCAAGTAGTGCAGACAGACGTAGTGAGGGTCCTTCAGCAACACCAGCATCTTCATCGGTTTCGAATGTATCTGATGCCCAGTGGAAACGAGACGTTTTGCTTTTGGGTAGGGAAACATTTATAGGTAATCACGGCGTACAAAACCTTGCCGCTATTACCGAAGATGGGGTAGTTAGTTTGATAAAAATCTATGATTATTTTGTACCTGATGATTTAATTGATGAAATGGTCATTCATACAAATAATTACGCTCGGTTGTTGAAGGAGATACGTACTGCTCAATTCAGTCGAATGACAAGATGGAAAGACGTCACTAGAGAGGAATTAAAAACATTTTTTGGTGTCATAATCTACATGGGTCTCAATCCAAAGCCGTCAATTGAGCACTACTGGAAATTAGACGTGCTATATTATAATCCTCTTATGCACAGAATAAATATGTCATATAACAGGTTCAGCTCCATTCTAAGATGCTGGCATTTTACTGAAGTGCAAATAGGTGTTGTCGGCGAACAAAGAACCCATAAAATAGACCCACTTGTACACAAAGTTATCAACAATTTCCGTAGTCTTTATATACCTTCCGATGTTATTGTGGTAGATGAGTCCATGGTAAAATTTCATGGAAAGTTGATAATAAGGACCTATAACCCAGCGAAAGCAGATCGCTATGGTATGAAGATATATAAGGCGTGCACAGTAAATAGTTACACATGGTCATATCAAATATACTCAGGAAGCTCGCAGCAGTTAGAGGGGCTAGATAAGCCTGGTTCAACAGTAATCCAGCTCACAGAGCCACTTTTAGATGCAGGCCGTATTATAGTTGCTGACAACTATTATACCAGTTTGCCATTGGCTGAGTATCTAAAAGCTCGCAATACCGATTTGTGTGGCACTTTACGTAAAAATAAAAGAAATTTGCCAAAAGAAGTAGTGAAAGCGAAGCTAAGAAGGGGAGAACAAATAGCTAGACAGAAGGACAATCTCTATACAGTACTAAAATGGCATGACAAACGAGATGTACTGATGATCTCAACCTGTCACGGAGACAGTATGTCTAACGTGACAACAAAACGAGGCGATGTCTTGAAACCAGATGCTATTATAGACTATAATGATGCCAAAAAAGGCATTGATATTTCCGATCAACTAGCTTCGTTTCATTCTCCGTTACGTAAAAGTTTAACGTGGTACAAAAAGATAGCAGTAGATATACTGTTCCAGGTCGCCATTATCAATGCCAGATGCATCTACAACGAGGCGGCTAACGGCCCTAAATTGACAGTTTTACAAGTCCAAGAACAATTAGTCCGACATTTACTTGGACCTGCAGCATCAACCACAGAAAGTAATCACCCCCCAAGATCTTCAATCTCCTGTATCTCTTCAAGATCTTCAATTGCTTCTTCAAGCTTTTCTGGACACAGTCTGCAAGAAATTCCAAGAAATGCAAACAATAAACTTGTACGTAAAAGATGCACTGGGTGCTATATCAAATTGAAAAATGAAGGGTTGTTGGCTAGAAAAGCCAAGCAAGTACACACTGAGTGTAAAAGGTGTGAAAAGGCATTCTGTTTAGATTGTTATAATGAGAAACATACTTGATTTTTTATATTTTCGTCTTATAAATAAAAACCTTATCGCTAGTATTTGCGTTTTATTTATTGCTAATTTCTTATAGTGATTAAATGAAAACCATAAAAAAATCACGAATTTTTTTTTTTATTATCATTAACATTAAGTATTTTGCTATACGTCCACATATGATTTAAAAAAATATCACATCACGTTCATACCAAAAAATATGCCTTAAGTTGTATAGAGAAATGAGTCACATGTTACTCATGAACTTATTTCAATACGTTCTTATGAGTCATATATGACTCATTGGACAGGGAAGTTGTTAAGAATATTATTAAATATAGTGTTCAATATCTTGGTATTTAACTTAATAATAGCTAACGGTAACGAACTACGAAATACGAAAAACGATAATAGCCACGAAACTAGCTCGTAAGGAAATAAATATTAAAATGCCGTTCAATTTTAATGGTTATAACAAAATAAACATCAAAAGTATCGTTTTAGCCCACTTTATAGAACATAGTTTTGTCTTATACGCACAGACAAAAGTGTTCTAATAAAGACCAAAAGAATATGCAAAATCGGTATGAAAACGAAGCTGCTTAAGGTGATTTTAAAATGCGTCTGGGAAACAATCATTTATCAAGATTAAAATACTAAAATAAAGTGATAAAATTAATATTCTGGTGATGTCGATCTCGACTATTTACGAGGTTCAACAGTAGACATACTGCAGGTGAATGAAATTTTGACAGATAGCTTTGACGTGATACATACCACGGAATACTTTGTATTGTACGGAAACAAAAATAGAACGAAAAGTTGAATTAATAATATACAATAGACGAATTGTAGACAGGTTTCATGGTAGGTTTTATCCAAATTAGTCAAGATACTTAATGCAACCCGCCTCGTCGAAGTAGTAGAGTGCCTGAATTTGATATAAATAACATGGAAACATTTAAGACTCTACAGGGTGATTCAAGTATTAATTGACCTGCAGCCGTGGCACAGCGTGCCAAGATAAGACTTATGTTACATATTATCTCAGAATTTAGCCAATATTGTCGATATAATCTCATCAATTCATTATTTTTTTATCATTGCAAGATATCCTAATTCACAGCAAGAAACTGAGTCGCATTTTCGACCCATCGTGCTACTTAAGGTTCATACTAAGATTGGGATATCTTGTCTGGTGACTCCAGTCTCAGGTGACCCGTACTACGCCTGCTGATTTCTCAATAGTAAATAAAACTAAAATACAACAAACAAAAATAAAAGGCAACTAAAATATGTAGATAAAAGTCGTTAATAAAATTCAGTATAGCGACAATGTTTGTCAGTCAGTGTGCTGATTCCCAGTTCCATCGAACGCTTCACCGTCACGTTAATAGTACAAAGTTCAAAAGTTGTCGAGCGTCGAAGATTTGCGAGTACAAGTGTATAACTTTTACGATCCCCGTTTGCTCAGGTCAAATTTCGACTGCTCGTATACGGTGCGCGGACGAAGTCGAGCTAGCAAAAACTCGTACTCGCGAATTTTGTTTACTCAAGTAATCGGAAGATGTCGCTGTTAAAATTTCATACATAAGTCTAATGTTGCCTGCTCGATTAACGCGATAGTAAAGAATTCGATGAAACTCGGAATCAGCACACAGTTCTTCTTTTCTTCAATACTTCATGTACGAAATAAATTGCGTTTTAGTTAAAATTGTGAGAGTGTATATACCCTGTCAGTGTATAGCAAGTATTTTTTTACAAGCTTGATAATATTTCTAAATGATTAAATAGATCTTCAAATGCAATTTTAACCTGTTAGTCTTTTTCATGAATAATAAAGTAAAATCCATATTTCACAAACTAAGTTACGTTGCCTCATAATGGTGGTTCAAAAGTTTTATTCATTTTAAACTTGCAAATTTTATAGACCAGCATCTCTATTACGCGCCGGGTAATACGAAAATCGAGAAGAACACGATATCTTGTTTAGGCAAAGAAAAAAACGTCACCTTCGAGAAAAATAGTCACCGATAGAGCAGTAAAGACAATGAGAATTGCACTCCGGGTAGTCGAAGCTGCACGATGTCTAAAATGGTTTTAAGCAAAAATCAACGGCAAATGCATGACACATCAATAAAATTCAAAAGTTACTTTTCATTAACCAAACCGTGACACTCTTTTCGAACAGAACGTGCCGTACATTTTTTTCTAAGTCAATGTTAAGTTTTAAATAAAACACTTTTGAACAGGATTAATTAAACGCCATAAAATCCTATTTAGTTATAAAGTATTTTATTTAATATAACCTACAGTCAATCAGTAGTTTTACCTGGAAAGGTAAAATAAAGATGAATGTACCTAACATTTGTTTACGCATGAAAAATATTTCTAACAGTATTTGGGGAGCCAATATTTAAAAGTAAAAAACTGTACTACCATTAAATCTGAACGGGCTCTTATTTTTCAGAAAGAACTCTTCTGAGAAATGCATGTTCACAGAGAGTACTATTAAGTGAAACATGTAGATATTATATAGGCGGTACATTTGTGATGATCAAACATGGTTCGTTATAAACTCAAGGATTTAGTATTCAGTTCGTTACAAACTCTGCTTGTCAGAATAATTTCAAGTGTTTCATCTATGGTGGTATAGTAAACATCGATGGCAAACAGTGTTTGTGTCGAATCTGTGTTTATCTGAGTCAATTAACTCTTTTATTACGAACCTTCAATTCGCCCAAAAGTTTCTAATGCGAATTTTAATACTTTTAGGTTTTTAAATATACAAAAATAAGAAAAAGTCACTTTTGTGTGAGTTACAGAAAGCTTTATGCGGCTTCATAAGGTCAGTTCAAAATATATCTCTACACGTTACTTGCTGTACAATAAAACATAAATTTAAAAAAAAATTTGAAATCTAAAACCCGACTAGAAACTAGAAGACTAAATTTTAAAAATACAGCTTTTACGAGCGCGTTATTGTCGAAAAGGTCAGTGCCTACTCCACCCGACCCGCATGCGCAGCCCCTGCAACCCCCGCCCGCCCCCGCACCCAAAACCCACGAGCGCGCGCGCCGAGCAGAGGCCCGCAGTGCGAGGCAAGGCACAGCCGCAACTGTACTCGGCCCTGATGATGGACTCCACACGAGATAGAAAGTAGTCGGACCTTTCCGACAATAACGCGTGAGTAAAAGCTGTGGCTTAAAAATTTATGAAAATGACTCACTTAAAATTTGAAATTAACGACTAAGATTACAACCATGCTGTCTCATTAAGTCTGTAGCCAGACTTAAATATTTAACTATAATTTCCACACCACCTATGTTTATTATTTTTACGTTCTCCAGAATTATTGGTTGATAAATAAGTATGTAGAATAGAAGTAGTCCACTTATGAAGTATTTTGTCGAATCATAAGTGAACCGACCTTATACAGTGTAATAATAATTATTATGTAAAGGATTTTCATTTTTTTCTTTGAAAAAGTCTACCATTTTCTTTTAGATAGATAAATATATTGCGTAAATCTAGTAATATAGTAGGTTAGGCCTCTTAATACGAGGGTGGACTGAAGAGGTCGCGGTTTAACATAGACAGCGTTGTCATATTATTATAAAACTACCCTCATATGAAACCTACACTCTTTGTCAGACTCTGTGCAATTTTTGTCTGATATATGCGTAATAAATAAAGGAAATTTATTGAACATGAAGTGAGAGTAAGTTTCATTAATTTTGAAAATGGATAGTTTAAAGCACCGTGCCGTGATCAAATACCTCCACAAGAAACACTTAACTCCAAAGCAGATTCATGAAGATATGGTGGCTACTTTAGGAACATCTGCTCCGTCGTATACAATGATAAAAAAGGAGACAGCTGAATTTAAACGTGGACGAGAGAGCATCAAAGGTGACCCCGCTCTGGACAGCCTTTTACAGCTACGACTTCGAAAAACATCGAAAAAATATGTGATCTCATCATGGAAGAAAGTAGATTGAAGGTATCTGAGATTGCTGAATGTCTAGGGTTTCATATGAACTTACGCGAAACATGATCGTTAACGAATTAGGGTTCCACAAGGTGGGTTCTACAAACAAAGGAAGAGACCCGGATCTCCGATCCCCAAGAAAGCCAAGGTGTGTTTTCCAGTAAACAAGGTAATGGCATCGGTTTTCTGGGATTCTAAGGGTGACATCTTGGTTATTATTTAGAAAGAGGTCAAACTATAAATTCTGCATACTACTGCACACTTTTACGTCGTTTACGCGAAGAAATAAAGTTTAAAAGACCAGGATTGTGACCAAGAAAGTTTTGTTTCATCAGGACAATGCTCGTGTTCACACATCTGCAGAATCGATGGCTCAAAGAGTGAATTGTGGTTTCGAATTGCTTCCTCATCCCCCTTTTTTACCTGACTAACCTATTTCCAAAACTAAAAAAACACTTGGGTGGAATGAAATTTTCTACCAGTGAGATAGTCAAAGTGGCCGTAGATGCCTTTTTTGAAGACCATGACGACACCTTCTATTTAAATGGGATCAAGGCTATGGAGGACCGCTGGACTAAGTGCTGTGACCTAGGAGGAGAGTATGTAGAAAAATAAATATAAAAAATTGCATCTTCCTGTATTTTCTTATTTAGACCGCGAACTTTTCAATCCACCCTCGTATCAATAATCATACATCAAACGTCCCGCCTTAACCAATTGGGAATCTTCAATGTGGCCCATACTCAAAAGCTCTACTCTGACTGACCGTTATCTTCACTTTTGGAGTTTTGATTCATTTTCGGCAACTTGCAATCCACTGGAACCCTGGAAATATATAAAAATCAGCCTGTAAAAATGTTTAAGTAGACCTCAGGACAAATTTTTTGAAATGGATCCTCGATGAAACGTTTTGCAGCAACTTGAGAATTCGATCTCGTATAACACCATTCGGAAAAGCGTGAAAGATGATGAAGACTAGATATTGCTATAGCATATATAATAATAATAAATATTCCACCACACGCTATGACTTTAAAATGGTAGGTAACAAAATAAGCCTTCTGTTTTCCTCCCTTCAAAGGCTTTTGCAAAGTAGATACTAGTAAATTTAGATTAGGTATTTATAGTAATAGATTTTCTTCAGTTCAGATCTCTTTTGGATTAGTAATACAGAACTTTTCATTGAACCGCCATGATAACCACATTTACCTGATTGTGATCCGATTAAAGCCAGTGAAATTTTAGGAATACAGGCATTCTAACTAAACCCAACCAGACAGCAAGTAATCATTAATAGATAATTATCTAATAACAATGCAATTATTAAATGACATCTACAGTTTATGAAATCCAATGAGTACGAATGCCACATAACATAAGAAGGGTGCTCGTATTTCTACTATGACAATTTAGAAAAATATATGTTGAAAATCTGCGAAAATATGAATTCTGAAATTTAGCGTTACTTTAAATACTAAGATGAAATCATAAATTTTTTTTTAACATTAGGTTTCGATGGTGTAACTTATGGTGTAAATAATGTAACTAAATGCGATAAAAGTATATCCCTTTTCATTAAATAGGTATGTTGCAGTAGGAACGAAAATCGCGCAACATCGCAAACGAACTGGAATCTTTGCTAACAATAAAACTATTGCAAAACACAGCAAACACACAGAAGATTTCGCAATCGTTGTAGAACCTTATTTATTTAGCAAATTTTTGCAAAATCCAACATCGTTTCAATGTGATAGGAAACACTCAGGCTGAACAAAAAATCTTTTCTCTATCATGATAAGTTGATAATCTTAGTTAAATGGCCAAATATTAGGTCATTACATATGAAATTGGCGTTTTGTAAGAGAGGAACATAAAGTCAATTTAAAAATATGTAATATATTTATATAATCAAAGTACATCCATTGCTATCTATGCACTTTTGCTCTATGCCTATGAATCTGTTGGAGCAAGGTCGCGAATAAATATCGCGATATTTTAAGTTTTCCATTTTGTAAACTAAGTGACGCAAAGAAAAATCCAAAAGGGGAAAATACAAATTAATTACGGTTTTCGAAACACAAATGCGTGAGTAAATAGGTGTATAAATTTGAAATTGGAATTCTAAACCAAGGAGGAGACAATACAGATCAAAGTGGCCAGTACGACAAAACGCCAATTTCATACGTGAGGACCTAATAAAAAGTGATTGTGTTTTTAACTACATGGCATTCGTATTCTCGAAACATGTGACACCAATCATGTCAAAATCGGAGCCAATACTTTATACTTGATTATCATCAAGTATGAGACAATGTACCTTTTTTTTATATACAGATATTTTTGCAAGTAAGCGAAGCTTGATCAATTCAGAATATTTTATGGCACTGTATCTGTGTTAAAAACACTAATAATAATTACTTTTAGTTTTTAAGTATACTTTCATAACCTAGTTTAAATAGAAATTTGGTATTAAAAGAGAATGTAAACGGTATTATATTTGAACAGTTTTTAATAAACCTATTCTTGCATATTTCCTATCAAACAAAAACATGGTCGTTTATTTTTACAAAAATATAAAAAAAACGTTTTAGAACTTTTCTCAATCATATTTGAGGGTGTTTTGCATTAATTGAAATTGTGATGTTAGAGGTTCGAGTCTTTTGGTCGTTTATTTCAGGACTCTACTCGATTTACACAATTCGACTAAAGTAAAACTAAACTTTGTCTTGTTTGAAACAACTGCTCGTTTACCAAAGAAGTGGGTACCTGAGTCGAAATGAAATGAAATGAAATGAAATGAAATGAAATGAAATGAAATGAAATGAAATGAAATGAAATATTTATTTCTCAACATTGACAATTACTTGTTCTTATTGACGTCAAATAAAACATGATTCTACCACCAGTTCGAAAAAAACCTTCGTGAAGAAGAACTGGCAAGAAACTTCACGGGTATATTTTTTTCAAAATAAATTTACAGAGTCTCTTTATGTCTATACAAAATTATTCTTTTCTGCATCTGTTAGCCCGGCAAGTCTCCCTCCCCCCAAGTATCCAAACGACGAACACCCTCAAGTCGGGCGTTGTAACTTAAACAGCTCAGTTTGTATGAGAAATGAATCTAGGCTTTAAAGAATTTAACTTTAGTGAAGTTAAAAGCACAACTTTTGACGCCTCCTCTGACAAGTCTTTTAAGTCCTTAAAGCCATTTAAGTTACTGCTCAGTTTTTTTACATTAAAAGACTTCGACTTCAATGGTAAAGGGTTCGATGGGTTGTTCACTAACAGGCTCAGTCGTGAGTTGTCAAAAAAGTCGACTTAGGCATAAGACAAAGGAATAATTAGCTTCCATTACTTCATTGGCTAGGTCAGGTTAAAAAAGGCTATTACCGTTCTTCTCCAGCGTAATGAGGTTCGAGGGTACAAATATCTTCTTCGGAGGTACCCTCAAAAAATTTTATTAATGAGGATATAGATGTTAGAGGATCTGTTTGTATAGCCTGTCTCTTCATATTACATGGTACAGCACATCCAGGCTTAGTTCTGTAAGAAATGAGTCAAATTTAAATGTAAAACCCACAACGGACAAGCTTTAGCTTTTAAAGCCAATATGTTTCTATACATTGTTAAATTAAATAACTGTATTTAAATGATTTTGCATATAAGTAAATCACACATTTAATAGTAGCGGTTTCAATACCAGGTCACTCAGAAAGTTTTTTTATGTATAACGCGCTGGGGAGTTATGATTTATTTTCAAAATTCGATTATTTAAAAGAAAAAGTATATAAGTTATAATTTAATATATCCCTCAATTTTTTTTAACAGCATTATAAAATTATTCTGTACCACAGAAAAATGGATCTGAATCGGGAACATTTTCGTGCAATGATTTTTGACTACTTCAAGTTCAAATTGAAACCTCATAAATCGTTTAATCGAGTTCAATTAGCAATCAAAAAGCTTTTATGAACAAAGCGCCTTCGAAAGCAACTGTGAACAGTGAGTATAACGGGTTTAAGTTTGGTGTCTTAAATTTTAAGGATGAAGAAAGTTGTGGTCGTAATTTGACTGCTGTCATGGACGAAAACATGCTACTAGTGAAAAATTTTATCCAACGATACCAGCGATGAGATAGAGCCCAATCCGCAGATTGGATCGGGAAGTGTTAACAATATTCTACACAACCACCCTTGCATAAGGAGGATTGTTTCACGCCGGTTACCCCACAACCTCACCGACAATCAGAAACAGATGCGCCTGGAATGGTGCCATGATGTGATTGATAAATTCAAAGCAGGTTCTTCCCGATATGTTTACGATATTATAACGAAACGAGGCGCCAGTACGGCTGTTACAAAACGAACCAACGCCTACGAAAGTGCAATGATCGAGAAGCGCTGTAAAATCTTTATTCGCCAGTTTTTCACCTTATCGGGAATGTAGTGAATTATCTTAAGAAATCATCAGAAGCATCAATGCGGTGTGGAACACTACCAAATGCTTGCTAAAAGTTTTTGTTGCTGCGAGCAACAAGCAACCGAACACGGTACTCCAAGGACTTTTACTCCACAATGACAACGCACCCGCGCACTTTGTCGCCTTTTGGCGAGGGACTTTGTAAGCGCCACACTGGTAAAACTTTCAGGTCGTCCACCTTACAGCCTTGATTTGGCAGCGTTTTTTTTTTCTCGTTCCGTAAAATTAATAACCAGCTCACGAGGACACAGTTTTCATCGCTAGATAAGCTTGAGTTCGAGAAGGCCCCTAAAATTAAAAACCAACGCACGGGAACACAGTTTTCATAGCTAGACACGCTTGCGTTCGAGCTCGAGATACCTGTGGCAGACTGGAAAATGTGCTTTGAAAATTGGTTAAGACACATGAAAGTTAGTAGACGCTGGTTTTTTGAAAATATGTAATAAAAAAATTTTAACCTATAGAAAAATTTTTTTAATACTTTTTGTGTTCCAGCTACATTATCAAAATTAAATTTCGTATTTGAATGAAGCATATAAAATACAGTGTTCTCTCATTTTCACAGTTAAGTATTCTACTTACTTTTTGTAATACTTCGCTTGATTCGATTTTTTATAGGGTTTAACTGCAGAAGCAGGAACATCTTCACTAGACGATGCGGTAGCTGAAAAATTAATTGTATCAGTTAATCATAAATCGGCAGCGCGTCATTAATTAGTAACGTAGTAATTAGTAGCGTTTGTAAACAAACGAGTTTCGTCGACTAGCTAGATTTAACTTATGCTATGCGGCATTCATGCCGACTTATATATACTCAACCATCTCTTTCACTTTAAAATCAAACACTTTATAATCAGTCACGGATATAAATTAGTAGGAGGGGTCGCCGCGAAGGCTTCCACGGTGAAGGCGCTCAGGCACGTGCAGGATCAGCGAGAGTGGGAACAGGACGAGCAGGTTGGATCAACAGGCAGGCTGACGCGGTAGGCAGGATCATCAGGGTCAGCAGCAGGAGCAGGATCAGGCGTCAGTGTCAGGGGCTTCAGCATGAGGCAGCTTCAGCATGAGGCAGCTTCAGCGTCAGGTAGCTTCAGCATGAGGCAGCTTCAGCATCAGGTAGCTTCAGCATTAGGAGCTTCAGAGTCAGGTAGCTTCAGCATGAGTTTGTAGTAGACTGGCTTGTAATAGACTGGAGATGTTATCAGTAGGCTGACTTGTAACAGACTCGAGATTTTATCGGTAGAATGGTTTGTAATAGACTGGAGCTGTTATCGATGGGCTGGCTTGTAACAGACTGCCGTTCTAAGGCCAGCAATCGGCTTATATGGCCGGGCACGCATTACCTCGCATGCCCCAGGGAGCGCATTTAGGACCGTTGCTTTTCTTCATCTTCATTAATGATCTGGCAAGTTCCTTATTGAACCCATGTCTTCTGTATGCCGACGACTTAAAAGTGTTTTCTGCCATAAAGAATATCGAACACTGCGTATCGCTCCAGCACGATCTTGTCCAAATTTCCGATTGGTGGCCAAAAGTACAATATGCACCTGTCCATTACTAAATGTCAGGTCACATCTTTTACAAAGAAAAAACATAAGGTGACCTTTAACTACTACCTCCAAAACCAGCCCCAAAGCCGTGTATCAGTTGCCAAGGATTTAGCCGCAACTTTTGATACAGGTTTGTCATTCACTAACCATTATGACACAGTAATAAATAAGAGCTTTAAAACTCTTGGTTTCATAACAAATCGACACAACAATTTAAACGACAAGATTGTTATCTATATCTATAATAGTTTGGTAAGGAGTGCAACTGAGTATGCATCTGTAATCTGGTCACCCTATTATGAAGTGCATTCCTCACGTTTGGGAAGTATGCAGAGAAGGTGCTGAAAAAGATTAAGTTACCGATGCGGCCTCGCCCGAAAGATACCATCTTATAGTGGCAGATTGCTTCACTTCGAAATACCTTCTCTGGAAATTCGTCGTAAGCAGCAGGATCATCTACATTTGCACAAATTGTATAATTATATTATAATTGTATAATTAGTGTAAAAGAGTTATATCTATATTATATCAGCATTCATGCGTGTAACATTTGTAATACAATTTAGTTAAGCTATTTAAAAAGGATAGATTTTTACTGTAACATTCATAGCCATTCTATAAACTGTGGAAGTATTATTTTGTGGCCTATAATAAAGCGCAAGTAAAAGGGTCGCGCACATGTGAAAAATAGTTCAGCCACTGATGTGAAGTGTAATAGTGGCTCACATGTTTTTGCATAATTTCACGAGGTATTTCACCAGTTCTTTGTTTGGCGTACCAGTAAATACGTCGAAAACCGATATGATCTGGTGTAGAAGTATTCATTTCATCATAACATAAAATGAAATCAGCAGATTAAATGCTTACGTAAGATAAATTATTCAGCACAAGACGAAATCTTAGTGTAAAGGTAAACTTGTTTTCGCTATTTGCCCATGTCGTTGATTGAGGATTACTAGAGTGCAGTACCTACTAAACGCTAAATTCAGTGACATCTGTGGCGTGGGTGTGGTTTTTAGTAGAAGCACATTACAATAGAAGCGTTATATTGGTCCTCATTTTCTAATAAACAGCTGTTGTAGCCCAAATGAGATCTAATAATTAGTAATAAATGCTGAGAATGACAATGCGGATCTGGGAGGAATACTTATAATGCTGTTGTGTGTTACTAGGACAAATTAACAACCTAGAGACGTATCGCAAGAATGTACAAGTAATAAAGTATGAGTTCTCGTTCAACCAATATCAGCAAGTCATAGCATTATTTAAAGTTTGACGATAGCATAAGCTCTTTCAGACAAATTAATAGCTAAACAATAAATGTTTAAACATTTGATTGAAACAAAAAGGCGGAAGAGAATACGTTCTATAATAAATCGTACTTGAGTAATAGATCTGGTACAAACACAAATTCAAGTATAGTGACAGCCATACACGAAGACGCGCCCCACTACTTGAGTGAAACTCTAAAACAAACATGAAGTGGGGCGCGTCTTCATGGATGGCACTCACTATACAGAGTGATTCATAAAGATGGGTCATTATGGGAAAGTACTAAACTTAACTCTCTAAACTAAATCTCTAACCCGGCCAGGGTTCGATTATCGAGTAGTATTCGACTTTTTTCGAAAATCTTCTGAATGCAATTTTATGAACTCCAAATTCGATGACGTGGTTATTACAAACAAATATCTTTTATTGTATCAGACTTTCCCATGACTGGGTCGAGATGGATCCATCTCGATAGTTCATACTATACAGCGCGATTTAAGTTTGCCGTAAAACATGTGATTGATATTTATATTTATGTATCTGTATTATGTGGTATCAAAGTATAAATTGGTCAACGTACAAGACAGAAAAATAGTTTTTGAAAGGTGCACAAATAAAACTCGCAATTGAACATGCGCTGCGTTTTAACAAATACGTTAAATAATGAATTCTATCGAAATAAAAATAACAAGCAATTTGTTCCGTTTTCGTTTTTATAAAACTAGACTTCACCTATAACAGTTAGCCAGCAATGTACTTTTAAATTACGCACTTTAAGTAAACAAAATCTTGATATGCGATTAGTTCTACATCAACTCTAATTACTTGTCTACTTTTTACTTATAAAAATCATTACTTTAAATAAATAAAAAATTCAAAGAAAAGTAAAGCAGCGATGTATTTCTGAGGAAAATATTTTCGGGGATCATTTCATGGGGACAGGTTTGTCTCCATGATAATAGATGATTAAACGAAATGCCAAGTGAAGTTCTATCGCTATTACATGAGTCGCTTCATTCGAAGATAGTATATAATTAAACGGGTAGATTTTTAAGACTAATTTTTTTTTCTTTTGTCTTTACAAATTAAGCCAACACGTAAGAAAACACGTGTTATCTTTAATAGATACATCGCGTTATCCACATAAATTACTGGTAGTCTTCTACCTGATGTTTTTTTAATATAAACTAAAATTTTGCTCTATCGAAAAGATGCAGAAAACACGTGTTATCTATAATAAATATATCACGCGATAGCAACCTCCGAGAATGAACCGGGCCAGTCGGGAGAATTATTTCCGACATGGATCCTGAGATTCTTTCTAACCTCACAAGTAAGTTCATCCCCGTATTCCATAACCGCTATAAATAGGGGGATAAACTTACTTCTTGGAAAAGGAGATAATAAAGTGTTAAAAAAAAGTAATAATAAAAAATACACCGAAGCTATCTAAGAACTCCCCAAACATCGACAGTCCCAGTCGGGGAACTGTGTGGGACCTCCTTGTTACCCGTCAAACGGGGGGCGGGGTGACGTCAATGGAAAGTGCCAGTGCCTCCACTTCGGCGTCCACATTTGAATTCGGCGTTCCAGTTTTCAACCAGTCTGGGACTCGTTCACCGAATCAACCACAATTCAGGTACACGCAGGTCGAATCCATTACTTTTACGATTATTGGCCTAAAATTACAAATAATGAAACGATTTTAAAAAGGATAAATAATAATGATGATAATTTTAATTACATTTCATGATAAAATTTCACCAGTATTTACTCCCAAACATATTTTGTCGCATAGTGAAAAACGAAAATATTTTTCATATTTAAGTAACAATTAATAAATTGTTACACTTAGAGACTATAAAACCAATTTATATCAAACAAATACAATAAATAAAACTTTTTGGCACCGAAACTCAACGGCGAAAAACGGTTCGAACTATATAAAAAGAAAAAAAATTTATAAATAAAATTATACAATTTTGAGGAAAAAGTATACTTTAAAATGGAATCCTATAATACAGCTTCTAAATTAATTCCCCATTATGGTTTCTTAGCTAACATAGAAAAGAAAGATCATACCTCCTCGTACCTATATTTGTTAATTACAAAAAATACCTGCGTTTTGAATTTCAAGAAAACGATTTGTTTGAGCCAATCACATACGAGTTTACGGCCATGCCGCATGGATTATCCGTTGCTCCGGGGGTATTTACAAAAATTATGCGCGAAGTTATTAGTCACTTGTTGTGAATTTGGACAAAAATCGACTAGTACCGACAAATTCACTAACAATTTTAGGCTTTATGTTTAACATCGAACAGATGTCTATTTCTTTACCTAACGATAAGCGTTATAATAATAAATAAATTTATGAAACTTCAAATATGCTCGATACGAGATTTTTGCCAAACTTATAGGTGTACTGGTCGCAGCCTGTCTAGCTACAAAATAAGTACAACTATGAGGCAAAAATTAAACTCCCTAAATTATTGTTAGAAGATTTAATCTGGTAGAATAGTATAAGTAAATAAACCATTTCCTGTTCAATTACTTCACAAATTTATAGGATATATACAGGTGCATTCAGAACAGGCTGGGGCGCAGTATTCCAAAACAATAAATTTTATTGTGAAAAAGAATACCATATCAATTACCTAGAATTACAAGCCGAAAAGTTCTTCAAAAGTTCAGCCGGGGAAGAAAGAAATTGTGCAATATTATTATGAATTGATAATACCACCGCTATTAGTTACGTCAATAGGATGGGTAGTATTTAATTTCCACACTTAAATACTCTAACTAGACACATTTGGCTATGGCATTTGGCGAGGGACGTTATTTATGGATTTTTGCTTTAATGTTTGTTTGCAAATGTGACGCATTTGTGTAACTAGGTATCCTGAACCGGATGCATTCGCAGCGTCAGCATTCGGCGGCGTCCACGCGGCGCGGCTCTCCGCCGGAGACCCTGACGTTGATGCTTGCTTCTCAGGCATCCATGACTATTTGTCAATACAACGTCATGTTGAGGTCATGGTGGAAGTTTTGTACGTTACGTAATACTGATATGTTCAAAAACCTGTTTTATTAGTTTTTTTGTTTTTTAAATAAGCAATTTAATAAGGGTTGTTCATTCGGTTCATTAAATTCACACCATTCAGCCTTGTCTCTTTTGCTACGCGAAGATATGGGCAATGATGCAAATTTTACAAGAAGCCTATAAAATGAAATCGAAGTACACATTTTCTTGGGATCCAAATTTAGTTCTTAATCAGCTTTCTCAATGATATCATTACTTTAACTTGAGAAAAAATTACCAAAAAATAACCGTTACATCGTTAGCCGTATGCACCGACGTAGGTTCCAGACATTAAATTAAAAAATATAGTTTTTGCACCCGTACACATAATCATAATATTCATCATTAAAACCACAGCCCCAAATCGTACACAACCTGTGTTATCCTAAAAAAGAATAAATGTTAATCTTAAAAAAGAACATAATGTCCTGTATCGACTCTAAAGGATTATATTTTTTGTGACGAAAAATATTAAAGCTTCGGACTCAGAGTGCTTGTTTGTAACATGAAAGGCCCCTCACAGAGCCGCGTCGAGTCAGACGCTAAGTCGGCGGATAAAGCAGACGCTAGGTACGAACGGCGTTGCCATGAGTGTGTTCAGCAAACACAGCACGCTCAGTGTAGGTTATCCGAGAAACGGCTGGGTGCACGTAATACTCTCAGGCCTTTACAAAATGTTACCATAAACCTATATTAAACCCACTAAACGACTTTGCCTTGTCCGGACTCAATAAAAATACAAACCACTTAATACCTTCCGATAAAGAGATTAATTAAAATTAAATTATTCTGTTTATTGATTTAATTAATTTGGCAATCAACAAGGGCAATCAACCGCAAATTAAATAACTGTCATTTTCAAACAAAATAAATAGCGAAATAAATGCAGTATCAGTATAACACTCTGTTTACAAAAGTCAAAAAAAAAAAACAAAATTCAAGTACCCTAGCGTCAATTTCACCTAAAAAATAAATACTGAATAAATTAAACTACCTAATAACCAGTTTACAATAATTACTGCACAATGCGCAAGCGCGAGTATCAAAATCTCTGCAATAAGCACATGCGCAGTGGCACGGAAGTCTAGAGGTGAACTGACGAGTGCGGAGTGACGAAACATAACTTCCCAGTTGGCAAAAAACATAAGTCATAAATAGTGCAATTGGTGCAATTGTTAGTATTCAATACTTATTTACAATTACGTACCTAAGAAAAGGATGCATTAAAATATAAAGAGTATGTTTGCGTTATTAGAGTTTTTATTATTATTATTAACAATTAAATAATTATTTTAAGGAATGGACTATGTGCCTATTATAATATTCAATATTCAATCGTAAAAATTTTATTTTTTGTTTTTACGATTGAATTTATGAATTTTAACAGGAGCGATTCGACTCGTCCAGTCTAGGTTTAACACGTAAAAACAATTCATAAGATTTCACTGTCTACTTCTTTATTTATTTTATCTCTAACTACACTTAATAATTTTTAATAAGAACGCTTTAAAGTACCGTTATGATAATTTTAAAAACACTATGTACTAAGGGATTATAGCTTAACATTATAAACATAATCTCGAATCATTTTCTTTCAACTTATTTACTAACCGATTATTATTCCCTTTACAAAACAGTGGTAACTAACTGATTATAACATGCCATCTTACATACAACTCTAGAAAACAAGTTCAGCGGTTTTTGTAATTTTTCTCAAAAATATGATTTTGCATTTAGCGGCCTTTTACGGTAGGACGGCAGAACAGGTGTGTGTCCACCCTGCACGCGCCTCACTCAGAGGAACTCCCGCGCTCGGCAAATAACACACTACGTGGTAACGTCGCATTTCTCCAACTAAGTACCTAAATAATGTTAATTCAAGTTCATTGACTCATTGACCTAGTGCTGCAAATCTAGTGTGTCTCTACGAATTTGCTCAAAATTAAAACTCTAGATTTTGACCTAATTACTGGACCGATTTCTTTAATTTTTTGTACACTGTTAGAAAAAGCGATAACAAGTATGAGGTTTCATTTATTACCCATAAGTGGTATCCATACTGTATTTAAATAATTTTAATGACGACTTTCAGATTTGAAAAAAAAAATAGAAATAATAGAATATTACGTAATACAGATATCGTGTTAAATCTCTTTCAGACTACACGCATTTTTTGTATTCGTATTAAAATATTTAAACATTATTGAAAAAAAAGTCAAAAATAACAATACTTTAGCCTTAATCAGAATAGGAAACATCAGGTAGAAGACTACCAGTAATTAATGCGGATAACGTGATATATCTATTATAGATAACACGAATTTCTGCATCTTTATGATAAAACTAAATTTTAATAAAAAACATCAGGTAGATGACTACCTGGAATGCATGCGGACAACGTGATATATCTATTACAGATAACACGTGTTTTCTGCATCTTTTCAACACAGCGAAATTATAGTTTCTAGATACCCGCGATCACTTATGAAAAAACATAAAATGGCTTACCTCATCGGAAGAAATAACGAGTCGCTTTCGTTTATTCTGTATTTTTTGTTTTATTTTCATACTTTTAGTACACTTTTAAGACAACTTTTACAACATATTTAATATTAAACTGTGAAGTTTCTGGTTGGCATAAGACGTGTGCTTGTTACCACGCACGAAAAAAGAATGAAGACTTGCAGAGACCGGGGTTGATCAAGTAAAAGACGTAAAGTTTTTTTAATAAGTCAAATGACATACTCTAAAACAGTGCGAAGTTACTTAGTACCTTAAAAGGACTACCTGTTTAATTATATACTATCGGAAGAATGAAGCGACGAAATATAATTATAAATAATAATAATAATAATCGCGTTAAAGGACCGATCGTCGTCTAAGGTGTTTTTGGTGGACATAATAATAATTTTGTTTTATCTTTTAGTTTAAGTATATAATTTAAATTTTAAGAAATTAGATATTATTCTAAACCTTATTTATTATGTCAACTTTTCTAAGTGTTGAGCAAATAATTATCTTAATAATGTCGATATAATACTCAAAACATTTTTTTTCATATTAAATTATAAAATGAATTTGTGTAAAAAAATTTGTGTGATATTCATAAATTATCTTTCACAAAATTAAAAAAGAATAAGTTAGCCAATCGATAAAAATATTGTGCAAATCTACTAGTTAGTAAGAAGTAACGGCAGTTTTTATTAATGTCTCTTAATTTACAGGTAGACAGCTGTCTGAATTCCGCACTCTGAGACGTTTAATGATACTTAGGCACCCATCAGTATAGATATCCCTTAGTCAACCTATACCGTTGAAGAACTTACTAGTAACTTTCTTTTTCTGAAAATTTTCTTAACCTGCCTCTCTGTAAACTAAGATAAAATATTGAAAACGGCCGTAAATTTCTCGTACATAAAATTTTTTTAACTTAACTGACCCTCAGATTTTTCGTCCACTACCGGAATTTTCTGGAAATTTTTGATGTTCATTTGAATTCTGCAAAGATATTAAAATAAAATTAGACAGCTATATTAAAACCAACAGGGCACATAATAGGTCTTTACCTATGAAACTGCCGTTTTCTCGTACTGGCCATTTCAAATGAAAATATTTTTTTTTTGACTGATTATTCTAATTTCAAATTAATTTTATTTGACAAACATGGAATTCTTTTTCTAAAATCGTCATTTGTTTAATAGTTAGTGTTTTGTTTTCAACGCATTCGAACATTTTTCGTCATCATGGATAAGTTAAGAATTCGAGTAATTATGGAGTATGAGTACCGTCGTGGCAGCAAAGCGGCACAAGCGGCACGCAACATCAACGACGTTTACGGAGCGAACACTACAAACGAACGCACCACCCGTTATTGGTTTACCCGCTTCCGTTCTGGAAATTTTGACCTGAAACATGAACCCCGTGGTCGTCCGAAAACTTTGGTCGACAATGACGAATTAAAGGCAATTGTGGAAGCTGATGAAACTCAATCCACGGCTGAATTAGCAGCAGCTTTCGACGTTAGCATCAAAACAATATTGGTCCATTTGCGTCAAATTGGCAAGGTAAAAAAGCTTGACAAATGGGTACCCCACGAACTCAATGACCGCCAGCGCGAAGTACGCGTGGAGACGTGCCTTGCACTGCTTAGCAGGCATACAAATGAAGGAATTCTGAACCGCATTGTTACTTGTGACGAGAAATGGATCCTGTTTGACAATCGTAAGCGCTCAGCAAGTTGGTTGGACCCTGGTTCAGCACCCAAACAATGCCCTAAACGAAAACTTACCCCTAGAAAAGTGATGGTCACTGTTTGGTGGTCTAACGCGGGTATAATTCATCACAGCTTCTTGCCAAACGGGACAAGCATTACTGCAGATGTGTACTGTGAAGAACTGAACACAATGATGGAGAAGCTCGCACGTCTCCAACCAGCTTTGGTCAATCGTTCGGCTCCACTGCTCCTGCACGACAACGCGCGACCTCATACTGCACAGCAGACGGTCTCCAAGCTACAAGAGTTGGGGTTGGAAGTTGTCCGTCATCCGCCGTACTCACCAGACCTTGCGCCTACAGACTTCAACTTTTTCCAGAATTTGGATAACTTCTTGGCGGGAAAAAAATTCAATACCCGAGAGGCAGTAAAAAATGCCTTTGAAGAATTTGTTGCCTCCCGTCCAGCTGATTTCTTCAAGAAAGGCATCAATAAGCTACCAATGCGTTGGCAAAGATGCATTGATTGCATGGGTGATTATTTTGATTAATAGAAATAAAAAATATTACGCTTCATTTATTTCGTGAAAAACGGCAATTTCATAGGTAAAGACCTAATATCAACCCAATATTTATACAAGACATGTGTTCTATGAAACTATGAAAAATGAACTATGACATGCTCACGGTCTATTAAATTAACACAGTAAGTACCAACCTCAATTCAGAATTGTCATCAATTTCTCTTTTGTGCAACCGTGAATTAATGTGTCTCTATATGCTGTCGAAGGTCATCGATGACTAAGGAATATATTAAATCGATACTCAATTATGCTTTTGAAAATTCAGACAAAACCTAACTAAAAATGTTTTTTATCTTACAAAAAAATACATAAATCGGAAAGAAAAAGGATCGATATACCTGTGATTTCTATCTTCATGCCTAGTAGGTCTTGCATTTCCAACCCATTTGCATCGTGACCTTGAAACAAACAGTAGTATTAAATTATTTTCTTCGCCACCGCGCGCGCTGTCTTGATTCTCTGGTTCAGTCAAAAAAAAAAATATGCCACATGGCGTATCTATTGGTTTATAAATAACTCAACTTACATATATCCATATCTCATATTGGGTACTGAGGACATGTGGTATGCGCTAAGTAAATCTACTTGGATTGGATTGGATTAAATAGTAAAAATAATTAAATAGTTAATAATCCTATTCAGGTGGTTTTGTTCTCATCAAAGGACAGTCACAGCCATTGAATTACACGAGGAAATGACGTCCGTGAATAGCGTAAATATTTGACAGCGACGAAAATTTTAAAAGTCTTACCGAAACTCTATTGACTCAAACATGTCGATTAAAGGTGTAATTGACAATGAAGTAGGAGCTGTCTCATTTGCTTCGTTTCGCTGGTCCACTTCGGGTTCCGGCCTTTAAAATGAAGAATGAATGAATTCGACTTTAAAATGAAGTAAACACATTAACTAAGTTACCCCGGTTGCGTATCCACCAAACTGTGCGAGGAAGCTCGCCTAAGTAGCAATACCAAGGCTGTATAACTAGCTGTACAGCCCTTGCTTCAAAGTTAACCAATAAGTTATTTTCGGTATGATACATTTTATGGCATGAGAGTTTTAGTACTTTTCTACAAAAGCGTATAATTTTATTTCTTAATTTTTTTTTGTTCAAAAAGTACGAACCGTTTTTCGCCGTTGAGTTTCGGCGCTAAAAATATTTATTTATTATATTTGTTTGATATAAACTGGTCACTTGAGGTATAACAAGCTTTATAAAATCTCAGTCTAATAATTTATTAATTGCTATTATCATATTACGTTTTTCACTATGCGACAAAATATGTTTGGGAGTAATACTGGTGTAATGTTATCATGAAATGGAATTGAGAAACAGAATTTTATCCATTTTAAAATCGTTTCATTATTTGTTATTTTAGGCCAACAATCGTAAAAGTAATGGATTCGACCTGCGTGTACCTGAATTATGGTTGATTCAGTGCAAGAGTCCCGGACTGGTTGAATTTTGCGTTGAACGCCAAATTAAAATGTGGACGCTTCCCCCCCCCCCGTTTGACGGTTAACGAGGAGGTCCCATCCAGTTTCCCGACTGGGTTGACCGCTTGCCTGTCAATGTCTGGGGAGTACTTAAATAGCTTTGGTGTACTTTATTATTATTATTATAACTTTTTTTTATAGTGGTTAGCCCATAACTCCAGAGATTCTTTCTAACCTCGGGGCTTAAGGGGGAGCTCGGGGAATAGGGGAGCCCCTTAAGCCCCGAGGTTAGAAAGAATCTCTGGATCCATGTCGGAAATAATTCTCTCGACTGGCCCGGTTCATTCCGGGAGGTCGACGGTTCCAGATTAGGGAGCGTATAATAGAGGGCTCAGGTATTGCAGTAACCGAAACGTCTAGCTGAAGATTCGTCCAGTGGGTTCATCATTATATTTAAATAATTTTAATGACGACTTTCAGATTTGAAAATCAAATAGATATAATAGAATATTACGTAATACAGATATCGTGTTGAATCCCTTTTAGATTACACGCATTTTCTGTATTGGTATTCAAATTTTTAAAACATCACTGAAAAATAATTCAAAAACAACAATACGAGTACTATACAGCATTAAGCGGAACAAGAAACATCAGGTAGAAGACTACACGTAATTTCTGCATCTTTTCGACAAAGCGAAATTATAGTTTATTATATAGGAACGCAGACAGGAGTGAAACGCTTGTTGGTTGACTACGCACTCGTTTATTTGACATGGTATAACTACCTACATACATAACATTCCTCACCCCTAGTCAAACAATACAAAATCAATTAACAAGCAAAACTAATTTAAAAATACTATACAGTATTAAAAGAAGCGTCTATAATCTATGGTCGGTGACGAAGATTGTGGCCATTACTTGATATGGCAGAGGCCTCGTTATCATGGGAAGCTTCTTCCTCAGCATCATAAAACTCTTCTCGTCGAGGATGAGGGCGCGCGAGCGGCGCCGGCGAGTCCACCTCGCGGCCCGGACGCGGCGAAACCGATGGCGACTTAGTGCTGTGTTCCGCAGTCGGCCAAGTAGCCTATGTGGCCGACTCTTGTGTCGACTGCTGGCTCCCGTTCTCCTCCTCCCCCTCGCTGCCGACGCTCGCCCTGGACTCCTCTGCCTGAACAGGGTTGTAGTCCTCCACCACGTCAGTAAATCTAGTGGGAGCAACGGTGGCTGCTTTGCTTTCATTTAAAAACAGTTGGTTCTTATGTTTTTTAATTACTTGTGAGGTTTCATTGTCTTAAGTACACAACTTTATCCAGTTTTTTTCATTACTGTCCCATTAATCCACATGAAGTTATTATTACCTTAGTTTTTCTTATACAGCACTTGCTGACCAATTGAAAAATATTGTTTATTTCTACCGCCATAGGACTTGCACTGCAAAGACTGTTTATTTTTAACAAATGAGTCACTGGGCACGAGCGATGACGGCGAAGGACTTATTAAATCCAAATGAGATCGAAGTTTCCTCCGAAAAACTAGTTCCGCCGGTGATAAACCTTTGGTCGAATGTACTCACTTCCAATCATCGAACAAATGCTAAAATTCATTGTATTTCCCCCTGACATGGTAATTGATTTCAGACCCTTTTTAGCAATTTTTACATAACTCTCCGCTTAACCATTACTCGCTGGATAGTAGGCGGGACTAGTTACGTGGTTTATGCCATTAATCCTACAAAAAATAGTAAATTCAAGCGAAGTAAAGGATGTGCCATTATCGCTTAATAATATTTTTGGTATAACAAAACGTGAAAAATAATCAGTTTGTTTCATAGTTTCATATCGTATACCTCTATTTACTGTATGCATCTACTATAACCAAATACACGTGATTATAAGTGGGCCTAGGAAATCTATATGAATTCTCATACATGGTTGAGCTGGGTAGGTCCCCGGCGCGTAGTTTACTACACACGTCGCAGCTACCTATCAATAATTCTGTTTGTCTAGCCCGGGAAACCAAAAACGCGAACGTGCCTCAGCTTACGTTTTTACTATGCCTAAATGAGACTTATGTAAATCGTTTAGTAACCTATTTCTCAAACATGTTGGTATTATTACTTTATGGCTTCTCATTTAACACACAAGATAATTAATTATGGCAATAAAAGTAGGGCTTTAACAATACGTCGTTTACCCATTCAGGCCAACCGTGCAATACAAATATACTACTGTATTAAGATTTGTATCGTTACAAGTTTCCCGCTTAATCTGTTGAGCGGTGATAGACAGATCGCCGTCCGCGACAAATCTAATGTAAGTGGTCGGGTCGCCCAGCGCGGCAGCCGCGTCCGCGCAAGCGCTGCGCTCGGTGCCGAGTGCGCAGGTACATGCAGCCCGCTTCCCGGCCGCCGCCGCCACTATCATCTACCTACCACCGCCACTATCATCTACCTACCACCGCCACTATCATCACCTAGGATATCGAGCAGCAGTTACCTAAACCTAGTAATTTCAAGCAGAGACAAACGGTAATAGCCCGAAACTGGAGATATAAGGAAGGGGAGTATTCACAAGGCGGGAACACTTCCCAGCACGTGGGGCGTAGATGTATTTCACTTAATCCACTAAGTTTTCAGCAGATTTATTTTATATAGTTTTATTTTATTTTCACGGTGCCCTTCGCCTCCATACGTACACTGAACACTTACTAAGCACAATAATAAGGTTTAACTACTGTTATGGAACATTTTGCTTAGCCGCATGCGAACGTGTCCACAGTCATTCGAGAAGCTTATCTAACAACAATCACACCACATTATCTAGCCCACTATCTAGCATTAGTTATGTGAAATTTGCTTATATTTGTCTTTTGCGCCGCTAGAGGGCGCACAGACGGAAGTGTGCAAGGAGTGGGAGATTTAAATAGTAAGGATGGAAATTATATAGGAAACATCAGGGACTGTTCCGAAGCCACAACAAATAATTTTAAAGAACAATAATTTAACATTGGTATAAATTGGACCACGCTTTAGATTTGAGGTCATTTTATGAAGTGTGAGCAAGACAGATAGTGTTGCCACTCTATCAAGCTGAAGCAGTTGGTTTAAAATGTAATATTACAGATTGCAGAAACACTATTTAGAAACTTGTGAAAAAAGAAACTTTGGTAAAAAATCAATACTTCTAGCAACAGCAGTTAAAAGATTGACACAGGGTGTAGATTTTTGAAAAAAAAAACAAAAAAGCACTAGAATTTGAAAAATACATGACTGAAGGTTTTTTTCATATTTTTCTGATAATTATTATGACCTAGCCTATCACCCGGTTTCAACTTGACGTCGACCTTTGGGACACCCTGTAGATAACACATGTTTTCTGCATCTTTTCTGTAAAGCGAAAGAACAATGCCCATGTTTCATATATGCAATGACCTGTCAGCCTGTTTTTTATTGATCTAATGTTTAAATATAAAAACGATGCGGAAAAAATAGTGTTATATTCCTAAACTTAAGGTAACAACTCAATGCAATTTAGCAATTCAGAAAAAAAGTTACATTGAAAAATATATTTCGAGGTTATATGTCAAATTCAATCAATTTTCATAGCACATCTTGGCTAAATTGCCACTTGGAAAAATTAAAGTGCAGCTCATTTCAGGATTTTGGTTTCAGATTCTCACGGATATGTTTTTTTTTTAAGCAAAAGAAGTAAAAAGCCTTTCAAAACTTCAAATTACTAAGTATTCTCAATAATTTTGTCGAAATTCATGTATGACATCTCATATTTGGTTAAAATGTAGACATACCTTCTATCCCTGTAATGAAATGACATGAAAGAGTTCATTGATGTTTAGTAAGCCTCGGCATTGTAATGTAGATACCGAAACATCTGTTCATTTTATCCAGTTAGATTATAGATTTTTACACCCTGATAAGTAGGTATGTGTGGACTTTAAAATAAAAGTCCTCAGAAAACATGGCCCCAAAGTAAGCAAAGGCTTGTGTTATGGGTTAATATGTAGCAAACTACGAGGATCCTATAATATACATACAAAACCGATAACAAGGTGATGACGAACTGTGTTACAAGTAAACACATATGTTACAGTTAATACACAGCATACGTTGCGCCATCCCTAATATCGTAGATGTAGCCGACATTTTAACGAATAGGAACACACTACGTAAATCCAATAGTTCAGCAAAATCCGAGATCCGTGTAAAACTAGCGCAAGTAATCGTTGAAGCAGAAGCCAGAAACGTTTACCGGGAGGAATGCCAAGGTGATCAAAAGTTAGAAAAATCCAGAGTAGTATCGCACAGTACACAATAACGCAAATGCAAACGAAGGAATGCAAACGTTTAATTCAAATGACGTTGTAATTTTTGACATTGTCAATATGACAGTTAAGTTAAGCTGTATTGTACATTTAAGAAAAATAATTGATTATTTCATTTTAATGTGCATTAATTAAAATAAATTAACAAATAGAATATTAATTTACTTAAAAGTCATATATTTCTATTAATTTTTAAGCAAATTCGAAATATTTTGAAGTTCGAGCTTTATTTGGAACGAAACGTGTCATAGACCATATATTTACTGGGCGCGTTCGTGTCATGTCAATAAATGACTATAAAAAGAAAATTCAATAAATTTTTTGTGGATTGTAGTTTTTGACATGAGTAAGGTTTTATGATTCAGCTAAAAATTAGTAATTTTACTTACATTATTACTTATCTATGCATAATACGAGTTGTCAAAATGTTGACAGGTCAGGAATGGTCTTTCATCTTTTAGTTCATAATAAAAATTATATTTCGTCGCTTCATTCTTCAGATAGTATATGATTAAACGGGTAGTCCTTTTAAGGTACTAAGTAACTTCGCACAGTTTTAGATTATATCATTTGACTTATTCAAAAAACTTTCCGTCTTTTTACTTGATCAACCCCGGTCCCGGCAAGTATTCATTCTTTTTTCGTGCGTGGTCACAAGAACAAGTCTTATACCAACGAGTAACTTAAAAGTTGAATATTAAAAATGCTGTAAAAGTTGTACTAAAAGTGTACCAAAAGTTAGAAAATTAGAATTAACAATAAAGAATAAACGATAGCGACTTGTTATTTCTTCCGATGAAGTAAGCCATTTTTTGTTTTTTTCATAAGTGATCGCTAACTATAATTTCGCTTTATCGGAAAGAAGCAGAAAACACGTGTTATCTATGATGTTTCTTACTCCGATATATGCTGTATAGTACCTACTCGTATTGTTATTTTTGACTTTTTTTCAATTATGTTTTGAAAATTTTAATACGAATATAGAAAATGCGTGTAGTCTGAAAGGGATTTAACACGATATCTGTATTACGTAATATTCTATTATTTCTATTTTATTGTCAAATCTGAAAGTCGTCATTAAAATTATTTAAATATAATGATGAACCCAGTGGACGAATCTTCAGCTAGCCGTTTCGGTTACTGCAATACCTGAGCCTTCTATGTATCCGCTCCATATCTGGAACCGTCGACCTCCCGGAATGAACCGGTTGTTCACACGAGTGAACAGGCATCTTAGTCAGCAGAGCATTGACCTACCAAAAACATAGCATTTTTTATGCAACATTTGTAAATACATCAATTGACGTATTTTACATTGTACACACACTACTGTAGATAGATTGAGTATAAATAGCTTTAATTTTTATAAATACACTCTCTTTGGATTTGGACTCAACACTGTTTCAATTGGGCAACCCTTCACAAGACGTTTACCAAGCTGAGCTAGCCACGACGACGCCCTGAAGAAGTACTACGACGTGACTGGGCTTACCTGACGACTACTGGACGAGACCATCCGTCTATGAATTGCAGCTTCCTCTCACTGTGGCCAAGACACCTTTAGCCATCCAACGATCGGTCTTGTGAGTCTGCTTAACCGGCAGTGAGAAAACCTTTCCAAACCTTTCATCCCTTTTTCTTCCGCATATTGCCTTAGGTCTCACGGCAATAAGTATCCCGCATCTATTTATATATACGTAGTGCATGGATAGGTTAGGTGGTTAGGTAGGAAATTAGGGTTATTTGTAGGTTACAGATTTAACCTCACCCTTTCCTGTACAGTCGGCTAACTATTACAGCACATTACAGTTCTATACAGTCACACTAAAGTTAATATTTTATACAGTTTTTATACGACATACACATAACACTATCTATATAATAGACACGTGACAGTAGTTAGCTCACCGTACAAATGGTCCTTTGATATTAATTTTGAACCAAAACCGCGGCCCTCTTTTTCCCCCCTAGAGACTAGATGACAAAGACTGACTGAAAGTTTCGTGTGCGACGGGCTGGTGTACCCACAACGCATCAGTTTGTTGCATATCGAGACAGACCTAGTGTTTCACTGTAGCCTATAGACATCCCTCGTCGGTAGTGGATCGGTGGCTGGCCTTCCACAAGTGGACCTCCCCAGTTCATTGAGAAGTCGCATAATACCGAGCCGAGGGTGTAGGCGAGTTGGGCACTGACGATAGGCTAGCTGGATAGGAGTAGGGTAGGGACCATTAGGGCATTCAAGAGCGAAGAAAGAAGACACAATGGACGTAACAGAGATCAATGAATAAATCAAGAGCCAAGAAAACGACTATCTAGAAATCAAAAGAATATGGGATAACATCAAAAAAGACTCACCGACTAGGAAGACACAGAAGTACGTTAACGACAGAAGAGCCCTGTTGAACAGCATTTGCCAGAGACAAGACCTGCACATAGACGCGCAAGCGCAATTCGACACTATTATCGAAAAACTACAAGACAAAATTAACGAATCAAACAACTATTTATCACTACATCCACGACTGAAAAGATGCAATACCTAAAAACCCATGTACGCGGTGACGCCGAAAAATTAATAAAGCATTTGTCCGTTAATGAGGTCAACTGTAATGCAGCGCCAACGTTATTAATTAATAGATATAAAGATGAACGACTCATAGTACAAACGTTCGTAGATAAATTATTGGATTTGCCTAAATTACAAAGTCCAGAATTTGCGTGAAATGCACGATACAATAAACGAAAGTTTAGAAGCCCTGAAAAATCAAAATATTGACACATCGACCTGGGATCCGATTTTAACAAGAATAGTTACACGAAAGTGGGATCAAGACACAAATATGAAATATGAAGACCAATTAGACGAGCCAAACAAATTGCAACAATTTTCAAAATTAATGGAATTTTTGGACAAACGCAGTAAAAGCCTGGAGTCCAGGAAAATATCGAAAGTAAACACTCAACCATATATTCGGTCAAACAATCAATATCTAGAAAAAAATACCCATGGACATAATCATAACACTCCTTTATTATACTCGCAGTCGGGTAAAAAAGGTATTTGCTGGTTGTGCAATAACGAACATAATATACACCAATGCCCATTGTTCAAAACAATGAGTGTAAATAACCGCATTAGGAATGTGCAGGAAAAGCAAATGTGTTATAAATGCCTCATGCACGACGCAAAAAAAGAGTAGTTCGGCCAAAAATACAATAAATGTGAAATATGTAATAAGGCGCATTCTACACTGTTGCATAGAAATTATGAAGAATATAAATCATTAAAACAGCCTTCCAAATACAAAAATTATCCACCGATAAATATGAAACCTGAAACATCAAAACCGCTCATGACTAAGCCACAACAAAATGAAAAACAAACTTACAAGTCTAATGTGGCTACACAAAATTGGAATACACAAAAAATTGTTCTTCTGGCTACGGCCTTAGTACAGACAACAACGTTCGACGGTACATCACAACTATTGCGTGTATTATGCGACCAAGGATCCGAAGCATCCTTATGTACTGAGGAAGTAGCACAATTACTAGGACATCCCAGGCGAAGAATAAAGGCGGAAATAAAGGGCATCGCAGAAAAAAACCCGAAGACCGCAAACTATATGATTGACGTCAAGCTGAAACCGAAGTTCCCGAGTAATTATTTACTATCAACATCGCTTATTATTTTACCCAAGCTTACTGGCGCCGTACCTAAACAAGACCTGGAACCGCTGGAAAATAAAATTATAGCCGGCCCTACCTACTATAAACGAGGCCCTGTAGATATCATTTTGGGAGCAGAAGAGTGTAGTAACATGATATTGCAAGGTTTCAAAAAATTTGAAAATGGCGTCATAGCGCAAAATACTGAATTGGGCTGGATTTTGTCGGGGTTTTGCCAAGCAGAGATATGCAGAGAAATGAAAATAATAAGTTTAATTACACGCACCGACGAATTACAACTAAGCAGATTCTGGGAATGAGAAGAAATTGCTGACGAGAAACCACATTTTAAGACGACCTCATATGCGAGAAAATTTATAGCGACACAACGACAAGAGACCCACAGGATGGGACCTATACTGTCAGGATTCCATTAAAAGACCCTTCCATAGAATATGGAAATTCGCGACAAAAAGCCGCCGCCATACTCATACAATTAGAAAAGACACTTGTAAAAAAACCGGATTTACGACAACATTACAATGCATTTATGCAAGAATATTTAGATATGAATCATATGACAAAAGTAAATAAACAAGACAATTACGCGGGCAAATACTATATACCGCACCAGCCGGTAATACGAGAAGACGCGTTGACTACAAAATTACGTACAGTATTTGACGCAAGCGACAAGCCAAATACAAAAGTGAGCCTTAATAACAATATGTACAAAGGCCCGCGTTTACAACAAGATATGGCGACGATTTTACTAAGGTGGCGCAAACATAAATTTGTATTTATGACGGATATTGAAAAAAATTTACAACAAAAGATGAACAACAAAATAACCCTATTGTCAGTAAAACCACCCTACAAGATTTTTTTGTTGACGATATTCTCTCAGGGGAAAAGGATGTCGAATCGGCAAAAATATTACAAACACAAAAATATGGTAATCAAAACGATTACCATACTTTTTAAATAGTTTACCTGACGACATACGACAAGAAAGCAACAAAAATAAATTTAAATTTAAATTAAAAATACATTTATTGTCTACATTAAAATAGATTGTATGTTACTAGTAGATAATTATTAATGAGACTCTCGATCCCGCAGTCACTCGATAAACAGTTTTGCGGGACTGTAATTAAGGTATAAGATTTTTTTTGTATAATTAATAAATAATAAAAATAAAAAACGTGAATGAATTTGATAAGACCGCAGCGGTCGATACAAACCGCGATGCTCGCTAAGTTAGCGGACGTTTTTGTCTCTGATCAAATCGGTGCGCAGTATTGAATCGCGTGATATGGTAATTACACCGAATCTGAATAATTAATAACAAATTAGGTAATTTGCGTTTGATAGCCATACCTAATAGGTGATTCAGAACCCGCAAATCCCTACTACTCCAGCGCACTAATCACTGCGGTACCGACGATTTTTATCTATGAGTAAATGTTTACAATTATAGCCTTTTTGTTGAATACATTAATTTACTAATTTAGGTTTTATAGTTTCTAATGCTAAATCTGCGTTAAAATGGCTTTTTGCTGCTGCTACAAGAAATAATCTCATTTCGGCTGCGGGGTAGGTTATTAAGGCTGTTCTACACTAAAAGTGTAGTGTCATTTAATTTCTTAACCTTAAATTAACCAAAAGTCTTTTAATTTAAGGCAGTTTTTAATGAATTATTGGATCAATTTTTTTCAAAAAAATTTGGTTTTCTTATCTTTAAAATCGGCGACATGGTTCCATATAACCAATATACTTATCTTTTGTGGTTTTGGACTTCGCCATACTGACTGATCTCCATGACTCGCCCTATATAAATCTAAATAATAGTTTGCTAAGGCGACGTCAAAATGGCTCCCATTAAATTTTAGTAGAATTGGAGTTATATTATTAAAAAATTTATAAATAAATAATAATGACTTTTTCGGAAAATTCTAACTCTCTCTCAAAAATGATAATTGTTAAAAATGGTCAGCAAACCCTCGGTCTAGCTCGACGGTTTGTCTAGGACTGATCTATATACATTATATTTATTGCGCACAAGGAAAGTATGCGTAGTTTTGTAGTATTTTTGGAAATAATACTACAGTTTATAAGTAAGGCCTCTTAAGGACATGGCTGTAAAACAATGTACAATCTTACTCAAATGCAGATAAAATCTATCAACTACTACAGCTGTAAACAAGATTTAGGCCTGTTTGTAGTTTGAATAGTGTATTAATTTTCACCAATATTCCCACTGGGCGACACTACAAAGATTTACAAAAAATTTTAATCTTTGAATGAAAAAGAAAACAAGATAAATGAATTGCCTATTTAATTTTTTCGGTTATTAGATGACAAATTAAATTAAGGCACTTTTGATGAAATTTAAGTATTAAAATTTGGTAAATCCAATTTATTTTTCAAAGACCGCTTAAAAATCAAATACACTGTAAAAGTAAATCGGTAATCGTATTTGACTAAACAGTCCATATTCCTATTTAATGTTAATGCATGAATTTTTATTTATAGATATCGCGAGTTTGCTTGGACCTGTTCGGATATGCAAAAAATGTCTAAAAACAGTTCCCCACGGTCTTATGATCTATCTATAAACTTACGAAGAACTTACGTATCGGAAGTGGAGTTGGGAAAGTACAGCTCTATTTTACATCGCGGCGTCGAAGCATATTTATCGTTAAATGATGAGGTGCTGTTAGTATAAGGAGAAAGATAAATAGATGTATCGTTTTTCTCATTTTTCTGACATTTTTCTAGGCATCTTTCTGGCGAGTCCATTGTGGGATCAAATTCTTGAACATTGTTCTTATACTGCAACTGAAAAGAATGGAAAACATTTACTACTTACTTTTCTTTTTTAATATAAATTACTTTCAGCTTTACATGTAAATAATTAAAAAAAAAATAATTCTCTTTTTATTAAGAAATTATGTTTAATAAACGTGTACTATGACAAAACTATAATAACATGCTGCATGATTTCTGTCTTCTAAGAAGTTTTTCGGAGGATGGACGCCTTCGTGGTGTACTCGCAGAGTAGGCGTGCCTTCTAAACTAGGTCCCAGTTTCGAGCCCTGCTTAGGAGTGCTTTATTTAGATAATGTATGGGCATGAAGGCACAATTGAGTTGTTTGTCAAAGGACTAATTTAATTTGCAGTACACAAGATATTTTTATCGTACCTAAAAACACGAAAACGAGATAATTTGGTAAGATTATCTAAGTCTTCTACCCTCGTAGTCATATTGAAGTAAAAGTCACAAATTAAGTAATGACTTTTGCGCATGCTGTAGAGTTATAAATTGGTTGAAGTTCTTACTGTAAACTAATTAAAGTCATCGAAAACAAGTCTTTATTAAAGACTTGTTTTGATCAGACTTGTCTAAGCGATTTCTTACCAACACCTGTGCATGTATACGAGCGTAAAAGTTCATTTTATTATTTTAAATTGTTACAGTTACCGTTATATTCTCCAGAGTTTCATGAAAACTTTCGAGACCTATACGATCTTTTCTTTTCGCTTTTAATGCTTCTTGCAATAGTGACACCAAAGCCTCAGGCCAGGTACCGTTTTGTTCAAAAAATAAGCCTTCTTTGGATGCTAAGTATTCGGTTTCTAGCTGGCAGTAACTGAAGGATCCAAATGGTTTCTTGCCTGTAAATGTAAGAACTGTTTATTTGTATTATCTTTTGGCATAATGGAAATAATAGGTTACTATAATTGATACAGGGTGGCCAGACAAGTGACATCCAAAAAATATTTTTAGGTGCCTCGTGTTGAGAGGTATCTGAATCACCCCTATGCATGTTTTACTATTTTTCATAGTTTTCGAGTTACGATTTTTTTATGAATTATCGAAAAATTGCGACCGAATCACTTTCAAAAATTCTTAAAAATTAATATCGAAGGTTTCTTCAGATTTCTATTTTTGCTACTAAATCTCTATGAAGTGTGTTTATGCATAAAATAAGCAGCCTTATAACTTTAATGAAAGTTAAAAAACGTAAAGCTCGAACACTGAAAAATCTTATAACATACATAGGGGTGATTCATAAACCTCTCAACACGAGGCACATAAAAAAAATTTTGGGCGTCACTTTGCTGGCCACCCTGTATAATTTTATTTAATTTAATAATTTCCAAGTGAAAATTTATTGAGGACCGAGTGGCGTACTAGGTAGTAGCCCTGCCTCATACCCACAAATATCTGATGAAAGCAGATGTTTGTTCTCGGGCTGGACAACCAGTCCTGGCAAGGCTTTGCAGTTATCGTTTGACCTACGTTTAAATCCCAATTGTCTCAAGGAAGAAACAAGCATAACACTAACCAAGATAGGAAGTATTGATGGGGTCCGCTAACGACGGGGCAACGTGGCTGCCAGCCCGTCAGCTCCTTTAAACACTTCACTACAGGAATTAATGTACCCACCTCCAAATATATATTAGCAAACACTCAGTTCAACGTAGAAAAGGTCAAAGATACATAAGTAACTTAAGATCTCAATTTTTAGGTATTAAGTTCAGTCGTGGTCAGCGTCTTACATGGATTATATATTAGGGATAGGTTAATGATTATGCACTTATCCTTGAAACAACCTTTGCTTACTCTGGGGCCATACAGTTGTGTTAATCTGGAGATTTATTATTATTATTATTGTATAATCATTAACCTATCCCTAATATACACAATCAACATCCTAATTGATTCCTTGTTCCTGTTAAATGCCGCCATGATGGTTTCATATAGTTTGCTTATAATAATATGAGCGCGCCACCTACCGGCGCACAAGTACGAGAGAGTCTATGTCGGTCAACGGACGATGTGAGACGTTGCTGCGTCACGAACTAAAATTAATAGCTAAAATTCAAGATCTTAAGTTACTCAAGTATCTTTGACCTTTCCTACGTTATACTGAGTGTTGTGCTAATATATACTTAGTGCTGTGTATACATAAACCCTGTAGTGAAGGGTTTGGAGGAGCTGACCGGCCGGCAGCCACGTTGCCCCGTCGTTGGCGAACCCCATCAATCCTACCTATCCAGGTTAGTGTTATGCATGTTCTCTTCCTTGAGACCACTGGGTTTTAAACGTAGGTCAAAGGATAAATGCAAAGCCTTGCCAGTAATGATCGTCCATTTCTTTATGGTGCCTCCTGTGAGGATCTAACCTCACTATATTAACGTTATTATACAAAATTTATACTTTAAAGTCAAATATCAACATATTTCTTTAAATATCAATCTATTTTAAGTGCTTTCATATCAATTTTATAACAAAATAACATAATTAAAGCCACATAATCGTGTCGCCTTTGTTATTCAAAGTAGTTATATATGCAACCTTGTCGCGTCATTCCCGCGGCTAAGAAGCGGATGAACGCGTATGCGTACTTACTTTTGTCTATAACCCTTGTTTCACAACTATTTATTCGCAACACTCTTTTCAAATATCAAACCAGAGGATTTGCATTTATTCATTGATAGTGAAAGGGTTCGTAATAGTAGTTGTGCTCGAAAGTTCATTCAAAATAGGTCCATATCAAAAATCGTAAGTAGCTCAGTCACCATCACTTAGTTAAATAATTTGTAAAATACTTGTAATTTATAATTAATTTTTTATTTTTAACTGCCTATTTGAGTTAATTTCCAAAGATGGCAGAAATTGAATTACAAACATTAATTAAGAAACGAGAATATGAGTTTAAATCTAAACAAATTATTTACGATTTGCCAAAATCTTGTAAGGAAAATAAAAGTAAATTATCATCATTTAAAGCTAGATACAAATCTATTGAAAAATTACGGGATAGTTTTGTTGAATTGTGTGAAGAAATCAATAAACTTCAATTAAAATTAAATCCTAAATTCGCCATTGATAATCAGTGTTTGTTATCATTTGACGAGATGTACTATGCGGCGGTCGCGTTTGCGGATACTCTTGATAAGATTGTAAACAGTGCGTTAGAACCATGTCGCATTCAGCCCGGTATTGCTTCCGTAAAATTACGTAAGTTGCAAATTCCGAAATTTGATGGTATTATTGAGAATTGGCAAACTTTTAAGGACAGTTATGTTCCACTTGTTCACAATAATAATTCTATGTCAGAAATAGAAAAGTTTTATTATTTAATTTCATGTTTATCTGGCAGCGCTTTGTCACTTGCCAAAGGTGTACCTATAACTTCGTCCAATTATGCCATAGTATATAACGAGTTACTGGAGCGTTACGATAACAAACGTATTCTGGCAACAACTTATTTAGAAAAAATATTTAAACTAACACCAATACAAAGGCCGTCACTCGCGAATTTATCAGATTTAACAAATGTTTTATACGAAAGTGTTAATGCGCTGCGTGCATTGAACATCGAAGATTTATGTGAATTTATTTTGTTTTACATCGCGTCCCGACCTCTTGACCTTGAAACGAAGCGTCGTTTTGAGTTACAAAATACCGAAGATATCCCTCGATTTAATAGTTTTGTTTCCTATTTACAAGGCTATATAAAGGTTTTGGAAGTCAGTCAGCCAGTCCTGCAGGCTCCATCAAACCTAACAAACAAACGATCAAACAAAGATAGTTTTTCTCGTCATCAGAGACCCTCACTAATTACTTCTACTAAGCCGGTTACGAGTAACAATAAAAGTAATCATATAATTTGTGTTTGTTGTAATGAAAAGCATTCAATTTATCGTTGCGGCAAAATGCATTCTATGTCTTTAGAACAACGTAAGAAATTCGTAAACGAGTTACGTTTGTGTGGCAATTGTTTACGTCCTGGTCACAATAGCGATACTTGTAAATCAAAAACGAGTTGCTTTATATGTAATGCGAAACATAATACATTATTGCACGTTGAGCATACTGGTTTATTAACCAACACGGTTGATTCAAACACCAGCGAGACCGCCGCTGGTTCGAGCGCGGCACTGGCGGCCGCGAGTAACAGCCCGGCGTCGAATCCTCGCGCGAGCACTAAGATCCTAGGCACGGCAGCGGTGCGCCTGCGGCTCGCGGACGGCACATCGCGGGATGCGCGCGCCCTTATTGACAGCGGCTCGATGGATTCTTTTATAACAAACGAGTGCGCTCGTAGTTTAGGTTTGCGTGTCAAAAAATGTAAATTGAGCGTAACAGGTTTAGGACAGAACTTTGTTTGTGACATAAAGGGATATACTGCTGGCTCGATAATACCTAAAAATAGTGAATCGCCTCAGTTCGATTTAACGTTAGTGGTTATACCTAAAATTACTACACAGATGCCTTCGTCATCGTTACCGATGCATGTCAAGGATTGTTTCAAAAATTTAGATCTAGCCGACTGCGATTTTTATAAACCCGGTCCGATCGATCTTTTGTTAGGAGTCGAGTGTTTTGACCAGATATATACTGGCTCACGTTACACTCCTGGTCCCGGATTACCCTGCGCCTTGTCCAGTGTATTCGGCTGGGTGGTAACTGGCCAGTTTCTTCATAACACTAAGTCTCTAAACCCGGATACGCCAGTTACGTCACTCATCGCGTCATCATGTACGCTCGATGATATCGTTCAACGGTTCTGGGAGTCCGAGGAACCTCCGAAGTGCAAAACTTCCGGTCCTGAGGATGACATTTGTGAAAAGAAATATAAATCAGGTACCTACCGCACTCCTGACGGTAGGTATGTAGTACCTATAATGTTAAAGGATGAGGTCACTCCTTTGGGTGACTCATACCCTAGAGCAGTTAATCGCTTCCTCAACTTAGAAAACAGACTTATGAGACAACCTGAGTTGAAATCAGAATATAAAGAATTTATGTATCAGTACGAAGCCCTAGGACATATGCAGCCTGCAGAGCATTCGTCTACTGATCGTTACGTCATTCCACATCACTGCGTCGTGCGTCCGGACAGTTCCACGACACGGCTGCGAGTAGTGTTCGACGCCAGTAGTCGGACTACCGATAATCGATCTTTAAATAATATTGTCCACGTTGGACCTAAACTTCAAATTGATATCGTCGATTTAATTACTAAATTCCGACTTCATACAATCGTTTTTACGGCAGATATTTGTAAAATGTTCCGTCAAATTTTAATTAGGCCTGAAGACAGATGTTATCAACACATATTATGGCGAGATGAACCCAATGAGACTCTTGTCTGAACTCAACACGGTAACGTACGGAGTCAGCAGCTCGCCGTACTTAGCAATACGCACCTTGCGCCAACTGGCCGAAGATCATGGCTCGGAATACTCGAGTCGCGCGGCTCAAGTCCTGGCGGAGGAAACGTTCGTTGATGACGTCACTACAGGATGTTCTTCTTTGAGTGAAGCTCAGCAGTTGAAGTCTGATCTCATTAATTTACTAGGCAAAGGTCACTTTGAACTTCGAAAATGGAGTACGAATACTCCTAGTCTTTTATCTGATGTTCCATCCGATCGTTGTCAAACTTCCAAATCTTTCGATGAGTCAGGAAATGAGTTTGTTAAAATACTGGGTATTCGATGGCATCCATCAAGAGACGATTTTTCATATTCATTTACAGATACTTTTGACGTTCAGTTTACTAAAAGATCTGTATTATCGACTGTAGCTCGTATATTCGACCCGCTGGGTTGGATTTGTCCAATTGTTTTTAACGCTAAATCGTTATTACAAGATATGTGGCGCCTAAATTTATCTTGGGATGAAACTATTCCTAAATCGTTAGCCAAACAATGGCATTTAATTGCTGCAAACTTATCCGATTTACAGCAAATATCACTACCGAGGCTTGTTATACCTCCAAATCCTACTGAAATTCATTTAGTAGGATTTTGTGACGGTTCTTTGAAGGGTTACGGTTGTTGTGTCTACCTTTGCGTCGTCGCAAACACGATTACTAATACTTACCTATTAATAGGAAAGTCCCGAATAGCTCCGCTCAAACCAACAACCGTCAATAGACTCGAGCTATGCGAAGCGGCACTGCTAGCACGAGTACTATATCATATGTACAATTTATTAAAAGATAAAATAAAAATTGATTCTGTTCGAGCCTTTTCTGACAGTAGTACTACTCTGTCATGGCTTAATACGCCTCCGCATTTACTTAAGATGTACGTAGCAAATCGTGTTGTACAAGCTACGGATTTGATTAACCCTAAACAATGGTTTCATGTTTCCACAAAAGATAACCCGGCGGACTGCTGCAGCCGCGGCGTGTCGTGTGGAGAGCTCGCTGACCACCCGCTGTGGTGGCGCGGCCCGCAGTGGTTGCAAGCTTCACCTAGCAAGTGGCCTTGCAATCAAGTAATTCTACCTAAAGAAGAATTACCCGAATTAAAACCTCATGCTACAGAGACATTGCACTCTGTACAAGAAACAAACGTACTGTTCGATTTAATTTCAAGACACTCGAATTTAACTAAACTACAACGAACCGTAGCTTGGCTGTACCGTATAATTTCTAATTTTAAAAATTCTATACCAAAATGGGATTGTTCACCGCTCACGAGTACTGAGCTGGACAATTCAATCAAATCGTTGGTTAAGTTTTCACAAAATTATTATATGAATTCTGAAATAAATAAAGTTAAATTTAAACATAATTGTACTAAATCTATTCAAAAATTATCACCCTTCTTAGATAAAGAGGGTTTGTTGCGAGTGGGGGGACGCATTGATGAAGCTAACTTGTCGCCATCGAAGCTACATCCTCTCCTCTTGCCGAAATATAGTCCTTTATCACGATTAATAGTTGAACATTTTCATTTAAAATATTTACATTGTGGTCCGCGTACCTTACAATCGTTAATACAAAGACAATTTTGGATAATCGGGTTAAGACTTCTTATTCGCACCGTGCTGTCGAAATGCATGCGATGTTTAAAGTAAAGCCGGTTTCAAATCAGCCTGGCATGGGCAATTTGCCGGCTGCTCGTCTTCAACCGTCACGATGTTTCCAGACTACAGGCATAGACTTCGGCGGCCCGTTCATTTTAAAAGAAAGCAGTCGTCGCGGCGCTAAGACTTATAAAGCTTATCTATGCCTGTTCGTGTGCTTTAGCACTAAGGCAGTCCACTTAGAGGCTGTTACGGAGCTCAGTTCTGACGCGTTCCTAGCCGCGTTGGATAGATTTGTTTCTCGTCGCGGTTTGTGTCAAACAGTAGTAACGGATTGCGGTACAAACTTCGTAGGCGAGTAAACAACTTAATGAAATTGTCGATGAACTTAATAAGCATCGACCTGAAATATCAAACGGCTTAACGAATCGTAAGATATTATGGAAATTTAACCCTCCAGGTGCTCCACATTTCGGAGGCATTTTTGAAAGTGGCATAAAATCCACTAAATATCACCTAAAACGTGTTGTTGGAACTCAGGTTTTGACCCTTGAGGAGTTTATTACGATATTATGTAAAATAGAAGCCGTACTTAATTCACGTCCACTGTGTACGTTATCTACCGATCCTCAAGAGTCTGACGTGCTAACGCCTGGACATTTCTTAGTCGAAGGCCTTTAATTTCATTACCTGAAGAAACTCTTAATGAAAACGTTTGTCCTCGTACTCGTTGGCAAATGGTTAAAAAGATGACCCAATGTTTTTGGCGTATTTGGCAGCGTGATTATATTCACACACTTCAACAAAAACAAAAGTGGTTTACAACCACAATAAATATAAAGTTAAACGACCTTGTGCTAGTAAATGAACCTAACCTTCCTCCTCTACATTGGAAATAAGCTAGAGTAGAGCAAGTGCACCCGGGTTCTGATTCTGTGGTTCGAGTTGTGACGCTACGAACTGCCACCGGTAAAACTCTACGTAGACCTGTCGTGAAGGTCTGCCCCTTACCTATAAATTAAATTATATTTTATAAATTGAACAGTATGACAATTTTGTTGTTGCTTCATATTGTTCAAAATTAATTATTTTAAGTATTAGATTTAGATTAGATGATAATATTCGAGCACAGCTTGGGTTGCGTATTCTTTTTCTCGTGAAACCCTTGTGGCTTTCAAGTGGGGGGAAATGTATAATCATTAACCTATCCCTAATATACACAATCAACATCCTAATTGATTCCTTGTTCCTGTTAAATGCCGCCATGATGGTTTCATATAGTTTGCTTATAATAATATGAGCGCGCCACCTACCGGCGCACAAGTACGAGAGAGTCTATGTCGGTCAACGGACGATGTGAGACGTTGCTGCGTCACGAACTAAAATTAATAGCTAAAATTCAAGATCTTAAGTTACTCAAGTATCTTTGACCTTTCCTACGTTATACTGAGTGTTGTGCTAATATATACTTAGTGCTGTGTATACATAAACCCTGTAGTGAAGGGTTTGGAGGAGCTGACCGGCCGGCAGCCACGTTGCCCCGTCGTTGGCGAACCCCATCAATCCTACCTATCCAGGTTAGTGTTATGCATGTTCTCTTCCTTGAGACCACTGGGTTTTAAACGTAGGTCAAAGGATAAATGCAAAGCCTTGCCAGTAATGATCGTCCAATTATAAAAAAATTGAGAATACATGTTAAAAGATTTTTGAAATATCTTTTTGCCATTATTGCCTACCCGCTCTGGCCAATAAAACTATAGACACACGTTGAAAAGACCAGCAATAACGCCAGTTACACCAGCACAGATATAGAAGAATTAATTCTATGTTATTCAAAGTAAATTTATCTTTAAGATTAAATCTTACCCATGCATGATTCCCACAATATTATCCCAAGTGTATATACATCTGTTTTAGAACAAACATGAACGTAACCTTCTTCATCAGGGAAAAATAGTTCTGGAGCCAGCCATTGAAAAAACTCACAGTTCTTATATAAGTCATATGACTTTTTGGCACAATAGTTGCTAATGTACATATCCGAGGAATCCATCGATATGAGAGACAGGTTCTCAGTGTTGCCTGAACCGTGCGTTGTTCCTAAAAAGACATGAACATCTTTAGAAAGATAGCAGAAATCAAAAACAAACGAATTTCGTTTGTGTGACTCGTAATTTGGAAAAGTTTATTATAGCATATAAATTTTTATAGTAGTATAGTGATAGATATAGATTAACTGCAGCACTGAGAGATGTCAAATAGTTACTTAAGGCGCTCCAAAGTAACGATTTTTCTTCGCGAATTTTTCCTCTATACTTGAACTAAGTCTATATTTGCTCAGCAAAAACAAGAAAAGAGCCTTAAGTAACCTTTTCATGCATCCATTCACCGTTTAGTGCGGCCATTAAGCCAAAAGATGAATGAATCTTATGCCCACGCTCTTTTATTTTAAGCTAAATTAAAACCTTAATATTAACATTTAACAATAACGAACCTCAAACTGATTAAACATAATTCATTTTAACAAAAAGGAGGATCTATTGTACCCAAAGACAGACCCATCACCATAAAGTAAAACATGTACAAGAACGTTGCGTACCTTTATTTATGTTCACGTATTCAGATTCCGAGTTGAAATAATATTTCGGGGCATTAGCTGCTTTTGGTATCTGCACACAGGGGGACACGTCAGATAGTTTGGCACTTACGTAACTATTTGGTTCTAAGTTAGTAATCATTATCGATGAACTGTTTAATTTCGAGTGGTAATACCCACGCAGTTGCAGGAACATCAAGGCGCGTGAAATGTCACGAACGTACAAAGACGCCATATTTCTAGTAACGGTCGATTCCTGTTCAATAGAAAAAAAAAGTAAATATAACAATTCCGAAACTTTCACTGTAACAACGTAGTTCAAATGCACGTCTTTATTTCTCAGTGTTATCACTTTCTTTACATAGTCTTAAACGTGAGATTATGTAGGGTGATATTTTGGGATAACACCTGGAGTAAAAGTACTGTTAATACTGCAGATAGCAAGTTTTACTTTTAGGAAACATTCCATTATTTTTTTAAAAGAAGAAACTGAAGACCTGCTGTCACGGTTATTTAAAAATAAGCATGCTTTGCCCGGGAATCGAGCCGGCTCAAATCTGAATAAGTATAATAAATAATAACCTGTAATTTTATGGCAAAAATCAATGTAGTCATCATTAAATTCTCTTCCGTTAAAATCACCATGTTTGTTAGAAAGATTGTATGCTTATGATTGACCCTTTCCACTGTTGCTATAAAAGTACAGGCTGCGTCGAATTTTCGGATCTTAGCTGGTTCGATTCTCGGGTATTTTCAAATACGTTTGAATGAAGTTTTTTCTTTTTTTAAATAAAGGAACGTACTTGCCCTCCAGGTGGCATCGCAAACTTTCACTCTGTATCTTCTTCACCCTATAAATCGCTCTTCATATAAATCGAAAACACCTTCGTAAAGAGGGGCAAGAAACTTCATAGGAGCCTTTTTGTATACACACACAGGGATCAAGGGGGTTTTAGAGTATTTCTGCAAATGAAGTTTTCTATACTGAATTTATTTTATAATTTAGAGTACAGTGTTATCATTCACACACTCACAAGAGTTTTGTTTAATATTCGATTATAAATAGAAAACAATAAATGTGTATTAGCTTTTGTATAAAATCATTACAATTTCTGCATCGGAACTGTAAAAATTATATTGATATGGAGCGACGAGTCATTTTTCGAGAAGAGATTATGAGAGCCATAGGAATGTTGGAAGCTGGCTCCAGGCAAAGTACCGTTACTATTGCTCTTGGCATCACACACAGCGTTGTTAGCCAACTATGGACACGCTGTCCTATCACCACCTTGTGACCGCCATGATTTTGGTTAAGAGGCTCCGCGGCTCTTCAGGCTTGTTAATAAGCGATCCAACCATCTGAGTTTGTTAACGCGAAGTAAGGTGTCTGCTTTCCCGAAGTCCGCTGAGAGTCCAACCTATAGCACTCTGCAATCGTAGGGCCCGTTAGTGGGCTCATCTTACAGGAGTTGGGTGTTGAAACGATGTTTGTAAACGCTTATAATACTGTCAGTCAGTATTGATATAACCTGTCAAAGATGACATTGAACTGTCATACACTCTCTTGTACGAAACTCGGTTATGTGCTAACGTGTATTTCAATATCCAAATAAATCCTCGTTTATCTAAGTTTATTCCTGGTGTTTCTTTCATAATCCTTCAGGTTATGGGCCCAGGATTAGGCGCGAATTTATATTTTAGCGTATTTTATAAAAATTTGCGAATATAAACTATTTGCCGGCCGGCTTGGTTTTGAGGTTAAGAACAAATTCAACCTTGGTGGTAACAAAGTCTGGCTGCATCGGCAATGGCATCGGGATCAACGGCTTCATCTTCAAACTTTGTCGGCATCGACAAGTTGAGAGGTATATCAAATTACACTTCTTGGAAATTCATGATGAAGATGATTTTAGTACACGAGGACTTGTGGCAATGTGTCGAGAAGGACGAGGGCGATACTCAGAAGAAGCAGAAAGCCCTGGCGAAAACTGCATTGGCGATTCATCCTTCTGCAATTCCACATATAAGGAATGCGAAATCAGCGAGTGAGGCATGGAATAATTTACAAAAGGCCTCCGAGGACAAAGGCCTATGCCGAAGGTTGAGCTTGCTGAGGGCGCTGTTTGGAGCGAAATTAAGTGAGTACGAAAGCATGGAAATATATCTTAATAATATCACCGAGATTTCACAGCAATTGAGTGAAACAGGATCTCCGCTGGAAGATGATTTTGTCGCAGTAATCATGTTGAGTAGATTAACAGCGGATTATGATCCATTTATCATGGCCATCGAGAACACAAACGTGAAGTTGTCGAGTGAGCTTGTGAAGAGTAAATTACTACAGGAAAAACTTCGCAGAGATGACAAGTCTGTGAGTGCCAGTGCATTGGTTGCACGGAAACGGGTGAGGCAACTTCGATGCTTCGGATGCAAACAAGTGGGGCACTTTATCTAAAACTGGTCTAAATCCATAAATAAAAATACTGGAAAGGAGAAACATGTTGGTGCATCTAAGGCGCTGCTGACTGCATTTTCTGTTAACCTCAGTAGTGGTTTATGGTACATAGATAGTGGTGCCTCGAGGCACATGTGTCATGATAAAAGTTTAATTAAAAATTGTGTGAATAGCAAACAGTTAGAAGTTAAAATTGCTAACGGGGAAAAACTGTATACTGCGGGAAAAGGATCTGTTGAAGTAAATTTAAAAGACAATGAAATAAAGACTATAAGTGAGGTTTATTATGTTCCAAATTTGACTGCCAATTTGTTGTCTGTGAGCGCCATGGTACAGAAAGGTTATAAAGTGGTGTTTTGTTCTAATGGTTGTAAAATTTATGATAAGAACATAGTTGTGGCAACAGCCACCTTATGCAATGGTATCTATCAGTTGGATACAGGTAATGCCTCTTGTAGTTTTTCAGATTCGCATTTTTCAGAAACTGTTGGTGTAATAGAAAAAACAGGTAGTAGTGCCACTTCTGTGCAAAATGATTCCAGGACAACAGAAGCATGTGCAATGACTACAGCAATGGGAGATGCAACTTCACAAGAAGTATGGCACCGACGCCTTGGGCATTTGAATCATCGAAGTATGAATCTACTAAAACAAGGTATGGCTAATGGTATTTCTTTTGACAGTTCCACTCGTGAGCAATGCATTGCATGCATTGAAGGAAAACAGACCAGAGTTCCTTTCCCGAAGCAGTCGTTTTCTAGGGCTACTAAGCTACTGGAACTAGTGCATACTGATGTGTGTGGACCTATGCCATGCAGTTCTTTTAGTAAGGCAAAGTATTATCTGACATTTATAGATGATTACACTAGGAAAACTTTTGTTTATTTCCTGAAACAAAAGAGTGAGGTTTTTGAGAAGTTCAAAGAATGGAAGGCATTAGTACAGAACCAAACCGGTAAAAGGGTAAAAGCCATAAGGAGTGATAACGGAGGTGAATATGTAAACCTTAAGTTTCAGAACTTCCTGAAGGAAAATGGCATTCGTCATGAGACGACAGTGCCACATTCACCACAGCAGAATGGGGTGGCTCAGCGTGCTAATAGAAGTATCATGGACAAGGCACGCTGCATGCTGAGAGAAGCTGGCCTAGAAGATAAGTACTGGGCTGAAGCTGTCAACACAGCAGTTTATCTTAAAAACTGCTCGCCAACCTTAGCTGTCAAAGGTCACACTCCAGAAGAGAAATGGACTAAAAGGAAGGTAACCATCTCTCATTTACGTATTTTTGGTTGCATTGCCTATGCTCAAAAACTCACACAGAGAACTAAGTTAGATCCAAAGACAAAGCGGTACATATTTGTGGGATACTGCCAACAAACAAAGGGTTATAGATTAATAGATCCTAATAATCCGAAGGATTGCATTAAAGCTCGTGATGTCACGTTTTTAGAGAATAAATTCATTAAAAATGTTGTGTCATATGATGATAAGCAGGGAGATGTATTTACTTGATATCATAATAGTTGAAGAAGAATTAAGTTGGAAGTTGGAAAAATTACTCAGTAATTAAATTGGTACTAAGTGCGGTCTGTGCGTTTTCGTTTATATTGACCCAACTGATATATTGACACAAAAGTTTGGCTGTTTCAAAACGAACCAACGCCTACATGAACGAACCAACATGACAAATATTAATCGCCAGTTTAACGGGGAATTCAGTATCAATTCCTTTAAGATTGAACCCTTATTTGACTTCGTCTTGATCCCTTAAATTATAAACCAGCTCAATGCGGATACAGTTTTCATCGCCAGAGAAGGTCGTTGAGGGAGTACTTGTTTCAGATTGTAAAATGAGTTGAAAATTGGTTCAGACGTATGAAACTTTGTATAGACCCTGGTGGATAGTTCTTTTAAAATATGTAATAAAAGAGTAGAACATATAGAACATTGAAATATTTTTCTCAAGGGTTTCTGAGGGTCCTATGTAAATACCTCGGTGATCTCGAGCTAACATCTTCACTCAATCACAATTTGCACTTGTATGCGAGGGTCAAAAGAGTTCTTAGAAATACAAAAATTAATAAAAATAGCTTGTTATTAGTTTTATTATATTATCTTTTCGAAATAGTGTGCATTCACGTCAATACATCCGATGAAACCATTGAGAAAAGCATTTTTCCCACTCGACCTTAGGGTCTCTTCGACGGTGTTTTGAAACGCAGCCACAGCTTCCACGGCGTCCATAAAACGCTTAGCTCTAAGTTTTTTTTTATTTTCGGGAATAAATAAAAATCGCAAGGTGTGAGGTTGAAGCTATACGGCGGATGACCTAGTAATTCCACGTTTGACATCACCAAATAGTCTATCTCTCGTCTCTCTCGAATATCTATCATTCGCCTAGCGGTGTGCGTCGAGGCGTTGTCGTGGCGAAGGAGGATCCTAGTACGAGGTCGTTTCTCCCGAACTTTTTCAAAGCCAAGTGGCAATCAATTGTTAGTGTACCACTCCGCAGAAACTGTTTTTCGATCCTCTTAAACAATTTCTTCCTGCCCTTCCGAAAAATACCCGTAAGTATGTCCCACACAGCATTGGAGTCACCTCCGTTAAATCTTTCAACCAAACCGAACCTGCTGATGGGTCACTCTTTTGTCAGTCTCTAAGCATACGCCGCACAACACAGACGTTATCTTCATTCGTCGCCGTAGAAGGCCGTCTCTCACGCAGATCATTGGTGAGATTAGTGCGACCTCGTTAAAACTTATTAAACCAGGTGTAAACAGTGGCACGAGATGGGGCTTTATCGTGAAATGCTAATCGCAGTCTGTCGTAACTTTCTTGCTGACTTAAATGACATCGAAAATCATAAAAAAAATCATTGTACGAATATTTTCTCACGTTAAATTCATGCTGAGGTGAGAGACAATTTTCAATTTGCCGCCAAATCATAAAACAAATGACAAATGAATGAAATACATACTCAATAATATTGGCAGAGTTCCATTTTCAAAATTTAAAATTATTTTTTTAATATATTAATTACAAGTGGCCAGTTCTAAGTACAGTTGTAATTCGCTACCAAAATTAATAGGACGGACTATTCAGTGAAAACGGTTTTATAATCAGTAGGCACTTGCGAGAGTCTAGATGTACAGGGTTACAGGATTAGTCGACCTATTCCCGTTAAGGGCGAGTAGTTTACATTGTTTCTGACTGCTTTGACAATGAAACATCCTATCGTAAATCTAACCGTTTTCGAGATATTTGAATTTAATAATTTTTCATAAAAATTTCTCAATTTCGCGGCTATCAGCTTAGATATTTTGAAATGTGTAAGTCTTACTATTACTATTATTTGATTTTTAATTGTAAAATAAGATGCTTTATGACCTCAATAATCCATATTGTACGTAAAATGAGTAAAAAAGTCGTTGTAGACGATTAAAACTTAAAAAAAAGAAACTAAAAAAAATGCAGAAACTTTATTGCTTTTTAAAGGATATCTAAAAAAATATTATGGTGCCTGTTTCGCAGATGTGTTAATATAATGTATATCTACATTTCATCAGCTATCCAACGAGGTATAACAGGGTCTCTATCAGGTATCTAGGGTTTTAAGTTTTTTAAGTGATTATTCATGGGTTTTCTTTCCATATTGTATCTAGCCTGGTTAAATGGATTGCCTGTAGTAAGTTTACGAAGTGTATATTGATGAGAATGTACAAAAATGTTACTAACCTGGTTGTGGAGGATTTCATAAAGCGAGCCAATGTAACTTTCTGTGATAACATATTTTTCTTCGTTCACAGCTTGGTAGGTTCCCATAAATGGTATAACATTTGGATGAACAAATGACCTGATAGGATAAAAAAACTATTAAGATTAATTTGTAATTAACTTGAGAGTAATTTAAAATAGAGCCTTTAAAGTAAATAGGAGAGGCTTCACCAGTTAAAATGTAGCACCGTACCGTCTCATGATACTCGCGATTTGAATAATTTATTTGGTTTTTTGCCGCCATTTTAACAATTGTCTCAATCATACTATAATTATCTAAAAATAATCCTAACTAGGTCACGGTCAAATCCACACTGGATGGAATGCGGCGCCGCGCCGGCGGCGGGTGCGCAGTTCAGGCGACGGAGGGTTTGGGAAGGGGGTTGAATAATAGTGTGATTGGTTAGTTTTATATTTGTTATTATGAATGACTGTACTATCTTATTATTTATTCTATTCAATTTGCAATATGCAGTGAGTACCGTGTTATAGGGAGTAAAATAGTCAAATTTGAAAAAATCTGTATTATGTACCATTGCTGATGCATTGATAGATATGCACTGTTGCCATCTTAAAGGTAGTTCATTGATCCCTTTAAAAAAAAACCATGAGGACGGGAATCAATAACATCTTGAAGGCGGTTTGGACTGCCCCATCGGAGTTGAATTTTTTCCCTAAAAAAATGGTAATCTGTTGGAGCAAGGTCCAGGGAGAACAGTGGATGTTTAAGACATTCTAATTGACGCTCCTCTTATTTGGCAGCCATCTTTTGTGCAGTGTGTGGTCGCAGCAGTGGCCTAGAGCGATTGACCAGCCTCTGTTGTTTAGCAGCTAGTTTTTCCATCATGTTTTGCAGTTGCTGACAAAAGACATCTGCCGTAATCATCTGGCCAGATTTAAGAAAGCTGTAGGGAACGACACCGGTACTAGTCCACCAAACGCTCATAAGTAACTTTTTTTGAGTCAATTTTCGCTTGGGGCTGGAGTTGGCTGGTGCGCCACGGCTCAATCATTGCAATGAGCGTTTCCGATTGTCGTACAAGATCCACTTTTCATCATAGGTAATAACGAAAAAAAATTCGATTCAAAATCTTTTCATTATTGTGCCGGTTTAATAAGGTAACGCAGCAGTCGACGCGCGTTTGTCGGTTTGCTTCACTCAATTCATGAGGCCTCCACCTCTCAAGCTTTTTCACCTGCCCAATTTGCTTCAAGTGGATTAAAAGAGTTTTGCCACTAACACCTCTAACTCGGACGTGGTTTGCGATGGATTCGCTTCCACAATAGCCTTCAATTCTTTATTTTCAACTTTTGTCTCCAGCCATCCATGGGGCTTGTCTGTAAGTCGACATTTCCAGAACTAAAACGTCGGAACCAAAAACGCACTGTGTTTACATTTTTGACACTGCTGCCATACACAGCATTAATACTTCGAGCCGTTTCTGCAGCACTGGTGCCACGGTGGAACTCGTACTCGTAAATAACGCGATATTTCAAGTTTTCCATTTTGTAAACTAAGTGACGCCAAAAAAACCCAAAAGAGGAGAAAACAAATGAATTACGGTTTTCGAAATACAAATGCGTGAGAAAATAGCTGTATAAATTTGAAATTGGGATTTTAAGAATCCAAAGAAGGGATAATACAGATAGATCTAACAACGGTAACTTATGGAACAAAGGCAGCACAATTTTTGGCTATGATGACATTAACAAAGTTAGCTTCAGATGAAAAACATAAGTACCCGGAAGCGGCAGCTGTCCTCGAGGAAGCTTTTTACATGGACAACTTATTACACGGCAGCTTTACGGTAAAGCACGGACATAGGCTGGTGATCGATTTAATCGAACTTTTAAAATTAGGTGGATTCAACTTAAGAAAGTGGGCAACAAACCAGCCGGAATTACTGCGAAAAATAAAGGACCATAATGAACATGCGATTATTCAATTTAAACACGAACTACAAAACGTTAGGATTCTGCTGGAACGCTAAGTTTGATCATTTTACCTACAACTGCAAAATATCGGCTACACAAACGTTTAAATTGATAAAACGACTATTATTATCGGAAATATCATAATTATTTGATCCTCTCGGCTGGTTAACGCCATTGTCAACAAAATTAGAACTAATGTTCCAAAAACTATAGATAGACAACACACAATGGGATGGCGAAGTATCAAATGGCATCCAAAGAGTGTGGTCTAAAATAATGACCGATATTCATAACATTAATAATTGCTCAATACCGCGATGGATATTATGCAAACAAGATGACGTTATCAAGATCCATGGGTTCTGTGACGCATCGATGCCTACGCTTGTGTCGTATACGCAAAGACTAAAAATGAAAACAAACAGTTTTGCTTGCCGCGTAAATCAAAATTGGTACCTCATAACAAAAGCTTTAACATTACCTAGAACGCAATTGTGCGGCACTTACTTGCTTTCTAAACTTATAGATCAAATATAAACAAAACAAAGTATAAGTTGCAAGTTAGAGATTTATGGGTGGTGCGATTCAATGATTGTTATAAGTTGGTTACAAGGAGATTCGAATCGTTTAAAACCATTTGTTGCGAACAGAATACATTTAATAAAACAAATAATGCCTTCAAAAACATGGCACTATGTGAAGTCTAGGGAAAATCCCGCTGATTCAGCTAGTCGAGGTTAAATGGCATCGCAGTTACTAAACCATATCCTATGGTGGAGCGGACCGTCATGGTTACCTACCCTTAACATTGAAACAATATCAGAAAACATTATAATCGACATTGAAGAAGATATAAAACATTTTTTTTTTTTGTTTTCCCAGACAAACACACCAACTGTATGGCCCCAAAGTAAGCAGAGCTTGTGTTATGGATGACCATACAGCGAACTGGGGGGAACCCAGAATAAACATACATATATAAATATCAACAACCATCACCCGAGAACAAACATCTGTGTTCATCACACAAATGAATGCCCCGACCAGGACTCGAACCTGGGACCTCCGGCGTATGAGACAGGGCGACTGACTACTACGCTACTCGGCCGTCTAACTAATTTAAAACTAACAAACATTATTCAACATAATAACAGCCAAATCATAGATGATCTATTGCAACTCTATAATTCATTTAATAAAATAACACGCGTTTTAGCGTGGGCACATTGAGCATTGACACCTCTATTGCAGCGTAAACATTTACCAACCTACCTAACATTGCACAAATTGCGAAAAGCAAAATCGACAATAATAAATTATGTACAATTAAAGGAATTTCGAGCAGATATTGAGAAATTAAAAAAGGATTTTTTTTTCGGCCAACAGTAAATTTGTTTGTTTAAATCCTTTCTTAGATAAAGACGGATTCTTAAGAGTCGGAGGGCGTCTAAAACACGCAAACATAAACATCAACATGAAACATCCTAAGATTATACCTAATAAGAGTCGTTTAGCGGAGTTGTTAATACTAGAAACTCACGAATTAATATTCCACGAAGGACCTCGATTGACCCTGACTACTCTCAGACAACAGTATTGGATACCAGGAGGCTATAGTGCTACAAAGGACAAGCTGAGAAATAGTGTAACATACAGAATACTCGATGTGAAGAAGCAAGGTCAAATAATAGGAGATCTGCCGGCAGCGAGGATAAATCAAGCCACACCCTTGTACCATACTGGAGTGGACTACACCGGTTTTTTCGACATCAAGGCCAATAAGGGCAGAGGCGTTCGAACACTGAAAGGCTACGTGGCAGTGTTTGTGTGTATGGTTACCAAGGCCGTACACCTAGAACTGGTATCAAATCTAACCAGATGTGCCTTCTTAGCTGCGCCACGGAAAATGGCGGCCAGAAAGGTTTCCCCACGTCATATATACAGTGACCAAGGAACAAACTTCGTTGGTGCCAACCGCATTTTACAGGAAGACTATGAACAGCTGCAGCAAGTGTACAACAACCATGTCATGATAGAAATAGCTGAGATGAACATTGAGTGGCATTTTAATGCACCGTCGTGGCCAAGTGCGGGAGGCCTGTGGGAGAGCGCTGTTCAAAGCTTGAAGTACCACCTTAGAAGATCGGCGAACAAAACTAACATTTGAGGAGCTTACGACGATTCTCACACAGATAGAGGCGCGTGCATGAATTCATAACCGTTATGTCCTCTCACTGAAAATATAGAAGACTTAGATTATTTAACACCGGCTCATATCATACAAGGTAGACCAGGACTAACAATAATTAATAGAAAAGAAAACGCAAGAACGAAGTGGCACTTAATTGAGAAATTTTAATCATTTTTGGAAACAGTGGAGGACAGAATATCTTAGTCAATTAACATCTAGACAAAAATGGCAGAAACCGCAACGAAACTTGAATATTGGTGATTTATTTATGATCAATAAAGACAACATCCCGACAGGAAAATGGGCTATTGGAAGAGCCCTTGTACTTTTTCCCGGGAGGGACGGCTATGTTCGAGTGGTGCCATCAAAAAAAAACGGCATAATAAAAAGACCGGTCATCAAACTCTCACTTTTACCGCTTGAAACAGGAAAGCAAAAAAAAGAGCAAATAAACAGTGAACAACAGTCAACAAGTAAACAAAAACCAAATACCCGTAAGTACGGAAGTCACATATTGTCATAGCATTAACATTCTTTATAACGATGATAGGTAACAATGTTCACAGTGCCTACAACATTACCAAATTACCTACCAACCAATCTGTATACTTTGACCCAATTTCTCAAGTCAGCTTAGTCAAGGACACTTGGACTTGTTATAGTTGTTTACTATACATAACATGTCTCCTATTCGGACGGTATACAAGCTCTAAACAAAATAATAACATACATGAACAGAACTTGTAATAACAAAGGTAGTGGTCAGTGAAATACGGTAGTCACTCAATTAGATCATGAGTTATACTCTTAAAATACTAATTAAAATACTACAACAAACTTTTAATGACGCAACTATTAAGCAATCACGCCAGACAGAAACGAGGCCTTATCAATGGAATTGGCTACCTTGCAAACTCCCTCTTCGGAGTATTTGACGAGCGCTTTGCAGAAAAATATACTTAAAAAATTGAGATAACTAAGTATAACGAAAAACACTTACAAAATTTATGGCAAAAACAAACATCAATTGTAGAGTCAGAACATAATTTATTTAAGAGGACAGAAGAAATAATGAGTAAACAACACAAAATTATTAACATACATCTTATAAGCTTAGATACAACATCAATAAACAGATTACAAAAGGACATAAATGACGTTTCTATACTCCAACAATTTACCATCTCTTCGATAACTACGAGCAATTTACTCCACAATCTGAAAGGTTCACAGGATACATTACTCGACATCTTGAACAATCATGGGCACTTCCTTCTGTTAAATTCTGTAAAAGAAATGTAAAATAAAGTGGTCCCGGTGTGAAAACAAACTAGTACCCTTAACGAAACCTACATAATACCTGCACTACTGCTGCTCGGAATATACTGTCAAGGTGATCTGCGACAGTCAAATACAAGCTGAACGACTAAAGGAAGCCGGTCTCATCTCAGTAACATTTGGCTGTCTACTGAAAGCTCCAGGCATAACTTAACATATTCCTAAAAATACCGAGAACGAGTTAGACTTGAACGTGAACATCTATGTACCCCACATTGACCAGTTATCTACAACATCAATAGCTCCATACCTACTGACTTATGGGAAATTAATACGGATTCCTCGGATATGATATGGAAATTGGCTCTCTAACCAGTCACGATGTGCATAGTACGTGGTGAGCTACGGGGTGATGCTGCGCGGTGGCGCTGGCGACGGTAGCCTCCGCATCAGGCGGTCATCTCCGCCAATATTGCGCTGCAGCCGGCGCAGGGCGCCCTTCATCGAGCGGTATGCACATGATAAGCACAACAGGCTGGCAACAGTGTGCACCACAGTGGGCGTTTATACATGGCTGATCATCAGTCTAGGGCTCCTCGTATTTATAGCGATATAAAAAGAGTGCAGTGACCAAAGATTAAACGTGAGAGTTCAAATAGGCATTACCATTCGTCTAAAACTTGTCGTATTTACGATTATGTAAATAAGGCTGTAGTGTAATTGAAACCGTACTACTAAAAATATCATTACTACTAACACTTATTGGTTATCGTCTTGTATCATATTTCATAACATTACTAACACATCATTGAAATAGTGTAACTTATGGTGGCCCGAAATATGTTCGGTGATTGACCGAACACCTAACTTTCAGTATGTATTCACGGTATGACGTAGCGTTGACCTACTTTACTTCTTTATTAAATTATTATAAATCATTTTCAGTGCACACTAAACTAGCGTGGCACCCGGGTGCATTTATAACATTTAAGTATATTTCAAATAAAGAAGTATCATAAACATTTAAACAGTTTTCAATCTCTGCAATATTCGCCCCGTACACGACATACTGGATACTACAATACTGATAATACATCCCGGAAATTTGCATATTATGGTTATAGTGTCGATTTATCTATAATCGATCGATATTTAACGTTATATTTACAGAAGTTCAATATTTAGTCATCCCTTCAGTTCTTTTTTCAAGCTAAGGCATATTTATAAGCCTTTTATTTTATAAAATAATCTCTGCATCCTTGATTTTTTGATGAAAAAATCGCGTGGTAGAAATTTGTGCTACCTATTTAAATAAAGAAAATGTCTTGATAGGTACAATCTTTATTTAATGAACGTTTGGAAACACTATTAAATTACAAAAATAAAAAATACTCAAAATCCAAAGTCATTATTGGAGGCGACTTAATAGCCAATGTTCTTAAAAATAATCTGAAAACTATGCAAATTTTAGAACTTACTTCAGAATATAAACTAACTCAACACCTACAAGAACCTACTCACATAAGGCCTACGTCTTCAACATGCTTGGATCTTATATTAACAAATTTTAATGATAATCTGTGCACAACGGTAGATCACTTTGGCTTCACTTACCATCTATCAACAATAATACTAATTAAAATAAACAAATCTATCAAATAAACAACACAACCCAGAAAAAAAGCACAAAGTATAATAGTAAAAGTTCGATAATAATATAATAGTTCGATCACAGCTTAACAACATCAATTGGTATAATATTACTACACAAGACAAACATATAAATGAAAACTATAGGCTAAACCATGAAACACTTATAAATACCTTAAATTTATACATTCCTAAACATATATCAAAAGTAACAACACCATCAAAGAAATACTGGTTAACAAAAGGAATTAAACTGTCTTGCCACAGAATAAAAGGATCCTAAAATCATTTCTAATAAAATTAGATAGCAAAATATTTAGCGATTATTATCAAAAATATGATAATATTTTAAAAGACTGTGGCTAAATCAAAAACACTAAATTTTATACGTTAAATTAAAAAATCGAATAACATTGTTCAAACAATGTGGAGCATAATTAATGAAAGAACTAACAAAAACTATCGAAAAGAAAAAGCAATATACGACTAGACATTAATAATAACCTAGTCTCAGAACCTACACAGGTGGCAAATATTTTTACGAGGGTGGATTGAAAAGTTCGCGGCCTAACATACTACTCTCATATGAAACCTACACTCTATGTCAGTCTCTGTGCAATTTTTCTCTGAGATACATGCGTAATTATTTATTTTATTGAACATTAAGTGAGAGTAAGTTTCATTAATTTTGAAAATGGATAGTTTAGAGCAGCTCCAGAAGAAACACTTAACTCCAAAGCAGAATCATGAAGATAAGGTGGCTACTTTAAGAACATCTGCTCCGACGTAAACAATTATAAAAAAGTGGACAGCTGAATTTAAACGTGGACGAGAGAGCATCAAAAATATCCCCCGCTCTGGACGGCCTTCTACAGCTACGACTTCGGAAATCATCGAAAAAATATGTGATCTCATCATGGGAGACAGAAGGTTGAAGATATCTGAGATAGCTGAAGCCCTAGAGATTTCACATGAACGTTTGTGTACGTTCATGTGATATCATGATCGTTAACGAATTAGGGATCCACAAGGTGTCTGCAAGATCTCAAGCTCCGCGGCTCCTTTCAGTTGAACGGGAACGAACTCGGCTCACGATTTCTAGAGACTGTTTAGAGCTTTTTCAAGCTCATCTCAAACGGTATTTGGCAAGGTTTGTTACTATGGACGAAACATGGGTTCATACTATAGGTACTCCTGAATCCAAACAATGGAAAAGACCCGGATCTCCGATCCCCAAGAAAGCCAAGGTGTGTTTTCCAGTAAACAAGGTAATGGCATCGGTTTTCTGAGATTCTAAGGGTGTCATCTTGGTTGATTTCTTAAAAAGAGGTCAAACTATAAGTTTAGGCGAAGAAATAATGTCTGAAAGACCAGGATTGTTGACCAAGAAAGTTTTATTTCATCAGGACAATGCTTGTGTTCACACATCTGCAGAAACGATGGCTCAAATAGTGAATTGTGGTTTCGAATTGCTTCCTCATTCCCTTTATTCACATGACTTGGCACCTTCTGACTTCCACATATTTCCAAAGGCATCGAACAAACGGACACTTGTAAACCCCACTCATATACCAGAGATTCTTTACACTTCCATTTATATGTATGTATATGTATATATATATATATATAATTGGAAATCTGTAAATTTGTTAGGAAATATCCAGAATACTACACAAAACGCAAAGACATACCGATAAAATACTCCCTGAGACCAAGTCGAAGAAAGAAACTAGTAGCACCACCGTCCAGACTCAAACTACTATCATCCGGACCGCTAGAAATATCAATAAAAATATATAATTATTTACCTGACAATATAAAAAACCAAGTCAAATATAAAGAATGTACTAACAGACTAAATAACTTGTTCTCACAAAATGCTACTATTCAGTTAAAGAATACCTAGATGAAAATTTTAAATAACCAGCTTAATGTACAGCTGAACCTACTACATTTATATAATTGACCAACCGATTTAAAAACATACACATAAACCAACCAAATTAATATTAATTTAAATAAATACCTACCAGAGAAATGTAACATGATGTCACTGTAACATATAATTAACATATAATGATAATAATAGTAGCTTCATTTAAAAAAAAAAGGAAGCTACTTAGTTTAACATATAGTGACTACTTACTACAAAATTTAATTCAACAAGCTCGATATACTAACTGCCTTTGTAACATACCTACCAATGTAGGATAAACCAAAATATTGTAACATAATAATTATTATTAAACATGAAACATTACTTACTAATAACATTATATTTAGAATGCTTAGCTTACAAAAATATATAATGTTAAAATGTATAATATAAATGATATAATGATGTAATAAAATAAAATACTGTAAAAATAGAAATTATTATTAGGTAAGCTTTAAAAGAAATATGTATAGTGTTTGTATTTTTAGTAATTAGTAATAAGCTAATGTCATGTCACGTCACATTTTGCAGTGCCTCTATGGGGTATCACAAGAACTTAATTAGCTACAACTGAACCTAATTAAGATCTTAAATGTCATATGATAAGCAATAAAGGAATTTGAACTGAATTTGAATTTGAAAAATATCGTATAGGTGATGTCGATGGCGAAACTTTCGTACTCTGTTTGCAAGTGGTTTCTCTTTGTGGGTTACGCAAGGAATAAACTATTACATAACCCTACCTTAACCTAACCCAAGCCTAAAGTAGTGAAAGATGCATAACTGTAAAGGTTTTGATTAAAACTTACTCCTGGAAAGATTCGTTGATAATTCTGCACACATACTCAAAGAAAAATAATATTCTTACCAAAGATGGCCTAAAAGTATACCTTAGTAAACTGGCTTCATGTTCATCTACTTTCTTGAGTTGAACTGAAAATATCCCCCATTTTCCAGAAATCCAGGACCTCTGCGAAGTTTCAAGTGTCAGAGCTATTTCACTGGACAAGGTAGGCAACGCATTTGATTCCTTCTGGAAATAATAATATTTAACCATGTTTTCAACTTTCTTTTGTTAAAACCTCCTACCATGAACATATTAAAAAGTAAAGCTGCTATAGGAAAACGAATTTTTAGATTTGTAAACAAAACTTATTTTACCCAGTGCATGACCTAACAACAGTTGTAATTCGCTACCAAAATTAATAGGACGGAGTATGCAATGAGACCGGTTCAATAACCAGTAGTCCCTTGCGAGAGTCTAGGCATACAGGGTTACAGGTTAAGTCGACCTATTCCCGTTAAAGACGTGTAGTTTGTCGTTTCTGACTCATTTAACTATGGAACACCCTATCCTAAATACAACTGTTTTCGAGATACTTGAACTTAATTGTAAAATTTTCCGATTTTCGGCTATCAGTTTAGATATTATGAAATGTGTAAGTCTTATTATTATTAGATTTTTACATGAAAAAAAGATGGTTCATGACCTCAATAATCAATATTGTACGTAAGATGAATAAATAAGTCGTTGTAGACTATTCGAACTTTAAAAAATTAATAAAAATTCAGAAAGTTATATTTTCTTTAAAGGATATAAAAGGATAGCAAAAAATATACATTTGGCGACTGTTTTGCAGATATGCCTAAAAATATCTCCGTTTCATCAGCTATTCAATGAGGTATAACAACCTAGGGTTTTATCTATAAATAGTAATAATAAATCTTACACATTTCAAAATATCTATCTATCTCGCTAACGGTTGGATTATGATAGGGTGTTTCATGTAAACTACACGCCCTTAACGGAACTAGGTCAACTTAACCCGTAACCCTGTATGTTTTATTTGTTCAGAAAACCATTATATATTTGTGTAATAATTTTCATAAAAAGTCAAATTTCGCAAAAATAAGATATCTAGGTACCTGTGTTCCTTCCACGGGATCTGTTTTTAATGTCTCATTGGTAATTACGGATTCAGACGAACTCGTTTTTTTGTAAAAGCTACTAGTGGTACAAGTAGCATCCACTTCTACTTTAGACATATTATTGTGCGATCGTAACCACTTGTTTACTGCGGCCTTTTTAGAACTGTCTTGTTCTTCGGGAGAGTTATATATGTTGTCCGGCAAGAAGACCTGTTTCTCAAATATCAACTGGATTTTTTGTGTATTCTCAGGTATTTCTATGGATCTCTCTGAGCTTTTTTCTGTGCCGTTTGAGGATTTTTTAAAAGGCTTCCTTTTACCAGCACGTTGTTTTGAACTGGTGTAGTGTTTGCTATGTCCAGCTATGCAGGGCGCACACGTTACAGAGTTGAGGGACTCGAGACTGTTCTTTTCTGGAGTTAAAGGTAATTCTTTTGGGCAAGATCGTCTTTCCTGGAATGCGATGATGGCTTGCTTATACTGTTCCGATTCAACTAGTAGATTCTTGGTCTTCAATTCGGAAGCGTTTGTTCTTCTCCGGGCTATAAACTCTGCGAGAGCGCGTTTGTACAACGTAAAAGGACTCTCGGTTTCCTTATCTCTATAAAGATTCAAAATATATTATAAAGTATATCCAGATGTTTAACACATATATGCTTATTAGCAAATTTATTGTCAAAATTATACTTAAAACGGTTTATATTGTCAGGAAAATTTAAAATTTTAATATACAAAGCTTGTTTAGTTATTAACCAAATTTAGTTCTTTGGTTATAATCGATAAATCGTTATTCAAATTCAAATATTTATTTCACTTCCTCTTATTGACGTTAAATACTCTACCACCAGTTCGGAAAATCTACGTGATGAAGAACTAGCAAGAAACTTCACAGGAATAACTATTATTATCATCCCAAAAACGGTAACAAATGTGTCAAACTATATTACTACATTTGTCCCACTTCATGATTCTTAATACCTTTGTCCTCCATCATACTCAGAAATATTTAAAAAAAGCGAGTAAAATACATTTGTACTTCAACCTTTTGAATTTGCTAAACCAACCAACTGACCATTGACCTCAACCAATGGACAAGCCCTAAGTAAAACGTACATACCTAAACTTGAAAAATAACATAAAATGGCGTCCATTTTTAGGGTTGCACATTGAGTATCGAATCTACTATCGATATTTTAGAACAAAATATTGAACTTGAAACATAATATTGAAATTTAATTAACTTTTGTAAGAGATTGACGTAAATTAAATAATCATAGTTTATGGTTTATTTACTTTCATTATAATTCTTTTAATACAGGGTGTATCTTTATAATGTGCACATATTAAAATGGGAGAAACTAGAGCGAATTTTATCGACAAATATAATTTTTAAAAATAAAAAATATTTTTTTTTTTGGAATTATGATGTTTTTAATTTTTCATTCGGTAAATTGGAAGCTATGTAAATAAATTGCTATAACTTTTGAACTAAATGGCCTATCGTGTTCAAATAAAAACTAAAATGAGAGGAAAGCAATGGCAATACTAATTTATAAACAAAAAGTATCCATAAAATTTATCTTCACATAAAAAATAAAAAATCTTTGGAAAAAATGATTTTTTTGGGTTACTTTTCAGGAAATTGACGATTTTCTCAAAAAGATCTCATATTTTTATTGTTTTATTATTATTTTATCTAATTCTACATCGTATTAGCTTTCGAATACTAAAAAAACATTCTTCTAGGTCAAACATAACATTTGCTGCAGGCCGTTAAACAAAAACACTCATTACACTCATCAGTGTGGCGTATTTTGAACAAAGAAGGGTTACATCCGTACCACTATTAATGGGTGCAACAGTTGCATGCAGAAACAGACGGACCATCAAGATGCGTCATGTCTGCCAGGATCCTCAGGAAACACCGAGAGGATCCGGAGTTTTGTAAAAATATTTTGTGGATGAACGAATCACAATTCACGAGGCAGGGCATCGTAAACTCCCGTAATTTACACGTGTGGTGCCCAAAAGGACATAACCCGAAACTGAAGAAACCATCTAATTTCCAAGTGCAGTTCTCTATTAATGTATGGGCGGCTCTAATTGATGACATCTTGGTTGGCCCGATCATACTGCCAAGAACCTTAAATGGTGAAACATTTTTACAACTTTTAAGACACGAGCTGCCCGTGCAATTGGTGCACGTGCCATTGGCTACGCACCGAACGATATATGTCCAAATGGATGGATGCCCTGCCCATAACGCCGGACCGATGAGAGAATTTTTGAATGAAAAGTATCCCAACCGCTGGATGGGCCGCGAAGGACCTGTCGCATGGCCGGCGCGTTCACCAGATATGACGACACTAGATTATTTTTTATGGGGGCGATGAAACAATGCGTGTACAGTTCCCCCATCAATACTGAGGCTGATCTACTGGACAGAGTAAATAATTGTGCCGCTGAAAATAGGCAAGACCCCGAAATGGTGAAAAGGGCCACTCAGAATATTTTATTACGTGCGACGTTGTGTTTGCAACAAAGGGGCGGCCATTTCGAAAACTTATCGCATTAATGTTTGCTTTTGTATTTCTTTACAATGAATAAATACTTTGATTTTCATAAAATCTCTTTTTATTTTAATCACAGTCAAACAATACATAAAAATGGTCTCTACCTGAGTTATGATTCATGCGGCCGCGAAAGACCCGTAATCAGTGTTTTTGTTTAACGGCCTGCAGCAAATGTTATGTTTGAGCTAGAAGAATGTTTTTTTTAGTATTCGAAAGCTAATACGATGTAGAATTAGATGAAATAATAAAATAATAAAAATATGAGATCTTTTTGGGAAAATCGTCAATTTCCTGAAAATAAACACAAAAAAATCATTTTTTTCCAAAAACATGTTTATTTTTCATGTGAAGATAAATTTTATGGGTACTTTTTGTTTATAAATCAGCATTGCCATTGCTTTCCTGTCATTTTAGTTTTTATTTGAACACGATAGGCCATTTAATTCAAAAGTTATAGCTTATAATTTATTTGCATAGCTTCAAATTTCTCGAATGAAAAACTAAAAACATCTTAACTCCTAAAAAATAAATTTATTTCAATTTGTTTTTATATTCTTTTCTGTCGATTAAGTTCGGTCTAGTTTCCCCCATTTTAATATGTGCACATTATCGAGATTCACCCTGTATAAAAAATTAAGAACTATACAGTTTATTTTCTTATTCCTGATATAGTCCCGTCAAATTAGCCAGAAAAATAGTGGTCAGTTTGCATTAATTCCCAACATGCTGAATTTTAGTACAGACCTGGGGTACACTATTATAAATAAAACACCGAAAGATCCCATGTTTTCAAGGTCAAGCATCAAAGTTTTCGGTACAATCAATTAAAGTCTGGCTTGTCTTCAATGATTACGATTCATAAACAGACAAAACCAGTGCCTGCCTATTCAATAACAAAAATAACAATTCTAAGCAAATTTAATTCTTCACGCCTTTTTGTTTCAAAAATACACGCACAACGGCAAGCAAAGCAAATACCATTTCGGTATGATTTACTGCGTAAGCGCCTGTTATCATTTGCATCGAAAGTATAAAAAATAAAAACATATTAATAATGATCATCGATATCTGGTTAAATAATCAAAGCTACGGAACATCACTTTTGACAGCTTTTTTTGACAGAAATGTAACAATAAATGGCGATTTGTGGCACCACAGCCACCTGCTATGACGTCACTACACGATTGACATTTTAGTGACAACATTCAAAAATAGTACTCTTTCTTTTATTAGCATTTTTGTATAAGTAGAGGGAGACAAGCAAGTTCTTCCTCTTCTATGATTCGATATACATAACTACTTATAGATAGACATTACGACTACTCCATGTATTTATCACCTCGCTGCTATTACTACGCAGTACTGATTATTATACTGTGCTATTACTATTGAAAATACCTGTGCTTACCGAATTCAGACTAAGTGCGGTTCATTTTCTGTTCAAAATAATTCCTACGCCTTTAGCCTCTAAATTCTTCGAAGTGACGTTTATAAAATTTACAAGCGTTTTCTGCTAATTCTCTTTAAATAAAATAATACAACTTGAATTCTTTCTTCGCAAACGACAACGCGCTATACTCTTTACACTATTGTCTAGAAATACCTCTAGTAAACCCTCCAAAAGATTAGGGTAGATCAATCTGATTGGTTTTCCAACTCCCTCGGCTAAAAAAGTCAAATATTTAGGAGTAACTTTAAATAGAGGCCTCACATTCGCGGCTCACATAAAACGAGTCCAGGACGGAGCCGCTTTTGTCATGGGCAGGCTGCACCTTCTAATTTGCAAGAAGAGTAAAATGTCACTTACGAATAAGCTTACACTTTACAAAACTTCAGAATAGAGATAGAGAATATAAGCATAAAGATCTCGAGCCACCCACTATTGCCGCGTTCATGAAGTTAGCGTCTAGACGCTACTTCGACGACGCTTTCCATCATCCCAACCCACTAAGTCAGCTGACCTAGCAGCCAACACAAACGCGGCAGTTCGTTACAAGCGTCCGCGAGACGTCTTCATAGATCCCAACGACGCTATTACATCAAGGAACCAGGTGGGCCAGGCTAAAGCATTGTATGCATTCATACTGAGTTACTTGCTGGTTCTTTGGCAGTACATGATCCTTCCGAACCAGTGGTAGTTTCAATGTACCACGTCCTAAGCCGAGGACCGTGATCTCTCGGGTGCCCTTAGGCGTATCGTATGATATTATGACTATATGTATATATATGACTTATTGATGAATTAGTTAAGTTAGATCCCACTATTTAGACAAACGTTCGGTGCAGTTTTGTGATTACACATGATGGAGCATCACCAAGTGGAGTTTCCTTGCGATGTTTTCCTTTAAACTAAGAGTGTAATAAATATAAGCACCATTTGGGAACATGAAATTATTTTTACACTACCAGGAGAAATTCAAAGTGACCTCCGACACTAAAACCGGATACTGATATAGATTATTATATAATATTTTAGAACCTATAAGATGTTAAAATTTAACAGGAACCTTACATTGCGTCACAAAACGAAATTTTTTTCTCAGGCAAGTGATTTTGTCACATGAGAAAGGTAAATGTCAGCCAAGTTATGTGTATATTAAACTTAACAAAATTTGAACTTAAATTAAGATTATTTCAAATAAATTACCACAGTAAATACCGAGAAGAAGGCTTCGGTTATGGAGTAACCAACCATGTATATCAAACGTCTCTATAGGATCGTAAATAGTAATTCTGATGGATATTTCAGTAATGACAATTCGTGAAATATAAGAAAATAACTTAAAACTAATAAAAATTTATGCAGTTACTAATAGTAAACTGATCTGTAGCGATACCTACATAAATAAAATTAAGAAATTGGAATTACGTAAAATAAATCATCTAGACATAATAATAAACTAAAGTCAAAGAATCAGGTCTACAATTTTAAAAGCATGGGAACTCATATAACTACCGACAGTCAGTCGCTTGACTTCATACAGTTCGCACGTATTTGACACTCTGTGATTTTTGATTGATCCTCAAACTCTTTCGTTCATTATGCAAAAGTGTTCGCGTTGCAACGAAGAAGTTACAGATGGAGCCCAGTGCAGTCTCTGCAATAATTTTTATGACTTTGCGTGCAGTGGAATAACTAAGGTTGGATATCGCAAGCTTGGTGATAGAAGAACAATCTGGAGATGTGCAATTTGTAAAGGAAATCGTTCTACAGCAAGCAGCCCAAAACCCCTGGAAGCAATGGAAAGCATCATGCACGAATTAAGTAGACTCTCCCTCCAAATGTCACTATTACCTTCCCTTCGAGATGACATAAAAATCGTCAAGGATGACTTGGTACTAGGGTGTATTGAAAAGTTCGCGGCCTAACATAGATAGCGTTGTCATATTATTATAAAACTATCCTCATATGAAACCTAGACTCTATGTCAGTCTCTGTGCAATTTTTCTCTGAGATACATGCGTAATTATTTATTTTATTGAACATTAAGTGAGAGTAAGTTTCATTAATTTTGAAAATGGACAGTTTAGAGCACCGTGCCGTGATCAAATACGTCCACAAGAAACACTTAACTCAAAAGCAGATTTATGAAGATATGGTGGCTACTTTAAGAAAATCTGCTCCGTCGTAAACAATGATAAAAAAGTGGACAGCTGAATTTAAACGTGGACGAGAGAGCATCAAAGATATCACCGGCTCGGATGGCCTTCTACAGCTACGACTTCGGAAATCATCGAAAAAATATGTGATCTCATCATGGGAGACAGAAGGTTGAAGATATCTGAGATAGCTGAAGCCCTAGAGATTTCACATGAACGTTTGTGTACGTTCATGTGAAATCATGATCGTTAACGAATTAGGGATCCACAAGGTGTCTGCAAGATGGGCTCCGCAGCTCCTTTCAGTTGAACGGAAACGAACTCGGCTCACGATTTCTAGAGACTGTTTAGAGCTTTTTCAAGCTCATCTCAAACGGTTTTTGGCAAGGTTTGTTACTATGGACGAAACATGGGTTCATACTATAGGTACTCCTGAATCCAAACAATGGAAAAGACCCGGATCTCCGATCCCCAAGAAAGCCAAGGTGTGTTTTCCAGTAAACAAGGTAATGGCATCGGTTTTCTGGGATTCTAAGGGTATCATCTTGGTTGATTACTTAGAAAGAGGTCTAACTATAAATTCTGCATACTACTGCCTACTATTACATCGTTTAGGCGAAGAAATAAAGTCTAAAAGACCAGGATTGTTGACCAAGCATATTTTATTTCATCAGGACAATTCTCGTGTTCACATTGCGTATGATTTTATAGATAAAGTGTAGAATCATTTTAATTAGAATAGTTAAACAAAAAGAACCCTGATTAAATAAAATAATCCGATCATATTTCACATTGTAAGAATACTTATTCAAATATTAATATAGATTGTATTACATAAAACAAATATAAATTTTTTTCCCCAATACCATTTTAATTGTGTGTACAATAGCACAAATTATTGCATAAAAATTTAAATTTTGTACAGGTTGAATATATACATAAATATCAAATGTTATAATAGCTAAGTTACCAAACAAGCAATAACTTGTGCAATAAAAAATGTTTGTAACAGCGCACGGTTACGCGCATAGTAGACGTTTCGGGAGCAATGAACGAGAAACAAAAGACATAGCGGTTCTAGCGAGCAAGCGAGAAGCAGCGTAGCGGCGAGCTTAGACAAAAACGAAAGAGATAGATAATATAGAGAATAGTATACATAATTAAACAAAGAAACGGAATACGCGCCAGATATTGTCAAAGCGTCGTAGCAGCCAGGATTATATTGCAAATACATTGGTACAATAGTTATACACTGAAAATGTTTCGAAGATCTTGTTCTGTTTTTATTGTTTGTATAGGTGATGTTGTATTTTTTCGAATTAGGATTTTGCATTGTTTCATCTATACATATGAAAACCCCTTTTCAGTTGCTAACTTTTTTGTTATATTAGGTCTTTACCTATGAAATTGCCGTTTTTCACGAAATAAATGAAGCGTAATTTTTTTATATATTTTTTATTTCTATTAATCAAAATAATCACCCATGCAATCAAAGCATCTTTTCCAACGCATTGGTAGCTTATTGATGCCTTTCTTGAAGAAATCAGCTGGACGGGAGGCAACAAATTTTTCTAAGGCATATTGTACTGCCTCTCGGGTATTGAATTTTTTTCCCGCCAAGAAGTTATCCAAATTCTGGAAAAAGTAGAAGTCTGTAGGCGCAAGGTCTGGTGAGTACGGCGGATGACGGAGAACTTCCAACCCCAACTCTTGTAGCTTGGAGACCGTCTGCTGTGCAGTATGAGGTCGCGCGTTGTCGTGCAGGAGCAGTGGAGCCGAAAGATTGACCAAAGCTGGTTGGAGACGTGCGAGCTTCTCCATCAGTGTGTTCAGTTCTTCACAGTACACATCTGCAGTAATGCTTGTCCCGTTTGGCAAGAAGCTGTGATGAATTACACCCGCGTTAGACCACCAAACAGTGACCATCACTTTTCTAGGGGTAAGTTTTCGTTTATGGCATTGTTTGGGTGCTGAACCAGGGTCCAACCAACTTGCTGAGCGCTTACGATTGTCAAACAGGATCCATTCTCGTCACAAGTAACAATGCGGTTCAGAATTCCTTTATTTGTATGCCTGCTGAGCAGTGCAAGGCACGTCTCCACGCGTACTTCGCGCTGGCGATCATTGAGTTCGTGGGGTACCAATTTGTCAAGCTTTTTTACCTTGCCAATTTGACGCAAATGGACCAATATTGTTTTGATGCTAACGTCGAAAGCTGCTGCTAATTCAGCCGTGGATTGAGTTTCATCAGCTTCCACAATTGCCTTTAATTCGTCATTGTCGACTAAAGTTTTCGGACGACAACGGGGTTCATTTTTCAGGTCAAAATTTCCAGAACGGAAGCGGGTAAACCAATAACGGGTGGTGCGTTCGTTTGTAGTGCTCGCTCCGTAAACGTCGTTGATGTTGCGTGCCGCTTGTGCCGCTTTGCTGCCACGACGGTACTCATACTCCATAATTACTCGAATTTTTAACTTATCCATGATGACGAAAAATGTTCGAATGCGTTGAAAACAAAACACTAACTATTAAACAAATGACGATTTTAGAAAAAGAATTCCATGTTTGTCAAATAAAATTAATTTGAAATTAGAATTATCAGTCAAAAAAAAATATATTCATTTGAATTGGCCAGTACGGCAAAACAGCAGTTTCATAGGTAAAGACCTATTACAATTTGTAAAAATAGCTGTAAGTTTCCCAAGAATTGTAAAATAAAATAAAAAATACAGTTTAAAAATCAAAAGAAATAGTGCCATGCTACGTGAGGTCCTTATTGCTATATTGTACAATTGGACTTTTCATATTTATTTCAAATTAAAGCAACAAAACTAGGTTCGAACCAAAGTCTCAACGCCTAAATGAAAACTGCCGAATGCATCTTCAACAAAGCCAGTGGGAAGCTGAACTGATAAAGCATCGGTATTTAACGACTATCAGACACAAAGTTTGAACACCAAACATTACATAATAACATTACATTAACATATGCATACAAGGGTGGATTTCGCATATGCCCAGTTATAGTACCTTTGGCCGAAACTTAATTTAAAATGTCAGATTGGTTCAAGAAATCTATGTGGGACTGTTTACCTGTTCCCATACAACTGAGTCTGCAGATTTTTTTGTTCAAAGGCGGGGTTTGTGCTTCTCCGGGCTCTAAATTCTTTAAGATTGTGTTTATACAAATTAGAAGGATCCTCTTCTGATTCACTGAAAATAAAATAAAACATATTAAGCCAGTGTACGCACATCCACTAGGTATCACATTTGCGTTGAAGCATAGCGGTATTATTTATGTTATGTAAAATCTCGATCCTTCGATTTAACCAGCCAATCTCGAGTTCAAAACAAAATTACATCCAAAAAGGTAAAATTTACAGCTCTGATGTTGAAAATTGTGTAATTCTATTAGATATCTACCGACAGGAAAAGTAACTCATGAAAAGTACAGTTAGCTAAGTAGACAATATAGTTACATCGTGATTTTTACTTTACTGAAATAAAACTACTATAAATTAGTAATTTTTAAGTTAACGGTACCTTATCATAAATATTGTTATTAAAACTTATTACAAAAAATTTTTTGCAAAAAAGTAAATGTTTGTTGTTTCCTTACAGGAATGGTACCTAGTGCCATGCTCAGGTACCAACTAGAAATAAATTCTAATAATACGTCAGTCTATAAAAAAATAAAATATCTTATGCGGCCTTGTAATTAAACGGTAGTCAAAACACAACGAAAGAGCAAAGAAGTCCTAGAAAGTTCCTGTAAGAAACATACAGGAAGAATAGCGCGACTTGAAAAGTTCTGATGGCTTGTAGACCCAGTTATGACTGTCTTCGAGGTAAATGTCATTTTACTATAATAAAACAAAGAGGCAACTGCCCTTAACATAAGATATACGATCATTTAATATTATTCTCTTCTATATCATTCAAGGGGATCGGTAATATGAAGCTCACTTTATTGGATATAAAGTTGTGAAATTTTCAATCCCGGTAATATTTTGATTTAAAATAAAATAATGTATGAAATTGAAAACTTTTGACAATTTATGAGTGTAATTGCTTAAAAACGATAAAACTTAATAAGCCATCCCAACAATGAACATTCCACAACACACTCCTTACATTTGTTGTCGGACGCTGTTCAAGTTACTGTAACCGATTGTGAGGAATTGCGGTTTTAATCTAGAGTCCGCTGTTTAAAAGTTTATATAATAGAATTTTTGGGCGTTGTCGATAAGCGCCTGGTGCTCAATCGCGACGAAGCACGTCGCCTGGAAGTCACTCATTGCTACTCGTAGTCTACGAGCCACAGTGATGATTTCTCCCAAGTCGAAGCTTGAGGCAAATTCGCTAAAAAGCGCTACACCCAAAAGTTGCTCTCTACGGCCCCTGGCCGGGGGAGGAGGAAGCAGTAGGCCATTTCTCGTAATAAAAACCGCGGCGATATCGTAGCGTAGTCGTTCAAGTCATTTTCGTATTCTCATCCGTGTATTTGACCGATTCTAAAATAGTTCAATCAGGTTTTACATCAGGAGAGCGGGGCGGCCATAAAATTGGGCCAAGACGGCCAAACCACTGTCCCGCATACTCTTGGTCTAAATAGTTCCGCACTGGACGGGCATAATGAGCAGGACATCCATCATTTTAATACCACATATCCCGTATAATATTGAAAGGCACATCTTCTAAGAGATCTGGCAAATTATGTTGCAGAAAATTTAAATACGTTTCGCCAGTCAAATTCCCCGGCAACTCAAAGGGTCCGATAATTCTGCCGTTTATCATGCCTGTCCACAAGTTAACTTTAAATTGGTACTGACATTTGTCCTCTCTCATTAGGAGCGGGTTCTCGATACTCCAACTATGCAGATTATGAAGGTTTAAAACCCATCTTTTTTACATGTGGTTTCGTCGGACCATAAAACTCTATCTAAGAATTGTGGATCCTCAGCATGTTTCCTGAGCATGGTATGGCAAAATTGTACTCGCGCAGGGTAGTCACGAGGTAATAAAGTCTGCACACGTCTTACGCGGTACGGATGAAATCTGTGACGTTTTAAAATACGATGTGCGGTACTTTTTGGGACTCCCGTAGGAGTCTGTATGGTACGTACTGAAGTGGTAGGATCATTTTCAATTTTTAGGAGTACCTCTTCTTCGTTTTCTGTCATAGGTCTTCCTGCATTTCTCCGAGCGCTTGGTAAACGACCTTCCGAAAACGATTGATGTAAATTGATGAATACCCTATAATCTGGATATCGTTGAAGATTCGGGTACTCACGATATAGTCTACTTGCAGTGTTTGCGTTACATCTGCACTCTCCGTAAATTAAGTACATATTAGCGTATTCTAACGCTGTGTATGGGAACGGCATGGTAAAAATCAAAGAATCCAACCCACAAAGGCACGAAATCAAAGCACGAAAGGATGCGCAGTAAACAAAAGAGCGAAGCGTACTGACGACTGACATCTGAGCACGAGGTAGTATGGCAACCCGACGCCATTCTATCAAATTAACCAATCAGAAACGGCACAAATTGCGTCACTTTATATATTACTCTAAATTTTAATAGCGTCACTACCTGTCGCAATCTTTCTAACCTATGGCGTAACTATCTGTCTCTCTCACGCTTCGGAAACGTGTTGATGACGTTTTTCTAACTGAAGCTGTAACCCGATACGTGTTTTAAGATACATAATAACATTGATACAGTTTTCAAGGATTAATTACTAAATATTTCTGTTTGGTCCTTGTTCACAAAAAATAGGCATAATTTTTGTTTATGCTCAATGTGATTAAAGTATTTTACCATTTTAGAATCTTGATTAGTTGCGCCAACTTTTAGAAGAACTTGCCAATGTAGTGTTTATACATTTTTTTTACACCATGCCATATCAATGTTGCTTAAAAGTTTAAATTTTCTAAAATTTACAGAAATAAATAAAATAAATTTTATTTTTGTATTAAAACTACAGAAAATTTTGCTTATTTTGGCATTGTGATTAACAGCTATGCTATTCAGGTCCCTAATACAAAAGAAATAACAGTATTAGTGTTGGAAGTTTAGTCATAGTACCTAACATAGTGTACAGGGTATCGAAATTCGAAGTGTTTTAATAAGTTATTATAACTTTAAAAATGAAAGAGACCGATTTTTTTCTTATTTTTCCCTGGGTAGTCGTCGCCGTTTGCACTACCTGGTACCGGCTTATCGTTGAATTTTGGGACACCTTGTATAGTAAACCTCGCTTGCTTACTGCGGGTTGGCGGACATTTATACATACATCTTCGAACTAATATCTTAGGTACGTGGGTTACCTCAGGATTATTTTCTTCACCGTTCGCAGTCGGTCTCATGTACCTAAGTTGTAAACTCATTGGTACATTTGGCCGTCAGGGGCATCGAACCCGAAACCTTAAGATTGAGAAGTTATTTTAATAATTGGCTAGGTGGGCTGTCTCACCTGTACCCATACACCTCCGACTGCAGATTGCTTGCTTTCTGAACACAATCAGGGCGTGTGCGTCTCCGGGCTCTAAATTCATCAAGGTCGCGTTGATACAGTTTAGATGGATCCTCTTCAAAATCTCTGTAAGTAATACACGTTAATATATTATTACAGTGCGATGATAAACAATTATTAAAGAACATGTTTGTTTTGTAAGACAAATGGGAGTCTAGTATAGCTGCGTATTTGACGCAAGTAAATTATGACAAGAAAGATAGATTCCGGAGTGAGTTATCTAGTAGTTCGCAAATGTAGTTAATTACTAATTAATTAAACAAATTGTGAATTTCCAACAAGTTCATTACAATATTTAAAACACTTCTTTAGTGTAATTGAGGGAATGAGGCGTTCACAATCGTACATAACAACTTTGCTCAGTCCGCGGTACTTGAAGGTTTTGAACTTTCATATAGGTAGTTAGTAGCTACGCCATCCCTCTCACATATGTTTAGAAACGCATCATCCGATAATTTTCACTTCCGAAACAGGGTCATACTCCGAATGAGGCGTAATTTACGCTTAGCCTACGCCTCACGGGCCATAAGACTATCGGTGAGTACTAACATTATGAAAGAAAAATTTATATATCACTACACAGTATAAAACAAAGTCCCTTCCCACTGTATGTATGTCCCTACGTATGCTTAGATCTTTACAACTACGCAACGGATTTTGATGCGGTTTTTTTAATAAATAGAGCGGTTCAAGAGGAAGGTTTATATGTATAATACATGCATAATATAGAAGAGGAACATTGATAATAATGTGATGTAAATAAACACATTTTTCTGCGCTTACAATGCAAACGCTGGCTGAACCATACTAGATAGATCAAAATAATATGCTACAGTATTGTACACCTTAAAAAGGTCTACAAAAAAGTCCGCGATGGTATATGTCTATCTATTAGAGATAACCCACAATAACCATTTCTGATCCATTACTTTTTACGCGAAATAATGGCTTATTTACGAATCGATTTTAAGCAATACAGCATTAATCCTTATCCAATTAAGTAACTTAAATACATTGTGCATGTAATATAGATAAATATGGCCTTTTACAGCGTGTAATTTAAATGAATATTTTCGAAGATATTACAGATTTAAAATGCAATGACATAGACCCGTGCGAAGCAGGGGTTGGCGGGTCGCTAGTACAATAATAATAACAGAGGAAAGGCATTGCTCATTCTTCTAAAGATGAGAGCATTGTCGGATTACATTTTAGTGAACCGAAAATGAATTCGGTATGTGCCTTTGTTTACTGATTTTCTGAAAGTATTAGGTATTCTGGGAAAACAAATACGAATAACTCTAATAATTTCTGCGCAATATTGACGAATATATTTATATATAAATGAATTTTTTAAGAAATTTATATGGTGACGTCATGGAGTAGGGTTCTTTTTAAAATGGTATTGCAAAATTCGTTATATACCTGGACTTTACTGTTACACTTGAATTTAAACTTTACAATTCTCTACAGAATCTTGATGACAGATGTTTATTGAAAAGATTGACATGACAGTTTAAGCAAAGGGAAGTTAGAATATTATGTTCAATTAACTAACTACCTAACTAGAATATTGTGCTACTTTATAATGTCAATTAGAAGTTGACGGTATGTCAAATTATTATAAGCATTATCTTTAAAATAAGCTTAATCGCGTTTACTCGTGAGCTTTTATTAACAAAGTTTATGATAAAAAGTGAAACCTCGAAATTGTCTGGTGTGCTAAGACACTTTCTTGTTTTAATAGGAACCACAAACGTCATTAAAAAAAGATGAAGGCCTACAGTCGCTATAATCAATAATTAAATATGAATAATAAGTGTAAAACCTGTATATACCTTTAATTTTTTCCAAATTTTACAGACATACGAAAAACAATTGATAAAATAATACTTAAAAGTTTCATACTATTGTAAAACATGAATGGTATGAAGTTTTATTTAAAGAAAAATCTTCTTTAACAAAAAGCAATTATGTAAATTATTTTTATGTTTATTAGGTATATTGAAAAAATTATCAAAATAATAATAATAAATGCCCAGACAAACACACCAACTTAATGGCAGAGAGTAGGCAGGGCGCGTGTCAAGAATGACCATACAGCGAGCTGGGGGAAACCCAGAATAAACGTACATATACCGGGTTCCAGGGAAAGTCGACCTATATCCATTAAGAGGTTGTAGTAGAGGTCGCTACAAACTAATTTGGATAACGTATATCCTATCCAAAAGTTAATCCTTTTCGAGATATTCCACATTTAGGAATTTTTTTAATTTGTTAAAAAATCAACAACCATGAAGCGAAAACGAATTCCTGTGTTAATTACACAAATGAATGCCCCGACCAGGACTCGAACCTGGGACCTCCTGCGTATGAGGCAGGGCCACTCACTACGCTACTCGGCCGTCCGTATACCGTATATACCGTATACTACAATTCTAGGCTTTGAAACATAAAAAAATATATATATCCATTAAGTATAAAAACCATTCACTTAAATCCCCTGTGTATAGGACAGTTGGCACATGCAAAAAAGTGCTATGTACCTTATTTCCTTCATCATCATATTCTTCAATCATATTCTTTATGATACCATAAAAATAATTTTATTTATTTTATAACTAAACTAGAAATACTATCTTTTGGACTTCAACTGAACCATAACATTTAATTCCACAATATTGATGATATTATCATCAGTTACAGAAAACAATTAAGTATAGTTTAATCGAACCTAACTTAAGTATTATCTAGTATACAAACCTACAAAGTTAGTGATATGCAAATTCCACAGCGAACAAGGGGGAAATTCTAAACAGAATTCACAAACCGCCCACCTCTGGAGGGTATTAAAAAAAACAACAGCATCAAATCGCTAGTGCAACATAACTTGAAATAAATAACTTTATACGAAAAGTATAAGCACAAATTAAAAACCTCAGACTGACAAAAAATCTCTTTTAGCTTTTGTACGGAAAAACTTATTTTATTCAAAATGCCTAAATGGACTCTAGATTCATTCATCTTATAAACTTAAAACATCTCATTTTTGCGTCCGAGATTAAAAGAGACAGTAGTGCGACTTTATCGCATTGAAATAAGGGTAATATATACAGTTAACCAAGAACGCGATGATATAGGTTTCGGGAAGTTCCCGCTTTTCGGTTACGAGACGTAATGTATACCGTCGTTTTAGCTAGAATAGCGTTGAAAAAAGCTTGACTTTTCCCCATTTTTTCAAATTCGTTCGTTTTTATCCAAGTTTTATTCGAATGATTCAAGAAAAATAAATATGAAATATGTCATGTTTCTTATTAATAAAACAGAAAAAATAGTAATATGTGAAAGAAACGGAAAAGTATTGATGTTTTTTTTTGTAGAATATTTATTTTATGTTTTGGAGGGTAGAAAGGTTTTTTTTTTCTTGTTTTGTTGTCATGCGCTCATTCCGGCAAATGCAATCTAAATCATTGGTATTTGAGCTTTGTAATACTGATTCTTCAGAAAGTTACACTGAGTTTGTATCTGACTAGTAAGCAAGACAGAATTATACTATGCATTATTGTTTTAAAAATTGGTACACAAAACTTGTTTTTTTTAGTCGTTTTTTCCAATTTTTATCCAAAACTTCACTAACAGCGATTCTTTTTTTCTGTTAAATTTCAATGTAAGTAACAAACAAATAAAACGGTTAAAAACGAACGAACGTTTCATTCGCCGAAAAACCAATTTGTTTGTTTCGGAATTTTCAACGCTAAGCAAGAAGCACGCATAACTACAAGCTTTAACCCACAAAACAAAGAAAGAGGTTTTCTGCGCTTTAGCCATTAAACATTAAATACTGTCCGTAGACGTAGACACACAGGGTATACATTTTTATTTTAAACAAAGAGCTAGTAACTTTGTTATTAATGTTAATTTGAAGGTAGTTTCAAAAATTTATAACGGTTTCGAGTTTATCTGTTACGGTGCTGGTAAAAGATAAATTAGTTATATAAATTATCAACTAAAACAAGTAAGCACGTAAACATGTTCTAGAAATACGCATCTAACAATTAAGCATTGATAGAAAGAAAATACCAAGTCAATCGCAACCACATCTTTCTGAAATGTTGCTTGTGTGTCAAATATACAAGTAACTTTATAATAATTTTTTAAATAAATGATCATGTAAAGCTTATTATTCTATACCAGAAAAGTATTAAATATTTCATAAATTCACACTTTTAGAAACTTTCATTTGAAGGAAGTCCGTAAGTCTTAAAAAATATAGGCGGCCACGTCGTCGTATGTAATGTGTATGTAAGTCTATTAAGCATCCAGTTCTATTAAGCACTAACAATCAAATATGTAAAGAAATCGCAAAGCGAAAAAAATTTAAGATCGTGTTTGCAACGTGTTAGATTCATGGGTGTCGGTCATTATTACCGTGCCACAAAAAAGGCTATACCTACCTAATTGTAACTTTAAAATACTAACGAATTTAAAAAATTAAGTACTATGCCAAAAAAAGTATATATTTCAAAAACCTTACCTTAAATTTTGACACCCGCGCCTTGAAAATTAGAACAAGAATGACTGTGACTAACAGAAACGTTTCAGAATGAACGACGTTCTGAATAAACTATGTTTCCTTAATCTAATGCTGCGTTCCGTTTGCCGATTACAGCGCTCGCAGCGCTAAAAGTGCTCAAAACCGTTCCGATTCGTTTGAGCGCGCTAAGTGTTATTAGTGCTATTGCAATCGGAACGGTAAATATCGCGCTAACTGAATGAAGCAGGAGCCATTTTTTTATATTATTACAAAAGAAAATTAATAAGGAAGCTTTTAAAATCTTTAATCGACTAATAAAAACATCAAGAAGTAACGTCATGTGTCAGATTTGACAGGCCACTCACAGCGACCATGCTCCGTAGCTTAGGCACTGTGAGCGGGAAGATGGCGGCGTTTATGACGTCATTGATGACGTATCAATATTGCTGTAAGCGCGCTCACGGGCAATCGGAACGGGTATATGAGCGCTGTGAGCGCTGTATTCGGCAAACGGAACGCAGCATAAATCGTTCATTCCGATTCCTAAACCATACGTAGGATGAATATGAAATAGACCTTGCTTGCAGTATAAAGTTGGTAACTGTCGAATGTCAGTTCTCGGTAGACCAGTCGAAGATTGAACGAAAACAGTTCATTTTATTTTATATTATTGACAATGGCGATTATCAAATGATTACACATAAAGACAAATCATGAAATCTAAAATACGTAAAGATCAAAAACTGTATAGGACTGATTAGGAATCTCCGAGAATAACAAGTAGGTCGTTCAAAATAGCGAATTTGCTGGTAAGCGAATAACGTAAATTTGTTTTTAATTATTGAATTCTTATTACTTATTATACACTCGATACTATCGAATTCGCCAGTTGGCGCGAATCGAATAATTTGTTTTATTGTTTTTATTTTTAGTTTTTTGATGGTTGAAACCAAAATAATTTTCCGAGTTCAGACCAATACTGTAGAGAGCGATGATAGGTTTAAATATCCAAGCACATTTTATGCCACGCAGAGCGTTACTCAAATTATCAACAGACGTAAGTATAACATTCTTGTAAATAAAAGGCCTTCCAGAGCGATATAATCCGGCGCCCCCAACAAGGTAACCTTGGTTGGAGAGACATTAGATTAAATCCGGGGATACTATTTCCTTCACGCGGAATATAACCAAGCATAGCAACACGAAATTATTATTAGTATTATTTGTCCGTCACCGGGATTGAAGCCAGCGCGGCTCGCTGCCTGCCGCAACAAAAATCTGACTACTGGAATGCAGTCCAAGCACTCAAACCTTCACTGATTGACTGAATATTGTGGTAGGGCAGAGCAATATTTGGATTATAACAACTGTATAGACGGATCGTGACCAGCAAAGTCACCTTGGAGGTGGAACATCCGTCTGGAAGGATTTCAGTGTAGTCCAGATCTAAAGCATTCGGATGACAGTAACCAGTTCGATCACAGCACACTGAGTCAAAATGATAGCATTGTTTCGATTTAAGTCGCGGATCGAATTATGTTGCGAGACTAATACCTAATAAAGTTAAATATAATCAATATAAGAATAGCAATACATTAAATATACTGCAGGAAAACTAAAATCTGTATGAAATGAGTAGGTAGGTACAATGAGCGTGGATGAACTGGATGATTTGATACATAGTATGTAAATATCCGTCTCGTCACAACCAGCCGCATTGGTAAGAGCGAGCGAAGCATCCTTTCAATATGGAAAGACATGGCTTCATATATATTAAAATAATAATACGGTCCGAAACGTGTTCCTAGCAGTATTTGTAGAAAGTTATATTTTATGCGAAATTCGCTTCGATTTTATCAATACATTTTTCTGAAGGTAAATTTAATATTTTTTCTAGTGATCAACAATTAAGCAGGCAGGGACGCAATATACGTAAGTACGATACGTGACCAAAATTAAATGTTTCAATATTTACAAAAATTAACAGCAAGTAGGTACCTAAATATTCAGTTTAGATGTATATTTTCATAATTTTTAATATTTATAGTACTTATCTAAACAACATAAACATGAAATATACAGAAGGTATACTTAAATATGTGGACGATAAAATCAAACTTATTTAACTATCTAATATAATACTAATTGCAATTAGACCCAAATAGAAGACTTTTGTTTTGGTACTTACCTAAATCGTGAATGACGAGTATGAAAGATCATGCTTTTTATTTCAGTATTTCTCTTCATTGCTTTGTACTCATAAAAATACTTTTTCATTGATGATACTAAGTATAACTGTTATAGAAAAAATTATTAAAATTCTATGTGAGTCGAAACGCCTATCGCCGCCCGCTTGCTTGTGGCGTAGTTGTAGTTGGTCAGTTGATTGAATGAAAATGTCTATTGACTGAACAAAGCATTGTTTGATTGAAAGCTTTTTTTAATCAAATGTTTACAATTTATTGGTAATTCAAGAACAAGCCCACTGATTTAATCTTTCGAAACTATCTTTGACTAAAATTATTAATTGTCTTGTTACTCATTAAAAAAATGTTACTTATAAATACACAAGATACCAGCGTCTATTTTTCTAATCTGTAAGGTGAAGTTCAATCAACAACCGAAATTGACTTGACAATCTTGCTTGACACTAAAATCTACATAAAGTTTATAGAGTATAGACGTATAGTGTAGTGGAACTTAATCTTATGTCCGGTTTACATGTATTAAGTAGTTAAGTTGGTAACTAAATATGATGGTCAAACTCAAAATGGCATTTTGAGTTGCTAAGGGTGTAGTACACATGAAAGATTAGCTCATGAGTAACCTTTTCCCCCTTAAACTTCCCTAATTTTAAATCTAAAAATCTTGTAAAAAAAATATCAAATAAGGTCAATGCGGCGAAGATAGATTTTTATATATTAGATATATTTTTAAATGAATTTATTCGTATTTTTAATATATGAATACTGATTTCCGTTATTATTCGTAGTAATTATAGCCCAGTACCTACAACTGTATTTTATTAGATACTATTTATGCTTACCTACAGCCCAAATTTGAAACACGAGATTAGAAACGTTCAGTGAAGCTGTAGGTATTCTAGAAGCAATGGCTATATTCCAGGCGGGGCCTAGGTCCTAAAATGTGGTAGCCGATTAAGCTAGGTCGGCGCCCAATAAACGGTCTAAATTATCCTGGGCTGGGCACGCCCACCCGGCCCCCGTCTATATACGCCAATGTCTAGAAGAGCGATGAAATTACCTAGAGATCTGAAGAAGCCTTTCCAACAGAGCCGCGCTACGTAGCTATGCTATGGATGTGTTTCATATCCACCAATCATATTCGCATAGCGCATTGAAACAATCTACTATATTTTTGACAGTTGACAAAAAGATGTTTATTTGATTTGTTTTTTCAATAAACAATATATAAGTTGTCATTATGTGCAATGTCTTGTTTTAGTACTTACTTTTAAATAAAGGCTGATTTCTCAAACAACTTTTTTTTACAACAAAAATGTTATCAACTCCTAAATGGCGAACTTACCCGACAATTATTTCTTTTCGTGATATTAGCCGCATAGAAGGTTTTATAAAAAAATTAGATGACATACTCTCACTGACATTTATCATGCACACTCGTACGAAATCTGTATGTTAATGAAAACTTCTTATTTATAAAGTTATTCTCATTAGACGGTCTTACCCGACGTGAAGGCGAAGACCGTCAATTTTGCCGTATCGTTTCTGATGTGGTGTATTTTATAAACCCATGGCTTGTTGTGAAATTTGAAAGTTTTTTTAAGAAGTTAAATTAATATATGATCGGTCATTAGAAAAAAAATTATTACAAATAAAATCGAAGCTGTGAAATTTAGTCAATGAACTTTTTTTAAAATAAAGTATGCCGGTCTTCGCCGAGTTGACCTTAATTTGCGAAAAATCAATCATAAACTACCATTTTGTTTTCTTATGAATGTATCAGTCAATGTCAATGTCAAAAAAATTAACAAAACTTTATAAAAATTATACATAATTAAGGTGGTTCGATGAGCCTACAAAAAGCTAAAGTCCCGCTAGATGGCGCTAGTTCCACAAATTTCTGGTTTTTATTTATTTGTGAAATCAGCTTTAAAATTTTTTGACTTTAAAGATGTTTCGCGACGAATCTTTATATTAATACAGAATTGCCAAAAATTACTTTACACGTTTTGTTGTATTGTACTATCCAAATAAGTTAATTATGTATTCCTTTACGTAGTTTAAGCATATCGCACACAAGCAAACAAAACTCCTACAAGTGCGATAGAGAGCGCAACAGACGGCGTCCTTTTTACATGCATTATGGCCTCCTCGTAGCGAGTGTTTGATATTTAGTTTACGGAGTAATACGACACAAATATAGCATGCTGGCGTTTTATGCGTGCGCCTAGATTCTAAGCGGCAAGTTGTTAGTTCGAACCCCGAAGTATTTTCTTTTTCGTTGGGATAGAAATATAAGTACTCTCGGGGTTCGGTACCCGGGATAGACCTAATCTTTCCTAGGGAGGTCTTCCTAACTAATAGGAAATAAACACTTTAATTTGAGATTACTTTTATTTAAAATAAATTTGTTATAGAGTAATATACATGAAACATTTATTAAACTATTTTTGGGGACGAAGCCCGCAATAGAATTCTCTAAGGAATCTCGTCAAGGAAATCCATCAAGCAATCCCCTCAAGGGACGCCATGGAACCCTCTTCCATAATATATATATTTTACATTTCACAATTAAAATCAAATATTGACAGACTTATAAGTTGCCAGTCATAAATGTCGGCAAGTTTGTTTGTGCAATAACCTCTTTTAATAAATACGGCACAAGCAAACGTTGCATAACTAATATAATAAAGCTATATTTCGACCAGATTATAAAAACGAGGCAGCGAAATTCTGGTGTTCTTTAAAAATTATTCTTTTTGCGATGGAGATTCTTTATGGGAACAGTAATATATATATTACTATTAGTAAGATATATATTACCCCAAAGTAGTAATCCATGGCGTCTAAGAAAGCCAAGGTTTGTGTTATGGATTATCATATGTATAGCCAACAAGCAGGTAATTATTTACATATATACCTAGAACCGGAACAATTTTTGTGTTCTGTGTGACAATCAAACCAGGACCTCTTGATCAACAGCTTGGCAAGTTAGCCACTGCACATTTGTGGTGTTATGGGTCCCTATCCAACGCAATATCTTTGTGACAGAAGGGGTACCAAATAATTTTTCTTTTATTGGATCACACTGAAATGTTAGCCTAAAGTGCTAGCCGTAAGATCGTGAGGTCGCGGTTTCGATCCTCGCACGGAACAAGAATTAATAAAAAACAAAAAAAAACCAGGTCTTGGATGTTATACCTATATTTATTAAAATTCTAGGTTCCCTCCCCCCTAGTTCGCTACTTGGTAACACAAGTCTTGGGGCCCAGTAGGCAAGGCAGTGTGATTGTCCGGGGACTTTATTTAAATTGTAATAAATAAATTAGGTGTAAGTATGAAAAAATATGCAGCAGAAAATGTTTGTATATTTGTTTATGTAGGAAGTAGGATTTTTGGGATAAGAGGTCTTGTCAATAATAAAAATCAAGAAACACACAATAGGTCAAATGGGTTTTTATTTTATGCACTTATTCTAGATCAATTTTGTATTTGCCTTTGTATTATTTCTGGCAATATGGAGTCTTTATAAAAGTAAACCAATTTATGGATCATTTTCTTAATAAATGGTTCATTTTTTTGTAATTCAATTACAGTTATTGGCGTAGTTGAATTCACAAAACCAATGATTTAACATTTTTCATTCTTGTAATCCTTAGTTGCCCTGAACCTAAAAGAAAACCATAATTAGTACCTGGTAGAATACAAACAATATATAACAATTTAGCACACATGTCGTTCATAGCCCGGATTTACTATATTATATCTATAATATAGCCATGCCAATGCACCCCTGGGTGGAATGAAACCGGTAACATGATAAAATTGAATTTGAAGATGAAGCCCAGTTTCAGTTCCCTGTTTCAACCACCATAATAAAAATGTGTAAAGGAGTTGTCTTTCAGATAAAAGGGAAGACCAATCAGGGAAATTACACATTTGAATTTGAACATTTAAATCTTGGGTCACTAATGCATTTTTAATAATTTCATTTCATTTCAATAATTTCATCTTTGATTAACAACATACATAGAGATATATGTTGGCCTGGATTGTTTTTTACCATCAGATTGCTCCAGTGTTTGTTTGCTGGCTTTACTAAAATAAAAATAAAGTTTACAAAATAAGTGTGATGCGATAATCCTTGAAAAAATATATTTGAATGTTTTAGTTGTATTTGTCTTTGTTCAAAATATAATAAATATATGCGATCGATATCATTACTTATTTGGTCACAACACTACAATATATCAAATTAGAACTGTCATCGAGAAAATAAAGAAATGGAAATAGTATAGTAGGCATAATTAAAGGTATCATTAAAAGTAAACATTGCTTTCAAGAAAAATGTGTCTTAAAAAGCTTTCGACGACTACACTATAATGGCTGGTTTACACGCGTTAAGTAGTTAAGTTGGTAACTAAATTTTAAGTTAAAAGTTTCATGTAAACAGTCAATTAAGTGACAAGTGGTAACTTAAAACTTAGTACGCAAGTGATTAAGTAGATTAGGATTCGTTCTATTTTTCGTATAGGTAGGTGGGCGGGGCTTCTCACTTAACACGTTTGGACGTGATTTTTTTGTTAAGTGCATAAGTTGACAAAGCGGGTGGCGGCAAGAGCTCGTATTTATGTCGCATTTTCTCTTTTTTTTTAAATGTCAGAGTAATGTTTGGATTCTACTTTAAAATTTGTGGAAGAATATTTAAGGGTATTACCACACCAATCGATTGACCAAGGACTATTTATTCTAACTAATGAATGTATGATAATCTATATCTATTGCCCTTTAATTTGATATACTGACTATTAGTAGATAATTTTTTTACTACCTGCTTTCAACTAAATTTTAAGTTACTACAAGTCACTTGTGTGTCCAAACGGATTAAGTAGTTAAGTTCATGAGTTCAATGAAGATGAGCAGTGATGAATGTCAAGGAATTCGTCAATTCTGTACTTAGATATGTGGTAAACGTGATTTTGGACAAATTCATAGAAGAATTTGAAAGAAAGTTAAAATCTTTGCAAGATTATGTATTTTAGTAATGATATCGATCGCATATATTTATTATATTTTGAACAAAGACAAATACAACTAAAACATTCAAATATATTTTTTCAAGGTGGGAACACTCAATGGCCCACCGCCATTTTGTGTTTGTTTTAATCTGTCACTCGCAACAAGATGGTCGTGCTAGTCACAACATTTCTGTCCGCTGAGTTTTTTCACATTATCCATACGTTACGTTGTGTATTTTGTGTTCCTCCGTGTTGATTGCTGCCCAGCTGTCAAATATTCTGTTCTGAAAAGGCAGGCGAGAGAACTGGTGATCAAGGGTCGTAATTACTTTGAAGCAGAGTATCTAAATGGTGGCCCGCTATTACCGCTGTCGCAAGTGCGAGAGCGTGTTGCGACCGCATTAGGAGTTAGGGGACCTACTGTTTCAAGAATTACTACCGAAGCTTACGGTTTAAGCGGCATGCAGGAAAATAAGCTTTGTACGCCGAAGAAAAAATTCTGATGCTATTCGCCGTCATATATATGAGTATCACTTGCGCAAAGAAATTCCAACACGTAAAAAACTTGTTGTTTCTTTATGTGAATGTGGTTTGTTCCATGGCCAAAAAACGTCATTAAGCTTAGTTTGAAAGAAATTGGACTTTCTTATAAAAAATCGGACAAACATAAAATATTGATGGAGCATCACGACGTTGCTATGGCTCGCTGCGAATTTTTGAGCGAATTTTTGATTGGTCAAATGTTATTTTCACTGACGAGACTGACTGGACTGACGAAACCACCGCTTCCACTAGTTCAGTGCCAATGGGAAAAGGTGAATGCCTCATCATATGCCATGCATGGTCTACGAAAGGATTCGTGAAAGATGCTTTACTGGCCTTTAAATCCAATAAAACAGTAGACTACCACGAAGAAATGAACGCGGAGATATACAAAGGATGGTTTAAAGAAATGGTGCAATTTCTGGAAGAATCGTCCATAATTATTATGGACAACGCTCCAGACAAATTGATAAAATGCCGACGAAGGCCAATAAAAAACAAGAGATAATTGACTGGCTCCAGCGTCATTGCGAAAATGTGGATAGTACTTTATTAAAAGTACAATTAGTAAATATTTTAAAATCGAAAAAAAGCCTCCCTAAAAGATATGTTATCGACGAAATAGCTGCCGAATGTGGTCATTGGGTTCTTCGACTTCCACCGTATCATTGCCAGTATAATGCTATAGAACTAATATGGGCACAAATCAAAGGACACGCCGCTCGAAACAATACCCATCCCCCTTTTACGGCGAAAAAGATATTAGATTTATTAAAAAATGTATGTGCAGAAGTAACTGCCGAAAACTGGGAAAAAATTGTGAGAAGAACCCAAAACATTATAGCGTCGGATTGGGAAATTCATGTGGCATTCGATAATATACAAGTACAGGAACTTATAATAAATTTTGGGGAGAGCTCATCGAGTGACAGCGACTATTCATCAGATTTTGATTAAAATAAATATATATAGATTACCTGTCGTTATAATTATTTCGTTTCATTGTCGAGTACCTACCTATACCTACTTATTTTACAACAGCTGCAAAAATTTTAAACAAGTTGGCATTATCAATCAAGAATTAATACGTGTAACATCTTGTAATGAAATATAATATTGGTTAATAAATTTGTACAAAAGTATCCGGAGTAGTTTAGTTTCTTACATTTTGTAAAAAAATATCGGGTCAGTTATCGTATTACGTTTATGGATATAGCTCCATCCCTATCAGTTTTTCCGACTCTGGTATTATATAACCTTGTACGTATGTAAAAGTCATATTTTTATAAAATAATGCATACATAATATAAAAAAAACGATCGCATAAGTTTTGAAATTGGCAGCAATAGTCATTGTGTAGTAACAACAGCTGATTGACGTCTGTGATACGCCTTTTTGTTGAAACTTGGCGGTCTTCTTGTTTGTTTGCCATTTTTATAATTAACTTGCTTTAATCACGGACTTATAAATGAAAATAACATAATATCATTCACACATATGCACGTATAAAGCATTGTTACTACCCTTGTTCCTCCAATTAGAACTGTATATATCTAGTCATTTCTTACACCGGTGCCGCCGATTTCAGTGAAAATCTACTAAAGTTATTTTTATTGTCCACTCCCATCAATGAAGAAGGTACCTTTGTTTATTATTTAAAAAGTTTTAATTGTTGTATTTTCATCTTATGTAGGGTTTATTTTATTTTATTTTATTTTATTTTACAATACATGAAAAACTTACAGCTAGGAGATAGAATAACATAGATGTTTAGAGGAAGAAGGCCAAATAAAGTTTTTACATTCAGTTCAAAGAGTAAATACATACATAAACAGTCACAAAACATTAAGAAATAAATATGAAAACGAAATGGAGGTGTAGATTATTTATAAATAGGTACAAAAATGTCCCAACATTTACAAACACAACAAAAATAAATTCACATAGATACTAGAGACATAGATAGGAATAAATTATTTTTGTAATTTAGAAGTGGGCAAAAAAAAATTTTGTTGTTAGAGCCGCTCTAAAACTTGATACTGTTGGAAAAGATATCGATGTTTTCACAATTACGAATTAACCCATTAACCAGCTTACATGCTCGTGTAATAAATGAGTTCTGTCTGTAGCTGGTACTGGCGTAAGGGACATGGAGTAAAGTTAGATTTCTATATGATTTTTTGTGCGCATAGATACCAACTAAAGACAGAAGCTCAGGCAGATCAATTTTGTTATTTATTATTTTTATTACATTGCAAATGTCTGCTATCTCTCTCCGTGTAATTAGGGAAAGCATATGATGACGCCTACAACGCGATAAATAATCGCGGTCAACTGCTTTACACTTATACTGTAAAAATTTCAAAAATTTTATTTGTATCATTTCAGTTCTTTTTGTATAAATATTATATGAAGGGTTCCAAACAGATGATGCGTATTCAAGGTGGCTTCGAACATAAGCGCAATATAATATTTTTAGGGTTTTGACATTATTGAACTCCGACGATAATCGTAATACAAATCCTAGAGCTTTCGTAGCTTTTTTTATAACGTGATCCATATGTTTATCAAAGATAAGTTTGGAGTCAAAAATAACCCCTAGATCAGTCATAGAGTTTACCCTGACAATGGGAATGTGATTTATATAGTACGCATAATTTATTATGTTTTTCTTTCTAGTGAAGGAGCAAACAAAACAATTAGCAATATTTAAATCTAATTTATTTATAAGACAATAGTTATAGAAATTGTTGAGGTCGAGTTGCAGTTTATATGAGTCATTTAAATTATTAATTGTACATAGGATCTTCATATCATCAACGTATAATAAAATATCAGAGTAGATAAAAACTTTATGTATGTCATTAATAAAAATAGAGAATAACAACGGCGGTAGCAAGGATCCCTGAGGGACTCCCGATGGCACAATTTTTGACTGCGAAGTGTATCCATTTAAGGCCACGATCTGGCTGCGATTATTGACGTAAGAGGCAAACCAACGATACAAGTTACCTCTGATCCCAATATGTAGAAGTTTTCGGAGAAGGATGACACTGTCTAAACGATCGAAACATTTCGAGTAGTCTGTATAAACAATGTCAACCTGGGATGGCTTGGACATCTGTGCAGTCAGGTATTCAGAGCACACGAGAAGATTCGACTCTGTTGATTTTCCTCAAGGGTTCTAGTTATATATAAGTTAATAAAGCACTTTCTTTATTTACGACATGGATATACAAATGTTCTTCTCTTACATATAAAAATATCCTTAGAACTTTGAAACCCCAGTGATTATCTATGGTCTGACGATCGTCGTTGAAACATATATAAAAACCAAGTATTTTTGTATCTAAAATCATATTTAAATGTTCCTTTTCAATTAAAATGATTTATTTAATTAAAATATTTTAGCTTAGTCTAAGGCATGAATAGTTTTTTAAAGACAAAACAAACAATGCTACATAAACTACATTAGTTCAATTACAAAATAACGTGTTTCTGTTTACATATTTACAAAATATTGCTTCCTTGATTGTGGGTAATTTTTTGCGTAATTTTCAATTATTTTTGAGGCGATTATACGATACAATCAAGGTAAAGTGCGGAAATGAAATGAAATGAAATATTTATTTCTCAACATTGACAATTATTTGTTCTTATTGATCTCAAATAAAACATGACTCTACCACCAGTTCGGAAGAACCTTCGTGGAGAAGAACTGGGAAGAAACTTCACAGGTCTATTTTTTTTTCAAAATAAATTTACAGCGTCTCTTTATGTCTTTACAAGGTTATTCTTATCTGCATCCGTTAGCTCGGCAAGTCTCCCTCCCCCCAAGTATCCAAACGACGAACACCCTCAAACGGCACCACTTCACGAGTTTACGCGGGATCCAGCCATCGCCCTCCTCAACCATATCAGAGGGAAGGTAGTGACCCGTCACCCGACGCTATCATAAGAAGACGTACTTTAGTGACAATGACGCTTTAGGTATCCATCGGGACGAAGAACTCGACGAGCAAACAGACACATTACACATGTTTTGTTACAAATACTAGTAAAATCCTGTTAACGAGGGGATTATATCCAAGGGCTTTTATCATCCAAATAATCGTATAGTTTATAATATGCTTTAGCACACAACTTCTGCTTTATAGTTTCTTTAAATTTGTCAATAGGAAGACCTTGGATATCCTCAGGAACCTTATTATGAAAGCGCATACATTGGCCCATGAATGAGTTAGTAACTTTATGAAGCCTACTATTATGAGCTGCCAGCATATTTTTTCCTCTTGTGTTATCATTGTGCAGATCTTTTTTTCTTTTGAACAAGGTTATGTTCTTTTTTTACACACATTAAATTTTCTAAAATATATTGTGAATGGAAAGTAAGAATATATATTTTCCTTCAATTTACTTCTAAGTGACACTCTTGGACCGAGCTGATAGATTGCGCGAACAGCCCTTTTCTGCAGAATAAATACAGTATCGATGTCGGTAGCACTCCCCCACAACAGAATGCTATTTTGTCATGAGGCTGTGGAAGTAACCGAAATTGAAAACGAGCAGTTGTTTCATTTGAAACTTGTCTCATTTTTTGACAGCATATGCGGCAGAGCCTTTTCGCTAAACCATCTACATGCGGTCCCCAATGGACTGAGGCGTTTTAGGGCTATGCTCCCAAATTGGATAAAGCATCAAACAGAAAATAAACGTTTTACCGGTAAGTATGTTTGGTGCAATAATTACTTGTTGTGATTCATTTTTATAAATGAAAACGTATTTTGTTTTTCTACTAATAAAACAAAATCTGTATTTCCTTCTCTTTAAATATACAGTTTTACGCATTTGTTATATATGTATGAAATCTTTCAGTTTTATGGTATCAAGTAGTCTTAATTGATTTATAAAGAACGGGGTGGACTTGGTATTCCATTGGAAAAATGTAATTTTGTTTTGGGTGTTAAGTTTTCCATTTGACTTAATTAGATTTAAAGCGAGAAGTTTGTAAGCAGTTTTAATGATACCAAAGCCATTTGCTTGTTAACTTTGTTTGCAAACACAAATGGCGTTCGTCAAATCATCTAGATTCAAATTATATATTAGACTAGGCCCTAGTTAAAAATTTGCAAACCTAAGTAATTTCAGAGGTTCTTGAAAAACTAATACTTCAAATAAAATATTTTGACAGTTACCCAAGAATTAACGTTTTAGAAAGGCTTGGATAAAAACACAAATAAAAGAGATTGGCAGCCTAATTCAATGCGTGTGTTGCGCTCCAAGCAATTTGCTGACCAATATATGTATACAGGGTGTCCAAGAAATGACACGTAAGGATGACACTGGAGGTAGATGGACTTTAGGCCTATCAGATAACACCAACATGCTTCTTGTAAAAGTTTTTTGGTTTTCGAGATATTGCCACTTTTGTGATTTTTTATGAAATTTCCAATTTTTGGTCCTTTTCTGCCTACAGCTGCAATAAATATCTTTAAACTCACTTTTTTTTACCAAGACTATCGCTATTAGTTATTTGAGCTATTAGTTATTTTACACTATACTAGAAAAAGAGTTAAATTGTTTTATTTTATTTCATTGCGAAAAAACTGAATAAAGTTTAACTAGCTGCTGTGAAAAAGAAAAGTATGGCTATGATACTGCATATCATTTTAAAAATTGCTTGTTTAATGACCTTTTCAAAATAGCATCACAATAGCCAATTTTAAAAGCAATCCCTAGAAAATTTATTTTTTTCATGAAAGGCGTGCTACTTGGAAAATAGTACAACTGCATGATAATGCTTAGTAACAGAGCCAGGTGTCTTTTGTGCCAAAATTACTAACAAATGAAATTGCAATTCTCTCGTTTATTGTTTTTTGAAGGTAGAATCTGTAAAGAGGACCCACAACCACCGGCCTCCTCGCGACGTGGTACTTTCTCTTCTCGTGTTTGAAAATTGAAGTATTTTTTTGAATTAAATATCACCCTTACCACGTTCAAAGTGTTCAAACACTGCTGAGTAGTGATTACGCTAAGCGTGTTACATTTTGCCGAATAATGCTAGAAAAGCATCAAGACTATCCAAATTTTTTCAAGCCCATTTTGTGGACATGTGAGTCGGCCTACAAAAGTGATGGCTATCTTAACCATCATAATCTACACAGTAGGCAACTAGAATATCCACATGAAATAAGAGGAGATCGATTCCAGCACCAATTTAAAGTTAATCTTTAGACTGGGATCTTCAACAGGCAGATAATAGGCCCGTTCGAACTGCCTGCTATTCTAAATGCAGACCTATTTTTAGGTTTTTTACACACCTACACACCTACACTCTACACACTAGGCTCGTGCAGTCCGAGGGCATCTTGATCAGGCCTTTCCAAGCAGATGGACCAATTTTGTGGCCACCATGCTCTCCGGACTTAAATCCATTAGATTTTCTTTATTGGGGATATTTAAAAGATAAAGTATATAAAAAACCAATTCGGTCCGCTGATGAACTGCGACTGCGAATAAATGATGCAGCAAGTGGAATATCACATTTTATGTTGAGGTATTTAAAAAGACAATAAAAAAAGTAGATTGTGTGTAGGAGTCGGAGGCAGACACTTTGAAAATCGTTTGTAACAAGATTCAATTAAAAATTTGAAAAACTCCTACATTTGTGGTGGCGGCGATCTTGGATTCGAAATTTATCATAGTATTTCACTAGTCAAGCCCTTTCATTTGGTACTTATATTGAGGGAGTTCTGAAAAAATATGTTATCCGCCATTTTGTGGCGGCGGCCATCTTGGACTGATTTTCTTCGAACATACCTTAAAACACTGCCCACGAATTCACCTTTCAAACAAGAAAAAACAAAATCAAAATCGTTTCATCCGTACGACACACGCACAAACACTAAGACACACTCAGAAAGACACGTCAAAGTTAAAAGATCCCGTCGTTTTTGCTTCGGGAGTGAAAAACAATAATAGTAAAAATAAACATTTAAAGGTACAACCTTTTGTTTTATTATTTTTGCACCTACTTAAAACAATTACTTCACTTCTAGTAGGTTCCTACCTTCAAAAAACACTAAAAAAGCGAAAAAGATAGATAGTTATGTGCGTCTGCAATTTCATCTATTAGTAGTTTCGGCGCAAAGGACACCTGGACCTGTTATTAAGCATTATCATGCAGTTGTACTATTTTCCAAGTAACACGACTTTCATGAAAAAATTAAATTTTCTAAGATTTTATTATAAAAAAATGGCTATTGTGATGCTATTTTGAAAAGGTCAAAAAACAAGCAATTTTTTTAAAATGATGTGCAGTATCATCGCCGTACATTTCTTTTTCACAGCAATCAGTTAAACTTTAGTCAGGTTTTTCGCAATGAAATAAAATAAAAAAAATTAACTCTTTTTCTTAGCATAGTGTGTTAGTTAGTCTTGGTAAAAAAAACCGTGAGTTTAAGAATATTTATTGCAGCTGTAGGCAGAAAAGGACCAAAAATTGGAAATTTCATAAAATATCATAAAAGTGGCAATTATTCAAAAACCAGAAAACTTTTACTAGAGGCATTTTGGTGTCATCTAATGGGCCTAAAGTACATCTACCTCCAGTGTCACCCTAACGTGTCATTTCTGGAACACCCTGTATATATACGAAAATATGCACAGAAGTATCTATGGAAGCAACTGTTATGATGCAATATCTAGCAGCAAGGCCAGTGATAGCATCTTTTTTTATACAATCACAACATAATTTCATTTAGCTATTGAATTAATGTATGTAATCAATCATACAATATAAGTAAGATTATGTAATAGATAATACAGATTATATAATTTTCATACTACGAGCACCAATGCAAAAGAGTTCGTCTAGTCATATAATTGCAAAGGTTGCCTGTTTTTAACTAAACAACTTTTCATAAACAGGGCGCTTGAAAAAAAAATAGTATATGGTAAAATTCTCCAACTTATTTTTGTTAATCAGGCACTTTAAAAAAAATTATTTTACTAAAATATGTATTTATGGGAACTTTTATTTGTTACGACTAACTCAAAAGAGTTCGTCTAGTTCTTAATCGATGCAAAAGAGTTCGTCCATGTCTCAATTCTACCTGTTTTAATTGAAAAATGAGTAAAACTCCATTTGAAAATAGAAGTAATCTGTCACAAGATGCCTCACTGTCATTTAACCCTTAAATGCATGATTTTTCCTTTTTTAATACCATAAATTGACACAGGTAGATAATTAAGCATAGATACAGGGAAAAATAAAGAAAAAAATATTTGTTTTCCAAAAAGTATATTTTTATAAAAAAAACTTACTGATGTAGATCTACATCAGTATGCATTACAGTTAATGTAGCCTAAGTACTGTGCTATTGGACGATTGTCGTCGAATTAGGCTTACTGCAGTGAATGAAAATCTTTGAAACAGTTGTTTCTCTGATTTAGACACAGCGGTATATTACATTTGGTACACGACCATTGTGTGGTGCCCTTACAATTGGGCATCTTGCACCGTAATCGATTGGCAAATACGGGCCAATGTTCGAATCCATCTACGCGCACATCTTTTGACGGGAGTGGATGTTGCGGACCTTTTTGCCTTTTTATTTGAAGCTCGCGTTCTAGAGAGGAGGTACTAGGGCGCCCTCTTTTACTACCTCCAGACATACCTATATTACACAGTGTGTCAGCTAAACAATTACGAAACTCCCCAAGATTAGGCAGCTGCTTTTTTGTGACACCTTTAGCAATTAAATTTTTTTTCATAAGCACCCATGAGTTGATTGTAGTGAGGTCCAGTAGATGATAAAACAAGCGTAAATACCATTTTCGGCTCTTTATTCGAATTCGATAGCGTCCTAAAAAGCTGTCCATTAGGTCGACTCCTCCCATATGCATGTTGTACTCTTGCACAATTTTGGGACAAGGGATGTCAATTTTTTGTTTAGCTTTCTTGTCGTATCTTGATACTTTTCCAACAGGCTCGGCGCCGACGTAAGTCGATAAAAGAGTGACGACTTTATTATCTTTCCACGCAGTGGCCGAAAAGTCTACTCCATCTGAATGGGAAACGCGTTCCTCATATGTGCCTCTCGGAACAGAAGTTTTCATAAGTTCCTTTTTATCAGGGAGTCGACAATTCGGTAGCCTGTTTTGCTGAATAGTTCCGACACATTGTATACCCTGTTTATTCAAATAATTTACCAAAGGCAGGGATGTGTAAAAATTATCGAAGAATACAATATGATTGTTCATCCTTGGTATAACTCTCGCCAAACGTATAACGACGTTATTTGTTATTCCTAGATCAGGTTCATCGGCTGGTTTGTCTTTTTTTTCTTCTTGTCCAGAATAGACCTCAAATCTGTAAGCATATCCCATAAGATTACAGAGAACAAAAAGCTTATAGCCCCATTTGTGAGGCTTATTTGGTAAATATTGCTTCAGGAAATGTGCAATTTTAGTGGAACACATCTGCTCATCTATAGAAAGTCGTTGGTCTATTGCAACTGATGAAAATGTCGTATTTAGCTGTTCTATCACAGGCCGAATCTTATGGAGGCGATCGTGATCGGAATGGTCTCGCGGAAGATGTTTATCATTATCGTTGAAATGTAAGTAGCTCCGAATCATCTCAAACCGATTTACAGGCATCGCGCTCTTTACAGGATCGTACCCAAACTTGGAATGCCAGTATGAGCGTACACTAGGGAATTGCTCCACTGACATAAATAAAAGAATACCTATGAATTTTTTAAACTCCCCAACAGTAGTAGTGAAAGATACTGAAGGATTTTTCTGTACTGCATATAAGTTAGTTTCATCAACAATTTTTTGAAGAAACTCTGGTGTGAAGTAGTGCAAAAAACATTTATATGGTGTATCAAGTTCAGATATAGCAGAGTCTGTTGTGTTTGGTTGGTGAATTATTTTCGATTCATCAAACAACAAACTGTCTTTTTTCCAAATGAGTTTCCTTTTATCAAACTCTACATATTGTTGAATACCTTCTTGCATGGGTAATGAAATAATAGTTTGACTTGATGGGCCAGGCAAATCTTGAACTAGTGGTGGATCACTATAGGTAGGATCTTCATGGTCCTCTGCATCCTCGTCTTCCAACTCTTGAATTATTTCTCTTGCATTAGCGAAAAAGGTTTCTTCATCTTCACTTTCATCTTCCAAGCCATCCTCAGAAATATTTCCATCTTCTAAAGCTGCCAGAAGTTGTTCTATGTCTTCGTCTGCCAATTTATGGGACATTCTGGATAAATAATCATAAAATTCATATGAATATAGTATGTATCTGTATACAAATAAGTCAAAAATAAAAAAATATGTTATAACTACAGTAAAACTTTTTTTTAACCGATTTTGCATACTGATGTATTTCTACATCACAATTATACAGCTAATATTTACAAAAACTGTTAGTGTATTTAAAAAAAAAATAATGCAACGTGTTGTGCTTACCTCTATCCTCTCGTCAATCACTTTTATCGCGTAATAATACTATTTAGTATGCATTAAAATAAAATTTTAATTTGACCACCAAAGTGCGTATTCGAAAATGCTGCACCAAGCTGTCAAATTATGACAATTGAAAAAGTTAACTGCCATATTGTGACAGCTTGCGTTCAGAAACTAAGATAAATATTTTTAGCACCTAATAAAAGCAAAAAATACTGTGTTTGAGTTACCGTTTAGAAATTATGTAAGGACAAATACACTGATGTATAAATACATCATCATGCATTTAAGGGTTAATTCATATAAAAACCATAATTTCATGCAATTGTATTATTATTTTCAAACTAAATGGCTCGTGGCAATTTATCGCTGACGAAGTACGTAAAATAATTATTCGTAGCCACAATAATGGCAAATCTGCCCACCATAAAGCCAAGGACTTATCCCTACCAAGATCGACAGTTCAGACCATCATCGAGCATCACAGGAAAATTCGTACGGTTGAACTAAAATGCTTCAATCCAACGAATTAGGCTGTTGGTTTAGAAAACGGAGAATAGAAGTCAACCCAACCCAAGTCAGTACTTCTCACTCTCAACCAGTTCAAGGACAACCTCTTGAAATTCCCCAAAATATTAGGTCAATCACTCTGTTTGGTACTCCAACCCCCTGGGCTAATAAAGACAAGTATTTAGGAGTCACTTAGATAATAGACTCGAATTTGCAGCTCACATACAACGCGAGCGAGACCAAGCAATCAGTGTCATGGGTAGGTTTTATCCTCTAATCTGCAAAAGAACTTTTTATAAATTGTATCTGCCCCACCATGAGAAATGCCAGTGTGGGTTTTACTTACGCCAGTAAGTCGAACTTCAATCACTTGCAGGTTATTCAAAATAAGTTCCTATGCAAATGCGACGCTAATGTTATATTAATTTTTTTTACGACAGAAATTCCCTATCAAAGATCAAGTACAATAGAAATATAAAAAGAAACAAAACTCTGCTTCGAGCAGTCGGGTAAAAACATTCGTAATTGTTTAACATACATTAACAATTCATTAAAAGTGTTGGATAGTAAGACTTCAGCATGTTAAGCGAAACATAAAGTGCGACCAACAAGTCTTGACAAAAGTCGAGGGCGCCACTACAAATATCTGTAGGGAATATGTTAACACCGTATAGTATGCCTAAAATGGTTTTGATATTTGCGTCATTATTTATAAAGTTAAATTTAAACAAAAATTGTCTGAGAGCTTAAACATTTTTTATTTGTGGAAGATCTTTCTTGCATTATCATCATATTATTTTTCTAAAATTCAAAATTTTTTATATCGCTTTAAATGAAACTACCTGAATGAATGTGTATTGGTTACTCCAACAGCTTTATCGAATGATATTCCTTTGTCAAAATGGCATCTACAATAAGAGGCACGAGCATTGTATTTTGTACTAGTTTTTGCTCGCGTAAACCTTTATGTTATCAGAGTTTAATGTTTGCATGTTATTAAAATAGCAAATGCCATTGCTGTGTGAACACTTGCTGCTTACTTAATATATCAAAGAACTGACGAATGTTATCAAGAATATCATATATACTTAAGTTAAATCCTGCGGGAAGTATGAATGGATAAAAAGTAACCCCTGTAATATCTGACACTAAAATATAGTATACAATGAACTGCTCTATAAAAAGTTGAAAGAAAAAAAAAAGTTGCAAAAACTTTGACTCTACAACAAGATCATCGTACATACAACACTTATGCAAAGACCATTTTAATTCAGCCAGAGTGCAATAGAACAATTTCAAATATCACAACTAAAGTATTTTTTATATATTTATTCATTTCATTCATCTAGACATTCAATACTCGCTATTGCTTCTACTACAATTTTCCACTTGAATAACTAAATTATCAATATCATTTTAATGTTCGTCCTCTCTCATATTCTTTTTCTATTTTAATGACATGTCTCAACAATTCTTCCAATTCTCAGATGCGATACTGTTTAAAGCTTCTTCTGTCAAACTTTTAACATCGCGAGTTCTAACATTGTGTTTCGAGTCCTTTTTTGGCGACAGCCCAAATGAGCTCAATATTATTCAGATCGCAGTGATAGGTTGGAAGCCTGGCTACAATTATTGTAGCCAGGCTTGGAGAACATGGACATATTATATGTCCATGTTCTCCAAAAAGTTCGTCAATTGCATATATTGGATCTGGTTTATAATTTATTAAGAAGACTTGGTTTTCTTAGTGTGGGATGATACGGAATATTACATATTTTCTAATAGCCAGAGTTTTATTTCCTCAATGCGAGAACTCGAGTTTGGCGCTTTGTTTGTTATTATCGAATGATAGGATAGGGCATTATCAAAAACAATAATTTAATTTTCGTGCAGTTATGGTATCAGTTTTTCTGTTATCCACTTGGTAAAATCATGAGCATTCATTTCTGAATAATAATCATTCGTTATTGTTCCCAATCAATACCAGCATACAATTTGGGACAAAACCTTTTGAGCTTCCAACGAGTACAATAATGTATCTTTTGCCCTTCGAGACACTGGCTTGTACTCCTGAAATGTCAACAGACTGCCAACATTTTTTTACTTTATATAAATCATGAATATAACTTTCATCAATATACATTATATATTTTTGTAACTCTTCAGGCAAATCTCTGTTTTTAATAATAATACTCAGGTATTCCACTCTTTTCGCAAAAATAAAAGGTTTTTCTATCAAAGCTAGACTGACATTTTTTGTAGGAAAATCTAAATCAAATCCAGCTCTCAGGATTTTTTGTAAATGTTCTTGGCTAAAATTTAATTCTAGCTTTATTTAGCTATTAGCCAGAATTTTTTTCAGTGTTTTTATATTTCGTTTTGAACAGTATAAAAATTGAAATTTTTGATGCAGTGCACAAATAGGAAAAAAATCAATTTCCTTTTTTGGACGTCCACTTTAATGTTTAGCAGGACTTCTAAATACTCCATTCTTTTGAAAGCCTTCATCTACAATTCGTCTGATGGTACTTTCTGATACTTATAGTAATAATGTACCATTATTATTAAACAATAGGTATCTCAACTAAGAAACAATACTTTAGAACAAAAATAACTACTGAACTAAATTAATCTGAAATGGAAAATTATCAAATTGTGTCGATCGATCTACAAATAACTCCGTGTCAATTCTCGGCTTGTGCGTAACAATTAAGGATAAAGTCACTTGTTGCAATAGAAACTTACAAGAGTATTAACTTCACACAGTTACAAAAAAACTATTGAATAAAATGCTAAGTTAATACAAATTAGTTATTGAATCAAATGATAGGTTACTAAAAAAAATACTAGCTAGCTAACTTTACTGATTGTTTCGCGTGAACAATATTAGTTATAGGTACAATAAACTTAACATTTTTGTAAAAAAAAATAAAGGTGTTCTATTATATAAACCTTAAGATAAGAACGGTTTCGTTCTATTTGTGTTTAGTTCATCTATTTTTCCATTATTTTATATTCTGACATTACGATCTACATCTTCAATATTGGTAAACGGTTCTTTATGTAATTCATCAAGTTTCTTAGCAGTTTCGTTTTTCACTAAGATCTTATCATTTTGTTTATAGGTAACAGTATTCAATTTTTTACCATAGTCTAATTTACGTGTAATTTTAGTTTGCTAATTCTAAAGCTAAAGCTAATTCTAATCTATATATTAATTAGAGCTAAAAACAAAGGAAAAGAACAGTAACATATAAACATGGTAACACTAGACAAGGACAAACACGACTAAACACTCTCTCTCTTCGCTCGCGTTTTGAGCAGTAGGTAGTGGACCTTCCGTTTATTTATATTGTATTCTATAGACATGCTATAGACGTTGGAAACATTTAAAACTTGGGACTTGTTTATTTGTTTACAATTAGATTTTGTATTTTATCAAGAATTTTCTTTAGTGGGATAAACTATTACAATAGATAGATTATTCTCATAATTTCTGAATGGATGAACTGCGAGGCCCTCACATTCAAATAGTTTTGCACGTCAAGGAAGGTAAAAATTCAAACTTCTTCTCTTTTCTATAAATTAAACCACATCATTTTTTCTTATGCAACTGCTTTTAGGGTTGGGATTTGGTTTCTTAAAATCACCATTCGTGGTCAGCGGATCTCTGAATGGGTATATGCTTGAAACTGATCCAGTTATTCCTTGTCACGGGCCAGCATTCGATGCCGAACTAGTTTGGGAAGCAGACAAGAGAAGATTTCGCAGGTATAATAAATATTTTCAATCAAGCGGATAAATAATTATTGCAGTTATTTTTGGATTCTTACATTTCTATGAAGGTTTTTATGGTTTATTTTATATTTTGTAATTTGCTCTGGTTATATATTTAAAAACCATGTTATATGTACATTGGATTTGATATTTCACTTTGAAGGTTTGAAATATTGTTAAATCAAAAATTAGTCAGCATGAAAAACCATTAGTTTTACACCTTCTTAATAAATGATCTTGGTTTTTACAAAAGTGTTACAAGAAAGGTCTCCATTAAACATACCAACAAGTTATATTTTTAGAGTAAAGAATACATAACTTAATATTGTCCTTCAAATTAATCAATTTGAAATTGAATCAGAAAATAAGCAATTAAATTTATCATTTCATTTTGTAACAAGATGTCCTTTTAAGCACAACACAACATAAAAAATTTATTGCTACTGTTAGACATGCTTAGCCTTTATGTCAAAATAAGTAAATTAAGAAATAAACATTCAGTATAGTCAAATAAATTATGTACACATAATGCAAATATCATTAGCTTGTTCTGGCTAAATAATAAATAAATATATGACACTACAAACTTTATATCTAGAAAACAATCATGACACAAAAACAAAGCTCTAAGATCATCACACAATTATGTCTAGTAGTAATGACCAATGTGAATTTTATATTGGTCCTAAATAAAAATATATATGAGGAGTATAAAGTATAAGCATTTTATTAGAGAGGACATTGAATGTTATTGTCAGTAATAGGCAACAGCAAATGATTATTCTGTTTGCACCAACAATTTACAATTTCATCTGTTACATGAACATAACCTGCCAGGAATGCAGTCTGTTATTGTCTGGTGATATTATTTCTTTGACTTTGCAGCCTTCGAGTGCAAAATGTTCCAGTAAAGGTTGAGGTATTTTCTATGGGTACCCAGGGTCGAAAAGATAAAGTAGGATACTTGCTGCTCAGTTTATTGGGAGCCCAGCCTTGCCCTAGTAACAAAGCTATAGAGGTAACAATCTGTTTATTATGATTAATTTTTGCCAATGATCAATGTCACCAATGTACCCGAATCCCCACAATTTTTTAGGTAAACAGAGAATTACTTTATAGTATGTGTTTATTTAACTGTCATTTCATCAAAAAGGACATATTTTTCATAAAGTCATAAATATTAAATGACGGTTCTATACTTATTACATGGATAGTGGAATTGGAGGAACTATAGCGAAGGCTCATAATGTTTCACTTAACAAAATTTTTCTTCATATGTCCATTTGAACTGAATCTATCCTAGCCACTATACTTTTTTCCAATTAAAACAGAGAGATGTGCTCAAAGGATCTGGGTGCGACGGGAAATGCGCATGCATCCTTTCTTCCTATTTCACCTATCCTTTTAGTGGAAGTTCAAAACTCGTCGATACGTATTCATTTAATTTTAAGACCAAGGAATAAAACAAACCTTGGCATACAAGGGCACAACTGTTTGAACGGCTCTTGCATTCCAATTTTAAAATATTAAACAAGGCGTAAGTGTGATAGATTTGGCCTTGTCGCTCCAGAAATCAAAAACATTAAAGGGCATATTTACATTTACGGCGTTGGCGCTCCTAGTGACGAGTGCTTCTCTCCCTGCGAGATGGCACAACTGACCAATGAGACTATGTCGCGCCAAGAGAGTGATAAAAAGTCGCCAATAAGACAACGCCTATATTCGTCTAGTGGTTTTTTAAAGGAATTTTACAAAAATGTCTTTGTCCCACCAGTTAAAAGGGTATTTTAAAAGCATTTCTGCATACTTAACTCATTTTTGCACTTTTTGACAAAGGTGCGCTATGTTTATATTCTTTTACGACTTTCGCTTTTGTTTACGTATTCCGATCGTGAGATTAAAAGAACTGAACTTAGAGGTCTTCACGGCCAAGGAAGAAACACTTATTTCCCAACTTGCTGATGAATTAAAAATATAAGAATCTTAATTTTTTCTTCTATGTCGTGATGTGACAAAGCTCAAAAGATTTGTGGATAACTAAGAATCATCCCGAATTTCTACAAAATTACAAAGGATTACTATTTTATATATATTTGTATAAACTGTTTCTGTAAACCTTTTAGTTCCATTTGCAGTTAGTACTAAATGTTCTGGGATTTTGTAGAGTAGTTGTAGCTTTCTAGTAACCATAGCTCATAATTTGCATATAATATACCAAATACAGAAGTTTTGCTTCAAAATAAATTTTAAGAGAAAATATTGGGTCCTATATTGTTAGTGAAACCCCTAAAACGACTACTTTACAGTTTCAAATACATCATTTCTTACTTTTATGTATGTAGTTCATGATATGACTTACGCTGTTATTTATTCTAATCCACCAAATCATTTTGGGGCAGCAATTGGGTAACGTGAAAAACCTTATCAGACAGCCACGCCATAGGCAAACCTCTAATAAACTGTTAAGAAATCTGACCATGTTATCAAGTAAGTTTTAATTTTTGGTACTTTGAAAATTATTTTTGCAAAAAAAAAACTTTCAATATATATAATATATCGCACGTTGAAATCGAAAGTGTGTCTAAACGAAGAAACCAAGTTTTACAGGAGAGCCATTTAAAATTTTTTTTATTGCAAAATCATTTATAACTTAAAATTCTTTATACTTAAGATTATTATTTCTGGGTTTTTTTATAGTTGTTATATGCCTATTTTTAGTATAGTTTACAAAGTTATGTATTTAGTAATATTTTAGTTTTTACGAGACTTTAAATTTTTATAGTAACACTTTCGCACTAATTATTTGCTCAGTTATGAATGGATTAATTAAAGTTTGTATGAAATGTATGTTACTAAAATAAGATTTAATTATAATTTCGCTTAGATTACTTAAATGGAAGTTATTCCGGTATATTGTGCAGGGCGTAAAGAAAACAAAATGATTCCATAAAATTTTTATTATGCACAACTATTGTAAAAGAAATTAAAGCCTCATATTGGTAATACAATAAAAATCACAATTAATGTTATTTTTCTACAATAAAGTCCTTTAAAGTCACTATTAGGAACTCTTGAATTGCTTAATCACATTTTTTACCTAAAATAGAAGTATATTTGACGAAAAAAAAAACACTTAAATAAATAAATGCAAGATTAGAACTAATTAAAAAACATAAGCCATATTTTTTCCTTAAATAATTGTAGGAAAAGAAACAAAATTAAACTCTCTTTTGTAAAGATAACAAACAAAAAATTAAACAACTTCTTTCTTATAAAATAACTATAAAGACGTCTTATTTTTTATATTAACTCCACAGTGTCTGTGGATCCCGATCACACGTAGTTTCATCGTAATCGGTCGATATAATAAGACACACATGAATACACAAGTATTATAAGTCATACAATAAAGTAATATTCAAATTTAAAAAAAAATCCACGTGGCAATTAAATGTAAACGAATTATTAAATAAAAGAGTAATAACGGACCATAGTGCTATTCTAAGATATGATTATAAAAGGAAACAGCGTAGTATTGTGGTATTATATTAGTTTGAATCAAACTTTTCAAGTCTTTGTTTTTCCTTTCACTTAATTTTAATCTGGACTGGTATAATGGTTTTAATTCGAGATCGTTGAAAGATCGAAAGGAACGTGCGCGGGAGGAACGACTATTATAATATGCAATTTCTTTAAATTCCATCTCAGAGAATGAGGTTTTATAGTAAATTCGGATAACGTCTAAATCTTTCTCAATTCTAATAACTTTTATGTCACTTGATTTAACTTTTTCACCTAAAGTATTCTTTGGAAAACGACCACCGAATTCTTCTGACAATCGGTTAATATCATAAAAATCTGAATGACACAGCGGATAGCAATTGTATGGATTACCTTTCCTTCGCGCATTTTTTATTACATTAATGTAGTCGTCGGGCACGTATAAAGGACCAGAAAGTAAACGCTTTTTTAGTGCTTTTTCTATCACTGAGTGAACGCTATCATTTTCATTCTGGGTATGTCCAGTAATTAAAAATTTATGGGTAATAGATTTAATTTTAAGTGTGGACACGGCATAGATATACATCGCGAACATAAATTGATTTTTTTGCTGGCCGGTACAATGTATATTATGTTGGGTAACTTTGAATTGACATTTAACTTTGAACAAAGTTTTGAAAAAGATTTATAATTTTTTTACATGGATACGTTTTGACGTTTCTATATCGGGACTGCGTAAAACGAATCGCCAAAACGTGAAATGAACTGAAATATTTATTTATCAACATTGATAATTACTTGTTCTTATTGATGTCAAATAAAACATGATTCTACCACCAGTTCGAAACAACCTTCGTGAAGATGAACTGGCAAGAAACTTCACGGGTATATTTTTTTCAAAATAAATTTATAGTCTCTGTACGTCTATACAAAGTTATTCTTATCTGCATCCGGTTAGCTCGGCAAGTCTCCCTCCCCCCAAGTATCCAAACGACGAACATCCTCAAACGGCACCCGTTCACGAGTTAACGTGGGATCCAGCCATCGCCCTCCTCAACCATATAAGAGGGGAGTGACGTTTTGTAGATAATGCGAAATAAAAAAATAAAGTTTCAATCATAATTTTGTAAAATACCCGCCTTTCCGTAGTGAAGTTGTTGGAGGTGTTTAGTGCTTGAAATGGTGATTTAAAATAAAAAACTCACTATGATTTTGTGTGTGTTTTTCTGTAAAATTTAGTTAATATATTATAATTGTGAAATCGTTATCCGTTTTTGATGTTAAATATTGTGTGAATCTGATGAAGTCTTGACTACGTTCAAAATCGAAGTTATTTGGATAATATTGAATGGTTCAAAGTTACCCGTATCAGAAAAATATTATGTTGCGTAACTTTAAATACGTGCATTATGTTGCTTAGTTCTCATAACGATATGTTTTCCACCAAATTGGTCTACCATGATTTATATGGCAAGACAAAGCGTTCTATCACATTTATACGTAATTGTAGAAATCATTTCATGGATTAGGTTTTCCTTAATAAAAAGACATCATGTATTATATTTACCCAAATCTTAAAATATTCCAATATTAATGGTTTTTATATCCTAAAAAAATATATTCAAAGTTACCCAAAACTCATGATAACTTTAAATTTGACTTTTGGGGAAAATAGTGGGTTTATTATTGTTATTTCCGTTTTTTACTATTGTTTTTTCCGTAAATTCATCATGTTATAAAAATAAACCAATTCAAAAGGACATTGTTTATTTAATAATAAAAAAAAAGTAATAAATATAAATCAGATTGTAATATCTCCAATATTGTAAAAAATGTTCAGAGTTACCCAAATTGACTGTAATTTCGATATTAAAACACTAAAATGTTTCGCTATAGAAATAGTTCATGTGATTCAATTGCTGCGTTCCGTTTGCCGATTACAGCGCTAAAAGTGCTCAAAACCGTTCCGATTCGTTTGAGCGCGCTAAAAGTGTTATTAGTGCTATTGCAATCGGAACGGTAAATATCGCGCTAACATTCTGATTGTTCGTCGCTTAAGTCTAAAGTTATAATTTCATTAAGATCTTTGACCCTGAATGAAGCCGGAGCCATTTTTTTATATTATTACAAAAGAAAATTAATAAGCAAGCTTTTAAAATCTTTAATCGACTAATAAAAACATCAACAAAGTAACGTCATGTGTCAGTTTTGACAGGCCGCTCACAGCGACCATGCTCCGTAGCTTGGACACTGTGAGCGGGAAGATGGTGGCGTTTATGACGTCATTGATGACGTATCGATATCGCTGTGAGCGCGCTCACGGGCAATCGGAAAGGGTATGTGAGCGCTGTAATCGGCAAACGGAACGCAGCAAATTCTAGTTACAACTTGGAGGAAATCAATACTTTAGAAATTCGGAGGCATTTAGAATTAAAGGTTCGGTTGCAGATCATACCCAGCGTTTTTTTGTCGATAACTTACGAAGATCATTACAAATAAACCTTTTTAAGAATTGGTTCGTGCATACATTTTAAATAAATAAATAAAAGAAGAAAAAGGTATGGATCCCGAAATTTTTCTCATATATATGTATATGTACTAAAACTTTTAAGTCATTTTATCACATAGGTACCTACGTTAAAGTGTTTGGCGTTTTGTTAAGAATTATCGGTTTTTATTATTTCACTAACTAAAATAAGCAAATTCTTTTATAATAATGCTTATACCGTCATTTACTTAAATACCGATATTTAAGTAAATGACGTTAATAGAAGCATAGCTATTAACGCACGAATATACATATGGTGCGTCGATTGGCGATTATATCCCTCACAGCGCTCATAAACCTGATCCGAAAATGCCTGTTAACGACGTTTCTTTATAATAATAATCTTTATTTCTCTTCTCCCACATAATAATAATAATAACGATTCTTTATTTGCAAGTATATGGTAACAATAAGTCCTTAAAAATAGGAACATATAATTGTTCATATTTAAGTTTGGTTCTATCTGTTACGTTTTCCATGTTGTAAAGCTGTAGCTCTAATATTCAAAATTAATAAACTTTATCATTTATTATTTAAACTTTGCTCCAAAGATGAATTAAGTAACTGTATACCTCTTTGATCATTTCTTATACACCAGTTTGGGTGATGGCCATTGAAGTCTTCTGCTATCAATGTTCTTTTGTTAATTAATTAAAATTTTATCCCAATCTCCCTGACTTGCACGGATAGATGAAGGACTATATAAGGCTAAGATATTTTTCAAGTATTTACAATTTAAGATTTTTATGTGTAATAGTTCTAGTTATATGCAATGAATGGAGCAAACATGTGACTTTATAGAATTATGTATAATAATGGCTACACCTCCGTATCTCATTCATTCTCATCAGTCTTCCCTATCTTTTCTATATACATTGTATACCCTAATTTTCAAAATTTGATCTTCCCTTAACCAAGTCTCACTTCAAACAGTTATGTGTATTTTTTTCTCTATTCAACATATTATCGAAATCTACAATTTTCGGTTTTACACTTTGAGCGTTCCATTGAACTATATTTAAAGAAAAAAATCCATTAAAAATATTAAAAAATAGTTCCACAATACCTCCTCCATCAGCAAAATATTTTTATATAAAAATTTTGCATTCTTCAAATAAAACTTTTAACACTAAAACTACTTTCTCTTTAAAATCATTTTCCGATAATATAATATTTTTTAACTTAAATAATAAATTCCAGATATCATATGTTCTCTCTTTTCGTTTCATTTGTTCTTCTTCAGATTTCTCATTACTTAATTTGTCTGACTTTTTTTCGTATTCAGTGTTTGAATCAAACTCTATTATTTCTTCCTCTATGTTTTGTTGCCGTTTAGTTTTAGAGTTTCTTGAATTTTTAGTGATAGATTGCTGGTTAGAGCTATTTTCTTGAATATTACTGTCAATCGAATTTCTTTCATGGATTTCGGCAGTTGTTCTTAGAACGTCACTATAAGTTCTGTTTATTGTTTGAGGTATCACTGGATTTGTAGTATGTTCATTATTTAAGTAATAGTTGGTGACTTTCTGACTGTTTTTATTTTCTCCTATATATATTTCTAAAGCTTTTTTACATGTGACATCTTTGTCACTCATTATGTTACGTATGGTTTTTTCCTTAAGAAATATGGGACACATTCTTCTAGTGCCATGTGGGCCCCTTTACAGTTTATACATTTTAATTCTTTTACTTCACAGATATCATGCCCTTCTCCACACTTTGGGCAGATAACTTTGTTTAATGTACACAGTTTCTTTGTGTGTCCATATCTCCAGCACCTCGAACACTGTGTTACAGGAAACCGGTATTTTTCAACAGCAAATTTGCAGCCATACGCATTAATTTTTTCAAGTCTAAAACTGCTTTTAAAACATAATCGTACTGTTTCACTTTCTACCCATTTATTTTCATTATTCATCTGCCTCATTCTATTAGCTGATACTATCTCATATGGAGAATTAAGGTTATTCAAAAGTTCCTCTTCGCTTATATCTAGGTCTACACCTCTAATAATTCCATAAGAAAAACTGCTTTGATGTGTTAATTGAGCTCTTATATCTTTTCCTAACATTTTCTCGATTTTTAAGAGTTTCTCTGCTTCAGTTTGGTCATTTAATTCTATAATTACTTTGTACGCATTTTTATATTTGATTTCATTCACGCTCGATATGTTTTCATTCTTCAAAAATCGTGCCAATGCCATTTGTTTCGGTAAAAATTCTAGTGAGAATAAACTACTTCTATTTTCTGTTCTTGTATGTCTTGTGTTTCCATATTTTTCTCATTCAACTGCCTGTTTTCCATATCTCTAGTACCTTTCAATATTTTATATAACCCTTCTTCGCTGCTTCCTTCACTATCTCGTGGTCTTTTTTCACTCTTTTTTTTCCTATAATTCTCTCTCACATTCATCCAAGAATTCATCATCACATTTATCCTCATCATCCAATTTATTTTCATTTATCTCGTATTATAATAAAGTGTACACAACTTTGAAGGTAGATGTGAAAAAATGTATCGAAAAAACCGTAATCTAGCTACACGACGTACGACCGTGGCCACGAACCGCGCGCAACTGAAATTGCATTTATTCAGTTGAACTGTCAGAACTGTTATTAGTATTGTTATCGTCATCACTGCTGTCAGCACTCAGATATATTGTTAATTCATTTTCAATAATATTGTCTATTCTCACAACTCGTTCAAAATCTTGTAAAATTTTTTTCATTGTTTTCTCTACGACTTTCCAGTCTTCTGTAGTGACTTCTCCACACAGCAGATTCATCATTTTAGCTGTACTGAAGGGTGGCTCAGTATTGTTCCGCGCTGCATAAACCTTTATTTGTGCCCAAATAAGCTCGATGGCGTTATACTGGCAATGGTAGGGGCAATCGAATAACTTCGTGTCCATGCTCTAGGGCTAGTTCATCGATTACATAGCGGAGCTTCGACGGCTTAGTTGCTTTTACAAGATTTAACAACTCAACTTTTAATAAAGTTGGACTGGCATCCACACCATTTCTTACCAGCTACGAGACTATTTCTTGCTTTTTATTTGCTTGAGTTGGTGGTTTATCAACTTGTATACGCTGCATTGTCCATTATAATTTTCGGTGTGTTTTCTAAGCTGACTAGCAGCTTCTCAAACTACTCTTTAAAAAACCTCAAAGTTCACTTCCTCATGGTAATCACTTGTCTATCATCACTGTCTGGAATAAAACCTTAAAAAGCTGATCCCGCGTGACATATAATAATTCGGGCTCCGTTTCGCGATGGAACTTATGGGAGTCATACGCAGCATCGTACACAACGTGCGCGCGCAGCGGCGCGCGGCATACTGGCGCGTTGCGCGCGCGCTCCGGCGTATTTATACTCGTGTCTGTATGCAACGCTGCGTGCCCCCACCGGTGATCATCGCTACACTGAATTACGGACCGAAAACGCGGCAATATTTATGTGGATGTTGGAGCGAGACAGATGTCGTGTTATTTGTTGTCTTTGTCTAACAATGCTATATAAGCAGACGATTTTGGTAGTAAAACGATTCCTACTGCTCATTACTGTTTCATTTCTCTCTCCGGCATGGTACAAGCTTCTACAAACTTTTGAGGTGAAGGCCGCTGTATGATCGGTCCATGTCCGCGAAACCGTATGGTTCGCATTCAACCATCATTATTCAATAAACACGACATTGTCCCAATCTGTAATTTTCTTTACTTGACGTCAGAATGTTACTTCACAATCTTCTTCTTATTACGTCACAATCGATTTCAAAATAATATCGAAGCGTTCTAGCAGGATTTTCCGCTTGTCAGATTTTTTAAATCGAAAGCCAATCGATTTCAAAACCGTTGATAGAGACGATTTACAAAAAAATAAGCCTGCGTCTTTTAACAAAACCTACACGGGAAAAATTACCCTTTCCCGTGTAGGATATTCTTTTCTCGAGTAATATGTGTTTGCGAATTGCAGCAGCATCAAAAACCAACGCCAACAATTTTCTTGTCCCTCTTTCTTTTTTTCGGTGTACGTAAAGTATTATATTCTGAGCATGATGGTCCGTATTTCTCTTTCAGAATTTGAGTTACTGTCCTCTTCCCTATTCCCAATGCTTCGGCAACGCGTTCTCTCGGTTATGTCAATAGTATAAGAGGCCCATCGTCAACTGTTTCACGTTCAAAATAATTGTACAATTTCACCACTAGTTCGCGAGATTGACTGTTTAGCGTTTTCCTCCGTTCCGACATGGTAAGACTGTTAAGTTCTTGTTTACTAATCGTTAAGCAATCGCAGGCCAATTTATAGCCAGGTAAACGTAGTCAGTAAGATCAGTCCAATAAAAAAAGCCGGTTCAGAAGAAAATAACTGAGAGCCCACCAAAAACTCACAGTCACTTCGCACAACGACAAAAGACTGCGTCATGCAATGGCGACATGATATAGCGTCATCGACAGGCACTGGTATTAGCCGCAATATCCCACCTAAATTTTACCTTACTTCAATGATTTTTCTATTTTGTTATTTTTTTGTATTTTTATAGTTAGTTAAAAGAATAATAAATATAATTGTTTTATTATAATTAATTTATGGTGATATTTCTTCAGCTTTTCTTCAGCTTTCGATTTTTAGAGTAACATCCCTAGTGTATAAAAAAAAGGGTCAACTGACGTAACATTGTAACGACGTTCAGGGCCCCAAATAGCGTAGAGATTACTGGCACTTCTTTCTAAACTAGAAGTTCCTAGGCTCGAATCCTGGGAGGGTAGATATTTTTTATACAAAAATTTATAAGCTCTCAAGCTATGAATGCCTGTATGGTTATTTCTACATTTTATTTCTTATATTCTAATGTTAACTTATACATATAACTGCAGTTTCAGATTACAGAAACAATGTAATTTATGTCATGGTAAATAAGATACTATTCAAATGAATGTAGTTTACCTTTTGTGGTGATTGCTCCAATTTTATTGAAAGATGCCACAGCCTTTCCGCAAACACCTCAAGGGCTGCAGCCTATTGTAGCTTGTGCTTCCTCATGTATAGCTTGAGCGTGCTCACTCGTGGCCTGCGCACTTTCACGCTTCAATGCTTCCAACGTATCCCTTGCCCTGACTGCCCATGCAGTCATGATCTTCAGATTCTTTAAAATACATATTATACGCTACTCAGAACGTGCCTAAATAAAGCCTCTTCGCCAGACTGCGACCCTCTTTAGAGCGCGAGATGCGCCCAAGTGCAAGCTCCGGCTGCCCTTCCAAAAATTCAATAAGGGTCGTAAGTTGGCAAACACTAATGTTCGAACGAAAAATGAATAATGTTAATAGGTATTGTCTTCTTGTTCTTTTTTGCGTTTTATGGCAATTAGCTGTTGATACTACTCAATAACTATTTCTGCCAAATTCAAGTATTAATATAAACTCATACGCGCAAGGTCCAAAATAATTCAATATTATTATTGAAGATTATCAATAGGTATTGTATTCCGCAATATTAGGTACATTCATTTTTGATTCTGTCATAGAAATGCATTCATTCACATCATTATGTAGGTAATACAATGTTTTTAAAATGAAGTGTTTTTTAAATAATTAGATCATGTTTTATCGATAAGGCGTTTCATTACATCTAATGTTAGTCGTCAATGAGACATCTAATATAAGAAAACGTTTATTTTTAATAAAACAATAATTTGTTTACTCCCTTGGTCTCTTGGTAGATTTTAGAAGGCAACCCCATCAAACACTCTTCTAAAAGTCAATTACGTTTGAATTACCATCCAATTACAACTCCATTGAGATCCGATTGAAGTTTTAGTAGAATGCCAAATTAATCAGAATCGAAGTTGAGTCGCTATTGAATGACAATAGCATGACAAATAATTGAAATTACCAGAATTGGGCTCCAGTTCTTTAGATCAGAAATTGTTTATTATGTTTAGAATGGTTTATTAGTGAAAGCAAATCGTAAAATTATTCGTATCGGTCATTATTACAATAAATATGTAATCGCAATGAGGGCTTTTCGTTTTTTTTAAAAGATATTTTAGATATTTAAGATTTAATTTAAGATATTTCATTCGAAACTAGATGGCGTTGAACAAAACTCAAGGGTCAATGTCAATCTCTTTGTTTGTTGATTGATCGTATGTTTATACGAGTATTATGATATATATATATTTGTGTCAGTTACATATTTATGATATATGTATTTTCAGTCACGCACACTTCTTATAAACGATTAATAATATAGTGTTCCTTAGGGTAGATTAGGTTATTTTATTTTATTGGTTTTTTTTATTTACGTAAAGTTTACTGAAATTGATACTTATGGCTCCTTCACTTTGCACCCGTAGACATAGCAAGAACCAGGTTACGTTGTTGAATTTTGATGAATTGTTGAATTGTCAAATGTTACCTATTAAAATGGCCTGACTTTAGATGACAGCTCTAACGTAGTTTTCTACTTTACGACAACAGACGTCGCTTGTTGCCTTATAGTGTTCAATATTGAACCAGCTGATCAAGTTCTTTGTTATAATTGTCACGGTTATTTTGTTATTTAGTTTTAGATTGTTTTTCACTATTTTCACTTAATTTTGAGAAAAAATCTTATCACTGTTATAGGTCACTTACATAATTTTTTCTGTTTCATTTTAGACTAAAAACACTGATATTCCAGAATAAAAATCAATGTTTATTATATTGTCATATACAATTAAATATTTAGTCACTTATTTGTTCACTTTTTTAGCAGCCAACGTTATGTTACGTTTTTGTCAATTTATAGTAAATGTAATTTTTAAACAATAGTTTATTACGGAGGCTATGTTTACATTGGCGTAGCGCCATCTATAATAAAAATATAAAAGGAATACATTTTGCCATCAAAAACCCAAAATTAATTTATTTATGTGGGAGACTGGTGTCTGTACTAGGAGGTCCTGTGTGACAGATCACCAGCCTCTGGATTGAATACAATACATTTATTCAAACAAATGGCATTATTCAGTATTTCAAAACAAACAATATCCTCACACTTAAAGATCAAAAACAATCAGATTTTCTTACAAGAATAGATTAAGAGCCTTTTTTACAAATCAACGCTCCCGAATCGGTAAACTGCAACACGCACACGTATTTGTTAGACGCACACATCTGCAGTGCTTTATGATACAGTCGCTGGCCGTCAAGTAGCGCGTCCGCATAGGTTTTGATACTTTTTCAAATATGTTTGACTTATTTTACGTATTTATATTTTACTTTGATTCATAGAAAAATAAATTTATGTCATTTGTATCTTGAGTTATGTTTTGCAAAGTGAGATATTTAAATACCTGGTTAGGATAATATGGGACGAAATAAAATTAGGGTACAATTGGGCTTAACGAAGAGACTGATGTCACTAATATGTAGACGTTTGTTATGGTAGTTATGTTTTATGATGAGAGTGATTACTTAATAAAAATAAACAAAATTAGGTGAAAAAAATATTATTTATTATTATACAGTACAGTGACAAACTTTAATTAGGACCCACTTAAGGTGCAATATCGTAAAGGAAATTGAAAATGACTAGAGCTATTCAATTGACTGATTACGTTGACATATTTTTTACACTGACAAAAATTAGGCATAAATACCCTGCTGTGGGTCGACAATGAGCTGATGATGATTACTTTTTTACCGGGTACTTAAAAGTTCCGACTTTAATATATAGACAGAATTAATATCCAGTGTAAACTAGTGCTAAAATTGGAATATATACACCATCTTCACTTTAAGGTCATAATGTTAACTGAAGGTTTGCATTTATGTCAATCGATCATTTTCGGTATTGTTTTATAGATTAAAAATCTCTATGAACAAGGAGCATCCAGCGACTACTATAGTCGAACGTAACGAAGATCTTCCCAGTAGCTTAAAGGCTAAATTAGCTTCTAAGTTAATTATTTATTTCAAATCTAAATATAAAACTATCTGTGGCCGTCAAATCTAATTAAGCAGTGATTAGACTATATGACAAATTGTGACTTTCTCAGATTGACGTTATAGCAAGGGAAAGTAAAAACCTTTAGATCGTAGAATACAGTGCATGCAGAGCCCTTAGTAAGCCAGATTGTTACAATCTAGAGTACTACAAATTGTAGTCTAATTACTATTTCAACCAACACAATTTATATAAATTTTAGACATTTTTATAATTATTTTTTAGAAGTATATTTGAATGGACTTGAATAATATTTCTGTTTTTTTCCATTAGATACATCTTTGTAATTAATAAGATATAATAATTAATACTTTTATAACAATACAAGTGTATCGAAAACTGCGACAAACTAGACTAAATTCCAACTTTTTCACGCTTTGATTTTTATGTTTTAGCCTTTAAAAAAATTATATTTTGTACTATTTCTCTATAGACTCTTTTGACGACAAAACATAGAACATAGCCAACTTTTCTTATTCTGTTTGTATCAGTTACTTAATACTTATCGAACGGCAAAGTATGCATGTTTTGTCAGTTTACAAGGAAAGGCGTATGAACAATGAATTCCTACTAAAAAAACTATCTGAAGAAATGAAAATTTTCTCAATACATTTTAGACGATGAAATTTCTAGTAATTTGAACTCATATTTTGATGCATATGTGTAATATTTTAATCGGAAACGAACACTGAAAACTCCTAAAATTGCAAGAAACGCTCTTTAAAGGTAAAAAAAAGATATAAAACGATAATTCAGATAAATAAGCGATGCTATATGTTTGTGTAGATGAGTTTGGGTGGGTATACAAATGTGAGCGAATGAGCAAGTGTGTGTCTCTCTCTCTCAGTGTGTGTGTGTGGGTGTGTAAAAGTGTGTGTGTGTGTGTGATGTTACTACTTTTTTACACTGTCTTTTATTGTGATGGTAGATTGACAACTTTTGATTAATTCTATTGTATAAGAAACTACCAAGGAAGCCGAAGGAAGGAAGAAGAAGAAGAGAGGCATTGAAAAATAAAAAATCATTATGGATGTTTTTATTAGGCCATTAATTATTTTTAAAACTTTACCTTTTAATTTTCTTTTGTAATAATGTTAGAAAATGGCTTCTGTTTTAATTATGGTCAAAGATCTTAATTAAATTATAACTTAAATTTTAAGCAGTGGTTTAGCGGTGACAGCGGCAATCGGAACGCACCAATACACTGCATTGCATTTGCATTGATGGCACATAATACAGTTTTATTAACAATTAGCAATTAAGTAGCATTTATTGCGAGATTTTTTTATATCGTAACAAGATTGCATTGCCTAATTTTTCGGGTGATATTTCAGTTTTGGGTTAAAAAGTAAAATGTATATGTCTGAAAACATTCAAATTCGTCCAGTGGTATAAGCGTGATCGAGTTGATTAACTGATGATCCTATTTATCTTCACATTTTTGATCATTCCTGTAACTGTAGGTTAGATAAATAATTTCATACAGCGATTTGCAATTTTTCGATGGTTATACATATAATTTTAAATAACTTTAGGCGTAGGTTCCTTGAGTCAAAACTATAAAAAATTCTAAGAAAGATATGTCCTAACACTCACAGTTACGCTGACAATGAGTTCATAAAAAAGTTTCAATTGGTATGGCTTGCGACGTGCATTTTAAGTTTACCTTAAGACGTAATACAGTGGCATTTGCATTAAATAAGATTTATTTTTTATGACATAATGAATAATAAAAACAAAAATCTATAAGAAAATAGTACTTTTCAATTGGTATTAGTGTTGTAAATTTTAGCCTTGAGCCTTAGCCTTGAAGCTTTAGAGGCTCAAACTCTAAAGGTTGAAAATCTTTAAGGCTTGCAGCTTTTAAGGCTTAGAGCCTTACAGGCTTAGTGCTTTAAGGCTCATAGCTTTATCGGAGCATGCAAAGCTCATATTTTTATGCTATTTAAACCCTTTGAAACATATATTTTTTACCATTGTAATGTACCTAATGGTGAATGCTTGCTACCTCACTTAGTGTTAAGTGGTTGTAAAAGACAGTTTAAATTTTAGGTCATTTGCGTATAACTAACAGTTAGTTACTAACTAGTAAGTAGATAATGTAATAAAAATAATAATGCATTAACTAAACTTAGAAATTACCCGCGCACAGAAAAGTATAAATTTTGTAGTAATAAATATTTACATTACCCAATTGCATTCTACATGAGGGTAGTTTCGTTAATTTCGTTTTGTTTAGTTTCGTTGTTTTCTTTGAAGACATCTCAGGGTATTTTGAAAAAACAATTCTTTAACCATAAAAAAGACACATCTGTGACAACTTCCTCACAACACCACGCAACTTCTAATGGGTGAGAATGTTGACGAGTATCTAATCAAATTCATTATAAACGGGCAACATTGTTTCCGAATAGTTGAAGAAAAGGGTTTTCAAGCTTTCGTTTATTCTTTGAATCGATCTTATACAATACCAAGCCGGTTTCTGTTGATGGCAAAAATTCAAACAATGTATCAAAACGAAAAGTTAAATTTAAAAATATTATATGCTGCTAACAATCTAAAATTTCACTCACTTTCGATTTTTGGACATCGTCACTAATAAACCATATACAGGGTGTCCCATAGGTCGACGTCAAGCCGAAACCGGGTGATAGGCTAGGTCATAACAGTTATCAGAAAAATATGAAATAAATTTCAGTCATGTATTTTTCAAATTATAATGCTTCTTTGTTTTTTTTAAATGTACACCCTGTGTCAGTCTTTTAACTGCTGTCGCTACAAATATTGATTTTTTACCAAAGTTTCTTTTTTAACAAGTTTCTGAATAGTATAGTAATAATATGGTTTCTGCAATCTCTAGTATTAAATTTTAAACCAACTGCTCCAGCTTGAAAAAGGATGTCATTTTATGCCGAACCAAGTATTCAAAATTAAGTTTTCGGCCTACTGCCTGTACTGAAAAAAATGTACTACGCTATTTTGGCAAGTAACTTAAAAAATGGCGCATTTAATAACATTTCTCAAAAAAAAAAAACCTTTTATTTAATCTTTTAGGATTCCTACTGATTTCACTCACACTTTATGGAATGACTTGCACTGTCTCATTCAAACCAGAATCTGAAAGTTAAGGTCGCTTGGAATCATTTTTAGTAAGTTAAGAGAAATACCTCGAAACTGAGTTTTTTTGAAAAAACATTTTTCGTGCCAAGTCTTAGAAATAATGTACACCATGCTACACCATTTTTGAATCGTTATTAAATGCCCCAATTTTTTAAGGTACTTGCCAAAATAGCGTAGTACATTTTTTTTTCAGTACAGGCAGTTAAAGTAGGCCGAAAAATTAATTTTGTATACTTGGTTTGGCATAAAATGACATCCTCTTTCAAGCTGGAGCAGTTGGTTTAAAATTTAATATTACAGATTGCAAAAACACTATTCAGAAACTTGTTAAAAAAGAAACTTTGGTAAAAAATCAATATTTTTAGCAACAGCAGTTAAAAGACTGACACAGGGTGTATATTAAAAAAAAAAAACAAGAAAGCACTATAATTTGAAAAATACATGACAGAATTTTTTTTTTCATATTTTTCTGATAACTGTTATGACCTAGCTAGCCTATCACCCGGTTTCGACTCGGCGTCGACCTTTGGGACACCCTGTATAGTCATAACAGCTCATTATGTGTCGAAAACTTTTCAAATGAATTCCTTTATTTTGGACTTTGACATCCTACCATACCCACACAAATCTGAACAGATTTCACAGAAAGTTCTTACTGTCATCCAAGAATATGGACAAAAAAATAAATTATTGTCAGTTACCACAGATAATGAAGCCACAAATATGAAGTGTTTGAAGAATGTGACCCTTTTTCATGAAGAATTCAAGGATGTCCCACATTTGAGATGTTTTGCTCATGTTTTTAATCTAGTATTCTAGCAATTATGTAAAAGGTCTTGTGTCAAAGGTTCACAATCTGGTTTACTCAATAACAACTGTGCCAAAAAAAGGACAAATGTTTGAAGAATCATGCAAAGCAGTCAATATTCCATTTCTCAATCTCCTAAAAGATATGCCAGTTAGGTGGAACTCTACGACGTTCTTAATGTTAGAGAGGGCTTATAAAATGAAAACGGTGTTAGATTATTTTTGTTATCATAACATCGAGTTTGCTGATCACGCTATAAATAATTCCGATTGGAACGAGATCAGCATTTTGATTGATTTCTTACATCCGTTTTATTTATTTTTTTATTTCTAAAAGATTAGACGTTTGTCTTCTATCTCGCCTGATGGAAATTGACGATGAAGACGAAGGTGTTACACGTCTATCCACGAGATACCTATTCACTCGACGCTTGAAAGAACTAGGACTATAGTTTACTGGAAAAACAGACGCAAGCAGTTCATTCCACACCTTGGCGACCCGCACCAAACCGGAACTATCGAAGCGTTTGGTTCGACTTCTTGGGATATCTACCATAAAGGGATGGAAGGCCTGTCTGCGTCTAGTAGTCCGATGTAAGAAGGGTGTGGGTTCAACCTGATCAAAAAGAGCATTCACGCACTCTCCAAAATGTAATCTGTAGAAGACTGCTAAACTGGCAAATTTCTGACGACGGTCGAGGCTTGGCAGTTTTATGGTGGTGAGGTCAAAGTTGTTAATAATTTTTCGGGCTCTTCGGTTCACTGCGTCCAACGCTTCTTCTTCTTCTTGTTTTATCAAGCTACCAGAATTTTATCGAAACAAAAATAACAATCTTATGTAAGATCAATATTAGATGTACTGCAACAACACATTTCTGCAGAAAAAAGTCAACTTTTAATTGATTGTGCAAGCAAAATGTCGGCAAAGTTTGATGAATACTACCTAACTCTCAATTCAAAACTTGCTCAGATGGCCGTCTTTTCAGACCCTCGCTTGACTTTACTAAGAGTTATGAAAATTACCTCATTGGAATATTTAAAAGAAATGTACAATTCAAAATATCTGTCTAATGAAGTTTTGTCTACTGAAACTGCAAGAAACGAATCTTGTACCGTTGAGTGTCTTACTCGAAAAAGTTTGTTTGTTCTGTACACGATGAGACTGAGAGAGTTATTGAAATATCAAATGAACTTAATGTATATATCAATATGCCTACTGAAAGTAAAGAAACATACGTGTTATTATGGTGGCGCCAAAAGAAAACAACCTTTCCACACCTTTCAAATATGGTTCTTGATATACTTCCTATACCTGCAACCAGTGTGCCAAGTGAACAAGCATTCTCTCGATCGGGAAACACCATCACAAAAAAAAGAAGTCGGCTTGGGAACAAAACGATACAAGCGTCCATCTGCTTATCCTTATGGCTTAACATAGACTGCTAGTGTTGGTAATATAAAAGTTAATAATTATTTAAAAAAATTATGAATAATAAAAAAGTTAATAATTTGATTCCTTATAAAACATTGTTTTATTTCCCCCATTTTTTAAATTTTATTTTCAGATCTATGCGTTGGTGAATTTTTGAGGCTTTGCTTTTTTATGATAAAATCGTATTAAATAATCACAAATCTTTTAAGGCTTAGGCCTTTAAGGCTATTATAGCCTTTAAGGCCTAAGCCTCGAAGCATTAAAGTTTTCAAAGCTAAAGCCTTAAAGTTATAAAAGCCTTTAAAGCTAAAGCCTCGAAGCTTTTCAACTTTCAAAGCCGAAGCCTAAGGAAGCCTTAAGTCTTCAAGGCCTTAAAGTCCTTGAATACTTAGCATTATACGACACTAATTGGTATGATTGCCTTGTGTTATGGAAAATCAAAAACTACACGTTGTGTACTACCGCGGTTAATAGAATTAATGTTTGTTGGATTTTCTATACTTCTACGAAGGAATAGAACTTTTTTATTTTGATGAAGTGTATTTAAATATTTGAAAGGAAGTAAAGAAAATTATATTTTACATTCTAAGGAACAAAACAATATAGAAAAGATGATCGCGTAGAATTTCTGAAACAAAGGAATGAAGAAAAGAAGATCGCCTGGGTGAGTATAAAAAACTGCGTGCGTACGGCCGCAGTTGGGTGTCGGAAGACAGTACCTGGCTGAAGAGCAAAGAAGAAAGTGAAAGTGTTGTGCAAAGTTGTGCAGGGAAGAAGAGGTGCATGAAATTAGAGTGCGTGACGTCACCATCTCTGCTGAAGAGTACCAAGCCCAACGTTGGCTTGAGAAGATGAGGTATTAGTGGAAACGAGCTAGTGCCGGTGCAGTAGAGAGGTGTATGAAGCCAAGCAACAGGAGGTCAACGTCTCTACGTAACAAGACTACAACATTCTGTACAACGCCGTCGAAGTCACATCGTGTCAATGTTGTAACAATACCCTTAACGTACTCGTTGGTTGAAAATAAAGGTCCATCTATCAGATCCTGTCGCGTTTCCTTCCAATTCTGTAACCCAAATTCAAATATTTATTTCTCAACATTGAAAATTACTTGTTCTTATTGACGAACAAATAAAACATGACTCTACCACCAGTTCGGAAAAACTGGCAAGAACTTTCACGGTATATTTCTTTTCAAAATAAATTTACAGATCAATTAGAACGGTATGTGTCTAGTCATTTCTTACCTTGGAGTTGCAACATTGACACACATAAGTAAATGGGAAGTAAGAATATTTATTTCATTAAATTTACTTCTAAGTGACACCCTTGCACCGAGTTGATAGATTGCGCGAACGGCCCTTTTCTGCAGAATAAATATAGTATCGATGTCGGCAGCACTCCTCCACAACAGAATGCCATATGTCATGAGGCCGTGGAAGTAACCGAAATAGACTAATCGAGACTGTTTTATTTGAATTGTTTTTCATTTATTTAACAGCATATGCGGCAGAGCCAAGCCTTTTCGCTAAACCATTAACATGCAGTCCCCACTGGAGTTTGGCATCTAAGGTTTTGCCCAGAAATACAGATGAGTTTACAGGAGTCAGTTTCTGGCCCTTAACTACAATGTTTGTGTTTACAGGTTTGACATTTGGCAATGTAAACTTAACCCGTTTAGTTTTGTTTTCATTGAGGAGCAAATCACTAGCTGAGAACCACTTCTCTGTGTTGAAGATGCATTTGTGTATTCCTCGATAATCAGTTTCTTGTCTTTTAAAATATGAAGGAAGTATCGTCAGCAAACAATATGACCTGGCATTGATTCTGAACGACCGATGGCAGATCATTGACATATACTAAAAATAGGAAACGACCAAGAATTGAGCCCTGTGTAACACTTACGTTTTACGTATAATCCTTCCTTTGAAGTTGTATTTATTTTGCATTTTTTTTTCTTCATTTTGCTTAATATTTATATTTTATTGTTTACCTTCATTGATAATCGTGTCAGCGCATTTTTTTAATGACAGTGTTAGAAGTTGGCGAACAGACTAAGCCTGATACATACGATTCTTTCAACTATATTTTATGAAAATATGATTTCTGGATGGCAAGACTAATTTTGAAACTTCAAATTGTAGTTCCAATAGAATGCGAGCCCGGCTATATAAGCTGAGGGCTGACCTTAGAACGACAGTCTAATGCAAGCAAGTCTACTGAAAACTTCTAATTATGAAAGAAAGTCTACAAATAAAGATTTTATCTATCTATCTATCTACAAGCCAATATACTGCAAGAAGTCCTCTTGCTGATGATGCCTGTGAATGATGCTGCCTGATACTAAAGCTGCCTGCTACTGAAGCTGCCTGCAACAGATGCTGCCTACTGCCGACGTTGCCTACTCCCGATGCTGCTTTCTACGGATGCTGCCTGTGGCTGACGCTGCCTGCGCCAGAGCGCCAGCCGTAGCCTGAGCGTTCTCGCCGTCGAAGCGACGATCTGTTAAAGTCCGTTAATAAACTACTTATTACGTGACACTGGGGCACACCCATTGTTACTGCCGATCCTGATGATTTTTCTCCATTAATTGCAACTTTCGTAACAATATGTTGCACCCAAGATTAGGTATTTCCACAATCAATAATGTTGTACAACCATGGTTGTAGCTGCAGCTCTTAGCAATTCAAGTACTGTTTCAGTGCTTGTACTCATCGTGTATAATTGATTTGGTATATATATATAATACTTACAAATATTTATATAAAAATAAAACAATAGTATAAGGTATATAATAAATTGAGTTTACGTTGTTTCAATTTAAATTGTCATGAAACGCAACAATTACATTAATAATTTTAATTTTATTAAAAGCTAATGTGGCTAATTTTCTTAGTTCAGCAATTTAATTATAGGAAATAAAATTAATAACTATTCTATATCAGGTCAAACACACCTGGCACAGACTTCTGGGTGTCAAAGCCGAGGGCAAGTGCTGTCAACCACAGCTGCAACTCAGTTTGACCATTGAGGACAGAATCAATACTCCAACACCTGTGAGTTACTATACAACGTGTAAATGAATTAACCCAAAACCAGAAAGTAGTTTGCTCAGAATCGTATTGCGAATCGATCGCACCATGTTTTAATATAGGTGTTATTTTTCCATATTTATTGGCCCATGTCTAAACTATTTATACTATAACATTTCATGCGAGCGCCCGGCCGCCCATAACTATTTAGCATCGAACGAATGACACCGACCGACAAAACAATCCGGCACGCACCGAGTGATTACCGACCGCCATGCTAAAAATAAACCTTATTATTATAAAGTTAAAGAACAAGCCGCCCGCGTCCTTGCACCCCACGCCGATCGCCTGTGTTCGCACCTCCGAGAGCGAGGCGCCGCCGGCGCCGGTCAGTCTCCGCGCGAACTTCGTCTTGGAATTGGAAGGTATCGTCCTTTCGCGGCTGCAGGTGCCACCGCTTTCACAATGCCTTTTCGGTACACAAGTGTGCAATACACTGAAATGGTGAGAACGCTCGCGCAATGTTACGACAACGTGAGTTTGGCAGTGCGTCAATTTCGTGAGCAACTCGGTGTTTCCGTCTCCAACGAGACAATGTTTAGCAGCCACTGAAAGGCTTAGAGACAGTGGAACTTTTTTTCCTCCTACCGGAATGGACAGAGGCGACGACTCCTTTGACGTACGGATTCAAGAAAGGATATTGGAGTATTTCCATGAGAACCCAGAATCCAGTACACGTGAAGCAGCGAGAATTATCGGCTGTAGTCACGCCTACGTTTGGAGAGTTTTACAAGACGACGGTACCTGCTAAAAAACTTTTTAGCACACTCAACAAGCGTCATTTGAACCAGGTGTCATGTTTAATATGACCGAGTATGCAGTACCTAATAATTTTAATCGATATTATGTGACATACTATTACAAATAGGTTGCCAGTCCAAAGCCTGGGAAAGTGTGATGGAAAGTTTTGAAATTGCTTTTGAAGTTTTTTTCGGGCCATAGGTAGGCCAAGGTTTAGTTCTTACAGTTCACTCAAAATAAGTTGGCCGGTGTAAAGTGAACGTCTGTTAAACTTCCGAATAGTAGTCAGCTGTACGGGCACTGCGCTGTGCGACTCAGAGGCCGCGTGCGACGAGACGCGGAGTACCTACGCCGTAGAGATCGAAACTTCATAGAAAGGTCACCCCCGATCTAATGTTGAATAACTTTTAAAATATTATTTATTTCGGCGCAATTTATATTTTATTCATATTATTACTTATTTTTTAAATGAGGTGTATCAGGTTTTGGGTTAATTCATTTACACGTTGTGTGTGAAATATTCACTTTCAATGTGGTAACATAGTTCTTTTGCCAATCGAGGCCGTTACTTGTCCATTATATGATTAAAATGACTAATAATACCATATTTTACAGAGAAATGAACTTAAACTGTTCCACAATACAGAAATTGTACGCCCACCACTTCCGGTTGAAACTCCACCTATTCCAAAAGCCGCTTTACCTTCCCTCGGTAAGAACTTTGTAGAAATTATGTAATATTCACTTATATTTCTATTTCACATATTTACCTCCTATTTCTTTAGGATACATCGAAGCATCATTTTAGTTAATACTTATTAGTTTATACACCAAGGGGATAAAGCAGTCTATGTCATGGGCGGCGTATTGAACCCTAAGCGAAATGAAGGATACGAAGTTTAATTTACGAGCGGAGCGAATTCTATATGAATTCCTGAGATAATTACACCCATTGAGATAACTAAAATAAATAATGATAGGACTAGTTGTAAAATACTAGAATGAATGTATTATAAATTAAAAATTATATACACCCTACTTAGCTTTTTTAGACAAATGTTGAAAAAACACATAGTTTTTGCCTTTATTATTTCGTTTGTTGCAATGTTTAGGTTTTTAAGAACTAACCTTTTTTATATTTGTTAGAATATTATCAACAACAATGTACGTAGCTTCCCATTTAATATACTTCAGAGCGAAATTACTGTCATGACCGGACATTTTTCTTGGGTTTACCAGATTTTAATACTAACATCGCAATATCTTAAAGTTGCAGCCTTTTCTTTTTTTTTTGTATTCAAAAACCTACGTGCTTTTTTAAAATTTAGAAAATATTTTGATTGAAGTTGTGATAAACTTTTTGTCTATTAAGATATATAAATATTTGGGTGATGTTCCAAATTCGAACCTAATTATAACCGTAGCTCAATAATGAAATTAAGTATAATATTATGCACTGGCAGTGACTAAGGGCACAGCCTAAATTACTGCTTAGCTTTTAAAGTTATTTGCTTGGCATATAATAGGGCAAAATCGTGTAGGTGGTGTGAACAAATAATTATAATTAACCTTTATTGTCTATTGATCATGGAAACGTTCCAATAGACGAATAAAGGCCACTGAGTCCAGCAAACTTTAACCTTGTGGTGTGAAAATTAATTGAACATGGTAATAGTTTACTCCCACAAACAAAGTGATACCTGTGCTGACCAAAACATAGTTAACAATAATAAAACATTACAGAAATGTTTTCAGATGAATATTTAGCCGAAAGTAAGAAGACGCCTAAATCAATTGAACTTCAACCAAATTTAATCTCTGATGAGGGACTTATTGCTATTGGTGGAGGAAGACATTTGTTTATGTTGAGTTTCGTTATTGGTACATTGGACAATGTAGACATGGTACGTGTCAAACATTACTAAGAACATCACATTACGAATTTTTATTACTTCCTTGATTATTATTTATTTTAATATTCATAAACTACTACATATATAACGTGTATATTTCATATTAATGTTAGTAGAACTCTGTTTGCATATTGTAGTGCAAGCTGTATAGCACATATCTAAAGTTTTTATTTTGCTTTTACTTTTAAAACTTAACCCTTGAACAAACTCATCGGCTGTTTTTGTTACTGGTCCCAATGTAAGCAGAGTTTAAATGTACGAGGGTGGATTAGTGGAATAGTTTGCGGCCTAAATAAGAAAACACAGGAATAATGCAATTATTTATATTCATTTTTCTACATACTCTCCTCCTAGGTCACAGCACTTTGTCCAGCGGTCCGCCCAAGCCTCCATTTGATCCCATTTAAATAGAAGGTCTCGTCAAGATCTTCAAAAAAGGCATCTACGGCCACTTTGACCGCCTCATTGGTAGAAAATTTCATTCAAGGTTTTTTACTTTTGGATATAGGTGGAAGTCAGAAGGCCAACTCAGGTGAATAAGGGGGATGAAAGCAATTCGAAACCACAATTCACTATTTGAGTCATCGATTCTGCAGATGTGTGAACACGAGCATTGTCCTGATGAAACAAAACTTTCTTTGTCAACAATCCTGGTCTTTTAGACTTTATTTCTTCGCGTAAACGACGTAAAAGTGTGCAGTAGTATGCAGAATTTATAGTTTGACCTCTTTCTAAGTAATCAACCAAGATAACACCCTTGGAATCCCAGAAAACCGATGCCATTACCTTGTGTACTGAAAAACACACCTTTCTTGGGGGTCGGACAACCGGGTCTCTGCCATTGTTTGGATTCAAGATAGTGATGAACCCATGTTTCGTTCATAGTAACAAACCTTGTAAAAATTCGTTTGGATCAGCTTGAAAAAGCTCTAAACAGTCTCTAGAAATCGTGAGCCGAGTTCGTTTCTATTCAACTGAAAGGAGCTGCGGAACCCATCTCGCAGACACCTTGTGGAACCCTAATTCGTTAACGATCATGTTTTGTGTACATTCATATGAAATACATAGAGCTTCAGCTATCTCAGATACCTTCAATCTTCTGTCTCCCATGATGAGATCACATATTTTTTCGATGTTTTCAGAAGTCGTAGCTGTAGAAGGCCGTCCAGAGCGGGGGTCATCTTTGATGCTCTCTCATCCACGTTTAAATTCAGCTGCCCACTTTTTTATCATTGTATACGACAGAGCAGATGTTCCTAAAGTAGCCACCATACTTTCATGAATCTGCTTTGAAATTAAGTGTTTCTTGTGGAGGTATTTGATCACGGCACGGTGCTCTAAACTATCCATTTTCGAAATTAATGAAACTTACTCTCACTTAACGTTCAATAAATTTCCTTTATTTATTACGCATATATCTCAGATAAAAATTGCACAGAGACTGACAAAGAGTGTAGCTTTCATATGAGGGTAGTTTTGTAATAATATGACAAGGCTATCTATGTTAGCCGCGAACTTTTCAATCCACCCTAGTATGTCTATGTACAGAGTGAATTAAGGCGTCTATTAAGAAAGAAAAATCTAAATAATATAAAAATTCCGTTTTATACCCTAGAACAACCGACCTTAAGTGATGTGGGTATTAATCGTTATTTTCAGCTGATGCCGATTGCGCAAGTATCGAGCAGCAAACCCGTGGTGGACTGCTTCGTCACCTACTCTGTTTTCACTCACGATATTACCACGGATAAGTAAGTTGTCTTCAAATAATACATTTAGTTCAATTAACGTATTTCGTAAATATACATAAATTAAAATTTTAAATAGAAGCCACCCCACCTAGCATTTGTCCTTTTTTAGTCATTGGGGCATGATGGAATTACGCCCTCAAGTGTCTTTCCCTCGATTAACTTACATAAAAATATAGAAGAAATATGTCATTTATTTAATTCTTACTTTCAGTCTGTATTTGAACCTCGAGTTACTTTTGATTTCCCATCAGACACTAATACTTATAATTTACCATGTTACTCTGGAAATATATCAATAGGATCTGTTGATATTTCAACACATATCGTAGGAAAACATATGAAAGATATTGATGAAGCAAAGGGTGGGGGACCGGACGGTATACCAGCAATATTTTTAAAAAATTGCTGGAAGACTCTTTCTGGTCCACTGTGTTATCTTTTTCAGCTATCATTGAAAACAAGTTCATTTCCTACTGCCTGGAAACGATCTTACATAGTCCCAATTCACAAAGCTGGAGACAAACATAATGTTCTTAACTATCGAGGTATTTCCAAGATTAGTATTATTCCTAAATTATTTGAAAAGTGTGTTTTTGATATAATCTATCCCAAACTTAGCTATGTAATTATTGGACAACAGCATGGTTTTGTCAAGAAAAAATCCACTGAGACAAATCTTTGTGAATTTACTCATAATGTTGCTACTTCAATGGATAAAGGTAGTCAGGTCGATGCGGTGTATACCGATTACTCCAAAGCCTTTGACACAATTCCTCATAATCTACTTCTTCGTGATTTGCTTAGGTGGCTTGCGTCATATTTGCGGGATCGAAGCCAGGCAGTGGTTATTAAGGGCTTTTGTTCAACTTTTATTCCATTTACATTTCCATTACAAAAATATATTTTTCGATTATAAGATTAACCACACATCCTTGACGCGGGTTACTGAGGTGAGGGACTTGGGAGATTCTTGATGCTCAATTGTCTTTCAGAACTCATATTGAATTCATCACTTCTAGGGCTTTCCAGATGTTGGGCTTTATTCTTCGAATAGGTAAAGAATTTAAACGTTGCTCTACTGTCACTCTTTTGTTCAACAGTTTCGTTAGGTCGATTCTGGAATATGCATCAACTATCTGGAATCCTCACTATAATTCACATACTGATAGTATAGAAAGAATTTATTCAAAATTTGTTAAGCATCTTTCATTTAGGTGTTCGCATTGCAAAAACAATTGTGATTTTAACAATCAAAATTCCTTGTACAATCGTCGCCGAGTAAGAGACCAGAAGGCCTACCATCAACTTTTAGTTTGCCATTCAATTCCGATGCAATCCAGTTTAGGTACCTAAACTGAATCGCTAAGATTCGTACCACGAAGTGCCTTTAGCTAACTGGCGTTTGAATCGCTCACGGGGGAATGAAAGATCGAAATTTGTCTGTGGTCCGCGTGTGAGAAAGAGATGACGCTATACACTCGTTGCATAAGTCTGTCTCTTTTACTCGAACCATATGCGTTGCGTTTCGAAATCTAGTTGATATGATTTTAGCGGTGTTTTTTGTGTAAAAATAACAACAAATATATTTTAAAATTGCGCTTCTTAGTGTCAAATTATATACCATAAGCTCGTTTTAGTACTCATTAAATAATAGAAATTTATATAATTCTTTAAATTACAAATATTAGGTCTTTACCTATGAAATTGCCGTTTTTCACGAAATAAATGAAGCGTAATTTTTTTTATATATTTTTTATTTCTATTAATCAAAATAATCACCCATGCAATCAATGCATCTTTGCCAACGCATTGGTAGCTTATTGATGCCTTTCTTGATGAAATCAGCTGGATGGGAGGCAACAAATTCTTCAAAGGCATTTTGTACTGCCTCTCGGGTATTGAATTTTTTTCCCGCCAAGAAGTTATCCAAATTCTGGAAAAAGTAGAAGTCTGTAGGCGCAAGGTCTGGTGAGTACGGCGGATGACGGAGAACTTCCAACCCCAACTCTTGTAGCTTGGAGACCGTCTGCTGTGCAGTATGAGGTCGCGCGTTGTCGTGCAGGAGCAGTGGAGCCAAACGATTGACCAAAGCTGGTTGGAGACGTCCGAGCTTCTCCATCATTGTGTTCAGTTCTTCACAGTACACATCTGCAGTAATGCTTGTCCCGTTTGGCAAAAAGCTGTGATGAATTACACCCGCGTTAGACCACCAAACAGTGACCATCACTTTTCTAGGGGTAAGTTTTCGTTTCGGGCATTGTTTGGGTGCTGAACCAGGGTCCAACCAACTTGCTGAGCGCTTACGATTGTCAAACAGGATCCATTTCTCGTCACAAGTAACAATGTGGTTCAGAATTCCTTCATGGACCAATATTGTTTTGATGCTAACGTCGAAAGCTGCTGCTAATTCAGCCGTGGATTGAGTCTCATCGGCTTCCACAATTGCCTTTAATTCGTCATTTTCGACCAAAGTTTTCGGACGACCACGGGGTTCATTTTTCAGGTCAAAATTTCCAGAACGGAAGCGGGTAAACAAATAACGAGTGGTGCGTTCGTTTGTAGTGTTCGCTCCGTAAACGTCGTTGATGTTGCGTGCCGCTTGTGCCGCTTTGCTGCCACGACGGTACTCATACTCCATAATTACTCGAATTTTTAACTTATCCATGATGACGAAAAATGTTCGAATGCGTTGAAAACAAAACACTAACTATTAAACAAATGACGATTTTAGAAAAAGAATTCCATGTTTGTCAAATAAAATTAATTTGAAATTAGAATTATCAGTCAAAAAAAAATTATTTTCATTTGAAATGGCCAGTACGGCAAAACGGCAGTTTCATAGGTAAAGACCTATTAATTATAGGTTTCCTTAGTGTTGTCGTAAAAATAAATTGATTATGACGAGTTTAGAACGCACCCAATTTGACTTCTACCTTTGTCTCTACTGATAAATCAGTTGATTTTGTTGGATTTTTCAACAATGGGCTCAGCTCATCACACATTTCTAATACCAATCGTTTAGACAACCGATATCCTTTTTGTATATTCTTCATCTTCCAAATAAAAGGGGTCCGATTGTTTCCGTGTTGTGTTTATTTCATTATCATTTTCCAAGAAAATAAAAAAGACTAATTCGTCAGACATCTACAATAAAAAATAGCTCTAGAAATCACTTTTTGACATTAACACATAAGAAACACTAAATATCCAACTGAAATACCTTAAAATACCTATATTTTCAACCATTTTTTAAAAGATAAACCGAAACGATTCACTTCACGCCAAGAAAGTAGTAACTTTTTTTGAATCGCTTACTTTGACATTTAAGTCATCCAATATAGGTTGAAATATCACCTCATGGTACGAAAAATGAACGAACTAAAACAGTTTGCGATCCAATTGCCGACTTGATTTGGCGTCAACCTAAACTGGATCGCTTTAATGACGTCGTGGTATGAAATAGCAAAGCAGTTTATTTTAGGTCGTCAATTGAATCGCAATAATAGTTCATAGTAGGCCTTCAGATCTTTTTGTACAAAATTATTCACAACATCATAGATTCCCCGTTTCTTATGAGTAACATTTTCTTTAGGTGTCCCAGGATAAGTTCTAGATGTAAGAATTTGTTCTGTGTTCCTCCTGCTAAAACCAACTATACTGCGAATATGTTTTTAAACAGAGCTTGTAATGATTATAACAAGAAATTTAATTCTGTAGATATGTTTCATTCCAGTGTGATTGTTTATAAAAGGAAAATTAGGGAGGAGCTCATTATCCATTAATCTCTATTCTTATATTTTTGTTTATTTTGATTAAATTGTAATAATGTAATGTTTATTTTTATGTATTAATAATTATTTAACTTTGTATTGCTAAAATTTGTATTGCTGTAACTACCTTAATTGAGTTAGTTATTGGTGGAAACTTTATTGATTTGTTATATTATTTATAATAATTTATATAACTGTATTAAAATATTGTATGTTTCCCGAATAAATAAATAAATAAATATTCTTAACTAAGTACTTAATGTACATTGTGATTGCGTAATTCCTCCCGCAAAACACCTTTTCCTAGGAAATTTCTGGGTATTTAAAATATACCCTTTGTTTGTTCTATTCAAAGTAGAGCTTTCCAGTTTGAAAGATAACTTGGTTTAGTCGTTTCGGAATTATCGATTAGATTAATAACAACAAGCAAATGTACCTTTCATCTATAAAAAGATACTAAACACATTATGAATGCATTATGCTGTGTAAATTCTTTGAGAAATATAAAGATGACCCTGGAGGTTGTACCTTTTTGGATTGCGGCGAATAGCAGTAGAGAATCATTGTGGGTATATATTATAGTTCTACATATTCTTATTTCAGAGTGTCCGTGGATCTAAGCCGCGGTGAGAATCGTGCACAGTTGAACCAGCGCACGTGGCTGCGTATTCGAAGCTCCCTCACGGACTTGTCCTTATACTTCTCTGAATGTCGACTGGTAGCCAAAGTGTGCGTTGATACGTACCCAGGTAAATTACAACATTCAAGTTGCCTATAGACTATAGAATATAGCTAAATTTGATACCAAACAATATGTTCCCTATGTTTAATCATACTAAATAAATACACTAAAAGTAAAATAGTTTAGCTGGGACAAATGATTCAAATCAATTATCATGACAGTATTTTATTTTACTCTGTAAACAAACAATGTAAATTGACTTAAATACCCGAAAATAACACAACGAGGAGACTAGTACAACTAAAGTAGTTAAAATAACTGAAAGATTGCTTTTTTTTTTTTTTTTTTTTTTTTATTTAATTCACAAAACTGGTCCATAATATAAATCATACAACTAAAATACATGCTTTGAACAGTTTTCCTAATTATGACCTTCTAGAAGTGAATCTAACAGTACAAGATTTAAATAAACATGTATAATAACAGTAATGGGTAAGCTATTTATGTTAACCCGTTCAAGCTATAATGGGTGGAAATCAGAAAAAAAAGTTAAATTAATGAAATTTTTGTATAAGGTAACTAGTGTGTGCAAAAGTACATTTTCAGTTTCTTTTTAAAAGAGGCCAAAGAATCACCAAATATATCTGAATAGTTTCTGAGACAATTGGCTAGATGAAACATACGGTGCAGTGGAGCATGACTCCCAACATTAGAGTTCACTTTATTTACATCGAACACCTTACGATTCAGCAGTCTGCTCCCTTGACGTGGAACAGCTATATTTATTTGAGATAAAATCTCTGTGGAATCTATTTGACCATGAATGACCTTGTGGAAAAACATTAAGTCCAAGGTTTTTCGTCGTTTGTATAATGGGGTGACTTTGTAATATTTACATCTTTCCTCATAGGAACGCAACGACCTACATTTATTATCGGAGAAAGCAAGATGGTAAAGAAATTTCTTTTGAACCTGCTCAATGATGTTGATGTGGAATTGATAACTAGGGCTCCAAACTTGACTGCAGTATTCTAGGCTACTTCGTATCAAACAATTATACACCGATATCGTCACAGTTGGATCCCTAAATACCTTCATCTGACGCGTTATGAATCCTGATAGTTTATTCGCCTTAAGTGTGATGCTCTCGAGGTGACTTTTGAAAGTGAGAGAGCTGTCGACCATCACACCGAGATCCCTAATAACGGAAGCTTCTTTTAAAGGGCATCCATTAATACTATATACACATGGTGCCGAGTTTTTCTTTCGTGTAAACTTTATCTGATAACATTTTTCAGAATTGAGGATCATTGAGTTCTTAATACACCACTCCTGTACTTTCTCTAAGTCCATTTGCAACTGGTTAACATCTTGGGTCGAAATAATTGTCCTATACATCTTTAAATCATCAGCATACATTTTAAATTTGGATGTTATTACCTTTCCTAGGTCATCTATGTATATAAGAAAAAAAAGAGGACCTAAATGTGAGCCTTGAGGAACTCCTGACGGGACAAAAAAGACATCTGACGAAAAACCTTTGATGACTGTCATTTGCGATCTATTAGTCAAATAAGATTTACACCAGCGTAAAAGAGAACCATGAATGCCGAATACTGATAATTTGGTTATGAGCGATTGATGATGAACAAGGTCGAAAGCTTTACGAAAATCAGTGTATATGGCATGAACCTCTACCCCTTTATTTTTGCTTAGTTACATACTTACCAAAGAAAAGTGTTATTACAATATTTCATCGTTTAGCTTATAGAGAAAATACAAAGAAGAGATAATCTAACTAAGCAATGAAACAATCTTGCATCAGTAGGCTGACATCATACATTTCATAGTTCAAATCACTTCACGCCAGGGGCGCTGGTAAAAATTCTACTCATAGTACTGTAGCGTGTAACAGAATATTTACACGCAATCGCAGCAATAAAAAACTAAGTTTAAAATGTTTCCAACATTTACTTTAATGAAACTATACAAAAATTTACCATCATCATTTCGTACCAAAGTCATAACTAATTTATCCGCGGTAGTCATTCTTATAAAATGATATTTATATTTATGAGCGCAGCCAAGTCTCACTTGATTCAAGCAGAAAGAGCACAAAGAACAGTCCTAAAGGCAATGCTATAGAAATGTCTTAGGTAACTAACTGAAAGCCTATACAAGGAAGCTGGCGTACTAACCATACGGCACTTGTTTATCCCCAGGACTGTTCTTAAGACTCACAGGTCAGTATTATTTTCACCTATCAACTTATTGCTAGCCACCGGACCTATAGAAAAAATCAGCCAACGGTGAATACCAATTTTGCGCAGCGTTTTGGTGATTTTATTAATGATTTAATATACAGTAAAGTAACCCAAAATTGTGATTTAAGAAATAAGAAAATTCATTATACAAACATGGCTGCATACACTAACCTATGATGTTACGGAAGACCTTTTAAAAATCGTAAAATAATAATAATAAATAATAATAAAAGTATGAAATTGATTAATTATTGAAATTGTAAATTTACTTTTCTGTAGGGTAAAGCTGGCAAACGTGCCCCACCATTCGATGAACGAAACTAAAAAACTGTACGTAATCAGAACTTGTTTATTAAGTAATCAGTCTGATCTTCTGGCTCAATATGCATAACAAAAAATAAAAAAATCTTCTAAAATACAATATAAAGTGACTGAGATCAACAATTTATAAAATGTAGGGTAGGGCACATTTCACGGAAGTTGCTGTCTAATGTGCCCCAGTAAAGTTTCTTATTTCACAGTCGTTTTACTTTTCCCTTTCCCTTTATTGTTTGGTCCAAACTTATTGCATTTCTCTAGGTAATTTGTACAGTCTTCGTGTAACCAGCTGGAACACACTACGCACTGAATCCAGTCACTCTTCTTCTTTGTTTGATAGTATGACTTCTACACCAGACATTCTACACAACTGTTTTCTTTTTCGTCTGAACATTCTTCACTGGTTTCGCCAAGTTATAACTCGCCGTCGCTTTCTGAAGATGAAGAATTATACTTGGGAGAATTCTTCTTACTTTTTGATGGCAGTGTAACCTGGTTTTTTTGTAGTGGCTTCCTTTTTTCTTCAAAGAGTTTTCGAGTTGTTAAATGATTTTCGGAAGTCAAAACTTTAAGGTTTTGTTTTCTTTTGCTTACTTTTTGACAAATGGAAGGTAAAGTGCTGACCATTTGTAAGGTCTTAGTAGGTGTTTCTTTAAGCGAAGCGGAAGCATGTAATGTAGACAATTGATTATGTTCTATTGAATTTGTGGATGTGCTCGGTAAACAAAAATCAGCTGTGGGTTGACTTGGATTATTAATTCGTTGTGGAATGTTATCATTCTGTGGGGCTGCCCTTATTGATGCATGTGAAATTCTATAAAAATGTTCAGCTATCGCTTTCGGATCATAGGGATATATTCCTGTCCTTTAAATCCTGAAACGCCAATTGCTGGTATTGCAGACTTATACCAGACTTTTCCAATCAAATTAGAGATGTGATATCGACTTAAAGGATTTCCTTTGCTATTAATGAAACAAGTTGTCACTTCTGTAGATAAATAAATTTTAAATGGTTTAAAAAATGTTCTGTCTAATGGTCGAAGAGCCTGAGTTGTATGACTTGGTAGACAAAGGATAATCCCGTCATTTTCTAGGGCCAATTGTAACATTTCATAAAAATTTGAATGGGAGGAATGGCCATCTAAAATCAAAAGAACATTCCCATTTGGTTTGGTTTGGAATAAAATTCTGAAACCAATCCGAACCTGCTTGCTTTTTTTACTTCTGAAGCGATGTGGTAATCCTTGCTTTTCTGCAAAGTCATACGCAATATACTGCAATCTTGATTGGTCCAAAGGAAATCCTACTGACTCCAGCTTTTTAATGTGGGCCACAAGTCTTAACTCACTTTCGTGTCCTAATTCCTACTCTACTACTCTCTAATACTCTGCTTGCACTTCCAACCCTTGAGGATATGTCTTCGTAGAGTTCTCGACGGTATTTCATAAATACGACTCGCCTCATTCACGCCCATCTTCTTACTAGTCACATCCTCCACCGCCTTTACCATATTTTCCTCCGTCCATTTTCTTGGATCAGTAACTTTTCCCATTTTCTGATAAAAAAATAAACAAAATTAACCAGGTAATAATAACTCAAACATGGGGCACTTTACCCGATAGGAATCAGGGCACATTTGCCTATATTCAGGGAAATATGCCCAACTTGACGATAACAGAAAACTTTATAAAAAACGGAACGTAATTGTAGACATATAAAAGTTTAAGGAGGTTAGTTTTCGAAAAAAACATTTAAAAAGGAGTAACTCACTTAGCAACTACTTTGTCAGAAGGTGAAAATAGATACAAAACAAATTCATATTGTCGTACTTACTTTTTAGCCACTTTTTTTACTTAAAACAAACAAAAACCGGCACTGTGTTGTTGACATGGCAGCCATAGCGTGTTCACTGTCGCGCTGAGCCCAAATTAGCGGGAAATTCGGAATGTGTCTGTGAGTTTTGCAAGTGGGGCACGTTATCGAATGGGGCACATTTGCCAGCTTTACTATAGTGTACTTTTATTATAAAAAAGGCAGGTTAAATACCGGAAATGGTGGCTTCGATAACGCAACCACTAGGTATTTAAGTATTTTTTGTTCACGATGTTTCTGACAAATACATTTTTTCAATTTTTATTTCACTCGTCTCTGTATAAATCATATTTTTAAGTACATATAATGACTATTTGTTTCCTGAAAAAGTAAAATAAAATAAAAATATTTGTGTTAAACTAGCAAAGCAACGTAACACAATAAAACAACAAATATCATTACTGTATAAGGCAGTTATATATATGGGTAGACCACATTGTACAAAACAAAATAAAGTGTTCCAGAAACGTCTATCGCCTCGGACATTATTTTCTGTCTTATAAATCATTCATAGGCGTTCGAGACTGCCGTATAGTAGGGCATTGTTGCGTTGTGAACTTAGATACTGTAACATGACGCAAAATCTTAATTGAGAATAAAATAAATTTTTACAGTAAAGTATAATCACATCATTTTATAAAATTTGATGGCTAAAATAAATTATAAAATAAATATTAAACATAAAGTTTAATTTTCTTATTATTACTTATGGTCTTGGATTTGGTTTTGGCTTGATTTTGGTCTTTGGTTGTGGTATTGGCATAATGTGCCAATAAGGCATATTTTTTATTCACTAGTGTCGTTAATATCTGACTTAGCCGCTTTTAATGTAACAATATTTTCAGTTTACAACTAAATGAGATTTTTGTTTTTATTGAAATAAAATTGAAGTAAATATGATTTTATATTGAAATTACTTGAAAATCAACAAAATACACAGACTATTAGCTACGTATGTGCATTAATACATGTATATTATATATATATATATATATATATATATATATATATATATATTAATGCATACTAGAAAGTGATGCCATATACTAAATATACCTTCAATATTTTTAAAGTTGCGAGTTGAGGCCAGTTTAATGGCGATAGCATCGCAACACCCCTCCCGCTACCCTTGCGTAAATCTTCAGCTGGTGCCCTAAAAAAGACACATAATGGCACCTCCTCTTTGTATTTCCGTCACCGTTTATCCTTCTTGGAGCCTTATATAATTTTATAGGTCTTCCATGCCTGTGAATATAATAACATGCTCGAACTTGAACTAACGCGAATCATTAATACTGCAATAGGTACTTGTGACCCTCGGCCGGGAATTGTAGTCCACAGTTTAAATATCCGTTTATTTGTCTAGGGATGTCAAATCAGTAAATTGAGCAAAAATAAACCAATGGAAAAATTACAGGCATGTTCAGTATCGACCTTAGAAAACTGATTCCCTGCGACGACTTGAACCGCTTTTTGTCGGATTTCTGCAATACTGAAAAGGCTCTGACTATTCAAGAAAGATGTTTTATTTTGCCCAGTGAGAGAACGCTAAATGCTGGATACAAAAGGCCTTACATTGATGTCGAGATGAGCCTGAAATTCGTGGGTGATAACCAGGAAGCAGTGGTGAGCATTGAAGCTTTGCATAAATATTTTGAATAATACCCAGTACTCATAATTTAAATAGCTAATTAGTTTTTTGTTAATTAGAATTTATATGGGGCGGTACTATAGTCCTGCCTATTTTAAGGGTCATAATTACCACGTAACGTGGCTGTGACAATACTTAGAAACGAATCATTATTCCAACTTAAACCTGCAAATCTTCACTGTCCTATGATCGTAAGTACCATTAGGCCACAAACAAACATTTCCGCAATGCCGAAATAATTTTGATAATTACATAATTACAGTACTCAATTATTGCAGAAACCGAATATACCGCTGGCTCGCAGTGCCAGTCAGTTAGAAGGATGTTCCTTACGAGATCATGAGACTCCTGAAGCCATGCTGACAGACTGTAGAAGTGGAAGTTGCACCAATCTTAATCAGGACATTGGCGCGGGATACACTAATATAACTGCATCTAATACAGCAAGGTATTGTTATAATTGCTACAACCCTATTGTGGCTTATGTATGCAAACGCGCTGACACTGCTTGCAAGTTATTGGACACTTTTGTTTGTTTCCTCTATTCTTGTTAATTTTGATAATTTGTTCTTCAATTCAAATTTTTTGTATTGTTTTAAATTCCGATCCGTTCAGTCGCTGTTTCCATATTATTCCATTTCTAAATCCCTAATTTTCAGTTTCTTTGTAACATTTGAAATAAACTCTACTTTAGTAACTTTAAAAGTGTTTTTTTAAAAACTCTCTCCTGACCCACCCCTTAAAAGTATACTATAGTTGCTTTACATCGAGCACGGTCTAGTTTTATCCTAAACTGTCTTCCAACTCGCGTACTTTTACTATTAGACATGTTCCAGGTGAAATTACATAGATGTTTATAAAGCTCCAAATTAATTAAAACATGATTGTTTTTTTTAACAATTTGCATATGTGTACAATATTTTAAATCAGGTACAAAAATGCAGCCGGTGACGCTATATTACAAACGAATGAAATCGCTGAGCTCATTCGTAAAATGTACGAATCGTTTACATTGAACCAAGAAAAAATACTGGCATCAAGAGAGCGACCTCTTACAAGTGATGTGCAGATACAATGTGACACCGACAAGAAGACTTTGGAGAAAATTCAAACTGGTTTCTATGTTCCAAAGTTAGACGAAAATCTTATGAAAGGTGACGGGGAAGGCGTTAAACCAGACACGTCGGCAATAAACAGCGCGAGATCGGTTGGCAGGTAAACTAATTTGTGTCTTATTTATTAATGATCAGGAAACTAATCTGTAGCAAATTAATTACCAACTTTCTAAAAAAATTTGTAATTAATCACATTAATAAAATAAAGAAAATCTGTGCCATGAATTATCTAACTGTGAGCTTGGGAGTCCTAAAACGATACGATGCGAAGTCTCAAAGGGTTTTTCAACAAAAACTTGTTTTTCAATATCGTCACACCGGAACCACATGATAGTTTTAACATTTAGTTTTTGACATGTCCGTAAAAAAAGCTTGGGCAATTATTACAATGAATTCAATCTCACTCGAAAATCGCATTAAAATAATAAAACTTCGCTATGAAAATGGTGGATCTGTAAAAGTTACATTCCCTAAAATTCGGCATAATTCCAGTAAACATAATCGTCTTTCTGAGACCGCTATTAAGAATTTGGTGAATAAATTTTAGTTAATAGGTTTGGTACTTAATGTGCCAACACGAACGCGTGTTTGATCGGGTCGATCTAGTGAAAACATCGCAGCTGTGAGTCACAGTGTTGAAGAAGATCCGAATTTGTCAATTCCTTGACGTTCTCAACAATTGAGGTTATCCACAACAACCACATGGCGAATTCTGCGTAAGGATTTGGTTTAAAGCCTTACAAGGTGCAACTGGTGCAACAATTGAAGCCGGCTGACCAAATACTACTCGGCTGGAAATGCGGTTATGTGTTTAATGGATTACGCTATCGAGAGATGTTAACAACTCAATTTTGAGCTATTATTGATGATATGGATATCACTAACATGGTGGTTTCAAAATGGTGCCACACGTCACACAGCCACAGAAACAATGAATTTATTGCAAACCAAATTTCCTGATCGCATAATTTCATAAAATTCAGCAGTTAAGTGGCCGGCTCAATCACGCGATTTAACACCGCTTGATTATTTTTTGTGGGGTTGAGTTAAAGACAGTCTGTACGGAACCAATCGAATATATTTCAGCCTTAAAATTAAAAATTCATGCGGTGATTAACGACGTAGACCTGCCAAAAAGTGATTAAAAATTCAATTAAAGAATCGATATCTGTAAACGTATTCACGGTGGACATTTGTTCGATATCATTTTTCATTTATCATTCTTATTATTTCGTATTATCAAAACATCAACTTAAAATACCTTTCAAAATAAAATTTCAGAGAATCGCTTAAACAAGAAGCGATATTATGCGATAATTGTGCCGAGGAAAAAAGAAGAAGGGACGTGAACATGGTTCTATCGAAAATGGATCGTGAAGAATTACTGAAGAAATATACTGAAGAGCTTGAAGATTGGAAAGAAAAACAACAGGAACTATTTAAGTTACAGGTATGTTATGTAACTATTGTTACCAAACAAAGACTGGTGTTACTAATATATATGTTATATATATAACGAAATGTGTAAACGGTACACTATACAATATATAAACAAAATTTGCAATAAAATTCACAGACAGTAGATAAATAGACGAAATTAGATAAAATTGGACAGTTTTCCTATATTGACATATTTTAGCACTTATTAATAAAAATTTAATGGGGAAAGTACTTTAAAGATTTTGTCAATCCTCCATACAAAAAAAAAATAGTTCAACATTTTTAAATAACACAATTTCGAGAAATTTGAATCTTATCTTAAAAGAGGGTGGAAGAGAGCTGGCAGAAATTAGAGAATATTTTGAAATATTTATTTATTTAGAATATTACTTTTATTTTGCAGCTGAAACAAAAAGAGGATTACCATCTAGAGCTATTGTCTAAAGAGTGGGAAAGGAGGCGTTGCGAATTAGAATGCAAGCTAAGTAAAGGCATTGGGCAATGCCGACATTTAGCCGGCGAGCTCAGTCGGGCCACGGAAGAACTAAAACTACGCGGGTTTAGAAATACTGAGAGAGAGAAGAAGGTAGGTGTAATGTGATGATTGTAATTAATATTATAATACTCACACTTTGATTAAAGTAACGTAGCGGCAGATAGGTATCGTTCTTACATAACGTAAGTAACGCAGTTCCCCTCCCACCGCTGTGAGATCAACACTGTTTTGAACGTGCTCCGTAAAAATATTGTGCAAAGTAGGAATAACTACGTGATATTTATCTTCAAGTATCAACAACAGAGTTGAGGCTGGCCTCCAGCAGCGAATCAAGGCGAAGGACGCAATTAAACTCGCAACATAAATCTGCTTTTCAGGTGCACAAAAACGGTTAGTGGTTTCACCATCATTGTTTCCTTTGTTTACTCAAATATCGAAATAACGGGACATTTTCTTTCGTCATAACTATAACCTCTCAATTGTTATTAGTAAACACTGCACCAACCTTAGATTAAGTACCTATAGATGGAGCCATGACGTGGCCACAGGTGAAACAACAATAGTTTTCAACAGTGTTGCCATGTTGGCAACCTTGCTCATATTTTTGAGGAAAAAGCTTTATGCCGACATGGACTAAAATTGCTTATCAATGAATTCCTTATAATTTCTTACTTTTTACCCGACTGCGCAACGCAAAGGAGAGGTAATGTGTTTGTTAGTCTATGTACGTAAGTATGTATTTTTGTACCGTAATATAGATGGCGTTACCTGTTCATTAAATTATTATCAAAACTACGTTTTCTTTTGAGAGGTTTCTTTCTTTTTGTGTATATGTGCGTATTTTATTCGGTCACTTGTATGCCTAGAGACGGATCCGGGCCGATGTTAAGAGTCAACGTATGCTTAGGGACGGATCCGGGCCGGTATGAAGAATCGCTGTGTGCTTTGTACCGGAGCCGTCCCATGATACAGTATGATACATTTTTACGAAAAAATTATTTCCCCATCTAACTATACTACAACCCGTTTACTAAAAGAATGGACCTAGCGTCGATGACGTCACTACGACGCATGGGTACAGTGTGCAAAAAAAAACAAAAGTCCAACTCAAAAAGTATGTAGGTAGGTAATAATAAATACCCACAACAGTCCTATGACAAAACTTTATAAAAATAGTCCAAAACGTAACAATTATAACAAAACAAAGCAAAACAATTAAAAAAAACTTAACAAGTGTAACGTAGTACCAGTAAAACACCAAAACTCTCTTCTATGTTTATTTTTTCGGTAAAATTAAAAATATACAAAAATGCCTGTAATACAAACAGAAAAATATAAACAAAATTGAAATAAAAAAAATAGTCACACAAAATAGAACAGAAATATTAATACAATTAAATTTGATCTGAAAAGAAAAAATAACAATAAAATAAAATTTTAATGAATGAGAATCCTTACCAAAAATTTTGGCTACGCACACTCGTGAACGTAAAAATAAATTATAGGTTTCTTAAAAAAAACTTTGATTGTAGATAATAAAATATCTTAACTATGTAATTTTGAATAATAAACTCAGAAACAATAATAAATAAATAGATTCAAGTTGCTTTGATGGATAATATTTCGTGACTGACTTGTCAAATCAAAACATTGCCGTTCTCCGACACTACGTAATTCCTAGTTTAAAATTACGTCGGGAACGACAAAAAAAATAAAATTTACTGACAAAAAGAGGTCGAAATAGACAACCGTCACAATACCCCGGGGGCCGGGAAAAAAAAAAATCTGAAAGATTTTTTTTAGTAAAATTTCAAATTCAAACCAAATCAAAATAAACCGCATATACATATCGAATTTTAATATTTAATCTGCTAAATGAAAGAACAATCAAAAAAAAAAATAATAATTAAAAGCAAAATGAAAATTAATATTAACATCCTATAGAAGAATTTTTCTGAAAAAACATCCTGTATATATGAAAAAAAAAATAATAATACTGATATATTGCATATCAACAAGTTATTTAATAGAAAAAGAAAACAAAACAGACGAGAGAAAGAAAAAAAAAATCCTAAATAATTATCTTAAATTACATGGTTCATGAATGATAAAATTTTAAACATGTTCCTGGAATATACAATGTTAATATACATCGTTCAACTCCATCAACGTACATTATAATTACAACATACATTCTCTATCATACTAGTCTTATTCCAACTACTGGAAATAAAACATCATGCAGTTAGAGTTGCTTATGAGGAATCGTATCCTAAATAAGTCAACTCAACAGAGTTGAACGCAACGGCAAAAGGCTTTAATAGTTGCCATCCGCTGAAAATATTAATAGCTTATGGCTTCTTTAACGTGTCGCTAACTCCCGCACGGTGATTACTATAAACAAGTTTCAGTTAAAGACTGAAATAAATATGCCGGAAAGAAAAGAAAATCATAGCCAGTCGTGAAACATTGACTTTTAAATAAAATCCAAGGGTCTTTTGTGAAGTAATTAAAATACTTATGTAATAAACATATGAAAATAATTCTCACGGGAAAGTGATTCAAGCGTATAAATAATACACATAGGTATGGTTTAGTTTAACGAGTTACCTTAATAAACGCTCGTGCAGAAGGCTTAATTTTACAAGTTGCAAACCGCTTGAAAAAAAATTGAGAAAAAAAAATTGATAACATTTAACAAATTATACTATAGAGTATAATACAGATATTGAAAATAAGAGTTTACACTCCTAGAATTGCAAATATTAAATAAATTACACAATAAGTTAACCTAATACTACGATGATGATAATTAATTATAAGTTTTGACCAACGTCAATGTTAATGGTATAGCCAAACGATAATGAGGTGCATAGAAAAAAAAAATAAGACAAAAAGAATCGGCTTATGCTCGCCGTGAGATAATTAGCAATAATTATATATGAATTCATATAAAATAATTGGTAACAACCAATCTAGTCACTCAAAGAAGAAGTTAAACGCGGTAGAGGTTTAATGTCTCTGATATGCCAACGACCTAATGGGTTATTATTCATATCCACTAAATCGTAAATTAATGGTGAAACTTTATTTGAAACTTTACATTTAATAAATTTGGGTGCAAACTTAGCACAAAAATGTTTTTTAGAGGAACTTATTACATGGTTTCGCCTCCAAACAATATCACCGTTATTAAATTCTAAATTCTGATGATGTTTGTTATAATAAGTTGCATTATATTGATGTGCATTAAATAACCGCTTCTGTACTTCGGAAAAGATAGGTATTAATTGTCCTATGTTTTCAGCATATACATCCCTAGGACTGAAAATTAGTTCATCTCTGGAATCTTTATTTTTGTAGATAGATCCACATGTAACAGCTTCTCTACCAAATACTAAAAATGATGGAGTGAATTTTGTGGTTTCATTAACCGCAGTATTAATAGCAAACTGTATTTTGTTTATATAGGTATCCCAAGTTCTGTGATCTTTATCTATAAAAGCTGCAATCGCCGTTACAATAGTTTTATTGTAACGCTCAACGGTGTTAACCTGTGGACAGTAACGTGGGGTGTAATGTATTTTTGGTATGTTGTAAAATTTAAATAATTCAGATAATTCTGTACTTATCATTTGAGGACCATTATCTAATATAATAGTTTCTGGAACTCCATAAACCATAAAAACTAAATTGTCCAATATATGGCGAATAATAGAAGCGGTTGCATGTTTTATTGGAAATAACAAACAATATTTGGAAAAACAACAAGTAACTACAAATAGAAATCTATTCTGCTTACGTGAAGTAGGAAGTGGACCTATCAAATCTATGGATAAACATTGGAAAGGGCGTGAACAATGTTTGGGTTTGCCCATTAAACCAATTAAGTTTTGATTTTGGTGCTTGGTAGCTAAACAAGTCTCGCACTTAGCAATAAACATGGCTACGTCTTTATACATGCCAGGCCAAAAATAGAGATTTTTAATTCTATGGTATGTTTTAAAAGTACCAAAATGTGCCGTTTGGGGAGTAGAATGATTTTGTGTAATAACAGATTCCCTAAATTCTAATGGTATTACTTGTTTCCAATTAAATTCAGAGTTAAATAATGTGTTAGATCTACAAAATCTAAACAATTTATTATTATGAATCATGTAATCCGGAGTACTAGAAGGAAATGATAAACATTTATTATAAATTGCTAAATACCAAGTGTCTTTAGTTTGAGAAGTAGAAAAATTAATTAAATTAATTGGTTTTATACGTGATAAAGTATCTGGTACGACATGATCTGAGCCTTTTTTGTGTTTAATTACGAAATTAAACATAGATAAACGAATACTCCATCGAGCTAATCTGCCAGTAGGATTATTTAAATGCATAAACCATTGAAGGGCTGCGTGATCAGTATAAATTGTAAATTGTAATCCATTATCTAAATAACAACGCCAATGCTCTAGTGCCGTAATAACACTTAAAAGTTCACGTTCAGTGACTGAATAATTCTTTTGAGCGCCTGTAAGTGATTTACTCATATAAGCAATAGGTTTATCAATATTATCGACTTCCTGAGTTAACATTGCGCCAATGCCATAGGAAGAGGCATCACAATGAACAGCAAATGGTTTAGAGAAATCTGGACATGCCAGAACTGGTGTACTAATTAAAGCTTGCTTAATAGCCTTGAAAGCAATTTCAGCTTCATCAGACCACTTAAATGGAGGTGATTTTTTGCTTGTAGAAGTTAATTTAGTTAACGGTGCTGCAAGGGTGCTTAAATTAGGTACAAAACGTCTGTACCAGCTGGCAGTACCCAAAAAACGTTTGACCTCCTTAGCAGATTTTGGAGTTTGTATATCAAGAATAGCTTGAACTTTTTTAGGATCCGTTTTTAAACCATTTTCATTAACTACATAGCCTAAGTACTTTAATTCTTTCCGGAAAAATGAACATTTTGGAAAATTGACTGTGAGATTGGCATCTGAAAGTTTTTTAAGAATTTTAGTAAGTATATCGACATGTTGTTCAAAGGTTTGAGAGATACAGACTATATCGTCGATAAAATAGAAAACATTATTATCATTTGTAAGGTCATTTAGTAGATTTTCAATGAATCTTTGTTGGGTAGCAGGTGCATTAGTTAAACCAAATGGCATAACTTTAAATTGAAACATTCCTCGGCCTGGAACATGGAATGCAGTTTTGAGTTTATCCTCTTTTTTTAAGGGAATATTCCAAAACGCTTTAGCAATGTCAATAGATGATATAAATTTAGCATCTTTAAGGTTATCTAATATATCAGAAATGAAAGGAAGTTTGTAAGCATCTTTTTTTGTGATATCGTTTAATTTACGACTATCAATACAAAATCGCCAAGTACCATCTTTTTTAGGTGTAATAATAATTGGGTTCAGCCATGGGCTGTCACTGGGTTCAATGACATCTAATTGTAACATATCATCAACTTCTTTACAAAGAGCTTTTTGTTTCTCAGGAGAAAGTCTGTAACAGCGTTGACGAATAGGTGGATGGTCTCCAGTGTCGATGAAATGTTCGACTAAATGAGTACGACCTAAAGGTTTACATTCAGTTGAAATCAACCTAAACTTTTCCATAATTGCATCTGCAATAATTTTTTGTGTATCTGTTAAAGAATGGTATTCATGTAAATGAAAGTTAGGATCTGTATTAATGAGAAAAGATGAGTTTAAATTTGAAGGTTGTAATGTGATATTACTAAGAATATCCGGAGCAAGATTAAAAGTTTTCCAAAAATCAATACCCAAAATGAGTGATTCAGTGATTTCTGGGATCACATGAGCTGTAATTAACGCAAATTTATTGTTATAAAAAGTAGGAAGAGTAATAATGCCGATAGAAGAAATAGTTTGTCCGTTTGCAACATTACCTTTTATTAAACAGTTTTTTTGCATAAAAAGACCATGTTGTGATAAAATTTTATGAGAATTATTACCCAATATAGTGATAGCACTACCACTATCTAAAAGACCATTTAAAATTAAATCGTTTACTTTTATATGTAAATAAGGACGTTCAAAATCTGATGTTTTATTAAAGAGGAGAGCACAAGTGTTATAAGATTTAAAAAAAATTGTTAAAGTTTTTAACCATGTATCCCAATCTTTTTTGTCAAAATTTGATGATTTAATACCATTATTTTTGTTTATGCACTCCTCGTAATTTAGTTTTTTGAAATCGACTTATTACAATTAGGACATTTACTAGTAATAAAGTCTTTTTTTCCACAACGAAAACACACTATATTAGTGTTAGTACAGTCTTTTAATAAATGTGTATTAGATCTACAACGTGGGCAAGTGAATTTATAAAAATTCTGATTTTTATTAATTGCAGCTACAGTATTAGGTAATGGATTAGCTACAGCTGCTATGGAATTATATGTACAAGCTTTAAAAGGAAATTCAGGAATATATGGTTGATTATGTGAAAGTAGAGTATTATTATACGATTTGTTATTAGAATTTGATGTAGAAGGAATAGGAAAAGAATGATAATGATCTGGTGGTGATGATGAAGAGTAGTAAGATGTATTATTAGAAACTTGGAGAATGCTTTCAGTAAATTTGCATGATTCCAAGAGGGAATTTACAGTATGTAAATCAGTAGGTGAAAGACGTAATGTGAATTCAGGTTTAAGATTTCTAACAAGAGTATTAATTTTTTCTTTTTCGGACATTGGTTCCAAGAGCTTTGAAAAAAGAGATTCCATTGTAGCAAAGTAGATGATAATTCTCTCATTATGTTTTTGTTTACGAGCATCGATTACTTTTTTTAGTTTATAATCGTAATCGGTAATTGCAAAATCATTCAACAATGCCGATCGGAAAGATGACCAGTCATTAATAGTCGACTTTCTAGCTCTAAACCAATCAAGAGCAGATCCAGATAAAATATCATAAATATGTGAGAATAAAGATTTTTCAGAAATATTTTTTATTTGTGAAAATTCTTCAAGTTTTTGAATAAAATCCTTTGGACAACCTTCACCTTTATAAATAAATCTTTTTAAATCATTGTTAGTTCGATTTTCTGTAATTTTACTGACCTTATCAGTTAATGCTTCGAAAAAAGAAAGGGGTTGTAGATTAATATTTTGTATAGATTCTGCGGAATGATATGTGGAATGTGTTGGTGATTTTTCCAAATTTTTAAAACGTGAGTCTAATTGAGTTAAATCATTCCAACATGAATTTATTAAATCTAACTGCTCTGAAGATAAATCTGATGTAATGTCAATGAGGCCTAATCTTGTTCTTATATGAGTTAAATAAGGTGAAATTTTTTGTTTCCTAATAGGATAAGAGTTTATACAAGCTTCAACAAGTTTTAAATTTTTTTTAATGGTATTAATATCTTCTGAAAATTCTTCAGGGCTATTTTGTAAAATTTCTGTTTCAGAATCTACATTAATATTTAATAATAATGATCGTAGTTCGTCTACAGATTGCGTCGAAGAAAAATTTATATTTCTGATTTTTAATTCATAAATTATTTCAGGTTTATTTAATTGTGAAAAATTCATTGCAAAATCAAAAAAAAAATGTTAAAGTGAAACAAATTTGTTAATAGTCGTTATGCAGAATAAAGCCTTAAAAATATACGTATTTTCGAGTGATGAAAATGAATAGAAAATGTTATTTAAATAGTGAAATTACTGGGTTATAGAATGTTGTGTCTTCAGAAAATTTCTTCAAGGATATTATAACGAAAGAAACTAAAGAAACTTAAATGTCTGAATAATTTAGCAGTATTTTGATATATTATAGTAGATATATTATAGTAGATATATATATAAATATATTATAGTGAATGTTAATGATTGAAAATGGTAACAAATAAAGTTTTATGCCTGACCTCAATAATAATTATAAAAAAATTATTTTTAATGTTGCAATTCTTCTGTTGATATAGTTCCTCCTCTCTTCTCCATAAACTACGTTTGAATATTCGGGCGCCAGTATGTGACGTAGTACCAGTAAAACACCAAAACTCTCTTCTATGTTTATTTTTTCGGTAAAATTAAAAATATACAAAAATGCCTGTAATACAAACAGAAAAATATAAACAAAATTGAAATAAAAAAAATAGTCACACAAAATAGAACAGAAATATTAATACAATTAAATTTGATCTGAAAAGAAAAAATAACAATAAAATAAAATTTTAATGAATGAGAATCCTTACCAAAAATTTTGGCTACGCACACTCGTGAACGTAAAAATAAATTATAGGTTTCTTAAAAAAAACTTTGATTGTAGATAATAAAATATCTTAACTATGTAATTTTGAATAATAAACTCAGAAACAATAATAAATAAATAGATTCAAGTTGCTTTGATGGATAATATTTCGTGACTGACTTGTCAAATCAAAACATTGCCGTTCTCCGACACTACGTAATTCCTAGTTTAAAATTACGTCGGGAACGACAAAAAAAATAAAATTTACTGACAAAAAGAGGTCGAAATAGACAACCGTCACACAAGGATATTCTGAAAACTGAACATTTTGCCAGAGACGAAAGTAGACGCGTATCGGTGACAAAGATGCGAACCGTACTGACGCGGCAGGACGAACGTGGGGAGGTGAGCGGGGAAGCGGGAGAGGCGTCACATTCCATCGGGTCCGTATTGGGATGCATAAATTTAATTGGCATATTATAAGGCTGCATAAAGTTTTTTGGCATACTGTTTGTTTAGCATAACGTTCATACAGAATAAATTATAAGGCATACTTTATTTCCCCATAACTTCATTTATAATAATAGTATATTAGCATAAAATGTTCATGCATAAATGGTTTTACAATAACGATTACTTATCATAACATTCATTAGCATCTCACGCTATGGCATAAAGTTACAAGTCACACATATATAATACCATAATTTGACAAAAATAAATGGACTGTAAAATTAATAACCTAAACATTTTTACACTTCTTTGGTTGTTACAGACGATATAGCAACGCGGTTTAGTCAGTATTACGTATGGGGAAATGCAACATCGCCACCTATTTTCACACCTAAAGTTTTGAGTTCAATCGAATTACATGAAGAAAACCCTCTCATCTCATAATACCAACTTAGCAAAATGCCAACCACTTGAAAGTGACAACTTCTCAGAATGCCAACTTCTCGAAATGCCAACTTCTCGAAAAGCCAACTTCTCTGAAAGCCAACTTCTCACAATGACAACTTCTGAAGGGACAGTCGTGATGTTTGTTTGAACCAAATTGAACCGAAGTCGCTTTTCGCAAAAGTCGCTTTTCGTGAAAAGCTGGAAATGGTACTTAATTTGGTTTTGGCAATTAACTACATACAAACCTAACCTTACACAATTGAACGGGTGCGTCTCATTTCGTAGTTTCCCTTCCTCCGCGCCTCCGGGTTTATAAAAACACTCTAGGGCGGGACAGAATAGTCTCGTGATTTCGGGGTTGGCCAGTTCGGTTCTGTATTATTGTGTTATATATTTTGATTACAGTGAGATGATTATTTACTATTCATCATCATCATTTCTTAAATAATCTTGGTTAAATGTTATTATTTATTATTCACGTGCAAGTCCTACATACTGACTAACCTGCTCGTCCTCGCTGCGCTCGACGTCGCACCTAATATTATTTATTGTAACTTTCAAGACTCAACGTAAAGTAGGTACATATGATCTGTACTTGATAAATTAGGCACCAAAAGTTTTTTTTATTACTTTACATTTATGACTTTAGAGGTTATGGATACTTCTATTATGCGTTTTGTATTTTATGATAGTTTATCTTTAGACGTATAACAGTTATGTCCTTTACATTTATGCTGTATAAAATTATCATAAAGAAAATTAAAGTAAGTGAAACTTATGGCAATGAAACCATTCTGCGTGTATAATATTCTGCTTATCTCAATTTATGCGAAAAAACTTTATGCTGAAATTGTTATGCCAAACTATGTTATGATAATAAAAATTATGTGTCCGAAAGGCCTCCTCAATCTAACGAGGTCCAATCTTTTAGTAAACGAGTTATAGTTAATATATCGGCTTTATTACAAAAAACGGACTAATATTGTTACTTGCATTAGTCGTGGTACTAAATCTGATAATCAACTATTGTAACAAAGTTAGTCCATGTTTCTTTAGTATCGAATTTTAAATATTAATCAACGTTTATTATATATTATCATAATATATTAAACTCATAACTTTGTTCATAAATTAAATACAAACAAAACAAAAATATTAGTTCCTTCTAACATACAAATAAAAAAAACTCTTTGCTTTCCCAGTTTCCTGATTAATTATATTCCATGCAATTTTTGAAATGTTAGTACTATATTTAATTTTATTATCAATGTAATTAGATTTAGGTACACTGCATACTCCTTTAAATAATTTTGAATAGTTTTTAACATATTCATAAAATGTCTTATTATGACTATAAGTTATTCCACTGTACAATTCATATAATCTATTTCTACTTCTGCATACCCCCACTGTTGCCCAGTCACTAAACCTAAACAAATTATTATTTACACATATTTTCTTTTTTTACAAACAGTTATACTGAGTAACAGGATCTACACAGTTATCTAATTTAAATGTTTTTTAAATACACTATTCCTAAATGTTTCAAGCCGTCTCTCATTCATTGGTATTAAGGTAATGCCTATTTTAGAGTATTTTTTTGCCCAATATCAAAAGTGGCCAACTGCCCACTATGATAACATGGATATGTTTTATAGGTACAGAACATGGTTTTAAATGCTTGTTTTTTTTTTGTTTTTATAACAATGACTCCTCATTCAAATGCACTGAGCAAATTTCAGAGTGATAACTTGGTTGCCAATTTTGTCTGCCGGTAGCGTCAAGCCATTTCTTTTTTGTTTCAGGAACGGATGGAAACCTGTAATGTTTTGTTTAGGTACATAACATATTTTAAAACGTATCTGAATTTTAAATCAATTCAAATGTATTGTAATTGAAAAATAAAATATTTCTTAAACTGCGGAGTAATTGAAAGTCAGGGAATAGCAACACTAGAATTACGAGCCTTTTTAGGTTATAATCACAAATCATTGAAAAATCGACAACAACGTCTTAAATTTTGATACAAACACACTGTAACCCGATGACTTATGACCGTAAACATAAGTTATTTTCATTCTCTTTGATTACAACGAATCATAAACTTTTTCGACTACTTACGAGTGAAATGTTATTCCATCAATTTTCCTTTCACTACGGCTTTTGCAGCCTAAAATACTACATCCAACCATTGCACTAACGTTTATAAAACTGATTTCACGGAGTCTCTTGTCTCAAAACACTATTTTATTGTGAAAACCTTTCAAAAACAAAAAATACAACAAGATGTAAGACATTATTTGTCAAGAAGTCGATCTTGACAAACTAAAATGTCGGCCACGGTGACAAATATAAAAAAATATATGTGGCTCTCTTTTTTCCTTAAGCAGAATTCAATCTCCATCCTGCGGCCTAATTGTGTAACTTCAACACCTATCAGGATCCCTTTGAATTTGACAGTTGAAGCATATAAACTTCCTTCACGCTACAGATATTTCACACATGATGGCGAAAGCGAAAAAGACGCTTTTTGAATGAATGATTTCATCTTTTTGACATAAAATTGGAATTGTGTATCTTATATGATGGTCTGAAATTCTTTTGAACGTTATTGGCAAATAATTTCTACAATCTATCAGCAATTACGAGTTTATTTTTCAATTTTTTCTTTAAAATAAAGAACATATGTATATGTTCCACACGTCAAAGAGTCGTCTATTTAAATATGTGCATCATGTTTGATTATTTTACCTCCAACATGGCAATAGCTATTTTGCAGCCCTTCCAATGTTTTTTGAGGAGTATTATTCATATACAACCTATTTGAAGAAAAATAAAGATTTAATGTGAACGACGAAAGTTTATAGAATACAAATTAGCGGAGAAAGACCTTGAAAAGCCCAACACAAGCAAGCTTGGGTCCATATAATTAGACTTCTCTATTAATCAAGAAATCATGTGCCCTAAGAACAATCTCGTTTGGAACAGCTATAAACTGCAATTCAGAACAGAGAACATCAATATTAACACTATTTAAAGCTCCAGCAACATCAAAGTAAATGGACATTAAAAAGTTCTCTATGTTTGAAGTGTTTTTAATATCCAGCTGTAATTGGCAAATACTATTACGAGCCGACATTTCCTTACGAAACCTAAATTGATAAGCAGGTAAAATATTATTTTACTCTTCTTATAATTCCAATTGTTGCTTTAACAACTGTTCAGACTTTTCCAACGCAGGATGTAAGATGTGGAATATCATTGTTCAGCCATAGATTGTACTTTCCAAAAATCAAACACTCCTTTTTCAGAGTTTTTCAACAAAATGTAAGGAATACCAAAGCATTGTTCTTGCTTTAATATAAAACTAACAATGATTATCATAATGCTGATTTTGTTCACTAACAGGAGAATTAGGATAATTGTTAATAGTCTGGAGTATTTTTTTTGGCTTAAAGGTGCCCAACATCTTTCACAAAATTTTTTATATGGTCTAGGTAAAACAAGGTACTGGAATTATGATATTAAGAATTATTTTAAATGAAATGAAATCTCTAATCTTAAAAATAAATAAAAGACATAGTTTTATGCATTTATTCTTATTCATATATGAGAAGTACATTATCTAATGACTGGGCAGGTGTTACAACATTATTTTCATACCTTGCCCAACCAAGGTACCAAATGATTGTGGCAATGTGTGCTCAGCAACCCAATGTCTTCCGGCCTACCTTGCAGTTACATTAATATTGCTTTATAGCATCTGTATTTTATTAATTTGTTGCACTATGATTATCTAATCATCAAATTAAGAAACAATCCTATTAATTTCAACAATAACATTATTTTATTCCTAACTTGGGCAGCTGAAATCCAGGACAGAAATTCAAGATATCTTTCCCGGAAGGATTATTTTTAAAATTAAATTATGCAGTTTAGAGTTCTGAATCGCTTCTGAGCATTTGTCATTCCACCGAAGAAGTGAAGTTTTTTTGGACTTTCTATGACAAGAACTATTGAGACAAGTATCACAAGCAAGCAAGAAGTTCTTTAAACCTAGATTACAAGCCTCCTAATGAAGAATCCTGATACCGAATACTAAGCCATTCTGAATGTACATTTTTAACCTATATTTTCCAATTTAAATTTAGTGTATGCTATTTATCATATGCTTAACTTTTTACTTTGAAATATTGACAAAATATTAATATTTATAGGAAGATTAAGTGGATCATCATAGACAGACCATCCAAAAGAAAGATTTGTTTGAAGTCAGTTGGAGGGACCATTGAGACACCACAAGAGAGAAACAACTTAACGCACCATACCATTATTAAAAAGGACCAATTCACTATTATCTATTTCCTATATATATAGCTCTACTCTAGAATTAGTAGTATTGCTTCCCCAAGATGTATAATGAGCATTAAAATCACATTAACTTAGGTATTGACTTGATAAGAGCATCAAAGTTATGTTTATCAAAGAACAGACAGCAGTTAATGTGGCAATAGAAACTTATGATGCTAATTTCTGACACTAAATTAGCACACTTTTTTGTAAACAGCTGTAATAATCTTATTATGAATTAAAATAGCAACACCATACTGTATATTGCTAATATCTTTTCTTTCAATATTGTAACCTTTTTATTAAAATTGTATATATTATAAAATTTTTATTTATATTTAATTTTTTATCAGGCTGTATCCATATTTTGGATATAATTGCAATATGAATGTTATTGTTGTAGGAATTGTGCAACATGAAACTCTTATTGCTATTTCTGAATGTATATTGTATTCCGTGATTGAAGTTGAATCATGGGCTGAAAAATAAACAATGTATATGTATACTTAATAAGATAAAATGTTCTACTATCCCACAGCACTACATGTATAACAAATGTGTTTTGGCTATTAGATAAAAGTAAAGGTAAGATTTGAATAATAAATAAAACTACCTTTTAGATACTGTTATTTATTTATTCAACACCATCTCTTAATAATATTTCATCTACCAACCATCTGGGGAGCGTTATTAGTTTGATGCTGAGCCCAACCAAAGTACCAAACTAGTGTCATCACATGAGCACAAGTGCCAACTGTACTGTCAAAACTGACTGACTGTCCCTATCAACCAATTAATAAATAATAGTAAGCAATTAATTTTTCCATAATTTGTCATCAAGCAATGTCTTACAATTGTTACATAATTTCTGAACAACATAAGTGCTAATATTAAAAATGCTGGATATTTTATTTTATTTTACAAATGTTTGGGAAGCTTACAGCTAAAAAACACTATATATATAACACAATATATGAAACATAGTTCTTAATTTTACTACTAAGAGTCCTAAAACAAGTTTTTTCTTTTTGCAATGATTTAAATCATTTTCAATCATATTAAATACACTTAAAAAGTTTTGTACTGAAAGTCCTGTTGAGTATTTATAAAGTGTTATTCATTTCTTTAGTGTTTTCAAATTCCAATTCACACTCTTACTGCTCAAAAGAATCAACATCTCCTCCAATTGTGTTTTTTTGTCACACACAATTTATAATTCACTAAAATGTGATTTTTAAATATTGAGGAACACATAGTCTCAATATTTGTGTAACCTTACACAAAGTAATGATTTGGGGTGTAAGGTGTATGACTGAACTGAGAAAGATTTATTAGCGCACTTGCATCAACCCCTTGAAGTAATAGTTTAGTGAATTTTAAGCAATTTGGTTTCACGCGGGGTCGCTCAACAACCGATGCCGGTGTTGAGCTCATAAAACGCGTATTCAGCGCCTGGGAGGTGTCGTGTGATGCTATCGGTGTCTTTTGTGACTTGTCCAAGGCGTTCAACTGTATGGATCATACTACTCTATTCATGAAACTGCACCATTACGGCATAAAAAACCGAGCGCTTGCCTTGATTAAATCATATATTTCTAATAGAAAACAGAAAATTGCAATAAATGGAGAAAAATCTATCAGGATCAGCAGTGACAATGGGTGTGCCCCAGGGCTCAGTTCTTGGTCCTTTCCTATTTTTAGTATATATCAATGATCTGCCAACGGTCGTAAGAATCAATGCGAGGTCATATTGTGTGCTGACGATACTTCCTTCTTATTTAAAGTCAAAAGACAAGAAACTGACTATCGAGCAGTAAACCAAGGCATCTCCAACACAGAGAAGTGGTTCTTCACTCTTCACTTTGTACTACAACTGACGCGACTGTTTTACTTGCAACTGCGCATGTTATAACTTACGATGTTTGCGGCAAGCAACGTGTAGTTCGTTGCTTATATTGGTGCCAAATTACTTTCGTATATAATTTTATTTTTAAAAACTGCTAATCAGGCATAAGAACATACTTTAAAGGTGACTGTGTTGAGGAACAATACTGAATGCCTCAAAGAAAACTTACTACAACAAGGTATGGGCTCGGAATTCAATGCAAACAAAAGTAATAATTAATAAAAGATAAGGTTTTTGGTAAAGTTTATCATTTTCTGTAAAAGAAATGTCCCAAAATGCAAGGAGTCCGGGCCAGGTCTTTGTACACTTTATCAAAAAATAGTTTAAAACGCTTAGAACACTTTTTGATTGTTAAATTGTTATTAAAACACTTTGTTTATTGGTAGGAAATGAAATTGTGCATCATTAGCGTGCAACACAAACAAAAAATAACATGGCGGAAAAAATGTCATTTTGACAGCTAAGGTTAACTTGTATCTTTTTGTTTTGTGTATCGAGTAATATCGATGGCTGGTTGTCATTAAGTCCAAAGAATTGAATTGAATTGTTTTGTTTATTTTTTAGCTTATTTAACAGTTGTAAGTTAAAAGGAAACCGAAAGAAAGAACTCAAGTACAACAAACCATCAAACACACAGACAGACAACTATCAAATTGATGTGAGTGAAGTGTGCTGTGAGTGAGGTGGCTGTCCCCTCTGCTTAGTGAACTAACTTCACTTGACAACTTCCGCCATAGAAAAGACTCATTGTCAATGTTGCCCGCTAAAATGAACACAAATAATACTGAAATTTTTATTTTCTTACCATCTAACTACTAATAAAATCAAATGATTTGTATTTATCCTATAATTACCATTTATTTGTCAATTTTCTTAGATGGTGTACAAAGACCTAGCCTGGATTGTGACATTTCTTTTGCCGTAAATTCTGTATACTCCAGAATTTCATTCTTATTAGCCACCCTATCGATTGGTGGAATAAAATACATCATGTGCTTTTTTTTATTCGATTTCGGGTTTCATTCCAATATTCAGATATTTATTTTTCAAAAACCCAATGATGCAGTTTTAGTTGTTATCAAAATATTACTTGTAACTCTTTTCAGTACTTTTTGCTATTCCTCATAGTTTGGAAACTTCTCATCCGTTTTGAAAAAACCGCCCTGTATATTTCAACAAGTGAGATTCTATGTGATACCCCTTGAAGATCACCCGGGTCTGGAACTACAGCTTCTTCAACTTCCTTAAATAATTCTGGAGCTTCTTGAATGATATTTCTTTCTTGAGAATTTAACTCACTGGCGTGAGCTCTGCTCCAGCAAGCATTGCTAGCTTGGGCCTTCCTAGGAATCTGTAAAAATTATAAATAAATCAGAAATAATCATAATCTATTTAGTTATATGCAATGTTTATTAGATTGGATACAATTATACCTGACTAGGGTAAATAGCAGCACCTATAACCGCGCTATTTCGGTCGATCAGGAGTTAGCACAACAAAACAACGCACACGAAATCGGAGGAAAATCGGCTGTAGCCCGATTCTTGTTAAAACTAATAGAGTATTACTAAGAATACCAATTATTTTAACAAATAATCCTAAGTTCTTTGCTTTTCTGTATACTTTGTTGTTGATGTTTTATGAAACATTATGTCAGTGACAATCATTATTATTATCTTGCGTTTTGCTATTTAAATTACAGTGATGATTGATACCTTCAGTCATCTAAAAACAATGTTATTTTAACATGAATCTAGAAATATTTCACATTTTGATATTGTTTTATAAACATATATCGTAATTATAATGATTTGATACAAGTAAAACAGTGGTTTGAATTTAATGAAAATAAACCAACAATTTGGAAAAAACCAAAGCAACAAAACGCAGCTAGCGCAAAATAACTTGACCGGTGTGAAGTGAGCTTCTCCGGGTGTATGCGCACGTACAAGCAATTACAAAATAGTTTCGTGCAACTTTTATTTTGGAATGATTTTCGACTTTTTCGGGCCCGCCGATGCGACGTCGGGTGATGCTTCAGCATGATTAATCCGAACAATAAGAAAAATCTTTAAATTATAACAACAACGAAACTTGACAATGAAATCAACAACTAAACAATGCAATAACAATTTTCCAACCGTAAGTACGAGCAAGAGAGATAGCGACAAGAACAAAAGAGTAGCACTAATGAGTGACTGAATCAATCACTCATTCACTCAGTGTTGTCACATCTAATATTTCCCATGTCTGTAGTCTGGGTAGTGTTTATAAAACCTTTTGCTTTATTTTGACTCAATTTTCAACGAAATAAAACATTTCGTAGTGTTTTATTACAAAAAAAGGATTTCCAAAATGTTACCATAAACGAAAAGCAAAGAATTCACAGTTAAAAATATTTTTTAGCTAAATATTACGGGTAATTCTTACCCGACATTCCGGGTAATCCGATAAAGTAGCAACATTCTGGTAAATTCATTCCCTTCCCCCGCTCTTCATACCACCAATGAGATCTAAAATATGACTACTGCGACGGTTCCCACGCTAATTTCACACCGCTAATATAACGCTCTATGGCATTCAATATCATTCAATACACCATAAATCCAACAGCGATTGCGATCGTAGAAATTAGACAATTCCGTTGATCACTATCGCAACCACTTTACCTTCGAAAGGGATCATGATAGGTGTTGAAGTTAGACAATTAGGCCGCTGCTCTTACACATTTCATAGCTCCATCTATAGGTACTTAATCTAAGGCACCAACTAACATTTGACAGAAGCAAAACAAACACCAGATTGAACATTTGATTGATTATTGCCGATAAAAATAAACTAAGGCTCGGTACACATTATCAATAATACCTCATTAAATAGTAAACTTTGCTACACTTGAACGCAAGCAAACTACCTTCAAGTCGTTTATCGACCTTTCAGATTTCCAAGATGAATACTGGTGCTGCTTGTTCTTTGGAGTTCAACGATAGTGCACAATGTTGTACTTGAAAAAAAATCTTTGATTTTAGGTAGGGCCCAATTCTCACAATGCAAACGGACTCTCAGCCCATGTAATCCACAGGTGACCCCTCAAAATGACGGAGAACCTGTGACATTAGAAGTTATCCTCAGATAGATTCGCGACATGAAAAGCCTGATATCTATAGTCCCAAGACTTACTCAGGATGATAAAACTGTTAAAACGGAAATAGGATACCTAAAAGAATCGTGTGAGTTCAAAAGTGATTCCACTTACAGAACGGATATCAAGTCTAGAGCGAGATGTGTTACAGTTAAATAAGGCTCAGGATACACTAGTATTAGCGAATAAAGAAATTATGCATCACAAAAGTGGAATTGGGTTTGATGGCATCTGTCAGCGTGTTTTTATAAATGATCATTTGACTCCAGAACTTAAAAAGCTACTTTCAAAACAAGAGTCTTGGCTAAAGGTCGAGGTTACTCATATACTTGGGTTAAATACGGCAAGATCCACATACGAAGAAATGACACTTCACCTATTATAATTATAACTAAACAGCCTGATTTAAACAAAATCATCTAGTGAATATAATAATGTTTAATGTTTGTTTCATCTTGATTTTTTATATTAACTATGTGTCCTGTAATTTAAAACCAACTTTACAAAGTGTTACCATAGTTGAAAACTGTATTATACAGGGTGTTTGGTGCAGGGTTAGCCAAACCCTATGGGTGTGTAGGTGGTACTAATTGTAAAATACAAATTGAAGTAAAAGACCCTAACTGTTATAATTTTTTTTCAATGATTTTTTTTGTATTTTTTTAAGTTTTTCCGAAATCTTACCTTTCCAACCGTACAACTTTTTTTGGAACATGTTTTTGCTACGAATTTTTATGTAAATTTATTTGGTCTCAGATGTACCCTTCAACTGTCAATGACGTTATTGGTTCAAAATAACGAGCAAAAAAAATTTTACAGGTCCTAAAGTAAAAAAAATAAAAAACATTAGTTATAAAAGGCAACTTTATATCTTTTTAAAAAAAAACCATTACCGATCGAGGAGTTCAAGTACTTGTAAAAAAATCTCTAGTCATCCCTCTTTACATCGGTATACTACATGTAGCAAAAAAATGTATGAATTTGTCAAAAATACAACTTTAAGGTGAAAACGGAGTAAAAACACAAAAGTAAATGTTTACATTTTTATTCTTTAAAACTACAAATTTTGTTCAAATACCCCTCCCCTACTTCTAATACACGCTCGATATCTTCGCCGAATTTCAACAGTAGTAGTACGGAGCGTCATCTCGACTTTCATTTTTGCAAATGCTGCGTCAATTCTTTCAATTAATTGAAGTCGTTCGATCCACGCATTGGGGAACGAGTTATCTAGGAACTCTCGAACTGTTAGCCGATAGTGTGCCGGACAACCATCATTTTGAAATACTATCGGTCGATCTTCTCGATATATCGGCACATTGCTCATCAGTTCAGGGAGATCATTTCCTAAAAATTCTAAATAATTGTCCCCGTCAAGAGTGTCTGGTAAGTAGTGAGGTCCAATCAGATGTTTGCCAATTATACCTGCCCAGACATTGACAGAAAATCGTGTTTGATGCGATGCCTGGGACACGGGGATTTTGTCCTTTTTTTGCCCAGTGGTGTAAATTGTGTTGATTGAAAATCCCTTCACGTGTGAATTTCGACTCATCCGTCCATAGAATGCTTTTTAAAAAGTTTCCGTCCTCTATGTCCGTATTAAGTATAAAACGACAGAATTGCATTCGTCGCGCGTTATCACCTTGCACTAAACCTAAAACAAGAAAGAAAAAACCGTTAAAAAATCTTAACGATTATGTAACAGTGCAGTTTCAACTGTAATGAGGCACCCATGAGATAAAACAAAAAAATACAAGTGCAATACCAATAATCTTTCTAACTAAGTTTGTCAGTTCAATTCCAGTCCAAGGAGACTCCACCTTGAGCCACAGACTCGCTTGAGTGTGTAAATTCACATCAGACGATCACGGCTGACAGTGGTCAAATGCCTGACTGTCAACCATTAAAAAAAATTATTCACCTCAAACGTCTTGTCTAATTAAACTAAAACAAAGATAAGCTACATTAAATTAGGCACTTCAAAGTAATTTACCTTGCACCGGAGTGTAGTGGAAAGGATGCCTTCCATCTGCATTGACGACAGACCACACTTTCCATATGGAAACACCCAGATCTCTGGCGACTTTTCGAGTACTGGTAGTGGGGTCATCATTGAACGCTTGGAGTATGGCTTCGTCTATAGCAACTGGATGCTGTGTTGCGCTGACTCGTGGTTCTCGAAAGGTTAAGTTTCCTGTTTCACGAAGTCGTCGAAATGTACTTGAAAAAGTGTTATGATGTGCTACACGTCTGTTGGGATGCAACTCTCTGTACAGTCTTTGAGCTGCGCGTGTATTGCCATCACATCGACCATACGCATGAATAATATCAGCGTATTCTTCATTGGAGAATTCCGCCAATTTGTGACAAAAACAACGATAACAAAAACTTAACAACAAACAGCAAAACAACAAAACGTAACAAATAACAAAAATATTAACGAAAGCTAAGATACGTCTCACAGTAATCATAGTCAAACCACGACTAAAGACAAACATCTAAACATACTGTAGCTTAAAGCGATTCCACTTCACAGGTAAGGATTGAAGGTCTGGTATTTGATGATAGAAAGAGATAGAAATATGCAACACAATGAACATAGCGAAACAAAAGCTTTTTACCTGCTTTTGACATGTATGCCTCGCACTAATTACAATAACTATTGAATTGCTGTTTTCTTGCAATGCAGTGTTTACTAGTTTAACGTTTCTACGAATATTCCTATTAAATAATTAACTAATTTGGAGGTAAATTATTCTAAATTATTTGTTATTTGAACGAAATTTGTAAAGTAATAAATTAAAAATGTAAACATTTACTTTTGTGTTTTTACTCCGTTTTCCCTTAAAGTGGTATTTTTGACAAATTCATAAATTTTTTTGCTACATGTAGTATACCGATGTAAAGAGGGATGACTAAAGAATTTTTCACAAGTACTTGAACTCCTCGATCGTTAATGGCTTTTTTTTAAAAAGATATAAAGTTGACTTTTGTAACGAATGTTTTTTATTTTTTTAACTTTAAGAGCCTGTAAAAAAATTTTTGCTCGTTATTTTGAACAAATAACGTCTTTGACAGACGAAGGGTACATCTGAGACCAAATTTACATAAAAAATTGTATTAAAACATGTTCCAAAAAAAATTGTACGGTTGGAATGGCAAGATTTCGGAAAAACTTAAAAAAATAAAAAAAAATCATTAAAAAAAATTTATAACAGTTAGAGTCTTTTACTTCAATTTGTATTTTACAATGAGTACCACCTACACACCCATAGGGTTTGGCTAACCCTGCACCAAACACCCTGTATAATATGCTAACGCAACGTTACTCTAACAGCCTGCCGCTAATCATTTTCTGCTCGCTTTTCGCTAAAACCGGATATATAAAAAATTCGCTAGTACTCGCAGCTTCAATATTTAAATCTTTCTATTTTTGCTTTAAGTTACTTTTATTATGTTGCCATACTACTTTGCATCTTTGATTTTATTGTTTGTTGAATTGTTTGAGTATACTTAAAATATCGTTACGTAATGCCAAAAAGAAGTGCTCAAGCTCAAACCGAGCACTATGCGAAGAAAATAAAAAAATACTCGAGGATAAAGAAAGACGCCGGGCAACCCTGCTCGAATCTTTATCAGAAGAAGAAGGTTAGCATTTAAGTGCACCATTTGGCCATTTCATGTTTCATTTAATGTATGTACCTATATACACTAGTTTTTGTAGTTTTGATACGCTTTGGGATTGACTGCGAGTCAATAACTCTAACGTTTTCAGAACTAATTGCCAAAAAAGCATCGGGGTTGACTGCAAGTCTTCAACGATGACTTCAGGAATAAAAACGTTCATTCTAATTAGATTATCGTTAATTTGCATCCTAAAATCGAAAAAGTCCAGAGAGTTCTCGATAAATAAATTTTTTCATCTACCCTCGCTAACCTAAAACGTTACTTTAGGTAGCGAAAGTCATAGCGGGGGCGTGGAAAGCGAAAGAGTTGCCGTTCCAGAGGTTCAGCTTCCGGAAGAGGAAGCTGGTGTTTCCGACGTCATTCCCGAATTGGGATCTTAACCAGTTTCTGGTCCAGAAGAACCAGTGTCGACTGATCCCGTTTTAGACCCGGACCTATTAATTGCTTTGGGGGAATCCATATTGGAAACACCCGACATGGTCCCAAAAAACTTAATCGAAGTTATGGCTTCCCTCATTGAAAAAGGGAATGCCCAAAGAACACAGAGATAAACTGTCGAAAGATTATTTGATCGCGGACAACTAAACGCAGAAATTTCTTCCGCTGGCCCAGATATTGTCCGAAACCGAGACAAGATCCTCAAGGCTTATCAGCGGCAGCTTGGTTGCGGCATCAGTGCCATAAATAGAGACATTGATATGCTCCTTAAAAGCGACGATAAGAGCGGCGCTATAAAACACACTAGGCAACGGATGTCGACTAATCTGTAATTCGCAATACGCGTCTACACAGAATCGCGTTAAACTTGTTACACCGAGTCTAGATAAATCCTTACTACACATGATCACTGACGGTGAATGTGATAAACCTTATTTGGATCGATGCTGTCAGAAGAAATCAAACCTGCCAAAGACATCGACAAACAGGGGCTTCAAATAAAGAAGCCCTTTAAACCTCAAAGGACGACGGTTTCTCAAACCAGCGCTCGCCCGTCTACTTCCCAGCTGGGAAACTGGTCAGCGCCTCCTCGGTACCCGGCGAACAGGGGAGGGCGGGGAGGATTCAGCTAGACATATGCGCCAGCGAGCGGAGCCCGACGCCCTGATTTGACGCCCGGCCAGCGGGGCTGCAGGACAAGCCTCGTGCCCAGGCGCCAGCGTCCCATCACTAGCTAAGGTACGCCTTCACGCAGGTAGCCTTACTTATTTATATAACTGTTGTTTAAAAATAACAGGGTTTAAAAAAACGAGGTTGTGTTAGATTGGATTAAGAACGGCTTTCCTCAACCATTTAAAATGTCAGTTACCCAAACTAATATACCTACCAATATATTTTCACCCGTAGAAAACAATGAAATAGTAATTGATATCCAAAAATTAATTAAACTCGGGGCCATATCAGAGTGTCATACCCAAAATATCCAATTTGTTTTTAGAATTTTTCTCACACATAAATCTAATGGTGGCAAACGCTTCATTTTAAACTTAAAACAGTTAAATAAATTTATGGAGGATTATCGAACGGCCTGCAATTTAATATCATGTCAACATCCTAGCAACAATTGATTGAATTTTAGTACCTATAAGAAATGTTACCGTAAATATCTAAGATTCGAATTTGAACCTTACCGTTCTAGAAAAAAGGTTTTTTTATCTATTCAACGTAATGCCGTTCGTTTTATCAGTCGCCTCACGCGTGTTTACTAAAATTATGAGGGAAGTCCTAGCTTTTCTAAGAAATAAATGCTATAATTCAGTCTATAATTTAGACGATATTTTATGCATCGGGGATACGTATGCCGAGTGCGTTGCTAACGTCAACGAAACGTCACGGTTACTTAACTGTCTCGGATTTGTCATTAATTATGAGAAATACAATTTGAATCTACAACAATTATGTAAATTTTTAGGATTTAACTATGATCAAAGCCTTGCCTTCAAGAATGCCTTCCCTCCATGATGCCTTCCCTCTGTTTAGCTTTGCAAGATAGCCGAGTTGGTAACAAAATTTTCAAAATTACCCACATGTAGCATTCGCGAGTTTGCTCACTTAGTTGGCTTTCTAGTTGCAGCGTGCCCTGCAGTAAAATATGATTGGTTACAAGACCAAGATCTTGGGGCATCATAAATCTCTCTTTACTCAGAGCTCACGTTAATTATGAAACTAAAATAAATTTACCAAGACTTGTCTTGGTGGTCGTCAAATATTGAAATCACATCGAATTTTATGAGACTCCCAAACTTTGTATTAGAAATTTATACAGACGCATTTAGGACCGGCTGGGGAGCAGTTTGCAATTCTTACAAAATAAACGGCCGTTGGAAAAACGCAGAAAAACTTAATCACATTAATTTCTTAGAACTGATGGCAGTTTTTCTGGGTTTGAAGTCATTCGTAAACGACATAACAAACTCCGCAAACAATAATGCCTCGCTTCGACAACACGACAGCTATTAGTTACGTAAATCGGATGAGAGGTAGGTATACAATATCCCCATCTAAACGATTTGGCTCGTAAAACATGGCAGTGGTGCGAGCAGCGCGGCGTTTTTATATTTGCATCTTATGTAAATACAAGAGATAATCACGCCGACGCCGCATCACGAATCGTGAATCCAGATACAGAATGGACAATTTCCGATCTGGTTTTTCATTCTATTCTTGTAAAATTTGAAGACATTTTATTTTATTAATAATAAAATAAAATAAAATTTCGTAGGCCCGAAGTTGACTTATTTGCTTCATGCAATAACGCAAAATGTGAGAGATACGTATCTTGGAAACAAGACCCTGACGCATTTTCTATCGACGTGTATACATTAAGTTGGAAAAATTATTATTTCTACGCCTTCTCCCAGTTTTCTTTGGTTCTAAAATGCCTACCAAAAATCATAGACGATAAAGCAATCGGAATTTTAGTTTTTCCCTATTGGCCATCACAGCCATGGTGTCCTTTATTAAAAAAATATATATATATTGCTTCCGATATACTTTTTTTAAAATCCTACTTCAATCTAATTTTAGGGACCACCATCCCCTACACAAGGACCTTACCCTGGGTGTCGCGAGGCTCGGCGGCAGTCTTTCACCAGAAGGGGTTTCTGTACAAACTCTACGAAGCTAATGTTAGCATCGTTTTCCGACAGCACTATAAAGCAGTATAATTCTTCTTTAAGATTATGGTGGCAATTTTCTATAGTCAAAAAAGTTAATATTTTCGAACCCTCAGTTAATTCTGTCCGTTCATTTCTTACAAATTAATTCAATGATGGTTGCTCTTATGGTATCTTAAATTCCCATCGTTCTGCATTGTCATCTATCACTGGAAACATAGGATTCCAAAACTCCGTCAAACGCTTGCTTAAGGGCGCGTTCAAATTAAGACCCTGTCGACCCAAATACATAAGTACTTGGGACCCACAGATTTTTAGTTGGTTTCGTCATAATATTTAACGTTAGACAAAATAACAAAGAAACTGATCATTTTACTAGCATTATGTCCCGCCAATCGAGTTCAAACTTTCTCCCTTATTAAAATCGATAACATGGCATTTTTAGATAATGGCATAACAATAAACATTACTGACATCATTAAAACGTCATTAGGGATCAGCCTGTTTTGTTTCTACCCTATTTGAGGGATAACGAACGTATATGCTCCACAGTGTTATCGGAGTATCTACTTAAAACACTAGATATCAGATCAGATAATAATAATCTTTTGTTGCCATACAAAAAGCCATACAGCGCCGCCACAACTCAATCTATCAGTCGTTGGATTAAACAAGCGTTGGCAGAAAGTGGTATCGACATAACTGTGTTTGAGGCACACAGTACGAGACATGCTAGTACTTCTTCCGCAAGCTCCACAGGAGTTAGTATCGAAACTATTCGAAAAACTGAGGGCTGGACCGATACTTCTAATACTTTCGCCCGTTTCTATAACAGAACTATTGTTAACGAGGCTGATTTGACCCGTAGTGTTTGTTTGCCTAAAAAATAGGTATTAATTAACGTTCACACGTGCTATTCTTGAATATAAAAAAAAATAATAATAAAATAAAATATTTTTTGTTCAACTAATCAATCCTTACTTGATGTGATTAATTTAATTATTAATAATTGTATGTTATTATGATACATAAACAAACATTATTAAACAAAAATTTCTTCTCTTAACATCTACCTGGTAAATATATCGAATAATGAAGCGACGAAATATAATTAATGATCAAACGAACTTCCCCGAAGTGAAGTGTAAATGAGTATATAATATATATATATATATATATATATATATATAAAATGAGTATATATACCCCATATAAATGAGTCGTTTCATATAAAGATATGATAACCCACCCACCCTAGCTCCCCGTCAGAAAGTTTTATTTTAAAAATGTTTGATTCTCTAAAAGAATGAGAGTACGGAGGCTTACAGCCTGGGTGAGAGGTAGGGAGGAAATGGTTTAGTTTTTAAAAATCGTTTAGTCTTTTAAAAATGTGCGCAGCTACCTAGCAAATGGGGGGACTGGTAAATGTCATATCTTCATATGAAACGACTCATATAATTATGATCGAACTTCACATTTGGAAGAAGGCGTATATTACACCAGTGCGTAAAAAAGGTCCAATAACTGAACTCATTAATTATCGTCCAATTTCTAAGCTGTGTATTGTGAGTCACAGGTTTTCGAAATAATTATTTATACCAACTGTATTCGGCAATTAAACATACTTTTAGCCCTTCACAGCATGGTTTCCTAAGAGGTCGTTCAAGGGTCTCGAATCTTGCCCTTTTGAATTCATTTATAACTGAAGCTATGGATGACGGTCACCAGGTGGATGCCGTTTATACCGACTACAGTAAAGCTTTTGACAGGATTAAACATACTCTGTTTTTAAGTAAACTATGTAATATCGGTATAAGCGGCAATCTTCTTAGATGGTTTTCATTATTTGATTTCATCAACTACATATCTGGATGGATAAGCATTCCAGGTGGAGTACCACGGGCATATTGCTCGGACCCTTACTTTTTATTACATTCGTTAATAATATAAACTATTATTTTCACAACTCTCACTTGCTTTGTTCTGCTGACGACATAAAAGTTTTCTCAAATATTAAGTCATTGACCGATGCCGAAGCTCTGCAGGAGAACTTGGTACGGTTAGAACAATACTGCGCCATAAACTACTTAGGTTTGAATCCTGATAAATGTAGCTATGTATCGTACAGCTGTAAACGCTACCCCGTAGTTTTTTTATTTCAAATTAGGATGCACTTCTTTGAAAAATGAACAGGCTATAAAAGATCTTGGCGTTATGCACGAATGCAAGTTGTAGTTTGATACTCACTTAGACAGCGTAATAACCAAAGCTTCGAAAGGCTCTTGGATTTCTGATGCGTAGTTCTAAAGACTTTACAAAAGCTAAGACTATTAAAATATTATATTGTTCACTCGTAAGAAGTCACTTCGATTACGCATCACAAATCTAGAACCTTAACGCTTGTTTCCCGTCTTGAATTGTTACTAAAAAAGATCATAAGATATCTTGCCTATCGCAAGATAGTTATATTGGTAGCCCTGAACTTCTCAGCCAACTTCTCTTAGTTGTCCTGCGAAACCTCTAAGAAATAATTCACTTTTGTATTTGCCCTTAGCATCTTCGAATTATAGGTAAAACACCTTCATTTGGAAAGCGAGCAATAATTTAAAATATATTGACTTTGAAATTTGATTTTGATTTATTTAATACCAACGTTGCATCAGCGAGACTTATAATGGACAATGTTTTTTTTTTCAAATAATAAATAGCTTTATACAGGGTGGTCGTAGGAGAAGGGCGGTGATGGGCAAGTCCGGAACCACGAGAGTTATTCTTTATCTCAATGTTCCCCCTGTTTTCAATCCCTGTTTTTGAGTAGATTTAAGTGTGATTTAAATGACATAACTGAGTGGTAAATTTGTACTATTTTATATTGGCGAGGACTTATAATGGCTACTATTACTATCATCGATGTGAATTATTGTTATGTTGGCTGTTAGTCTTCCTTTAACAAATATATAAATATAAATAAAGAGTAAGTGAAAAATGGCTCTAATACTTCCACGGGTAAATTTACTCACACAAACTCAATATATTGCTCCCCAACATAGAAGAGATGCAAAACATGCTTGCGAGCAAGACAAAATATTTCGTGTCCGTATGATTTCGTATGTTTTCGTGTCATGTCGGATTTTGTCGGTTGAATTCGCGTAGTGACTAAACCATTCACAAGTAAATTAGGGAACTGGCAACAAGATTTTTGGGGAGCTTGTGCGCTCACCTATCATCCGCTATTTTACTTTCATCAAAGCTTTCACACCTTAACGGCGTATGAGTTTTTGGATACACGTCGTCAGTGATCCAGAAAAAAATATAGGGCACCTGGCTTCCAGACAAAGGTAATGTTACTGAGGAATACGCGACTAAAGCCGCGTGCTATACCTCAAATTATATTCAATATTTTACCTGATATATTTTATTTTTATCTTTAGCTTCATAAAGTAACAAATTTATAAATAATCATATGAAGACTTTGATAGGCTTGGAAAAATTATGAAAATGTTGCTAATGTTTTACTGATTTGACAGTATTTGTCTGAAGTATATAACAATTGTAATGTAAAGATTCAACTTCTCGCTAACCCACTTCACGAGCACATAAAAGGTCACTGAGGCCTGAGGGCCTTTAACACAGTGGCATTGAAAATAAATGCTTATTTTCCTCAGTTACTAGAAGCTAAGAAATCGTTGGAAACTCATTATACAGCGAAGTACCAGGACCTCCGAGAAGCCTCTCAGAAAATGGAAGATGACATGAACCATCAGCTCAAGATGAAAGATATGAAAATTGAGGAGCTTGACCTTAAGTTACAACAAGCGGAACGACAAATAGATACGTTGAAGGTATTTTGCTTTCTGTATTTTATTACAGAAATTACAGAAGAAAATTATTATTATTAAAAACATTACTATGAAACTATCATGTCCATTCTTAACATTTTTTTTCTTACAATGCAATTGCAGAATAATATAAAAAACTGCGAAAAGGAGTCTGAGACTCGATATTCAGGACTGACTAAGGATCAAACTGCAAGTCTTATTCAAGAACTGGTAAGGACACTTTTCGATTAAAATACTTGAAACGTGATAACTGCACACGATAAGAGAAAGATGTATGCTAGTCTATCTGATAAACAAGTCTTACACCTGTATTCTAAGACGTTTACTCGAAATTTTCCTTCACTCAACCTCAGAAAGTTTTAAGTGACTTGAAATCGGTTTAATTCAACCTCCAATAAGTGAAATATTGACGTAATTTTGCCCGTCCAAGGTCAGTTTTATACAGGGTGGCCAGAAAAGTGACATCCAAAAATTTTTTTAGGTGCTTTGTGTTGAGAGATATCTGAATCACCCCTATGTATGTTATACGACTTTTCATAGTTTTCGTTTTTTTACGAATTTTCGCAAAATTGCGAACGAATCAGTTTCAAAAATTTCTAAGAAAAAATTAAAAGGTTTCTCCGGATTTCTATATTTTCTTCTAAATCTATTTGAATTGTGTTTGCATAAAATAAACAGCCTCATAACTTTAATGAAAGTTACTAAAAAAAATTACCTAAAGTAGAGAACTTATGTTAAGTGAGTTAGCATTTAAATTTTCATGTTATAATTTAATATCTAAACTGGTAGTTTCTTTGTATATAAGTAGCTTCAGAGAATGCGTTAGACTCCAAGCTTTATTTTATTATTTTATTTTATTTTTAAATTACAGGAAAAGTAACAGCTAGGAGTTAAAGTAAATACATTTTTAAAACAAAGATAGCCAAATAAAGTTTTCACAGATAGGATTCAGATAATTATATAATAATAATAATAATAAAGTAGTACTTCATAGACTTTTAATTGCTGAAATCAGCCATCAAAGACAATGAGGTGGAAAGTTTAAAAAAAGAAATTATTTTTTTTCATTTATTAGATTGATTAATTTGATAACTAACTAAAAATAATTCTAGAAAAGTTAAAATCTAACAAAAGTTGAAAGTTTATTTAATTTTAAGTTTGCCCGTTCTCGCGGCTAGAGCGTTCAAAGTTACTTCGTTACGTTCAATGTAGCGTGTAATGTTCAATGGACGTCGCTTTTCTGGCCACCCTGTATGTAAAAAAACTTAAATGTTGTTATATCAGAAAGGCCTTCAAATAAACTTATGAATATGACAAGCACTGAGGGTACCTTGATGATGTTGTTGATCCTCAATAGAGGTCGAGTTGAATGTAGGAAAATAATCTATGAATAATCTAAGAATACTCTAGAATCAAATTTTTACGAGTAAAGTTCGATATAATTTGTTACAGCGTTGCCTCGAGGAGAAACTAGATAGTGCTGTGCAATCTAAGGCGTTCTTTAAAGAACAGTGGGGTCGAGCTGTTCGAGAGCTACACCTCATAAAATTGCACACCCGAAAGCAAATGCTTACCCAGTTGAAGCAAGATAGACAACAATTGGGCGATATAGGGTCAGTGCATTTCCGTTTATTTTCAGAAATAATTATGGTTGTGTGATTCTAGGTCTAACATTATAAACTACAAACATACGTTAGGGGTAGTAGTACACCAATTTCCTCGAAAAAATATGTGTAGAAATACATTATGTGGGGTCAAAACTTATGGCGGCCGTTTTAAGTTTATGATTATTTTTAACGAGGTTGAGGTACTTAAACTTCTATATTTTATAAAATAGCAGCGTTATTTAAATGATATAACTAATGGATGTAATAAGGGTATATCTATTATAATATCATATGCTGAGATAAAATAATAAAAAATTAACTTTTATCTCGTTTCGCATTTACTTAATCTTGACCCTTAACAGTCTTCACATGATTATATGATTACAGTTTAGAAACCATAGAAGACCAAGCAGATGAAGCAATCGCTAACCGAAATGAAATAGACATAAAGAAATTAAAGGATGATTTCTACGTGGACCTCTTAGCAAATACGCCAGCTCTAGAATCTCATTCAATGATAAGTACGTAAATTATTTTGTTTTTACCTTCAGTGTCAAAGTAAAAGTTTCTTCCTTTAAGGGCTCGTCTGGGGTGGTCCAGCCCTTTTAGTTGAAACTAAATATGTTTACGTAAACAAGTTTACGTGGGTCTGTTGAGATGAGGAAGGCTCAGCCAGTGCAATTACAGGAACAAAGACAACTCCACCTGAAGCCTACAATCGGCAACGCATCATAAATCGTCTGTGACTTCTCCCGAGTAATTGTTTGTGACGACCGCCATCTTTTAAACGATTAAAGTATACTTCTATGTATGTATTACAAACATTATATAATCGAAGAATATAAACCCTCTTATAGAACACACAGTACTAAAAAATTGCTTTGATGTCAATCAAAACCAAACTCACTTTCTTTAGTTCATTAATTTTGTAGTTATCACCTAGCAATGCTTTTATTACTTTGAAGTGTCGACTAGCATTTGTGTACTCTAAAAATTTATAATGTTTGATTATAGGTTTCTTTGTTGTCAGGCATAGTAAAGTAAATATTATTTTTCAGGTTCGTCTGGCGCAGAAGCTTTGGAGTTATTTGAAAATATGTGAGTATTTTCGTCATCTGAAATTATTATGCCGCGGTACTATGCATTATCGATATAACACCAGATGCGTTATTTGAAAGCTGACATTCTGCAATTTTAGTCTTTATCAGTGATACAGTCGATGTATAGTGAAAGAAGTTTTAATAGAACCATTTATGAAATATAAACTAAAGCTGAAATAAATAAATCAATCCCTTCATATAGTTAGGTTCTTCTTTTGTTCTTTGTTTAATATTTTATGTAAATCCTTACACAAAACCAATTGACTAAAGGTAAGTAAAGCCTTGGATATACTAGGAAACATTTTGTCCCGCAACATGTCGCGCAACACTCAATATACGTGTCGCCGCAACGTTGCATAGTGTCCCGCAACATGCTTTGCAACATTTTACGTGATGCGGGGCATGTTGCTTTTCCCGCCTCGAGAGCGCATGTGTCCCGCGTCAGTGTCAAGGAACATATACTACGGCGAGAAGAACGACAACTTCATACAAAATAATGTGAACAGAAATCGATTGATGCGCCATCTAGGGGGTGCCCCCTGAACTATACACTGGCGGGTATTTTAAATTATGGTGTCGTTTGTAATATGCTTACACCATAATTTTAAATTTTTAGGATTTTCGTGATATGAATAAAACAGAATATTTAAGAAATGTGACTTTTGAATTAAAAAATAAACTCATTATTGTTAGAACAGTATAAAATATTTTGCAAAATACATTCAAATTATTAAAGAGATGAGGTACATTTAAATACAGTTTGGTCAGATATGATGTGAACTTGTAAAATCTATGTATGGTTTTTACAATACCAAGCGTTTACGTTAATGTCGAGCAAGTAACATGACAAAATAAAAAATCTGCCTTCATTGTTTTCCATTGATGCCTATGCATCAGAAACATAGTCCACTAGCCATATTTTCCAAAAGTTTTGTTTTATTTGTTCATTGAGCTTGAAGCGGTTGAGTCTTGCTGGGTTCTCTGGGAGTAGATCCGGTCCCGGAAGCGACATCAGCGACCTGCCAAGCAGAAAGTGTCCCGGGGTGAGTGCCAAACAATCATCAGGAGATGAAGAAAAGGGTAGGATGGCTTCTACCTGAGCAAACAGTGAGGAGAGTTCCTCAAAAGTTAAGTGGGTGTTACCCATAATTCTCTTAATGTGAAATTTGGCAGACTTAATGCCAGCCTCTGCATAGCCGTTAAAGTTTGGGGCGTAAGCGGGAGAGAATTTAAAGTTTATGTCTTAATCAGATGCAAACTCCAATATTGGTGCGGAGTGTTTAGTAAAAGAAAGTATTTATTTCCTTAGCATTAGGAATAATTCGGTGCTGCTCCGATTTGATTAACTCCCAGAAGACATCAGCACCTAAAAGAATATCAACAGTTGATGGACTGTGAAAATTTGGATCCGCTAATCTGAATGAAGGCGGAACTGTAAAAGAACGAAATAAGAAACATCTAAAAGTTCATCTAATAATTATAAAAACATAAAATGTAATAGTGTAAGTGTTTGTATTATACAATACAAATGAAGTCAGTGTTTTAAAAGAGCCCCACATCTACAAAGCCCCATACCCTTAAATAGAACCTCCTACAGGTTACGGGCAGCACAATTTTAACAGAAGTAACAAAAAAGAATATAATCTTGAAGATGAAGTCAGAGAAGTTCGAGAAGGTGATATTGGAGGAAATAATAGTAATGGAGCTAATGTAGTTTGAGAAGAGGTTGTTATAAGGCAAAATAATAGAGGAAGAAATGAAAATAAAGAAGGAAGATGAAGAATTATAAGTATTGAAGAAACTAGTGTCTTAGTGAGATAGGAGTGTGTTAATTTTCAAAAGTGAACTTATTGTGTTTCAGGGGAAATGGTTTGTTAATAGGGGAATTTCAATGTTTTATACAACAACTGAAAAGAGACAAGAGTAAATTCAACAATTAAGGGGGTGTTTTTCAATAAATATAAACAATTAAGGGGGTACCATAAAAATATAATTGTTTATAAATTAAAATAAAACTAAAGCCGTGCAAGAAGTGAAGTACTCATGTATTTTGATACAAAAATAATTACAGGTGTTTTTTAAAATCCTTTTATGTCTCTTTTATAGTTTTGTTTTATTGTTGTTTTGTTTTAATAGTTGTTTGGAATTTTGGTTTTGGTTTTATAATAAAATAATTGAACTGTTAGTATGTGGATAAAAGTGAGAAAATTTAAGAAATGGAAGATTAATAAAAGATAATGAAAGGTAAATTAATTGAACTGTTAATATGTGAAAAAAAAAATGAGGAAATGAAAGATAATGAAAGGTTGCACGTGTTTTTTTGAATTCAAGTGTTGAGTCTAAAGTTATGTGAAGTTGTGTTTGTTATAAGTTATGTTATGGTTTATGAGTTGAGTTGAGTTTGACTGATTTGAGTAGGAATGGCAATACTCAATTAGAGTATTGGTTCCTATGTTTTGTGTATCAAGTGGATATGATTAAAGTTAACTTATCATTAAGTAGTCGAGAAGGAGATTAAGGTTTTTAAGTGAACTTAAGGAAGTTCATGTTGAGAGTAGTCGAGAAGGAGTTTAAGGTTTTTAAATAAATTTAGAGAAGTTTATGTAATGAGTAGTCGAGAAGGAGATTAAGGTTTTTAAATAAATTTAGAGTTTATTTAAATGTCATAACAGATGTTTGTTTTCTGTTATGACAAATGTACTTCTGATCAAGACACGAAATGAGAAACATCTAAAAGTTCATCTAATAATTATAAAAACATAAAATGTAAAAGTGTAAGTGTTTGTATTATACAAAACAAATGAAGTCAGTGATTTAAAAGAGCCCCACATCTACAAAGCCCCATACCCTTAAATAGAACCTCCTACATACCATAATAGAAGCCATCTTCCTACTTCAGTATGATAAACTTTTAAATTTTTTTTATTTTTTCGCTTTTCACTCATGTTCACTAATTTTATTTCTTACCTTTACCAATGTTGCCTTCAGATGTTATATTTGTGGAATGTTGAATATCATATTTCATGAATAAATTTCTGAAACATTTGAGTAAATGTTCCGAATGCAGCCGTTTTTGGAATTCTGTGGAACACGTTTTTTCTGGGAAACAGTATTTTGCCCATGATTCACATCTGAAAAGAAAAACAATATTTCGTTACTTTTATAACATATTTAAAGGCTGAGGCATTGTGGGTAGTAGGTACTTAACCTTGTACTTAACATACCGAAGTGAGTTTGTTATTCCAGGGCGAGGAAAGCGAAATAATTTCACCTTCATGTCATTTGCAGGAGAGCGCCCGCACTTAAAACACTTCCTTTTGTTTTCTTTCATCGTACAAACAACGAAAAACAATCTTACAACGAAAAAAACTAAACACTAAAGAGTCACTGTCTCAATATCAAACACTTGTGAAGTTACCACACGAGGGCTCAACACAACGTTATTAAATAAATAAAATAAATAAGTGGGGAAACAGTAATAAAAAGAACAAGAGATTTCACTGAAATAATGAAATCACAAAACGACGCTTACGCAACTTGTACGCAACCGACGCAGTATATGTTCCTTGAACCGACCACACCTTAGAGAAAAACGGCCATTGATTTGATTCGACATACATGGGTTCACTCCGTTCACTCCTCACCGTAGTATATGTTCCTTGGTTCACTCACTCATTTTTAGTGCTGCAATAGTAAAAAATCTTATGATTTTTTTTAAATGAAAATTTTACTCGGGACCCCCTGGTTGCAATTGGCTAGAACAAAGTGAACCAAGCCTGGTCAGTGTCGTGTCATTTGTCACCGAGTGTAGTCGCGTACGCAATGTGCCTGTTAATATATCTGTAGTGTGGGGAAATTATACCGTCCTTTCACTTTTGGAGCTTATTTACGAAAGTCGTGGATTGTTGATTATCGAATTACATTGTGATTGACTTGTGATTATCGAAATAAAATAAAGAAAAGTGACGCGTGGGAGGATATTGCCAAGGCGCTTAAATTGCCTAGAAAAGAAATAGAACCCAAAGTTCATACCCTGCGTTCGCAATTTGTCCGAGAAAGGAAGAAAGTTAAATCATCAAAAACAACTGGTAGCGGACGAGAGGTTCAAAGGTCCAGTACATGGTTTGCGTACGATGCAACGAATTTTTTATAAGAGGGAGCCACAACTTCTGGAACCTTGGACACGTTGGACACAAACGTAAGTCATATTTTAATTATTTTGTCATTTGTAATGACAGATCTAGAAAATATATGAAAGGAATGTTATCTAATTAATTGCTAAAAAAGTTCACGCTGAGTTAGCCGGTCCGTGGAATGCGCGTCCCCTCCCCCAACATACCACACCGCTGGCTCACCGTCTCAGTGTCGTTGATTGGCTGACAAGGTAACGTGACTCGTGTGACGATACATCATCAGCGGCGAACTTAGCGCGAACGGGGTTGTACATAACCCACTAACACAACTTCACTTCTAAACAATAAGCATTGTTTTTAGTACGCGCGCCACGACGTACAGTAAACATTAAAGGAAAAATTATAGCACAATACTAGTTTATTTATTTAAAAATTATTCTGCCAGGGAACACATCCTTCTTCACTCATGAAATATTCAGCAAATTTGTTTCTTATTTCCATAGCAGGTTCAGGGTAGCGTCTTCCCATAGCATTTAAATTCGACATATTAACAGATTCAATTTCTTTGCGACAAGATACTTCTAAAATATCATGATCCGCATTTTCAGAATCAAAGGTTCCATGTAAAGTCATCTCGATGGACTATTTCGCCTTAAAAAACTATGAAGGTATACGCACGCCATTACAACAACTTGAGCATTAGAGGGTTTGAGGGTTATGGGAGTTCGGAATATACAAAATACAATACCTAAGATACCGAACACGTCTTGTTGTCCCCAGGTCGTGATTACCGGGATATGGCTCCATCATGTTTTCTGTCAGTGCAAAGGCGCTGTCTCCTACAAGTACGTAAGGCATATTTGGCCCATCTTGTCGTATTGGGTCTGGACTTGGCCAGTTGAGTTGCTTATCAGCCAAAGCTCTATAAAAAGCAGTTTCTTGGAATACTCCACTGTCAGAAGATTTTCCCTTAGCACCACAATTTGCGTAGATAAAATTATAAAATGCATCCACAAAACCCTATAGGACAATACTAAATTGTTCTTTATAGTTAAAATAGTCATTTCCCGGTTTGGAAGGAGCTTGGATCAAAACGTGTTTGCCGTCTATAGATCCAAGCAATGCGGAAAATTCCATATAATTTTAAAGCTTTTAGCTTTGGCTTTCCATTCATTTGCAGTAGCTGGGACCTGTTAAGAAATAATTATACATTAAACACTATTTTTGTCTACTAATGGATTCATGTCTAACATATGTTTGAAATAATACAATACATGTTTTGTAGTCTATACTTATTATAATAATTGATTTAATATTTTTTAATTTTTCAGAGCCCACAAAGCCAAAACACAATTTCCTCTCCGGTTTAACATGCCGTTCTACAGTCTCAATCTACCGTTCAGGAACTTCACTCTCCTCATCAACTAGAATCGCATTCTACCATTGATCAAGCAACCCACAAGCCATGCACAAACAATTTCATCTTCAAGACCAACTCGCAAGAGAAGCCACCCTAATGAAGATAGATTGGAGGAGGCTTATGAAGTTCTGCATGCTGCTAAAAACAGAATGATGTCCCGAGATGAGTTCGATGTTTAGGGAAAGTACGTAGGGACTGAGTTACGTGCATTAAATGATGAACAACGTGTAATCATGACTAAATATTATATTAATAATATTTTATTAAATGCACGCTTTGGAAAATACCGTACCTACAAGTTATAATGATCAAAGCTAGCCAATTGTGCAGCAGGGCTATAGTGGTATTCGTCCGGAGCCTTCTGAAGAGCATATTATACAAAATATACTTGATCAAGTAATCGATTAAAATCTTTTTAACTGAAAATAAAAATACAATTTTATAATGTATGCATTCTCTTTGACTTACCTTTACAAATATCTTCAATTTGTTTATCAGGTATTTACAAACATCTGGTACTATTTTACGTATCAGCTGTTTTGACACTCGAAAAGTGTACACCACGAAGCATAAGAATCTCCAGTACAAATACCTCAATGTAGTGGCAAGTCTGATATGACGACTAATAGCGTTCCGTAGTATTGTATCCTGTTTGGCTATGGAAGGTCCGATCATTTGCAATAAAGTTTCAAAATCAGATGATGACATTCGAGTAAAATTCACAAACGATCCGTCAGACATTCGGAGATCACCTAGAATATTAACTCTTCTTTCCCGTTGTAGTAAGAAATTCCGCATCCACCACCTTCTCTTTCTCTTACGTTTCTACACACTGGATGTAATTACTACGTACGCAACTCTAATAGCCACAACCCACTCGGGCGACATTTCTATAAACACTGAGTAGTGTGGCCTACACAATGTTCCGCGACATTTACCTCGGCACGTTCCACGTAGTTGCTGAGGACCATGTTTGAGGACCTTGCTCCATTTGCCCCGTAGTGTATACAAGGCTTACAGCTTATAAAAATCCATAATAAAAAAAGAGATATCAAATGTCTGGTGAACATTCGAACCTGAGACCCTTCTGTAATACCAGCGATAAAACGAAATCAACATGTAAATAAAACGAATGTGAAACGTGAACAAAGTTTTATTAATGCACCTACTACTATTTGTTCTTTCAGGAATACCTTGAAGAACCCAGTACATGAAAAACTTAACGATTTGATAGCTCAAAGAGACAAATTAGTCGAAGCGGAGGATCCTAATGAAGAAGTACTGCAGCAATTAAACCATGACATACGCAGTATGCTCCTAAATTGTGGTAATTGACTCATGTCCAAAAAAGTTTGATAAATTTTATATAATACTTTTAAAAAGAAGATAGTTCAATATTTTAGAAAACAAATTGCTACCTATTACATATAATTGTTTTATTTTATTTAAATTATACTTCCTTGATCCTACTTAGCTCAATTGTTAATTGGACAAAAAAAATTATCAACAAAAAACTATCAACAATCACTTAGGGTGGGTTGCACCATGTAAGTTTAACCATAACAAAAGCCTACCTGACCGTCAGATATGGGTTGAATCGTTTTACCTATGGTTAACATGAAATCGTACCTACCTAGGTGGAGTGATAAGTCTGGTAAAAACCTAGTATGGAATAAAATTATCGAAAGTTACATGTATCCTCCTTGTTCACAGCCCTTTATGAAGGAGTAAATAATAAATCTCAGCTTACGCCACTGGTTAAATTTTTTTCCTGACAGCCTTTAAAGAAAAACAATTGAAAGCATTTTCTCCAAGATGGAGCAAAGTGAATGTCATGTGTTGATTAAACATCATTTTTAAAACACTTACAGACTTAATCAATATTATGGGGCTCTGCTCCGACGATTAAAATGATTTATTAGTTTTCTGATTTTCGGTGTGGCCGTACAAGCACAAGTGATGCTGAATGTCCAGGACCTAATCTAGATTATCGCTAGAGATGATCGCTAAAATGCATGATATAGTGTTGAACTACCGAATTGTTAACGTGTGCGCAATATCTTACACCAACATTTAGATATGAAGAGCTTTCCGCAAGATGGGTGCTGCTTTTACTGACTTGATCAAATTTCCGGCCTTTTCTTTTCCAGTCGCTTGTATAGGAAGAAAGGTAATGTACTATCAGTTAGACAATTATCCATACTTAACACGGTACTAAAACAGCACAAAGAATTTCCGTACAACACTAGCTTTACTGACAAACAGAGAAAAGATATTGTTTGCCGTCAAATTGTAAATACCAAACATGCTCTAACCAACAGATTCTACCTTTTCTTAGGACCATACCTTTATAAATATCTAAAGAACCAAAGATTGGTTCTATAGACTTTTTTTTTGAAATATCTAAAGAACCAATCTCTGTTTTTTAATAAACATTTAAAACCTTATAGCAAACAACTTTACAAAAAATGCAGGGCAGTTGCAAAACAACATATGTATCAGTTGGTCTGGACAAAAACCGGCAGGATCTACACAAGGAAAAGCGATACAACACACGCAATACAAATAGTGGACGAAGAAGACCTCAAAAAGATGAAAAGTGCATAATGTACAATAGCAGGTTGACTTTATATGAGTTTCCAATATTAGCACTGATGCACCTAATTATCTATTTCAACACCAAACAGTTTATTTCCTATTTTATTTCCCAATATTCATTTACCAAGTACTTATTTATTATTATACAAGAATTATATATTTTACTATATTATATATTTTCATATTGTATGTTTACTAATTTGCGACTATTCTTTTACATTTTTAAACGCCTAAGTTCAGAACGTTATCACCTCTACGACATTTTTTACTCTTTGACACTTACTTAAAACATGATTCACAAATAAAATAGTCGTTTGGTACAAATTGGTGCAAGTCTTCATTTCTAAAAATAAATTAATGTTTTATCTCTCACACATTATTATTATTACCGATAGATTATTTTCTCTAATATGTACTTTATTTAAATACTTCAATGTCATTTCACTATCTACTAGTGATGAACAATCACGCACCATCTTTTAGCCGGTATACTTTAATTGACACGCGGCTACTAAGCCGAGTAACTGACAACTATTTTCTAAAGTCAATTTAACAATTCTGTGCTTTATTACCGCGCACTAGAATCTCTCCGTCATTCAAAAGACTCCACAAGTCATGATTTATTCATGCAATTTTGTGTACTGCGGTAGCCAAATTATGAACTATATGGAATCGTTATATACTTTTAGTTTAAGTATTAAAAAATAATCGAAATAATATAAAAAATAATCGAAATAATATAAAAAATAATCGAAATAAAATATAATATAAAATAAATATATATACTAAAAAATAATATAATCAAAACATTGCTCAGTGGCAGAACAAAGTTATTGGCATTAAGGATTAGCAGTGTCGTGGTTTTAGAACAATTGTCAATTACAAATGTTATTTAAACTCGGTTAAACCTATTGTTAACCGTGTTCCTCCTTAATACAATTTTTCTTTATGTAAAGATGGATAAGATTTATTTTAAATTTACGTTATTTCGTTTTTTTAATGTGTGAATATGTGTAGTTTGGGATCATTATTGCTAAATATTATATAGATATTACAAGTTTCACTTTGATTTTTGTATAAAACAGCCAGTTTATACTATATTTCGTCGCTTCATTCTTCAGATAGTATATAATTAAACACAATTAGAGTAGGTATGTCATTTGACTTATTCAAAAAGCTTCTGTCTGTTTACTTGATCAACCTCGGTCCCGGCAAGTGTTCATTCTTTTTCGTGCGTGGTAACAAGCACGCGTCTTATACCAAACACACGGAAAAAAAGGATTTCTTAAAATAAAGAAAATTTACTCCAGTTAAAGCAAATTTCATAAGTCCAAGAAAACGATTCACTCATATATAGGGAAAAGAATATTTTCTTAAAATAAAATTAGGGATAATCTTGGTTAATTTTCTTTAAAATAAGATTAATTGTGCTTATATGAATAAAATGGAATAATGTCACTTCAAATCAATATTTTCTTGTACATCAAATAAACATTTACTTGACTGAAGGTATTATTCTCTTCAATTAAGAAGTTACGTCTTTCATTTAAAACTTTTATTATTTTAAATTTAGTTAATATTTTCTTGAATTAAGAAGGGATGTCTTTCATTCAAAACTTTCATTATTTTAAATTTAGGTAATATTCTCTTCAATTAAGAAGGAATGTCTTTCATTCAAAACTCTCGTTATTTTAAATTTAGGTAATATTCTCTTCAATTAAGAAGTTACGACTTTCATTCAAAACTTTCATTATTTTAAATTTAGTTAATATTTTCTTCAATTAAGAAGGGATGCCTTTCATTCAAAACTTTCATTATTTTAAATTTAGTTAATATTTTCTTCAATTAAGAAGAGATGTCTTTCATTCAAAACTTTTATTATTTTTAATTTAGTTAATATTTTCTTCAATTAAGAAGGGATGCCTTTCATTCAAAAGTTTCATTATTTTAAATTTAGTTAATATTTTCTTCAATTAAGAAGAGATGTCTTTCATTCAAAACTTTTATTATTTTAAATTGAGGTAATATTCTCTTTAATTAAGAAGAGATGTCTTTCATTCAAAACTTTTATTATTTTAAATTGAGGTAATATTTTCTTCAATTAAGAAGGGATGTCTTTCATTCAAAACTTTTATTATTTTAAATTGAGGTAATATTTTCTTCAATCAAGAAGGGATGTCTTTCATTCAAAACTTTTATTATTTTAAATTGAGGTAATATTCTCTTTAATTAAGAAGGGATGTCTTTCATTCAAAACTTTCTTTATTTTAAATTTAGGTAATATTCTCTTCAATTAAGAATGGATGTCTTTCAATCAAAACTTTTATTATTTTACATCTACATTGTATTTAGCTATGAATACATACATGTGATCAAGCGACCCCACTGTTGTGCTATTAAATTTATAACATAAAACTGTTTTGTGCATTGGCGCAGCGCGCGTGCTCAGCAGTTTTATGTAGGTACTTAACAACGGAACAGCCTAGGCATCTTGAACGCGCATATGCCTTCTTTTCTTTGACATTAACAAATGACATCGTAAAACGTGAAAGACATACATATACTTCAATATTTTTCTTAAAACTATTTTACATTTATAATAAAAAATATGAATGAAACATGCGTTCTTAGTTGTTCAAATGAATAAAAGTCTTATTTAATTTTAAACAAGTAACATTTATTTATTAACTATGGAATTAAAATTTAACATTCTGAAACATCAAATACAAATATTTGCCTCTAATAACATAATCTTAAGGGGTATAAATTGTACTTAATACTTAACATTTTACTTTTGTAAAGAAGGTAAGTACCTAATCAACATTCACAATGATAAATAGTATTGAATTGTAAGTAAATGACAGTGATCAAATCGTGTACCTTCTTGAAAAGATTGTATAATTATTAACATTTATACTCTTAGATATAATAAGATTGAATACAACAGTCACATAATAATATTTATAATATTTTTGTGACTGTTATGTGTGATTACACATTACAATTATTTATGAGGCACTTATATAATCAACACTCATCTCTAGCTTTCAGTTTTTAAAATAAATAATTTCTTAGTACAAATTAACATAAATAGTTTCTTACTCGCTTCTTTCAAATAACAATTCTAATTAAGTACTAACTTTAAAAAATCAGTCAAATAATATTATTTCTTTAACATATTATTATTTATCATTAATTATTGGATACTAATTAAAAGTTTTTAACATAAATAATTACTTTTCATAATTTAACTTAAATATTTTCTTACTCCCTTCTTTAGATATACACTTACTTCTTTGACATATTAAGCATAAAATTGTCATTACATGTTATCACTTTATTCAGTACTAATAAAATCAACACTTACCTATCTCTAACATCTGTATTTTTACATAGAATAATTTCTTTAAAATAACTTGGAAAGTGAAAAAACTTTATTTAGTTTCATTACACAGTGGTAACCAAAAAAAATCAGTCAAATAAAAATACTTCTTTGAAATATTAAGCATAAAAATTGTCATTACACATTAATATTTTATCATATGGAAACAGGGACTGTCTGGTATAGAAGGTGGTGCCATCAAAGCATTATTTATCTCTATATATCCCTCTTATATATCTCGGAGTTACTATAATATAAAGACTACCATTAAATTTAACATGTGAATGTGTGAACAAATTAATTACCTTAGCACAGACAAAATATGCTTTCAATAGCTTCCTGCGTGGAGAATTTTTCTTTTTTATTGAGCCTTCCTTTTGGCCGAATTAAATGCCCTAGCACACAAATTTTTAATGGAATTTTAACTGTAATATAATTAAAATTTTCATGTTTAAAAATCCTTTAAAATAACAAATACAATTTTTGAATTAATGATGAAAACTTACAATCATCCTCCAAATTCTCGACAGATATTATTAAATGTACTATATTTTCTTCCTGTGTAGGTCTTAATTGTATCATTTTTTTATAAAAGTCGTCCCAATAAAGATAGAAGTTTAATCCCTTTTCAGGGAACATTAAATCAAAATTAATGTTTATCTGAAAATTATAAATTACTTATAAAAGTGAAATCCAATTATTATACTACTTTGTCTATTAATATTTTTTTGTTGTAACTAGATAAACCAAGTTTAATGTTTCAAAGCAAAACAAACTAGATTGAAAGTTGTGTACAAATAATATTTACTTACTAATACATCACTTCTTGGATGATTTAAAATGCAAATTTCCATACTCTGCCGCTCATCTTAATTCATAATCTTCTTTCCATTTGATCTCCACATCCTCCCATGGATAAGAATGATTTTGGAGCCATATAAGGGCAGACTTATAGCTTTCTGCAAATATAAACCATTTTTTAAGAATCTATTAAAAATGAAAACAGGCAATGATATTACAATTCTGTCCAAATACTAGTTTTTATCTATAATACAAATGACAGAGTATAAATTTTCATTGAATCTTAAGTCTGAATCTAGGATAAGATTTAATTTGAATTGAAGATTGTCTGCATTTTACCTTTTAGATTTGTGTGACATATTTTCTTTTGAGGTATTTCATTCATGGTTGGGTGTTGAACTTCTTCTTCAGTCTCCATATTCATAAATTAAATTTCTTACTTTGTCAAAGAGCTTGCCTTTGGCTATGACAGACCTTTTATTTATAGTTTGGTTTTTGCTTATGGGTTTTGTATAGTATGTTCCCACTGCTTCTTTAAGGAAAATTTTTAATATTTTTGCCGCCAATATGTTATATTCTTCATATTTTATTTTGCTGAAGCATACATAAAATAAAGAAACATTGAAAAAAAAAGAATATAATTTTACAAGTTATGCAAAATGCTTAACATACTATCTAATTATGATAAAAATATTAATATAAAAGGAATTTATATACCTGTTTACAATGTGGGTGTAAACATGTTTAATAATGATGTCCGTTAACTGATTTCTTTTTGTATTATTTAGGCATCCAAAATTTTTATAATAGTCAATAACGCTGCTCCCACCAGCTGTTGTCTGCAGTAAAGTAGACAAATCAAAATCAGGGAAATTTCTGGGGCTTCTTGTACAATTTTTTTCTTCCATAAAATCATGTATAATGCTGATTCCATCAAGGGAGATAAAGGATGCCCCATCAACCTTATTATCAAGTAATGTGCTCGTGGTACTTAATGTGTTTGATTCAGTTGGAGTCTGAAAAAATTGTAAATATTAAGAAAGCCATCCAACACAGATAGGTAATGCACATAATTACTATGCTGCATTAACTGAATTACCACTACATTAATTATTTCAATCTTTTTTGTTTAAGTTTAGATAATTATACCTACATATTATTTATCTTAATTACTACACTTGTTGCATTCTATGATTAATACTTAATATGTTTAGGTCTATAGCTAGCTAGCTAAAAACTTACAGTTGCAGTTACTAATTCAGCGACTCTTTCTTTAATACAAAATCTAGTGGCCATGTGGGGGAATAGCTATATTAGATTTTCTTCTGATAATTTAGGTAAAAGGTCTATTGTTATATCATTATCTGAAAAATGTTGGATACAAATTTTATATATAGGAATCTTATAAGAATAGGAGTACACTGAACATCCTACTCTATATAAAGTTTATAATTTATGAAAATGACTAATTGTTGCCACATGACAGTACCTACAGTGGTAGGCCTGTATCCAGCATTGGGCGTTTCCCGCGTTTCCCGAGACTTTATAACCTTGAAACTACAAAAAAAATCATCAATTTAAAGGTTCGCATGTAAGTAATACTATGTTTATTCTGAAGGGCAGCGTGTAGGACTAATAGAATCTGTTTTATATGCACCAAGTGTAACACTTTGTACCACACGTAATGCAAGACCACGTGCGTGCGAGGCAACGAAGGGTAGGAAAGATAGATATGACGAAATACGATGGCTGATTACTCACAGAAGACAATCCAGGAACAGATAAATGCACACTGTTTTTCTAAAATTCTACAAATACGACCTACTGATAGATTTTCTAGATCCGAGGTTTCACGTTATAATAAACAAACACGTAAAAACTTACCAATAAATGTTTTTATTTTATCTTCCCGCACCTTCCACGAGCAAAGCAACTCTGCTAAAGTGTTTATTTTCGTCTTCCAAATTCATTTTTTGCTTGAATCTTCTCATGCATGTGCGTGATACAAAGTATAATTAAACATGAACATTTTAATTTAATTACAGTAAAAATTCCATCACAAATTTGTGCGCTAGGGCATTTGCCATTTAATTCTGCCAAAAGGAAGGGTCAATAAATAAAAAGAAAAATTCTCCACGCAGGAAGCTATTGAAAGCATATTTGCTGTAAGTAATGCGCGGTTTACACGCGTTAAGTAGTTAAGTTGGTAACTAAATTTTAACTAAATTTTAAGTTACTGCATGTCACTTGTGTGTCCAAACGGATTAAGTAGTTAAGTTCATAAGTTCAATGAAGATGAGCAGTGATGAATGTCAAGGAATTCGTCAATTCTGTACTTAGATATAATGTTTTAAACGTGATTTTGGACAAATTTAGAGAAGAATTTGATTCGGAAATTAAAATCTTTGCAAGATTATGTATTTTTCTAAATTTCTTACGTCGACGGGTCGACGTCGATCGACGGACGATCGATTGGTGTGGTACCTTTACTAATTAGGTACCCTTAATAATCTCTAGAGGGATATCAGCCTCTCCCAACTCAAGGGTGGCGTCAGACTATTGTAGGCCATCACGCCAACTGCGGGTTGGCAAACTTACCAACTCAGGGTTGGTGTCAGACAATTGTAGGCCATCACGCCAACTGCGGGTTGGCAGACTTACCAACTCAGGGTTGGTGTCAGACAATTGTAGGCCATCACGCCAACTGCGGCTTGGCAGACTTACCAACTCAGGGTTGGTGTCAGATAATTGTAGGCCATCACGCCAACTGCGGGTTGGCAGACTTACCAACTCAGGGTTGGTGTCAGACAATTGTAGGCCATCACGCCAACTGCGGGTTGGCAGACTTACCAACTCAGGGTTGGTGTCAGACAATTGTAGGCCATCACGCCAACTGCGGGTTGGCAGACTTACCAACTCAGGGGTGGTGTCAGATAATTGTGGCCATAATGCCAACTGTGGGTTGGCAGACTTACCAACTCAGGGTTGGTGTCAGACAATTGTAGGCCATCACGCCAACTGCGGGTTGGCAGACTTACCAACTCAGGGGTGGTGTCAGATAATTGTGGCCATCACGCCAACTGCGGGTTGGCAGACTTACCAACACAAGGGGTGGTGTCGTCGACCGGTCGACGGTCGATCGATTGGTGAACACCCTTAAATATTCTTCCACAAATTTTAAAGTAGAAACCCAAATCTACTCCATTATAAAAAAAACGATTAAATGCAACATAAATACGAGCTCTTGCCGCCACCAGCTTTGTCAACTTATGCACTGAACTAAAAAATCACGTCCAAACGTGTTAATTGAGAAGCCCCGCCCACCCACTTATACGAAAAATAGAACGAATCCTAATCTACTTAATCACTTGCGTACTAAATTTTAAGTTACCACTTGTCACTTAATTGACTGTTTACACACAACTTTTAACTTAAAATTTAGTTAAAATTTAGTTACCAACTTAACCACTTAACGCGTGTAAACCAGCCATAACTATCACATTGTTCACACATTCACATTCAATAGCATTCAATCACCAACTAATAACGGTCAAAGCGCGTGTCCCGCGAAATACGTTGCGACCGCGACAGTCGGTGACAGAATAAATTAAATAAGAGGGGGATAAAATGTTTAACTTAAGATTATCTATTTTTGTTCTGAGTAAGTTTCAATTTAGTTTAAAAATATGTTTTTTTATGGCAATATAAACGTGTTTTTTAAGAAGAGAATGTTTTTTATTTTTTCAAGTAAATTGAATTTTTATTCAGAAATAATAATTTCTTACAAAGAGAATAAAAAGTATTGAAATAAAACAACAGGTCAATTTGCTCCGACAAAATCTGTTTGTCTTGCGTTAACAATATATATACTTGAATGTAGAATGTTTGAATTTAAACTGTGTTGACCCGATTCAATATTATTATGAAAATATTAACTCGTGTCAATGTCTCATAATTTTGAGTTCAATTAAAATTTTCTTCAAGCAACTAAGCTTAATCGCGTGTTATTTTTGAAATTTAGGTAGGTAATTCTTTTTTTGTTGAAATACATTGATTTATTATGTGAGTACTAGCCGGTCCCCCCCAGTTCCAGCCGCGCAACTCCTGCTCCCGAGCCTCGTGGGAATTTTGTGATAAAATTTCCTTTGCATTTCATATAGTTATGAAACTTAGAACAGATATTGACATGAGAAAAGACATAGGCTACCTTTTATTGCGAAAACATCTTCTAGGGGTTGAAAAAAGGGATAAATATTTGTATGAAAATGTACCTATATAAAACGCCTTTATCAAAAAACGGACCAATTCCATTTACAAACGCAATACGGAGATGCGTGCAAAAGCAAATTTTTTATATGGGTCTCGTTTGAGTTTATATATACATAATATAATAATTTAAAGCCGCCAGATATCGAAAGTACTTAACTTCTTGTAGATTGGTTGGGTCTTTCTTAAGTAACTACGTCCAATTAATCTAAAACATGAATAAAAGTGCAAAATATATATTATTTACTTAGATAGTGTGAAAACCCTTGCACTTTTGTAAATCATGGCAGATGTCAAGATGTTGATGTTTTCGCTAACATCAAAGGCGATTGCTGACTGTATGTTAGACTGTACTATTACTTTTTTAACTATAGGTAGGTACTTATTGAAATGGGGGATGACTGCTTGTATGAAAGGTTTGACGCCTATAAAATATGTAACGTACTGTTTTAAGCGTTTGCAATTATAATATAGCTGTTGCTTGCAACTTTGTCCTCGTGGAATAGTTTATTGCGTTTGTAAATGGTACTGCTTCATCTATACTAATATAATAAAGCTAAAGAGTATGTTTATTTGTTTGAACGCGCTAATCTATGGAACTACTATAGTTAAGTATATTATTTATCCCAAAATCCCGGGAACGGGAATGAGAGTTACGCAAGTGGAACAGCAGGGACCGGTTAGTATTTTATATAGGCAACACTTTCACTGACGATGAGGCCGTTTCTCGTTTGATATTGGGCGTAAACAACAATAATGGGTAAATGGCAAGTGCAAACATATAAATTCCTCCCGATCCCATCAAATTGCTTCATAGAGTACTATCGGGTTCGTGAGGTTTCTCCCGCGTAACTCCTGACGCCGTGGGAATTTCTTAGCAAACCAAAACCCAGTCTATGTTACTCCTGGATAATGTAACTATCTGTCGATAAAGAATTTTGAATTCGGTTCAGTAGCTTTTGAGTTTATTCTTTAGATACATACAAAAATACAAATATTTCCACTTTAAAATATCTTTAAATATTTGTTTGTTACTAGAAAAATATAAAAAATTGAAGTTAAACAACCGCTTGATTTGCTTCAAAAAGGTAATTACATTTTTGATGTTAACAATATTTTTTGTCAATATAAATGTGTTTTTTTCTATAATGAAAAAATTTTCTTGTTTTAATTCTATTTAATTTTAATTTACAAATATTATTTTGTTACATAGACAAATATGAAGTATTGAAATGAAACGACAGCTTGATTTGCTTCAAAAAGAAAATTTTAATTTCGTTGAAAGAAATATTTTTATATGTCAATATAAATGTGTTTTTTTTTCTGTAAAGAGCGTTATTTCTTGTTTTAATTCTGTTTAATTTTAATTCAAAAATATCATTTTGTTTCATAGACAAATATGAAGTATTGAAATGAAACGACAGCTTGATTTGCTTCAAAAAGAAAATTTCAATTTCGTTGAACACAATATTTTTTTATGTAAATATAAATGCGTTTTTTTCTATAGAGAGCAATTTTTCTTGTATTAAGTGTATTTAATTTTAATTAAAAAATATTATTTTTTTACATAGACAAATATGAAGTATTGAAATGAAACGACAGTTTGTTTTGCTTCAACAACACGTTATTGTCTTGGGTTAACCAAATAAATACTTGAAACTTAGAAATATATATATTTTTTAACATGAGATCAAATTGAGTCAAACCGATTCAATATTATTTTGGAATAAGAAAATGTTAATTCTTTTCAATGTCACATAGTTTTGAGTTAAGTATATTATTTTTGTTTTATTTCAACAAAACGGTTTTTGACGCAAGTAAGCGTTTACTTAATGTTAGAGAATATTTACTCCATTTGAGAGATTTTCTTATTTTGTTCCAAAATATGACGTATGCTTCGATAAAACAATCCAAAAAGTCAAGGTGAGAACATTTGTTTTAGATTTAGATAAATAAACAAGTAAACATGACCTTTTGTTTCAAAACACACACTTTCTTGATATGATGAAAATGTACTTGCGTAAAGCTAATATTACCTTGAAATCCCAAGAAAACCGATTTTGTTCATTTAAGAAATCCTTTTTTTCCGTACTGCAGTAAATTAATAGTTTAATATTAAATAAGTATGTTGTAAAAGTTGCATTAAAAGTGTACTAAAAGTTTGAAAATTAGAACAAAACATACAGAATAAACGAAAGCGAAAGCGTTATTTCTTCCGATGAGGTTAACCATTTTATGTTTTTTCATAAGTGATCGCGGGAAAAGATGCAGAAAACACGCGTTATCTATAATAGATATATCACGTTGTCCGCATGCATTCCTGGTAGTCTTCTACCTGATGTTTTTTATTATAAACTAAAATTTCGTTTTATCGAAAAGATGCAGAAATTCGTGTTATATAATAGATGAAATGAAATGAAATGCTGTATAGTACTTACTCGTATTGTTATTTTTGACTTTTGTTTTTTTCAATAATGTTTGAATACTTTGAATATTTTAATACGAAAATGCACAGAAAATGCGTGTAGTCGGAAAGAGATTTAACACGATATCTCTATTACGTAATATTCTATTATTTCTATTTTCTTTTTCAAATCTGAGAGTCGTTATTAAAATTATTGAAATATAATAATGAACCCAGTGGACGAACCGCAATACCTGAGTGAGTCCTCTATATAGACGCTCCCTAATCTGGAACCATCGACCTCCGAGAAGGAACTGGGCCAGTCGAGAGAATTATTTCCGATATGGATCCAGAGAATCTTTCTAACCTCGGGTCTTAAGCGGCTCCAGTTATGGAATAACGGGGGGGATGAACTTACTTCTTGAAAAAGGAGACAATAAAGTGTAAAAAAAAGTAATAAAAAATTACAGGCAACCGGTCAACCCAGTCGGGAAACTGGATGGGACCTCCTCGTTACCCGTCAAACAGCGGGGGCGGTGACGTCAATGGAAAGTGCAAGAGCCTTCACTTCGGCGTACACATTTGAATTCGGCGTTCAACGCAAAATTTTCAAATTTACGATTATTGGCCTAAAATAACAAATAATGAAACGATTTTAAAATGGATAAAATTCTGTTTCTCAATTCCATTTCATGATAAAATTACACCAGTATTAATACCAACATATTTTAACATAACACCCAAACATATTTTGTCGCATAGTAAAAAACGAAATATGATAATAGGAATTAATAAATTGTTAGACTTAGAGGCTTGTTATACCTCAGTTTATATCAAACAAATATAATAAATAAATATTTTTTGCGCCGAATCTCAACGGCGAAAAACGGTTCGTACTTATTGAACAAAAAAAAATTAAGAAATAAAATTATATAATTTTGTAGTAAAAATAACCCTTCAAAATGGAAGCTTATAAAACAGCTTCTAAATATAGTTTCTTAGCTAACATAGATAAGAAAGATCATACCTATATACTCGTACCTATATTTGTTCATTACAAAAATTCCTACGTTTTGAATTTCAAGAAAACGATATGTTTGAGCCAATCACATGCGAGTTTACGGCCATACCGTATGGATTATCCGTTGCTCCGGGGGTATTTACAAAAATTATGCGCGTTAATTAAGTTATTCAAATTCAAATCATTTATTGCAAGAATATAGGTAAAAAAAGATGTCATACAAGTAATAGCACAGCCATATTCTGCCATTGCGGGCGTGTACAAGGTTTAAGTTTGAAATTAATATTTACTTAATTTATACATTTGTCATTTAAGTACTCAAATGTCCTATAATAGCCTTTATTTAATAGAAATAATTTTAAATTATATTTGAATTCATCATAATTAGTTACATTTTTAATAGCTATAGGTAATTTATTATATATTCTAGGGGCCATGCCAAAGAAGCTTTCTGAAAACAAAGTGGTTCCACTTGGTTGAGCTTTAAGAATATCCTTCCGGTTACTTTGTAGTTTTTCAAACATATTGTAATTTTTTCTAATGAACAAGGCATGTTCGAGTATATAATGGCATGGAAAAGTCAAAATTCAAACTTTTTGAAATCGGGTTTGCAGGAATCTACAACTTTTAGATTATTAATTGATCTGATACACCGCTTTTGCGCTTCAAATATATTTTCCTTATCAGCAGAGTTTCCCCAAAAAGCTATGCCATATCGAAGTAACGACTCGACGTATGCATAATAAGACGATAAAACTGCCGATTCATTGACTATTTCTGCCAATTTCCGTAAAGCGTAAAATGAATTTAATTTATTGCACATACCCTCTAAATGGCTCTTCCAGTTCAAGCTGGAATCCACGCTCATCCCCAAAAACCTAGCGAACTTTACCTCCTTAATTTCATGTCCGTTATATTCGAAGTCAAAAGATGTCAAGTTGTTGTTATTTCTATTTTTAAAACTTATAATATTTGTCTTACTTAAATTAATTTTTAATTATTTGTTTCTAACCATTTCATAATATTTTGTAAATTGCTTTCAATGTCATATTTTAGTGAATCTATGTAATACCATCAGATGTGAAGAAATTTTTGGGAAGTCATTTATATATATTTTAAATAATAACGGCCCCAATATACTACCCTGTGGGACACCCTGTTTAACCTTCTTATATTTTGAGACGTAACTTATTTCTGTAAGAGATTTTAAGCATACACTGTTTATTTGAGTGGTTTGCATTCTGTTCTCGAGATAAGATTTTAAGAGTTCCAATGTTACTTCTCTAACTCCATATGCATTCAGTTTTTTAATTAAAATGTCATGATTAACGTAATCGAATGCTTTCGTGAGGTCCATTAATAAAACACATGTTGGTATTTTTTGTCAAAATTAGATGTTACATTTTTTAAGAAATTGTACAAGGCCGAGTTAATCGCTTTATTTTTTCTAAGGCTAGACTTGTTCTTGATCAATAAAAAAAATTATTGAATTATGAGTCACTTGTTGTAAAAAATCGATTAGTACCGACAAAGTCGGTAACATTTTTAGGCTTTATGTTTAACATCGAACAGTACCTGACGATAAGCGTTATAGTTATAAATAAATTTATAAAACTTCAAATATGCTCGATTTTGCCAAACATAGATATACTGTTCGCAGCCTTTAGCTACAAAATAAGTACAACTATGAGACAAAAATTAAACTCCCTAGATTACTGTTAGAAGATTTAATCTGGTAGAAAAGTATAAGTAAATATACCATTTCCTGTTCAATTACTTCACAAATTTATAAGATATATACAGATGCATTCAGAACAGGTTGGCGCGTAGTATTCCAAAACAATAATTTTATTGTGAAAAAGAATACCATATCAATTACCTAGAATTACTAGCCGTTTCCTTAGGCTTCAAAAGTTCAGCCGGGGAAGAAAGAAATTGTGCATGATTATTACGAATTGATAATACCACCGCTATTAGTTACGTCAATAGGATGGGTAGTATTCAATTTCCACATTTAAATACTCTAACTAGGCACATTTGGCGAGAAACGTAATTTATGGATTTTTTATTTAATGTTTGGTTACAAATGTGACGCATTTGTAACTAGGTATCCTGAACCGGATGCAGTCGCAGTCGATGCGTTTACGATTAATTGGGCCTCTACGTATTTTTAACCATTTCCTCCATTTTCCCTTGTCTTAAAATGTGTAAGAGAAATAATTTATTTTAATTTAATCAAAAGAATTAATTAACTCCCATAACAGCACCAAAGTCCAGCCTTACCCTGGGTGCCGCGAGAAGCTCCGGCCGACGTTCCCGTGGCGTGGCTGTCTGCCAGAGACCCTGACGTTGATGCTCGCTTCTCTAGCATCCATGACTATTTGTCAATACAACGTCACGTTGAAGTCATGGTGGGAGTTTTGTACGTTACGTAATACTGATATGTTCAAAAACCTGTTTTATTAGTTCTTTGTTTTTTAAATGAGCAATTTAATAAGGGTTATTCATTCGGTTCATTATATTCACACCATTCAGCCTTGTCTCTTTTTTTAGGCGAAGATATGGGCTATGATGAGACAAATTTTACTAGAAGCCTATAAAATTAAACCATTTAAATCGAAGTACACATTTTCTTGGGATCCAAATTTAGTTCTTAATCAGCTTTCTCTATGATATTATTATATTACTTTAACTTTAGAAAGAATTACCAAAAAGTTACCGTTACATCGTTAGCCGTATGCACTGGACATTAAATTAGAAAATATAGTTTTTGCATCCGTACACATAATCATAATAAACATCATTAAAACCACAGCCCCAAATCGTAAACAACATATCTTATCCTTGCCAATCTTTAAAAATAACATAATGATGTGTCCTGTATCGACTCTAAAAGCTTATATTTTTTGTGCCAAAAAATATTATAGCTTCGAACTCAGAGTTCTTGTTTGTAACATGGCAGACGCTAGGTACGAACGCCATTGACATGAGGGTGTTCAGCGTACACAGCACGTAGCACGTGCTCAGTGTAGGTTATCCGAGTAACGGCTGGGTGGAGCTAAAACTCTCAGGCCTTTACAAAATTTTACCATAAACTTATTCTAAACCCACTAAACGACTTTGCCTTGTCCATACTCAATAAAAGTACAAACCACTTAACACCTTCCGACAAAGAGATTAATTAAAATTAAATTATTCTGTTTATTGATTTAATTAATTTGGTAATCACCAAGTGTATAATAAATGCCTAAAGGTTACTAGATTCTTTAATTATGTACTAAAGTAAGGAATATAATGAATAAACGTATTTAAATAAATAAAAATTTGTAAAGACAAAAGAAAACTAAACTTGATCTCTAAAAATCTACCTGTTTAATTATATACTATCTGAAGAATGATCGACGAAATATAACAGATGATTAAACGAACTTCCAAGTGAAGTTCTAACGCTATTATATGAGTCGCTTCATTTGAAGATAATAAAGGACCCGTGCCTCCCGGAACCCATACAAAAGTTTTGTTTTAATCTTTAAAAAATGAAGACTTGCCGGGACCGGGGTTGATCAAGTTGACGGACATACTCTAAAACTGTGCGAAGTCACCTAGTACCTTAAAAGGACTACATGTTTAATTATATACTATCTTCGAATGAAGCGACCTATATAATAGCAACAGAACTTCACTTGGAAGTTCGTTTATTATCAATTATATTTGAGACCCTATTCATTTTGGACTTATTAGATTTTTTTTTAAACTACACTCGGCGTCACAAAAATCGCACTTTTCGAAAAAGCAACTTTAAAATACTTTTACTCAAACTTTGTCCATAGTATGGGTATGATTGTAGGATATCATTGGAAAGGTTATTTAATTGCCTATTAGAAATTACGAACATGTGTATATGTTTTAAAGCTTTTAATAAAAAAATCTTAAAAAGGATAAAAGTTACAAAAACTAAATTTAAAAAAACATAAAATCAGTCCTTAAAATCTAGTGTTTCCTCCCCTTGCTTTGATGGCAGCTGCCATCCGATCCTTCATGGACCTCACGAGGGTCACCACTCTCTCTTGGGGTATGTTCTCCCATTCTTCCTTCACGGCATCCTGAAGCTCTTGGAGAGTGGTGGGAGCAGGATCACGTGCTCGTACGTGTCTCTTTACATCGTCCCAGAGATGCTCGATCGGGTTTAGGTCTGGGCTTCGTGCTGGCCACTGCATAACAGGAATCTCAACCTCTTCCAAGTAGTCCCGCACAGAAAACGCAGTGTGGCAACGGGCGTTATCGTGCATTAACATGAAACCATCGCCAACAAAACCGGCATACGGGACCACATGGTCTTGTAAGATTTCTGTTATGTACCGCCCAGCATTCAGCGACCCTTGCCCGCGACCACCGCCAGTCCGAGAGACGCACACAAGTTCCGTTTTCCCTTCAACGGATATGCCACCCCAGAACATACAGGAACCACCTCCGTATTCGACAAATTCCTCTATACATGCTTGGGTAAAACGTTCCCCTCTTCTTCGGTATACCATTCTGCGTGTATCGTTGCAGAAAAGACATACTCGTGTCTCATCAGTAAAGAGAACGGCCCTCCACTGGTCAAGCGTCCAGTTGACATGCTCCTGAGCAAATTGTAACCGCTCTCTCCGATGTCGCACGGTCAATTTTGGGCCTCTCGCAGGTCTCTGAGCTCTTAATTCCTTTTCTTTCAATCTTCTTCTAATCGTAGACACTCACAGACGTTCTACGAGCTGACCGGAGCTCTTGTTGCACCTCAACAGCATTGCTGAAGCGGTGGCGCAACGACGTAGACACAATGAAATGGTCGTCCCTTTCTGATGTACAACGTTTTCTTCCGGATCCACGTCTTCGGGTACAGCCACTAGTCTCACGGAACCGTTGGTATACTCGTCGTACTGCAAATCGGCTAAGGTTCAACTGTCGAGCAACGTCAACCTATCGCAGTCCTGTTTGCAATAGAGCAACGATTTGAGCGGCTTCTTCAGGGGTTGTATCCATCTTCAGGTACAGTTCTTTTGCGTATGTTGTTCCAGTGTGTTCACTCTAAAGTCTGAGTAGCGACTGACCCATTTCTTATTTTTTTTTTTTTTTTTTGCTGCCGAGGCACCCTCGCGGGAGGGAGGTGGAAGATGCGTCATGCATACCCGCCAGCAGGTAAATTCCTCTGCGGGGGGGTTATGTGCGACTCACCAGAATGGCACCTACCCACTAAAAACCACCTGTTGGCTGTAGTAAGCGTATACTGTTAGCCTTCATCGGAAGCGACACCCGTCGGGAAGTTGGGCGCGCTGGCGGAGACCCGCTAGCGGGTCTTCCACCTGTAGTGAAAGTTGCACTGAAGGTGCTCAAAGGGACATCAGTTGGTGGCCGTTCGGGGCAGCCTCCGGTGAAGCCGGGGCTGCGCGTAGGTCGGCCGAAGCATGATTTAGGGATCAATTCATTTAAATGAACCTATAATGAATTGAGAAGGGAACTATGTTCCGCCAGAGCTAGCAAACGCTCTGTCGGAGTACGTGAAGCCCTAAGTTTACGGGCTAAGACTGCAATCTCCCTAACATCGACACTTTTGATAGCGTCGCAGACGATACGCATATCGTCTGCTACGGAGGGTTGAGGAGTGGTATTGGATGGGCGAGGAGCCAGGATGGGATTCGCTAGTGCAGCGGGGCGGTGCCTCCAGTTCTCTGGAGCAGGCTTGGGCTGGGTAGGCTTTGCAGCCGGAGGAACCCGGCTACGCAGCGGCGGAAAGTTTTCCTGAGAAAAGGGCGGGGCCTGTTTGGGTGCCGCCCTCTTAGAATTAGTACGCATGCAACGGGGTGAACGGGGGCAGCCCCTGTAGTTTGCGGTGTGGCCGGACTGGCCACAAAGCACGCAATCGGGAGGAGAGGGAGTTTCAGGACTCCTTTGTGAAATGAGGGACCAGGCACTTGACGCACCTGGGCGGAGCGGCGCAGTTGGCCGCCGCGTGCCCGTACAACTGGCACCGGTAGCACTGGCCTGGATGACCGCGGCGATGAGGCGCCTCGATCGAGATCCCAGAGAGGCCGCAAATGGTGCTAACCCCTTTGAGAATCTCCCTGGACTTGGGGACGTTGGTGAGAACCACCAAGGCGAGAGGGTGTTGCCTCCCGTACTTGCTGTGCATTTTATGCACCGCAAGTGCCGGGAAGCCTTGGGACTGCAGGTCTTCCAGGATAGCCTCGTTCGATAATTCGAACGGGACTCCCCTGAGTACCGCTCTGAACTTACGCTCTTCTGACAGAGCATAAGTGTGATAAGCATATTGCTTATCAGTGAGGAGCTTTATCAAAGCACGGAAATCGTCTATCGACGAGACGGTGATTTTAATAGATTCACCCGAGTTAGTCGCTCGGGTGTAGTGGATCTTGTGCTCTTTGCACAAAGTCGAGACCTCGGACCATTTACCCTTTTCCCGAAGGAACACGGGTGGTGGGACCTTGGCCTTGACAGAAGAGGCCGGGGCGGGTGTTGCGTTGAAGTCGCCGCGGTGGGTGTTGAAGACACCGGGACGGGCGTTGAGGACGCCGGGGTTTGTTTTGAGTGCTTCTTAACTAGGGTGAAGGAGGGTGGCTCAGGGCCAGATGGGGTGGCGTCCGAGGATGACTCGGTCGCGGGTGCGCGCTTGCGGCGCGGAGGGGCGTCTACTTCACACTCCATGTCACTGGAGGAAGGGGACGCGGGCGGGCCTAAGACCAGAGTGGTCTGAGTAGCTTGAGGGACGGAGGTGGCCTGAGGGGCCATTGTGGACATTATCTTCATGAAATAAGGGATAAGAGTATCTACGAAACGATACTTATCGGCATTTGCATAAAATTTTTCAACACGGAAAAGTTCAAATAACTGATCCCTAACCTCATCAAACGTTAGGGAAGCCATTGCGGAGGGGTTGGGGAGGGACAACAATATATAAATATATACAGTGTGGATACCACTCATGGGCAAAAAATGAAACCACAAGTAATAATAGTCCACAGAAGTATAACACAATCGAATCTTACACGAAAAACCGCAAATTAAATAACTTTCATTTTCAAACAAAATAAATAGCGAAATAAATGCAGTATCAGTATAACACTCTGTTTGACGACGCACCTTAGCCTCAGCAGAAGAGTGGCAACGATGCACACGCATGGCGCGATAGGCAGCACGGCGCCGCCATCTTCGATTGTTGTTTTAGTGTTTGCGACGTAATGAGAAAAAAATCACTTACTTTCATTTTTTAACTGCGCTTTTTTATTTCGTCACGATTTAACTGCACTGAAAATAAACCCAATCATGGCGCACTATCCTATACATTAAAATCAAGTATGTATACTCTGCAGCACTGTAAAAATGCTGCTATCGCGGCATTTTGTTAAAACACACACACTCACACACAAAAGTAAAGTACCTAGTGTCAATTTCACCATAACAAATAAATACTGAATAAATTAAACTACCTAATAACCACAGTTTACAATAATTACTGCACAATGCGCGAGCGCGAGCCGAGTATCAAAATCTCTGCAATAAGCACATGCGCACTGACCCCGAAGTCTAGCGGTGAACTGACGAGTGACGAAACATAACTTCCCAGTTGGCAAAAAAACATAAGTCATAAATAGTGCAAAAGGTGCAATGTCGGTATTCAATACTTATTTACAATTACGTACTTAGGGTACGCAATTGTAAATAAGTATTTAATAGAAACAACTATGATAATCATCAACGCATTAAAATAAGAGTATGTTTGCGTTATTAGAGTTTTTTTCTAACAATTAACAAATTATTTTAAGGAATGGACTACCTATTATAATAAATGTTTATTTTTTGTTTTTACGATTGAATTTATGAATTTTAACAGGAGCTATTCAACTCCTCCAGTCTAGGCGTAACACGTAAAAACAATTCATAAGATTCTACTGTCTATTTCTTTATTTATTTTCTCTCTAACTACACTTAATAATTTTTAATAAGAACGCTTTTAGGTAAGTACCGTTATGACAATTTTAAAAACACTATGTCCTAAGTGATTAAAGATAAACATTATAAACATAATCTCGAATCATTTTCTCTTTCAACTTATTTATTAACTGATTATTATTCCCATTACAAAACAGTGGTAACTAACTGATTATAACATGCTGTCTTACATACAACTCTAGAAAACAAGTTTGGCGGATTTTTGTCATTTTTCTCAAAAATTATGATTTTGCGCTTAGCATCCTTTTACGGTAGGGCGGCAGAACAGCTGGTGTGTCCACCCTGCACGCGCCCCGCTCACGGGAATTCCCGCGCTCGGCAAATAACGCACTACGTGGCAACGTCGCATTTCTCCAACTAAGTACCTAAATAATGTTAATTCAAGTTCATTGACTCATTGACCTAGTGTAGCAAATCTATAGAGTGTGTCTCTACGAATTGCTCAAAATTAAAACTCTGGTTTTTGACCTAATTACTGGACCGATTTCTTTCATTTTTTGTATACTGTTAGAAAAGGCGATAACAAGTATGAGGTTTCATTTATTGCCCATGAGTGGTATCCACACTGTATACTATGAACCTAACAACGATGACTAACTTCCTAAAACCACCCTACACGCAGTAGGGCGGTTGGAAACGACGCGGATAACTTACTCGAACACGAAGACTCGAAGTTCTGGAACGCAGATCTTGCCGGAGCGGCGACGGCGACGCAGTCGGCGACGTCGCGCAGCAGGCGGCGAACGAAGATTAGTCGTGAAAACGACTTTTCTATGAAATTTAGGAAATACGGTACGAAGCCTGGGTCGTGAAAACGACCCCTGAAATTTGGGGTGCTCAACTAGTGCGGGGACTAGAGAGCGGAAAAAGCGTCTGCGATCGACGTGCGAACGAATCCGCACGCAAACCGAGACTGGGGCCCATTTCTTACCTGGACATAACATTTTATACCCTTTTAAGGTAGCCCAACTAGCGCTCCTGCATTTTTTCCAATATCTTATTGATTGGTCCCTGGTTAGAAATGGTAATTGATTTTTTAATGATACAGGTAATGAATGTAAAGGTATTGAAGTGCTCTTTACAATGATATTTCTTTTTCACGCGTGGTATTTATGGGCCAGATTCTAGGAGCAATTTACTGAAAAAAACATAAAGGTGCGATTTTTGTGACGCCGAGTGTATGTTTTGTTTGCAAATACGTCTATAAATACATCTGGTTATTGTAGTTTTAGGTATTTATGTACTATTTATTTATTTACTATAAACGTGATCTCTAGCAATGTATGATAAAAATTTAAACATTTATTACCAGAACGTGCGCGGTCTTCAAACAAAATGCCTAAAACTAGGCCAAAATATATTTTGATTACGATATTATCATTATAACCGAGACGTGGCTACATGACGGGATATTCGATGCGGAGCTTTGCGACGATAGGTACTCTAGGGGGTCGGTACCCGGGATGGACCTAATCTAACCTAGGGAGGTCTTCCTAATCAACAAAGAAAAAAACACTTTTAACTTTAAGATACTTTTATTTAAGATGAATCTATTTAATAGGAAAATACAATGATAATTATTAGACTAATTTTGGGGACGAAGCCCGCAATAGAATTCCGTAAAGGAATTCCCGTAAAGGAATCCCATGAAGGGATAAGGGAAGGGAGTGAAGCTGATTAAATAAATTCCTATATACATTTCATTCTTAAATAACGACCCTACTTAAATCAGGACCATATACATTAATCGGGATTACTCTCAGATGAGCCCCCTACCGATAGGAATATATATATACTTGATCATGTTTAAATTACAACATCTTATTACACCAAAAATGATCTTAAAGTATTTATTCTCCATCAATAGAGCCTTAGCCACAAAACCTGATGAAAATCAGCCAAGATCCCGGCTGGTTAATTAATATCTAAATAAAACAGTGTAAGTTATTATAATTTCTCGTACAATTCATGAATAATCAACAACCCCATATTAATCATTTACGTTACACAATCATACGCAAATTCAAATAACCAATATTTATTATTAAATTAATCAACAATTGTTAAAATAACCCATTGAATACAATCAAATTATAATTATAATTAATTGATAAGTAATAAATACATTAATGTCCCAATAAAAGTAAATTTAATTAATCCTATTTATATTAAAATTAATACTAAATTAATCAAATTATATTATCAAACATTATCATTCAGTTGGCAAAACAAACACGTTTGACATGAACTGTCATATTAACTTTAAACTTTTCTGAATAATTAAAAGTTTATTTGAAAGTTTGTAACTTTCGAAAGTTTAAACATTACCTACCTAAATTTTAAGATTTTACCTGCCTAACTATTACCGGACAAACCTTCCTATGAATAGATCATAAAATCGGATCCAAAGTATTTTACTTAACCCAGAATGATATCTATAAATTAAAGAATTTATATTTCACAACGCAATGCAGAGAACTTTTTCAAAATGCACCGAAATACACCTGACAAAATTCTATACCAATAACGTTTAAAAACCATTACCTATTCCATCACAACCCTTTTATTATTTAACCCCACTGAGGATCCTATTCTACATCCGCGTGTTGACCCAGACAGCAATATCACAATATTATATATACTCGTAAACTTTGGCCGCATAGCTAAATCGGCTATCACCTTCTCTCTTATGGAGATTATTAGGCGTGGCTCAAATTAAACGTGCACATTATCTATAGTGTTATTTTAGTCTTTGAAAATTGACTTCTTTAGAGCATTGGCACCACACGTATATCTATGATTCGTAAATAAAATGTAACGCGGTAAATACGTGCCGCGTGTACCTGCCGCCCCTTAGAGGTTTCTCTCCGGGTATCTAAAATAATTTTTTTTTTAATCATTAAATAAAATGTATATATATATGTATATAGAGAGACCCTCTTATCTCAATATATAAAAACCTTTTCCTTATTTTCTTTTATCTGCATCGTCCATCCATTGCATCTCCTTTTTGGTGATGCTGTTTGGATCGGCTTTGCAGGATATATCATCTCGGAACATTGCGTTGTGAAGTGTACATAGAATTTGAGAAAAAAAAATTTAGTTTCTTATAATAGGTCTTTACCTATGAAACTGCCGTTTTGCCGTACTGGCCATTTCAAATGAAAATATTTTTTTTTTTGACTGATAATTCTAATTTCAAATTAATTTTATTTGACAAACATGGAATTTAATTTTTTAAATTCGTCATTTGTTTAATAGTTAGTGTTTTTTTTTCAACGCATTCGAACATTTTTCGTCATCATGGATAAGTTAAAAATTCGAGTAATTATGGAGTATGAGTACCGTCGTGGCAGCAAAGCGGCACAAGCGGCACGCAACATCAACGACGTTTACGGAGCGAACACTGCAAACGAACGCACCACCCGTTATTGGTTTACCCGCTTCCGTTCTGGAAATTTTGACCTGAAAAATGAACCCCGTTTTCGTCCGAAAACTTTGGTCGACAATGACGAATTAAAGGCAATTGTGGAAGCTGATGAAACTCAATCCACGGCTGAATTAGCAGCAGCTTTCGACGTTAGCATCAAAACAATATTGGTCCATTTGCGTCAAATTGGCAAGGTAAAAAAGCTTGACAAATGGGTACCCCACGAACTCAATGACCGCCAGCGCGAAGTACGCGTGGAGACGTGCCTTGCACTGCTCAGCAGGCATACAAATGAAGGAATTCTGAACCGCATTGTTACTTGTGACGAGAAATGGATCCTGTTTGACAATCGTAAGCGCTCAGCAAGTTGGTTGGACCCTGGTTCAGCACCCAAACAATGCCCTAAACGAAAACTTACCCCTAGAAATGTGATGGTCACTGTTTGGTTGTGTAACGCGGGTGTAATTCATCACAGCTTCTTGCCAAACGGGACAAGCATTACTGCAGATGTGTAATGTGAAGAACTGAACACAATGATGGAGAAGCTCGCACGTCTCCAACCAGCTTTGATCAATCGTTCGGCTCCACTGCTCCTGCACGACAACGCGCGACCTCATACTGCACAGCAGACGGTCTCCAAGCTACAAGAGTTGGGGTTGGAAGTTCTCCGTCATCCGCCGTACTCACCAGACCTTGCGCCTACAGACTTCTACTTTTTCCAGAATTTGGATAACTTCTTGGCGGGAAAAAAATTCAATACCCGAGAGGCAGTACAAAATGCCTTTGAAGAATTTGTTGCCTCCCGTCCAGCTGATTTCTTCAAGAAAGGCATCAATAAGCTACCAATGCGTTGGCAAAGATGCATTGATTGCATGGGTGATTATATTGATTAATAGAAATAAAAAATATATAAAAAAATTACGCTTCATTTATTTCGTGAAAAACGGCAATTTCATAGGTAAAGACCTATTATTATTCTAAAACCCCAACGAAATTCTAATCGTTGCATATCTACAAATGAACGATATACATATTTGTACACCTAAATGTGTACTTTTACTCTATTAATTCTAAGAATAAAGAAATTATAATAATATTATAATATTTCAAGAAATAAATGTATATACAAAAACTTTGTTTTATATATATAAATATAGACATAGTTTTATCATTAGTTTTATTTTATCGAATATTATATGGTTTCAATCTATTCACATGTACAATTAATTCTTGGTTATTTTGTATTTTTTTTACAAGATAATTGTCACATCCTATATATTGTAATACTCGAAATAAACGTTCATATGATCGACCAATTTTTCGACTTCCACCCGATATTCTTTCTGGACAATGTAACGAAACCAATTGTCCTACACGATTTAAATCCAAATTGTAATACGTTAAACTCGTATGATCCAGACGGTGTGATGATTGCTGTTTCGTGTCTATCCTTCTCCGCTATCGATAATTACCAATAGGCACAGTTTAAATCCAAATCAGCGCAGAATTTCGCCCCGTTCAGCTGCGCTATCATACCTTCGATGCAAATCATATAAATCTGTAATTACCTTCTCATTCAACAATGTCCCAAGCTGTCTTACTGACGCCAGTTGAAGTTTGGGAAATTCCTTCCTCGCCCGTTGGATGAATCACCTTCTAGAGTCTTTCCTTTACTCTTGGTATTCAGACGGCTCTTGCCTTCTAAAATTTTCTTTCCGCCATACTCAGCGGCGTATATAGCTGAAATAATCTGAAAAAAAGTAAAACACTACCACATTACATCACTACCCGGCGCCTCCACCATCTGGGGGGTCGGTACCCGGGATGGACCTAATCTAACCTAGGGAGGTCTTCCTAATCAACAAAGAAAAAAACACTTTTAACTTTAAGTTACTTTTATTTAAGATGAATCTATTTTATAGGAAAATACAATGATAATTATTAGACTAATTTTGGGGACGAAGCCCGCAATAGAATTCCGTAAAGGAATTCCCGTAAAGGAATCCCATGAAGGGATGCCATGGAACAATCTTCCATATTCTCTATATTTTACATTTCACAAATAAAATATAAAAATGACAGACTTTAAGTTGCCAGTCATAAATGTCGGCAAGTTTGTTTGTGCAATAACCTCTTTTATTAAATACGGCACAAGCAAACGTTGCAGTACGACGTGTTTTGCGAGGATCGTGACCTGGTGGCTACCGGGAAGAGTACCGGAGGGGGGGTCATGGTGCTGGCGAAGCGCAATCTAGGAGCCCTGCGGCTCGAGTCCGGACCCTGCGCGCCCGCTTCGCTTCCGACCGCTGAACTTTTGTGGATATCGGTGCCAGCTCGTTCGTGTGCTTCTTCTGAGTCTTTTTATCTGTGTCCTGAAGTCCCGCTCGAACCTCGTGAATGATAAGAGATGTAGACAGCATTATTGAACACGCCAAATACACCAACGACTTATACCCTAGCGCCACCTTTTTGATTGTTGGGGATTTTAATTTGTCATGTTTTTCATGGGAAAATGAATGTCCTCAAGAAAGAAAGCTAAGAAAAGGTTATGTTGATCTACAAGATGCGGGTGTAAAATATCTCGAACAATTAAATTTTATTAGTTTAAGACATTTTAACAAGCTATTTAAAAAATTACGCTGAAAATGTATTAGGTTTTTTCTAACTCACCTCTGACAATTACTCGTTGTTTGTCACCGCTTACCATAGAAGATCGCGCTCACCCACCTTTCAATGTTGATATCAAAGATATAAGAATCCAGCCACTTCGTGTATCTCCTACACCAAGAAACATTTTCAACAATGCAGATTTTGACAGTATAAATCGCGACATCACTTCTCAGGACTGGCATTCTCTATTGAATGTTGGCTCTGTTGCAGTAGATATAATGTTAGTTTTGAGACTGTACTTGGAAAAAAGGCAAGGTGGGGTTTCAGAGTTGGCGCATAGCTTTTTATTCAGTGATCGTTCATTATTAGGTACAAAGTACCTACCTACTGTACGATACTTTAAGCTAAAAAAGCGAAAGATAGGTGCATACATAACGTACCCGAAAAATATCACATAAATTTACTCACACAAACTCAATTATAGTGCTCCTCATATAAAATAAATACAATGATGCACAACATGGGCTTGCGACCAAGACAAATATTGTTTGCATGCGCGTTTGTATTCGTGTCTTGTCAGTTGGGTTCGCGTGTTGACTGAGATTTTTGAGCTTCGCGCCGCAAGAATTTGTCACCTATCTTCCGCTATAATACTTTAATCAAAGGTACATTAAAAAAAAAAAAATATTAATAAAAAATATAATAATATTCTAGCCTGGAATCATAAATCAGTAAATTGCACTTTATGTAATGATGAGTCAAACCCCAAGTACCCCGGCCACAGCCGGCAGAACTTGCACATCGTGACTCACTTCATATTAGTGTCGGGACAGTAGTGCAAGAACGAGCTTAAATTATATTTCGATCGTGTTTCTCTTGCGAACAGTGTCTTTATTTGTGCAAATAATCGCAACATTCTGTGTTGACCTAAAATTTTAGTTTGGCATTGACTTCAAAAACTAAGTAAATCCCCGGATATTTATTGACTTTTTTACATATACGGTATTAATTACTTTAGAGTCAAAAATTAGTTTTACGGGATAGGAATAGAGACTGAACTGGACTGGATAAGGATTTTTGGTTGTTGGGTTAATAAAAAATATTTTGTGGTTTTCAGTGGGTTGCTTTTCGAAGGACGTTCTCTTTTGAAAAAAATAAATACATTAGGCAATCATTTTTGTTTTGGTTTTAATTTTATTTAGTTTTTTTTATACCTAAGGTTAGGTTTTGGGTTAAGTAAATCACTTTTATTATTCCTATCCTTATCCAGTCTCACTGGTCCTTCGAACAACCAGCATGGTGTGAGGCTGAAGTACATCTGCGGCACCAATTCTGGTGGCACAAATTATACAACTGAGAAAAAACAGCATGGTGCAATGAAGCGCGAGCAAGATGTATGTGGCGTTGTATCGCCTCTTATTTTCTCGTAGTACCAGTCGGATTTCGACCAAGTTAGAGCTGTCGACGAGGACAAGATATATGATCTCCGTGCGTCACAGGAGCATATATATTTGCTATTTGACATTAATCAAAGATGCTATAAGAAAAAACACAAAATATTTGATATGAAAGTTTAATTGAAACCATAATTATAAATACATAAATGCTATGGCACATAGACTTTATTATTTATTTTTACATACAAGTTAGAAAAATATAGAGTTATAATAAAAAAGTCCTTATTATATAGAGTTAGTTCAATTTATCGTAAAACTAAGATGGTGCTGGCAAACTTGATTTATATATCATGCTGAAGATTAATAGTCGGTGATGTTTGTACGTATTGTTATTGGAGATCAAATAAAACAGTTTAAAAATATATAAATCCTTATTTAAATAAAAGTATCCGTTTCATATCCCTCTTACTAACAGTTCAAATGACAATCAAAATAATGTATTGTAGATATTGTACCTAGTGAGGTACAAGACCCGAATTCCCGAATCTTATCACTTAGGACTCAGTAGCCTTTTTAGTATGCTGAGCTCGTATTAACAACTACTTCCTACGAATTTTGACTCTGAACTTATCAAAACTCGATTTACTTAAGCAACAAGCATTGGTTCTAGTTCTATCTTTTGAAGGCTCATGTCGTTGCTCTGAGACTATGGAACTCAACCTGACTTGAGAATCGGAATCTTGTAAGTTCTCTGAGCCCTACAAAAACGGGTCAAGTTTCCAGAAAAAGGACTCGAGAACTCCAATCTTGCACTTATGTACCTATGACAAACTTTAAAATCAACGTGTATAAGAAAATTTAAGAACCAAGTTTTGAGCAATGTTACCAAAACCAAATAAAACAGAAATAATGATTTTCAATTGTAATTGAACTTGGATTTTATGTCGGTTAACAAATGTGGTCAAACATTAAGCCAATTTGGAAGATATAAAGACAAAACATTCAAATTTTTTTTTTGCTCTGGAACATAACGGAACTTCATATAGAAGAAAGGCACTGGTAGTTACCACATTACATTTTGGGCATTTAGTTTGTTAGGATAAAATTTGTTTTACTGTAAGTATGTAGTTTTGCATTTAAGCATTAACAATTATATACAATGTATATTTAATAAACATATTTTTTAAATTTATTTTATAAATCAAAATTTACCTCAACAAAAGGTAAGATTACTAAACTCTGCTTATTTGCTCCAAAGAAACCAAAGGCATAATAAATGGCACCATACATTTTAGATAACTTGTCATAGTTTTTGAGTCAGCTGCTACAGGCGATATCTCGATTAACGTTATGGAAAAAACATATTTGTTGCATATCATATCAGTCTAAACAAATTTTGGAAATACATTTTTAAACTGGCTAAAATTTACACCGAATAGGGCAACTTTATGTTACTCTTGCTCGCTATGAGCTCCTATTAAATGTTTGATATGGTATTTATGTTAAAAAAATTGCGATTGTAGCTTATTCTGTAACAATGAATATAACTAAGAACAACATACTGCATACTTTAATCATTTACTTTAAATCTGGTATCCAAGTTTATTTTGAAAAAGATGTAAAAAGCTCCCTATAGCTATAGATACAAGCTTACACGTTAAATTAGTGCCCGATGCAGCCGACGCCATGTTGTGAGGATAATTATGAGATTTTGTGAGTGAGTTTGGTAATAACAGATTTGACTTCAGTGTAATTGTTTAGGCCATAAGGTCCATTTTCACGACCGATCCCAGATTCTTTATAGCCACCAAAGGGTGTTTGGCTTCCAAAGACGTTGTAGTCATTCACCCAAACTGTGCCCGCACGTAATCTCTGAAAAAGACGACATTTAATATACTATTAAAATTTTAAACAAATAACTTTGGAATAATGGCATCTGACAATTCATCAATATTCAACAACGTAACCTTGTAACGGCGGGCATAAAATAATATATTTTTTCGTTTTGTTAGAACTGCACAATTGCTGAACGTTTTTCCATTACGATTACATATTTATTGTAATAATGACCGATACGAGTAATTTTACGACTTGCTTTCACTAATAAACCATTCTCTAAACATAATAAACGATTTCTGATCTAAAGAACTGAACGTCGTTACAATGTTGCGTCAGTTAACCCTTTTTCTTTTTAAACACTAGGGATGTTACTGTAAAAATCGAAAGCTGAATAAGTTGAATCGAATGTAATGATTTAATTATTTTACAAGATATTGAACTAGATTTTTTTTTATTGAAAAAGGATAAGACGTTTGTTTTCTATCTCACCGGAAGGAAAGTGACGATGAAGACGAAGGTGTTACACGTCTATCCACGGGATACCTATTCACTCGACGCTTGAAAGAACTAGGACTATAGTTTTCTGGAAAAACAGACGCAGGCAGTTCATTCCCCACCTTGGTGACCCGCACCAAAAAGGAACTATCAAGCGTTTGGTTCGACTTCTTGGGATATCTACCATGAAGGGATGGAAGGCCTGTCTGCGTCTAGTAGTCCTATGCAAGGAGGGTGTGGGTTCAACCTGATCAAAAAGAGCATTCGCACACTCTCCAAAATGTAATCTGTAGAAGACTGCTAAACTGGCAACTTTCCGACGATGGTCGAGGCTTTGCAGTTTTTTGGTGGTGAGGTCAAAGTTGTTAATAATTTTTCGGGCTTTTCGGTCAACTGCGTCCATCGGTTCTAGTTGGTACTTTGCAGAACCATCCCAAAGGTGGCTACAGTACTCCATTCAAGATCGAACTTGAGCTGTATACAAATTAAGTAGCTGTTCAGGGCTGAAGTACCGTCGGACCTTCGAGATGATTCCCACCTTCTTTGAAGCAGATTGAGCCATGGACACCATTTGTTACCCGAAGTTTAGTTGGGACGATATAGTTACGCCCAGAAGCCCTAGGTGGTCGGTTAAGGGTACAGAAACATTTTGCAAAGTGGGCGTTAGGTCGAAACTGCTCTTTTTCGCGGAGAATAAACACGCCTGTGTTTTCGACGGGTTAAATTTGACCAAGTTGGACTCGCCCCAATCGGACACTTTCTTTAAGGTCAAATCCACCCGCTCAATCATGGACTCTCTCAAAGCCCGGATTTCTTGAGGACTCGCTCGCGCATTGGACATGTATCTCTCTACAACGGTGCTGTCATCAGCGTAACCAATAATGCCTGGGGTTAGCAGGTCGTTAATGTGCAGCAAGAATAACGTTGCAGAGAGAAAAGACATTAATTGCCATTAGGTCAGAAGAGCAGCCGTCTGAGACTACTCGATGTGAGAATAGACAATTTTATTGAAAATGAATTAATAATATCTCTGAGTGCTGACAGCAGTGATGAAGATAACAATACAAATAACAGTTCTGATAGTTCAACTGAATAAATGCAATTTTTTTGTTATAATATGTACTTTTCTTATTTTGCTTCTTAAATTTACGAAAGAAAAATGATAATGGGACAGGGATTCGCCTGATGATTTTTAAAATTCTCATATGTTTCAAGTCCGTATCGATTCATTCACTTTAATCGATGTTTTTAAGCAGGTCACCTCACTGAAGATAAAACTGACAGACATCAAATGTTACCTATTCAATTGGCCTGACCATACTGATATCCTGGAGCATATGTGCTAGTCAGATGAAACCAGTTTGTATGTTTTTACCTACTGAACTGTCCAGGCAACTAGAGAGGCCTAAAAATTATATGCGTCAACTGTCCGGGCAACTAGAGTTGCCTAGTAGAAGAAAAAAGGACTTTTTCGTTTTGAACGCATTTTTATCAATGAAACGTTTCATAAAGCTTCTAGTAAAATATACTAGATAGTACTTTATTAAATTACGCTTTTGATGGTAAAGAAGCACAGATTTGGAAGGCTGACATTTTAAAAATTAATTTTTTAAGGACGTTAATTTTCAAGTGCTTGTGCAGTTATAAAAAATTGTGAAACCTGTGATTTAAATGTAAGTAATCATTTATTTATTATGTTAAATTATTAGTGTTATATGTTTAAATAAACCTCAAGATTCAATCTTTCGAAATATCGAACTATATTATGTATCCCAAGTTTAATACGATATTTTTACATGCGACAAAATGGACATGCAATTACTCCATTTTTGTGGGCCTATTTTATGATTAAGTTTTTGTATGATTTAGTGCATTTTGAATCAAATTTCATCTTGTTATTGGAAGAACAAGTTATAACTAATATAAATATAGATTTAAGCGCAAAAAATATAATGAATATAGGTAGGATTATAAGATTTTATATTTTCTTCTTCAGGTGGGCATCAACAGCGCCGCCCGTGTCGCCTACGATTTTGTTAAGTACTAAAATAAGGGCTTGGTACAGATGGAGGAAGTAAATTTAACATGATTTTGATGATACCAAACGGCAACAAAGTACGTAATTTCCTTAAGTTATTTTTGTATATATTCTGCTACATTTATTATAGTTTATATTCAATCGCTTATTTTTTTTCAGGAGGATATCTCCAGAGGGACAGCCGTGCATTATGGTTTCCGTATTGGTGCAGTATTCAACAAAATAGCTCTGTGTGTCTGTTTGCGATTCAGAGAATTGAGAATCTTACAAAAATTTAGGTCAATAATGTTCGTGGAAATATTTTTATCTTTTACATATCACAAAAATAAATGCTATTTGAGAGTTACTTTAAATGAAACGGTATTAATTTAAAACGATAATTACGTTGTGCATGTCATTGAAATTATCCTTTTTGGTGTATAAAAAGAGTGAACATATTAGATGATACTAGAGATTTAAAAAGGAAAGAAAAGTAATAAATGCGTTTTTTTACCGAGCAAACCATTTTTAATAGATTTTTTAATGTAAATATTTATTGATAGAAAAAGACGCTAAAATGACTAAATTGATTTTGATGGAATATAAAACTAAGGAAGGTACCTGGATTGATACACAGAAATCTATTTATCGCAAAAAAAATTAAAGGATTATCAAAAACATGACATTTTTCGCGAGTGAAGCCGCGTGCGCAGTTTTATGATAAAGTAATTAATTTATCATTTAAAAAACATAATACATCATTAAACACACATGTAACAATGATTAAGTTTCCACATTGTTGTAATTGTAGTTATTCCTAATGTTGTAATTGTCATATCTAATATTTATTTAAAGGTTATGCCAAATAAATATTACAAAACATAATATTTGTCTTTATTTTTTAAATACCAACTAAAAAGTCGCCCAGTGTGTCTAAACCCTAATATGGTCGGCCATCTTCTCGCTATTTCATCCACGGCAGGCGATATGAAACTGATGCGCTAATGGGTGGTTTGTTTTCGTTTACTGTGCTACATTTTACATACCAAGTAATGATATTTTGGTATCAAAAAAAAAGATTATTTAATCTAGTTTACTGATGCGTAGGTAAAATTAGATATATATTACAAAATGTTCCTTAAAATTTTGTTTTATTTTATAATAATTATTTTATTATAATTATTATTATTATATTATAATATAAAATAATTTTGTCAAATTTAAACCATACTATCAAGTTCAATATTTTTTTTTCTACTTTGAAAATTAAGCATCGTTTATTAGTTTACACATAAGTTGTTTGTCAGCTTTTCTAAAGTATTTTTTTATAAGCAATAGCTGCCGTAGTTTACTATAAAATAGACTTTAAACTAGATGATGGCATGGGACGCTCGACGTGACGGCGACCTGCCGCGAGCGCGGACAGATAGCGCGTCATTACAATCTGTACCTGGACGTTTCAGTGGTTACTTCAGTCATGTGAAATGTTTTTTTTTATGGTATTGACCAAAACACCTTTCTTAACAAGTTGGCTCTATACGGGATGATCATGCTAAATTTATTATAGATGTTAATTAGATTGTTAATTATAATTTCATAAAACTACACAAATAATAAATTTTTTCAACAACAAAAATCCTTTTTATAGATAGATGTTCTAATAAAAGACAGGCAGTATTATAAAGCAGTTATGAAGTTAGGTCCGAATCTTTTTAACGTCTTTACCAAAAGGGGTAATCTAAAATCACTATATAAAAACAATGAGGTTATTTACCGGTACAATATTGTTGACTTTATCCAAGTCTCGGCTAAATACAGCAGCAGCAAGCCCATAGATACTATTGTTTGCACGTTCGACCACTTCGTCTATCTCCGAGAATTTCAAAATAGACTGCACCGGGCCGAAGATCTGAAACAATGTTTGATTTTTGAGCCAGCGACAAAACTCTCATATGATCTGGAAATGGCTTATTTTGGGTATATATGTATTAAATATTGTTAAATTTTACGTTTATTGAGTTCATCATATCTATACCTGGAGAGGGTACTTTTTAACAATCTTTATATTTACTATTACTTATGTATAAAGAGGAAGGATTTATTTGCATTCTTGTTTATATGTAATTGATATACTCTGAAACTACTAAAAAGGATTTAAAAATATATTTTACCTTTTAGTAAAGTAAATTATCTTAAAGTAATATGGGACATATTCGAACGCTAGTGAAATCTCAGAAAGCTGTATTATAATGCATTCATTAAGACGGAAGATTCGTTCGTTTGTATGTAATTCATAAATTCTGAAACTACTGAACGGATTTCAAAAACTCTTTTGGTTGTGGGAACAAATGTGGTCTATCATCCTATTTGTCAAGTTCATTTGCACGTCATAATACAACAAAGTTGTTTTTCCCATATTCTGACAGTTGCATATTCAACCTTACAGCTATTTTGGTCACAAAGGATGTGTGTCTTGTGCGACCATATGTTATCCAGAAATAACTAAGGCTATTTAATTTAGAATTTCTTTATCTATATTATCATTATAAGGGTGAAAGATTTATTTGCTTGTTTATAAGCAATCGATAAACCCTGACACTACTGAAAGGAATTTTAACAGTCATTCAACATAAGGGTGTTACCACACTAATCGATCGACGTCGATCGATGGCAGATGGAGCAGGCAACGTCAATCGACTGCTAGTGAAAGCGAACTCATTGTACTCAAACTTGTTATACATGGGAAAGTTGCAATGATTGGATATTTGTTACTCAATCTCGCAAGAATGGCTTTGAATGAAATCCGGCATACGTATAAAAGTATGACCTGAAGTAGGCTATCGTTTTACCCAAGTTTTTAATAACAACAGACTATTTCGCCGAGAGCAAAACCTAGTTAGGTATACCGGGTGTACATTCCAAATGGGTCAGTTTCAGAGATGTGAAAAATAGTCGTTATATCATAGTTGTTAGCACTATTTCAAATAGAAATACAAAATAGTTTTAAATAAAAGTATTTAAATACATAATGCAAAATGCTTATTTTCAAAATAGGTTTTGAAAATAAAATACCTTGTTAAGCTTATGCACTTATTTTTATTTAACTGATTTTAAAACTAGTATTTGTTCAAAGAGTTCATCTTTCATGTTCCGCCTATGGAGCCTCATAATCATTCCACCAAAAGAAAATAGTCGTTCAACAGGGGCAGAACTCGGTAAGCAGGTATTATATTAAGGAAGAGTTTTTTTACATTTGGAAAGAATGAAAAATAGGAAAAATTAATTTAAAATGTTACAAAACTATTTTGTATTTTATAAATACTAATTATTTATATACAGTGTTTCAAATATAAAATAAAAATAGGTCGGTATTTTGCATTTTGTATTTGCATTTCAAATATATGTATTTCAAATAATTCACATATCTGGTCAGTATGGAGAAGTCAGAAACTGTGAGAGATAGCGAAATCTGTTGTTAGGAACCATGGCGTCGATTTTAGATTTAATAATAATCACATTCAAACTTTTTTCTTAACTCTCATACGTAACCGGGAATCGAACCTAGCCAAAATCTCTGTAAGCAATGTGGTATAAATTCTGCAAGTCGTTAGAAGCAAAAATTCAATCGAATCTTGTTCAAATAATTGAAGGAAAAGCCTAACAATAAAATAACTATTTTATTTCAGTAAATGTTCAAAATGGTAGCCGTTCTGCTGAATGCAAAGATTAATTATTTTTGGTAACGAATGTAAAATTGCGTTTCGTATTTTCATGGGGTGCTTATGTGTTAAAATCTTTTCTAAGGCTGTAGTTAAATCCTTTACAGTGTCGTAATTTGATTTGTAGATTTTATCTTTTACATAACCCCATAAGAAAAAGTCAAGAGGCGTAATGTCAGGCGATCTTGCGGGCCATTTAATGGGGCCGTTTGTACCAATCCAGTTATAATGAAAGTGATCATTGAGAAAGTCTGTGTCAATTAAACTATTATGTGCTACTGTAACTCCATCTTGTTGAAAATACATATTTTCTATGAAATCCTGCGGCATTCCTCGTATGATTTCAATAACGTCTTCTAAAATTTCGATGTATTCTATTCGATGTTATCTATCTAATCGCCCGTCATAAATTTTAAACATCAAAACTGTTATGTGTCATCATCAAATATGTGTATCATCATCATCATCAAATATGTGTAAGTCCAACCCAACAGTTGAATGAAAATCTTATTTGGCGTCGCCCTTCGTAGATCCGCAAGGGGTTTTGTTGTGACCAAAAATGATAATTTTTGCGATTGTACATACCATTATTTGAAAACTGAGTTTCGGCCGAAAAAATTATTAAAAAAAAGACTATAGCGTCGATCCGAATTTATTTTCTCCTTTAACCAGTTACAAAATTCGAGCCGTCTGATGTTATCACCTTGATGCAAGGCTTGAGCCAAATGTGCATTACCGTAACACTTGTACTTGTATTTTTTCAAAACATTTTGGATTGTACCGTGAGGGATATCGCGTCGAGCGTCACGAATTGAAGCTGTTTAAGGTCTAATATCTACACAATATGTTACTAGTGCTGCCATCTGTCGTGCATTGTCGGTAGACAGTTTGTTTGTTCTATGGTTTTAAATAAAATTTAGTCTGTGCCACTCGTCAATGCAAATACGTAGTTTTATTTTAGGTTATGGGCTATACGCTCATAAAATCGCGGTATTGAGTCGTTTTAACAAGGATTTTGCAGTAAAGCAAGTGTTAAAAGACAGTATTCAGTGCGATTTAGCTGTGAGCTGACTGATCGTATTAAGTATCGCAGTGTATAAGTGTTCTGTTCGTCAAAATGGCTACCAACTACCTTATCAATGTGCCGAATCTAAAGGGACGCGATAATTATTCGGAGTGGTGTTTCGCTGCTGAAAATTTCTTAGTTCTCGAAGGCATGAAGCATTGTATCAAGCCAGAACCGAGAAAAATAAAAGCAAGCGCGGATGACGAAAAAACTAAAGCCAAATTGATTATGACCATCGACCCGTCGTTGTATGTCTACGTCGAAACAATCGTGGAATAAACTATAGCAATTATTTGATGATAGTGGCTGCTCACGGAGAATTGAGTCTGTTGAGAAATTTGATTTCAATCCGGCGAGATAATTGCTGTTCGATGACGTCATATGTGACGCAGATTATCGATACAGCGCAGAAATTAAGTGGAACGGGATTTGAAATAAATGATCAATGGACAGGGTCATTGTTGTTGGCTGGATTGCCTGATCGTTTTGCTCCAATGATCATGACAATCGAACATTCGGGCATTTCCATTGCGGCAGACAATATCAAGACAAAATTATTAGACATGGAGTCGGTAGATTACAACGAGAGTGAAATGAACGGTGCTTTATTCAGGCATTCAAATCATGCAAAGCAAAATAAGAATAATTTGTATATGGCCAAGAAAAATTGTGATACTGGTAGTACTACTGTTCCGTCGAATTCAAACACCAAGGCGGTGAAATGCTACCGGTGTAAACAAGTCGGCCATTACAAAAATCAGTGCATGAACAACGAAAATAATTCAGCAAATAAGAAAAATAAAGAAAGAATGCAATCAAACGCATTTAGTGCAGTATTTTTAAGTGCAAATTTCAACAAAAGTGATTGGTATATCGACTCCGGGGCAAGTAACAGCAAACGAAAGTTGGGTTATGAATGCCAGATATTATGAACAAAATTAAGGAATTGTCGTAGCTAATAGCTAATAGAAGATGACAGTGTTATGTTCTGGCAATGTTAAAATAACGACTTCAATTGATGATTGCGAGTACGACATCGTGATAGAAGACGTATGCTGGGTACAATCTCTGACTACTAACGTAACCTACTATCAGTCGGTCAACTAATTAAAAAAGGAGACAGTGTGTCTTTCACAGATAAAGGCTGTTGTGTTTACAATAAAAAGCAACATTTAGTCGCTACAGCATTATTGGTCAATGGAGTATACAAAGTAAACTTGGTATCCCAGGAGTATTTGGCTGCATCAGCTGTGTCAGGAGTAACATGGCATCGCAGATTAGGACATGTCAACAAGGAATACTTAAATAAAATAAAAAATGCTGTCTTGAGAATGTCATTTGATTAAAAAGTAGAAATAAGCAAGGCTTCTTGTACAACATGCTGTGAAGGTAAACAGTGTCGCTTACCATTTAAAGGCAGTGGTCAGAGAAGCAATAACTTGCTAGATTTAGTGCACACAGACATTTGTGGCCCTATGGAGACTACATCGATAGGAGGAGCAAGGTATTTCTTGTTATTTGTTGATGATTACAGTCGCATAACATTTGTTTATTTTCTGAAGCACAAAAATGAGCTCTGAAGTATTTTAAGACATTCAAAGCACAGTTGGAAAATTAAACCAAAAAAAAATAAAATTGATAAGAAGCGAAAACGGTTTAGAGTGTTGCATTAGGGAATTTGAAGATTACCTAAACAGTGCTGGTATTATTTACCAGAAAAGCAACCGATACACCCTAGAACAAAATGGTTTATGTGAAAGATTCAATCGCACAGTCGTAGAAAAAGCGAGATGTCTACTGTTTGATGCAAACCTGGGAAAAGAGTTTTGGGTGAGGCTACCAATACGGCAGTGTACCTGCAGAATCGAACTGTGGCTGCTGCGTTGGATAATAGAACAACACATGAACTATGGACTGGCACAAAACCAGATATCAGTCATATTAGGATATTTGGTAGCACTGTCACGGTACATGTTGCTAAACAAAAGCGTAAGAAATGGTATAAGAAATCTGTGTAATGTATTCTTACAGGATACCCAGATAACATAAAGGGCTACATAGTCTATAATCCAGATACAAGGACTGTGTTTTACAAGTAGAGATGTGGTCATTATTGAGCCAGAAATCCATTCTGAATGTATGATTCAAGTGCAAGACCAGAATGTTGCTTCAGTGGGGGATGAGGTTAAACCAGAACAACAAGGCCAGAAGGTAACAAGTTTTGAATCAACATCTAGTCTTGAAGATAACTCCAACAGTGAAAATGATTATTCCTATGATGATGACAATGATAAAACATATGTTCCAAGTGATTATGAAGACTCAGAGAGTACACTTCAGTGTGAAAATGAAGATTTCACGGACAGACCCAGACGAACACGGAAACCACCAGAGAGATATGGTATGTCGAATCTTTGTACAAGCGGTGAAACCTATGATGATGGGGCAGGTTTGACACTGCATGATGCTTTAAACGGACCAGAAAAGAAACAGTGGATGTTGGCCATGCAAGAAGAACTACAGTGTTTTAAAGAAAATAATGCGTGGGAATTATGTGACAGTCCACAAGATGGTAGAGTTGTACAGTGTAAGTGGGTGCTTCGTAAAAAATATGATAGTGATAACAAAGTTCGGTTCCGTGCACGTTTAGTTGCTAAAGGTTTTTCACAAATTGAAGGTATATACTATGCAGAAACATTTTCTCCTGTTGTGAGGCATACTACATTGAGGTTACTATTTGCATTGTCAGTTTATTTAGGATTTGACATTACTCACCTTGATGTAACTACAGCCTTCCTGAATGGTGCTCTTGATGAAACCATTTTTATGCAGTTGCCAGAAGGATTTTCCGAGCAGATCCATGAGGGTCAAGTACTTAAATGAAAAAAGGCAATCTACGGGCTTAAACAATCTTCGAGAGCATGGTACAGGAAAGTGGATGAATGTTTGTTAAATATTGGTTATAGGAGATCTTAGATAGAACCATGTATGTACACAAAAATTAGAAATAATTTGAGGACTATTGTTACACTTTTTGTAGATGATTTTTTTTATTTTTTCAAATGATTGTAAAGAAACAGAATATTTGAAAAATGTATTAGCCATTTCAAATTTAAAGCTTTAGGTGAAATTAGAAAGTGTCTTGGTGTCAATGTAAGTGTTAATAAATCTGAGAAAACCATCACATTGAACCAGTCTGATTATATTGATCAGGTGTTACAAAAATTTTACATGAATCAATGCAAACCCATTTTAGACTCCTATGGAAACTAAGTTGCATGTATCTAAAAGGGAAAACTATGTTGGAAAATTCCCATATCAGCAAGTTATTGGTTGTCTAATGTTTTCTAGCCAGCAGTTCTAACCAGACCTGATATTACTTATACAGTTGGATTTTTGAGTCAATTTAACCATTGCTATTCTAGAGAACATTGTGCATAAGTAAAGCACCTATTGAGATATTTAAAATTTACTAAAAATTACGGTTTGAAGTACACTGCTGATGGAAATTCAATATTAGAAGGATATGTAGATGCAGATTGCGGTGCAAATATTATAAATAGGAAGTCATATACAGGATATTATTTCACTTTATCTGGTTGTGTAATTTCTTGAGAAACTAAAAAACAAACGTCTGTAGCCTTGTCTAGTAGTGAGGCCGAATATATGGTTATTACAGAAGCATGTAAAGAAGCTGTTTATTTGAGAAACTTATTTTATGAAATTACACAAAATTTGTATACCATTGATTTGTTCAACGATAATCAGAGTGCCCAAAAGCTAACTATGAATCCAATGTTTCACAAGCGTACAAAACACATAGACATTAAGTTTCACTTTTGTAGAGAATGTGTAGTAAATAAAATTGTAAAGTATTTGCCTACAGCTGTGATGCCAGCTGATGTATTCACGAAGGCTTTATGTGTTGTGAAACATAAGTTTTTGGATGTATTAGGTATTAAAAGATTGTAATATTATTGTATATCCATATTGTAGGATATAGTGGGGGTGTTAAAGGTCTAATATCTACACAATATGTTACTAGTGCTGCCATCTGTCGTGCATTGTCGGTAGACATGTTTGTTTGTTCTATGGTTTTAAATAAAGAACGATGGCGAGATTCGCCTTATAGTTAAAAACAAAACGACAAAGCGTTCACACTCGACAATATAACACAATTCAATAAAAAAAATCCCCTACTTTTTCTTTTTTAAAAGAACGGAATAAAAAGTAATCAATTTCATTTTTCGGATTTAAATTGTTGATTACGGAAACATTTTCTTTTTGTTGTTGTTTGTTCTATTTGCTCGTAAGAGCAGGCAAGGAGCTAAGCCATACAGCCTTGTCATAAATAAATATGTGATTATTTGATTTCATTTTCTTTTTGATTGAAAATACATGTAATTAATTGATCAATACAAGAACGTTGCAACCAAACAAGTAAAAATAAAATAAGCTCAATTAAGCTACTTTTTAATAATATAATAAAAACTTTAAACATACGACGTAACCGTATAAGTAAAGTCCTTTGCCTTTCTTGAAAGAATAAATATGAATGAGGTAAACAATTAAAGAATAAAAAAAAATGAAAAATAGTCGCAGAGCAATCTTAAGTTATTATTGTAATTGTGCCGCTGGAAATAGGTCTGTGGGATGTTTGCTCCCATGTAATGAGTATATTATGGTATACGGGTTATACAAGACATTGGAGATACCTTGGAGCAACAGCGGCATTTCTCGACACAGTTATAATTGAATAAAGAAAAAATATAATTAAGTGTTTTTTATTTTATTATACCTACACCTACCCTTTTTAAATAACTGGTTTCTACAATCCACTAATCATTATATCCATGTGATCAACTAATAAATGGCATCCGAGTCCATAGCTATCATTATGCATTGATTAACATCTTCCTGTTCTTAATAATAATCCTTCATAGCAGTGATTTAATTACATCATATTTTATTTCTTTCTATCAACTACATTGTCATATATATAAGTCAAAAAGAGACAAAACATATTTTAGTTGCAGTTACAGTTTTATAAAAGGATTTTGAATAAAACGGTGTATACCTGTATAGCCTGTACACTGGCTTAAGTTAAAATATTGACAGAAAGAGAAAATAAAGTGGCAATTAAACAGTGAGGCCTAAAAAAACAAAAAAGAATACTACTGCAACATGAACGTTGTTTCATAAACTCAATAAAAAAGTATTGATGAATAAGTCGTTATTACTTTTGTAGTGCTTGCAGATAAAAAGTTATAGGTACTTGTAATTGTAAATAATTATAATCCTAATAGTGATTTGTTTGAGTAGTGATTAAATTAGTTTCACACAGTTGAATAAGTGATATTCGTAAAAACCTAACCTAAAATTATGAGTTTTTTTAAAGTATATTATCTTTTTTCTCCCATCTTTCAATGATTTTATTCAAAAGATAATTTGATATATTTAATTCGCTCTATCAAAAGACACACTTTTAATTAATGCATGCCGTTTATTAAGCTTTTTTTATGTAAGGTAGAAAATGTATTGAATTTGCCATCATTCTTTAGTCTGTGCCACTCGTCAATGCGAATACGTTGTTTTATTTTAGAAGCATCAGGAGTTCCCTCGAAGTAAGTCAAAATAGTGATCTCAACATCAATATCACATTTTCGTGGTTTCTTCTGCTTTTTCCTTCTGAAACTACTGCATGTCCTCAAATTGTAAATAAGTTTATTAAATATTTTTCGTGGGGGTGCATTACGTAACGGATGCCTATTTCGGTACCAATCTAAAGCTCGTGGGCAATTTTTATCACTTTTAAAATAGGCTTCCAATAGATCTAACTGTTCTTCATTCGTTAAACGCATTATACAAACAGTACACAACACATAACACAATAATAATCTATCTAAAATCAAAACGAAGAGGTTATGAAAAGGCTCGTTTTATTTAAAATATGACATTCATTCCAAAAGAAGTATTCCATTTTCAAATTTTAAATGATTCGGGCACGCCCGCTGAACAAATGCGTTCTAATTCTAAATGAATGCTATTTGTAATGCATTATATCGATACAGATAATGCTGTGTTCCGTTTGCCGATTATAGCGCACACAGCGCTCATCTACCCGTTCCGATTGCCCGTGAGCGCAGTCACTGCGATATCGATCCGTCATCAATGACGTCATAAACGCCGCCATCTTTCCGCTCCCGGTGCCAAAGCTACGGTGCATGGTCGCTGTGAGCGGCCTGTCAAAACTGACACATGACGTTACTTGTTGAAGTTTTTATTAGTCGATTATAGATTTTTAGAGCTTGCTTATTAATTTTCTTTTGTAATAATGTTAGAAAAGGGCTCCTGCTTCATTCAGGGTCAAAGATCTTATTGAAATTAAAAATTTGGACTTAATCGACGAACAATCAGAATGTTAGCCCGCTATTTACTGTTCCGATTGCAATAGCACTAATATCACTTTGAGCGCGCTAAAACGAATCGGAACGGTTTTGAGCACTTTTAGCGCTGATAGCGCTGTGAGCGGCACGCACCATAAGATATGCATAAGTAGTCTCTTCTATAATTGATGATCGATTCATATTATTCACGACATTTTGCAAATTAATTAAATTGTGGCCATTTCAGTCTAATTTACTGTCAGTCTTGTTTACACAAGCTTACATAGCCAAATTTGGTCCTTATACTTACGGACAAATACTTGACGCGACTACAAGAGTATTGACCAGGTTCGATTCCCGGTTATCTATGAAGGTTAAGAAAAAAGTTTGAATGTGATTATTATTAAATCTAAAATCGACGCATTGGTTCCTAAGAACAGGTTTCGCCATCTCACATAGTTTCTGACTTCTCCATACTGACCCATTTGGACTGTACACCCGGTATATAAAACTTGATTACGTACCTCATATTTAGCGATTTCCATATTGTCTTCGACGTCAGCAAACACTGTGGGCTTAATAAAATAGCCCTCGTCTCCGCAAGGCTCGCCGCCCGCGACTAGCTTGGCGCCTTGCTCATTTCCCTTCTCAATGAATCCAAGTATCTTGCAGTATTGTTCTTCGTCAATCTGCGAATAAAATAGTTTCGTCATTAAGGATGTCTATGACTTGTTTCAATGCTCTAAGAATTTGAACTTCTTGTTAAACTAAAAGCTTTTTATTTTTTAGAAATTATTGATTAGTTTGAATAAACCACAAAATAGATAGACTTAGTTTTTACTGTACCTTCAGGTAACATAGGTAAAGAATAAAACAAAACTTTTTTGAAACAACAGATATAGCATTCTTTTAACACATTAAAAATAAAACAAGTTTTGCTAACTCATCAATGTATTTTTTTAATAATTCGTGGGCCCTAATAACTTGACTTGGTATAACCATCGATTCTAGAGCCTTATAACGCGTCAATTCGAGTTATTCAGTATTTAAAAAAAAGAAGTTGTAATGCCGCATAAAAGTGTGTCGGAGTAATTCGTAAAGTGTCTCTTTTACTCTCGCTGATCCTTGACTAGGAGTTGGTTTCTCTTACTCACTCTCTCAACTTAAGATTTGTGCACAAGGAAGTGGCAAACTAAGTTATTTTTTTTCTTTTAAAATTAAATTAACAGGTTTTGACAACATCAAAAATATACCACACATTGTGGTTAGCCTATCAGGTAATATCGTTAAAATATGTATTAAACTATAAGTTCAACTAAAATATTATATTTTTTTTTAAATGTCTCCTAGAAAAATGTAATATTTTTTGTATTTTACTCTGTGGCAAGAACGCCGTGTGATTGGTTACAACGCTGGTGACGTAAAACGAATAGTAAACACAGCTTCTTTGACTGCTTTTCGTTTTCGTTTATTTATTGGTCTTTCATCCGTTTCATAGCTATTTCTAAAACAGTTTAATGATAATTTTTTAATGATTTAGATTTACAGTTTATTATACAGATTTCCTTATATAAAAAAGAATAACTCTGTTTAAGAAACTAATTAAATATTTATATAATACTTTCATACAATATTATTTAACAAATATCGTTTTTAGGGTACATAAAAACTTAAGAATGAAGAATGTACTATGTTATAATCTTGTACGGAACGTTATATAAGATTTAATGGGATTTATTATTACTTTTCTTTTGATACAAATACCTGATACCTTTTTTTGTGTCGATTATTCCTTCATTGTTTATTTCTTTTTGACATGAAACTGATAGTTTATATTATGCAACGTTGAGCGAGAGGCATTTAATGAAACCACATATACTATAAGTAAACCACATATAATATAATCATAAACTATTAAAAAAAAGTTTACGAGAAGTATACGAAAAAACGTTTTTCAAAGAACTTAAATAGCTTAATAATTAAGTTAAAATGTAAACATCCTTTGATGAGTAGCCTGCCGCCACCTGCGTAACAAATTGGCAACGTAGCATTTGAGTAGCATAGCGCGTGCGGCGGCAGGCTCTCCGGCTCGCACACTTACCTACACAGCGGAGCGCCCGGGTTTGATGTGGATGATAATGTAAACATGTGTTGTAGGTAACGTTGGAAGGTATGATCAATGAAAATAATAAACAAAAATAATTAATTGTAACACTTACACATTAAATCTTCAATGGTTCGAATTGTCCGCCGTTTGCAATGGTACACAAATTATAACGACGTATAATATTGTTATTTAACCGTGCAATAAGGTCACTGTTTGTTGTTAAACTTTTTAATTTATTAAACGCTAAAATAATCCGGTTTTTAAGTTCCTTTACGGTATTCACGTCTGTCGCGTACACTTCACTTTTCACAAACCCCCAGATAAAAAAATCCATTAGAGTGAGATCCGGGGACCGTGGTGGCCATCGTACTGGTCCAAATCGACCAATCCACTGCTGTCCAAACATTTCGGTGAGTAGCTCTCTGGAAGACATCAAAAACAGGGCCAATAATCTGGTCCCTGTGTATACCAACCCACACATTAACAGAGAAGCGGTACTGATGCTCTGACTCCCGAATCATGCGTGGATTTTCAATACTCCAGTATCTGAGATTTTGTTGGTTCCATATGCCATTGCGTGTATGCAAATTCGGGTCGTCAGTAACTATGTCAAGTATCCACTGGCAGTGAGTACGCCTGACTGGCAAATCCCTTCTTAAAAGGGCTTGAACTTTTTTAAATTTGTACGGTTTGCGTTTATTCCTTTTTAAAATGTTATGCACGGTTCTATGGCTAACTCTAAACTGGCGTGCGAATCTATGCAAACTCGATGTGGGGTTGCGGTCAAAATAGTCAAGAATCTGTTGCTCGCGCGCAGTAGGTATCTGCTGCGGTGGGACTCCCTCCTGATGCGCTGCTAATGGTTTGTTTTCCCGTGCCCGTCGTACTGCCAATACTATGGTGCGAGCGTTCCTAGGGCACGCGCGGCTGTCTCCATACCTTTCTCGGTAAGTTCGCAGAGCTAGAGCTGCGTTGCCGTGATATTCCCCGTAGATAAAAATCATGTCAGTGTATTCTAACGCCGTGTAAGTAGCACGAGGCATTGTGGATGTCTTACGTACTTAAAAAATAATTACAAACTACTCACAAAACTAAACCTAGAACACTCAGTTACGTGTCCTATCACAATAAAAACTTGACATTAGTAAATGGGACGCGTGAGCGACAATAATCTGTGCTGAATTGCGCAACGTGCACCCCGGATGCAACGCGTCTTCGCACTATACAAAGTAAAAATTGTGCCCTTGACCTAATTAGCCGAGCCGCCGCCGGCGCAATGGCAACATATTGATCTATTTCTATTTCTGTTACGCTTATGACATTAGAGTGAGATAACCGTGATCTGTACTTTCTTTTAAGGAAAGATTTAGTAACAGTGTACTTCCTTGTTTGTACTGCAAACTTACGAAGCGAACTGGCAACGGCGCATCGCTCGCGTGAATTTTGTCGTTTAGATAACTACGTATGCCTGTAGTACAAACTTACGATCAGGTGATCGGGAAGATACAGAGTGTTTAAATGAAACTAAGTAAAAGCTAAAAATCATTCCTGTGACTAAACTGTTGCTTACATTGATCTGATTTTTGTTGTGTAGCCCGATAATGATACACAAAATATGTGGTTTCATTTAATGCCTCTCGCTTTTATCAACGTTGTGTATTGATTGATATTTTAAACTGAATAAGTCAAACCTGCCAAAAATCTTTGTTTTCGTTTCACGATCTCAATCCGTGTTTATATAATATGTTCTAAGTATATAGTATAAATAATACGGTACTTCAACTGTTAGCGACGCAACATGAAACGGATTCGGCATAATAGGGACATAGTTATATAATTAGTTTTGTAAATAACGCTAGTCCACGCCCTCACTACTTGCGCCCACACTCGAACACCGGGTCGTTCAAATTGTTAGTAAGTTATATGATTTAATGGTAATATTTGCTTGTCAGCGCTATCGCTACTAGTGCCCGTCCTCCGATGGGTGGTCATTTTCGAGTGTGACTTAAGCAAGGTCTAATAAGATTCTGATAGGAAATTAGGATGTTATAAGAACCTAGGTATAGGTGCATTTTGAATACTATTTTGATAACATTGATTTATGGTTGAATTGATGATATTTGTGTTTAATAAAAGTCTGAGAAGCTATATGTATGTCTTAGATAGAAATTAGACCTAGGTTATTTGTCAAATATTGATTTGTTTAGATTTGTCATAATTGTGGTAATTTTATGGTTATTTCGTATCAGATTAGGTAGATAATGGTAGATGTAACGTTATTGTATATAGGTTCATATAATAAAGTACTTGTTTGAAGTAATAAATGACGTTATATGGTTAGATATTTTCTCGTTGAATAACTACGTAATTATAGGGTTTATTGTTATGGTCTATTGATTATAATGTGTAAATTGCTTTCTTTATTGAAATGTAATAGTTATTTTCATGGTGTTTTACGTATTTGAAGAGAATAACGAGAAAACCTTTGTTGTTGTGTATGTTCATAATTGGTAGTTATATCTTGTTTGATTATGTTAAAAACTAATTGTAATTATAAAGTTTGCATATTTTAATAATGTAAAATGATAAAATTATGTTTGTAACCGTTTCGCCTTAGGTACAATATTAGGCTAAGTATATAGTCTGCCGGCGCGAACGGTGTTTTGAGATAGTCTTTGTTCTAGATAGTTTTTTGTATTTAATTTGATCAAATTGATATTTATGTAAACAGACAGGAATCGTTTCGCTCTATTTTTTGAATATAATATTTAATAGTTTTGATTAATAGTTTGAAAGATAATTCGATGTAAAGTTAGAATCCAAGTAAAACTTAAATGTAATTAGGTGCAAATTGCACAAACGCGTCAGCCAAACAGAGCGCTGGAATTATTTAGGGCGAAATTTGTATAAAAGGCGCACGCCGAGCTACGGAAGTCAGTTCGTTGCCCACAAGTGAAGAAAGAACAACTAATAAGAAGAAAAGTTCAGAAGATTCCAGTTAGAAGAAAGAAAGTGCTGTTTGGTAAATCCGGAGGCCAGTGAAGACCCAAGAAGACGTAAGCGCTGTTCGGTGTATCCGGAGGCCAGTGAAGAGGTCTGAAGAAAGAAGCTGAACTCCAGGAACAATTCCGGTTCACAGGGATATTTATAAGGTTTATTTGTAACCGCAATAAACGTTCCTACTTTGAAGACGTGTTGTTTTCACTACGCTCCAACCTGCACTCGATCAAGTCTGGTGTCACTCCGTGGTTCGTCAGGTCGTGGTGTCTTCGGGGCTTCGAAGGGTACAACGACATCTTCCCAGCCGGCGCAAATAAAATTGGTATAGACTGTGTCCGGGATCCTAACCTGGTCCTGCTTCGAGTTAGACCTTGGGTCCTAACAGTCTTTTGGTCTTTCGCGAAGTCGGACTCGGGGCTGATTTTGTATATCGGTTTCCCCCAACATCAACCCAATATTCAGATTTGGACATTACAACAAAAATATCAGCGAGTGTCAGAGCGAAACAATGATTGAACAGGTTATTTGGAAGTGTAGTGTCTGGATGATAATCTCGTCAAATTCCCGTCCAAAACCCAAGCGTGCCCCTTCTCCGCGAAAAAAGAGTTCATCCGACTTAACACCAACTTTTCGAAATGCACCTGTGAAGTCAGATCTTCTAGGGCTTTTGGGCGTGATCATCTCGTCCAAATTAAATTTTGGCAAACAGTTCGAGTCCATGACGCAAACTGCTTCGAAAAAGTTGGGAATCATCTCAAAGGTCAGATTCGGTACTTAGCTCAGAACAGCTGCCTAACCTGTACCCAGCCTAGGTTCGCATGGAGTATGCAGTCATCTTTGGGGTGATTCAGCCAATATCGACTGGAAGTGTTGGACTATTTCAGCGTTTATAAAATGCTAATTCATCCTTATTATTAAGGATTGATATCGATATTGTAATACTTACTACGAGGGTCAAACTAAAGGTTCTTAGAACTAGCCACTGGTAAACAATACAATAAAAAAATAATTAATTTTTAAAAGGAACTCTTTGCCAATATTATTGAGTATGTATTTCATTCATTTGTCATTTTGTTTTACGATTTGGCAGCAAATTGAAAATTGTCTGTGTCACCTCTGCATGAATTTAAACCGAGAAAATTTTGGTGCGATGCTTTTTTATTACTTTCGACTTCTTTTAAGTCAGCAAGAAAGTTATGATAGACTACCATTGGCATTTTACGATAAAGCCCCATCTCGTGCCACTGTTTACAACTGGTTTAATGAGTTTAAACAAGGTCGCACTAATCTTATTGATGATATGCGTGAATGACGGCCTTCTACGGCGACGACTGAAGAAAACGTCTGTGTTGTGCGGCGTATGCTAGAGACTGACAAAAGAGTGACCTATCAGCAGATACGTACAAGCTTAGGCATCGGTATGATTCAACTGCACAAAATCCTCCATGCACATTTAGTGGTCAGGAAGGTTTGTGCCCGGTGGATACCTCATAATTGACCGAGGGCCAATAACTCCGTCGTGTTGATTGGTGCCGTGAAATGGTTGAAAGATTTAACGGAGGTGACTGAAATGCTGTCGACATCCCGAAACCAATAAGTAAAGAGAGGTCGAGCGGTGGGAAAAAACATGGTGTGCTCGTTCTTCGGAAGGCCATTTCGCGACAATTGTTTTAGAGGATCGAAAAACAGTTTCTGCGGAGTGGTACACTAACAATTGTTTGGAGAAACGACCTCACAGTAGGATCCTCCTTCACCACGACAACGCCTCATCGCACACCGCCAGGCGAACGATCGACTATCTGGTAACGTCAAACGTGGAATTACTAGGTCACCCGCCGTATAGCCCCGAGCTCGCACATTGCAATTTTAAGTACGAGTGGGCAAAGTGCTTTTCTCAATGGTTCCATCGGATGCAGCGAAGTAGGTATTGATATGAATGGTTACTATTTTGAAAATATATAATAAAACGAATAACTAGCTAATTTAATCAGTTTTTGATTTTCTAAGAACGTTTGACCCTCGTATAGACATAGCTTGCTACCTCGAACCAGTTTCCAGAGCAATGTATGAGATTAGAATGGAATGATTATTTGAAAGTTTCTCATGAATCAATAACTAGTTCGGGAGGGCATCACTAAATTGGTCTCTTCATTTATGCCCAATCATTCTGAACTGATGATAATGAAAACGTGAAGAAAAGTCATTTTGTATTTTTATAATATTATTTTTGATTAATGCCTGTCCATGTGTTAAATATAGATTTGCGATCTTTATTTCAAGCATATTCTATATTTCACTGTAAATAAAATATAAATATCTGTGTTAATGTTTTTACATTGATCCCGAGGCGAGGTGAGAGAGTTGCGTGACCCTAACATTTATGTTTGGAAATTTTATATCATTTTACATAATTATTGGTCAAATCACTTAGACCTTATCGACCTTAATAAGTATCTTTGGTGATAGCACACGGCTACTTTTATACTTCTTATTATATTACATAAATTTATTATTAATAACCTGCGGTCCTTGTTCAGTGTTAGCGCTGAAAGGATCACCGACCACTCGTTTCTTAGCTCGGGCTGCGGAAAGTTTCACAAACTTGTCGTAGATTTTGTCTTCTACGAATGTTCTGGAACCTATAAAATTGTATCATAAAATCATTACAAATTCACGAGTATTATTTTATGATTCTGTATAGTATTATTATTGTAAAAAATTATAACCAAGATTTGTTATCTATCTTGCTGTCATACAAATTTTTATAGTTTATGCAAAATTGATTTAGAAGAAAAACGTAACAAACATTAGTAGGTACATGTAAAAAAGCGAAAGACTTTTCCCTCTTACACCCGTAAGCAAAAAGCAAAAAGATTAGTGCGTTTGCTTTAGATATTAATGTTCTCCATATACACACATAAACATATACTTACTTACTTTAATGCAGACTTAAGCAAAAAATCGTATTTAATAAATCAATTACAGCAAGACCATACTAACCAGCGCAACAGCATTGTCCCATGTTGAAGAAAAGCGCCATGTGAGACTGTTCCACGGCATATTCCAAGTCAGCATCAGCAAAAATTATGTTCGCAGATTTGCCACCCAGCTCCAAAGTAATACGCTTGACGGTATCCGCTGCCCCCTTTTGAATCAACTTGCCGACTTCCGTAGAACCTTTTAGTAGATGTTTTTTGTATAATATTTCAAATGGATTACTTTTAAAAAGATAATTCCCATTCCGAGGCTGCTGAGTTTATTTTATATGAAAATATTTCAAACATTAAAAATTCGTTAACTTTACAGCAACCCTAGAATCTAAATATAGAAAGCTAAGGCTGAAATCTATAAAGATTGCTTATAGATTGCTTATTTCAGCTCAATCGTCAAATAAAAAGCGACTTTGTTACATACGGTATAGTGATGAAAATTACATTTGACCAATTTTGACAATATTGGTGTTACATGTTTACAGAATATGTATTCTATAGAGTATTAAACAAAGTCTTTCAGACTTAGACCTGTTGAAACCGCACAGTTTGACCTGTGCGACAAAAGCGTGAGTATTAAATAGGATACAACTGTAAAGGATATAACTGTTTATACCATAGCTAACAAAACTATTACCTGTGAAAGCAATCTTGTCGACACCAGGGTGGTGCAGTAAGGCAGCGCCGGCGTCACCGAAACCTGGCAGGATGTTAATGACTCCTGGAGGAAAACCAGCTTCCTGTTTGAAATTGTTTAAAAGGTAATTAAATACGGTATCAGGCTAATAAGTGCATTTCTTAAACAACCATCACGCATATCTATGTCACTTTCTAGGTTGGTGCCTGGGCGATCATGGCACTACAGAGTGCGCGAGAACTCCGCAGTCCACAGACCCCGTTCCCCCGCTTGCGTATTATGCAAGACGGTCAGCCATACAGCCAACTATTTAGATTGCCCTAGGGCTCCAAAACCAAACCCCCAAAAGGCTCACAAGGCGAAGCCTCTGTTCCTGCCAAGCCCAGCCCACCCGTAAAACCGCAGCCACAATTAACGTACTCCCGCGATCTTCCCCTGCCACCCAAGAACGCATGGGTGACCCCGCCTACCATGGTGAGGAAACCCATCGCTTCCATCGCTTCTTTGCCTTCTCAGGTACAATAGGTCAGGTTAGCACCTACTTGCTTCCCTTCTGGTCCCCCAGTCAATGGCCATGCGGAGCTACTTTCGGACTTCACGCTGATTAGCGAATTCGCCACACGACTTTCAGGCGACGTGCTTAGTAGCACTCGAACACCAGGCACTTATCGCCAACGTCCAGAAATTTAATAAATTAAACTTTTAAATGGCGTCCTCAAGGATAAAACCTCGGTCCCTCACTATCGGCTACTTCAACGCCGATGGTCTTAAACATCAGCGCAAAGAAATTCACGAATTCGTTCGAGGATTTCAAATCGACATCTTACTTGTGCAGGAAACCTTTTTGAAACCTAGTCACAAGGACCCTAAAATAGCGAACTACAACATCGTTCGCAACGATAGGCTTACCGCTGATAAAGGCGGTACCCTCATTTATTACAAAAGGTCACTGCATTGTATACCTGTCGATCTCCCACAGCTCGAGAATATCGAAGTTTCCTGTTGTAGAATAGTAATGAGCGGCCATCAGGCAATCACGCTAGCATCCATCTTTCAACCACCAGACAAAGCTATACTTCAATGCGACATTTAGTCGCTACTCGATATGAGTCCCTCCGCAATACTAGCTGGCGACTTCAACTCGAAACACTCATGTTGCTATTCCGTAGTTACCGACCCAAACGGTCGTCGGCTTCATCACATGTCAGAGACGCTACACTGTGATTAGTGACTATTGGGTCCTCGGGAACCTACACACTATTCCTATAACACAAATCATCGCCCCAATATTCTCGATCTAAAAATCCCCCAAAGTGTTAAGGGTTCACTCAGCATTTCAACATTCATCTCTTGTCCAGTTAGAAGTCATCCACCAGCTTCGGATCACCGACCGGTAGTCATGCAGGTCAGTAGGTATCCCAACTGACCCCGTTCTTCAAACGAGGTCACACATCAATTGGGTCAAACTAACAGAAGCACTTAAGGCAATTGACAGCCCCGCCCTAAACACCATTGCCGATTCGTTGTCATCCATCGAGGAGACCAATGCTGCGATCATTGCTTTCACCAACCACCTTCGAACTGCTATAAGTGCGTCTTCCAGGCAGGTTCCGGCGGCGAATGATCGACGCTGGGTCCTACCTGTTGTTGAGAACAAAGAACGCGGCTACCCGGGTGTACGATTACGCTCCGACCGATGCAAACCACATCCGCTCTACAGCGAGATGTCAAATCTCGCATTCGCGAATTGCGGCCTAACAACTGGGACGCGCTTCTTGAAGAGATTTCGCCTTCGCATCTGACTTTCTGGAGCTTGGCGAAGTCTCTCAAGATGGACTCTACCGCGTCATCGATGCCTCCGCTTCTGGGGCCACCGCCCATGACTCCCGCCTTCGTTGACAAATGTACACCGAGTACAGAAAGCACTAACCCCCTCCACATAGAAACTGTGAATACCACAGTCGAAACTAAATGCGGCTACCGACCGACTGACACCCTCTGCCGGTAACGGTGGAAGAGGTACAGACAATAATTAAAAACCTAAAACCGCGGAAAGCCCCAGGTCCAGACGAAATACCAAACAGGGTTCTGAAAGCTCTCTCACTCGCACTCATATAACTGTTAGTAGTTATTTTCAATAACTTACTAACAAAATGCTCGTTTTCGCAAACACGGAAGGAAGCGATTGTCATCGGTATTAGGAAACCCGGAAAACCGGCTAATTTACCTACACACTACCGTCCTATTCTCACTCCTGCGTCCAACAGGTGCACCGCATCACGGAGCACATCTTGGAGCAAAGGAACGTAGGTCGAAAACCGATAGGCACGGGTGCGCTTTTCTTTGACGTGGCGAAAGCATTCGGCAAGGTCTGGCACAACGGTTTGTTATTCAAGCTCTTCGAACTAGGCGTGCCGGACAGCCTCGTGCACATCATAAGACACTTTTTACAGTGTCGAACCTTTCGTTTCAGATTGGATGGTGCACTGTCTAATCTCCGCCCTGTATTAGCTGGTGTCCCTCAAGGCTCGGTCCTTTCTCCGAGTTTGTTTTCACTATACATTAGTGATATGCCAAAGACGGAGAAAGTAGAACTCGAGCTCTTCGCAGACGACACTGCGCTATACACCTCTGATAGGAATCTACGTAGGTTAACTAGAATACTCCAATCCACAGCCAACGCATTAGACGCTTGGTTTAGGAAATGGAGAAAAGAAGCCAACACAGAAAAAAGTACAGCAGTGTACTTCTCTCTTTCAACCTTGCTCTAGGACAACCTCTAGGAAACCCTCCAAAAGATCGGTCAGATCTCTCGGTTTGGTACACCGATCCCCTGGGTTAAAAAAGTCAAATATTTGGGAGTCACTTTAGATAATGGACTTACATTCGCGGATCACATAAAACGAGTCCGGAACCGAACCGCCTTCGTCATGGGTAGGCTGCACCTCCTAATATGCAAGAAGAGTAAAATGTCGCTTAGAAATAAGCTTACACTTTACAAAACTTGCATCCACCCCCTCATGACATATGTCAGTGTTGTTTTCGCTCACGCCAGCAACTCGAATATCAATCACTTGCAGGTTATTCAAAATAGGTTCTTACGCAAATGAATCAGGGCCCCACCCTATGTCCACAATTTAGATCTGCATAAAGATCTCGAGCTGCCCACTATTGCCACGTTGATGAAGTTGGTGTCTAGACGCTACTTCGACAACGCTCCCCACCATCCCAACCCGCTGGTCAATAAGTTAGCTTACTACACAGCCAACCCAGACGCGCCGGTCCGTTACAGGCGTCTGCGTAACGTCTTAGCAGATCCCGACGACGCTATTAAACAAGGAACGCCAGTTAGAAATAGGGCAACACGGCAAACGAATCGCCTAACCCAGCGGTGGGCCAGGCTAACGCGGCGTACGCATTCCTACTGAGTTTCTTGCTGGTTCTTTGGCAGTAGATGACCCTTCCGAACCAGTGGTAGTTTCAATATACGACGTCCTAAGCCGAGGTCTGTGCCCTCTCGGGTGCCCTTAGGCGTATCGTATGTAGGAGTAGTTTAAGTTCCGGCTAAGCGCCCTCAGCGCTAGGCCACAAAGTCCGGTGAAATTTAAAATTGATTGACTTATTAAGATTGAATAAGATTGACGGGTTCTGGATCACTTATTAGGTATGGCTATCAAACGCAAATTAATTTGATAAGATCGCGGGGTCGAATCAAACCGCGATGCTCGCTAAGTTAGCGGACGTTTTTGTCTCTAATCAAAGCAATGTGCAGAATTGAATCGCATCTTCCGGATCTGAATAATAAATAACAGATTATTACTTAAATTCACCTCTTGTCCAGTTGTTCCAACTACATAAATTTTTATTTCTAACCAGATCCGCGGCTCTCTCTGGTTATGAGTAGTTTGAGCAATTAAAGTTATATTTAAACAATGCTGTTTTTTTATATTAGAACCTTGGACGGTTTGTACAGTCACGTGCATTGATAAGTAAACGTTGACAAATTTGCAAGCAAATGTAAACATTACTTAATTACATTCAAAAAGAAGTATCTCATGTTGTCCTCAAAATAATGTAATCAGCAAACTAGGTCAAAATTAGGTATACTTTTTCTTCATTGTAAAGTAAACGAAGCAACACCAGTGAATACTACACATTCGTAAAGTTTTATTGATGTATACGCGACAATTTCTATAACATGTATACTATGCAGTTTCAAAGCGACATATACCCAATAGTTTCTTTTCAATAGTAAGTTCTGCAGCAGTTTCTCTATTTTGACAATGTGCATCATTTCAAAAATATGTACACAGTGTAGTTTGCAATTAAATGTAAACGTGTTTTTGTGTGTTTTAATAATGTTATGAAGGTAGCCGGTTGCGGCGTTACAATGAACTGTTTTTGTTCGGTTATATGTTTTATTTATCTATATCATGACAATTTCTATAACTTGGATAACAGTTTTAGAGCAACGTATACGGAATATTTTTGATCTTAAATTACTTGACAAAAAGCTCAGGCACTATTTCTTAGGGATTGGTTAGAATGTAGTAAAAGACTTGGGGGAATCATAGTGTCATTTATTTGTCTAACCAGTAGTAGGTACGTATTTAGGTTGGATACCTACGAACGCACTTGTTTAGATACATAAGATTGAAATATCGAAAATAATACTTACGTTATTTCATATTTTCTAATGCAATATGATTTTTTTATTTACATAAATAAATATATTTTTGTTTACTAATAAAATATAATATAAACAAAAATATTCTGGCCATATATGTAATACTGATATGTGTTGAATAAATGTAAAATTATGACATAAATGTTTATTTCTTGTGTCATTTGTTATGTTAATCAATATAATGATTGATATCAAAATGCAAAATTAAAAGTTCAAAAAAGCCGACGATAACATGTATGTAATTTTAATTTGCCAATAAATAAAAATATTCATATCATACAAACATCTGATTATAAACAATATTATAAATAATTATTCAACAACCAATTATTAACATAATAATTAATGCAATATAACACAATATGCGATATTTATATATAAATAGTTAACTCGGCAAACGTTGTGTTGCCTTATAAATACTATTTTGTGAATATTCCGGTAATCGTTGGTGGTAGAAGGGTGAAAATTTTGGGTTATAAGTTTAATTTGATGCCAAATCATAATTAAAAAAAGCTTTCGACCAAAAATAAAAAATGTCTGGACAGGGCCACTCTTGTCACCTACGATATAATACGGTATAATAAAATGCCTACGACCTTTACTCAGACCTACCAAATATATACTAAAAATATTTATAGTATAAATATTTGACAAGGTGTCCCAAAATTCAACGATAAGCCGGTACCAGGTAGTGCATACGGCGACGACTACCCAGGGAAAAATAAGAAAAAAATCGGTCTCTTCCATTTTGTTATTCAGGTCCCTAATACAAGAGAAATAACAGTATTATTGTTGGAAGTTTAGTCATAGTACCTAAACATAGCATCGAAATTCAAAGTCAACAGGGTATCGAAATTCAAAGTTTAAAAAAAAGTTATTATAACTTTAAAAATGGAAGAGACCGATTTTTTTTCTTATTTTTTCCTGGGTAGTCGTCGCCGTATGCACTACCTGGTACCGGCTTATCGTTGAATTTTGGGACACCTTGTATATTAGAAATAAAATCTCGGAGAACTTAAAATCTTGTGTAACCACCCTGAGAATCAATGACACCTTGTAACCTTTGTTGCATTGACTAAATCATGTTAAAGCATACATCATTCACCCTAAAACTGTCCCATATATATAGACATGATTAATTGGAGATTCGCGTGTCCTAGCTGGGTTGTTGTCCTAGCTTGGTTGTTGTCCCACTGCTGACCTTAAACCCCATAGATTTTCTATGGGGGGACTTTCTACCCAAGCTTGGCTCAACCGACAATTACGAACAGCAGAATTATCCTGCGCAAAAGGAACAACACGGGGATCAGAAAAAAAAACCTCCGAAAACTAGGCAGCAAAAGCTCTTCTAAAATACTGGATGGTTATATATTTTGTTCTAAATACTGGGTTTTATTAGATTTCCATAAAAATAAACGTCCATCAACAGAAAAAACGATCACTTTTTCGTCAGAAAAAATAGTTCTGCTAAAATCGTAGTATATATATTGCCGGGCAAACTGCAGTCGCTGCGGTTATGGCGATCAAATAAGAATAGTTAACGCGCCGGAGTTCTGTGATGTAACCCAGCTGAGTGTAGACGACGTCTTATTATTGAAGACGACACTTGTAAAGAAGCTGGATAAATCCTGTACTCGAACGAATCCTTGCCTTTGGACTCGGCTTACGAGTTCTCTATCCTGCCCTTCGGTAGTTTTACGGGCCCGACCCCTGTTATTACGACAAACTAGTTCACTTTCCTCATCCCACCGCTTATGCCAAAGATGTACGGTCTTTCTCTAAAGACAGGAATACATAATCTAAATATTTTTAAAGTCTCATCTATTTTGACGGCCGGCAGGTGTAGCGGTAACAACGTTGCCTTCTTGCCTTCTATGCCCGAGGTCCTGGGTTCGAATCCCGGTTTGGGTGGATATTTGTGTGATGAACAGGTCATGGATTTTTATATGTTTATTTATAATATTTATATACTTAATAGTTATTGTTTATATATTTCTCAAATCTATTTTTCCGTTATGTAGTATCCATAGCACAACTTCTTAAAGAAATTTAATTTGGGCTGGATAAAGGAAGTAAGTCCAATATCGCGGTCACTGATTAGCTAGTCATTAAAATTTTAATGAGTATTTAAACATAATAGGTACTTACGGTGATTCATATTTAATTTGCAATATTCTTAACAGAGTGTCCTTGTTCTTTTAAAACAACAATTTTAGAGTTTTCATGTGTAGAAATCCGATAAGGCACATAGTTACTATTCATCCTGTCTACAATAACTATAATAGTCACAATTACAAGAACGCTACCACTGCTAACTTGTTGGTTATTTACATAATATAATTTTGAAGGTACACAGAAAAAACATATAACAAGTTCAACTGCGCCCTTCTTAACCTTCATACCATTATCAAAACACACAAAAATGAATGTTTACATTTAATTGCAAACTACATTGTGTACATATGTTTGAAATGATGCTCATTGTCAAAATAGAGAAACTGCTGCAGAACTTTTTATTGAAAAGAAACTATTGGGTATATGTCGCTTTGAAACTGCATAGTATACATGTTATAGAAATTGTCGCGTATACATCAATAAAACTTTACGAATGTGTAGTATTCACTGGTGTTGCTTCGTTTACTTTACAATGAAGAAAAAGTATACATAATTTTGACTTAGTTTGCTGATTACATTATTTTGAGGACAACATGAGATACTTCTTTTTGAAATATGTAATGTTTACATTTGTTTGCAAATTTGTCAACGTTTACTTATCAATGCACGTGACTGTACATCAAAATAAGTAAGTATTTAAGTTATTTGATTCATACTATCACAGTATGAGTACCTTTAATGTAATATTAACAATAACCTTTTTTTTAACTTTTGAACTCGAATAAGATACACAAAGTAGCGTAATTTAGCCATTACTTTATTTTAACAAAATCTCAATTAACGACCTTTAAATTTTAAATTTAACTAAAAAAATTATTTTGAAATGAAATTTTGAATTACTAAGCAATTATAATTTAATGAATTTACGGGATTCTTACCACGATTCTCGATTTTTATTTCGCGCGTCCGATATTTCGATGCTGTTGCAAGCACCATGATCGCGGACTGGCATGAGGACGGACAGATGTAGGTAGGTAGCGATGACGGTTAGAGGCAGATAAATCGATCTACCCTCCTTCTCGTTCGTTTTGATCTGCTACTACAGGAACTCACATTTTTGTCGTTTTTGCAATACACGCTCACCGTATCACTGGGTTTTTGACCGAACACACCACGATTGTTGTTTTTTCGTTTCACGAATGTCCTAACCACTGGGTTCCACGTACTAGATAATCTAAAACCGTCTTCTCGATTAAAGTTATTTTCGCACTTTTTTATTTCTAAGGCTTCTTTAACGAGTCGCGGTATGTAGTGTCGTTCCGTAGATAAAATCCGAGTATTATAGAACTCAATCCAATGGTTAGGGCCTGATTCTAGCAAATGTTCGGCGATGGCTGACTTGTTTGTGTCTGAGTTTTTTATAGCTTTTATATGTTCCTTAAGACGGCAAGAAATTGTTGTTTTCGTCTGGCCAAAGTAGGAGCTACAGCTGCAGTTAATTTTATAAACACCCGGTGTCTTAAGCGGTATGTGATCTTCGGTGAGCGCAGACACTGATTGATTTTCTTATAAGGAGTGAAAAACTAAGTTAAAAAGTAAAACTAGTTTAAAACTAAGATTCATGTTCATTTTCTGCAAGACAGTCAAATCCCGTTACAGTACATGAATAATGTTTAGACATTGTAAAAACTAAGATGATTTTTCAAAGTAAATCCAGTTTTCTATTGACCAAATTAGTCAAATAAACAAAATTTTATAAGACTTCACTTGCTATTTTATAATGTTCAAAATTTGTGCCAGTATTAGTATTACTATGCTAGTATTGGTAACTGTTAAAAATTTAAACAACTTTATTCAAAACACTAGTTTTTTATTTATTGAATTTTTTGTACTTCATTCGGGATTTTTTTACAAAACCAAAAATATTGAATATCTCGATAACGAGCCTACTTGGTACTAGCGACATTATAGTTAATTTTGTTGGAAATTAGTTGTAGTATCACATCCCAAGAGGAATACGTCGAATTACATGTCATCCTGTATATGAATGTACAGAGAAGAAACCGAACGTAAAAAGTCTGACGTTTTCACTTTGGACCTAAACATCGTTTAAAAAAATACCTTGACAAGTTGAGCAACATATAACGCTGATAATGGTGTCTGCTCTGCGGGTTTCAAAACGAGGGTGCAGCCCGCGGCCAAAGCTGGTCCAAACTTCCACGCCAACATCAACAGTGGAAAGTTCCAAGGAATTATCTGTCCGCATACACCTTGACAAACAAATGATATTTATTATGTAAAATGTAGCTATTTTAAGTTCATGGTTGTTATGAATAATTCGAAATTATGTGATTAATTGATTGTAACTATATTGTACCAAATGCTGTGCTTTTTGTGATTTGCTCTGCTCTGCAGTATCATGGTGAAACCAAATCTTATAAAAACACATAATACTGCATGACAAAAGATCACAATATAGTCATTTTACTCTTAATGGACGAGTGTAAAGCGAGTGTTACTTACTGACCCAATAACGACGTACAGAGAAGGAGGGCAGGCAGAGCTTACCACGAAGATATAGACCTATTGTGGAAGTGTAGTTTAAAATAAATAATGGAGTAATATTTCTTACCAACAGGTTCATGTCGAGTGTAAGAAAAGTATTTTCCATCAATAGGTAATACTTTTCCTTCAATCTTGTCTGCCCATCCTGCATAGTACTTCAAGCAGTTGATGGTAGCTCTCAAATCAACGTGGAGAGACTGTTGGTACGGTTTGCCATTATCCAATGTTTCCAAAGACTAGAATGTGAAAAGTTGCAGAAGATATAATAATCTTAAACCATATGTAGGCTTCATATTCAAACTCAAATATTTATTTATAAATATTTTTGGCAGTTACGCACTGACATTCCATCTTTTTTATGACGTGTGAAGAAGAACTAGCTTTAAGGGAGTCAACTTTCTCAAAATAAATATAAAATGGCTTTTATATTAACACAAATTAATTCTTATTTGCATCAGTTAGCTTGAAAAAACACCATCCCGAAAAACTAACCAAATGATGAACTTCCACGAATGGCACCCATTCACCGGCATAACGTGGGAATAACCATCACCCTCTTCAGCAAGTTAGAAGGAAGTGAACGACCCGTCACTGCTATCAATGCTTGCCATGCATAAAATAAAAACTCTTTAATTTATTTGGACATCATTTGAACAATATTGCTGTTAAATAGTTAATAATCTCGATTCTCTTACTCGCGCTCGTGCAAAGTGGACGTGTACGAAGTGAACTCCTTAATCATAACAAATTCTTATTAAAATATAAGTAGCCGTAACAAGTGATTATAGAACTAAGGCAACAAAATTTAAAGCTCATACTTGAATGTGTAAAATTGTGCGTTTAAGAACTAAGAAAGTGCATTATATTCACGCGGTTAAAGATTAAACGGATTACAGATACGTACAATAAAGATGCAACGCTCACCTACAACGAAACGATGCGATTCGGATTCGGATCTATCTAATATTACCTTACGTAAGCGAAAACACGATGATGAGTTTTCACTTTCCTTAAATCAATTCTCTGAACGTATACTGAAAAAACTTGATGATTGGAAAACTGAACTGAATCATATTTTTTTAAGAATAAATGGAACTCTAAACAACGTTACAAAAGTAGAACTGTCTCAGCTAAAAGAGACTACAGCCGAATTGAAAGCAGACTTTCAAAGTATTCGTAAGGAATATACTGAAATTAAAACTTCTCTCACAAAGATGAAAATAAAACAAGTGGAATTTGAAGAAGAAATCGCATCTCTCAAGGAAGGAATGAAATTCGTATCTAATAATTATGACGAATACACGAAAAGGGTTGGAGATATAGAAACAACTGCAAAAAATATGGAGATGATCAAAAATGAAATAAACAAATAAACGATTAATGAATATTGAACTGATGGGTATTCCGGAATGTCAAAATGAAAATGTAAATGAAATCATCTGTAATATTGGCTAGCGGGTCAGTGCAAATATCAATCCAAGTGATATTTTACAAGTCAACAGAGTATCTCCGCGTATTAAGGTGCAAGGACGTCCTAGAGTGATTATAGCTAAACTTGGGTCAAGATTGTTGAAGGATAACCTCATATCTCTTACGCGTAAAAATTGTATAACGACTAAGGACATTAATCTACCAGGCGACATAAAACCTATTTATATTCATGAGCACTTTACTCCGTACAATAAGCAGCTTTTAAAAAAATGCAAAGAAATCTCAAAAATCAAACAGCATCAATTTGTATGGCCCAGGCATGGAAGAATCTTTATACGCCGAAATGAAAACTCTCTATTGTCCAAATTTTTTATGATGATGACCTCAAGAAAATTTCCTAAGCAAGTATATTTTTTGGTTTTCATGTGTATCATTCTAAGTAGGAAAATATCATTAATATCAATGACACCTAAAGATAGTAAGATATACTTTTATAATTTTTCAATAACTATACTTTATTTAATTTCTGTTTATTCAGATTATCAACAAAAACGAAGAATCGCTTCTGTTAATTGTTACTCTATGACTAACTCCGTACATTTAATATTTTTAATTGCGGTACCCTCAAAACAATGTTTAGTCAGTTTGGCGGTTTAAACCAACCGTTAGCCTAAAATTATGTGTTACTTTATGGCATGCAATATTATTCAAAAGTTAAATTTTAAAACTATCAGTTCTTGCTTTTTTGTTCTAATGAATAACACAATTACTTTAAATAACAATATCAGAAATACGATTGAAATATTATGCACTTTAAATTTCATAAAGTATTTAGTTTCTTCGATATTTTTATGTAGTAGTCATGTCTTTATATGTGCTTAAATTACTACCCTTGTAACGTATTGTTTAACAACAATAAGAAAAAAAAAATTCAAAATTTCTTTATTAGGTAAAGTTCAGTAACAAATGTTGAAGGACACTCCTTTTAGGTACGCAGACCTGTGTTAGGAGTGAACACTCTTCCTGTATTACACAATATTTTACCTAGTACTAAATATTGTAAGAAATATTTTTGTATTTATAAAGTAACAAACAATTTAAAGTAGATAGGCAGAAATACATAAAAACAAGAACGTTTACTTATTAAAAATGCAAGAAGGGTATTCGCAAATATGTTTTATAAAAGTTAGTCTGACATCACAAAGATGTTCAAAGATGAAAGTCATAAGCTTATAGCGTTTCTTATAATAATTTTGAATTATTTAAAACTTGAAACATTATATTGCTGAAAAAGTTATAGTATATTAGATATATAAACATTTTAACACATTTTTTAGTAGGTAATCATATAAGATACACAGTACACTACAAGATAAAATTTATTAGGATAATTATTAAGTAAGCACATTTTTTTTCCTTCCTTTTTTTTACATCTCTTTAAGTTCTATTTTTTGTAGGTTAATTTCAATTAGTAGAATTCTGTTAATCATTGCTATTTAAATAATGTTGAATTCGTACATTATATTTATATTTATTCATAATTTTGTGTTTTGAGCCATTTAGTCACAGTCACTTTACATTTTTTCAAGGTCAAAGAATAAATTTTGAGATTTCTATTAATTACATTATACAATCTAGCAGATTGTGCGTAGAACTGTTTAGAGGCGAATTCCGCGTTTACTTTATTTATTTTAATGACAGAGTAGGCATTTCGTTTATTTACCAATTCTTTTTCTAACATTTTCTGTTTGTGAATTTTTAAAATAATAAAGCAGCGCAAAATACTTATTTATATTGAATTGTGTGTTCAAAATTATTTATATTTAATATCACTTCAGATATATCATATAACTGATTATAAAATGGAAAAGGTTGACTTATGTACGCTATTATACAGACAGAATGGCAAAATTACTGGATATTTTTCAGCTTTAGCAATAATTATATCCAGCGTGAGATCAGTTTAAATAATTTATTGTATGGAAAGCAATGCTTTAACACTATATTTAATTCGATTATAACGTTAAATTCAAAAGCTCAAGTGGATATTTACTCAATAATAGCTATTCATTCATACAATAAATTAATAAAATATCATATGATCACGATAAATATATAAATAAGTCATCAGACAAATTAACAATATTTTATCAGAACGTGCGTGGTCTAAGGTGTAAGTGTTTAGAGTTAAAAGAACAAATTTTATTACATGAATACGATTTCATTATTTTAACAGAAACATATTTACACAGTGGGTTTTTCGATAATGAATTTTGTGATGAAAGATATGATGTTTTTAAATGTGATCGTAACATAACATTGAGTTCTAAAAAAACAGGGGGAGGGGTAATGATATTAGCTCGTACTGAACTGTGTGCGTGTATGTTTAGTAGATCGCTACCAGCGCCATTAACCGAACTTATAACAATTTTAGTGCCGGCACATACTATTGCAGCATCGGCAGACCTATACAGAAGTGCAATATATATCCCACCTAACTCAGATAGAATTTCAACAGATATTGATCATTTATCTCAGCTCTTAAATAGCTTGTTTAATTTAATTAATGAAAATATTTATTTTATTGTAGTAGGAGACTTAATTTAGATTTTAGACTCAAAGGAGATTTAATCTGCCTTGCATATCTTGGGAAAACCGCGGACCGATACATATTAGTTTAGGAAGACTTGAAGTACAAAACGCCGCAAAAAATTTACAGAAGACTTTGGTTTTTTAGGTTTACAACAACATAATACTTTTGAAAATCATGCTAGTAATTTTTTGGATTTGGTTTTCTCTAATATTTCACTCCAAATCGATAATTGTGACAGACCCTTATTGAAAATAGATCTAGCTTATCCACCATTGACAATTACTGTCCTTGATTTGAGTTTAAAATCTCTAGTAGAAGCAAAAATACCAAAATATAATTTTAAAAAAGGTGATTATTATAAAATTAACATTAATTTGCGGCATTAACTGGATTTCACTTCTGGGATTAAGTACTGTTGATAAATGGTGTGATATTTTTTGGGGTGTATTAAATGACGTAATACGGCAACATATACCTTTAGTCTTGAAATATGGAGGTGGAAAATATCCGGTTTGGTATAGTCCTGCCCTCATTAAAATAATTAAGGAAAAACCCAAGGCCCATAAAAAGTGGAAAAAGTACGGTAATTTTCTCGATTATGACGAGTTTTCACTGCTACGTAATTGGCAAAAACGGGTTCAGGAAGTTTGCTTTAAACGATTTACAGAGAATGCTGAAAAATCCATAAGGTACACACCTAAACCATTATGGTCCTATATAAAGTCTATTCGCAATGTTTCAAAATATCCAAAGTCAACAGTTAACATACCAAAACAACTTATTTACAGATGGCAAAGATATCTGTAATGCCTTTAATGATTTTATTAAGAGTGTCTTTGGGGTCTCATTGGTTGAATCTGAAAGGTTCGAAAATTCTACTGAATCTACAGATGCCATATTATTATCTAAAATTGAAATACCTGTTAGCTTAGTATTGAAACATTTGAGACTACTAGACATATCGAAGGGCGCTGGTTGCGATAATATACCCCCTATATTTTGGAAAAGCTGCGCTAAATCTATTTGTATTCCAATAGCACTAATATTTAATAAGTCCGTTAGTGAATGCGTTTTTCCTAAGATATGGAACTCCATATATCTTTCCTCTACATAAGAAAGGTACTAAAACAAGAATTCAAAATGAAATGTTGTTGGTAAATTATTTGAGAAGATCGTTTTTGACGAAGTTTATACAGTTATTTGCAAGGTTCTTCCAACTTCACAGCATGGCTTTATGAAAAGTCGCTCTGCTGTCACAAATTGAACTTGTTTTGCAAATTATGTTTCGGCCAATATGGACAGAGGTGGACAAGTTGACGTGGTCTACACTGATTTCGAGAAAGCCTTCAATCGGGAGGACCACGCCATATTGTTAAAAAAAACTTCAAATGCTAGGAATCCTCGGGGATCATTTAAGATGGGTTAAGTCTTATCCTGTTAACCGATCTCAAGCTGTTGTTTTGGGGGGTTATAAATCAGACTTCATTGATATACCTACGGGAATCCCACAGGGGTCCCATTTGGGACCACTTTTCTACAACGCTTATATTTACGACATCACAAACTGTTTTAAGTCTTCAAAACGTTTGATGTACGCCGATGATAAAAAGATCTTTTGCACAATTCACAGTGAACAAGACAGTTTTATGTTGCAATCAGATTTGAACGCTCTATATTCTCATATCGCTCTGTATCAGGACAATAAAATATCTTTAAATATAAGTAAATGTGGGTGCATAAGTTTCTCAAGGAAATCCAATCCAATATTTTTTCGATATAAATTCATAAGTACATCCATTCAACGAACTGCTATTGTCCGAGATCTAGGGGTTTATTTTGATCAAAAACTTTTATTTTCTAATCACATAGATGTAACAATAAATAAAGCACTTAAGAATCTAGGATTTGTCCTAAGAATATGTAAACAATTTAAAGCTATGTATTACGCTTATGTACGAAGCGTCGTCGAGTACGCGAGCTCTATCTGGTCACCACAATATGGTACCTACATAGACCGCTTGGAACGCTTGCAAAAGATCTTTATAACACACTTAAACTATAGACTTCGTAGTCTCCAACGTATAAACAAATCTGTAATAGTTATAGTTTGTTGAACTTGGAAGATCGTCGGAAATTAATCGATATGTGTCTGCTTTATGATATAACACGAGGAAGCTTAGATTGTCCAGAGTTGGTCGATAGCGTGAAATACAACGTTCCCACACGACGTTCTCGTCGCCGGGTTTCATTTCTGTTCAGTGTGCCGCGCGTGACTACTAACAACACCCGTAACGCTTACCAAGGTCGTCACGGTAACCAACTACTCATAACCAAAGTTTCTCCAATATTGATATTTTTAAGACAAATAAAACCACGTTTAAAAATTATGTTATAATAAATTTTGAGAACAAAAGTGGAGCATAGCAATCAAATGTTGTGTCGTGTAATTAAATGAAATCATTTAATTAAATGGAATAAAAAAAATATTCTTATTTTTTATTTTTATATACATTATATTAATTTTTTGATATAGTCATATATACAACGTTGATAAAAGCGAGAGGCATTTAATGAAACCACATGTACTATAAGTGCCTACTGTCAAAAAAAGTTTAAAAAAACTATTACAAAAAAGTTTACGAGAAGTATACGAAAAAACGTTTTTCAAAGAACTTAAATAGCTTAATAATGAAGTTAAAATGTAACCATCCTTTGTTGAGTAGCCTGCCGCCACCTGCGTAACAAATTGGCAACGTAGCATTTGAATAGCATAGCAAGTGCGCCGGCGGGCTCACCGGCTCGCACACCTACCTTTTCAGCGGAGCGCTCGGGTTTGATGTGGATGATAATGTAAACATGTGTTGTAGGTAACGTTGGAAGGTATGATCAATGAAAATAATAAACAAAAATAATTAGTTCGAAATGTCCGCCGTTTGCAATGGTACACAAATTATACCGAAGTATAATATTGTTATTTAATCGTGCAATAAGGTCACTGTTTGTTGTTAAACTTTTTAATTTATTAAACGCTAAAATAGTCCGGTTTTTAAGTTCCTCTACGGTATTCACGTCCATTGGAGTGAGATCCGGGGACCGTGGTGGCCATCGTACTGGTCCAAATCGACCAATCCACTGCTGTCCAAACATTTCGGTGAGTAGTCTCTGGAAGACATCACTGATTGTGGAGGAGCTCCGACCAATTGGTACCATAAATGCCTATAATCGGCTAAGGGTAGTTCTTCGGTATATTTAGCAACGGGACTGCATAATATCTCCAAAAATTTTACCGTGTTAAGGGTGCCGTCAATAAAAACAGGGCCAATAATCTGGTCCCTGTGTATACCAGCCCACACATTAACAGAGAAGCGGCACTGATGCTCTGCCTCCTGAATCATGCGTGGATTTTCAATACTCCAGTATCTGAGATTTTGTTGGTTCCATATGCCATTGCGTGTAAATGTGGTCTCGTCGGTCCACATGACATTTAATAAAAAATTCGGGTCGTCAGTAACTTTGTCAAGTATCCACTGGCAGTGAGTACGCCTGACTGGCAAATCCCTTCTTAAAAGGGCTTGAACTTTTTTAAATTTGTACGGTTTGCGTTTATTCCTTTTTAAAATGTTATGCACGGTTCTATGGCAAACTCTAAACTGGCGTGCGGCTCTATGCGGACTCGATGTGGGGTTGCGATCAAAATAGTCAAGAATCTGTTGCTCGCACGCAGTAGGTATCTGCTGCGGTGGGACTCCCTCCTGATGCGCTGCTAATGGTTTGTTTTCCCGTGCCCGTTGTACTGCCAATACTATGGTGCGAGCGTTCCTAGGGCACGCGCGGCTGTCTCCATAACTTTCTCGGTAAGTTCGCAGAGCTAGAGCTGCGGTTCCGTGGTATTCCCCGTAGATTAAAATCATGTCAGTGTATTCTGACGCCGTGTATGTAGCACGAGGCATTGTGGATGTCTTACGTACTTACAAAATAATTAAAAACTACTCACAAAACTAAACCGAAAATACTCAGTTACGTGTCCTATCACAATAAAAACTTAAGATTAGTAAATGGGACGCGTGAGCGACAATAATCCGTGCTGAATTGCGCAACGTGCACCCCGGATGCAACGCATCTTCGCACTAAACAAAGTAAAAATTGTGCCCTTGACCTAATTAGCCGAGCCGCCGCCGGCGCCATAGCAACATACTGATCTATTTCTATTTCTGTTACGCTTATTACATTAGAGTGATCTGTACTTTCTTTTAAGGAAAGATTTAGTACAAGTACTTCCTTGTTTGTACTACAAACTTACGATGCGAACTGGCAACTTCGCATCGCTCGCATGAATTTTGTCGTTTAGATAACTACGTATGCCTTTAGTACAAACTTACGATCAAGTGATCGGGAAAATACAGTGTTTAAATGAAGCTAAAAACATTCCATCGAGACTAAACTATGGCTTACATTGATCTGATTTTTGTTGTGTAGCCTGATAATGATACACAGAATGTGTGGTTTCATTTAATGCCTCTCGCTTTTATCAACGTTGTATAAATAGGTATGTATAGTTTAACTGAATTAATGTAAAGGTAAACATCATAAATATTATAATTTAACTTATTTAATAAAATAATACGTGTGAAATTCCACGCGCTCATGCGAAAGACAAAAAACGCATTGAAATTAAAGCTAGAATCTTCTTCCTTGGACCACACACCAATTCAAAATTACCGTCAAGACTAATTTCTAATTTCATTGGATTGTTTTGTTTGTTTCGCCGTTGGTATGTCATTGTAGTAAATGTAAGTAGATGCAGGGTAGAAGTATTTTGTTTTTGCTAGTGGGTATTTTGTTTTCTTTTTGTTTATTTTACTTGTCATTAAAAGTATAAACGAATAAAATACTTTAATGGAATAAAAGAAAAATGTCAATGAATGCTTGTTTAGTATACTTGATGAGTAGATTTATGAATTATGTTACTTTTTCATTTATATAATTTATTTCGTTTGTATCCTCTAGAAACCATTTCATAAGGCTTTTGTGCTGTTTTAAACAAACTCATTAAGTAAATTGTTATAATCGGGTATGTTCGGTCTTTATGTAATTATATTTTTTTGTTTGTAATATATTTGTTTGTAATCCGATATAACATTAAATTGCAAAAAAGAACATAAAATTTTGTTACGCATTATTAATATATGTAATTAAAAGAATTCACACAAAAGATTCTAAAAAAAATTTGTAAAAGTATATCGTCGTTATCAATACTTTCTATGTCATATTTCTTTTATATTTTTTTTATCTGTGGAATTAGCCTAAAATATTATTGTGAATGCATCCGTAAAACGTTCAATGTCATCAACCAATCGCAGAGCAGTATTTTGATATTAGGTCTTTACCTATGAAATTGCCGTTTTTCACGAAATAAATTAAGCGTAATTTTTTTTTATATTTTTTATTTCTATTAATCAAAATAATCACCCATGCAATCAATGCATCTTTGCCAACGCATTGGTAGTGTGGGATATCGTTGCACAGAGCTCTCAAGACGACCAGCTTGCACCGCCGCTCGCCGCATACTGTTGGACATCAATAGCATCGCGTGAGCAGCTCCTGAGTCGACCGATCTGCGCGACCGCTCGACGCGTACTGAAGCGCACGCGCTGCGTGCGGGTCCTATTTATAATTTCGTGCATTATCCACGCAAAACATTTTTGTATGAACATTTCTCCTGTGTTGTGATTGGTCAGCGAAGTAAGACGTACACTATTTTGACCTGGTACTACCAGTATGCAGCTAAATTATATATTATATGTAAATAACCATAATAAAGCACTCAATTGTTCCCTGACTACTTGTGTATCAATTATCTCCAACTAGAAGACCTAACAGACCTAATAGTGGTGACCCCGACGTGATCCTGATACAAATATGGAGCAATTTGAAGACGCAGCAGCAAGCCCTAGTACCAAACCTGAAGTCGCAACTATTTCGCTGCAGGCCAGAATACCACCCTTTTGGCGCGCGCAACCCAAGCTTTGGTTTGCACAATTTGAAGCCGTCGTAGCACCATACAAAACAGGCGACGAACAGAAGTTTAACCTCGTGATTCCAGTACTAGAAAGAATCGACATCGAACAAATAAGTGATATTATCTGCAAACCGCCGCAAACGGGAAAGTACCTAGCACTGAAAAACAGATTACTTTCGGTGTATGAAGAATCAGAGTCGCAACAATTTCAAAAGTTACTCAGTGGACTCGAGCTGGGAGATCAGAAACCGTCGCAGTTGCTAAGAGTCATGCGAGACCTTGCTGGAGACAAGGTGCGGGATGACGCACTAAAGGTACTATGGATGGGACACCTACCACCGCAAGTAAGAGCTGTGCTATCTGTAAGCACGGAATCAAGTTTAGACACTCTGGCAAACATGGCAGATAAGATGATGGAACACACGGGCAGATCTATCGCGGCAGTCAGCATCGAAGCACCATCATCATCAACATCAGCTCAAGACGTGTTTTTTCAAACATTAACGAAGCAAATGGAGAAATTATCAATTGAAATCGCAGAACTTCGACAAGCCACGACTCATGCGCATCGCCGTCCTTACCGTCGTCAACACTACGATCGCGCAAGATCAAGATCGAGATCAAGAACGTACGATGGAATAAAACCCGGTGATATCGATTGGGTCTGTTACTATCGTCGGAAATTCGGTGAAAGAGCGAAGAGGTGTGAACCCCAATGCATGAAAAGCACAAAGAGACAGGGAAACTAAAGACTACATCGACTGTGGCGGAAGTCGGTGTAACGAAGCGAAGTAACCGCCTATGCGTTAGAGATTTCAACACTCAAGAACTCTTTCTGGTCGATACCGGCGCAGACGTATCGGTACTAGCCGTAAAAAACAAGCGAATACCGACTACTTCGACTTATCAACTGTTCGCCGCAAATAATACACCGATCAAAACCTACGGTGAGAAGACGCTGAAGTTGAACTTAGGCCTTAGGAGAGACTTTAAGTGGAATTTCATCGTAGCCGACGTCAAGACTTCGATATTAGGTGCCGACTTTCTTCGCTACCATCAACTATTGGTAGACCTACACCGCAAGCGATTGGTTGATAACCTAACTGAATTATCAATCAACACAACAGATTTCTTAACGGATCAACTTACAACAATATCTGTTCTTGATCACAACCACAAATACTACAACATACTGCAAGAATTCTCCGAATTACTGAAACCACCTATCGAACACAATGTACAGCATCACATTGATACAACCGGACCGCCGCTGTTTTCACGCCCCCGCCCGTTGCCGCCTGACAAATTCAAAGCCGCTAAAGCAGAATTTCAAGCCATGATGGAGATGGGCATCTGTCAGCCTTCAAAAAGTCCATGGGCGAGTCCCATGCACATTATTAAAAAGAAAGACGGAGCATTAAGAGTGTGCGGAGACTATCGCCGTTTAAACGCAGTTACCTTGCCGGATCGTTACCTACTTCCGCGCATTCAAGATTTTACCTATCAGATACACGGCAAGAAGGTATTTTCAAAAATTGATTTGAAGAAAGCGTTCTTCTGGGTCCCTATGAAAAAAGAAGACGTAGAGAAGACCGCTATAACAACTCCCTTCGGTTTATTCGAATTTAAACGAATGCCTTTCGGGCTAAGGAACGCGCCGCAAACATTTCAAAGATTTATGCATGAGGTACTCCTAGGCCTCGATTACTGCTGTTTCTGCTTCGCAGATGACCTTATTTTGTACTCGGAAGACGAAAAGAAACACGCCGAGCACCTCCTTGTCGTACTTAAGCGACTCAGCGACTACGGCATTGGAATCAACATTGAAAAATGCATATTTGGCGAGACCAAACTCGATTTTCTCGGCTATGAAGTCACAAGCGACGGAATCAAACCAACAGTAGAAAAAGTACAAGCTATACTTAACTATCCGAAGCCAGTGAATATCCAAGATCTTCGTCGATTTCTCGGCATGCTTAACTTCTATCATGACTGTCTCCCTAATCAAGCAAAACTTCAAATCGAACTCAACAAAATGCTTCACAATAAAAAGAAGAATGACAAGACGCCGATTATATGGACAGAACCCGCAACCGAAGCATTTGAGAAATGCCGTCAAAGCATCTCGAATGTCACCATGCTTACGCATCCTGTACCAGGCGCTACACTATCTATCATTACCGACGCATCTGATGTCAGCGTGGGCGCCGCACTGCACCAAAAGATTGATAATTCCTGGAAGCCATTATCGTTTTTTTCAAAAAAGTTAAGCGATACACAAAAGCGATATAGCGTGTACGATCGCGAATTACTAGCGATCTACATGGCTGTCAAACACTTTAGAAGATTAATAGAAGGCAATGACGTCATCATATTAACCGATCACAAGCCACTTACATACGCCATGCAAAAATCAGCTACATCGAGCGACACACCAAGAAGAGAGAGACAATTGCACTATATTAGTCAATTTTGCACAAAAATCGCATATATACACGGCAAAGAAAACATAGTAGCTGACGCACTTTCTCGTATATCAGCTATCGACTGTCCTTCAGTGATTAACTTCGAAGAACTATCTCAAAAACAAGCTGAAGATGAAGAGTTAAAATTACTGAAACAAAAACCAAATCTTCGTTTCAGTCAAATATCTCTGCCAGGCTCGACGCATCCGATACAATGTGAAAGTTCAACAAGCAACCCACGTCCATACTTACCTCAAGCTTTTCGTCTAACTGCATACAATGCATTACACGGAATTAATCATCCAGGTGTTCGTACAACAAGAAAATTAATAACCGAAAAATACTTCTGGCCAAGCATGAACAAAGATATCTCAATATGGACGCAAGCCTGTTTAGCCTGTCAGCGCTCGAAAATTCATCGTCACACTGTAACGCCACTTGCACAGTTTCCGGAATCCAGCAGATTCGAACACATACACATAGATATCGTCGGACCGTTAACTCCATCTGAAGGCTATCGGTACCTAGTAACCATAATAGACCGATGTACTCGCTGGCCGGAAGCTATACCTATAACAGATATCAGTGCAGAAACAGTCGCACGAGCCCTTTACGACGGATGGATTTCAAGATTTGGCTGTCCGTTACGCATTACTACAGACCAAGGCCGGCAGTTCGAAGCTCAACTATTTCACAACTTATTAAGAAAACTAGGCGTTGAAAGACTACGAACTACAGCCTACCATCCACAATCTAACGGATTAGTCGAACGGTGGCATCGTACAATGAAAGCAGCTTTAATGGCAAGAGGAAATCGTTTGAACTGGGCGCAAGAAATACCTACCGTGTTACTAGGCCTACGTGCTACAATCCATAAAAAAACCAACTACAGTCCTGCAACAATGGTCTACGGAATGTCGCTACGGTTGCCAGCAGATTTTTTTTCGCCTACGAAATCAAAAACTGAAGAAACACAATTTATTAGCCAACTCATAGAAACTATGTCGTCATTCACATGCCAGAGCGAAACGTCGAACACATCGCAAAATACCTACGTACCTACGCTACGTACCTATGTACCTACGAAGCTCGATACCTGTACTCATGTATTTATACGTATAGATGCAACACGGAAGCCGCTATCACCACCATATGAAGGCCCATATGAAGTTATAGAAAAACACGAAAAATGGTTCAAGGTTCGACTACAGAACAGAGAAGCCATTGTCACGTTGGATCGTCTGAAACCTGCTTTTATTGCTGAAGAAACCACAGAGGACACTGAAGTTCCATACATCACCCGTTACGGAAGAATCAGCAAACCTACACATACAGTACGGTTTACTTGACGGGGGGTACTGTGGGATATCGTTGCACAGAGCTCTCAAGACGACCAGCTTGCACCGCCGCTCGCCGCATACTGTTGGACATCAATAGCATCGCGTGAGCAGCTCCTGAGTCGACCGATCTGCGCGACCGCTCGACGCGTACTGAAGCGCCTATTTATAATTTCGTGCATTATCCACGCAAAACATTTTTGTATGAACATTTCTCCTGTGTTGTGATTGGTCAGCGAAGTAAGACGTACACTATTTTGACCTGGTACTACCAGTATGCAGCTAAATTATATATTATATGTAAATAACCATAATAAAGCACTCAATTGTTCCCTGACTACCTGTGTATCAATTATCTCCAACTAGAAGACCTAACAGACCTAATAGTAGCTTATTGATGCCTTTCTTGAAGAAATCAGCTGGACGGGAGGCAACAAATTCTTCAAAGGCATTTTGTACTGCCTCTCGGGTATTGAATTTTTTTCCCGCCAAGTTATCCAAATTCTGGAAAAAGTAGAAGTCTGTAGGCTCAAGGTCTGGTGAGTACGGCGGATGACGGAGAACTTCCAACCCCAACTCTTGTAGCTTGGAGACCGTCTGCTGTGCAGTATGAGGTCGCGCGTTGTCGTGCAGGAGCAGTGGAGCCGAACGATTCACCAAAGCTGGTTGGAGACGTGCGAGATTCTCCATCATTGTGTTCAGTTCTTCACAGTACACATCTGCAGTAATGCTTGTCCCGTTTGGCAAGAAGCTGTGATGAATTACACCCGCGTTAGACCACCAAACAGTGACCATCACTTTTCTAGGGGTAAGTTTTCGTTTAGGGCATTGTTTGGGTGCTGAACCAGGGTCCAACCAACTTGCTGAGCGCTTACAATTGTCAAACAGGATCCATTTCTCGTCAAAGGAAAAAAACCGGTTCAGAATTCCTTCATTTGTATGACTGCTGAGCAGTGCAAGGCACGTCTCCACGCGTACTTCGCGCTGGCGGTCATTGAGTTCGTGGGGTACCCATTTGTCAAGCTTTTTTACCTTGCCAATTTGACACAAATGGACCAATATTGTTTTGATGCTAACGTCGTAAGCTGCTGCTAATTCAGCCGTGGATTGAGTTTCATCAGCTTCCACAATTGCCTTTAATTCGTCATTGTCGACCAAAGTTTTCGGACGACCACGGGGTTCATTTTTCAGGTCAAAATTTCCAGAACGGAAGCGGGTAAACCAATAACGGGTGGTGCGTTCGTTTGTAGTGTTCGCTCCGTAAACGTCGTTGATGTTGCGTGCCGCTTGTGCCGCATTGCTGCCACGACGGTACTCATACTCCATAATTACTCGAATTTTTAACTTATCCATGATGACGAAAAATGTTCGAATGCGTTGAAAACAAAACACTATATTAAACAAATGACGATTTTAGAAAAAGAATTCCATGTTTGTCAAATAAAATTAATTTGAAATTAGAATTATCAGTAAAAAAAAAAAATTTTTCGTTTGAAATGGCCAGTACGGCAAAACGGCAGTTTCATAGGTAAAGACCTATTATTATGTTGCATTGGCTTCATTTTTGATATTGCCAAAGTTCAATGTCAGTGTTTGAACTGTAACGATTTTTCTGCTTAGCAAAATTTTTTAGTTTTTATGTTATTCTTTCACCAATGCGGTATGTTTTAATATTTAATTGACGTTCGAGGCCTTGTCACCATCAATGTACCCCAACCTCGTCGCTTATCTAGCAATGATAATAGTACAAAGGAAACACCTTTCAAATATAAAAATAAATAATAAATAAATAAATAAATATTATTTGACGACATCGTTAGATAATTGTGTCAAGAAAATACATGTAATCAAAAAAATACGGTCAACGGCAGCTTCGAGATTAGCTGTTACAAACCCCTTCGACTAGCACAATTTCTATACCTTCAACTTGATCAGAATCCGGGGATAATGGCATTATAAAATTTTTTTATAGTTTGCCTAAAGTAGTCTCATTATTGTTGAAGCTCTAGTACAAAAAAATAGAACCCGTGTGGAACAGTATAACAGGAGATTTATACAACGAATACGTGCGATTTTGTTCAACTAATAATAAAAAACAAAGCTTCGTAGTTCTTTCTCTAGGAATATTCGGTAGTTAAATTAAGCAGTTTTTAAGCCACGAAAGGACTAGTGCAATAAAGGCATTGCATATAAAACGGAAACGTGGTTGAACACGAATACGTTCTTCATTTACAAAAAAAAGAAAGAGCAAGACAAGAAAAAACAGATGACAAGGAAAACTCTACAGCTCATACTATTGTGTCTACTATGGTTGTGCAGGCAGTAGTACTATGTCCAAGGCTGCAAGCATCAGCAACTTACTAAAAGACTAAACTTAAAGTACACAATTATACCCATTACAATTTAAAGACAGAGATGGTATTTTGCTACCTTTGGCATGAGAGTCTCATCTCATAATGCCAACTTCGCAAAATGCCAACCGCTCGCAAAATGAGAACTTCTCAGAATGCCAACTTCTCAGAAAGCCAGTTTCTCACAATGTCAACTTCGCATAATGCCAATTTCTCAAAACGACAACTTCTGAAGGGACAGACTACGAAATGAGACGCACCCGTTCAATTGAGTTAGGTAAGGTTTGTATGTAGTTAATAAACGCGCGAGCCGAGCGAGCGTGGTGCGGCAGCACCCGACGAAGCGCCAGGACCAAACTAAGTACCATTTCCAGCTTTTCAATTTTTTTGGTTCAATTTGGTTTAAACAATCATCACGTCTGTCCCTTCAGACGTTGTCAATGTGAGAAGTTGGCATTATGCGAAGTTGGCCTTGTGAGAAATTGGCTTTCTGAGAAGTTGGCATTTCGAGAAGTTGGCATTTCGAGAAGTTGGCATTCTTAGAAGTTGTAATTTTTCAAGCGGTTGTAATTTTGTGAAGTTGGCATTATGAGATGAGAGGGGCATGAGGGTAATGGAGGTTTAGACAGCAACGTTTTTACTTCCATTTTGACACAATATTTAAGGGCCGAGCTGGGTAAATCACGTTCCAGCACGATTATTTTATGGAGTGATGGCTGCTGTTACCAAAATAAGTCGGTCAACATGTCTAATGAGTTATATAACATGTTATAGAGCAAAAGTACTTCCCGCTGACTATATTAATATTATGAAAAGTGCCAGAAAGGATGCCTATAACATTACACTGACCATTACACTGAATAGAAAAGGTGATCCAGTAGTTACCGATATTTGTGCTCTTCAACACTTACCAACAGGTAAAACCAGATATAAAATAAAGTTTGAGGACGATTATCAATATTTACCAAAGCGGCCTTCAAAAACTAACAATTTTAATGTGACCCGTTTATTGTATCACCTATTGAGTTGACAAAATTTAAACATCTGCAAGAAATGAAATCTTTAATTCCTAGTGATTATCATCCATTCTTTGATTTGCTAGGGCATGGTTGCTCTAACTCTGTGCCTATTCACCAAGGATCAGGACTTTGTCCACATGTCAGACAAATATGATATTAGTTTTTGTAATAAACGTTATTGCTACATATTTTTTATTTTATTAGTTTATGATTTTAAAGTCTTGAAAAAAACTGACATTAACACTTAAAAATTTCATTTAACTTTGTTGAAATATGTTTTATGTCATTATGAATTATTAAAATGTTTCCAAAATTAAATTACAATATGTTTTATGTCAATTTTAATTCATTATAAAAGCAGTATTACTATTATAACTGCTAAATTATCATAGAATGCCCTCAATGGATAGAATTAAACAAGAAGTATCATAGAAGTCTAAAATTATAAAAATAATTTGTTTTAGTCTCTCCTGTAAAGTAGCTCATAATTGACATAGAACATTTTGCAATATCAACGATGATATGTAAGTTGTAACATCCCATTTGTGTTTAAGGGAAACCTATAACTAGCCTTATTTTAATATGTAAAAACATTGCACTTTTGTATAATATGTAACGCTGTTGGTTTTCTAAATAAAGTAAAATAAAATAATGTAACTGGACAACTGAAAGCTTTAAAATGTTTACATTCATCAAATATTATACAGTCGCATTTTCTTTTTTATATTTTTTAAAATAGAAACCCAACTCAAGTACATTTCTAATAAGCAACTGAATCTATTTATCTGTAAAATTGTATCCATATACTCAATAAATAATCAAATTACTTACTGCTAGATAGATAATATCTCTTTCAATAAGATGTGCCAATCTCATTAAGAGATTGCCTCTTTCTGAAGCATTCATAGTACGCCAAGGAGAGTCATGTCTGATAAAGATTAAAATACATTACATTTACTAAAATACATTTTACTATTAATTAACAAAAATCACTGAAATTTACACAATAAAAGTAATGTGGTATATATATGATTTATAAAGATATATGATTTGCTCTTAATGAGTACTGATATCATATAATGCCAATTACATATAAAAATTGACTTTATATCAACTATAGTAACACACCAGTGAACATCAACAACACATCTTATTGTTATTTTCATTAAGACAATAATTTAATTCAGAAATAACTTACTTGATAACTCTTTGAAACTTTTCAAATGTTTATCACCTACCTAAATGCCTCCCTTGCTGCTTGCACAGCCAAGTCGACATCAGTCTTTCCTGCCTGTTGAACTTCTGTGATAACTTTCCCAGTAGCAGGGTTTATGGTTTCAAAGGTCTTGCAATCTGATGACTTCATCCATTCATTGTTGATAAACAGCTGCAAATTTTACATATCTAGTATCCACCAATTATGACAATAACTATCAAATATCAAAGTGTATTTTGTTGTTTTAGTGCTATGATAAAACTACACAGCAAATAAAAATGTACATAAAGCAGTGATTTTTTAATAATTTCTTCAGTTCATCAGCTTGTGAGCAGTGCTATGTATTTGTATGACAAAATATATTTGTATATATATTTACCCCAGTGTACAAGATTTTTGGATCATATTGCGGTGCAGTAGATGTTTTAGACGCAAAATTAGCCTTTTGGTACAGAAAGACTTTCCTGATATTGCGGAGCATTTTAAAGGTTTAATTAAGATATTATTTACAATTTCAACTCCAACTGACAAGACAAAGAGTGTTTGTTACTAACTAATTAAACTCCTATATTAGCTCAGTCATACAGAAAACCATCAGAAAACAAAGAAACACGGCCGGGTCACATTATGCGTTGATAACTGTTGATTGATAACGTAACTTATGGATGGAGCGTTCCGAATGCCGCTCACCATATGTTCCTTGCTCTGGCTTGTGGTTAAGTGCATTTTGCGTATTTATTTCGCATTTTCTCTCTTTTTTTTTTATTAATGTCGGAGTGGAGTTTAGTTTAAACTTTAAAATTTGTTGAAGAATATTTAAAATATGTATGCTAGTAGAATAAACGAGGTAAAAATTTAGAAAAAAACATATTCTTGTAAAGATTTTAATTTCCGAATAAAATTATTCTCTGAATTTTTCCAAAATCACGTTTACCACATATCTAAGTACAGAATTGACGAATTCCTTGACATTCATTACTGTTCATCTTCATTGAACTTATGAGCTTAACTACTTAATCCGTCTGGACACACAAGTGACACGTAGTAACTTAAAATTTAGTTAAAATTTTATTACCAACTTAACTACTTAATACATGTAAACCGCACATTACAGCGCATCAGCGCTAAATAAAACTGCTCATAACCGTTCCGATTCGTTTTTAAAATATAGTTTGCGCTATTTAACGGTAAATAGTATAAATAGTGGGGGGTAACATTTGAACTACGTATCTCAAATTAAGAGAGGTGAAGGGGGATGGTGTAGGGAGTTTAGTGAGAAGCCCGCCCGCACCACTCCCCCCGCGCGGAGATGAGTAATTTTTTAAATGATTTAAAAAAATTTTTTTTTTTTTTGTATTTTTTGAAACCCTTAACACGGGACTGAAGGGTTAAGTTAATAAAGGTATACGTCATGTGAAAAGGAACAAAATGACATAGAATTCCATAGTGGCTCTTGCTGGTGCTGCCGCACTGCGCTCGCTTCGCTCGCTCAGATCGCGCATATTTTTATCACACACAAAACCTAACCTAAACTTTTTATGTTTAAAAGATACTGTTAACAACACTTACCTAATCTGGTAATTTAGGCTAGTTGTCATATTTTTTGTGGAACAATAAAATAACAAAAAATAATTTAATAGTTTATTGAATGTTGTATACATGTTTAATAACATTTATTATTGCAATAAAAGGGTCTCTACTCTCTTGTATGTTTTATTACATTTCTCCTCCACGTGTGTACTCAACAATTCCATCAGCAAAATTTTCTGGGTGGTTATAACTATCTTTATTAAAAAACTTTTTATATACATCTGGATCAAAATGGTTCACTTTTTTATGTTTATAACCGTACTGATCCAGACAATCGTAGGCTCTCCAAAAGTTCGTATGGATAGTGGTGCCAACTTCAACATGTTTCTGTATCAGTACCCAACAAATCTGCAGACCAGATATTTTAGGGGCACACTTCCAGACGCAGGTCCTCGCTCCCATCTTCTATCATTCCAAAGACCCAGTGCCCCAACTCTGCGGTCCTATTATATTTCCTTAATTAAATTTTCCCGGCCACCAATCTTTCCTAAATTTTGTTGTTGGTCTAATTCATAACTGTACATATCAGAAATATGGTGCCCGGCCCAAACATTGCTATTTTTCATCCTTTAACCCATTCACAGCCAAGGACGCCGATCGGTGTCTTCAAAATTTCTACTCAGACACCGAGGACGCCCAGGGGCTTCTTCTCAAACCTGATTTTCTCAGACAAATTTATTTATTTATTTATTAGCAAAAGGTATACCAACAGCATTATACATATTATTGGATAACATTGGTCATGTACATACTATATTATTCTTATGTATAAGCCTATTACAGGTACACACAGCATTGTTATAAAAACTTAAGCGAGGTAAAGTAATATGGATATTACTTTAAAAGACTAAGATTTTTAAAATTTGCTTAATATAAAAATCTATCTAACTCCTAAACGGCCTGGGGATCCAATGACTTTTTTTAAAGAAGGGGTTAGATGAAGTGGCTATACATTGTTAGCAAAGTCAGCAAAACCCAAAACGGGACTGCCGCGTAATATAAACAGGCAGTCATCTGCGGAACGCCAACTCGCCAGGTTCAATTTTTATTACGTAAGGTAAGGACTATTTTATACTAACTTATATAATTACATTTATAATTTTTGAACATAATAGACTCAGTTTAATCAAATAAGTTTTTTATTAAATCTCGTCACCACCTCCAAAAAGACTTATGTTATAAAAATGCGGATTCTTAACTCTCACGCCGAAGCCGCCCACGGGCGTCTTTTTTATGCATGTATAAAGAAAATGGGTCCTATGTTCAAATAAAATTTTAGGTTTTGTATTTGCTGCCTACTAATTGTTTGTGTTGTTTGTCTTATTAGTAAAAATGTTATTGTGTAATTATTTAAGAGTTAATTTCACTAAGCAATAAATATATTGTTTAAATACGATTAGTTATGTAATTAATGTAAAATGGTATTCATATTTCTTTTGTTTTTAGCTTATTTTGTATAATAACGATTTGCCGTTGCTCGATGTGCAGATGTGCACATTCTCACCCAAGTGACTCTTGCTCTGCATCCTCTGGAATGTCCTGTCTGCAATGCTCAGGTCCTCATTTGGCTACTGATAAATCTTGCTTGCACTTTTGCTTTATCTCCAGGCTATGACAAAATAGAACATGATGCCATTATTGGTGACCCTCCATGTTCTTAATCTGGCTGTGCCTTCCCCCTTACTTCTTCCTGTTCCCCTAATGACACTTTTTTAGAACTCCTGATTTCCTTAGTTTTGAATATTCTATCAAAATTTGAAGACATCCCTTTACCGTCCTCCGTTGCTAACAAGTTTTCCCCTTAGCCAACCTTCTCCTAAACAATGGCCAGACTTCTGCAATGGAATAGCAGAAGCATTCGCAATAAACAACATGAAATTTCCCACTGGTCTCACCAGCAGGACCCTTCAGCTATTGCTGTCTCTGAGACTTGGCTGTCTCCAGGCAGTCGGTTCAATTGGCCTGGGCTTGTCTGTCTTAGAGATGACAGAGCAGATAGTCATGGTAGTGCAGCTCTGTTCGTGAAGGTTTGTCTTCCTTACTCAACCATCCAAATTCCCCAATACTCATTTGAAATTAGTATACTCGCTGACAAAATGTATCTTCATTTTGTTCCTGTTTCGGCCCATATGTTCAACCCAACTATTTCCCTTATAGGTGAATTCCACTCACTCATTTCCCAGTAACCCTATTATTGAAGGTGAGTTCAACGGTCACCACGTTCTATGGGGCAGCCAATGTTCACAGGCTTGTGATGGACCTGGCCAGCGTTTGGCAGACATAATTGATTTGCAAAATTTATATGTCCTGAATTATGGTAGTCCTACTCGTTTTTCTGGCCCTCATCAGAACCCTAGTGCTGTGGACATTGCCATGGTCTCGGCTGCTGACAGTGCGTCAATTAGTTGGAGAAGGCTTAATTCCCTATAAAGTAGTGGTAGACCACTGCCTTATAGGGAATTTAGCCTAAGCCTAAGGTAGACCACTATCCTATAATTCTAACCCTCCCATCTTCTTGTCATATTCCTCCAAAGTTACCACCCTTCCTGCAGCATAATGTTGATAAGGCCGACAGGTACAACTACACTAAGGCTCCTAATAACTTGTCCTCCCACATTATTTTCCTTAAACAACATCCAAGAGTGCTATGAGAGCCTAATCTCTTGCAACCGACCTGCAGCAGACCTACATATTACAAAGAAGAACCCAGATAAAAGACTTCGATCAATCCCACCACGGTGGGACTCAGATTGCTCTGACATAGTCAGAATGCGTAGGTCGGCTATCCGCACATGCTGTCACTGACAATGTGTAATTACATCCAAGTAAAAAAATTGTCAGCCCGGCCAGGAGGTTATTTAAAAAAAAGAAGAAAGAGGCGTGGCGTAAGAATTTGGCTCCTCGTTCCCCCTCTTCCCATGCCTGGAGTTTCTTTTTCATAGTTTCGATGCAAATGATTACAGGCACTTACGCAGTAAATCATATCGAAACGTGTGTTGTATTTTTGAAACAAAAAGGCGTGAAGAAAGAGGGTATTCAGTTTGCTTAGAATTGTTAATTTTGTTATTGAATAGGCAGGTAGTTGTTTTGTCTATTTATGAATCGTAATCATTGAAATAAGCCAGACTTTAATTGATTGAACCGAAAACTTTGATGCTTGACTTTGAATGACTTTTTGAGCAAACATGGGATCTTTCAGTGTTTAAATAAAACATGTTGTACCCCAAGGTTTGTACCAAAATTCAGCATGTTGGGAATTAAAGCAAACTGACCACTACTTTTCTGGCTAATTTGACGGGATTATATCAGGAATAAGAAAATAAACGGTATAGTTCTTTATTTTTTATATTAAAAGAATTATAATGAAAGTAAATAGACCATAAACTATGATTATTTCATTTACGTCAATTTCTTACAAGAGTTCATTCATTCAAGTTCAATATTTAGTTCTAAAATATCGATAGTAGATTCGATACTCGTTGTGCAACCCTAAAAATTGACGTCATTTTATGATATTTTTAAAGTTTAGGTACCTATGCACGTTTTTTTCGTACTTAGGGCTGGTCCATTGGTTGCTGTCAATGAATATAAGCAAGAATATTTCAATGTCAAAAATGACAATCCTGATTAGTAACTTGAAAACAATTCAAAGTTCAATTTGTTGTGAAAAACATTTATTCATGTAGTATTTGCTAGTTTTGCAATATTTTTTATCAATTGTGTGTATACCAATTAAGAAAATTAAATCCAGTAATGAACCATAAGCTGGAACGATTAAAATTTGATATTAATAAATGGCTTGACAAAATAAATTATATAGATTTACAAATAACGCGAAATTTAAAAGATGCTGGTTACGAAACAAGGTAATGTTTAATTTTATACTTTTTCATTTTTAATAAATATAACGTTACTCAACCTGCTTTAGGGAACATAACAATGTTACAATATAAATATAAATAATTAAAATAAGTAAATAATAATAAATACCTAATTATTTTGGTAAAATTTGTGTGTTTATTTATTATCTTTTTTTAGACCGGTTAATTGCAATGGACTATGGTGTCCCTTTCTGTTGCCTTTCATTCTTCTTCTGTATACATGGACTGGCAATGTTACCACTGCATATAAGATAACAGCATTTGTTTCACTTGGACTTCTGAGCTATAGCATATTGTTTACAGCATTTATGACAATTTCCTGTATAGTAATAAAGGAACCAATATATGGTGGTTGTACAGCTTCAGGTTTTATATCAGTATTGCTCATTTATACATTTGCTGGACAAGGTAAATACTTTAAAATATCAAGTAAATAGTGTGAATTGAATTATTTAAATGCTAACCTTTATTATTTATCCATTTGCAGGTTTACTTTTTTCTCTATGCATAGCTCTTTCTAGTACCTTCTTGTACAGTCATTTACTTAGATATGCTATTAATGACTTTCCTAAAACTTTTACTATAGGAGAGGCTATGGTTGTTTTACAAGGTGTTGTCTTATATATTGCATGTGCAGTGTCAATATTAGTGGCAGAAAAGAATTATGATGAAGAAACTAAATTTATAAATATAATAGTCTATGTAAGTGTACCTCCATTAATTTGAAATAACATTACAACTTAATAATTAGTCATGACATATTTTTCTTATTTTCAGGTAGAGTATATAATACTAGGAACAACAATTACAGCATTATCTTGTTTGAATTCAAATCAGAAAACTTTGAGCACTATTATTACTTTAAGTGGCTCTATTTTAATAATTATGCTGTTTTGGGCTTTTGGTCCTTCATCAATACCAAAACATTTCTATAATCTTTTAAATCATGCAATTCATAGAGTAAGTACTCAATCACATAATAAAACAATTTGTTGCTTTTAATTACTCATTAGGTAACATTTATTTTATATAATCTGAGTGTATAAATTTATTACTGCCATACAGTACATGCAACAGTTATCTAAAGTCACAACTTATTAAAATACTTAACTTATTGCAATCAAACATTTTCGAATTTTTATGCAGTTATATTTAATTAATTTTTTTTACTTATATATGTGCATTATACTGTTAAACAATTGATACACTATAATTGCATCTGCAGTGTTGTACATTTGTCTTGTCAATGAGACATTGGAGCAAATTTAAATTTAAGGCAGCTTTTTACATTATGTAGTTTACAAAAAAATTTAATAGCTGTAGTTTAAGTTGTATTTTTTTTAAATTTGCATCTGGATGCCAGTATACAAAAATACCAGTTTCATGCTCTTAAATGAAAGCTATATTAACACTTTGCTTAAGAGATTTGAAGGTTCTACTTAATTTCCCTGAGTTATCCATCCAAAAGATGGATGCCTTAAAATTGAAACAGCTAAGCTATTTTAGGCTTTCACTGTGGTTCCTTAATTTGAAATTTTACTCAATTTCAATACCACAAAGTTTATCTTAGAACATACATTTTCTAAATGCAAGTTCCACATGCAGTGTTTTCAATTATAAGTTTAGGTTTCAGCTTCTATTATGAAAATATTTTTTTAAGACATGTTAACAGTAGATTAACAATTGTATGGTCAGATATATATTTGAAATCAATATATAATTATAGATTGATTTCTCTGGAATTGGTATTTTGTAATATAATGAGTGGTATGTAGAATGTGGTAATTAAATTTTAAATAGAAGGCAGTTAAGGGGTCTACAGGGGTAATTTTTAGTATTTCATTTAATAGAACTAATTCATTTTTAATGATTTTTAAAATAAAAATTTTTTTATATCAAAATTAATATGTTAAACATTTTTATTTTATTCTTTCAGATTAAGCTAATCACATTATGGCTTATACTTGTTGTATTTGCTACTATGGCACTAATTGTACATACAAAATATAACACAAAAGCAAATACTGTTACACGAAAACTTTTTCATCTTCTGGCTTCTATGGTTTTTCTTTGTGGAATAATTACAGACCTAGCATTAATGAATTTGGCTGCTGGAGTGGGGTTTGGTTTATTAATACTTATAGAGGTAAATAGGGTCTAAAAAGGTTTTTAAACTTGACATATGATGTATATTTAAAGTGTGCCTATACCATATAATAATTTTTCAGGCTATTAGGAAATCAAAAATACAACCTGTGGCAGATATGTTGCAGTCAGCATTTTTAGTATATAGTGATGAAAAGGTAACTGCGATATAACTAAATAAATAAATAAAAATCTCTGAACAACACGCCAATATAATACTAAATAAGTAGTGTGCAATAGCTAGACAGCAAATTAGCAATAACCCTGGATAAACATAAGCATACTAATACCTAGCAAGATTCCAAGATTTCATCTACAATCACTAAAACCATGTGGCAGTCAAATGTATCAAATAAACTTTTAAATCTTTTAACAGGATATTGCAATTTTTCAGGACTGTGGTGGTTTTGCTATGACACCAATATACTTGTATGTTGGGCTTGCATGTCCTCTTTTGCTTGTACCTCATAGCAAGGTATTTACTCTAGAGCTCCTTAGTGGTGTGTTGTCCATTGGCATTGGGGACTCCGCTGCTAGCTATTTTGGCAGCAAGTATGGAGGTATAAAATGGCCTGGTGAGTACCATTACGTCCAATATGTCTTCTTACGGTAGCATCGGGTGACGGGTCGTTCACTTCCCTCTAGTATAGTTGAGGAGGGCGAGGGCAAGATCCCGCGTTTACCCCGTGAACTGGTGCCATATGAGGTTGTTTGTAGTTTGGATAGTTTGTGTTAGATAGTCTAACATATGCCGAAAATAGTAATTTATCAAGAAGATTTTATTGTAAATTTATTGTGAAAAATGGTACCCATGAAGTTTCTTGCCAGTTCTTCTTCACGAAGGGTTTTCCGAACTGGTGGTAGTCATGCTTTATTTAACGTCAATGAAATTATTGTGTGTCAAATGGATCTGCGTTGGGAACATTTTCATGCAATTTTTTACGACTACAACTTGAATCCCCTAATGAATCGTTTAATCGACTTCAATCAGCTTTTATGAACAACGCCCGTTCTTAAGCAACTGCGAACCTCTATAAATTTGAAGTATGAGGAAAGAAGTGGTCATACTTTGACTGCTGTTACGGAAAAGAACAAGGGATAGTTGAAAAATTCAAAGCAGCTTCTTCCCGCCGTGTTTAGGTACGATATCATAACAAGTGGCGAATCTTGGATTTATCAAAATGATCTAGAAACAAAGCGCATGTCAACAGTATGGCTGTTTCAAAACGAACCAACGTCTAAGAAAGTAAAACGATCGAAAAGCGCCGGACAAATGCAGATCACTAAGGTTTTCTCCTTTACAGGGTACTTAGTATCAATTCCCTTAAGAATCCAAAGTAGCATCAATGCAGAGTGGTACACTACCAAATGGTTGCCAGAAGTTTTTGCTGCTGCGAGCAACAAGCGACCGAACACGCACTTTTTTACTCCACTCTCGCGCACTCCGCGATCAAGACGAGGGACTTCCTTAGCACCACACCGATAAGACTTGGGTCATCCGCCTTACAGCCCTTATTGTGTGGCAGTGTGACAACTTCTTGTTCATAAAATTAAAAACTACAGTTTTCATTGCCAGAAGATAAGCTAACTGCTTTCGAGAAGGCCGTTGAGGAAGTACCTGTTGCAAACTGAAAAAAATGCTTTGAAAATTGGTTAGATGCATGAAATTTGTATAGACATTGGTGGATATTTTTTTGAAAAGATCTAATTTAAAAAATATAACTTGAACATTATTCTTTCTCAATATTTTCAAAGTGTCCTACGTAATTTTAGTGCTATTAGAATCGCTCAATATAACATAAGCGGTGTATGTGGCCCTGGCTGAACTATCAATAGGTTTTGTGTATGGGTAATGGGCTACAATATTAATAAAGTGAAGAAAATTATAGATATGCTAGTATGTAAAGTTCCTTCATCTGGGTCTGTTTGGAGGGCTCATTATTAATGGCCGAATTTTGTAATGACTAGTTTACTGACTGATCTTTTTCCACAGGTACAGATAGGACAGTGGAAGGCACTGCAGGCAACATTATTTCACAAATGGCAATGATTTATGCTTTGGATGTCTTTGGTAAATAGTACTTGCACATTTTCTAGTTATACTTTGTCATTACTTGGATTGCATGATTTTATTTTTATTTTTCAGGGTACCTTCACGCAAAACGGCCCTTACTCAGATCTTTAGTTGCAACAACAATTACCAGTTTAGTAGAAGCTCAAACAGAACAAGTTGACAACTTGATATTACCTCTAGTAACTTTAATCACATACAGATTAACAGGGTTTATGCAATAATAATTTAGGAAAATAATATTTAAATAATTTTGGTAAGTTTAACAATGACTGTAGATTATCATGTAGGTATGTATGCATTCCAATGGGGACCAAAGAATTGTAGAAAAGATTTATACTTTAATATGAAAAAATAAATGAATATGGTTTTTATATGTTTGTTTTTATTGAGTATGCCTTTCGGCATACGGGTATGCCACAACTTATACAAAATTGTACTTTAGTAAAAATGTCTGCTTTTAATTGAGTACTCTAGGATGTACAAAATTGATTCAATTACAGGTTAAAATTAGGGGGGTCAAGACTGACCAGTCATTTTTAAAATCATACCTATAACATATAGTAAGGTAAGGTATTTTCAATGAATACAAAAGTATAGTTTATAATTTTGGTAAGTTTAACAATGACTGTTGATTATCATATATCTATGCATTCCAATGGGGACCAAAGAATCACAGAAAAGATTTATACATTAATATAAAAAATAAATGAATATGGTTTGTATATGTTTGTTTTTATTTGTTTATGCTGAAAATGCTACAATTGATACACTCTTTACAACTTATACTAAATTGTACTTATAGTAAAAATGTCTGCTTTTCTTCAAACATCTTGTGCAACAAAATATCCTATGTTTTATTTGAATGTCAGTTGCAATAATTACCAAATACAATTATATATTTAACCACTGCAGAAGTGCACCTGTGAAGTGTACATAAACATCATTGAAGAAATATTTTATAGTGCATTTTAAGAGTCTTCTATATTATTTTCTGTCTTGATCATACTTTCATTAATTTCATTCTTTACCTCTAATTTGATTTTTTTATGAGTATGTTTTTTCTTTTCACCCTTTAATTGTAGACTCACATCTGCGTTTTTTGTTTTGACCAAAACTTTTTTCTTTTTGACACCTTTGCACTTTGCTTTATACATCTTTTCTATTGATAATAAATCTTTTCTGTTTATATTCCATTCAATTATATTATCCTTAGCTTGTTTGATATGATTATTTTCATCATTATATTCAGGTATATCAATACCAAGAATATTCATTACCTTTTCCATTATGTCATCCACGTAATAGTTTATAACTAAGTCAGCTTTATTATCCTGCAACAAATTAAAAATATTAAAAACACATTTTCATACAAATAATGTTGAGAATATATTTTAAAAGAACTATATAACTTCAGCAATGTGTATGATTGATATAAAATTGCTGACCTTATACACATTATCTAGGTACAAAACATTTTAGAGATAAACTTCACCAGTCAAACATGGTGTAAAAATGTTATTATTACTTGTTGAAATGATTATTATCAAGTAGATACTTACATGTTTAGTTGGTTGCAAATTGCAAATCACAAGCTTTCCTCCATACTTTACAGTTTCAAGTGGCAAATTGCCACTAGGCACAATTTGCAAAGTAGTTCCCAGACATATACTTAAATCTGCTATGCTGAAATAAATTAAATTATGAAAGTTAGAGTTTTGACCCATATTTTGTGGGCATACTATTGGAGCTGTTTCACTATCAAAAAATGTTGGTATTTTTAAAGTTCTTGAAGTTTAAGAGAGTGTATGAGTTTTATTTGAGTGGTTTTGTCTGCATATGGCAATCTGCATGCAGACATTTCATGTAACAGTTATGCAGTAATTTTTAGAAAGTGACTGAAATGAACTACATAAAAAGACCAAACAGATGTTCCAACAATTCTAAAGCATTATTGTATTACAAAGTATTGTTACTGGTTACCTTGAATGCCATTCAGCCATGAGCAAATCATTTTCAGGTAAACTGTGTTCCCAATCCAAAACTCCATCACACAACCTCCCTCTACATGGTCTTCCAGAAATAAGGCCAGAGGCGCATGGTATTCCGCTGCATTTTTTGCCCACGGTTTCTACTGGATAATATCTTATATATTGTCTACAAATTGATAAACAAATATGAATTTTAACATTAATCTCATAACCTTAACAGGTTATTAAAATAAATTATGACAAGAAGGTGCTCATACTCAAACAGAACTAATAACAAGATTTGTAAAATTGTTTGAGTACTATTTAATTGACCTTAAACTTTTAAAATAAAAGCTAATAATAAAATACACTGTTTAGTAGAATAATAACCCAATTCAATACCATAGTTAGCTAAAGTGCATCACATACTATTTGAGAAGTCATGAATATTGTAGGTTTTGATAGAAAAGCAAAAAATTTTAGGTAATACCTTATTAGAAGTTACTCACTTTTTACAAGAATTGCATTCATCTACAAACATATTCCCATGCAATTCTGCTAAATGTTTTCGTGATAATCCTGATTTCAGATGCAATCCATCAATATTTTGACTGACAATGTATTGAACTTTGTTGCATTCAACAAGTTTTTTTAAAATCATATGTGTTTTTGTTGGGTTGGCATCAGCAAATGAAACATTAATTGAAGGCTTTTTTCCTTCTCTTTCAAGAGTCCATACCCCATGTGGCCCCCTGAAATGAAATTCTTAAACCTTAATATTTATTACATATACATTACATTTCACAATGCCATACCTGAAATCTGGAATTCCAGCAGAAGTGCTAATCCCGGCACCAGTATGAACTACAACATGTTTACTCTGAATGATGAACTGTGCTAACAGGTCACATTTCTTGTTAAAATTTCCGATGGTATCGAATTTCTGAAAATTTTTGGTTAGTGCTCAAAGTAATCATGTAGTAAAAAATTGTAAAAGAGTACCGTGAACTGTGGCAACAATACCATATTTTTTGACATTTTATTAGATTTTTCAATAACTATGATACTTTTCAAAGATTTTTTTGATATACTCTGAAGCAAAGACATGTTTCTACATGCTCAATGCTTTATATCTACAAAAAGTTAAATAAGTAAAAAAAGTCAAAATGCTCAAAAATATAGCACAGGTAAAGTTGTCACAGATTTGGCTACTTTGCCTAAGCAATATTACTTTGAAATATTGATCCCTAGAGACATCAGATGTTAAGTATTTAACGTTAGCATTAAAGGGACATTATCCTCAGGTATTAGATGATAGGTAAAGATAACACACATTTTTTTTTAATGTTCATCAAACCAACGTATTTTGCCAGGGTCGCCAAAAACTTTACAAAGAAAAAAAACATTTAATTAAAGGTTTTTATTTTATTACCTACTACTTTTATTTATAACTTACCATCTAAAGCTTTGGCACATAATTTTGGCCTAAATGATTGTAAACATAAACAATAACAATCACTTAAAATCAAGTTTACATCATACAAATCTTTCTAAAACTCAAGAACAAACTTACTACTTCTATAAGTTCTTTCCATTAATTTTCGATTTTCATTTTTTATCTTAAAAACAAAAAATAAAAATATAATCATATTTTATCATATAAGTATCAACTCGAAAAAAACTTAATTTTTAAGTGTGCATGACGTGACAACCTTAGCAACAGGTAAAGATGTCACTATGCTAAGTTTGTTAATTTTACCTAACTTTAACTCACATTGCCTTCGTCCATAACTCAAAAAATTGCAGTTGTATTTAATTGGTAAATGAATTAAAACATTTGAGAATATGGTACTTATTAGGGATGGGTCCAACAAAACTGTCAACGTAATGTCAACGTTGATTTACGTTCTTTAACTAGTCGATCAACTAGTTAAATTCGTCAATGAGTTAACGTTCTACTAATGTCAACTTACAAAGTAAACCCTTCATTTGTTTTTATTCAACCAGGCGACGTTCAAAACAAGTCTACAATTCTACACTCCATCTACTGACCTGATAATAATATTATTATCGAAACAATTTGACTCAATGTACATATGTATTAGAAAACATTTGATTAGTGGTTTTACTTAGACACTATCCCTTCATACTTTTTCTTAAGGCTTAGGACTGACTGAATAAAATTCGCTATAAAGCATATAGCGAATTAAAAAGGTATTAAAAAGATTATCTGATTCTATGTTCATAATCAATTATTATTTACAAAATAAATCTAATTTTTTTTTAGTTTTTTTTTTAAATTTAATATTGTTTTTTTAACTATCTTATTAAGTAGGTAATATTGCATGTCCTTTATTGAAATATATTGAATATTATCTACTTTGAAACAAAATAAATCATATATCTAGTAGATTTTTTTTGCATTTTGACATCACAAAGAATTTGTTTTTTTATAATGAAATACATTTGTTTTTGTTTATAACTTTTTACGAATTCAAATTTCTTTGTTAATTTAGGTTCTTTATTTGTGTTTTTGCGTCGTGTATTGTTATTAATTTAGTTGATTGATTATTAAACGAGTTAAATTCATAAATGTTGTTGGCTGTTTTAACTAGTTGATTTATAAACAGTTAATGTTAATACGTTGAAAGGAGATCAACGGTTGATTCAAGTTTTGTTTAACTTGACCAGATTCAAAGTAACAGTAAAAATCAAGCTTAACTAAAATCGAAATTTAAATAATGCATAAATTTAAATTGATCCATGATAAAATAGATACACAAAAATTTAAGGTAGCTTTTACGATTATCCTGCAATAACCAATTATGTAAAATAAAGTTCTGTATATCTTTTAATATCTTTAAAATAAAACTGACATTTGTAATAGTTAAAACATTTTATTATTTTTTTTACTTTAAAAAATAATCATATATGGTGCTTTTTTAATTCTATCATTTTCATCGAATTTTAACAATGCGGCTCTTAATATTCGATCCACCCCTCTGCACCAACTATATATTATAATATTCATTGAGATGTTTTTGATACAATCAATTAAATTAGCTTAGTGTTTCTTGCATTTTATTATACAAATAATCACAGGCACAAGCAATAAAAAAACTTATTCTTCTTTTGAGATTGAATTATATTCTCTACCCTTAAATATTTACTTTTTGTATCCTGATGCAAACTTCTAATTAAGCTAATGTTAGATGTTGCTTGATCACATAAAGTGCATAATATGACTTTTAAACCAGCCACCCTCAAATCTCTTATAACACTTACAATAATATTTTTAAATTCATATTTTTTGGAGGTACTTTGGCAGAACGAGAAGCTTATTTGTTGTTTAGTTTTTCCTTTAATTTCTTTGATCATCAAACCTAATGCATGGTCAGCTAAATTATTTGTTCTTTTAATGCCGAAGTCCTCAAATCCCGTAATTCCATCGCAAATTGTATTATATTGAGGGGCGGGTGCAAGATTCAACTAGTTGATTCATAAACAGTTAACGTTAATACATTGAAAGGAGATCAACGGTTGATTCAACCAGTTCGATGATCCAACGATCACCGCTAGTACGATAAGTATTAACGGTGATCATTGAATAACTCAAAAAGAATCTTAAGTGCACTATGTTCCTTTTATTTAAACACAAGTTTTATCCAATCAAAAACACGAATGACCACACGTAAACACAAAGCGTCGTATTTTGGCATTTGTTAAAGTTATAAGAATAAGAAATCATTTTATAAGAAATCTACGAATAAATGCAAAAATGTTCTATGTGCCACAGATATAAAATAATTTAGAGTGAAGTGTAAGTCGGGGTATCTACAGGTAAAGTTGTTCGCTGAAGGTAAAGTTGCCACAGTTGACCGGTAATATTGAAGTTTTATTTACCTCTGGTAGTCCAAGTACACCTTTGTTGTCATATTGTGAGAGCCCATCAGCATAGTTGCAAGACATTTTTAAAAATTTATCGAAATTTTAGGTTAGCAAAAATAAATCCCGGTTTTCCGTGGTGGCTGTATCAGTTTATGTTCTGAAGTTAAACATGAATATCTCGGTTAGGGCCAAATGATGCTGCCGGCTTCGCGCAATATTACGTCCCTCCCAGTCAAGCTCATAGACACAAACACACAAACCAACCAAACCAACTAGTGATGCTACGCATAGACGATACACTTATTGTTTGAAATATATAGGCAACTCAATTCGTTTTTGGCATAAATTTTTTTTAGTTCACTCACCGTCTAATTGATGGCAGGCTTTTAGTTCAGTACAGAACCAATATGTGGCAGTACTTCAATGTTATTATTTTTGTTGGTTAGTGCAGGAAAATCGTAAAAGCTATCTTTTTGTATATCTATTTTATCATGGATCAATAGATAGCTCGCATTATTTAAATATTGAGTTTCGTTTAACTTGACCAGATTTCCGTCCTGTGATTCAAAGTAACAGTAAAAATCAAGCTTAACTAAAATCGAAATCCAGATCCAGATCCATGATAAAATAGATATACAAAAATTTGAGGTAGCTTTTACGATTATCCTGCAATAACCAATTATATAAAATAAAGTTCTGTATATCTTTTAATATCTTTAAAATAAAACTGACATTTGTAATAGTTAAAACATTTTTTTTTTTTTTTGACTTTACAAAATAATCAAATGCCGCTTTTTTAATTGTATCATTTTCATCGAATTTTAACAATGCGCCTCTTAATATTCGATCCACCCCTCTGCACCAACTATATATTATAATATTCATTGACATGTTTTTGATACAATCAATTAGATCAGCTTTGTGTTTCTTGCATTTTATTATACAAATAATCACAGGCACAATCAATAAAAAAACTTATTCTTCGTTTGAGATTGAATTATATTCTCTACCCTCTTGCAAATATTTACTTTTTGTATCCTGATGCAAACTTCTAATTAAGCTAACGTTAGATGTTGCTTGATCACATATAGTGCATATAACTTTTAAACCAGCCGCCCTCAAATCTCTTAAAACACTTACAATAATATTTTTTAATTCTTATTTTTTGGTGGTACTTCGGCAGACGTTATTTGTTTACAAGCATGGTATTATTTATATTTGCCCAGAAAATATAAATAATGTAACCCAAGCCGGCGCACGGCCGACACCTCAAAAGAAGCCTGCCAGTTTAGCGAAAATGACATTTATTGCTCTGCCAGTTGAGAGGTTATATATAAATTAATAATAATTTTTTTTCATCACCATATTTAAAAAAAGGAATAATAATAATTACTACAGCAAAATTAAAAATACACTTAGATTAAAACTATACAAAAGAGAATGACAACTAAAAAATTGATCTCTTCCGACAACCCTGAAATGTATAAATTATAAATTAACTAGACTACTGTTGGACAGTTATTTTAGCAAGATATTGAAGTAACATATTAGACAAATACATATATACATACATAAATACCATCATTCAACTTTTGTGATAAATATTCCTAATGTATATAATACATTAAAAAACGTACAAAAAACGCCAACCACGCCGTGTGACATCGGTTGGAAACTTCAACGCTGATGGTATTCGCCGTCATATATATGACTATTACTTGCGCAAAGAAATTCCAACACTTAAAAAACTTGTTGTTTCTTTAAGTGAATGTGGTTTGTTCCATGGCCAAAAATCGTCATTAAGCTTAGTTTTTAAAGAAATTGGATTTTCTTATAAAAAATCGGACAAACGTAAAATATTGATGGAGCATCACGACGTTGCTATGGCTCGCTTCGAATTTTTGAGCGAAGCCAAAAAGATATCAGATTCGTCAAATGTTATTTTCACTGACGAGACTTGGTTAAATGCAAACCACACAGTGTCTAAGAACTGGACTGACGACACCGCCACTTCCACTAGTTCAGTGCCAATGGGAAAAGGTGAACGCCTTATCATATGCCATGCAGGGTCTACGAAAGGATTCGTGTCAGATGCTTTGTGACGGTTGTCTATTTCGACCTCTTTTTGTCAGTAAATTTTATTTTTTTGTCGTTCCCGACGTAATTTTAAACTACGAATTACGTAGTGTCGGAGAACGGCAATGTTTTGATTTGACAAGCCAGTCACGAAAAATTATCCATCATAACAACTAGAATCTATTTATTTATTATTGTTTCCGAGTTTATTATTCAAAATTACATGTTTATCAATTTTTTATTATCTACAATCAAAGTTTTCATGAAATCAATAATTTATTTTTACGTACACGAGTGTGCGTAGCCAAAATTTTTGGTAAGGATTCTCATTCATTAAAATTTTATTTTGTTGTTACTTTTTCTTTTCAGATCAAATTTAATTGTATTAATGTTTCTGTTTTATTTTGTGTGACTATTTTTTATTTCAATTTTGTTTATATTTTTTTGTTTGTATTTACAGGCATTTTTGTATATTTTTAATTTTACTGCAAAATGAACATAGAAGAGAGCTTTGGTATTTCCTTTCTGGACCCTCAATTACCACTCCGCAAACAACGCGTTACATACTGGCGCCCGAACAGGGACTTGAACCCTGGACCCTTGGATTTTATTTAAAAGTCAATGTTTCACGACTGGCTATGATTTTCTTTTCTTTCCGGCATATTTATTTCAGTCTTTAACTGAAACTTGTTTATAGTAATCACCGTGCGGGAGTTAGCGACACGTTAAAGAAGCCATAAGCTATTAATATTTTCAGCGGATGGCAACTATTAAAGCCTTTTGCCGTTGCGTTCAACTCTGTTGAGTTGACTTATTTAGGATACGATTCCTCATTAGCAACTCTAACTGCATGATGTTTTATTTCCAGTAGTTGGAATAAGACTAGTATGAAAGAGAATGTATGTTGTAATTATAATGTACGTTGATGGAGTTGAACGATGTATATTAACATTGTATATTCCAGGAACATGTTTAAAATTTTATCATTCATGAACCATGTAATTTAAGATAATTATTTAGGATTTTTTTTTTCTCTCTCTCGTCTGTTTTGTTTTCTTTTTCTATTAAATAACTTGTTGATATGCAATATATCGGTATTATTTTTTTTTTCATATATACAGGATGTTTTTTCAGAAAAATTCTTCTATAGGATGTTAATATTAATTTTCATTTTGCTTTAATTATTATTTTATTTTTTTGATCGTTCTTTCATTTGGCAGATTAAATATTAAAATTCGATATGTTTTTTTCACGTCTTCTAACTGTTCTTTCGTGGCCTATTTATGTTTAATATCCTTAATATCAGCTTGAATTAGAAACAAATCCTCACGATTCTCACGCAATTTCGTCACGTCAACATGATAGAAGCTTTTTGGTGGCGGTTTATTCAAATTATAGGCAACGAAAATAGGTAAATTTTCAGGATGTGTTGTTGTATCTTTGGATGACACAGTGGAGCTTCAAATTGGAATGAAACTCTTGATTCCAACACAGAAACATATAATTAATCTTAAGCGATGTTCACTATACAGCGTATACAAAAGTTATTCTTTACAAAAAAAATAGCAAATCTCTTCGCGGAACGAATTGCTTCGGTGTTAACGCAAGGCGTTAACATAAACTCCACGCCGTTGAAGACGTCGATTCTTCAACATTTTGATCTTCTGGTAGAAGTGGACATAGACGAACTAAGAGCTGTCTATAATTATCCTTGGTGGTGGCGATGTCAGCAACCCGCGAAATGTTGTCGGGTCCAGGAAACAGCTTGACCACTTGTCCAACGCGCCAGCACATTGGAGGAACAGAGTCTTCCTGTAGCAGGACAAGATCGCCAACCTTCAGGTTGGATGTATTTTGCTTCCATTTTCTTCGCATTTGCAGTTCTGACAAGTACTCTCTTTGCTCTCTCTTGCTTTCTCACCTTTGCCAGAAATGTTGCCGTATTTGCTCTAAATGGGCGTATCGGTTCAGGCTGGTTTCATTTTTGCATTCAAGGGCTGGTGCAGGAAGAGCATTCAGAGGACGTCCTATCAGAAAGTGCCCTGGGGATAGGTATAGGAAGTCGTCAGGAGATTGGGATAAGGGTCACAGTGGTCTACTATTAAGTATAGCTTCTACTTGCGCAAATAATGTTGTTAATTCTTCAAATGTAAGTTAATGTTTTAAAATGTAAGATGTGAATTACCTATGACACGTTTCATGTGGTACTTTGCGGATTTTACGCCAGCCTTCCAGATATCGCCGAAGTGAGGAGCGTAAGACGGAGTAAAAATAAACTTAAAACCTTCTTGAGCTGCAAATTCAGACGAAACCTTGTTTTGAGTTTTTAAAAATAAGCTTAATTCATTGGCCGCGCCAACGAAATTTCGACCATTGTCCGAAAATAATTCTAATGGACGTCTACGACGAGATATAATCCTCCGTAGTCATAATAAACTTGATTTTAGTTTTGATTTATTTGGTAAGTTTTGTATATTAATTTGACCTCCAATTAACCAACCGAACTGGGATTTATGTAATTTGGGGTAGCATTTACTTAGTGATATTTGGTCACCGCCTATGATATCTCAGAACATATCGGCTCCAATTAACACATCAATCGGAGCTGGCTGATTGAATTGAGGGTCGGCTAGAGGAATATTTTAGGTATTTTTAGTTTCGTAGCATCTATAGGAAACTAAGGCAGTTTCCTGTTAGATGGTCTAAAACAAAGCATGAAAATACTATTTTAAAATCATTCATAGAATCTCGGGATTGGAATTGCACGACACATCTTTCGTTGACTGTTAGCAAGACAATTACCAATACCTATTACGTTGAGAGAAATAGGAGATACCTTAAGGGATTTAGTTATGAAGGTTGACTGACTACCTGAATCCAGTAAGGCACGAACTTGGACTGTCTCTTTAGTCACCGGATTCATGATTTCAATTAGAGCTGTAGACATAACACCTGGCTAGTAACTTCTTTAAAAAGTTAACAACAGATTGAGGATTTTCAATTTCGTTAGTGTTTTTGTTGGATTCAGTATTTGCAGTGACAATAGAATTTACGTTAGAGTTACTTTGATTATTATTATGAAGTAAAGAATTATGACGTTTTTACAATACCTACAGGGCCCTATACATATCAATCTCCAATGACGTGACCCTGTCCTAAACAGTTAGCACACAATTTAAATTTGTTGACATCAGCTAATCTTTCTTTATGAGTTTTAGATTTAAATTTGAAGATAAAGACAATCATAAATTTTATGGTTATCATTGCAGATAACACAACGAGACCCAAAGGCATTGTCTAGACTGGCTGAGGTAAATGTATTAGTATTTGTATTTTGTCTACTATTGCCGGGTGTGCTCATATTTCTTTGAAACCTAATATTATTATCTTTGTTGCGATTTATTCATTCAAGGACGTGCACGCGTTCAATTAAAAATGTATTAAATTGTTCTAACGTAGGCATATTATCAATTAAATTACGTTGCTCTTCCCATTTCGTTAATGTGTTATTGTCTAGCTTATACGTAAGCACAAAAACTATTAAAGTGTCCCAATGTTCAATCGGTTGACCAAGGTTGGCCAGGGCACGTAAATTATTGGTAACATGATCCACAAAAAATCTCAAAGCATTTTCGGACTCCCTAGTTATTTATAGAGATTTAAGGTGAAAATTAATCGCGCTTTGCCTCGCCCTCAAGGTAAGTTAACAGATAATGAAACTTTTGAATATTAGGAATTCTTGGATTTTTATGTATTATATTAAAAAATGTATCGTGAAACTCTAGCCAGCGAAAGAATGAGCCGTCAAACTTGGATATTTGTTTTTGAGGTAACCTTATACCAAAATCATCATGCCCGAAAGAGGACTGAGCTTCACAAAATACTGATTCACGACATCGTTTTTCTTGTTCTAAAGATTTTAATTCATTTTGGTTTTCTATTAAACTTTTGCACATGGCTGTACATATGATAATGTCTTGCTCAATGCTCTCTCGTTCATCTATTTCTTGATCTAAGTTAGTGCAATTAATTAGTTCAATCTGAGTTTGCAAATCATCGAATTTTGTTGACAAACTCTCGAACCTGCCTAATTTCTATGATAATTCAGCAAATTCGACAGAAGTCATTGTAGATTGCTTTGAGATTCTATCTAAGTATTTTTTAAATTTAGTTATTTGGCCCTTTGTTGAACTACGTTTCGTATTTAAATCTTTTAATATGCTACTATTTTGTTGTGACCCATTTGGCCCCGTCTTCCCTTCCAATAAACTTTCTCGTTCGGTCATTTTAATTGAGTCAATTAATTAAAGAAACAAAACACTGGCAAATAATTGAAAACAACGTAATTCAATCGCAAATAGGCTAAAAAATACGAGTGAAATTCCTAAAATATAGGTAAATATGTTTAGGTACCTAAATATTATTCACAAAGCATGTCTCAAATAGGTTGTTAAGTTAATTATGGAATATTTAGCTCACGTTCCTCACACGTCGATGCCTGGGTAGACCAGGTGATGCTCAGCTGATGTCAGGAGTCCACATAACTAGGTCAACATTAACCTTGCTTGACCGGCCGCTCGGCAACTGGAATATATTCGGCAATTTCTTATTAATTACCACGCAAAACACCACTACAGGGTTTATTATGATGAACTTTCTCTTTAAAGTATACAATCTAACTTTATAATTGTTTGTAATATGTTAATTTAAGAACAAAGAAGTTATTTTAACGGTTATTCAAAATAAAAAAGTTGTACGAGGGTACTTTCAAGTTACACCAATCTGAATTTTTAGTTTTAATTTGTTTAAACAGGGATGATTATAGGATTTATATTGGATGGATTTTGTAATTATGAAGAATGGAAGGATAAATAGGGCACTTAACTGACAAGCTATGCCGCGAGGTGATGCTTTAGCTGCGTCACTGCCCGGCGGTTGGTTCATCTCGACCCTGGGTTTTCCTTCAAAACTTGAGCTCCGACACTGTTCCGTGATTGTACTAGCCTCAGCACTCAGCAGTCAGTACGCTCCTTATCTTATCTGTTCTTGAAGCGATACTGTAGCGGCCGACGACTTCACGAAGAGTACCAGACCTTTAATTCTCGACAGTACTTATTTTGGAGTTCTGTCCTGTCACGGTCGCCAAAATGTATCTTTGGATGACACAGTGGAGCTTCAAATTGGAATGAAACTCTTGATTCCAACACAGAAACATATAATTTCTCTTAAGTGACGTTTACTATACAGCGGTAGGTTTCGGAATGAATTTTAGTTTGACATTATACAACACAAAAGTTATTCTTTGCAAAAAAAAAGTAAATCTCTTCGCCGAACAAATTGCTTTGGTGTTAACGCAAGGCGTCAACAGTTGTTTTTTTTCCTTACGTCGGGATATACATTTTTGATTGTTTTTTAAACACGTAAACAATAATTTCTTAGCTTCATCAATCTCCTCTTCGGTAAAGGCCGTCTCACAAATGCGTAACAAACTTTTATTACTCATAACATCGTGCTTTTTTGCACTGGTGCTTGTAAATACTTTGCTGTAAAAAGTAAAAAGGTTGTAGAAGGTTTGCTATTGACGAAAAAAAAGTTGTAATTCTTATAGAATAGAAGACGACAATGAATGGTTTCTCAATATTATACCGTAATTTGATTGGGTTTCGAAAGTTAAAATACGTAGGTTACCATATTCTAAAAATAATGCAACATGAACATAATAACAAAACGAAGTAAACACGTAAAACTTACCAAAAATGTCCCGAAACTAGTTGTCTACATACCACTAAGCGCCTACCAAAACACTTTTAGCAATTATCCTGAGAAGGCAAAAGGTGACCTTAATAATTTTATTTACTTATGTACTCTAGTACTACTAGAGTGACTAAAAGGGACTTGGAAAAGAGGACAGTGTCTGGTTCGTCTAACAGGAGTTCTGAAATTCATAGTACGTGAGATTAACTCGGGACTATCAAAGCTATTGCTGCAGATATCATGTAAAAAAATTTTACAACATTTTTTTAATAAAAATTGTTTACTAAAAAAGGCTTAGTTGCGAATGTTTAATCCTATTGCTCTGAAGGTCAATACATATTCTTAATATCAAGTGTTATCAGTACTTACTTGAATGGATTTAATATTTTGTATGATTTTTCATAATTCACTGTAGATATTCATTTTAAAACTGTTTTGCGATTTGCATCAAATAATTTTAGCAATTTTTCTTAAATATATTAGTAGTAAGTATATTAATAGTAATATAGTATAATAGAGACATAGTATACATTAGAGACAGAGACTGTGATATAGAGACATATACAGGGTGTTCGGTGGAACGTTGAACATAAGAAAATGGGAGGCAGGTGGCGTCATCTGAAGGCCTACCATCAACTTTTAGTTTGCCATTCAATTTCGATGCAATTCAGTTTAGGTACCTAAACTGAATCGCTAAGATTCGTACCATGAAGTGCCTTTAGCTAACTGGCGTTTGAATCGCTCACGGAGGAATGAAAGATCGAAATTTGTCCGTGGTCTGCGTGTGAGAAAGAGATGACGCTGTACACTCGTTGCATAAGTCTGTCTCTTTTACTCAAACCATATGGGTTGCGTTTCGAAATCTAGTTGATATGATTTTATCGTTTTTTTTGTGAAAAAATAACAACAAATATATTTTGAAATTGAAAATACCATAAGCCCGTTTTAGTACTCATTAAATAATAGAAATTTATATAATTCTTTAAATTACAAATAATTAAAGGTTTCCTTAGTGTTGTCGTAAAAATAAATTGACTATGACGAGTTTAGAACGCACCCAATTTGACTTCAACCTTTGTCTCTACTGATAAATCAGTTGATTTTGTTGGATTTTTCAACAATGGGCTCAGCTCATCACACTTTTCTAATACCAATCGTTTAGACAACCGATATCCTTTTATATACTATTGTTTCCGTGTTGGGTTTATTTCATTATCATTTTCCAAGAAAATAAAAAGGACTAATTCGTCAGACATCTACAATAAAAAACAGTTCTAGAAATCACTTTAGAAATAACTTTAGAAAACACATAAGAAACACTTAATATCCTACTGAAATACCTTAAATTACGTATATTTTCAACCATTTTTTAAAGATAAACCGAAACGATTCATTTCACGCCAAGAAAGTAGCAACTTTTTTTGAATCCCTTACTTTGACATTTAAGTCATCCAATATAGGTTGAAATTTCACCTCATGGTACGAAAAATGAACGAACTAAAACAGTTTGCGATCCAATTGCCGACTAGATTTGGCGTCAACCTAAACTGGATCGCTTTAATGACGTCGTGGTATGAAATAGCGAAGCAGTTTATTTTAGGTCGTCAATTGAATCACAATAATAGTTCATAGTAGGCCTTCTGTTAACGACTCAGCCTCAAAGATTTGACCTAGGTCCAAAGAAATTTTTTATTAGAATATTTTTAAAATTTTTGGCATTTTGTCACTTTCATATGTTTAGATTGGATCTCATGAATTTTCTCATCTCATCTATGGAAAGATCTCATGAATTTTTATTTTTTAGACTAAAGATAGTCTGTAGATCATTTTAAAATCATTATTTCAGTTATTTGTGACAGGTTAGAGTAAGAAAAAAATATCGACCATTAAACTTAAAAAAATTGTTAAAATTGTTTTTACTACTCAACTTCGCGTTGCTTAAAAAAGAACTTATAACATTGGATGACTTCTGATTTGTCAAAAACATATCTCAAGTGTGAGCTTTCTATCGATATGCAGTTTGCTTCGATAAATTTTTTTAAACTGTAGTTATTCGATTTTTTTTATAAGGCCGGAATATTTTCATGAAATTCTGCTATGTTGTAAATTAAATGTTTCATGTAATTTATCAATGTTAAGGTCAAAATAATTAAGCTGCTTATTACTTTGATGGTAACACAATGCAGGAAGATGTGTTTTATTCTGGTACCAGTCTAGGCTATCTTTTCTTCCTTTCACTCGCCCGATGGATCGTGCGGCGGTCGGCCCTACACAAAACAGGTATTTTTTTTTATTGAAAAAGGATTAGACTATCTCACGTGATGGAAAGTGACGATGAAGACGAAGGTGTTACACGTCTATCCACGAGATACCTATTCACTCGACGCTTGAAAGAACTAGGACTATAGTTTTCTGGAAAAACAGACGCAGGCCGTTCAGCATTATAGCAGTTTCTCACTCTAGCACATTCGTATCTTTTAATTTTAAAAAGATTAAAATTTTTTGCTTGATTTTTATAAATTAATTAAGTTTTGGTGTGATCGAGCAGTTTAAAGGACAAAGAAAAATTCACCGAATGGTAATTCTTTGCAGTTCACTGGTATGGAAATTATACACATTTATGAATATTTTCATATTTAATTTTTTTATGTACTTATATCTAAATCTACATATAATGTTGAATTCTTTATCTACATTCGGCATAATATCTACAGGTTTTCTGTGCACTTTGTATCTGAAGTATTCTAGAAATAAATGCTTTGATTTAACTTTGTCACTTCATATTGATAAAAAAATGTTTGTTAGTTATAAGTCCTGGAAACAGAATTGATATGAGATCACTGAATAGTACAAAAAGTCACTTGTTGCATACAATCGAAAAACTATTCCATGCCAATTAGTTCAAGAAGGTCTATTTGATCTTCAACATCTTCAAAATGTGTATAGTCTGATTGATCTGAATCCAATTGTTTTAATTCATCAGTTTCAAAATTCGAATCATCATTTTCATCATCTATCTCGGGTTTTTTCTCTTCTTCGTAGTCTATACTGTCGTATTCAGATGTGAGATTCACCTGTCGTCTGTCTGTAAACTTCTCAAATGCGCGTTTATACTCTTCTTCAGGTTCCAGAAATCTCTTATTAATCTCACTTTGTTCTCCATTCAACGAAGACTCTGCAGTGTTATTGATACTGAATTCGTCATCAAAGTTAAAACCAAACAAAGTTTCGAATATATCTGGATTATCGACTATCTGTGTTGTTTTATTAACTTCTAAACTATTGCTCACAGCAGCGGCAGTGGAAGTTGTCAAAACTCTTGTCGTTGGGGCCTGTGTGGAGGTCGTAGTGACAATGGTAGTCGTAGGGTACGCAGTAGTAGTCGTTACTTCAGTTTCTTGATCGTTGGTGGTTGAGAGATTTTGAGATTTCTTTTTTTTACACTTTCCTTTATTCTTTTGAGTGGACGTACTGACAGCTTCCTCTTGCGCTGTTAGTTTTTTGGTGGGTGCTTCTAATGGTATTACGTCATACATAAAATCACTCGTATCACTAGACAATTCTGATCCATACGATTCGGCTCCATCGAAGTAAGTAACGTCATTTTCTGGATATAGAATTTGATCGTGCACTACGCTTGCGGAACTATCACTGTCAACTTCGTCAAGTAGATATGTATCTTTCAATAATATCGCAGTCGCCGGTTTTTGTGTTGTACTAGTTTTTGACATGTAAGGACTAGAAATATGATTTTCGCTGTCATCTAATTCTGTATTTTTAGGAGTTGAAGAAATATATCCTTGAAAATTTGAACCCTTTCTTCGTGGTGGGTAGGCGCCAGAAACAGGTACAGTACTTTTGGTTTTATCTACATTTGGTGGTATAAAGCTCCATTTGTCGTGATTAACAGAGGTTCCTTTTTGCATAAGGGTTGATTGTCTAAAACGGTTTTTGTTCTTTGGTTGAGTCGTGCTTGTAGTTTTCGTTAAAACAGTCGTGGTGGGAGTTTCTGTAGTAGTGGTAGTAGTTTTGCTCGTTATCTTAGGAACTGCCTTACCCGCAAAAGAAATCGTTGAGTTCGTAGAAGCTTTAGAGGTCGTTGGATTTGTAGATACCGTGCTACTTCCTACAGCATTACTTGTCAATGTTTTTATAGTGGAATCTTTTATTACAGTCCCATTTGTTTTAGAATCATTTGTGACAATTTTATTTGTAGTCGTTGGGACTTGAGTTGTGGTTATTTTTGTTACCTGTTTTATTGTGGTTGTTGCATTTACAGGCTGAGTATTATAAGCTATTGTAGTGCCTTCATTTTTGTGTGCTGTGGGGTACATTATTGTCGTATTTTTCGGCGTAGCGTTCGTAGTCGTAGTCGTAGTAGGTGTCTTTGTAGAATCCTTTTGAAGTTTGCTCGAGCTAGTTGCCGCGGAACTTGCTTGTGGTGTTAAGTCGTGTTCTATTTTCGATAATGAAGTATCGGGTGCTTTCGTAGACGTTGTGGTTCGGCGCTTTGATTTCTTTTCTTTGCGTTCATCCTTTTTGAATTCAGGCGGAGGACGTGTCCTTTTAATAGGTTTATTGTGTGCGGTAGTGGTTTCAGGGGGCACCGTTGATGTTGTTATTTTTGAAGTTCGTTTTTTAGCTGTTGTTGTTGTAGGTTGCGTTGTTGTAGTAGTAGTGGTTCTCGTAGTTGTATATTCCTCTTTTGGGATCGTTTGTATTTTTTCAGTATCAGCATTTGCCAACGGTGTAGTTTTACTGAATGCACCTAAAACGTTCCAACCTGGGTTTTCAATATCTTGAATTTCATTGTGAGCGGTAATAATTTCAGGTGCACTTGTAGTTGTTTTTTGAGCTTTTATATTTTCATGTTTTTTTGGAGGCTTTAGGCTTGTAAGATTTGGTCTACGATCTTCATGTTGATTACTATATTCCTTTGATTTTACAGTTTCCGTTGTGGCGTTTTCATCATAGTTAACGGTAATTGGCCTGAAAGCTGTATCTGAAAATGGATCTGGTTCTGAAAATTGAACATCCAGCACTTGAGGGCTCGGTCTGAAGTCTGTAGGACGTGATGTTTTCACTGGTTTTCCGTGTATTAGTTTAATTGGAGGCATCGGTTTGAAGGGTTTTTTATCCATTGTTACAAATACTCCAGGTGGGGCGTTGTACACTGGAGGTCTGATGTGTTGCGGATAATATTTGACTTTCATTGGAGGAGTTTTAGTTCTGCTGTAAGTAGGATATCTTGAAGATAATGTAAGAACTTCAACAGTCTTTGTGGTAGAATCTGTTGTGCTGAAAGAAAGTTCTTTACTCGTTTCACCTGCTGTGTTATTTGGAGGTACGTCAACTGTAGAAGGCGTTGTAACCATAGTGTTCGATTTTATAGCGTGAGCAGGTTGTATTGGCAAAACAAACGTGTTGTAGTCCTTGCTCTGCGATGGATATGGACTAGGTAATAATTCTGAAGTATAAGTTGTTGGGCCTGGTTGTCCACCTGCGTGCCAAGGTAACTTCATAACATTGTGGCGTATTTTATAAGGTGGTTGCAATGGTTTTTTGTGAGGGAATTGTTCATTAGACGACCCCAGATGAGGTACTTTTGAAAATTGATTATATCCAGGAGCTCCATATGTAGGATGTCGCACGTAAGGTCTTTGTCGTGGTTCATCTTCGTCATCAAAGAATAAAGATGAAAAGATTCGGTCTAGACTCTGGCGATGGTACTGAGGTGTTGGTACAATGTTTTTATGAAACCACATCATACGCGTAGGTTTAACTTTATAACGATTTGAGGTATGGTAATGATTTTGTTTCTCTTGTTTTTCACGGACTGTGAAAGTTCTAATCGGATTTTCATATGGTTTTTTCTGATTTTTTGCTGGCTGCGATATTACTGAAAACGTTAGTTCATAATGATGCATTCCTAAAGAAGACTCCGAATCTCTTTGTCGTACACGCTTAACGGACCATATAACCTTTACGCCGTCCATACATGAATCAATGTAACACTTTTCTGTATTTTTATCGTCTTCAGCAAACTTATAGGTGTCTTTGTCTTGTAAAAGTCTTCCTTTAGCTAAAATCGTAACATCTCCATATGTATCTGGTTCGGCGGTTACGATCCTTTCAAATGGGGCAGTTTTAATTTTTTCCCATAGATCGTGATCATCAATATCTTTCGGCATGTATGGTTCTGGTATTTTGTCAGGAGAAATTACCTCGCCTTGCGCGATTAGTTGGTCAATTTTGTCCCGGACAAGAGTTAAGTAGACACTGTGCCTCAAGGCGTCCTCCCAGTAGCGAGCCCGCGCGGCTGTTGTGGCCGTGCTTACTGGCTCCTTTACATTGTTTGTTCGTTCCTCACGTTGCTCAGCGGGCCACTCGCTAAGCGGTATCGGCGTGGGCCTGAACTCAGATGTGGTTTCACTCGCTTCTTGACTTCTTACCTGTAATAAAGTGTATTTTCTTATTAAAATAACAAACAGTACCTAAATTCTTTGCGTGCTTATCTCTATTCATGATGAACAATGTATTAAATGTGGTTCGTTTAACAATGTGTTTGAAAGTAAAATCGCTCTGGCGGGAAAGTGCGCTCTCCAAGAGTGCGTGCAAGATATCTCGCGTGCCGGACAGCACCCGATTCTACCCCCATTATCGTTCCGTTTCCATCAACGTTTTACAGTACTTTTATATGTTACTTAGTTTTTACATGAAAACATCTTAAATATAAAATGATTATATTTCTAACTACAGTTATGGTCCAAAACTTAAAAGTTTTGACTTTGAAATGCATACGAACAATAAACTTTTTTTAAATAAAAACTTACTGTGATTTATCGTGATTGTATTAAATGATCCCATGCGCTTATTATTCCGGCGATAATTCTCAAGATTTTATCTTTATTTGAATACACTTTTAGGGCTATGCCTTGCACGTTTATGGTGGAAATATAGCCTAAATGTTGATTTTAAAAGATTTAAAAGGCATTTTTTATTATTAAGAATGGAATACTACAAAAATAACAAAATTAAAATTATAAGTGGATACACCAATGTAAAATATATTATAAAGAGTAAAGCTTTGACTGTCTTTTTGTTTATTTTGCAAACTATAAACTCTAACTAACTATCAGAATATTTCTCCATGAATGGGCTACGTAACCCAAAAGTATATAAGCCGTACTGTTTCAAATAATCTCACGAAATTAGAAACTAAGCAGATGAAACCGCGCTAAACAGCTGTTAAATAATAGACTGCAAAAGAGAATAATTCCAGGAGCATTATATTTTTTAAATAATGGTATTGGTTAAACCAATATAGTATTTGGTGATAAAGCTGTCAACCTCAACATAGGGAGTGTAGCCCCTCCATGAATTTTTTCATGCAGATCCTGGTGTCATTATTGTCATTGCTAATTTTATACACCTTAAACTGTAGATACTCTGTATGTTTACAAAAAATACTTATTACGGCATCCTACAATCTGATGATAATGATTATACCTAGCCTAGCTACCTACTTGTGCATCTACCATGCACTTTTATAATATGTATGAGAAGAAACTGCGCTCCTATCGCGGGGCAATGTTACTGCTATAAAAATACAGATACAATATAATAAGTTGTCATATGTTACTATAAAACCTTTCTGATAGCGTTGACAGGGTGTGTCTTTATGGTAATATTTTTGTAGTTTCATACAACTTGATCTTATATTGTTTTCTGTTTTAAATGATATCATTATTTTGGTTTTTAACTTGTATTTTACTGATCAGTCCAAAACAATTTGTAAAGATTATTGTAAACATTTCTTCAAATAGTACATGTGTATTCATTTGCTTATGTTTAATTTTTTTAAATGCGATCATAAATTTGAAATTATTTTTAAAGCGAAGACTTGAGATTTTTGTAACGTTTAATAAATTTAAAAAGTACTCCGTTCATTTTCGTATCCTTCCATATTCTTTGTGTATGTAATTATAAAAAATTACGTGCTTTTATTCTGTGAAGGTCCCGGGTTTAGGCCGTTGATGACTGAAATGTCAGCTAGGGCTTTGGTGTACTATTATTTACTTTTAAACAAGTTGGGTAGTTTGAAATACAGTCATAGCTCAAGGTTTTTTGAGGCTGCAGCCCTTAAGTTACCCTGTGGAGGAACAGTTAAAATGGAACATTTTAGAAATATGCCTTCATAAAAAGCAGCCTCCACACACCAAAAAAATGACATGCTTAGCATAAAGAAACTAAAATCATTGCTTCGCTTTAATATGAAACATTTGTTTTCGTTTTGTGTAGATGTCAAGCCGATTCAAGAAAAGAGTTTTGCAAGATAATATTTTTTATTTTAATAATCGTGGCGCTGTCTTATGATTTTTCTGAAACGAAAGTCTGGGTAGTATTTTGAATAGTTAAGACATGATGCCACGGTAAATAATAATTGTGTTTGAATTCAATAGACAAATTCCGTAAATTGGTTTCTTTTTGTATTTAAAGGGCTTAATGATTGGACGTATAATATCGAGTTCCTTATACGTAACAGGTATTACATTTTTAGATAACTTTTACGGAAGGTGGGTATTTTTGTAACAAAAAATGTGAAATTAAAAAGTAGAAACCTAATAACAGGATGGAACAGGTTTTTTTCAAATGTTTAAATTAGTTTATTCTAAAAACGTTAAATCGGTATTTACGTTATTCTTTCTCACCATTATAATTAATGTAACTCTGAATGTTAGTTAACGTTGATTTACGTTGAAGTGAAATGTTTCATTCATTTGTTTACTTATCTAGATTGACGTCTCTGCGTATTTCCCATTTCGATTATAAAACGTCCAGTCTTGTATCCGTCCAAGAAAAACGAAAGGCAAAAAGTAATTTTGGAATCAAAAGCAAATTTAATGACTATTGAGAAACATTATTTCTTATAAACTATTGTTCAAATATATGCTTAGTTCAAGTACGATTGTCGAAACCAAGTAAAATTAACTACCATTTTTCAATACTGTGTTTAATAATATTTAGGAATAGAAAGCCGTGCTTCATGCATATCAGGTACTGGGTACCACAAGAATGGATATTTAAAAAAAATTCTAAATTATATAACCGAGAAAATTAATCGATTACATATGTTGATCTCCAAAATATGTTGTTTTAAATTATAAGAGTATAAAACAATTAAACTAAAACCAAATATTAACCGATTATGAAATGTTGGTTTCCCAAATATGTTATTTTAAATTATATGAGTATGGTCTATAATATTTATATATATTCTGTAGTGCATTTTCATTTCTATTACGAGATAATTCGTTGGTCTATGTCATAAAACAAATATATCTTCATAAAATAGTATAATAGTGACACTAAAACCGTGTTGCTGCCATTTGAAAACACAGAGTTAAAATCCAAAGTATTCGTTTAGTTTTGTATAAAATTTAAAACATTGTTTCACTAAATTATATCAATATTTTCATTAATAAGTGGGTATTAATATCCCAAGTGTAAAACATTTATCTGTATATTTTAAATAATAACACGAAACCATGGGGAATATGTTAGTATCGCTTGTGGCTTAAATAAAAAATATATATAAACGCTGCATTAGAATTCGCTTGCAAATAGCCAGAAAAATGCATTCTTGTTTTAAACTTTCTTTATGTTCATGTTAATTTTCAATCATTATTAGGTAATAGTAATAACTGAAAATGATTTAATAATGCCCTTTGAAAAGAATAAATTCGTAAAAATTAAAGCTTAAATATCAATAACAACTTACGATTAGCGTAAAGAAAACGCATATTAGCGCGGATCTCATTTTTAACGTTTCACGTATCGGCAAGTATTTTTGTCACAGTTTTTTGTTTTTGTTTGGGTAAATAACAATGGGTTGCTGGTTTTGGGCGGCGCGTGCGGCGCGGTTGCACCGATACAGACGGACTGAATCACGGTGACGGCGGCTGCGGGAAGCACCTGCCGCCCATCCTTCGAATTATTCTCCCCCTAGCGTTTTACCACTCCCCATTCTAGCAGAATTTACGAATTTTTGTTTGAATTCCTTAGGGGGTGTGACCGTCGTAAATTTTTACACAAATTAGGTAAAAGCTGAGATATCGCTTTCTATAACTTTAAAATGTCCGCATTTATTATTTCCAATTTTAAATATGATGATTTTGGATAATACTTATAACCATTCATCATGTCTCGGGTTTCCAACAGCATAAAATGATAGTAATTTTCAGTTTTGGGGTACTTTACCTAATACGTGGTGGGTGGTCGTGGTTTTAGGAATTCTGCCATTGCGGCAATTCAAACTGAAATATAAAGTTAAGCATAATACTAATTATTGTAGAAATTTATAAAAAAAGATTATAAATAACACTTCCCAATATTTAGTATTTATAGGTTGTTAATTTCACTTAGGATTTATTTCCAAGTTTTCATCATCTTCTATCGCAATTCTAACTAAAGGAATATTTCATGAATAGTTATTTATACATCACCGGAGACAAACATGTAACTTTAAAACGGATTTAGCAGCTTCGTTCAAAGTTTCATAAGTTTAATCTCGATTTAACTCTTAGTCGAACAAGAGTTAAAACTTAGTCGGTAAGATGCCGAATACTTTCCAATTAGTACTGAAAATATGAACATAGAACTTTCTCATAATGCCTCCTTTTATTGTGAAGAATAGATAGCGTTTCTATTTTAAGTTATAACTATCCCGATAACTATCTCGGGATCAATCGGGCGCGACTAACCAAAACAACAAACGTTCGAGCTAGTTGGGAATTTCTGTCGCATGTCTCTGAATCGACGGCATTTCTGATTTCCCTAATTTACATCGATATGGCCAAGCAGACGAATCGACGATTTCATTTCGTTTACAACGGTTTATAAACAAATTATAAAAAATCTAGATTTAACGTTTTTTGACTTTTACATACAGAGTGATAATTACTTGTTAAAAATCTGTAAGTATTATGTTGCATAAAATTGTGCTTGTAGACTGCTTTTGTCAAAGACTAGACCTTCTGCTTGGTATTTTGATTGGTTGTCTTGCTGTTTATTGGTTAATCGATTAATGATGTGTACCGACCGTAGGCTAAACTTGGAATTACCACTGTTTCAGTAAGTGCACCTTTTTACTGTAACACAAGCAAGTATAAGGTAGTTAATAAAGCGTCCACAAGGGCAGGGTTGCAAAGTAACGACTGCTCCAGACGAGATCTTAACATAAGAAACTCTAACAGCACTGAGCTCGCGATGACTCGGCGATGAAGGTACAGTACTTTACTAGTACGAACTGGTTTTACAGTCATCCTTTATTTAACGTCAACGTTGATAAGAACAAATACATTGTCAATGCTGAGATAGGAATATTTGAATTTGAAGTATAATTTGATTTTGTAAATTCTACATTACAGGTTTAATTTATTAATAATAACTAATGTGAAAATTTATGTAAAAATTTAAGAACTTATTCAAATTGTATCCATCTTCCTTCCACTTATTCACCTGTATCGGTCATGTCAAGGTTTGCAATAAAATATGTCATCAAGAAAATTATAGAAAATATTATCTTCCAAAATTTATTTCAAATTATATTCTGTACTGAAATCAGAAATATTCAAATCGTTTTATCTAAATTCTAAACTCATTCTTTCAGCAATTCATTGGAAATTGTATCCCTCCAAATTCAAATTTAAGTAACAAAATTTATTAGTTATGTACTGCAAATATGGCTTAATTACGCAATCATTTCAGCAGGCAAACTCGTGCGATACTATGTGCCTCTTGTGTGCTGACATATCCGGGGGTTAATCACAGTGAAGACTTCACAAAACTATATTCCGAATATCGATAAATTAGTGTGCATGTCGTGCACGTTAAATAATATTATTATAGGAGTCACATTTCCTCGTTGACAAATATTTATCGTGAAACTAACGTGATAGAGTTTCTCGACCTTTCGTTAACAATTACGGAAGTTATATTTTAAAATGATTTTTCTTTTGCATTATTTATCATAGTAAGTACATATAGCGTGACGAGACCACTGTTATAACTTTTTTAATAAAAATGTGTGACAAGTGCTCTGAGAATTTAATATTGCGTAATTGTTACCAGCATATCTTTTACCAATTAAATACGAAAGAAAATGTAGTGAATTATGCGCAGTTGCTAATTAGATTATTACGTATGGTTTCAGATGAAATTAACCGTAAGAAATCTTTGTTACTTTTAGATAAAAAATCAAGCTGCATTCCATCATATTTTGACTTTGCTCGCTTCCTAATCGTTGAGAACCTAGGACTAAATGACGATATGCCGGTAAAATATTAGAAGAAACGGACGGAAGGTCTTTTTAGCAACTGATAATAAATTGCAGTTTACTCCAAAAAGTTTTATAAACGGAGATTATGAAACAATAGAAGTTGTTTTTTCTACCGACGTTTAAATGTAATTTGGAAAAAACGTAGCTTAGATAAAATCGGGTCAAAATATAGCAATTTGCGCGGACAATGCCGTAGGAAGTTGTCTAAAGTGTGCAAGTGCATATCCATCTACAATGTACATCTACCTTGCTGGCTTTCCGGAGTAAATTGAAAATGTCATAGGTAGGGGAGTAATAATAAACGGTAAGTAGTCTTGCCTTTCATGCCAGAAGTCCCGGGTTCGAATCCTGGTAGGGGGCAGATATTTTATCATATTTGCTTTCTAGTCATGGATGTGTATGTATGTTTATTTTAGTTTATTTCTTATATTTATTTATTTTAAATACATTTTACATTTTATTTTATACATTTCTTAAGTTTATTTATCCGTCATCTAGTATCCATAACACAAGTTCTTAATGATACTTAATTTGGGCTAAATAATGTGGGGTGTTAGTTAGAAATATTTATTTTTATTTTTTATTTTATTTTATAAATAATTAATAGGAAATAGCGATAGTTTCATTGTCCATTCTCTACATTCAGGATTCACGGGAAAAAGCATCTTCAGTTGCGTCATGATATTGGAGAATTCTTTTTTTACACAAATATAATGATAATAATAATTTAATAAACTTATTGTACGTTATTCACGTTTTCAGTAGGTGTTGTCTTCAGAGATGTCATTAGCTTACAGTAAAGTTGTGAATGTAATATATGGTGGACGTGTGCCATTGATCGGTGCTTCTTTATTTAACAAACAATATCTGATATATTAATAAATCGGAAACGAATAAAAAGCTACGCCAAATTTAAGAATTTAAAAAAATTTTATAATTAAAATTTCTGGTTTTGTTTTACATGGATGTTATTAGAAAGAATTATTTATTTTATTATTTTATTATTATTATTTATTATATATTGTATCTCAAGAGAATAAAATGAACAAGAAAAAGAGCTGCTGATGCGCAATTGTCCGCTTTGCTCCTTTGAGGGTTATATTGCAAGGATAGTACCCCGATAGTACCTATCCGTATATTTCATGCGCGTGCATTAATGAAACTCTCTTTGCTAAGAATTCGAACACAAAGCGGGTTATTGGCGTGGAGGGGCTGTACTATTATTATTTTCATAATGTCCGTTTACTGAGAAATTACAAGTCGCCACGCAAGGGGGCGCGCAAGTGAAATCTCGCGTGCTTACTTTCCATCTCGGATGCTTTTCGCCGTTTTTTCCTAGAATGAAATGCGTGTAGCGTTCGCAGCTGTACCGAAATATTGAATAAAATTGTAATAGGTGCTAAATCATATTGTAAAAACAAACTTGAATTTCTTTTGTATTATTCGTAAAATTACTATTCATTTGAATTTGATTTTATTTATAAACGAATACATCCAAATAAATAAATGTCCAGTGCTGATGTTGACCCTACCGTTTAATCGTTTAGAACTAGGTACACAAATATGTAAGCCTTAATGGCTATATCTGCAATGCTATATTCAACTATAATGTCTCTTTGTAAGGTTCATTTTCAAATTATTAAGTCATAGTAGAAACATGATACATTACTTATGTTAGACATTTTATTAAGCTTCACTTAGTAACCATTGCTGTTTTTCTTATAGTATTCTTTACGGTTTAATGGAATTAAATTGTATTTACGTTAATGATGATCTATCTGTATTTGGTTTAGCTTGTCAGTCTTGTGACTGACAAGCTAAACCAATTGTGTGAGTAAATCGACTTCATCTTGATGTAGTTCGTGAGAATATATCGTCATGCACCAACACACCGACACTTGTCTGCTTTCGTCGTCAATTTGTTATTCTTCATTATAAATATCGCAATATTTGATCGAAGTTTGGGGCGCTCACCAGCCGAAATGTTGAGCAGTCATTCCTTCACTTCGGACGTGTGGTAACGCTTTTTTCAACTCGTCGTATTTTAAATAATGAGATGATGCAAAAAGCCGCACTATGTTAAGGCATAGAATCATTTAACTGCGTTTTGTTTTTCAGGGATCTTCATCCCGGACCTTTTTAAAGTGTTACCTTTTGGATAAGCGGCATATTACAAAACATGTGTGTAATGAATATACACATCTACTAGTGCGATCAGCCTACACAGGGACCTTGATTTTTTACGCTTTGAAAATGTTCTCATAGCCTGACATAGTTTGTGCAATCGCTTCTTCCATTATTGTTTTACTTTATCAAAATTGAAATCTTTACCGTTTATTGTTACCTACTAGTATTGTTTTTGAAATGTTTAATTACTATTGTGTATACTTTTTGTGTGTACTTATGGGCAATAAATGAAACCTCATACTTGTTATCGCCTTTTCTAACAGTATACAAAAAATGAAAGAAATCGGTCCAGTAATTAGGTCAAAAACCAGAGTTTTAATTTTGAGCAAATTCGTAGAGACACACTCTGTAGATTTGCTACACTAGGTCAATGAGTCAATGAACTTGAATTAACATTATTTAGTACTTAGTTGGAGAAATGCGACGTTGCCACGTAGTGCGTTATTTGCCGAGCGCGGGAATTCCCGTGAGTGGGGCGCGTGCAGGGTGGACACACCAGCTGTTCTGCCGCCCTACCGTAAAAGGATGCTAAGTGCAAAATCATATTTTTGAGAAAAATTACAAAAACCCGCTAAACTTGTTTTCTAAAGTTGTATGTAAGATAGCATGTTATAATCAGTTAGTTACCACTGTTTTGTAAAGGGAATAATAATCGGTTAATAAATAAGTTGAAAGAGAAAATGATCCGAGATTATGTTTATAATGTTTTTGCTTTAATCACTTAGTACATAGTGTTTTAAAATTATCATAACGGTACTTAAAAGCGTTCTTATTAAAAATTATTAAGTGTAGTTAGAGATAAAATAAATAAAGAAGTAGACAGTGAAATCTTATGAATTGTTTTTACGTGTTACGCCTAGACGGGACGAGTCGAATCGCTCCTGTTAAAATTCATAAATTCAATCGTAAAAACAAAAAATAAACATTATAATAGGTACATAGTCCATTCCTTGAAATAATTTGTTCATTGTTAATAACAATAATAATAAAAACTCTAATAATGCAAAAATACGCTTATTTTAGTGCATTGATGATTATCATAGTTCCTTTTCTTGTAAATAAGTATTCAATACCGACATTGCACCTTTTGCACTATTTATGACTTATGTTTTTTGCCAACTGGGAAGTTATGTTTCGTCACTCGTCAGTTCACCGCTAGACTTCCGGGCCGCTGCGCATGTGCCTACTGCAGAGATTTTTGATACTCGCGCTCGCGCATTGTGCAGTGATTATTGTAAACTGTGGTTAGGTTAGGTAGTTTAATTTATTCAGTATTTATTTGTTATGGTGACATTGACACTAGGTACTTGACTTTTGTGTGTGTGTGTTTTTTTTAACAAAATACCGCGACAACAACAGCATTTTTACAGTGCTGCAAAGTATACATACATGATTTTAATGTATGGTGAATGTCGCCAGAATGCAGTGTTAACTTTACGTATGTATCGGGAGAGATTTGGCGCAACTCGCACCTGTCCTACAATATAGGATAGTGCGCCATGATTGGGTTTATTTTCAGTTCAGTTAAATCGTGACGAAATAAAAAAGCACGGTTAAAAAATGAAAGTAAGTGATTTTTTCTCATTACGTCGCAAACCGTAAAACAACAATCGAAGATGGCGGCGCCGCGCTGCCTATCGCGCCATGCGGGTGCATCGTTGCCACTCTTCTGCTGAGGCTAAGGTGCGTCGTCAAACAGAGTGTTATACTGATACTGCATTTATTTTGCTATTTATTTTGTTTGAAAATGAAAGTTGTTTAATTTGCGGTTTTTCGTGTAATATTCGATTGAGTTATACTTCTGTGGACTATTATTACTTGTGGTTTCATTTTTTGCCCATGAGTGGTATCCACACTGTATATATATTAGCCTTTAATTATATATATAAAGGCTTCCATTTGTTTTTAATAAATAAATAAATATTTCTAACTGACACACCACATTATCTAGCCCAAATTAAGTATCATTAAGAACTTGTGTTTTGGAAGATATATAAACACACATAGATTTTTTTTAAATATATAAATATTAGAAATAAACTTAAATAAACATACATACACATCCATGACTAGAGAGCAAATATAATATAATATCTACTCCTACCAGGATTCGACCCCGGGACCTCTGGCATGGAAGGCAAGGCTACTTACCTCCACACCAAACAGGCCGCCATTTCTTTGCAGATGTGTTCTTAGTCGTTTTAGTATTTTTGCGGGTTTCAGTCGAGCAGCTGCTAGTCCCAGAGATTTAAATATAGCTTATTTTCTCCTAGATCAACAAGCTTTCTAATTTTTGCATTGATTTTGAAAGAATTTAGGAATCACAGCCATTAAAAATGTAGCATTTTTCACAGATTTCCATTATATTACTAAAAAAGTGAACAAACTTACCTCTTTATAATAATTGTGTGGAAAAGTTCAAACTTATGAGCTGCGATAAACATTACCAAAAGCAGAATTCAAAAAATACTTAACGGAAAGTAGTATTCAAGTAAAATCAGTGTAACAATCTTTTAAAATTAGTTCGTTGCGTGTGTACTTATTTCACTAAGTTCAGGTGTTGCTATAAAATATGCGAAGTTACATAATATATCAATTATTTAGAAATACTGACTCGGCATCTTCATGGTTTTGCTTCAGTTAATTACTTTCCTACGCTCACTTCCCTCTAATATGGTTGAGGAGGGCGATGGCTGGATCACGCGTTAACTCGTGAACGGGTGCCGTTTGAGGGTGTTCGTCGTTTGGATACTTGGTGGGAGGGAGACTTGCCGAGCTAATGGATGCAGATAAGAATAACTCTGTATAGACATAAAGAGACTCTGTAAATTTATTTTGAAAAGAATATATCCGTGAAGTTTCTTGCCGTTCTTCTTCACGAAGGTTTTTTCGAACTTGTGGTAGAGTCATGTTTTATTTAACATCAATAAGAACAAGTAATTGTCAATGTTGAGATGCTGAGTGGATTTGGATGAAATTATACCTATGTAGAGGATTACCTGAAACAACGCAAAGCTTCTCTTTTATCATAAAAATAGCGTGCTAGCGAATGAAAACGCGGTCAAGAACTATTCAGAAGACTTTTAAGTTCAGTAGAGAACAATTAATAGCTACTTATAATTTAATAACTAAATATTAAAGCTCTTTCGTCACATCCTTTGCACCCCACTAACCTATCTCTTACAAAAGTGCCTAAAAGACGGCATTTTTCCAAAATGTCTAAAGAAAGCTGTCATTATTCTAATTCACAAAAATGGGAAGAAAGATCAAAGTACTAATTATAGGCCAATTTCACTATTAACAGGCATTTCAAAGGATTTAGAAAAAAATATAAATAACAGACTCGTTCAATACTTGGAGAAACAGTCCATCCTGTCAAATACACGATTCGGTTTTAGGCACAAGTTGTAAACTGCCGACGTAGTGCTTGATCTTACTAACCACATACCTAGTCCAGGAACCTGACATGGGTAATCGGACTATTGGAATTTTCTTGGACCTCTCTAAAGATTTCGATACAGTTTCTTTTCCCATCTTATTAAATAAGCTTGAAAATTTAGGTATAAGGGGAACCCAATACCTACAAACTTTTTGCAGATTACCTACAAGATCGTTCGCAATGTGTAAAAATAGGAAATATCCTAAGTTCTGACCTAGTTAAACACTGAATATGGAATTCCTCAAGGAAGTGTTATGGGTACCACGCTTTTCTTAATATACATTAAAGAACTTTGTAACCTGAAAATAAACGGTGCTAAAATCATATCTTTTGCTGATGACACCGCTCTTTTGTTCTCTGCAAACGCAGACACAGAACAAGGCTTCAATGTAGTAGACAAGTGGCTACAGCAACATTTACTCTCTCTAAATTCAGATAAAACTTGTTTCATCCAGTTTTACATGCGAAAATTTATTTCAGAAAACCCTAACCTATACGCGCACTATTGTATTGATCAAAACCATCATTCGTGTTCATGTCCTCAGATTATTGCTACTAAAACGAGTTATACGAAACTCTGACTTTTAGACAACACATAGATGCGGTTAGCAACAGAGTACGCAGTTAATATTTGTTTTCAAAAACTTATGAGGCAGGTATACTTTGTATTGTGTCAGTCGATACTAAATTACTGTATTACGTCATGGGGCGGGGCAACTAAAACTCTTCTCTTTAACATTAAGAGAGACCTTTCCTTTACTCCACTGAACTATAAAGATTGTAAAGTACTGAAAGTCAGGCAGTTATTTATAATGAGCATAATTTTAAAACTCCATAGCACCCTTAACTATAGCATACAAACAGCTAACAAAAGACAGCTTAACATCGTTTGTCCTCAAAGCACAAAATTTGCATTTTCTTCCAGATTTTACATTTTCCTAGGACCACTTCTATATGTATAAAAGATTAAACACCAATCTTGGCATATATCCTCTGACCTATAACAACACTAAACGAATAATCCGAGCATCACTTTTAAGTATGTCCTACGAAGATACAGATAAATTATTAATAGTATTAAAATAAGATAATTAATGTATCCAAAATGTTACTTAATTTTTATGTTGTATTTTTATTTTTATTCTTTCGTGTCGTATCAGTATTTTATTTTTTTCTAATGTTTATAATGTGACAAGAATAATTAAACACATTTCATGTAATATTTACTTTGCACATATAATTGTTAATGTAGTTACTAGTTTAAGAATTAATGTTTATTTAGCATACTGTACTTAATTTAATAATTTGTACCTAAACAACAGGTAATTCATAATCTCTTAGTTTAGGTATTTGCCTAGTTATTGTTACCCTAGATCGTGATAAACCGATAGTATGACATCATAATTATAGTATTTATTGTCAATTGATCATTATGTAGTTTATCGTAGTAATAAATTTGTAAGTTCTTATTGTGTATTCTTAGATGTAAGTTTTCCAGAAATAAATTTTATTCTTTTAATTTTAATAATAATTATATCGTTTCTGGCGCTACACATCGTATTATCTAAAAATTATAACTTCACGAAATGAATTACTTAATGTTTTATTTATAGTTATTGTCAAAAATAAGTAATAACTTCACCTTTAGTTTTATAATTCACGCTTATAATTATATTTATAGTGTGGTGGTGCAATTGAAAACAGCGAACAATAGCGTTACAGAATGCTGACTTCCACCGAACATTTATCGCCCAAGAAAGATCCACGGCATATTACGAAAGTTACCGACTGGGAGGCACTAAAGTGCTATATTGCATTTAATAGCCGCGGTGGTGCAAAAGTGTCAGTTAATTTTTATAATCGGTATGAATGGCTGTTTGTGCACGAATGTGAACTGTTAATGTACCAGCTTCTTCTGCAAGGCCAACAAGCTCTTGCTCACGTCTACGTTCGCGCTTTGCGGGAGCACCTGTGCCATTTGAATTACTTTATTTCTTTTATTTCAAATTTCAATTCCATCCTTAGGAGTTAAATTTCGAAATTTCCTTCCCTACGCCTTTTGGAAGGATACGCATAGTAGTTTTCTAGTTCTAGTAGTTGTTGGGGTTGGGCATTGACGGCAAAATGACTCAGTCAGTTAGGACTATGATGATTTTAAATATTTAATTGTTGACAAAACCAAAAGCGCTCCAGTAATTTATGAAAATAAACTTAATGTATAAAAAACAAATAACCTAGTCCGGTCAAAATTGCTGAAAAAATAGTGGAAGGTTAGCAATTATTCACATAAAGCCTTAAAATTTGCTACAAATCTAGGACATTGTTACAAATGAAATACCAAAAGTCCGCATCGATTCCACTTGTCCTAGAAAATATAAAATGTCAGTTTTGTAAATTTTCCAGATAATCTGTAAGTACGAAATGTACGACTAAAAACAAGGGCGTCGTGAATTTGGCGATCTGGGAAGTTTTTCACATACAAACGATAGGCCTCATCAGCACTCCTTCTGGCAGCCCCATAATAATAAACAATATCGGCGTACTCTTAGTTTGTTAACGAATGTCTCGTCTGTCTTTCAGCCATTACTAGTAATAGCACGCGAAGCACTGCACAGAACACTGTTTTGAAGCTGGGTCGTCAGAAGAGCAATCATACACCATAGTCCATCAACAAGCAAAGTCGTAAGAAAAAAAAACTAAATGAGAGCAAGTGAACACATCCGAACGCAATAAATCCCAAGAGCGAACTAAACAAATGGGCCCGGGGTGAGAAACAATCCCGAGTTATTTCCCTAGTAACGGTACTCTTTGTTCAAGCCTGTACCTGCGCCTGCGCTAATTGTCTTAATTATCTTTGTGTAATTATTTTGCTGATTTGGGGTTGTAATACTCTTTCGAAAGCTTATAAAACACAGATGTTTTAAAAAAACCTGCACGAAAATTTTATGTATGAGTTTTTGTTTTAAAATCACTCATTTGTGGAAATTACATAAAGAAAATGTGAATTTTCAAATGTTTTCGGGCACAGTGCCTAAGTTTATGTTAATTATGTCAGCCTATTTGATATTATGTATTTATGGGAATATTTTTATTGCAAAACTAATAAAAATTGTTTCAAACAGATTTAATATATTTTTAATAATTTTTTTAAGATGACCCTTATGATTTTAAAATACATAAGATTTGAAATATCTTGGAAACGATTCACTTTTGAACTGCACAGTATATCGTAAATTCGACTGGAATTTACCTCTTCTTTACCCCCTTGTAATATCGGCCACTAAACCAGTCACCCTGTATAATTTGATTTTTCACAATAAAACATGTTCAAGAATTGCGCCAAAGTAAGCAGCACGAGAAGAAAAGTGTATTAATTTAAAAATATTTGAATTTAGAAAACAAATAGTAGGTCCTTACATATGAACTTGGGGTTTTGTCGTACTGGCCACTTTGATCTGTATTATCTCCTCTTTGGTTAAGAATTCCAATTTCAAATTTATACAGCTATTTACTCCTGTGTTTCGAGAACCGTGATTCATTTGTTTTTTTTCGCTTTTGGTTTTTTTCTTTGCGTCACTTACAAAATAGAAAACTTGAAATATCGCGTTATTTACGAGTACGAGTTCCACCGTGGCACCAGTGTTGCAGAAATTGCTCGAAGTACTAATTCTATGTATGGCGGCGATGTCGCAAAAGAAAACACAGAACCAACCAAAAATACTGAACCGGCACAATAATGAAACGATTTTAAATCGAATCATTACCAGTGATGAAAAGTGGATCTTGTACGACAAACGGAAATACGCATCGCAATGGTTGTAACCTGGCGAACCAGCCAAATCCTGCCTCGAGCGAAAATTAACTCGAAAAAGTTACTTGTGAGCGTTTGGTGGACTAATGCCGGTAGATGTCTATTCTCAGCAACTGCAAACCATGATGGAAAAGCTAGCTGCTGAACAACTGAAGCTGGTCAATTGCTCTAGGCCACTGCTGCTTCAGGACATCGCAACACCACACACTCCATAACAGACGGCTACCAAATTAGAGGAGCTTCAATTGGAATGTCTAAGACGTCCACAGTACTCCCCGGAAAAAATTCAACTTGTGATGGGGCAGTCCAAAGCGTCTTCATCCTTCGCCTGATCTTGACCTAGGTTTATTTAAAAAAGGAATTTTGTTTACTAATGGCTCTGTTGAATATATATTTAAACCACGGAAACTATTCTTAGTTTCGGAGAGATATCATTTTGGTGGATGTTATTCAACTGTCAAAATGAGTGATGAAGTATAGTTATCTCCTCATTGATCTTTTAAAAAACTTAATTATTTACATAGCAGTGAACAAAATAACTGAATGTTTTCAGCCATTTTTGCACTATAAACTCTTTATGCGATTACAAAAGATGGGTTTCAGAAGATTTTCTGAAACAGGGATATATAAAGTATGGATTAGCTCCCGATATTTTAATTTGTAAATCCAGTCTCCTCATTGGGTTCATTTAATTAGACCTGTAATAAGAAAAGTTTAACGAACATAGTAATATGTATGACCGGTCTATCAGCAAGCAATAATATTAAAACAACAATTCTATACTTTTGTGTGTTGCAGTGTTGCATACACTCATGCATACCCATTCAAAATAACTTAGTATACACGCCCTCACATTATAGCACGATACTGTGGTTGCTATAGGTAAATTTACCTTAGCGTTCCTTTAATGCATCGAACATATTCGTAAAAAGTTTGTAGTCACTTCGCTGCGAATTATTAAAATGTATTTAATGTACCTACGACTCTATTTTCAGGACCAGGCCGAGGAAATATTTTATTGGGAGGAAAGGAAATTTGCATACTTATAAATATTATAGAATTAAATATTATAAAACAATCATATTCCTTGTAGCCTTACTGCTATTCTGCAATAATTATAATAAGCCACTTGAACGTTATTCGAAGCTTAATATTGGAGATAGGCACATCCGTTTCGTGTCAATTTTGTGATTTTACCTCTTTTCTGACGTCACTTCCGGGTTCAAGCGGAACGCGCACCATCACCAGGTGCGATTGGAGGGAAGAAATCTCGCCATTTGGAATCATTGGCGTTTCGATTCCCGTCGAGTGAACACGCGTCCATAGTTCTGTCTAAAATATTTATATTTATATCCGCCATTTTGTAGAACATTCATTTAATAGTTCATCGTTAGAAATAAACAGTTGAAATAGTTCTTTTCGATAATAAGTCTATATCACTAAAACAGTTTTCATCATGGATGCGTAAGTTTTTGCCTTATATTATTTATTTTAACGGAGTTTCTGTTCGTGATAAAATTTGTTTATTTTTAGGAAACTGTTACTGCTGATACGTTGTTATACCGGGTGTACAATTCAAATGGGTCAGTATGGAGAAGTTAGAAACTATGAGAGATAGCGAAATCTGTTCTTAGGAACCATGGCGTCGATTTTAGATTTAATAATAATCGTATTCAAAATTTTTTCTTAACTCTCATACGTAACCGGGAATCGAACCTGGCCAAAATCTCTGTAAACAATGTGTTATAAATTCTGCAAGTCGTAGGAAGCAAAAATTCAATCGAATCTTGTTCAAATAATTGAAAGAAAAGCCCACGATAAAATAACTATTTTGTTTCAGTAAATGTTCAAAATGGTAGCCGTTCTGCTGAATGCAAAGATTAATTCTTTTGGGTAACGAATGTAAAATTGCGTTTCGTATTTTCATGGGGTGCATATGTGTTAAAATGTTTTCTAAGGCTGTAGTCAAATCCGCTACAGTGCCGTTAGTTGATTTGTAGATTTCATCTTTTACATAACCCCATAAGAAAAAGTCAAGAGGCGTGATGTCAGGCGATCTAGCGGGCCATTTAATGGGGCCGGTTGTACCAATTCAGTTATTTTGAAAGTGATCATTGAGAAAGTCTGTGGCAATTAGACTATTATGTGACTCCATCTTGTTGAAAATACATATTTTCTATGAAATCCTGTGGCATTCCTCGTATGATTTCAACAACGTCTTCTAAAATTTCGATGTATTTAAATCTGTCTAATCGCCCGTCATAAATTTTAAACATCAAAACTCTGTTATGTATAAGTCCAACCCAACAGTTAAATGAAAATCTTATTTGGCATCGCCCTTCGTGGATCCGCAAGGGGTTTTGTTGTGACCAAAAATGATAATTTTTGCGATTGTACATACCATTATTTGAAAACTGAGTTTCGTACGAAAAAATTATAAACTCTAAAAAAGTGTCGATACGAATTTATGTTATCACCTTGATGCAAGGCTTGAGCCAAATGTGCATTACGGTAACTCTTGTACTTGTATTTTTTCAAAACATTTTGGATTGTACCGTGACAAACGTCTGGGATATTGCGTACAGCGTCACGAATTGAAGCATCAAGAGTTCCTTCGAAGTAAGTCAAAATAGTGATCTCAACATCTTATCACATTTTTGTGGTTTCTTGTGCATTTTCCTTCTAAAACTACTGCATGTCCTTAAAATTGAAAATAAGTTTATTAAATATTTTTCGTGTGGGTGCTTTACGTAACGGATGTCTATTTCGGTACCAATCTAAAGCAATTTCGTGATCAATTTTTATCACTTTTAAAATAGGCTTCCAATAGATCTAACTGTTCTTCATTCGTTTAACACAATAATAATCTATCTAAAATCAAAACGAAGACGTGAAAAGGCTCGTTTTATTTAAAATATGACATTCATTCCAAAATCAGTATTCCATTTCGACATTTTAAATTTTCGGCATGGCCGCTTAACAGATGCGTTCTAATTTTAAATAAATGCTATTTGTAATGCATAATATCGATACAGATAAGATATGCATAAGTGGTCTCTTCACATAATTGATTATCGATTCATAATATTCACGAAATTTTTCAAATTAGGTAATTAAATTGTGGCCATTTCAGTCTAATTTACTGTCAGTCTTGATTACACAAGATTTCGTAGCCAAAAGAAATGTCATAACCTGGGTTAGGTCTTTGTACACCATCTAAAAAAATAGACATATTAATGGTAATTATAGGAAAAATACAAATAATTTGATTTAATCAGTAGTTAGATGGTAAGAAAATAAAAAAGTCAACATTATTTGTGTACGTTTTAGCAGGCAACATTGACAATGAGTCTTTTCTATGGCGGAAGTTGTCAAGTGAAGTTAGTTCACTAAGCAGCCACCTCACTCACGGCACACTTCACTCACATCACATTGATAGTTGCCTGTCTGTGTGTTTGATTGGTCGTTGCGCTTGATATCTTTTTTTCGGTTTCATTTTAATTTTCCAACTGTTAAATAAGCTAAAAATACACAAAACAATTCAATTCAATTCTGTGGACTTAATGGCAACCAGCCGTCGATACTACTCGAAACACAAAAAAAGATGTAAGTAAACCTTAACTGTCAAAATGACATTTTTTCCGCCATGATGTTTATGTTTGTGTTTCACACTAATAACGCACAATTTGATTTCCTACCAATAAATAAAGTGTTTTAATAACAATTTAACAATCGAAAAGTGTTTTAAGCATCTAAAACTAATTTTTGATAAAGTGTACAAAGACCTGGCCCAGACTCCTTGCATTTTGGGACATTTCTTTTGGTCCTTATACTTACGGACCAATACTTGATGCGATATCAAGAGTATTGACCAGGTTCGATTCCCGGTTATGTACGATAGTTAAGAAAAAAGTTTGAATATGATTTTTATTAAATCTAAAATCGACGCCATGGTTCCTAAGAACAGATTTCGCTATCTCTCATAGTTTCTGACTTCTACAAACTGACCCATTTGACCTTCAGTTCCTAAAACAACGGATAATTATTTAAAATATTTGCTAGATGTTCAAAGATTTGACAGGTTTTCCTGAAGGTACGCTATGCTGACACGCATAAAATATATAACCACACTCTAGGTTTCTGCGAATTGGAAATAAACGAGGAGGTAAAGGCGTATTACTCTAATCGTCATATGTGTCATTTCGTTAAGTCATTCGCAGCATTAACCTTCTGTGTGATATCTTCCAAGATAATTTGCGCTCTTTGAGTGCTTAGGCTGATAGTAGTGGTTTTATTACTGACATTTTAAGTAATAAGCTTGAAGAATTATTTGTTAAGGGTGAAGTTCATAAAGTTTTTAGTGATTTGTTGCAATTAACGTGTGGGCATAGGTCAGAAAATATAGAACTACGATGCCGTTATTGCTCATGTTAGCGATCCTTTAATGAAATCGATACTAAACAAGATACCACCCTCTTGTACTCACTTATTTAATGTTGACGCTTTTACTAGTGCTTTGGAAAAGGCTGGTGGTGTCCGTAAAACTTTTTGGCCTAATAATAATGCAGGTTTTCCGCGCTCTTTACAACCTAGAAATAGTAAGCGATCTAACCGTCCCTCGGAGGTACCAGGTTTTTATAAGGGACTATCGCGTGGTAACCTAAGAACGTATGATTTGCCTGCTGATGGTTGGCATCATTTTTATCCAACCTCGGGGAGTAGATCACATAACCATGGTTATTCGGGAGAGCCAAACCAACAAGAGCCACATAATTCTGGTGGCCATAGGCATGCGAAAGGCCAGTACGATTCCTTTCTTGGCAGAAGCACAAAACTCGGCCTAGACCTTACGGCGCCCAGCGAGGTGGCCGTAAACGGCATCACTCTCCCTCTGCCAGTGGAAGAAATGCAAAAAGGTCGAGGCAATGACTCGAGATAGTTTCAGGCTGGTTCAACAAAAGATTCAAAGGAGGTGGCAAAAGATCGGCGCGCCAAATGTAATTTTAAAAATGATATAAGGGTATCGGGTAACCTTCGTAAAAAGACCTCCACTTACCTTACCAGCTGTGCAGAAACGATTAGCCAACACAAGCGAATACGAAGAGATGACGGGCATGATAGAAAAAATTTAATCTCAGGGTATCCTGGACCGACCAAAGACATCGCCAACTTTCGTTTCCTCAATCGGTACTGAATGTACCGGACAAATTTCGGTTAGTAAATATGCATCGAATACCGGATTTTCAACAAGAGAACGACTGGTTATGCAAGGTAGACATTTTACAAGCCTTTTTGCACCTTTCAGTAGCGAAAAGTAAAAGACGCTTCCTACGGGTCATTTACAAAAACTAATGGTTGCAAATGATATGTCTACCTTTTGGACTAAGCACAGCTCCAAAAATGTTTGCTACGATATCCAGTTAGATAGCTCAAGTTCTCCGCAATCAAAGTTTAAGGATTGTCGTCTACTTGGACGACTATTTCTTGGTGCACCAAACCATTTAATTCTTCAAAATCACCTACACATGCTAATAGCTCTCATAACATACCTAAGATGGCATGTACATTTCAAAAAATCCACACTTATTCCTCAAAAAACAATGGTGTTCTTAGGAATTCAGTGGTTCCCTTGGGAAAACAGACTGGCACTTCCGAAAGACAAATTTACGAAGATCATTTAAAATCTTACTAAACATCTTGGAGAAAATGAGCGTCACCCTCAAAACAAGTGCAGAGCTTGGTAGGGCTCTTAAATTTCGCCAGCTTCGCGGTACCACGCGGCAGGTTACATCACCGTTATTGAAATAATAGGGTTTTCTCAAGGATGGGCGGAGGCGATGATGCAATAGTGGAGGACGTTGAAGCTAACACGTTAAAACGGCACGAATTTCTCACAAGTGTGTTTATTACAACGTTACAATGCTAACTGAACAGGCCAACACATCGACCTAACATAACTGGAACCGGCAGTCGCTATAATCACTACATTCAGTCAGAACATTTGTTAATATACTTAATTTGAAGTTAATTGTACCAATTTATTTATACAAAATAATGATTTGGAAAATAATATGTAAAAAAAGGAATATACATAATTCAAGATTATAGAATCTAATATTAAGTATTGTATTAGGATCCTATTTTTTGTAGGGCGGAACTGGAACTTGTAACATTTGGCGATCCTGCATCCGTCGTGTTCCATGCCGATCTCGGTAGTTTCCACTCTGGTAACCCTGAAATACAAATGATACACAGTAGACTTGCTAAGTTACAGAAAAAGAAAAACTAAATAAGATACCAATTGAGCTGAAGCACTTAGTTTACCAAATATTATTGATGTAATTAATCTTTCTCCAATATTTCACACAGATCTACTCAAGTTCACCAAGATATTATTTGATAATTTAGTTTATATATTTCATACCGATCTAGTTGATTTAACCAGATATTAAATAGTAATTTATATTGTATATTTCATAAAGAGCTTGTTGATTTAACCAGATATTATAACTTATACTCGTTTTTAAGAATGAACATTTTTTGAGGTTCAGTTTTAGGTTAGCTTGTTTGAGAAGTTTTAAGACTTCTTCCAGTAAATATATACCTTCCTCAATAGTAACAGAAGGTATCGTGACGTCATCAATAAAAATTGCTAATTGATTATCAAGCGGAGCGAGTGCTTTTCGAATAAGACGGGAAAAACAGCAGGAGCATTAGCCAAACCAAAAGGCATCCTTAAAAATTAGTAATTTCCTGTAGGGGTTATCAAGGCAGTCTTGTCAGTAAAAATTGAGTTATCAGATATTTTTACCTGGCGACCGATGGCTGGACCAAACGAGATATGGTCATGAGATGATAATATGCACTATTTGCTACTATTTACTCTGCTACCTTGGCGTTAAGAAATCCATCAAAAAGGTAAAGTGGTCAGCCATTCTGACGTCAGCTTGGCTGACCTCTTCCACGTTCGCATAGTTTAAGCATCGTATAAACTACATTGTTAATACTCACCTTTTGCCTTCTCAGAATAATTGCTAATAGTGTTTTGGTAGGCGCTTGGTGGCGTGTAGACAAGTAGTTTCGGAACATTTTTGATAAGTTTTACGTGTTTATTAAATATTGTTATCATAATTATGTTTCTTTATTTTAAGATTATGAGTACGTATTGTAAACTTTAGAAACCCAATCAAATTAGGGTATATTAATAATAACCATTCATTGTCGTCTTCTATTATTTTATTTCACAATATTCACAATTATAATAAGTTGTTGAGTTAAAAGTTTACTTTTGCGACGTGCACACGTTAATAACAATAATTTATTTAAAATCTTATATATTAGTTCTGCCTGTACGATGAAACGAGCAGTATCGTTAGAAGATCAAAAGAGTGTGATTTCTAAGTTTGTAAATTTTTTTCTAATAAAAATTATCTTCCATCACCGCGTGATCCAGTGTTTAATAACCTTAGTGAACTATTGCAACACAAGATGTCAGAAGAAGCTGTATATCAGTCAATTAAGAAGAATTACGACTTTTTTTCCTCAATTGCAAACCTGCTAGCAAAAATACCAGTTCGAGAAGAATACACGTCCTTCCTTCAGAAATCGGGTGCAATATAAAATTTTAAGAAAAGTCATGTTCAATTTAATAAAACGATTTGTAATTTTATTAAAAATAATGAGAATAATAATTTTAATGTTAAAGATGTAAACCAAAATACCCTTCAGGTAATACAGGTTTCACGTGAATTAAGTAAGGATGAATATATTTATTTTTCTAATGTAGTAGATAAAAATGATGGTAGATTGTGGGAAGTAGTGGTAGCTAAACCAAGTGAAAATGAATTTAACTTATCTCCGAATTTGTAATCAAAAGTTTAAACATCGAAGTTGTCAATGGAGGAACAGAGTAAATTATAAGAAATATTAAAAAAATGTCGATCGACATTTGCGTTTAAAAAAAAAGATTTAGGAAAGTGGAGGTCACGATCGATACCATAGGTGAAACTAAATGAAATTCCAGTCCATAGAACACCGTATAGAATATCTGTGTGGATTATAGAAAGCTCAATATGAAGGTTTTTACAGACTCGGACCCTTTGCCTATCATCGAGGATATCATCACACAGCTAAATGGAGCGAAATTCTACGCCGATTTAGATTTAAACTCCGCCTATTGGCAATTATCCATAGCGGACAAGCCGACAAGGATAAACACAAAACTGCGTTCATCACACCGTCCGGATTATACGAGTTTAACGTACTACCATTTGGATTAAAAACTAGCTGAGCTTTTTTTCTAAGGACAATGGATAAAGTGTTAGCAGGACTCAAATATAAAAATGTGATAGTTTTTATTGATAATGTGTTGTATATGACGATTCGTTTAGTGATTTTATAAGTGCTCTATATGAAGTTTTTCAACGGTTGAGTGCCGCAAACTTGACTCTCAAACCATCGAAATGTAATTTTGGATATAAAGCAATAACCGTGTTGGGACATATCTATTATTTCTGAGAAGGTATTCTACCAGACCCAAAGAAAATCGAAAAGATAAAAAAGGTAAAATATTAAGAAACATTAAAGAATTGAATCGATATTAGGTTTATTTTCATATTACAGAAAATTTATAAAAAATTTCTCATAATTAACTCTTTCTTTAACAGAATTTTAACTTTTTTTTAACTAAAAAAGAATACGAAATTCATTTGGTCACAACCACAACAAAAGATATTCGATAAAATAATATCGTTAATGGTTAAACCACCATTATAACGACGTTTTGTTAATGCCAAAGAAGTATATACAAGATTATATTATGTAGTTGCGAGTAAATTAGCAGTGGGAGCATGTTTAATGCAAGGTCAACCGGAAGAATTGTTAACTACCAATATGCTTCGCATCACGAAAACTAACTGAAGCGGAGAAAAATTACTCGATAACTGAAAAAGAATGTTTAAGTTTAGTGTGGGCATTAAACTATTTCAAACATTATTTATGGGGGTTACAATTTCAGTTAGTAACAGATCATTAGGCATTATGTTGGTTAAGGACAAGAAGAGACATGTCTGGAAGACTAGCCAGATGGGCTCTGGCGATCCAAGCACACGACTTCGAGATTGTACATTTTTCTGGAAAACAGAACGTTGTAGCGGATTTTCTAAGTCGAAATCCACTAATAGAGGACAAAACTAGTCCGGAAATGAAGTAGAAGATGGTCTACAAGTGTTCTCGTTCGAGGTAGATGATTTATCTCGACACCAAGAAAGAGATAATTTTTGCCGTAGGTGGAGCGAAGTTCTATCGACCAGCCGACGAAGTGTATGTAATAGTTTTACGAAATGAAATAATGTGTTACATAAATGTATAAGAAGTGAAAATGTAATTAAAAAAATTAATAGTTTTACCTAAGTCGTTATTTAGTGAAGTGATGAGATAAACACACCACCACAACACGTACGGGAGGACATTTCGGTACGATGAAGACAAAGTTCAGGGCAAGATATTTCATGCCTAACACATCTAAAGAGATTGGAAAATATATCAAGAGTTGTGTACCATGCCAAGAAAAGAAAATATACAACAAAATAGTGCCACTACGCCCAATAGTAACGGATCGTTTATTCCAAAAAATAGAGATCGATATATTAGATCCTTTTAATCGTTCGGTAGACGGGAATAAATACGTAATAACATGTATATAATGTTTTTCGAAATACGCTATTTGCAAAGCAGTCCTACGAGTGACGGCTCAAACAATATATGATTTCTTAATTAATGAAGTTTTAACAAAATTCGGGGCAGTACATGAACTATTGTCAGATAAAGGATCCATGTTTACGTCTAGATTAATTAAATCTTTATTAAGACAATATAATGTAAAACACTCCTTAGCTACCACTATGCACCTCAAACGTTAGGTTTAGTAGAAAAATTAAATAAAACCATTTCATATTAATTAGCTAAATATGTAAACCCAAGTCAAAGGGATGGGTGTCAAATTTTACCTTTTATAATATCTATATGCTTATAATTGTTCAAAACAAGCTTCGACTAAATTTTCTCCTTATTATTTAATGTTTGGTAGAGAACCTGAAGTCCCATTTGATGAAAGGTTAAATCCTAATTGTAATATGACCGTTCAACCAAAAAAGACGCATATATAAGTGCAGTAAATCAAGCAAGAGAAAATTAAAGGAAAGGTCGTTTAGTGCATACATACTATACATACATATTATAATATTGAATAAGTAAATCAAATAATAATATGAAAAAATATTGATAATATAATTTTGTACTTTTTGTAAACCGCTCGTATTATTGAATAGTAAATTGCTGTGATCTGTAATAATAACTTTGTTATGTATTATCTACATCTAAATTTGAAAAAAGAGAAAGGTGTGACTTAATGAGAATAAATGGTATAGAGGCGGACGCGCGAGCGCGGAGTGGGGATGACATTTCTGCGTTGTCGACCGCACCGAGTGGACGTGCTACCACAGTTATAGTGAAATACGAAGTTGTGTTTTAATTAACCACCCAGTACTTACCCCTGTGATTAGTGGACATCACAGGTCTCTTTGTTTATTTCCGTTGTGACAATGAGATAAGCCTAATCAGTTGGCCACGACACTGAGTGTTTTCACTCAGGTATCCTTCGAAGAAAATTTTCTTGGATGATCTTCAGTTCTTTTCTTTATCCCAGACAATGTGCGTGCAAAACTTAATCAAAGTTTCAAATAAACTCTGTAGAGTATTTTATAATATTAATACCAATCAATAAAAAAAATAAAAATAAAATTCTAATTTTATCATCAGTATAAGAAATTAGTATAAAAGAGTTGATACTGAATTTATCTGTTATAAATTTTATTTTAATGGTCAACTAATAATGAAATTATTAATTATTAATAAAAATCTTGATTCAGTATGATTTTGTTGCTATGCATTAATCAGATATTTTTATATTAAAAAAATCAAGTCGTAGTTCATATAAATAATTTGGATTTATGTAGTAGGTATTTTATTTAACAAAAAAAACCACCTTAGAATTAGAATTAAAGTGTTATATGCAACTTATGTAATAACATTAAGGCTAGATTCATCAGACTTCTAAATCTCCCGGAATAACTTACTGGTTATAATGTTATTCCAACAAAATATTAATGGATTAATTTCAAAACGATTTCATCAATCAAACCTTGGTAAGTATATATAATCTAACTACATACAGTCAGCAATCTAAGGCGTGTAGACAGAGCAATCGTGAGGTTCGGTGCGGGGTGAGACGCGGGAGGTTCGTTCCCAAACTGCTAAGATCACCATATAGACCATTTGGGAGCTGTCCGGCAAAACAGACGCGTGTCGAATTCTTTTTGAATTTAAAAAATGGTACACGTACCTCTTGTGCAGTAAAAAGTTGTTCATCCTCCTCTTTTAAAAATAAGGAGTTGAGGTTTCATCAGTTTCCACGTGAGCAGGATAGGTAAGATTTTGCTATAAATTACGAGAGGTTATTTCAATTTCTACTTATGTGAATAAAATGGCGATCATCATTAGAAAATGTTTTAGATAATTTTCAGGTTGCTTAGGACGAATTAGTTGTAATTTTTGAAACCCGAGATGGCGGCTGCACTAAATGTGTATATTTCTAATATGAGTGTCATTTTGGAGTATTTTTGGGTTGCTTAGTACGAATTACTTTTTATTTATAAAATGTTATAATCTGTAAGAAATGTAATTAATGTATGTACTTGTCAGTTTAAATTAATAAAAAAAAATCAAAAAGTTCATCATTTCTTACTGAAGATAGTGTGACAACCCCAGCACTTTTATCGTGACAGATGTTTTGACGATTTCGCCAACATCACAGGTGATTGCTTAATGTATGTAGTTAGATTGTGGTATAACCTTACCCTATGGATACACTACCATAATCGTGAATGAACGGAATATCCGACAAGTTTAGGTGCCCTTAGACATATCGAACGTAGAAATAGCTTAAGTTCCGGCTAAGCGCCGTCAGCTCTAAGCCACACAGTCCAGTAAAATTGAAAAGTCCATAAACTATCCATTTCGAAAAAAAATGCCAAGTTGCGAAGTTACCATTTTCAATAGCAATGAGGAACAATAAACATATTTTCTAATGTAGTTAGTTAATTGAAAAATGGCAATCAGTCACGATTGGTGTGGCGGACTATTTCTGTAAGTGTCGAGTATTGGTGGAAACAGTACAAAAAATAAAATACCAATTGCCAAAAAATAAATTCCGTTGGGCATTGAGAATCTCATTGAGAATTGAGATATATTATAGGCTAAAACAAAATATAACACTTTTTTAATGTATTTATAATTTACGTCAAACTTGTGCCAAAGTCAAGCGTGACAAACCATGGAATAAATTAATACTACTTATAAACTATAAAGGATATATCGCAGTATTTATTTGTCTCGCAACAAAAGCCATACATTTAGAGTTGGTTGGAGATTTATCAGCGGAGTCTTTCTTGGCTGCGCTAAGACGTCTTATGGCTAGACGAGGTCACGTGTCGCACATGTATAGTGACAATTGTACGAACTTTGTGGTAACAGCAAACCTTTTACATAAAGAAATATTAGAGATTACACAATCGGCACAATTTCAAAACACGTTGACCAACTTAGGTACTCATTGGCATTTTATACCGCCCGCAGCGCCACACTTCGGCGGAATATGGGAAGCTGGAGTAAAATCTATGAAGTACCATTTAAAAAGAATTATAGGTGAAAGTACTCTAGCAGTCCGGGACCCTAGATGGACCAAGTCTACCCTAGAAAGGTCTTCCTAACTAACAAAGGAAAAACACATATAACTTTAAACCACTTTTATTAATGATGAATCTATTTATAATCATACAATTGATAATTCTTAGACTATTTTTGGCCCGTAAAAGAATGCCATGGAACCATCTTCCATATTCTATCTATTTTTACAATTTACAAATAAGTTTGTTTGAACGATAACCTCTTTTATTAGATACGGCACAAGCAAACGTTGCAATCGACCCTCCTGTTTAATTTATTTAATCAGTGAAGCTGATTAAACAAATTCCTATATACATTTCATTCTTAAATAACGACCCTACTTAAATCAGGACCATATACATTAATCGGGATTACTCTCAGATGAGCCCCCTACCGATAGGAATATATATACTTGATCATGTTTAAATGACAACATCTTATTACACCATAAATGATCTTATAGTATTTATTCTCCATCAATAGAGCCTTAGCCACAAAACCTGATGAAAATCAGCCAAGATCCCGGCTGGTTAATTAACATCTAAATTAAACAGTGTAAGTTAATACAATTCATGAATAATTAACCACCCCATATTAATCATTTACATTACACAATTATACGCAATTCAAATAACCAATACTTATTATTAAATTAATAAACAATTGTTACCATAACCCATTGAATACAATCAAAGTATAATTATAATTAATTGATAATTAATAAATACATTAATTTAATATCCCAATAAAAGTAAATTTAATTAATCCTACTTATGGTCTTTACCTATGAAATTGCCGTTTTTCATAAAATAAATGAAGCGTAATTTTTTTATATATTTTTTATTTGTATTAATCAAAATAATCACCCATGCAATCAATGCATCTTTGCCAACGCATTGGTAGCTTATTGATGCCTTTCTTGAAGAAATCAGCTGGACGGGAGGCAACAAATTCTTCAAAGGCATTTTGTACTGCCTCTCGGGTTTTGAATTTTTTTCCCGCCAAGAAGTTATCCAAATTCTGGAAAAAGTAGAAGTCTGTAGGCGCAAGGTCTGGTGAGTACGGCGGATGACGGAGAACTTCCAACCCCAACTCTTGTAGCTTGGAGACCGTCTGCTGTGCAGTATGAGGTCGCGCGTTGTCGTGCAGGAGCAGTGGAGCCGAACGATTGACCAAAGCTGGTTGGAGACGTGCGAGCTTCTCCATCATTGGGTTCAGTTCTTCACAGTATACATCTGAAGTAACGCTTGTCCCGTTTGGCAAGAAGCTGTGATGAATTACACCCGCGTTAGACCACCAAACAGTGACCATCACTTTTCTAGGGGTAAGTTTTCGTTTAGGGCATTGTTTGGGTGCTGAACCAGGGTCCAACCAACTTGCTGAGCGCTTACGATTGTCAAACAGGATCCATTTCTCGTCACAAGTAACAATGCGGTTCAGAATTCCTTCATTTGTATGCCTGCTGAGCAGTGCAAGGCACGTCTCCACGCGTACTTCGCGCTGGCGGTCATTGAGTTCGTGGGGTACCCATTTGTCAAGCTTTTTTACCTTACCAATTTGACGCAAATGGACCAATATTGTTTTTATGCTAACGTTGAAAGCTGCTGCTAATTCAGCCGTGGATTGAGTTTCATCAGCTTCCACAATTGCCTTTAATTCGTCATTGTCGACCAAAGTTTTCGGACGACCACGGGGTTCATTTTTCAGGTCAAAATTTCCAGAACGGAAGCGGGTAAACCAATAACGGGTGGTGCGTTTGTTTGTAGTGTTCGCTCCGTAAACGTCGGTGATGTTGCGTGCCGCTTGTGCCGCTTTGCTGCCACGACGGTACTCATACTCCATAATTACTCGAATTTTTAACTTATCCATGATGACGAAAAATGTTCGAATGTGTTGAAAACAAAACACTAACTATTAAACAAATGACGATTTTAGAAAAAGAATTCCATGTTTGTCAAATAAAATTAATTTGAAATTAGAATTATCAGTCAAAAAAAAAAATATTTTCATTTGAAATGGCCAGTAGGGCAATCCGGCAGTTTCATGTGTAAAGACCTATTATTAAAATTAATACTAAACTAATCAAATTATATTATCATACGTTATCATTCAGTTGGCAAAACAAACACGTTTGACATGAACTGTCATATTAACTTCAAACTTTTCTGAATGATTAAAAGTTTATTTGAAAGTTTGTAACTTTCGAAAGTTTAAATATTACCTACCTAAATTTTAAGATTTTACCTGCCTAACTATTACCGGACAAACCTTCCTATGAATACATCATAAAATTGGATCCAAAGTTTTTACTTAACCCAGAATGATACCTATAAATTAATGAATATATATTTCACAACGCAATGCAGAGAACTTTTTCAAAATGCACCGAGATACACCTGACAAAATTCTATACCAATAACGTTTAAAATACATTACCTATTCCATCACAACCCTTTTACTATTTTACCCCACTGAGGATCCTATTCTACATCCGCGTGTTGATTCACAGACAGCAATATCACAATATTATATATACTCGTAAACTTTGGCCGCATAGCTAAATCGGCTATCACCTTCTCTCTTATGGAGATTATTAGGCGTGGCTCAAATTAAACGTGCACATTATCAATAGTGTTATTTTAGTCTTTGAAAATTTACTTCTTTAGAGCATTGGCACCACACGTATATCTATGATTCGTAAATAAAATGTAACGCGGTAAATACGTGCCGCGTGTACCTGCCGCCCCTTAGAGGTTTCTCTCCGGGCATCTAAAATTAATTATTATATTATTAAATAAATTATATATATATAGATAGACCCTTTTGTCTCAATATATAAAAACCTTTTCTTTATTGATTTTCTTATATCTGCATTGTCCATCCATTGCATCTCCTTTTTGGTGATGCTGTTTGGATTGGCTTTGCAGGATATATCATCTCGGAACATTGCGTTGTGAAGTGTACACAGAATTTAAGAAAAAAAAATATTAGTTTCTTATATTATTCTAAAACCCCAACGAAATTCTAACCGTTGCATATCTACAAATGAACGATATACATATTTGTAATATTTTTGCCGATTCTACATCCTTTTCCCCTGAGAGAATATCGTCAACAAAAAAATCTTGTAGGGTGGTTTTACTGGCAATAGGGTTATTTTGTTGTTCATCTTTTGCCAGCTGTTGCAGCGTTCTTACGGCCAAATATGGCGCTGCAGTCGTACCGTATGTAACGGTTGTCAATTCATATTCTTCAATGGTTTCAGTTGGGGAAAATCGCCATAATATTCATTGGTATTTTTGGTCGTCTTTGTGAATTTTATAAATCGGTACATTTTTTCAATATCCGCCATAAATACAATTTTATGTTTGCGCCACCTAAGTAAAATCGTCGCCATATCTTGTAAACACAGGCCTATGAACATATTTTCATTAAGGCTAATTTTTGTATTTGGCTTGTCGCTTGCGTCGAATACTGTACGTAATTTTGTAGTCAACGCGTCTTCTCGTATTACCGGCTGGTGCGGTATATAGTAATTGCCCGCGTAATTGTCTTGTTTATTTACTTTTTTCATATGATTCATATCTAAATATTCCTTCATAATGCATTGTATTGTCGTCGTAAATCCGGTTTTTTTACGAGTGTCTTTTCTAATTGTATGAGTCTGGCGGCGGCTTTTTGTCGCGTATTTTCATATTCTATGGATTGGTCTTTTAATGGAATCCTGACAGTATAGGTCCCATTCGTCTTAGGTCCATAGGTCTTGTCGTCTCGCTATAAATTTTCTCGCATATGATTAGGTCGTCTTTATTTTGTGGTTTCTCGTCAGTAATTTCTTCTAACTTTCCAGAATCTGCTGATTTGTAATTCGTCGGTGCGCGTAATTAAACTTATTATTTTCATTTCTCTGCATATCTCTGCTTGGCAAAACCCGGACAAAATCCATGCCAATTCTGTATTTTGCGCTATGACGCCATTTTCAAATTTTTAATACCTTGCAATATCATGTTACTATAGTCTTCTGACGTCAATCATACAGTTTGAGGTCTTCGGGTTTTCGTCTGCGATGCCCTTTATTTCCGCCTTTATTCTTCGCCTGGGATGTCCTAGTAATTGTGCTACTTCCTCAGTACATAAGGATGCTTCGGATCCTTGGTCGCATAATACACGCAATAGTTGTGATGTACCGTCGAACGTTGTTGTCTGTACTAAGGCCGTAGCCAGAAGTACAATTATTTGTGTATTCCAATTTTGTGTAGCCACATTAGACTTGTAAGTTTGTTTTTCATTTTGTTGTGGCTTAGTCATGAGTGGTTTTGATGTTTCAGGTTTCATATTTATCAGTGGATAATTTTTGTATTTTGTAGGCTGTTTTAATGATTTATATTCTTCATAATTTCTATGCAAACACCATTCCTACCTAACCACCTAACCTATCCATACACTACGTATATATAAATAGATGCGGGATAAATATTGCCGTGAGACCTAAGGCAATAGGCGGAAGAGAAAAGGATGAAAGGTTTGGAAAGGTTTTCTCACTGCCGGTCAAGCAGAGTCACAAGACCGATCGTTGGATGGCTAAAGGTGTCTTGGCCACAGTGAGAGGAAGCTGCAAGTCATAGAGAGTCCAGGTCTCGTCCAGTAGTCGTCAGGTAAGCCCAGTCATGTCGTAGTACTTCTTCAGGGCGTCGTCGTGGCTAGCTCAGCTTGGTAGTCGTCTTGTCAAGGGTTGCCCAATTGAAACAGCGTTGAGTCCAAATCCAAAGAGAGTGTATTTGTAAAAATTAAAGCTATTTATACTAAATCTATCTACAGTTTTGTGTGTACAATGTAAAATACGTCAATTGATGTATTTACAAATGTTGCATAAACATTGCTATGTTTTTGGTAGGTCAATGCTCTGCTGACTAAGATGCCTGTTCACTCGTGTGAACAAATATGACATACGTGATTCTAGTTCCGGTACGGAAATTTGTAATTTTTTCGCTGATTTCTTTTATTCCCAATTTCTATCTCAGATTCTTCCCTTCTTTGGTAGATGATTGTAACCAGTACAAAACATCAATTGATTGTGATATTTCAACATTTTCAATAAGCAGATCCTCAATTAAGTCTAAGCTAATTAAATGAGGTAAATTTAAATCTGCTGGTCCCGATTCTATACCACCGATTCTATTAATCAAATGCGCCGATCAATTGTCAATACCCCTAGAAATAATTTTTAATCGCTCCATCAGCGAAGGTGTTATACCCTCATTATGGAAAAAAGCTTTTATCGCGCCTATTTTCAAGAAGGGGAACAAAAATAACATCATTAATTACCGCCCTATCTCTAAGTTATGTGTTGTAGCTAAAGTTCTAGAAAAAATTGTGTATGAGCATCTTCACTGAATAACTCTCTGCTAGCATCACAACATGGGTTTGTTAAGGGAAGGTCAACCGTAAGTAACCTAATACTTTTTAATGAATTTGCCTCTGATTCAATGGATAACGGTGTTCAGGCAGACGTTATTTGTACAGATTATGCCAAATTTTTTGACAGAATCAATCACTGCATCCTTCTTGATAAATTACAGAACGCTGGCATCAGAGGGGATTTGTTGCGATGGTTTTCCTCATATATCCATAATCGCTCGCAGGCTTTAGTTTTAGAAAACTACACCTCTAAATGGATGGCGATCCCCAGCGGTGTTCCTCAAGGCTCATGGCTGGGACCCTTGCTCTTTATTATATTTGTATCTGACATCGACTCTTGTTTTAAAAATTGAACCCTAATCAGTTTTGCTGATGACATGAAAATACTGAAATCAATTAAAAGTGCCGAACATTGCAATTTATTACTACAGGACCTAGACAGACTTAATATTTATTGTGCCAAATTTAGATTTTGATCTTAATGTAGATAAATGTGCCGTAATAACGTTTAGTAGAAAGAACAGTGGTTTAATTTTATATGATTATAAATTAAGTCATCAGATACTTCAAAGGGTCTATGAGGTAAAGGATTTAGGTGTTCTACACGATTTAAACTCACATTCCGTAACATAACTATATATCAACTGCCGTAATAAAAGCTCAGAAAGTCACTAGGTTTCGTTTTAAGGTCATCGAAGAATTTCAAGAACGTCAAAACTATTAAAATACTTTATAGCGCTTATGTTCGCCCTCATCTTGAATATGCTTGCCAGATATGGAACCCTAGATACAGACTATTTATTGACAGGATCGAGCGTGTACAACGTAAATTTCTCCGCTTCCTTAAATACCGTTGCAAATCTAATGACAAAGATTATCTTAAGCAATGCGGTAAATACCACTTTTTACATCTGGACCTCAGAGGCAACTTTGCCGACATAATTTTTCTTCAAAAAATTGTCAACTCGCTCGTAGACTGTCCGCCAGAGTCCCTTGTTCTATCTCCCAACAACCAGTTCCAATTATCGTCAGAACGCTTACCTGCACCGTGCGTTGCAGACATAACAATAAGCAAGCGGACCGACGTTGATATTGACATTTTTGCCTTCAGTATCCCATTAATAAAGCAACATCTCAGCGAAAAGAATACTTACAAAAGAATATTTACACCAATTACAACAGCGCTATAAGTGGAAATCTAACGAAGAAAATTTAAAAGTCGGAATAGTCGTCTTAATTAAAGATGAAAATATAACACCCAGCAGATGGCCCTTGGCCAAGGTCAAATTTATACATCCAGGCAAGGACGGATCCACTGCTGATCAAATAAGATCTATTCACACTCTAATTCCACTTCCGGTAAATGAAAACAGACAAAAGTGAAAATAAAACGCCGACCCCTGTTCAAATTAACATAGCAAATGTGAAGAATCGACGAATTGCTAAACAATCGACAGGCAAATTAAGTTATTGGTTGCTAATGTTAACTATGATTGTGCAACTCTTATCGGCAGCTGGAGCCGGTTATGTAGTCAAACACTTGGACCCAGGCGTATATGTGGAACAAATGGGAAACGTTACCATAGACAGAGGAACATTTCGCATTGGAAAATATTACCAAAGGTATATGTTGAAAAATGACTTAGAAAAAGTTTTAAAAACATCCAAACAATTTCAAGACCTGTGTTACAGCAACAACTTAGTCATAGATAACACAGAGACCCATTGTAAACAATATTATAACCATATATAAGAGAAAAAACACGAACTTAAGAGAATACATGAATATTTGACACAAATTAATCAGACCAGAAAAAAGAGAGGATTATTCGGACAATTTATGACTTCAATATTTGGAGTAAACGACGAAGTATATATAAAGACCTAGACGCATTACAGAAAAACCAACGGAGACTAATTGATTCAGCTAATCAACAAACAAAGTTTATGATATCAACAATTCCAGCAGTAAATCAGACAGAAGAAAGAAGAAGAAATAAATTAGAATCATTTCAAACAAAGCTTAATCCAGCTATAACTTACATTAATGATAACACCAGATGGTATAAATCAATATATCAAAATTACTTGAAAATTAACGTTCTACAATCATATCAATTAGCTTACAACTATATACAGAAGTAATAGATCATTATTCAGGATTGATGGACATATACATATCGAAATCTAGTATATACAGTTTATTATCACCAAGAAATGTAGCGCAATTAATTCAAAAAGGGAATGAATTATTACCGTCCAACTTACACATCATTCAATCGAAGCTAATTAAAACAAGAATATTAGAAAATGAGACTCACATTATAGTGTACGCCTACTTTCCGATAGCAGAAAAATCGAAGTATACATTGGTACACGCTACACCAATACCTATAAAAAAACCATGATGGTTCCTTTGACGTGATAGATAAACAACAAATATTCATAGGCATCGACTACAATAATGAACGTTATTTTGAACTCACGCATGAGGAGTTTAAAGAATGCCTTCACAAGCATAACAACTTCATATGTTTTCCTGTGGCGGTAAAGAACATGCAATTAAATCCTAATTGCATGATTAAATATATAACAACAAAAAACAATAGTACAGGCTGTTACAAAAAATCCTACAAAATAAAAAACAATATTATATATATGGAAAAGATTGCAGATGGCAAATACTTGGCTATTTCTGACTAAACACAAAGAAACTGTGTCCATTGTGTGCGACGGAGAAAGAGAAGAAGTCTCTTTACAAGATGTCGGAATCATACAAATATCTGGAAATTGCATTATAAAGACAATAACGACTACATTAGTTGCGCTTAGAACGACTTCAATTAATGTTTTATAGCTTCGTATAGTAGACCCGTAGACCTTAAATTGTTCAGTTTTAAACCCTTGTATAGTAATTATACTAATATTTCTAGAGAGCAGGTTTTAGATAGCTCTTCTGACATTTTTCATCATTTAATTAATAAAGAAAGTAACAGACAACCCTAGACAACACCGTTTGGTGTCTACCCAAACATACGTAATTAGTCATACAATAATATTGTCGAAAAGCTAATTATATTTTTAGTTTCATTAATTTATTTTTGTGTTCCACAGATGGTGCGCAAGATACGAGCAGCGAGATGGACTCCAGCGGAAGAGGCTGCTGTGCCAGCCTCGCCGCGGCAGGGCGGCAGCCAGCGCCAGGCTTCCCGCGCGCTGCCTCGGCCAACGAAGGGTGCTCCGCCCCGGCCGCACGACATCCAACTCTACGAACTGAAGACTCCTGTTGTCGAGAGGCGCTAAGATGTTCACACGAGTGAACAGGCATCTTAGTCAGCAGAGCATTGACCTACCAAAAACATAGCAATGTTTATGCAACATTTGTAAATACATCAATTGACGTATTTTACATTGTACACACAAAACTGTAGATAGATTTAGTATAAATAGCTTTAATTTTTACAAATACACTCTCTTTGGATTTGGACTCAACGCTGTTTCAATTGGGCAACCCTTGACAAGACGACTACCAAGCTGAGCTAGCCACGACGACGCCCTGAAGAAGTACTACGACGTGACTGGGCTTACCTGACGACTACTGGACGAGACCTGGACTCTCTATGACTTGCAGCTTCCTCTCACTGTGGCCAAGACACCTTTAGCCATCCAACGATCGGTCTTGCGAGTCTGCTTGACCGGCAGTGAGAAAACCTTTCCAAACCTTTCATCCTTTCTCTTCCGCCTATTGCCTTAGGTCTCACGCCAGTAGGTATCCCGCATCTATTTATATATTTATATATACGTAGTGTATGGATAGGTTAGGTGGTTAGGTAGGAAATTAGGGTTATTTGTAGGTTACAGATTTAACCTCACCCTTTCCTATACAGTCGGCTAACTATTACAGCAATTACAGTTCTATACAGTCACACTAAAGTTAATATTTTATACAGTTTTTATTGATCACAAGACATACACATAACACTATACAATAGACACGTGAAAGTAGTTAGCTGACCGTACAATATTGTTAGGAATGGTATTGCCGTTTGATTTAAAAAAGCTCCAGAAATGTCTAGGATCGGAATGGATTGAATTCTCAACATTATTTATGTAAAATTCGTAACACCAATTCGAGAACCAATCTCAAGAAAAGCAGCTCGATTTCGCAATACTTGGATAGCTTGTTTATCACACAACATACCATATTTTTTAAACTTGCAAAAGAACCTATACTTTTCCTTGAGTACCTTTATTAGAGCTGAAGAATACCAAGGAGGAAACCTTTTCTTAGGTATGTACTTTTTTGGGATACAATCATCACGTAGCCTATACAATGTATTATAAAAGTAACTAACCGACTCTAGTGTCAAGTAAAGGAGAAAAACATTTTTATACGCAGATCTGACACTTTGTTATGATTATCGCAGAATAGCAGTACGCTGCTAGGAAAACGATTGTTTTAAATAAATCTGTAATCTGGAAAGTAGAGTCGTCGATTAGGTAAATACATTTAGAGAAATCCTTTCCTGCGTACGCCTGATGCCGCAGAACAGTACTATTTTAGTAGCCTGAGATAAATAAACAAATAAAAAATGCAGATTACTGTAACCTACATATCTCCTGTAGGGTTAACTGTGTAAGGTCCTCCCTTTGCATTATATGAGAGAACCGTCTTTATCGGTGCTAAAAATATCATTTAAAATCAACATCTAGATTTAATTTAATTTAATTTATTTTACAATTACTGCATGCTCATGATTATAAAGAAAAATACATTGTAAGTGAAACTTAGTGGCACCATACATACCATTTTAATATAGTTTTTAGGTTAAGGGCGGTGGGTGAATCGCAGAATTGGTACATAAGCATAAAAATTTGTTGTTTAAAAAATCTTGCTTGCTTGCGAGGTATTTATAGAAGTATTATAGACAGTTAAATATAAAATCTTTGTAAAATGCTGCTGGATAGAAATACAAAAAAAATGCAAATAGAACATTACTTTTGAAATTATGAATGGTAATTTGAAATTGCTTTTGGAAAAAAATTAACATCAAAATTGCAAGTAGAAAATTATTATAAACACATTTATAAATTATAGGTCTTTACCTATGAAACTGCCGTTTTGCCGTACTGGCCATTTCAAATGAAAATTTTTTTTTTGACTGATAATTCTAATTTCAAATTAATTTTATTTGACAAACATGGAATTCTTTTTCTAAAATCGTCATTTGTTTAATAGTTAGTGTTTTGTTTTCAACACATTCGAACATTTTTCGTCATCATGGATAAGTTAAAAATTCGAGTAATTATGGAGTATGAGTACCGTCGTGGCAGCAAAGCGGCACAAGCGGCACGCAACATCACCGACGTTTACGGAGCGAACACTACAAACAAACGCACCACCCGTTATTGGTTTACCCGCTTCCGTTCTGGAAATTTTGACCTGAAAAATGAACCCCGTGGTCGTCCGAAAACTTTGGTCGACAATGACGAATTAAAGGTAATTGTGGAAGCTGATGAAACTCAATCCACGGCTGAATTAGCAGCAGCTTTCGACGTTAGCATCAAAACAATATTGGTCCATTTGCGTCAAATTGGCAAGGTAAAAAAGCTTGACAAATGGGTACCCCACGAACTCAATGACCGCCAGCGCGAAGTACGCGTGGAGACGTGCCTTGCACTGCTCAGCAGGCATACAAATGAAGGAATTATGAACCGCATTGTTACTTGTGACGAGAAATGGATCCTGTTTGACAATCGTAAGCGCTCAGCAAGTTGGTTGGACCCTGGTTCAGCACCCAAACAATGCCCTAAACGAAAACTTACCCCTAGAAAAGTGATGGTCACTGTTTGGTGGTCTAACGCGGTTGTGATTCATCACAGCTTCTTGCCAAACGGGACAAGCATTACTGCAGATGTGTACTGTGAAGAACTGAACACAATGATGGAGAAGCTCACACGTCTCCAACCAGCTTTGGTCAATCGTTCGGCTCCACTGCTCCTGCACGACAACGCGCGACCTCATACTGCACAGCAGACGGTCTCCAAGCTACAAGAGTTGGGGTTGGAAGTTCTCCGTCATCCGCCGTACTCACCAGACCTTGCGCCTACAGACTTCTACTTTTTCCACAATTTGGATAACTTCTTGGCGGGAAAAAAATTCAATACCCGAGAGGCAGTACAAAGCCTATGAAGAATTTGTTGCCTCCCGTCCAGCTGATTTCTTCAAGAAAGGCATCAATAAGCTACCAATGCGTTGGCAAAGATGCATTGATTGCATGTGTGATTATTTTGATTAATAGAAATAAAAAATATATAAAAAAATTACGCTTCATTTATTTCGTGAAAAACGGCAATTTCATAGGTAAAGACCTAATATTATGATATTTGGATATGTTTTAATAGGTAGGTAATAAGAATTTTTTTAATTTGGGAATATTCTTTTTACTAGACTTTAAAAAATTGTATTTTTTACTAAAAGTATAACTACATTTGTAAAGGAATATCCTTTATTTAAAAAGCCGACTTGCGCGGTGGATCTTAGTTAAACATTTAAGCAACTCGGGTTAACATGTTTTATGCCTGTAATGCCTGTCCAATAGAAACTGACAGTGACAGATTCTGAATTAAATTATTACCTCACATCTGCGCAAGTGGCCTAAGACCCAATTTCACCAAACTTCTCCTAATCAGGCAATCACTTGCTTTGTTAAAAATAACATTGACTTTATTGAAAGATGTAGTTAGTTGGATGCCTTTCCATCTGAATAAATCAACTAACGTCACCTTTTGTCAATAATTGTTTATTTTGGTGGGACATAAAATTAGGTAATAGACCTGGAGCTACATGGCCAAGTAGTACCACATTCTTGAAGCTGAGCTAAGCTTGCAGATTATGATTCTGTTACCCACAGTCGTCAATTTGTTAAGCCCTATCTTCGTAGATATCAATTGAATCAATGGTTAAAACCATTAAAAGCTTAAAAGCCACTATTGTGATTGAGAGCTAATATCGATTTGCGAGGATCCGAATTACCAGGCCCTTAATTTTTTCAGTTACCTTGGCTAAACTCGATCCTTTAAGAAGCCGAATCGAGGATGTTTTCTTAAATATTTCATGTAGTAAAAATCTAATTTATCTTTATCATATTCCTCAAAGCTGATACAGATATTCTGTGTTTCGACTAACCCTATACTATTTCCATTTCTTTATTTTCTCGATGGTAGCTCCTGTGAAAATTTGTGCGAGCGTTTTTTTTACATTATGTATGCATTATTTTATAAAAATATAACCTTTATACACGTACGAGCTTATATAAAACCAGAGTCGGAGAAACTGATAGGGATGAAGCTATATCGATATAAACGTAACACGATTACAGACCCGATTTTTTTTTTACAAAATATATGAAACTACTGCCGGATACTTTTGTGCAAATTTATTAACTAGTATTATATTTCATTACAAGATGTGACACGTATTAATTCTTGATTAATAATGCCAACTTCTTTAAAATTTTCGAAGCTGTTGTAAAATAAGTAGGTATAGGTAGGTACTCGACAATGAAATAAACTCGAAACGAAATAATTATAACGACAGGTAATCTTTATTTATTCATTTTAATCAAAATCTGACGAATCGTCACTGTTACTCGATGAGCTCTCCCCAACATTTATTATAAGTTCCTGTACTTGTATATTATCGAATGCCACATGAATTTCCCAATCCGACGCTATAATGTTTTGGATTCTTCTCACATTTTTTTCCCAGTTTTAGGCAGTTACTTCCGCACATGCATTTTTTAATAAATCTAACATCTTGTTTCCCGTAAAAGGGGGATGGGTATTGTTTGGAGCGGCGTGTCCTTTGATTTGTGCCCATATTAGTTCTATAGCATTATACTGGCAATGATACGGCGGAAGTCGAAGAACCCAAAGACCACATTCGGCAGCTATTTCATCGATAACATATCTTTTAGGGAGGCTTCTTTTCGATTTTAAATTATTCACTAATTGTCCTTTTAATAAAGTACTATCCACATTTTCGATTGACGTTAGAGCCAGTCAATTATCTCTTGTTTTTTATTGGCCTGCGTCGGCATTTTATCAATTTGTCTGGTGTGTCAAGTGATATGTAGCGTTGTCCATAGTATTTATGGACGGTTCTTCCAGAGATTGCACCCCTTCTTAAAACCACCCTTCGTAAATCTCCACGTTCATTTCTTCGCGGTAGTGCACTGTTTTCTTGGATTTAAAGGCCAGTAAAGCATCTGACACGAGTCCTTTCGTAGATGGAGTCCTTTCCTGCATGGCTTATGATAAGGCGTTCACCTTTTCTCATTGGCACTGAACTAGTGGAAGCGGCGGTGTCGTCAATCCAGTTCTCTCAGGTTTACATTTAACCAAGTCTCGTCAGTGAAAATAACATTTGACCAATCTGATATCTTTTTGGCTTCGCTCAAAAATTCGCAGCGAGCCATAGCAACGTCGTGACGCGCCATCAATATTTTACCGATTTTTTATAAGAAAATCCAACTTCTTTCAAAACTAAGCTTAATGACAATTTTTGGCCATGGAACAAACCACATTCACGTAAAGAAACAACAAGTTTTTTTAAGCGTTGGAATTTATTTGCGCAAGTAATAGTCATATATATAGCATCAACGTTGAAGTTATCAACCGAAGTCACACGACGTGGTTGGCGTTGTTTCTTCGGCGTACGAAGCTTATTTTCCTGCATTCCGCTTGTACCGTAAGCTTCGGTAGTAATTTTTGAAACAGTAGGTCCACTAATTCCTAATACGGCCGCAACACGCTCTCGCACTTGCGACAGTGGTAATAGCGGGCCACCATTTTGTTACTCTGCTTCAAAGTAATTACGAACCTTGATCACCAGTTCTCTCGCCTGCTTTTTCAGAACAGATCCTTTCGGCATTTTGATATTTGACAGCAATCAACACGGAGGAGCACAAAATACACAACGTAACGTATGTATAATGTGAAAAAACTCAGCATACCGAAATGTAGTGACTAGTACGACCGTCTTGTTGCGAGTGACAGATTAAAATAGCAGAATATGTCTTGTTTTCAGCTTTGGCCTTATTTAATTGTATTTTTTCTTTTTTTACAGGACATTGAGACGTATCGTCATCAGTCGGTTTATTACAATTTTTTAAATTATGAGACTCACCACAGATGGAGCACCTTTCAGAGTTTTTATAAAACTTTGCTATGTGACCGTACCTCAAACACTTGAGGCACTGCTCAATGGGCGGTATGTATGGACGCAATTCAAAGCGCCAGCTATTCAGGTCTACACTATCTAGAAGCATAGGACACGAAAAAGTTATGGAAACTGTCTTTGTTGGTTCAAACTGTATATGACCATTGCTCATTTTTATTCTTCGCATAAATCGTCACATACTTATAATACTTTTTGTAGATGTCATGTACATTGAAACATAGTGATCACGCCTATCACCTCACTGGCTGACGCCGGAATTGATGCCGCCAGATGATATGAATCTAAATTTTTGTTTTTGTTTTGGAGAGCTACATTAGCCAGGTGAGGCCACTCAAAAATCACACCAACTTTGTACTTATTTATTCTTTGAAACTTTTTCAATCCTTTGTTGAATCTTTTCAGGCAGTTGGCCAACGACATCATCTCGCGATTGCCTAGGGGCTGTTCAGCTATTGTGCTCTCAATGAATACAATATACTCAAAGTTACTACCTTGTTCTGGATAAAGTTTACATAATTTGGAACCCGGAAATCTTTATACTCGTCCTTTTTATTTTTTTCTTGTTCCAGAGACTTTATTGACAAGACGTCGTTAAATTCTGAATCTTCATCTCCACTACCACTTTCGTCAAGTTTCTTTGATCGTTTACGTCGATTCTTCGCCATATTTACACATAAACTATTGTACAACTTACACAATATTTACACGAAATATACACAATAATAAGCAAATAATTGCGTTTTATTAAAATAATTTAAAAAGTGCGTCTTCTTAGATAAGACGTTCTCGCTCTTTCTCATGTGTAACATTAAAAGTGCTGTCGATTTTCTTGTTTACATCTAAGTTTATTATAGACTATGTCATTTATTTATGATGCTTGCTGTTATTGAAAGGTATAAATCGATTTAAATAAATTTAGTTTTCAACCAAAGAATCGATAGCTGTGCCTTTTAAACAAATATTTTATTGATTATGATTTTTTTCTGTAATATAACCATGAATAACCCTTCTGTAAATTACAGCTTAAAATTAAACCATTACTGCCTCAGTTTAAAATAAAATGTTAAATATTTAGGTACCCTACATTTAATTCGTGGCTGGCTAAATCGAGATTCCAGAATGGTAGGACACTTGCTAGATTACTTCTTAAGTGAGGGAAAACATTGTTTTTAAACGATTTTAGTTATATTGTTATCACCACACCAAACAAACAAAAAATAAATTTTACATTATAATATCTATGATCAAATTTTGAGTTCTTATGTGTATCAGAGTGTGAGACAGAGGTGTCTTCCTCCTAATCAAATAACACACAGTAACAGTGTTTAAAGATATTTCATAAATATACAAAAAACGCGAACAAAGGCGCGTTTGCAAAGAAACTTAATGTTAGCAGATAAGTTAAAACACAAGCTAATACGTGGGTGCTAATCTGAAACTACAACCCGATTTTTTAATGCGGTTTATTTTCCTCAAGCGAACTAAAAAATAAAGAATAGTTAAAATTACCTCGATAGACTGCGCTAAGAAAAGCTGGTGAACAAACATTATAGGATAGGTAGGCTGAAAAGAAGCCGAATTTACTTCAATAACACAATATTCAGTGCTCAAATTATAAAGTAATTGTAAAAATAAAACGAAACAAATATTTTTGATAGACCAGGCTGTATTACGTAGTCGTTTGCTTTTCTTATACGACACACTATAAAAATACCAACTTTTACTAGTGCCACCTATATTGTGATTTATTTAGTATTTTTCCGAGCAGTCAGAAAATCGAAAGACATTGACTGCGATAAAAACTAATTAAATAATAAAAAACAGTATATTTAAGAATCAGTTAAGAACTATGTGACTAGGAGTCTTGGAGATGTTTGAGTAACTCCTGTACGTCTGTTCTAGAGCCAAGGTAGCAGGGAGCTCGTTCGTGGATGCTGGTGGGTTGGATGTCCAGCACTGGAATAATGCCATTACTAGCGAGTCCACCTGCCTCAGTCACTATGAACGACATGGGGTTGCACTCGTAGAGAAGACGCAACTGCAATGAAAATCGTATGAATTAGATTCAAAAAAATCTTAATCGTATAAATTTTATTTGTTTCATAGTTTCTTAGTTGAAAAGTAAAATAGCATAGTAGTAATATAGTAGGAATGGGAGAACAGTTGGGCCATGCCTATATTTAGGTTGTATTATTAATAAAATGGCATTTGGTTTTATGTTTGTTTTGATACTGGCCAATTTTGGTTTAGGATACAGGATAACGCTTTGGCTAGGCATTGAGATATATTATAGGCTAAAACAAAAATTAACACACTAACAAACGGTATCTACAGATACCGTGGTCGGGCGGACTTAGATGACAGGCGTCTTGACAGTCATCTTATCTGTAAAGGTACCGAAACGTCGAGTTAAACGTAAAATATAATTAAACGCGATAAAATCCGGTTATTAAGCATTTTATTTATTGGATTTATTTTTCAGAGAAATTTAGATAAAATACAATAGGCAGGTACTCACTTTTCCTTTAGGTGCGGATTTGGTGGCGGGATACATGAAGATACCGCCGTATTTGATAGTTCTGTGGACGTCGGCTACCATGGACCCAACGTAACGGGCGCCGTAAGCCTTCCCCGTTTTCGAGTTCTTTTTGTCGTCGATGTAACTCTTCAATCCAGGCGACCATTCGGTGGCGTATCCTGAAATGTTCAAGTAGGTTGTTGATATTTATTATTTATATAAAATTTATATAAAAAAATATAAAATTGAATTTGTTTAAAAACATTATAAGTTTTGAAAAGAGAAAAGGCTGACAAAAAAGATATTTTTGTAATCTGTTGGGCTACTGCCGTTTTTGGGAGCTTTGCAATTTTATGTATGCTTTTTGAAACCTTTGGTAAAATATTAGGTATAATATCGGTACGACATGAAAGGAACAATCTTACATATTGCTACAAACACACGGAACTCTTGGATGTCTTCTATTTAAGTGTGTTTGCTTATTGCCCTTGTTCATTGTCGTTATTACACAAGCTTTTTAGTTTGGTGCTAAACATTATTTCTAGCTGATGCTGCCATTTACTTTTAGCAAACTCCGATTTCTAATGAGGATCTAGACGATATTGCGAGCTTTAAATTATCTCTACATCGCGGGTTTTTCAAGACAAAGTTTTACCATTCAAATGCAATAACAAAGGTAGTTTTGATAGCTTTCAACCTCTTTCGATATTATAGAGAAATAAATTCATTTTAGGTCATAACACGTAAAAACAAAAGACATCAATTTTCATAGCAAAAAAGCCATATCGTACAAAAGTCCTAAAACCCAATAAAAAGCAAACTTTTACGAAATTGGTATTCAGTCCTAAATTTCACGTCACTGGAAATACTGAAGCTCTAAGAGAATGGAAACAACACCTGCAGAAGCCGTTCAAATTGTCGTCCTTATCCGGCAAGGCTTGTCTCAGCGTGAAATCGCTCAACAACTCCATTTGAGCCAGTCTTGTGTCTCCAAGGTGTACAAGAGGTTTTGAGAGACTGGTAATCAGGACGACAACGATGCACTTCGGTGCGAGATGGCTGATTTATTGACACCTCTTTCCTACGCAATCGACACCTGACTGGTGTGGTCGTCCAGAAACAGCTCAGAGAAGTTCGACGGTGGGCTGTTAGCGAGTGGATAGTGAGAAGAAGACTTAAAGAAGCAAACGACTCCAAAAAGGCCAGCCGCTGCACCCAAAATGTTTCCAGCTCACCGACAAGCCCGCTTACAGTTTGCTCGCGACCACTTGCATTGGGATATGGAGCAATGGAGCCAAATCTGTTCTCGGACGAAATCAGAATGTTCCTGCATGGTCCGTCGACGTCAACGAAGAGTCTACAGAAGACCGGGGGAGCGATTTGCACAATGCTGTATTACAGAAAGAGTGGCTTACGGGGGTGGATCCTGTATGATGTGGGCGGGCATTTCCATTGCAGCTGAAACGGGGCTGGTATTCATACAGGAGAGATATACAGAGAGGTCAGAGAGGGGGGCTAACCGCAGAAAGATACATCAACGACATTCTGCCAACTCATGTGCTCTCCTACGCCGGATTTATTGGCGAAAATTTCAAGCTAATGCATGATAATGCTCGCTGCCACACCGCTGCCGTCACTATACAGTACATGGAATAAGTTGGGATTGCCGCAATAGACTGGCCAGCCCGCAGTCCCGACTTGAATCTTATAGAATATTTGTGGGACGAGCTGAAAAGGCGGGTGCGAGGAAGAAGTCCAGCTCCAGCATTAATAGAAGAACTCAAAAGAGCTTTAATCGAAGAGTGGCAAGAAATCCCAAATGATTCCATCAGGAAACTCAGTCTGTCAATGAAAAACCGTTTACAAGCAGTAATTAGGGCCCGAGGTACAAAATACTAAAGGAAATATTGTAAATAAATATTTTTGATTGCTTTGAATTTCGTTTTATTTAGACATCGTCAATTGGACCTATTGCAGTTAATTCTTGATTTTTAATAGGAAATTCACATGAATTTTAAATTATTTAATATCATTGGAAAGCTAACAAAAATACCTTTCAAATGAGCTATTGTGACACAAGCTATTGTTTATTACATTTAAATGGTAAAACTTTGAGCAACCCGCGATTAAGTGATTCCAATTTAAAGCTCGCAAGTGTAGATCACTGAGCGAGAAGATGGTAGCGTTTATTACGTCATTGATGACGAACTGGTATCCGTCGTGAACGCGATCACAGGCATTCGGAATGCACCATTTGTTTATGTTTTTATTTAGGTGATTGAAGATTTTAGAAGTTTGCTTATTAATATAAAAAATGGCTCGTTACAAACAGGGCCGAAAATCTTTATCTGACTTTAGATTTAAAAGAGGAACAATTATAATTTTGGTACCTTATAACCGTTCCGATTGAAATTACAAAAATACCACTTTTACCGCGCTAAATCGAATGGAATCAGTTGCTTAGTAATATACAAATCGTTTTAAACATCATATATATACTTTCGTAAAGAAAAAAAATTCACAAAACACTACATCGCGCTATATTCTTTTTTATCTTAGAAAGTATATATACATTTAGCGAAACCTTCTATCCTTATATATCTTCTAATATCTTCTCTTATTGGAGTCCGTTTCTACACAGGGAGAAGGTGGATGCAAATGGGAAACGAGCTTTTCTGAGTCTTAAGCCTCGTCTAATTTGTATGGTTTATGTATGACCGATCTTTCGACGAATGACGGTTTTGAACTTAGGTCTGGTTCATGTTCTGCTTTGTCTGAACTTGTTGGTGGCAGACACAACCTGTTGCTAAGTGGATTTTCGCCAGGAAACGTATCCGCAGAAGGCCGTTTAGCTCCTCCTTTTCCATGTTAAATGATATTTGCATCCTCAACTTCATGACATAGTTGATTCAACTCATAATCTTCACATAAGAATTCACGAATAATTTGAATGAAAAATAGAACTTTATCAACCAATGCCGAACAGTTAGTTGCGTGCACTCCCAGCTAGATATATGTTTTTCTCACCATGTTTTATTGTTAATCACTCCACACCTTTTATAATTGTCTCACTAATTTTTTGCCCTTATTCTCCGCAAACAACTTAGCACAATCTTCTTTTGTTGCTTTTTCCTTTTTTATTTCGTACATTATATGGCTATGAGAGCCATATCCAAAACCCGTCAATCCCTACTACTGTCTGGAAAGAGGCTATTGTGGATCTTCGGGGAGATTTCGCTCTTAAAAAAAACGACAGTGCCAAAAATTTGGCGGCCACGATACGTAGAGTAATCAAATTGATACCGCGAGCTTTCGCGAGATTTCGAAACGCAACGCATATGGTTCGAGTAAAAGAGACAGACTTATGCAACGAGTGTACAGCGTCATCTCTTTCTCACACGCGGACCACAGAGAAATTTCGATCTTTCATTCCTCCGTGAGCGATTCAAACGCCAATTAGCTAAAGACACTTCATGGTACGAATCTTAGCGATTCAGTTTAGGTACCTAAACTGGATTGCATCGGAATTGAATGGCAAACTAAAAGTTGATGGTAGGCCTTCAGGTGTCATGTTTAATATGACCGAGTATGCAGTACCTAATAATTTCAATCGATATTATGTGACATACTATTACAAATAGGTTGCCAGTCCAAAGCCTGGGAAAGTGTGATGGAAAGTTTTGAAATTGCTTTTGAAGTTTTTTCGGGCCATAGGTAGGCCAAGGTTTAGTTCTTACAGTTCACTCAATATAACTTGGCCGGTGTAAAGTGAACGTCTGTTAAACTGCTGAATAGTAGTCAGCTGTACGGGCGCTGCGCTGTGCGACTCAGAGGCCGCCTGCGTCGTGACGCGGAGTACTTACGCCGTAGAGCTCGAAACTTCATAGAAAGTCACCTCCGATCTAATGTTGAATACTTATTTCGGCGCAATTTATATTTTAATCATATTATTATTTATATTTTTAAATGAGGTGTATCAGGTTTTGGGTTAATTCATTTACACGTTGTATAAAGTGCGTAAGTAACAAAATCGACACGCTCTTATAGGGCCGCGCTCACTTTGGATGCGGATTCGTGCGAATATTACTCTTGCGGAAACGTACGATCGTGATCGTATGAATTGAGTGCTCACACTGAATACGTTTTTCTCCGTTAAGCAGGCAGTGTAACGTCATATCATCGATGAACTCATCTTTGGTGCGATGAATAATCTACTTCTTTTAGATAATCATCTTCTAAACCATATATTGCGACACTTTGATCACTTTGATCCCACAAACATTTATGTCCGTTAACCAAATTAATTAACTTTTCTACACCCATTTGGTTTCGCGGACGCCCCGTCGTAACTTAACGTACGTATACGTACGACTAACTCGCATGCAGTCTGCGCATCTCTCATAGTTTTTGGAAGGACGGGAAGTGTTCGTACGTTTTTGCACGTATTATATTCGTGCGAATGCGCGTCCAAAGTGAGCGTGGCCTAAGTATGGGGATTTGATCGAACACACCTAGTTTATTTGTAATTGTATAAGTATTCTAAACCAAAATATGCACTTTTCTAATTGTACCCAATATTATTATTCTCTTCTAAAGTTGTGGTTACGTAATGTAAAAGTTGGTTTTTCTTACATAAACCAACCAATTTAACATAAAAAATTATCCTTTCTGTGGCATTTTTATTATTTTTATTTATGTTTCTGTTTAGTTATGTTTTTACTCGACAATCGACGGTTTTACGTGCCTAGGTACGGGCATATGCCAAGTAACCTATGAAGAAGTATAAGTGTGTTTGTTGTTGTTGTTGTTGTTTGAGATGTATGTGATTTTTTAATTATATGTATCGACTATTTGATGTGTTATGTGATGTTAAGATTGTGGTCAGGATGGTCAGTATGTTGATTGGATAGTAGGAGTGAAGTAGGATTTAAAAAGCGTCGTACTATGGAGCAGGCTATGACAATGGCTTTCTGAAGGGGTATATACGTTTTTTCTGGTAAATCGAGCTGTTTAAGTGAAGTTTTTAATATTTTTGGTATTATTCCAGTGGAAGAAATAATCATGGGGATGATGGCTAACGCTATTTTGATGCCACATTTGCTTAATTTCATCTGCTAAAGGAATGTACTTTTGTATTTTTTCTGAGTGTTTTTGTTTTAGATTATTTGTGTTGGGAACAGCGATGTCAATAAGGTATGTGGTATTTGTAGCCTTAAAGGTGAGTGTGATATCTGGTCTATTGCATAAAATAGTACGATCTGTGATTATGTCTCGGTCCCAATATAATTTGGCATCATTATTTTTAAGGACATTCTTCGGTTGGTATGTGTAGTATGGGGTGTAGGAATTTAATAATTTATATTTTAGGGCTAATTGCTTATAGATATGTCTTGCTACATTTTCGTGGCGATGTGTATATTCTTTACTGGCAAGTATGCTGCATCCTATGTGGTCTTTTGTCTCAGTAGTTTGGTGACATAACCTACATTTGTCCGTATCTATTGTTTCTTTGAGGGTATGTCTACTATAGTTTCGGGTTTTAATAACTTGATCTTGTATCGTTACCAAGAACCCTTCTGTCTCACTAAATAAATTGCCCTGTGTGCGCCAGGTGCATGACGCATTTCTGTCTATATGTTCTTGATCAAGTTGATGAGGAAACTTTTCCATGTAGAGCTTTACTTTTCCTGCAGTCTATTTTTTGTTGGTCTCTTGCTATTTTTTGCTGTGGGTTAAATTGATTGTTACTTAATTGCAAGGATGATCCCGGGAGATTTATGGTAACTATCGCTTTGTGCAAGGCACTTTCGTTTGCTTTTTCGTGGAACTATGAGCGTAAATTATCTATTTGTGTATAATGCAGGTTTTTAATGTTTTAAACCCGCGACCGCCTAGCTTTCTTTTAAGTGTGAATCTTTGAACGGCTGAGTGTATGTGGTGACTGTTGTGTTTGTTGCATGTAGTGCGGGTTCCGGTATTGCGGGCTTCTAACTCTGTGTCTGACCATTTTGTGATTCCAAATGAATATCTGAGTATAGGGACTGCGTAAGTATTAACGGCTTTTGTTTTGTTCCTGGCGGATAGTTGTTTCTTAAATATTGTATTGAGTCTTTGTTTATATTTGAGTTTAAGTGTCTTTTTTATTTCTGTGTGGTTGATTGTTGTGTTTGCTGATAACCTAAGTATTTATACGTTTCTTTTAGTTCCATGCTATCTATTGTTCCTGTTTGTGTTTTTAAATTATATGGATCTGTATTTTTATTTTGACCTTTATGTATGGAATTGATTTTGCATTTATCGTTTCCAAAACTCATTTTAATGTCTTTACTAAATTCTTCGGACAGTTTAATAAGTTGATCAAGTAGTTGTCTGCTAGGGGCGTAAAGTTTTATGTCGTCCATATTTAGCAGGTGTGAGAGTTTGATGTCGTGTTCTCGATCTATTGTGTATCCATTACCAGTCCTATTCAGGATTCGGGTGAGAGGGTTCAATGAGAGACAGAACCATATGGATACTTCGTTTACGATACGTCGATACGTCGTTTGGATACTTGGGGGGAGGGAGACTTGTCGAGCTAACAGATGCAGAAAAGAATAATTTTGTATAGACATAAAGAGACTCTGTAAATTTATTTTGAAAAAAAATATACCCGTGAAGTTTCTTGCCAATTCTTTTTCACGAAGGTTTTTTCGAACTGATGGTAGAATCATGTTTTATTTGACGTCAATAAGAACAAGTAATTGTCAATGTTGAGAAATAAATATTTCATTTCATTTCATGGGGCTTAGCGAGTCTCGTTGGAATATTCCTCGGGTGATTTTTATTAACTGGGAACTCAAAGTAGATTTAGTTGTCCGTAGACTTAATTTTGTAGTCCAGTTTGACATACAATGCTGTAAAAACTGGATTAATTTTTGGTCTACTTTATGTATGCTCAGAACATGTAAGAGCCATGAGTGTGGTACAATATCGAAAGCTTTTTGGTAATCTATATATGCATAGTGTAAATTGTGATGTTTTTGCTTAGCTTGGTCGTGTATTTCTGTATCTATTGCGAGTTGTTCTTTACATCCTCTTGAGCCTTTACAACATCTTTTTTTGTTCCTCGGGTATAATTTTGTTGACTGAAAGATGAGTGTTGAGTTTGTGAGTAATAACAGATGTTAAAAGTTTGTACATAGTCGGGAGGCATGTGATTAGGCTAAATTTAGCAGGGTTCGTTGCATCATTGTCCTTGGGTTTGAAATATGTAATGCCCTGTGTTAAAAAGGTGGGTGTATCTTAAGGGTTATGGAGAATATGGTTTAGTATTGAAGCTAGGTGCTCATGGGTTGCCGTTAAATATTTTAACCAATAGTTTTGTATTTTGTCAGGTCCCGGTGCTTTCTAATTAAGAGTGTTATTGATTGCATAGACGCCATAATCCTCACTTATAACTATTTCTGACATTTGGGCTACATTTTCATATTCTGATTCTTCTGTTGCTACCCAAGGGGAATGTGAATTGTGATGAAATGGTTTTGACCACAAGTTTTCCCAGTAATTTTGGATGGAAGTAATATCAGGAGTGTCTTTAATTTCAATACGATCTGTGTTGAGATTTTGGTAAAAAGATTTTTTATTTGAATAAAATAAGTTAATGTCAAGTTACCTATCTTATATCGGCGTCATCTTTTGGAGTTAGCTTGCAGTTTTTGTTTTGTGTAATCTAATTCATCTAATATCTGATCCTTACTTTTATTACCTGTGTTAAGTTTTGATGTTTTTTTGTGTAAGTCGGCCATTGAGATATTGTGTAAGTAGTCCGATTGTTTTTCTGTGTTGTTCAATTTTATTTTCAATTCGTATTTGCCAGTTTGATTTTGCGTGTCCCCCTTTCTTATTGCTGTTTCCATTACGTATAATAGGTTTTCCGTGGAAATTAATAACTGTCATAGCGGCACAGTAAATGCAATTCATCTTTCGTGCAATTCATCTAGTCCTACATTCTCTTTACTTTGTAAGTGTTTTTTTAAAACTTCATTTACTGTGTTAACTATCGCAATGTTTTTGAGTGTGGTTTGTATTTTGGGGATGACAGGTCTTAGTGTAGGGTCTGTGCCCGTGTATTTTATAAGCAGTTCAAGAAATGTGTCTTCAATTTTTTTGTAATCTACTGATTCTAGTATGTCATGAGCAGATTCACTGTCTTGTGTTTGAGTTTGGTGGTGTGCAACTTGTGAGTATATTACTGACTGTTCTGAGACGAGAATTTGCGACTGGTTGTATTATGACGGATATGTTTTCTCTATTATTTTCCGCCTCTATAGAGATTGGTGAATTGGGTTCATCATTCAAAATCAATGAATTCTGAAGATTTATTTCTTCGATTATATTATGCTGAATTGTATCCAATTCGGTATTATTATATGTAAGGCAGTAGTTATTTGTTAGCGTTTGGCTGTAATCAAGTCGATCATTATTATTCGCAGCTGTGTTAAATTGTATGGTTTGTGTGGTTGTTTCCCTTTCTAATAATGATAGTCTGTTGTTTTTGTGTATCACTCTAATTTGATCCGCTAGTCTTTGTTCTGTGAGGTGACTTAGTTCTGGGAATACTGTAATAATTTTTTGATGTAAGAGCAGTCGATATGCTGTTACATTTTCTTTACAATTTGTGACGATGTAGTAGCAACGAAGAAGTTCACGGTTTATTGAATCTGTCCATTTTATTCGTTGTCTACTCCTTCCAGCTAAGGTGGTTGCAGATTCCTGCAAAACACTTCTAGCTGGTGTGTCGGTGATACAAGTGTATGACTGAGAATTCGTGAGAACGCGGTTAAATGTCAAATTTATGAACAAAGACAAATACAACAAATATTTTTCAAGGTGGGAAAACTCGATGGCCCACCGCCATTTTGTGTTTGTTTTAATCTGTCACTCGCAACAAGACGGTCGTGCTAGTCACTTCTTGTCAGATGCTTTACTGGCCTTTAAATCCATGAAAACAGTGGACTACCACGAAGAAATGAACGCGGAGATTTACGAAGGGTGGTTTTAAGAAGGGGTGCAATCTCTGGAAGAATCGTCCATAAATATTATGGACAACGCTACATATCACTAGACACACCAGACAAATTGATAAAATGCCGACGCAAGCCAATAAAAAACAAGAGGTAATTGACTGGCTCCAACGTCAATCGAAAATGTGGATAGTACTTTATTAAAAGGACAATTAGTTAATAATTTAAAATCGAAAAGAAGCCTCGATAACATATCTTTTAGATATGTTATCGACGAAATAGCTGCCGAATGTGGTCTTTGGGTTCTTCGACTTCCGCCGTATCATTGCCAGTATAATGCTATAGAACTAATATGGGCACAAATCAAAGGACACGCCGCTCCAAACAATACCCATCCCCCTTTTACGGGAAACAAGATGTTAGATTTATGTAAAAAATGCATGTGCGGAAGTAACTGCCTAAAAGTGGGAAAAAAATGTGAAAAGAATCCAAAACATTATAGCGTCGGATTGGGAAATTCATGTGGCATTCGATAATATACAAGTACAGGAACTTATAATAAATGTTGGGGAGAGCCCATCGAGTCAAAGTGACGATTCGTCAGATTTTGATTTAAATGAATAAATAAAGATTACCTGTCGTTATAATTATTTCGTTTCATTGTCGAGTACCTACCATTTCATTTTACAACAGCTTCGAAAATTTTAAAGAAGTTGGCATTATCAATCAAGAACTAATACGTGTAATATCTTGTAATGAAATATAATATTAGTTAATAAATTTGTACAAAAGTATCCGACAGTAGTTTGATTGAATTATTTTTCAAAAAAACATTATAGGAAAATTAAAAAAGAAACTCAACTATAGTCAACAATCGTAATTTAAAAAACTATTGACAATGTTGCTGCTGCCAATTTTATTTTACTCATGAGTTATCAAAACGTTCGATTTTCTATGTGACCAGCCAAAGTTTTTAAGCCTTTTACGTTACAAGGTTAAAGACTACGACTGAAATTAGTCGTCAGTTTGTAGTCTTATGACTAAAGACTAAAGGGTTACAACACTAATTTAGCCGTAAGGCTTTAAAAATTAGTCTAGTCTTTTTATTAGGCCTTAAAAGACTAAGTCTTTTCATTTTCACAGATTTCATAAAAATATTACTAAACACATCTAAAAGCGTAGCTGCATTTTAAATTATCCATCCATTTAAATTATGCTTACCTATTGAACTTTGTAACTAACGTCAAGTAAACAGATACTAAGCATCACATGCATCATGCGAGTTGCATTTGCATATCAAACTATGAATAAACGGTAAAACAATGACTTCTTTAAGTACCTTCGTTGATGGAGTAAATGTTGCCTCGTTCTGGTATTTTCATGTTGGGGTCTGTGAGGATGAATTCTCCAATAGAAGGGTCGTACATGAATCCATTGACACCCTTGCCCTGCCCTAGGGAGAGCACCATCATAGTGGCAGAGCCATACAGGGCATAGCCCGCTGCCACCAATTCGCGCCCTGGTCGCAAAGCATCGGATTCACTCGGTTCTCCAGGGCTTGATTTCCTGTAAAGTTCAATTTTACTACAATAAAATTATTGCTTTATTTTAATACAATAAAGCAATACTTATTTATTCTTTAACCTTTGATTATGGAAGACAAAAAAAACTTAAAAATATAAATGTGCACATAATCTGTAAACGCCCTTTCTAGAGAGACACGAAAATAATTATGCAAATAAAGATGAATGCGACTAGATTTAATGTTTATTTTCATTAGAGGAATAAGATTATTCATGTTATTAGGTAGAACATAGGATGTGAGGATAAGATAAGAGGAGGGTGTGGGGAAAATCATGAGTAGGTACATGATTTTAGGTGCGACGTTTGAATATCACCGTTTTCGGTTTGTATTTGGCACACACCAACAATTCCAAATAAATCAAATCGTTAATAAATCAAACTGTTTGTAGATTAGACACAAAATAAAGTTGTTAATTTTCTTGCAGTTTTGTTTTATAATAGATAAATATTATTATTTTCGCATCTTCAGTTCGTTAATTTATTTAGATAGGCCGTTTGTGTGTTATTGAGTTGAATCTGAATATATGTTCTTGGAGACTTACTTATAAATAGCAAATATCGATCCGACGGACACCAGGCAGTCTATGTTGGAAGATCCATCCAGAGGATCGAAACATACCACGTATTTACCCCGCCTTTCAGTTTCAACCTGGGAATTAAAAACCTTTAAGTTGCATCTATGTACTAATAATAGATACATTTGAAACCGTTAATTATTTATTGAGTTCTGCATTTCAAATCTTCGTAGCTGGGCTTGTCGATAACCTATACCTTTAGAAACGTCCTACAAGAAGTATCATTATTTCATGGCTTATTATTTTCGAGGTATCTAACAACTTAAAGGACGTCTAACAATTTGCAACAAATAAAAATAACAAGGTATTGTAAAAACCAAATTATGGCTGAGAGGAAATGAGGAGGCTGACAGATTGGCAAAAAAAGCGTGTAAGGAGGGTGCAGATTTCGAATTTTTACCATGCTATTTCCATTATCTACCAGAATTCAAACGTATGACCTACAACATCTGGAAAGAACATTTTGATAAAAGATCTGTGGAGAAAGGAATTTGGTACAAAACAATTCAATGTCAGCCTCTTCATTTTCCCTGGTTTGGCCACGGTAGAATTGTAAGGAGGTACCTAAAGGTTATATTAAGATTGCGCTCTGGCCACTATCCCACAAACAAGTTCGCTTACTTAATGAAAAAACATAACTCCCCAAATTGTGATTCTTGTAATAAAGTAGAAGATGTGCAGCACTTGTTGGTTGAGTGTACCAGAAATGTCACAGAGAGACGTTCTCTATTGGGCGCGATGAACATGACACTACTGAGCGTCGGCATATTTCAATCTCTTCTGTCAGAACCAAATTCGGGCGCTGCGAGGCTAGTGTGTGACATGGTCATCGCGTCACATAGACAATAAATGAATTTGTGTATTAATAAAATGTATTAATTTAAGAAATTTAATGGGGTTGACATATCCGGATGGATAAAAATCCCTTAATAAATAAAGATTAAAAAAAAAAAAATTATGGCTGCAAATTTAAGGTTGCGAATATATTAAACAAGTTAATCGAAAACGTAAGCAAGATATTATTTATAAACAAGAGATGGCAAGTTTAGGCTACTATCTAAAAAATCAATGCACATTTTTGTGGCTGGATCCCCATGTTGTATGGACATAAAGAGACATTGTACATTTATGTTGAAAAATATATACCCGTAAAGTTTCTTTCCAGTCCTTCTTCACGAAGGTGTTACCGAGCAGGTGGTAGAGCCATGCTTTATTTGACATCAATAAGAATTTAATGAAAATAGCGCAGAAAATAGGGCAGAATGAAAGCAAACAACATGCAACTGCGTTCTCAGTTGTTACAGGTGAATTACTTTCGAGACGTTTTTACATTAATAGGAGTATTTGTATGTTTACAGGAATTTGAAATTTAAATTTCCTTGTACATTCAGAAATATGAGGTTCGTAAAGTTTTGAAGAAGAAAATATATTTACAATCAAAAGTTGAATGTCTAATAAATAATTATATTTATTAACATTGCTAATGGTTGTGAGGTCTGACTATTGGGTTTTAGTTAATAAATGAATTAATTGATTTTGTTTGTGGTTTATTGTTATAGTTTATAATATTTTTTGTGCGCTGTTATTATTGTAAAGTAGTTAATTAAAAATGGTTCCGATGTTTAAACATAGACGAGGTAAGCCTTTAACTTCCCAAACTAAAGACGTTTTGTATAATTAGTTCAAATATTACGAATGAATGCAATAGCAATCTGAGCAGTATTGTGACTCCCGCTAAATTAGTTGCTGTATCAACCGAAATAACATCAGAAAAGTCCTATCAGAAAACAAATGTCATTCTTCAGAACAGGGACCAACCTTTCAATCACCTTAAAAGAAACCAGATCGCAAGCCTACAAGTAATCCGAAGAACGATTACAAATAAAGAAAATCCGACACTGAAAATATTAGGTCCTTACATATGAAATTGGCGTTTTGTTGTACTGGCCACTTTGATCTGTATTATCTCCTCTTTGGTTGAGATTTCCAATTTCAAATTTACACAGCTGTTTTACTCACGCATTTTTGTTTCGAAACCCGTAGTTCATTGGTTTTTTTCCTCTTCTGGCTTTTTCTTTGCGTCACCTAGTTTACAAAATCAAAACCTTGAAATATTGCGATATTTACGAGTACGAGTTCCACCGTAGCACCAGTGCTGCAGAAACGGCTAACACAGAAGAAGAAAACACAGTGCGTTTTTGGTTACAACGTTTTCGTTCTGAAAATTTCGTCTTGCAGAACAAGCCTGGTGGAAGGCTGGAGACCAAAGTTGATAATGAAGAATTGAAGGCTATTGTGGAAGCGGAACGATCGCAAACCACGTCCGAGTTAGCTGTAGGCTGCGGTGTTAGTTACAAAACTGTTTTAATCCACTTGAAGCAAATCGGGAAGGTGAAAAAGCTTGAGAGAGGTACCTTATGAACTGATTGCAGCAAACCGACTAACGCGCGTCACCTGCTGCGTTACATTACTGAACCGGCACAATAATGAAAGGATTTTAAATCGAACCATTACCTGTGATGAAAAGTGGATCCTGTACGACAATCAGAAACAATCATCGCAATGGTTGAACCCTGGCAAACCAGCTAAATCCTGCCTCAAGCGATAATTGACTCAAAAAAAGTTACTTGTGAGCGTTAGGTGTACTAGTACCGGTGTCGTTCACAATGGATTTCTTGAATCTGGCCAGACAACTATGGCAGATGTCTATTGTCAGAAACTGCAAACCATGACGGAAAAGCTAGCTGCTAAAGAACCGAGACTGGTCAATCGCTCCACTGCTGCTTTAGGACCACGCTAGACCACACACTGCACAACAGACGGCTATCAAATTAGAGGAGCTTCAATTGGCATGTCTAAGACATCCACCGTACTTCCCGGATCTTGCTCCAAAAGATTACCTTTTTTTTCGAAATATGGATAACTTCTTGTAAGGGAAAATATTAAACTCCGATGGGGCAGTCCAAAGCGCCTTCAAAGAGTTTATTGATTCCCGTCCGAATGGCTATCTTAGTAAAGGGATCAATGAACTACCTATGAGATAACAAAAGTGTATATCTAGTTATAGTACATACTTTGATTAAATAAACATATTATATTTAAAAAAATTGACTTTATGTCCCTCCCTTACAAAACGCCAATTACATATGTAATGACTTAATAATACACGTAAAATTTCAAGAGGAAATTGATAATAAAAGTTGTGTCAGCACGTTACGGATACACTTCATCTCTTTAGGTTTAAAATGGAAACCAAAGGAAGATAACCGCAAACCGCAATGGAAAAGCAAGCAATTCGTTACTTGCAAATTAATTATCTCATAAAAGTTGCAGAATATCGTGAACGTAATCGACTAATTGTTTTTACCGACCAAACTTAATACGTACATCACATACGCTCTCAAAGTCTTGGTCAGATAGAAGCACTTCTGGTTTAAAGCAACATGTATCAAAGGGCAACCGCTTGATCATCGTCAAGGCCGGCGGAATGCCTTGCCCATGTTTAAAGTCAACCAAAAAAAGTGGTGATTACCATAATAAAAATGGATTTCGATAATTATTCTAAACGGATTAAAACGCAATTAGTACGCAACCTAATAGTGTTGTTGTTGTTGATAATGCACCATATCATAATTCATTTCAAATACATGCAACGAATTTTAATTCTGAAAATGCAGCAAATTATTGACTGGCTGACGAAGTGAATTCTTTATACTTACGAGTATTAACTATCATCTCATAAAACACAACATTCACACGTACACACATTCACACACACACTGGTAAATACGCATAAGCATACACAATAAAACACACCATCGCTCAACTATTTTATGTAATAATTTAATTTAATTTAATTTAATTTAAATTATTGGTTTTAAAAACCTATCGTAGGTACCAGACTTTCAAACATAGGAAAATTTGTATTTTACCTTAACTCTAGATTTAATTAACTTTCCTATTGTGAAGAATAAATAAATAAATTAAAATTGAAAATATATGGGAGATACTGAATAAATACGTCCAAAAAAAATTGTCACAATGAAGATGAGTGCTATAATGTCATTAGCTGAGGAAAAATTTAAAAGCATAACTGTAGAGGAATGGAAAAATGTTTGTCTACATGCTATAAAAGAGGGAAGGAAATTTCAAGGCACAAATTATAATTAACACAAATGATTCATCGGATGAAAGTGAGGATTTAGAATTAAAAATTATGTTTAATATTACTATTCACTATCGTAATATCGTCTAATATTACTAGTTCCATATGAAGTACCTGGCTAGAAAAATCACTACATAGTATAAACCAGCGCTACCCTCTGTCTGCCTGTCCCTATGCAGGCTTAGATCTTTAAAACTACGCAACGGATTTTGTTGCGGTTTTTTAAATAGATAGAGTGATTCAAGAGGAAGGTTTATATGCATAATATTGTAGAGAAACACTGATGCTCGTAATTTTAGAGGTTTCTAATGTGATGTCGTAAATAATCAGGTTTTTTTGCGCTCACTTTGCAAACGCTGGCTGAACCGTACGATATAGATCAAAATAATGTTATACAGTATTGTACACCTATAAAAGATTTACAAATAAGTTCGCGACGGTATACATCTATTTCTTAGCGATAACCCACAATCACCATTTTTTATCCTTTAGCTTTTACGAGAAATAATGGCTTATTTACGAAGCGATTTTAAACAATACACCATTAATACTCATCCAATTAAGTACCTTAAATACATTGTGCATGTAATATAGATTAGTATGGCCCGTTACAGCGTGTAATTTAAATGAATATTTTCGAAGATCGGAGGGCGGGTCGCTAGTTATAAATAATATAATAGTATTGGTTTACTTATTAATTAAGAAATTGCTGACCGTACACAACTACAAATGCAGAAACGTCTGCAAAGTAATTTACCTGTAGGTACTGATAGTATTAGGTATAACTATGTTGCAACAATCTTTTACAATTTTCTTAAAAAATTAAAAAGTCTTTACTTTTTGTATTTGTAAGTCAAGAAGTAAAACTAAAGATAAACAGTATTTAGCAAACAAATTTTTTTGCTCTAAGTATTTATATCTCTTAAAATGAGCACGTAAATGAGTAAGTATGTTTTATATGATCTTCCTTATGTTAATTCTCCTATTGGTTTATTTAATAAATAATCCCAATTGTATAATTTAGGAATCTCATTTTCTGTTTTTATATGCTGTCACGGTTAACAATATATTCAGTTTCGAAAACAAAAACTCGATGCCATTTCAAAAATTAACAATTTTGTATTACCGGTTTGGCATTGATTTGTTTCCGCATTGTTTACTTGCCTATTTAAATACAACAACTACTACAATTCAATTATTCATAAATCATAAATACAATTAAACAATTTCTACGCATTAAATCTCCAGAGTCAAAAAATACTCCCAAAATGTCGATTTAAAACTATGTTCCTATAGGTACGTTAAACTTGCATCCGCCCCATCATGACATATTATGCCAGTGTGGCTTTAGCTCACGCCTCAATCACGTGCAGGTTATTCAAAATAGGTTCTTACGCAAATGCGTCGGGGTCCCGTCCTATGTCCGCAACTTAGATCTGCACAAGGATCACGAGCTGCCCATCATTGCCGCATTCATGAAGTTGGCGTGTAGACGCCACTTCGACAATGCTCCCCACCATCCCATCCCGCTGGTCAATAAGTCATCTGAATACACAGCCAACCCAGACGCGACGGTTCGTTATAGGCGTCCGCGTAACGTCTTAACAGATTCCGACAATTTTATTACAACTAGGAACGCCGGTGTTCCAGTTAGAAATAGGTCAACACGGCATTCGAATCGCCTAACCCACCGGTGGTCCAGGCCTTAGAGTATTAATTAGTTAGAGTTTACTTTTTTTTTTTTAATTAAATTTAGTTTAATTTAAAAAAAAGTTAGAGTAAAATTAGCGTAACAAGTCTGAACAGTAGGCACGGGTCTGAACATCGCTACGTTCCCACTTCCCACCGCAAGCGCTAGTAGTCGTCATCGATCGAGTACTAGCCGCGTGAGCGTCAGGCGTGGATTTTTATTTTTTTTCGAGATTTTAATATATTATAATGGTCAAATGTACAGTCAAAACGTGTAAAAACGATTCCCGGAAACTTACAAAACAAAATTCTAATGTTACATTTCATCGGTAAATATTCGTTTTGATATATTTTGAGAAACAAAATCACGCATCGAGGGGGTGTGCGAGACGCGAGGGGCGAGTATGACAACACCGCCCGCGCCGCCTCGCGTCTCTATCATTTAAGATGGCGTTGAGTAGTGATGTGACGCGGTCGATGCTGTATTCGATAATTTTATAGCAAAAGTCGTAAAAACATTACTAATTCAAGCGAACAAAGCAGTTTTTTAATGTTCATGTTATTAATAATATAACGATCATCGATAATTTATAATAATCAATAAGATAAGTTTAAAAAGGATTATTTTAAATTCTAACAGATCGATTGGACTATGATTTTCTAATCAAATTTAATAAATAAGGAATTAGTATAATTTACGTTTTTTAGGTTTATGTCAAAGATAAATAACATATAAAGATATCAAATAAAGGAAATAAAAAAAACCTTTTTTTACTGTCATTAATTATACTTCTCTTTCGTTAGACGCAACTATAAATTTTCAAAAACAATAAAATCTTTCACTTAAATATTTTCAAATGGCAATTTTTATTATTAAGTCATGCGTTTCATACCTTATTAACAAACATCTGTTACGCGTCGCGGCAGTACGCACAACCCTATCTGTCACATATTTTTAACTATAATTAGCCATAGCTCATCTGCTTACGATATGTATTAGGCGTAAAATGCAATACGCGCGCTCTTTACCTTGTGTTATTATTACTCTAAGGTCCAGGCTAAAGCGTCGTAAGCATTCCTATTGAGTTTCTTGCTGGTAGATGACCCTTTCGAACCAGCGGTAGTTTGAATATACGACTTCCTAAACCGAGGTTCGTACCTTCTGGGGTGCGCTTAAGCATATCGTATGTAGGAGTATTTTAAGTTCCAGCTAATCGTCAGCGCTAAGCTACAAAGTCCAGTGAAATTTAAAATGAACTATCCATTAAAATAAAATAAATAAAAATAGGTTCGTTAAAATGTTATTAAATGGTACATAGTAAATGTTTGAAAGAAGTGATGTAATGTGTAGTTGACTACCTATCTGTAGCCAGTGAACTTGTTGACCTATTCGTGATAATGTAACATTCGTTAAAGCGTCTAGAACTATAGATAGATAAAGAAATTGTTTGGTTATAGAATATACAGATATACCTATTTCATTACGGCTCTTGGCAAAAACTGAACAAGAGAATAACATTGTTCAAAAACTTGATACAGAAATTTAATAACTCTGTTTTCATAAATTATAAATATGAATGCCTATAAACCAAGCTTGGATAAAACTGTCAAGATGAAATAAAATTTTGAAAACTTATCTTAATAAAACTTATCTTGTATACTAAAATGTATACTTATAGGCACTTATAACTTATATCATACAACCCAGACAATGGTAGATAATTAGATATGTTTAAGAAGAAAATCGACATGACAATAAAAATTTTTGACCTCAAACAAAAAAGAAGGTTTCTATCGTCAGAGTTTTTCCACAGATTATTCGAAAGTTTTCCGATCCAACATATCTTATGGAACATGGTAAATTTAATTTAAATCATCTCATGTATCTCGTATTACTATGTATCCTATCATACATTATTTATGTATCATACATACGAAGGTACCAGTCCTTTTCAGTGAAAAAGGGGTTGCATGGAAAAAAAGGATCAGGCGGTGTGCTTAACGTTTTTATTTTATTTAAATGTAATGAGAATGATTGGCGTTAATACATTACCTGGATAACAGCGGAATTTTCTTCGGACACCAGTAGACAGGTGGTAAAGGAAGATTTAAGCATGTTGATGAATAGGTCATTGGAGAGGACATCGAGTTTCTTCACCTGCTCGCCCTGGACGTTCGTGTCTCCGGAGATGCCGTGGCTGTTTACAAAGTGTTCGTTCGTATGTGGTTAATAAACAGACAGAACAAAGAAGAATTTCTAGACAAACACCAACTGCCTGGCCGCAATGTAAACACAAGCCACAAATAAGAAAGTGCCTATTGTAAGCAATGTTTGCCTATTAACGAGAAATGGATGTTCTTAGCTGTTTAATCGCAGTACCATGTGCTATTCTAAATTGTATTATTCACCTCATCCGTTGCAATACACCCCAAATTACCGTACCATATTTTTTAGTGATTGCATATAATATGCGTGTCCAGAATGTCCGTAGGTACGTGCGTACAGCGTGTCCGTAAACAAATAAGAGCAATCATTTACTTAGTTCAAGAAACCTACATTAAAAAATGCAATTTAACAGTAAAAGTACAATAAGTAAGTATTATTTTTTATTGAATTGGGTGATTATAATTTTTTTGGTAAACAAATAATGGATCGACTACGATCGATATTTTCTTTTTTTTAAGTAACATGCATACTCGTACATACTTGAGGATCTAATAATGTATATTTAAAATATATTCTGTAATCAGTTTATCAGTTTCACAGTGAATTCAAATTCGTAAATATGCTGTTAAATAACCAATTTAATGGTAACGAACCAGTTGTTTTCCGCAAAACTTGTAATATTTGTTATTTAAAAAAGCTTGTTGTTATTGCTATAATACCGAACTGAACTGAACATACGTAATTGTTCCGGTTATTTAAAGCGTTTACAAGCATGCTTATATAAGTGACTCCATGACATGCATAAATAAAACTACTGATAGTATTTCTAGACACAAATAAAATTATGTTTACTCACAGTTTAGCGATGCCGGCTTTTCTCACTGCAGACTGGATGGCCTTTACCGCAGTTTGTATCGAGTTGAGCAGTTGAGTGAGGTCGCCGGTGGCCTTCGGGGCTGTCCGTTGCTGAGCCAGCACCCACCGTGTGAGGGTCATGGCATTTACATCGAAAGCCTGTTGTTGCGACATCGTAACAAATGTAGCGCCCTTCTTACTTCACCGGCGACAGAGTCAGGACTGACCGGATCTGCCTGGTAGGAGGTTAGGCTACGCTTGTAAATAATGCGGTTGCTTGTGTTACGCGCATATTCTTATCATTACCAATACCCTTTTAGAAACAACTTTATTTAGTCGGGTATAGCTTGTAATCTACGTATCATACACGCCTTCGTTTTTTTGTTGTCGTACGATACATGTTTTTAGTTGAGTATTTAAATAGGTTTTCGCTTCAAATTGCTTTGAAGCAATTCGCTTTGCATTTCGCATTCGCGATTGCAATTTCGCTTGTTATTGTGACTCGTAATATATTTTTATGGCAAATGTGTTTGGTTTTACGAAACTAGACCCTATCGTCTTTTAAGATAAGAGAAATATCTACTTGATAATAAATGCTGTAGTGGTAAACAAAAGAGACGATTTTAGTTTTTAGACTGTGTACCCGTTTTTAAGCTGTGTTAGGTTTTAAGACTTTAGGTATTTTATTTATAGGCTGAAGATTAAATATTACACAATAATAGATAGATAGATAGATTCATTTATTTGTGACCAAAAAACAACACAATACATATAACAAGAAACATATAAAAACTCCAATCTTAAATGCTAAACAATAATCCTACAAAACAAATATATTTTTTACACAAAAATCATTAATAAATCAAAACAAACAAAAAGATAATAGAAATAGTAAAAGGCCATGGCTCAGTGCGTTAGTTTGCTCTTCAAAGCAATACACTGATAATTCTGCCACAGCCTGAGGACAGAGGCAGTAGTCTGAATATATCAGTGGTATAAAGCCGGACAATCAAACACCTATAATGTTTATAAAAATAAAATATATAAAAAATAAAATAAAAAGATATGTAGATAATTTGTGTGGGTGTTCTTTTCTTTTTTTTTATGTAAATAGGATTAGACGTTTGTCTTCTATCTCACCTGATGGAAAGTGACGATAAAGACGAAGGTGCTACACGTCTATCCACGAGATACCTATTCACTCGACGCTCGAAAAAACTAGGACTATAGTTTTCTGAAAAAACAGTCGCAGGCAGTTCATTCCACACCTTGGCGACCCGCACCAAAAAGGATCTATTGAAGCGTTTGGTTCGACTTCTTGGGATATCTACCATGAAGGGATGGAAGGTCTATCTGCGTCTAGTAGTCCGATGCAAGATGGGTGTGGGTTCAACCTGATCAGCAAGAGCATTCGCGCACTCTCCAAAATGTAATCTGTAGAAGACTGCTAAACTGGCAACTTTCCGACGATGGTCGAGGCTTTGCAGTTTTTTGGTGGTGAGGTCAAAGTTGTTAATAACTTTTCGGGCTCTTCGGTCAACTGTGTCCATCGCTTCTAGTTGGTACTTTGCAGAACCATCCCAAAGGTGGCTACAGTACTCCATACAAGATCGATCTTGAGCTGAATACAAATTAAGTAGCTGTTCAGGACTGAAGTACCGTCGGACCTTCGAGATGATTCCCAACTTCTTTGAAGCTGTTTGAGCCATGGACACAATTTGTTACACGAAGTTTGGTTGGGACGATATAGTTAAGCCCAGAAGCCCTAGATGGTCGGTTAAGGGTACAGAAACATTTTGAAAAGCGGGCCTTAGGTCGAAATGGCTCTTTTTCGCGGAGAATAAACACGCCTGTGTTTTCGACGGGTTAAATTTGACCAAGTTGGACTTAGCCCCAATCGGACACTTTCTTTAAGGCCAAATCCACCCGCTTAATAATGGACTCTCTCAAAGCCCGGATTTCTTGAGGACTCGCTCGCGGATTGGACATGTATCTCTCTATAACGGTGCTGTCGTCATCAGCGTAACCAAGAATGCCTGGGGTTAGCAGGTCGTTAATGTGCAGCAAGAATAACATTGCAGAGAGAACAGACCCAGAAGCAGAGAACAGAAGAGCACCCGTCTAAGACTACTCGAATTGACCGTTCCCTCAGAAAATCAGATATCCAGTCGCAGAGCCCTTTAGGTATTCCGTATGCTGGAAACTTACTCAAGAGACCATCATGCCAGACCCTATCAAAAGCCTTGGAAATGTCTAAGGATACAGCTATAGCTTCACCGTGACCCCCCAAGGCTTCGCTCCATAAGTGAGTGGCATACACAAGAAGATCTCCAGTCGAGCGATCACTGCGAAAACCATATTGGTTATCACTAAGGAGCTCGTTGGACTCAAGGTATGCCAGGAGACGATTGTTCAATACACGCTCCATGACTTTGCAAAGTATGGAGGTGATTGCAATAGGCCAGTAGTTGATAGGATCTGGACGGCTTCCCTTCTTTGGTACTGGTTGCACGTTAGCCAGCTTCCAGGATTTAGGGACCTTTCCAGATTCCAAAGAGAGTCGATACAGGCGCGTTAGTATCGAAGACAACTCGGTCGACGTGTTATTTGTGGTCATGATATTACTCATCACAAAAACCAGAATTGAATAACAGTACCTAGTTTTAACACTCCAGAAAATCTTTTGTGTAAATTAGTGACGGTATGGATGAAAAGTAAGACATTTTTATTGCATGTGTGTATCATACTATCTCGGGATGTGTGTTATAGTCAAATAAGTGGTTTCAATAGAGCCCAATTTTGCTTGGCAACTATAGATAGAATTTATTAGCGTTTTATTTGGTAGCAAACTAAGCAGTAACTTTAATTTTATATTCAATCTATTTTTTCTAGGTCTTTCACTCGGATGACAATATTAACTGGTGACTCTTCGTTTTTCCTTAAAAAAGTTACACAATTCCTTACCAAACAGAACTTATAAGTTTCCTCCGTAGCAACTTGTTTGGTTTTCTTTAGAAGTAATGGTGTAAGGTGCTCATTAACATAAAACTTTTGTTGATTTCCAGTAAAACCGATATCGGACGTCGTTATACCACGTGTTCGTCTTAGACCGGAAAGAATGGAGCCCGTGTGCAGTCGGCTTTTTAGTTAACCTACTGGTTTAGGTCTTCCTGGAACGCTCTTTAAGGGCGGGACTCTATTTACAAATTCAATATCGTTAGAGATTAAGTTTACTAACGCCCACGTGTTTTGTGATGCTTATAACGATGCCAACTGGATTTTCTCTGGACATTACAGGAAGTCCGACGATCTCAATATTATTTTGGCGGGCCCATTGTTGCTGTTTGGGCAAAGAAGAACGAATTTCGGCTAGCTCAATTTTAGCTTGATTCAGATGAGTTTCAGAATTATGTAGCTTTAAGTGAAGAGCATCATTTTCAGTTTATAACTGGCTCTGAGCTTCTTCCAGTGCTTTTATTGAAGATATAATTGGAGATAATTGGGATTGTAGGTATTTCAACTTCAGACAGGTTTTAAATCGTTTATTATTTCATTTTTCATACTATTAAGTCTAGACAATAGTACGTTTTCAAACTGTTGCATCAATTGTTTGGAGATATCTAGTGTTGGATGTTTCACGCCATCTGTTGGGGAACCATGTATAACTTTTTGCGAGCTAGTGGCTGATTTTGACCTGACTGGAGTGTTGCTATGGTGACCACCTGTTTTTTCGAAGCGATGCATGTGGGACATTTCCTGTGCCGTCAGTTTCTGGGTGATAACTATGTTTACTCTTCTATCTAACTTATACACACTAATCTTACTCAAAATGGAACTACTACTACTATTAAAAAAGAGTAGATATTGATTTTACCTTTTTTGATTTTACCATTTACCGTCTTTAATGGGACAGGCACGCTCGACAAATTTACAAATTTATTCGTTAATTTGATAGGGGGGTCCCGTGTCAAACTGAACAGATTTAAAGGAGTCAAAGTTGTACCATTGCAGCAACATGACCGAGAACACCATGAGCTGTCTACGTAAACATCAATAACATGCAAACACACGACCGAGAACACCATGAGCTGTCTACGTAAACATCAATAACATGCAAACACACGACCGAGAACACCATGAGCTGTCTACGTAAACATCAATAACATGCAAACACACGACCGAGAACACCATGAGCTGTCTACGCAAACATCAATAACATGCAAACACACGACCGAGAACACCATGAGCTGTCTACGCAAACATCAATAACATGCAACCACACGACCGAGAACACCATGAGCTGTCTACGTAAACATCAATAACATGCAAACACACGACCGAGAACACCATGAGCTGTCTACGCAAACATCAATAACATGCAAACACACGACCGAGAACACCATGAGCTGTCTACGCAAACATCAATAACATGCAACCACACGACCGAGAACACCATGAGCTGTCTACGTAAACATCAATAACATGCAAACACACGACCGAGAACACCATGAGCTGTCTACGTAAACATCAATAACATGCAAACACACGACCGAGAACACCATGAGCTGTCTACGTAAACATCAATAACATGCAAACACACGACCGAGAACACCATGAGCTGTCTACGTAAACATCAATAACATGCAAACACACGACCGAGAACACCATGAGCTGTCTACGCAAACATCAATAACATGCAAACACACGACCGAGAACACCATGAGCTGTCTACGCAAACATCAATAACATGCAACCACACGACCGAGAACACCATGAGCTGTCTACGTAAACATCAATAACATGCAAACACACGACCGAGAACACCATGAGCTGTCTACGCAAACATCAATAACATGCAACCACACGACCGAGAACACCATGAGCTGTCTACGTAAACATCAATAACATGCAAACACACGACCGAGAACACCATGAGCTGTCTACGTAAACATCAATAACATGCAAACACACGACCGAGAACACCATGAGCTGTCTACGCAAACATCAATAACATGCAACCACACGACCGAGAACACCATGAGCTGTCTACGCAAACATCAATAACATGCAACCACACGACCGAGAACACCATGAGCTGTCTACGCAAACATCAATAACATGCAAACACACGACCGAGAACACCATGAGCTGTCTACGTAAACATCAATAACATGCAAACGCACGACCGAGAACACCATGAGCTGTCTACGCAAACATCAATAACATGCAAACACACGACCGAGAACACCATGAGCTGTCTACGTAAACATCAATAACATGCAAACACACGACCGAGAACACCATGAGCTGTCTACGTAAACATCAATAACATGTAAACACACGACCGAGAACACCATGAGCTGTCTACGCAAACATCAATAACATGCAAACACACGACCGAGAACACCATGAGCTGTCTACGTAAACATCAATAACATGCAAACACACGACCGAGAACACCATGAGCTGTCTACGTAAACATCAATAACATGCAAACACACGACCGAGAACACCATGAGCTGTCTACGCAAACATCAATAACATGCAAACACACGACCGAGAACACCATGAGCTGTCTACGCAAACATCAATAACATGCAACCACACGACCGAGAACACCATGAGCTGTCTACGCAAACATCAATAACATGCAAACACATGACCGAGAACACCATGAGCTGTCTACGCAAACATCAATAACATGCAAACACACGACCGAGAACACCATGAGCTGTCTACGTAAACATCAATAACATGCAAACACACGACCGAGAACACCATGAGCTGTCTACGTAAACATCAATAACATGCAGCAACACGACCGAGAACACCATGAGCTGTCTACGTAAACATCAATAACATGCAAACACACGACCGAGAACACCATGAGCTGTTTACGTAAACATCAATAACATGCAAACACACGACCGAGAACACCATGAGCTGTCTACGTAAACATCAATAACATGCAAACGCACGACCGAGAACACCATGAGCTGTCTACGTAAACATCAATAACATGCAAACACACGACCGAGAACACCATGAGCTGTCTACGTAAACATCAATAACATGCAAACACACGACCGAGAACACCATGAGCTGTCTAAGTAAACATCAATAACATGCAAACACACGACCGAGAACACCATGAGCTGTCTACGCAAACATCAATAACATGCAAACACACGACCGAGAACACCATGAGCTGTCTACGTAAACATCAATAACATGCAAACACACGACCGAGAACACCATGAGCTGTCTACGTAAACATCAATAACATGCAAACACACGACCGAGAACACCATGAGCTGTCTACGCAAACATCAATAACATGCAGCAACACGACCGAGAACACCATGAGCTGTCTACGCAAACATCAATAACATGCAAACACACGACCGAGAACACCATGAGCTGTCTACGTAAACATCAATAACATGCAAACACACGACCGAGAACACCATGAGCTGTCTACGCAAACATCAATAACATGCAAACACACGACCGAGAACACCATGAGCTGTCTACGCAAACATCAATAACATGCAAACACACGACCGAGAACACCATGAGCTGTCTACGCAAACATCAATAACATGTAAACACACGACCGAGAACACCATGAGCTGTCTACGCAAACATCAATAACATGCAAACACACGACCGAGACCACCATGAGCTGTCTACGTAAACATCAATAACATGCAACCGCACTTTATTCGACGCTCCTATTCCGATAGCTATTTCTTTTCTCCCTTGCTTTTGAGCCGCTGCTACCACGCAGATGCTTGTAAGATGGGACATTTTTGGAAAAATTTTTAATAAAATACATGGCAGAACTATTGCGAAAAAAAATTTTTATGTTTGGAAACCTGGCAAGTTATAATTTATGTAGAAAATTCAATTATTTCAGGGTAAAAAAATATTTGTGATAAATTTAAATTTTCTTTAAAACATTCGTACTAGCATTGTGTGCCATAGAAAAATGGATCTACAACGGGAACAACAACTACGAACCGCTGGTATAAAGAGTTAAGCCACATTTAAAGCTGTACTATGGCATCTTTAGGAAAAGGAGGAAAGCCTTTACGAGGCCAGTCACGCGAAATTATCCACAATGTTTATAAATATTTATATTGTAACCGAAGCGAACAAATAAAAAAAAATTAAAATGAAATGTAAGTATAATTTTTTTAAGAAGGTTTAAGAGCGAGTTGCAAATGCCGCTGGAATTACAAGAAGAACTTCGAATAATATATTAAACGAAGTCAGTACTGAAACACATTTTACTGCAATTTCGAAAAAAGACCAAAAATGCAAATAGTTGAGTTCATTCCAGGCCCTCAATAAGCTTTTGATTTTAGTACTTTACGCAAAAAATTACTATACCTTAATTTTTATAACATTTTATAATAATTACTAAAAAAAAGTCAGAACCAAATTATGTATATAAATATATAAAAGACATGAAAGCAAATCAAAGAATATGTAACTGCGTGCATCTTTACCGATACAGACAAGGTTCTCGAACCTTAGTTAGAACCTTAGTTAAAGTTTAGCGAATTTTTCGATATTGAAATAAATATTGTCAATATTTGCAATGCAATACTTAAACGTGTTAAATTTGATATGCCATATGAGTGTTTCCCTTTAGATTACTTGAAAAAACTATACATGTATTAGATTCAGAATTTACCACACCATCAAAAGAAACAATAAATTATTAAAAAACAAAAATTATGAAAGAAAATTATTAGAGTAAGTGATTTGTAAAGTACTTTATCATACTGAATAATGAAACTATTTAACAAATGTTTTGTTTAATTTGTCTCAACCTATTGGGACAACCCTACCAAAATAGGTAACAATTTTTCACTTTGTCTGTTCCGCTTTGTCTCTGTTCCGTTTACCTACTCATGTGGTACTACGCCGAAAGTAATTTTCAGGCAGTCGTCGTGGTAGCCAGTGCGATTATTCTAAAACTGAGGTTGGCACACTGACTTGTGTTGTAGCTTAGAAACAGTGGTGTTGATAGTCATGTCACTTAACTAAATGGAAAAGATAACGGAATTATTCTATAAACCCCCACCGTTAAATCCAGTGGGGATAGTTATTTTTTTTCCAGAAATCCCCACTAGTTATGTAAACTCAGCTTAAGTCGCAAATTATCGGCTATTAATTCGGACTTGTATTTACTGCATTATCAACTGTCGCAATTCTTAAGGCCTGATTTATGGAGTAGACTTGCTGCAATGTCCTACGGAAGGGCTGTTATAGTAGAAAATGATGTAATAGAGAAACTCAAACACAAGTTGGAACGCCTGCACAATTGCTATAGCAATGTTGCAGATAATAACTTATGCTTACAAAATACGGACAGTAGTGTTATTAATCTTTCATCTCACTCCATTACACCCAATGCTATCACCGCGCTTAATAAAGGCCTTAACTTTGCTATTGCGCCATCTACTGTACCAGCGGACTCAATCATTGCCAGCATCGAGGATACGATTTTCCGCAACAGGATACCGTTTACCAATGCAGAATGTCGCAGACAGGATATCAGCACTATAATACGTCGGTATACACCTCCTAAGCCAAACATAACAAAATTAGAATTGGCAGATTTAACGGACTTGAGAAAGAATCCTGACATCTTGGTGCTACCTGCCGATAAGGGGAACGCCACCGTTATTGTTGACACGGATAAGTAAGAACATAAACTCACACAACTTATAAACGATCCTGAGTTTTATAAACAAGTACCGTACAACCCAACCCTACGTGTGACAAATAAAATAAATAAAATTTTATCTAAACTGTCAACAAGTAATATTAAACTACAGATGCGTCCCCTAAATCCAACGCCACCTAAAATGTATGGGCTTCCGAAGACACACAAGCGCGATTGGCCCCTACGCCTATTGTGAGCCAGATAGACTCTCCTACTTACAAAGTGACACGTTATATGGCAAATTTCTTGCAACCACTGACGGGAAAGATATCCAGCTTTGTGAGGGACTCCAATCACTTTGTACAGCTGCTAGATGGCTTGATACTCCGAGAGGACGAGCTGATGGTGAGGACATGTTTTAAAATACTTAGAGGCCCAATTAGTCGTAAACGCATCGTCTGTGACTGCATCCGGTTCAGGATAACTAGTTACAAATGCATCACATTTGCAAACAAACATTAAAGCAAAAATCCCTAAATTACGTTCCTCGCCAAATGCCATAGCCAAATGTGTCTAGTTAGAGTATTTAAATGTGGAAATTGAATACCACCCATCCTATTGATATAACTAATAGCGGTGGTATTTTCAATACGTAATAATATTACACAATTTCTTTCTTCCCCGGCTAAGTTTTTGAAGCCTAAGGAAACAACTGGTATTTTAGGTAATTGATATGGTATTCTTTTTCACTATGTTTCTAAGAACCATAAAATTTATTGTTTTGGAATACTGCGCCCCAGCCTGTTCCGAATGCATCTGTATGTATCTTATAAATTTGTCAAGTAATTGAACAGGAAATGGTACATTTACTTATACTTTTCTACCAGATTAAATCTTCTAACAGTAATTTAGGGAGTTTAATTTTTGCCTCATAGTTGTACTTATTTTGTAGCTAGACAGGCTGCGACCAGTACACCTTTATGTTTGGCGAAATCTCGTATCGCGCATATTTGAAGTTTCATAAATTTATTTATTATTATAACGCTTATCGTCAGGTAAAGAAATAGATCTGTTCGATGTTAAACATAAAGCCTCAAAATGTTACTGACCTTGTCGGTACTAGTCGATTTTTGTCTAAATTCACAACAAGTGACTCGTAACTTCTCGCATAATTTTTGTAAATACCCCCGAAGCAACGGATAATCCATACGGCATAGCCGTAAACTCGTATGTGATTGGCTCAAACATATCGTTTTCTTGAAATTCAAAAAGTAGGTATTTTTTGTAATTAACAAATATAGGTAAGACTAGGTATGATCTTTCTTATCTATGTTAGCTAAGGAACCATTATGGGGAATTAATTTAGAAGCTGTTTTATAAGCTTCCATTTTGAAGTGTACTTTTTCTACAAAAGTGTATAATTTTATTTATTAATTTTTTTTTGTTTATTAGGTACGAACCGTTTTTCGCCGTTGAGTTTCGGCGCTAAAATATTTATTTACTAGATTTGTTTGATATAAACTGGTCACTTGAGGTATAACAAGGTTTTATAGCCTCTAAGTCTAACAATTTATTAATTGTCATTATCATATTTCGTTTTTCACTATGCGACAAAATATGTTGGTATTAATACTGGTGTAATTTTATCATGAAATGGAATTGAGAAACAGAATTTTATCCATTTTAAGATCGTTTCATTATTTGTTTTTTTTAGGCCAATAACCTTAAAAGAAATGGATTAGACCTGCGTGTACCTGAATTTAAGTTGATTCGGTGCACGAGTCCCGGACCGGGTGAATTTTGCGTTGAACGCCGAATTCAAATATGGACGCCGAAGTGGAGGCACTGGCACTTTCCATTCACTTCGCCCCCCCCCCTGTTTCACGGGTAACGAGGGAAATTAATTTTTTTTGCCTATATATCACGTTCCTGACGTTTTGTTTAGCCATGTGGAATCTTGTCATTAGCCCTTCTTTTCCTACTTACTTTATATATAATTGAACCTAGATGTAAGTTTTCCCAAAAGATGTAAATAAATAAATAAGTAGTAAAATGGAGTATAGACTCATAATGTAGCTATGTGGGCTTTGTTATTTGAATTGTTTCAGTTTATACTCTGTTATTTGTGTCTTTGTAATAAATAATAATAATAATAATAATAATAAAGTTTAATAATATATTTTTATTGAATAATAAAAAAAATTTATTGCAGCGTAGTTATCAGTAAAATTTTGTCGTTATATCAAGCCCCTCTAATGAGTATGTAACGCCTTTTAAAAAATCGCGGCATGCCAACATCCACTTGTTGAGGATATTCCAGGGGATTTCTAGGTAGAAATCAAATTAATCTAGAGGTATGTCGCCGAGACTATCTGGCAACACTGCTTCCCGTTTACAGTGCCCAAGCTCTGAGCAATATATCAAAAGTGACTCGTGCCATTTCTTTGTTGATGTTTTTATCTAGGCTGTTGAGGGTTTTCGAAGCTTCCTTACTAATTTATTATGTACATTTACTGGATAAGTTACAAAATAAGGCCCTTCGGATCATCTTAGGTGCCATGAAATCCTCGCTCATTAATGCTATGCAGTTGGAATGTGCAGAACCTTTTTACATTTTCGAAGACGATTTCTGGCGGATAGATTCCTTGCCAACATCCAATCAACTTCTTTCTTTACATTCTGGTCCAACAAAGATATTCCTTGTTTAGTAAACAGTCTCTCTAATTTAGACACTTGCCCTATTCCCAAATTCAGGATGGATTGTCCAATTCTCTATACTCTTCCTCATGAATCCCTTGTATATTCCCCCATTGTTATATTGAGCCCAGGTTTAGCTAAAAACATGCCAAATGCTAACATTGAATTTCTAAAGATTGGCAACAAAAAATGGCGGGGTTGGACCTTAATCTTCACTAAATGCTAAGTGGCAGTATGGATCCCTAAGTACTTCGTCTTGCTGTCCTATGAACGCCCACCGCAAACAATGGTATTTACTGGTGAAGCCATAGCCATCGTAGAGGCCATAACATATGTTTCGGATAATAATTTGTCTAACTCCCTTATTTTGACAGATTGCCTTAGCTCCGTACAGGCCTTAAAGGGTAAAATAACTCCCAGTTATTTTACAAATTAGAAATATACTCTTCTCGTGCTATCTTAAATCCTTAAACATTACACTAGCTTGGGTACCGAGGCATTCTGGTATTGCAGATAATTGTACAGTGGAGCTTTGCTAAAGTATCCATCAATATGGGTACGCTATAATAGTTTATGTATTTTGGCCAGGATTTGAAGCTTCTGGAGCAAACACGCTTAACAATGACATGGGCCTCTATATGGTGCAATTCAAGTTTAATAACAGAAAAGAACTATGGAGACATCCAACCATCCATCCCATCGAAACCTTGGTTCTGTAAATTCAAATATATGGATAAGAAAACAACATCCGTGATCTGCAGGCTTAGATAGTGTCATTGTTGTACTCCAGTAGGTATTTCTTTATAAACTGGGCATAAGAAGGACTTCAATATGTGATTGTGGTCTGGGGGATGGAACCCCTGAACATCTCCTCTTTAATTGCCCTCTCTCACCAGCTTCCTTATATGACCATCTCCCACTCCAGTTCCCTAAACCTAAAAGTATCATATGTAAAAACTTATTTCATCCCCCTGTTTTTGTATTGTTCAAGGTAACTCAATGCTCGAGATACTGCAAGTTCTACTCAGCTGATCGCTACAAAATTATTAACCTCTTGAAGTATCTACGTGTGATGCTTGAAACTGGCAGAAATAGTTATCGTGTAGTAACAACAGCTGATTGCACAAACACAAAATATGGTCTTTACCTATGAAATTGCCGTTTTTCACGAAATAAATGAAGCGTAATTTTTTTATTTATTTTTTATTTCTATTAATCAAAATAATCACCCATGCAATCAATGCATCTTTGCCAACGCATTGGTAGCTTATTGATGCCTTTCTTGAAGAAATCAGCCGGACGGGAGGCAACAAATTCTTCAAAGGCATTTTGTACTGCCTCTCGGGTATTGAATTTTTTTCCCGCCAAGAAGTTATCCAAATTATGGAAAAAGTAGAAGTCTGTAGGCGCAAGGTCTGGTGAGTACGGCGGATGTCGGAGAACTTCCAACCCCAACTCTTGTAGCTTGGAGACCGTCTGCTGTGCAGTATGAGGTCGCGCGTTGTCGTGCAGGAGCAGTGGAGCCGAACGATTGACCAAGGCTGGTTGGAGACGTGCGAGCTTCTCCATCATTGTGTTCAGTTCTTCACAGTACACATCTGCAGTAACGCTTGTCCCGTTTGGCAAGAAGCTGTGATGAATTACACCCGCGTTAGACCACCAAACAGTGACCATCACTTTTCTAGGGGTAAGTTTTCGTTTAGGGCATTGTTTGGGTGCTGAACCAGGGTCCAACCAACTTGCTGAGCGCTTACGATTGTCAAACAGGATCCATTTCTCGTCACAAGTAACAATGCGGTTCAGAATTCCTTCATTTGTATGCCTGCTGAGCAGTGCAAGGCACGTATCCACGCGTACTTCGCGCTGGCGGTCATTGAGTTCGTGGGGTACCCATTTGTCAAGCTTTTTTACCTTGCCAATTTGACGCAAATGGACCAATATTGTTTTGATGCTAACGTCGAAAGCTGCTGCTAATTCAGCCGTGGATTGAGTTTCATCAGCTTCCACAATTGCCTTTAATTCGTCATTGTCGACCAAAGTTTTCGGACGACCACGGGATTCATTTTTCAGGTCAAAATTTCCAGAACGGAAGCGGGTAAACCAATAACGGGTGGTCCGTTCGTTTGTAGTGTTCGCTCCGTAAACGTCGTTGATGTTGCGTGCCGCTTGTGCCGCTTTGCTGCCACGACGGTACTCATACTCCATAATTACTCGAATTTTCAACTTATCCATGATGACGAAAAATGTTCGAATGCGTTGAAAACAAAACACTAACTATTAAACAAATGACGATTTTAGAAAAAGAATTCCATGTTTGTCAAATAAAATTAATTTGAAATTAGAATTATCAGTCAAAAAAAAATATTTTCATTTGAAATGGCCAGTACGGCAAAACGGCAGTTTCATTATTAATAATATATCCTATTAATAATAATTTCGTTTTCAAAACTTCCTTACTAATTCATTATAGTAAAAATATCACTTTTAGTGCGCTTAGTAGAATCGGAACGGTTATGAGTAGTTTGAGCGATGATAGCGCTGTGAGCAGCATTCGGAACACACCCAATCAATACTCTAAATATTTATTTATTTATTTGTAGTAAGTAGAAAAAAGTTGAAAGTAATTTCTCCTGTGTTTTATAGATGAATTGTAGCGTTCCGGTTTCTATTAAATATACGATGGCACCTAAACCAAAGTTTGCTGATGGTAAGTATAGCACATGGTGTATTATACAATATTATATCCCAAACTCACTTCGCTTTTCCTTACCGTCGGTTATTTTTATGTTAACTACAGGGGAAAAAGTACTTTGCTTTCACGGCCCTCTTATGTACGAAGCAAAGTGTCTGAAAAGTTCTATCACCAAAGAAAAACATGTTCGGTACCTGATCCACTATGCTGGATGGAATAAAAAGTAAGTTAAAAACCAGGTTTCTTTATAATATATAGTATATACGCATGCGTGACCAAGCATATTGGCAAATATCATTTATTAATAAAGTATTTTCCTATTACTAATTATTCTTTTGTTTAAAATATTTCAGTTGGGATGAATGGGTTCCTGAAAGCAGAGTCCTCAAATACAATGATGCCAATGTTCAGCGACAAAAAGAAATACAGAGAGTTCATTCTGCCCAACCAACTAAAACTAAGAAAAGTAAGATAACCCCAACATATCTAAAATATACAAATTACATTTATTTTTAGGAACTCAGAAACAAATACTTGACTTTGTTTATTTAAGTACTCATACAGTTACATGTTCAACCGAGGACCTTGAGATTTAATAGCCAGCACCTTTATCATTGAGGCATCAAAATTACTTCAAATTCTTAATTATTTTGATTTACTTTTCTGTGTAAAAAAATTATGAAAATTCATTTTGTGTAAAAATAATTTTCTTATTACTTTTAGGAAAACTTACTCCTAGAATAGATTTTAAACAAAGAAATAGAAATTTTTTTATTATCTATATTATTAAGAGAACCAAAAGCATAATTATACATGGTAAATGATAAAACATTGTTTAAATAAACATAATGCCAATAACAGGTTTACAATTTTTTTTAAATTGTCTTAGTAGAATAATAAATATTATTGAAACAAATGTTATTATTATAAAAATAAATTAATGTATTTTGTGATTATATAATACTTAACTACCTGTTTGGTATGGAGGGAAGTAGCCTTGCCTTCCATGCCGGTCCCGGGTTCGAATCCTGGTAGGGGCAGATATTTTATCATATTGCGTTCTAGTCATGGATGTGTATGTATGTTTATTTAAGTTTATTTCTAATATTATATATTATAAAAATCTATGTGTGTTTATATATTTCTTAAGTTTATTTATCCGTTATCTAGTATCCATAACACAAGTGGTGTGATTGTTAGAAATATTTATTTATTTATTATGTACATACACATATAGATACACACAAAGATACCCACATATAATGCATACAAATTGCAAATATTTTGTTAAGATTTCAATAACTTATTTTCTGAATTTAGGTTTACTGCAAGCAAAAATGTCTATTTGACTGAAGTGCTTATTGTATGTAAGCGTAATGCGGGAAATGACAGTGTGGTTTGTGGAGTGTAATTGTTCATGCAGTAAACCTGTGTTTCTTGGTAGGTAGTGTACAGTAATGTTATCAGTAATCAGTAAATTTATAAACAAGTTCAGGGAAATTAATTTAGCTCTGAACAATATTGCGCAAGAGGCACACATCAAGCATAATATGTCTTTGTTACAAAGATAAGATTCTGTGCTCCTTGCTTTTCTAGGTCTTGATAAGAGTCAGCAAGTCTTGCAAAAAGTTATCCAAAATTTCGAAAAAATTTAATCTGTTGGAACAAGATCCGGGGAGTAAGGTGAATGTCTTAGACATTCCAATTGAAGCACCTCTAATTTGGTAGCGGTCTTTTCTGCAGTGTTGTCTACCATTGTCCTGAAGCAGCAGTGACCAGCCTTCATCATGATTTGCAGTTGCTGTCAATAGACTGCCGTAATCGTCTGACCAGATTTCAGAAAGCTGTAGTAAACGACACCGGCAGTAGTCCACCAAAAGCTCAAAAGTAAATTTTTTTTTGTCAATTCTCTCTCGGCGCAGAATTTGACTGGTTCTACCATTGATGACAAAGAAAAGGAAATTTCTTTTCTTTGTCATCATTTCTTTATTTTTTCGATAAAAATAAAAAGAATCAACTTCTCTATGAGAAGAGGGTAAACATTACAAAGGATACAGAAGGATAACAATTATGAATAGTTACTAAGTAGTTATGACTTAAGATTTTAAAACGGAATCTCATGCTCTTGTTAATACTGAGGTCACTGCTTTGTAGTTTGCGCTCTACTTAGTTCACAAGACTGCTTGCTTGAAAAAGAAATGAGTTTTTCCTGTAGTTAGCTGTAGTTAGTACTTGTGGTAGGAATATGCAAAAGGGTATGGTTTCTATATAACTCTGGGTTAAACAGAAACCCACCATGGCAAAAGCTCTGGGGCATCACATTTATAATATGTATAATAATGATAATTTACGTGTAATATAATCTTTAATAATAACAATAGTAATAATAATCTTTATTAAACATACACAATTTCAATTATACATAGGTGACTAATGCTTAGTTACGCCGGTGCATATACTTCTACAGGAATCCATTTACAATAAAAACTTAGGAATATACTAATTCAAGATAGGTTTTACAAGCGATTACATTAAATTTTTTTTAAATAACATTATTTGCTCGTTATATTCATATAGATTTACTGAAATGGATGTATGACATTTTCAGTTTCATTCTGCATAGTTTAGTGAGAGTAACCACTTAATTACATGTTTTTTGCAACCATGATATGCCTTGCAGTTGAATTTGTGTTGCACAATAATGGTGGCAAAAACAATAGGTTCTTTAAAGTGTGAGTAGATTTACATATAAAAGCTGCATAAATTGTTAATCTAACTCAAGCTATAATATTTTTTTAAATTTAATATGTTTTGATATTTTTTAATCTATCATTTGTTGCAATTATTCTTTCAGCTCAACTAAAGGGTCGTAAATCAGAAACTTTCAACTTAGCCACACCAATAAAAGAGGAATCCAGATCTTCAACACCATCATGTAAGATAAAAAAAAATCAATAAAAAAATTTACCATAATGAATGCATGGCAATGCAACGCAATGAATGCATGGCACTTATAATAATTTTTTTTTAGGCAAAGATTCCAAAGAAGACCTTCCATTACCAAGGTCAGGAAAAATATCGTGGGCAAGTTTTGGAGAGACTTCTAGTAGTAGTTCTGATCAACAACCAAAGTAAGTAATAATTATATTCTATATATATGCAAACCTAATTTTGTAACTTACTTCACTTACTTTCTACACAAAATAGTTTTATAAAATAGAGAACAAGTATATGAATAATAATGTATAAACTTTCAGAAAGAAACGTGGACGTTTCGATATGACCATCGAATCCGAAGAAAAGTACTTGAACAAAGTGGAAGTTAAAATTAAAATGCCCGAAGAGCTAAAGGTATGGCTTGTCGATGACTGGGATATGATAACTAGGCAGCAAAGGCTTGCAAAATTACCTGCTAAGATTACAGTGAAAAATGTTTGTGAGAACTACCTTTCTTTCAAAAAGGCTGGTAAATCCACCAATCCATCAAAAGAATCAACACTGGAGGATTTTACAAACGGTATCCAGGAGTACTTTAATGCCACTTTAGGATCTCAATTATTATACAAATTTGAAAGAATGCAGTATGCTGAAATTTTGCAAAATTATGGGCCGATCCCAATGTCACATGTATATGGAGCAATTCATTTACTCAGATTGTTTTGTAAAATTGGGTCCATGCTAGCTTATACAGCTTTAAGCGAAAGGTACATCCAATGTCTTCAGGCAAATATTCAAGAATTTCTCAAATATATGGTAGCTAACAGAGCTACCCTATTCAATTTGCAAGACTATAAAAATGCTACACCAGATTATCACAGAAAATTGCAATGATTGGTGTATTTTCCTTTTAGTTAAACAGTTTTTGATTTTGTTTTTGTTTTCATTTTTATATTTACTTTTTTATTGGTTATTCTTATTCCAAACTCCATGTAGTCAATTCTTGGACAAACTAACCCAGTGCCTAATCCGGGTCCAGTGACTCGACATGTTAGACATTTCTGCCTTTAACTTTCTAGCCATGAAATAAGAAATTTGGCCTAGGTACTGAGTCGTGGTCAATCCAATGCTCACAGTAGACACATTAGTCTATAAATGATGAAATGAGCCGTATTGTATTGCTTAAACTACAGCCATCAAATGAATAGAAGGTTTTCAAAAGTATTATAGGTAAAATTTAAAATATTTTAATTCACCAATGTTGAATGTGTTTTTTTCTTTATCTTCTTCGAGATTGCGAAATACACCCTGACTAAGGATTTTAAAAGGTATTATAGGTATAGGTAGTGGTAAAAAAGCTGTCAAAAAAAACCTCTTAGCACTCTTTTATAAAAAAAGTTTTAGTACCTACATGGGGTAGAAGGCATAGAATTTGAACATAACATGGTAGGAAAAAAAAGTATACTGCTTGAATTTTTGAAATCATACAACGGTAATGTATTTTAATATCTTCACCCTACAATCCAAAACACTAAGTGGATGACTGTCACATGTAGTAAAGCCCGACACATAGGGGAGTTTTATATAGTTGGTTTTCGAAACTGTTATGATAGTTTGTTATGCAATCGTGCATCACTTTAAAATTACATATTATTTTTTATTGCCAGCCTGTTGATTGATTTATGAAATGTTTCATTACAATTTGTTTTATTTTAGTTTCTTAGTCATTAAGATAGTGTATCTTGTTTATTGGTATACCTACATGTATTTAATTTACATGCAATGATATTGTCTTTTGACATTGTCTTGTATGATAAGATATACTTTTTCATTACAAAACCCGGGAGACACTGTATTGATTATAGGTAAATGTTAATTTTGTTTTGATTATATGATTTTATTAACATCTTAGAGGAGCTTAATAAGTTCATTCAATCATTGGTTGGTTATTGATGATCGACTTGTGTGCTGCCTTGTTTTTGATATAATGAACTCAGCCGACTTCATTAGATGGATGGTTATATACCTATACGATTTTAATATTCTTTGGTTTGTTACATTTTGTGAGGTATTGAATTTAAGAGGAGGACAAAATTTACATGACCATGGAAATATCTTCTGTATAGATTTGGTTCAATTTCATCAAAGATTTATCTAATGCATGTGTTAAGTAATTAGGAGGTAATAAGCTTTCTAAAACTCTCTATTGTGTTTATTTATGTTATGTATGCTGTACCTTGTAAGTATATTATGTTCTTTTAGAATAAGAAAAGTTTCCATTTTGTTGTACTGAGTTAATTGCATACCTACTAATATTCATTCTCATACCTAAGAAACTCGTTATTGTTCGATGAAATCAATTCAACAAGTCGCAATTTAGTAGGTAATATATAAAATAAAGAAATGCTGATGAGACAAAGGCCTAAATTGTATAGAAATTATGCAATTGTATTTAACTATTTTATTTACAATTGAAATTATGTTAAGTACTATAAAAATATTATACATGAATCTAATATCACAATAAAACAAGCCTAATTCCATACCTTTTATTCCGAAAAAAAATGTTAACTAGTAAAATGTAAAATTAATACTAGTTGCGTCTATATGTATCCTTATATATACCTAACTAAAAGTGTATGTAGCTTAATAGTAACTTATCAAAATTGTTGTGTATTATGAGGGCATCCAGCATTGTTATTATACTTAAGTTTGGGTCGGGCATGCAAAAACATGGCCATCAATCTTGTATTTATCTAATTAACACATCTTTCTATTACTATATAATTGTTAGGTTCTGTGTTAATGTAGGTTATTTCATAATTTTCCTTAGTTTTGCGGCCGACGGTGTTCTGCCTCATGTTCCGGAGGTCCCAGGTTCGAGTCCTGGCTAGGGCATTCGTTTGTGTGATGAACACAGATGTTTGTTCGCGGGTCATGGTTGTTTGAATTTATATATGTATGTTTATTCTGGGATTGGCCCCCTGTTCGCTGTATGGTCATACATAACTCAGCTTACTTTGGGGACATACAGTTGGTGTGTTTGCTTGGGATTTATTATTATTACATTGTTCATTATGAAGATTAACGTTTATTTTTAACAACAATGTTCTTTTTTATTAAAACTGTCGTATTTCCTACTAATTTATGTTACTAATTTTTGTGTCTAACAATAAAATCTAGATACACAGTCATACAAATATGACACTTTAAACTGTCTGCAATGGTCTTGGAAGTGTCAAGAAATAATAATTGGTACATAACAATCTTATGTTATTGCAAATACAACCCTACATGCATTATTGAAAATAGGATATAGAAAGCCGATTCCCAAATTTGTAAACCTGTGAACAAAACACGACTGTGCATTTTTTATCATTTATAAGTATTTATTAATATTATTGATATAGAGTATATGGTTTTATAAGTGATCGATAGACATAGTAGATTATACATACGTACGTACATATATTGTGTCAATGTTGTATTGTGTATTAGTATTAAATAGGATATGCCACCTTAAGTAAGATAGATTTTGTGCCAATTGTGTAATCTTAGAAATCTCATTTTTATCATTGCAATTTTTGCGAACATTATATACATATTTACGTTTGGTAATCGAATCTTAAGTTAAATACTGTAAAGCGTTAGATGTACCTACGTTCATTTTATTTCAAGGTTTTAAAATTGGGTTTTCTTCAATGACATATTACGTACAGACAGGTTATCCGCTCTAAATAATGGCAACGCAAATGCAAGGCGTTGGCCCGCTATTTGATTTAGTCTTGTGCAACCCAGTGGCATGGCTAAACGTCAAACAAAACTTATTCCCTATTCTGTGTTTTTAATACCGCACAATGCCTTCTTGTGTGTTAAGACATTGTACCAATTACACTGTTACTGTTAAAGAAAGAATAAACGTTTCTTTTCATGCGTAGGTTCAAATTTTTTATAACTATCTTATTTATTATTTTATTTTGCTATTTAAAATGACGTTTTAAAATTGACCTGGCTATTCATTGCAACAAACTCGAAGACTCGACAACGCTATAGAGTTGCGACAATTTGCGTACTACGTCACATACGCTCGCGACCAATGAGTGCAAATCAAAGTCAAAGTACATAGATATCTCTTACAACAAGTGAACCGTATTATTCTTTATATTTTGGGTAGGTATCGTTATATAGTAACGTATAGTATCGTTGACACCGTTTTTTTGTGCGGTAATGTTTGGGTATGACATGTGTATATGTAATTATGTCATTGGTTCTTTCCTGAATACAATACTGAGAAAGTGAAGAATTCTCTTTTAAGTATTTGTTTATGTAACATTCCTATTGTATTTAATTAACCAGGGTGCTTAGTTTTAGTTTGCCCCCTCCTATTCGCTCATCTTAAAGTAAAATAAGTCTAAGAAGATAATATATGTTTATTGAGGTTTAATTATTGTTTTATTTACTGTACAAATTGTATACTTGTGTACCTTTTAAAACTTGCATTTGGAGTCAGCGATTATTTTTCTCAGATGTCACATCAAAGACGCATGACATCACAACGCTGCTAAGTAGTGTTATTGTGTGTGTGTGTGTGTGTGTGTGTGGGTGTGTGTGTGTGGGGGGGGGGTGTGTGTGTGTGTGTGGTCCGGTATTAGACATTGATGCATCTGCATAAAATTTGTTATACAATAATGATCACCGGGATCCGAACCAAGGAAATCAGATCGAGAAGCCAGCGCCTCCAGTGCTGTTGATAGCACCATTAGTTATATCTGGTCCGTTTAAACATCTGCAACAGCGAACATCAGACTGGCTGGCAGGCAACAACACGAGAGCATTCACATTCATAGATTTATATCACATTGTTGATGACATCAATCAGCCGGGGTTATATTCTTGATAATTCCGTTATTTTGTTTGAAAAGCGAATAGAGAGAATTTCTGCTCAGCCAGCCTGAAGAAATGTTGGCATGAATGTTTCATATATGGCAACAGGTCTTGCACCAGGAGAAACTTGATATAAAATGTGATTGCTTGGGTATGTATACTAATACTTATAATTTCTTGACGATCCCGGATTGCAACAGCACCATATCAGGAGGGCAAGACCTGGTACTTAATGTTTGAAGGGAAATAAAACTAAAATCATTATGCTTGTTAAATATCTTATGTTTTTATAAGATATTTTTAACAAGCAACATTACTCTTTACTATGTTTGTCAAATATATGAGCCACTGCTTCCAAAACTCTCGTTTATGTTTTGCTGATGATATGAAGGTTTTTTCAAAAATATCAGCAGCAGCTGATGCCGAGGCTTTGCAAGAGGATTTGAGGCGCCTAGAATAATATTTAGCTACCAATTACTTAGATTTAAATCCCTTGAAGTGTAGCTATGTGTCTTTCAGTCGTAAGCGCTATCCGGTACTCTACACCTACAAATTAGGAGGCACTTATTTAAAAAAAGAATTTAATACAAAAGATCTTGACATTATTCACGACAGCAAACTTCTATTTGACGCCCACTTAGATAGCATGATAACTAAAGCTTATGAAACTCTTGGGTTTCTGATGCGTATTTCGATTTTAAACAAATAAAAGCCCATGAAATTTTGTATTATTCACTAGTAAGAAGTAACTTGGAGTATGCATCACAAATATGGAACCCGAGGTATATAACGTATGTTTCCCGGTTGGGATCAATACAGAGGAAGTTTCTGAAATATTTCGCTCATCGTTCTGCAGATGATAGTTACACTTCAGATAGCTACTTGATTTATTGCAGGAAGCACCACCTTCTTCCCCTTTCTATGCGGCGTCAGATTGCTGATGTCACTTTTTTGCTAAAGGTAGCTTCTGGCACTAGAAATAATGCACTATTACATCTCGCATTAGCTACCACAAACTACAGTCAAAATGCCGGCGCGCGTGTAGCAATTTTAATAAATTGATTATTATATTCGAGCTCTAAGATTTCTTCAATAACCCATAATAACCTATTAATAACTTTGGTGAACACTAAAATTCACGAGCATTTATTCAACACATTTGTACTCAATAATAATAATGTAAAAAATTAAAGTCACATTGTACTTAGTTATAGTAACAACAACTGAAAGAAACACGCATTTTTAGTGTGCTACTCAGTTTTATTTATTTTAAATTATTTTATTGGTTATATATTCATAAATTTATGTAGTGACCTGCACTCACTAACACGAAATTTTCACACTAAGCTTATTCAGTCAGTAATATAACCACTGGAAAAGCACCTGCTGAATTTTGTGAGATATGTTTCACTAAACATGAAAATAAGCTGGAGAAGATTGCTGCTAACAGAACTGTACATTCGAATCCGATAACATTGTCAAAGACTTCCTGTCTTTCAAAACCTTAATGTTACAACTGCTTCAACAGTTGAAGCTAGAAGTTGAGTCTCGACTTTCACACAAGATCGGCATGAGACTGCAGTAAGTACAAAGGTTTTACGGTTCCATGGTGTGTCCGAAAAACAAAATGAAAAGCTGCATGAAGTGGTCCAGAATGTATTATGCGAGCAAATGAAGATTGACTATACACATGCAAGAAACTTACTAGTCTGTCATCGCCTAGGAAGTCTATCTAAGGGAAAAACTAGACATATTCTGGTGCGTTTTAAAGATTTGGAGTCTCGTCACATTGTATAGGATGCCAAGACCAGTCTGAAGGGCACTGGAATCGCAGTCTCCGAGTTCTTGACGAAGGCACGGCAGCGGATTTTTGTTTCTGGACGTCAACACTTTGGAATCAAGAACTGCTGCGCGGCTGAAGGTAAAATTACAATGAATTTACCGGATAAGTCACGTAGAAAGATCGAAACTCAGTATGAATAAGATCAACTTATCTCTCAATTCCCAACGAGTACAGGCATCTCTGAAGTTCATGTTCAAGATTCTGCACACAAACTCGCTGATAAATCACCAAGGAAAACGCGCAGGCGTCACTAAACTTGAGTTTCATCATTGTTTTACTTTTCATTTAAATCTCGTACAATTGTCCATTGAAAGAAAGCATGACCCTGACTGACTTATAATCTGTAAGTACTTTCTTGTAGAATTTACATTTTATTTTTACGTCGGTAATTTTAAATAATACAAAATTTATAAATTCTCTATTCTATTCTTTTGGCGCAATGGCAACCAGACGTCGACATCACGTGACAGGCTATTACTGCCAATATCACGTGATGGAATAGACACGGTATTCTTTTGAGATAGTAGGTGCTCTACGTAGGCCAGTTTTTGAGTTATCTAAAACAATAGAACAACACAGTTAGTACCAACACCAACAAACTATACTTATAAACCTAATAGAGTTAGTGACATAAAGATATACCATTTAACATAGACTATCAACATATTTACAAAGATATATTAAACTGCATGATATATTTACAGACAATTTTCAGGATAATAGCCTGGTTAGAGGAGACGAGGACCTTCATCTACAGTTCCATGTTCTGAACCACAATTGCATAATGGGGAGTCACGGACGCCAATCCGGTATAGAAATACAGGAGAGCAACAGTGACCCAACCTAAATCTGCTAATAACAGAGGTGGTCTTTTTATTATTTTTCTTGATTCGACAGAACCATGGTTTAACAGGTGTAGTGGGCTGGATGTCTCCGTAATGTTTTTCAACAATATTGCGGAAGTAATCCCAATCTGTACTCCAGTTATGGTCCAGATGAACTTTAGCCAGGGCACTGAGATACTGGGCAAAGCACCTGTAACGAATTAAGGAACCGGATTCTACAGAATCCCTGGCAACACAGTCAGCCGACTCATTTCCTGCTATACCTGCATGGCCAGGGATCCAGGCCAGTACTATGTTCATGCCCTGAAGGTTGCAGAGGAAAAAGTAGTGCTTTATTTGGAGGATTGGAGGAAATTTGAAACCTAATTGGAAGGTGTTACTTTAGAGCGCTATAAGACAACTCAGGGAGTCGGATAGGATTAGTTGTCGTTTAACCTGTTATCCAGCACATATTTAACAGCTTCTAAGAGGCCGATTGATTCCCCAGTGAATACAGTGGTTTGGGGCGGGCACTCGAAAGACAGAAGAACCATGAATTTAGGTATCCACACAGCTACCCCAACACACCCCAAAGTGGAGAGCAAAGTGAAGCATCCGTGAAGATAAGGGTCCAGTCATGTCATTTACTATTGATGGTGTTGCTGAACAGGAGGTTAGCATTAGGGTCATTTTTGAGGATACCAAAGTAAGTTAGGATTAGAGGGGAGAACACTAGGTACTCAAAGGGAAAAGTATAAAGATGCTGGGATTCTGATTGGAAAATTGGAGTTGTGGAAGGGACTTAGGAAGAGAGGCTTGACACAAGGCGGGGGGAGTTTTGTTATGCCAATATGATGGGTTTGGAAGGGAACTCTGGAGAGAGCCTTGTTTAGGGTGGAGAGGGTGGGAGGAAAATATATGGTTTTTTTCAAAAAAAAACCTATGGGCAAGATACTGTCTGCGAAGGTGAAAAGGTGGATCAACACATTCAATCCTCATAGCATTAGCCGGAGATGACTTCATTGCACCTAGGATAATGCGCATTGACTTGTTCTGGATTTTAACAAGGGTGACAAGACCTGCTTTTTAACAGGGTTCCAAGAGAAATGAGCCATAGTCAATGACTCACTAGGGCATTGTAGAGGAGTTTTTGAGAGTAAGGGTGGAAGCCCCACCAAGCACCTGAGAGACAACGTAGTGTATTTATATTAAGCTCGCATTTCTTGGCTACATAGTTAAGATGGGGAGAACCAGTCAGTTTAGAGTCAAAAATAACTCCAAGGAACTTGACCTCTTGGACAATTGGGATTGGATGGTTTTGGAAAGAAATAAAGGGAGGGGAATAACGTCTTTGCCTAGTAAAGACTATTACATTACTCTTGGAGGAGGATAAGGTGAGATTATAAGAGTATAGCCAGTTGCCTAGGTAGGATAAAGCAATGTTTAAAGGACTGGAAGTAGCTTCAATTACACTTACCCGAAGATAAAGGGCAATATCATCAGCATACTGTAGGATGTTACAGAAGGGATTAACTGATCTGTCCAGATCTGAAGTGTATATACTAGTAGTAGAGTAGGGGACTGAGGACATAACCTTGTGGGAGACTCTGCCATACTATATGAGCTGGAATATTAGCATGTTGATGTCGGATCTGAACAAATCTGCCAGAAAGGAGATTATAGGTAAAGTGTGTCAGTCTCGCCGGAATACTCAGCTGGAGCATTTTCTGCCTGAGTATGGGGAGGTGGACATTGTCATAAGCCCACGAGACATCCAAGAACACTCCCACCACGGATTCATTATCAGCCAAGGCTAATCTTAAATCCGAGGTGAAAATACTCAGGCTGTCCATCGTACTATAACCCTTCCTAAAACCATATTGGGTGGAACTGAGGAGGGAGTGATTTTCAACAAACCATTCCAAACGGAGGTTTACTAAATGTTCAGAAATTTTAAGGAGGGTAGGTGCTATGGCAACTGGACGAAATGAATTTGGATCTGTAGGATCTTTACTGGGCTTTAGGATAGGAATAACTAAATGATATTTCCAAGAGGAGAGGATATCACCAGTGAGAAAAATAATATTGATGATGCTGAGGAGAACCTCTTGGAAATGGGAACCTGATTTAGTTATAAAGGAGTAAGGAATGCCGTCAAGGCCGGGGCTAGAGTCATGGAGGTGGTTAAGAGTAAGTTTGAGTTCTTGCATAGTAAAGGGGCTGTCCAAGGGGTTGGATGAAGAGAGTGATGAATAGGGAGATGGGAATCGATCTAGCAATGGGACAAATGGAGTTGTATTAGGGAGTAGGAGTTGTATTAAGGATAGCGTTTCACCACAAGGCCGCACCTCCATGATAGTCCGACCTGTCATCCCTGAGGCAGGCAAATCCAGACAGCCGAAATCGGCTGCCCGGAGAAAACCAAGTCTCAGAGATAGCAATAGCCAGAGGATCATGTCGACGAACTAAATGCGAAAGCTCATGGGTTTTAGGGCGAAGGCTCCTACTGTTCCATTGGAGCAGAGCAGGCATGGTTAATCAAATTGTAAAGTGGGATCAGTTTTGATGCAACGTTGGGCGGTATCACTAAATCTGGAGGGATATTCACTAAAATCATAGCAAGTTGTTGAATGAGATTATCATTTTCAGGTTCACTGTATGGATTTACTAATGCACAACCAGGAGTAGGAGATGGAGGATTGTAGTTTTTAATTAATTCCAAATAGTCAGACTTGTCATACCTGCAGGAAAGCGGGGATCTAGGTTTTGGTGTAGTAACTACAGTTTTTTTATATGACTTAGATGATGGAGAGGGGGGTGAGAGACTTGGGGGAGGGGATTTCAAAGTATCAGCAAAGGATTTACGGACAGTAGGAAAGAGGGATGATGCTTCCTGAAAGGAAATCCTGTCTTGAGATATAGCAAGTTTTATGGACTTCTGGCGGAAGAATTCGGGACACGACTTGTCAGTGGCCAGGTGGGGGCCTGAACACTGAAGACAGGAGGATTTGTCAATGGGTACTAAGCAAGAACCGCCTGAGTGGGGTTGTGCACCGCGGATACACCTTGGGGTGGAACGGCACGGGGGTTTAACATGCCCAAACCGGCAGCAATTCAGACATTGTATGGAGGGGAGGATGTTTGTCTCGACGGGAAGGGAAGTATTAAATACAAGGACTCTTTAGGGAAGGACTTGGCCAGACAAGGCGAGCACAACGGATCCACTTGGGACCCATGTTGGGCCAAAAGGATTAAGGTGCGATTCGTCCCTGGACACATGAACTAGGAAGGGGCCACTATCTACATTGGAGTATTCTTTTTTGGCATATAGGCTAGGGTGAACGTAAAGTGATTGGATGAAAGAGGATGGACCAATGGTAGTTTTTTTGGTAACAGAGGGTTCAGGAACGTCCAAACGTTCTAGAATGGGAAACAGAGGTTGAAGGAACTATCGATGCTTCATTGCATGCGGTAATAGGATCTGGGGGCTTAGGCGGAATATTATCTGCCTCCATTGTACTCCACAATTAATTAAAACTACAACTAAACTATAATATATAGCTTACCAAACCAGAGCAACACAAAACATACACAAAAACACGAAATAACTCAATGAAAAAATATGAAATCCACGAAATTAAGTAACACACGTGTTTACAACACAACGTTCATTGGACAGTGTTATAAATTCTCAATCTGCCGTGTTTAGTTTAATTTTTAGGTTATTGTACGACTGACAACTGACAGCTTTGCAGTTCATAATGGTAGTTATTATTATTTTTTTAAATGTAAAATGTCAATCAGCATCATTATATTATTATTATTTTGTGTTTTATGGCAATCAGCTGTTGTTACTACACGATAACTATTTCTGCCAATTTCAAGTATAATAAAGGTATTAATAAAATTAAAACATTGCTTTCAAGACATGTGTCAAAAAATCCAATCAGCTTCATAATATGAAGGACTGATTTGTAAACGTTATAATTTCTGTTTCGTTCATAAATCTAGTAGTCTTGCTTCATAGTATTAGTGGTATCTTTTCCTTCAACTTGTGAGTGTTGAGTGGTGACTGGTGATACTCCTTAGATCAAGAATAGAAATCATATTTAGTTAGGTTTACTCTATTTACAACTTTATTTATAGTTTTATATATGATAGCGCTTTGTTAGATCAACGATTTACTGTAGGTAAGTTAAGACATAATCAAATAAATAACTATCCAGTGTTTTAATTGTTTAAGGTTGACTCACTTCTTACCTAAAAACAGGAATTTATGTTAACAGTTATTGGATTATTAAAAGGCACAAAGTAGTTGCAAATTAGACTGACGTCATATTGTCCGTGATCCACTTTTCGTAATAAGTTTTGTTGACGGAAAGAGTCAGTCTGTGTTTAAATTTCACTGAGTGCACATCAAATAAAATAGTTGTTTTATTAAAACCCAATCCTATCGAAACTCTTACATCAGAAGTGGGATTACCCAAAATATCGCCCCTGCTGAATATTTCCAACCAATTCAAGCAAATGATCACCTCACGAGTCCATCCAGGGCCTCTCCAATACTACAAGGCAGAAATGATCAACCGAATCAAGGAATAAGACCAAAATTTTTTCAAGCGGAATTATTAAGTTTTACGCCAAAGTCGCCACACGAACTTATTTCAACGACCATTTTCTGATTTAAGAGACCATTTTCTGAAGAAATACCCCGATCTGAGGCAAACGGCCCCTTTGATAATAAGCGTGCGCGTTTTGGACAAACGCAAACATTTCAGGAATCTTGTGCCAAGTGTATAAAATGCGGCAGAAACGCACACAAGCATCAAGACTGTAGAGCCTCTAACACTTGTAATAAGGTTGGGCATACATGGAATAATTGCTAGTCAAAAACATCACAAAGCGAACGTCCAACCAACACTGGAAAATCAAACCAATCTAAAATCAATATTCTACAGAAATTCTGCCCCAATTGTGTGACCGTCCAAATTGCATGGTATTTTATTTTATTTTACATTATTTGAAAAACAAACAGTTCCAAATAACACTTATTTCTATTTCACAGATTCACACATTTCAAATACATTAACCAGTGAAGTTTCCACTGTTTGATTATACATATTAAAGCGGCAGTAAGAAGTCCACACCCACCACTCCCCGAGTGAAGAAATGGGTAGTTTTTTTTTAATTATTTTCTTTAAATCTCGCCTAAAACCCTTAACACGGGACTAACAAAAAAAAAACACACGGTAACATACAATAACAAATCAATTAGAAGAGCAGACAATTAGATATTAACAAAATGAGTGTTGAAAATCAATGGAAACAATCATGCCGTTAGAAGTTTAAAAAGAAGTCTTTAGCGAGGGCCGCCTTAACACCCCGGATACTGCTCTCAAACAAATCAAAGTTGTCTAGTCTGCGCGCTACTTTGTTTACAAGGTTGCATGCACGAGTAATGAATGAGTTTTGTCTGTAATTGGTACTTGCGGTAGGTACGTGTAGAAGTGTTGGATTTCTATATAACTTAGAGAGCGCGCAAATACCAATCACAGCCAAAAGCTCCGGGACATCCATTTTACAATTTGCTATTTTGATAACGTTACAGACATCTGCTATGTCTCTGCAAGTTTGGAGTGGAAGAATATGGTGACGTCTGCATCGGGAAAAATAATCAATGTCGATCTTTTTACATCTGTATTGAAGGAATCTGAGAAATTTTCTCTGTATTCCTTCAATGCGTTCAATATAAATCCCATAGGACGGGTTCCATACTGATGATGCGTATTCGAGGTGACTTCGAACAAAAGCGCAATAAAGGATTTTAAAGGTTTTGATATAACTGAATTCAGATGATACTCTTAATATGAAGCCTAATGCCCTAGAGGCTTTTTTAACTATTCTATTGATGTGTTGATCGTATAGGATCTTAGAGTCAAAAGTTACTCCTAGGTCGGTGATATAATTTACTCTCGATATAGTTGTGTTATTAAAAGTGTATTGGCATGTTATTAATGTATTCTTTCTAGTGAACGTGCAAACATTACACTTGTTTATGTTTAACTCAAGCTTATTAATCAAGCAATAGTTATAGAAATTATTCAGGTCAGATTGTAGATTAAACGAGTCATTTAAGTCATTGATGGTGTGAATTATCTTCATATCGTCAGCATATAATAATATTTTGGAAAATTTAAAACAAATGCTATGTCATTAATAAATATTGCGAATAATAGCGGTCCTCGTAAGGATTCCTGTGGTAAGCCTGACGGAATCTGTTTTGAGCGAGACATGAATCCATTTAATACAACTTGTGAACGATTTTTAACGTACGAGGCAAACCATCTGAATAGGTTCCCTCTTATACCCACACGTTGTAGTATCAATGTATGCGCTGGCTTAAGAGCTGACGTCGGCTGAGTGGCAGGTAGCGGCAAATCTGTAGTTTCGGGCCGTTCGATGAACGCAGGCTTTACTCGATCAACACTTACCGCAACTTTCCTGCCTCGAACGTCAAGAGTCAAAGTCTTACCATCAGATGCCCTATCAACAATTTGGTGCGGGCCGGAGTACGGTGGTCGCAGAGTTCGGCGGACAGCATCTTCTCGCAGGTAAGCAGGAGAACAGGTAGCAAGATCTTTAAAAACAAAAGTGGTTGGTTCGCTGTGTCGGGAAGCAGGGACAGGTCGTATATTCGACATATGTCGCCTCAGAGATACGACAAAATCTGCAGGGCTATTTATACTTGATATAGGTGATGAAACCAAAAATTCGCCAGGGAGACGCAAGGTTTCACCATAAAGCATCTCAGCAACCGAAGATTTAAGATCTTCCTTAAAAGAGGAACGCATACCCAAAAGCACAAGAGGCAGAGCACTAAGCCAATCGCCACCATGGCACATAATGGATGCCTTTAGCTGGCGATGGACACGCTCTGTCATGCCATTTGCATGAGGATGGTAAGAGGTGGTTCTAATGCGCTTCGTGGCGAAACTCTGTATCAACCTTCGGAACAGGTCGGACTCAAATTGAGTACCCTGATCAGTGGTAATGATAGTCGGTACACCGAAACGAGAAATCCACTCTCTAACAAACGTCTCTGCAACTTCCTCAGCCGTAATAGTTTGCATGGGCCAAACTTCAGACCATCTGGACGTCCTGTCGATTGCAGTCAAGCAGTACCGATATCCTTTACATGGAGGAAAGGGTCCAATGATGTCAATATGTACGTGCATGAAACGACCTGAGGGAGTTGAGAAATTGCCAAGCGCAGTGGTGTTATGTCTCGTGACCTTAGCGCGCTGACATGCTTCACAGGTACGCGCCCACTCTCGGCAATCTTTGTTAATGCACGGCCTAACATAGCGTTCTGCTACGAGGCGCGTCGTGGCTTGAATACCCGGGTGGCTCAAGTTATGCAGCTTATTGAAGATAGCTCGTCGCAGATCAGATGGAACAAAGGGACGAGGCTTGCCAGTTGAGAGATCGCAGAACAAGTATACGCTAGTACCAGGTACATTTACTTTGGAAAGGTTCAGGCTAGAACGGTCGCGCAATAATTGAGATAGTTCTCTGTCTGCCTCTTGAGACTTGACAAGAGCTTCGTATTCTTGCTCGAGCGAAATTGCGTCAACTCGAGACATTGCATCAGTGACTACGTTGTCTTCGCCTTTGATGTATTTAACATCAGTGGTAAATTGGCTAATAAAAGACAACTGATTTAGCTGAGCTGGAGGGAGCTTTTCACGGCGCTGTACGAAAGCGTAGAGCAACGGTTTATGATCTGTAAAGATTGTCGCATGTTGGACCTCAAGAATATATCGAAAATTTTGTACACTTTCGTACACTGCCAAGAGCTCTCTGTAGTATGTAGGCCACTCAGCCTGCTTAGGGGTCAATTTTTACTGAAAAATGCAATAGGAAACCATTTGCCATCGATGAACTGCTGAAAGCATGAGCCAATATGTACGCTCGATGCGTCGGTAAACAAACCGAGGGGGACATCAGCGATAGCGTGGTGCAGCAATGTTGCATCGGACAAGCTTTTCTTGCATTCTTCGAATTTTTGTACGAGCTCAGTCGTCCATGGATATGGTTTCGAGCCTTTGCTATTCGTAGAGACCAAAGCGTCAATGAGAGGGGCCTGAAACTGGGCGGCATTGGGGATGAACCGGCGGTAATAGTTTAACATGCCAAGGAATCTCCTCATGCCTTGGACAGTTTCCTGGGGTGTAAAATCCAAAAGTGCTTGGATACGGTCCTGAGGAGGGCACGTACCGTCAGCTCTGATATGGTAACCCAGAAAGGTAACCTCACTAGCACCCAGGATGCATTTGGACGGGTTGATAACAACACCATAATCCTGGAGGCGCTTGAAAAGGATTCGCAGGTGGTCCTTGTGAAGGGACTCGTTCTGTGAAAAGACTAAGATATCATCTATGTAAAGAAAGCAGAAATCGAGACCCCCGTGTGACCTCATCGATAAAGCGCTGGAACGTTTGACCAGCATTGCGCAAACCGAAGGTCATGAAAGGAAATTCGAAGAGCCCAAACGGGGTAACGATGGCAGTCTTCGAGATGTCGTCTTCAAAAACGGGTGTTTGATGATCGGCCCTCACAAGGTCCAGGGTGGAGAACACCTTCGCACCGGACAGGTTATTCGCGGAGCCATTAATATGACGGACTGGATATTTGTCCGGTACAGTCCTGGCGTTAAGCGTGCGGTAGTCACCGCAGGGACGCCAGGTGTTGTCTTTTTTGGCGTTTCTTTTTTCATGTGCAGCGGTGAGGACCATGCACTTTTAGAAGGTCTTGCAGTGGTTCGTAGTGGAACCATGTCCTTGAACTCCTTCTTAGCAGAAGATAACTTCTGAGGGGCTAAGCGGCGTGGACGGCACGACACTGGGGGACCGTCTGTAGTTTTAATATGGTGCACAGTATTATGCTTGATAACCCTGGGTAGGCCGGGTGGTCGGGCTATTTCTGGGAACTCAGCTAGCACTGGCGCGTAGGTAGAGTTTCCAGCAACCACAGCCTTGACACTCGGTTGCTCAATCATTGCCGAAGTAACGGCAGAACATAGACCGGTTTTATTGTCTATTAGTTTTTGTCTGGTGCAGTCAGGCAAGAGGTGATAATATGCCAGAAAGTCTGCTCCAATTATCGCCCTCTGGACGTCGGCAACAATAAAAAAAAAATGCCAGACAAAATCACGGCGCAGCCCTAAATTGAGTCGCAGGTTTACAATTCCATATGTTTTTATCTTGCTACCGTTAGCAGCGCTGAACTCGTAGTCGAAGAATTCTCGCCGACGAGGGTGCCAACTAGCAGGATAGCAGCATAAATCGGAACCGGTATCAACTAGGAATTGGCGTTTTGTCACTAAGTCGGTGACAAAAAGGCGGCGACTTACACTGGAGCAGTCAGGTGCCGCTGCTACTGACTGTCCCTTGAGTTTTCCGCAGTCCAATTGCACGGTGGACTGCATTTCGAGGCGCGGGCTCGGAAACGCTTATGGTACCAGCAGTGCGTGCCAGTAGCTGGTCAAAATGTGCGCGAGGATTGTAATTGCAGTAAATGTGCGAGAGCTGGAGCGGCTGTGTGAGCGACTGCGACCTCTAGCAGAAAGAGCATTTACTTGCCTAGTGAGTTCCGAAACCTTTGCGACCAAATCGGCGATGGGATCTGGCGAAGACGCAGAAGTGCAGTGGAGCGCGCGTGACCGGCCGGTAAGATCAATGACCTTATCCACTAGGTCAGCCAACTTCTCTAAGCTAAGGTCATCCGCTTGTGAAACAAGGAGGACCTGTATTTCCTGTGGAAGGCGACTTATCCAAAGCTGCCATAGAATATTTTGGTCCAATGGTGAGGAACCAGCCAAAGATTTTAGGTGGCGGAGAAACTGGGATGGTTTCTCATTTCTCAAGTTCCTCATTACCAAGCAGCTGACGGACCTTTTGGTCCTGGGGTACGGAAAATCTATTGATAAGGGCATTTTTGATAGTTAAATATTGCTTACCTTGTTCTAATGGTGAAGTTATTATATCTTCAATTTCACCAGCCAGCCGATAGTCTATCTGACCAACAACGTAATTGTACTTGGTAATGTCAGCTACAATCCCAGCAATTTGAAATTGTGCTTCAACATGGGCAAACCAAACTGCTTATCGGGCCAAAATGGGGGAAGTTTGATGGAGACCGCATTAACTTCGGTTTCCCTGAGAAGGAAACTGGTTGAGTTTTTCCTCAAGTACAGCCTTCTCAGCCATAACGCGCTCTAACTGATCCTCAACTTCAGCAAAAGCTTCAGCCATAGTAGAAAGGAAATAAAATCTAAATGTATATATTTTTGACACAACCCGGCAGTGAAAACGGAAGGAATTAAAATTAATATGCACACAATATAACTATGCAAACACACATATGAAACATTGATAACACTATTTAAGAAAACATGTACACAAAAAAATCATTAAAGAAATTATATATGAAATACAGCCAGAATACTCTCTAAGTATTAAATTACCAGAATACTCCTCATAAAAAAAATATGGTAAATTTATCAACAAAAATTTTAGATTTTATGTTACATGCAATTGAAATTAAAATTAATAACAAACATGCCCAGACATGCAAAACTTCTTAACAACAATTAATATTAAGTTTCAAAATGTTGTATGGAATGTGTACGCGCCACATACTGGGCGTACTAAGCTCCAGAAATCTTCAGAGCCTTTAAGCGAGCGGGAAGCACGATAGTATAAAATCCGTATCAGCACAACTACGAGATGGTATTGAATAGTATTAAACCCTGTTGTAGACCGTTTTGTCGTCCCCAGCACAACCCCGAAATCAACCCTTCACCAAGAAGAAGTGGAGACACTTACTTGAGGATTCAGCCTTTCTTGTTTCGGGTCCCGGTTACGACTCTTGGCTGGCGAGTCACACTTATACGTAGCGTTTAGACTGTCGACACTAGTACGAATAAACTGTAGATAATGTTCAATAAGTTCAATAAATCACTTTCTCATCACAGCACATGTATAGTTCCAACAAGTAGGAAGAGAATTATAAAGTTAGCACACAACCGTCACCGTTGCGCGCTGCGTGAAGTACGCGTCAAATTCAAAATTCTGCGTTTCGTTTTACGCAGGCGAAGCGCCTCCACAAAGGTTCAGGGAATTATTCAAAATTGTACAAAGGAAAACAAAACGGCCAAAACATCCTCCCCGCCTTGAAAGGCTCCCTTTCAACTACCTAGTGGAAACGCGCAACAAGATTAATCTGATTCTAGAACAAGTCCTAAATAGAGCAATGCGTAAAAAAAGCGAGAATAAATTCTAAATTTAAACTTAGAGCGTTGCCATGATAATCTCACAAACAAAAAAAAATATCTTAAAGTTACACCTTAAGAGCGTGAAAATTAACGAAATATTTTTATAGCGCTATCTGGAGTAACTACTAATTAAACTATAACTAAAATGTATACGTAGCTATAGCTAATCTAATTTAGGTAATGGACAAAGACGAATAATTGGACGTTTTAAAGTACCAGTTTTAGTTCTTACCAAGGCGACTCTAACATGGCCGTCAACTCCTTGATAAACCCTTTCAATAATGCCTAAGGGCCAATGAAGCGGAGGTGAATTATCTTTCATGATTAAAACCACTTCACCTATTCTAACCGGACGCGAGTTAGTGTTCCATTTTTCACGGGTTTGTAACGTATGTAAGTACTCGTCACGCCATCTACTCCAGTAGGAATGAACGAGCCTATCGAGTAGCATGTAGCGCGAAAGTAACTGTTGGCTCTGCTCTGGAACGTCCACCGAGGGAAGGGAGACTAAAGGCGCTGTGTTCAAAAAATGAGATGGAGTTAATGGTAAAGGTTCCGCGGGATCCTCACTTAAAATACCTAACGGTCTTGAATTTAAAATTGCCTCAATTTGGCAGAGCACCGTTAACAGCTCTTCATAGGTTAAAATCTGCGATCCTATGACGCGCGATAAATGTGTCTTGAAACACTTGACTGCTGCTTCCCATCCACCACCAAAGTGGGGAGCGTTGGGTGGTATCATAACCCAATCGATGCGTTTAGTAGATAATTCGAATTTAAAATTATTAATAAAGGCTTCAGAAGTTAAAAATTGATGAAGTTCGTCTAAATATGCCTTCGCGCCTACAAAATTCGTACCGTTGTCTGAATAAAGCCTCTCGACCGGACCTCGTCGGGAAATTAAGCGTTTAAATGCGTTCAAAAAGGAATCAGTACTCAAATCAGGCGCTATTTCAACGTGCACTGCCCTTGTAGTTAAACATATAAAAATACATAAGTAAGCCTTGTGAGTTCTTATGCCACGTTGACGAGAAAATGTTATTGACAGAGGTCCTGCGTAATCTACGCCGGTATGTGTGAACGGCTTCGAAATTTGTAGTCTACATAAAGGAAGATCTGACATTATCGGAGGTTGATTTGCTTTAGGGCGTACCTTAAAACATTGAAAGCATGAATGTACTCGCGCGCGAACTAGACGACGAGCTGCTAAGATCCAATATTTTTGTCTTAACAGAGCGAGAAGAAGTTGGGGCCCTGCATGACAAGCAGTGCGGTGAACATGATCGACGATAAGATTGACAACTCGGTCCTTGCTTGGCAGGAGCACCGGATGTTTGTGATCATATGTTAAGTCACTATTTTCCAGGCGGCCACCCACACGAAGAATGCCGTTAAGCATAAACGGCCGCAACTTACGAATAAATTTTGGGTGTTGTTTACCGGTTTCAATTAACTTAATAAAAGATGCGAAATGTTCTTGTTGAACAGCGTTAACAATTACTGACTCGGCTTTGTTTAAGTCAGCAGCGTTTATATCACCACGAGAAGTGAGCGTTTTTGTAAAGCGTAAAACGTAAACTACAATGCGCAATAACCTTGTCCAGCGAGAAACACGAGAGGACAATCTACAGATAAAAGATTCACCTTTATTCTGAGATGTAGACAAAGTTATAGTTTTAAGTTCTGGCAACTCCTTCGAACTTAGAGCGTTAAAATGCTTGATTGGCCAAGCGTCTGATTCAAGATATGACCATGGTGGGCCATTCATCCACATGGGATGGGCGATGAGTTGTGCCGGTGTAAGACCTCGAGACAAACAGTCACTTGGATTATCCTTGCCCGAAATGTGGTAAAGATGTTGCGGATCGACGTTTTCTTGAATTTTTGAAACACGGTTTGCAACGAAAGTCTTAAGGCGATGTGGGCTAGAATGAACCCAGCTCAAAGCGATGGTTGAATCACAAAAGGCAAAAATATTGGTAAGTGTAAAGCGGTTTGAATAAGTTGAAACAACGATTTTAATTAATTTTGTCATTAGATGAACTGCCATGAGTTCTAGGCGAGCAAGACTAACAGTCTGAACAGGAGCTACCTTTGACTTTGCACACAATAATCTTACAGTTACCTTGTTTTCATGCTGCGCGCGTATGTATATTACGGCTCCATAGCCCTTCTCAGACGCATCAGAGAACGCCATCAGACTAGCACTGCAAGATGGTACCACACCAATATGACGAGGTACAGCGAGTTTGGATATAATAGGAAGTTCACTTTGAAACTTCGACCATTGAGCAACAATGTGCGCAGGCGGCTCATCATCCCAGTCCATCTTGAGCAACCAGAGCTCCTTTATTAGAAGCTTGGCGAATAAAATCAGCGGAGCAGCAAACCCCATGACGTCCCACAATCGTGCAATTACCGAAAGTATATTGCGCTTTGTGCAAGCAACGTCATTTATAGAAATAGTAAATTTGAAATTATCATTTGGGGGATCCCAAGTGACTCCTAATACCCTTTGCGTCGAGTTTGAATCGAAATTAACAATTTGAGGATGTAAATGGTCTTGTGGTAAAGATTTAATTAAGTCTTGCGAGTTACTAGACCATTTATGGAGTTTGAAAGCTCCAGCAGCAAACATATTAATAAGTTGCGAAGTTATCTCTTTAGCAGATGATAAAGACTCTACAGAGAAGAGTACGTCATCCATGAAATAATCACCACGCTCAATGACGTCGGCGGCGAGTGGATAGCTACAACGTTCAAGCTCAGCGAGATATCGTAGTGTGCGTAAAGCCAAATATGGACTACAAGATAAGCCAAAACAGACTCGTTTAAACTCAAAAATTTGTAAAGGATCAGAACTGTTAAAACGATATAAAATTTTCTGATACTTGTGAAATTCAGGATACAATTTAATTCTCAAATACATCTGTTCCACATCACCACAGACAGCGATGGGAAAGAGTCGAAAATTTAAAAGAACGACGAATAAGTCTGATTGCAGGTTTGGACCTGAATGTAACACTTCGTTAAGTGAAATACCATTATCCGTGCGAGCACTTGCGTCCAGAACAAGCCTGACCTTGGTGGTTAACTTATCATCACGTATAACGCCATGGTGAGGTATGATGTAACCGGATGAGTTGTCATCGGATAAGACGGGAGCAAGATAATCTTTCTTACAGTAATCCACTACGATATCATCATATGCAGAACGTAATTTGGGAGCGTTTGTAAGACGCTTCTCCAAAGCAAGGAACCTTTTATGAGCAGCCTTGCGCGAATCACCTAAAACTGAAGGATCGATTTTAAATGGAAGTGCGAGTACGAAAGAACCATCGGGTTCACGAGTTGTTGTGGATTTATAAATAAGCTCACAGTGTTGCTCATCTTCTGAGAGCACAGCGTTGCGTGGAGTAGAAATTTCTTCTACCTCCCAAAATTTCTTCAAAAGAGAATCAAGTGGTTGAGCAGTAATAGCGCATAAAGTATGCGACATCGCGCGCGAAGACGCACGAGCGTTTGAACTAATCGAAGCGTTTGAAATGGGAGCGGTCCCCATTAAAATAAATCCGAGCGTGGTCTGAATCGCATCAGGAGTTCCAGGTGGACCCTGAATGTGACCTTTCAAAAGTAAACGAGGGAACAGTTGCGCGCCGATAAGCATCTCCACCTCTCCGGGTTCGGAAAACGTATCATCGGCAAGAGGTGTGCGAGAGAGGTAACCTAACATCGACGTATTAATCGAGGATGTCGGTAAGTGATCCGTGATGGTATCCACAACGAGTGGATTCGAGTCAAAGGAAACATTACGGTTAAAACGAGAATAAATTTTTACATTTGTGGTACCTTTCACAGTCTTCGACGAACCACCGAAACCATTTACAGTAACCTGCTCGGGCAGTGTATCTATATTTAAAGACAAACGTTTACACAGCCGAGAAGTAACAAAGTCATTCATCGAACCGTTATCAATTAAAGCGCGAACTGAAAATTCATAACCTTGAGCGTTCTTAATAATAACACGCGCGGTCGCCAATAACACCGTTGTAGCATTAGGTTTAGTAATCGTAAGCGAAGTATGCGAGCAAAGCGTTGAATTATGGTGCGCATCACTAAACTGCACAACACTAGTCGGCGGTGGCGGCGGTGTGACGTCACGCGCTGACGACGCGGCGGGCGTAGCAGCTGGCGGTATAGACGCGCGGACGCTGCCGGGCGGAGGTTCGAATCCCGATCGAGAAGCATTATCCGACGGGCGCGGGAAATGAAGTAACGTGTGATGCGTTTTCAAACCACAAATGTTACAATTTTTATTCGAATTACAAGCAAATGTCCGATGATAAAAACTTAAACAAGTAAAACAACCACCTTTGCTTTTAATAATAGAATAGCGATCTGTAGGTGTCATTTTCAAAAACTTAGGACAACGGTAAAATTGTTCGTGCCCGGGTTTGTTACACAAAACACATAAGCCTTTAGAATCATGCGCAGTTAAAAACGACTTTGTATTTTTTGGTATTGGGGGTTTAAATGATTTATTATTTTGAGTTGAATAGGTTATCTTATTTGTGGGGGCGTAATTAAAAGTATGACTGTTGGTGCGTTCAAGAATTTTAGTTTGTTCACGCAAAAATTTTACAAGACTTTCGTACGTTGGTATTTGTTCGGAACGAACTGAATTTTCAAACATACGAGCGGTTTCGCGATCTAATTTTTGTAATGCTAAAAACAAAAAAATAAAATCCTTCCCATCTGTTATTTTCAATTGTTCAAACGATGATACCGAAGTTGTAAACTTATCAATAAAAGTGTTTAAACCATCAGCTGACTGAACCGTTAACGGTTTAATATTCATAATATGTTGTAAATAAGAAGTACCTAAAGTTCGGCGGTCTTGGTATTTGTTCACCAATGTATTGTAAATAAGATCGTAATTATCTCCGGTAGGCGGAACACCAGCAATAGTAGATAAAGCGTTCTTCGAAAGAATACCGCACAAATAAAATACCTTTTCTGAATTACTTAACCCAGTGTTGTTGTGTACAGCGTTATTATAACACTCAAAAAACGAAGGCCACGACTTGAAATCGCCATCAAAGGTTTGCAAATTGATCGGCGGGAGTTTTAATTTAGGTTTTTGGGAATGTAATTGTTCTGCGACATTATTCTTTAAACTATTTAACGTATTTAATATAGAACAATACAGTTCGTCAAAAGCAATAAAAGAATTATAGTCTGGCACATAATTTGGATCTAACTCGAGTTTGGACAAGTTTAAATCATCTATGGACTTCATAATATCAGTGCGTAATTGTTCAATACAAGTGGACGAATTCAAAAACTGTTTACGTAATGCAACAGTCGAAACATCCTGCGATAAATCATAAATACTCTGTAATCTAGCAAAAAATATTTGAATGCGAGCTTCTAATAATTTAATTTGAGGCGTAACAATATCACCATCTCCCTTACTTCTAGTTTGAATTGACTTCGACATTTTCAAAGAATAATGGGTAAAATCTGTTTACTTAAATTGCAGCGAATAAACAAACAAAAAAATAAATGCGTATGAATGCGTTTATATAACTAACCAAGTGGTTATAAAATGCGTATGCGGGTGGAACTAAATAAGTCTATCGAAAATGTGCTGCGAGCGAGCGTTCGAGCGTTCTAGAAACAATATTACAGTTCTACAAATAAAATGGCCTATACGTAGGTATTCGTAATATGAAATATGGAACACTGACCAAATGCGATTTTACGTATTTATATAGCGTAAATTGAAATTGTATCACTGTTATTAGGATTAAAATAATCTGATAGCGAAATATACGTAAAACAAACGAGAAAACAAAGAGAAAAAGTCAGTTAGTATTATAATTTTTAATGGCAAGGTAAAGTGACCTTGGTAGAACCTTTGCGTAAAATAGACGAAAATTTCTAGAAATTATGGTGCGACAATATTAAATTTTGTTACTAGAACTGTTAAAAAACTAGTTACTAGGTAACAACTGATGTTGGTGTAGGCTAATACAGTTTTATTCGCAGCGAAATAAAAGTAGGTACTTGACCACGATGGCAAGTTCTAGCGTAAATGACTAAACAAATCTAGGTATCTCACAGGCTAATCCTATCCTAGGGTCGAAGGACCATCACAGGGGTGTACGCGCCACATACTGGGCGTACTAAGCTCCAGAAATCTTCAGAGCCTTTAAGCGAGCGGGAAGCACGATAGTATAAAATCCGTATCAGCACAACTACGAGATGGTATTGAATAGTATTAAACCCTGTTGTAGACCGTTTTGTCGTCCCCAGCACAACCCCGAAATCAACCCTTCACCAAGAAGAAGTGGAGACACTTACTTGAGGATTCAGCCTTTCTTGTTTCGGGTCCCGGTTACGACTCTTGGCTGGCGAGTCACACTTATACGTAGCGTTTAGACTGTCGACACTAGTACGAATAAACTGTAGATAATGTTCAATAAGTTCAATAAATCACTTTCTCATCACAGCACATGTATAGTTCCAACAAGTAGGAAGAGAATTATAAAGTTAGCACACAACCGTCACCGTTGCGCGCTGCGTGAAGTACGCGTCAAATTCAAAATTCTGCGTTTCGTTTTACGCAGGCGAAGCGCCTCCACAAAGGTTCAGGGAATTATTCAAAATTGTACAAAGGAAAACAAAACGGCCAAAACAGAATGTAAAAACAAAGAAGAAAAATAAGTCAAATTCTTTAAATTCCTTATTAAAATATTAAAAGGTTAAATGTAAAGTTACTTGTCTACTGACAACTTAATTACAGTACAGTTTAGGCTTTAGGCTAAACATTGCACATTAACTTCTACTTTAAATTGCACAGTTTTGGTACTGAATTTGAAAACACTGAATTTATAAAATAATTGTCTGCGACATCCACATGCAGTTAAAAAACGGTAAGCACTAGGGTGTTATTTTGTATTATCACATACAGTTTTGTAAGATGACTCTAAGAAACACAATGAGGTTTAGTAACACTGTGAACTGGTAGATACGGAAGTTGGCAAACACTAGAGCAGCAAACATGCACAGAATGTTTAAAAAAAAGTCTATGTGAATCTGCTCTGTGTCGATGATGCGTTTCCAGGGAGGCCGTAGAGAGTTAGTAAACAGCGAGTACCTCGTTATGCGTAGCTCCACACCTCAGTAGCAGACACATCTAACACGTGGCCGCCGGCAGGGTTAGGTTATGTTTAACAACACCAAAAGCAGATGAAAACGTTCAAACATGCCATGCAGCAGCCCTTTTTACTCGGCGGCATACCAACACTCATGCAATCACGGTGGAAACCAACACCAGGGGCCCAACGGGAACACGTGGAATCACGTCGGGGTCACCAATTTGGACGAGGAACTCGGGGCCTGGCTGGTCGGTCACGACATGAGAGTGTTTGGTGCAGTTAAATTAAACGGGAGTTCACATTAATACATATACTTTAATCACTTAATTGGACAGTACAAAATACATTGTCTCGTCACAATTATTAACCTGTCTTATAAATGAATCTAATTGCATCATTCTAATGATTGATAGTTTGACAGTCGAATGGCCGGTTTACACGCGTTAAGTGGTTAAGTTGGTAAATAAATTTTAAGTTAAAAGTTGCGTGTAAACAGTCAATTAAGTGACTAGTGGTAACTTAAAATTTAGTACGCAAGTGATTAAGTAGATTAGGATTAGTTCTATTTTTCGTATAAGTAGGTGGGCGGGGCTTCTCACTTAACACGTTTGGACGTGATTTTTAGTTAAGTGCATAAGTTGACATTGACAAAGCTGGTGGCGGCAAGAGCTCGTATTTATGTCGCATTTTCGATTTCTTTATTAATGTTGGAGTTTAGTTTCAACTTTAAAATTTGTTGAAGAATATTTAAAATAGGTATGCTTGTATAATAAACGTGGTAAAAAATTTAGAAAAAAACATATTCTTGTTAAGATTTTAATTTCCAAATATAATTCTTCTCTGAAATGGTCCAAAATCACTTTTACCACATATCTAAGTACAGAATTGACGAATTCCTTGACATTCATCACTGCTCATCTTCATTGAACTTATGAACTTAACTACTTAATCCGTTTGGACACACAAGTGACATGTAGTAACTTAAAATTTAGTTAAAATTTAGTTACCAACTTAACTTCTTAATACATGTAAACCGCGCATTAAGGCTACGTTATGTAAGTAACAATATAAAATGTAATGCGTGTATACGCCACATATACATATATTTTTTTAAATGTTTTTAACAATTATTATTTTTTTATACCATGAACGTAAGTGATGCTTTCGGCGACGGCTTCTTCTCTTGCTCATCTCCTTCCTGCAGTTTCGAAACATTGCACGAAGAGCTCTATTCTTCTTTTTTTGATAATCCATATAATTTAAAAGTAATTCACATAAATGCACACAGCGTTCCTAGTCACTATTCCCATCTTTTGGCTACTTTTACTACTAGTAATTGATGCAATACTCATATCGGAAACGTTTCTAAAACCCTCTCCTCCCTCCACTCAATATCCTCTTGCTGGTTTTAAACAGATTCGAAATGATCGTACTGAAAATGGGGGCGGTGGGGTCATATTTCTTCAAGCAGACATATGTCACACAATTATTGTTAGCACCTCTCCCTCTTTTTGTTCTGGATCAGCTGAAGATCTTGGCAATGAAATAATTGTACATCACACTAAAATTCTACTTACTCTTTTTTACAGTCCTAACATGAATATCAATTGTTATATAATTATGTTCATGATCTCGACAGCTACTTTCATAATTTTTGTTCAACCTATGATTATTTTTTAATGTTGGGAGATTTTAACACATGTACGATCAAAAACAACTCTAGATTCCACGCTCTACAGTTGATTCTATCCTGCTACAACCTGTCTATGTTACCCCTTTCTCCTACCCATCATTTTCCTGGCTGTGATCCCTCTCTTATAGACCTAATGATAGTGTCATCACCTAACTATATAGGTAAACACGGGCAACTCACTGCACCCTTCTCTTACCACGACCTTATATATAGAGTGTTCGGCAGGGTGTTGGACAAACGGAAATGGGGGGTAGGTGGGGTCGTCTCCTGCCTATCCAGCCAATAAAAAAAAATCATAGTCTCAAAATAAAAATATTTAGGGATTTTTTTTATAAAAGTGAAATTTTGCGACTTTCATATGCTTTTTTTTTTACTCTTTATTTTGGAAGGGCTTTTGCACTTAACATGTCAGCCCTATTGTATGACACAGTTGAGCAAACTGCAAAATTGAAAAAAAAGAAACTACTTAATTATCTATCTGATGAGCACTCGCCACCACATCGTATAACATTTGTGCAGCGTTAGACGTTGGTTCTGCTAGTATTGATTGTGCTGACTTTCATATGTTGAAACCCCTATATCATTTTTATTTTTATAGCTAGGTCCAAAATTATTATTTTTTTACAATCTTAAGAAATGGTAAATCTTTAAGAAGTTAATATTTGTTGCAGGTAATTGCTAGAAATAAAGTTATGGACCAAGCCTAAAAAAAGTGAATTTTTTTATTCAAATTTATCTAGCATTTAAAAAAATAGTAACACAGATCAAGCAATAAGACTATCAAGAAAATATCTCCAGTTTGTTCTATTTCTAACGACATATCATATGTTTTTATTTTATAATTACAACTGCAGTTATTGCTACTTTTGTCCTCACCGGAGACATGAATTTTTAGTTTACACCTAGACCAACCGTTGTTCAGTAACTACTTACAGAGCAGGTAAAAATGTTGTTACACTCTAGCGCATACTAAACACCACCTCTTGTAAACAATATAATAAAAAGATTTACTTCAAATTTTGAAAATTGAACTCTTTGCCTATATTGTTGAGTATGTATTTCATTCATTTGTCATTTGTTTTACGATCTGGCAGCGAATTGAAAATTGTCTGTGTCACGTCAACATGAATTTAATATTTTCACCGTCAATAACTTCTATTTCTATAGAGTTCGAGATTTTCTTGCCCTTTACGCCACTACTTTTATAGAAGTTTTTTCATTGACCTACTTACTGTAATTAAATACATTTACAATACATAAAACATTTGTATCTTTTGTAATATGGAAACGACAAGCCCTATTTTTTATTTTCCAACCAAAACAGGCTTTTTTGTGTTTTAAAATGGATAAAAACTAAAACACCTCAAATATTTTTAAGACTTGCACGCCAATGACTTCATTTCAAGTAGGCTAGTGATGTGACGCGAAAGTTGCATTCATTACAATCCTCTATATTTACTTTGTCTTGTGAGAAATATAGGGAATTAATATTGCAGGAGTACAAAGAAACACAACCGATCGCAGCGATGACCATTTATTCGATGAACATAAAACTACCCCCCAACGTACAACTAAAAACTATTTCACAATTACCCTATGTACATACATCATACATACATTCCACGGAACGTTCATAAACTGTATGATTGAAAATGAATTCCGGTCAGTAAATATCTTAAAACATAATAAATTTTGAAAATTAGTGTAGGTGTCAAATCACTTCATTAAAATTAATTATGTTTACTGAGAATTTTCGAAATCGCAACACCATAGAGATCTATGTAAGGAAAGTTGTCAGTGCTACCTGCGCTGTACGAGGGCAGGTAGCACTGCAACCTCAATGCAAGTAAACCTGTGACGTCGAAAGCGGACAGGTGTCAAGGTCATTATATCATAGTGCCGGGCGAACAAATGTGTTTCATTCAACGTGTTTACAAGGTGTGGGACCTGATTCAGACTTTGATTATGACCCGGAAAACAGTAATATAAGAACAATAAAGCAAAATGTCAAATATTTAAGCACTGTCTAATGAAACCTGTAAAGGCAAAAAGCATAGACAACCCCCTTTCCTCAGGGACTCTATGATGTCAACGGGTTACGTTATGAAATAAATAGTGGAGTGCCCATTATGGGAACCCATCCCTTTTTTATTCCCCATAAAACTATTTGCAGAATTTTTTATACAATATTTAACAAATTCTAGAATCAGGTTACATCGCAATTTCATTTCATCGACTATTTATTATCTACAAACTCAGTTCATCGTTATTTCTTTTCATATTTTATGTTTAGATATTCTCAAAATAACAATATAATTCTGTTTCCATTAAGTTTCAGATTGCAAAAAAATTTAAACATACATTTTTACTCCAATAAAGTAAGTACCTATACATTGAAATACGGTTTTCCTGTAATTTCTGTGCGTAATATCTTCCTATGCAGTGAAATGAAATAAAATGAAACATTTATTTCTCAACATTGACAATTACTTGTTGTTATTGATGTCAAATAAAACATGACTCTACCACCAGTTCGAAAAAACCTTCGTGAAGAAGAACTGGCAAGAAACTTCACGGGTATATTTTTTTCAAAATAAATCTACTGTTAAAATTAAAGTTATTCTTATCAGCATCTGAAAGCTCGGCATGTCTCCCTCCCCCCAAGTACCCAAACGACGAACACCCTCAAAGCGCAACCGTTCACGAGTTAACGCGGGATCCAGCCATCGCCCTCCTCAACCATATTAGAGGAAAGTGAGCGACCCGTCACCCGACGCTACCGTAAGAAGATGTACTTTAGTGACAATGACGCTTTAGATATTTATAGGGTAGAAGAACTCAACGAACAAACAGACACAATACACATGTTTTGTTACAAATACTAGTAAAATCCTGTTATTGAGCGGATTATACCCAAGGGCTTTTATCTTCCAAATAATCGGAAAGTGCTTTAGCACACAACTTCTGCTTTATAGTTTCTTTGAATTTGTCAATAGGAAGAGCTTGGATATCCTCAGGAACCTTATTATAAAAGCGTATACATTGACCCATGAATGAGTTAGTGACTTTATGAAGCCTACTATTATGAGCTGCCAGCATATTTTTTCCTCTTGTGTTAACATTGTGCAGATCATTTTTTCTTTTGAACAAGGTTATATTCTTTTTTACATACATTAAATTTTCTAAAATATATTGCGAATGGAAAGTGAGAATATTTATTTCCTTAAATTTACTTCTAAATGAACAGCCCTTTTCTGCAGAATAAATATAGTATCGATGTCGGCAGCACTCCCCAACAACAGAATGCCATATGTCACGAGGCTGTGGAAATAACCGAAACAGAATAAACGAGCAGTTGTTTCATTTCAAAATTTGTCTCATTTTTTAACAGCATATGCGGCAGAGCCAATCCTTTTCGCTAAACCATCAACATGCGGTCCCCACTGGAGTTTAGCGTCTAAGGTTATGCCGTTTACCTGAAGATATTTTTCCGAACACGCCGCTGCTGGTGGATAGACCATGCCAGGATTTTTTCGGCCTATAGTTTTTTGGCATATTAAACACAAAAAATACAACCGAATTGAGAACTTCCACCATTTTTTAAATCGGTTAAAAATATAGAAAAATATTTATTTGCGAGGTTAGATATAAACTCCTTAAAATTAATATAAACAGCCGTTTTATTTTAAGTACTTTCCCCCAACAATTAAGTATTAACTATGTAACATATGTTTAGAAGACAATAACGCCAAAAATCCATTGAATAGATTAAGTAACATTTGTAATTACACCCTACCTTTAACGACAGGTATACCTTAAAGTATTACGGCCCTGTAGTAGGTACGAGAATAATATAAAAAATGAAAAAGATAGAAGGTATTAATTAAACTTATCCAATATTAGGCGTCGCGCAACTGATTTCGACCAGGTCACGGCTTATGTGAACTAAATAATATTGTATTTATAGACAAGCCCAGCTGCGCAAATACTGGGTTGTTAGAACAAGATATAGTTTCAGATATTTAGACGGAAAATTTGAATTTTTTACGAGTACATGGCTAATAAAAAACGTTATTAATGCTAAAACTAAAAATACTTATATTTATGGTTAGTTTTGACTATTCCTACCTAAAGAAATGTTTATAGCTTCGATTGCAAAATGGCCTAATAATGTAGCTTTTCTTTTACTTAAAGCACTATTTTCGAATAAACAAATGTTTAATCATAGTTATCGTATTTCTTGCAGTTTTAAGCCACGTCAAGTTCGACATCGAAGCCTAGGAAACTGGTCTTATACTTTTGACAAACTTAGTGCCCAAAAATAGCTTTAAGGTGGAGTCTTATTGGCTGTCAATATAATATGTACGAAAAATCAACCTTGTTGTTCATGATGTGCAAATGAGCTTTTTTTTTCGAAATGGACAGTTTATTTATGGCCCTATGGGCCTTTTAAATTTCAACGGACTTTGTAGCTTAGCGCTAACGGCGCGGCGCTTTGCCGGATCTTAAACTACTCCTACATATGATACGCCTAAGGGCACCCTAGAGGGCACGGACCTTAGCACGTCGTATATTGAAACTACCACTGGTTCGGAAGGGTCATCTTCTGCCAAAGAACCAGCAAGAAATTAAGTGGGAATGCGTATGACGCGTTAGCCTGACCACCCGTGGATTAGGCGCTTCGAATGCCGTGTTGCCCTATGTCTAACTGGAACACCGGCGTTCCTTGTTGTAATAGCGTCGTTGGGATCTGTTAAGACGTTACCGTGGACGCCTATTACGAACCGCAACGACTGGGTTGGATGTGTAAGCAGCTGACCTATTGACCTGGTGTTGGTTGGGAATGCAAATGAGCTTCACCCGTAGGGTGGTAGATATTGGCCGACTGTCCTACCTAGTTACTCTACTAATTCTAATAAAACGTTTGAAAAATACTATAAATACTTTTTAGGTTTCGTACAATGGACTGAAAAAAGTTTACTTCATAAATAATATTTATAGCTGATCTAATTTCTCAATGTATTAATTTAAAAATAATCGGGAATTGAATAATTGGCCATTAAACTACACCTATGGTTGATTTTTCAATACTCAGATACTTTTTACCTGGAGAACTTTAACACTTGACAGACTTTCCATAGAAATTCCATGTCAAGTTCTCAAAATTATTCTACTGATTTGTGTTATGCTATGCACGGGTAAGTATTTTGGTTTCAGTAGCCTGTAAATTTCGAGAAAAGGAGCGTATATATTTTTGTAACTGGTAAAAAATCCATTTGCCATCAATTTGATAACAGGCAATTCTGAAGACTTAATTATTTTTTACTATTTTCAAACATCTTCTATCTGTGACATTAATTTGCCATTAGAGGTTTTTAGAAAAATACTAAAATAAATCCTACTAAAATCCAGGCCACTCAGAAAGTTTTTATGTATGTACGCTGGCGAGTTTTAATTTATTTTGAAAATTCTATTATTTAAAAGTAAAAATATATTTGTTTCCAATTTAAATTTCCATAAAAAATTTTTTACTTGCGTTATGAAACTATTATGTGACATAGAAAAATGGATCGGCATGGGAACATTTCCTTGCCAAGAATTTTTTTCGAATTTAAATCCAACTTGAAACCTAATGAGTCGTTTAATCGGCTTCAGTTAGCTTTTATAAACAAGGTGCCTCCTTAAGCAATTTTTTTTTCGAAATGGCATATTTTTTATTGCCCTATTGGCTTTTTAAAGGAGACGGTTCATTTTCGGCTAGCGCTATGTACACCAGTTTTAAATGTATGAAAAAATCTAATAGACATTCTAAAAATATTTTAAAAAGAATACCCTGCAGTATGTTCTACTTTGAAACAAAAAACGAAACATCGTTTTTTGAGTATTGTCATCTCGGTATATCCGAGATGACAATACTCCGCAGTGTTGAACGAAACTGCATGTTTGTACCAACGAGTCTGTGACAACTTGTTGTCTTTCTAGTGTGTGCTGTGTTTTGTTCTGAGTTACAGCTGACTGTACGGTTTTAATGACCATCGTACACTGCGGGTTACGACTTACAAACATATTTAAAACTAAAATATAAGTAACATTTGAATGACTTTGGAGGTGATTAAAGTTCGATTACAATAATCATAATTTTTTTGGCACCATGAAACAATCAAAATATTCCTTTACCCACTACCAATTACTCGATTATAAATCAAGGTGTTTGCTATTGTCACATCAATGGTACATAATAATAACGGTTATAGTACAATAATTAAATCAAATGAAAACCTCCAAAGGAGCTCGTAAATTGGATAAGCGATAAATTGGAAAATAAAAGTAACAACAGAATTAATAATATATCAACATGACAGATAACGCCGTGTTTTCATTATGTAGTGTGGCTGATTTACGGATTTGAATATATTTTCCTAAGACAAATTTAATGAAATAATGAAACATTGGCATATAATACTCGTTCTATTTATTTAATGCAATTCCCGTACAAAAGCTAGCCAATTGAAATGTCTCCTTTCACCGGACTTTACAGCTTAGCGCTTAGGGCTCTTTCTAGTAACCAAAAGGCTCTTTAGTAACTTGCGTAACATGATTTTCAATTCACTATTTAATTATCTTTTTGCAAAGACCTGTGCATATGTTTATGACATAATCTGAATTTTTCTAGTGTTCAAAAGATTCTTGTGAACCGGTTTTGCATTGCAATGCTAATATAACCATCACGGTGGATAAGTTGAGTCATATGTGTACCTACTAGCCGAACCCAACGATCCGCGATGCTACAGCTTCAAAAGTAATCGTGGAAAAACTTCGCTTAAGGTTATTGTTTATTAAAATAATCATAACATAGCATAAATTTAAATAGTTTTTTGAATTAGTTTTGTGAGTGGCGGAGTTATGAGTTACACATATGAAGGTAAATATGAAATATGCGCATTTTACATTTATTTGATGCCCATTTTGTAGCTTTATTTAATTTGGATATAGCGACTTCTAATCTACACGGGTCACCCACTTCCCTCTAATATGGTTAAGGAGGGCGATGGCTGGATCCCGCGTTAACTCGTGAACGGGTGCCGTTTGAGAGTGTTCGTCGTTTGGATACTACTCAGATGCAGATAAAAATAATTTTGTATAGACATAAAGAGACTCTAAGTTTATTTTGAAAAAATGTACTCGTGAAGTTTCTTGCCAGTTCTTCTTCACGAAGGTTTTTCCGAACTGGTGGTAGAGTCATGTTTTATTTGACGTCAATAAGAACAAGTAATTGTCAATGTTGAGAATTGAATATTTCATTTCATTTCACACGAGCGTCTAATTTTAATAAACTATTTATTGCTGATGTTCGAAGTTTCTTCTTTTCAAGTAAAATTAACAAAAAATCGATCGAAAATTTACATATATGTAAGGCAGTGGGTTTTAAAGTATAGGTATTTTAACATTCTTCCACAGGGTCCTACATACAGTAAGTATAGTGTGTAATTTTGAATAGGTTGAAATTGAAACTGAATAGGTAACTCTTGTATAGGCGTGTACTGTCCTATCGTCTTCATCAGCACTTTGGTGAGATGGAATACAAATGCTTGCCGATTGATACTCGTAATTGAAACATACTTAATACGAGGGCAGATAGTTATAATCGGATCGGATAAGCAACTTGGAAAAGAGCTGAAAAAAGAACTTTCAGTTGCAGTTTTCAGAGGTTGGTTTTTTGAAGTTCGCGTCCAAAGACTACCTACATTGTTTCAATTGTCTATTACAACAACGTATAAAACCAAAGTGATTAGAAATACAATAATAATTTTTCTTTCCGAGAATAGGCTTGTAAACTGGGAAGCTTTTTTGCAATTGGCTACTTTAAATGCAAATATGCCCAGTGTTAATAAATTCAACTTGTAAACATCTGATCATGGTCTGCTAGCTGTGAATGTCCATAAATGGAAGAAATATATGTCGACGCCGGCGAGGACGGCGACACTGTGACGCATATGGTCTTGTCCATAATTTAATATTATACTTACTTAAGTTTTAACGAGGTATTGTCGAGGTCTGCGAACATATGGCTTACCACTAGACCAAAAAAGTTCTGGTAATTTCGAACACAGTTTGATCATCATAACGAGAGATTGAATGATCAAATTAAGGAAACATAATGTAACAGTTTGTTTAGATATATTATATAGCTGGGAAACTACTACAAAATTTGATATCGTTTCGATACATGTAGATATATTAATCTTGTTTATCTAATTATTAATATATTAAATTGAGCCTTGGTTTGGTTGGTTACAAAGTACAAATCTTACACCCTTCCGGATACAAAATAAGAGGATTTGCTTGGAAAATTATCTCTACAGAAACTTATCTGTTGCCTGTTTAGGCAACAGATACTTTCCTAATAGATATGTACCTTAATTGCGGCATTATCATTCTATCATCCTATCCAATATCGAGGTGTTATTTAGCATCGGCCGGATACGGTAACCATTTCCAGGCTTTTATCAAAAATACATTAGTAAGTAAATAAACAACGGCAAGAAGATGGAATGAGTAAATGATTACTCCAAATAGTAATAACATATTTTTGTAAAAGAATCAGTTTTATAATCACGGCAAACGGGCTTCTGGATAAAAATAATAAAAAAGCTAAAGCTCCATTGTAGCGTATGACGAAACTTAGCTATTTGAGGCACGCTCTCAAAATAAACCACCCGCCACATGCCGCACGAGGATGTGTTAGATACCCACCTAAAAATGCCACAAATGCAATGTTTTCATACCAAAGATTTTGGCCTATACGATGTCTCATTCATACAAACAGTTCAGTGCCTGAGAATGTCAATAAACATGCTGCATTCGCCTCTCTTACATCAAATAATCCTGTAGAAATACATTATTTATTATTTTTTTAGGTTATTTAACACACGGATTGGAATATTTCTACATAATATGTTTTTCACGATGTATAAAGTTGATGTGGCTGACCATGAAGTCTACGGGCATATGTATATGGGCAGAAATCGTACTTACCTGTACAACCTTTTGACAGGGTCAGGTGTTTCATCAACTCTGATGATTTAATACATGGCCAACAAAATATAGAAAATATCCATCTGGATCTGAGTTAGCTGGTAAATTGATTACTACCAAATAAGGAATAATATGACTTAGTTGTAATTACAAGAAAAACCTTGGCGCTTACGCCTTAACTCTGGTGTGCGTTTATTACCTTACCAATATTTAATTGAATACAACAAAAAGTAAAACTAGAAGTGTCATCTAGGTCAACTAATCGTATTAAACGACTTAAGCGCAAGTAAATAACTTTGTACCTAAGCTGAGTGAGCTACTATCTCGCTGAATGTTTTTATTTCGAAATTTAATGTATTCTGGTACAAGAATTTCGGAAACATTGTCACCTTAACCTTTCCATAAAAAATTCTAAAAGTTTAGAGTTAAAGCGCGCGGCCACACACCTATCCAGATAACGCGTGGACCATACGATCGGCTGGGAGGTAATTACACAATAGAAAAACCGTACACGTAGATAAATAGATACCTTGTTACTTACTTGCGTAAACAGCTTTCTTACATTTCCAGTTCAGTAAGACTTCCAATAAGAATCGAAGAAAAATTGTATCGAAGTATTTCTATTTTTTTATTTATATTTATTTTAATTGTTTGTTATTATCTATTGTATTGTATGTGTAATACTCTCTTGATCTCTGAGTGCTTGATTGCAAATTGGATGGAAAAACAGTGTATGCAAGTAAGTAGGAAGGTATCTAATTAACTACGTTTACGTTTTTTCTATTGTGCAACGACCTCCCAGCTGACCGCAAGGTCCCCGCGTTATCTGGATAGGTATGAGGTTCAAAATGTTGAGGTTCAATGGCACGATAATGGCTTTTTATGGTTTTGACCATTAGAAAATTACAAGGCGCTCAAAAACAAAATCTCATCAAAATCTAGACAAAACTATAGTATACAGATATCGCTATGCACTGTCTCTAATCGACATACGTGACAAATTACGTTTTTACCGAAAAGCATTGCTTGAAGGCTTGTCACGCACGTTGTGGACAAATGTGGCTATCGTGATTGCGCACTAGGCAACAATATAGCTCCTTGATATGACTAATTTAATTAATCAAATGAGGAAATGTTCAGGCCTTTAATCATAAAATACGTTAGAATTATTTTTGCCACTTTTTGCTGTATCTTCTCTAATTCTACATGTATAACATGTCAAGTCAATTGAATAAAAGATGGGCATAAATAATAACAATTTCATGTTTATTTAATAATTTACGTACACACACAATTAGAAAGAAGCTTATATTACTCGTACCTACATTCAGACTGGTACATAGGTGCAGCTTATTACTATTAGAAATTTCTAATAGCCGACTAGCCGACCTGTGACTGGCAAAAGTGAAGCTGAGCAAAGTTAGTTCGTACTTGAGGTGGTAGTGTAACTATTTACAAAACACACAAATACACACTTGTCTGGCTTAATAAACATGCATAAACATACAATAATTATAATTTTAATACACTTAGGTTAACTTAACACTATCACTATCGTAAATATCTATGATTGATAAATAAAACGAATTACATACATAAACATACACAAATCACTACATAGTATAAAACAAAGTCCCTTCCCGCTGTATGTATGTCCCTATGTATGCTTAGATCTTTACAACTACGCAACGGATTATAATGCGGTTTTTTTTAATAAATAGAGTGGTTCAAGAGGAAGCTTTATATGTATAATACATGCATAATATAGAAGAGGTACATTGATAATCTTAGAGGTTTCTAATGTGATGTCGTAAATAAACACATTTTTCTGCACTTACAATGCAAACGCTGGCTGAACCATACTAGATAGATCAAAATAATATGCTACAGTATTGTACACCTTAAAAAGTCTACAAAAAAGTCCGCGATGGTACCTATATGTCTATCTATTAGAGATAACCCACAATAACCATTTCTGATCCTTTACTTTTTACGCGAAATAATGGCTTAACGAATCGATTTTAAGCATTACAGCATTAATCCTTATCCAATTACGTAACTTAAATACATTGTGCATGTAATAAAGATAAATATGGCCCTTTACAGCGTGTAATTTAAATGAAGATATTACAGATTTAAAATGCAATGTCATAGACCCGTGCGAAGCCGGGGTGGGCGGGTCGCTAGTGCAATAAAATAATTTAAAATAAAATCAGTAATATTTCCGAAAATAACGATTTACGATGACAACAGTACAATTTAGGTCTGAGCAAGGAAGTGCTTCCTTCTCTGCTTTTAAAATCTGGTAGTGATTCTGGTTCACGGATTTCGTGAAAAAGATTTGGAGAAAAGGTTGTTTTGTGAGGCTTTGTGTGTAGCAGTGTGCGACAGTGCTGTCTGCAAAGAACGTCTGTTGGACATAAGAAGGAGAAGCGCTCACTTAAAAGACAAAGTTTCCGACAATTTCTGCGGAGTCTGATTGGAAGCCAGCGGAGTTGCTTTCGACATTCTAATATATGGTCATACTTCTTTAGGCCAAAAATAAAACGTATGCATAAGTTTTTTAAGTGTTCCAACTTATTTAAAAGTTCTTCCGAAACATCTGGGTAGCATGCATCACTAAAAGGCTGTATGAGAGTGTGCGCTAGACTGATAATTTGAGTGCTAAAAGGCAGAAAACTGAAGTCCCTTTAAGGAATGCAAGGAGTAATGCACTTTTCTACTGATCTCGTTTACATTAGCGTGCTATTGCTGGTTGCAGTCTAGTATAACACCTTGGTTCTGTTCTTTAGCTGTATTGGTAAAATCAATCCTAGTACCGTTGAGTAACACGGGCTAAATCCAAGCAACTGCGCATGTATCGACTACATGTATGGGATTCAAGCACACTGCAAAAGACAGCCCATTTACCGATGCGAGTGAGATCGGCATTCACGACAGCAAAGGCTGATCTAACATCGCAAGCTATGAAGGAGCGGTAAAGCTGTAAGTCGTCCGCATAAAGATAGTAGTTACATGAAAAGATATTGGTTAACGTGTTTATAAACACGGAGAAGCGTAATGGAGAAAGAACGCCACCTTGTGATACACCCGCAGCGAGGTCACATCAGTCAGAGGCAGACCCCTCAACATATATAGATACGCTGAGAGCGCCCCCGAAGATATGAACGGAACCAAGCTACTGCAGAAGATGAACTTTTACAGATTCCAAAATATGAAGCAGAATGTCGAAGTCAACCGAATTAAAGGCACTTCTAAAATCTAATAATACGAGTAATGTAAGTGATCCACTCTCCATCGCCCAGCGTATGTCTTCAATCACATTAATAAGAGCCTATACAGTACTGTGACCAGGTCGGAAGCCGGATTGATAGTCGCTGAGTAGATTGTTAGGCATAAGAAACTGTGGTAATTGTGCATGGGCAATATGCTCGAGAACTTTGGACAAGAAGGATAGGATAGAAATTGGGCAAAAATGAAGTGGAGAGCTAGGATTGGGAACTTTAGGCAAGGGAATTATGTGGGCTAGTTTCCATACACACATACAATTTTATTTTAAAATATCAAGTTTAGTAACGTCATATAATTCGGTCAGTTATCTGATCCGCGGGAATTTTTGATGTCTGATGATAAATGCCATTCGCTACCAAGGACATCATTAGTCGTAGTTTTATTTATTAATAATGATTCTGATTCGAGTCGAGTAACGACGCGTGGCCGACCGTAGGGTTCAGTTGAAATTGATTAAATGTATTTTCATTTCATTTCATTTCAAATTGCTCTAGTTCCACGTAAACATGCTATTATGGTGGTCCAAATAGGAAGGACTGTAGTACCTTCCCAGACGAGATCTTAAGGAACTCTACTGCCACTAAAAGTTTCAAGTGTGACGATTCTATATAAACAAACAAACAATCCAGCACTCACACAACCAACAATCTCCTATTTATACAAATAGTAGATATATATAGATGGTAGCTCAACATCAGGTCGGTCTGGGATCTTTGGGTCTGTATTTACTGACAATTATAATTTTAAAACTGTACATGACCCCAATTTCAAACAGGCTCCTCTTCATCATATAAGGCAGTGGAAACCTCTGGTGTCAGTGTTAACCAAGCCATCTGTGGAAAGTCCTGGCTGGTTCCTATTTATTGAATTAAGAGTTATCGCTCAATTTTAAAATTAAAAAATTAAAAAATCGTATCATATACGATGTAGCTTATGTTTCTTATAATTTCTATGTTGATGACTCAGGCAGGCATTTGACAAAGCTTTATTAATTATTACTTATACCTATTTGGTATATGATTATCATCGGTCACGTTTTAAATAACTGATCAAGAAAAGCGGGCAATGCGGAAACTTCATGTCGGCGACTCTCGGATATGTAATTAATTTTCATTAATAGACAAAAATAAGAATGACCATAGTTTCTCAAATCGAGGTATTCAACAAGGTAGGTATCAACGTTCAAAAGAGCTGGTCAGTAAATACCAAATAGAGAATCTTCAGCAACTACCTATTGGTTACCACCTGGATATACCAAAGTCACGCAAGGCTGTATCTGTAAGTATATAAAATCACAGAGGTTTTTTTTCCAATATCAAACGAGTTCACTTTCTCCTAATTAGATTACAGAATTCATGATAAAAAGACCACGTATATAAAATTTTTGTAAATTATAAATAGCATTTACAATAGTTAGTTTAGTAAATTGTTCATAAAGATTTACGTAGGTATAATTCGCCTATCTACTTATAACCCTAATTTAATTATACGCTTTGAACTTTCATACAGTGGATCAACCTGAAATGTGTATTACAAGTAGGTATCTAATGCCTAAAGAAAGTACACAGTTAATATATCTTTTTAAAGAAAACTTAGAAAATGAACTTCGATCATATTAACCTGAATATTATTTAAATTATAATAAGGTCCTTAAAGATTTTGCAAAAGATGAGCAATAATGCGTTTTGTCAATAGGCTTACTGTAAATTAGTTGGTTATTGTAGAAGTTTGTCACAATATCAGTTCTGGGCTGCGTTGTGTGTGCTATATTCTGGGAGCGGGGTAGAGGCAGAGGCGGCGGCGGCGGCGGCATCTCCTTACGCGGAGGTAAGGCGATACCGCGAGAGAGCACCGCGCGCTTCGTCAGTCGCACCACAGCTCGCGCCGACTCGACATGTAAGTACGAACAGTGCCAGTGAATAAAAAATTATAGTGCTTCCTTCTCAGAACGTGCATTAATCTAAAAACCATACACTTGTTTTCATAGTGGTAAGTAGGCTAACCCTGCGGCGAGCAAAGTGCGTTCCCCGTGCAACCTTCGATCCTCGTATCGATGTTACTTTATTTTTTTTATTGCAAGCTAATGCGAATATCATTTTATTCATTTTACATGATCATTAAGTGTATGTAATGTTCGTTAGGTATATCCACTTATTCATTGGACTTTCGGTATCGTAGTGCAAGCTTGTTTTGTTTTTCCTATAACAATTTTTCTACGTGTATCTCATTCAACCATCCTATTTTCTTCTCAAATTCCTTTTCATCCATTTGTGTATTTTAATAAATAGTGAAATTGTAATGTAATCTCTGTTTGTATTCAACGTCCAGAAACAATTTAAAAATAAATATTACGACCTTCAATTGTTATAGAAAAGGGGCCAATAATTTTGCTATCGCGTGCCATTTCTATTTTCGAATAACGCGGTGCTCGGTTACATTTTCGTTAGCCAATGGAAACAGCGTTTGTTGGACGTATACCTCTAGTTTTGGCAGCTCGCCATCGTTCCGCCAATCGCAAGCCAGCCCGGGATTGCGTGGGAGATATGCGAACATGCGCGGTATTCGTATCTGTCCGAATTCCGTTTTCAAGAAATTTTTCAGGAAACTTTTTCTTATTTTAGTTTAATTGCGCCTTTTAATGTTTCACTTTTTTTCGTGAAAGGCTAAATTCAAGGTTTTACCTTGCATCGTGTCGTATATCAAGAAACCTTGGTTTATATCTTTTTTTATTCGACTCGGTAAGTTTACACAAATACAAGGTATTCTTGTATGTTCTCCTTAAAGGTTAATCGATACAATGACACACTTATGTTTTATTTCATTTGTAATAAATGACGACTAAATTATCTTCTTCTAAATTATACTCCTAGACTGAATCGTTTCGGGAATTTTCCTTGTTGTATTGTGTCCTAAGAAGATCGTCATCAACAAATCGATTGGGAATAATTTCAAGAAAAAGTTACGCTCCGCATCAGAAACCGATTTAAAGTCGTTCAAGGTATTTGCTTCAAGCAAGAAGTATAGGATATTATATATGTGTATTACTATATTAAATATATAATACTATATTATTTAGTATATTACTATATTATATATTTAGTATATGAAAGCTAATAACAAAACCTAAACGTATAAAGGCTAAACTAAGTAAAATATAGAAAATTGTTAAATGTAGTATTTGAATTTACCTATCATTTATTAGGACTAAAAAGCTAAATAAACGTGGTAGTTTTTTTTCAAGGCAGAGCGAGCATTAAATATATCTACGTGTATATATTTAGCTAATTTTGCTATTTATACTTACGATAACATATAGGAATGAGATATGCAATTAAATAAACCTTACAATATTATGGCATACATTTTATATATCTACGTATAAACTTTCGGTTTAAAATACAGTCGGAGTATTATCTGTTTGCTCATGCTCAACAAACGCAGTATAGTTTCATTTCGTAAATTCCCTGGTCATTTATAAATAAATAAGTCTCACTCAAGATTTGGACTTTGCTAGAGTTATTCTTTACGTTATTTATTATTAAAATTCGATGTATGAGAAAAAACTTTTACAAATAACCTATACAGGCGTTTTATTATGAGAAATCAAATTCGCGTAGTCTTTCAGAAACAAAGCGTACCAGAATAGCAACGTCTGTTCGGACTCTGTGCCCCCAACGCCGGTGACTGACCCACCAAAGTCCCGGCGACTCCTCGCTCGCTACACTGAAACAAAATGACTCACTGCAAGGAATTTCTTTTGAATCATACTCGTGACTCTTTGATAAATTCAACAAATACCTCTTGTTTTTGTTAAAGTAAATTTGATTGACTGTTATGATTGTAAAGCCTTTACGTGTAAAGCCAAAACTACATAAAATGAAGACGGTATTTTTGCATTATTTACTTCTTTATTCACAAAAATTAGTTATAACCAACTATTCTTCCATCGGTGTGATTCATTTTAAAATAAAGTTTACTTAGTTGAGTGACACATGATACGGCCTACTTTTTAAGAGAGTTCATGAGAAAGCGGACGCAGTACAGGATACTCGCATGATGGTAGGTAGGCATAAAGTTCGAGAGGTCCGAAAAGTAAGTCAAGCTGAATGCCGCGAGCATTTTAATCGTCGTTTATTAGCCGGTTTGTTTTGTTAGTTTTCCTAAACCTTTTTATATGTGGAGCAATGACCAAGTTCAATGTCATTTTCGTGGTTTACCTGTTAATGGTTTCGAATTATAATCACAACCGTTTCTTATGTACGTGACAGAAGCTTAATTATTCATGTGCCATACTTAAAACTACCTAAAAAAAAGTTATTTTCTTGTTTCATTTTATTTTCAAAGACTATCAGGTGTAGTGCTATAGTTAATCCGTTCAAGCTAATTAATCTAGAAACGACGAAGCTTTAAAGTTTTCTGCTTGAAATAATCTATCTAAGTATACCTACCTACCGATAAGCCGTTAACCATTACCAAAGGTAAGCAAGCCCAGTATCCTCATAAACTTGTATAAGTTATACTTAAGTTTTTATTCTTTATACTTCTCCATTTTATCAGTCCAACAGGATAGGTCTTATTAACAGATTTTCTAAAACAGAGCATTTTAACCTTAATTCTGACTTGGTATCAAGTCGATTTCTACATTTTGTTTTTATCATGGCCAGGTGTGAAATCCCACTCTCATATAAGTATGTTGCAGCAATGGGTAAAAGGAAATTTACCGCTTTGCGTGAGAGTTCTGGATACTCTTCCTGTCTAGCAGCCCAAAAATCTATCAAAGACATCTTCAAGTCGCCATTACGTAAATCTTGTCGCGAACCCCGTACCTTCGAATGGCCGGCCCCTAGGGGTTCGCGTACCACACTTTGAGAAACACTGTTCTAAAACATCTGTTTCCTGGACAATACAAAAGTAACAAAAAATACATCAAGCATAATTACATAAATAGATCGAACGTACATCCAGACCAGGCATAATGAGATCAATGCACCTACAATCTAAATATACAATAGTTTAAGATTACGTGGCTCAAAAATTACTTCCTAATTGGAATGTAGCACATGAATTTATTTCTTAATTGGTACAGTCTCCTTCCTAAATATGGTACTTAACAGCATTAGTAAATGACATGAAATTATTTGAAGCTGTAAAGCATTTATAGAGAAATATTAGCTTTGTTGCTACCACATCTTTCAGAACAAAACTGATGCCAATTGAAATTACGCTCGGTCCCTAGCTGACACGTGATAAGGCCAGTCTAGGAACTTTATCGTTCAGTAGGACTCTTAATGGGAAAATGAAAATTTTCAACTACTAACAACCATTTCTTTTTCAGTTTTTCATCTAGACCAGTAGACACAAAACCCCGCCACAATGGACGCGATCAAGAAGAAGATGCAAGCGATGAAGCTGGAGAAGGACAACGCCCTAGACCGCGCCGCCATGTGCGAGCAACAGGCTAAGGACGCCAATTTGAGGGCTGAGAAGGTACATTTAGTTATACAATAATTTAATGAAGCATTACTGCTAGAAATGCTTCAGTTACTTATTAATAATAATTTTGATCAGGTACCTGTATTGATAAAACTCATTAAATAAATGTAACTGTATGTATGTAATTAAATGTCACTATGATTAGCTAAATCTGCCAGAGTGGGAAGCAAAATTCTTTATTGATTAGATGTAACTTAGTAGTCGATTATACACTAGTGACATGCCAAGGACGGAGAAAGTAGAACTTGCGCTCTTCGCAGACCATACCGCGCTATACACATCTGATAGGAATCTACGTAGGTTAACTAGAATACTCCAATTCGCAGCCAACGCACTAGGCGCTTAGTTTAGGAAATGGAGACTAGAAGTCAACCCAGAAAAAAGTGCAGCAGTGTACTTTTCTCTTTCAACCTGCTCTAGGACAACCTCTAGGAAAACCTCCAAAAGATTAGGTCAGATTTTTCTGTTTGGTACTCCGATCCCCTGGGTTTAAAAATTCAAATATTTAGGAGTCACTTTAGATAGTGGACTTACATTCGCGGATCACATAATACGAGTCCGGGACCGAGCCGCCTTCGTCATGGGTAGGCTGCACCCCCTAATTTGTAAGAAGAGTAAAATGTTGCTTAGAAATAAGCTTACACTTTACAAAACTTGCATCCGCTCCATCATAACATATGCCAGTGTGGTTTTCGCTGACGCCAGCGACGCGAATATCAATCACTTGCAGGTTATTCAAAAAAGGTTCTTACGCAAATGCGTCGGGGCCCCGCCCTGTGTCCGCAATTTAGATCTGCATAAAGATCTCGAGTTGCCCACTATTGCCACGTTGATGAAGTTGGTGTCTAAACGCTACTTCGACAACGCTCCCCACCATCCCAACCCGCTGGTCAATAAGTCAGCTGACTACACAGCCAACCCAGACGCGCCGGTTCGATACAGGCGTCCGCGTAACGTCTTAACAGATCCCGACAACGCTATTACAACAAGGAACGCCGGCGTTCCAGTTAGAAATAGGGCAACACGGCATTCGAGTCGCCTAACCCACCGGTGGACCAGGCAGCCAGGTATGTAGGAGTAGTTTAAGTTTCGGCTAAACCCCCTCAGCAAATTTAAAAGGCTAATAATATAACTGTATAAATAAACTAAACTAATAAAGTATAAATAAACTGGCCATAAATAAACTGTCCATTTCGGAAAAACTTAGTAGTCAAATAAATACTCTACCAATAACTTATAACAATTACTAAAGTATATTTAAGATGAAAACACCAATAAATTTTCAATCGAATTTAATACTACACGTGCATTTGTGCCAGCCCAGTGCCCTTGGTTTGTCAAATAAGTATCACACAATGTATTCCCATTTTATTATTTTTTATGACAAACTAGGCTGAAGAAGAAGCCAGACAGCTCCAGAAGAAGATCCAGGCGATTGAGAACGACCTCGACCAGACCCAGGAGGGTCTCATGCAGGTCAACGCTAAGCTGGAAGAGAAGGAAAAGGCTCTCCAGAACGTGAGTACAACTATTTCTTTATTTACATTATAATTCATAATATACGTTCGGTATATATATAGATTTCTATACTTATTTAAATAGGTGTTATTGATAATCCTTCATCAGATTTCATTTTGTTAATTTGCGCTTAGGTTGAGTTGTGTTAGCATGGTAGGGTCGCAATCTAACGCAATCTATTTTAATTTATGATTTGAGTTAGACGTATATTTACTTTCGATGTACTTTTGTAACAACATAATGTTTTATTAGGGTTTGTAATAGAAGGTTAGAGACCTGAATATTGTGGAGAAGGTAAGGTTAAACTATTATATCCCATAAGTAATATGGACTGCCTCACATTAGCATTTCAGTATTGGTAATGGGCAGTCCTGAGTCATAATAACTGAGTGGTATATGGGATGGAAATAACAATTTTTGATTTTTTTTTGATGTTTAAGAGATTTTATATAATGGAAATTTTCTACATAATTAATAATCAACTAACAGTAATTTATATTGTATGCAATACAGTGAAGTTAACATGACATTTTTATTATGTTTCACTAAAATAACACGTAAACACAAAAGTAAATATATGTATCTAGTACCTACCATATAAGTACGCCTTTCATCAATATTTTGCTCTTACAAGGTGAATTGCTTGTACTAATCGAAAAAGTTATGGACAGAGATTACCTGGGTTTGTAGTGCTTATGACATTTGGCAAGTTAAATTGTGCGGATAAGGAAAGCAGAATAAGTTATATTTTTTATAGATTTTATTCTAGAAGTAGAGTCTCAGTTTACGATTTTTTTTTATTTGAAAACGGATTGGTTTATTGATGTTTAAAAACTTGTATTTTCAATAATATGTTCTGAATGACTTTATTTACTCTGAAATAGAAACGAATTCTTATCAAAACTATTATAGGTAGTTGGTATTCTCGTTGCTATTAGAAAAAATAAACAGAAGTTTAAGAACATTCAGCCTAAAACATTTAAAAGAAATCTATTAATGATTAATACCAAGCACAGATAGAAAGGGTACGTTTGGGGACGGTGTTTGTTACGTTAACCCCAGCAACGAAATTACTCAGTGCAGCTTACAGATCTGGCACGGGAGATCGCCAGATGGCGAGTGTGAGTGCAGGTGGCCGTGTGCCGGCTATTTCTGAGCACTGAAACCTAATAAGGATCGCAGACCAGAGTTCGCCTTCTAATATTAGAAGGCAATCACTTTCAAAGTTAACTGTGGATGTAATCATTCGGTAGATAATTTTATTGGGTATGGTTTCATTCCATTTTGCACTTCTTACTAGTTAAACGTTAACAAAAAGACAGATGAAGAAAAGATAAAATAGATTTGAATTTGGCGCCATTTATATACATTGCTCATAAGGTAAGTCGGCACAACTGTCCGGCTAAAGTATAGATGGCAGTAGCAGCGCGATACTAGCGCCGTAGCAGTTGATTGGAAATTAGTTGATTAGAAGATGGCGGCTTTGCGAATGCCAGTGGAGTGCGCGGTAGACGGCGCGCGTGTATTGCTGTGATGTCCGCGCCCGCGCCCCACACCAACGGTCGCGCCCCCGTGCGGCGCAGGGGGCACCAACACCACCTGCGGTTCAGGGGCGACCGCCAGCCCGCACAACTCGATCTGTCCAAACAAGTGACCTTATCCCAACAAACAGACGATATCGAGCCTTGCATTGATAGTGATAGTGAATCTCAACGAGTGGCAAGGACAAATAGTGACGATGCACTTTCGAAACGAAGTGTAAACGAGAACTTAGTTGATTTAAACGATGAATTAGAGTTTAAAACACGAATACCGGGTAGTGTGGCGCAGGAATGTACAGAATCCGAAGATGACTTTTTTTTTAAAGAGGAACGTGTGGCTGGTGAAGGTGCTGAGAATGTGTTTACATTACTCATACCATATGCTTCCGATGAAGATCTCGAGACGGCTGAATTAGCAAAGCTACGGTGTCCTAGTGTATGTACAGAAATTTTAGCAGAGAAAGAAAATCGTAGAAGACGGCGATGTGCCGACTATCCAGGCCTGGCTTTTGGGAGCTCTATATTTTCTTCAGATACTATGATGAAATTTTCTATTATCAAGAATGAGTTGCAGAATATTAAGAACACTGCATTAAAAAGGGTAATGTCCTCATATAATTAAATCGGTATCGTTTAGGTGCCGTATGTATGTTCAGGCGTTGGTCATATATGCCACAATTATTTTTAATCGTGCTCACACAGAAAGTTTTATATAACGATAGAGCGGATCATCTGTCTCTCGCTTGGCGATCAGCTGAGCTTTGACATTTAATTTGACATGTTTACCTAAAAACTTTAATCGGAGGTGATAGATGTCGCCACCAAGCTTTCGATAAAAGCATGTTTTTCATTAATTTAAATTGTTTTCAGAGGTTTCAGACACAGTATTTCAGACACATTCCGAATGATTTTGATATTGTTATATTTAAATACTTTTCAAAGTTAACCTACTGATTTTTAGTATTAAATGTGGCGACCTAAGCTCATATGGTTTATTGAATTATGAACCCTTAAACTGACCTATATTTAATTTTATAATGAGTCAAGATTCTTGAGTTACACATTATGGATAAAACTAATGTAGTTACTTCCCTCCTATATAGAGAAATGTTTATAGACGGAAACAATGCTTCATGCTGCATTGTGTATTTATCTAAATTAATAGATAATACTTCATACCTTTGTACTTTCGTTGTTTGAACCCAAGATAGTCTCTAGTTTGTTGATAGTTTGTCTATTTCAAAACGATTATAACTTTCTGAAAGGCATATTTGAGATGTTACTTGGTAACTATAAATTAGTAATAGTCGTACCTATTACGATTTCGAAATATCTAATTACATCTAATTCTTTGGTAGGTAGGAATCCCAAAGTTTGTTTAATTGTACTTTATTGCATTTGGAACAAGGTTATGAATGTTACTTACCTAAAACGTTGAATTTGAGTTTATAATCGTACCTAAATTGACTGTTAGCATACATTCCGCATTACGTCATCCATAGGTATAGAGAACAGAATGAGCTTAGTCAAGGGGCAATGAAACATGAATTTGCGTCTAAAAAATTACTAAACCCTCAATCCAAAATATCTAAACGAAATTTGTACAATTTCACATTAAATATTCTTTTAAATACCCTTTTGATCTGTAGAAAATGCCATAATACAAGTTCTACGAACCAAAACTTGTTACTGAGTACTGAGCTAGTTGCGAGCTAGTCATAGATGGCGCGATACAGACAGAAGATTTTTTCGATCTGGGCGTGACATGTCGTGTTGTCAAACTTCAGTTTTTATTTAATTACAGATTACAGTTACTGGGACAATCTTATTGTGATTATTTCGATGGTAATCGGTACTTACAGCATTTTCTTTTCATTTACCCCGAATAATTCACAATTTAACCGAGTTGATAAGTACCGCGTCTCAGTGGCGGCCATTTTATTTGCCGGGTGTGTTCATTGGTGCCGAGCCCAGTTCTGTGAGCGATACAGAGCAGTGTAACGAACGAGCGTAGTCAGTTGGCATTTTCGCAAGAACGGCGAAGGTGTCTCTCGTTTTAATCTATTTAAAGTTATATTTAAATATCAAATTAAATCAAAATGACTACGACAATGCAGCAGGGAACTATTTTGGATGTTTTAAAGAAGAAAATGCGCCAACTAAAAGAAGAAATGGAAAAATACAAGGACGAGTGCGAAGAATATCATAAAAGATTACAAGTGGAAATAATGCGACGAGAAGAAGTAAGACAAAGTGTATTTTGTGTTGTGTGTTTCTTAGAATATTAACAGTGTAACTTTTTATTCTGTAAAGTTAAATCTTAAATATACAAATTATCATTTATCTATCTACCTATAAAAGTGAGTAATGTCCGGCCATACTTAAAATGAACATTCGGCGACGTACGCATATTTCCGTCCCTTTCATGAATTCCGTGTTCCGTATGTTATAGAGTGAGACAGACATTAATTACATTCTTTTTAACGGGCAGCAAATTTTTCATGGACAATTTTAGTGAAGCCTCTATAACATAAATTGTTGATTCATGTTTTTTATAGTATGGTAAGCGCATATGATGGATATTTGTGTTAAATAGGTTGGCGATACGTGGTATTTTGCGGGTTTGTATTACACGTAACAGGTTTCGGTTGCGTTGGAGGTCGGGTACCGGTCTTTTGTAGCACATGTAAAGCGAACCGGCCTGGATAGAGCTTGGCACCCTTCAATGCATTCCTGTTGGATGGTCGTCCTTCCAGGATCGCGGCGGCGCCAGACAGGCGTGTCCTACTCGCTTCCTTGCCGTTATCACTCCATGACGTAATCTTAAGTGGAATACAAAAAGTAATATTCTTGGTACTTAGCACTAGTCCTGTACAATCTGAAAACATTAAAAAACCTTGAAACAACTGTATCTGATTATACGTAATCGGTTTTGTTTAGTAACGTTCAGATTAAACTAAGCCAAAGAACCTACTGCATATTCGATTGAAATAAGTAATAAGAACGACAAAGTTCACTTAATTGCACTTACATAAAAATATTCTAAGAGAAAGCATTATTTGGTGTCAATTACTTAGTTACATTAGATATGCTACTACGGCTATTGTTGACTATGACTTTTGGGTAATCGCTTTGGAATTCTAAAGTGGTAAAGCCGGATATATTATCCTGCTATGACAGTAACAATTATATGTCTGAAAGGAAAAAGGACTAACCTGATTGAAACCTGACATTAAAATTAAACATATTCCGGATCATTATTGTGCGCCGTAAAATTATAGGATACAAATTACAAAATGTGCCGTAAACATAAAAATGCGGCCTTTTACTTATATTTGTATTGAAACAGGTAGGGACGTACTTCCGTTTTAGTTTGTAACCTAAATGAGTTCGATATCCCTTTCCCTTCATTTGGCTCTGTTGTTGCTATTTATTGAGCCGTGCATTGTTATATTTTACAATAGTTACAATACTTCCTCTACCGCCGATCCCTCTAAAATCAAACAAAAGCTGGCCATAAACAATTTACATAATGCACTTGAGTGTGACTAAAAATGAAATATTTACTTACTAGAAAAAATAATGGTCTACGAGAAATCTCCTGTATTCATTCAGGTTGTTGACCTATTGATATAAAATGCAGCCTATCGGGAAGCTAAACAAGTATTGCCTCAAACATCAGTTTAAATTTTACTCATTGAGTTCAAGGTGAAATATAAGTACCTACGTAATAAATATTTGAAGCACCATTTATCTTCTTATATCTTATAGGTACTTTTATGTAGTTATTCATATAATAAAATCATACTTTTATTACCATTGTAATGAAAACCAACGAATACGTAGCATCAAGAATCTAATAAAACCTGTTATGATCATCTTGTTTTGTCATACCTCAGGTAATAAAATAATGCATTCGCAGTGAACGTACTTTTGGTCGCTTCTACCGTAACTACTGAGGCAATAATTACTTCAAATCGGATATAAAATGTATGAACATTGCGAAAAGATAGAGCTGTTTTTCATTTTTAAAAGCTAAGAACATTTCGTCACATTATTCGAATACATTGTACGTTATTAGTAGTTGAACGGTATCCTGTCGATGCTATTGTCGCGCATGCACATATGACGACGCAGGATATAGTAAAAACTAGAACTAGCATTATGCTCACCTCGCGACAAGGACGCGAGCGCGTGATGTCATCAAAATTGTTGCAAATCTCGTTGACAAATGTGACAGGTAACAAAAAGCAAATTCTAGGGGCATAATTACAAGAATTGGTAAATAAATAGATTGTGCAATACAAGTATCGAAGTTGGTTGTTTTGTTTCGCAGGCTGAATCTGAAGTAGCAGCCTTGAACCGTCGCATCCAACTGTTGGAGGAGGACCTCGAGAGGTCTGAGGAACGTCTCGCCACAGCCACCGCCAAGCTGGCCGAGGCCAGCCAGGCCGCCGATGAGTCCGAACGGTAAGCCCAAACTTTAACAGAGAACCATCCAAATTTGCTAAGCCACACTCAATCAGATAACAAAGTTTTGGTTTTGAAACCGTTCAAAATGTTTGAATGTACTCGCCTATTTAAAAAAAACCTAAATATTTTAGCCTACACTGTTTGAACCTTTGTAGATATTTTTAATAGATCACATATGCATCTGCTCGAGGGGTGACTATATTTTTAGTGGTTATTTCAATGGTATTTTCAAACTTAAGCCTCGGTTTAAAAGTTCAACTCAACTCAAAACACCGTAAAAGGAAGTAAACGTCCAGTACTGTGTAGATTTTTATTTTTTCTGATCAAGTATATTGAACATGTACTTGTAGATCTTATAAAGATATCGCGAGTGGGTGTATTCGGTCGAGTGTGTACATTACTGAACATTTGAACGAGACGCTTATAAACCGAAACCGAACAAACGGTACATTGTGTTAAATTGATGTGGAATGTTCTTCTCTGCAAGATTCAACAGTTTTGATTAGCAATAAAAGTATGATTGACATTGACTTAAACAAGTAACGTATTACTCTATCGACATTCACTAAAAACCATTGAGTCTTGCCTTTAAAATGTCTTCGGTGCGGTTGCTGAGGAATGCTAAAATATGAAGCTGCCGCCTGAGTGTAATTCTAATGAGTTACGTAATAGCAAAACCTGCGCGTAACTCAGTTACGCAAATATTGATATTGAGACAGATTTAGACGGTTTCTTCATATTTACTAATTGCTTTAGCTGAAAAATTATAAGCATAAGTTTTGCATGTGTGTTGTTTTCATTTTGTTACGCCCTTAACCATAATTTTCTGGCCTAGTTTTTTTCTTCGGTCAATGTATCTATAAATTTCACATTTACTATATGTGTGACTTGTGTAAGATGGTCTCGTTAGTATAGTTTAGATCTGATTAATGTGTAAAGTAATCGTAATGGATAGCTTTTGTGTAAGAATTGATGTTATAACATGCATGTGTTTGACCGGCACTAACCAGAATACGCAAGGCGCTGGAGAACCGCACGAACATGGAGGACGATCGCGTCGCCATCCTGGAGGCTCAGCTCGCGCAGGCCAAACTCATCGCCGAAGAGTCCGACAAGAAATACGAGGAGGTGACATGCTTTATAATCGACATATTCCGCTAAAGAATTAGGTACATTTGACATTTTATAATTTACTGCTGCATTTTCGTATCTGCTCTCTGCGAAATTTTATGTTTTTCCTGTGCTGCTAGCGAAAATTATGGATTTATTTAAATTTGATTTAAGAAAGACTGTACGGTAACCATAGAGAGATTGCTAGTTAGTTGTGAAAGGTCAAACTGTGCCGGTCTGTTCATGTTCTCTAGCGGAATATTTTTAAGGTAATTTCGACTCTAAAATTGAATAAACTATAGATTTGCAAATTCAGAATGTTTTTCTACTACGCTAAGTTGGATGTTTTTGAAGTTTAAAAATAACACAATGCTTTATGCGATTAGTTTATTTAATTTTACTATTTCTTATTTTAACTTGAGGCATGTAAAGAGTTTTAAAAAGAAAATAAGTTATAGCATTGTGCTAGTGGCGACCGATTAAGAATTCTGCTAAATTGCGAATTAGTTTATACAATAATTTTAGAAGAATCTTAACAGATAATGATACTGTAGACTCTTTACGTGTTTCAAATAAAATATATGAGTAAATGCCTCTATCACTGTAATATTAATTTTGAATTCTTATCACCTATTCCGAATTAACTTAATAGTGATCAGAGAATTAATATTTCAGTGGCTATTTTATAAAGGATGTATGTTACACTTAAGAATAATAAAAGGTCTGCAATATTGTTTCGTAATTATAGAAGTTACAATATTGTCGATTTTACACTTTTTCCACAGATCCAGTTCAGCAAATGTATGTTGCTAATTGTTTCTTGCTGTTCTAAACTTGTGTTCGTCTGTTGCATGTCTTCTAACTTGGTTCACCCTTGATTTTATATAAGGTAATTTTAGTACTTCGTGCGTTTTAAACTTTTAGTTTGGTGCTCGATTTGAAACTCAAAACCTTAAAAAAATTTGAAGCGCTAAACTAAAAGGGTCAGAAAAGTTGATCAGCATTCTGAATATTTGTTCTGCGGGCAGCGCACGTAAAGTCCTCGAGAACCGGTCTTTGGCGGACGAGGAGCGTATGGATGCCCTGGAGAACCAGCTCAAGGAAGCCAGGTTCCTCGCTGAAGAAGCCGACAAGAAATACGATGAGGTCTTTATGAGTGTCAATGTGTCCTGCCTATATTTCATCCCTTCCCCTCTTACAACACACACGTCATGTTCTTGTTACGATAGGAATTCGTGCTGTTCAATAAAGCTCCCCGTAAAACAATGCCTGGGACTAGCGCGTGACAGTGGATTACTGAAACCAATGCTTGATGTTTACACATTCCATGTTACCTAACTAAGAGTTTACATTACCTATTTCAATAGCTAATTATGTGTGTGTTGTACATTTTTAAGAGTAATCTTTTAAAGTCTTCGCAACTACCTACTAGTTGCATTGCTTTAATTCGTGGGTTAAATTTCTTACTGACCAAACTCTAATACCGATTTAAAGTTTTCTTTACTAACATTGTTTTAAATATAAAGTTTTTATAAGAGTGAACGTGCCGTGTTTAATGATTTAAATGCAAAAGCATGATTTAACTTATCAATATTCTGAAAGATCTTTATTTTCAGCAGTAAATTAATTATTAATAAACGCCAATTGTCGGTCCAAGATAAGACACAACAGGCGTAATCAGATAAAAATTGCTTATGATAATACGATTTTTAGGCGTAAAACAGTCATAATCAGATAAAAAACTACTAATGAAAACTGTTAATAAAAATACAATTTTTTCAAGCACAAGAAATGTTCACACCAGATGAACAGTTTTACTTTCACAATAATGTCCTGATTCTATTTAAAGTATGACCCTGCAAAGTTAAGGCAAACGTAAAATTCACCTACCCTACAAGGAGTAATGGCGAGCGTGATCTTGTCTCGGTACCTTATAAGGAAGACCCGAGACTGCCCTCGCACTCGACTGCCTTACATAACATTTACTCCATATATGAAGGGTGTTGTTGCTCAATACTAAATGCCAGCTCTTTATTGCCGCTTGAGAAAACTGATGACCGATACTTAGGTTTTACTTGAGGTTTAGACGGCGATGTTGACTTGTAATCTGATGTGTCCAGGTCGCTCGTAAGCTGGCTATGGTCGAGGCTGACTTGGAGCGGGCAGAGGAGCGCGCTGAGACTGGTGAATCGTAGGTGTCTCTTTTAGGGCGCGGGCCGGCGGCGGCCGACTGCTGCGGCTCAGGCCACCGCCGCATCCGTCGCCTCTTAGCCTTGATTGCGAGTTTTTCCCACTATTCTGCATGGTTGTTGTTCATTTGCATTTTAAACATCGCTATCTTTTCCAAACATTGACTCAGTATTATATGCATGTACCAATTCTAGGTCGTGTTCGAGTAAAAGGCGATTTGGAGACAATTTTTTTAACTCATTTCATAGCATTTTTAAGTTGCCATTTTATTTATATTAAAGCGACATCGCTTAATTTTAAGTTTTTTCCGGCAAGGATCACTTATGGGCACGTTAGAAGCGCATAAATGGTCCTTTTCGGGCGGACTAAAACAAGGGTTGCCCCATCTCATGGATATTTCTAATGCAATGTTAACTGTCATGTCCATGTGTCGACTTACCTTCCGTCTTCAGTGTGTGTACCACATTGCTAGTGTAGGCTGCCGTGAAATATGTGTGGTACAGGGCAATTTTCGTTTTCAGATATGCACCGCATTACACCAGAGTTACTGGCCTTATGCGTGCCGCACATATGCAAGCGCACACATCACTTAACGATTTTTGCGAATATAACGCACTAGATAGCACTTAGACTTGATTTTACACTTTATATTTAGTTCTAATGTTTTGGGACAACCCTCGTTTATTATATTTAAAAGTGAGTCTGACGCCGCTCTCGATCCCCGCTTTGTGTGATCCTTTTTGGTGATTGTTTGAATCCCGTTTCCCTGTATATCTGATGACGTTTTATTGCCTCTTATTATTATTATAACCTTTCCAAACTCATGTACGAAGAATGCATTCGAAATATAAGTATTAAGCTACTTTTGCATCAATAGTAATGAACGCTTATTTTACCTTTGTTATATCAATGATATTGCTCAGATACCTGGAAGTATGATTATTTACTAGTTTAATTGTACTTATGTTTTATTTTAAATGTATGGTTTGAAAGAAGAGACATGTTTCATGATATAAACGTTCAAAAATAACAAATACATGATTTTATAATACTCATAGAGTTTGCCTTTGATTAGCACTAAATCATTTCCTCCCACTTTGTTTTGTGTGTATCAAAGTATATTTTTAGTAATAAGTTTTAATACAACGGGTATAATATGCCAAATTAAATACATTGCGTAAGTGTTCAAAAAATCGCTAAATAGAAAATATTCTATAATGTTGTCCAGCAATAATATTCTACAGTAAAAAATACGCACTGGTCAAAACAACTCAAAACGGCTCTTAACCCCTTGCACTGGCAAAAGTATCAGCACGTAGCTCCATTAGTTGCAAATGTTCGTTCCTGACCCGATCCTGGCACGATCCGACCCCGGCCCCGGATCGACAGTTCGAGAGGGGCGCCCGACTCAGGCCTGTGTGTGAGTGTGTGTGTGTGCGTGTACTAACGCCCGGCCGGCGATAGGTGGCGCGCAAGCTGGTGTTGATGGAGCAGGACCTAGAACGCGCTGAGGAGCGTGCAGAGCAGAGCGACTGGTGAGTACCAGCATCAACTGTAATATCCAAAGTATGAACTTAGGCCCGAATTTTAGAATGCGACTCGAGAGTCAAGACATAGCTAGATTATACGAGTAGAAGAAAGACAAGTCGTATCTACAAGCAAAAGCTTAAATTGTAATTTTACTGTAAATGTTTCTTCAGTGCAGCTTGCAGTGCATTTGAGTAGCATTTTAGACTACAGGTCTAAGAGATTTGCACGCCGTGTGGTGAGTTTTTATTTTTACTGTGAACTAGTAATTAGAGAATAGAGACTTGCAAATTCAACGAAAAGCAATGATATTCATGACACTATTGCTATACTTCTTACAAGGCTTTGTTGCAACGCAAGGTGTTGCTATATTTATTACAAAAAATTACGATCAGTATCAATCAGCTGATTGATCATCATATCATCATATCAAATTATCTGTTCACTGCTTCATTTCATTTAAACCCGCTTCATTAGGTTCAAAGCGAATCTCTGCTCGTTTATATAAGTATTTCTATAACATTATTTAAAGTATATTGTTATGTAGGCATATTATACCAATGTAAGAAACATTGAATACCATACGTTTTGGATTTTTACTGGAGTCGGTGAGTCATTACTTGATGCATCGGTGTTGCACGTGCCTCCGTCCGATCTCTAATTCAGACGTATTAACAATGCAGTTAGCTCTTTCCATAGTCAAATATGTAGGCGATTAATTTATGATGCTATTTAAAAATTATTGATTTGTTTTGGTAAACTTTCGATCATATTTTAAAGCTATTTTGTCAGAAACTCCAATAAAATTGTTTTAGGGTAATTTTGCTTAATTGATTACAGTAAAATTTGATGGTTCGTTTCCTATGTTTTCAGCAAAATTGTCGAGCTGGAGGAGGAGCTCCGCGTTGTCGGCAACAACCTGAAGTCCTTGGAAGTCTCTGAGGAAAAGGTAAAAAACATTAGCTTGCTCTATTGCTAAACTATCCCTAATTTTAAATTACCATCTCCTTAAGATGACAAATTCCCCCTTTACAAGAAATGCTAAATTCTCTAGTTGTTAAGAACAAAATCATCTTATTATCAAAAGATGAATGACGCACCAACCTCATTTGAAAATTACACTCCGTCGAAAGCAAAAAATCCACTTTACTTCTATTGTGCAGTTTGCCATAGAAGTGAATATAATGATATGCATAGTAACAGTGACAAATAAGTTTGTAGTAATGGAAACCGTACCGTTTTACACAGGCTAACCAACGTGAGGAGGAGTACAAAAATCAGATCAAAACCCTCACCACCCGCCTAAAGGAGGTGTGAACGCGAAACTCTACTGCATTCTATACTGCGAGTGTTTTTCCGCTTGCTTAACTGCATTTACTGCACTAACTTATGTAGCGTTTGTGTTTGGTTTCTGAAACAAAACTTAACAAAAAAAATCCGACGCAAACTATAGCGCGTTCTTTTTAGTTTTCCTGTTTTACCGTCTCGTTTTTAAACTAGTTTTTGGCTGTGTATGTGCCCTTTTTCGTTAACTTACATGTAACTTAGTTTTAGTTTACTCAGTGAAAGTAACCGGACGGAGTAGTCATTAGACAACTCTGTGTTACTGCATGGCGTTGTCGTTTTTTTCTGTTTTACGTTAATTTAAAATAATCGCAGGCGACGCAAAGAGAAGAGACATACGAGGGTCAGCTCAAAATCCTGGATGCGCAACTAAAGGAGGTAAAACGGATCGCCTTTGGCTGTCCGTAGATAGATCTGGTTGCGGTTGTAGTTTCCAATCATTTTCATCGCCATTCTATATCTGAATTACAATTTCATACTCTTCACTGCATTTATAAAGAAAATCAACAGTTACATAACTAGTCAGATAGATTAACAGCAGTGTATAGTATGAAACTCGTTAGTTGCGTTTTGGGTATAAGACGGCTGTCGGCGGTTGGTGCTTCATCTTTTATCTATTTACGTTGTCTACGAACTGTCTGTGTATAAATTGTACCTACCTGAATTCTACCTGTTTATTTGCACCTGTGTTGTGATTGTACGCTTTTCGATTTTACTATTCTGTAGTATATCTCTAGTTAGTAATAGTTTTCAGTATCTTATATAGAGCTCGTTTTCATCAAGTCCAGAGGCTCATTTTTGTCAGTTTGTAACTAGATGTACTTATCAAAAGCGTACAATGACAGCCAGAGTTTTGTCTGCGCTTGTCCTCTATAATCCCTCTGTGTGGATAGGCCATGGCGTCCCGCGAACACGTGGAGGATAAGATTCACAACCTTACGCAGAAACTCACCCAAGTAAGTATCCTTACACTAAAACTCTGGTCGAAATACATTAAATATGTTTTCCAATAATATGATATTTCGTATTATAAGCAAACTGTTTAATTATGGCCATAAACGGTTTTTAAATTTCACCGGACTTATTATAACAAAACAATTAAGCAGTCTATTATGATTTGTTTTAGTTCTCGGAAATAAAAAAAATAGTTAATTTTATCCCTTGTGTAAGCTATTAGTCATAATTTCTTCAACAGAGAAAGAAAACTAATGATGTATCACCTTTTTAAACAAATCAGTTTTATTTGTTTTTAACAAACACATAATTAGGTAAATAAAGGAAACTTAAACATTTATTATGCTCACAGAAATATATTCTGAGATGGTTAATAAATCATTACTTAATAATGCCAAAATAAATTCTTGAAAATCACAAGCTATCGACCAGGGTGTTTCAAGCATTGTAATTATTTCCAAATGTCACATTTTCATTGTTATGTATTTAAACGTATTTCTGGGTTTTGGTATTAAGTATAATTTTCTTAAAACACAAAGATTTGTTACTTATAGAGTCCGCGGTCCACCGCCGCTTGTGGTAAAGGTAAATTGCATGCAGTTTTTGTGTCGCTTCGTAATTGCAATAATAGTAAAGAGATTGTTATTTGTTTTCTTTAATCATACAGCTATTGAGTGGTTCAATATTATATTTGATTTAATGGGGTATTTGATATTTAAAAAGAGTATATAAAAATAAAAAGCTACATTCTTAGCAATTTTTAATAATCTGTTATAAAGTTATTAATAGCAAATCAAAATATGTGAATAACAGGTAATTTAGAACAAAATTAAACTTGTCCCTCCGTCAAAAACCCCATCGTATAATCAAACACAACTTTCAAACAGTCTGTCTTTTGAAAAATTAGTTTTATTGTTTATACAAAAAAAAAAAATATTATTTTAATAAATAAATAAAATTTAATCTGAAAGAGTTTATTAAAAGTAATGAATAGCCTTGGAATGTTTAAAAGACGGGCTGTTCCTAAAGGAACAAGTGTTAAAATATGTTTTGTTTCCACAGGCTGAGGCCCGTGCTGAGTTTGCCGAGCGATCAGTACAAAAACTACAGAAGGAAGTCGACAGGCTTGAAGGTGAATATCACGCAAATTCATACTACACAATTTATTCATTTATAATACTTATAAACATAGCTCAACTACTCAAATATTTCAGTCTAAAATAACAATTTATTTATCATAAATGAAAGGTTCGAGCATACGGTATATTAATCGAGGATATAAATATTTTTATTACTAGTTTTCAAGGTTTCCCAGATATATTTCAGAACTACAATAAGTACAGCAGCACGGTTAAGTGGTTTTATAGTTATCTCTGAAGTCAAGTTATAACACATGTTTGATGAAATAACCGAGGCTTTTTATAGCATTCTAATTTCATATAGTCGTCATTAAAACTGGCTTTGAGATTCGATGCTGTACTATAGATTTGAAGCTTATATATTTTTTTGCAATTTCATCTTTCGCTATAATATAGAGCTTATTTTCTCTTTTCATAGTAACAATTTTTAGTTTTATTTTAAGCAGTGTTGGACAGTTTGAATTCATTTGCACATCTTAATTGTTTTGTAACATTAAATAGTTATAATAAGACTGTATTGTTAACGACAGAGATGAAAGCCATTTGTGAAATGCGCATATGAATTCATTATTTCCTTCACATCTACTTTTCTATTTGATTTCTCTTTTTTTATTAGCATGTAGATTTTATTGTATCCTTACAACCAAATTAGTTCGCCCGAACAGTTGATGTATTGTTTAGTGTAATTATTGCATGTTTTTTATTTTTTGTTGTTTTCTTGCCTGTGTCCTTTTGCTCTAAATACCTTTTGTTCTTTTAACACTTGAATAACATAACTGACTTCTCATGTAACAAAAATGACGCGGTTTTAAAAGAGGTATTCAGAGCAAAATTATTTGTTGTTTGTGTGTGATTGACGTGGGCGCGTGCGCTTGCAGACGACCTGGTATCCGAGCGCGAAAAGAGCAAGCTGCTGCAAGAGGAGATGGAAGCCACGCTCCATGACATCCAGAACATGTGAACCGCTCTCCTCGCGCGCTCATCTCCTCCCAGCCCCAGACTCCCAGCTCTATCCACCCACTGACCGCCACCCACACGTCCGCAACGTTCCGCCGTTCTGACGGCCGTTTGGCCTCCCCGAACGCTCGTAGTGATAGCAGGTTGAATCGCATCAACCCAAAGTACAAGCGCGATTAATCTTCTTTCGTTGACCGTTTCTTTCCGAACACTTTAGTCATGCCATAAAGTTGGAATGGAATCGAGATGCACGCGCGACGTAGATTCACTAGCGATAGAGTAAATGCCTGCCGCCTCCCTGACAGATCGAATGTTTGCTACACAATGCCACGTGCAATTTACCTCCGTCTCCTTTTTACATATTTTTGTAACAAATTTATTTTACATTGCGGGTCGAGATCCTCACTCGTTTTAGTCATTAATTGATATGAGCGTGTATGTTAAGAGTCGATAATAATATGTATGAAGCTAAAAAGTAACTGCTTTTGCCTTCCATTCCCATAATACATTCCAATGTGGGGACCAAAACATCTTTATGTATTAAATAAATAAGCACACAACTGATATATTTGGCACTTTCGTTTTTGTAACAATTTCACAATTAACAAAATTTATTAAAAATTTTATTATAATAAGTTCCAAATTATTTTAAGGGCCAAATAGTATCTTATTTTGATTTAAATATATTTTGGAAAATGTACTATTTGCCGTTGATTACTTGAAATTAATTTAATGTAATATTTTGATTTAATTACTGATGGTAGGTAAAAAGCTATTTATATGAGATTTACCTATTTGGTATTACATTTCGTTTCGAGTATGATTCTTTTTTGTCATAATTCGAGTTTGTTGTTATTTATTTAAATTAATATTTTGTATAAATGGCGACTTTACTTTTGCAAACCGAACAAGTGAGTCTTGCTAACGGAGCTGGCAAATTTATAAATAAAGAATAGGATATAGAGCCATCGTTTGGCGAGTAGAGTATGTTATTATAATGCTTAAAAGAAAGACACAAATTCCTGTAATACAAATACGTTTCATTAATCGAGCGAAATCCGTCTTTAATGTAATCGATTAAGTACGTGAACAATTAATTAATGAATACATCTAGTTGTTCTAACACAAGTCTTTATAAATATATACTTATTATTACTTGTCTTTTGAGTTTTTTTTTTACTAACTTGTGTGAGCCTTTTCGTAAACCATTCCGACTAACAGATGAGAACGATTCTATCAGCTATATATATCATTCAGGCGTCATTGTAAAAATAGTCATTTAGCAATAAGGACATTAAAGAACATGGCGTTTAATCGCATTTGCACCGGGCATGAAGAAGATCGGGCGATGTACATAGTGAGAGGATCCGAGGCACGGCATGAGCCCCTCCCGTAGTGTTGCATGCCGCCCGCTGAGTGACTCCCGCTGATGCGCTGGCGTGCCGCAGATGACCTCATCAACGAGATCGAGAGGTTCAACGACATCGGCGACGACATCGACGACTCGTTCGTGGAGCTCATCCCTGGCGTGGACCCCAACCAGCGTCAGATCGAGATCGCGCGTAAGGAGTACGAGCGCCTGCATCCGCGCGTGCCCACGCCACCACCACCCGCGCCCGAGCCGGAGCCCGAGCCTGTGCCGGTCGAGCCCGTGCCCGTTGAGCCCGTACCCGCACCGCCGGCCGACGTCTCGTCGGCTGACGTCGCCCAACCGCCCGCGGATGGATCCGCCCCACCTGTCGACGGTGCCGCACCACTTCCGGAAGGTGTTGCGCCTCCGGCTGATGGGGCCGCGCCGCCCATGGAGGGCGTCGCGCCGCTGCCTGATGGAGTCGCGCTGCTGCCTGAGGGAGCTGTTCCTCCTACGACAGGCGCCACTGCTCCAGCTGACCAAGCCGCCCCTCCCGCTGAAGGCGCCACCCCCCCGGCGGACGGCGCTGCGCCTCCCGCAGATGGAGCAGCTCCTGCGCTGGCAGGAGCCATGCTGCCCGCTGATGGAGTGGCCCCTCCTGCAGACGGAGCGGCTCTGACCGCTGATGGAGTGGCTCCGCCCGCTGAGGGTGCTGCGCCGGCAGATGGTGCCGCTCCCGCAATTCCTTCTTCCGAAGGAGCGACTCCAGCTACTGAAGGTGCGCCGGCCGCAGCTCCTGTGGACCCGGCTGCAGTGCTACCGGCCCCGGCAGCAGCCCCAGCCGCAGCTCCTGCAGACGCAGTAACTGTGGCGCCGGCCGAGGTTGCGCCAACGCCAGTGGTGGAGTCGGCACTGGCACCAGCGCCCGAGCCCGCGCCCGCTGCGCCAGCTGCACCTGCCGCTGCGCCCGCTGAAGCAGCTCCACCGTCATAATGCAATTTCTGTTTTGACCTACCGAAATCATGATAAATAATAACGCCGGAACGTAACTTAATGATAGCACTTAAAAATATGAGAATGTAAAGGTTTATAATTATTTTATATTTTTAAATAAATATACAATTTAATATAGCTGATGGAATAATATATTCTACAAAACTAATCAATAGTTACTAACGATCAGATGAAATGCCTTGGGTACAGATAGGAGATTGTGTAACGGTAAAGTAGGGTGCATGCGTGTGAGTTGCGAGACTAACAGCGAGAGCAGCGGAAATGACGCGTGGTTACCCTGCAGACGACCTGATCTCGGGCAAGGAGCTGTTCCACGAAATCGGGCGCGAGCTGGATTGCGCCTTCACGGATCTGGGACTGCAGCCGGCCACCGGTGGAGCCGCGCGCCTTTGCGAGCGCTGTACTTGCTGCCATTGAAGCGCCACGCTGCGCACCTACACATACATACATAAGGCTTTTCATGTGCATTTAATGAGCAGTAAACAGATACCCCCTCTACATTTCTTTCTCCTTTAAACACAAGAAAAATTAAACTCAAAATCGCTTCCTAATCACAACCGCATGAAACGAGTGTGTTCTACTCTTCTAAACGATGTGAAGCGGCGCATGGCTTCGGATTAACCAGGATCAGGAAACGTAAGCATTTCCATTTAATTCTATTTGAGTACTCACGTAACGCTGAAACTAATTAACACTACGAACTTGACTTGTGAGAACTTAGATGATTGATTCCAAGTTTTTAAAAGATTACTTTTGAGGATTAAATATAAAGTTGCATTATACAATTTAGTAGAACATGAAATTGTTGTGAATTTGCAATATTATAGTTTGATGTGAAATCATGGCAGAGGAGTGTTTAAATCGTGTTTTAAACCTTTAGACGAGCTGGTCGCCGAGAAGGAGAAGTACAAGGACATCGGAGACGATTTGGACACCGCCTTCGTCGAGCTCATCCTCAAGGAATAAGCAAGCACCTTTCATCGCCGATGCGCCGGCCGCTGCTGTGTTCCGCGATTCATCTAACGCGCATAGACTTTACGTCGTATTTAATAATTTATTATTTTATACTCCAGATTTATATCTTACAATCCATAGTTGTATGGCGCTATTTATTTTCAAATAATATAAAAGTACTAATATAATTTATTATTATATATTCTTTGTTTAATTTTGAATCCAACCTAATTGGGAAGCCCCATTAATAGAATCTGCAGTAGTTCTATCTGTATATCGTGTCTTTGCAAGTTCAATCCTGAGACTACGAGCTCATTTTCGTTAGTGTAACCAGCTCGTACTCACGGTGCGTAAGATTTTCAAAGCGCATATTGAGAGCCCTAGTTAGTAGTTCTGGCACCGGTTATAAGCCTCACTATAGCACCATTAGAAGCTTGCGCGGAGTCTACCGTATGCGAAGCCCTACTTTATACTCAGGAGAATTGAATTCGATTTTAACTCCAAAGACGACAGGAAAGCACACCGTAATTGCTCTTGCATTTGTTAAACGGAAGTAAAAATAGGCTCAAACAAATTGCAACGGCCGTTACGTTAAAATTTAATTCTCGTTGGTATTTGTATTACTTATGTATGAACTATTTCATTGTCTTCAAAACTTTTTGGACTTGTATAATTATTGACTAAATGTATAATTATTTTTAAACATTCCCGGAGAATTAGGTATGCCGAAATATTAAACCTCTATTTATATGGCTAGTCTAATAAAGTAGATCAAATTGAAGAAAATACTCGTAATTCTTATTACGTACCTTACATAGGATTTAATTTATAACTAGTTAAATTATGAAGATTTAATTGCAATCCGAAAAATTGGCTATTGCGCAACATGGGGTTTTAATCACTTATTCCTCCCGAGAAATAATTTTTCTCTGCTCCTGCTTTTAGCTAAATCAGCACGTAGCAGTACACACGAAGTTACATTTCACTTTCATTCAGTAAATTTTGTAGCTTTATTCCTTCTTTAAGCTTTCTTCTCTTCTCTGAGAGTACAGTTATTTAGTGACCCATTCTTCTTCCTGATCGTTTGCAGTGCAAGTGTATCGTGCGCGATCCTCCATGATGAAGTAGTGGGCCGCGTTTTCATGGAGGGCACTGTATAAGAAGTTTTTATAGTTACATCATACGCAGTATGAAAATGTATTAGTACTTAATTCCCTTAATGCTCATAAATGGGAAATTTGTACAAATATGATTATAACCTAACGTTACTAAAACGTTTAAATGATTTTTTACCATTGTGCCGTAAAGTAATCGCATGTCTCATATAGATATCTCTGTTAGATTTAAAACTTACTGTCACCACTGTAAATATAAAACTTACAAAAATAATAACCATTCAAATATTGAAATTAATATTAAACTTACAAAATCGCGTTTAGATGGACTTAGTTTAATTTACTTGCTGGCTCCTTTCTCATTTGAAATTGATTTGCTTGTTACCATCTTCCCTTATCACTAACCATACTAACATTAACCTTTAACATCATTGCTGGCAGACGAGGTGCTCGACGAGCGTAGTAAGTACAAAGCGATCGCCGAAGAGGTGGATCAAACCTTCGCCGACCTCTCCGGGTATTAGCTGATGAAGCAGCTGGTCTCCAATAGACATCCTTGATTGGGCGTAAAGAAGAATATTTTTATTTACATTGCACTACTTTCTGCGCAACAGTGATGCCCGCTACAAAAGTGAAACGACACGGCCTTTGTAACGGAGCTTTTCTCAACATTGCTTCACAAATGGTTTGACGTTCTTCAAAGTTTTTTGTATTTTTGTCTATGTTTGTTGTAAGGTTGCCAATGCCAGATCACACTGCCGATTATTTTGCAGAGTCCATTTTTATAATAAAAAATTTAATATTGTGTTTAAGCTATATTTATCTTATGAAGTTGTATCAAGTTATGTAAGTTTTAGTTTTTACTGCACTAATTAATAAGTACCTAATCTAAAGCAAGTCCAGTTTTATATTCGTATTAAGTAGATACCTATCTGTAGTTTTTTTAACAATGAAAACGTAAATTCCATAGGAAATAGAATAAGTTATAACATTCCGATTTTTGACCCTTTTCAATTAAAGTTTTTAAAAGCTTTTTTGGTGGAAGATGTATAGCAGCGCTTAAAATATCTTTTTCCAATAAAAGTATAAATTTTTAGAACATTGTTTTATTTTTTAATATTTAACTGAACCTCTATTTACTAGACCTCGACGAAGCCAAAAGGAGGATTACGATTTTAATTTCTATGTAGAAACTTGTATGTTCTACTTTTTGAAATGTATTAAGTAAGGAATTATTAGACCAGTCGACAAAAATTTTAGTTTACTGGGTGAATATAGGCTATTAAAAGTTTAACTATGGAGTAAGTGTTAAAACTATAAAGAGATTAAAGTGATGAAATAATATAATTATGACTGTCGTTCAGGTTATCAAATGACAGTGCTTAAGCATAACTTAAAAAAACTAACGTATTGCAAGCTCAACCAAAGATGTTCTTCAACCTAATCAACCTACTTTTTTACTAATGTTACAAAAAGAAGATAAGGTTACCTCATAAAGGACGTACAAAACAAATCTGTACGTAAAATACTTTTAAATTATTAGTGATTTAACTTATTTCTTCAGTAAAGTGAAGTCACCCACTGTTATGATTTAGATTGATGCTAGATAATAATCTTACATGGCGTTTGAAACTCCATTCTAGGCCTACTTATAACCAAAAAGTGTTACTTAAAATTGATTAAAATTAAAAAAGAGTTGCAAAAGGGACGTGCTTGAAAAGCTTTCCGTGCGAGCTGACCATTCATGGTGATGATGAGTTTCTAGAGGTAGCCAGTATATGCATAAATAAAATTGTAAATATACCATGGTACACTTAATTTTAGTTTATATATATATATATATATATATATATATATATATATATATATATTACATATATATATATATATATATATACGTAATGCATATAAGAAAACATAATATGACCGCAGAGTATAAAAAATACAAAAAAATTACATAAAAGGTTTTTAATGGACAGCCAAAAAATAAAAGGCAATCGCACAGTGCTGCAAGCTGCATTAGCGGGGAAAGCCGCACATTATAAGCACACAATAAGCAGTAGCATAAATCGTGTGGATGGATAGATACCTAAATTCATATTCAAATATTTATTTCTCAGCATTGACATTTAATTGTTCTTAGTGACGTCAATTAAAGCCTGACTACCATCAGCTCGAAAAAACCTTCGTGAACAAGAACTGAAAAGAAACTTCACGGGTAATTTCTTCGAAATATGTCTACAAAATTATTTATTATCTTCATCTGTTGGCTCGGTAAGTCAGCCGTTCACGAGCTAACGCGGGATCTACCCATCGTCCTCAACCATATGAAAGGCGAACCATATCCAACCTACATAGCGATTGCCCACCCGTCAACAACTCAAAGAACGTTTGACTCCAACGGCACAAAGAAATAGGTTTATAATTTATAAAAATAGAAACCAACTACAAAAACACCTTAAGTAAAAAGAGAAAAATAATAACTTTTCAAGCGAAGGGTCTACCTAACTATTATAGTCGGGCCATTTTAATAGGTAACATTTGACGTCTGTCAGTTTTATCTTCATATTGAGGAGACCTGCTTAAAAACATCGATTAAAGTGAATGAATCAATACGGACTTGAAATATATGTGAATTTAAAAAATCATCAGGCGAATGCCTGTCCTATTATTATTTTTTCTTTCGTAAGTTTAAGGAACAAAATAAGACAAGTACATAATATAACAAAAAATTGCATTTATTCAGTTGAACTATCAGAACTGTTATTAGTATTGTTATCTTCATCACTGCTGTCAGCACTCAGAGATATTATTAAGTAATTCATTTTCAATAATATTGTCTATTCTCACACCTCGTTCAAAATCTTATAAAATTATTTTCTTTGTTTTCTCTACGACATTTCTCCAGTCTACTGTAGTGACTTCTGCAAACGCAGTTTGTAGCAGAGTCATCATTTTAGCTGTACTGAAGGGAGGTCCAGCATTGTTCCGCGCTGCATGACCCTTTATTTGTGCCCAAATAAGTTCGATGGCGTTATACTGGCAATGGTAGGAAGGCAATCGAATATCTTCGTGTCTATGCTCTAGGGCTAGTTCATCGATTACATAGCGGAGCTTGGTCGGCTTAGTTGCTTTTACCAGATTTAACAACTCAACTTTTAATAAAATTGGACTTGCATCCACACCATTTCTTACCAGCCACGAGACAATTTCTTGCTTTTTATTTGCTTGAGTTGGTGGTTTATCAACTTGTACAGAATGATACGGTGCATTGTCCATTATAATTTTCGATGGGTTTTCTAAGCTGACTAGCAGCTTCTCAAACCACACTTTAAAAACCTCACAGTTCATTTCCTCATGGTAACTTGTAGTTTTAGAGGCGAATGCGAGGAGTCTGGAATAAAACCTTGAGAAGCTGATCCCGCGTGACTTATAATAATTCGGGGTCCTTTTCCCGATGTAACATTTGAGGTGGAGGCCGCTGTATCCATGTCCGCGAAACCATATGATTCCCATTCAGCCATGTTTCGTCAATAAACTCGACACTGTCCCAATCTGTACTTTTCTTTACTTGACGTAAGAATGTTACTCTCTTCAAAATAATATCGTAGCGTTCTAGCAGGTTGTTCGGATTGTCAGATTTTTTAATTCGATTTCAGAACCTTTGATAGAGATGATTTACCGCCAAAAAATAAGCCTGTGTCTTTTAACGAACTCATTACCTTTTCCCGTGTAGGATATTCTTTTCTCGAGTAATATCTATAAATGTGGTTGGGTATTGCAGCAGCATCAAAATTATCAACGCCAACAATTTGCTTGTCCCTTTCTTTTTTTTCGGTGTACGTAAAGTATTATGTTCTGAGCATGATGGTCCGTATTTATCTTTCAGAATTTGAGTTACTGTCCTCTTCCTTATTCCCAATGCTTCGGCAACGCGTTCTCTCGGTTGAGTCAATAGTAAAAGAAGCCCACCGTTAACTGATATTCACGTTCAACATAATTGTACAATTTCACCACTACTTCGCGAGATTGTCTGTTTTGCGTTTTCCCCCGTTTCGACATGGTAAGAGTGTGATGTTGTTCTTGTTTACTAATCGTTAAGCAATCGGAGTCCAAGCCAGGTAAACGTAGTCAGTAAGATCAGTCCAATAAAAAAGCCGGGTCAGAAGAAAATAACTGAGTGCACATCAAAAACGCATAGTCACTTCGCAAAATGACAAAAAATTGCGTCATATAATGGCGACATGACATGGCGTCATCGACCGGCACCGGTGCTGCCAGCAACATCCTACCTAAATTGTACCTAAGATTAATGATTTTTCTATTTTTTGTATTTTTATAGTTAGTAAAAAGAATAATAAATATAATTACGTTTTATTATAATCACAACGTATTTATTAATTTATGTGATGGTGATATTTCTTCACAAGTAATCATTGCATTCGATTCAACTTATCAGCTTTCAATTTTTAGAGTAACATCCCTAGTGTTCAAAAAGAAAAAGGGTTAACTGACGCAACATTGTAACGACGTTCAGTTCGTTAGATCAGAAATAGTTTATTATGTTTAGAATGGTTTATTAGTGAAAGGAAATCGTAAAATTACTTGTATCGGTCATTATTACAATAAATATGTAATCGTAATTGAAAAAAGTTAAGCAATTGTGCAGATCTAACAAAACGAAAAATAATATTATTTTATGCCCGCCGTTACAAGGTTACGTTGTTGAATTTTGATGAATTGTCAAATGTTACCTATTAAAAGGCTTGACTTTAGTTTACCTTATTTTTGATTCTTAGTTTATTTCGCAATTTTTTACGCCTAGACGTTTAATTGTAATAAGCAATTAGCAAAATTACGATATAAAATTTAAGTTTTCTGGTCAGTTCCACAACTTCGTTTGTAAAAAAAAATCAGATTTATATATATTAATTATAATTTATTTCGGACACTTGATCCATATAAAGAGTTAGTAACAATTTTAAAATTATGTATAATATCAATGTAATCACAATTTATTGATTTTTTAAATATTTTTTTACATTACATTGAAGGCAACAATTCAAACATTGAAGATGATAGCTGGCAAGGTAAGCACCTACTAAGGCAGGTGCTTAAGTGCATGGTTGGAAATTCCATCCGCACCTAGAGATTTTATGGAACTTTGACTTCTAATGAGAAGAGAGATTTCATCATTAGACACTGTGACGGAGTCGGCAGTGATGGGGAGAGAATCCCTGTGGAGGACTTCTCCACCGCCTGGGTGTGAGAGGGGTCCACTGGTTTTGTGCTGGGCGAGTATTGTGAGGCATACAGTCAACAAATCATTTGGCTTTCTCTTCGTCTTCGAAGGCAATAGTGCCTTCGACGGGCATATGCCCTGAAACTACCCCATTAGATTTGTGGGGCTGAGGTCGCTGTGGTGGAATTATTAAAGCTGTCGCCCCACCACTTTTACACACTTTCCGCTACTTTACACACGTTTGTAGAAAATTAGGAAAGTAATCGTTTGTAAATAAAATCATTGTTTCCGTGAACCGATGTTTTGAAATGCAACTGCATCCGTAATATTTAGCCTGAGATTGGTATCGAATGACATCTAGTGCAGCTCAGTTCCGGAGAAGTGCTCTTTTGCCAAGAGCTCTTTTTACCGTATTTTGTATTATAAAATGATGACATTAATTGTAATATGCTAAGTGTCTTTAGAAATAGGACGAAATGCACACTGAAAGGTTTTGAATACGGTTTGTTATTATAATTGAACATTATAATAATAATAATAATTTATTTCGGAAACTTGATCAATATAAAGAGTTAGTAACAATTGTAAAATTATATATTAATGTTAGTAATCACAATTTATTGGTTTTTTAATATTTTATTTTACATTACATTGTAGGTGGCAACTATTCCAAGTTTTAATATACAGCTATCTACCTTTTCTTTTAATACTAGTAGAATACTGTTAGAGCTGTCGCATCATTGAGATATGTTTAGTTATGCCTATCACTATAGTCTTTTAAATAGTTTAATCAAATTTAATGTCATTTATCGAAATTGCAGAGTAGTACGAGGTCATATAGGGATGATAATAGGCAGAAATAGAAATGCCCTTGAATTTACTGCCAATGCCACTGATGCCACATTGCTCCCTACTTCTTGCTTCAACCGAAAATAATTTTAACCAATCACATTATTATCTACTTATTAACACGTGCACCACGATGTACCTACGCTTGACCAGACAACGGTTTGTTGCGGACTGAGCCACTTAATCGAGTGTGAGGTCATAGGACCTAGGCTTGGCTCGAATACCATACCATTTCTTTTCTTACAAACAGTTCAAACACATAACCCTCCCTTCAAACATATAAGCTTACTTTGTCAAAAAAAAGAAGAAACGCATAAGAAAGATTTTCCAAAAATATACTCTGAATAAGGTACTATGTATGTACTTATCTTTTTTGCTGGATTTTATAAATTATAAAGCTACTTAAAAAAATATATTTCAGACAAAACCAAATTTTTCCGGAATCTAAATAAAAAATACAAGGGTTCACCGACCAAATAAAAATAATTTGTAAAAAATGAATTCTCAGAAGAAATGCGTTAACCCACATTTCATATAACTCTTACCCGAACTACTACGAGTAAAGTTGTTATTCCAAAAAAAGAATATTAATGTACTAAATATTCATCTAAATATCGTTAACATAAAAAAATATTATACCACACCAAAATGGCATTTATTTTTGAAAAAGTTTTGCGTCTGGTAAGGTGCTCTTATATTATTAGATCCTTACATATGGAATTGGCGTTTTGTCGTACTGGCCACTTTGATCTGTATTATCTACTATTTGGTTAAGAATTCCAATTTCAAATTTATACAGCTATTTACTCACGCATTTGTGTTTTGAAAACCGTAATTAATTTGTTTTTTTTTCTTTTGGTTCTTTCTTTGCGTCAATTAGTTAACAAAATGGAAATCTTAAAATATCGCGTTATTTACGAGTACGAGTTCCACCGTGGCACCCGTGCTGCAGAAATGGCTCGAAATATTAATGCTATGTATGGCGGCGGTGTCGCAAAAGAAAACACAGTGCGTTTTTAGTGGCAACATTTTCGGTCTGGAAATTTCGACCTGCAGAACAAACCCCGTGGACGGCCGAAGAACAATGTTAATAATGAAGAATTGAAGGATATTGTGAAAGCAGATCCATCACAAACCAGGTCCAAGTTAGCTGTAGGCGGAGGTGTCAGTGACAAAACTGTTTTAATCCACTTGAAGCAAATTGGGAAGGTGAAAAGTTTATATAAAAAGCGTTATATTACTCCACTGGCATAATAATCGAAGGATTTTAAATCGAATGCAAGCAATGGTTGAACCCTGGCGAACCAGCCAAATCCTGCCTCAAGCGAAACTCAACTCAGAAAAGTTACTTGTGAACGTTTGGTGGACTAGTGCCGGTGTCGTTCACTACGGCTTTCTTAAATATGGCCAGACGATTACGGCAGATTCAGAAACTGCAAACCATGATGGAAAAGCTAGCTGCTAAACAACCGAGGCTGGTCTATCGCTCCACTGCAGCTTTAGGACAATGCTAGACCACATATTGCACAACAGACAGCTACCAAATCAGAGGAACTTCGATTGAAATGTCTAGGACATCCACCGTACACCGGGGTGTACGGTGGATGACCTTGCTCCAACAGATTACCATTTTTTTCGAAATTTAGATAACTTCTTGCAAGGGAAAAAAATTAACTTCGATGGGGCAGTCCAAAGTGCCTTCAAAGATTTTATTGATACCCGTCCAAATGGTTTTTTTAAGTAAACGGATCAGTAACTACCTATGAAAGGCAAAAGTGCATAGATAGCAATGATATATATGTAGTTTGTAGATCATTTTTCTTTTGAACAAGGTTATGTTCTTTTTTACATATATTAAATTTTCTAAAATATATTGTTAATGGAAAGTAAGAACATTTATTTCCTTAAATTTACTTCTAAGCCTTGATACCCTTGGACCGAGCTGATAGATTGCGCAAACGGCCCTTTTCTGCAGGATAAATATAGTATCGATGTCGGCAGCACTCCTCCACAACATAATGCCATATGTCATGAGGCTGTGGAAGTCACCAAAATAGAGAAATCGAGCAGTTGTTTTATTTCAAAATTTGTCTCAGTTTTTTAGCAGCAAATGCAGTTGAGGCAATCCTTTTCACTTTAACCATCAATATGCGGTCCCCACTGGAGTTTGGCGTCTAAGGTTGTGCCGTCGGTTCCTGGCTCTTAACTATAATGTTTGTGTTTAGATTTGGCATTGTAAACTTAACCCATTTAGTTTTGCTTTCGTTGAGGTGCAAAATATTAGCTGAGAACCACTTCTCTGTGTTGGAGATGCATTTTTTTACCGCTGGATAATCAGTTTCTTTTCTTTTGATTTAAAATATGAGGGAAGTATCGTCAGCAAATAATATGACCTTGCATCGATTTTTAACGACTGATAGAAAAATAGGAAAGCACCAAGAAGTAAGCCTTGGGGCACACCCATTGTCATTGCCGATCCTGATTATATTTTCCATTTATTGAATTTTTTCTGATTTCTATTAGAAATATATGATTTAATCAAGCCAAGCGCTCAATTTTTTATGCCATAATGCCATATGCCACAAAAGACACCAATAGCATCACACGACTCCTCCAAGGCGCTAAATACGTGTTTTATGAGCTTAAAACCGGCATCGGTTGTTGAGTGACCCTGCGTAAAAATAAATTACTTAAAAGTCATTAAACTATTACCATTAAAATGAGAAAGTACCTAATTGATTTAAAATTAATTTTTCAAAAATCTTACTGATCGTTGATTGTATAGATATAGGCCTAAAATTTTTAGGGTCAACCATACTACCTGATTTGTATATTGGAGTGACCTTACTCAATTTTATTAAATCAGGAAATACACCATTATCAACACAGTCCTTTAATATACTGGCTAAGTGCGGGGCTATACCATCACTGACTGTACAGTCTGCCTGATGGGCAAACTGGACAGAATAATTTATGTGACAGGGAAAAGACCTAAACCCTAGTAAACCTTCGGAGCCTTAGTCCCTAAAGTCCTATCGGTCCTACCATATAAATGTGAAATATATAAATAAGTGCGGGATATCTGCGCCGTGAGACCTAAGGCAACATACGGATGGGGGTAAGGGGTGTGTACATCGTGCAATATACACAGGATAGGGTTTTCTCACTGCTGGTTAAGCAGACTCACAACTGATGGCTAAAGGTGTCTTGGCCACAGTTTAAACAATTTTAACAGAAATTCGATCTAAATCGAAAGTATTTTTCACTTTAATGCTTTTAAAAGCGTTTAAAACTTGTGTCACAGTAACATGTTTAAAGATGAAATAAATATCGCATGAATTAACATTTTCAATTAGCAGTGACTGTGAAAGAGTGGAAAATAAATTACTACTCAAAGTAGTCGACACAAGGATTGCAGTAATAAAATATTCAAATGCTTCAAATTCTCTGTCAGTTGACAACAATTTACTTTTAATTATTTTTTAAATTATATTTGGTGAAGGGTCTTTTGCATTCCCAGTTTCCTGATTTATTATATTCCATGCAGTTTTTGAAATGTCAGTACCGTATTTGATTTTATTATTAATGTAACTAAATTTAGCTACACTGCATAATTGTTTAAATAATTTTGAATACTTTTTAACATATTCATAAAATGTCACATTCCAACATTTAAGTGTACAATTATTCATATAATCAATTTCTACTTCTGCATATTCCCACTGTGGCACATTTTCTTTTTTGTAAAAACAGAGTCTTTTTCATTTTTAATGAAATTATGAGTAAAGTTATATTGATTAATAGAATCTCCACAGTAATCTACTTTAAATGTTTTTTCAAATACTTACATTATTCCTAAATGTTTCAAGCCGTCACTCATTCATGGGTATAAAGGTGATTACTCTTTCTAGTCTTTTTTTGCCCAATATCAAAAGTTGCCAACTGCCCACTATGATCTGATTGTAGTTTATTAATTACATACTTTGTATATGGCATTAAATTTGTAAAAAAGTAATCAAGGTAAGTAAATCTTTAAAATTTTATATGTTTAGAGTGGATTTATATAAATTGTGTTTACGATCGTCAGATTATTTACTCGACAAGTACCTATGGCAAGATTTTCCTTGCAATCCCAACGTTAGTTCCATTCAACTGATAGTAAATAGCATCTTGACCCATAGTCATCATTAGGTATTCAAAAACTTTCAGATGCTTTGTTGGCCTTTAGTCTGATTTGTACAGGCTATCCTTCCTTAATCCGGGTCACATCACGGAACAAATCTTTCAACACACCTGAAGTTTGTATAACTTTCTTAATTATGTAAGTGTAGGAACAGTAAAGTTGTACGCTGTAAGGAGCACAATTAAAATATTTATTTCAATAAGTTATCTATTTTATACTCATTTACATACTCATTTATACTCATTTATACATCTTACTCCGATGACGGAGCAAGTCAGAATGTGTTTTTTCTTTAAAAAAATTATGTTATTCCATACATTCCAATTTACATTTTATTCTTAATTCATATCGACCTTCGCGGCATTTTGACGCGCTCGCTGACGTTTTAGCCGTGACGGTACTGATAAAACAGAATAGCGGCGTTAAAGATATACGATATCACACATTTTTGCTTGCTTGTTTGCTTACTCATATGGCTATGCATTTTAGCGATCGTATTCGGACGGGACCTCCAATGCAGAAGATAAGGCCGCTATATTAACATTAGGCAAAATACTACTTTACATCTATATCCGTCTAATAGAAATTAAAAGGGACAAAGGGACATTTTAGCTATCTAACTGGCTAACTCAGATCCGCGCATGTGGGCGTTAGTCTACCACCAAAGCCATGGCATCGAAGTTCTAGTTTGGGTTTTATTTTTCATGTTTCTGAATATATGAATAACTAACTTTTTAAAGAATTCCTCATTACTTATCAGCAAAGTGGTCTTGGCTTCGGTAGCTATCTAAGGCAAAAATCTAAGGCCATACTTATTTACACCGAAATATACTTATGTATATTTTCTCGTGCAGGCACTATTTACAAATTTAAAATAAAAAAATAAAAAAATTTGTACCATGGTACCCACAGCATCGTAGATTATATAATTCTTGACTGCTACTATTCAAACCTGACCTAAAACCTTTATGCCTGCATTAACTATGGACTTGGAATTTTAATAAGGTACATACAAGTAAAAGCTGAGTCAAACCAAAGATGCGACGAAGCAATTTTGCAACTAGCTTTTGTGGAGCGTCTGGTCATCATCCAGATTTACGTTGACATATAACGTCCAAGAAAATAATGACATAAACTTATATCATATATTTTCAAGAAAATAATGACATAAACTTATATCATATATTTTCTTGGACGATCTAAACATACGTTAATTATAGGGCGACGGAAAACGGACACTACGAAAGGTTCTGCTAACCTAATTGAAATTTCTATTGTTCAGTTACCTACTAGAGTATCGTTAGAAAGAAAGACGAATTATTTTTAAGGTCAGCTTCAAGGATTCACAATGGATCAAACATTAAAATAACGAACTCAGTAAAAAATTTGTTTAGAAAATAATAATTTAATTCCTGACAAACTTGAAAACTAAACAAATAAACGTTATATACTTTTATATATTTTTAAACAAAAGTTAATTGATGGGTTGACTCCCGGTTTTCCAAACATTTTTGTAAATGGACGGAAAGCTGAGAAGGTGAATGAATACCAATAAGAACTAAATATAGCAACAAGCGTCTTATGTATGCCCGACCGAACCGTACCATTTTTAATGTTAATGAATCGAAAGAGCGAAGGAGACAGCGTCTCGGGTGGCTCTGACCCTGGTTTATCAATTACTCATCGATTTAACCTGGTATCTTGTTTTTATAAATCTAGATCTAAGAACGATATGTGCGAGTGCGATGGGATGAGCATTGAGTGTATGTTTTATTTGCGATAGTGGATCGGAATTCTGGATTTTTGGTACCGAAAATAGTTTCGGAGGCATGCGGCGCTGGGCGAGGGCGGGCGGCGCGCAGTGCGTGTCGCTCCGCCGTGCGAACAGCCCGCTCTGAGGTGAGTGTGCATGCGCGCACGCCTGCTACTCCGCCGTTGGTTCAGCGCCTCCTGTGTGTTCCGCTAATACTCGCGAGCTCCCGTGGAACCATCGAGGAGTAGCCAGGCAGTGCTCAGCTGTAACTTCTGCTCTAGCGATATCTATGTGTTTCTTTTTCTTTCTAACGCGCATAACGTGCTAAATCGTCATATGCGGACCGTGAAGGACATAGAACCTGGGTGCTGGTTGTAAAGTTTAATCTTCCGCCCTAAAACGGTGCAAGATCAGCCAGCTCTGCGCGAGAGTGAATCAAATTTCAGTAAGTGCGCGGCCTCGCTGAAAATAGTGTCCCGCCGCCCGCGCAGCCCGTGCCGGCTGCCAGCTCATCGCCTATTTGAGGCATGCCCACAGACCACTATTTATTTAGCAAGATGAGGAAATGTTCTAACTTTTATTTGAATCTGACGTGCTCCACATATGATGTTATTAGGCCGTTTAATATGCATTTATCTTTAAGCCACGTTTTAAGTTTAATTTGCTCGGAAGGTAGGTATCATTGAGAGAATAACACGAGGATATATGCGTGTTTAGACAAAAACTTCTACCATTTTTTCTTATTTGCAATGCGAGTTATTCAGTATAATGAGCTAGTTTTATAATAATTACATTGATTCACTAACCAAAATGCTATTTTTCCATTTAGCCACTAAAGGGATGAAGTAAAGTACGGGTATCCACAAATGTGATCCAACATATTAGAGTTTACGTTTTTATTAACAATGTAGAGCTATTTTGCAATGCGATTGAAGTTTTATAAATTATTATTTTAATAAATTTTTCAGTATAACAATGCGTCCTATAAACTTTGTTAGATGATTTTAAAAAAGCTTAAAAAACTATTGATAGATTTGGCTAAAAAATATTATTCAAGAATATTAACTTACCACTTTACAAATATATTTACTACTTAGTTTCATTATGCGCATATTAAAAAAGTGAATATACGACCTACATTCAAATTTGGGCGTAAGAACGTTTTATGTAAAAATATTGTAATGGGAATGTGTCCCTGCTCAGGATAAAATTAATAAATTAGAACAGGATGCTTTCTAAAATAGCAATTTCTTCACAGCTGTTAATTTTGTGTTAAAATCTATTTTTTGCTGCCGGTTGTCAGGTTGCCAAATGTGAAGATACGTCATCGTTTGAGATATTCTGGTAACCGCGGCCGCAAAACACTCTCAGATACCACTCGCCGGGCTTTCATTCCATCATTTACTTTTTCTTAGAAAATTTTGGAATCTAGGACTACTTTGACTAAATTTTTTGAGTTTAGTTTTGATTGGCCTTTCAATTGTTCGATACTTCTGAACGTGTATACGGGACTTGTCTTCAGATTTACGTTGTAAGTTTCGGATCTTAAATTTTTTAAACTTTTATTTTCAATAGTTAGAAATTTAGTGTCGTCTATAACTTATCAAGTTTTAATCGATTAATTTAACATCCGTTTTATTTTTATTAGTTTCCTAAACTTAAGTACATACCGTATTTCAGGGTAGGTACGTGATATACCTAAACGTGTTTTACTTTATAATTTCGTGCATAATTATTTTAATATACAGTTCAATACTACTCAAATACCAATAAAATATTGAATTATTTTATTTTATGACTAATTCAAAACTAAACAAAACAAAATATCCCGATTTGGGACTTACGATAAGTAATTTAAACATTACACAGTGGAAGCTGCCGTCAATTTTTTTACGGCAGTAACACAAATGCTTGTATTCTATTTCACGCCATATTTCTCAAAATTGAAATTTAGTTCAGCGGTCAACGCGAGCATAATTAGGTTACAGTAGCCGTATTTTCAACCGTCGAATACACGAGTAATTACTATGCAGGCCGTTCGAGCGACTTGGCGAAACGCCAGTTCAGTATTCTGTAGCCCACGGGAAATGTATATTTTATATTATAGCCGAAGAACAGCTCAGATGTTGTAAAAGATAATTTTAAATCAATACAGTTGATTCTCGGGTATTGTTACATCTTTATATGCGCAATTTAAAAGGCTATTTTCATTAAGATTATTTCATTTATATTAGATCCTGTCTCGGGTAGCTGACTATATACTTAATAAAATTCTGAGGTACTTTATCTTACAATGTATGCTAGCTTATATTTTGTTACCACACATACTTGTATTATTAGTTCTTGAAATTTACTGATTATAAATCCTAGTTAAGGTTCAAGGTTGACGGATCACGATAATCATCAAAGTCCATACCAATCTAAATCTTTTAGCTTGCGAAGAAGACTGTTAATTACAATCAATTGAATAACACCTTTGTTTACAGAACCTTTGGTGGCTTATTTTTCGACCGGCAGTAAACAAATAACTCCGCCACAATGGACGCGATCAAGAAGAAGATGCAGGCGATGAAGCTGGAGAAGGACAACGCCATGGACAAGGCAGATACCTGTGAACAGCAGGCCAGGGATGCCAACCTCCGTGCCGAAAAGGTAAACCACGTTATTGTATTATCCTTTGTTCGGCCAAAAAATTGCCACTGTAGGACAAAGGCTTTCAGTGTGACGTTCGCTATTATTACTGAGACAGACATAGGTTACAACTTCGCACACTCAAAGCTTGCCTTGGGTGTACTGTGATCTATTTTTCTCATGTGATATATATATATATATATATGTATATATATATTCATATATATATATAAATATATATATATTCATATATATCGAAATTTGAGTGACCTGTGTCTGTGTGTGTTATGCGTTTTCTCAATCTAAATCAACTAATTAAAATTTAGAAAGTACAGAAAAATACAAATAAATATTGAATAAATATATTTCTTTTACACTTATTTGGTAAGTAAGTAAGTAAGGTTTATGCGGGTAATTTATTTTAAAAAAATCACTATTCAAACTCTTTTTTTATTCCAAATAACCGAGGTCACGCCAGCAGAACATATTTCATTCTACCCTGTCTATCTCAGAGGCATCATATAAAAAAATATATATATAAAGAATGTGTATTGAAAATTTGTTGCACTAAGGACTTGCAATTGAGTATTTAATAGCTAGTATTAAATACTCAATTACTAATTAATTAATAGTAAGAGGATCCTTGACGTAATGGTAGCCTTTTCTGGTACAAAAAGGATATTAGTCAATATTATTTAATAATATTTAAATGAGTAGCTGATTTTTCTTTTAATTTTTCCACTAGGTAAACGAGGAAGTCCGTGAACTCCAAAAGAAGCTTACCCAAGTTGAAGAAGATCTGATCCTCAACAAGAACAGGTTGGAACAGGCTAACAAAGACTTGGAAGAGAAGGAGAAGCTCCTAACCTCCACTGAGGCTGAGGTTGCCTCCCTCAACAGGAAGGTCCAACAGATTGAGGAGGACTTGGAGAAATCGGAGGAGAGGTCCGGCACTGCCCAGCAGAAACTTCTGGAAGCCCAGCAATCTGCTGACGAGAACAACCGGTAAGTTTTGTAACACTTATTTTAATTATCACAGTCATGTTAATACTTCGTAGCCGTATAAAAATTGTTTTTGCCATAAAAAAAAATTATAGCCAAATAAAAAATAATGTATATTCCTGAAAACGGCTTATAACACAAAAGTATGTCCTTATGAGGTTTCGTACGTCGTGTATAAGGCATGCTCACTCAAAAAACTTAATGATATAAACTTGTTGTTAAATAATGTGGATTTTTTTTTGCAGTATGTGCAAAGTATTAGAAAACAGAGCCCAACAAGACGAGGAGCGCATGGACCAGCTCACCAACCAGCTGAAGGAAGCCCGTCTGCTCGCAGAGGACGCCGACGGCAAGTCCGATGAGGTACACAGTTCAAATATTTAACCTCTTAATAAAAAATAGCTGGCAGTCAAAATTATTCATATTTTTTAATCTAACTAGATTAGTCAGTTAGTACTATATGTGGTGATATATACATTTTGAGATATTTAACTTGAATTATTGATCGCTAGGTCTCCCGTAAACTGGCCTTCGTTGAAGACGAGCTCGAAGTAGCTGAAGACCGTGTCAAGTCTGGTGACGCCAAGATCTCCGAACTTGAGGAAGAATTAAAGGTAAACTAACCTCATAAACTGACTAATAAATTTTTTCCATCGTATATAGAAATTTGTCAATCGCAGAAATTAAAACTTGAGTTGTGTTCACTGTTCTTGCATTTACCTTTTCTTTAAACATAAGAGTATTTGTTGCGTCAACTTTCCTACGGTGGGCCGCTGCCCAGGCGATACCTGAAATGACTTTGTTACCTACAGAAACTTCACTTTGTGTCTTCGGTACCAAATTAATTCATTTTATAATTTCCTTGAATAATATCATGTTACTAACGGCTCAAATTCATAGTCATATTGTGTTTGAGTTAAAGTTAATGTGTTGTGTAGGTACGTTCTTGACACAACACATTGACCATATAAGATTATCAAAGTACCTATTCATATACATCGTTGTATTTTTGTTCAAGCATTAAAGTGTCAGTTTATCCATGACGCAAATTTAGCTTATTTCGCTACCCACTTCGTGAACATTCTCAAACACCTTCTTAACCCCCAGGTCGTCGGAAACTCCCTGAAATCTCTGGAAGTATCAGAGGAGAAGGCCAACCAGCGCGTGGAGGAGTTTAAGAAGCAGCTCAAAACCCTTACCACCAAGTTGAAGGAGGCGGAGGCCCGCGCCGAATACGCCGAAAAGACTGTAAAGAAACTACAGAAGGAAGTCGACAGGCTTGAAGGTAACATTATTTGACTACTCCATTTAACAATAAAATTAAAAAGATTATAACAGCTTTAAACTAAAATACTACGATAAAAAAATTCTTAAAATAACAGCTTGGAACAGAAAATATTGTGATAATCTTTACAAAAATAAACTTCAAATAATTGAAACATTATGCTTTCTTATCCACGAGTATACTTCCCTTTATTCTTAAGTTTAAATAAATAACATTAATTTAGAAACACAGTGAAATATTTAACCTCTCATTGGCTAGCTTAATTTAAATTTTACTAAAATTACATTCTTCTTTAGGACAATGCAAAATTAACTCTTCGATTTTTACTATCTCGTAACCACAATTTTCCAGACGCATTGTTCAACGAGAAGGAGAAATACAAGGCGATTTGCGATGACTTGGATGGCACTTTCGCTGAATTGACAGGATACTAACCAAACCTTAACTGGGCGGCACTTAGCTTAAGACAAACCTTCCGAACTGCAGCTTCCAGGCTCACCTACCTGCCAGTGGCTCCTGGCTACCCTAACTTTCCTAACCGCAATGATACCTTAAGATACATATAAAGCTTCTCTAATATAATTTTCCTAATCCGTGTTAACTTCTTTTTCTTATCTTAATAACTGTATTGAATATTTATAAACCTGCGCATTTTTATTTCTGCTAATCCTAAACTAAACCTAATCGTTACGTACATAGATTATCAGTTTGAATTTCAACAGATACTCATAATCATAGCATTTTTGGCAGTTCCTTAAATATACTTTTCCCTATTTTTAATTCCTTGCTTTAAATGTCGTAAATAACAAGTCTTTGCTTTGCTGCTATCGTGGTGGATCTTTGCTTTCAAGGTACTTTTCTATTTTCTTAATATTAAATTTCTACTCAGAATAAAAGCATTCGCTTAAGCATAAAACACTTACAAGTATAAACATTTTAATATTTTTCTAATAATTATAATTTCAATTTAATATACCTATTTCCAATTACCTATTTAACCAAGTGACAACCAAAGTGATAACATAATGATAACATTCGTAAATGTACATCATTCAAACATTTCGGTCTATTCATTTGAGTTTTTTAATGGTGTGAATTTGGGGTTAATAAGATTTTCTGTTCGGCAGACGAGCTGGGCATCAACAAGGACAGATACAAGAGTTTGGCTGACGAGATGGACTCCACCTTCGCCGAGCTGGCTGGCTACTGAACACCGCACTCCACTACATTCACAAAACTACACACGTACAATCACATTACACATCATACACACATACAACACTACAGTGACACTCTACATGAACATACACGTGATGTAATATTTATTAATATTTTGTGTAAATTTATTAACGATTTTCAATAAAAATAATTTATAAAATAAGTGGTTTCCTTTCGATTACTTGTATACCTACTACTAGTATCTGATATTCGGGAAGGTTCAATAAAGCAAAAGCTAATGTGGAAATTATGTTTTGTCAACTGTCAGATGACGCATATCCGAGAAAACATGGTTGCCGGCCGGGTAGAGCGCCTGTGCATGGTCCGGGCAAGCGCGCAGGTGCAGCCCAGCACCCATGAATCGATACTCAGTTACACAGACAACAGCCTGTTGGGCTCCTGTGGTATTCGCGTGTTTTTCTACAAAAACTCTTAGGAAAAGACCTCAAGTCGTACTCAGCAGTTCCAGGCCTCCAGTGACTCCAAGCTGGCTGCTGTGAGCAAGATGATTGTTCCTCACGACGGGCCTGACATCGCGAAGGTCGACCCTTGTAAGTAAATTAATCCTTGCCTACAATGGAGCGTTCATATTTAGCTAGCATTACCGATATTTCCGCGATATATATTTTCTTTATATTTTACGACTATTCGAAGCGAAATTGCCTTTTTTGTAATTAAAGATACTTATGTGATATTTCGTAATATCACATAAATATTTGAAATATGATGCGCAATTCCGTTATTGACGTATCAAAGTAAATCTGAACTTCATGATACCATCCAGGGTCTACAGTACTTATCTATATATAGGTCTTCATGATAAAATGCTTTTAATATGAATTTTATTTCATGTTATTGCAGATTATTATATTATGATCAAACGTAGTACTTGTTGCGTTGGCGTAAATTGCATTTTGCGAAATAATGTGGTTTATTTTCATTTTTCAGAGATTCTTCTCATTAGGCTAGGTTTCCTCCTTTAACTGTGTGTATAATTGGGTCACAGTCATTGAGTGATAAAAATGAAAATGTGTAGGAAATTAGTATTTTTTTTAAATTAATAAAATTGTAATTTTTGGATCAATTCTTCTTTTCCGCGGTAATACACATTTTTTATACATTTAACTCATTCTTATTGCAGATAAAGGTAAAGAAAGAAGGTGAATATACCAGCAGAATTCATTATTTGCTTACTGTAATAAGTATGCTGTGATGCAAAACAAAGGATTGTTTTGTCAGTTATAAAATAAACCACTGTTTCCAAATCAAATTAAATTCCAATGAAAAGCTTTTGCTTTTCAACGAAGATATTATTGGGAAGTAGATTCAGTGATACGCCCTAGAGGATTTGACGCCAATTTGCGTAAAATCAATTAACTTTAAAGCTTATTTCATAACGTCATTATTACACTAGTAATTTGTCACTTCATGGATGCTTAATTGCAGCACAATCGTGGCCTTCTATTTACTTAAATATTTACGAATGCCTTAGCGGCGCTACCGACATGTTAACTCTGGCACATTCGGGCCGGCAGTATTTGTTAAATGGCAAGGCGGGATCGGTCACTCTTTTGGGGCTCCTTTTGTCGAAGCCCAATCGGTGTAAGACGGTCGGCATTTGTCACGAACGTTAATATTTAATTTTAAGGCAATAAAGCGTATTAGCAGTCAATAAATAAATAAACTAAGGCACATCCTCATACAATCTAGTTAGTTGGTTTGAGTGTTTTCTGCACCGCGGCGGGTGGTAATCGAATTACTAGCATCTCGCCCGGAGGCCGTCACCTGCCGACATGCACCCGTAGGCACAAAATGCCCTTGTAGTTACATTGAAAACACACATAATACCACCATCTAATTTAACTGGGATTGTCTATCTATCTTTAAGATAGGGGCCATGAGTTAATAAAGTAACATATAATCCCTATTATGCAATATCTCGTTTAGAATTTGAGCTGATCTGATTTGAACTTGGAATGATACTAAAATACCACTTTATGAACAAAACAAAAACAAACTCTCTCAGGAAGGAAACCAAAGGATCAAACAAATATTATGTTTATAAAATTGTAACATAATCTTAATTAAAACTACGTACAAAAACAGCCTACAAAAATAATGTGCATTACCCGCCGCTACAATCTTGTGCCTAAATAAACTACTTTATTGTAATTATTCGTATATTCATCATCCCAATTTTTGTGTACTAAAATCTTTACCATACACTATAATTATTCCTCTGATGTAAGTAATGTAATGTTGCTTACTTTCGTAGTAATGATTTCAGGATTCACACACGGTAACAACAAGTAAATTGTATCTTGCACTGGTTGAGGAGTACAGATGATTATGCAGCAGAACGCGTTAGTTATCTCTGCTAATATTCTTCAAAACAGTGTTTATATTCCCATAGCAGCGATACCATTATCCAACTAAGGGATTGGTTTCAACCAGTTTATAGTACCGCACTTGCCTCCTGCGGGCTGGCAGACTTTGCACATATCCACAACATAACGTTTTAGGTACGCTAGTTTCGTCTCCACATCGAGAGATATATAAAGCTCTTGTGGTATCACAGACTTTGTTAGGCCTGAATAAAATTTGTATACGTCTTATATTATACTTAGTCACTCGTTTTGTCCATTTCAGAGATGGAATTCTGCAAATCCTTAATAATGTATATTATTAAACGATAGTGGATATTATACTTCATTTCAGATACGTTTTTATATAAAAGTTAGTCAGAAAATTTTAATTCAATAAAAAAGATGTTTACTTATTTGTATGTTGAGGATGATTAACTACCAAGATGCTTGGTTTGTTATAATGTTTGAATAGATATTAGTGAATTTGTCTTAAGAATGCACTTTTAAAACATGCTTGACAACAGATCAACGAAACACCTTATATGAATCACAAGAAAGCCCTTGCTTACGCAAACTTATTACCATATTTAAAAAATTAAAACGCAGCTTAATGGATTTCCATGAAAGTGTGGTTTATTTCGGTTATACCTTCTATCTGCCCTACTGTGGTTTCCGGGAACCACGCCACAACCGTCACAACTACCACGTACTTACGAAGTTGTGTTGCGGTCAACAGAAAAACCAGCTAGAATATGCGAACTGGAGCCTACGGTCGGGAAAATGAATGTCCCGGCCATGACTCGAACCTGGAACCAATATGGTAATCACAAATAAAGCACAAGGAACATGCCAGAACACGGATAACCATTCTTTTCTCTAATGCGGCGTCCAAGTCTATTCGCTAAGTCAATACGCTAGCCCATGGCTATGTGCAGTAATAGTACACTGAAAATTATTCCCGTATCAATAGCTTTTTAATTTAAGTTATATCCACGTGTCCATTTTGTTGAAAAGCACATTTAGTCACCAGTTAGTCGCCAAGGTTCCTTTTATCCAGCTGGAGTTTATTCGGGTATGATGTTCCGCTAACGCAATAAATGCCATTAAAGAGATTACTGCAGTCTCGGGCGACACAATTGCCCTGATTGCTCCTCGACTTTGATAATATGTCAAATGGAACGTCAGTGCTGGTTTTATTCACTTTCTGCAGCGTCTCTGCTTTGCATATTAAATGTTTCATTTTCATCTGGACCAATTGCATATGCATAGTGTTACACAACTATGCCATTTTTGTGGTTTTGTACCATACTCGGTACAGCTAGTACAAAAGCGAAGGTAGGTTTAAAATTCCAAATTAACTACTTTCAAATTACTTTTCGCATCTATAATTGTTTTCAAATAATTTTCTAAATAAAAATCCAAGTGGCAATTTCGTAAATTATTTCACTGTCCGTTCAAGCGGTCTAACAAAAAATAAAAATTTCTTAGATATGCCTTAATTTGACGCTCCTTGATGGCGTTTACTTAAGTGTATTTTCAGCTTGTTTTCAGAGTATTTCAAAAAAGGCTGCGAACCAATGTCGTGAATCCAAACCTTTTTAGATTGTAAACAAAGTAATACAAAGTATAGTAGAAAATAAATCAGTAAAAAGTATAAATACTGTTTAAAGAAAACGCTTGAAACGCAAATTAAAATTTTATAAAGAATTACTGATTCGGAACTTGTTCATAAAACTTTTGATATACGATACAATTTTAAGAATAAGACGTGTTTGAAAGAACATTTTCTTTACCTTCACTAAGATTTTTTACATCGGTGAATTTTTAAAGTATATAAATATGTATGTAATTTTTAATTTTTAAACTTTTTCTAATAAATAATAATAAATTCACACTACTAACAAACACACAAACTGTATGGCCCTAAAAGTAGAATAAACGTACATAATATAAATAACTGTGTTCATCAAAAAGGCATATAAGGCAGGGCTGCTAACCACTAGGCTAGGTACTCGGCCGTCGAATAAAAAAACAAAATAATTTTAAACATGAAAGAAACAATCCAATTACAAACATAGACGAAACATTTTAACCCTTCCTAACAACATTTGTCACTGGTGTTTTAATTGAAAGAAATGTAATAAAATACTTTATAAGCGGTTAAAGGAAAAACTTTTACATAAAAAGAGCAGAAACCTTGATTGTAATTGACAAGTTATTTGTAAGCACAAAATAAAAAAAAACCAGACTTTTAAACGGCTGCACCGATTTTCATCAAACTTGGCTAAGAACAATCTAAGTATATTCAGCTATAAAAAAATAAAAAAAACGCAACAAAATTGGTCTATTTATATGGTAGCTTCGATGCCACAAATAGATTCACACATTCAAGCTTAATACCTCTATTTTTGTTGAGGTAAAATGAAGATTATCGCAATTTGAAATTGAAAGTTCTTGCCAACTTTTTACCAACCAATTTCAATCCAAATCAAATATTTGGGGTGAAATATAAGTAGGTATAAATTCTTTTTGCTACCCTCCGTGGGGATGGTAGATGGATCTAAAAAATGCTCTTACGAATATGTACCCCGCCGTGCGCGATACAAGGTTTTGTCGCTCTGGGCCTACCAGATAGCCTCTTCTCACAAAAAAAACCACCTGTATGACTCTGGCAAAGAGGAGACCCTTATGGGGTCATCCGCTGGGAAATATCATACAACTGAAGGTGCTCAAGGTGAATTGGAGCTTACAGCCACAAGGCCTTCAAGATCGGTCGTTAGCAGATTGGCTAGGTATGCGAGTGCGTTCCTAGGCCTAGCGACTTTGAACTTCGAATCAAGAACAGGGGTAGTATACGAGACTGAATCTCGAACTAAAGGATTGGGGTAGGCTTCGGAGCGTTTGCAGAACACTTCCGAGAGTGTTTTGAGGTGCTGTTGCACTGTAGGTAGTTCAAGATGTACCAGGGTGCGTTTGTAGCCCTGCGACAAAAGAGATCTTGAACCATCTGCAGTTTGTGCAGGAGGGAGGGATTGGCGTGGGCAAAGATTGGCGAGGCATAAGTCATGACGGGTCTAACGCAGGTCTTATAGAGCGTTCGTTTATTCCTAAAAGACATTTTACTGTGTCGACCTAACATACTATTTTGGCGGCCTTAATAAAAACGGGCGTGTTTGGATACTCTGTGTACGTTAGGCTTGAAAGAAAGCGTCGGGTCTAAGATGAAGTCCAAGTATTTAGTATTGCGCTTCCAGGGTATGAGAATATCTAGCATTTGAATGTTGGGACAGCGGCGTTTGTGGTCGAAGCGAATCGCAGAGCTCTTGTCTGGATTAACATCGATACGCCATTTTGAAACCATACACCGAGGGCGTTTATGGCCTTTTGGAGTTTAAAAATGAGAAGCGGGACACTGAAGACTCAGGTGTAAAGAGTGGTGTCATCGGCAAAGAACGCGAGTTCGACGCCTTTCGGCCCAGCCTTGATGGAACGGGGGGCGGAGAGCGTACCTTCGTGTCTAAAACGAAATATTCGATATTTGAAATAGGATGCGATCATCCTGACTAGGCGATCCGGTAAGCCTATTTGATAAAGTTTATAAATGTGACGGCTGTGCCAGGCTTTATCGAAAGCCTTGGCCACTTCGAAGAAAACTGCGACCGTTTTATATCGCCGCGGATAGAAGCCGTCGAGTATGTTCTCGACGATGCGATGGACTTGCTGAGGGCAGTGCTTAGCGCGAAATCCGGACTGATGAGGGATGATATGGGGTTCGCCATTTGTTGAAAAGTTCGCATCGATCAATCGTTTCGCATTCGAGTGAGTACGACTCTCTTGAGAAGTTTTGCCATGGCCTTGAGGAGGCTGTTGGGTCTGTGGTTAACCGAGATATTCAGAGGTTTACCCGGCTTGGGAATGCCTATGACTGTAGCTTCGTTCCAAGCTTTTGTAAAGTACCTAAGGTCAAATCAGTCATTGAAGATGATAGCTGGCAAGGTAAGCACCTACTAAGGCAGGTGCTTAAGTGCATGGTTGGAAATTCCATCCGCACCCAGAGATTTTTTGGAGCTTTGACTTCTAATGAGAAGAGAGGTTTCATCATTAGACACTGTGACGGGGTCGACAGTGATGGGGAGAGAGTCCCTGCGGAGGACTTCTCCACTGCCTAGATGTGGGAGGGGTCCACTGGTTTTGTGCTGGGCGAGTATTGTGAGGCAATGCAGGCAACAAAGCATTTGGCTTTCTCTTCGTCTTCGAAGGCAATAGTGCCTTAGACGGGCATATGCCCTGAAACTACCCCATTAGATTTGTGGGGCTGAGGTCGCTGTGGTGGAATTATTAAAGCTGTCGCCCCACCAGTTTCACACACTTTCCGCTACTTTACACACGTTTGTAGAAAATTAGGAAAGTAATCGTTTGTAAATAAAATCATTGTTTCCGTGAACCGATGTTTTGAAATGCAACTGCATCCGTAATATTTAGCCTGAGATTGGTATCGAATGACATCTAGTGCAGCTCAGTTCCGGAGAAGTGCTCTTTTGCCAAGAGCTCTTTTTACCGTATTTTGTATTATAAAATGATGACATTAATTGTAATATGCTAAGTGTCTTTAGAAATAGGACGAAATGCACACTGAAAGGTTTTGAATACGGTTTGTTATTATAATTGAACATGATAATAATAATAATAATAATAATAATAATTTATTTCGGACAATTGATCCATATAAAGAGTGAGTAACAATTGTAAAATTATATATTAATGTTAGTAATCACAATTTATTGATTTTTTTATATTTTATTTTAAATTACATTGTAGGTGGCAACTATTCCAAGTTTTAATATAGAGCTATCTACCTTTTCCTTTAATACTAGTAGAATACTGTCAGAGCTGTCGCAGGTCTGGCGCGTCAGTGAGGCGACCATTTACCTTGTAATCGCGAAAAAATCGTCTACTCGTGGCTCCGCGAACATGCCTGACGCTTGCAATTTATTATCCTGGTATAATAAAATGCAATGCACGTTTGATTGCTTTTCGTCGAAAAATAAATTAACATTTAGTAACTAATACGAACTCTTTAAGTCCAGTTGCAACTCTGTCAGTGTTTCATTAGCGACCTAAAATCTAAAGATATTTAAATAAAATAAAGCCAAAGATCCGATTATGAAAAGAAGCGAAGTACCAGTTCTTTTCTACTCGTAGTATCTGCTTCAAACATTAATTTAAATTGTTCATGAAACGAACATAAAGCTATTTCCTTGATAGACATATTCTTCGGTTAATTTTTGTCGCAATATCATTTTTGTTGTAACCCATATCTTACTTGGTTGACGACCAAAGTCTGTATTTGTTAAATCTGCGTGATTTATAAGTGGAAACCTTTTATAGATTTATTTGATAAAGACACTACATAGTCACTTGAAACATGATATTCATATGGGATCTACAAGTCACCTTCATCACCTGTTCATTATCATTCTTTATCTGAGTTCATTCCCACACTATCTGTATTTATTTTGGCAAATGTTTATGAAAATGGAATATTCGTTCCCAACTCCGTCTCCCGTATTACATTCGTAATTCTACCGAAAAGTAATAAAAATATTTATTATTGTCGTGATGTCAAAAAAGGTAATTAAGTTTATTAAAGTCTCGCTTAGGCATTCGAATATTCATTCAAAGTTAAATGTAAAGAACCTAAATAAGTACGATCGGCCGAAGGAAAAAGACCCAATTTTTTTTTAATTTCTCGATTTATCTCAGTTTCGTATGAATTTAAATTTAGATTTCAAATACTTACAAAAGATATAGTTTAAACAAATTCTCATAAAGAAATAAAAATTTTTAGTTATTTTGTATGCTCGCGTACTTTATCGGAGTCAACATTCCATTCTCGTCAAAGTTTTAGAGTATCTCAATTAAATACATACACTGATGAATCTAATTGTGTACATTTAGAAAGTTCTATATTCGCATTTCTTTAATAAGTTGAATTTGTTCTTCAAATGATTTTATATAAACCTTTGAGATCTGTGTTTAAGCTTCTTGTACAATGGACTGCTTCCATTGCCGATAAACGTATAACGATAAATACTAGTATATCAAGTATTATAAAGATACTTTTACCTGATTTTATGAGCAGAATTAGCAGTCGTAAACAAAATTTAGTGAACACTTCAATGTCACCTTAGTGGATGCACTGAAACATATTTTAAATTAAAATTCTCCTAAACTATCTACGCACATACCAGCTGTTTAATTATTATGTAATATATGTCCAACAGCGGGGTCGGAGCTGCACGGTGCCGGATTCTGGGTGGTGGTGGTCGGCGCGGCGGCGTTGGCGCTGGCGGTGCTCATGGCCGTCATGTGCTGGGTCGCCCGCCGCCGGTCGGCGTTCGCGCATAAACTCGGTAAGGTTCACTTTCTTTTGTTAAGATCATGCTGTCATGATATTACAGGAAATATGCTTTTACTGAAAGTAATATCCATTTCTTTAAACCTTAATACATCTAATCGTATGTTTTTGATACATACATATGTTTATAGGTAGTAATACCGGGCCACTCAAAAAATTATGCAAAAGAATTTTTACGAATGAACGCTGGCGAGTTATAATTTATTTGGGAAATTCGATGGTTTAAAAGTAATAATATACTTGTGCCAAATTTAAACTTCCCTCTAAATTATTTAACCAGAATTATGAAACTATTGCGTGTCATAAAAAAATGGATCTGCGTAGGAAACATTTTCGTGCAATAATTTTTACGAGTTCAAGTCCAACTTGAAACCTGATACATCGTTTTATCGACTTCATTTAGCTTTTATGAAGAATGCGCATTCTTCTCTAGTAATTTCTACCGCTGGTATAACGAGTTTAAGTGCAGAGAGAAGTGGTCATTCTTTCACTGCTGTTAGGGTAGAAAACGTCCTTCTCTTACGAGATGATTCAGCACAATCTGCAGATTGGATCGGGAAACAATCCTCCTTTGTTTCGCGCTGGGTAGCTCACAACCTCACCGTGGCTCAGAAGCAGGCGTGCGTTGAATAGTCGATAACTTCATAGCACATACTTCCAGCCGGGTTTACGATATTATAGCGGGTGACGAATCTAGTCACCTAATATATATTTAAAATACCTCTATATGTCGTTTATGAGGCATATATGTCGCCTATACACTTTAGAATTATATGTAAGTATACAACTCATATCTTTTATATTATTCTATCCTGATTGTATTCCTATTTCAATTGCAATACTGCATTGTACAAGTTTAGCGATTGTGTGCAGGTAACAAGCGATGCCCGGACAAGGCGCTGGTGTTCCAGCCGCCGCGGCGCGCCACGGCCGTGCGGTCGCCGGGCTCGGCCACGCATTACTTGCGCAAGTCCCCGTCACCGACCGCGCCGGCCCCCCCCTCCGCCTCGCCACCGCTGCCGCCCGCTACCAACCAATTACCAGTATGTATGAGTTTAAATAGAATCCATTTAAAAACTTGTTTTTAAACTATGCCTAACTAACAATAAATTTAAAAAAATATTATTAAAAACAATTATTCACACATATTACACTTATTTAATTATTTTACAATTTATGTACACACAAAATATAACTAATCATAAATGGGACAAAATGCTTGTACAAAGGTACTACTTATTTCATAAGAAATTTCTACCAGTAGACCTGGGACCGGAGTAATTGATTAAAAACAATATTAGTGTGCTTTTTATACATATTCTAAATTCATTACGGTGACGGTTGTCTATTTCGACCTCTTTTTGTCAGTAAATTTTATTTTTTTTTGTCGTTCCCGACGTAATTTTAAACTAGGAATTACGTAGTGTCGGAGAACGGCAATGTTTTGATTTGACAAGTCAGTCACGAAATATTATCCATCAAAGCAACTTGAATCTATTTATTTATTATTGTTTCCGAGTTTATTATTCAAAATTACATAGTTAAGATATTTTATTATCTACAATCAAAGTTTTTTTTAAGAAACCTATAATTTATTTTTACGTTCACGAGTGTGCGTAGCCAAAATTTTTGGTAAGGATTCTCATTCATTAAAATTTTATTTTATTGTTATTTTTTCTTTTCAGATCAAATTTAATTGTATTAATATTTCTGTTCTATTTTGTGTGACTATTTTTTTTATTTCAATTTTGTTTATATTTTTCTGTTTGTATTTACAGGCATTTTTGTATATTTTTAATTTTACCGAAAAAATAAACATAGAAGAGAGTTTTGGTGTTTTACTGGTACTACGTTACATACTGGCGCCCGAATATTCAAACGTAGTTTATGGAGAAGAGAGGAGGAACTATATCAACAGAAGAATTGCAACATTAAAAATAATTTTTTTATAATTATTATTGAGGTCAGGCATAAAACTTTATTTGTTACCATTTTCAATCATTAACATTCACTATAATATATTTATATATATATCTACTATAATATATCTACTATAATATATCAAAATACTGCTAAATTATTCAGACATTTAAGTTTCTTTAGTTTCTTTCGTTATAATATCCTTGAAGAAATTTTCTGAAGACACAACATTCTATAACCCAGTAATTTCACTATTTAAACGCCCTTTCCAATGTTTATCCATAGATTTGATAGGTCCACTTCCTACTTCACGTAAGCAGAATAGATTTCTATTTGTAGTTACTTGTTGTTTTTCCAAATATTGTTTGTTATTTCCAATAAAACATGCAACCGCTTCTATTATTCGCCATATATTGGACAATTTAGTTTTTATGGTTTATGGAGTTCCAGAAACTATTATTTTAGATAATGGTCCTCAAATGATAAGTACAGAATTATCTGAATTATTTAAATTTTACAACATACCAAAAATACATTACACCCCACGTTACTGTCCACAGGTTAACACCGTTGAGCGTTACAATAAAACTATTGTAACGGCGATTGCAGCTTTTATAGATAAAGATCACAGAACTTGGGATACCTATATAAACAAAATACAGTTTGCTATTAATACTGCGGTTAATGAAACCACAAAATTCACTCCATCATTTTTAGTATTTGGTAGAGAAGCTGTTACATGTGGATCTATCTACAAAAATAAAGATTCCAGAGATGAACTAATTTTCAGTCCTAGGGATGTATATGCTGAAAACATAGGACAATTAATACCTATCTTTTCCGAAGTACAGAAGCGGTTATTTAATGCACATCAATATAATGCAACTTATTATAACAAACATCATCAGAATTTAGAATTTAATAACGGTGATATTGTTTGGAGGCGAAACCATGTAATAAGTTCCTCTAAAAAACATTTTTGTGCTAAGTTTGCACCCAAATTTATTAAATGTAAAGTTTCAAATAAAGTTTCACCATTAATTTACGATTTAGTGGATATGAATAATAACCCATTAGGTCGTTGGCATATCAGAGACATTAAACCTCTACCGCGTTTAACTTCTTCTTTGAGTGACTAGATTGGTTGTTACCAATTACTTTATATGAATTCATATATAATTATTGCTAATTATCTCACGGCGAGCATAAGCCGATTCTTTTTGTCTTATTTTTTTTCTCTATGCACCTCATTATCGTTTGGCTATACCATTAACATTGACGTTGGTCAAAACTTATAATTAATTATCATCATCGTAGTATTAGGTTAACTTATTGTGTAATTTATTTAATATTTGCAATTCTAGGAGTGTAAACTCTTATTTTCAATATCTGTATTATACTTTATAGTATAATTTGTTAAATGTTATCAATTTTTTTTCTCAATTTTTTTTTCAAGCGGTTTGCAACTTGTAAAATTAAGCCTTCTGCACGAGCGTTTATTAAGGTAACTCGTTAAACTAAACCATACCTATGTGTATTATTTATACGCTTGAATCACTTCCCCGTGAGAATTATTTTCATATGTTTATTACACAAGTATTTTAATTACTTCACAAAAGACCCTTGGATTTTATTTAAAAGTCAATATTTCACGACTGGCTATGATTTTCTTTTCTTTCCGGCATATTTATTTCAGTCTTTAACTGAAACTTGTTTATAGTAATCACCGTGCGGGAGTTAGCGACACGTTAAAGAAGCCATAAGCTATTAATATTTTCAGCGGATGGCAACTATTAAAGCCTTTTGCCGTTGCGTTCAACTCTGTTGAGTTGACTTATTTAGGATACGATTCCTCATAAGCAACTCTAACTGCATGATGTTTTATTTCCAGTAGTTGGAATAAGACTAGTATGAAAGAGAATGTATGTTGTAATTATAATGTACGTTGATGGACGTTAATTTTCATTTTGCTTTTAATTATTATTATTTTTTTTTGATTGTTCTTTCATTTAGCAGATTAAATATTAAAATTCGATATGTATATGCGGTTTATTTTGATTTGGTTTGAATTTGAAATTTTACTAAAAAAAATCTTTCAGATTTTTTTTTTTCCCGGCCCCCGGGGTATTGTGACGGTTGTCTATTTCGACCTCTTTTTGTCAGTAAATTTTATTTTTTTTTGTCGTTCCCGACGTAATTTTAAACTAGGAATTACGTAGTGTCGGAGAACGGCAATGTTTTGATTTGACAAGTCAGTCACGAAATATTATCCATCAAAGCAACTTGAATCTATTTATTTATTATTGTTTCCGAGTTTATTATTCAAAATTACATAGTTAAGATATTTTATTATCTACAATCAAAGTTTTTTTTAAGAAACCTATAATTTATTTTTACGTTCACGAGTGTGCGTAGCCAAAATTTTTGGTAAGGATTCTCATTCATTAAAATTTTATTTTATTGTTATTTTTTCTTTTCAGATCAAATTTAATTGTATTAATATTTCTGTTCTATTTTGTGTGACTATTTTTTTTATTTCAATTTTTTTTATATTTTTCTGTTTGTATTTACAGGCATTTTTGTATATTTTTAATTTTACCGAAAAAATAAACATAGAAGAGAGTTTTGGTGTTTTACTGGTACTACGTTACAAAGAGAACAGAAAAAAAAGAAGAAAAACTATATAAATATACGTAAAGATGACATACTTACAAAAATACTTTATATACATATGCATACATGAATACATACATGAACACATCATATAATTACATAAATAATACTTATGGGATAACAACTAAAATCATGTCTGAGAAAGATAATGCTCTTTCACTCTCTTTTCAAAAACTGACATAGAACTCGACGCTCGAACTGTATGTCGACGGATTGTGTAGTGGTAAGTAGCTTTACCTCATACGCCGATGGTCCCAGGTTCGAGTCTGGCCGGGGTATGCATTTGTGTGATGAACACAGATGTTTGTTCTCGGGTCATGGTTGTTTATATTTATATATGTATGTTTATTCTGGGATCCCCCCCAGTGCGCTGTGTGGTCATCCATAACACAAGCTCTGCTTACTTTGGGGCCATACAGTTGGTGCGTTTGTCTGAGGATTTATTATTACTATTTACCTAATTGTTCACCAGTAAAAAGTTACCTGTGTGAACGCATATTTGTGAGAAACGTGAGAAATATTTCTCACAAGAGTCATGTGAGAAATGTACATTTATTTTGTCTTAAACCCAAATATCAGACTCTACACCTCATGAATTAACTGCACACACACCGCAATTAACACTTGTAATAAATTTAATCATGATGTGATAACCTGTCAGTAGCGTATATAAATTGTTCATGTTTTGTTAGCATAATTATTTTAATTGTATTGTTGGATGTTGGATATGCAAATCAAGAAAGAAATAAAGTACCACTAATGTAATTGAATACAAAACGTATGCATGCTTTTGAATTTAACATTTTTTATAGGATTGAAATTAATAAGTACTTTCCTACTTTACGTGAAATAATATTTTTCCATTCAATAATTTAGACAAAAGTTTTTAATAGCAAGTTCCATTATTTACAAGGAACCTAGGCTATATTTTACATATAAACCGCAGCTCTAAGTTGTAATAGGAGATCTATCATAAGGGAGAAAAATGCTATTTCTAAGGCGAGGAAGTATTTTGGATAGTAGACAGTAGACACGAACGAAGTGAAGGATTCTAGGATTAAATCACGTAGATACTTGAACGAGAACTGAATTATACACTCTACTTTTTATCACCCTTTATGAGAAAATAAGTAAGAGCAACTTATGAATAAGAATAGTAGTTTTTTGTCGATTTTTTGTTGATTTTTAGTAGTTTTTACGTTTTCTACTTTATTTACTGAAATACAAATGTAATTGAATGGAATTTTAAGTAATTTTGTAAATCTTAGTCCTTTAAAGTGTATTTTATTAGTTTATAAAGAAAAGTAACGGTTTAAAAAATATTTAATTTATAATGAAGATATATATTAAAATATAGAGCTTATTCTGAATTTTAATAATTATGAAAAAAAGATTTCGCTCTACTTGCATTTTTTTCTCCTGTAACTTGTTCATAAAATGTTCGTGAATGATCTATATGGTGATTGGCACTTTAACTAACAATTCCTAATTTAAATAAGTTTCCTTCCCTAGAGATTCAACCTATTATACTTCCTAGCATAAACTACTAACCTAGAATAAACTAGCATTTTTGGACTAGATGTGATAAAAGTATCACGACTTTTTGACACGTCATGGAACACCCTACAAACCAAAATTTAAAGCTAATATTTCGCCTTATAAACAACGATTCCCTTGCACATTATGGCTTTGATATATTAAAATGTTATGTTAAGTTTTTACAATGCCGTAAAGTAAATATAAAAGTAGACGATGATGTAAAATATCCACGATCGATACCTTGTTCACTCTTTTAAAGCTCCGGTACAGTGTTTATAAAAAGAGCGATCAATAAGCATACGTTATATGCATTCCTAAATTCACCTTTGTTTCTCTACATTCACATGCAGTCGTCAGGAGTTAACAGTCCGCATACCCCGACGACCGAGCCCGCTCCGCTCAGCAAGGAATTAGCCGACGCCAGCGCAACGGAGAAGCTGAAGCCTAGCGAGCCTGAGCCCACCAACGACGACAAACTCGGCGACTTGCACTTCAAGCTACGGTGAGTCCGAGTTAGCTCGCTAGGATTCTATAAATTACTGGACCAAGTAAACTAGAAGAGTGTTAATGTGACGTCATTTATTTCAGACACGAGTTCCAGAAGCTGTTATTATTAAATTTAGTGTTACTTACAGTATTTTGGTCTTGACAATAATAACATATTAATGAGCGGCATTTGTTTTTCATTGCTTGTTAGATACAGCTATTAATAGCAATGGATTGCATTCCGCCCTTTCGTTGGCTTGGCCAAGTAGCATGGTTGTATGTGGTCGTCAGAGGTAAACAACCCGTTAGCAGCAAAGAACTAGCTGATGTAACGCCCAGATTATTTGTGTGAATTTTACATAGGTTGTTAAGAATAGTCTATGATTCTAAGATTATATTTTGTAGTTATATATAAAGAGTCTCTCCTAAACAGGTTAGTAATTAGTACGAGGAAGCTTAGAGAAAATCGAATAATAATCGGATTACTTCACTTTCTTAGCCTCAAATTCAAGCATAGCAATTATTTGATGTCAACCACCAGTTCGGAAAGAGCTTTATGAGGAAGACCCGGCAATAGACTCACTAGAGTATTTTTTCAAAATAAATTTACAATGGCTCTTATACCTTATATATGAACTGCATCTGCTCGGCACGACCACAATTTATCCAAATGACTGACCTCCGCGAACGGAACCCGTTTACAGGCGCATTGCGTGCGCGGGAGTCAGCCATCGCCCTCTCCAACCTTATAGAGAGAAATGAGCGACCCGTCACCCGATGCCACCGTAAAAGGACGTACTTTATTGACAATGTAAGCTTAGACGTTAATAGAAAGAACAAACAGAAAGAAAATACACATGTTTTTTTACATACGCTAACAACAGCCTGTAATTGTAGAGATTATACCCAAGGACTTTTAACTTCCTTATACTCAGATATTTTATAATTACCTTCGCAAACAAGTTTTGCTTTACAATTTATTTGTCAATAGGAAGGCCTTGGATATCCTCAGGAACGTTTTAATAAAAGCGTATACACTGATACCTATGAATGAGTTAGTGCCTTTATGCTATATGCTGCCTATTATTTACGAGCTTTCAGCTTATTTCTAACTCTTGTGTTAAAATTGTGCAGATCTCTTTTGATATTCATCATGTTTAGGTACGTTCTTTTTTAAAACATTAATTATTCAAAAATATATTGTGAAGGAAAAGTGTAATCTCTAAGAGACACCCTTAGACAGAGAGGATACATTGCTCGAATTGATATTTACGGCACTCGCTCAACATAGAATGCATACCTTTTTGCAGTTGCAAAAAATTGTGTTCAGCATTTTTTCCGGCGCAGGTAAAAGTAAAGTTTGAACTGGTTCTAATGTATTGTTGAGTGTTGACCAACTTTCAACCCCAGTCTAGCCGATAACCAAGCCACACTTGAACTTGTCATGTGTGGCTCGATACCCGAAAAAGATGTTGATGAGAAGCACCTGAGTTTGGAGGAAGCAAGCTAATTGAACTTCTTTTTTTACTTTTAGTATATTTAACGATACATATACATCGATACTTATCTAAGCAGGTAGTTTGTTTAGGAGCTCCGTACATATACGTGGCCTACTCATTGCAAATTATGACGATTATAACTTTACAACTTTTTGAATCGTTATATCTCGGAAACGGTGGCTCGTAGGGAAAATAAGTATGAATACATTTTTATAGATAATTCAATGATCTACAATTTTTGTTGAGAGTATTTTTATGATAAAACTTACCGTTTTGACCTTGAATAAATTTTTTTCCATGCAGGGGACAGATGCGCTCACAGCGCTAAAAGTGCTCAAAACCGTTCCGATTCGTTTGAGCGCGCTAAAAGTGTTATTAGTGCTATTGCAATCGGAACGGTAAATATCGCGCTTACATTCTGATTGTTCGTCGCTTAAGCCTAAAGTTACAATTTCATTAAGATCTTTGACCCTGAATGAAGCAGGAGCCATTTTTTTATATTATTACAAAAGAAAATTAATAAGCAAGCTTTTAAAATCTTTAATCGACTAATAAAAACATCAACAAAGTAACGTCATGTGTCAGTTTTGACAGGCCGCTCACAGCGACCATGCTCCGTAGCTTGGAGACTGTGAGCGGGAAGATGGCGGCGTTTATGACGCCATTGATGACGTATCGATATCGCTGTGAGCGCGCTCACGGGCAATCGGAACGGGTATATGAGCGCTGTGAGCGCTGTAATCGGCAAACGGAACGCAGCAATAGATAAAGTTGCCGAAAAATATGTCTGCAAAAAAATACAGACGTATTATTCAACAAATAATATATTCATTTCGACAAATATACATATATACGTCACTTATTATATACACTATTATATACGTAATAACTTATAATAATAATGAAATAAAAAAGAAATTTGTTACCACATTCACATTACATTACCAAATGAGTTTGAATGGGAACATCCCTCGCAAAAAAACTTACTTGAAGGGTTTTTGTTTGAGTTGTTCTTGTATTGATCTATGATTGTTCCTATGTTCATTATGTTAAGAAAGAGTAATCATTAATAGTGATGCAGCGGAAGTGTCTTAGCGGAACCAGAAACGGAAACAGATGTCAAAAGTAAATTTAACCAGAAACGGGAACGGATGCAGAAACGGAAGTGTAAATAATATGGAAAAAAAAACAAATTTACAAATATATTTCTTTATTAAGTATCAAATACACCAAATCTATATTAGAAATCTACTCTAGAAAACAATGTTGCAACTTTGCAACTGAACATTTTATTAATATTCAAAATTAAGTAGTGGTAAGTTATATTTTATAAAAAGTAATTTGGCCGCTTTTGCACCTAACAATCTGTTCCGGTGTTCTTCGTATATAAGACCTGCTCTGCTCACTGCTGGGGGGTACCGACAAATATTGGCTTTCTAATGGCAAAATATTACGGTATTTGTGTGAATTTAATTTCCACCACACAAGAGTATCTTCATTTAAAGGTACTTGCTTTTCTTTTTTGTACTCCTGAAAATGTGGCTGCTGCGCATGCGCGGCTCGCTGGCAACCGTCCAGCATATCGCACGCGCCTCGCGCCGCGCATGCGTAACTCTTAGCCGTCGTAAACTTCCGATTGTATCTCCGTTATAAAAGTAGCGGAAACAGAAGCAGAAACGACATTCTCGCTCCGATCGCCACCCGGTGCGGACGTGCAAGACCCAGTTCTCCGTTGATCGGTCCCTTCCCGATATTCCGTGGTGCTCAGTCTACTGACGTCACAGTTTAGCGTGTTGGTTCCGTGCTACGGTTTTCAAGGTTTTTCTACTCCCTCTGAGTGCTATCGAAGTGCGATTTTTCTTTGCGACTAAGCCCCTTAGTCTTCAAAGTGCTGTGCTAAGTTGTGTTGTGCTTGTGCTGAGTGCAATGTTGTGCCCAGCGTAAGTAGTCTGGTTTCAGTACAAAGGAAACTTAACGGTGACAACGAATTTGTACTGAACCAGTCCTTTTATTTTTATTTTTATTTTATTTCTCTTCTCTATTTTATTTATTTTTCTCCTACTTTCATATTTATTTTTATCATATCTGTATGTTTTCCTGTGTATTTGTCCTTTCCGTCGGTAAAGGTTGACCCTAACGCGGTCAACTCTTTACCTGCGTACCCTTTTTTAGGTTTCTAGGTAGCGGTGACAACGAATTTGTACTGAACCAGTCCTTTTATTTTTATTTTATTTCTCTTCTTTATTTTATTAAATTTTCTCCTATTTTCATATTAATTTTTATCATATCTGTGTGTTTTCGTGAGTATTTGTCCTTTCTGTCGGTAAAGGTTGACCCTAACGCGGTCAACTCTTTACCTGCGTACCCTTTTTTAGGTTTCTAGGTAGCGGTCTTCGGCGTACTACGGTTAGTTTTAAGTTATTCTCCCCAGCCCCCCTACCGCTGGTAGGGAGGTTAGCCGCTAGGGTTCGCTAGATGTTTATTTAGGAACTCTAGGCATTTGTTATATAATTATATATACTTATCATAGTCCCAACCCCTTCCCAAATGGATAAGCAAAGCGTCATAAACATTGCGAAGGCGTTCGCCCAAGCACTCGCCGCGTCGGGTGTTTCAATTTCTGACGACATATTTACGCAGGCTGTACTAGCGCTTAACGCGTGCCCGGCCCCTCAGGCCCCAACCCCAGCCCCTCAGGCCTCCAACGTCCAGACCCCTCAGGTGTATAGCTCTCCCGCGTCTCCCGTTCCATCCAATATGGACTGCGCGTCGGTCTCATCCTCGCGCTCATCTCGTAGGAAGCGTACCGCTCCCGGGAGCGATTCAGACTCCGCCGAGTCCGAAGCTTCGTCGGTCGCCGCCACCCTAACCGGCTCTCCTGAGCCCGCGTTCCAGTTAGTTGCCAAACGCTATAAGAAGCGTTCGAAAAAAGCCACGGTGTCTTCAACACCCGAGCCAACCCCGGTGTCTTCTACACCCGCCCCCGCGCCGCTCATGTCACTCGAAGTGACCGCGTCTCCGTCGGTCCCTTCGAAGCCAGCGTCGCGCTGCGCTCCCGTCCCACCGAAGCCTCAGCTCCCTCCGCCCGTCTTCCTCCGTGAAAAAGCGCGCTGGACCGCGGTTTCTAACTTGTGCAAAGAGCACAAAATTAATTACTTAAAAGCCGCCAACGCTGGCGAATCAATCAAAATTCAGGTTGCGACCATCGACGACTTCCGGTCTTTCACTAGGCTTCTGTCGATCAAACAAATCGCGTAGCACACCTACGCCCTCCCGGAGGAGCGTAAGATCCGCGCAGTACTACGGGGCGTCCCGTTTGAACTCAGTAATGAAGACATCCTCGAGGACCTTAAGTCTCAGGGCTTCCCGGCTGAAGCAGTGCCCAAGATGCACTCTAACCGCGGTAGGCGCTTTCCGTTAGCTTTAGTTATCTTGTCTATCTTGGCTCGCACAATTTGCGGACTCTCAAATATCTCCGTCGAGCGTTCCAACCCCCGCGGTCACCCTGGGCAGTGCCACCGCTGCCAGCTCTACGGCCACGCAGCGGCTAACTGCTCAGCTCCCCCAGGTGCGTTAAGTGCCTGGATCCACACATAACGAAGGAGTGCACTCGCACTCCCGAATCCACTTCCCCCCTTGCCTGTGTGCTGTGCGGCCAGTCCGGGCACACAGCTAACTACAGGGGTTGCCCGCGCGCTCCGCGCTCCACCGCCAAGAGGGTCGCGCCTAAACCGGCGCCGCCGCTCACTCCCGCTAACTTCCCGCCGCTGCGCAACCGGGGTCCCCCGGAAGCAAAGCCCGTTCAGCCGACGCCTACTCCGGCTCTGTCCTGGAGGCAGCGTCCGGCTGTCCCGCCTGCACCTTCCCGTTCCATCCCAGCTCCCGTAGCTTCCGTAGGGCCGCGTCCTGCTTTGTCATCTTCACCTCAGTCGTCGCTGGCTGAGGACATGAAGACCGTGTTCGACGTCATTCAAAACGTCGACATTACGGAAATTTCTGTTCTCGCACGCAAACAGCGAGCCGCCCGCTCTCCTCAAGAGCGTTTATTTGCGTTAGCCGAACATCACTCGCTTCTAAGTTCGTTATAAATTTTATTTTTTTTGTATAAATTCGTAAATAAGCAATATAATGTCTAGACCCGCAAATCCCGCGTCCGGTCGTATCAAACCCAAGGGCTTATCCCTAGTTTCTTTTAACGTTCGTAGCCTTAATACTAACCTTCCTGAGCTCAAACTGTTCCTTTAGAACAACAAGCCAGACTTATTGCTTCTTCAAGAGACGTGGCTAACTCCAAACCGTTCCAGGGGATTCGCTATACCTAAGTACGCGATTACTCGTAACGACAGGCCCAACTCCGACGGTTTCGGCGGCACTGCTATTTATTACAAAAGAGGATTCCATTGCTGCCTTCTCCCTACCCCTCCTCTCCTCAACATGGAAGCCACTGCGTGTAGATTGGCTATGACTGGTCATCCGACCATCATCATAGCTTCAGTCTACATACCTAGTGGTATCAGACCAATCCGCAGCGACTTTGAGGCCATTCTCGCCCTCGGCCATTCAGTCATTATGTTCGAAGACTTTAACTCCAAACATACTGACTGGACGTGCCTATCAACCAACACCAGCGGTATCGCTCTCCTCGACATCACAAATTCACTTGACTTAGATGTGACACTTGACTTAGATGACATCTCCCTCATCACTCCCACCCACTATCCCGACAACCCGAACCACTCTCCTGATATCCTCGATTTTGCAATAGTCAAGCGAATCAACCTCGACCTCAGGTCTATCGAACCTCTCGATGACCTAGGTTTTGACCACCGACCCGTCTCCCTCGTGCTAGCCTAACCTAACCTAACCTAACCTAACCTAACCTAACCTAACCTAACCTAACGATAACGTTACCTCTCCTAAGACCTTTACCAACTGGAAAGGCTTTAAAAATACGATAGTTTCAGCCTTAGAGGCCCCGAACTCTCCACTCGCGATCTCTCCCGAACAATTAGATAGCCCGGATAAAATTGATTCATTAGTAAATTCTCTCACTGATGCTATCAACTCAGCCATCAGTGACAACGAAAAGGTTGCTAAGCAAGGCAAACCCACGCTTCCCTTAGCCGTTAGCAATCTTATTAAAGCTAAGAACGCGGCTCTCCGGAGAGCCAAGCTCTATCCCACGCCCGCCCTGCGACCTATATTATCTGCGAATCAGCTTCAACGTAAAGTTAGGTCTTGCCTCGCGGAACTCCGAGACGCTCAGATGAACGATCTCATGGCGAATATCTCTCCGTCCCACCAAGCGTACTATCATGTGCATGGCCCGAGCCTTACGCGTAGACACCGCCTCTCACGTTCCTCCTCTCACTCGTCCCGATGGCACTACTGCCTTTGAAGTCGAAGAGAAAGCCGAATGCTTCGCTGACAGCATTGCCGCACAATGCTCGCCCAGCACGCAACCAGCTGATCCCTCACACATCCAGGCGGTGGAGGACGAAGTCCTTCGCAGAGACTCTCTCCCCATCACCGCCGACCCTGTCACAGTCTCTAATGACGAAATCTTGCTTCTCATTAGAAATCAAAAGTCCAAAAAAGGTTCCGGGTGCGGATGGAATTTCCAACCACGCACTTAAGCACCTACCTCAACAGATGCTTACCTTGTTAGCTATCATTTTCAATGCCTGCTACGACCAAGCGACAGTAATATGCATTCCCAAGCCATTCCATCAGCCATTCCATCAGCCTCCTCAAGGCAATGTCTAAACTCCTCGAGAGAGTCATACTCTCTCGAATGCGGAATCATCTGTTTCCAACGGATGGCGATCCTCTCATTATTCCCCATCAGTTCGGCTTTCGCGCTAAACACTCCTGCCCTCAGCAAGTCCATCGAATCGTTGAGTATATACTTGACGGTTTCTATCCGCGTCGTTATAAAACAGTCGCGGTTTTCTTTGACGTAGCCAAGGCTTTCGATAAAGTCTGGCACAGCGGTCTCGTTTATAAACTCTACAAAATAGGCTTACCGGATAGCCTAGTCAGGTTAATAGCGTCGTTTCTCAAAGACCGTACGTTTCGATTTAAACACGAAGGCACGCTTTCTGCGCCTCGTCCCATAAAGGCTGGAGTCCCTCAAGGCTCAGTCCTCGCCCCTCTGCTGTACACCGTGTACACCAACGGCATTCCCATCCCGCCGAAAGGCGTCGAACTCGCCTTCTTTGCCGACGACACCGCACTCTATACCAAAGGCCACAGTGTTCCGCACCTTGTAACCAGACTCCAAAAGGCCGTAAACGCCCTTGGTGTATGGTTTCAAAAATGGCGCATCGATGTGAACCCTGAAAAGAGTTCTGCGATGCGCTTCGACCACAAACGCCGTCGTCCCGCTGGCGATCCCCACGTTCGAATGTTAGGCATTCCCATCCCCTGGAAGCGCAGTACTAAATACTTAGGCGTCACATTAGATCCGACGCTTTCTTTCAAGCCACACGTCGGAAGAGTTTCGAAACTCGCTCGTCACTACTTAGGCCGCCTAAATAGCACGTTAGGTAGAAAAAGTAAAAATGTCTTTCAGAAACAAACGTACACTTTACAAGGTCTGCGTTAGACCCGTCATGACATATGCCTCGCCAATCTTTGCCCACGCCAAACCCTCCCTCCTGCACAAACTGCAGGTAGTTCAAAACCTCTTTTGCCGCAGGGCCACAAACGCACCGTGGTACGTGCGTAACGCGGACTTGCATAGAGATCTTGAACTGCCTACAGTACAACAACACCTCAAAACACTCTCTGAAGCGTTCTTCAAACGCTCCGAAACCCATCCCAATCCTCTAGTTCGTGATTCAGTCTCATATACTACTCCTGTCTTAGATTCGAAGTTCAAAGCCGCTAGGCCTAGGAATGCGCAAGCGTACTCTTCCACCAGACTGTCAGCCGATATCGAAGCCCTTCTGGCCGCAAATTCTAATTCTAACGTAAATTCTAATTCTAACGTAAATCCTAATTCTAACGTAAATGCGAATTAATTAAATTTAATTTTGCAATTTTAATTTTTTTTTTTATTATTTGATTTTCATTTTGAGCACCTTCAGTGCTATGTATTAACCTTCAGTGCTTTGAGCACCTTCAGTGCTATGTAATCCCAGCGGGTGACCCATTCTGGGCCCCGCTAGCGCGGCCTCTTTCGCCAATTGGCCGTCGCTCAGTTGAAGGCTGAGTATCAAAAATGCACGAGCCGACAGGGGGATTTTAGTGGGTATGGTTCTGGTAGGCGTCGGGACGAGTCCCACATCACTCTGGAATCGCGCCAGAGTATGCGTCAGGTCATTTTATCCTCCTGCCCTTCCCTGAGGGGAACAAAAAAAAAAGCAGAAACCAATGTTGAAAAGCGCGCGGATCTTCCGCACTTGCGGAAACAGAAACAGAGATCCGTTGCATCACTAATAATTAACATATTATGTTTATAATCGAGAACGAATGCCTAGAAAAACCTAATTTGGTATAAAGGCATTAAAAACGAAATATGTACCTTGTATTTGCATTTGATAATTAAATAAATAGATAAATGTATACGGTAGTTCGTAAATTCACCTTGTTTGTCTCTGTCTACACAACCACATGAGAACCGGAATTAACCAATTTTATGAAGGATTTTTTTGGAATTCTTTAAAGAGCAGCTCTTAAAAAAGTTGAACTTGAGGATTGAAGAATACATTTAAGTTTAATAGTCTTTGTGCAAAATTACTTGTTGAAGATGTTTAAATAATAGGTCTTTACCTATGAAACTGCCGTTTTGCCGTACTGGCCATTTCAAATGAAAATATTTCTATTTTTGACAGATAAATCAAATTTCAAATTAATTTTATTTGACAAACATGGAATTCTTTTTCTAAAATCGTCATTTGTTTAATAGTTAGTGTTTTGTTTTCAACGCATTCGAACATTTTTCGTCATCATGGATAAGTTAAAAATTCGAGTAATTATGGAGTATGAGTACCGTCGTGGCAGCAAAGCGGCACAAGCGGCACGCAACATCAACGACGTTTACGGAGCGAACACTACAAACGAACGCACCACCCGTTATTGGTTTACCCGCTTCCGTTCTGGAAATTTTGACCTGAAAAATGAACCCCGTGGTCGTCCGAAAACTTTGGTCGACAATGACGAATTAAAGGCAATTGTGAAAGCTGATGAAACTCAATCCACGGCTGAATTAGCAGCAGCTTTCGACGTTAGCATCAAAACAATATTGGTCCATTTGCGTCAAATTGGCAAGGTAAAAAAGCTTGACAAATGGGTACCCCACGAACTCAATGACCGCCAGCGCGAAGTACGCGTGGAGACGTGCCTTGCACTGCTCAGCAGGCATACAAATGAAGTAATTCTGAACCGCATTGTTACTTGTGACGAGAAATGGATCCTGTTTGACAATCGTAAGCGCTCAGCAAGTTGGTTGCACCCTGGTTCAGCACCCAAACAATGCCCTAAACGAAAACTTACCCCTAGAAAAGTGATGGTCACTGTTTGGTGGTCTAACGCGGGTGTAATTCATCACAGCTTCTTGCCAAACGGGACAAGCATTACTGCAGATGTGTACTGTGAAGAACTGAACACAATGATGGAGAAGCTCGCACGTCTCCAACCAGCTTTGGTCAATCGTTCGGCTCCACTGCTCCTGCACGACAATGCGCGACCTCATACTGCACAGCAGACGGTCTCCAAGCTACAAGAGTTGGGGTTGGAAGTTCTCCGTTATCCGCCGTACTCACCAGACCTTGCGCCTACAGACTTCTTCTTTTTCCAGAATTTGGATAACTTCTTGGCGGGAAAAAAATTCAATACCCGAGAGGCAGTACAAAATGCCTTTGAAGAATTTGTTGCCTCCCGTCCAGCTGATTTCGTCAAGAAAGGCATCAATAAGCTACCAATGCGTTGGCAAAGATGCATTGATTGCATGGGTGATTATTTTGATTAATAGAAATAAAAAATATATAAAAAAATTACGCTTCATTTATTTCGTGAAAAACGGCAATTTCATAGGTAAAGACCTAATATTTACAACAAATGTTGAAGCTACTGCGTAAAATATTTTATAATAAGGTTATACTCGATGGATTAAACCTGCAGTAAAATCGCGTTACAAACTATTTTCCCAGCGAAGGATTGAACGAAACGGCCGTATCGTCACTCGGTTTATGTCTTTGGAAGGACCAATACCAATAAAACAACATTTACAATATTGCTTTAAATGTAAATTTTGAATGATGTGTTGAATGTCATGGTAAGTGTGAGAACGTAAAATATAACAGAATCCATACAGAAACAAAATATATTAGTATAGTTAGTACGTTGTGCCAGTTGGAATTATGGTTTCGTTTTACATATTATCCAAAAACATTAAAGAAAAAAAGGAAATTAGAAAGTATAGTTTCGCGGACACAACACGTCATCAGGAGACTATAATCACAAACTGTTTACCAACAGTAGGTATACATTACCGGTTTTTACATATGGTCACACTACTCACACTCCTAATGACAGTTTCTGCCATGTCTATAGTTCAAGAACACAGATTAAGGCAACGCCTTACGCTGAAGGATGGTAAAATTAGCTAAACGGCTCATTATACCATCCGCCTGCTACCTACATAAATCGATATGAAAACGTTTTGTTATCACTAGGATTACCTAGGATATCTAATTCAGTATATTTTATGTCGTCATTTACAGTCGACAGTTACGAGATCACACACTTCAAAGAGTAAGTCGAAGGTGGATTTTTTCCTTCGCAATCTAGACATGCCTTGGCAGCAGAATTAGAAGCTTCCTTTTTTTTTAATAGGTTTAGGTTTAGTTAGTGATAGTTATAGCATAGCTGCGAGCGTTGGCCCTTGCTAAGTGTGCTTCATGCTTTTGCAATAATGCCTCCTAGCATGGCTTTAAACCATGGGCGGGTTTTGGTCTCAAGGGATACATCAGAGGACGGTATAAAGTATTTCATATTTTAACAAATCACTTCGGAGACAGCATCAGCACAGTGGTTGTGGATCATGCAAGTGGATCGTCAGAAGCAAAGCTTGCCCCCAAGAATAAGAGGTGGAAAAGACTGACTTGTACCGTCATACCTGTCTTGTGCCTTTTGGTATGGTAGCAGTTGGCGAGTATTGTAACACAGACTTCACCAGATAGTGGTCGGATGTCCCTAATGGTGGTGATAAGGACACCGAGTGTCTGTCTGGATCAGTTATCAGCAAGCAGAAGTTCCAAGCAATAATTAAAATGGTCAGCATCTGGAATGCGGGTAGATTTGTGAACGAGCTGGGAGAGACCATGAGTTGCTGTGAACGGATAGGTTTCTCTCCCAACGTGGTGGAGTCCTTGAACGGGTAAAGTCACTCTCCATAAAGCATAAAAGTACCTAAGGAACACCTTTTTTTGACCTAAGATGGACCTTATCTACGGCATATGTGTTTTTTAATTTTTAAGTATAAATTAACTTTTAAATTAATTTATTTAAAAGTTAATTTATACTTAGAATTTATATATATGTTATATATATACTATATATAAGATATATATTTATTTAATAATTTAATTATTAAATTAACGTAACATTTCACCAAGAAAGTCTTTTTTAAACCCCCGCAATCTTGAGGCTGGAAAAATCAAACAGAAATATCTCATTTAATTACATAATCTGCAAAATCTGGATTTGATTTTTGCCGTAAGCCTTTTACGTAACCGACTAAACGTCTGTAGGGCTTCAAGACACCCGTGCCTTTTGACCTCTGTGCCCGACGACGCCTCAGTCGATCCGACTACATTCGAGCTACATTTGCTTGTTACATGTAATAAAGTTATTCGTATCTAAAACTGTTACAGCTAAAATAGAAAATGCGCAAGGACATCAAATCTAATTTCGTTTTTATTAGGTTCGGCTTCGAAATATCGAAAAATGAATCTTGGTATAGCTGAATTATGTTGAGATTTAATAAAAGCTTTATAGATAGCATCTCAAGAAGGCTTTGCTGGTGTTCAACCGCAAAACCACGACTTTAGTATTGTACTATACTCTATGCCTTACATCTGGTAAGAGGCTTAACTGACATGCTAGACTACATTCACATATAAAAATACAGGCATATAGGTACTCGTACGAGGGTTCGAAAAAGCAGTGTAGTTCACCGTTCCACAGTGTTTGAAACATCTGTAGAATAGAAGATTTTGTGTGAAATACCAAGTGAGGGTACTTCATAAAGGTTCTAACAAAAGCCATTATTATTAGAAACCTGTAGAAAACAAATATAATAATACAGAGAATATTGTATTTATTATATGTATATATTTACGACGGTCGCTTAAAATTTTTAAGTGATTTTTAATCTTTTTGTTAGGCATATCAAAAGTCGAGAAGAATGTTTAAACTTAACATTATAAGGTTAACCACACCGAAGACTGGGGTGTCTTCTAACTGGATAGCATTGCAGTAACGATGGAGGTATAAAAAATATTCTTTACAAATTAAATGCTGGTCTTCTCCTTCCAGGTATGAGAATGAGAAGTCAGCGCTGGTGGTGTCGGTGGTGTCGTGCCAAGGGCTTCCGGGGCGTGAGCCCGCCGGCCCTGATCCTTACGTCAAGCTACAGCTGCTGCCCGACAAACAACATAAGGTCAAGACCAGGTGAGTGCTGCAGCCAGGTTGTATGGTATTCTTGGATTCATTTGACAGCAAAAGTCTTTACTAACTTCTATATAGTACACACATCGGTTTAAAGTACACATAAGTTTTAAAAGTTTAAAAAATGGTTTGGTTGAATATATAATAGATTTTAAAGAATAATAGATTTATCGTATAAATTTTTGGTCGCTTGTAACATAGTCTCTTACTACTACAGGCTACAACGCTTATAGACTGAAAGAACCATAAACGATTTTAATGCACAGTGTGATCTAAACCCGCAATTTTTCGCACGCTTTTCCGTCATCTAAGTTGCCTATTTCTGCACGGTGCGTAAATGAATTGACCAACTTCACTTATGTAGAAAAAAATAAAAGAAAACATATTTAAATGTCCGGTGAAGCTTGAATGGCCCTTGCGGCAATATCGTCCACCACCGAAAATAAAAGTGTGTAGGCTGAGGATAGCGATTGCTGAGTTAGTGTGGTAGCTGGATTCTAGTTTCAATTATATGTGTATTAAAAATAAGCTCATTCCCGTTGTCTAATCTATTGTTATACCAATCAAGAAATATCAATCATACATACATACAACGTACTTTGAAATTTTATTATGTTATAAAATACACTTCTTTTTAAATACACTTTCAAAATAGTAATCTGAACCCCCCTGCTCCCCTCCCGTCCGCTCCGGCCAGGGGCGGGCTTATGTCACACTTGCTATAAAATAGTATACGGTACCTGGGACTATATCCATAACGACCTAGTTATTCTCGTAAGAGGTGCTACTGTAAAGTTGCTGAGAGTTACAAAGAGTCGAGTCTTCATCGCTTGCTGCTTGACCTCGGCGACTTTGAGAAGACGATGTTTGGTGTAATTACATGTTGATTTCCCATTTAGCTATCATGATACATACAATTTGATAACTACCTAGCATAACCGTTATTAGACTAGCAATGTCTGCTCTAATGGCTAAAGAAACTTTCATCCAAATAATAAAATTATAGATGGAGGTGTAATATAGATTGTATAATATCACTCGATTATAAAAATGTGGTAAGTACATAATTTTTTTTTCTCAGTATATCCATGGTATTATTGTAAAACCTAACTTTAATGTTGAAAGTAAAATTAATAAGAAATATTACTTTCTGTACACAGGGTAGTGCGCAAAACTCGTTGCCCTGTCTACGACGAGGACTTCACGTTCTACGGCATCGCTACGAACCAACTACCAGGCATCACCCTACACTTCGTCGTCCTCAGCTTTGATCGGTATTCTTTATTTTCTTTTTATATTATCTCTTCTTTCTAGTATCTATATAACTATCTTTCATTTTATATCCACGATAGGTTGATGAAAGTCAATGTATTTATATAAGCTGCTTTAAGCTATAAGTATTTATATAATTTACTTATTGACTTGGCTTTCCAGAGTATTTAACATATCCCGTATATATTGTGTAGACGTAACTTGACTTAGCTAAGCTGCTGCGTCCGCAGATACTCCCGCGATGAGATAATCGGCGAGGTGGTGGCTCCACTGGCGGCGCTACAACTGCACAGTGGAGAGGCCATGGCGCTGTGCAGAGAGATCCAGCCGCGCAGTTTGAAGGTAACCTTAATGCACGGTGTGCAAAATGGTTGCATGGAGCCGTGATGAAAGTTATCCTATAACCACTTCGGCAATTAAATGAATTTTAAGGTAAATATTTTTTATGTTTTTCGGAAAGATCATTATTTTGGGAAAACAATTGGAATATTTCTTATTCCTTGCAGTTTTTGCTTTTTAATCAATTTTTTATTTGTGGATACGTCACGAATTTTATTATATTACTTGGAACAACTCTACAATTTTCTGTAGATTCTTGATGATATTTATTTATTATTATTATTGTATTTATTGATATTTATTTTATGATATTTATTGAAAACATTCACATGTCAGTTTAAACAAAAGAAAATGACGCTACATGATGAAGTCATATAATAGAGGTTGACAAATTATTTCACTCATTATCGTTGAAATAAGCTTTTACCTGCTTATTTTTACTAACAAAATATGTTATGAAAAATGATTCCTCGAAATGGTTTTTGAGTGCTCATCAGATTATTTTGTCTTTACATACCGAACTGCTTGCGTGATAATTTTCATATCAAAGGCAATATTTATGTAAACTCTGAACATGGCAATAAGTGGCAGGCAGTAAAATCTAACACCTTTTTGCAGTGGTTAGCCAGATGTAGCAATGAGTTTTTACATCTTAAGTAACGGTGAAGGAAAACATCATGAAGAAACCCACATAGTCTGCCAACCCGCAGTAGGCAAGCGAAGTTTACTATATACTGCCTAAGACCACCCCGTATTTGGGTAAGGCTGATGTCCCTGCAGCGGGATTATTGAGGGTATCGTGGATTCGTCATAATAATATATTTTAAAAGTGTTTGAATTAAATGCTTTAACAGTTACTTCAAGGTACGATTGGATGTAATATTTTACGTAATTACGCCAATATTTATTATAATTTTTATAAAATATTAAAATCCTTTCTCCAAATGCAAAGAAACAAAAAATAAAATAAATGTAAACAGGGTATAGTTTGAAACATATATATCTTGTCTTTTGTATGGCCTGATAATATACACATATTATCAAGCCGTACAGTACCTTACCGATATTGTACAGTAAAATAAACCACGTCACTTAATGGAAACCCCGTCAATTTGTGTTATTAAATAATGCGACTAAATAAGTTTTATCATGTCATACATTCTGATATCCGTATAATTTTGTATGTAAAGAGTATATGTAGTATGTATTTTATAAATAACGCAGAATAATGCGATTGGGCGTACTTTAACAAAATGCATACAATAATTTAGTTCTCACTCAAACTCTCTTTTTGGTTATAAAACTGTCATGTCAGCAATAAATACTTTCATCAAAAATACATAGAAAGTTGTCGAGTTGTTCATTCCAGAAATTGTAATCAATTTTATTGCGGTCTTTAAAAAGATTATTTTTCCGTATATAAAAATAACCACTTCTTTTTATTTTGCTTTAACATTTAATGGGTACTGCAGGTAAATCTGAATATTGAAGTGTTATTCCTGAAATACCGCACTCTTTCTGAAAAAAGAAACATAAATAAGATACCTCAAAATTACTTTATACAGTCTGTTAGGGTTCGGATCTCCGATACTAAACTCACGTCTTCTATGTAAAATTTTATCGTCATAAAAATATACAAAGGGGGGTCGCACCCATCACCCCTCTGAATAGGCATTTTAAGGTACTTAATAATTTAAGGTTGGATTGTTAGCATAGCTTATTGAGAACAAATTAGAAGAAAAATTTCACACAGATAGAGCTTAATATTTAAAAAAAAATACCTACACAAAATGTTAACAAGTCTTTTTATTAAATCAAAGTTTTTCGTTTAAAACGTTTTGTAACTGACTAACAAATTTGGTTTTAAAAGTCAGCAAATTTTATCACCTTTAAAATAAGACCACTTCCATGTATGTGGAAAACGTGACATGACAAAAAAATTGCTACAATAAACTCGCAATAAATACGAGACATTACACTTCGAAATGCCTACAGTTCAGAGGGGTGAGGGGTGTGACATCCCCCTTGTATATTTTTGGTCGATAAACTTTTACATAAAACACCTGAGTAAAGTATCGGAAATCCGAACCCTAACACACTGTATACCGAATGGCTCGATTGATAGTCCGGTCAAATTAGACCGAAAAATAAGAGTGAAGCTACATTAATTTACAACAAGCTGTAAATTCGTTCAAAATATACTTATGAATAAAATTTTAAAGTTCCCCATCTTTCCCCTGTATGGAAAAAATTTATTCAAGGTCAAACGTGAAAAAATGAGATTTTTCGCGATTTTCAGCAAAACTGTATGTATGGTTGTCATACCCCAGACAAAAATGGTTGATCATTAAATTATCTATAAAAGTTGTATCAATAATTTTTTTCCTACGAGCCACCGTTTGCGAGATATAACGATTTAAAAAGTTGTAAAGTTATAATCTAAATCAAATATAAATACCTTCAAATGTCTAGATTGACCGGACTATGATTTGCACAATTTAAAAGTACATTTACCTGACGTATTGCATTACGTCATTTCCGATATTCTTGGTGGTGTTTCATATATAATAATTCCAGGTTTTCTTTAGAAAGTTAATAATCTAAAAATGGTTACTGATTCAGCAGATGCGCAGCGTGGGACGCGGCGAGGTGCTGGTATCGCTGTGCTGGCAGCCGGCCGCCGCGCGCCTCACTGTCGTGCTTCTCAAGGCGCGCAACCTGCCCAAAATGGACGTCACTGGCCTTGCTGACCCGTGAGTACTTGCTTATTTGTATTAGGTATATAGTTTACATGAATCAGCTTAGTCTAGCAATCATGGATCATGTTAATAGTGGCCTGAGGTCGTTGTGCCGCTCAAGGTACGCGATCTGTCTTTTCCTAAATTCCAATCAACTGTATTAACTGGAGCCAAGTCCTGCTTACTACGAGAAGGGTCATAAGTATAACTTGGTTTATCTTTTTAGGAGTTACCTTTCAAGATCATCCAGAGCATTCTGTATTGGTATCTTATAACCATATCAAATAATACTGAACTCAACCTTTTCGTCAGATATGTGAAGATGTATCTTCTGTACAACGGCCAGCGCATTGCAAAGAAAAAAACCCACGTCAAGAAGCGAACCCTAAACCCGGTGTTTAACGAGAGCTTCGTGTTCGAGGTGCCAGCGGCTCCCAACGCCACCCTAGACCATGTGGCCCTCGAGCTGCTGGTGCTGGATTGGGACCGTGTTACTAAGAACGAGGTAGGGCCATATTTCTGGTGGTAAATTTATTACGTTGAGTAAGTTGTGTAGGATTTGTATTTTTCTAAAATAAGAATGGTCAGAAATTTTTCTCAAATTGGTCAAGAATCTCGAAATAATCTCAAATATTCTATACATAAACTATAAAGTGTTCATAAAGATTAAACAGTGGCTGACACATAACTCTTTGAGTACTTATATTAGTTTTGTTGTTGGTTCAACAGGTGATCGGACGGCTGGAGTTGGGCGTGGAGGGCACCGGCAGTGCGCGGCACCACTGGCGTGAGGTGCAGGCTGCTCCCCGCCGCCAGATCGCCGACTGGCATAAACTCAAAGAGTGAAACCAGGCTTGCTCCGTGCTCCCTCCCACGCCGCCGCCTCTCCTGCCGCCGCTACCACCCCTGTTCCGTACCGTCGTCACCCGTGGATGTTTGTTACGTTACAGGTTAATGCGTCTGTTCCAAAAGCCAACGAACTTAGAGCTGATCCTAGAAGCGTCTAGAGCGAGATATTAGTCTCATTAAGTTACAAATTTTTTTTATTTTACTGCGGCAGATAACTTTTTAATCCTATAATAGAACGTTTATTATTATTGTATACTGGTAAACAAATCGTGGCTGAAGAAAGAGCCCGCATATATTGTGTTTCAAGGCTTTCAAAACGAAGAATACATGTCTGAAAAGTTTCGTTCACAATTATTGTAGATACTCGTAGAACTCTAGCAAATGACTTACATAATTAACAATGGCTCCTCAAATTTTTCTTTGTTTACCAGTTCCTTTAAGAATAATCAGGGAGGGTCGGGAACAAACTAACTAACATTTCAAAATAGGGCGAGCTCCGCTATAGACTAACCTTATCACCATCTACACTTTAAATCAAATGAGATGAAAGATTGACTATTTTCTCTCCTTATTTTATTAGTATTTCGCATTCATTGATTTATAGATATTGAAAAATATTAAGTGGTTTTGATTCACTGATAAACTTTGGAGAACATCCCCATAAGTCTTTTATTTCTTTTTAATCTGACTTTATAACTATTTAAATGTGCTAAATGTTCTGTTAAAATTATGTCTTTAAATTTCTTAATCCCGTAAATGTAATATAATATGTAACTATTGAGCTTTTTAACAGAACCAGGTACCAGTAATCAGATGGTCCTTCCAAAAAGACTATCCTTTACTGTTGACATCGATTTTAGTAAAATAATTTCACTTTTTAAGTATCGCACGGTGGTTTAAGATACGTAATTAATGATGGACCCAAACGGTAGCAAAGCCATAGTCCAAAGTCCTGCTTTATTTAATGTTATTGTTACTTATATGTTTTAGATAGAAAATTACATTACAAGATTGATTTTTTTTATTTGTAAATCTAATTTAGGCTTGTGCCATGTGTTACACTATTATAAGAACACGCACAGATTTTCCAGTATGGCCCCTTGTGAATATAGTTGCTTTTTAAGAGGATTCATTGCATTGACTCCACCTTCCATGCTTCTAAGACTGTTCGTTCACCAAACTGTATTCTGCATTTATACTTCCAATTTTCGATAAACTCGAACTGTACTTACGCGTCCTACAAAGTTTGCTCATTTTAGTACCTATTTATTAAAATGCAATTACCGTACATTTGCAAACCAAAAATGTGAAATCAAGGGCAAGGTGCGACTTGTCTGTAAATTGAGCTTCAAACTTTTGAACTCAAATTTATTCTCAAGTCATCGTAGAATGTCACTGTTTATTGACATGCCTTGCGTTATTGAAATAGGTACTAAATAAAACAATGAATTTTCTTACGTTGTTACTAAAGCCGTATTTATTACAATAAATATATAATTTAGTATACTTACTTATGTATGTATTGGCTGCAAATGAATTATTTCGCTTATAATAGCTATGCAATGAATCCCAATTCAAAATATATCCAAATTTTACTATCACAAATCTTATAAATGTTAATATTCACTAATGGCACTTGATCGATGTTTTTAGGATAACGGCAGGATTCGTATGTCTAATATTTGTCTAATATATTATTGCCATATCTAAATGTAAGAGACTTGATATAATGGAAAACAAAAATATTAAAAGCAACAAAAAAATAATAGGTAGATATATACTCATTTTTTCTCAGCGATTATTGATCTCGTATCTTAATTGATTAATTTTGATTGAGACGGTGTACTTCTATGAAATATAATACTCACAGATTGAAATTGCGTGTTATATTTATGTATTTAATTAGGATAGAGAAATAAACCTATTTTATACTACGTGTAGTATTTAATGTGTTAGTATAAATTATGAGATAGGTTCAAGGCTCATTCGTTAAAGCTTACAAATATTAGTCACTGTACCCTAGCGCCGTCACCGCAGCATCCTCGTCGTGCAGCCAGTATCTACTAGGTACACTTTACCAAATCACCCTCTCCCTTACTTTAAGTTCATGTGAAACTTTATAAAACTAGTTGTAACTAAATGTAAAAGATTACATATTTGAAATCTTTAAAAGTACTGCAATTACTAAACTAAAATATTAAAATCATTATACATTATTCATATTAATAAAACATATGCTGTAGTTTAGCTAAAAGCTAAGTAAGTTCCCGTAATGTGATTACTTAACATTTATATGTTTAACCAAAAGTAGATATAATAATATTGTTGCAATAAAGCACAGACAAGTGAATACTTGGGAGGATCGATAGCCTTAATCGTAGAAGCGGAGATCTGTACGAAAAGATCGCATGTCTGCACTTTAATGCATTTAATCCGTACTTCTACCACATTCCACTGTAAATAGTTTCGCTTTAGTGGTAACTGTCATTCGAGATATTTTCTATATTAGGTCTTCTCAAAAAGTATATCTTTATTCATAATTATAAGACTCATCTGCCAATGAAACTATCAGGGTCAAACCAACAACCCATGTAGGTAGGAACTCGTACCTAGCATTGTTTTCCATCTGCTCGCTATTCTTGTGAATAAAGGTGTCATTTGATTACTGTAAATGTAAATCCCGCATGTATGTTAAGTGAACATTCAATGATTTTATAATTGTTATGATCTATGTAATTGAGTGTTGTAGTTGCAGTGGTCAATAGTTTCTAAAATTAGGGATGATGAAGTAGCCGATTTTCACTGTTACTGCGGGAAATTCAATAGTACATAATTACTTACGACTCGAATTTGTTGATAAAAATACGATTCAGCTTTGGTTTATTGTATCAAGTCAACAATAATCTGAGTGAATGATTTAAAAAATCTAATATTCAAAGTTAAAATTAATCATTTTTGTAAAAACAAACATGTAATTTTTATAGAAATATAATTGAAATTATTTTAAATTAAAAATATTATAAACCACTGTTCTTAATATAGCGTATTAAATAAAAATAAAATCAGACAAGAATCCAGAAACTGTAAAGTTTATCCCTGTTCGATCCCACTCAGCGTAACGGAAGTGTATGTATACTAAGAGAATTTTAGAAAATAAATTATTGACTGGTGCTTTCACAATAAATCGTGCGTTTTATTTTTCCTCCATGTTGAATTGCACAATCTACCATGGTTCAGTGAGACAAATAGCAAAGCTATTATTTGATATTGCCTAAATGCACGCACTATTATAGATATGAAAAGAAACACATAAATATATTTCTTCAAAGAAAACAAATATAATTTTTCAAAACAAAGCTTCAAATAAACTTTACGTAACGCGAATATGCAGACACTTTTTCTCTGGTTTGATTTCAAAACGGTTCGCAAAAAGAGATCTTAGTAAGCTGATTAATTTTTGGATTCAAAATTACATCATTTGTGGTGGTCCAGCTATCACTAACTTCCACAACAAATGTTCCATTTGTTCGAATATATTCCCCATAATATGATCTCAATTATTTTATTTAGCAAACATACTAAATAAAATATAATTATGACATTCATTTCCATTACAGGGAACATTTTCATTTGGGGTACTTTACCATCAATTCTTACAACGTTCGCAGGTAGCCTGTTTAAATGAGATGATTCAACACAATTTGCTAAATAGTTGGGCATATTTAATCTTGATAATGTTCTTTCTAAAATTTTATTGGCATCAGGTTGGTCGGTTATAATGGGATGAAAATTATTGAGCATTGAACTGCAATCTTAAAATCATTTATTAAGTGTTTTGACATTTTATTGAAATAATTTGATCTAAACATTTTAAAATCCTGTTTAAACCAACCATTTACAACTTCCACCACCCATCTGCACATTGTTACTAAGTGTGACTTATTAGCCTTTATTGTAGACAGCTGTGGTCCTTCATTTACACCACATGACCCAGGTTTATACACAGAGTAACCTAAAGAGGTAAGCAATCCTATGTTATCTCTAAATCCACGATTAATTAAAACACATCATTAGGTTCAAAATTATTTCTTAACTCTGAATTTCGATTTTGAAACAGAAGTTTCATAATATCTGCATCACTAGTAGTGGCTGGATATGGCCCGAAAATATCTAATATGTGACCATCAGTACTTAATATTAAAAAAGGTTTGACTAGGCTTTTTTATTTGTGTAAGCTGTAGGTCTTTTTTTGATACAAATAGTTTGAGGATTTTTCAATGTTTATATAGGTGCATCACAGATAACTATTGTTCTCCTACGGACCAAAAATTCCTTGTGCTATAATTAAGTTACTTCCACTTAATGCCTGTCTATCTAAATGACTTGTGCCCAAGTGCATTGGGACATAATTTGTTATCAAACAATTCTTAGAATTGTTACATATTTCTAAACTAATATTTAAAATGCTGGACATGACTCTCCAGTTCTTAATTTTACTAAAAAGAGTCCTCAAGAAAGCTTTTTGTTTTGCTATGATTTAAATAGTTTTCAATTGTATTAAATACACTTCAAAGTTTTGTACTGAAAGTCCTGTCCAGTACTTACAAACATGTTTTCCATTTCTTCAATGTTTTCAAAATCCAATTGATTCACACACTTACTACTCAAATGAATCGAAATCTCCACCAATTGTGTAGAATTAAACTCATTTAAAATAACTTCTATCCCAGTTCAAACAATGTTCCTGACACACATGTGAATTTTTTGTAATGTACAATTTATAATTCACTAAAATATGTTTTTTTTTAATATTGAGGAACACATAGTCTCTATATATTTGTGCAACCTTCCAGAAAGCAGGAGTACAACTGTATTGCAGAAGAATTATTAGCGCACTTGCATTAACCCCTGGAAGATCACCCAAGTCTGGAACTACAGCCTCAACTTCTTCATGTAATTCTGGATCTTTTTCAATGATGTTTTGGCCTCAGCTCGGCTCCTACAAGCATTGCAAGATTGTGATGTGCTAGGAATCTGTAAAAATTGTAAATAACTTAATAATGATAACTAATTAGTAAAAACTGATAATCATAATCAATCTAGTTATGAACAATGTTTATTAAATTGGATATAGTTATGCCTGACGAAGTAAATAGCAGCAGCTATAATCACCCTTTCAGGTTGAGCTTCGATCGCGATCTGTGTCCGCTTCTTACTCCCAGAGATATGCCTCATCTCACACAAACATTGCATGGCCCACTTGCTGCTGTGACAAAAGATCTCTTCATGAAGAGCATTGAGAACCAAACCAAAGCACTCACTGCAGAGTTGGTCATGATCTGATGCCTGAAATAATAATTGTAGGTAAGGAAACATAATTGAATGAATTTAATATTAGGTCTTTACCTATGAAATTGCCGTTTTTCACGAAATAAATGAAGCGTAATTTTTTTATATATTTTTTATTTCTATTAATCAAAATAATCACCCATGCAATCAATGCATCTTTGCCAACGCATTGGTAGCTTATTGATGCCTTTCTTGAAGAAATCAGCTGGACGGGAGGCAACAAATTCTTCAAAGGCAAATCTTTTCTAAGGTTTTCGCGAAACATACTTTAAATAAAACACTTTTTACCGGATATTATCGCGTATATTTTAGTTAATTTTAAAATTATTTCGACGTTTCGGCATCTTTGCAGTTGCCGTGGTCACGATAGACTGACCACGGCAACTGCAAAGATGCCGAAACATCGAAATAATTTTAAAATTAACTAAAACATACGCGATAATATCCGGTAAAAAGTGTTTTATTCTTCAAAGGCATTTTGTACTGCTTCTCGGGTATTGAATTTTTTTCCCGCCAAGAAGTTATCCAAATTCTGGAAAAAGTAGAAGTCTGTAGGCGCAAGGTCTAGTGAGTACGGCGGATGACGGAGAACTTCCAACCCCAACTCTTGTGTGTAGCTTGGAGACCGTCTGCTGTGCAGTATGAGGTCGCGCGTTGTCGTGCAGGAGCAGTGGAGCCGAACGATTGACCAAAGCTGGTTGGAGACGTGCGAGCTTCTCCATCATTGTGTTCAGTTCTTCACAGTACACATCTGCAGTAATGCTTGTCCCGTTTGGCAAGAAGCTGTGATGAATTACACCCGCGTTAAACCACCAAACAGTGACCATCACTTTTCTAGGGGTAAGTTTTCGTTTAGGGCATTGTTTGGGTGCTGAACCAGGGTCCAACCATCTTGCTGAGCGCTTACGATTGTCAAACAGGATCCATTTCTCGTCACAAGTAACAATGCGGTTCAGAATTCCTTCATTTGTATGCCTGCTGAGCAGTGCAAGGCACGTGTCCACGCGTACTTCGCGCTGGCGGTCATTGAGTTCGTGGGGTACCCATTTGTCAAGCTTTTTTACCTTGCCAATTTGACGCAAATGGACCAATATTGTTTTGATGCTAACGTCGAAAGCTGCTGCTAATTCAGCCGTGGATTGAGTTTCATCAGCTTCCAGAATTGCCTTTAATTCGTCATTGTCGACCAAAGTTTTCGGACGACCACGGGGTTCATTTTTCAGGTCAAATTTTCCAGAACGGAAGCGGGTAAACCAATAACGGGTGGTGCGTTCGTTTGTAGTGTTCGCTCCGTAAACGTCGTTGATGTTGCGTGCCGCTTGTGCCGCTTTACTGCCACGACGGTACTCATACTCTATAATCACTCGAATTTTTAACTTATCCATGATGAAAAATGTTCGAATGCGTTGAAAACAAAACACTAACTATTAAACAAATGACGATTTTAGAAAAAGAATTCCATGTTTGTCAAATAAAATTAATTTGAAATTAGAATTATCAGTAAAAAAAAAAAATATTTTCATTTGAAATGGCCAGTACGGCAAAACGGCAGTTTCATAGGTAAAGACCTATTATTAAGATATAACTCAAATAGAAAACGAATCGCATGAGTTGTCCATTCCTCAACAATGGATACTAAATCACATAAATACACATCAACAATCAAAAACGATTGAAAATTATGCCGCAAAGCAACATTATACTTAATAGTGTAATTTGGTCATCCATACTGAATTACACAGCAAGCTGAAATTTTAAAGAAACAGATATTAAAAATTCACGATATACCTATATCACTTTAAAAAAGAGATTTCTTTCTGAACTATGTTTAAAGTACTTAAAAGTACTTACGTGCTGTCGTGAATAAAGCTGTTGGTAAATAAGTTGAAAGGTAAGTTGTAGGTTTTTAAAAACATTTTATACTTAGCACATAATATACATCGTAACAAATAATCCCAAGTTATTTGCTTGCCTGTAGACTTGTTATTTAAATATTGCAAAATAACTTTAATTCAATAATATTTGAAAAACTGTGCGTTTTACCAATTATTTCCATAGATTGGTAACATATGTTTTATGTCAGTGACAACCCTGACATTGACATTGTCATTGACGGGTCTTGATTTAAGTATTGCTGTAATAAAATTAACGAAAACGTTTTACTGTTTTTTTTTAAATAAAAAACGGTGGTCAACAAAATTATAACAGTTAAACCAATTTAATAAGAATTATTTTAACTCCAATTCTATGTATAAAATGTATAGGTTAGAGTTACATAAAGTTTAGTACCAGAATGTTCGCAAAACCTTATGTCTCCTTTGTAATTTATTGGCACTAATTTTTAATAATACATCGGTAGTAATGTAAAATCGTTGTTCAGTCTTATACTGTATAATATTGGTATGATATTTTATTAAATGATTTCTCAAAATGTTTAACTACTTACAATTTAAAACTTTAATATTATGTAAGAAACCTGTTTTCTTGCAGGAACGTCGCACAAGATAATGCCAGTTGATACAAAATAATACAGTCTTGCAATGTTACTGTTCAAAAATGAATGAATGTGTTGCAACACATAGTTAAAACCTGTTGACAGTGAGCGCAAATCTTACCAGTAAATTGATTCTACAAAATAAAATAGACACAATAAAATAAAATAAAAATAAATAAATAAATAAGTCAATTCATTAACAATTTGAAAATAAAGCCTGAGAAGGCTTAATACACAAAAAATACTGTGTAGCAACCAAACAATATAATTTGTATTACAATGTACCGCTTTCATCATATGACAATAGTTCCAATTTCATTTAAAAAAAGCATTTCATTTCAATACGCTTATATCAGAATTAATACTCATCTTATAAGGAATCCAACAGTTATTCAATCTACTATTTTAAACAATAACAAAAACCCATATTTTCAACAACCGCGTTGTTCCCCTAAAAACTTATGGTGGGAATCATTTCCATTGGTCAGAAAAAGGTCGTACGATCGTGGCCCGATGGCGTTCTTCTAGATTGGTCGATGACAATTTCCGGCGATACCAGCGCCAATGCAGTTTGCTGCGTGGTACAATCGCCTGAAGTAGCAACCGCAGCGCCATCTACGTTCTATTATTCACTTATGTATGAAAGGGTTGTAAAACAATGAAAAGAATAGGCAAGTACCTATACATAAGCCATTTTTTGGTTATAGTCATATATATTTTTTTTATTTTTTATATTTATATATTTTCCTGCCAAATTCAAGCTCTGGTTGTTGCCAAGTGAGGCAGTAAAATAAAGTATGTACCATTGTATCTTTGAATATGGTTTTACTAGACAAGGACACAGAGAGCTCAAGAACCTTAAGAACCTCTTTCGATACCTTTACGTGCACCACATACCTCAATATCTACGTCGTGTTGGTTCCGTGAAATGAAGCAACGATTTGCCGGAGGCGACAGGTTTGCGCGACTTAGTTACCGATGAAAAAAGCTGGATTTATTGACAAGATCCCGAAACGAAAAGTTATCCACTACAGTAGGGTAGCAGCGCGAGCAAGACCACTGCGGCCCCCTATTTTGGAAGGACATATCATCTAAAAAAAGGTAGCGTAATGACGCTACGTTTGTTTTAGAAGGAACATTTACCGCCAAGTCATTCACTAATAATTGTTTGAAATTTGTCTTGGAAAATGTTCGGAAGAAACCACTGTTAGCCACACTACTGACTTTTGACTATTTGAATTTGGCGTAGTCGTTATTCAGCTTTGTACGTACCTAAATTAGTTAGTTCATAATTACCAAACTATACTATCTTATGACAAAGGTAATATAGAATGCAAATAAATCAAGGTACAAATAAAATCACCAGTACATTATCAATTTGTATATTCGATATCAAATCTTACAAACATTACTTATAACACAGCTTAAAATCTTAAAACACAAATAAAGGCTGACAGTCCTTCAAGATAGTCACACATTTACAAACAGGTAAAATGTGCACCTAGCTAAACCATCTCAATTAACGATAATCGAAATACAAATCATGTCTAATTACAATATGACTACAAATAGCCGAGACTAAATTAACATTATGTTTTGCAAGAACAATTCAATTACAAATACAGTATTACATGATAATATATTATTAAGCTCGTAGCCAGCCAACCAATATTAATATAAATATCAAGAATGGAGCTGGACTTTAAACTCTCACAGAATATTATAATTAATATCAAGTGGCTATGGTGTAAGTTACATTACTTTAGCCGAAAACTGACGTAACTGACAACATTTCCTCACTTCGTCGTTTTTAATCTGACCTCTATGAATCATTAATTACTCCCATGGGCGGTCCACAGTATAATTTATCAACAATGACTAACTACAATACTATTTACGATAATCTAAAATACCAATTTTAAATAAGTTAAAGATAATTTCTTTTTTTTAAACTAATTAAATTTCACATTTTACACATGGTACTATTCGAAAATTATTTTTAGAAAAGTTACACCTTACAACTGAGTATTTTATTAGAAAATTCTAAATGATTCAGGACGCCTTGGTTTTCTTGTGCTACGTAAAATATGATGATATTATTGTAAAATATTCATAGGCAGGTATCAATTAAGAGCCATAATAATCGTCGATCAAAAAATTACTCTAATCTTTTTAGGAAAACTTAAGATAGACCTAAGTATTCTTAAGAAAGATTTTTTCACAATTAGTTCCGAAGAAAACATAAATTTAAGAGTCACAGTACAAATATAAATAATTGTCTACATGTGCATGGAAACAAATTCTTATTACTGTTACATGTTAACGAAAACTAGAATTTTATAATGAAATAAAAACTAAAATAATATAAAGACATGCAAATAACTTATGCTTCAGTTTAAAATTGTCAAAGTAGAAACGGGTAGAAAAATAAAATTTTGCTAATCTGTGATCTAATTCAAACAGAGGCGGTGGCCGTTTTATGATGGACACAACTATTAAGTATGTGAACCAAACAGATTTTTCACAAATAGAGCATATACATCAACAGTGTCGCCAAAAACAATTTTATTACTATTTACACAATAAGGTGTGTGTCCTTTTGATTCCTTACTAATTTGGCCACCAATAGTGAGTCTGATGAAACAATGCATTACACCATGTACTCGTATATATTTACGGTCTGAGAATTACCAAAGCACATAAAGTAAATCTTTGATTTCATCTAGCTTAGGAATCGAGTATGTTACTAAATAAAAGTAAATTGGTAATTAAAAAGTACTTAACAACATTCCTTAAGAGCCAAGGCAGTTACTATTAAAAGCGGCAAGATTTATAAATTAACTCAGATCTGGTTACTATATAAAACAATATTAATTACTAGTGATTAAAAAGGGGCATTGTTCATGCTATAAAAAATCTGGATATATCATGTATTTATTTATAATGTCCATTGCTTATCCCAATTTTAATACTTACCTTCTTTAGTATTAAAAATTAAGTACGTATTTTTTAATTGAAAAAGGATTAGACGTTTGTCTACTATCTCACCTGATGGAAAGTGACGATGAAGACGAAGGTGTTACACGTCTATCCACGAGATACCTATTCACTCGACGCTCGAAAGAACTAGGACTATAGTTTTCTGGAAAAACAGACGCAGGCAGTTCATTCCACACCTTGGCGATACGCACCAAAAAGGAATTATCGAAGCGTTTGGTTCGACTTTTTGGGATATTTACTATAAAGGGATGGAAGGCCTGTCTGCGTCTAGTAGTCCGATGTAAGAAGGTTCAACCTGATCAAAAGGAGCATTCGCGCACTCTCCAAAATGTGATCTGTAGAAAACCGCTAAACAAGTTTCCGACAATGGTCGAGGCTTTGCAGTTTTTTGGTGGTGAGGTCAAAGTTGTTAATAACTTTTCGGGCTCTTCGGTCAACTGCGTCCATCGCTTCTAGTTGGTACTTTGCAGAACCATCCCAAAGGTGGCTACAGTACTCCAAACAAGACCGAACTTAAGCTGTGTACAAATTAAGCAGCCGTTCAGGGCGAAAGTTCCGCCAAACCGAGATGATTCCCAACTTCTTTGAAGCAGTTTGAGCTGTTGACACAATTTGTTGCCTGAAGTTTAGTTGGGACGATATAGTTACGTACAGAAACATTTTGGAAAGTGGGCGTTTGGTTAAACTGCTCTTTTTGGCGAGTTGGACAGTAAATCGTACCAAATTGTAACATATCAACAACTTTTACTTATGATTAGAAAATTGAAATAATACTAAAGTTGGGATATGTAAACGGGATATATGCAGATACAGACTTTGGTCCAAATAGGTATAAGATTTTATGTTAAAAACTTAGAAAGTTTATTATAGTTTTTAAGTTAATACATCTGTATTACTAAATACGATTTAAGTGGCAAATGCCGTTTTAAGTGGCAAATCTTTATTTTTAAGCTACTAATGATTACCTACTGTTTCAAGAGCAGTAAAATTTCACTGTAAACCGTTAGTTTACTTACAAATAGTCATAATTACATCTACTGTTATTGTATAGTGATATACCTTTATCAAACACATAGAAGAACGTAATCTTAGGTGTGTAAAATAGTGTAGTAGTTATTTTATTATGGTATTTTAATTATTAAACGTGGTTTAACAAGTACTGAAGTTACCAAGTTTAGAGATATGCGATTTGTTGTAAAATTTAAAACATAGATTTTGTCACAAAACTCTCAAAAAATTCTGCGTTTTAAATTCATCGAACTGAATTTCGTTCATACATTTGTCCACAAGACATAGAGATCATATAATATTATAAATACCCTTAATTCAATTGTCACTTGGTAGTTTAAGGTTTAGAAATTTAGCGTGAGTTTTAACTGATATAAAACAGAATAAACATACGAGTACAGGCAGGAGACCTCTAGGTCTCACAATCGTGGCAAGTTGAGCGTCAAGATCATTCTTTACACATTTTATAAAATTGTTTCGGCAAGCATCAACAAATTTAATTCCATCAAATTTTGAATCCTAATTTTAAGATAGTTTGTGGACGAAAGCTTATAGCCAAAAGGCATTAAACCTTTAAGTCATTCCTACATTACAAAAATATGTATACAACACATGTATAATTTATTTCAAAAGAGAATTAGCTAAACCTAACAAATAGTCACATTGTTTTTTACTAATATTCTTTACTTCAACTATTTTTAATCCAAGTGGTTTAAAATACCACCTCCTTAGCGTGCACAAAAATGAATAAGTCGTTTTTTTTCAGGAATCAACAACTGCATTGTGCGACTAGTTCAAATCTCAATATCAACTAATACAGCGAGTAAGTGTGAGAATCTTACTATACTACAAACTAATTAATATTTGTCATGTGAGTAACTGGCTAACCAGCGTTCAATAACCTGAGTAAGATCTGCCAATAGAGGAACGTTTCGGTTTTAATGCGTCCGGTTAAAAAAACATAGTTTAAAGTGGAGGTGTGCTGACCTCGAGGGAGAGTAGTTTACAGAAGGCCACGGTCGAGTTCTGTGCGCAGCATGCGGGCGAGCTTCTGGACGCCCTCGTCCAGCTGACCGGCGAACAGCGAGTCTAGCAGATCGTCACGGCTCGCGAGACCGAACACGCTCGACAGACGCGATATTGACTTGTCCGATAGGTGGCGCTCTACCACTGATCTGCAATGTATCAAGAGGTAGTTATATTCGTAGAAGAAGGAAAACAGTGACGTAACAGAATAAAATCACAAAAAAAAATAAAAAATAACGTATTTAAAAATAGAGTTTCGTTCTGAGAGACAAAACCATGACCTTAATCAAAAAAAAAAAAAAAACAAAACAAACACGATTGCTTAATTTCTTTCTTTTTCGAAAACGGAGAACCACCTTCAAAAATTTTACTCCCTGAAAATCACAAAAAGTTGCAACTTCGTTCAGTACCGCGGCAATCGACGTAGGGCCTAAAATCTTTACGAAAGGTGATGTTACATTGCCTTGAGTCCAGTAAAATTCCTACAAAGTATGGCTTTATGTGGTATTCACTCAAATAAGCTACTTCCTAAGCCATCCCCATGATTAATATCGTAAAACAGAGCCTCATCCGAAATGGCCAGGATGAGAACTGCGCTTTCGCATTAAGTCGCATCGACTTTTAACTTTCAGATAAAGACAGCACAAACATACATACAAAACTATGCGTCAAACTAAGAACCTCCTTTTTGAAGTCGGTTAAAATAAATCAATTCATCACAAGCAATAATACAAACGTGCTCTTGTTTAAATTTTAAAGTCTTATTGCTAACCTACGGTTAAAAATAAATTAAATACTTAATATTAAATAAGATAAATTATTATCCAGTTTTTTCAGGATTCTGAAGAAACTGAACTGTTTTATGAAATTTTTTTACCTAACACCTTTTCCAAAATGGTACCTGGTATGGTTTAACAAATACTTACTTGAAAACAGCATCAAAATTTAAGTCATCAACGGTTAAGCCAAACACGAGATAATCGTGTACAAATATATAAGCAAAAAGCTTTATCAGTAGAATTTAACTTCTAATTTTTTGAAGGACTTCTTAGTGTTGAATATTCGAAGTGATATTAAATGCTTTTTACTTTATTGTTTTTAAGTCAAAATAAAAAAGAATACTCGCTTAAGTGATTGATGAGATTCCCGGAGGGCATCTTGAAGGAAGCCACGATCATACGAAAAGTCCACCTCGCAGAATGAAACGATTGCCATCAAAATTGTCTGAAATATTAATAAAAAGAGGCCATATTAATAATCGGTTGCGTTGATTAGATTTTATATATGATTTCTTTTCGAATTATTAATACGAATGTATTAGTAACAAGCCGTTTTCTTTTTATTCTAATTTATTTTATTAGTTGCTGCTCTCCTGCAACTGGGCCATCAATAACTTAGCTATGTCTCGAGCAAAAGTGAGGTGCTTGTTACATAGTTTGCTACTGTTTAAATTTGAACTTCGTTACCGTCCATCAATTATAGAATGAGTACCTCCGGAAAATAAAAAATCTCGAGGTATACATGAACTAAGCATCAGATGAAAGGGCAGACCAGACATGTCTAGATATAATATATGTACTACACTGTTCTATCTACTGACTGGACTATGTCATTGTAAACTTAAAAGTCAGATATAATTTGGATCTATCAAGGTAGGCTAGGCTAACAGGGTAGACAATAGAGATTTCCTATAAAACAGGGTATGAGTGAGAATGTACTCACATGGAACTTAGCGCGGAAGGCGTCAAGGGCGCGCTCGTCGGCCGGAGACAGTTGGTCGTGGCGCTTCAGAACACCTAGCTTCACTGCGGCTTTGATCACGTACTTCACAAACTTCTCCGCCTCGCGCTTCTCGATGCGCGCGCGCAGGACCGTTAAAAACTGTGAAAAAGGATAGTGTTTTGCGTTGAGCCCTGTAGGTTTCTGTTGGAATAGATGTGACTTTATTTGTCTCAGACGATTGTCGGAACACAATGATGTAACCAATTTTGTTACAGTGATTAAAAGAGGAAAGACTTTAGCACAAGTTCCGAAGAATCTAAAACGGCCCGGTTAGCCTAGAAAAAGTTTGTATGGAGTCCTTCTAGCCATGATAACCTGACAACCCTTCATTCTATTTTTATACGGTTTGACTGATAGTTTGTATACAATCAGTACTGACCTGATCAAGCAGTTTGGCGGCGTGTTCGTCGAGCACGAGCGCACGCGCACTGGATGCGCCACCGACGCGCGAAAGAAACTTCTTTTGCGCGCGCAGCGAGATGTCCCGCGCGCTCCAAGCGCTGCTCTCCGCTGTAACACGACACCTCATATACATTTTCAGTTGTACGTTACGTAAAATGTGGTTGTTATACTACAATCATATGATTACGATTGTAATACACAGTAACCACAATCCATTCCGCACACAACAAATTATGCTGCATCTAAAAGGGATCGACTGGAAACGCTCGTCACAGATTAGTTAATGAAAGATGGGTGTTTACGTAGGTTGATAGTACCTACTTACTTAGAATAAAATAATTAATTCGTAAATTGAACAAAATTTTATTGATTTAATATTTAACCTTTCAAGTACAAAATACTTAAATAACATTGGGTAAGTGTACAGCTGAAGTTAATAGATACGAAACTCTTGCCACTATAACTTTGAAAGAAATCTATTTAAATCAAGTTTTAACATTTGTGAAAATCAAAAACTGTAATTATAATGTCAATTATCACTGAGTCGTCCGAGCGTACTTGGATTTTTATAATCGCCTAGCCAGCTTAATCTAAGGTGTGCTCATTGGTCCAGAATGATAGAGTCCTCCTGATTCCTCACCACGATGAAATGCTATTTATACAGCAAAAGAGTAATTTGTAGAGCAAGATTGAAGGCAATTGGATTAAGTATTAAATTGTTCGAAATCTCAAACTTCATAATCAATAAAGTCTAATCAACATATAAAAATTTGAATTTTACAATGAACATTAAATCGTTAGTATTTTATTATTTATTTTATTCTTTAGTGTCTTTTCAAAGTATTTTATTTTATTTTAAATAACATAAATTAACAACATTGCGAGTTCTGTATCATACGTAGTACAAACTAAGATGCCTAAGCAACTAAACTTTTTGTAAATTTAATGAAATTGTTAAACAAAATTAATTTATTGTAAAAGAAATTGGATAACTTAATACAAAGAGTGGCCGGCTCTGTTGTTGAAAACTTGCTGACACTGATTATTCATAGAATCGATGAGACTGTTTACGTTATCCTGCGGCATTTGCTCCCATTAAAATATTAGGAAGTCCATCAGTTGTCGGGATGTTGTCATTCCGTCCAAGTCCTCTAAAACACGTTTCTGGAGCATGTCCCATGCTTGGTCGAGGGGGTTTAGGTCTGGGGATTGTGCAGGCCAAGGCAATACCCGGATGGTTTCCCTTGCCAAAGGGATGCCAGCTTTGCAAACCTGGTGTGCAAAGCTGTATGCGAACGCGCATTATCATGCATCAACGTAAAATCGAAGCCAAGGGTTTCTGCAAATGGACGGACATAAGACCTTAGAACATCCTCAACGTAATTTGCTGCGTTCATGTTTCCATTTATAAAAACGAGCTCAGTTCGTCTGTTCTTCATAATACCCGCTCATACTCCGCGTTCCTCTGCTAAGAGGGTCGCGCCAAAACAGGCGCAGGCGTCACCGCTCACTCCCACCATTTGCCCGCCGCTGCGCAACCGGGCTCCCCCGGAAGCAAAGCCCGTGCAGCCGAGGCCGACTGCGGCCGTCGTCTTCACCTCAGTCGTCTTTGGCTGAGGACATGAAGACCGTGTTCGCCGTTATTCAAAACGTCGACATTAGAGAAATCTCCGTACTCGCTCGCAAACTGCGAGCCACCCGCTCCCCTCAAGAGCGTCTCTTCGTATTAGCCGAGCATCACTCGCTACTTAGTTCCTTGTAAATTATATAATTAGTATAAATTCTTTAAATATATAGGTAAAAAAAATGTCTAGACCTGCAAATCCCGCGTCCGATCGTATCAAACCCAAGGGCTTATCCCTCGTTTCATTTAACATTCGTAGCCTTAGTACTAATCTTCCTGAGCTCAAACTGTTCCTTCAGAAAAACGAGCCAGACTTATTGCTTCTCCAAGAGACGTGGCTCACTCCAAACCGCTTCAGGGGATTCGCTATTTCCAAGTACGCGTTCACTCGTAACCCAATAGGCTATAGCTATAGCTATGACTGGTCATCCGGCACCAGACCAATCCGAAGCGATTTTTAGGCCATTCTCGCCCCCGGCCATTCAGTCATTATGTTCGGAGTTTTTAACTCCAAACATACTGACTGGACATGCCTATCGACCAACAACAGCGGCATCACAGTCCTTAACATCACTCAGCAACTCGATTTAGACGTCATCTCTCCCGTCACTACCACTCACTATCCCGATAACCCAAACCACTCTCCCAACATTCTCGACTTTGCGGTAGTAAAGCAACCTTGATCTCAGGTCTATCGAACCGCTTGATGACCTAGGCTCTGATCACCGCCCCGTCTCCCTTGTAATAGGACCGCCTAACGATAACGTCACCTCTCCTAAGACCTTTGAAAAGGTTGCTAAGCAAGGCAAACCCACGCTTCCCTTAGCCGTTAGCAATCTTATTAAAGCTAAGAACGCGGCTCTCCGGAGAGCCAAGCTCTATCCCACGCCCGCCCTATAGGTTATCTGCGAATCAGCTACAACGTAAAGTTAGGTCTTGCCTCGCGAAAGTCCGAGACGCTCAGATGAACAATCTCATGGAGAAAATGTCCCCGTCCCACCAAGCGTTTATATATGGCCCGAGCTTTACGCGTAGACGCCGCTTCTCACGTTCGTCCTCTCACTCGTCCTGATGGCACTACTGCCTTCGATGAGAAAGCCGAATGCTTCGCTGACAGCATTGCCGCATAATGCTTGCCCAGCACGCAACCCGCGGATCCCTACCACATCCAGGCGGTGGGACAGCGACAGTCATAGGCATTCCCAAGCCGGGTAAACCTCTGAATATCCCGGCTAGTCACAGACCCATCAGCCTCCTCAAGGCCATGTCTAAACTTCTCGAGAGAGTCATACTCTCTCGAATGCGGAACCATCTGTTTCCAACGGATGGCGATCCCCTTATTATTCCCCGTCAGTTCGGCTTTCGCGCTAAGCACTCCTGCCCTCAGCAAGTCCATCGAATCGTCGAGTACATACTCGACAGCTTCTACCCGTGGCTTTTTAAAACGGTCGCAGTTTTCTTTGACGTAGCCAAGGCTGTCGATAAAGTCGGGCACAGCAGTCTCGTCTATAAACTCTACAAAATGGGCTTACCGGATCGCCTAGTTAGAATAATAGCATCCTTTCTCAAAGACCGTACGTTTCGTTTTAGACACGAAGGCACGCTTTCCGCGCCTCGTCCCATAAAGGCTGGAGTCCCTCAAGGCTCAGTCCTCGCCCCTCTATTGTACACCATGTACACAAACGACATTCCCATTCCGCCGAAATGCATCGAACTCGCCCTCTTTGCCGACGACACCGCCCTTTTCAGCAAAGGCCTCAGTGTCCCGGGTCTCGTCACCAGAGTCCAAAAGGCGGTGAACGCCCTCGGTGCATGGTTTCAAAAATGGCGTATCGACGTGAACCTAGACAAGAGTTCTGCGTTTTACTTCGACTGCAAACACCGTCGTATCGCCGACTATCTCCACGTTAAAATGTTAGGTATTCCCATCTCCTGGAAGCGCAGTACCAAATACTTAGGCGTCACCTTAGACCAGACGCGTTCTTTCAGGCCACACGTCGATAGAGTAACGAAACTCGCCCGTTTTTACTTAGGCCGCCTACATAGTATGTTATGTAGGAAAATTAAAATGTCCTTCAGAAACAAACGTATGCTTTATAAGACCTGCGTAAGACCCGTCACGACATGTGCCTCGCTAATTGGTACGTGCGTAACGCGGACCTGCACAGAGATCTTGAACTAGCTACAGTGCAACCGCACCTCAAAACACTCTCTGAAGCGTTCTTCAAACGCTCCGAAACCCACCCCAATCCTCTGGTTCGAGATTCAGTCTCGTATACTACCCCTGTATAGATTCGTAGTACAAAGTCACTAGACCGAGAAACGCGAACACGAAACTTCTTGAACGCACCTCAGCCTCTCAGTATTTCCAGGAAGACGGTACACTATTGCCCTTCTAGTATCAGGCCTAAACCCAAATCGAGACTCATCGCAAAATAAAATGTTATCTCATTGCTCCTGGGTCTATGTTATGTGTTCTCTACACCATTAATTTCGACGAGCGCGATTCCCGTGACGTATAGGTGGACACCTAATTGGTCGTCGTGCATGTAGGCCGTACTCTTGCAGTCGCTTTCGCGGTTTGGGTGCTCCCGTGTTAGTGTAACGCTAATAAAGACGGCAAATAACGCTTCTGTCTTCAAATACCTCAGACTGATTTCTTACCGCTTCCAACATCCCTACGGCTTTTAGCATTTCGTGTGAGGTCAAATGACGTCGAATTTTTCTCAATTATTCAATAAAAATTAATACTAATAAATGATTTCCAACACATACGCCACACAAAGAAAACGCATTAAAATTCGAAAACATCCATTCGCTTTAAATTTTGTGAAAAAATAAGTGATAGTCGAAATTTCTTTTTTACAACCAGCCAGTATGTCACCTAGAACAAAAAAGTTTACTTCAGTACTACCTACTTGGTAAGAAAAGATATAATAATTGATTATTAAATTTGAAATAATGTGTGTTGCTTAGACTTTTTTAATGTGTGTGTATTTGTATGTTACGTAAAATATCAGGATGAGACAAGTGTTCAAATGCAAGAAGTTCGTCGCAATGTTTAGTTTATAGCCCAGTTATTTGTCATTGTTGTATGTCACAATGACAGTTCGTGATTGCGGGTACCACTAGCCAATATTGCTGCGTATCTTCTAATCAACACGATTGAAGACTTAAACAACTTCAAATTGAGACTTCCCTCTACAAACGTTACAATACATACATAAATACTATAACTGCATATTCATAAACATGTGTCGATTTGTTAACATCTATTGTAAAAGAGATCAATAGAATGCCATAGCGTTATTAGAGCATCCCATATAATATCGTTCCGAATCACTTGCCGCCAAATTATTGTATGTACGAGCATGTGCGCATACGCGAACACAAATGTTTACAAAGTAACTTTAACATAAAAATAGTAACAAACAAGCAATAATTTTATGAATTTAACTTTTTGCGTGTCAAATGGTTGCCTTAATGTTTAGGCACAAATATTCATTTGGTTTGAAACTGAATCTCATTAGTTTACAAACAGTACAGGTATTAAGTGAAAGTAGTAGAAAGAATGCGTTAGTTCGGTTGAATCTCTATTGAAGCAGAGCGAGGAAGAGTGTGAACAACAAACAGCCAAATAACATCCCAACTAGCAAAAACATCGTATAATTTCAGAATTATAGGACTTTAGTTACATAGTTACATAGTTTAGGTATTCAGATGAAAGTTGAGTTGTATAGACCTTTATCACATTTTAGTTGCGCGACTGATTTATAACGTTTATTCGAGGCTTTGGTAGCGAAAACGGTATTTTGGATGGACATAGGCAATTTAGTTGGCTAAGTAAAAAAAACAGTGAGCGCATCTTCTGGCGATGAAAACTGTACCCGCTTGAGCTGGTTTTTAATTTTAGGGCACAAGAAGAAGTCACGGTGCTAAATCGGGGCTGAAGGTGGATGAGCCAAAAGTTTTATCGGTGTAATGTTTAGGAAGTCCCTTGTTTGATCGCGAAGCGCGCGGGCGCGTTGTCATGGTGGAGCAAAAAGTCTCGAACTCCCGTGTCGCTTGTTGCCCGCAGCAGCATAAACATCATATCCAGCATTTGGTAGTGTGTTACTTTGCATTGATGCTACTTTTATTTCTTAAGGGAATTGATATTAAATACTCCGGTAAGGACAATATCCAATTTTTTCCAGCACATCTCGAATGATTCACTCTCGTAGGCGTTGGTTCGTTGTGAAATAGACTGGCGCTTTGTTTCTGGATCGTATTGGTAAAATCCAAAATTATGGTCACCTGTTATGATATTGTAAAAACAGCGGAAAGATCCTGCTATGAATTTATCAATCATATCATGGCACTTTTCCACGCTTCTGAGCATCGGCGAGGTTGTGGGATACCCGGCGCGAAACAATCCTCCTTGTGCAATTGTGTTTGTGTAGAATATCATAAACACTTTTCGATCCAACCTTCAAATTGTACTCCTGGTATGTGATTCGCCGGTTTTGGGTTTTATTGTATTTTTACTTATAGCATGTTTACTTTCGTAACAGCAGTTAAAGGACGAAGACTTTTTTCTTCATCCTTCAAACTTAATTGACCCCCCATAAACGCATTATACCAGCAGTACACAGTTGCTTTAGAAGGCGCCTTATTCATAAAAGCTAATTGAAGTCGATTAAATGATTCATTAGGTTCGAAATTTAAATTTGGAACACATATATTTTTAAAGTATTTTTAATTATATTGTCTTGTTATTAAATCACAATGTTATATGTGACCAAAGTAAAGATGGCCACTAGCTTCTGTGTTCACTAAAGAATTTACTTTAATCTTACGGATTTCAGCGACCGCATTCGTGGTTCATTTCCATAATCCCATACAAGAAAATGATCAGTATATTTCATATTATGTAAGGTTCGAACAACGAAAAATTTACCTCGGACCATACTCTACGTCTAGATAGGATTATGCACATATTATATCCATTTCGTTTTAGAAGAGTTGGGTGAACCTAACGTCATTGATCACGTAATAAAAGTACCTTTATTAAGACTGCGGCTTTATAATCCAGTGAAAATCCTTATAAATCAAATTTGGTTTGGTAATAATTAATCTTTTGGCATTAAATTTACTTTTATAACGGGAGTACCGCATATTCATGTTAAGTATTTTAAGTAAAAAAGAACAAATACAAATAACTAACAGCAACAAAACATAAAATATTTTTTACCGTACATAAACTATTATATATGTATAGCCTAGCGCGTGAAATCTGCACGATCCTGTTTGGCGTACCACCGGTCCGCATGGGTACCGAGCACTCCAACCGATTAAGTCAAACAAAAACTGTATGTAAATCATATCATTGCGTACCGCCGTGTTCCTAGGTGTGATTGGTATGAATGTATATCAATTTGTTCGCCTAGAAGGTACGCTTCAATCTGCGGTTGGCTGAGACAATAGCCTTCTACATTCCGCTGGTTATAGAATTTATGTAGATGAATATAACTTAATTATATTGCGAAGATAAGTAGGTAGTGTTGTTTAGTAGCAACTACTTTGTATAGTGTTTACGTTTCTTCTAGGATATTGACTTACAGGATCACCGCTCCCATACAAATCGATTGAGGTAACCAGTAGCCGTTTTGTGAGTCGACGTGCAACTATCGAATGAATAACGTATTGTAATACCTGAACTCAGTTATTTGCAAAACAAAAACATAAGACTATCTTCTTTTTAGGCTACAAAGTTAATCTACTTTATCGTACACTTAACAAATTTTTGATGAGACGGAATAAATGTTATCTCCTAAAATTTAATTTAAAGTACAACTGCGAAAAAACCCTATAAATTGTGTTTCACATGAAAGAATAATTTTTATTTAGATAAATTGGATGGAGTCGCCGTAATGCCTCCGAGACGCAAGACGTGATAACGTTTCGAAGTCAGGTAGAATTACGAACGAGCTTAATACCGTACCCTAAAAGTAGAACACAATAAATTTAAAATATTTGTATTAAAGCTGTATTAAAGCTTAGAGCTTAGAGCTTATTTCAGTCAGTTATAAGATTTCAGATTTTTGTAAAGTAGGCAGATTAGGCTCCCGTAGGGTACGGTACAAAACCAATGCTTAAAATTATAAAACATACTAACATTTAATGAAAAACCTCTATAAAGAGGTCCACGAGAAAGCTAAAGAGGTCACTACAATTACTCATCATTGAATAATTAATTCTCGTCGGCTCGGCGATAATGACGTGAAACTTTTCAATGACGACAGTACCGTAGTGACATCAGTTTATCGAGTTTGTTTTTTTGTAGTAGCAATAAAATTTTGAAAATATGAATAATAAGTGCGTACTTTAAATTTAATAAGACTTGGAGAAAAATAATTAAAATTAAGAAACATTTTAAGGAATTTTGATGATGTTCGTTTCAATTGATGATCGACCAAAACACTGAAATCTTCAGAATGTGTCCGCATACGTCATGACTCTTTACAACTAAAATTTCAGCCACCGCCACCAACTAGAACTGCGAGTCAATCTGAATGTGATACAAATTTATTCTTGATTGCTTCATTGCACCCGAAAGCATACTAAATATACAGACTTTTTTTTAAAATGGACTGTATATTTGAATTCCAGGGGCCTTTTAAATTTCACCGCACTTTGTAGCTTAGAGCTGACGGTGCTTAGCTGGAACTTAAACTATTCCTACATACGATATGCCTAAGGGCACCCGAGAGGGTACGGACCTCAGCTTAGGACGTAGTACATTGAAACTACCACTGGGTTGGAAGGGTCATCTACTGCCAAAGAACCAGCAAGAAACTCAGTAGCAATGCGTACGCCTTATTAGCCTGCCCCACCGGTGGGTTAGGCGGTTCAAATGCCGTTCTGCCCTATTTCTAACTGGAACGCCGGCATTTCTTGTTGTAATAACGTCTTCGGGATCTGTTTAAACGTTACACGGACGCCTGTAACGAAACACCGCGTCTGGATTGGCTGCGTAGTTAGCTGACTTATTGACCAACGGATTGAGACGATGAGGAGTCTAGTCGTCCAAGTGGCGTCTAGACGCCAACTTCATGAACGCGGCAATGGAGGGTAGCTCGAGATCTTTATTTAGCATTAGCATTTGCATACGAACCTATTTTCAATAACCAGTGCAGCTTACCCATGACGAAGCCGGCTAGGTCCAACCAAGCTTCTTATGCGTTGGCTGCGGATAGGAGCATTCTACTTAACCTACGTAGATTCCTATCAGACGTGTATAGCGCGATGTCGTCTGCGAAGAGCGCGAGTTCTACGTTATCCGTCTTTGGCATGACAATAGTGTATAGGAGAAAGCACCGAGCCTTGAGAAACACCGGCTAATATAGGACTGGGATTGGATAGTGAACCTTTAAAACTGTAGCGAAAGGTTCGACACCGTAGAAAGCCTCGTTAGACGTGCACGAGGCTGTCTGGCACGATTAGTTCGAAGAGCCGGTATAACAAGCTATTGTGCCAGACCTTGTCGAAGGCTTTCACCACATCAAAGAAAAGCGCACCTTTGCCTATCGGGTTTCGACTTACCTTCCTTTGCTACAAGATTTGTTCCGTGATGCGGTGCACCTGTTGGACGAAGGATGATCTCTCGGAGCCTGTTCAAATTGATTCTTTCGTATATTTGCCGGTCGCGCTATGCAAGCTAAGAAGACTGTAGGCAGATTAGCCGGTTTTCTGAGTTTCCTCATACCTACGAATATCGCTTCCTTTCAAATTTGCGGAAAGGAGCAGTTTGTTAGTAAGTTATTGAAAATAACTACTAAGAGTTGTATGATTGCGAGTGAGAGAGCTTTCAGAACCCTGTTATTTCGTCTGCAACTGGGGCTTTCCACGGTTTTGATTGTCAATTATTGTCTTTTCCCTTTACCCTTTACCCTTTACCGTTACCCATTGAAGGGTGTTAGTCGGTGGGTTGACGAAATAAGTTTCGACTGTGCTGTTCACTTTCTGTACTCGGTGTTCATTGTTAGGCTAAGCTATTGGCCAGAGTTTCAACCTTTCCGGAGTCATCAAAGGCCGGAGCCATGGGTGGGCGCCTGAGGAGTGGTGGCATCTATGTCGCGTTACATCTTGCATTCCTGCACAATGCAAGATGTCGATATTCGAGCACTTACAACAGACTCGGAATTTTTAATAGTGCTAGAAATCCATTGAATAGACCCTATTATTTGTTAGACAAAGATGTTAGTAAAGTTAATGTAAGGTAGGGAGTATTTATCAATGAGTCTGGTTAGCTCACTACGGATCCTGTGTTTTTAGCTGAATCTATACTAGTCTTGGAACACCGTGACTAACCTCTAGTAATAAAGTACAAAAACGATTCTCATTGTATTTTAATTTCATGTACTTCTTAATAGAGTCCAGTGATACACACGTTAGATAATACGGTTAAATTGGCTATAAGGAATTCTCTATTCTCCCAAATAAAGTTAATACATTTTCTAACACAGGATTAACTGACTAGTTCAAGATAACAAAACATAAACTAAACACATGACAAATACTTCCGATTTGTTACAGAAGTATTTAACTGATTTTAATATTAATATTTGAAAAGCAAACTGGCTTATATTGGATCAGATATGTTATTGTCTTAACTATTGTATAATCAATGTTGTATAATTGAAAAACGAATTAAATTTATAAACAAACTATAATAAAACTGGGCTAAATTTGAAATTTTATTAAGAAATATCGATTTCTTAAAACAGCACCAATACGAAAATTATCCCAATTATGAACTTATCCTTAACTTAGTATTATACGCATACTTAACTTTTGAGTACTGAAACTTCTTTGTATGAAGAACTTTTAATGAAATTCACGAAATAAAAAGTCAAAGGCCTGTAAGCATCAGTACTTTTGAATATATAAGTTTTGTTGGAAAGGTGTTGATATCGGTGAGGTCTGCGGCATGACCTAGCGGCGGCATGGGGGTTGCGGTGGTGACCTTGCCGGGGTCATGAACTGAGTCCCTGGCACTAAACGCATTTTTGACTATATTAAAACAGAACTATTTTGCACCGTAAAACTGTAAAATTTCTAAATAACAATACGTTATACATAAATATTAGGTCTTTACCTATGAAATTGCCGTTTTTCACGAAATAAATGAAGCGTAATTTTTTTATATATTTTTTATTTCTATTAATCAAAATAATCACCCATGCAATCAATGCATCTTTGCCAACGCATTGGTAGCTTATTGATGCCTTTCTTGAAGAAATCAGCTGGACGGGAGGCAACAAATTCTTCAAAGGCATTTTGTACTGCCTCTCGGGTATTGAATTTTTTTCCCGCCAAGAAGTTATCCAAATTCTGGAAAAAGTAGAAGTCTGTAGGCGCAAGGTCTAGTGAGTACGGCGGATGACGGAGAACTTCCAACCCCAACTCTTGTAGCTTGGAGACCGTCTGCTGTGCAGTATGAGGTCGCGCGTTGTCGTGCAGGAGCAGTGGAGCCGAACGATTGACCAAAGCTGGTTGGAGACGTGCGAGCTTCTCCATCATTGTGTTCAGTTCTTCACAGTACACATCTGCAGTAATGCTTGTCCCGTTTGGCAAGAAGCTGTGATGAATTACACCCGCGTTAGACCACCAAACAGTGACCATCACTTTTCTAGAGGTAAGTTTTCGTTTAGGGCATTGTTTGGGTGCTGAACCAGGGTCCAACCAACTTGCTGAGCGCTTACGATTGTCAAACAGGATCCATTTCTCGTCACAAGTAACAATGCGGTTCAGAATTCCTTCATTTGTATGCCTGCTGAGCAGTGCAAGGCACGTCTCCACGCGTACTTCACGCTGGCGGTCATTGAGTTCGTGGGGTACCCATTTGTCAAGCTTTTTTACCTTGCCAATTTGACGCAAATGGACCAATATTGTTTTGATGCTAACGTCGAAAGCTGCTGCTAATTCAGCCGTGGATTGAGTTTCATCAGCTTCCACAATTGCCTTTAATTCGTCATTGTTGACCAAAGTTTTCGGACGACCACGGGGTTCATTTTTCAGGTCAAAATTTCCAGAACGGAAGCGGGTAAACCAATGACGGGTGGTGCGTTCGTTTTTAGTGTTCGCTCCGTAAACGTCGTTGATGTTGCGTGCCGCTTGTGCCGCTTTGCTGCCACGACGGTACTCATACTCGATAATTACTCGAATTTTTAACTTATCCATGATGACGAAGAATGTTCGAATGCGTTGATAACAAAACACTAACTATTAAACAAATGATGATTTTAGAAAAAGAATTCCATGTTTGTCAAATAAAATTAATTTGAAATTAGAATTCTCAGTAAAAAAAAAAAATATTTACATTTGAAATGGCCAGTACGGCAAAACGGCAGTTTCATAGGTAAAGGCCTATTAGATAAATTTACATTTCAATACAAATGTAAAAGTACAGGTAGCTATCATAGATAAATAACGTATGTTTTGGGTTAAAACAATAATGCCTACATTTGACGGCCAGCGACGAGGCAACCATTTTGAACTTGATGCGAAGTGGCATCATTTAAAATATATTAATTTCACAAAATGTTTTATTTCATTTTGTAAAATTCCGATAACTCTCCGGTAATAAGATCAGCATTGATGAAAGAATAAGCAGCCTTTATGAAATTTCAATGAAAAAGAACATACCTTTGCTCACAACCTTTTTAATTCACAATGAGATCAATTAATTATGGTGAAATAAATAAATCTATAATTATTTCAAATTCAGAAGAAAATTACGCAGTAGGAATTTTCAGAAAAGCTTAATTTCTAAATATTAAAATTTTACATCGTTTTCATGATTTTTTTTGCAGTGATTTTTACTCATCTATAAACATGTATAATTTAGTTCAGGTATCTTCGAAATGTTTGGGGTGATGACGCGGTAACTAGCGAAGCGTTGCCAAATGTTGCCACGTTAAAAGTACCTTTCTTGCATATCGCACTACACCGTAAGGAAGTGAGATAACATTACATTACCATATAGCTTGTTTTCCGACCTTCGTCCCTGGAGCCGAGCCAAACCCTACAATGTCAAGACTTTTAACCCGCAATGTCAATATTTCCTCGTATACCCGTACAAGGTCCGACGTCAAATACTATTACTAATACTAATACTATTACTAATACTATTACGGATCATTCTTCAAGCATTATTAGAAATGATATAGCTAAAACGAAGCGTGCATTTGCATGAATATGAAATATTATGTGAATCGATATTATTTGCATTATCACTTCACACGCTTCAGTTCCGATTGAAAATCCAGTATTGTACAAAAAGAAACGTTTGTAAATTACACCTGCATAAGAAAAATTTCTTTATTTTTTTACAATACAGACACATATTGGTATACTCACACATGTATGTTTATTTGTACACTCCCAACGAAAATATTCCAGGAATTATTTTGTGCTCATAAAATACGAAAATTTTGGTTGCAAGGTTTTTTAAGGATTACAATGCGGAGTGCGAATTGGTCGGATATCATATTTAATTACAAAAGTAATAAGGGATGCTACGTGAACTTCACGCGTGTAATAAAATTCGGCTATTTTGCGTTCAAATATTTAGAATAGGAGGAGAGTTGATAAATTGAGACTATTATGATTTAACACGTTTACTTAGGGTCACATAGTGTTTGATATTACAAGAGAAGTACAATGAAATTGTTTAAGTAGCTTAGAACTTCAATTATTTTGGAAACAAGGAGATAGGGAGCTTTTGTTTTTTATAAGTACTCTAAAGTAGTGTTAAAGTACTGTTATTAACAAAAAATCTACATTAATGAATTAAATAGCATGTAGCCAAAACTAGATTTTTATAGAAACAAAAATGGCGTGGAACTCTTTTAATAAGTGGTTCAATATACAATTTCTACCTATGCTTAAACATGATTTGTTCATAAAATAACATCATAAATGTAACATGAGGTTACAAAGCACTATTTTGCCGCAGTCCTGTGAGCCACGCGTGCTAGCATTACCTACTTAAGTTCGAACTTAGCAGTTTTTGCTAAGTCACCCCTCCATTAACTCAAAGATCAATAATTCTCTGTACTAATAAACTGATTTCCGACTCGTTTTAACATCGGAAACTTGTGTTAATTCATTTTTTATGTTTTATTGTTGAAAGTCCTCAGGGTAAAAATAAACGGTTACTCATATGCTTTATATGTAAATACTTTTATTTAGAAAATACTCAAGAGATTGCAAGCATCATTATCTAAAGCCAACTTCTTAATAAACTGTCATTACACATACCTACCCACTAATCCGGAGGGTACTCATGTATATATATCAGCGAGGGTGGTTTTAGCGGATAATTCGGTAAAGCGGTATTCCAATATTCTGTACACTCAAGTTTGTAGGATCTTGTTATTTCAAACATTTCTTATATTTGTTATATTTGTCTGATGAAAATGTTTAAATGTGTGCCCTACTAGAGGATTTATCCGTACGTTCTCACATCAAAAACTAAAGACCCTAAATGCGATGTAAATGTAACAAAATTATACGTTTAGGCCTTTTGTAGGTGTTTCCTTTACTTTCACGAAAATGTGTGTAACTTTTTAATTTTGTGGCGTTCTTTTCAATATATTAAATATTTTTTGTACATAGTCAGTCCCAGCCATCTACGCCCTAAACGGATATTAAATCCTTTCCCATTACTTCATTAAAGTTCAAGTGATCTCTGGAACGCAGTGGGTAGTTTATCACCTATCTAGATCCATGAAAGTTTTTCAGTAGTACAAATGTACAGTCCATGCGGGGCTCCAATAAATCAGTTAATATAAATTCTACATTAATTTAGACAAATGTTCTACCCTCGGTACGCTACGCTGCAGATAAAGTTCAAGGTGAATAATCTACGATTCGCAAACAATTTAGGTACTTATGGGAGAAAACTTTGTAAAACATATCACTGATATCCAAAGTAATTTATTTAGCCCTTGTTAATTGGATTAATTGAAAATACTTCATGTGATTTATCTGCCAAACTTAAAAAACTCGATTTCAGCAATACTCGCCCCTTGACAAACTTATAAGGCGGGTTGATACAATTCATTGGGTTATTACACAAATAACTATAAAATTTTCATAACCATGTATTTATCTTTTTATATGTGTGAACTGAGTGAAGGCAGATAATAGATAATTAATAGGCAGGTAATACAAATAATAACAAATTGATTTGTAAATTCATCGTAGTTAAATGAGAGAGTGAATACAAACTACGCACTAATAGACATGTGTTAAATATACTGTTCAACGGCAACGCGTCATAAACCACTAAACTAGATAGATTTTCCACTTTCCTATTGTAAACACTTTATATTGAGCAATCTAGAACATGAAAATAGGTCATGGAGCATAAGTTTACAAATACTATTTATTGTGGACTTGGTTATGTTAAAAACAAAATGAAAAACTTACGTAGTTCGAAACCAGAGAACTGTTGATCTCAAATTCAAATTCAAATATTTATTTCTCAACATTGACAATTACTTATTCTTATTGCCGTAAAATTAGACATGACTCTGCCACCAGTTCGGAAAAACCTTCGTGAAGAAGAACTGGCAAGAAACTTCATGGGTATATATTTTTCAAAATAAATTTACAGTCTCTATATGTCTGTACAAAATTATTCTTATCTGCATCTGTTAGCTCTACAAGTCACCCTCCCCCAAGTATCCAAACGACGAACACCCTCAAATTAACCCACATAGTGTATAAAGCCGCGTCTTGAAACAGAAAGGAATTACGAAACCTAGTTAAATATTAACTATAAAACGTTTGTGGTGTTTTTAATATATATTGTTTGAACTTTGGCCCTTTTGTACCACGTAAATACATGAAAATAGAAACGATATTCCGTCAACACATGAGAACGTAAAGGATAAATGTAAATGAGAATCATTAGTTTCGTTGGAGCGAGGGCGATGACTTTTTCAATTAAGGTTGATCCTTGTTTAAATGACCCAAGCTAGTCACTCTTTAGGGTATGCCGACTCCGACGGAAATTGCATACATATCTGAATATTATTTTTATAATTGAAAATTTCAACTGGAAATCAGTCATATGAAGTTTCTGCTAATTAATATAAACCAACGTAACGTATATTTTCGATTCTAGCACAAGATTAAAGTGACATGTAACCTCGACAGTACCAGTAATGTACTAAACTTGTGAACCAAATTTAATTATAAGTGAAACAGCCGAAGCAGTTTTTAGTATAGTATCCAATTTCGGGTAGGTACTATAAGGATTCGATTACCTACAGGCTATGTTACAGAGCTGCTGGATACAAATTAGGTTATACTCCCGTTGATTGCAGTGAGATGAAACCTCGAGAATAACAGTTATGAACTTGAGAATGAAATCTTATTTTAAGTAAACAACCGAGAATATTTTATAGTTTCGGTTTTACTTTATCCCCCATGTTTCAGTGCTGTTATGTACAAATAGACATTTACCTAACAGGACAGAATACCAAAAATGAGGTCTCGGTACTATAACGTACCGGGATGGTGGAAACTATTAGAGGTTTTGACACTACTGAAAAAATAACCACTTTTATAATTAAACTATGATATATATTTTGTGTAGATAATACTAAGATTAATCAAAGTACCTTATCACTAAGCCAACAAAAACAAACACATTTGACATGAACTGTAATATTAACTCTAAACTTTATCTAAATGCTATTAGAAAAGTTTATTTAAGTAAATTTATAAAGCTTATTATACAAAACACAACCAAAGGATGCAGTACCATTACGATTTACCCTAAAAACCATTAATTTAATAATAAATATGACACCTCAGTTCCTGCACTGGTTTTCTCAACATCTCTGCGCGTCATTCCGACAACCTAAAGTGAAGCAGGGCACTCTAGTACGCCCCTTACGGAGTTTGTTTATTTTACTTTTAAGTGCGTACTTTATGATCATATTTAAATGCTATTATGACAAATCAGCATAAAAAGTTCTAAATAACAATAAAAAAACTATTTATTTGTCATTAGCAAAAAAAAATACAATACAATAAAAAAACAATTGATTAAAGAAACTGACAACTGGGCGGCCTTATCGCTTAGAGGGATTTCTACCAGTCAACCCTCAAATACAATAACATTAAAATAAATTACGACATAACTTACAAATATCTTAAAATTTTGTAATCAAAAATCATACACAATACAGTTATATATTGCTTTTTGATTTAAATAAGTTTCGAGATTTTTATAACTGCAAACTTTATATTACAAGTTACTTAATTAACTATTACTGAAAACAAGACTTTTCACTAAAATTTTTGTAAAATTCAAGAACATTGCCAATTTTGATAACAGTCGAACAAAATAACTTATAAGGTTTGTAGGTCGATAAGTTCACGTTCTGTCGTTCCTTATTCTTTAAAAACACTGAAATATCCGTTTTATTTAGTATATAAGTTAACGTAAATTGAAAAATAACTTGTTAATATTCTTATGCATATTTGTCAGTCAGTGATGGAGTCCTTTAGTTGAGTCATACAGAGCTAAAACTTACCTAACTTAAACAGACAACAATTAAGAGTTGCGTAAAACCGCATCAGTCCGATCTTCAAACAAAAAGGTTTGCGAACATATTTATTTGTTGTTTCTAATGACATCTTTGCGTGTCACATGCGCGCTTATCGACCCAAGTTGTCGAACCGGAATTCGAAGTTACAAAAAATTACCTTAAGCTAAAAGCTTTAAAGTTCATAATGCCATTAACTTCGAAACAGTTATGTACTGTATAAAATATTGAAGTGATATGTCTGAAACATAACGAACTCTTGTCGTGCCATCCAGGCTGAAATATTCAAACGTTTAATCAAGCTTGTATGAATGTGACCACGGAACATTGTGTTAGAAGGTGTATTCGCTTGCTGCTCTAAATCTTATCGTATTTAAAGAATAGCTGCTATATTAAATTTACTTTTCAGCTATAATAAAAAACACAGTTTCTACCAAAATTTCGAGGCACCTCTGTAAATTAAAAGAAAAGCCATATCGATGCTACTGTTTGTTTTCGTACACAAACGAAATCTTCTAGCGAAAGCTCGAAAGCGATTTACATTTTATAGGTATACATTACGGTACCTAGTTTATTGACAATGTACACTCGACGCCAAATAAATCACAAGTGCTTATCGAAGGCGAGTCTTGCCTACCCGTACATTACTAGCTGTATAAGCGTATGTATCCTACATTTACGGTTGGCATACTGAGAGTTTGCTCACTTTCTGAGCATTTTGATGTGTGAAACAAGAGGTGGTGCTTTTGATATATTTATTGTTTGTCGAAGTACTCGTTCACCGCAGTCAAACAATTTATGATTCAAAACAAAATAATTGTACAAAACTCTGCAAAGGATTCGTGGAATGCATTAATCACTGCAAATTCTAATTAAGTTGTATACCCCTTAACTTATCATTAATTTTCGGAAATAAGAAGAAGCTGCCGGGTCTGTAAAGATTACCTAGTGGTTTTGAAATAAACCTATCTTATCCTAGAGAACTGTGCAACCGCGTTGTCATAGATAAGGATGATCTGCTTCAAGGAAACTTTTCGCAAACTTTTGTGACACACTTTGTAGTGTGTACTTTCAAAGGAATCCTTTGGTCTTCAAGCATTATTGTTGTTTAATGTCCCGACTTCCAAAAATAGAAGCAAACTGTTTAACCAGTGCTACAAAATGCTTCAATACTTTACTTTCGTTTGTAAATCTTCAAAAAAATTATTTTTGTTGTAGCACACAGCAAATCACTGTAATACATTAAACTACTCCATCGTTCCTTTTTGCGCCTCAATATGAAATTAAATGACAACCACGCGAGTAACGAAGTTTCTAGAGAGCTCCATTTATAAAGGTCATAACTAGGTTCAGAACTAGAAACTTTAATTATTAGCCCCCCTGCAAAATAAAAATGTTGATAAATGATGTACGACGCATGACACAATGTGCTTGATTTTGATTGATTTTGTGAAAAGTTATCAAATTATAAGTATTTACAAACAAAATATGATTACCATGACTGAATCATTACTGACTTGGACAAATCGAAATTGTTAAAGTACAGTTATATTATTTTTCATATAGATCTAAATTGTTAGGTTTACCTGTGATATTGCGAACGTAAAACCATCCCGCTGGACAAATAAAAGGGGAAAATTATACAAAAGCCGAATGCGGATGGAAGGTACCCCGCAGACGTAACTGCGCTGCCGAAAAAGATCGTAAACTAAGGAAGGAGGGCTGAGTCGTAAATGCGGAAGGAGGTAAAGTGGGCCCTTCCTAATACTTTAAAAGATACAATACTTTATAATACGAGTCCACTGAAAACTGTGAAATATATGTACTGATCAACGATTATTCATATATAGTATTCCTGTCGACTTACAAGAATCACTTATTACGCATTGTTATATTTACTGTATACTGTGCATGCACATATTTACAAAAAATTAAAAAGAACAATAATTCAGCCAATGTTTTCCTGCTTTTCGCCGGACCCTATCAAAGCTTAATTACATAAACAATATAGGAATTCGAAATGAGCAGTTTTAAACGGAATGGACAGAGATGAGAAACTTTGAAGAGGCAGTCTATAACTGTGGAGTGACCTAAAACCAACACATGTGTCACATATCCCAGGATTGCGATGCCACATGTGAAATGACGAAAAAAAGACAAAAATCTGTTCTCACTTCTCCCCAAGGTACGAACACGAACGAATTTATTAGAGGTAGTATTCATGTCATCGACTGATCTTTTTCAAGCCTCAAGCCCTAGCTCAGAGTATTCTGTCATTGTTAAATTAACTAAAGAGGCATGAAAAGTTACCCTACAGGGTACAAGGAAGATCCTCGTGTAAAACTACAAAAATACCCTGACGTATTGGTATATTATCTACTGAGCTGCTACGAAAGCTAAGTCAGGTTTATTACCGAGTAAGCTCACAATATTTTCCTTGAACTTGCACTGTAATGGGAGACAAGTGATTACTTTCTAATGGTGCATGTTCAAAACAACCTGTCAAGTTGAAGCATAATGCATGTTATAATCGCCTCGACAATTTCTTCGACATTGTATGGAAACATAGGTAATATGGGCTTAACGAAATAAACAACGATCGATTTCTTTTACTGTTAAGACTTTTTAGACGATTTCTTTAGAAAACTTGAGTACGCTTTAAAAGGATGAATTTTCAATTCATATGCGCTCCAATATTTTGTTTTTCGGTTTTGTTTAAAAAAAAACAAGTATGTAACAATGTTCATGAAATATCTTACTTTATAGTTATCGTGACTGTATATTTAACATATTTTTGTATAACATGAACAGCGCAGAGTAAGTCTTTGTGTACAGGCATGCGTTAAGTAAAAGATATAAAATATAATAACATCGACCATGCATCCAAATTGAATCCTAACCTCAACAAAGGATATCGAGATGGCTTTCCGTTTTAATTTGCAGTGCCCGTGGTAACGTCAGCAACTACTGAAATACATAACCATAAATTTGTCACCGTTTTTTATACACATCAACCTGCGGCATCTCTCGTGATTTTATCTCTCCTTACTCTAATGTTATTGCTATGTAGAAAATTTTAGGAGTCAATGTGTATGAAACTTTTCGCCATTAATTAAAATAATTCCATGTGATGAAATGGGATAGCATTCTCGTCCTTTTGAATTTGACAGTTGAGGCCTAGTAACGAACTTCACACTACAGATGACGACGATTGAGACGCTTTTTAAATGAATGATTTCATCTTTTTGACATAAAACTGGAATAAATGACACTAAAAATAAATAATAATAATAATAAATCCTTTGAAAGCTATCGGATAATGTCAATTGAAAAAGTCTACTAATTTCTAAAATCTTTCAGCCGTTAAGAGTTTATTTTTCAATAAATCTTTAAAATTAAAGAACATTAATTCATATTTTGTAGGCAAGAAACCTTAACTTGCGCTTGTGTATGTTCCACACGTCAAAGAGTCGTTGTCTATTTAAATATGTGGGTCTTAAATAGTAACAGCTTCATTCTGATTTAAGTTTATTTATTTTACTTCTAACATGGCAATAGCTATTTTGCAGCACTTCCAATGATTTATTGCGGATGTTAGTATTATGCATATACAACTAATTGTAAGAAAAATTAAAATTTGATTTGAACGACGAAAGTTTATAGAATAAAAATTAGCGGAGAAAGAACTTGAAAAACCCCGACACATGCAAACTTTGGACCATATAATTAGACTTCCCTATTAATCTAGTAATCATGTACCCTAAGAACACTCTCGTTTGGAACACCTATAGAACCTAAACGAAACCTAAATTGATAAGCAGGTAAAATATTATTTTACTCTTCATATAATTCCAATTGTTGCTTTAACAATTGCTTAAAGACTTTTCCAACGCAGGATGTAAGAGCAATATATGAATTTGGTTTTATCTGGTTTCAAAATGAAAAAAATCTCACTTCCAGGATTATGAAATATTATTGTTCTGCCAAAGATAGCACTTTACAAAAATCAAGCACTCCTTTTTCACAGAGTTTTTAAACAAAATGTAAGGAATACCAAAGCATTATTCTTGCTAGATTATAAAGCTGACAATGATTATCATAATGGTGATTACGTTCACTAACATGAGAAATAGTATAATAGTTAACATAGTCTGGTATGTATTTTTCTAAAAACAATTGTATTCATTCATCATTGCTGCTATTGCAAGAATAACATTCTCTCTGCGACCGCCGACCGGTACGGACGTTCTAAGACCACTCCGATTGATCGTTCCCTTCCCGATATTCAGGGGCGCTCAGTTTAATGACGTCACAGACTAGCGTGTTGGTTCCGTGATACGGTTTTTCTGGGCTTTTTACTCCCGCCGTGCGCTCTCGAAGTGGTTATTTCTTTGCAACTTAGTTTTTAAAGTGCTGTGTTGTGCTTGTGCTGAGTGCTGTGTGTGCCCAGCGTAAAAGATTCTGGTCTTAGTACAGAGGATACCTTACGGTGACAACCAATTTGTACTGATTCAGTCCTTTATTTTATATATTATTTATTTCTACTATTTATTTATTTAGTTTTCTATTTTCATATTTATCTTTATTATATTTGTGTCTTTTCGTGTACAACTTGTGCTCTTTTCTCGGTAAAGGTCGGCCCTAACGCGGTCGTCTCTTTACCTGCGTACCCTTTCTAGGATTCCAGGTAGCGGACTTTAGCGAACTACGGTTAATTTTTAAGTTATTTTCAGGCCGCGGTAGCCTATGGCTATCGCGGAGGCAGATATATCGAAGGCCTTCATGGCCTTCGTTCGCTTGCAGTGTCCAGACATCTAAACTTCATTCGAAAGTGGATTCAAACCCACAACCAAAACTTGGACAAAAAAGAAGAGACGGGCGCGTCAACCCGCATCCATCAACCCCTCACGCGATCGTTCTAGCTCGCGCTTGTCCGTGGCTTCGTCCACTCGTAGTTCATCGTCGATGGATTGCGATACCCTGGCTCCCGCCCAAGCCATCGAATCCAACGAGGGACTCACCGTCGTCGCAAAACGACAAAAAAGGGCCAAGCCCTCGGACTCATCCGGCGATGAGTCCAAAACTCCGAAAAAGCGGACGCCACAGTCTATACCCGCGTCAAATTCAAATTGTAATATCTCCTACCCCGAGACCAAGCCAACCGATCGGCATCCGCCTACTATTTTCATCCGCGATACAGCGGCGTGGACATCTGTGTCCACATATATGTCAAATTTAAAAATCGCGTATAGACACGCGAAAAAATACCGCGATCGGCATCCGCGTAGCGACCATGGCACCCGCCGATCACCGTGCCTTTACCAAGTACTTGAATGAGAAATCCATTGAGTACCACACTTACGCGCTCAAGGAGGATCGCGTTTTACGCGGCGTCTTTAGAGGCGTACCGAAGGAGATTGAGTCAGAGCTCCTCCTCCAAGATCTTAAAGACCAGGGATTCCAGGTCATTTCCGTCCACCGTATGTATGGTAAAGATCGTATGCCGTACAACCTAGTGTTGGTAACACTAGATCACACCCCTGAGGGCAAGGGGATTTTCAAACTTAAAACTATAGCACGACTTTCGGGGATCACCGTTGAGATCCCTTTCAAACGTGGTATACCCAGCCAAAGCCATACATGCCAAGACTATGGTCATACGGCCAGAAATTGCCACGCCAAGCCCAGGTGCGTCAAGTGCCTTGCGTGTCATGGATTGCGCGCGGACCCCGCAATCTGTCGAACCTCCTGCATGCGTCTTATTGATTAAAATAAAAAAATCTTGGCGTGATTAACGAAACGACGTGGTAAATTTTTTTATAAAACAATCGATATATGTAACCGTATTGGTGGTGGACATCGTTTCCGATATCATTTTTCATTTATGATTGCCAAAACATACTCTTTCTAATAAAATACAAATTTAAATCAATGTCATCTTAATTCTTTGTTTAATTCAGATTTATAAAACTTTCTGGTTGAAAAGCCCTGTACCTCATAAGTTGTAAATTTGAAATGGTTTAGTTGTGAATTGTAGGTTTAGATCTTCATGATCCATGAAAATTTGTATCGCTCTTAGTAAAATAAGTAAGTTTCAATGATTATTTAAAAGTAAAAAAATGTTATAGTATTTTCTTAGTTTCGTTATGAAACAATAGATTTGTTTGAAACCGACACTCAGCCTCAATTGCACTTTCTTGTAAAGCGATAGTCTTATACTTCATAGTTCGGTTCAACCGACTTTCCAGGTGGCTCAACGTTGACCTGCTTTAATGCATAAGTTTTGTTTTTAATTAACTACATTTCGAAGCGAGAAATGGTTGTTTGTTGTTGGTTTGTTTTAAATGGCGACTTCGGCAAAACATGCCAAGAAAAAATTTGTTAAGAATTTTAAAGGTCAGATTATCAATGCTTAGACTTAAAACAGGTAAGTTTTTTTTATTAGTAAAAACTTAGAAAGCTACACTCAGCGGCACGGAATCTTGGCCAAGCTCTCATATCGCGATTACAACGATTCTCAGTGTTTTTGACAAAAGTTATTGAAGGTAGGTTAATAAATTATAACTATTAGTTAAAAAGAGCAATTCATTACGTTTTAAGTGTAATTTAACCCTTTTTTTTTAATTTAGTCAAAAAGTGTCACTGGACCGACTTACAAGAAATTTTAGATTTTTGTTTTTTCAATATTTAAGCTGTCGAATTATCGGTTTTTGAAGATTCGTGGTTTTGACTAGTCAGACGTTCTAGACGTTCAACGTGCTTTTTAACAATCAAAAATGCCATTAACACCAGAGCAAGTTGCACAAGCAGTAGTTCTTATCGGGCAGGGGCTAACCCAACGTGAGGTGGCTGTTGTGCTTAAGGTACCGCTTTCTTCTATGCAGTATGCCTGAAACGGAAACGGAGAGCTACTCGAGGAGACCAGGCAGTGGAGGTCGACGATGCACTACAGAACGGGATGACCACTTTATCCGTTTGGAGATATTCAGGAACCGTCATCGGACCGCTGTTGAGGTACGTGAGCGTCTCCCAAATGGTGCGTGGTGTAAATGTGAGCGAGAGAATAATTAGCAGACGTATGATGGAAGCAAATTTAAAAGCTTGCAGATCAGCACGGTGACCAGAACTACTCAGACAGCATCGAGTAGCTCGACTTCAATTCGCTCGAGACCATGTCAGCTGGACACACGAGCAGTGGGCAAAGGTACTCTTCACAGATGAGAGCCGCATAGCCTTACGAGCTCCAGATGGGTGTGACAGAGTGTGGAGAAGGCGAGGGGAAGGGTATTTACCCATTACCGTTATTCAAACTGTTAGTTTTCGTGGTGGCTCAATAATGGTATGGGCAGGTATAAGTTTGAAAGCACGTACAGAGTTGGTGATCATTGAAAACAGGCTAAACGCAGATCGCTACATCGAAGATATCCTCCAGGATCATGTTGTCCCCTATTCTGGGTTTGTAGGATCCGAGGATTTTTTGTTAATGCATGACAATGCACGGCCCCACGTCGCTAGATGTGTTGAAGAGTATCTTGATACCGTGGGCATTCAAAGATTGCGATGGCCAGCTCGCAGCCCAGACTTAAATCCAATAGAACACATCTGGGACACACTGAAAAGGAAAATTAAGTCCAGCCCTAACCCACCACAAACCCTTACCGAGCTCCGCAATGCTGCAATAGACGCTTGGGAGACCATGCCACAAGTTGACATTCGAAATGTCATTGAAAGCATGCCTGATCGAATGGAGGCAGTCATCAGAGCAAGAGAAGGCTGTACACGTTATTAAAACGTAAAAAAAGGTGAAACAATAGCAATTCGTGAAATCTTTACCAGTGTGACATTATAACGTAGATTCCTGAGTTATGTGTTGTTAAAGAAAAAAACTTTATAATAAGGACTTTAAGTGTAGAAAATCATTAAATCTCTCTTTAATCACGTCATAATAATAATTTTTACCACCCTTAACTTAATTAATATTTTGAAACGATCGAAAATACGTCAAAAATAGCAAAATGTATAAGTGGCCAAGTTTCCGTGCCGGTGAGTGTACAAAAGCTATCCTGTTTAGCAATTTCAGAATTAATTGGGCCTTGCAAAGTAACCACAACAGATTTGCTGGTTTCTGTAAAATACAGAGCTTGTTTCTACTGAAACCGCTCAAGGTCAGGCAATATCGAATAATGAACACGAATGCGTTGCACGTGCCATATCTTTGACAGAAGCACGTGTGTTCTTTGAATTTAAAAATTATCTGACAAGTTTTCCCCTTTCATATTACATATTTAATCAAACGCAATTTACATCTCTTTTTAATTCGAAGCAGGATTAATAATTGGAAGATATCCGTAGATATCCTAGAAGCCAATCAGTAAACAAGTTTTTATTCATCGAGATTGTTTTTCTTTCCTTATTGTTAATTTGTTAGTAAGTATTTCTTTTGTAAATAAAGAATGTGTTTTGAGCAAACAAAATAATAAATTTTTTAGCTTTAGGCGAAATGTATTTCAGCATTGTAACAACTTCAAATGTACTCCAGTTTGAAATTAGATAAAAGAACTAATCAATATTATATGCACTTTATACGTAAAAATTTACGAATATGTTTAATTTTTAAAAAAAATGCAATTTTTATTTATTTATTTTATTTATTAAGTAAACTAGTACAACTACCCCAGCAAAATACCAGAACAGTGTATAATAATATTAGAGGTAAGATTTGATTAAACAGATTAAAAAAAGCACTCATAGAAAGCTACATCCTTAACAAGTAACATAGGCTGTATTTTATTTTCAAATAAATTAGAGATCCCTACGAAAATTACAGTAATGCTTGGATGACAACGTTACTCCATGCAATAATGTAACCCACAGTGATAAAAATTTGCCTACTAAAACCATTATTTTGCGTGCGCTGAGAAAATTGTTGATGATACATTAAATAATGACCGACAAGTTTATATTACTCATCATAACTCAGAAAAAATGCGTGAGGTTATTTGTCTATTACGAGTATACTTAATGCATAATAACCGTTTTATGTGCGAATTCGTCATAGTGCTTGTTCATGTAGGAACGCGCGGACGCGGACGCGATGGACGTGGCGAGATCTTGTTCACGTTGGCCGCCAAGCGTTTGCGCGAGTATGACGTATTGTCAGAGATTGGATAGACGACGACAATCTTTTATTTTTAACCGAAAATTAATTAATAAATTGATAAAAATTAGAATTGGTGTGCACGAAATTAATAAAGAAAGAGAACGGTATGGTGAATTTCGTACTTTATATAGTAATTTGAGAGAACATCCTTTAAGATTTTTTGGATATACCAGGATGACCGTCAACTTATTTGATTATAGCACTAATCAATTCTTCTGTATTGAACGACATGATGAATTGGTAAAAACGTAATATTGTTTCTAGCGACAAGTTCAAAATGGTTGAACTTACTTGACGTCGCGAGTGAATCGCGCGCTTCGCCGCTAGTAAGAGGTGAACACACACAAACATCTCACGCGTTTGATAATGCCGCGAGCGCAGCGCGCGCGCCCGTCACTAGCTTGCCCGCTACTTAGACCGCACGTGGGTTTTGTACGTAAACACTTGGATATTAGATCATATGCGCCACCGCGCCCGCGAATCAAGGTGAACAAGCACATAGCCGCCGGTGAGGTGGCTGCTACAAAACACTACGAGTTGTTATCTTCAATCTGTCTAAATATAGTACTAATTTGTAATATTAAAGTACCCGTGCAAAGCCGGCTTGGTTCGCTATCTAATAAGAGAATATAAGGTTTGGATACATAATTATTTTGACAATAGAATTTTTTTTTTATTGAAAAAGGATTAGACGTTTGTCTTCTATCTCACCTGATGGAAAGTGACGATGAAGACGAAGGTGTTACACGTCTATCCACGAGATACCTATTCACTCGACGCTTGAAATAACTAGGACTATAGTTTTCTGGAAAAACAGACGCAGGCAGTTTATTCCACACCTTGGCGACCCGCACCAAAAAGGAACTATCGAAGCGTTTGGTTCGACTTCTTGGGATGTGTACCATGAAGGGATGGAAGGTCTGTCTGCGTCTAGTAGTCCGATGCAAGAAGGGTGTGGGTTCAACCTGATCGAAAAGAGCATTCGCGCACTCTCCAAAATGTAATCTGCAGAAGACTGCTAAACTGGCAACTTTCCGACGATGGTCGACGCTTTGCAGTTTTTTGGTGGTGAGGTCAAAGTTGTTAATAATTTACCGTTGGACCTTCGAGATGATTCCCAACTTCTTTGAAGCAGTTTGAGCCATGGACAACAATTTGTTGCCCGAAGTTTAGTTGGGACGATATAGTTACGCCCAGAAGCCCTAGGTGGTCGGTTAAGGGTACAGAAACATTTTGGAAAGTGGGCGTTAGGTCGAAACTGCTCTTTTTCGCGGAGAATAAACACGCCTGTGTTTTCGACGGGTTAAATTTGACCAAGTTGGACTCGCCCCAATCGGACACATTCTTTAAGGCCAAATCCACCCACTCAATCATGGACTCTCTCAAAGCCCGGATTTCTTGAGGACTCGCTCGCGCATTGGACATGTATCTCTCTACAACGGTGCTGTCATCAGCGTAACCAATAATGCCTGGGGTTAGCAGGTCGTTAATGTGCAGCGAGAATAACGTTGCGGAGAGAACAGATCCCTGAGGTACCCCGGCATTAATTGCTATTAGGTCAGAAGAGCAGCCGTCTAAGACTACTCGAATTGACCGTTCCCTCAGAAAATCAGATATCCAGTCGCAGAGCCCTTTAGGTATTGCGTATGCTGGAAGCTTACTCAAGAGACCATCATGCCAGACCCTATCAAAAGCCTTGGAAATGTCTAAGGATACAGCTATAGCTTCACCGTGACCTTCCAAGGCTTCGCTCCATAAGTGAGTGGCATACACAAGCAGATCTCCAGTCGAGCGTCCACTGCGAAAACCATATTGGTTATCACTAAGGAGCTCGTTGGACTCAAGGTATGCCAGGAGACGATTGTTCAATACACGCTCCATAACTTTGCAAAGTATGGAGGTGATAGCAATAGGTCGATAGTTGATGGGATCTGCACGGCTTCCCTTCTTTGGTACTGGTTGCACGTTAGCCAGCTTCCAGGATTTAGGGACCTTTCCAGATTCCAAAGAGATTCGATACAGGCGCGTTAGTATGGGAGACAACTCGGCTGCGCAGTGTTTTAACACAACTGCAGGTATACCAACGGGGCCGCTAGCCTTGTTTACATCTAAACATCATAAACATCACATCTAAGAAGACGACGAAGAAACATCACATTTAAGAACCTCCTTTTGGCGGTCCGAACTGAGGTAACTGGGGTTGGAGTTTACCTTGACTATTAAGACGTCAATAGTCTGCAAAAAGAATAGCAAAGAGGTATGCTTGCACACTGCTCTTTTTTAGTGTGGGCCAGTGAACCGTCAGGCTTCCTCTGAGGTGGCAGCGATGGGCGACAGAAGTTCGACTCAACCGACTTGGCCAAAGACCAGAAAGCTTTGCTTCCTGAAGGATATGACGCTATCTTGTCTCCGATGTGGCCAATGTGGTCAAAGCAAGCTTTTCTGATCACCTTTTTGCAAGACTTGGCGGCAGCATTGTATTTTTTCTTCAGTTCTTGCGAATCCTTCTTTGCTTCTGCGAGCGTCAGCCCAGGCTTTGTACGCTTCTTGCTTAAGCTTTTCAGCTGTGAGGCAAGCAGCATTAAACCATGGGCGACCTTTGGTTTCAAGGGATAGGTCAGCGTAAGGGATGAAGTACTCCATTGCTTGGCCTATCACACTTGATACAGCATCAGCGCAGCACGATGGATCGGTTGATGTAAAACAAGTCTGCCGCCAAGGATAAGACGCGAAATAGTGCCGCATCTCATCCCAATCTGCTGACTTGTATCGCCATACTTGCCTAGCACCTTTTGGGCTGGTGTCAGGCGGCGAGTACTGTGACACAGATTTCACCACGCAGTGGTCGGATGTCCCTAAAGGTGCAGTTATGGACACCGAGCACCTGTCAGGATCAGTTGTCAGCAGAAGGTCTAAGCAATATGCAGTGTGGCCGGCAAAGTCGGGGATGCGCGTGGGCTCGTGTACAACCTGTGAGAGGCCTTGAGTCACGGAAAACCTAAAAGCCTCTCTTCCAGCGTGGTCAGTGTCCTGATACGGGTATAGCCATTGCCTGTGATGAGCATTAAAATCCCCAACTGCGCTGAAGGAAAACATTGCCGAACCTTATCTGCTGCATCGCTGAGGTACTCTATGAGCCTCGTTGTCTCCCGATCTCCACTATGTGACCGGTATATACTGGCGTAGACCAATTGGTGAAGGCCGGTATCAATGTGAACCCACATAATGGAAAAGTCAGGTCTTCCAAGTAACGGAGACGCTGACAACAGATCTCGTCACTGGCATACATGCACACCCCGGCGTTCGGGCGGAAATTGGACTCCAGGATGTACCCTGGGTAACAAAGGTATGCCGAGTCTGACGGATTACAGATCTGCGTCTCCGTTAAGAAGACTAGGTGAGGCCTCTCTGTCTCAAGATGGTGGTGGACATCGTTGATATTTGAGTGCATTCCTCTGATGTTGCAGAAGTGTACTTTAAGAGAGAGGAAGTGCAACCGCTGTAGAACCTTACTCTTCTTGGGACTTTTCATATTAGTTGTGTGAGTGAATAGGGAGGAGGACAAAAGTTGAGTGAAGCGCTGCAAATTGAACCAAGCAGCCCGCAATAAACAACGCTCCGATGGGGAACTGGCTTTGAGGCTGCGGGGACGCCCGAAACCCCCCGGGGATTGTCATCGGGTCCTCTCTAACCAGTCGCCAGCTGGCACGATGAAGCCTCCCGGGATTTTACGTGAGGTAGTGGGGCAGCCTTTCGCATGTGGCTAGCACACTACTTGGGCCCCCTACTACCTGCGGTCGGCCAGCGGTGCACCGTTGCTTCGGATCCCGCTACCCTCCAAAACCAGTTACCCGGCGAGTCAATAAATTAAGAGCTGAAGACAGTTCTCTGATGCAGCACGATTACTCAGACCTACCCTCTTCGATGGCTACACTAAACATCATGCCGGAACGCGACCATGTCACTTGGCGGCATGGCTTTGTTTAGTGGGTGGTGACAAGCCACGGCCGAAGCCTACCACCAAGAGATACTGCTCGTTTAGCACCACCCAGGGACCACGTACAAGGCATCGAGGGCTAAACATTGCGGACGCGAGCAGTTCCAGTCGCCAAAAAATATTGGTTTTATCTTTGCAAAAAAAATCTGATAAAAAACTTACCTTGATACCTTGTGTGTCAACAATTATGTTTCTTTATTTGATATCCTGTATAATGGGGCCTTAGAATATTTTAAATCACATAAAATTGGATTAATATATTGAGCTACGAAATTGACACTTTGAACACAGATTTTTAAGTGGGGCTTTACATTTTGTTGTCGGTAGCATTCAAGGAAAACTAAGCTCCAAAAAGATAAGACTGTGAATGCTTTTCCTAATGCGATAAAGAGTATTTTTGTTGATAGTCATTTTGATAAAAAATTGTCTACGTCAAGGTACTTGGCACACAATCGATAAAATGAATAATAAAACATTATAATAGACGTCATATCGCAAAATCTCGGCGATTTACGGTATTAACTTGGCCACCCTGTATGTGAATCCTTGGCGCGACGATGTGAAATGCGTTAGTTTGCACCTACATTCTATTTGTGCTGAAAGTTCCGTACGCCGCAACTTTATTATTGATTTCAAGCAAACGCTGCTATTATTACATTACTGGGTAATTTAAAATAATAAACAGTGAAATCTGCTGTAAGTATAGAAATGGCTGCTTTCAATATCGATTGTGTATTGAAGTAAGAGGATAATGTATTGTAGCTGTTTGAATGTTTTTCAACGTGAGTTACACAGTCATCCGCATTTCTAGTAAACTAAAGACTACTTAGATGTATATCTAAGCCTTACGTAAATGTTATAGTCGTTTTTAACGTAGTTGGGGTCGTTTAAGGGAGGATATAGTGCAAGATATAGGTACTATTGAAGGTATTGTAGGTATACATTTTTATCCTGAAAGACTTAGGTATTTTGGGAAAGCAATATGAATATTTCCGATTTCTGTACAGTATTTAATTTTAAATAAATTTTTAAAGAAATTCGTATGGTTTCGTCATTTTGTAGTAAAGTTTTTAAAATCGCATTGCAAAATTTGTTATATTTCCTGGAATGAACAACTCTACAATTTTCTATGTTCTTGATGACAGATACGTAAGCTAAATATTTCTTTTTGAAGTCGGTGCAGGCCTTTGTATTGACATACGAGGTGTTTTTCTATTGTATGCTGTCTTCTTTAGCAATCTTTTAATCTGCTGGCACCGAAATCAAAATGAAATATTTAGCTTATGTACCTACTTGCGTAGACACCCCTTTTGATTAAAAAGTTGTTATTTTTCTCTTTTCAGTTGACTTGCGTTTTGAAGACGGTTTCTGATTTTTATAAAATTATTTGATTACTTTTTTTTTTTGATATTAAAGTAGCAAAAATTGACCACAATTACAAACAGTTACTCAAAATACATGGTGTGACTTCCCAATACAACAAGTCTTATAAACATGCGGTTTAACGTTGAATAGCCTAGTCTAGAATAGCCTTGATCACAGGCACTAGCTTTCTGGTTTAGGATTGTCACAACCCTAAGAAAAAATAAATTACTAAACACGTTCTGTTTGATTCCGGGGCCCAATACCCATGAACTACAAAGGTATCAACTTGTCGCTAAACTGAAGCCAAAGCTAAAAACATCATCAAAATCGAACAGACAAAAAATTATGCTCAAACCTACAATAAAAAAAAATTACAGACGAAGTGACTACTCGACTACTAATAAAAAAAATTTTGATAAATAATACTCTTTACTTCTTAAGTTTTAAAAATAAAAATGTATAAAGAGAGACTTAAACAAAAATAAAACAAAATAAAAATAAAACTTACATGTAGATACCATGGTGCAAAAAAAGAATGAAGAAAAACTGAACTCGTTATAACTGCAGCTCCTGTAAAAAGAAATAAATAAAACTTTAAAAAAAAATTAAAAATTAATGAGAAAAGGTTTTTTAATAAATAGGGACATATCTTTTAAATTTAATTGGCGCTATTCATGGAAACTTGTTATTCTATGTTGAAGCAAAAATGTATTAAAATATGTAGATGTTACCGTAATTATACCGCCATAATGTTTAACAATAAACTTTAATTTATAGTTCGATTAGTTCCATCGAATGTCATATTATATTCAGGAGTAATATAATCAAAGAAGATCACTCATGCATTTTCCATGTCTATAAATAAAACTATTTTATCTGTAGCAGACCAGGGCGTGCGAGCGTTGCGTCCGGATGAAAAAAAATAAATGGAACTGTCACTCGTCAGTCCAGTCAGTTTTCAAAATTCGAACAACGGATATCACCACAGCAAGTTGTCTTGTCAATCTAGACATTCGAAGGTACATAAAAGAAATGTCCAAAAATGCAAGGAGTCTGGGCTAGGTCTTTGTACACTTTATCAAAAAATAGTTTAAGATGCTTAGAACACTTTTTGATTGTTAAATTGTTATTAAAACACTTTGTTTATTGGCAGGAAATGAAATTGTGCATTATTAGTGTGCAACACAAACAAAAAACGTCATGGCGGAATAAATGTCATTTTGACAGCTAAGGTTTACTCTTTTGTTTTGTATATAGAGTAGTATCGATGGCTGGTTGCCTTTAAGTCTAAAAAATTTTATTGAATTTTTTTGTGTAATTTTAGCTTATTTAACAGTTGTAAAGTTAAAAAGAAACTGAAAGAAAGAACTCAAGCGCAACGATCAATCAAACACTCAGACAGACAACTATCAATGAGATGTGAGTGAAGTGTGCTGTGAGTGAGGTGGATGTCCCCTCTGCATAGTGAACTAACTTCACTTGACAACTTCCGCCATAGAAAAGACTCATTGTCAATGTTGCTTGCTAAAACGAACACAAATAATGTTGACTTTTTTATTTTCTTACCATCTAACTACCAATTAAATCAAATTATTTGTATTTTTCCTATAATTACCATTTATTTGTCAATTTGCAATGGTGATGGCGTACAAAGACCTAGGCAAGGTTGTGGCATTTTTTTACAAGCTGCAAATCAATCGTCGGAAAAAAGTATTAATACATTTCTTAAGGATAATTTTATGATAAATTTATTTTTTATTTGATATTTGTCTGGGGTACTGTAATGATAAAACTTTTGTTTTGCTGAAAATCGCGAATAACTCATTTTTCAACCTTTGTCCTTGAATAAACGTTTTTCCATACAGGGAAAAGAAATTTTAGGGACCTTTAAAATTTTATTCATAGTTAAATTTTGTACGATTTTACTGATTTTCAGCTTGTTGTAGCTTATTTTTTGGTCTAATTTGACCGGACTATTGGAATTGATATGAATGGAAGGTCAAGTCCACTACTCGACCTTCCATTCGAAATGCGAGCCAAAAGGCACGTTCTTAAGCTTTGTGTGTACTTTTCTGGGTACACTGTTGTTAATTGGCACCAACAAGATTATTTGCCAGGAACATATGAAGATAACAAATGTTCTGTGGGGTAGGGAATTTATTTTAGATTAGTTGTATTGTTTCTTTCATGTCCTAGATAAATTGTATATCTTCTATTCCTATATTAAAAATATTTTATAAAAGAGTGCCAAGATCTTTATTTTTTATCTAGGTCTATGTATAATATACCCTTTACCCTTTACAACATATTTTAAAAAGCGAAGATTACATTCGCTAAGTTGGCTTGACGTTTATTGAAATTTCTGTTGTAAAGCAATAATGAAATAGAATATTTTGATTTTACGTATACATTTTGTTAGAATCCAAACAAAAGGACAATTGTGCTGTTAATCTATATGTTTATTAATAGTTGACAAATCATCATGCGGTTAGTATAATTAGCAATGCAAACAAAGTTAAAGCAAACAGCGCTTGCACATGTCGATTCAAATCTTTGTGACTCAGTGAGCCGATGACCTAATACATTATGAACCGACGCCACTTCAGGAAGCTCTTCCTTTAATGTCATCGCAAGACCAAAAAGACAAGCGTTGTAGATTAACAACAAAGTCCTTATTAGTTATCTTTTTTTTTAATAAGAAGTCACATCAGAGCTGCATTAAGCCGCGAACTTCTAGAAATAAATCACCAGTTCGGAAAAATCTTCGTGAAGAAGAACTGGCAAGAAACTATAAATAATTATATATAAACGGGTATATATTTTTCAAAATAAATGTACAATGTCTCTATATGTCTATGTAGGATTGCCCTCCCAGTAATACATAAGCACATATGAATAGAAAACATGAATTAATCATAAGTAAACTTCTTTGAAGATCATCACACCAACGTAAGATTCTACCAGGGATGCTTAAGCCATAGCTTAAATAGTTAGTTTAATTCGCTGGTATGATAAAAATACTATTTATTTATATTTTGGCAATTCATCTGCTGTATAAGGAAGTTTCTCTAAAATAAATATGAAGCCCATTGATTTTAAGAAAAAAAGCCTACCTATGGATAAAAACAATCGTAGTTGAACAATTGTCATTCTCACCCACCTGCCATAACTAAATATCTCACTTTATTGTTTCTGTAACGGCTTACTATCAAAGAATGAAAAATAGATATTGAATATGAAAATAATTAAACTATTCCATATCGTATAAGTAATTATCAAAGCAAAACAAGGTTTTCTAAATATATGCATTTTTTATTTATACAGTTACAATGTGCGGAACAGTAAAAAATTAATCAGACGCCATAATGGTTGTATGGTCACTTACACGAGCTTACATCAATTGTAGGTAACAAAAGAAATCTTGTGAATCAGAAATAATGTGTGTATGAGCAATTTACACATAAAGTATACTATACGTCCAAAATTGATTGGCGTTTTTTACACATCAGAAATTTCTATGAAGAATCAAAATCTCATATGACATGGATAGATAAAAATATTTGGCCTATTTAAAAATGCAAGCAATAAAAATGAAGAGTAAAATAAATCCTTGCACAAACTGAGTAGGTTAAAGTAAACGATCTTTCGTTTTGGTTGACTAAAATTGTGTTCAAAAATATTTTTTACTCCAAATTTTTTTAGACACCATTACCACAAGGTAGTGAATTTAAAGACATTCAGAGTTTTACTTGATATGCAAGATTTCAGAATTCGCAGTTGCAATAAATATAAAATGTATAATTCGCGTCAGCACAGAACTATGAAAGTTCAATATATTCGCAACCGTAGCACTAACCTTATGCATTGTTCTGATTGCCAGCACTGAGCAGATTATATCTGTATAAACTTTGCATCGGTTTACCTCTGGTATTTACCCTCGTTCACTTAAAACGTACGGTGATTTGAAATCAATAGCTAATAGACAATTTTAATACAATTTCAAACTTATTAAATTACTTCCTGTCGGATCAATATAAATTGATAAAGCGCTTATTTAAAATATCATATTGTGTAACATTATGTGGTTATAGGCGTATTGATACTGCGAATATATTCAGAACAACATGGTATTTATGTCCAGGTATTAGAACATATCTCAAATATAAAACGATGTGTTTACGGTCGAGCATTCCGTGAACTGGGGGAAACTCAGAATACCTTTATGAACATAAATGGGAAACCTTAAAGACTTTCATAACTTTCTGTTATTTTTACACAAATGGCAGGCCTGACTACAATAATAAAGCGGTGCGTCTTGCAAGGTGGTTAACAATTTAAAAATTAAATATTTTCATATTAAGTACAATCAAAATTTGAAGATTCGACGTTGTCTTTTATCATAACCATATAATGCAAGTTATCTGGGTACCTATGGCAGCAATTATTATTATTTTTTGTACAGCCCTACAGCGACACACATATTTATATAAGTAGAAGGTATTTTTAGACAATTCCTTTAATTATTGTGAATTATTGTGTGTAACAGTATTTATAGTAAAAAGCTAGATATATCATGGAGGAAATATGAGACAATAGACATATTTTAAATATAATAAACGTAGATTGATCTATAATATTTTTTTATTAACTTCTAAACATAAAAGCATTCCTTACTCCAACATTCATACATATAAGTATACTCAAACAAACAAATAATCACCTTATTTCCACAGTAAAATTGTGGAGTCAATAAAAAATACCAAGAATTAATAAGCTTCATAATTAAGCTGTACTTAATATTCCTAAATATTCACTTCGTGTTTACTTAACAACAATTTCCTGCGATTAACAAATAACAACGGCTGGTTTTTAACAGTCCCGGAAACAAAGAAAGAATTACATATTAAATCATACAAAAATATATATGGTTTCCCTTGACTTTCGAGAAACAGTGAAAATCGTGGGACTGTGTAACGATCGTAGCATTGTTTCCAGGCCGACACTTATGATACAATTATGAATTAGACAAAGACAATACACTAGACAGATTAAGCCAGATGATATCTTTTTTTGTTACGGTTTCCTATGTTATGAGGTCGTGATTATATTTACTAAGTTAAATACGGCTGCGCTCAGCGACCTGACATGGTTACTTAGGGAACGCCTATGTATACATTTTGTTTAGCATACTTTATCTAAGACCAGATTTGCTAAGGGCCGTCTAACTAAAGTAACGATTAAGATGTTTTCGCTCTTTTGGTTTGTTTAAGATTTAAAGGAAGTTAAAGGAAGAAAGTAAGCAAAAGCATTTATTAGAACGAACAATAGCAAAACAAAAATATTACATCAAATAATTAAAAAAAAAAAAAGAAATACACAGATTAACAAAAATCAAAAAACATATACCTAGTAATAAATATATTGCGTGAAACACCAGGTTGTTTTGTTTTTATGGTGTTTTAATAAAACTTGAGATCAATTGAACATAGTTGAGCCGAAAGGACTCAAACCACATATTGCCAATAGTTCAGACTGGTAGTCTTCTAGAATGAAAAGAGGTTTGGGTAATTTCTGTTAAATAAGTATTTTCATGACGTGTCTTTGTCTTTATTTTTAATTTCTTTGTGAGGATCTATGTTACTCAATGATTACAATAAAGGCTTTTTTAAATAATTAAAACTTTATTATAGCGCATTCTTTTTAATTCTGAAGGCACACACAAAACCATACCTCTTAATATCATAGGCAAATCTAAAAGACCAATGTTAATGTAAGTATAAAATTAATTAAATTCCAAATGTGGGTACGAGATAAAGTTTTTGTGGGGGAACAATATGTATTTGCGTGAGTGTGTACGTGTATGTATTATGTGTATTTATATGTTGTGAGTGTATGTCTATGTATTTGAAGAGTATGTATGCAAGTGTGGATGTGAACGTGCCCTCCCTAGCCCTACGACATATACTTGGTATCGCACGGAAGCTACTAGGATGAATGAGTGTACTAGTTGAACTTTAAATGTATTATTGTGTGTGAGTGTGTGATTCTGGTCTGTTGTTAACTCAAAAGCAGGTTCGATATTGGTGTTACCCTTAAAGAGATTTATAAAAATGTAGACAGTCTTTTGGTATGAGATCAAACATAGACGTAAAATTCTAAATCGTGAAATCTTGCGCTATTTCCTTTCCATTCGGCCAGAGCATTACAAAATCTTCTTGAGATATTAGTGCGAATTTTCCTTTAATTTTTTTCCTAAGTCAAGCTCAAAAAACGGACAAGCAACACTTTTCATGAAATTAGAGTATTGAACCTCTTTTTTCAACAATATGCGCTTTGTCTTTAACCAATTAACTTTTTCTTGAAGGTTTTTCTATTGACGATATTTTTTTATATAAGCCGGTGCATTAAAGAAAGGAATCATAAATGGCGGCTTGTACTTGCATTGACAGATAGTACAGTTAGCATACAAAATTTTAAAAGATTTTTATCTATTCAAAAATAATAAAAACAAGACTGGGTGTTCAAAGTAGCTTCTGACAGCGGCTTCGTTGGCGTGAAAGTTGAAAGACACGGGCCGCCACCCATTATCATTACAACGTTATTGTTGTTTTCATCGGAAACAGTGCTTTTTTCGGGATGAAAGGACCCTATGTCCGTTTCTGTACACGTGGCAAAGTAAAAATGTCAGGAGAATGCTTATTATGATGTTGGTCGGAATAAAACACGAGTATTATTTAAATCAAGACTAATATTTTTTGTTTACTTACCGTACAAGCGAGAGTGAGTATGGACGGCACTAATGTGCCAGCGAGAGAACATGATAAACACCGCCATTTTCAATTCCTTTCTTTAATGAACCATGTTATACACAGGGTGTCCAGAAGGTCAACGTCAAAAATGGAAGAGGTTCACGCACCATGTTCCAAATTGTTAAAAAAATATATAAAAAATCTATGTGGATTAGCTTAGTAGATATAGGATGATTTCTTAAATAAGTGAAAAATCACCTGTACCATAATACAACACACAATCGTACCATAATAGATTTGCTTGTATCAAAGGTTTATTACATAAGAACATTTAGTAACCAATTAATAATCGTAAAAAAATCAGAAACAGTCAACATTTACAGATTCAGCATACGAATTACTGCTATACGGAGTGATTTTTCAGTTATTTTAGAAATCATCCTGTATAATATACTAGTGTATTAATATAAGTTATACTAAGTTTTTCCAAGCAATGTTTTGAACCTAGAAGGACATATTTAGTTTTGCTTGAGTTCAGGGCAAGCGAGTTTGTCTCAGACCATTTTGAAATATTATCAAGATCGTTATTTAAAAGTAATATTTTGTGGCTGATGGTGTCAACATTTACATGATCAAAATTTGGAGGTATGTCAGCATACAAGTGATAACTACAAGATTACTGCGGGTCAGCAGTATACAGTATGACCTAAAAATCAACGTCAGGCCGGAACCGCGTAATAGGCAAAGTCGGGCCCGCTATCAGAAAATAACAAAATAGTGGTAGTCATGTACTTTTCAAACTATACGTATCAAACAGTTATTTGGAAAGCATTACACCCTGTGATGATCTTTCAAGTCCTTACATTGCAGAAAAAAAATCACAGTAGTCACAGGACTTATAATTCAAAAGTATATATCCAGCGCTCACTTTGGCGCCTCTTTTGTTTATTGCTGCGGGACACCTCTGAAAACTGATTAAAGAGAAGATAATTTTCTGTTCCTTTAAGTGTTTTAACACAACACTTGTGAGCGTCCTCTAAGGCAGCTGTTGAACGAAGTTTCAAAACCATAAAAATAAAGTTTGCATAATAAAATGTCAATATTAATACAATATGGTTGCGTCCCCAAGCCGAAGCCGGATTGAGAGGGGAGAATATCGCAGCTTTCACTACACGTTCCAAAAGCTTATCAAGAAAACATAAAACGCTAAGCGGTAAATCACATAGTGTATGGAAAACTAGTTTTCGGTAGGGGTGAACTAAAGGTATCTTCCATAAATGTGGGAACGTTGACGAGGTAATGGATTTAATTATAATCACAGTAATATTGGTGTTTATTTTGCGTCATATTGCTAAATAAGAAAATATATATAAATTACAGATAACCAATGCTCTTCTCTTGGCTTTGCTTCAAAAAAGGTAAAATGTTTTTTTCGAAATGTAGATGTGTGGCTTTTTTATTAAAATATATTATTAAGAATAAAATAGGCCAGTACATTTTAAACAATTTTAGTGTCGAAACTGCACCTAATCTAATCAGTATTTTTCGACAGAAGAAATGATTAAACGTGGGCTGAATAGCTCATTTTTAAATTCTTATGCTCGAATCTAATTTTCAACTAAACATCAAATCATCAGTCATGAACATCAGTATTTTTGTTCACTCACGACATATTTATATTCCGTAAACCACTCAAACAACAACTCAAATTAATTTTACGAAGCAACAAGCTGAAATGAAATGAAATATTTATTTCTCAACATTGTACTTGTTCTTATTGACGTCAAATAGGACATGATTCTACCACCAGTTCGAAAAAACCTTCGTGAAGAAGAACAGGCAAGAAACTTCACGGGTATATTTTTTTCAAAATAAATTTACAGAGTCTCTTTATGTCTATACAAAATTATCCTTTTCTGCATCTGTTAACTCGGCAAGTCTCCCTCCCCCCAAGTATCCAAACGACGAACACCCTCAAACGGCACCCGTTCACGAGTTAACGCGGGATCCAGCCATCGCCCTCCTCAACCATATTAGAGGGAAGTGAGCGACCTGTCACCCGAGGCGGTGACACAGCAACAAAATAAAAGGAAAATTGCAACTGTGCCACAGCTGGTGATACTCAGATTTGACATGTCGCTGCTGCCTAATTACTTGTAAGCTGTAGTGTGAATGTAGTGTGTGTCAGACCTACCAGAGGAAAGAGGTAAACAGCGACTGTTTGCCTCTTTTCTCACGATGAATATTTATAGGGACCTGTATTCTATATCATTGGAACTGCTCTATTAATAGAATATAACATTGATTACACTATTGACCTACTACTTTGTAACAGTTTCACTTACGAATCGTTTAGAAATTTGCCTAGGTCAAAACGCTAAAAGCCTTTATAATAGCCGAGCTAGCTTGCCTGAGGGTGCCTACACAGATTTGTTTTATGTTATGTTTGTAGAATCGGACCATAAATCATTAATTTATGCCATACCTACAAAAAAATCAAAACCCTTGGTAGAAAACTTAAATTACCGAATTCTTGAAATATGGAATCTTATCTTTCAAGGTTCCAAGGTTAACAAAGTCCTCAATGCGGTTACTTTAGATTAGTCCAGTTAGTATCAAAAGGAGTAATTCAATCTTCTATTCGCAAAGGACGACGTGCGGTGACAATACGGCTATCGCATTTCCTACCTCCCGCTCCCTGCCTCGGCGCCCGCGCACTCTTAAGTACCCACAAACAATTATATACATATACCCTACTTATTCATTACTTTTCATTATAAAATAAAGCCGACGTTTTAAAAATAAAAAGTATTGCGTAATCTCTTTGAAGTGAACACTTAAGTGCTGTGAGCCTGGTTTATTCAATTTAAGTTAAATAAGCTACGGATAGTTAGATTTGTTTATTCCATATCTTTGAATTGGAAATTCATTAGGCTTAGGTATTTGTTATGTAATAATGTTAAGACGTTCATTTTACAAATATTTTTCAACTCTCGTACCAATTAAGGCACTTTTAGATAGCAAGATTTAGAAAAAAAAACTATTATCAAAGCCAACGTTATCACATTTTATTCAAAATATTATAAAATTAATGCCTCCATTTAGCAACCTCTGGTCGAGTCAGTGCGTAGTATCTAACTGTATATAATAACGGTTATAATTTGGAGAATTGGCGCGTTGCCCTGCTTCACATAATTGGTTAAATCCAATTTGATTAAATCCCGATAAATAAATTAGACTACTGGTTCTAATCGATGCTTACTCAAAGGCTCAATTTGTGTTGTCAGTAAGTGTAATATTACGCAATATCACAGACATCAATTACATTAAATCCTCCAAGTCGTTAACTCAAAACAAAAAACAAGTTTGACAAAATATTAAACCACGTTCTTGTTTAAAAAGATAATGATATAAGCAGTGACTGCTAATAAAGTTTTAGCACAAAAATTTGCTTATTTTAATTAGGTACTCTCTATTTTGTTTTATATTTCTATTTTGTAGCGGAGATCAAGTAGTAAAATTAGGCATTTTAGTATCAATTTCGTTAAGACCTTCGTCTAAAGAAGTAAATATAACCATCGAATTGATTGGAATTGAAATCAAACAAACTATCATGTAAAATAGCGCAACTGTTTTGGACAGGAATTTGACAAATCAAATAGAACAATCAGAATGAATCAATAACTTCCCTCAGTAATTGACAGCGCGGCCGGTCTCGACCGGTCGATTGCCGGTCTACTGGTGTTAAAGGGTCATGGATTTAATTATACTACACAATATATTTAGGTTTTTTTAAGCATACAGAGTAGCCAAATAAATTCAAAGCTATTCAGAACGGTCCTGCTGTAATTTTCCTAACTGTCCTAATAAGTCTTACATAAAAATATTTTTTGAAGAAATGTACTACTTATGTCTTGGTACAATACGTTTACAACAGTTGCTTTTATTTTCATAGTTTGTTAAAATATATTTTCTTGTGAAAAGCTATGTAGGTATCTGAGTAAGTTAGAGAAGTTAAGAGAAGTTACTTTACAAAGCTACCTCATACCCAACTTATAGCACATTCATTTAGTTGAACTTGAATCACAATATTACAATATAGCTCTCTATAACCAGATTTATTTTATTGTCAGGTCGGCAAAGAACGGTCATTAATGCAGCGGTAAAAAACTTGTAAATTAAGTTTGTACATATTTCTGCGCTGACGCACCAACTTGACAAAACAAGTTGCTTACTCAAGGAATTCTTCGCCTTTATATGCACAGATAGAAACTGTGACGTAAAAATATTTGTTAATGCACAAAGTTCTTTGTAAAAATTTGTTAGAACTACTCGTACGAGTAGTATAATAAATAAATAGTTACTAAACAGTGTGAATACAATACATTAAAAACATGCCGAATATATAGAAACAAGTTATAAGCGATATTTGGTAAGAAGGTATGTAATACTAATCTAAGGGATACGTTTTTGAAAACTTCAACAGAGTTCGCACAGCAAATATAATTAAGAGTCTTTCAGCAAACGGTCCGATTTTATTATTTTTATAAATACAATGCTCTCTATGTTTAAGTAGAGAATTTATTACAAGTAGTCAGTTAATTAGAGGATGCGTTATGCAGTACTCAAACGTTAAGTATACGTTATATTTAGGGTTCTTAATGTTTAAGTAGAGAATTTATTACAAGTACTCAGTTAATTAGAGGATGCGTTATGCAGTACTCAAACATTAAGTATACGTTATATTTAGGGTTCTTAATTCTAGGTGGTAAGGTTCAAAATATACTAATCATAATTAAAATACTTGACAAAATATACTTTTTATAATGATTCACGTTTTATATTTATCTGACAGAATCGGAAGAATCTTATTGTCGGATAACTCGTTACTCATTTTGTTACACATTATTTGCTTTTATGAGTTACTAGCAGCCCGTCCCGGCTTCGCACGGATGTACCTACATGATATTTTTAAATAATTTTACCATTTATATTTTTTTGTTGTTCCATTTCTATATTTTTAAACGCAGTATCACATTATCTGTGTATACTTACAATACGAATTTATTAATCATTTTTTTATTTATATTTTTACAATATTTAACATTTTTATCTGATCTTACCTAATTAAATTCCCTGAGTTTTTTTTATGTATTTTCAGGTTTTTGTCGTTTTCTTTAAATTCTTACTTTTTTTGTTGTTTTAGGTTTGTGTATTTGAAGACTTTTTCTAAGTCATTCTATTTACATTTTTTTTATATTCTTTTTACATTTCTGTATTTACATTTTTATTTTAAAGCTTTATTTAATTTTATTGATTCTTTCTTTTATTTTGTAAAACTTTTATCTTATTAAAGCTTCACTGTACACTATGTTGGCAGTGGTATTTGTAGGTGATAACAAAACATATTGATTTTCAGGAGATCCTACTCGAGAAAGGGCAACATATAATTGCCCATGAGAGAAGCACTCTTTTCTTAGGTCGATGCCAACAATCGAAAAAGTTTGTCCCTGTGATTTATTTATCATAAGGCAAACGAAATCTTCACACTAAACTGTAACCTTTTAAAGAATATAGGCAAATCCCTCGGAATCATCGGGATTCGCGGAATGTGAGCGAGCTGTCCGGCCGCCACGCCGGCTCAGTGTTGATTGTTGCTACAATCACAGTGGACCATTTTTTGCGGATTGATACAGATTGGTGTTCTAAAGACACAGCAACGGTAATTTAAAGGTTGAGTGAGCAGTTTTCCCACCATTTAATAAAGTTGCAGCAAATCCGAAAGACGCAAATGCCAGTGCTTTTCTTCCAGATTGTCGTACTTTGGCTAATATTAAATAGGCAAGAAACTTATTACTTCTTCCGCCAGGCGCATCCAAAAAAATAGGCCACCCTTGTTATTTTCCACACTTTTAATTATAGCTTCGAACGCTATTTTTTGATCTGCCACCAACTTGGGTACATTTGAGTTCACAAATACTGATAAAATCTTGACCTTGTTGTTGGGCTATGTGTCACGATATGTGAATAATACGATTTGAAAAATTCAAAAAGTGATCTACAAGTATTGAAACAATTTTGAATACAAAAGAATTTATTTGGATAAGGATGAATAAAAAGGTATGAATAACATGCACAACGCGACAGCTTTTATTTTATCTATTTCTATGACTTATTAAATTCGTAATATCTATTGAATGGAATAACCGATTTGAACAATTCAAAAAGTAATCTATATGAATTGAAACAGTCTTGAAAACAATATGTTTTATTTGGATAAGGATTTAAACAGAAGTATGAATAACATGGTCTAATTTTGGACGGTATTTCTATCAACTTTTAAAATGTAAAAAGTGGTTATTGTGACATAACGATAATAGTTGGACATATAGTATTGCAAAGTTTTTAGTAGTTATTTATATGTTCTTTAATATTGTATAACATACTTTTGTTCTGTCAATAGTTTCCGCAGCGCATGCCACGAAAGATGTTTCATGGGATTTTTTTACACCTTGGGTTACGTTACCAAAGTTTTAGTAAGGATCCTAATCTCTTCTAGCACTAAATATAACCTATGTTACACAAGGTGAATGTGGCTTTCTAACGGTGAAAGAATTTATGAAATCGGTACAGTAGTTTTTGAGTTTATTCATTACAAACAGACACACAAAAATACAAATCTTTCCTCTTTATAATATTAGTGTAGATGTCCGCAGTAACTTAAAGACTGTAAGTTTCAAGTGAAAAATTATAAACTTATAATAAAATGTCAAATAGTTTCTGTATTTATTTATAATATATATATCAATAAAACTGATAGATCTCAATATAATATCGCTAACTCACAATCCGTGAATATTGAAAGGTACTTATACTCGGAGCAACTTGTGTTACTTGCCCCGTTTTGCATTTTTAAACCAGAAGTGGTGTAAAAAATTCGTAAATAGTACTGATAAAATAAGCGTGCCTTAACATATTTTTTGTAGAAAGCATGTCATTTACCCGTACCAAATGTTTTATGCTAGTTTATATTTGAGCCATCAACTGCTGCATTCCCGAGAGTCCGGCCTAATCTTTCATAATTCTTATTTTTTTATTAACACCTAATATTTGATAACCTAATCCGAACCCCGCCTAAAACTTGTGGATAATATGTTTTGCCAATCGTCCGGTTACACTCAGGGGGCTACCCCTGAAGACTTATTTTTGGATATTATTTATATTCATAGCAATTTCCCACTTATCGTACAAAAGGGATTGGTTATTAATAAGAATCTTCATAAAATTTTTAAGTTGACCTGGATCCAAAATAAACATTTAAAGTTATTTAGTTATATCCTAAAAACTTGTTTGATGTTACCATGAGCCATGAGCCATCTTGATTGTGATATGTAAATGCTTTGTCAGACGTTGCTAATGTTCCAAAGTTCGAAACTTAAGGCGCAAAAGCGACCGTTACAATTACAACCGGCCAGCTGTCGCTGCACCTGCCCCGCCGCGCCGCCGCCGGCTGCTGGGGGCTCGCGTCGTTCTCTACAATTTTTTCATCGTCTACATAGGCACTTGGTTTTAACGTATGTTCCTCCAGAAAAGTATAACTTGAAAAGAATTTTGAGAGATGCAAAATTTTGGTACAAAAGTATCAAAATAAAGAGCTTTGTTTCAGCGGCACCCTCGTTAAGGAATGCTTGTGTGAAGGCTATGCGACGCAATTTCGAGATTATGCGACCTTCGTTGCTTTGGAGACCTTGACCATCACCTCATTCATAACTGGAATTCCACAATACTTAAAGTAATTTTTATTTACGACGACTATGCGAGGAGCGGTGGCCACATATTTAATATCTATTCAATAAAAAAATACTTAATTGTAAATAGATAATTGAGCAAGAGTAAGACGGATAAAGTAGAACTAATAAATTATATTGGACACGGGGTAAAGTTGCCCAAACGCTGACCAATTACCAATTAATTTGACACACAATGTGCAAGATAAGGTCCAGCCTTATTTATGTTATAAGAATGTACTTATTACATTATCATAAAACTAAATGTATATTAATGTGCTTCTTTAACATGGAATCAATCGAGAAAAGCTTTTGTTGGCAGATTCGCTCACGTATACAGATATAAGACAATTTACAACTATAAAATAAATCAATAAGTAAATAACCTGTACCAGGTCTCACTTTAGGTGTACCAAACTTTCATCCAAAATAATTTAGTAATTTCACAGCCAAATAAATATAGCCCTTGCGGATATGTTTTCAAGCATGACTAATGTAAATAAAATCAACTGATAATATAACTGAAAGTTTCTTCAGCTTTCTTATATTTGTATGTATAGAACGAATTTTGATGACATACACAGACTGCAAAATATCATCCAGAAACAAAACATTGTTCCTATCGTCGAATTGATGACATCACAGCTCCGGGCGTAACTTGTTGAAAATGTAGATAGGTACCGTAGGTAATATAAAATAATTATACTTAAAGTAAAATAATACAAAACGCAATCAAAATATTTTATTTTATTCATTTCCGACACCGTATTTTGGACGTATGTTTTATTATGTAATAATGTTACTAGCGTACAACAGAATATTTATATTGAAAGGTGTTGTTTTTTCTTTTAGCAGTTCAAGAAAGATTTTCTTCATGTAGAGATCGTCTATTTATTTTTAGCAGAATGGTAGCTATCTCACAATATAGAATAACATTCGCTCAACCCGTATTAAATTCAAAGTAAGAGCTCTTCTAGTAAATCAGGGGAGCAAGCAGCCGACGGCAAAATCTAATTCCCGAGGGATCCGCTAGCGGGAAGTCTTATAACACACTTGAAAATTCACGTTCACTTTTATGGTATTTTCTTTTAAATAGGTATACCGAGTTACCTACCGATAGAGTGACAGTCAGATGTTCTTTTCATGGTGTCTTATAGCTTCCCAAACAGCGGTAAATAAAAACTACTTAAATTTTTTTCTAATGTTAATTATTAGTTAGCATACAGTAGTGACGTTAATTGAAATATTTATTGATGTCCCAAAACTGCATGCATGCTACGAAAATTTCGACGCCATATTATCAAAGTTCGTTGTCAAATAGAAATGCCCTCAACCTGTAGCCAAAAGTGCGGCGGCGGCGGGGAGCATCCTTGGAAAATAAAATAAATTTAATGTAATTTACTCGGAGAGGTACGCCCGAGGACAACCAAGCCGAGGCCTCAAGGACGAGACCTTCGGAGAAACTCGGGTCGGATTCGACGAGCCTTTATTATCATACTCTTTGTGATGGCTGTTGACCTTTATTTGTTTCTTTCACATCTATATTACAAGATATTTCAATTGCAAAAGCCGTAACGTAACTGCCTTATATGCAAGATTTCAAAGCTGTCTATCAATCAAATGTGTAACCAGCACTAGTCTGTACGATGAGAAGTATTGATTTTGCAAAACTGACAGAGCTTCAAGGCTTTAATATAAAGCAGAGTAATAAAAAGGGATTAGCAGATGATAAAACCGACGGCTTAAGCTATTATTCTTTCCGAGGGATTTGGATAAATAACGCGATGCGTTCAAAAAGGAACAGATGTTTCATCATATTCTCTCTATCAAGTACGTAGAAAAGTAAACTCGGATGTATTTGAAATTGGGCTTTTATTGGTTTACCTCTCCGGACAAAATATGATAGATAGTATGCAATATGATGCCGGAAAGCACTTTGGTAATCAGAAAACTTTTTACGATATTTACCGCACTACTGTTGTTGTGACAAAGGATTTTGTTTGGATAACTTTCAATGTAATGTAATGGTCTAATTACAATGATATCTACGTGATAAACAAGTTACGTAGGTAACAAGTAGGTTTCTATTTATATAACCATGGAGTTTAAATTTTTGAAAATGGTCTGCTCCATCAAGCTATTATTTACCTACTTACTTAAAGTGGCTATCGAAGAACAACTAAGAAATTTAGATATAATTTAGTTAAATTACAATTTGAGATGATATAGTCGTAATAGAACTGGTCTGCAGATGAGTTCAGAGCGTACATATAATTATTTCTAAGTATATAAATATATCCAGGACCGAATAAAAACTACCAACCTCATGCGCTGCTACCAATTTATCTCCTCGAGCTGCATTGATAACGATTCTCGCCATATTTAATACAGTCCATTTGAATAGATGAAAGTGCACCATAATCGTACGTTAGACGCAAGCGTTGTTGCAAAAGATACACTCCATCTGACAAATTACACTAGATCAACTCTCGTGCTAGTGAATGGTAGAGAATCTAAATTTATTTTTATTGCGCTCAATTGGTACCTAAGGTTATTATTTCTTGATGTTTCATTCGATATTTTTAATTTAGTGAAATCTGCGTAATTAACTCTTTTGAAATAATTACTTTAACATGATTAATTATTTCTTTAAAATCACTAGGAAAATATTCTTACCAAGTATTGCAAGAGTACAAAGTTTTGAACATGATATGCTCCGTTAACGCGGAAAGTAATTAAAATAATTTTTTCTTTGTATTTAAATAGATTAAATTAAATGAATTATTTTTAATTAGGTAAACGGTAAATTCCCGAATTAAAATTAGTGCTTGTATTTCCTTTTATTGTAAGAAAGAAAAGATGTGACTGCCTAAATGATAAATCCTACTTACTCAAATTCAAGAACCGAAAATATAAAAAGTTATCTAAATAACTACCGAGAAATAAATTTTGTTAATTATTTACTTAGCTACGTGACATATTTGTTGATACGAATACTTAAAACGTATTTATCCTGATAAACATTATGCATAAACAGCTTGGAAACTCAATTCATGATATTTATAGAAACAATAATAAAGCATGCGAAGACATTCATAACCTTAACTTGCAACTTAAACTTTATCAATTAAAAATGTCAATAATAATGTTCAATTTTCTACTTACATGTGGCGACATGGCATTCATTCAGGACGCACTGGTAAATTATCCAGGATTCCAATTCGATGATTGTTGACGCGGTCATTTTGAACGAATATAATATCCACAAGATACGATTAGAAATATATTTAAGTTGGTTTAACGTTAAACGTACTGCAAAAATAATTTACTGATATGTATATTGTGCAAAAGACAGAAAAGCTTAATTTTCAGTAAACAAATTTATTTCCCATTGTAAATACAACGCTACGCACAACACGTAGAGCAGCGGCACTATTTTGACACCACTCACGGCACGGAGCTCTAGCTAAATGAATTCATTCGTTTCGTTCCACTGGCTGACTCTGTCCTTTCCAAGTTTCAAGTTCGTATTTTGCCGCGCAACAGCGCTTTATTTGCACACAGCCGTGGTCAAATTTAGAAACATCTCAATATTGCCAGCATTAAAAAAAATCCCCAAGTTTCAAAAAATGTCTTGTTTTCTTTTAATTGTTACAGGCCGACCAAAAAATCTCGAAAAGAATGTTTGAGGAACTAAAAAAAATCTGATTATGGCAACTATTAATTGACGTCACTGTTATGATATATTTTATTGAATGGTGCAGGAATCTTCAGTTTTTGTATTGTTTTTCAAGCTTTTTTGACTAATAGTCGTTGTTTGTCATAACTATCATGAATAAGAAGAAATTGAATAAACCGATACGCAGTGGAGCTAAGGAAGTGATTTATAACGTGTTCCAACGGTGTTTTGCGGAATACCAAACTGGACGCTTATTTTCAGATTTGAAGGATGTTTATGCCCGTACAGTTTTAATTGCAGGTATGTAATAGGGATATGGTAAATATTTAAAACGAAAAGGTTTATAATAACATGGTATGATACTGCTTTTTCAATTTATTGATTAGTTTACATTGCTCTATTTAGAGGTTATGTAAGAATTGACAAGGAGTTATTTGTAGATCGGTCGACACAATTTGATATTTTACCATTTCATATTAATTTAGAGGAGTAGTTATTTTTGTTCCAATGTATTGTTTGTTAGTTTAGATACCTATTGTTTATTAATAAATAATAATAATAATAAATCCCCAAACAAACACACCAACTGTATGGCCCCAAAGTAAGCACAGCTTGTGGTATGGATGACCATACAGCGAACTGGGGGGATCCCAGAATAAACATACATATATAAATACAAACAACTATGACCCGAGAACAAACATCTGTGTTCATCACACAAATGCATGCCCCGGCCAAGACTCGAACCTGGGACCTTCAGCGTATGAGGCAATAAAGGTACGTTATTACTAAAAGTATTAATGTTATTTTCAGGAAAACCAGAAAGTACCTTCAGACGAATCGTAGATGAAGGCTTTCAAAACATCGGAGTATTTAGAAGTCCTGGTAAACATAGAAGTGGACGTCTGAAATAGGAAATTGACGATTTTAATATTTGTGCACTGCGTCAAAAAATTCAATTTTTAATACCGTTCCAAAAGAAATTCCTACACTGAAAAAATGTCTGGCTATAGCTATAACAGAGCTAGAATAGATTTTAGCCCAAAAGCAACTTATCGGGCGTTGAATATCTAGATGTATGTGATGAATAAATATGTAGAAATTACTCAAATATCAAAACCATTTTAGGCATACTAAACGGTGTTACCATATTCCCTATAGGTATTTGAAGTGGCGACCTCAATTCTTGTCAAGACTTTTTGGTCGCATTATACGTATATTATATATATAAAATTATTCCTTATTATGAGTATGATAGATCCTTATTATTATGATTTTTGTAGTTTTTTGCATAAGCCACCACTATAAGGACAAATGAAAAATAAACCATAAAAATATTCCATTTAAAATAAAATTTCAATGTAGAATTCACCTTCTATCAATCTAGACACCTTGCAATTATCAAACTTATCTTTTTTGTACAGGGTGGTCCATTTATAGTGGGGCAAAAATATTTTTTATTTAAAGGACATCCTGACTAATCATTAAGAAATCATTAATAGAAAAAAAAATTTAAGGTACAGATTTTACGATTTATCAAAAAAAATAAAGAAATTTCTCTAGTTGATTCACACAAATTACTCTAGTGTGAAAACTATTCGTTGGAACAAATAAAAATTGGTATTGGAGTAGTTTATAAACGTGTCTACCACGTTAAATGCCTTTGTGGTGTAAATTTTGAATAGACTTTATAAAATTTTACTTCTCGTGCAACATTTTCAAATTTGAAAAAAAATAACAAATTTTAAATTAAATTTTGTAACAAAAAATGTACTACCAAAGTTTGCTCATGCTTCTAAAAATTTTCTTAATATATGGTAATTCTTGAAACAAAAATTAAAACTGTCGAACAATAGTAACATCTTCAAAAATAGCATCATGCGCATTAAATCGAGAAAATTAAAAATTACGAAGTATACCGTAATCGTAATCTGAACTATTCTGTTCTTATTTCTTAAATTTAAAAGCAAATAATTTTGTGCCATTCGACGACAAAGATGTTATTCAAGTCCATTTGTTAAAAAGAGATAAACGTATTTTATTGTTACTGTTTAACCCAATCAGCTCGCTTACCACTTATGTGTCTTAACTTGTAATTTGAACTTGTTTGACAATTGATTATGAAAGAACTCATTGTTTAGGGATAAAAGAACAGTATCAATAAGGTTCAAAAAGAATGAATGCATTTTTTTACCTGGCACGTGAGCACCCTATTGCAGTTTTATTTATTATGTTGTGACATTGTCATTACAAAAGATACATAAACACAACCAATGTTAATATTCAATGAAACATTCTTTATTGGAAACAATTTTACATGTAAAAATGTTTAAAAAATGGTGTTACAGTAAATTTTCAAAATGCCTGCCACAAATAAATATCCGCATTGAAACGTCTCAGCAACTCAAATGGTCCCACAAGCTGTCTATTTATTATTCCACTCCATAAATTTACGCTATGGCGTTTTTGAAAATTGGATTCTCTCACTAAGTGTGGATTGATTGCTACGTAGTAATGAGTATTGTGGGTATTAAATAGACCACATCGCTTAAAACGGCTCTCGTTCGTCCACAAAATGTTGTCAACAAAAAGGTGGGTCCTCGCGATCTCTCTTCAACATTTCTCTACAGAATGCCATTCTTCTTGGGTAATCTTCTGGTTTTAAAGCTTGAACTTTTTCGATATGGTAAGGATGCAGATGGTTAGCTCGCATAACTGTTTGTTTGTCAGGTTCTCGTCCAGGAAAGCCGGGAATAACTCCTTCCAAAAAGGAGTTGTGAAGTCTCACGAAAACCCGAAAGCGCTGCACAGCTGAGCCTGGCTGGCGATCAGCAAATTCTCGATAAAGCCGAGCTGCTTCACGCGCTACGCCTTGTGCAACGCCATAAAAATAATGCATCATGGCGTATTCGCGGGGTAGGTTTGACGCACGATTAGCACGATTGTCAGCCATACTGGTAACAGAATATCCGAATCACAGGCACAATCAATAGTCCAAGCAACGTAAGCCAAGTAGTAGATGAGCGATCAATTACGAGTCCATAAACAAGCCAAAAACGTTAAAATAGCACACGAAAGTTCACGAAACACAGTAGGATAGTTGTGGTGAGCTCAAGCGACAAATAACAACTAAGGTAAAGAGTTAAGTTATTTAGTTAAGACAATAGAGATAAGATATAAAGAAAGATAAGAGACATTAGTGGTAAGCGAGCCGCCAGGTAAAAAAATTGCATGAATTTTTGATGCGAGCCGATTGGGTTTAACAGTAACAAAAAAATACGTTTATCTCTTTTTAACAAATGGACTTGGATAACACCTAGGTCGTCGAATGGCACAAAATTATTTGCTGTTAATTTTGAAATATATTACAAGTTTGTGCAATTTTAAATTTAAGAAATAAGAACAGATTAGTTCAAATTACGATTACGGTATACTTCGTAATTTTTTTTTTCTCGATTTAATGCGCCTGATGCTATTTTTGAAAATGTTGCTATTGTTCGACAGTTTTAATTTTTTGTGTCAATAATTACCATAATATGTTAAGTTAATTTTTAGAAGCATGAGAAAAACTTTGGTAGTACAATTTTTTGTTACAAAATTTAATTTTTTGTTATATTAATGTTAATTTTTGTCATTAATGTCAAATTTGAAAAAGTTGCAGGAAAAGTAAAATTTTATAAAGTCTATTCAGAATTTACACTACAAAGGCATTTAACGTGGTCGACACTTTTATAAACTACTCATATACCAATTTTCATTTGATTCCAACGAATAGTTTTCAGACTAGAGTAACTTATGTGAAACGACTAGAGAAATTTCATTTTTTTTTTTCGAAAAATCATTAACATTATACCTTAAAATTTTTTTCAAGTTACGATTTTCTAATGATTAGTTACGATGTCCTTTACATAAAAAAATTTTTTGGACCACTATAAATGGACCACCCTGTATATACAATATGCACAGTCTGACAGTCGACATTAGACTTTACTTGTAGTCATGGTTGGAAGCTTAATGTTTACAGGTAGCCTCGCAAGGAATGTGACTATCTGGAGGAAAATATTAAAAAGAAATTGTTTCTTTTTAAAAATATTTTCTCCAGTTGCTCACATACACACAAAATGAATACAAATTTTGTATTGATTATTTGAAATAATAATGTTTGCGTTTTTAGTTTTGCGTTAAAGAAATAAATAGTACTTACTTATATATAACTTTTTTTTAATGATATATGTACACAAATTTCGTTCCTAAGCAAGCAAAGCTTGTGTTGAAGATGACGGAACTAGAGACTGAGAAGGACTGATTTTTAATTATTTACTAGTGATAAAAGAGTTATTATACTTATTTTATATGAGTGTTTGTTCACAATTGAGCTTATAACTTTCAAGATAATGAGGACACCAAATTTTGTGCCTTTTAATAAACAAAAAGTTTTTTACAGATTCAGTGCCACTGTTCGCCCGCGGGTCCACCCAAATTCATTCCAGTGCCGGTGACTCGCGTAGCGTGTTCAGTGTATTTCGGTATTTTCTTCTCAAAATCACAGTGTAGACTAAATATGCGTCAATTTAAAAATTTTGTAGCCATGAACTTCTTTATATTGGAAAACAAAACAGTGGCATAGTATATAGCATGTACTATTTAATTTTGTTATAGACGTTCCGAAATATGTGTTTTAGAAATATAACCGAAATATACTGAATTACATAATGATACGTATAAGGAATATTTTGTCTTCGCTCAAAAGCCCAAGTTTTACATATTTTTGACTCTCTAACTTCTCTCTGACTCTCTTGTGAGTAAATTTATCTAAAATAGTACCAGAGGCATTTCACTATTTTTCGCTCTTTTACTTTCATCAAATCTAGAAGGTATCATAAACATCCAGATCTGAGATACATTCCGGTTTCATTGACTTTGTCCCAGTGATGCTAATTCTGTCCGAAAACTGAGTTAACTGAACTATAACTAAAACTTTTCCAATTTAGTTTAATTTGGTCAAATTGCTATTCTGTTTTTAACTTCGAACTAAATTTAGTTTATGAAATAGCAGGACTAAATTGATTTTGACGTTTCTAAATTAAATGCTCAGGTGTTGCCACCATTTTCCAAAAATCACGTAAAGAAGTGTGGTCATTAGACAAAAATGAACGAATGATCACAAAAGTCCATAAATTTTGCCAAATTTAAAAATAAAATTACGGTTGACGTTGGAAAAAAGAGCGGGAACCTCGAAAGAGAGAGACGTAAATTTAAATTTTAGTTTTCAAATTATTATATTTTTAACTTATTTTTACTACTTTTTCGTGTTTTAATAACTACATAATGGGAAAACGAAAAAAGAAGAAGTTGAAAGATGATGAGGAGTGTGAAGCTAGTACCGAGGAAAAGACCAGAACGGAAGAAGATACTGACAATTTCAGGAAGTACAAACCCTACTTACTATGTATCTGATTATAGCATCAGAAATCCTGATTAAGTATCAAAAAAGTTCATCTGCTAACATACTTGACAAATAATCTTTTCATGAATGAAAAAAAGGAATCCAACAGAGGCATTAAAAACTTCATTAAACAGTGAAGATATTTTGAATATAATTGTAAATTATATTACAAAATTAATAACCCTAAATAAATCTAAAGAAAAAATTATATCTTCCAAATTAATAAAAGATGTTCTCATAGAAAATATAAAATCTAAGTAGCATCATTTTCTATCTTTATTTAATATTTATGGATCAGCTAAGAATATTACAGTGGAATGCGCAGAGTTTAAAAAATAAAAGTCAATTTGTACATTATGTCTATGAGAATGATATACATATTGCTCTTATCTGTTTTAAGCTAATAAAAGCAGAAACTATAAACTCTTCCATCTTTACAACAAATTACACGTTCGTCGCGACACTTTTTTACATACTTTAGTTTATTCCACACCTCTCGACATGTAGATTAAAATTGGTCTGACAACTCTAATTTAGTCAGAATTTGATGTAAAATAGGCGCAACAGAATACCAAATGTGCAGCCTAAACTAAATTGAGTAACTAAAATAATTATAGTCCTGTCAAACTAAATTTTGGTCTAGTCCTTCGTTTTCTGAATAGCAAACAAGAATAAACTTAATTTAGTTCAAGTTTAGTGTAGTAAAGTTTATTTTGTGGAAACAGAATCGGCACCAGTGTGTGAATATCTAAATAAATTGTGACTCTTGCAACTCTAACGACTCACTCTCACTCTCGACCATAACCAATGTCTGGGAATCGGGCATTAGTAGGGGCTATATAGTGCGAAACATCTCACTAAAGAAAAAACACACTTAAAGATTTACGCATATCCACGTGTTGCCCTGCCACATACTGGAAATTATTGATGCAGTAAAAATAGTTATTGAATATTAATAAAACAGCACTTCGATAAAGTTTTAAACATTGTCTTGAAGTTGAATGTCGCACGCAGCCAGGACGCTTCTTTTTCTGTGAAATAGGTGCGAATATCACACCGCACTGGTGCGAATGTGTGATCTTGGACTACAGACTGTGCTATTGGTGAATTTTAAATACAATGAGAAGTTTAAACGCTTACTGGACTCCTATAACTTAATAAAAATGCGCCACAATGAAATCATTCTTGATTATAGATTTAAAAAACAATTACAAAACGGCCACTATTATAAAAGATTGAGAAACTCAGCTTGAATTATGAAACAAACTTACCTTTTCTTTTATTTGGTAAGTCTTTTGCCATGTTTTTTTTAGTTAGATCAGACTAAATTATTTATTTGTGATATAACAGCTAGAGACTGTAATGGTCCCAAAAATAACAAAACAAATCTTTTACAATAAAATTCAAATGGCCACCAAATTGAAGTATTATAAAATATATGCAATTTTTATTTTATTAAATTTCATAACAATATATGAACGCCTTTAAAATGATTGCCAGACCATATTTTTGTCCATTGTCAATAAATAGATGTTACCAATATTTTATGTCACGAGTTTTATTTCGTAATTTTTTCATGGCTACAAAAACTAACGGTCGATTGAACCTAACGTAACGACTCCGCTACTGAACTTCGAATTACAAAATGCGCGATGTATGTAAATTCAATAGTATAGAAGTACAGTGTACATTAGTTAAAAAGTTCACAATAGTGAAGTATAGATTTCCGAGCATAGTGTCTTTTTTTTGTTCAAAAAATTCATGAATCTGCTGCTGCACTGAATCACACAAATACGGTGTGATTACGAAATTGTATCACCAAGCTGGCAATATTAAGAACCATAGATTCTTTTTGGTTAAATTTTTTCACAGTTTCGGGGAAGAAAATATGGAAGTCATACTGCGCAAGTCTTAAATATATTCTTGTCTTTAGAAAACCATAGCCTACGCAGTGTGGTGGTTTATAAGGATCTAGTTCGAATATAAAATGAAATGAAATGAAAATGAAGTATAGTAAGTATTATCTCAAAATTAGTAACACAAAAAAAAGCCACACACTGAGAACATACAAAATTCCATTTTGGGATAATAGGCCATGCCTCAGCATAATGCTGCTGGAAATAATAAGTTCCAACCACGCTGGTTTTCAGGCATAGCCCTGGGTATATCATGTTACCTTTTACATTTTGACACATGGGGAATAAGGGGTTATATATAACCTAAAATCGAACATAGTGTTATCATTCACATAGAAGTGTTTAGGCTGTGTGGCTTAGACTCTTACCTGAATATACGAGCGAAAAGGAACAACACAAGAAGTGACATATGACAATTGTTCGCCCAAAAGTAGCATCGCAGCTGTCATATCAAAAAGTTTTAGCCATAGACATAATTCCTAGTTTTTTTTGTATGAAGACTGCCTGCTATGACTCTATGATTTATTTTACAAGTGTCTCGTTTCCGTAGAAAGTTATTTATTTGTAAATACGATCTTTTCATTTCAAAATATTGAGAATTTAATTGTATTATAAGTACATTTAATTGAGGGAGTGCTATATGGATTTGATTGACCTGGATTTGTGCAATAAACCCTAAAAGGTGAGAGTTTATTTACGATTTTCACTTTAATTTCCGCGTTAGTCTTATGTCTTTTTATCTTTTGTTTTGGTTATAATAGGTATTCGTACATAACCCATTATTGAATTTGCTTATATTTGACAATGAATGTTTTGGCTTGCTCCAAACTCAATCTTGAACGAGGATGAAGAATTTTAGTGTCATCGCCTAAAATGGAACTGCATCCAAGTGATGATTTCGACGTAGTTTCATTGTACTCAATATAACTACCAGGAGTTAGATAGCTAATAAATTCAAAGTAATAATATGTAAACAATAACGCAATCAAGGTCATAGATGTTAGTTTGATACGATTTTGAAATGTTATGTAGTGGGTAGATATTTAATGTGGAAGTGACAGTAAAATTGTCAGCACAGAAACAAAAGCCTTTTATATTTTCTGCTTTTTTATTAGAAAGCACAGTATTTATTTTTAATAAAACATATTTTTTGAAGAGGTCAATACTATGAAAAAATCATCTAATTAAATTTTCAATACAAAGCTATTACTGATAATTTATAATGTATTGCACTAAAGTATTCCATTGCTAGTAATTGCTTATTCTTTAGCCTCAGTGATAAATTTTGATAACCTGAAATGATTTTAATCTGAATTTACAGAATTGTTTTAATTTTTGTATATCATACCATCAAGACTTTTTTTCTTTTTTATAAATGCATTGAAAATAGTACAGATGGAGTAGAACCTTTTTTTAATTTGTTGAAGGCATATAGATCAACTTCTTTTATTGGACTTTCAATTTATTGATTAAATTTTTTGTAAGTAACGTCTTATACAACAAAAATCAATAATTATTTAGAGAGCTCACAGAAAACTACTTTTATACAGGCATCCAGTAGTGTGCATGCAAATAAGCACTGCATACCTTGTAGTTGTTCTGAACCAAAACATAAGTGTACTAAAACTTCTGATCAAAATCATGATTTAAAATTAATGTAAGCACATAGTGCTTTGGATTCAATGTTTATTTTGTAATATCGCATCAAGTCTTAGCTCTTATTAGTACTGGTACTGAGCGGCCAATTATGCAATCCACTGCAGCATTCCGTTGGGTATAAGCATTACTATGATCTGCATCCTTTTCATATGAAATATAAATAAAACTTTTGCAAAAATACATGCTTTTTTTTAAGAGAGAATGAAGTGTTACCTCATTTTACTTTTATTTCATTTCATTTCAGGTACTTTGCATATTCTTTTAAAGCAGATTTTAAATCATGGAATATGTTAATTCCACAATAAGTGCAAAATAAAAATATGCATATCCCTGTATTTTGTATATATTCTGTGTTTATATTTGTTGTATCTTCTTTCTGAAAAAATACCAACAAACTTTATATTTATTCAAACAAATTTTTGGAAGCAGACCCTTTTAAAAATGTAATAACAACAATAGAAATAGCATTATCCATCAAGGTATTAATCACAGCAGGCACAAAATGGCACAAAATTGGACCTTTGAGGTTAAACTATATATTTACTTTTTTGTCCCAAGGGACTGATCCTTAAGTTAGATAGTCCCAGCATATCGAAAACAACGTCAAATTGAATTAAAGGAATATTCAAATAATTGTGACTAATTTTGAATCGGTTTTTAATCGATCTTATGTAGAACACAGTAACATTGTGTCGGTGTGCCTGAAAATCTATGCACAGGTTAAAGTATGCAATGTGTTTAACAAGAAAAGTTTTCAGAACATCAGTAAATAGTATATTGAATGGTCGATTTGCGTTTTTAGTCAGGTTGAATGTATGATACAAACTTGACATTAATTTTTTTGTAATTGCAATACTTTTTTAAGCCATTTTGTTTCTTGGTTTTTTTTTATGGCGTGAGTTAGTTTTTGTCTTGTTTGACGTCATGCAGGAAAATGTATGATGAATTGGAATTAAACTTTTTTTTTAAATTTCTTTGTTCTGAGATATTATCTGAGACAGACATTTTTAATGAAATATAACAACACTAGTTTTTTTTTTTTTTGAAATTTATAGTTTATTTAGGCCTATTAGCCTTTTAAATTTCACCGGACTTTGTGGCCTAGCTGCTCAGGGCGCAAAATCGTTTACTGTGTATGAAAAATTTAAGAATTTGAAACTGTTGTGGTACAGTACACCACACAATAATTGCGACCGACCTGAAAGAATACACAGTATCGATAATGTTCAAATAAGTTCCAAACAGTATTGCTGAAGGATTTGGATTTTTTCTGAGATTATTGACAATGTTTGAACGAATTTCGTAGTTGGTACAAAAATTTTAAAGGCTAGAAGTTTTTTAAGCGAATTACTTGTACAAATGCTTCATTTCATTCCTGGCTTTCAACTGTCCAGGTTTGGAATAAAATAATGTTATTGTTAAAATTAATAGTATTTTTTTCTTAATTTAATGATTAGGTAATCATAGTAGAGCAAATTCATACAATATTATTAATTTTTTCTTAGTCTTCAATTCCAAACGTATTTTGAGCTTACAAAATCAAACTTGATTATTCCACTAAATAATGCTTAATATCATAATTCCAGTACCTTGTTTTACCTAGACAGTATAAAATTTTATGTGAAAGATGTTGGGCACTCTTAAGCCAGACTATGCATGGAAAGTGAAATGAAGCCTTTTCCAGAAAAATCTGTCGTTTAACTAAAACGCAAAAACGACAATGTGTTTCCTTTTTCTATGACGCATATTAATTACCACCAACCCTGTGCACTCTGATTATCATTATACAACATTACAGTACATAAATCTCCAGTAAATTCACATAGCAAAGGTCTCAATTACATAGCTGCCTTACAAGCTTCAGCTAGACATATTTTCTGCTACTATACTCATTCAGACTATAGTTCTTTGGTTTTTCCTGTCCCAGGAAATAGCTGAACAATGCAAAATAATATCCTGTATATGATATACGATCCGCAGTATTACATGCCCAATGTCATCTACAAACCCGTTTTATTTTCTCCTACAGTTCAATTTTGTCTCTTACGTACTAATGCAGTATTATTTGTTTTAGTTTTATACTGTAAAAAAACTATTGATTATTTTTGCATAGTTTCAATGATCATTAGTGTGAATTTTAAATTTACTAAAATATATCTGGTCTTGTTTAATTCAGACAAATGCATGAGACTACCAATTATATTTTGATATGGAATATTATTATCACAACTTTCACTTTTTTCTAGCTATATCATTAACATTCCATTAGAGTACATCTTTACAATTTGACATATTAAATGTATTCAATAACTGATTCAGCAAATTGTTCCTGATCCAAAGACCTGTAATTTTATAGATATAAATATGACCGGATCTGTTGTCCTAAATTATTTAAGTATATTTATATCATAAGAACTTATTGTAGATATTATTTTATCAGTTTCTCTATTATAGAAAATAAAAAAAAGGTCAACTTAAAAGGTAATTATAATTATTGTAAAATTATTATATATTTTAGTGAAATCACATGGATCAAAAGACTCTTTTTGAAACCTAATTTACATAAAAATCTTTCATACTAAGATTTAGAGAACTGATTTAACCCACATTTTAATTTTAATTTTGTTCTATTTAACTTTACAGCGAAATGTCTACAGGTGAAAATGTCTCATCATAGTCAATTCCAGGCGTCTGTGTGAAACCTTTAGCCACAGATCGCTAGCTAAAACAAATATACTTTTTAGTTAATTATAGGGCATACTGGGCCCATAACCTACTAGAAATAAAACAACCTTTTAGCTTGTAAACCAGTGATGGTCTGTATTTCATAAATGGAACGCAAAGAAGTCAGATTTAACCACAGACAATCTATGATGTAGTTAATTTGATGTTAACATTACAATAAGTTATAATTTCAACATGGACATAGACATTATTTTAAGGATGTATGTAAAAAATTTTTTAAATGTTTCTTTCTTTTTTGGAACATATAACAGAGTTGATCACGCTGCATGTATTGAAAAAAAGGAAAAGGCACTTAGCCGATGATTTGTACGAAATATTTGATAGTAAAAGTCATTAAACTCCGTGTTATTCGTACCGGAAGTTGACGAAATCGAACTAAAATGTATATGTATCGTAGTCCATGCACGGGCAAAAAAATGATTTTCAGAAACTTCATACATTTTTCACTAAAAAAGGTCCTATGTTTCCGGTGTCTTGATGGAGATATTCGTAGTTAACTTTTGGACGTCAGTAGGGTTCTGTGAACTGCTGCAAAACTCAGTATGTCCGTAGTGTACGTACCATAGTGTACACGTAAATGCGGCAACGCAGCATTTGAAAATATATATGTATGTAACGACGTAATATGCGTAATTGTTGATGATAGATGAAGACATATTTTCTCGGCGCAGAAATGAAATTATTTGATTGGCTCAAATTATACTAGGCCACAAAGGTCCAATTGCTTAGTAATACTAAATAATAATAATATTAAATTATTCAACATTTTCATTAGAAATTATAAAATGCAAACAGAAGTGATTGGGTATTTACATTTTGACATGAAAATTAACTAAAATATTGAATTTGTTCAAATATAGTTTTACATTTCGTTTACTAGAAGCGCCAAAGGGCTCTGCGAAACACCTAGCTTGGTCAATCTCCCACAAGCATTTCGCCCGTGAGAAGATCTACGAATCGATTATACCGCTTGTATATGATATTTAGAGAATACTGAAGCATTATTCACCCCGTAGTGTTCCCGTGCCTCACTGGATTTTATTGTCATTAACTACGGAAACACGTGAATTCTTATTATGATGTTTTTTACCAACGCTTTTTTGGTCTACAAAATGTTATTGTGTAATAGAGCTAAGCGTGAGTTATCATTTATACAACAATAACCTGTATCGAAACAAGAAACTGAGTAAACTCTTTACTTGGTTTAAGTCAATATTGATTTTTCATGTGTGTGATATTATTTGTTTCTTTCTTATTGACTTATACAAAAAAGTATTTTATACTTTTTGTGACCTAACACAGCGCAATATAAATTACAATATCTTTTTCACGTATCGTTTGTGCGATGTTTGGATAATGGTATGTATGACTGAATATAATTGTTTTCATAATTTTCATCAAAACAGTTTATAGTTTATTTTAAAAGCAATGCGTGTTGTATTCTACTTTCCCGGCTCCTCAGTTTTTAATTGAAGTTACCAACGTATTAAATTTAACCCTTAGCGCTAGCACCAAATTTACTGAGAAAGTCTGCATTTGATGCTTTTCGTATTTTGATGTAATTTGTAAAGGATCAATGTTGCATGCGAACGCTCCTCCAATAATGTTTCAGACATTTCCGTCGTGCCCCAGTATTATGTACCTATTTAGGTACTCGGCGCATACAGTGTCAAAATTCTACGACTCGCGCCCCGTCTAAAGTAGTTATCGCATAATATGCTGAAAATTTCCAGCATCAGCAGCATTAATCGGCTCCTGGCTGTCGCTTGCGTAACGATAACCATGCTACCTGATGAATAATTTAATAGCTTTGCTGCTCATGCGAATGTGAAATTCTGCCAACGCGAATTACACCAATATGTCAGTGCGATGTTTATTGACGTCACTCACTATATTATTATAACACTCTATAATAGCTGATTTTTTATTTGAGTAGGTGTACCTGCATGAATCTCGCGGTCGTATTATCGACTCTATCTGTTCCTCATCTCACTGTAAATTGTATTTAAAATTATTGACAGCAAACAAAGCATCCGAAACAACAAGCAGTACTCAAACGAATATAACATTATATTTGTAAGATGTGTAATTGATAATGACTGTAGCGAGTTTTTTAAATTTATACTGCTTGTTAAATTTATAAAACTTTGTATAAAAGATTCTGAAAAGGTGAAGTTGAAAAGCAAAATGCAAATGAGCGTTTATTGAAGGTGACCTAGAGGATGAACAAGCACTTCCTTTATTAATAGCTTCGAAAAATATCTACAAGTAGGCAAACCTAAAACTTCAGTGCCTATTGTTACCTTTTCTAGAATATTTTAATTAAAGAAGAGCCACAATATTTCTGGGATCAGAATGCTCACGGCGAGGTCGGTGCTCAAGTGACTCTTTAGTTTATTTGTGGCACAGACATTCTATTTTGAATCATGTATAGACAGACATAGTATCATTATTACTCACGCGCTTATTTTTCGTTTACATTCGTGATATTGGCAAGTAAACAATTACAGTAAAACAAAGAATACAGACGATGCACGAAGAGAATACTAACAAAGCTAACTAATCGATGACTAATTAAGTAAAAAATTTGATTTCATTTTTAGGATCAGGAACACTCGAACCGTTAACGATTGTTGGTGCTAGATGAAGACGCTTTCTAGCCCATAGTTGAACGTTTATGTATAATAAATAAAAATGATGCGATAATGATATTCATTTGTAGTTCCTACGAAACGATTTAACTAGCGGATGCTCTCGGTAATCATGTTCAAAAATAGATGAAGATCGCGACGCCGCCGCACCCCACTTGCGTGGCTAAAGATTACCATTATCAGTAAACAGATAACGTCATTTCCTGAATTTACCAGCATTTTCAGCTGCACGAAATGTTAAGTGAAATCAACCATGGACCGAGTTTTGTTTACGTTATGTCTAAGAAAAGTATCGCACAATTTGGCTCGATTAGTTTATTCGAAATAAATAAACCAGAAAACTAAATTTTGTGAAAAATTTAATGAAATATGTATGAGGCCTTAGAATAACAATAATAGAGCGGTCCCCCATGTGAACCGAATACGGGCGTTTGTTTTAAAATTATACAAATATGAACAACAGTCTGCATTTGCAGATGACGAGCGTTCCTTTTCCTTTTTAGCGCTAATTATTATATATTACCTATTTCAATTTTGTCTGCAATAATCATCAATCTTGTTTAAATTTTTGGCACATCAAAGCGAATAGCTTAAAATGTTAAGAAAATTAAGTTCAATTTATAACCTTTTATTATAGAGAATAATAATTATTGCGAAATTGTCCTTAAAATGAAATGACATTCAAAATCAGAAATCTGCGTTGTAAACAAAAACTCAAATGCATGCAAAGTTTTTTTAATATTTTGCTGTTATATATTTAATATAACAGCAAATCTATTTTGATTGCATAGTTGCTGTAACATAAGTAAGTGTCAACGAACTTACCGAAATTGGTCAATAACAATTATACTGGATCATCCAATTACATAAAAGTTTCGTAAGCACAATTGTTAATTCTGATCAGCAAATAAAATAGCAATATTAAAGTTGCGAAACCACACGGACGCCAATTCAAAGAATCTTTGGAATTATATCCAAATATATTGTCTATTTAAAAAATATATATTTTGCAAAAAGAGTTGGTAGTGAATTGTTTTAGTGCGAATACACAATCTTGGGGAACTTTTGTGCGCAAATAGCTTTGTCAGGCCTTTTGAAGCAAGGGTATACATAACAAAAACTGGTTTTTTCAGGGGGAGTAACCATGGTGATGGAAGCTGATCACTTCTCCGGGAAGCGTTCTGACGGTAAATATTTTCAAATTATTAATTTTCTTGCGTATTATTGTGTTTTAATCCATAAACTTTCCCGTTAAAGCCCAGGAAAAGCTATATATGTGTTTGTGTCTGTAAATATTAAATGTATTTATTACATGTATTAAATGTATTTAAATATTAATAGTATATTAAAAGTTCTTACGACTTAAAAATTACTAAAACTAAAAACTCTGAAATTTGCAGGCATTACTAAACTAACCTCGTAGTGTTGCTTCATGATCCGAAAGTTTTGTAATTTTCGTGGAAAAGTTTGTTAGTAATGAGAGTCGACGCGTATTTTTTGAATTAATTTGAATCGGACAGACAACAGCTTCACTTTATTTACGGCATTTACCGGACTTCGATCTTGAATTAAAAAGTTCATTAATGTATTTAAATTTTTAAAATATACTGCGACAATCGGGATTGCAATAAAAGAAGTAACTTAAGAAATATGTACTTAGTCATGCCATAAACATTGTCACAAAAAATAAAATTCTATTGTACGTAACATTTATTACTATTAGTGTGTTAGTTTAATACATTAATATAAAAACTTTAAATATTTATAAAGCTTATTCGAAGTGGTCTCCGTTGGCTGCAGTCCTTTAAAGGTTGAGGCCAGTTATAAATAGAAGCACGCACTCTTTCCATGTGAAGATTCTTCACTGCCGATCGTATGGATTGTTTAGGGACTCCAAATTATCATGGCGTTTAGAGCAAGCCATGCTTACTAAAATATACCATAAATCATAATCCACCGATTAAGATCGGGACTAGATGACGGCCAGTCTTCAGCTCTCATGAAGTCCGGAATGTTCGTTTCTAACCAAGATTGGGTGGATCGAGCTTTACGACCCGACTCTGACTCTTACTGAAGGGACCATTCTTGGTTATTGAACACGGTGTTGTTAAAGGGCTTAACTACCTCCTCAAGAATGGTATCTTGATACACTTGTGCCGATATTTTGATACCTGTTTAGCTCAGTTAAGCTCTGGCCCATTTTAAAGATTATAAGTATCAAAAAACTAATTATGGTAAATAGGCAAAAATATTTGAAATTCGTTTTTTACAATGCTGGTTCCGTGCGTACCTTCCGAGATGAGTTCGTAACAGCAGTTGTAACCTACTGTCCTGATATACTGGCCATAAATGAAACCTGGATTAGGCCCGGGGAAGAGGCACCTACGACCTAGTACTATGTGTAATGGCAGAGGTAGCGGTGTAAGCTTTTACATAGTTAATGATTTGAAGGTCCGAGTTTTATCTCACCCCCTGGTCCTGTTGAACAGATGTGGCTATTTATATGTATTAGTGGTAGTAAACTATTGATTGGTACAGCATATTATACTCACTGGGTCAATGTAGATACTTTTTTGAATACTCAAACTGATTCCATTTTATCTTTTGCAAGCGACAAACGGAGATTTTCACAGAAAAAAAACTATTTCATTTCAAACAGTTACCGAGCCCACTCATTTCACCAGCCATAGTGAATCTTTAATTGATATAGTTTGCACTAATGTTCAAGTTCAGGATATTTGTCATGGAAATTTAACATCACTCTTGGGTGATGCTTTGATTAATTTCACTCTTAATTTAAAAAGCAAAAGCTACCACCTAGAGAAATGAATTACAGACCTTTAAAATACATCAATCTGGAAATATTTAAAAGTGCTTTATATTCTCTACAGTCTATAATACACCTTAATAATATTGAAGATATGGTAAAAAGATTTAATTCTTTTATGTTTCAAATCTTTGACACACATGCCCCTGTTGGTCATTTGTGTTGAGGAGACAGTCATTACCCTGGGTTACACAGACTGTTAAACAAATGATAAGACTCCGTAATAAGGCTCTTAATCGATATAGAAAATCTAAAGTAATTGAACTAAAAAAGGCTTTCTTCAGTCAAAATGTCAACTGTTATAAATTTGAAATAATATTGATTTTGATGAATCCCTTGTGACTTTATCTGATAGTTTGAATGAATCCTGACATGTTAAATAGATATTTTATAAATGTTCCTGGTTCCACACAGGCGCACCTTTCACAATTAGCTTACTTCGAATTTCACCGTTACAATGATTCTGTATTTGAGCTGAAAACTGTGACAGAACAAGAAAATCATTTTATCAATGAAGTCCAACTGCTTAGGTTGTGATTATACAGGGTGTCCAGAAAGTGAAGGATAAGCCTTCACCTGTGGATAGGTCTATTCATTTCCTACCTCAAAAACAAAAAAACTTCTGGTAAAAGTCTCACAATTTTGAAGTTACCGGTATTTCTAGTATTTTTTAAATTTTATACCAGTATTTAATAATTATACCATTTTGAATTTTGACTTAAGTAACTACGAGTACTTTAAACAAAATGATACCTAAAAAGGTTGTCATTTGTTAAAATTGCATGCATTAAACAGAAAAGATTTTTTTTTAATCTAGAAATATCGGTAACTCAAAAATTATGAGACTTTTACCAGAAGTTTTTTTTGTTTTTGAGGCAGGAAATGAATAAGACCTATCCGCAGGTGAAGGACTATCCTTCATTTTCTGGACACTCTGTATAGATAGGGATATGATTATTTTGACTTTGCCTTACCTTAGAATAATAACATACATTATAAATTATTTTCTTCACAGTTCCTTCTCAATGGAGAACCTCAATTATCCAACCTATTCCTAAGTTCAGTAACCCTCAGTTGCCTAAAGATGTTCGCCCAATAAGTATATTAACCTACATGTCTAAAATATTAGAGAGAGTTGTCTATTTGCAACTCAGGAATTATCTTGAATTTAATAATATTTTACCTGATAGGGGCGACTGCGATGTTGGACGTGGTGGATACAGTATTGGCAGAACGGGACCAGGATCGTGGTACTTGCTCTTCTAGACTTTTCTCGCGCCTTCGATTCAATAAATATACCTCTTCTACTTTCCAAACTGTGCTTTTATGGTCTCAGCTGTCGGCCAGTGGCCTGGTTCAGCAGTTACCTCAGCGAGCGATTTCATTGCGTAAAAATCGAGAAAAAGTTCGGTGCTCCTTCTTTTTCTGGTTTGCTTCCAGCTGAAAGGGTGTTCCAAGGGGCAAGGTCCGATCTTGGGGCCGTTGCTTTTTGTAGTTTACACAGCTGACATCACTACTCAGATACGGCGCTGTAATTTCCACTTATATGCAGATGACACTCAGATATTTACCTTATGTCATCCAAAGAATACATACTCTACTGTGAACGCTCTGAAAGAGGATCTTTCTAGAGTTGCAGATTGGGCTGAACGCAACTCTTAGGTGCTCTAGGTGCTCTGTAAATCTAAATTACTGGTCGTGGGTTCCAAATTGCAGGTCGATGAAATAGTTAATAAAGATCCCTGTGTAATGATTAAAGATCAAAGAATACCAAGGGTAGCTGAAGCAGCAGATTTAAGTTCGAAAAACACAGAAAACCTTGTCAGGTCTTGCTTTTCCCGTCTTAAAGTACTGCATAACATCAGAGAGCTACTTATAACGGATATACGTGTGCTATTGTGTGAAGCTCTGGTCCTATTAAGGCTAAATCACGCTGATTAATTCTATGGCTACATTTTCGTCCAAGAGACTTCTGCGAACGAGTCACGCCGAGATCTTCATTTTGCTGTTCTTGTTCACCACGTTGTGACAGCTCAAGTGCTAGGCATACTTGTATTCAAAATTACGATGGTCCAGCTCCGAAATCCGTATGTCACTAGAATCTCCAAGTATCTATTGCAGACATACAAACACCAAACGTCTGCATTTAGGGTCAGTTTCCGCTATAGGTCTACCTCGTGCTGGAACAAAATTCCACCTTTACGACGTCCTCTTTTAATAAAAATACCCTGTATACAAACATTTGACTAATACTAGGCATATGGAGAGTTTTTTAGTTTTTACAATTTTTTACAATTAGTTTTCTTACATTGTCCAAAGAGAAAATCAGGGAAAAGTCGAAAACTTAGTCGACTATGTAAAGGTCTGTTTCGAGTATGTCGATATATAGGATGTGACAATTATCTTGTAAAAAGAATACAAAATAACCAAGAAATAATTGTAAGAAACTCAATAAGGAAAAGGTTTCTATATAGTGACAAAAGAGTCTCTATATATACAATTTATCCAATAAATAATAAAATAGTTTTAGATACCTGGAGAGGAACCTCTAAGGGGTACATTACATTTTTATTTACGAGTCATAGATATACGTGTGGTGCCGATGCTCTAAAAAGTAAATTTTCAAAGACTAAAATATCACTATTAATAATGTGCACGTTTAAAATAAAACATCTTTGTACCCGGTACATAAGTGTACATAAATAAATTTATACTCGTGGCTAAATCCGTAAAGTGTATGATTGCTGGATCCCGCGCTAACTCAGGAGCAGGTGCCGTTTGAGAGTGTTCGTCGTTTGGATAGTTGGGGGGAGGGACGAACTTGGGGAGGAACTTGCCGAGCTAATATACTTTTGTATAGACATAAAGGAAAATTGTAAATTTATTTTGAAAAAAGTAATACCCGTGAATCTTGCTAGTTCTTCTTCACGAAGGTATTTCCGAACCGGTGGTAGAGTCATACTTTATTTGACATCAATACGAAGAAAAAATTGTCAATGTTGAGAAATAAATATTTGAATTTTAATTTAATAAATTCCAAAAACAGTTGTCTAATGAAAAATACTTTCTATATTATAATCAAAAACCTTTAGATAATTCTTAAGTAATTGAACACCCCCAACTAGTACAATTAGTTGCATATAAGCTTTAGAGCATATCATATTGTAACTTAGGGTGTTAACGACAAGGTCTAGATATATCCTGCTCTAGACCCCTTATGCAACTGATATGGCGCGTGGGTACATCGCATAGCAGGTCTAGACCCTATCATATTATGCCTAAAAGTGCAAATTGCCGCTCTTGTAACTCTGATTTGCCACTTTGATTGAACCGTTGAGTGATTGGTTGGTGAACGATTAAATTTCGATGTTCGTTAATACGTAATTTTCGTTTCTGTAGTAGCAATGGCGACAATTTTAATGGCATGTGACAATTTTTTAGTAAAACCTACCAAAGATAATATAATTGTAAGTACCAAATACTTTTAATCATACGTCTAAATTTTACTGCAATAAGCGTACGTTTTTGAAGTTCATTAATTAAGTAATATTTATGAATTTAATTTACAAGCTATATTGGTTTTATGAGAATTTTAACAAAAAACTGTAAAAATCAAAAAAGATTATAATAAACTGAACAAGAGTTTGATTGGTATTACTAGAATTTATAGTTAAATATAAATACAGAAATAACAGTATAATTTATACTGTTATCAAAAAAAAACGTGTTTAGTAAAAATTATGTAAATAAGACAGTTAGCTTTCATAAAAACATTCCATCAAAGATTCGATTCGTTTTGTTACTATGTGTAATAATTTTTATTGGTAATAAAAATCACCTTTCTTATTACTAAGTAGTCCAGAGAGTGAATTTTTTATTCTTTATTTATGATTGTTTTATTTCAGTACAGAAAACAGTTAAGGGAACAATTGACAATACAAAAACCTTTGTTTAGATAAAAATAATGTAATACACTCAATACTGTGTTAATATTGTATTTTTTAATTACAATTATATTTCCACTTCAGTTATTGATCGGAACTATATATGCAGCGTACAACACTTTGCCACGAAAACCAAACACTGCCATAGAGCGAAGCACCGAGAGTTAATAATTGATGAAAATCCAAAAGGCACAAAAACTACGGATGCTCTTTTCTTATAAGAATTGTATTGATCAAATATTACTTTAGATCAACTTTTACAAGTATAGTTGTTACCTTATAATGGTGTGATTACTGACTTTTATTGAATTCTAAATAAGCTGTTAAAAATGTATTTTATTTCCCTTTGTCGGTAACCAGAATCAATTTATACGATTCTCATAATTCTGATTCTGATGGGTTTTATTTTCATAACATTACTATATCGAAATATATCAATGGTAGTCTTAGCAGGCTAAAAAATGTATTTGAAATGCAAAACATACATTTGATTTGACAAATATTGAACTTTCTACGGAACCCTCCTCTGAAACTAAAGAAGAAAATAATAACATGTAATGCCATAAAGTTCACCTTTTATCACCCTTCTAAATATCCCGGTGGTTTAAGTGTTGATTTTGTTGTCTATCGGAAATGGTTGCGCCATGGTGATTATTGCTTCTTGTAGCTATAACATTTACAAAATGTATAATCAGATATGAATTAACACTGAAAGTAGCTATTCATACTCATATGTTGTTTACAGTGGTATAACAGTGGTAAGGTACTCAACTTTAACCCTGTAGGTGGGATTAATTGAAAAATTTGAACCCATAGTTCATTTTTAGCTTGTTGTTCTTATAAGTTAAATATATGAAAACTGCTATCTCCAAGGATGGCAATTCAGACTTTGGACACGCTTTTTGAATCGCCATTTGTTAACGTTATTGTGCGCCCTTCCTGCCGGCCCTTGCGACGCGCTTCAGTGATCCTATTGTTTTCCACACAGACTCCTTAATTGTTTATCAAAGGATAATCAATTTTGTCAAATGTATCAAAGAAAATCTGCGAAACGTGGATAAATATTTATTTAAATATTAGGTTTGTAATACCTTTATATAATACGGATGTAACACGTCACAATTTATTAAACATTATAAGACTAGCAAAACACGAAGTACGCATATATGCAATTTTTCATAGGTGGCAAACAAGCACGCGATACACATGCTGGTCAGTGGTATCCGTGCCCAAGAAATAAATAAATAAATTGTTTTCAGATAATAGAAACACAGATATCAGTAAAAACAAATACTTAAAATACGAATTATTTGTCTTAAGATTAAATTACAGAGTCTTTACTGAGTGCACTACTCCCTAATAAAGGGCAACGCCCTGTGCGCTTAGGATGAGTAGTGTGCTCGACCCAAACAAATGATTATTACAACATTAATTACATACTAGCTGAACTATTGCTTAAACTAACTGTATATCTAGATTTTAGAGTAATAAACAATTTATTTAAAGAATACATATCAAATATAATATAAACAGTTTTTAAGAATGTAGGCGCGAAGGAGTTTGTATGTGTAGATTGAATATGTGATTAGTGTGAAAATGTGTAATAAGCATAACAACCGTATGGTGTAGTTGAAATTGCCCTTCATCTGGTAATGTAATTCCTTCCCTTTAACCGAATCCTTAGTCAACAAGGTTATTATGGCGGTTAAAATAAAAATTCGAGTACCCCCCAGCGGAACTTCTTACGGAAGAAACCCTACTACCTTGTATTATTTTTAGCCCTTATATTGTAGAAGCTGCGTTTCCACAAAATAACCCATGTTATCAGAAGATGACAGAAAAAATTAAAAGAGTACTAATAATAACAAATATATATTTAAGTAGATAAAGAAATAAGTAGATTCTTACGAATAGCATCAAAATATCCTCTTAGACCTTCTAGAAAGAACGAAATTATGCAACTGATACCAAATCTAAATATGCATTCATTTAGTCCTCTTGTCCATAAAGGTCCACCAACCTTCAACCTTCCTAATTACATAAAAAACAAATTTGTTGAGTAAAAAACTAAAAGAATTTCTATTGCAAAAATGTTATTATACAGTAAGTGGATACACGAACGAAAAATTTTTAGTTTAATTATGTTGATATTCGTGTAATAATATTAATATCTTGGTTGTGTATTCTTTAATTTTATGTTTTCTTTCTTTTTATGAGCCCTCCATAATATGTTTGTTGCGTGGTTTATTTTAAACTTAAGTACAAACATTTGAGGCAAAGAATTTATATCTATACATCCTTCATTAATAATATTTTTCTTAACATAATACAAAATTTATATTATACAGAATTAATGCGTTGAAGATACAATTTTAATAATATATACCTATCTAAAATTGACATTAGCCTGTGTCGCCTACAAGAACATTGTAACATTATGGAAGCAATACATGATTGAGTATTGATTAAACAGAACGTGCATATACATTATGGGATCAATTTATTATTAAAAATCTCCTTACGTACTTACAATATACGAAATATTATAAAGACTTAACTACATTCGCTAAATTTATTCTCTTCCTAGGCTTCAACGAACCTAATAAAAGATTATGTACAATCCTGTTCAGGTACCTTTTATCATGCCATAAGCTACACTTTCCTTCATAATAAATCGTATAACATTTAGCCTAATACTCAGAAAATTTAAGAAATTGATAGAACATGTTACCTAATCTGTAAACAAAAAATAGACATTTTTTCTTTTTTAATTCCCCAGACAAACACACCAACTGTATGGCCCAAAAGTGAGCAGAGCTTGTGCTATGGATGACCATACAGCGAACTGGGTGGGAACCCAAAATAAACATACATTAATAAATACAAATAACCATGACCCGAGAACAAACATATGTGTTCATCACAAAAATGATGCCCCGGCCAGGACTCGAACCTGGGACCCGCGGCGTATGAGGCAAGGCTACTTACCACTACACCACTAGGTCGTCACTTTATTTCAACATACTACCAATCAACTCGTATTTCTTCGCTGCTTTGCTTTAAAATGGTAACTAGGTATTTCGCTTTATTCAGGGTCGTTGTAAATGTTTTTTTATCTGGCTTGAGATTGTCCTTTTACTATGAAAGTATAGATTACAAATTTACTGTGTTTATTTTTAATGAGATTAGTATATACAATTTTGACGTGGCGTCGCGATCTGTGTATAAATATGTTATGACTTCGATGAAGGTTTTAGAACACCTGATAAAGTCTTGATGATATGATATCAATCCCTATTATATTGTTATCATACTGTATTTGTCTATCATACTAAAATTTGAAGATCCGATGAAATGCTTAACATTGCACATTTCACGCTAATATTTGCGGTCTCATTGGCTGTTTATTTTAAAAGTGATTTGCTTTTATTGGTTTTAAAGAAGTTAGTGTAATTCGATTTGTGTTCCTAACCCGCTGCCTGTATGGTCTTCAATAGGGTAATGTGCTGCTTGATGTATTATGACAATAAACAGCTATAAAAAAGCTTGTTTGTGGTTACGAACCGTTAACTATTTATCTGAGACAGGGCGATTATTTAATTCTTGGTTAACTATGAAATACAATAGTTCAGCTTCTATAACTGTGAAGTTCAGTTACGTAGAAATAGTGAAAAGTTCTGGCTCTGCGTATTAATTTTGTACAACGAACATCGGTTAAGATCGACATTAAAGGAAGTCCATGTCTTTTAAAGAGGAATAAGAGCAGCTTCATTTTTTATGTAGGTATGTAATCGCGTCAGTAACTCTAAGGCTATGGCTATTCGTTTATCGTAACATAAGGAATGGTTATGGTTTCTTTAGTTTCTTGCATTAAGTTATACGCCTCGGTAGGGTATTAGAAAATGTATTCAGTTCATGTGAAAAAAAATTGTCCTCAAAGTCATCAATCCTCAATGACGTGTATCGGAACGAAGAAAACAAAATAGAAATTTAAATGAAATGAAAATACACTTTATTGCCAAATCAGTAACAATGAAAATACACAAAAAAAAATTAACGAACAAATAGAGAATGACAATATAGGCGGCCTTATCACTAAAAGAGTGATCTCTTCCAGGCAGCCTTGAAATCCATAATTTGAAAATAGTGACTCAGAACTACTTTAGCGCAGTGCATTTTGTATAAATACCTATATTTACCAATATAGATACACATATAAAATATATAAATATACATACACATATACGTAAATACATAAATGAGTACATAATACATACATAACATATTTAGATCTTTGTAATAAAATACCTATATTCAAAAGTACCTTATCAATTCATTATCATAGAGAGAGATAATAATTCTTTATATTAGTTTTAAATGTATCAAGCGTTTATGCAGCATGTAAAGAGGCAGAAAGCGAATTCCATAGAGACGTGGCTTTCACTGTGAACGACTGCTGATAAAAACGGGATGTGTGACTAGGAGTAGCCAGCAGAAAGATACTGGCTGATGGCAAGTTACGTTCATGGTGTTGTTGCCGAAAACTAAATCGTTCTTTTAAATAGTGAGGCAGGATAGAGTTGAACAGTATTCCGAATAACAGATTAAGTACGGAGCATTCCTTCGAAATCGAATTGGGAGCCACTTGAGCTTCGTGCGGAAATCGGAAACATGATCATATTTACGCAAGCCAAATATGAATCTTATGCAAGTAATTTGTAGCCGCTCAAGCTTACTTAATTGCTCTTCCCTGAGATCGAGATAGCTAATGTCGGCGTAATCCAGTATAGGAATTATAAGTGATTGCGCTAGAGCAATTCTGGTGGGTCTGGGCAAAAAATTCCGAAGTTTTCTAAGAGAGCCTATACACATATAAGTTACATCGACATTATTATCCGATCTCCAATTTGCGTAATCACAACCACAATGATAGCCGTGCATAATAGTAGGAAAAAATGTAAATGCAGTATAGTTAAAACGTGTCTATTTCATGGAAACTATTACCGTTGCATTGGCTTTAAATATTTGCCATATTACACCGGAATGTCAAGGATTTATTGCTAAAACAGCGTTTTATATTCGCACCTAAATCCTATATCTATTTAGTTTTTTGACAACATTCATTTTTACGAATGTAAATAATTTGATCGCCATCATTTACAATTTGAACGATCGATTGAATGATTTAAAGGTTTAAATAAATTTTGTATTGAGGTGGAAAGATTTTTCATTTAGTTTGTTCGTGTTAAAACATTTATCTAGAATAATGCAGTGTTAGACCCGTATTGTACTTAGGTTATACAACATTTTGCACCTACCTATGTGAATATGAGGATAAATATGACCGACGACATAGCCTTTATAGGAAAATAATACAGATATAACTTTTATTTTGATAGAGCGAGTGCACAGCAGCAACCTTCGCTCACGGGCCGGCGGTGACGTCATCGTAGCTGAGCGAGCTGTCAGCACCCTTGACCTCACCATGCCCTTCTCGACACCCTCCAACCTAGTGCTCACTCCAGCACCCGAATGTAAGGAACTCATTACTACCGAAATACTGCCAAATACTTATTTTGATGTGCAAATTTTTTCACAATTTCTTCTTGGATACGGGCCAAATGTCTTTGTTATAAAATTTTTAAACTCTTTAATTACTAGTCCCAAACTTGGATAAAATACTTGTTTATAGGTTTGGCTGCAATATTAACCATTCATAATCTACAAACGCAGTAATACATAAGTACTTGTCCGATGAAGATATGCGTAATACGTACGAGTCGGAGTGTGCTTGGCGTGTAGCTTGAAATTCAAAATACTAAACATACAAAATACTTTCAGTCAATATTTAAAACGTTTTAACTGATATAATTCATATGTGTATATTATTTAATAAATTAATGATGAAATTGTCTCAATACCATGATAACAGCTTGCAAAACTTTACTCCTTAAAAATACATAAATGTTTTCGGAATACTGTGTACGTTCTGATTTAAAAGAAATGTTTTTTTTTTGCAAAGCAACGTTATTTTTAACCCATGCTAATGGTCAACTGTAGCATAGTGTATGGCCTGTAGATTTTTGTCGTCGAGTTAATTGTGTATTATTTTTAGGCATCTTTAATAAACTTATTTTTTCTTTTTCTTTTCACTGTCCCTTAGGCCGTAAGCTTTCCCGTGGCATATCCCGCGCGACAGACAACGAGGGCCTTGTCTGGGCGCTACGCAACAACACCGAGCCTGAACCTAGCACACTCAGCTCCGACCACATTCTGCTGCTGCCGGACATTTCCGTCTACCCGCCGGATTTCAGGTCAGTATATTATAGTTTTGTTTTGCTTAGACCTGTTCGATCAGGACTGCAAAATATAAACAAAATGAGAACATGGTTGATGAGAAATAGGACTCATTTGGTGTAAAGTTGAGTTAAGCTGAGGAATACTTGAATTAATGCGACGACTGAAGTAAAGTTAAAAACTCCATTTTCATTATTGACTAAAGAGCTAACTAAACGTACATTTGCAAATCGCATGACTCGAATATACAACGCGCCTACCTACATACAGAACCAAACCGGGCCGACCCAAATAGCAATACATACATGATTAGCACATTTCAATTTTGGCGTTCCGCCCTTTTATGATCACCAAGCACGTTACCTTCTGTCCAGACTTGTAGTGATTTGGCATTTGGCCACAATATGATTGCAAGTCACGCGATCCTCAAACACTTTCTCGACTGCAAAATTTGCCTTTAAAAACTTAAATATGCATAAGTTATATATTGTTAAACTATTTGATTAATGTTCCCTAAACTTTAGGATTCATATGCATAGCCACCAAATTTTCTGCTAAACTCGTTTATTTGCTCCCCCTTGTGTCTAGACAGTATAATTCGTTATTATTGTTCATAGTTTGGTCTTTATATTTTATGGACGTATTTCGGATAATTTTTCGTAGTACATAAAGGTTATCGGATTATATGCTTTTGATTTCAAATAGTCTCTGTATTGTTAGATTAAGAATTCGTACGATAATACACAGTGGCTTGTAACCTTACGTGTACATATATTTATCGAGGATATATTTTTTTCTGTGTTCAGTGGATTATTTTGGCAAACAGGATTGCTTCTTTGGCATGCTTACTCATAAACGTTGACACACACACATGAGGTTATAACCGTGTGATGCAATGTCGATTCTCTGCGTGTGAAAGTGATTGATCTGACGTTTTGCTTAAATAAGATTACGCTTTTGTTTCGGTGAGTTTACTTTAAAATCATTTTATAAGTAGTGTAAATGCATATACATTTTATATGTATATATATGTATACATTTCTGTATCTCATAGTTTTCTTTAGTAGCATCGCTATTAATATCCATTAAGAAACAATCACATCGACACAACATTCATACGTATTTTTGTTTTGAGGTATTTTAATATTCGAGGCCTTTAAAAGATAATCAATTATAGAAATTATTGAAGCTATAAAGATAATTTAAACTTGATCCCTTTATTTGTTATTTTTAATAATATTGCGCGCATTCTCCTGTTTTCGTAGCGTCTCAACACAGTATCATTTTCTTAAAACCGTTTTCCTAGCCTTTGCAACTGCTTCCCTTACATATCAATGTATCCTGTAAACTATTAATTGTAGACCTACTGTTATTTGGAAAAATTTACGCATTATTATAAAACTTTACCTACAAATCTGAGATAAAGTGATAAACGCTGATGAGGTATCTTGTCCTGTTCCTGCAAAAACACTAACAAAACAGAAGATCCTGTTTTCAAACATCAAATAGAACTAAAAAAAATTTCCAGACAATTCATCGAGAAAGATCTTCTCGAAACAGCCACCTTGGTAACTCTCGAATCCGCCGGCATATTGAACTGGTGGCGCGATGGTCGGGTCCCGGGCGCTCCATTGTTACTACCGCTAGCGACCTCTGGCGACGGAAACTGCCTGCCTCACGCCGCTTCTCTCGCTGCCTATGGGTTCCATGATAGATTGCTTGCTCTGAGGACGAAAGTGCAAGCCTTGCTATCGGGAGAAGGCGGTGATGTTCTTACAAGTTAGTATTTGGTTTTATGTTATTGTGTTTGTTAATTTTAATGTGTCTGTGGATTCGCAGCGACTTTAGGTGAAACTTAAAAGATAAGATTAAAAAGGACGTAGGAAATACGCAAGCTCGTTGTTGACAATCAAGAGTTTTGTTAGTATTTTTTATTTTATTTTATTCAACATTTGTTCAGGGGCTTTTGTTAAACATGCCAGCCCCATGAGACAAAACTAAATCTATTAAACTCGGTTATATTATAAGTACTTAAATTAATTAATATTTAAAACATAGAGCTATAATCATCTTAGCTTCCTGCGATAAAGGCTGTGACAAAATACATTGTAATGCACCTACATTACTTTCGCTTATTTTAAGGCTGTGGAACAAATGGTTCCTTTCAGACTCATTTCGGACACATTCCATTAGCAAGTGATGCACATCCTCTATCTTATGTAGACATAGGTCACAATTGGGTGAATCTTTTTTTTTCATCTGGTAGGCAAACTTGTTTAATGGAACGTGCCCGGAACGCAGTCTGTGCATCAGGATTACATATTGTCTCTTTAAGTCAAAATTTGAAAACCAGGCTACTCGAGGAGGCTGACAGACTATGGTTCTATACCAAATTCCTTTAGTCCGCGACCTACTGTCAAAATATTCTTTCCAGTCCATATAACAAATGTTGCGACAATTGTGCAGCAGTTCTGAAAAACTTGGTAGTATCCAATATGGAGTACCTTCAGTAACGGCAAGTTTTGCTAGTCTGTCTGCCTCCTCATTTCCTCTTAGCCCGATATGTGACGGTACCCATTGTATCTTGACGGTTTTGCCACTTTCACCGATACAGTGAATGAGGCCTCAAATCTTATAGGCTATCATTACACCTCTTATTCCAGACGCGCAGTGAGCCACGTGTTGAAGAGCACTTTTGCTATCGATGAAAATAACAATTTTGTCCGATCTAATTGATACTGCGTACATTAACGCTTCATACAACGCAACTAATTCAGACGGACACTACGGACAGACATAACACTAACCTCATTACGAATTTTGAAACCACGGCCTATTTTAAGATTTTGATCAAAATATGCTGCTCCCAAACCGTTATCAGACTTAGACCCGTCTGTATACAATGGATACCAATGATTATACTTAGTATTTAATTCTTGTAAAGTATTTTGTTTCATCACTTCACCTACATACGTATTAGTATACGTATTAGTATACGTATTTGTTAGTATTCGAATTGTAAATATTTTTCGTTATCAGAATCCATTTAATATTTGTGGCCCGAGCTTAAGTGTAGTCGTTGTTGTGAGGTACGTTATTAGCAACACGGTGCAATCAGATTCAACCTATAAACTTTAAGCTTAACGAAAAGTAAAGCTACCCTATGATATCCTATTTAAGATCGTGTAGTAAAGCGAGGAAATACTTGCGCGCAGATTTAAGCCTGCATGTAGCCTAGATAGACAGTTCCTTTACTTCTTTTATCTAATAGTTCAGCTAGTGTGACGCCCTATTGCGAAAGCTCTCCAGTCTGACTGCATCCTAATATTGAATCTGATACAAAATGAAACATTCATTAGTAATTATTATAGTACAGTTTCTTAAGGAGAGACTGCGCGAAGCCATGAAAGTGGTGCTACAACTGGCTGTGTGAAACTTCAAAGAAAAATATGAGGCGCAGGGTCTTTTATCGAAGAAAGATCAAGGCGGAGTCCATAGACCTCTTTTGACTTTTTAGATTTACGGCTGTGTTTATGGTGTTGCTAAAATCTGGTTTGGATGTTTTATTGGAAATTTCTAAAGTGAATACTAGAAAGAGTTCATACTTTACAGATTTCCTAGTAAATACTTACTAATACGAGCCCCAATGCCAAAGAGTTTGTCCAGTCATATTTTGCACAGGTTGCCTTTAAAATGTTCCATCATGTTGTTGTTAATCAGGCACTTTTAACCTTGTGACTGCCAAAGTCACGTATAGAAGACAAGCACTTACGGGCTCTGTGCGCCAACGACGTTAATAGAAGACAAAAAACCCGGCCCACAAAAAAATTTTATTACAATATTCAAAAATTATTACTGGCATTATACTTCGGCTGAAAATATTCCAATAGCATTCGAGTGTAAAAAGGGAGTCTATCAGGGCCAATGGGACTGAAATATATTGAAATAAAAAACATGTATTTTTATTCAAGCAAAAACTATGTCTAGCACGCCAGTCTTTAATAATAGACCGCTAGTGACGAAACAACAACGATTTCTTGAAAACTATTTAAAATTGAAAAATGTGTTATATTTTCTATGAATCTATCATTAAATTTGAATAACACAAAAAGTACTAAGTATAAAATTATCATTGTCTAAATGAATAAAAAAATACCATCAAAATAAGTTCGCATGATCAATCTAATATGTCAACTCTAGCGCATCCCTTATTCGTCATCGATAATTTGTTCACTGTGCGCCCTCGTCTAAGATAGCAGACAACGTGATGTCGTCATAAGCGAATACTCGGCTAGAACTTGGAATTTTATTACCTTTGGGATTTGGTTTAGTGTATCCTTGGAACTAACGACTTGGCTTTAACTATGACTAAGATGATCCCTACGATTTTAAATATGATAATTCAAATGAATATGAATACGATAAAGGCTTTACCAGCACTCGCTTTGGGTCGTCAACGCATCATTAATCTTACCATCTTTAATTGATGATGTACATGGGCCTGGATACCAGTTACCATCAGGTGGATCCAGTGCTCGATTGCCGGCTTTCCGAATGTGTAAAAAAAATGTTTGCTAATTAGATATGTGTATACAAAATAATGTATGTACTTATTTTTATGTAGCTTATATAATAAGGCAGAAATGCACATATCACTACATAAGCTTCGATTTTATTGAAACAAAATAGGTGAGTCAGTCAGTGAGTGGTAATCGAGCTTTATATATTACAATATAAACAACAAATGAAAACAACTGATAACATGATAAGCTGTTTTTACTTTCGAAAAAAAATGCTACATATTGTCTACGTCTATCAAGTATAGTTTTTTCTTTATTGCTTTTATTTCTCCGGAACTATATAACTGATCAAGTGTGTGTTTTTATTTACTTGAGGTACCGTTTCGGTACATTTTTTTTGTGTTTTATGTTATGTGGAATAGTTAAATATCAAAATAATAAAGAACCCCCGCCATTTTGACGCAGATATGTCGGGTGTACCTTAATTTTGCAATATTGTCGATCTGAATCAGGTACAGATTTTTTAGAGCTAGATACAAAATAGTGCATTTCAGGTACATTTTTACGGTGATTCGTTATGGTACAGCCGCCATTTTGACACACAAAACTCGGACCTTAATAATTAACTTTAGCAGAATGTTTTGGATAATAAACTAAGGAATTTATACTATCTGTTCAGAGAAAGCAAAACTTGTTCAGTAGAAATGGTCTTCTCTACTATTTATTTCATACAAGTTTCCTAAACGACAACTTTTCTAATATGGCTTACTAATGTTACATTGGCTTTATAATTAATACTTTAAGATTGTTATGAATTATTAGCCTGATAATTACGTATTTCCAGACGCAATAAAACGTCGCTGGCGTTGGTCCGAAAGCCTTTCATTACGGTCAGCTGGGTTGACGCCATCGGAGGCCGAGTGGGAACGCGACTGGGACGACGCTGTCAACGCGGCGTCAGCGGAGCCTCGACCGCGCCCGCAACCGACCGCTAACCCGCACTATACGGGCTTGGAACAACTGCACGTGTTCGCCTTGGCTCATGTGATGAGAAGACCCGTTATTGTGCTGGCTGATGTCGCTTTGAGAGTAAGTTTTCTGTTGGGTTGTGGGAACGTATGTAGGGAGTACGTTCGCGTAAAGTTTTGGGAATAAAAGTGAGCCTTGCCCTCTACAAGTAGTAATGTTTCTGAAAAGCCAACTTTCCATTCATTCCTTCAAAAATCAAATCAGCCGCTGCAGCGTAATCATATAACAAACATATATTTTTCTTATAATGTTCGTAAGACAAATCTAGATTCTTAATACGCAGTCGGACATGTTCGTCAAAATTGAGTGTCGAGCTTAGATTAATTCTGAAAGTAGAGCAGTTTGTTTATGAGTCTTAAATTGAAACTCGAACGGAAAAGAGGGTTTTATGAATTGTAAGTTTTCATATAGACAAAAAAATATGTTTTTTTTAAAAGTCTATTATATATTTCAATCATCGAATGACTTATCATAAAACTTTATAGAAACTATATCAAATTCCAGAATGAATAAAATCTTTCGGGACACTGAAAAATCAGCTCTAAGTTCTCTAAAAATTTTACAAGATAGGGTGATAATATTCAAGAAAATTTCATCTCCAAAAACTAATTGTCAATTAACTCCACAGGATTTTCGTGGAGACCCTATAGCTCCCATTCCGTTCGGGGGCATCTATCTACCTTTGGAGTTAGACCCATCCGTTTGTAGTAAGGCGCCCATTTTACTAGCATATGATGCGGGACATTTCTCTGCATTAGTTCCGAGAGAACCGCTGCCGACAGATGGCGCTAGAGTGCCTTTGGATGATCAGGCTGGCAACCCTTTGCCGATTAGGTAAGAAAAGCGATATAACCGAACCTACTAACATGAATTTGTTATGTGTATGTTACTTGATCCAATGTTCACTGAGGCGTGTAGTAAGGTTGAATATATATATATATATATCTTGAATGTCAGTCTAAACAAAAAAGACGGAACCAGTTTACGGAAATTATCAACATGTTCGTTTGTGATAATATATGACGTAAATCTGCAAAACAATTGTAAATACCTTCAATGTATTTATGAATATAAAAGTAAATATATTAAAGATAAAAATAATTTTAGAACCCACTACGAAATGCAACATGGATGATAACAATCTTATGATTTTCGGTTTTCCGCCAACAGATTCAACGTAGACCCAGGCGAAGATTTCCGCTGGGACATAGAACCGGATCAGAAAACCATAAACAATCTGTTACCCGACGAATTCCAACGATCCGCCATGTTGTCTGCCTATTTAGACCTAGAGAGAGTCGAGTGCCTTTCGCAAAGTCCTCCTCCAGAGGAACTTAGAAGGTCCTTAGATGCCCTCTCTACGAAGAGCTCGAAACAGCTGAATTCCGTCGCGAAACAATTCGGAAGCATCGGGCGATCGATGAGCAGTAAGATTAAGAAAAACTTTGGGTCAATGGCCAAGCTGACAAGTAAGAGCGGCAGTCAAAGTAATCCTGAGGATAACTTGGCTCGGAGGCAGTCGACCTGTGAGGTGCTTTGCTGTAGGGTGTTAGCAGCTAGAGCACCCGTTCAGGAAGAAATGGTTAAGAATTACTTGAATGAAGCTTGGATTGGGTAATTTCAGATTTTCTTTAATTTGTGTGTATGTGTGGTTTGTCGATAGAATTATTTCTTTTTTGTATTTTTGGTTTGATTGTTATTCGCTTAAATGTACGAGACCTTGTGACGTGGTAGTGAAACGTGTAAACCAGCAATAGGTGCGTGATCTACACAGATGCTTAATGAAGACTCTAAGATATTGTCTTTACTTAACTTCATTCTGCTTAGTTTACTTTGTATCACAATTTCAGCTTACTTTGGATCACAAAATTACTGATTTATTTGAGGATTAAACACCGTTCAGGAATATCTAACCCAACAAGCGCACTATCAAACCCATTTTCTATTTCAGTTACACAGCCGAAAAGAACCGAAAGGAGCAGCCTTCCCAGCCGCGTTACGGCACCGGTCGGTCTCAATTCTACGCTGAAGCGGACAAATCTGCTCACGACAACGCGCGCACGCTCACCGCCCGCTCCGCTAAGCCCGCTCCCGACCGCACCCTTTATCTCTCAAAGTCCACCTTCTACGACGATCGCCCTCCATCACCCAAACCATGCAAAGGCCCCCTCTGCATGTACTATGGCAGCCCAGAGAACAACGATTTCTGCTCTCGTTGCGCTAAGCTGCAGTGACTAAAGATATACCTCCTCTCTGATTCACTCACCTGTGGATTCAATATCCTGCATACATTAATCTATGCTAACATGTAAATATTGTCTTTATTAACATTTCATACTTATACTACTTTTATTATCATTATAAATCTTCGAGTAAATTTGTATAAGCCACAGGTATGTCATCGCATTTGCATAACGGTTTCATTTTCTACTTTATAAGATTATAAGGGAAGCGTTTAAATATGGTCCAATAGTACTTCCTGTATACAGGACTGACAAAAGTAAAGTCGATAGGTTATGCACAGATTTATTGCAGTATTTCAGAATTCTTCAGTATTTTTGTATGTAGTTAATAACATTATATGTATAAACTGTATATGTATTTCTCTAGTAATATATTCGTTATGTATTATTTTAAAGTGACTGGGACCTGTGCCAAAATATGGCTTTTGAATGTATAGTATATACTGTATGGAGTGTATTCGCTAAATCAGTTGAAACAATGTGTTCAAAATAGTGCCAGCATACCAAGAGTGAGCTATATGGGACAATAGAAAAAGTGTATCTTATCTTACTTCCTAATGTATGTAATATATTAATAGTATGCATTATTATAAATATTCTTAATATGAAATTGTCAAGACTTCTACCTCAAGACAAGACAATCTTATAAAAAAGGTACTTGAATGCTACACGATATAAGTTGGACTCAGGGTATTCATATTTTGCTAATATTAGGGTATCCAATACGCTTTGTAAAGTATAATTGTGTGAAAATCAATACATAAACGTGCTCCAAACCCTAAGATATAGGAACTTGTTGTTTATCTTCCTGTATAGTTGTCAGCTGTTTGTTTACTTTTATTATTTTAGCAGTTTGTATGTCATCTCTACCTTTAAGATAACGTTAGCTTTCTAAAAAATAGTTTGGAGGTCAGTCTCCGTCCTGAGTTGCTTATGAACATTTAACATTGTTAAAATGATCTAGTCGTGTATTTTAGAATAGGTTATTACATTGAGTGTTAACTGTTAAGTTTTAAATATTTATATCGTAAAATTTTTAAGGTTTATTAGTGAACACTGGCTTTAACAAACCTGTTATTAATTTCATTGGCTGGTAACTGAAAAATCTATGTTTTCAGACCCCAATATTTTACTAGAATTTCAAATCAATTGTTCACAAAAATTCAATGCAGTACTGTAAAGTTTTGTTTGTAGTTTGAAGCAGTAAGTAGGTAATCGTATGTGCAATAAGTGGCCAGCTTGAAATAATCTATTTGCAATAAAATGTTTTATGTATTTTATTTTTATTTTTAATATAGATTTATGAGGTGTTTTACTAACTATTTTATAATAGAATTGTTGTATTATTTGTTAGAAAAATTAAAGTTTATATTGTTGTTTAAAGATCTGTGAAATAATCTTAACATGACAAGTGATCATCCTCAAGTAAATCTAATAACTGCATACGATACTTAATGTAGGAATCATAAAAGTAACAGAGTAATATTTTCATACAAAAACCGTGCAGGGTACTCTCGACTCAACCCCTGTCGCAATAAATATTGAAATGATATAAATAAATTAAATATTCGAGTATCTAAGTATATCATATTCCTTCCCAGCATGAGAAGCAAAGTATTTATTTTATACTGTTTGGTTTTGTAGTTCATGTTTGTGTTAAGAATACATATATTAGGCTAGATTTACATATCACTTTTTAAAATCAGATATTCCATACTGAAAAAATGTGTCAAGTAAACTAATAATGTATTGCGCTAATAAACGTGGTGTAGACTATAATTTAATATCAAATTACAGGATGATTATCTGTAATTTGTAGTGAAATAATAGTCACGTTCAAAAATCATTTTTACTATAATGCTATAATTTGTCATTTTAGTATTTAAAGTGTGTTTTTTTAGTATTTAAACACGTCATTGCAATAATACAGTCAATTAAAGTTTTATTGAGTTTAATTTAAAACATTTCATAAAATACTATTTTGATTTCGAGCCACTTATTCTAGAATAGGAGGTCTTCGTCATCCCAATAATGGGGACAGCATGTAGGCTTGAAGTCACCCCCGGATTCAATACTGGTACACCCGAGCGAAGTCCGAGACGTTAAATATCTTGTCTCTAACTCTGAACGTTCGAACCCGTATTGGCATTTATTTTCTGTAATCATATCTATAAGTGACTTTTTATATCAAGCACTAATAGAAGCAAAACATGGAAGTTAGGCCCTGCGAACTACTCTAGGTACCAATTATCTATATTACATAGCATCTTACTTATTATCTATAATACGTATTAAAAGAAGTAACATATAAAAATACTAAAGGAATGCCCGTTAGTTCGAGGGTGATCTATTCAATATTTATGGTCTGGGCGGCCGCTGCACGATAACTTACCATATTGAGATACTGATATTTTTTTGTCATAGGTAGGAAAACATTTCTCGATGTACAATCGGGGAAAGTCGTGCCAGCTCAGATTCGCATTCGAATCCCGTGAAGTGGTTCTAGTTCCTTAGTGTGCGGGGCGCCTACAAAAGACAACTACGCGCAAGCGATTTTCGCCTGAGCCAACGCCGAATTCCCTGCCTGCAGACAGCCGATACGTGATGCGCGGTTTGCATGTATTAAGTAGTTAAGTTGGTAACTAAATTTTATTTATTTATTTATTTATTCACAGAATCTCTGCACATAATAAATACCACGAATTTTAAAGCTAAAAAATTAGAATTAAACTATGTATAAGTTATAGAACACATTATGCACAGAGAATGTGAAAGGGTACTGACTCAGCTTTCATGTTGCGGGAATCGCAACGCTGATCTTCCGTCAGCGCACCGCACGCCACGTGCCGCGAATCACACATCGACTACTGACTAGGCCAAATGTATACTGTAAAAGTATGTGTTTTGTAAATATTTTGCTAAATTTAAAATACATAATAGGTCTTTACCTATGAAACTGCTGTTTTGCCGTACTGGCCATTTCAAATAAAAATATTTTTTTTTTGACTGATAATTCTAATTTCAAATTAATTTTATTTGACAAAAATGGAATTCTTTTTCTAAAATCGTCATTTGTTTAATAGTTAGTGTTTTGTTTTCAACGCATTCGAATATTTTTCGTCATCATGGATAAGTTAAAAATTCTAGTAATTATGGAGTATGAGTACCGTCGTGGCAGCAAAGCGGCACGCAACATCAACGACGTTTACGGAGCGAACACTACAAAGGAACGCACCACCCGTTATTGGCTTCCGTTCTGGAAATTTTGACCTGAAAAATGAACCCCGTGGTCGTCCGAAAACTTTGGTCGACAATGACGAATGAAAGGCAATTGTGGAAGCTGATGAAACTCAATCCACGGCTGAATTAGCAGCAGCTTTCGACGTTAGCATCAAAACAATATTGGTCCATTTGCGTCAAATTGGCAAGGTAAAAAAGCTTGACAAATGGGTACCCCACGAACTCAATGACCGCCAGCGCGAAGTACGCGTGGAGACGTGCCTTGCACTGCTCAGCAGGCATACAAATGAAGGAATTCTGAACCGCATTGTTACTTGTGACGAGAAATGGATGCTATTTGACAATCGTAAGCGCTCAGCAAGTTGGTTGGACCCTGGTTCAGCACCCAAACAATGCCCTAAACGAAAACGTACCCCTAGAAAAGTGGTGGTCACTGTTTGGCGGTCTAACGCGGGTGTAATTCATTACAGCTTCTTGCCAAACGGGACAAGCATTACTGCAGATGTGTACTGTGAAGAACTGAACACAATGATGGAGAAGCTCGCACGTCTCCAACCAGCTTTGGTCAATCGTTCGGCTCCACTGCTCCTGCACGACAACGCGCGACCTCATACTGCACAGCAGACGGTCTCCAAGCTACAAGAGTTGGGGTTGGAAGTTCTCCGTCATCCGCCGTACTCACCAGACCTTGCGCCTACAGACTTCTACTTTTTCCAGAATTTGGATAACTTCTTGGCGGGAAAAAAATTCAATACCCGAGAGGCAGTACAAAATGCCTTTGAAGAATTTGTTGCCTCCCGTCCAGCTGATTTCTTCAAGAAAGGCATCAATAAGCTACCAATGCGTTGGCAAAGATGCATTGATTGCATGGGTGATTATTTTGATTAATAGAAATAAAAATATATAAAAACATTACGCTTCATTTATTTCGTGAAAAACGGCAATTTCATAGGTAAAGACCTAATAGATAATACATAAATAGTAGTTAACGAAGAAAGGAAAGGGAAATGAGGATATATAATTATATAATCTAAATAAAAGCGAACAAAAAAAAACCAAGAAATATGAAGGAAAATACCACCAGTATCATAGAAGTGATTTTTGCATTTTAAGTTACTACATGTCACTTTTGTGGCCAAACGGATTAAGTAGTTAAGTTCATAATTTCAATGAAGATGAGCAGTGATGCAATGTCAAGGAATTCGTCAATTCTGTACTTAGATATGTGGTAAACGTGATTTTGGACAAATTCAGAGAAGAATTTATTCGGAAATTAAAATCTTAACAAGAATATGTTTTTTTCTAAATTTTTTACCTCGTTTATTCTACAAGAATATCTATTTTAAATATTCTTCAACAAATTTTAAAGTTCAAAATAAACTCCACTCCAACATTAATAAAAAAAGGGAAAATGCGAAATAAATACGAGCTCTTGCCGCCACCCGCTTTGTCAACTTATACACCTAACTAAAAAATCACGTCCAAACGTGTTAAGTGACAAGCCCCGCCCACCTACTTATACGAAAAATAGAACGAATCCTAATCTACTTAATCACTTGCGTACTAAATTTTAAGTTACCACTTGTCACTTACCTGACTGTTTACACGTAATTTTTAACTTAAAATTTAGTTACCAACTTAACAACTTAACGCGTGTAAACCGGCCATGATACATTCTATAGTTCAAATCTCTCCTCGCTACGTGCGATGTCGTCAGTGCGTTTCACGGTATGGCGCTGTGTACTCGGATCTTGTTTATTGAAATTTCGTTTTCAGTTGTTTTTTATAACAAAAAATGCGTTACATTGTTTCATGTCAACATTACATTCAAATAAGATGTTGTTTTCTCTCGTAAGAATGTATAAAGCCGTCCTAATAAATAATAAATAATGTTCGGTGCTAATTAGCATGTGACGATTTCTAATATTCTTCATGTGAGAACTTCTTTAGTTTAAGCCACTTCAGCGTAGCGATGGCATCGCAAAATACCCTCACGCTTGCCCGCGCGTCGGCTTCTCCGGGAATCAGGTTTAGAATGATACATACGGCACCTCCTCTTTGTTTGCTCCATGAGAAAACCTTTGGTTTGCCGGGGCTCAACTAAAGGCGTTTGTGGCATTGAATGATTATGCTACCTAATTAATACCATCATTTTACCTAACGAATGAAATCTTTTCTATGATTTTGATTTGGTGCTGAAGGGTTCAAATACAAATATTTTTTTCTCAACATTGAAAATTACTTGTTCTTATGAGGTCAAATAAAACATTAATCTCTCACCAGGTCGGAAAAACCTTCGTGAAGAAGAACTGGCAAGGAACTTCAAGGGTACTTATATATTTTTTTGCCAAAATAAATATTTACAGTGTTTCTTATGCATGTACAAATTTATTTTAATCTGCATCTGTTAGCTCGGCAAGTTTCCCTACTCCCAACTATCCAGTCCGACAGAAAGTCCAGGTTTCGCAGTCCAACCATTTTTGCGTATCATATCGGCAGGTTAATTTTACATCATGAGTTACGTATAGTAGCTGAAATGATGCTTTTTTAATATTGATTGCTTTGCTTTTTCGGGACCTGGTAGTTTTTGCTCTCTAACTAAATTTACAATATCTATAGATTTATTTTAATTTAAAGAATAACAATTTTATTTTGCAATAATGTGATACAGCGTAATTTCTTTGTATAAATAAAGCCCAAGACATATTCACCCACCTTAGGGCATGTAAATATACAGGGTAGCCGGGGAGTTGCGTTCAAAACTAAAATTTTGATGCCTTATATCGAGGTGTTTCTAAATCACCAAATGTATGTTCTACGATTTTGCTTAGTTTAGGAGATAGAATTATTTTTATTATTTTTTCCTTCATTTTCACCTAGTATTGTCAAATATGGCGAGTTTGCCAAGTGTTACTAACATGTTATAATAACAAGTGTTAATAACAGAGTGCATATGGTAATCTTTTTATTCTACAGACTACGAACATTATTTAGTTTTGTGACAACTTTAAGCAGAAAATAAGATTATTAATTGGCAGCACTATTTTAAATAACCCAACACAAGCGCAGCTATTTTTTATTCGTGATCTAACCTTAAAACTCAATTCTCAAGAACTTTTAACATTTTCGAGTATAAATATCGGTTCCAGGTATATAAGACATGTATATCAGATATAATGCTATTTTTATGGTAAGGTACAGATTGAGTACTTTAAACAAGCCGTTATGTTTGGATTGGTCTTATATTTTTCTTGGCAATGTATTAAGACTATTCTGGCTAATATGGGATGGCAACTTTGCCATGCTTTGTTGATTTAGGTAAGTAGAACATTATTAAAAAGTAAAAAATGTTGCGAATCGCTTCAGGCCCTTTAGCAGTGGTAGGTGTAAATTTATTTTTAATTTAAGTATTCTTTTTTTACGTAGTCGAAAAAAATTAAGATCAAGAAATTATAAAAATTTTGCCCAGGAAATGTTGGATTTAGCCGCGATCTTGTAAACCTTTTGAACGTCAAAGTCACGTATAGAGGACAAGCACTTGCGGGCTGTGTACGCCAACGACGTGAAAGAAGACAAAAAACCCGACCCACAAAAAAATTAAAGAAAAATATTCAAAAATTATTACTACTTATAATAATAATGACCATGCAGCTAACTGGGAGGAACCCAGAATAAACATACATATATTAGGTCTTTACCTATGAAATTGCCGTTTTTCACGAAATAAATGAAGCGTAATTTTTTTATATATTTTTTATTTCTATTAATCAAAATAATCACCCATGCAATCAATGCATCTTTGCCAACGCATTGGTAGCTTATTGATGCCTTTCTTGAAGAAATCAGCTGGACGGGAGGCAACAAATTCTTCAAAGGCATTTTGTACTGCCTCTCGGGTATTGAATTTTTTTCCCGCCAAGAAGTTATCCAAATTCTGGAAAAAGTAGAAGTCTGTAGGCGCAAGGTCTGGTGAGTACGGCGGATGACGGAGAACTTCCAACTCCAACTCTTGTAGTTTGGAGACCGTCTGCTGTGCAGTATGAGGTCGCGCGTTGTCGTGCAGGAGCAGTGGAGCCGAACGATTGACCAAAGCGCGTTGGAGACGTGCGAGCTTCTCCATCATTGTGTTCAGTGCTTCACAGTACACATCTGCAGTAATGCTTGACCCGTTTGGCAAGAAGCTGTGATGAATTACACCCGCGTTAGACCACCAAACAGTGACCATCACTTTTCTAGGGGTAAGTTTTCGTTTAGGGCATTGTTTGAGTGCTGAACCAGGGTCCAACTGACTTGCTGAGCGCTTACGATTGTCAAACAGGATCCATTTCTCGTCACAAGTAACAATGCGGTTCAGAATTCCTTCATTTGTATGCCTGCTGAGCAGTGCAAGGCACGTCTCCACGCGTACTTCGCGCTGGCGGTCATTGAGTTCGTGGGGTACCCATTTGTCAAGCTTTTTTACCTTGCCAATTTGACGCAAATGGACCAATATTGTTTTGATGCTAACGTCGAAAGCTGCTGCTAATTCAGCCGTGGATTGAGTTTCATCAGCTTCCACAATTGCCTTTAATTCGTCATTGTCGACCAAAGTTTTCGGACGACCACGGGGTTCATTTTTCAGGTCAAAATTTCCAGAACGGAAGCCAATAACGGGTGGTGCGTTCCTTTGTAGTGTTCGCTCCGTAAACGTCGTTGATGTTGCGTGCCGCTTGTGCCGCTTTGCTGCCACGACGGTACTCATACTCCATAATTACTCGAATTTTTAAATTACTCGAATTTTTAACTTATCCATGATGACGAAAAATGTTCGAATGCGTTGAAAACAAAACACTGACTATTAAACAAATGACGATTTTAGAAAAAGAATTCCATGTTTGTCAAATAAAATTAATTTGAAATTAGAATTAACAGTCAAAAAAAAAAATTTTCATTTGAAATGGCCAGTACGGCAAAACGGAACCTGGGACCTTCGGCGTATGAGGCAAGGCTACTTACTACTACACCAATCGGTCGTCTTATCGGCATTTTACTTCAGCGTTCCTCAAAATAGGATATGAGTATAAAAAGCGAGTCGTTCGGGGCTAATAGGACTGAAAAATATTGGAATAAAAAACATGCATTTTTATTCAAGAAAAACTATGTCCAGTACGCCGAAGTCTTTTATCATAGTCTGCTAGTTATGTAATGCAAGAGGCGCAGATTTCTTGAAAATTATTTAAATTTCAAAAATGTGTTATCACTATAGGCAGTGATGAATCTCACGGAATTCGTCAATTCTGTACTTAGATATATGGTAAATGTGATTTTGGACAAATTCAGAGAAGAATTTTATTCGGAAATAAAATCTTTACAAGAATATGTTTTTTTTCTAAATGTTTATTCTACAAGCATATCTATTTTATATATTCTTCAACAAATTTTAAAGTCGAAACTAAACTCCACTCCGACATTTAAAAAAAAAGAGTAAATGCGAAATAGAGCTCTTGCCGCCACCAGCTTTGTCAACTTATGCACTTAACTAAAAAATCACGTCCAATCAAAATCACTTATCAAGTATCAATGTCCGGTAATCGCGCAGAGTCTTCGTTCCGAGATAAATACTTAGCTAGATCGAGGTCCGTTTAAATTGCCAAAGTAGGATTGAGTAAAACAGTAGTAGACAGAGGGAGCACGTGACGTAGACGATAAACGACTAAAGAGTTATGCAAAAGTATCAAATTAAGTCAACGCCTGAAACTTAAACCACGTTTTTACATGGTGCAATAAAAAAATCTACTGCATGTAACATAATAACATAACCATAATGAAATTATTAGCCTTCTTTAAACATAAACCGACTTTGATCATAAATAAGAAACGCAAATATAGCTAATTACCGGTCAACTGTGGCAACTTTACCTTCAGCGGACAACTTTACCTGTAGGTACCCCGAGTTACCTACATTACACTAAATTATTTTTTATCTATGGCACGTAGAACTTTTTTGCATTTATTGTTAGATTCCTTATAAAATGCTTGCATCCCAAAAAATGTTTTGTTTGTTAACAAATGTCAAAATACGACCCTTTTTTCTAACGTGTGGTCATTCGTGTTTTTTATTATACTGGATAAAACTTGTGTAAACTAAAAAGGAACATAGTGCACTTAAAATTCTTTTTGAGTTAATGGTAAGTACCATATTCTCAAATGTTTTCATTCATTTACCAATTAAATACAATTGCAATTTTTCCAGTTATGGACGAAGTTAATGTGAGTTAAGGTTAGGTAAAATTAATAAACTTAGCATAGTGGAATGTTTACCTGTTGCTAGGGTTGTCACGTCATGCACGCTTAAAAATTAAGTTTTTTTCGTGTTGATACTTATATTATGAAATATGATTATATTTTTATTTCTTGTTTTTGAGATAAAGTATGTTATATTTTTCAAAAATTAATGGAAAGAGCTTATAGAAGTAGTAAGTTTGTTCTTGAGTTTTAGAAAGATTTGTATGACGTAAACTTGATTTTTAACGATTGTTATTTTTAGGCCAAATTTATGTGCCAAAGCTTTAGATGGTAAGTTATAAATAAAAGTAGTAGTTAATGAAATAAAATAAATACCTTTAATTAAATGTTTTTTCTTTGTAAAGTTTTTGGCAACCCTGGCAAAATACGTTGGTTTGATGAACATTAAAAAAATGTGTGTTATCTTTACCTATCATCTAATACCTGAGGATATTGTCCCTTTAATGCTAACCTTAAATACTTAACACAATACCTTACGTCTTATAAAAATAAACTTTACATCTGATGTGTCTAGGGAATCAATATTTCAAAGTAAAATTGCTTAGGTAAAGTAGCCAAATCTGTGTCAACTTTACCTGTCTTATATTTTTGAGCATTTTTACGTATTAACTTTTTGTAGATATAAAGCATTGAGCATATAGACACATGTGTTTGCTTGAGACTATATCAAAAAAAACCTTAAAAAGTATCATAGTTATTGAGAAATCTAATATAATGTCAAAAAATATGGAATTGTTGCCACAGTTGACGGTACCTGAACAAAACACTTTAGAAATATGCAATTCTCGGATTTAGATAAAGCTGCATAGTAATAAAAAAATTGCTGCTTTTGGATTCAATTATGTTTTTGAACATGTTGCCTTATTGCTAGTCAAAAGAAATTTTTAGACATTATTCTACATTAACAATAGTAGTTTTTAAGATAGGTTTTGGAAAAAAAATTTATATGATTTTTTTTATCTTAGACCCCTGAAAGTTGAAGTTCTCATTTCACATTTCAAAAAATATTTAATATTTTCAATTTTATTTCCATTTATAAAAAGCAACGAGTATCGGCGGTTAGAGGATACAAAAGGCCTACTATTAAGCTATTTTGAGGCAAAAATTCATGCGCGTAGACCTGAAAGTTTGGTTATAATTTAGAGTTTTTTCCGAAAATCTGATTTTTTCGAAAAAAATCACTAAATCCCAAATATCTCAACGACTACTAAATATTGCTGAACATACATGGGGGTCAAATTGGTAGGTATTGAGGTCCCCCACCCCTCAGATTCCGTTGATCCACCCCGCCTGTTACACCGTGTATCTGTTATGTTCGCTGCAAATGTAGATTGATCCTTGTTACACGGTATACAAAACAGAAAATGTGTAGTCTGCATGGTGCTTACTAAGTCGGGCTGGCTTTAGTATTTGAGGATTGGATTATGAGTGATGGACCCAAAGTCGTGATTGCCGATAAATTATTTAGATAGGTATTTTAAGATTTTGTGAACAGCATGAAATTCACTTTGCCGTTTTACCTCCGAACTCAGCCCATTAATGTTAACCGAGTAATGGGCTTATCTGGAAATTTATTGTAGTAACTGAGGTCCCACAGAGATAATCGCTCGGAAATGTATAGTACGCCAAGACACTAGTTGGTCTTTAAACATAAAATAGTATCTACGTAAAAATACTTAAAATTATTTTAAACTGATATTTTTCTGAAGTGTAACACTATAGGGCAATGTGAGATATATTTTTTTTGTCGTTTAAGTGTTATCTATCGTAAAGCGGACATAACATTTATATTGTGTTATATATTAATTTAATTCTTTATCAACTTCAGTTCAGTTACAATATGCCAACTTAATAGTTAATTATTGAAATTTTAAGTTTCTTTGCTAAATTTAACATTTGTAGATCATTATTAAAACACCTTCGATGAATAGGTATCTAATGTCCATGGCGAGGATGCCACTTACCATCAGGTGGGCCGCGTGCTCGTTTGCCAAATATGTTATACTTGTGTAACAATAAAATAAATAAATAATAATAAATCCCCAGACAATCACACCAACCCCAGAGTAAGCAGAGCTTGTTTTATGGATGACCATAAAACAAGCTGTGCTTGAGGGAACTGGGGGTAACCCAGAATAAACATACATATATAAATACCAACAACCATGACCCGAGAACAAACATTTATGTAAAACACACATATGAATGCTCCGGGCAGGACTCGAACCTGGGACCTCTGGCGTATAAGGCAGTATGTCGTACACTCGGTCGTCAATACTTTTACTATTTACATTACAAGTAATGTGATTTAGTTAGACTGCAAAAACTTGTTGTGAACTGGCAGACCAATCCATATTTAAAGAACATCATTTAAGCTACTATAGGAGCCTGGTTTCACCCTGTAAATCAATGTAAGACAGAACTCTCAATGTGGCACCATAAAATGGTTGGACAGTGAAACCCTACAACACGCGCTCGACCGATATGGTGTTTTAGGCTCTGTTAATAGACACTAACACCAACCAAACGGTTTCATTCCGTAACCACATCGGGTATAAAAATGATGGTCCGTAGTCCATAATCTTTCGCTGCCACAGACACCCCAAGCTGAGCTCCGGCTGACCACTTTCTACTTTTCGTGAAACGCAAAAATTTTTTCGTCACTCGAGGGTAAGTAATCGTGCATTCGCCGTCCGGACTACTATTTATACACCTATTCAACACAGTTATGTAAAATATACACAAAGATATATTTTCTTAAGTATCGTACTATAGGTACACAAACATTATGTGATCTTGCATGTTATGTGCACTAATATTACATAGAAACACACCGTTATCTTCACCTTCACCCTTTTCCGACCTCATCTCCGCTCGCCGTTTGGTAAACGTTGAACTATTAACTTTTTTGGCTTTTACCATTTTAAGCCTGTGAAATTCTTCCCTTTCCTAGAATTTTTACTAACATTAAACTTTTTGGTGTTATTTTAAATTGTTTCAGCGCGTAATTAATCAATTTGCATAAAATTATTTAGTAAAATTCTAATTAAACACCTACGATAAATGATGTCCATTCGCATGGATGCCAATTACAATGAGTACCATCTGCGAACACGCGCCCACTACTTTTCTCTCTATGCTTTTTTTTTCGAAATGGACAGTTTATTTATGGCCCTATTGTAGCTTGGCGCTGACGACAGTTAGCCGGAACTTAAACTACTCCTACATACGATACACCTAAGGGCACCCGAGAGGGCACGGATCTCGGCTTAGAACGTCCTATATTGAAACTACCACAGGCAAGAAAGTTCATCTACTACCAAAGAACTAGCAAGAAACTCAGTAGGAATGCATACGCCGCGTTAGCCTGGCCCACCGTGGGTTAGGAGATTCGAATGCCGTGTTGCCCTATTTATAACTGGAACGCCGGCGTTCCTTGTTGTAATTGTTAATTGTTGTCGGGATCTGTTAAGACGTTACGCGGACGCCTGTAACGGACCGGCGCGTCTGGGTTGGCTGTCTAGTCAGCTGACGTATTGACCAGCTGGTTGGGATGGTAGGAAGCGTTGTCGAAGTAGCGTCTAGACATCAACTTCATGAATGCGGCAATGGTGGGTAGCTCGAGATCCTTGTGCAGATCTAAGTTGCGGACATAGGCGGGACATAGGCCCGACGCATTGGTGTAAGTGCCTAATTTTAATAACCTGAAAGTGATTGAGGTTCGACTTGCTGGCGTGAGCGAAAGGCACACTGGCATATGTCATTATGGGGCGGATGCAAGTTTTGTAAAGTGTAAGCTTATTTCTAAGCGACATTTTACTCTTCTTGCAGATTCGAAGATGCAGCCCACCCATGACGCAGGCTCGGTCGTTTTATGTGAGTCCACTATCTTAAGTGACTTCTAAATACTTATTTAACTTTTTTAGCCCATGGGATCGAAATATTAAACAGAGTGATCTGACCTAATCTTTTGGAGGGTTTCCTAGAAGTTGTCCTGTAGTAGGTTGAGAGAGAAAAGAACACTGCTGAACGTTTTTCTGAGTTTACTTCTATTCTAAATTTCTTAAATCAAGTGCCCAATGCGTTGGCTGCGGATTGGAGCATTCTTGTTAATCTATGTAGATTCCTATTAGATGTGTACAGCGCGGTGTCGTCTGCTAAGAGCGCTAGGTCTACTTCTCCGTCCTTGGCAAGTCACTAGTGTATAGTGAAAACAAGGTTGGAGAAAGCACCGAGCCTTGTTACTGGCTAATACAGGACGGGGATTGGAGAGTGCACCTTCCAATTGTAGCGAAAGTCTCGATAATGGAGAAAGTTTCGTATTCGAAAGTCAACGTTGGCGATAAGCGCCTGCAGCTCGATCGCGACGAAGCAGGTCGCCTGGAAGTAATCCTTTGCAAAAGTGGTGATTTCTCCCAAGTCGAAACTTGAGGCGAATTCGGTAGAGCGAAGTATGAAAGAGGCTCTTCACGGCCCCTGGCCGTGGGAGGAGAAGGCATACAAGCAGTTGCTAACCTGACCTGCTGTACCTGAGAAGGCGGGATGGTGAGAGCAGCGATGGGTTTTCTCACCATGGTAAGTGGGGTCACCCATGTGTTCTTGGGAGGCGGTGAAGGACCCTGGAGATCACATAGCGGAGGCTGCAGCTTATAGGGTGGGCTGGGCTTTGCAGCAGGAGCAGGAGTGGACACCTTTGCTTTGACTTCTGCGCCTTTTTGGGGTTGGGCTTTGGGGCATCCTAGGTAATTGGAAGTTTGGTGAACCGACTTACATAAGACGCACGCGGGAGGTTTGATGGATTGCGGGGTTCGCGCGCAATCCGCAGTTCCATGAACACCCAGGCAGTTGACGAGTCTAGGCTTGGCGTGGCAATTTCTGGCCGCACGGCACATAGACTGGGAATTAGGTTCGTTTTTGGTTGAAATATCTACTTATTATTATTTCAAAATTGTGCATCTTCCAGATATACAATCAAGTTAAGCTGAAGACGATACAAAGTTTTAAAAATGTTACTCACCCTTTCGTCCATTTCCATGAGTATATATCTCTCTGTGTTGTTCAATTTAGGCATTATCACTTTTTCTATACCCTTGACTTTCCTAAAAAATAACATAGGTACATACCTAATAACAAAATTCATGCTGGCAGGATTCATTGTAAAAAAATAACTATATTGAAAAAACTTATTTACCCAATACATCATTTGTGCAACAATACACTAAAAATTAGGTTTGGCATCAAAATTATCACTAAGTTGCGGTGTTGTATGGATTTTATAACAACATACTCAAGTGAACTTGGACTAACTTCATTCAAGTCTCTCGTATTTTAATTCTAATTGCGACCTTAATTTTATCCTGCATTTGTTGCCTTACTAAAACTGTTGGATATATAAATCAAGCACTAACCTTAATGTGGTTTTAACAGCATCATCTAATAACAAGCAATTCGTTCTTAAAGAGGCGAATTTTATAACTAAACATATAACTTCTCTGAAAGCTTTCTTAGCCTCCGTGGTCCTGTGGCCGCCGGCCGCCAAGCCGGCGTATCTCAGCGTGTCCCCAGCGGTGGGCACCTCCACTGCTTGAAGAGATACTGTGGTCACTCCAGATACATTTTCTAAAACTCGTTGCACTCGGATTTGCGCCTGATGAAGTAATAAGGGAATAAGCTGATCATTTTTAATATCTATTAGGTGGGTATTATGGGAACTAACACTACTAAGATAAGCTCAGCGATTTCTTTTACAGTTCGTATACTTCGGGGTTTCGATAACTCGAACTTTTTAATCATTAGAGATTTATAGTGCATATTATTTTTATATTCGTTGATATCTGCCTACAAAGGTGAGCTTAGCTAGTACCAATAGCAATCCTAACAGCAAATCTTTGCCCATGTACCTCTTAAGGAATAATGGGTACAACCTAATGATAAGCTGTTAATAATTATACCGAATCTTTGCATAGACGTCTAAGTAGATCACTTCTGTTTAATTGCCAATTTGTACATCCATATTATTAAAAATGTAATAGGAAACTATTTTTAAATGACTAACGAGAAATAAATGAAAAGTGTCAGATGGTGCTGCTGATTTAACAGTTTAAAAGAAAACGAATTTATTTATTTTAAAACACACTGAAATATAACTGTATAAACAGTTTTTCTTTCTTATTAACGAGATATGCACAAATGGGTCGTCCGGCAAAGACAGATGGATAAAAAAGTTTTGTAGGAAAACTCAAATAGAAGTCACGTACGTATGCGTCAACAAATGCGACTACAGACACAGTCGATGAATTATGGAATAAGTGGAGCTGTTAACCGCTGCTTCTTAACTCAACACATGCTAGTTAAGTTTGCCAATCTCACCTCACTAACGCTTTCAAGGACCATGGCATTAGGCTCTCCATTTGTGAACTTAACCGCAGCTAAAGTCATATAGGCTTCTCTCATGGTGTGTCCTAACAAGGCTTGGGTAGCTGCCAGTTCTACTGCTGCTTGATGACCTTTGAACCGAAGCGCATCAACCTTCCTTCTAAGCAGTTTGTAACCTCTGTCAACCGTGTCTTGGCGCCGTTTAATCTCTTTCAACATAAATAACGATGCAGTAACAGGATACCTATTTTCTATATTCATTTCAACTACAATCAAATCGTCACACAATTATTATTATTACTATTTTGTTTTATGGCAATCAGCTGTTGTTACTACACAATAACTGTTTCTGCCAATTTCAAGTATTAGTATAATAAAAGTATTAATAAAATTAAAACATTGCTTTCAAGAAGTGTCAAAAAGCATACAGCAGGACACAATTTTCTGTTGAATTATGTCCTGTCAATTCAACGACAACGTAATAAAAATTTTAACGTTTTGTTTAACGTTCTTAAATGAGTATATTTGTATTATCGTTGGAAAAAAAGATGGAAAATAGCTTCTGAACTTATATGAATTTATCCTAGTTAGGTAAGTATGAGCATCGTAAGGTTCAAGAACTTTCAATAACACTCGGTCGAGGCTATTAATAAAAGCATTAAATATCTAAATAACAACCCATAACATGTAAATTTTGCCAAGAAATTTCCAAGAAGCGTCACATAAAAGCTATTAAAATAAGAACCCTCACCTTTGTTTTGTTAAGTGTGTACCAAATAGTCCTACGCTAATCGTAAAAATAAAAGCTTTTTTAGATAGTTTACAGAATACCTGTAATATAATATTATTGTAATATATATTATAATATTGTCTCAACCAAGACGCTGGCAAAGTCAGTATACTGAAGCTATACCGGAACACGTTTTCCTATCGGCTTCAAGAATTACCCAAACTGAAACTATTCAACACCTAATTATTAAAGTTCTTTATTGGCAGAAAGACAGCAGGTATCGGAGGCTTGCTATCTGAACATCATATTAATCTGAACATAGTCATCACGGTTCTTGATGTTTACTGTGATGTCAAATAATTACCTAAAATACGTTTAAATAAAAAAGCCTTCCTACCAGCACGCTTTAACCAGAACACCTGGACCATCTACTTCAGGCACATTATTTACGTCGTCAAAAAACTTTTACTGAAATAGACATAAAGCTGTAAAAAAACTTATCGGACTGAATCAGAGAATGATCATTAAAACTGGCCCTTTCGAAAATGGAACAACATTGGCAAGCTTTTTTGCCAAAAGCTTAGATATTCCCATTTTTATCATGATGGACGTGTTAATTGCGAAATATTACAAATCAAAGATTGCTGCTTAAAAGGCCCAAGTCTTTTGTGGCGAAATGTAAATAATGAATAATAAAATACCTAAGTACCTGTTTTAACCTAGTGGTAACCCACAGGTTGACTGACTGAGAGCTGGTAACCATACCTTTTCTATTCCCTAACTTGCCCCATAGGGTTGCTCTATAAAGACATATTTTTTGTTCGTGAGTCAGTTGGCAGTCTGAACTAATAGAAAACAACAAACTATGGAGATGCTGTACTGCTCTCTTATATGAATCGTGATTAAATAAATAGGTATCTATCATACTGGCACAAAGATAGCGTGTCGTCTCAGAACTCTTGATATGACAAGAATACCTGATGGCACAATACCTTCATCTTGTCTTTTGCTAGGTATCTTATAAGTAGATACTTCTAATAATTACAAATATTTATATTGTATACTAGAGCAGCCTGCCAGGGTACATATGTCAAGCTATTCTAAGAGCTCCAAGAAAAATATTAACTGATCATAATCCTTGGTCATAATGCTGGAACGAATAAAGAGCTATTACAGTTCCTGTGTTCGCCGTCCTGTATTAGCCGGTGTCCCTCAAGGCTCGGTACTTCCTCCGACTTTGTTTTCACTTGGCTCAGCGAATTTTTTATGGCTTATTAAGAATAGCTCTGGGAATTAAATTAATTTGAAAAGGGTTTCAATTCAGCTTCTATTATTAGGAGTAATTGTACATTAAACTCTGTGGCTATGGATCTTGTAAATGTGTAACGGTGTATGTTGGCCTTCTGCCAACCTAAACCCTTCCTTTGGTTATTTTTTTAAATTGAGACGTAGGAGATCAGAAAACTAATAAAAAGATAAAGGCAGCTGTTGCTAGAAATTATTTATACTATATTATATACAATATCTTTAGCTCGACAAGATACAAATCGTTTATGTGTAATGGCGTGGGGTGGGTGTCAGCCGCCCGGGCGGAAGAGTATTTTTCCGTCTTCTTATTTAGGTAAGTACTTCAATTTAAAAGACTAATATACTAATTTTAGAGAACTTTTCGGCAAGAGCAGTCATTATTGTGTATTGTTACAAAAACAATTACTTATATATTTTTCGGGGGCTGTCATAATGTCGCCTCGAAAATGGTGGTCTTGACGAAATAATATTCAGATTATGTAACCCTGGTTCTATTATTCAAATAAATAATAATACAGCATTTAATAGTTTCCGATGGCTTAGTTATCTATCATGTGATTCTCGATACTTTGCATTATAAGATTCATCACACTTTTAAAGGCGGGTAAATTGTATAGGGACCTGGCGACTCGGGCAACAATGTGCACGCCTTAAGATTATCATATTTAAAAGTTAAACTTAGCTTTGTATCGAACATACCCTAGCATCACACCGTTCTTAAAACAGTGTCTATGGATATTCATGGTTTACTATACAGGTTGCAACAAGATGGCGATTCTTTGAAGTTCATCCACGATCGGTTAGGTATTGCTTTTATGGTCCACTTAGCTACTGCATTCTTAGTTTCGCGCCTTTATATGATTTACAATATAATAATCATATTTATATATTTATTTTATTTTATCAGAATATCAACAGCGTACATAAAATTGCACTAAAACAACATTTAAACTTAAAGTAAGGCCAATTACAGATTTTCCTTAAAGATTACAAGTGTGCCATTAAAAGACAAAAGAAAAGCCAAATTAAATAGATAGTAGGCAATAAGAATAAGCAGTGATGCAGTTATTCATAACTACATATTATTACTCGGAATATTCTATCTTTTATTTCTTTACAAAACAAATGTAATACTTTAATGTAATATTACTTTTGTTACAAAATACAACTAGGTATAATGTAATTTTGGTAAATACTCAGGTCATAGTTCTATCTCTTAAAGTAGTTGTTATGAGCTGCTTGAACCGTGGCTTAGCGTTGGCGCAGACGTCTACATTGTCAAAAACAGCATTATATTCGTGAACCAATCGGGCACACAGTTTTGTGAGTAATTTGTGAAGTAAGGATGTGTGGCGCGTTCTGTTCATCGGAACCCCGAAAGTTATTTGAAAGACCAGTTCTGGACAATCTACACTACTGTTCACTATATCATGCAAAAACATCATGTCCATAAGAGAGCGACGCTCTTCTAAATTTAAAAGGTCGTGGAATTGGCAACTCTGCTCATAAGTACCGGGAACCTTACGAGTGCGATAGTTGAGATGTTTTATTAACACTTTTTGGATTTTTTCATTGCGATCTGTGTACGTGACATATTGTGGTGACCAGATTGGACATGCGTATTCCAAAACACTTCGTACGTAGGCATAATAAACTAGTTTAATAGTCTCTAAGTTTTCAAATGGTTTACATGATCGCAAGAATCTGAGATTTTTATAAGCTTTGCTAACGACATCGTTCACATGGTCAGATAGTATCATGGCATCTTGCTATCAAAATTTACTCCTAGATCACGAACGGTTGAGGTCCTTCGTATCACAATACCATTAAAGTAATATTTATATAAGAAAGGTTTGATATTACGTGTCAACGAGATACACTGGCATTTATTGATATTAACAGCAATGCAGTTTTCTAAATAATAGTTAAATAGTGCATCAAGATCATTTTGCAGCAAAATGCTATCCTGCTTTGACTTTATTTTATAACAGATTTTTTTATCGTCTGCATACAAAAGATACTCAGTATTTTGAAGCATGAACCAATATCGTACAAATATGCGTTGTATAAAAGAGGACCTAAATGCGAACCCTGAGGGACCCCAGTAGGTATATTAATATAATCAGATTTATAACCTCCAACCACCACCGCCTGAGAACGTTTTGACAAATAAGATGGTACCCAACATAATAAGTCACCGCGAATACCCAGCCTATGAAGCGTGTTCATAAGGATAACGTGATCCACACGATCGAAAGCCTTTTCAAAATCAGTGTAGACCACGTCAACCTGACCGCTACACTCCATGTTCGATAGAACAAACGTCGAAAAGCAGGCTAAAATTGTGACGGTCGACCGTCTCTTTAAGGTGACGCATCACTAAACAATTCCCTCAACCCGCCCACACCCCGATGCATTACGCGGCTTGAGAGTCGCGCGGATCCTTGCCGCGCTACTTACCAGTCGCAGTTGACCACACGGTATAACGCGTTAGAACAGAAACGTCTCAGAGTTGCCCTTACAACTTTTTGTTTTTCTTTTCGCTTTTCTTTTATCGATATATTATACTTGTGGCGTACCAACATCATTCTTCACGAGTCAAACATAAACTGCTCTTACTCGCACATAGACCACAACCCTACATTTTGCTTTAAATCGCTTCTCTTATGCTACTTAGTTGCACCACTACACAAGACCAGTTTATGTTTGACTAGAATGTTCGACTCGAAGCTTCTGCCGCCCGCCGTTTGCCGGCCACACTCACATTCCTTTTCGCCTTCTAGCTGCGCGCGCGCTAATAATCTAATTTTGTATTCTTACGCTTATTTTTGCTTACTCGATTTCTACTTTGTAAAAAGTGCTTTTAACTTAATTCAAATAAATTAGTTTATATTGCAACGTAAATAAAATCATTCATTTCTTGCCCGCCTACTTTTCCGTGCCTATCTTAAACTATTATCTCAAGGGAGATAATTTATGTCGTATGGTAGTGAAGTACGCTATATAAGTAAGTATACCTACCATAACTGGTGACCCCTGTGGAATTCTATACGCACCGGAAGGATTGCCGCGTGGAGCGACGGAAAGTTCCAGAATTCAGCAAGTCACGTTGCACTATATAAGGGTGTGGTGTTAGTGAGCGGTGAGCGAATTTTTTATAATTTTATTTTATTGGTTTTATTTAAAGTAATGACAAGTGAAAGTGATAAAGCGCAGATTGCCCCGCATGGCCATGAGGTGCTTCGCGTCGGTGTACGAGTTCCGCCATTTTGGCCACAAGAACCAGCTCTGTGGTTTGCACAAATAGAGAGTCAATTTGTTCTATCAAAGATTAGCACCGACGACACGAAATTTTGTTACATCGTTTCTCAGCTAGATCACCAATATGCTGCCCAAGTAAAAGATATTATTACTAACCCTCCATCTACAAATAAATATGAGAAATTAAAATCGGAATTAATTAAACGACTTTCAGCTTCACAGGAGAACAAACTTAAACAATTGTTGATGCACGAGGAGCTTGGCGATAAACCTTCCCAGTTTTTGCGGCACTTGCAGAGCCTAGCCGGTCCAGGAGTACCTAATGATTTTCTAACTACCATCTGGACAAGCAGACTACCAGCCAACATTCAGACGGTTATTGCAACCCAGGATCTACCCTTGGATAAACTGAGCGACATAGCTGATAAGGTACATGAAATAGCACCTACTACTCCCCAGGTGGCAGGCGTTGCTATACCGTCATCATCAACTTACGATGACCTGGCCCGGCAGGTATGTGAACTCACAATGCAGGTTTCGAAGCTAGCTGAACAAGTAGCAAGCAGTGGAATGTCTCGCCCTCAGCAATTTTTTAGACGCAACAACCGACGATACTCACGCTCACAATCACGCTCACGAACACCATTCAAGCAGCCGCCATCAGACTCCAAGGTTTGTTTTTACCATTACAATTACAGCGTTCAAGCGCAGAAGTGCAAAGAGCCCTGCAATTTTAAGGCGTCGGTAAACTCCCAGGACGGTCGCAAGTAGCGGCCCACGACTGCCCTTCTTCTACAACAGGCCGTCTCTTCGTAACCGACCGCGCCTCGAAAATGCAGTTTCTTGTGGACACTGGTTCAGACTTGTGTGTTTTCCCGCGTTCGGCTGTCAAAACGCCCTGTTCAAAGTCCAAGTTTTCCTTGACTGCTGCAAACAATACAGTTATATCTACCTACGGAATTATTCACCTGCGTTTAGACCTAGGCCTCAGAAGAACCTTCACTTGGACTTTCACAATCGCAAACGTCTTCAGGCCCATCATAGGTGTAGATTTTTTGAAACATTATTGTCTGCTGGTTGACTGCAAGAATCATCGTCTCGTCGATGGAGTTACTTCCCTATCGGTCAACGCTCTCTGTTCCGGACTGCCTGGCGACACTGCATCTGTTAAGGCTGTGACAGGTGATTCGGAATTTCATATGCTGCTTAGGGAATTTCCAGAAATAACAAGACCTGCTGGTGTACCTTATCCTTCTAAACACAGCACCTTGCATCACATTAGGAGTACTGCAGGCCCTCCAGTCTCTTGTAAACCGCGCCGTCTAGATCCCATCCGACTCCAAGCTGCAAAGAAGGAATTCGAGGATATGGTTGCTAGCGGAGTGGCCAGGCGTTCTGAGAGTCCATGGTCGTCTGCTCTGCACCTGGTTAAAAAAAAAGACGATGGATGGAGACCCTGTGGCAACTACCGCGCACTTAACGCCCGAACGATACCTGACAGGTACCCTATACGTCACGTTCAGGACTTTTCACATCAACTTTCAGGATGTACCATATTCTCAACGGTGGATCTCGTGAAAGCCTTCAACCAGATTAGAGTTAATCCTAGCGACGTACCGAAGACAGCAATCACTACTCCTTTTGGCCTTTTCGAATTCGAGTACATGACGTTTGGTTTACGCAATGCTGCTCAAACTTTTCAGCGATTTATCGATGAAGTGCTTCTGGGACTAGATTTCTGCTATGGATTTATTGATGACCTACTGATATTTTCCCCCACTCTAGCAGAACATAAAAGGCACTTACGTCAGCTGTTCGAGCGTCTTAAGCAGTATGGTGTACTCGTCAATACGTCCAAGTGTGTCTTGGGCAAATCTGAGGTTACCTTCCTAGGCTTCAACGTCTCGGCTAAGGGGATTCGTCCAACAGAGTCCAAAGTCGAGGCTATCCAGAACTACGCTGTTCCAAAGACTGTAAAGGAATTGCGACGCTTCCTTGGAATGTTAAACTTCTATAGACGTTTCATACCAGACGCAGCCAAACTTCAAGCACCATTAAATTCTTTGCTCGCAGGACAAATAAAAGGTTCACACCCTGTGGAGATGACTTCTGACCTGATGCGCGCCTTCGAAGATTGCAAGACATCGTTGTCACGAGCAACTCTACTTGCTCATCCTGACGTTTCAGCAGAACTTGCAATTGTCACAGATGCGTCAGATACCTCCATAGGTGCTGTTTTGCAACAACGCAAAGGTTCAGACTGGGAACCACTTGGATTCTTCTCTCATAAGCTCACGAAGACTCAATCTAAATATAGCCCTTATGACAGAGAACTTCTTGCTGTATATAAAGCAATCAAATACTTTAAGCACATGGTTGAGGCTAGAATATTTGCTATATTTACGGACCACAAACCTCTAACTTTTACCTTCTTTCGTAACAAAGAAAATTGTTCCCCTCGTCAATTTCGGTACCTGGATTTTATAGGTCAATTTACAACGGACATTAGGTACATTCCTGGAAAGAAAAATATTGTAGCTGATGCACTCTCTCGTGTTACAGAAATTGTAGGTGTCAACTATCAAACTCTTGCACAATTCCAGACATCAGATCCTGAACTGCAAGACTTGTTTACTAACGGTTCCAGCCTGAAGCTTAAAAAAATGAAATGCTTTGATAGCGATGTACCTGTCTACTGCGACATGTCAACAGAGCAACCTCGTCCGTATATCACCCCACAGCTGCGTAAGCAGGTGTTCAACATGATTCATGAGTTACACCATCCAGGAAGTTCAGCTACAGTACGGCTGGGTACACAAAGATTTGTGTGGCCAGGGATTCGTAGAGACTGAAGAGAGTGGTCTAGGCAATGTTTACAATGCCAACGGTCAAAAGTAACCCGTCACGCAAAATCTCCACTTTCCTCTTTCCTTACCCCTTCCGCGAGGTTTACCCATATCCACATAGAACTCGTGGGCCCCTTACCTTTATCTGCTGGTTACAGGTACTGCCTTACCGTCATCGACCGTTTCACACGATGGCCTGAGGCTGTTCCCCTTCCGGACATCACTGCGGAGACCTGCGCTGCTGCCTGGATATCCAGATTTGGGTGTCCCGCTCGCGTGACCACAGATCGCGGTTGCCAATTCGAGAGCCAGCTTTTCAAGTCGCTGACTACACTGGTCGGTGCGCGCCACTTCCGCACCACTGCTTACCATCCAGCGGCTAACGGCATCGTCGAACGTCTGCACAGGCAACTTAAGGCTGCAATAATGTGCCATACTTCTTCCCAGTGGACTGAAGCTCTTCCGCTAGTACTGCTTGGCATCCGCAGCGCCTGGAAGGAAGACCTTCAGACTTCAGCTGCTGAACTTGTTTACGGTGAGCCTCTTCGCTTACCTGGGCAGTTCTTCTCTCCCACTGATGACTCCAGCACTGATGACATCACGCAGTACTCGACGCGTCTCCGAGCCCACATCCAGAAGTTATCTCCTCGTCCAACTTCTTGGCATACTTTTACGCCGTTCTACATACCATGCGACCTCAAAACAACTTCGCATGTATTTCTGCGGCAAGATCACGTACGTGGCTCGCCAGAACCTCCCTACGCTGGTCCCTACCGCGTCATCGAGCGTCATCCGAAGTTCTACAGCATCGAGGTCAAGGGCAAGCTTACAAACGTCAGCATCGACAGGTTAAAACCAGCTTATTTGGCCAGAACTGCACACTCTTCCACTTCACGTGCACGCAGCCCTGATGAAGAGGACACTGGACCTGTACCTGCTGCTGTATCATCACCAGAGGAGAAGAGGACCCGTAGTGGCCGAAGAGTGCGATTCCCAGATTTTTATCGACCGTAGTCATGGTCTGGCCAGGGGGAATATGTGGCGTACCAACATCATTCTTGACGAGTCAAACATAAACCGCTCTTACTCGCACATAGACCACAACCCTACATTTTGCTTTAAATCGCTTCTCTTATGCTACTCAGTTGCACCACTACACAAGACCAGTTTATGTTTGACTAGAATGTTCGACTCGAAGCTTCCGCCGCCCGCCGTTTGCCGGCCACACTCACATTCCTTTTCGTCTTCTAGCTGCGCGCGCGCTAATGATCTAATTTTGTATTCTTTCGCTTATTTTTGCTTACTCGATTTCTACTTTGTAAAAAGTGCATTTAACTTAATTCAAATAAATTAGTTTATATTGCAACGTAAATAAAATCATTCATTTCTTGCCCGCCTACTTTTCCGTGCCTATCTTAAACTATTATCTCAAGGGAGATAATTTATGTCGTATGGTAGTAAAGTACGCTATATAAGTAAGTATACCTACCATATACTAATACTATTTTATACTAATGTATATTTGTGTTTAGAATATATTTTATAGTCGGACTTCTTTTGTTATTACTCTTTTCCCTGTTCATAATAGGATGAGATTTACAATACTGCTAGCAGAAAATTTATAATTCAAACACACTGTTTTTAGAGGCAATAATATACATTTAATTTTACATTTTACAAATCCACATGTAATGATTAACATTTTAACATAAATTGTTACAATTTTTTTAACAAATTGTTAATATTTTATTTAGAGTCCTTATAATAATTTACAAATTTTCATTTTTATATCTTTAGAATATACATAAAATTTTGCTTATTAATAGTTACAGTAAGTAAAATATCAGGTCCTTACATATGAAAATGGCGTTTTGTAAGGGAGGAACATACAGTCAGCTTAAAAAAAAAATATATATTATCAAAGTATATACCATTGCTATCTATGCACTTTTCCCATCTCATACGTAGTTCAATGATCCCTTTACTAAAAAAACCATTCGGACCGGAATCAATAAAATTTGGAGGCGCTTTGGACTGCCACCGAACAGTGGATGTCTTAGATATTCCAATTGAAGCTCCTCTAATTTGGCAGCCATCTGTTGTGCAGTTTGTGGTCTAGCGTTGTCCTGAAGCAGCAGTGGCCTAGAGCGATTTACCAGCCTCGGTTGTTTAGCAGCTAGCTTTTCCATCATGGTTTGCAGTTGCTGACAATAGACATCTGGCGTAATCGTCTGGCCAGATTTAAGAAAGCTGTAGTGTACGACACCGGCACTAGACCACCAAACACTCACAAGTAACTTTTTTTGAGTCAATTTTCGCTTGGGGCAGGATTTGGCTGGTTCGCCAGGCCGATGTATTGAGCGTTTCCGATTTTCGTACAGGATCCACTTTACATCACAGGTGATTTGATGAATGATTCGATTTTAAATCCTTTCATTATTGAGCCGGTTGAGTAATGGTAACGCAGCAGTCGACGCGCGTTTGTCGGTTTGCTGCACTCAATTCATGAGGTAATAATAATAATAATAATGTTTATTGGTCACCATATTGTACAGAAATTACTTAAAACTAGGACAAAATGGAAATAATCTGGTGGGTACATAAATTTCTGCATACATATTTTTGAAAAAAACCCTGAACTCCCGAAATAGGAAGACTTGTGACTCGGGAGCCAGTGCCCTCCCGCCACATTAAAAAATTGACTCTTTATTTAAACATACCTTGACATAAGGAGATCAAAAGAAAAGTTAAATTTAGATTTACAAAAAACAAAAATAAACAAGTACTTAAATTAATAAAAAAAAAAGAACAAGTTAATATTTTTAAAAATGTGTGTGTGTGTGTTTGTGTGAACGTATGTGTGTGGGGGTGTAGTAGTGTAGGCAGAACTATAAACCTGGGACAGACAGCAACTTTTCAGTATCCGCGTAGCTTAAGGTTAACAACCAGGAAGTGAGTTTCTTTTTTAGTTGAAACTTACTTAGTTTTTCCAGGTTGCGTAGAATTTTGTTTAAGTTATTATATAAAAGAATACCTAGAACATGGAAATGACGCTCTGCAAATGTTGTAGCATGAATTATCGGAGTGCATGTGTTATAATGAGAACGTTTCTCGAGGTTTAGGTATGGGGGGATTGTAGACTGTTTCCGAACCATAGCCCTGAGTATGTATAGTTGGCGAACTGTCAGCATTTTGGTATCCTGGTATAGGTCAAATGTTGGGAAACGCCTGGGTCGCGAAGTCATAACTTTTAGGATCGCTCTCTGGGCCCTCTCTAATTTGATCAGCAGTGACTTGTTAACACCTCCCCAAGCCACTATGCAGTAGCTAAAGATCGACTGGCACAGTGCATAATAGACGCATTTCACTGTGGAGAAGTCAGCACAGCTTCTGAGAGCCCTAAAAACATGAAGTGTTTTCCTTATTCGTGATGATACATCATGAATATGGGATTACCAGTTTAACCTCTCATCCAAAAGTACACCCAGATATTTAACCGTTGGTGACCGCGCAATCGAATCACAATCAGAAACCTTATCCGAAGACAATAATGAGCACGTATGGGCCATTATGTGAAAATTATTAGGGGCTGCCGTCCTCAGAGAGATCGAGAAAGGAACAAAGGTAGTTTTATTCAAATTCAAGGTTAATAGATTCAAATGTAGCCAAATCATAATCTTGTTTAGTGCTTCTTCTGCACTACGCTTTACGCTTACCCAGTCTGACCCAGAAACCAGAATGATTGTATCATCAGCATAAGAATGATGTTGGAGTCCTTAAGGGACAGCTGACAAAGTTGGTTGATGTACAGGAGAAAGAGTGTGGGGCCTAGAATACTTCCCTGAGGGACTCCATAAGAAAGTCTTCGCTCATCACTGTAAAAAGAGCCAATTCTGATTATTTGGCTACGATTTTGTAAGTAATCGCTAAAGAGATCTAGTACCCGACCCCTAATGCCAGTTTGCTCTAGTTTGGAAATGAGGATAGGAACCGAGACAGTATCGAATGCCTTACTGAGATCCAAGAAGATACCAAGGCATTTTTTATTTTTATCTAATTTCTCTGTAATAATATCTACTAAATCAGTCACTGCATCTTCAGTTGAGACTCCGCGTCGACAACCATACTGATTATTTGCTAAAATATTATGACACTCCAGATATTTAACAAGGTACTTGTTTAAAATTTTTTCTAATATTTTAGACATTGAGGTCAGTATAGAAATAGGTCTATAATTGTTACTCTTTGTTGCCACTTTTAAAAACTTGGTGGACTATTGCCTTTTTAAAAGCCAATGGGAAAATCACAGATCTTATGGAGAAGTTACAAATGAACGTTATTGGGCGCACCAGTGATTTGTAGCAGAATTGGATTACCTGAGTGGAGATGCCATCCCGACCAACAGCACAGTTGCTACGCAAGTTTTTAATAATAACTTCAACTTCCGATTCGGAAACTTCATGCAAAGTCAAAGAATAAGCCGGGGAGATAGTATGTTTGGCAAACATATTTTCACTATAATTATGATTATTTTATGATTATTTTGGATTGTGGAGGCCAATTTGCTACCTATGTTTACAAAAAAGTCATTTAGCTCATTGAGAGATTTAGTGCGATTGTCAGTGTTATTTAAGAGATGTTGACAGCAGGCTTTGGGTTTAGACATGTTGGTAATAGTTTTTATAGCTTTCCAGGTCTTTTTAGTGTTGTTTTTGGCGCTAATTAAAAGGTTTCTGTCAAATTCTTGTTTATCTTTTTTCAAAACTGTGGCGAAAGTTGCGATATCTAGTATAAGTCAGTTTGAGGCATACATTTTGTGGTGATTTTTTGTAAGTTTTATGCAATTTATCGCGGTGACGTATACATCTGAGTAAACCCGGTGTGATCCAGGGGTTTTATAATCCTGTTTTTCCTTGAAACTGAGACCGATTTCGAATTGCTTATAATAGCCTGGTTTATTATTGTTATAAGTTTGCTACTGGAGCATTAATATTCTCAGATTCATATACAGGGCCAAAATCGGTACCTTGCAATGTAAGTTTGAGACTTGTAAAATTAATCTTAGTAATCGATCGAGTAAGAGACTTTGTTCTATTTATCTTTGAAGACAATGACAAAATTGTAGGACTATGATCTGTTACTGCCGACTCTATTACTAAGGTGGAGGAGTTACCATTACCTTTTAGTAAAACATGGTCTAAGCAGTTATTGCCATGGGTCGGAAATAGATGTTTTGGAAGTAGTCCGTGTGAGGCAGTAAGTAGTCAGCCCAGTTATCAGTATTGTTATCTTTGATATCAATATTAATATCACCTACGAGAGCAATTGTTTTAAAGGAAGCTAATCAAATCAGGACGCCGTCCAGGGAATCAGTGAAGTTGGTAAAACTGTCTTTACTTTTATAGGATGGGTTCGGTAGACAGCAACAACAGAAAAATCTCGATTTATTGAACAAATTAGGCAATTGGCTCCAATAAAGTTAGGTTCCATTATTGAGCAGCTAAGTTCTTTTTTTGTGTAAAGGACAACACCATCGTTTTGATTTATATTTGATTTAGAATAATGACAGTCATAACCTTCTATATTGGGAAAATTGCTAACTTTACTCAGCCAACACTCAGTGAGAATAATTATATCATTTTTTATTTTAATCCGCTGGAGTAGAGCTCGCATTTCATCCATATTTTTATTAATGCTGCGAATGTTCATATGAAAAATATTGAAATTGTTGACATTACTGATATATTTAGTGCAATCTTCAGGATCGCACACATAGGCACCTGGCAGCATGTTGTGATCTATATCTTGCAATATATTTTCAAAGTCTTCAATATTAGTCATGAGTGATTGTAAGACGGGGACTCGAGATCATAATTAATCGGGGATAGCCAAATCCAAAAAATATGCTGAGAAACCTTTTACAGGCGCAGAATGTTCAACCAGGTTATATATCTGTAGGAGGTGTAAACATGAAGGCGAGTTTAGTGTAAGAGTGAGTATGTTTGTGAGTATAAATTTTGTAAAAGAGAAATGTGTATGTGAATTGTTTGTGTAAAAGAACCAAATATCGTTAATATACATTAAAACTAAACAGTAGATCATTATAATTATAAACACTTAGTACAATTTCGGGACGCAAACTTCAAGTCATATGGATTTCTCAATTTTGTATTCACTTCTCAAGCTTTTTCACCTTCCCGATTTGCTTCAAGTGGATTAAAACAGTTTTGTCACTTACACCGCAGCCTTCAGCTAACTCGGGCGTGGTTTGCGATGAATCCGCTTCCACAATAGCCTTCAATTTTTCATTGTCAACTTATGTCTCCGGCCATCCGCAAGCCTTGTTCTGCAGGTCGAAATTTCCAGAACGAAAACGGTGTAACCAAAAAGGCACTGTGTTTTCTTTTGCGACACCGCCACCATACACAGCATTAATACTTCGAGCCGTTTCTGCAGCACTCGTCCACGGTGGAACTCATACTCGTAAATAACGCGATATATCAAGTTTTCCATTTTGTAAACTAAGTGACGCAAAGAAAAAACCAAAGGAGGTAAAAACAAATGAATTACGGTTTTCGAAACACAAATCCGTAAGTAAATAGCTGTATAAATTTGAAATTGGAATTCATAACCAAAGAGGAGATAATACAGATCAAAGTGGCCAGTACGACAAAACACCAAATTCATATGTAAGGACCTAATATTTTAAAATAATATTTAATATTCACACATTTTTAGTTTACATAATATTATTTACATTTCTACGTATTTACTTTTTACATAATACAACATTAAATTACACAAATAAACACGCAAGATACACTTCAGTATTGGCTGTCAATATTCGTTAAATGGCATTATGTAATTTGAGCTATCAACGTTAGCGACTTCAACGTTGCTGGAAACTTCTTCAAATACAGATCAGCAATATCAGAGCATATTCTTATATTATTTCAGGAGAAGCGCTGTTTTCTTCAGACTGTTTTTTTATCTGAAATAAAAAAATATATAAGTGATCTTAAAAATTGCTATACCATGGTTACTGATTACCAATGAAGTCTTACGTGAGCAACACATTTTGTAACTCTGCATACATTGGCCAACTATTGTCATCTTATCTGTAAAGTTTTAAATATACATTATTATAAATTTAACTAATAACTGATATTTTGAAGTAGGCAATATTTTAACGATATATAACGCATACCTTTTTATGAAATGGTCTGACATTGTTATTGTGTTATTTTCCTTCAAATCCAGGGACGACTCCATGTTTTTATTCTCTGAACTTTGTTCTAACAACAGTTTTGTGAAAAATATGTTGTAAAACTGGGTATTTAAGTATAATCAAGAAAATATTTTAAAAAAAAGTCGTTATCAGAAACAGTGAATTGCGATGGTTGAAACCGTAACGCTAAAGAAATGAGGCACGTTTATTCAAGATGTTAGAAAGAACTTGCGGTCTATTTTTCATACACACCCATTCTTCTAAATAAATACCTATATTTTGGAATGATAATTAAAAACCTATATAGTATTTTCCACTTAGCGAAACACGTATAAACCTGGAAAAGGGGTTAGTCTATTAGAATGGTAGATACAAATTTATACAAATATGACGATTACTTACCTTTTCTTATTGTTAGCCATACTCTTAGATTGCTAAGTTAAAAGAGCTTTCCTTTTACGTTTGGAAAACCCGACACGTTTTTTACCCATTTTTTCACTTAATATTATATTATGTCACAGTATTAATAATTAATTTAACACAGCGTACGATGGCGGGCGGGAGCACGATTGACACAGACCCGTCGCTGACAGTGGTCGGCTGCGGTCTGATCGGCGAGTGATTGCATACAAATACGCGCAAGCGCCAGCTCATACTCAAAGGTCGTAAGCGAGAAAACTGTTTTATTCGTTTCAATTAAACGTTTCGTTAAATTAATTAAACGTTAAATTTAATTCGTTTAAATTATTCTACAATGAATTTAACAAATTGCAACCTAAAATATTAAGTATTTGTTACTGTCTACCTACTACAAAAATTTTGAAATTTAAATCGATCTGGGTTGACGTAAAATGCAATTTTCTATTTTAAAAGAGGTTTCTTTGACAATTTTTTCTATGCTATAAAAGTTCAAGAATCGTATTTTCGAAACCGACAAAACGAAGTCAGTAAAGTGAAGCATTAGCTAATCAAATATTACTTTCATAAGTTTTGTAATTGCAGAGAATAATCGTTATCTCTGGCATACAAACTTACAATGCCGGGTCTTAAACAACCATGTTGTTTTTCCGATATAAGGTAGGGGCGGCCAATAAGGCGTAGCTAAGCGGAAATTAAAATAAATCGAAAACTATTTACAATATTTAATTAAATTAAAATACTTAACAAATTGTCGTGTTGATTAAACATTTATATCAATTACTATAAATTTAAACCAAAAACGGCAACTGCCATAAACATAGTCAAAATAAAACATTTTTAAAAACAGTGTTTAGGCCTTATTAAACTATGGTAGCATAATAAAGCCTAAGACTTTAATCAACAAAATTAGACAAAATAAACTTCTTATATTTGGTTAATGAGATCCATAAATAATAATAATGCAATAATCACAGTAAAGATTTAAAAATAACAAATAAATTTTGCTTAGGAACAATCTGGACACTCAAAATAATCATCGTCCTCCTCTGACAAACCAACACACTCCTCATGGTACCACTTGCTGCATTTACAAAATATCCTCATAGCAACCTGATGGTCCTGCTTACATCCGTGACAGTACCAACTCTCTCTATTGCGTTCTTTTTTTCTATTTTATTTATATCAAATAGGTGACTGCAGTTCCTTTTCTAACTGGTGGTGTATTTTCAGTATTTCTAGCTAGTGTAGGCATGAGCTGCTTAAACGCTGTTCTATTAACTTGAGTGAGGGGTACATTATCCTCATCAGAACTGGAACTACCGTAAACCATTCTGTAAAACCTTTCAGATGGTCTTTTTGGGGTATAATCATTCTTTGTTCTTGCATTGATGTCGATGGCTGGGGGTAACGGGAACCATTGGCCTGGATGAGACGCGAGGTGGCAAATTTTCAACATCAACAGCGTCAGGCACAGGAACTGGTACTTCTGTCAATATAGATGGAGCAAATGCTGTTTCCGGAATAGTATGTGGATTATATGGATACAAACCAGTCAGTAAAGGTTTTCAAACTAAGTTTTTTTTAAACTGCCAGTCTGGAGGTGGTTTCGTATAGTTCTTCTGGGCACTTTGTACGTCGGAAGCTCTGTACGTACTCAGCCGTCCACACTGTACTGCTCGGACTGCGGCCACCAGGTGGTCTTCAGAACAGAATGCTCGCTTGGGGGTCGTTGCTATAAGTAGTCCCTAAAAAGTAATAAACCAATTAGAAAACAGTTGTAATTACATTTCTAACGTTTCTATAGGCATAAAATAAATCGTAAAACAGTCACTTAATCATGTTAAAAAGGAGTGTAATAAGGCCTATGGTCAAATTTTATAGGCCTTAATAATCACCGTACACATTGTAAAGAAAATTTAAAAAAAACAGTCTAATTTATACTATTCCAAAATTACAGGCTTCTATAGCATAAACTAATAGACAATTAAACTGTATAATAATGTAAAAAAGTGTAATATTACAAAAATTACTTACGTTCGATTCGACCGTTATATTATAATTTGGGCTGAGCGTCCGCCGATCACAATGAATGACGCCGCACTGGTGGCAGCAAGCAAACGAGTGAGTCCTGACATGTTTGGGGCGATATCTTGGATTGTTAGCTACCTATGACTGTGACTTCAGGCGGCGGGGATTATTTTAAGTTGCTTTTCCGTTACTTAGGCCTTATTACCCGACAAGCCTTATTGGGCGCACCTACCTTAGATTTTACAATTACAGGATAAATTTCATCGTAAACGACACATTCAAACATTTTGGCCACTGTATTTAACATAGACATTGCCCTACAATTTTTCTAGTGCAAAATTTCAAATTTATTACACACACTCTAACACTGCCAATGCAATTGGCATACACTTATGATTATACTTTGACGATCGACAAGATTAAGTTATTAGCGTATATAAAACGCAAATCGAATTTCAATTAGTAGGTACTGCAACGTTTGCTTGTGCCGTATTTAATAAAAGAGGTTATTGCACAAACAAACTTGCCGAACTTTAAGACTGGCAACTTATAAGTCTGTCATTATTTGATTTTATTTGTAAAATGTAAAAATATATAGAATATGGAAGATTGTTCCATGGCATCCCTTGATGGGATTCCTTGACGGGATTCCTTTACGGAATTCTATTGCGGGCTTCGTCCCCAAAAAAGTCTAATAATTATCATTGTATTTTATTATAAAATAGATTCATCTTAAATAAAAGTAACTTAAAGTTAAAAGTGTGTTTTTCCTTTGTTGATTAGGAAGACCTCCCTAGGTTAGATTAGGTCCATCCCGGGTACCGACCCCCCAGATGGTGGAGGCGCCGCGTACAGTTGTAGTGTTTTACTATGTTTCAGATTATTTCAGCTATATACGCTACTGAGTATGGCGGAAAGAAAATTTTAGAAGGCAAGAGCCATCTGAATGCCAAGAGTAAAGGAAAGACTCTAGAAGGTGATTCATCCGACGTGCGAGGAAGGAATTTCCCAAACTTCAACCGGCGTCAGTGGGACAGCTTGAGATATTGTTGATGCCGATTGATCAAGACAATGTTTTATGGAGATAAATAAGAAGGTAATTAAAGATTTGTATCATTTGCTTATCATCGAAGGTATGAAAGTGCAGCTGAATGAGGCGAAATTCTGCGGTGATTTGGATTTAAACTGTGCCTATTGGTAATTATCGATAGCGGAGAAGGATAGACACGAAACAGCAATCATCACACCGTCTGGATTATACGAGTTTAACGTATTATCATTTGGATTTAAATCGTGTAGGACAATTGGTTTCGTTACATTGTCCAGAAATAATATCGGGTGGAAGTCGAAAACTTGGTTGACCATATGAAGGTTTATTTCGAGTATTGCGATATATAGGATGTGACAATTATCTTGTAAAAAAAATACAAAATAACACTATTGATAATGTGCACGTTTAATTTGAGCCACGCCTGATAATCTCCATAAGAGAGAAGGTGATAGCCGATTTAGCTATGCGGCCAAAGTTTACGAGTATATATAATATTGTGATATTTCTGTCTGTGGGTCAACACGCGGATGTAGAATAGGATCCTCAGTGGGGTTAAATAGTAAAAGGGTTGTGATGGAATAGGTAATGGTTTTTTAAACGTTATTGGTATAGAATTTTGTCAGGTGTATTTCGGTGCATTTTGAAAAAGTTCTCTGCATTGCGTTGTGAAATATAAATTCTTTAATTTATAGGTATTATTCTGGGTTAAGTAAAATACTTTGGATCCAATTTTATGATCTATTCATAGGAAGGTTTGTCCGGTAATAGTTAGGCAGGTAAAATCTTAATATTTAGGTAGGTAATATTTAAACTTTCGAAAGTTACAAACTTTTAAATAAACTTTTAATCATTCAGAAAAGTTTAAAGTTAATATGACAGTTCATGTCACATGTGTTTGTTTTGCCAACTGAATGATAATGTGTGATAATATAATTTGATTAATTTAGTATTAATTTTAATATAAATAGGATTAAATAAATTTACTTTTATTGGGATATTAATGTATTTATTACTTATCAATTAATTATAATTATAATTTGATTGTATTCAATGGGTTATTTTAACAATTGTTGATTAATTTAATAATAAATATTGTTTATTTGAATTTGCGTATGATTGTGTAACGTAAATGATTAATATGGGGTTGTTGATTATTCATTAATTGTATGAGAAATTATAATAACTTACACTGTTTTATTTAGATATTAATTAACCAGCCGGGATCTTGGCTGATTTTCATCAGGTTTTGTGGCTAAGGCTCTATTGATGGAGAATAAATACTATAAGATCATTTTTGGTGTAATAAGATGTTGTAATTTAAACATGATCAAGTATATATATTCCTATCGGTAGGGGGCTCATCTGAGAGTAATCCCGATTAATGTATATGGTCCTGATTTAAGTAGGGTCGTTATTTAAGAATGAAATGTATATAGGAATTTATTTAATCAGCTTCACTGATTAAATAAATTAAACAAGAGGGGCGATTGCAACGTTTGCTTGTGCCGTATTTAATAAAAGAGGTTATTGCACAAACAAACTTGCCGACATTTATGACTGGCAACTTATAAGTCTGTCATTATTTGATTTTATTTGTAAAATGTAAAAATATATAGAATATGGAAGATTGTTCCATGGCATCCCTTGATGGGATTCCTTGACGGGATTCCTTTACTTTCCAAAAAAGTCTAATAATTATCATTGTATTTTATTATAAAATAGATTCATCTTAAATAAAAGTAACTTAAAGTTAAAAGTGTGTTTTTCCTTTGTTGATTAGGAAGACCTCCCTAGGTTAGATTAGGTCCATCCCGGGTACCGACCCCCCAGAGTACTTACTGTTTGTTTAATCGATGTTTATACGAGGGTGGATTGAAAAGTTCGCAGCGTAAATAAGAAAACACAGGAATAATGCAATTTTTTATATTTTTCTACATACTCTCCTCCTAGGTCACAGCACTTAGTCCAGCGGTCCTCCAAAGCCTTGATCCCACTTAAATACAAGGTCTCGTCAAGGTCTTCAAAAAAGGCGTCTACGGGCACTTTGACCTCCTCATTGGTAGAAAATTTAATTCCACCTGAGTGTTTTTTAGTTTTGGAAATAGGTGGCAGTCAGAAGGTGCCAATTCAGGTGAATAAGGGGGATGAGGAAGCAATTCGAAATCACAATTCACTATTCTGCCATTCACACATTCACATTCAGCCATCGATTCTGCAGATATGCAAACACGAGCATTGTCCTGGTAAAACAAAACTTTCTTGGTCAACAATCCTGGACTTTTAGACTTTATTTCTTCGCGTAAACGACGTAACAGTGTGCTGTAGTATGCAGAATTTATAGTTTGACCTCTTTCTAAGTAATCAACCAAGATAACACCCGATGCCATTACCTTGTTTACTGCAAAACACACCTTGCGTTTTTTGGGGGTCGGAGATCCGGGTCTCTTCCATTGTTTGGATTCAGGAGTATAGTGATGAACCCATGTTTCGTCCATAGTAACAAACCTTGCCAAAAATTCTTTTGGATCAGCTTGAAAAAGCTCTAAACAGTCTCTAGAAATCGTAGCCGAGTTCATTTCTGTTCAACTGAAAGGAGCCGCGGAACCCATCTTGCAGACACCTTGTGGAACCCTAATTCGTTAACGGTCATGTTTTGTGTACGTTCTTATGAAATCCCTACAGCTTCAGCTATCTCAGATACCTTCAATCTTCGGTCTCCCATGATGCATGATGCTCTCTCGTCCACCTTTAAATTGAGGTGTCCATTTTTTATCATTGTATATTGTATCATTGTACAAGCACATGAGTAGATAAACGGAACAGAGACAAAGTTTCTTAAGAACGTGAAAAATTGTTACCTATTTTGGTAGGGTTGTCAAAATAGGTTACAAATACAAATTAAACAAAAGATTTGTTAAATAGTTTCATTATTCAGTATCATAGAATACTTTACAAATTACTTACTCTAATAATATTCTTTTTTAATTTTTGGTTTTTAATAAGTTATTGATTCTTTTATGGTGTGGTAAATTCTGAATCTAACATACAGTTTTTTCGAGTAATCTAAAGGGAAACACACACGGCATATCAAAGGCTTAAGTCCATAGCGTTTGCGCCGTCGGCCGATGATGTTTCAGCATATAATACCGTCATGATTATTTTTAATAGATTGACTATACATCCATAAACCATATTTAAAAGGTTATTGAACTAACTTTTTTGTTTTTGGTATTTAAATTAAATAATGAAGTCAAAGGAAATCTTACGTACAACACTAGAGTCACGTGACCAAAATCTTAATTATAATATAGAAAGAAAACTCATTTATACATTAGACTAAGCTAAAGGCTTTTAAAGGAAGAGGTCTGTACCCGCGACAAGTCGAGGAGGTCTCAAAATGCGAGAAACTGACGCTAATGAGCCACATTATCTCTCGATCATAAGCGAGTGTTTGTCGCGTTTAGACACCTTCTCGGCTAATTATATGCTAGCCCCGTGCAACTTTAATAGACACAAAAAAGTTTAACCTTCCGCGCTTATGAAGCTTTTTTCAGCTTGAGTTCTTATTGTCTAACACAGGAGAGTTTTTTTGCATAATTTAGTTTATTTTATGATAAAATACGTTCTAATATAAAGGAAAATCAAAAAGGAAATAACATAGGAAGAAAAGGAAACCGAAAGAGCACATCCACTTGTTGCAAAATAACAGAGCGAATATTGGATTGACGTATTTGAATTTTGAAGATTGGTGATAGGGATCCCGAACTAAAAAAAAACAAAACTCACAAAAAGTTATAGTTGCAATCCAAATAATGCTTTGCAAGATTATACAATTAACATAATTAAGTTTGTAATATGTTTTTGATTTTATTTATTTAGTTTTAAATGTATACTTTATATGTTTACTTTACTGTTTTTGAACAGCTTTATGCCTTTATCTTTAGAATAAGCCACCAGCAAAACTTCTTTTGCATTGAATCGGTAACCCCAACGTTGCGCAGCTATTGTATGACGACTCCTCACGTTTCCTTTCTTATTAATTGTTTTAATTTTATTGGGAAATATTTTAGTTCTGATACTTTTTTGATAATCATTTACATAAATAATACGAATTATCGTGCATTCCATTCGTCTATTAAGTGCTGAAACAAAAAGCTTACTGACAGCCTAAAATGGACTTAACCGTATACAATCTTTAATACATTGCAAATATTGACAATATTTATTTCAAGATCGAAAAATTCGCCAAAGTTTTGCTCGAGCAATTCTATTGTAATGGTATATTTACTGACCCTTAAGTATTATGCTTCCTTTATGTTACACCCTGTATATGACACACACGTATGCCACACAAACGCACTTTTAGCAAATGGTACGAACATGTAAATGCTAAGCCTGGATTTACTAAAGATACCTTTGAAACTTGACGAAGAAAGGTTGAAGAAAATTGACACCTTTGTGACAATGAGATAGTCGCTAACCTGGGATTTCGAAAGCTCAAAATGTTCTATGGTCATGTTGATTGCGGCCAAAGGATAAACAACAAACAATCACTATGTGGATGAAGCTAACCAATGCTAAGTGACAATTGTAACAACTAGAATTGGTTCGTGGAAACTACCAATTAGATACTTCCTTACTGGAGAACAAAATACATAACATCTATTAGTAAATATGTAAGCATCACTTGCGATGGCGTGTGGGGTAATTGAAAATTCAATATTGCAAGACCTGTTTTTGATTCAATCTACAGTAAATGACAAACATCTTTGATCGAAGACATAATGATTCATGATTATATTACATTATCTTATAAATGTGACTCACACATCTGTGATCCTGCAATATAATAATGCAATACCATTAAGGTACTATTTTTTTAATGTGTAATAAAATTGTATTCGTAATGCACAATAGTTTTATTTTAATAAAACAGAAAAACAGGATTGGATTCCCAGAGAAAATCACGGGATTTTGTCTTTTAGTAAAATAAGGGTATAAAACATTTTAATGGACTGAACTTTGATCACTAATATAACACAATAGAAAAAGCACAAAATACTGTAAGGTAAAAAAATCTTGAGGTGCTTAGCCTACTTCTAAGGCTACCAAAGTGTTTTATCATCAATTGATAAACATTATAATAGTCAATAGAAAAATTTGTGAATGTCAGAATGGCACATGAGGAATTGACATCTTAATGGATTTTACTCTAAAAGCTTTATACAAGTTTGTAATTAGCTCTAAAAGATTAAACACTAGGAAAACACGAAAGCCCTTCTCAGTAATTATATATACTCATGGATTTATTTCTATGAAATCTTTTTACTGCTATACATATATACAGTCAAAGAGAGATATTTCAATTTTAAAAAATATATTAAATTAAACAGAAAATAAAAATAAAAAGATATAATCAATAATTCGTTCATATAATGACAATTCAAATTTACACAAGTTAAAACCCTTTTTTTACATAATTTAAATCAATTTTATATTACGTCGACTATCAATAAAATCTTTAAAATTAATGTATTCTTATTAATATTTGTCATCTATTTCCTACATTTCATATTTAATCTTAGTACATCGGAATTAACAATATTATTATTTATATAAACAAATCTTTAAAATATTCTAAATAAGTGTTAATATTCATTTCAGCTAAAACTAATTTATTTCATTATAAAACGTCCACTGGGTTGGTTCACTTCACTTTTAGTTTTCACTGATATTCTCTCTGAACTAACCCAGTTCGTCTAAAATCTATATAATAATACTGTCCAAGTCTCAACTATCCTGCCAGTAGTTGTAGTTGCCGGATGGCGGGGGCACTGGCATGGGCGGGCCGCCCGGCGGCGGTGCAGCGCCCGTGCTGTACGGTGAGCCCTGCGGGGACCCATACCGTGGCCGGAACCACGGCCGGCTCGTAAACTGGTACTGATTACTTGCGTATGCCGCTAAGTTCTGTCCAGTAGCATTCGGGTAAGGGTTTTGTGTAGGTGAATAACCTAAATTAGGTATATTTGGAGCAGGGTACGTCTGCGTTGGAGCCGGTGTCGTCGAGGGCGAGAAGCTTGCTTGCGACACATTTTGCGACGTAGCTGACGACTGCGCCGCGTAGCTCTGGTTCGTCGCCTGGCCATTACCGTTAGGGGGGTTGTAAGAGGCGGGTGGCTGCGTCGACGATTGTGCCTGACCAACGCTGTAAGTGGTACTCTGCGTATTTCCATTGCTGCTATAACTTAGTTGCACTGTTTGATTAGGCGTTGTAAACCCGGCCTGGGACGTAGATACATCCGTATAGTTTTGCTGAGTTGGGTTCTGAACTGTAGTGCCTTGCACTGAAAACCCGTTTTCTTGTGATGTTATGTAGTTAGTTTGATTAGTAGTTGCATGAGTGGTATCGTTTTCAGTAGTGGTTACAGTTTGCCCATTGCCTACATTCGTTGTACTTGTTTGGTTGCTCGGCAATGTAAATTGCACATTAGGATTATTTGTTGACATTGTGATCGCCCCTGAGTTAGCTTGCATCATGTACTGCGGAGGTAACTGCGCATATTGAGAAGTGGGGGTTATAAAGGAATTTTGCGGTACTATTTGTTGAACTGAAGGCGGTTGGGTCCCGGGTTGACCCGGATTCGTAATCGGTGAGGCCGCCGGCGGCACTTGCATTATAGGTATCGTTCCCGAAACGGTGAGATTCTGATTTGATAGCTGCTGGCCGGCCAGTGCAGCGTTTAACTGCTGAGCTGAAAGTTGTGTATTTAAATTCAGACCAGCAGACATATATTGTGAGTTAGGCGGCATATTCATTTGCATTAGTGGCATATTATATTGCACTCCCCCAGAAACACCCAACTGGTTTGGCTGCATTACAGTCACATTCTGCCCTGGCTGCAAAACTTGTTGTCCTATGAGTCCGGGAGGCAGACCACCCGCTTGAACTAAATTAGGATGATTGGCCGGGATCATGTAAACTTGGCTGTTTGTTTGACCCAGTACTGTAGGAACTTGGCTTATGTTGAGTGGATTTTGTAAGACAGTCATGCCTTGAGGCACAGTTATCATTTGGACATTTTGTGCAGAAGTCTGAATTTTGTTTGTCGTAAGGTCTTGCTTTTGTCCATCCTTACTTGTTTGGATTTGAATAGCATTGCGATCTATTTGTCGGATATACATTCCCGTACCATCCTGTGTCGAACCCGTAGTTGATACACTGAGAATGAAAAGAAGCATCAATAAGTTTTAGCAAAAATTTTTTTAAGTTTTAGTAATAAAATTATGTAAAATAAATCGATTTCCAAACAAAGGGTTTTGAACCTGAATGTACGCCATTTGAAAATTCTTGATATTTTTAGAGCGGCCAATGATTAAAGTAGTGTTTTTTTAATAGTATGAATTAAAGACATAAGTGGATGAAGGTAATAAATAAGTCGTATAACTATAATTTGGAGTAAATCAAGGTTAAAGTTTTACTTATAGTTTTTGAAATTAGTAGCTTTTGAAGTAATACTTCAAGTAGTCAACAAACTTATGCTTTAAATTTATTTATATAACCTGTAGTAACACGAATGTGATAGAGATTAAACACTTTTGGGTTGCTTTTTATTTTAATTTGAAAAACACTGTACATAACTCCTTCTTCCATTGACGGTTTTATAGTTTTCTGTAATCCGAGGTACAAATATACAGGGTGTTAAGTTAACATTGTTTAAGTTTTGTATAAATAATAACGCAAATTGTATTTTAAAACTAATTATATGCATAAATAAGACCAGAATATCGATATTTGTATTAACCGATTTAAGTTTAGTTTAAAATCGACTCATAGAAATATCGATATTCTCAAATCAACAAACCACCGTAGGTATGCATAAATTCTAAAGCGCGCGAGAAGTGGACGCAGTGTAAATCATAACAATTGAATGTATATAACTTTTCAGTGAATGAAGGTGTTATGTGATACGAACATATCACCTTCATTCACTGAAAAGTTATATAGTTTCATTCGAGCGACATTGATTAGTACAGTGATAGTGATAAGTACAAACATAACACCTTCTTCCTCTACAAAATAAGCAAAAGTTTTTTGTTATGTTCGAAAAGGAGTTATGGTTCCATATCGCTTTCATCTGCTATTATTTATAAAATTTAGTGTACATAACACATTTATAAACATTGTAATCTTAGAATGTCCTTTGTGACTTTAAGGTTTGTGGTGGTTTATATCGACATATAACCTTCATCTACGCAAAAAACCACCAAAATCCAAAATGCGACTTATCACCTTCATCCACTCACCTCTTCAATTATAATGAAGGTAAGTATTAGGTCATTACATGTGAAACTGGCGTTTTGAAAGGGTTCTGATAGGTAGTTCATTGATCCCTTTACTAAAAAAAACCATTCGAACGGGAACCAATAATTCTAATAATAAATAATCTTTGAAGGCGCTTTGGACTGCCCCATCGGAGTTCATTTTTTTCCCTTGCAAGAAGTTATCCAAATTTCTTAAAAAATGGGCAATGAGCAACGTTCGGGAAATACGGTGGTTGTCTTAGACATCCCGTCTGGACAGATTTAAGAAAGCTGTAGTGAACGACACCGGCACTCCACCAAAGGCTCAGAAGTAACTTTTTTTGTGTAAATTTTCGGTTCGGGAGGGATTTGGCTGGTTCGCCATGGTTCAAACATTGCGTTGAAGAGCGTTTCCGATTGTCGTACAGGATCCACTTTTCATCACAGGTAATGATTCGATTCAAAATCCTTTCATTATTGTGCCGGTTGAGTAATGTAACGCAGTCGACGTGCGTTTGTCGGCTTGGTGCACTCAATTCATGAGGCTCTTTCACCTCTCAAGCTTTTTCACCTTCCCAATTTGCTTCAAGTGGATTAAAACAGTTTTGTCACTAACACCGCAGCCCACAGCTAACTCGGACGTGGTTTTCGATGGATCCGCTTCCAAAATAGCCTTCAGTTCTTCATTATCAACTTTGGTCTCCGGCCATCCACGGGGCTTGTTCGGCAGATCGAAATTGCAGGTGCACGGTGGAACTCGTACTCGTAAATAATGCGATATTTCAAGTTTTCCCTTTCGTAAACTAAGTGACGCAAAGAAAATACTAAAACAGGTAAAAATAAATGAATCACGGTTTTAGAAACACAAAAGCTGTATAAAACTGGAATTTTTAAACAAGGTGGAGAGAAAACAGATTACGTGGCCAGTACGACACGCCAATTTCATATGTAAGGACCTAATATTAGGTCTTTACCTATGAAATTGCCGTTTTTCACGAAATAAATGAAGCGTAATTTTTTTATATATTTTTTATTTCTATTAATCAAAATAATCCCCCATGCAATCAATGCATCTTTGCCAAGGCATTGGTAGCTTATTGATGTCTTTCTTGAAGAAATCAGCTGGACGGGAGGCAACAAATTCTTCAAAGGCATTTTGTACTGCCTCTCGGGTATTGAATTTTTTTCCCGCCAAGAAGTTATCCAAATTCTGGAAAAAGTAGAAGTCTGTAGGCGCAAGGTCTGGTGAGTACGGCGGATGACGGAGAACTTCCAACCCCAACTCTTGTAGCTTGGAGACCGTCTGCTGTGCAGTATGAGGTCGCGCGTTGTCGTGCAGGAGCAGTGGAGCCGAACGATTGACCAAAGCTGGTTGGAGACGTGCGAGCTTCTCCATCATTGTGTTCAGTTCTTCACAGTACACATCTGCAGTAATGCTTGTCCCGTTTGGCAAGAAGCTGTGATGAATTACACGCGCGTTAGACCACCAAACAGTGACCATCACTTTTCTAGGGGTAAGTTTTCGTTTAGGGCATTTTTGGGTGCTGAACCAGGGTCCAACCAACTTGCTGAGCGCTTACGATTGTCAAACAGGATTCATTTCTCGTCACAAGTAACAATGCGGTTTAGAATTCCTTCATTTGTATGCCTGCTGAGCAGTGCAAGGCACGTCTCCACGCGTACTTCGCGCTGGCGGTCATTGAGTTCGTGGAGTAACCATTTGTCAAGCTTTTTTACCTTGCTAATTTGACGCAAATGGACCAATATTGTTTTGATGCTAACGTTGAAAGCTGCTGCTAATTCAGCCGTGGATTGAGTTTAATCAGCTTCCACAATTGCCTTTAATTCGTCATTGTCGACCAAAGTTTTCGGACGACCACGGGGTTCATTTTTCAGGTCAAAATTTCCAGAACGGAAGCGGGTAAACCAATAACGGGTGGTGCGTTCGTTTGTAGTGTTCGCTCCGTAAACGTCGTTGATGTTGCGTGCCGCTTGTGCCGCTTTGCTGCCACGACGGTACTCATACTCCATAATTACTCGAATTTTTAACTTATCCATGATGACGAAAAATGTTCGAATGCGTTGAAAACAAAACACTAACTATTAAACAAATAAATAATAAATAAATAAATAAATATTTCTAACAATCACACCACATTATCTAGCCCAAATTAAGTATCATTAAAGAACTTGTGTTATGGATACTAGATAACGGATAAATAAACTTAAGAAATATATGAACACACGTAAATATTTTTTTTTATATATAAATATTAGAAATAAACTTAAATAAACGTAAATACACATCCATGACTAGAAAGCAAATATATCTGCCCCTACCAGGATTCGAACCCGGGACCTCTGGCATGGAAGGCAAGGCTACTTACCAACATACCAAACAGGCCGTCAAATGACGATTTTAGAAAAAGAATTCCATGTTTGTCAAATAAAATTAATTTGAAATTAGAATTATCAGTCAAAAAAAAAAATATTTTTATTTGAAATGGCCAGTACGGCAAAACGGCAGTTTCATAGGTAAAGACCTATTATGTAGTTATGAATCACGTTATGCATACGAAACGCAAAATAAAGGCACGAGGCATGTGTACGGTAGGCACATCAAACCGGTTCTAGGGAGGTGATATCGACGAATTTTCGAACTTTAAACTCAAATATCTTGGAAAGTACACTTACGTGATTTATAACTACATAGATTTGTTCATAAATTATTTTGTATATCGAATACCACTAGCTTTATAACTGGCTACAAAATATAAAGATTTTTTTAAAATTTTACTCTCTTTACAAAAATGAGTAATTAGTTTTCACTATGGATACCACTTATGGGCAATAAATGAAACCTCATACTTGTTATCGCCTTTTCTAACAGTATGCAAAAAATGAAAGAAATCGGTCCAGTAATTAGGTTAAAAACTAGAGTTTTAATTTTGAGCAAATTCGTAGAGACACACTGTAGATTTGCAGCACTAGGTCAATGAGTCAATGAACTTGAATTAACATTATTTAGGAACTTAGTTGGAGAAATGCGATGTTGCCACGTAGTGCGTTATTTGCCTAAGCGCTTCGCTAGGCGGCGGGGATGGAGTTGCGCGAGCGCGGGAATTCCCCTGAGCGGGGCGCGTGCAGGGTTCTGCAATCAATATAGTTCAGAAATCATAGTTTTTAGAAAAATGACAAAAACCCGCCAAACTCGTGTTCTAGAGTTGTATGTAAGATAAAGTTATAACCATCGGTTAATAAATAAGTTGAAAGAGAAAATTATTTGAGATAATGTTTATAATGTTTAGCTTTAATCACTTAGGACATTGTGTTTTTAAAATTATCATAACGGTACTTTAAAGCGTTCTTATTAAAAATTATTAAGTGTAGTTAGAGATAAAATAAATAAAGAAGTAGACAGTGAAATCTTTATGCATTGTTTTTACGTGTTTTACGTGTACGCCTAGACTGGAAGAGTCAAAAGGCTCCTGTTAAAATTCATAAATTCAATCGTAAAAACTAAAAATAAACATTTATTATAATAGGTAGTCCATTCCTTAAAATAATTTGCTAATTGTTAATAATAATAAAAAAAAACTCAAACATAAGCGCAAACATACTCTTAAATTTAATACATTGATGATTATCATAGTTCATCCTTTTCTTAGGTACATAATTGTTAATAAGTATTGAATACTGACATTTGCACCGTTTGCACTATTTATGACTTTTGTTTTTTGCCAACTGGGAAGTTATGTTTCGTCACTCGTCAGGTCACCGCTAGATTTCCGGGCCTTTGATACCGGGGATTTGATACTCGCGCTCACCCATCGTGCAGTAATTATTGTAAACTGTGGTTATTAGGTAGTTTAATTTATTCAGTATTTATTTTTTATGGTGAAATTGACACTAGGTACTTGACTTTCGTGTGTTTGTAAATAGTGTATTTTTATTTTATTTGTTGGTAGGTATTTATTTTTTACGGTGAAATTGACAATACTTGACTTTTGTGTGAGTGTGTGTGTGTTTTATAAAAAAATGCCGCGACAACAGTATTTTTATAGTGCTGCAGAGTATACAGACAAGATATTGATGTATGGCCAATGTCACCAGAATGCAGTGTACACTTTACGTACGTATCGGGAGAGATTTGGCGCAACTCGCACTTGCCCTACAATATAGGATAGTCATGATTGGGTTTATTTTCAGTTCAGTTAAATCGTGACGAAATAAAAAAAGTGCGGTTAAAAAAAGAAACAGTAAGTGATTTTTTCATTACGTAGCAAACCGTCAAACAACAATCAAAGATGGCGGCGCCGTGCTGCCTAATTGCGCCGTGGTTTCATTTAATGCCCATAAGTGGTATCGAAACTGTATATACCTAATTAGTATATTACAAAAAAAATGGATTAAAACTATCATAAATGAAACTTGAAATTCGAATTCAATGCTTTTTAAATCACAGTAAACGTAGTTTAATGAAATAGTCACTAAATAACTGAAACTCACTTTGTCTGTTGTCCGGATGACACATGTATGATGGTCCCGTGTGCTGGATTAATTTTCGTCCCCATACTGACAGTATTGTCTCTACCTACAGAACCAGCATATGTATTATAACATGACTTTAAATAAAAAATGAATCGCATTGCTTTAAATCATGAAACTACGCAAAACCTTATAAAATATATTCGGAACCAAGCAATTCACTCTTCTGCATCTGAAATATTAACCAACTATCTACTGATTAATTAACCGTATGATTACGAACCAATAAAACTTAACTACGCATAAATTGCTGAGATTTGAAACAGAACGCTGTAATAAAAAAGGATTGGACAAGGTATGTATTAAAAAAACGCTCAACTAATCCGCGCCCACTAGAGGCAAAAGCAATTTTTCTGTAAAGTTAAACTAAAAATTAATAATACTAAAACAGCAGTTCGGGGAAGCGGCAAGTTTGCCAGGAGCTGTAAAATAAGTGATTGGCATGCGTACAATATATGTTAACTGTCCTATGATCTAACGTCTTAATATCAGAATCTAATCTTAGGAAACTAATCCTGCAGCCATCTTACTACGCCATGACGCATGAGCTTCGCAATATTCGGACTTGTTTTAATCACTCATCTTCAAAGATAATTGAATAAAATTAATAAACCTTACGCTTAATAAATCAAGTTACGCATTCGCTAACAAACACTATCCATATACTGTAAAAACATAATAGAAACATACATTCAATGCTGTAAAAATATATGTAAGTTTGAATAAGGAATGACATGTCACAGTAGTTTCTGGACTAGCCAATGTAATGAACTCCTCGCACGTCTCACACCTTGAATGCTCTGAAAGATAACATTACTCATTTGTCATAAGATTATAAACATCATAGCCCGTTGAATACGTCGATAGTACTGCTCTTAGCAACTGGCACAGCACACGCCATACACTTGGGTGATATCCGTCTATAAGAACCATTAACATTTGAAGATCTGCAAACCAAGTTTGTATTAAGAAGAACCAAATACGCAATTACAGTAGTTAAAATTTACACGTTAATGCTGTTTAATTGTTAGATAGATAGGTTAAAATGCTTAAAACCCAGGAAGAAAAAGAATATATACAGATTACAGCATGCAGCTTTCACGACTTAGATAGTTTACGCAATATAATACAACATTTATTACGCTTATAAGTTCTGCATTATGTTACGCTAAAAACATTTTGCTACACATAAAAAAGTGCTTTAAAATCCGATACGAAATTTTTTGCTTATTGAAACACAAAACCTAAATTTTATTTAAACTGTACATGAGCGAATCAAACACTTCGAACCTCTTTGGCATATCTTAACTTGCAAGTAATAAAAGTTTCACTTTATGGTTTACACCTATAAAACATATACAGGGTGACTGGAAATTTGTGAACACCATTATGGTACAGGTCATTTGCAACAAATTTAGTTACGTATATGATTGTGCCAAAGACAATAATTAATGACATATTTCAATATTAATATGAAAAATCATTATGAGTCCTCTTTGGGCTTAAATAAAAATATAACTATCGGTTTTTTTCCAAGTTTATTAATGAATTTTTATTTGCTATATTCCAGTAACTAAATCGGCATTAAATAAGGTACATTTATTTGCCTTGTTTAGATGCAGTGCTTCAGACAAATAAAAATAGCACAAAATTTTTCAAGTCTTGCTCATAAACACTTAATTTTAACACTAAAAAGCACGGTAACTTTAGTTGGCATACTATTTTAAAAACATCTAAGCTTAATTACCTTTAAAATGAGGTATTATAATCCGACGTAGCGAACATAGCGCCAAAGATATTGGTTTGACAATGGAATCAGGTAGAGACGTAACAATAGAGGCAATAAAAGGATCGGGCGCTCGCGCTTCTTGGGTTCTCAGAAAAAAAATTGTGAGTGGGCAAGCCGGTTTCTTTTAGATATTTGTTTACAAGTCTGCTCTTGTGATTGTTGCATTCAGATGTGCTACTGTGTTTTTAGTTCCTACTTACGACCCGGCTTGATTTTTGTGATCGACCTCTCTCCTGTCGATTCGAATATTGTTGTTTATTGAGTTATCGACGACTTGGCTTGTGATACGGACTATGACTCAAATTCAAAATCGACGATGATCAATTACGAACCAGGAGGATGCCGATATTATCATGGTCTACGGTTTTGTCCGAGGCGATGCTAGCGCTGCCCGCCGTGAATATCAAAATCATTATCCAAATCGGCGTATACCTTATGTTGGTGTTTTTTCTCAGACTTTTCGTCGGCTTTGTGAAACAGGCAGTTTTCATAAACGATAAAGTAATTAATTTCAATATGCAGTCATTCCTACAGCTCTCACAAATCTACTTCACACATTATTTAAATATTCCATGATCTTAACAAAAACTAGTATAAAATCAGTTAAGGGCTAGACCAATTTTCGTACTTAATTGGTTTGCTAGTACTTTTCTGACAATTTTGATAATAAATTGTTCCCTAGATACGGTCCTCCAAAGCCTTGATTCCATTTAAATAGAAGGTCTCGTCAAGGTCTTCAAAAAAGGCATCTACGGCCACTTCTACCTCCTCATTGGTAGAAAATTTCATTCCACCTAAGTGTTTTTTTAGTTTTGGAAATAGGTGGAAGTCAGAAGGTGCCAAGTCAGGGGGATGAGGAAGCAATTTGAAACCACAATTCACTACTTGAGCCATCGATTCTGCAGATGTGTGAACACGAGCATTGTCCTGATGAAACAAAACTTTATTGGTCAACAATCCTGGTCTTTTAGAGTTTATTTCTTCACGTAAACGACGTAATAGTGAGCAGTAGTATGCAGAGTTTATAGTTTGACCTCTTTTTAAATAATCTACCAAGATGACACCCTAGAATCCTAGAAAACCGATGCCATTACCTTGTTTACTGAAATACACACCTTGGCTTACTTGGGGGTCGGAGATCCGGGTCTCTTCCATTGTTTGGATTGTTGTTTGGATTCAGAAGTATAGTGATGAACCCATGTTTCGTCCATAGTAACAAACCTTGCCAAAAATTCGTTTGGATCAGCTTGAAAAAGCTCTAAACAGTCTCTAGAAATAGGAGCCGCGAAACCCATCTTGCAGACACCTTGTGGAACCCTAATTCGTTAACGATCATGTTTTGTGTATGTTCATATGAAATCTCTAGAGCTTCAGCTATCTCAGATACCTTCAATCTTCTGTCTCCCATGATGAGATATTTATTTTATATGTTCATTAAAATAAATAATTACGAATGTATCTCAGAGAAAAATTGCACAGAGACTCGGGAAGAGTCTAGGTTTCATATGAGGGTAGTTTTATAATAATATGACAGTTATGTTTGTTAGGCCGCGAACTTTTCTATCCACCCTCGTACCATACTCCATTACAAGGGTGTTCACTAATTGGCAGTCACCCTGTATAAGTCGAAAGAAATAGTATTACAAACAAAACAAATATTTTATGACAAAATAACGTGACTTTTTAAAATAGTTTAGTTTTAAAAATGGAAATAAAATGTTTTTTTTTTAAATGTGCAGAGTTTAACATTATGTTATTCTATATGTTGAGATATTATAATGTTGAGTTTAATATTTTTAGTTTTATTAAACATTAATTAATTATTTACACACTTAAATGACATAATGAGTTGTTCATCTTAATATGGACATGGTAATATAAAACTTCAATGATCTATTAAGAAACCTATGTAAACAATCACCATGTGAATGATGTCAAAAATATTATTATGTTGTGTGTGCTTGTGGTTCCTAAGTCAAAGCTCAAACCATGTATGATATAAAATTCAACTTCCATATGAAACAAAGTTGGTTAAATTGTACCCAAAATCGATTTAAAAGAAAAATCAGAACAATTATATTGTTCTAATTTTTAATCTGTAATGTCTCAAAAAGTATAGCACTTACAACATTTCGTCAAAGGGTAATTTTTCTTTAAAATAAAGTTTTCTTCCGATTGAAGTATGTTTCACAGGTGTAGGGGAAAAACTGAACGTTTATTGCCTTAAGGTACCTTTAAGTTTAGTTATACGTATACCAGACTTCATACTAAAACGTTTGATCCTCTTTTTTTGTAACTTTATACATATTGCACATGTATCTCATATCGAATTTAAAAGTACTTAATTGTAATAATTGAGACAACGTTGGTTGTCCTCTATGTACCTGCAGAGGAACTCCAGGTGCGGCTATCTCGTGTAGAACTCTTGTCCTGGCTTACATGCGACCTGCGGCATCACACCATTTCAATACACACACAAGCAAAATCGCTAGTTTCAAGCAATATTAAAATATAATAAAAATATTCTAAATAAAATATCTGTTGTGAAGAAGCTTTTCTCTTTTCAGATGTCATATAAATGTATTTGTAGAATGAATCCATTACTGCCTGAAGTCTGGAAAAAATGTGTAATTTCCTGTATCTTTTCTAAAGTTTTGGAACAGATTATTTTACATTTGTGTTGGTTTATATTGCACTAAACACATGCCTATCTCTGTTTGCTACATAGGAAAGAAACAGGATTACAATCAAGGGTTAGTCTCATGAAGGTCTCAGCATATCAGCAACTCCAGCTATTATAATATCTGAGTTTTGAAATTTGCAGAAACAAATCACAATTTAATAATTCCAAGGCCAATTGCTTATTCAGCACAAGTACTTCTGAACTAGTAAAAATGTAAGTTATACACTTATTTTATATTTCAGAAATTTTGTTTTTGCAAATGTTTTAAACAAACATCATGATTTTCATACAATAAAATTAAGTCTTTAGCATTTTATTTTCTTGCATTTATTAATAGGTGCCTAATAACAGATGAAATATATGTTTTTAATATGAACATCATGTGCACATATTGCTTATATGCTTTAATTTCCTCAAAAAATAGAAACTAAATGTATTGTTATATTAAAATCACAAAGTCTTACCCTGCAGGAGCTATGGGTCGCAATTGTAACTGACTAGGAGTACCATCCGACATTCGCTTCTGACCTCTTGCCTCTTGAACTACATTTTTCGTTGGGGTTGAAGCACTCTGAAAATATATATTTGATTTATTATTATGGGCAGCATACCTTTCTCATAATAAATCTTAAGCACATAAAGAGATACAAGCAAACTAATGATAAGGTGGTGTTAGAGCAGGAGTACTGAAAATAAACTTAGTCAAAATGCACACAATAATTGTTACAGTGTACCTAAATGAAGATTTAAACAAAGGGGCATCAGAACAGAAGAGTACCACAACCAAGTAAAAAAATGGCTATATAAAATATAAGCTTTTGGCATTAAATTAATGCTCACAGATATAATTTGTGGTGATGATGCTTGTCCAGTTGATATTATATTTATAAGTGAGGTACTGGTTGCTATAGGCTGTAGGGAAAAAAATAATAACTTTGAATGCTCAAGTAACATTATGTAACAACATAATCCAGTATTTAACTATAATGTTACCTTTTGATTGAGATGCATGATGGTGCCAGTAGCCTGCAACTGGTGTAGTTGTGCAGCTGTCAGGGGCAGGGATGTTTGAGGAATTCCACCAGATGGAGAAATCTGTGTTTTAACAGTAACTAATATTAGCTTAATAATGCTTCCACATTAACATTGAGGCAGTAATAAAAGTAAGTCTCCTTTTGTAATAATACAGCAAAGTACTTAAAGTTTTAAGTTGTTGGGATGTTGAGTAATCCATTCATATTTTTAAACAACGGGCCAGTACAGGCGGTTTTCTCATTATTTCTATTTCTATGTCAACAAGTTTCAAACTTGTATCAAAAGGTAGAATGAAATATTAGCTCATAAAGTATAAAGCTTTGAAGCGCCATGGATTCCTGTCCACGGAAGACTATATTTGTAAAGCTTATTTTACAAAAAAATATATATGTGAGATGTTGTGATATTTTAATTAGATTTGGTAAAGTTATGTGATAAGAAAACAATTTTGTTTACTAAATATTTTGTTCATTTACAAGTACTTGCAGAAAATCACTAATCCCACTTTTACTGTTTGTCTCCTAAATATTCAGATAGCTTGATTTATAATGATTTCAAAACATAGCTTTCTTATGACAAATAAAATGAAAAATAAAAAAATATTGATGAATAAAACTTGAGTGAAAGTTCATTCTAACGGTTAAGTTAGACCTTGTTTCAAAATTTTTATAATAATTTTGTTTAAAGTAAATTTTTTTAAAGTGAAATCGATGTTTAAGCTCCAGCTAGTATTCTTAATATATACTCACAGAAACAAACTGCTGTGGTTGCAGATTAGTAAGTCCAGCCTGGTTAAAATCTTGGAGCTGCTGATAAGGGATCAACATTGTCTGAGACCCAGGCATTGCCCACTGAACTGTATCAGATCCTTGTATCTGATACTTTATTTCTTTATCTTTATCAGTACTATACAAAATTTTCTGAGAAGAATTAGTTCCTTGTGCTGCACATACAACAGGAGTAGTGGTTGCGGAACTCACAGTAGTAGTGTCTCCTGAAGCTAGACTTGCTTGAGGAAATGATAAGCCATTTGGTAACAGCATTGACATTGAGGATGGCACACCACTTAACCTCAGTTGTGTAATATTTACAGGTTGCATACTTGATATATCAACTATTTGTGTACCAAAATTCGGTTGCTGCAGCAATTGTTGAGTTAAAGGTAAAGATGTGAAGTTGGTATTAGACACTTGAACCCCTGGTTGAACAATGGGAATCAATTGCCCATTTTCTTGATTAAGCACATACTGCTGCTGAGGTTGAGGCAATAATTGGAAGACTGTGGGTTGTCTTACTGTCATCAATGGAGTGGGGGCTGGGGCAACACTGACAACAGGAGGTAATACTGCCGGAGGCACGGTAGCCGCAAGTGATGCAGGAGCCGCACTAACGGGCGGCGGTGGAGGTGCTGCTGATGTTGCTAGGGATGGGGGTGGTACACTCATGGTCGGAGGTGGACCACCCGCCTGCGATGCGCTCCATTGAGCCAGCTCTGCGCGTATCGTTTCGATCAGATTTTGCGCTAGTGATTTCGCAGAAGCTATAGCCTCTGGCCTCGTGTGGTGTAGGGCCAAATGCAAGGGTTCAAATTTTTCACTTTTCAACACTGCTACAACTCCCGTTTCAGATCTGATATACTCTAAATTAGTTCCATTCTGTAAGGCAATACATATACAATCACGTTATAATTACTTCATTCCTACGAATACCACATAGACCATTCAATTAACTTACGGGTCCAAGAATTCGTCCTTTGATGTCGAAGCCGGCTGGTGCATTATCCAAACCTATATAAACTTTATCCACAAGATTTCCTGACATTTCACTTTGAACCTAAATTCTTACTTATGTTAAAAATAAAAATACACCATCATATCATTTTATCAAAGGAACGCTCTAACTAGATACACGGACTGACTGACTGACGACTGACTTCATAGCGGACGCTTCCCTGATGTAGGATTGACACTAGCAAAAAGATGTAAAGTAAGCGTCAGCGGTTAGCGTGCTGAATGAAAGCTGGATAAAGCTATCCTTACCGAGGCTAGTAATGATGGTTTAAATGGGTTGAATAAGAAATTCCACTTTACTAGCACTCAACAGCTAGCCGTGTGGTTGAACGTTTTGTGCTTTAATAATAGTCATCAATTTTAATGATGGCGTTTCGCCGGGTGCTAGTTTACTACACTTCCTTCGCTTGGCTCGCGGCATATCATTAAGATTGATAAAAAATAACTTACAAATTGCATATCCCTGCCTTAATTAACAATTTACTATTCAACCAAACGGCTAGCTGTTTAGTTGTATATCTGATTCAACCATCCTGCGAAATATATAGGGTGTCCCAAAAAGACAGTCAATCACTGGTGTAGAGGTAAACCATCCTTAGGGGAACCCTAATCACCCACTAATGAATGTTATACGTCTTTATTATGAATGTTATACGACTTTATTATTAGTCTAGAAGTAATGAAGCTTTTTCGAATTTTTGAGCATATTTTGGCTTTAACTTTGTACTTTTGGCAGTAAATATATTGTAAAATTTGTAACAAAATTTACCGTTTTTATTAAGTTATCTTGATTGCATTATACCTAAATTTTGTTTTAAGTGGCGCAAAACCTAAAAACGTTTAATTTAAAAAGTCGCTTTTTTGAGTGAAACTTGTTAATGATGACCTTGGTTACTGAGTAACTTTAAAGAAAATGTCATTCTTCAGCATTCCTAAATCCGCATTGAAACTTAAAAATGCTTTTATTTGTTTTGCGGATATGAAAGAAGGAAGAACGCTTCAGAAGCAGCAACATTGTATTACGGAGCATATGAAATGAAAAGGTGATCGTGCACCTGAGATCACCTTTCGCCAGATGACTTGCAATTTCGACATTCACAGGGAAATTTGAAGTTAGATATGACAGATTTGGTACAAGTAGAAGTAAGTATTGTAATTTTGGAGAATGGAGATTGTGTAAGCTAGAATACCAAACTTTGTTGCGCAATAGCCTAAGGTTAAAATAAGGCAACATTAAATTTTTTTTACATACAGTTTTTTAATCGATGGTCTCTTTCTTCTCTCTGCACTGTGTATATGGGCTTGCACTTAGTCTCTTGTTGTTGTGTGTGTAGAGTCAAATACACTGCTTTTGAAAATTGTAATAGTTTTTTTAAAATATAATAAACGTTTTTTAGACCAAATACAAGTGTTTCTATAGCAATCCACTTCCGCTGTACGAACACATATTCTGCGAACATAAAACAACTGTTTAAAGCACTAACGAATTCAAGACAGGATCAATGAAAGAATTTAAGTGACAGGTTTTTGAATGTATGGAGGGTGACCGACCTTCCTTTGTTATTTACTTTGTCAGGTGTACAAAAATGGACATAAGGTCCTTTCATCCCAAAATAAGCACTGTTTCCGATGAAAACAACAAAAACGTTCTAATGATGATGGATGGCGCCACGTGTCTTTCAAACTTTCACGCCGACGAAGCCGCTGTCAGAAGCAAGTTTGAAAACCCGATCCTTTTTTATTATTTTTGAATTGAAAAATCTTTTGAAAATTTGTGTACTAACTGTACTACCTGTCTGTGATTCCTTTCTTTAATGAACCATGTTATATTGGAAAGATTATCGAATTGGATGTCTTATAAGTTTCAAATTCGTGCAATATTAAAAGCACAAGGAATATTTGAAGTTGTAACCGGATCCGATTTAAATGATGGAAAAGATGAAAATGGCCGATACGAGACGCAAAGGCACATTCTAGATTATTATTCTCTATTCAATCTATATACTTATTTTCGTATAAGTAGGTGGGCGGGGCTTCTCGCTTAACACGTTTGGACGTGATTTTTTAGTTAAGTGCATAAGTTGACAAAGCGGGTGCGCATTTTCTCTTTTTTTTAAATGTCGGAGTAGAGTTTGGTTTTTACTGTCTTTTTTCTATCTTTTTTTTTGGGACCAACACCTATATAAGCTTTTAAAGCAGAGTCACAGTCTAACTCAGCACAGTAACAGTCAGCACTCTGTGTGGAACTCAGTGTGGTGCCGGGTGAGACGCGGGACGCGACTTCCAAACTGCTAAGATCACCGCATAGAGCCATTTGGGAGATGTCTGGCAGGGTTGAATGTTGTCATATTATTTTTGAATTAATATAAATAGTGCATACCTCTTGTGCTGTAAAAAGTTGTTAACCTCCTCCTATAAAATTAAGGAGTTAAGGTTTCTTCAGTTTCAACTTGAGCAGGATACGTGAGATTTTGGTAAAAAATTATGAGAGGTTATTTCAATTTCTACTTATGTGAACAAAATGACGAACATCATTAGAAAATGTTTGTTTTAGAGAATTTTCAGGTTGCTTAGGATGAATTTGATGTAATTTTTTAAATCCAAGATGGTGGCTGTTCAAAATGTGCATATTGCTAATATGGAAGTCATTTTGGAGTATTTTTGGGTTGCTTAGTACAATTATTTTCTATTAATAAAATTTTATAATCTGTAAGAAATGCAATTAATGTATTTTATTTTTACAGATTAAATACAATAAATTGTAACTCATATAAATATAACATAATCCAATTAAGTTTCCACTATTTTTTTTTACAAAACAAAAAGAAAGCAGAAATGCAGTAAGGTATTTACAGAATGTTACCAAATAGCACTCTTAAAATATAAGCAGTTCAGTACTTAACTATTACATATTTAAGGTATTGTGTCGTGTTAACATTTCTGCAAAAACATTAATGTTATGTTAAGATTTTTTCTAAAACCTTTATATTTAAATTAAATTTATCTTTGTCGGAGAAGAGAGCGTTATTCTTATTACATGCTCTGCGAATAAAAGCATTTGAACCATAACTAGTTTTGGCTGTTGTTGGTTGAACAAAATATTTTTTTCGTGTAGAGGAACGAGGACACTTAAATGCTATTTTGCTCAAAAGATAGTTTGATTCTAAATGATTATTAATTAGTTTATAAATAAAGATTTGATCCTTTATGAGTGAGAAAGATCGTTATATATTATATAATATTCCAAGAAGTTGACGCATATTCCAAAATCGAGCGAACAAAGGAGTTGTATAGAAGTAAAATCGTTGAAGTATTTCGTATAAGAAAATGCCAAGATTTTTTATGGGAGAAACATTTTCTAAATTATGCCCTTCGATAATATATTTAAAGTTTATGATTGATTTCCTACGAGTAAAAGCTATAACTTTACATTTTTCACTATTTAGAAACATACGATTTATTTTACAGTAAGGTGACAAACTATCTAGGTCATTCTGTAACTCTACGCAGTCATCAGTAGTTTCGATAACTTTATAGATCTTTGCGTCATCTGCATATAGTACGAAATTAGAATGTGTAAAAACGGCTGCTACATCAATAATGAATACACTAAAAAGCAGAGGTCCCGATGCGAGCCCTGAGGAACACCGGATGGAACAGGTATAAAAGTTGAGCAGAAACCCCTTACACAGCTTGAGATCGATTGTTGAGATATTATTTAAGCCAACGAAGAAGATCGCCGTGTATACCAAAGTGATTTAGTTTTTTACAAAGTATTTTATGGTAAATTTTATCGAAAACTTTAGAAAAATCTGTGTACACGACATCTACCTGATGACCCTCCACCATAGCATCTGTCACCAACTCCAAAAACTCACATTAATTCGTCTCCGTACATTTTTTATTTATGAAACCGTGCTGTTGTTCTATAATATGGGGCCTTACTGCTGGATATATATGGTCATAAATAATGCGTTCGAACATTTTAGGTATAGTGCTCAGTTTTGGGATAGGCCTATAGTTCTTTATCTTGTGTTTATCGCCCCCTTTGCCAATAGGAACTACAAAACTCTGTTTCCATTTAAATGGCATTATACCGGACCTGAGAGAATTATTAAAAATAGTACCTATGCAGTGGGTAGCATAGATAAAAAAGTGTCTTAAAAATATGGAGGTACCGGATACCGTCTGGATCTGAACCCTTAGAAACGTTCAGAGATTGTCCATGGTCCATGTCCAGGTCGCATGTTATAGACAAAGATGAAATATCTACCTGGTCATATAGATTTGATCTATCATTTAAAGGAACTTTCGGAGGTTCGATGTCAGATTTTAAAAATACAGAGTGAAAGTGATTGTTAAATAGATTGCAAATCACATCTCCGTCCGAAGAATGAATATTATCAAGAAACATGTGGTTTGGAATATCATCGTTATTTTTCTTTGATTTAATAAAAGATCAAAATTGTTTACTGCATTTTAAAATATTTTTTTCTGATTTGGCAATAAATGTTTTATAACAGAATACATTTTTTTTTGTCTAGCCCGCAAATCTGAAAAAACTTGAGAATCAGAAAGACGTTTGTAGTTTTTCCATTTTCTGTGATACTTTAGTTTTTCTTTAACTACCTAAATTAATGATGATGAGCACCACGAAGGAAACTTATTAGCACATCGAGTCGTTATGGTTGGAACATGTTCAGAAATAATTCTTTCCAAAATATCATAGAATCTATCCACAGCTACGTTGATATCAAGACCTTGTAAATTCCATCCCGATCTAACTCAGAGAGCACTAGTTCAACCTTGTCGTAATCGCACTGCCGGAACAAGCGAATCAATCGAGGTGGTGATCGGAGTGATGATAAGTTTATATCTTTAACTTCTAACAATAATGAAGGATGATGATCATCCTCACTAACCAAAGGCGATGGCGAGCGTTTGACTTCACATTGACGGTTGCAAATTACTAAGTCTAGCAGTCTTTCATTTTTATTTTTTTTAAATTGAATTGTTGTAGATTATTAAACAATAGAAAGTTTGATACAGCAGGGACTAGCAAAAAGAATGGCTGTCAATTATTTTGATCAGCTTTTCGCTGTTGTTATATGTCCAAATACCTTTACTCGAATGAAACACATTGACAGGTGAGGTCCCGCGAGAAACCAATATTTGCAGCTCAAAATTTTTTAACACTAGACATTTTAGCCAAAAAGTCATCTTTTTTATGCCTAGATATAAATCGGACAATAACAGGCTTCCACTTTGTAGAGGCTCTATCCGCCTGTGCAACCCGTTACAAAATCATTGTCCACTGCTGGGTTTATCTCTGAACCGGCATATTTTGCGATTTTAGCAATCATATCAATTAGGTTTTATCCTTTCGTCTCTGGTAGTCCAACAATTTCCACATTAGATCTGCTCGCCCATTGGTCTCTCGTTTCGAATTCTTGTTGAAAACGATCTAGTTTACAGTGAATGTTGTCGAAATTGCTCACTATGTCCGGAATCACCTTCATTTGGTTAGACATTTTATCGAACCTCTGAGATATGCTATCGTATCGGTCACTCATAAATTTAAGGCTTTCTTTTAAGGATGACACTTCGTTCTTCAGTCCTTGAAGCCGGCAAGGGCATCCTACATATCCTTCGTACTCTACATCCTTTTACTATCAACTCGACTTGGTCCAATGGTACCACTTGCATCCCGGAACCATGTTCGCACTCCTTAGATGTAGGCTGGGCTGGTTTACTTAAAGATTTTGAGGCTATATCTCTTGATATTTTTGATTGAGAACGCACTGGTGTATCATCTTTATAAGATTGCACTAAATATATCAGTAATGTCAACAATTTCAATATTTTTCATATGAACATTCGCAGCATTAATAAAAATATGGATGAAATGCGAGTTCTACTCCAGCGGATTAAAATAAAAAATGATATAATTATTCTCACTGAGTGTTGGCTGAGTAAAGTTAGCAATTTTCCCAATATAGAAGGTTATGACTGTCATTATTCTAAATCAAATATAAATCAAAACGACGGTGTTTTCCTTTTCACAAAAAAAGAACTTAGCTGCTCAATAATGGAACCTAACTTTATTGGTGCCAATTGCCTAATTTGTTCTATAAATCGAGATTTTTCTGTTGTTGCTGTCTACCGATGGGACCGTTTATAGGATGGGGATCCTTTGAAAATAAAGACAGTTTTACCAACTTCACTGATTCCCTGGACGGCGTCCTGATTTCATTAGCTTCCTTTAAAACAATTGCTCTCGTAGGTGATATTAATATTGATATCAAAGATAACAATACTGATAACTGGGCTGATGACTATCTACTACTTACTGCCACACACGGACTACTTCCAAAACATCTATTTCCGACTCATGGCAATAACTGCTTAGACCATGTTTTACTAAAAGGTAATGGTAACTCTTAGTAATAGAGTCGGCAGTAACAGATCATAGTCCTACAATTTTGTCATTGTCTTCAAAGATAAATAGAACAAAGTCCCTTACTCAATCGATTACTAAGATTGATTTTAAAAGTCTCAAACTTACATTGCAAGGTACCGATTTTGGCCCTGTATATGAATCTGAGAATGTTAATGACGACAGTAGCAAACTTATAACAATAATAAACCAGGCTATTATAAGTAATTCGAAATTGGTCTCAGTTTCAAGGAAAAACAGGATTATAAAACCCTGGATCACACCGGGTTTACTCAGATGTATACGTCACCGCGATAAATTGCATAAAACTTACAAAAAATCACCACAAAATGTATGCCTCAAACTGACTTATACTAGATTTCGCAACTTTTTCGCCACAGTTTTGAAAAAAGTTATACAAGAATTTGACAGAAACCTTTTAATTAGCGCCAAAAACAACACTAAAAAGACCTGGAAAGCTATAAAGACTATTACCAACATGTCTAAACCCAAAGCCTGCTGTCAACATCTCTTAAATAACACTGACAATCCCACTAAATCTCTCAACGAGCTAAATTACTTTTTTGTAAACATAGGTAGCAAATTGGCCTCTGCAATCCAAAATAAAAATAATCATAATTATAGTGAAAATATGTTTGCCAAACATACTATCTCCCCGGCTAATTCTCTGACTTCGCATGAAGTTTCCGAATCGGAAGTTGAAGTTATTATTAAAAACTTGCATAGCAACTGTGCTGTTGGTTGGGATGGCATCTCCACTCAGGTAATCCAATTCTGCTACAAATCTTTGGTGCGCCCAATAACGTTCATTTGTAACTTCTCCATAAGATCTGCGATTTTCCCATTGGCTTTTAAAAAGGCAATAGTCCACCCAGTTTTTAAAAGTATATCAATAAAGAGTCCATTAACAATTATAGACCTATTTCTATTCTAACCTCAATGTCTAAAATATTAGAAAAAATTTTAAACAACTACCTTGTTAAATATCTGGAGTGTCATAATATTTTAGCAAATAATCAGTATGGCTTTCGACGCGGAGTCTCAACTGAAGATGCAGTGACCGAGTTAGTAGATATTATTACAGAGAAATTAGATAAAAATAAAAAATGCCTTGGTATCTTCTTGGATCTCAGTAAGGCATTCGATACTGTCTCGGTTCCTATCCTCATTTCCAAATTAGAGCAAACTGGCATTAGGGGTCGGGTACTAGATCTCTTTAGCGAATCTTACTTACAAAATCGTAGCCAAATAATCAGATTTGGCTCTTTTTACAGTGATGAGCGAAGACTTTCTTATGGAGTCCCTCAGGGAAGTATTCTAGGCCCCACACTCTTTCTCCTGTACATCAACCAACTTTGTCAGCTGTCCCTTAAGGACTCCAACATCATTGCTTATGCTGATGATACAATCATTCTGGTTTCTGGGTCAGACTGGGTAAGCGTAAAGCGTAGTGCAGAAGAAGCACTAAACAAGATTATGATTTGGCTACATTTGAATCTATTAACCTTGAATTTGAATAAAACTACCTTTGTTCCTTTCTCGATCTCTCTGAGGACGGCAGCCCCTAATAATTTTCACATAATGGCCCATACGTGCTCGTTATTGTCTTTGGATAAGGTTTGTGATTGTGATTCGATTGCGCGGTCACCAACGGTTAAATATCTGGGTGTATGCTTTTGGATGAGAGGTTAAACTGGCAATCCCATATTCATGATGTATCATCACGAATAAGGAAAACACTTCATGTTTTTAGGGCTCTCAGAAGCTGTGCTGACTTCTCCACAGTGAAATGCGTCTATTATGCACTATGCCAGTCGATCTTTAGCTACTGCATAGTGGCTTGGGGAGGTGTTAACAAGTCACTGCTGATCAAATTAGAGAGGGCCCAGAGAGCGATCCTAAAAGTTATGGCTTCGCGACCCAGGCGTTTCCCAATATTTGACCTATACCAGGACACCAAAATGCTGACAGTTCGCCAACTATACATACTCAGGGCTATGGTTCGGAAACAGTCTACAATCCCCCCATACCTAAACCTCGAGAAACGTTCTCATTATAACACATGCACTCCGATAATTCATGCTACAACATTTGCAGAGCGTCATTTCCATGTTCTAGGTATTCTTTTATATAATACCTTAAACAGAATTCTACGCAACCTGGAAAAACTAAGTAAGTTTCAACTAAAAAAGAAACTCACTTCTTGGTTGTTAACCTTAAGCTACGCGGATACTGAAAAATTGCTGTCTGTCCCAGGTTTATAGTTCTGCCTACACTACTACACCCACACACATACGTTCACACAAACACACACAAACACACACATACGTTCACACAAACACACAAAAATATGTATGCAGAAATTTATGTACCCACCAGATTATTTCCATTTTGTCCTAGTTTTAAGTAATTTCTGTAAAATATGGTGACCAATAAACATTATTATTATTATTATTATTATTATTGTCCCGAGGAGTTATTCTCACATAGTTAGGACAAACCTAGGTAGATCTAAACTCTGAATCCGGCACCCAGTCCCTCTTATACGATAGTACACAGGCAATGTGTTGATTAGTTTTACATGATGTACAAACCAAATAAGATCTTTTACTGTCCCGGACAGTAACTGGCTTATGACAACAAATATACTCCATATCGTGAAAATTTCTACACGAATTTAATATGATACAGAAAATAAAACAAGAAATTTACAAAAATGTAATACAAAGGTATTTAAATATGCTAAAAGAATTTACCCTAAAAGTGTTTGTAATACCTTTAAGATGGCAGTTTCTTAAGTTTATTATTTATTGTATAAAAAGACCAATTACATTCCTTTATATCAATAACATAAAACACAAATTACATAATAATAAAATGATAGTTAAAAAAGAAATAATATTTCATATATAATTTCCACTTCCAAGTGCGCTACTTCGTTGTGACGTCAAAGCGAGAAATACGAGGGGAGTTCAATGTATTCTCGGTATAGGTATGAAGGAAAAGGCGGAAAATTTTGAATAAATTTTATTTTTCAATATACTCCCCTAACATCTCAATACATTTATTTGTTCGTGAAAGTAACTTTTCAATTCCCTCTGAAAAATAATTTTCTTCATGGCCCGAAAAATGTTCGTTTATTGCTCCCTTCAACTCTTCATCGTCCGAAAAATGCTGTCCACGAAGGTCTTTTTTACGATTAGGGAATAGATAATAATCACTAGGGGCCAGGTCCGGACTGTAGGGTGGATGATTGATTTCTTCAAATCCGTACTCCCGCACAGCAGCCTGGGCAAGGCGCGCCTTGTGAACCGGCGCGTTGTCGTGAAGCAGCAACACACCTGCGGTTAATTTTCCACGTCTTTTTTCTTTAATTGCCTCCTTTAATTTACGCAGGGTGGTTGCGTATGATGCAGCAGTAATACTTTGACCTTTTTTTGTGTACTCGATTAGCAAGTTTCCCTTAGAATCCCAAAACACCGTGGCCATGAGCTTTCCTGCGGACGGAGTGACTTTGAACTTCTTCGGCGGGTCTGATCCTTTTTTGTGCCACTGCATAGACTCTTGCTTGCTCTCAGGGTCATAGTGATGAACCCACGTTTCATCACCAGTAACAATCCGATCGAAAATACTTTGCGGATTTTCACCACAGAGGTCCAAAAATTCCTTACAACAGTCAACTCGCACTTGTTTCTGCAGCGCGGTGAGCATTCGCGGCACCCATCTTGCACTGACCTTTGACAAATTCAGGCGCTCATGAAGGATTGTGTGAATAGTACCCACGGATAGCTTGGTCATTTCTGCTAATGTTTTCACTCTTACACGGGCATCTTCAAGTACAAGTTTTTCGACTAATTTGACGTTTTCTTCAGTAGCGGCACAAATTGGCCCACCAGCGCGGGGGTCGTCTTCAATGCTCTCTCTACCCCGTTTGAATTCACTTGACCACTTCTGAATTGAAGATAGTGAAGGCGCAAAATCTTGGTAAACAGCCACCATTTCTTCATGGATAATTTTTTGAGTTTTTCCTTGTTTTGTGAGGAATTTTATCACTGCGCGATGCTCGATTTTTTTCATCATTGTCGAATCAGTCATCATAGTTGTCTTTTCGCAATGATATCTTGAATACTAATGGTGGCAATTAAATGAAATTTTGTATTTATACCCTCAAAGAGTGTCATTAACTAATGAGATAATTAAATTACCCTCATCATTAGTATATCACCTCGATACCGAGAATACATTGAACGCCCTACGTAAGAGATCAGTTGTAACAGAATTTATCAACTTTTGTCCAATACATGAAATCGTGGGTACTTAAAATATAGACGACTCGTTGGCTTGAACACAAATTCACTGATAACACGATAACGACGCATAACCCTTATGTCAAAATACACACAATTGGAACTGTTTTTTTTTTCTTCTTTCTATTATTAATATTGCTTTAAATGGGAGCGTATTGTTAGGGCTCTGACAGCTCAGACCGTATGTACGTGTCAGATTAAATGAATGATAAGCGCAATTAATGTAAAAATTCTAAAAGTTTAATATTTCATACTGAAGATAGAATGACAACCCTAGCATTTTTATGTATGCGACAGATGTGTTGAGAAAGGTGATTGCTGACTGTGAATGGTTAGATTGTGACAGAGTCAATTTTTGGAAATAAGAACAAACGCTCTGCTCAAGTATTAGGCCCTTTTTTACATACACGGTTTTTGGCCGTGATAATCTACTGTTAATACAAACCAATGTTATGTACTGTTAATACGAAAAAATGTTTTTGTGTGTAGAACGCTGGCTGGTTTTAATTTATTTAGAGAATGCATTTCTTTTAAATAATGCGATTTTTTATTGCGATTATTATAGTTATTTCACAGTCCAGTTGTGGCAAGTACAGTAAGTAGATAGATTTAGCTGTAGTTTGTATTTGTATATTTATTTTCGGATGTGTAATGAATGGTGACATCATTCCCCCAAATCCTCCGGACCCTGGCGTTCCGCGCGGTTCATCACCTCTGGACAATAGGGACGTCTCACAGGATTTCTTCAGCCATTCTTCTCTGGTTCAGTCCGGAAAGCGGCCGAATGCCCTTTCAGATCTTTCCATTCCCCAAGAAAGCAGTTTCAGATCCTCCCAGTTGGTCTCAAACTGTCTACTCCCACCTAGGGCTTGCAACCCGATTAATCGAATAACTGAAAAACCCGAATAACCGACAGAATTAAAACTCGGATTTTTCTACAAAAAAACCGGGTATATCGGGTTTTTGTATTCATGCATGTCAAATCAAATAATTTATTTGTTTGTACGAATATAGGGAAATACATAAGATGTTTTATAATGTTAACATAAATTGAGCTCGTGCCATATTCTACCATTGTGGCATGTACATAACTAGTATTACACAGTCATTTTTAGTATGTCTAGAAGTATGTCATTTTACACAGATTCATTTTAATTTATTTATTTACAAAGAGTTACTTTTACACACAGTCATTTAAAAATTTATTTATTGGTCCAAATATGATATATATCATGTCATAATACAATTGAATTTGTTTTTACCTACATTTTTCCTCATTGATATAATCTAGTACAGTGTAATAACATTTATCTAGTAAAAACCATTTCAGTCTACTTTTAAAGTTATTATAGATATTAATTTCTTTAATGGAGTTTGGTAATTTATTACATATATTTGGGGCCATCCCGAAGAAACTTTCAGCAAACAATGCGGTACTCCGAGGTGGAGCACAAATAGTATCCTTGTGTCTTCTACTATTTAGTTTTGCAAACAAGTTGAGATTCTTTTTTACAAATAGGGCTATTTCAAGTATATAAAGGCATGGGAAAGTCAGAATTCTTAACGTTTTGAAGTAGGGTTCACAGGATTCTTTTAAGGTTGTATATAGAACGACTGCAACGCTTTTGGGCTTTAAAGATTTTTCCTTTATCTCGCAAATACCCCCAAAATATTACTCCATATCGCAGCACCGATTCGACGCATGCATAATATGCCGAAAGTACGGACGTCTCGCTGACTACTTGCGACAACTTACGTATTGCGTGTAGAAATTTTATTTATTTTACTGCACGCACTCTCTATATGCTCTTTCCGTTTCAGATTACAGTCAACTATTAATCCTAAAAATTATGTACATTTATTTTCTTTTATTTCTTGTCCGCAAAAGTCAATATTAAATAATGTTGAGTTATTATGTCTATTTCTGAAATTCATTACATGGGTTTTACTCAAATTAATTGTTAGATTATGTGTCATTAGCCAGTTCATTACTGAAGTCAATGAATTTTGGAAGTCATTTTTGAGTATATTTATGTCCTTATTGTAAAAAATTTATGTACTGTCATCTTCACATAATACCATGGGATGTGTAGTTATACTGGGGAAGTCATTTATATAAAGAAGAAATAATAACAGCCTTAAAATACTACCTTGAGGAACGCCATGCTTGAGTTCTCTGTATTTGGTGAAACAGACAGTTTGTGTGATGGGAATATGGGCAAATTCTGGTTATTTGTGGAGCTTGCATTCTATTATGTATTTCGCTTACGCAAAAAAAACATTTTTATACATTAAACCAAATATGAGTAATCATTTTATAATTCTTAAAAGTTAATTATTATTGATATTTTTGTAAATTTTTTTATTATATTAGAAATATTAGAAAACCGCGTAATTCGTCTTTTGAAACATTTGCTAAAGAGATTAGTGAATTTCGTAATTTTGTAAACCAATAACCGGTTGTTCTGAAAGCGCATGTACAAATACTGTTAAGAAAGTTGAAATTCTTAGGATGGAAAATCAATCTAGAAAAATCCATAACTGTACCACAACGATATATAACAAATCTGGATTTGCTGGAAGAATCAAATCTTTTGACCGGAAGAGTAAATAAATGTAATAAAATCATTTACTCACCCGTTGCTAGAAAAAGCCAACACAAGTGCCAAAACCCTACAGAAAATCATAGGTCTTCTGAACTACGCCAGTAATGCAACACCATGGGGCCAACTTAATCACCGAGGATTACTTTTTTTATTATATCCCCTTCCAAAAGAATCTTTAAGGGAGCATCCCCTTCCAGACGATACAATAAAAGAGCTCCGATGGTGGAATCGCAACTGCACAGCTTCATCTCAGATGCTTCATCCTCCACCTATGGAGTTTTTAACTACCGATGCTTCAGAGCTAGGTTGGGGAACTCAACTAAACAATAGCTAATATCGTGGGCGTGGAACGAAAGAGAAAAGTGCAATATAAAATAAATGTTGGCATTGTTCAGTCATGCAAAAATGTTCTACCGTCGTGGAAATCAAATCCCTTCTGGTTTTATGAAAATAAGCCTGTGACAGGTCTGCAATAAAAACGTTCATTCTAATTAGATTAACGTTAATTTGCATCCTAAAATCGAAATACTCGAGTGAGTTATCGATAAAAAATATTTTTCATCTACCCTCGCTAACCTAAAACGTTACTTTAGGTAGCGAAAGTCACACTGGGGGCGTGGCAAGCGAAAGAGTTGCCGCTTCAGAGGTTCAGCTTCCAGAAGAGAAAGCTGGGGTTTCCGACGTCATTCCCGAATTGGGATCTGAACCAGTTCCTGGTCCAGAATAACCGGTGTCGACTGATCCCGTTTTAGATCCCGGACAACTAAACGCAGAAATTTCTGCCACTGTCTCAGATATTGTCCGAAACCGAGACATGATGCTCACGGCTCATCAGCGGCAGCTTGGTTGCGGCACCAGAGCCATAAATAGAGGCATCGATATGCTCCTTAAAAGCGACGATAAGACCGGCGCTATAAAACACCCTCAACAACGGATGTCGAATACTCTGTAATTCGCACAATGCGTCTACACAGAATCGCGTTAAACTTGTTACACCGAGTCTAGATAAATCCTTACTACACATGATCACTGACGGTGAATCTGATGAAACCTTATTTGGATCGATGCTGTCAGAAGAAATCAAAACCGCCAAAGCCATCGACAAATCTCAAAGGACGACGGTTCCTCAAACCAGCGCTCGCCCGTCTACTTCCCAGCTGGGAAACTGGTCAGCGCCTCCTCGGTACCCGGCGAACAGGGGAGGGTGGGGAGGATTCAGCAAGACATATAGGCCAGCGAGCGGAGCCTGACGCCCTGATTTGACGCCCGGCCAGCGGGGCTGCAGGACAAGCCTCGTGTCCAAGCGCCAGCGTCCCATCACTAGCTAAGGCAAGCCTTCACGCAGGTAGCCTTACTTATTTTTATAACTGTTGTTTAAAAATAACTAAAAACGAGGTTGTGTTAGATTGGATTAAGAACGGCTTTCCTCAACCATTTAAAATGTCAGTTACCCAAACTAATATACCTACCAATATATTTTCACCCGTAGAAAACAATGCAATAGTAATTGCTATCCAAAAATTAATTCAACTCAGGGCCATATCAGAGTGTCATACCCAAAAAATCCAATTTGTTTCTAGAATTTTTCTCACACATAAATCAAATGGTGGCAAACACTTTATTTTAAACTTAAAACAGTTAAATAAATTTATACAGACTGACCATTTCAAAATGGAGGATTATCGAACGGCCTGCAATTTAATATCATGTAATGGATTCCTAGCAACAATAGATCTCGAGGACGCACTTTTTAGTACCTATAAGAAATATTGACCGTATATATCTAAGATTCGAATTTGAACCTAATTTGAATTCTAGAAAAAAGGTTATTTATCAATTCAACGGAATGCCGTTGGCTTTATCACTCACTCCACGCGTGTTTACTAAAATTATGAGGGAAGTCCTAGCTTTTCTAAGAATTAAAGGCTATAAATCAGTCGATAATTTAGACGATATTTTATGCATCGGGGATACGTATGCCGAGTGCGGTGCTAACGTCAACGAAACGTCACGGGTACTTAACTGTCTCGGATTTGTCATTAATTATGAGAAATGCAATTTGAATCTACAACAATTATGTAAATTTTTAGGATTTAACTATGATACAACAAATCAAAGCACATGCCTTCCCTCTGATAAGAGTTGCAAGATAGCCGAGTTGGTAACAAAATTTTCAAAATTACCTACATGCATTCGCGAGTTGGCTCACTTAGTTGGCGTCCTAGTTGCAGCCTGCCCTGCAGTAAAATATGGTTTGTTACAAGACCGAGATCTTGGGGCGTCATAAATTTCTCTCTTTACTCAGAGCTCACGAACTCAGAGCTAACTATGAAACTAATATTAATTTACCAAAGATATTTCTAAATTAACGTATATTAATAATAACAAACTGTTTTTATTTTACAATTATAACCATAATGATAAAATAACTTACATTACAGTACAAAATATTATAATACAAAGTAACTAAACTAAAATATATAAAATACCCGATTTCAAGCTCTAAATTGATGTATTTTCTAGGAATACCATAAACAATAAGATTTGGTGTTTTTTTAAAGAGTAAATAAACAAAAAACTTATATGAATCACAAATCTAGTTACGGATGGTCCAAAAATAGTTATTGTGTCCCTAAAATAATAATGAATTTCTAAGATAAATGGTTTTTCGCTACAATTGGCAAGCCATTGTGAAAATAATTACAATGGGATTTTGTATACAACTTGCATAAATAACTTTCTCTACTCATTATCAAACCAAAATAGTGCAGGTGTGTACATAAAAATGCATAATCATTAAACAATGAAAGGGTTGCAAAATTAAGTCAACTATTGTAAATTTTTTTATTATCAATATTTTTTGTTTTAATGTAAATAAAAAAAATTTTGGTTGAATATCATTTACTTTGAACCGTTTTTTAAAAGTTTATCCCAAATATTGTTCAAAATAAGACCCCCGAATCCTTACACTCGCACAAAGTCGCCGTCATGCTGGTAAATCTTTATTCTCCTTGTCTCCAGAGGAACGTTTGCAAGGAGATGTGCCATTTCTTCTCTTAAAAATATCACGTAGACTTCTTGTTTAAATTGTCAGGGAGAAAATAAGGTACTATCAAATGCCTGTCAATGATAACTATCAACACGTTAAACGAAAAACGCATTTGATGAGCCCTCTGTTTCTTTTTTTCGGGTTATTGCCTTTTTTGAACCAATAATGGAGATTGTGATAGTTTGTGATACCATCGCGGTCGAATATGGATTCGACCGCGATATGGATCAGTCTATAGAATTTTCTTCAAAAAGTTATAATCCTCAGTCAGCGTCGACCATAAAACTGCAGAATGGTAATTATCTGACAGGGTCTCCTTCCTCAACGGCTTGCACAGGCGTGTAATGATAGGGGTGCAAACGGGCTGTGTGCACAGTGAACCACATCTACCATGACGGCTCGCTGCAGCACATCTGAAGAATCTTATCTTCGACCTTCAGTTCGTAAACCCGAGGTCTGCTTGCGTCTGCTCGTCTCGATTGAACGTGGTATATCCAGCCAATGCCATAGATGCTAAGTCTATGACCATACGGCAACAAATTGCCACGCCAAGCCCAGTTGCGTCAAGTGCCTGGGTGATCATGGCACTGCGGTTTGCGTGCGAACCCCGCAATTTGTCGAACCTCCTGCATGCGTCTAATGTAAGTCAGTTGGCCACACTGCCAATTACCTAGGATGCCCCAGGGCCCCAAAGCCCAACCCCAAAAAGGCGCGGAAGGCAAAGCAAAGGTGTCCACCCACTGCTCCTGCTGCAAAGCCCGGCCTACCCAAACCGCAGCCTCCGCTATGTGACCCTCACGGTCCTCCACCGCCTCCCAAGAACGCATGGGAGACCCCACCTACCATGGTGAGGAAACCCATAGCAACTCTCACCCAACAACAGTACGGTACAACAGATCAGGTTAGCACCTGCTTGCATGCCTTCTCCTCTCACGGCCAGGTCCCATAGAGAGCCACTTTTAGACTTCGCGCTTGTAAGCCAATTCGTCTCAAGTTTCGACTTGGGAGAAATCACCACTTTGGCTCGCAAACTACGAGCCGCAAAGGGTGACTTCCAGGCGATGTGCTTCGTTGCGATCGAACACCAGGCGCTTATCGCCAACGTCCAAAAATTCAATAAATTAAACTTTTAAATGGCGTCCTCTAGATTAAAATCTCGGTCCCTCACTATTGTCTACTTCAACGCCGATGGTCTTAAACATCAGCGTAATGAAATTCATGAACTCCTTCGAGAATTCCAAATCGACAACTTACTTGTGCAGGAAACCTTTTTGAAACCTAGTCACAAAGACCCGAAAATAGCGAACTACAACATCGTTCGTAACGATAGGCTTACCGCCGATAAAGGCGGTACCCTCATTTATTACAAAAGTTCACTACACTGTATACCTGTACACTGTATTCCTCAAACGAGGGCACACATTGATTGGGCCAAACTAACAGAAGCCCTTAAGGCAACCGACAGTCCTGAACACCATTCCCGATTCATTGTCATCCATCGAGGAGACCAATGCAGCGATCGGGGCTTTCACCAACCACCTTCGAACTGCTATCAGTGCAGCTGTCTTCCAGGCAGGTTCCGATGGCGAATGATCGCCGCTGGATGCTGCCTGAGGATGTGAGGGAATTGTTGAGAGCAAAGAACGCAGCTATCCGGGCGTACGATTACGCTCCGACCGAGGCAAATCGCATCCGTATGAGGGCCCTACAGCGAGATGTTAAATCTCGCATACGCGAACTGCGGTCTAACAACTGGGACGCGCTTCTTGAAGAGATTTCGCCTCGCTTCTGGCTTACTGGAGCTTGGCGAAGCCTCTCAAGATGGACTCTACCACGTCATCGAGGCCTCCGCTCCTTAGGCCTCCATGACTCCCGCCTTCGTTGACTCCGAAAAAGTTGAAACCCTAGCCGATAGCTTCGCCCATCAATGTACACCGAGTACAGAAAGCACCAACGCCCTCCACATAGAAACTGTGAATAGCACAGTCTAAATGCGGCAACCCACCGACTGACACCCTCCAACCGGTAATGGTGGAAGAGGTACAGACAATAATTAAAAACTTGAAACCGCGGAAAGCTCCAGGTTCAGACGAAATACCAAACAGGGTTCTGAAAGTCTCCCACTCGCACTCATACAACTGTTAGTAGTTATTTTCAATAACATACTAACAAACTGCTTCTTTCCGCAAACGTGGAAGGAAGCGTTTGTCATAGGTATTAGGAAACCCGCAAAACCGGCTAATCTACCAACAAGCTACCGTCCTATTAGCTTGCTTAGCACGATAGGCAAATTATACGAAAGGATCATTTTGAACAGGCTCCGAGAGGTCATCCATTCGAAGCACCTGTTACCGGATGAACAGTTCGGCTTTAGGTCCCGACACTCCTGCGTCCAACAGGTGCACCTCTTGGAGCAAAGGAACGTAGGTCGAAAACCGATAGTCATGGGTGCGCTTTTCTTTGACGTGGCTAAAGCCTTCGACAAGGTCTGGCACAACGGCTTATTATATAAGCTCTTTGAACTAGGCGTGCCAGACAGCCTCGTGCACATCATACGAGACTTTCTCCACTGTCGAACCTTTCGCTACAGATTGTAAGGTGCACTCTCCGATCCCCGTCCTGTATTAGCCGGTGTCCCACAAGGCTCTTTCTCCAACTTTGTTTTCACTATACACTAGTGACATACCAAGGACGGAGAAAGTAGACCTAGCGCTCTTTGCAGACGACACCGCGCTATACACATCTGATAGGAATCTACGTAGGTTAAGTAGAATACTTCAATCCGCAGCCAACGCATTAGGCGCTTGGTTTAGGAAATGGAGAATAGAAGTCAACCCAGAAAAAAGTGCAGCAGTGTACTTCTCTCTCTCAACCTGCTCTAGGACAACCTCTAAGAAACCCTCCAAAAGATTAGGTCAGATCACCCTGTTTGATACCCCGATCCCATGGGCTAAAAAAGTCAAATATTTAGTAGTCACTTTAGATAGGGGACTCACATTCGCGGATCATATAAAACACGTCCGGGACCGAGCCGCCTGCGTCATGGGTAGGCTGCACCCTCTAATTTGCAAGAAGAGTAAAATGTCACTTAGAAATAAGCTTACACTTTACAAAACTTGCATACACCCCATCATCACATATGCCAGTGTGGCTTTCGCTCACGCCAGCAAGTCGAACCTCAATCACTTGCAGGTTATTCAAAATAGGTTCTCACGCAAATGCGTCGGGGCCCCGCCCTATGTCCGCAACTTAGATCTGCACAAGGATCTCGAGCTGCCCACCATTGCCACATTCATAAAGTTGGCGTCTAGAGGCCACTTCAATAATGATCCCCACCATCCCAACCCGCTGGTCAATACGTCATCTGAATACACAGCCAACCCAGACGCGGCGATTCGTTATAGGCGTCCGCGTAACGTCTTAACAGATCCCAACGATGATATTACAACAAGGAACGCCGGTGTTCCAGTTAGAAATAGGGCAACACGGCATTCTAATCGCCTAACCCACCGGTGGGCCAGGCTAACGCGTCCTACGCATTCCTACTGAGTTTCCGGCTGGTTCTTTGGCAGTAGATGATCCTTCCGAACTAGTGGTAGTTTCAATATACGACGTCCTAAGCCGAGGTCCGTACCCTCTCGGGTGCCCTTAGGCATATCGTATGTAGTAGTAGTTTAAGTTCCAGCTAAGCGCCGTCAGCGCTAAGCTACAAAGTCCGGTGAAATTTAAAAGGCACATAGGGCCATAAATAAACTGTCCATTTCGAAAAAAAATTTCATTATTTAAATATTTTGTTTACTTCAACACACTAGTCTATCTTTTAGGTAGTTCTTGATCCAATCTAGAGCAATACCTGAAGTATTATTGCGATTCAATAGTCGACCTAAAATAAACTGCTTTGCTATTTCAAACCACGACGTCATTAAAGCGATCCAGTTTAGGTTGACACCAAATCAAGTCGCCAATTGGATCGCAAACTGTTTTAGTTCGTTCATTTTTCGTACCATGAGGTGATATTTCAACCTATATTGGATGAAATAAATGTCAAAGTAACGATTCAAAAAAAGTTACTACTTTCTTGGCGTAAATTGAATCGTTTCGGTTTATCTTCAAAAAAAATTTTGAAAATATACGTAATTCAAGGTATTTCAGTTGGATACCTAGTGTTTCTTATGTGTTAATGTGAAAAACTGATTTCTAGAGCTATTTGTTATTGTAGATGTCTGACGAATTAGTCCTTTTTGTTTTCTTGGAAAAGATAATGAAATAAACAAAACACGAAATTTGGAAGATGAAGAAAATATAAAAGGATATCGGTTGTCTAAACCATTGGTATTAGAACTGTGTGATGAGCTGAGGCCATTGTTGAAAAATCCAACGAAATCAACTGATTTATCAGTAGAGCCAAAGGTAGAAGTCAAATTGGGTGCGTTCTAAACTCGTCATAATCAATTTATTTTTACGACAACACTAAGGAAACCTTTGATTACTTGTAATTTAAAGAATTATATAAATTTCTATTATTTAATGAGTACTAAAACGGGCTTATGGTATATAATTTGACACTAAAAAGCGCAATTTTAAAATATATTTGTTGTTATTTTTACACAAAAAACACCGCTAAAATCATATCAACTAGATTTCGAAACGCAACGCATATGGTTCGAGTAAAAGAGACAGACTTATGCAACGAGTGTACAGCGTCATCTCTTTCTCACACGCGGACCACAGACAAATTTCGATCTTTCATTCCTCCGTGAGCGATTCAAACGCCAGTTAGCTAAAGGCACTTCATGGTACGAATCTTAGCGATTCAGTTTAGGTACCTAAACTGGATTGCATCGGAATTGAATGGCTAACTAAAAGTTGATGGTAGGCCTTCTGTTATGCCGTATTGCTTCAATTTATTTTAAAATATTTTATTTAACACAAAATCAAAAGTTTTGCTCATATCAAGTAGAAGGGTAATTATTTTAACTAGTGAAAAGTAAGGCCAATACTCTTGTACCACAGTACTTGTGACATAATAGTTCAGTGGGACTGATGTCCATGCTGTGGGATTATTTAGTCTATCTCAGAACGTTACTTTATATTTGTCACAAAAATGAATTTTCTTCATTATCCTAAAGGGAATTCTAGGCATATCAGTAATCATATTTAAAAGTTATTTAGGTGGATTAAATTATGTTCGATAAAGAAAATAAACTTATCAAAAAACATTTCCATCTTTAATTTATTCAATATTGCACTCGACTAAACAATTAACTCAAAACTACAAAATATGTGTAAATATGCATAAAACACATAGCCTCGTATTGAAAGAAAATAATACAATAAAATTTTACATACTACAAAACCCAACCATCATCCAACCTTTCCTCCATAGGTTTGGTAAAATATTGGCATCGACGAAATTTCTCCAAAATTTCCCCCTAAAACAAAATGTTTTATTAAATAGTGTCGATGCCTATTTATTTATACAATTAATTACGTTAACAATGAATAGACATCCCGGGAAGGCACTCGAGAATATTGAAAATACAAAGATACTCCTAGCAAACCCCTACAGACCCTCAGGACAAGTTGTCCACTCTCAATACTGGCAACGCAATACAAGGGAATTGCCCGCATTTCACTTAGTCTTGTGCAAGCCAGTGTCATGGCTAAACGTCAAACAAAACTTTTTCCCAATTCTGAGTTTTAATACCTTACAATGCTTTCTCGTGTGTTTAGTCAATGCACTAATTACACTCTTAGTGTTAAAGACAGCAAAAACCTTCGTTTTCATGCGTAAGCACAATTTTTTTATAAATATCTTGATTATTTTTTTATTTAAAATAACGTTTTAAAATTGACATGGCTATACATTTCGACAAACTCAGAGCGAGATGTAATATGATTTTGTATGTGGGAGTAAGAGAGTCAACGATATAAACTGCGACAATTTACGCGCGAAGCAACTTCACGAAGTATGTACATAGATACCTCTATCTTACAACAACTGAACCGTATTATTCTTTACGTCTCCCACAAAATTTTATTACTGTATCGGGGAGCTATGTATAGTTAAGTTGACACCGTTTTTTTGTGCGGTAATGTTTGGGTATGACTTGTCTATATGCAATATGTCATTGCCCTTAGCACAGTAAAAGCCATTAAGGATTAAAAAGAGTTTTCAGAAGGACTCAATGGCCTTAACAAAATTAAATATTGTAAAAATGACGTGATATTCTTGGTGAAATTATTTTGACAGCACCCTTTTGACATTACACTTTGGGGCCTGATTTTTCATTTGAATAATTTTCAGAATTTGGAATAATTACTACTTTTTAAATTTAAGTTTTTAAATTAAGAATATCAGGTATTAAGGATAATAAGAAGTTGTCACGAATAAACTACGAAAAGTCTTATCAAGTGTCAAAGTTATTCTCCAGATATTAGTCGTCTGACGATTAAAACTTGTACTTTTGCTATAAATTTTATGGACTACAAAACATCAAAATGACCGAATAAGAAATATGATACCAGTAGGACTTACCGGCCCAATTTTATGCATAGTTTCACTATAAAATGTAATGGCACTGGAACCTGTCCCATATAAAGGATACTTGAGGTGTGTCTGTGAACAAAATATGAAAAAGTCAGTAAGTTTATTCATTTCATCCAGGGTAATAAGACATTTCTTAGAATAAGGCCATTATTTATTGATGATGAAAGATGAGATAAAATATCAATGAAGGCGGATTGATTTAGATTACGATTTAGCTTTCAGCAAAAGTAGTAACGTTCTAATCGAAAGGATTGTTATTAGTTTAACGTCACCGCAAACTTTATTGTTTTCGTCTCTGTTAAAACATTTTCACAAGATAGCTGAGGACCGTTCCGTTGTTAAAATTATAAAATTTTTCTGTTAAATATGAGATTGAAATTATTGAATATTTAAAAAACTATAAGACCGATCGTAAGTAAATCCAATAGATGCATTATTCACGTTGACCGTCGCAATTCAATAAAAGCTAAAATAAAAAAATAATAAAAGCAATAACATACAAACAAAGCTCTTGAAAATATGTTGATCAAAACGCTTGAAGAAAATACAGTCTTATCAATTAAAATAAACATATTTCTATCTACAATCGCTGTAAACGATGATTGGTCAGCGTCGATATGAACGAAAACACACAGATAGTACTTAGTACATTAAATTACTGAGCATAGCAGGTAGTCTTCTTACAAAAAAAAACTAGGAATTATGTCTATGGTTAGAACTTTTTGATTGTGACAGCTCCGTTGCTACTTTTCGAGCAAACAATTGTCATATGTCACTTTAATGTGAATGAAAAACTAAGTTCAATCAGTGATGTACGGTTTAAGGTTATCTTTCTATGTTTTAGTAATGTTAAAACTACTTTTACTATATTCATACTTGAAATTGGCAGAAATAGTTATTGTGTAGTAACTAAAGCTGATTGCCACAAACGCAAAATTTAATTTAATTTTCAATCAATCAGCTCGATCTGCCATTACGGTTTTAACGTTTGACGAGTGAAGAGTTTGCGTTGATCAATTTCCGTAACATAACCTCTCAATTCCCAAATATAGTAATTACCTTGCGTTTATGGTGCTTCACAATGTACAACAAGTGCTGGTAGTGAATGAGAAACTGGGCGAAAGGACGTCATTTTCCATCATTTTCCAAGAACTGCGATAGGCCTTTACAGTGGTTACCGTGTCTTTGTGCTAATAGTGTTTTATGTTAAATTTATTTATTTATTTTATTTTATTGTAACAAAAAAATAATACAATGAGAGTACAAACTCTGACTGCTGAACTAGCGTAAGCTGTTTGTCGGCAGTCAGTTAATTCACAAAACAAGAGACAAGTTTACAAGGTTTAATTGTGGTAGAACTGCGTAAATTGTTTGTAAGCCACAAACATTTTGAGAAGAAATGTTTTCTTGGTTACTCAATAAGAAAAACGAGGTTTAATTGGAGTAACGCGATGTCTCGCGTCTATAAAATAAAAATTTGCCTCCCATGCAATACAAACAAAGCATATAAAAATATACAACAAAGCTAAGAAATAAAAAAAAATCATATATATATATACAAGTCTTTTATTTATTTTACCTTCTTTATCTTTTAGATTGTTAAAATATCTTAAACAAAATAAATAAATAAAATACATAAAAATATCTTGTAGAATAGAAGAGGGGCTTTCGCGCCTTCATTGCCGTCATTTCAAAATTAAGAAACGAAGGACAAACTAAATTTTTAAAAAAATGTTTGTCATATTGAAAAAGTTCGTCCCTAGAGTTGTAGTTGGAAGACGTTCATCTGTACGTAGCATCACTAATTAGTTTGTGTTACTGAGTAATTAGCAAGTTCACAAAACACAAGACAAAAGGCGCGCGCGATCGGCTAATTTGCCGGGGACGATCTTGTTTTCTCACTTACTGATAGTAGCAATGACAGTTGGTTCATTTTAAACTAAAGTACAAACATTTGAGGCAAAGGCTATACATCCTTCATTAATAATTTTTTTCTTAACATACCTAATTTATATTATACAGAATTAATGCGTTGAAGATACAATGTGTGAAAGAGAAGTGACTGAGTGGCCTACTATTCACTATGTTTTCAACTTCGGCGAGTAGCGCGCTAAGTAGTTCATCTCTCGGCGCCCGTTCCTTTAAGACCACTGCAAGTGCCACGTTAACCGACCTTATGAGGCGTTCCCACGCCCCACCCCAATGAGGGCTTGCTGGGGGGATGAATGTCCATTCGATACGTGCATGCCCTTTGAGAGGCCTCTCGACTGTAGAAAATGTAGATTTCGTATACATAAATATTAAGCAGGAGCTTTAAAAAAAGTCGAACGCTACAACTCACTGAATTTGGTCCCTCAGATGAGCGGTGCCAATTACCATATTACTGAATTGACCAATTAAAATGATTTTGATGAATGGTAATATTTAGAAGGTAAATTGTAGGTCTACATACAAAAATATGAACCCTATTTACTCACAAAAATAAAGAAAATCCAAATCTATTGGTGACTATTCCCTATACTACATAGTTTAAGGCCTAAAAGTAATATGATATACAATTTTTATAAAGCTGATTACAGTAAAATCAATTGTAAGTTAAAATATGTGGATTGGCAAATGCGGTTATCTACTTGTGGTCAAGTTAATGAAATGGTGTCAAAATTTTATGAAATACTAACGTGCCAAAGCATTTCGCTAATAGGTCGAGTCATCTTGTTTGGTTTTCTGGGGATTTATTCAAATTGCTAACCGAAAAAGAGAAAAGCCGAGTCAAGTTTCGTAAAATTAAAAATCCTAGGGATGAATTGGAATTTAAGTTACTTCGAAGTAGATGTCACAAACTATATGATAAATGTTACCAAAATTTTAAACGTAAAGTAGAAACTAATATATTTCATAACCCACGAGTATTCTGGGCATTTATCAAAAGCAAGCGTAAAACTAAATCATCAATACCTGGGAAAATGAGCTTGGATAGCACGGTTGTAGAAAATGGTCCAGATATATCTAATTTATTTGCGCGACATTTTTCTTCGGTTTCTTCTACTAGCGCTGATGTCCAGATGGACTTGGTGGCTGATGTTGGAAACTATGGTAATCATGTAGCATCTAAATTAATATACACAGAGAGAGAAGTTTTTAAACAAAATAAAAAGACTTGATGCATCTAAAGGGGCTGGGCCCGATTCTTTTCCTCCACTTTTATGAGATGAGATACGCGATCTAGGAGTTATCATTGACAAGGCTCTTTCATTTAAATCACACATCGATTCAATGGCTTTCAAAGCTGCAAGAATGTTAGGTTTTTTAAACGAAACACTAAAGGCTTTCATAATGTTACAACAAAACTCATATTGTACAATACTTTAGTACGCAGCCATCTCGATTTTGCCTCTAGTGCCTGGAACCCTTATTATTCGGTACATTCGCAGAGGTTGGAGGGTATTCAACGATCATTTACAAGGCATCTTGCTTTCAGCACTCATGGATTTTCTCATAGACAGCCATATGACCAGAGACTAACTTATTTTAAAATGATAAGTCTTTATAGTAGGCGAATGATGTTGAGCATGGTTTTGTTGCATAAATTGATAAATGGCAGACTAAATTGTAGTAACCTCATATCGAGCATGTGCCTTATAAATGTCCCAGAAATCGCATACATAAACTATTCTTTGTTCCGACCGCCAAGACTAATCTCGGGCTACAATCTCCTTTGGCACGAATTTATTCTGACTATAACTTTAACTATAACTTTTTGTATCAAATAATTTCCAGTTTAGACATCTTTCATTATAGTGTTCCTGAGTTTAGTAATAAAATGTGTAGATATTTTGCCAATACTAAGTAAGATATAAGCTTTTATTATAACTAAACTAAGCTAACTCAAAAATAATTTTAAAATCCGGTTTTTTTCTAATTCAATTTGTTAAAAATAAAAATCTTAAAATTGGTTTTTTAAATCCTGGTTCACTAGGAACTCACCACGAGGAATTTTTGGTTGCTATGGAGGATCGGTCGGTGGATATCATGGCCATAAATGAGACCTGGCTGAGAGATGGCGAGGAACATCGCGCGCCCAGGCCCGCAGGATATCGGCTCCGGCATGTGCCGAAGCCGGCAGGTGGCGTCCGTACTCGCGGCGGTGGTGTTGGCTATTACATACGCAATGGTATCTTAGCAAAAAATATTAAACCTCCTCAGGTAATCGTAGTTGAACAGATGTGGTTAAGCATATCTCTAAACGGCGTTAGACTTGCGATTGGAACCGCATACCGTCCTCCATGGCTCAACATTGATACCTTCTTGGATGCGTTAACGGAATCAGTAAGTTATTTTTCCACTTATGATCATATAGTACTAGTCGGTGACTTCAACACTAACCTCCTGGCTTATAACGATCCGAATTCGAAGAAATTAACTTCGTTTTTAAGGTATTTAAACTTAAAGCAGTATATAACTCAGCCCACTCACTTCACCGATCATTCTGAGAGTCTGATTGATTTAGTTTGCAGCTCTACAAATATTTTAAATATTTGTGTTGACTCTATTCCTGACCTCAGTAAGCATGCTTTCATCTCGTTTGAATTACGTATAAAAAAACCAAAACCCCTCCCTACGTTAGCAGTATATAGATCGCTGAAAAGTATAAATTTAAAAGAATTTAATGATCTTGTTAATTCCATCAACTGGGAAAGACTACTTGACGAGAGTGTGAATGTGTCCGTTGCATCTTTTAATGCATACATTTTGCATGTGTTTGATGTTCATGCTCCTATAATTAAGTCACTCATAAAACATCAAAATTACCCTTGGATAACGCCAACAATTAGAAAAATGATGAGTTTGAGAGATAAAGCCTATGTCAAATGTCGTACCTCGAAACTTGAAAAAGATATAACATATTACAAAGAACTCAAATCAACCGTAAATAAGGCACTTCATTCGGAAAAAACTGCTTACTTTCATCAAACTGTTAATAGACATTTAAGAACACCAAAAAAAATGTGGATATCTATAAAAAATAATATAGCTGACTTTAAAAATAAACAGACATGTCTTCCATCTAGCATTACTGATCCAGATCTTGTGAACTCTCACTTCATAGATGCTCCTGGCAATAATTCTGTCCGTATTTCTAACCTAACTTATTTTGAATACCATCGTTTCTCTCCCGCTGTATTTAGTCTACATCCAGTTGACGAAAACACCATTATGAAAATTATTACCAATATTTCAACAAATGCACAGGGAGTAGACGGTATTACGCGTGACATGATTTTACTAACTTTGCCACGAACTCTTGGAGTAATAACTGCCATCGTAAATAAGTCTATTCAAGCTGGGATTTTTCCAGACGCTTGGAAAGAAGCTTTGGTTAAGCCCATACCAAAGAAAAACTCTGCATTTGAATTGGAAGATCTCAGGCCAATAAGCATACTTCCGTTTATGTCAAAAATCATTGAGACTGTTGTATGTCAACAGATGACTGCATTCCTCAACTGTAACAATATTTTACCACTAAGGCAATCGGGATTCCGCAAGGGTCACAGCACTGTTACAGCCTTGCTAGATGTCCTTGATGATGTTTTAACGGAGCAGGATAAGGGGAATGGCTCTTTGTTATGTCTTCTTGATTTCTCCCGCGCATTCGACACCATTAACCATAATCTTTTGTTATCAAAATTGGCATTCTATGGCTTTGATCAAAAAACGATCAGGTGGTTCTCCAGCTATCTCAGCTGTCGAATGCAGCGTGTTGAAATCAGTAACGAAGCTGGTGTAAGGTCAGTCTCTAAAACTGCTCTATTGAATCGGGGAGTTCCACAAGGATCAATTTTAGGACCAGTTCTTTTTATCCTGTATAGTGCTGATTTGGCAAATTGCATTAGGAATTGTAAGTTTCATATGTACGCAGATGATCTACAGATTTATTCACCTTGTGAACCTAATGAGACACTGATGGCAGTTAACAGGTTAAATGAGGACCTAGAGCGAATTAATACATGGGCTAATCTTAACTGCCTCATTTTGAATCCATCTAAGTCTAAATTTCTCATTCTAGGTTCTGATGCTCAAGTTTCTAAAATAAATGCATCCCATGTTGCTATAAAAATTGGAAACGTAGTTCTCGAGCAAGTTTCTGAGGCATGGAATCTTGGTATACTTATGGACAGTGGGCTAAGATTTCATAAACATGTCCTAGAAATAGTCAGAAATTGCTTTTACAGGCTCAAGGTGCTGTATCGGGTTCGAGACTATTTGGATGTTAACGTAAGGGTAAAGCTCTGTGAAGCTTTAATACTATCCAAACTTAACTATGCAGATGCTGTAATAGGTGAGTGCCTTTTTGGCTACACCAAGAAATTGATACAGCGTGTGCAAAATGCCTGTGCCCGATTCAGTTTTCCGATACCTCGCAGATCTCATGTGACTCCATTTCTAAATCAGGGAAATCTTTTAAACATGCAATCTAGACGCTCACTTCATCTTGCTTCTCTGTTATTTGGTATTGTCAAGACCGGATCACCCACTTATTTATTTGAAAAGCTTGTATTTTCACATCGCCAAGCCAGAATACCTTCTCGCCTTGTTTGCCCTAAACACCGCACTGCAGCATTTCGTGGCAGTTTCAAATACTCTGCCACGAAATGCTGGAATAACATACCACCACCTCTAAAACACTGTCGCTCTGTTTGTACTTTCAAATTGAATTACAAAAAACATCTGTTATTTGTACAAAAATTAAATATTTGAAATATATATAAATTGAATTGGTGTTTGATGCAGGTAGGGTGGAAGGGCAAGATAATTTTGAGGGGATTTCCCTCTGTACTGTCTGTGACTGTACTCTTCGATGCCTATCATTTGATTATTGGTTGGAGTTTCATAGGGTACCTATTTGCAACATATAAATCATGTTATTTGGTATATACAGCTTAGTCTAATTTATATTACACACGTAAAATATATATCAAGGATATTTAAGTAATCATTTATTTTTTGTATTATTACTATATATGCGTGTAATAGTGTGTATGTAACTTTCTACAAATAAACATTATTGTGTATGGGACGTGCGCAGCAGGCTACTCTCAGTCAAGGCGTTTGCGGAAGATCAGCGTCTTGGTGTGTCCGCACTCCACGACTTGTGCTGAGTGAATGCCTTTTCGGTGCTACTTAAGTAATATTTTTATTTTATGTAACCATTGTTTCTTTTATTTTAATATGTAGTGACACCGAATAAATGTAATTTTCATTTTTTCATTTTTCATTTCATTTTTCATTATTGTTGTTACAATTTATTTTCAATTGCTTTTATATTTTTTGCCCCCAAATAAAGTAATAATGTTTGGATTGGGTATTTTGTTGATTTTTGTATTCCAAAATTTTTGTTACAAAGCTAGTGCGAAATCTGTGTACGCCGTTATCGTGATGCATATCAGATCATTATTGCAGATATAAGTGAACTGTGTACTCTTAATATGTATCATGTAGTACTTTAAGTAAATAAATAAATAGATAAGTTAGTGGGCCCTCAGTTTTCACGTGCTCAAATTTGTAGTTAAACCTTAGTTCCTTTGGCAAGGGCATGCACTCCATTCGGTTCCATAATTACAAGCGTTAGCCTTCAAAACTTCTTCATCTAGTCCTTTTACAGATTTTATTAGTTCTGAATGGGCACCTAGCAAGTTCGTTCCATTATCTGAATATAAATAATAAGGCCATCCTCATCTAGCTGCCATTCTTCTAAGCGCCATTAAAAGCGAGTCAGTAGTAAGCGAGTTCACTATCTCCACACGTACTGCTCTTACGGTGAGACAAGTAAATAAAACCCCATACCTTTTCTCACGATGCCTGCCAACAGTGACCTCTATGGGCTCAAATAGGTCCACGCCACAGTGGGTAAACGGCCTTTGGTGATGAGCAACCCTTCCAACAGATACATCACCCATTTTTGGAATCTCTGGCTTAGTCTTTCTAATTCTGCAAAGCATACACTTAGAAACAACATTCTTCACTGTAGCCCTTAACATTATTAACTAATATTTCTGTCTTAATTCATTAACAACTGTTATTAATGAATTAAAACAGATGTTCCTGGTTACCGTGACCTGCTCGGACGTGAAACTGCTGCACTATGAGTCTCAAGATGTAGTCTTTTCCGTCCAATATGGCCGGTTGTTTCAGGTCTAAAGGTACATTTAGGGCGACGCTGCCGATGCGCCCACCTGCACGTAGGACTCCATGAGTGTCGAGAAACGGCAATAAAGCAAGTAACCTAATACTTCTTTCCAAACATTTACTACTCTTTATATTTTCTATATCAGATTTAAATAATCTACTGCCTATAATCTAGTGAGTGTTGCACAGGGTTCATTATGCTTCCCTTTACGACATTCTAATGCCATAATTAAATTATAATTATCCTGCCTATCAATAATTCAGGCTTTACATTCTCATCAGAAAACTCTAAATTCAAAGTAATTAAATGACTATATTTATAGCGATCAACAAGATTTAAAATTTGACTCGGTAAATTAAGTTCCTTAATACTGTGGGCATACAGTTCATAATTCGTTTCACCTGACGAAAACTGTAACCGAACATCTGTTTCGCATGTAAGTTCATCTCCTTCCCAAGCACCGGATATAGACAGTCTGTTTCGGCTACCGCGTAATCGTAAACGCGATGTTAATTCGGCACTGATAAGACTCACTGTGGACCCGTCGTCCAATAATGCATACGCACGCAATCTTATTTCACGCGGTTGTGCCACTTCTAAAAAAAAGTGTAATAAAAAATATGTAACCTTAATAGTTTTTCGTAATTTGTAAAGATAAATTAATGACAATATTTTTTAAAATAAGTAATAAGATGCATCCTTGAGCAGCAGTTCTTGAATTTAAAAAATTTTAAATATACTCGAAGTGGCCGTCTCGCTCTGCATGCAAGCGGCCACCGCTTGCGGCAACATGGTGAGTCATTCTCCTTAGTGTCTCTAGGTGTTCTCTCAATCGATTTGTTGTCCTCAAAATTCTGTCAAGAAGTCCATCTCGATTATTTGGAACATTCTAGAAAACTTTTACTGATATAACGGTAGTCATGTGATCTACTCCATACAGCTACCCATGTGTTTTCTATAGCTTTAGCGATTGTAGGCGACACAGGCTAATGTCAAGTTTAGATAGGTATCTATTATTAAAATTGTGTCTTCAACGCATTAACTCTGTATTACATTAGTTTTGTATTATGTTTAGAAAAATATTATTAATGAAGAATGTATAGATATAAATCCTTTTGCCTCAAATTTTTGTACTTTAGTTTAAAATAAACCAACTGTCACTGCTACTGTCAGTAAGTGAGTAATCAAGATCGTCCCCGGCAACTTAGCCGACCGCGCGCGCCTTTTGTCTTGTGTTTTGTGAACTTGCTAATTACTCAGTATTTAAATTCGTACTAAGTGCTATCTGTGTGTTTTCGTTAATATCGACCCTGACCAATCATCGTATACATTGGTCATTCTGCCGGATTGAAAGTTGTTCAAAGTGATGAAGAGAACACCTTCTATGGCAATGGTCTAGATTAGAAGTATGCGAGCTGATGGGATAGCCAGCGAAAAGCAAGAACCGCTGCCCATAGTGCCCAACACAGTGCCGAAAAAGCTGCAGAAAGCAGAAGAAAAGGATATTCGACGTACAAGCTCCGATGTGGGTTGTCATATCAAATGTGAACGACCGTTACTAACGGTACCATCAAACGCCAAATCGAAGTCTTCAAAGTCGTCTTCATCTCTAGCAGCACGGCCGCTTCTAACTCCAACCTTGCCCAGGTTGGAGTTTGAAGCAGCCCAACAATCTAATAAATATCTCTCTCTAAATAACGACCTAATAAATAAAAAATTAGCAGCGGCCCTCGCAGATCTTGATGAGGAAGCCAGCGTCCAACTGGACGTTGATTCCATGCGATCGATATCATTACTTATTTGGTCACAACACTACATTATATCAAAATAGAACTGTCATCGAGAAAATAAAGAAATGGAAATACTATAACTGTGTTTATTGCAAGGTTCTTTTGTTTTTCTCATGGAGTAACTATCATTTCTTTCCTGTAATACTACTCATAAACACAGTAAGTTTAGGATTTTATTAAGTAAAATTTATCATAACAATAAAAATAATAGCTACAGTTATATAAATATGTTCTTCAATGTAAAAAAGAAATAGCAAAATTAAAAAAAAATGTTTAGCCACGAAATTAATAAGAACGATATGTTTTTGCGGTGAAAATCACTTCCTGTCTGGTAGTCAATCCACATTAATTATTGGGTCAGTAAAGCTTTTACAATAAAATAAAAATAATAAGCTAAACAATTCAAAGTAAAAACATTTCTAAATTTTTTAAAACCTTGAACTTGTTTAACAAGATATTCTGCTTATTTTCAACTAATCACATTTTCTTATATTATTAAGTATGTTTATCAGTCTCATTGATATTCTTAAGCGTCTTTTAAATTAATGAAATTAAGAATTATTTACGTAGCTAATTATAATAAGAAAGTTAAACTATTACTGAACTTACATGTATAATTATCACATTTATTATCTAGGCACATTACGAGATCGTCGAAATATTATAGATCAGCTTTACAAAGGTGGAATAATATTAAACGTGAAGTAAAAACTTAAAAGAATCGTAAAATCTATACATATAATAAAATTGATGAAAAAAATTTTCTGTACATTGAAATTACAAAAAATAAAATTGCAGGGCTTGTAATATATCATAATCATAATATACATAATATCAATGCCGAACCCAAAAATGTAATTAATTTCTTTTTGTCTGTTTGTCTGTGTGTTTGTGCACGCTAATCTCAGAAACGGCTTATTCGATTTAGATGCGGTTTTCATTAATATGTTGTGGTAAGTTTCACTTAACATTTAGTTTTATTTCATATCAATCGGTTCAGAAATAAAAAAGTTATTCTGTATCTATCATCTATCTTTTTTCTCTGTTAGTAGCATTGACAGAAAGTTTAAAGTTTTTCAAGTCATGAAATATATCTTCCAGTTACCCGTCTTGACGTTCATCTTGAAGGTGGACAAAGGATATACTTCAACCCTGACAATGTAACGGATCGTTTAGAAAACCCAAGATGAACCACACTGCTCGCTTTCTTTAATCTAAGCGAAACAGACGCATTTGCTAAGTCCGAAGTTTCATCGTATTATACCTATAATAAACAGCAGGGTATTTTTAACCGCAGAAGACGTGGAACAACTTTAATAGGTGAACCAGGTATTTTTAAAGATCACGTCATTGCTAGGGTTTATACGGTGCATCCGAATAACTCCAAATGCATTTAGCAGCCACTTTGTTGCCAGGAAGGAAAACAGCTCATACAATGTTCAAAATTCCTATCGACTTAGACCACACAGAAAACCCTGTTTGTAATATTTCTATGGATGACATTACTATGCTTTTTTGTGGCGATTTTCGTCAGACTCATCCTGTAATACCACGTAGACCAAGGGCTTATTAAGTTAGAGCCTGTCTAAAGAGTTGTCAACTGTGGCATTACATTATCCCATATGTGAGCTCAAATCGGAGGCAACGAAAATGCTCCAAGAGTTTTCAGATTTGCTACTTTAGACCGGTAACGGTGTGTAACCACAGGAACAAGGAAAAGTTGTTTTTAATGAAAACCTATGCTGCAAAGTTTCATTAATGCGAGACCTCATATTATCTGTGTATGGAAACGCAACGCAAATACCAACTTGCGAAAATTCCTGGCTTTGCGAAAGAGCTATTTTGACTTCACGAAACGACCAAGCAGTAGCAATAAACGCTGAAGTTTTGAGCTTTGTTCCGGGGGATAATGTAGAGTATATCTCCATTAACACAGTTATGGAAGAAGCAGAATCTACCAGCTACCCAGTAGAATTTTTAGAATCCCTCAGTGCTGCTGGACTACCAGCTCATAAAATAAAATTAAAAGTCGGAGTACCCATAATGCTCCTTAGAAATTTAAGCCCGCCAAAACTTTGGAACGGTACCAGATTAAAAGTGACCAATTTACAAAGAAATCTGATAGACGCAGAGATTTTAACAGGATGCGAAATAGTTGAAAGTATTTTTATTCCTCGGATTCCTCTCATTCCAAACAATTTTCCATTTAGTTTCAAACGAGTCCAATTACCAGTGAGCCTATGTTTCGCAATGATAATTAAAAAAGCCCAAGGTCAGATGCTAATAAAAGTTGTGGGCATCTAAGCATTAGCTGTTTTTCGCACGGTCAATTATATGTGGCTCTGTCACGTGCAATACTAGCAGCCTGTATGCTTTCATCCCCGGTGGCCATACGTCTAATATCGTATACAGAGAAGCATTACTGTAAAGCCGATTTTTTTAGCTAACCAAAACGACGGTGTTTATGATCCAATATTAACCAAAAGTTATTTTCAAAAACTGCTGCCCCAAAGTAACTATTCCACGCGAACGAAGTCGCGGGCACAGGTAGTTATACATAAATTACTAGTAGAACAAAGTCAATCTTCATTATCATCTGCTACAGATACCGGCAAGTCGTACCAAAATTTGCGTCTGTATTCAGGCATTAACCGCAAAAGCTTTTCTATTATTGCAGTTTCTTGGAATTCAGGAATGCCCCGTGGAGTTATTTTAGACTCTGTCATCGGAAGTTCTTGTGATTTAATATATTTCTACATCAAAAAATCCAAAACATATTCCGGTCCTCTTGATGGTTGTTTTTGTAGAATAACGTAAATGCACCTCTCTGAGCTTTAACAGATGTTATGGTTATGTCCTTCAAATAGCAACGAGGCTCATTTTTACGGGTGCCGCGCTTGGGAAGATAAATCTTTGTAATTATATAAATCCGACAGTCTCATTTCTTTTACAATAACTTTTCCCGAATTCGACAGTTTCACGGCGTCCACATAATCATCGACATCGTATACTTTATTTTTTCGCTGCAAAGCCTGCTCCACCTGATGGTGGAAGCTGTCAGCCCACCCAAAGCTTTTCTGTTTTCCTCCATTATCCTTAACAATTGCTACTGATATTAAATAATAGTTATACACTTAACAATTTATTTCCTAAACAAACAAAAATTTTATTATTATCACGCGACGAATGCAGATCAAGGTCAACAATCTGTCGATGAATACGAAATGGCCGAAAGCTATGCACTTACTCGCACCTTAGACCGGATTGAGAAAATACAGCTCTGCACCCGCTACCGATCAAGCCACGCCCCGCGCGAATTATAATTATTATTTACTTAAGCACCTATTACAGATTTATTATTAGAAAATAATGGTTCAGGGTTTATGTATAAGGTCTATGTTTATGAAATGAAATGGTTTTTTTTATCTTTTTATATTTGAGTTGATTGTATGAAATGTAAATTGCGGTTTACGATTTATGACTTATAAAAAAAACTACTTACTAGATCTCGTTCAAACCAATTTTCGGTGGAAGTTTACATGGTAATGTGTGTGTGAGTTTCAAAGTATGGGGAACCCCCAAAATTTATTGTTTTTTTTTCTATTTTTGTATAAAATCTTAATCCGGTTCACAGAATATATCTACTTACCAAGTTTAAACAGTATAGTTCTTAAAATTTCGGAAAAAAGTGGCTGTGACATACGGACGGACAGACAGACAGACACAACGAATCTATAAGGGTTCCATTTTTTGCCATTTGGCTACGGAACCCTAAAAAGTAGAATAAATAAAAAAGTCAATGAAGACTCCCCAAGATAGGATTTTTTATTTTATTGGTCAGGTTTTAAGTTTAATTTCGAACTTTAAATGTTAAAAACATGGCAGTATTAAATACACTGCATGACAGGGCTGGAAAATGCTGTTGGAAAACAGGAAATCGTCTATGTCTAATGTAACGGGGGTTGACTTTCATCTAACGATCTAATCTACAGACAACATACTAGACTCTTCTCAAAGCGTCCTGTGTAGGCTATCTTTGTAAAAAAATTAATCTTTCCAATGAACCACAAAATGTTAGGTTACGGTAACCTAGCCTCTGCTATGTTGTCATATTTTCAACCATAGGTCGAAGATGTATTTGTATAAAGCCCTCAGCTCATGCTCAGTTAATTAAAATGGACATTATGACGCTTATGAACTAATTTTTTGCTAAAAATTAGAAGTATAAGCACATTTAAAACTTACGTTCTTGTCGACTGCCTCTCCAAAATTGCGTGGTTCAAATTCGTCTTTTACATAATTTGCGTCGTACTCTGAGCAATACTCTGTGACAGGCTGAGAAGTGGCTAATTCCTCAATGACTTCATCTAACATTTGCTCCCAGAAAAAATCGGTCAAAATTCTTTTTCGGATACCTAGAAAATAATGAACTAATAAAAAAGCAAAACGAGTTGCAAAATTAATTATCCATGGTGACTTCATTTATAAACCATCGTTTTTGCTCGGTACTTTGTCCCCATGGAACTCGTCGAAGCATACTTTCATTTTATATTCCTCTCAAGTGTTTTAATCACTCATACTGTCGTTTTAAAATTCTTCTTTGGTAGATGATGTGTGAAACTATTGGTGTTAAGTATATGTCGCTGAGTATGGTTCACGACTGGGGGCTTTCAACGCTATGCCATATATTTATATATATTTATTATTATATTAAGGTTATATATATTTATGGATGATATGTATCACGATTTAAATTTTCTCAAAAGTCTGAGCTAATGGTGAGGAGAGCGGAACAATATGGCATATCGTTGGTAATGCAAGTGAATTCAAACAAAGACATTTCTATTTCAATGTATTTAGAAGTTCTGCATTCAATACCTATCTTAATGGAGTTGGCATTAGAATTGGGTTCATAATTATTGTTAAGTGTAGGGGTTGATCTCCTCTTCTAAACGGCACCACAATACACCCGCGAAGAAGCGTAGTTTTAGAAAGATTATATTTTGAAACTTGTATTTTGAGGTATGTCTGGGGTTTTTTTTCGAAATCGTTTTTGTATTGCTAGATCAAACATAGATAAACAGTATTGGTCACTATAGATTTTCTTTAAGGGTCATAGTTTGCAAGAAAATCTCCTTTGAACATAGGTAACTAGGGCTCATAGGTAAACGGCTCAAAGTATTAATAATGTATATGGCGGCGGTGTCGCAAAAGAAAACACAGTGCGTTCTTGGAAGAATTGAAGGCTATTGTGCCAGTGGATCCATCTCAAACCACGTCCGAGTTAGCTGTAGACTGCGGTGTGACAAAACTGTTCTAATCCACTTGAAGCAAAATTGTAAGGTGAAAAAGCTTAAGAGGTGGGTATCTCGAAAATTGAGTGCAGCAAACCGACAAATGCGCGCCGACTGCTGCGTTACATTACTCAACCGGCACAATAATGAAAGGAGTTTAAATTGAATTTTTACCTGTGGTGAAAAGTGGATCCTGTACGACAATCGGAAATGCTCATCGCAACGGTTGAACCCTGGCAAACCAACCAAGTCCTGCCTCAAGTGAAAATTTACTCAAAAAAAGTTACTTGTGAGCGTTCGGTGGCCTAGTGCCGGTGTCGTTGACTCCAGCTGTCTTAAATCTGGCCAGACGACTACGGCACATGTCTATTGTCAGCAACTGCAAACCATGATGGAAAAGCTAGCTGCTAAACAAAAAGGCTGGTCAATCGCTCTAGGCCACTGCTGTTTCTGGACAACGCTAGACAACACACTAGCACAACAGACGCTTACCAAATTAGAGGAGCTTCAATTGGAATGTCTTAGATATCCACCGTACTCTTCAGACCTTGTTCTTAGTATTTTTTGAAATTTGGATAACTTCTTACAAGGGAAAAAATTCAACTTCGATGGACCAGTCTAAAGCGCCTTCAAAGATTTTATGGATTCCCATGCGAAAGGTTTTTTAGTAAAGGGATCAAGGGATCAATGAGTTAATTGACTTATGAGACCTATGAGACGGCAAAAGTGCATAGATAGCAATGGTATATAGGTACATTGATTAAATACGTATATCATATTCTTTAAAATTGACTTTATTTCCTTCCCTTATAAAACGCCAATTTCATATGTAATGACCTAATATTATTATTTACTTCCCGTTTTGATAAGTCAATACCTCTAGAATTTTGTATCCAATGCAATGATGCCAATTCTGTTTCCACAAAATTAACCTTACTAGACCAAACTTGAATTAAATTAAGTTTATTCAGAAAACGATGGACTAGCTAGACCAAAATTTAGTTTAACAGGACTATGATTATTTTACTTACTCAATTTAGTTTAAACTGCATATATGGTATTCTGTTGCCTCTATTTTACATCAAATTTTGACTAAAGTTAGAATTGCCAACCAAGATTAATTTACATGTCAAGAGGTGTGAAATAAATCGAACTACTTATGTAGAAAAGTGACGCGACAAACGTGTAGTTGTTAGTAAAGATGGAAGAGTTTATACTTTCGGCATTTATAAGTTCTTATGAAAGGTTATTGCAACAAATCTCCGTTGAAGATACCGGATGCCAAATTCAAAAAAAAAATGGCCGCATTTCTAATACGAGGGCGGGTCATTTGTGTCAAGCTTTAGACAGTGCTGCCGAAAGTCATATTTGATCATTTGCATCTTCCAAGAACTCAGAATACTAATTTAATAACAATTTAATGATAAAAAAAATAGTACTCAGAATTTAACTGTTTTTTTTTTTATTGAAATGAAACTTTAATTTCTGTCGTTTATTTCACTTTTTTAGTTTTAACGTAGCATATATGTAATAACAAACATTTTTTGCCACAATATTTGTCGCTGCAGAGTCATTCGCCCTGGTGGAATTCACTTTATTTTCGCCACAAGGACCTGTCGCTACAACTACTGGTTCCGTTATAAAAACATACCTACCAACGTCCTGTTGAGGTTTTTTTGGAATTTTATAACTTTCTCGCATAATAGTTGGTTCATGGGCGGTCTCTGGTCCATACTTTAAAATCCATGGACGACTATAATTTTTTCCTCTGCCTTGTGTCGACTCCTTTATCGGCTGTTTAGGATTGAATGAAATGCCTTCGAGTGGTCTTATTTTAATGTTCGTTTCTTTGCCGACAGTCTCAGGTAAATTAGCTTGAACTTCTTCATCAACAGTTTTATCTTGCATTTTGGTGTTTTATAACTTTATAGCGATTTATTTTTTCAAAGTGTTGCATAAAAAATAACTAGGCGTTACTATAGCAACGAAGAAGCAAATTGTCAATTATTTATGAACGAAGTTAAGCGAACGAGTCTCCAGTTTGACATAATTTTCGAATCAATCAAGCTCAGCCTGACAGTCATTTCAGTGTTGCCAAATCAGGCGATTTCCCCCAAGATTTAGGGGTTTTTGACTAAGTTAGAAATTCAAAAAAACGTCAAATACATTTTTTTGCTATAAATCACGTTCCTGACGTATTGTTTTAAATGGGTCATTCTTTTAGCGTTAAATAAAACACTAATATTGTAACTTCTGTATGCCAAAATTAGGGCATATTTTACAACAATAAACCCTTATTATTGTAAAATATCCCGAAATACGGACCTTTTTAAGTATATATATTTTTTCGTAAGTAATTTTATAAGTATAAATATTTCCTAATTTTGGCATACAGAAGTGACATTATTAGTGTTTCATTTAACTCTAAAAGAATGACCCAAATGCTTTTTTTACCATCTTTAAATTACTTTAGCGCCACAACTAGTCTAGGTCGAGATTCGAGATATTGAATATAACGAATAGCCATAAGTAATAAAATGCAGCAATAATAAAGTTTAGTAATATAATTTTGTTGAATCTATAACCAAAGTCTTCTATAAACTAAAAGCGAATTAAACTTACACCTGTCAAACAATTTTCTATTATAAATCCTTTACGTAATATGCCTAATATTTCACAACATGACACTTTAAAAATCGCGGTGTCCCACCATCCACTTGGTGAAGGTATTCCAGGGGATTTTTAGGGGGAAATCAAATTAGTCTAGGGGAACGTCGCTGAGACCGTCTGGCAACACTGAGCCATTCGTCCTGAATTCGTCCATATTTTTCATGGAGTGATTTACTTGCTGGGTTTCCTTTCGTTACGTACAAAATGGAAGCCCAAATAGCAAGGAAACAAGATTTGCCTCCTCCTGGAGGCTATAAACCGATTCCTTTCAAAAGAATACCTGCCAAGCAGTATTTCAGCGGTAACTATCTTGAGTATTCTTCAGAATAAAATACGCACTGAAATAATTATATAATCATTGTTTAGGTTAAGTTATTTGCAAAAATTACCTTAGAATTATTTAGTCTTGACTAATTTAGATAGAACTTGATTAAATGCTTATATGAGTACTGTGGGCGATTTTGAGAAAAAAGCTTAGACGAGGATACTGTACAAGAAGGATTGAATATGTTGCTGGAAAGGAAAAGAAGGAATAAAATAATTACCTAATGATATGAAAACATTAATTATCATATAACTTACATAAGATCACAGTTTTTAAATGTTAAAGTAACTAACTTAAAATGTACTTGATTACTTTCAGGTTTTGCCATGTTTGCTGGCTATGTGGGAATTACCATTGCAGGCTTGTATGGGTATTACTTAACTGACAGAAAAATACGCAAGCAGCGAATTGAGATGCGGTCAGCAAAAATGGCTATTTACCCAATGCTGTTGGCTGAAAGAGATAGAGAGTACTTGAAGCAGCTAAGAAGGAACAGAGATGCAGAAACTGAATTGATGCGTGATGTACCTGGTTGGGAGGTATTATTATTTATCAAACTGAAAGCAGCATTTACACCAGTAATTACAAATATTCACTATTATTCAAAATGGCTAATTATACTTTATTTCAGGTTGGGACTTACTATGGAGAAAGGGTTTACAAATTAGTACCTCCTGATGCACTAGTTGAGCCAATTTTCCATGACTACTATGCTCACTCTGATCCCAAGGAATGGTACAAAAGGGCCCACATTAAATTGTGGTCTTAAATGCATACTGGAAAATACTACGTAAAAAGATACATTAGTGTTTCTGTAATACTTTACTTGAATACTGCCTTTTTGTCAATGCTCTGGATTTAATGTAGTATTGTAGTAAAATCTGTAATGTTAAATGTTACCAAATAAAATCATCTCATTGTTGAGGTAGTTTTAATAATATGGAACCCTTAAATTTTTATCGATTTAATCTGATTTATTACTATGTATGTTTTATTTGTTGGTGAATGTAGTTCAATAAACCCATTCAGAGTGTTCATCTCTTAATCCACCCGTAATATGTTCATTTCAATTTCAATTCATTTAAATAATCTAATAAGAAACCAATGAAGTATAAAATAGTAATAACCCATCCAAATTAGAAGGCTCCTAAAAAGCCTGCAGTACATGGAACCTCATTGATAAAGTACAACCACTTACATTATAGTAAACATTGCAAAAATAGTTTATGTAATAGTTGATAAAATCATTTACAAACTTTTAAGCAATTAATAATATACAATTACACATATAGCTATAGTTTATCACTTTTCATATGTATCTGATGTAACAATTGATTCTTACTGGTTTTTCGTTTTTCTCTATTTCTGCATCATTAGCTGACGTTTTGTATTTGTATGAATAAAGTTTCCAAAAATTATATTGTGCTTATTTTACCTGCAGTTAATGAGGATAGAATCGGTGGTCTATAATTTTTTTTGAATTTCTAGAAATATTTAGGGATGTAAAAAAGGGCCAGAAAAATAACAATGGGATATGCGAAGCTTAACTGAAGTTTGTTTTGAGGAGGGGCTAATGTTAATTTATTCCATCTTAAGCTGGCTAATTAACTCCTTGGATGAAAATGAAATAGCCAATCAAAATAGAAGCAAGGATACAAAAATAACTATTATAGTATAAACTGTATGTATGTATTTTAATGTTTAAATTAAAATTACAAATTTTGGTGTCAACATCTTGACAGTCATTACCCCTTTGAACGACAGTCGCATTATAGAAGACAAGAACTGGCGGGCTCTGTGCGCCAACGACGTTAATAGAAGACAAAATACCCTTCCCACAAAAAATTAAAAGAAAAATATTCACTAATTATTACTGGTATTTTACTTCGTCATTCCTCAAAGTAGAATATCCTAGTAACATACGAATGTAAAAAGCAAGTCTTTCAGGGTCAATAGGACTGAAAAATATTGAAATAAAAAATATTTATTTTTATTCAAGCAAAAATTATGACTAGTGCCCCAATTGTGCTTATTTACAAATGGCTCAATTGATTGACTGACAATTGAATCGTAGTAGGATTATTTGGCATTCTGCTAACAATAGAAGTGCCATTTTCATTACACTGAACTGCAATCGTACTATTTGCTATTCTGCTCTTTATTGTGTTACGATTGAACTCGATTGTAAACTAAAACGGCATGCGGGAACCCATATTGTACAACACGATAAAACGAAGCACCTGATAATTGGTGACACCAAATATTTGGGGACATCAATTATTGTGGTGTACACGTGTTGTGCTTTATTATGCCGTGCAATATCGGTTCGTGCAAATAATGTACACCACCGTATTGCACGCCCCATTAATGTCACACCATAGACAAGAATAGATTTTAGTTTTCAAACAGTAGATCCGTTTACACCATTGACCTCTAACTAATGGACAGGCCCTAAGTACGAAAAAAACGTGCATACCTAAACTTGAAATGTAACATAAAATGGCGTCCATTTTTAGTGTTGCACAGAGAGTATCGAATCTACTATCGATATTTTAAAACTAAATATAGAACTTGCAATATAATATTGTAATTTAATGAACTTTTGCGAGAGATTGACGTAAATAAAATAATCATAGTTTATGGTTTATTTACTTTCATTATAATTCTTTTAATATAAAAAATAAAGAACTATACAGTTTATTTTCTTATTCCTGATATAGTCCCGTCAAATTAGCCAGAAAAATAGCGGTCAGTTTGCATTAATTCCCAACATGCTGAATTTTGGTACAGACCTGGGGTACACTATTATAAATAAAACACCGAAAGATCCCATGTTTGCTTAAAAAGTTATTCAAGGTCAAGCATCAAAGTTTTCGGTTCAATCAATTAAAGTCTGTCTTGTCTTCAATAATTACGATTCATAAACAGACAAAACAACTACCAATAATATACTAATATTCAATAACAAAATTAACAATTCTAAGCAAGCTTAATTCCCTCTTTCTTCACGCATTTTTGATTCAAAAATACTCGCACAACGGCCAGCAAAGCAAATACCGTTTCGATATATATATATATATTTTTTTTTTTTCTAACAATCACACCACATTATCTAGCCCAAGTTAAGTATCATTAAGAACCTGTGTTATGGTTACTAGATAACGGATAAATAAACTTAAGAAATATATTGACACACATAGATATTTTTTTTTAAACTTAAATAAACGTAAATACACATCCATGACTAGAAAGCAAATATAATAATATATCTGCCCCTACCAGGATTCGAACCTGGGACCTCTGGCATGGAAGGCAAGGCTACTTACCTCCACACCAAACAGGCCGTCAATATGATATGATTTACTGCGTAAGCCCCTGTTATCATTTACATCGAAAGTATGAAAAATAAAAGCATATTAATAATGATCATCGATATTTGGTTAAATAATCAAAGCTCCGGAACATCACTTTTGACAGCTTTTTTTGACAGTAATGTAACAATAAATGGCGATTTGTGGCACGCTAGCCACCTGCTATGACGTCACTACATGATTGATATTTTAGTGACAACATTCAAAAATAGTACTATCTCTTTCTTTTATTAGCATTTTTGTATAAGTAAAGGGAGACAACCAAGTTCTTCCTCTTCTTCCTCGTCGATATACATAACTACTTATTTATATAGGACATTACGGCTACTCCATGTATTTATCACCTCGCTGGTTTACACTTACTTTATTTTTTAATTAGTAAGGTAAAGGCTTGTACGACTTTAATGTACTTTTTATATGTATCGTATTAAATAAATAAATCTTAGCGTAACTATGTTAAGAAACCAAACATAAACTTTTATTTATGAATATAAAACAAAATAATAAAAAATTTAAATTACCATGAACCCACAAAATAAGGGTATGAATAAAGGCGATGAGCTTCTTGTCCCCGTGGGTTTAGCACCAAAAGCTTCAAAAAGATACTTATTATCTAGATTGGATATTTTCCGTGTTTAAGCATTTCAGCCCTGTTGGCTGCTGAACCAGATCGAACACCGGTTCAAGGAAAGTGAATGTCTGAAATTATTGACTAGATGCGATTCTAAATTCCTTTCTAATTAGTCTTCTACATTTAGTAACCATACTTACTTCTTTATAAACTAAGAAATACAACTGAATAAATAATTTATTTAGGTTTAGTGACTGGGCAACAGTGGGAATATGCAGAAGTAGAAATAGATTATATGAATTGTACAGTGAAAGAACTTATAATCATAATAAGACATTTTATGAAAATGTTAAAAAGTATTCAAAATTATTTAAACGAGTATGCAGTGTAGCTAAATCTAATTACATTAATAATAAAATTAATTATAGTACTAACGTTTCAAAAACTGCATGGAATATAATTAATCAGGAAACTGGGAAAGCAAAAGAACCGCACACCAAATATAATTTAAAAATTAATGATAAAGTATTGTCAACTGACAAAGAAGTTGCTGAAGCATTTGAAAATGTTTTTACTGCCATCCCTGTGTCAACTACTTCGAGTATTAATTCATGTTCCACTCTTACACAGTCACTGCTAACGGAATATGTAAATTCATGCGATATCGATTTTATTTTTAAACATGTTACCGTTCCGCAAGTTTTAAATGCATTTAAAAGCATTAAAGTAAAAAAATCCTGCCGATTTAGATGGGATTTCTGTTAAAATTATTAAATCTGTCATTGACGGTATAGCCCCGTACTTAGCCAGTATATTTAATGACTGTGTTGATAATGGTGTTTTTCCTGATTTAATGAAATTGAGTAAGGTCATTCCAATATTCAAAGCAGGTAGTATGTCTGACCCTAATAATTTTAGACATATATCAATACTACCAACGCTCAGTAAGATTTTTGAAAAAATAATTTTAAATCAATTACTTTCTCATTTTTACGGTAATAGTTTAATGAATTTTAAGCAATTTGGCTTCACGCGGGGTCGCTCAACAACCGATGCCGGTGTTGAGCTCATAAAACACGTATTCAGCGCCTGGGAGGAGTCGTGATGCTATTGGTGTCTTTTGTGACTTGTCCAAGGCGTTCGACTGTGTGGATCATACCACTCTACTCATGAAACTGCACCATCACGGCATAAAAAACCGAGAGCTTGCCTTGGTTAAATCATATATTTCTAATAGAAAACAGAAAGTTGCAATAAATGGAGAAAAATCATCAGGATCGGCAGTGACAATGGGTGTGCCCCAGGGCTCAGTTCTTGGTCCTTTCCTATTTTTAGTATATATCATTGATCTGCCCTCGGTCGTTAAGAATCAATGCGAGGTCATATTGTTTGCTGACAATACTTCCTACTTATTTAAAATCAAAAGACAAAAAACTGACTATCGAGCAGTAAACAAATGCATCTCCAACACAGAGCAGTGGTTCTCAGCTAATAATTTGCTCCTCAATGAAAAAAAACGAAATGTGTTAAGTTTACATTGCCAAATGTCAAATTTTAAAACATTGTAGTTAAAAGCCAGGAACTGTCTCCTGTAAACTCAACTGTATTTCTGGGCATAACCTTAGACGCCAAACTCCATTGGGAACCGCATACACTATTAAAAAAATTAGACAAATTTCAAATGAAACAACTGCTCGATTAGTCTATTTGGGTTACTTCCACAGCCTCATGACATGGTATTCTGTTGTGGGGGAGTGCTGCCGACATCGATACTATATTTATTCTGCAGAAAAGGGCTGTTCGCGCAATCTATTAGCTCGGAACAAGGGTGTCACTTAGAAGTAAATTTAAGGAAATAAATATTCTTACCTTCCATTCACAATATATATATTAGAAAATTTAATGTATGTAAAAAAGAACATAACCTTGTTCAAAAGAAAAAAAGATCTGCACATGTTAACACAAGAGGAAGAAATATGCTGGCAGCTCATAATAGTAGGCTTCATAAAGTCACTAACTCATTCATGGGTCAATGTATACGCTTTTATAATAAGGTTCCTGAGGATATCCAAGGTCTTCCTATAGACAAATTCAAAGAAACTATAAAGGAGAAGTTGTGTGCTAAAGCATATCATTTTAACTATCCAATTATTTGGATGATAAAAGCCCGTGGCTATAATCCCCTCATTAACAGGATTGTACTAGTATTTGAAACAAAGCATGTGTAATGTGTCTGTATGTTCGATGAGTTCTTCGTCCCGATGAATATCTAAAGCGTCATTGTCACTAAAGTACGTCTTCTTATGGTAGGGTCTGGTGACGGGTCGCCTTCCCTCTAATATGGTTGAGGAGGGCGATGGCTGGATCCCACGTTAACTAGTGAACGGGTGCCGTTTGAGGGTGTTCGTCGTTTGGATACTTGGGGGGAGGGAGACTTGCCGAGCTAACAGATGCAGAAAATAATAATTTTGTATAGACATAAAGAGACTCTGTAAATTTATTTTGAAAAAAATATACCCGTGAAGTTTCTTGCCAGTTCTTCTTCACGAAGGTTTTTTTGAACTGGTGGTAGAATCATGTTTTATTTGACGCCAATAATTAGAACAAGTAATTGTCAATGTTGAGAAATAAATATTTCATTTCATTTCATTTCATTGGGAACACCCAAAAATTCCGAATTATGTAATTCCGAATTTCCCTATCCCGAAGAGTCTTAATTCCGACTATTAAAAAACACGATTCTTATTTTACCGAAATGCACAAATATGAAATTTTAATTTTCCGAGTTTCATTAGTACGAAGAATTAAAAAAACCCCGCTGTGTTAACTAGGCCGAAATATGGTAATCCAAATTTTAATTTTCCGAAAATTCAATGCTAACATTTAGATTTTGTATCTAAAACGGGTATCTATTAAAAAATTATAATCTAAATCTCCTGTGACACAAATTTAAATTAATAAGGCATATTTTAAAGGGATTTGCATTTCAGTACATAAACTACATACTCAAGAAATAACTCTGTACAAAAAACTAAATAAGCTTTGTCATTTCCAGCTGACTACTTGAATGCTCGAATGTATAAATTGATGTGCTCATGCAGTTTTACAGGGCGTTTGTTACTGCAACTAATATTATTCGGAATTTTGATATTCGGGATTTGTATTTATGATATTGCGGATTATTAATAACTCGGATTTTTTAAGGTTCGGTATTTTCAAATTCGGCAAATTGATTTTCGTAATTATAAATGTTCGGAATTTTTAAGTGCCGAAGAAGAAAAACTCGGAATTATAAAACACGGAATTTTCATTCTCGGAATTATGAACCGTTCGGTGTTAGGAAATTCGGAATTTTGAAATTCGTGATTATGACTATCGGAATTAAAGTTTTGTAGTTATGTAGTGAACCCACTCATATTACCGTTCTATTTCATCACGTGATACTGGCAGTAACAGCCAATCGCGTAACTAATATCGAATGCTGGTTGCCATTGCGCCCAAAGAAAAAAAAAAGAAATATTTAACAAAAATATAAATACAGTTAAAAAGGAAAGATCATACGTAAAACGTAAGTGTTACAAAGTATTTAGTAAGTGGTCTGTGACTATCGAAGAGTTTGAAGCCACAATTAGCTCCAAATTTGGTTAGGGTGCGAAATAATCTTAAATGTGTTATTTAAATTATTTAATTATTTCAAAAGTAACAACTATGTGTACAGCAAGACGTATTGTAATAGGTATGCATAACAACAAACAAATCACAAATAATTCACTCACAATTACAACATAAATAATTGTGCATGTTGAAAAAATTTACAAAGGCTGTCTTAGAAATATTTTACTACATCTATTACGAAAAGCATACAAAAGATCAATGACATGTTACATATAGACAAGTCATACCAAAACATTACCGCACAAAAAAACGGCGTCAACTTAACTATACATACCTACCCGACATATTATACAGTAATATAATTTGTGGGAGAAGAAAAGAACAATACGGTTTTCATGTTGTAAGAAAGAGATATCTATATACTTCGTGAGGTTGCTTCGCACCAGGGCTTTATAACGTTTCCGAATTAAGGGTTTAAATATCGGTAAATAACGTTATTTTCATAAAGTTAAAAGATTATCGTTATAATAAGTAGCGGTAATAAAGATTCAATTAAAATAAATAACACTACTGATTCAACGCTAAAATAGTGTTCGAAGCGCATCGCAGAGCTTTTTTCTGGATTTACCTATTTGTCACAATATTTTTCAATTATAAAACTAATAATAAAATATCAAATTACCTACTTACCATTATATTCCTAAGAGTAGATCTCACACTTTATAAATATTTTGCGATTAGCTCGGGTAATACCGGTGTGTCTTGTTATACGATGCGGTGCCTGGCTACCGAATTATTTCAACTCCTACAAACTTATGGTTACAGGTCAAATTAGATAGTAAAAGAGACAGAAATAATATCAATAAAGTTACCGATACTATCATAGGTAACGTTATTACATTTGCCGGTAAAAAATTTGATAAGTATCGATACCTTTCATAACGTTACTTTACCTATAACGTTACCTTTGGTATTGTTACCTCCCTTAATAACGATACTTCTGTTTGTAAGAGATAACGTTACCAATTTTTTAACGTTATTCAAAGCCCTTCGCACTAATTGGTCGCGAGCGTACGTGACGTAGTACGTAAATTGTCGCAGTATATAGTGTTGTCTCTTTAACTCTCACATACAGAATCATATTACATCTCGCTCTTTGAGTTTGTTGAAATGTATAGCCATGTCAATTTTAAAATGTCATTTTAAATAGAAAAATAAAATAATAAATAAGATAGTTTATTCGCATGAAAAGAAACGTTTATTCTTTCTTTAACAGGAAGAGTGTAATTAGTACACTGTCTAAACACACAAGAAGGCATTGTACTGTATTTAAAACACAGAATTGGGAATAAGTTTTGTTAGACGTTTAGCCACGACACTGGGTTGTATGTCATTGCACAAGATGTGCAATTTTAGCCCAAACATGCATTGAAATAACTCAGAGACCCATTGGATACATTATTACATTTGTAGATCTAACAAAATCTAATTTAATGGTAAAACAATTAAGTCAAATAAGAATAATTAAATACAATAAATACATTAATACTATCAAAAAGTTTTGAAATTTATTACATCTGTGAATGTTTTATTTATTACCACAAAAGAGCTTAGATAATGATACAGTATGATAAACTAACAACAAGATACAAGAATCTGTATAACAACCTAGACATTATTTGCGAACTCATTGTGCTTCTTAAGAGGTAAAATATTTAAATAACCCAATTGCCAGAGAAATGTGGCAGTTTGCTGTAAGCGATGAGCTCCAAATTTATAATTAACACATGACATACAGCAACTGCATATATAACATAATAGAAATAGGGAATTATTTAACAAAAACACAATTCTTTTTTCGATATTTGGAAGAATGTGTTACATTTTTTAAGATGTTATTGATAAAATTTATACATCAGACTGGACACACTCTGCCAGACATATGGTGTGTGAATATATTTTATCTTTGATTTACATTTATGGAGATGAAGTGTAATTATTATAAGTATTTTACAGATGTTAAATAATAGCAATAATATAATTAACAAAAAATAATAAGAGATTGGATGTTATTTGTTAATTTTAGTAAACACTTGTCATTTATATATTCCCCAATGACATAAAAACATTAATTAACAATTGGAATAAATCATCAATTTTGTATTGCTATTCTTAAGATATTGGACTATAAAGCAAAAAAAACAACTAACACAGAGAGTAGTTAAAATACGATCGGTATTATTATTTTTTGTGGGTATCATATATTTTGATATATTCTATTTTTGGTTTATTTTGACTTTTTTATTATAACCTTTGGTTTTAATTTAACAGTTCGAAGCTTATGCATATGACTTAAAACAAAGAACATACCAGGGAATGTAAGAACCAGCAGATAAACTCGTAAGAATGTTGGCATATGGAAGGCAAAGTTCCACTCATTAGGTAAGGAAACTGTATATCTTTGTGTTTCTTCAAAGTATGGCACATTGCGAAGAATTATAATGGATTCACAAAGAATGCCAAGAGGATAAAGAGGAATCCACATAGTGTATCTCAGCCAGGTTAATATGTTAATTTCCTTTTTGTAGATTTGAGAAATGTAGAAAGGATACCTGAAAATGAAAACATTTCTTTTTACATTTATCACCAACCTTGAAATAATATTACTGTAAAATATCAGACATACCTGATAATCTCTATCATACTCCATAGTACAAATGTGTAAAAAATTACTGGTTTTGTCTGCATTCGAGGCTCAGCATCAATCATGATGAATAGAACAAAAGCTCTGCCAGAAACTTGCAAGAAAGGAACTAAAACTCCACCCTGTGTGTCAAATAAACATTTTCATTTGATTTTACAGAGTGAAACAAGTTGAAGATTTACAGAAGATTTTATCCTTAATATGTAAAAAATATTAATACGCAGAAGAAAGAAGCAAAGAAGCATTACTTACTTTAGTGTAGCCAAAGAGAGGGTGCATAACTTCGAGATATTGCATCAATTGTAAGAATTTCATAGCAGAGCCTACATGTTCATATGTATCTGCAACTGATTCATAATCAAGCTTCACATATCTTATCAGCATCACTGTCATCACATAAGTGAACCCGATAAATTGAAAGAGATTGTAAAGTGCCAAATAGACCTTTTTAAAGTCCTCTGTAACAGAAACAACAATGAAATATATTTTGAAGTTAGTATTATAACGAGGAAGGATTCGCATGTGCTTTTTTTTCGTAAAAGCTAAACTTTGTTTCATCTTACATTACCATTTAATATTTTTATGAATAGTTCTTAGAGGAACCAGGTACGAAGCTTATTATATTAATAAGCCTAGCAATTAACTGCTATTATATTTAAAAAAATTACCTTTTCTATAACCTAATTCTTCTTTATGAAGTCTGTCGTACATTCTTGGATAATCCTTCATAACATCCCTTTTTTCTTCTTCACTGTCCTGCCCATCTTCGGAAACCCACAAATCAAAATTTATCTGGAATGATTAAATTAATGCCATAGTCAAATTTTACTCCCAATACAACTTTAATATTTAAATCGCTACAAAAATAAACATCACATACAATATGTGTTTAAAAAAATTATTTGTAATGTTTATGAATGAATTGTACATTTACCTTTAACCATGCTGGCTTCTGGGGCTGAGCAGTAACTCTTTGCCACCAAGATGGAACCTCTTTTTGCAGTAATATGTCAACTCTGTTTTCAAAAATGCGAACTACAGCAGGGTCTTCATTGTTGTCAATCTGAAAAATAAAAGTTTATGTACCTTTCACAGAAATAAGTGTCACGGAGTAAATTCTAAGCAGGGTTAATTATAAAAAAACATCGTTTATAATATTATATTTATTCAGAAAAACAAAAACCTTAGATTTTATTTACATTTCTATATAAAATATAAAATTCAATGTTTTGGAGTTCATATCGCACTGTTATTGGAAAACCGTGACTATACGTTTTTTTTTAATTGAGTTAATAATGCCATCTAGCGTTAAATTGCGTTATCAACACGATGAGTTTGACGGATTTTAAGAAAACTCAATATTTGGGACAGATGGCGCGAATCCAAACTGTCACAAAACGAACAAAATACATGTTAGCTCAAAGAAGAACGTGTTTATAACAGTAGTGAAGTGCACGTTGAAGGGAGAATGTCTCGGTTGTGCAGAAAAGTATGACTATTTGTATAATTACGGCTGCACATCACGAAAATGGTAAGTAGTTTACTTATTTTGACTAGAAGAAGACTAGTGTAATATTTTATATAAACTCGTTTTTCCTTTAAAATAATTTACGAAGTTTGTAGATAATATAATCGGTAAAATGTTTTATTTCATATAATTGCAGTTTTCTTATAAGGTTTTTAGTTAATAAACGTACAACATTTTGTACAAAAATGGTATTATTGATTTAGTCTTACTGTGTCTTTATTGTGCGAGTAATAAAATAAAAATGATCTATTGCTAAACCGTAATATTTTAGTTAGGTAAATTTTGACGTTATATTTGGTGATTAAAAGTTCGCAACTTTGAGTGTTTTAAAAGCTCTTTACTCCATACAATGTGTTTCAATGTTAAAATAACTGTACAAATTTTATTATTATCATACAATCATCACTTTTGTGTTCATTCTCACGAGCGAGTGTGACCAAACACGAAAGAAATCCTATTACTAGCCTCCGTTGTCTGTCTAGACAGACAGACAACGGATCTAGAGCCTAATCTTTCATCAAATTTTAATCAAGACGCACCATCATCTGTATTTAATTCATCTCAGCTCAGTTCAGACGAAGTTACTGACAATATAACAAGATTTCCTGTATTACAAGCTCCCCTTTTTCATGATTTAACTACAAACTCCATTGGTATGTCTCCATCGCTATTACAAACTGAAACCCTGCCTCAAGCGTTCATCCCCACTTCAATAATTGAAAATAATGTACATGAAAATGACTACGACTACCTCACGTTTGAGCCATATCGTATCTCCAAATAACAGAAACAGAACTGTTTCAGAATCATCGTCCAGTTTATCATCGTCATCTTCATCTTCCGAGTCGTCGTCATCTGACACAACATCAGGTAAAGATTTTTCACCTGATGACAAATATGGTGATCCAGCTTTGATGGTTCCAGCGCCACCCAGAAGATTTTTCATTTCATTTGGATGTACCAGAAACGTTCCGCAAGAAAATAACAATTTACCCAATAGAAGTAGGCGTAGAGGAAACCTTATAAAAAAAACAAGAGGCAAAAAGACTTCGAAATAGCGGCCAAGAATAGGTATCGACATCGAAACTACATAAATCGATGCCAAAAAAGCAGTTGGGACCGCCTTGCGGCTCCAAATGCCGTCTTCAATGTAGCCAAAAAATTTGTGAAAACGTGAGACAACATATTTTTGATGAGTTCTGGTAATTGGGTGATCTCATTCGGCAGAGGGATTATATTTCTAAATGCATAGATGTAATAAAACCGTGATATCAATATAAAGTACATGATAATTAAAGAGGACCCAAACATTATTTCATTTTGAGTTTTATGGTTGTAAATATAAAAAAAAAAATTACATTATCTATTAATAATCGACCTATTGCAACTGTTATAGCAAAAATAAAAGAAACAGGAATTGTTGAAGAAGAAAAGAGGGGAAAACATGGAAAGCAGAGAGAAAGCTCAGTTGCCATAGAGAATATAAAAGATCATATCATTCCCATTACGAGGATAGAATCACATTATCTTAGACAGCAAACAAGCTGAGAATATATAGACGGAGGAAACACTCTTTTAGATCTATTTCATGACTATAAAGAAGATTGCGAAAAAAAAGGTATTGAGGCAGCAAAACTGCATACATATGGAAAAATATTTAAAGAATTTTATATTAGTTTGTTTATTCCGAAGAAGGATCAGTGTGAGCTGCGTACGATGTTTAAAAATAATTTAAATCCTAACGGAGAACTCAAAAGTAAATACGAAACGCATTTAATAGAAAAAGAACTATGTTGCAAAGAAAAGTCTGTCGATAAAAGTAATATCAAAAATAATTTCATTGTTGCGTGTTACGATCTCCAGGCAATATTGCCTCTTCCTTGGTACTTTGAAAGAAAGAAAGAAACATTTATTTGCTGAATATGGTCAAAAATATATAATGGTCTTAAATAGTTTAAAAGTACAATCATATTCAACCTTGACAGGCGTGCAAATATTTAAAGTAGTATTAGTAATGTTACAAGTTATGTCAAAACAATTTATTATACAAGAATAGTACAAATTGATTGTCCTTATTATTAAATATAAAATGTCCCTAATATAAATAAATGTCATAAGCAATAAAATCATCAGTAAATAATAAAATTAAAAAAGTCAACATAAAAAAAAGCCTAATTACAAGAATGAATTTATCATTCCATTAAATACATTAAATTATTTTAATTACTGGTTATTATATTTTATTTCAGGATACAGAAAATAACAATTCAATTTCTCTAATATATGTAGATGTCCGTATAAAATAAAATTATAAAATGTCGATAGCATAATTACGGGATTCTTAAAAAATCCTTTATGCAATAGTAATTTTTTTCCAGAAGAAAACTATGCAATCTTTTTTTAAATACGTGTAATGGTAATTAATGTCTTTAAGTTGCTAGGTAATTTATTAAAAATACGGATTGCCATACAGAAAACATTTTTCGAATACAATCCTAATCATTGCATTGGTATACATAATTTCTGTTTATGTCTCCCTGTACCATTTAACATATGGTAATTAGTTTTGAATAACTGTGTATGACCTCGCACAAATACACAAATTTCATAAATGTACAAAGAGGGAACCGTAAGAAGGTGTAGTTTTTGAAACAGTGGCTTTGTACTACAAATCTAAACTTAATGTATGTAATTTTACAATAACTAAGTTAGCAAGAGATTATTGTGATGGTTTTGCTTGAAGTGAAGTCGAAGCTCTTAGAGGGGCGAACAAAATTGCTACCTGTGTACTAAAATTATTTATTTATTCATTTATTGTTTCACAGAGCCAACGGCACTTAGGTCTAATTTACACTTGTTTGTATTTAATTGCTCAAACAGACCGCCAATAAAAATATAAAATATATGACTAAAAAAGCTTTAGAGGTCAACGATGATAATTTAGAGTTTATATTCTATTCCGATAATTATTGTGGTCAACAAAAAATCAATTCATGTTTTGTATGTACGAATATGCCTTGTCAGTACCTAAGATCAAGTCAATCACACATACATTTTTAATTAGTGGCCACACTCAAAACGAAAATGATTCAGTACATTCTGTTATTGAGAAATCCGTAAAGAAATGTTTACGTTCTGGTCCTATATACACACCAGACCAGTATGTAACTATAATAAGAACAGCGTGTAGAAATGGTTACCCTTACAAAGTAACTGAAATGTGTTATTCAGACTTTTATGACATCAAAACTAATGCCAAGGCGATTGGTGGACGATTTACCCATAATACCCTTGGCGAAACAATTAAATTAAGCGACATTAAAGTAATTAAATTTGAAAAAAACATTGCTACAGATACAGAGTCACAATCGGTTTCCATCTTTTAAAAAACATCATACAATGATATATAATTTAAAGAGGTTCAATTCGCAACACACGCACGTTCTTCTCGGACGCGTAATACAAATTTTTACCTGCAAAATATTAATTTAAAACAACTTTATCCGTCTATATTGCAATTAATTGAAAGAAAGATCTTAACGGTATTATTACTAGTAACATCATTCCACAAAATTATGCAGGATCTTATTATAATAGCATACTGGACCAATTAGTTATTTAAGTGCAATAATACCAGTTACTTAAACTAGGTCTTTATTTTTTTGATTTTTTGATACCTTATTTTTTTGTTTATCGTAATTTTTGATTATAAGAAAGAAAATGAATATCCATGGTTGAGTGTATTTGTTGGTATGGTATAGGTAGTTATTGAATTTTGGTACACTTTTTGAATGTTTGTTTAGGTGACTGTATTGGCGATGATTTATATCAGACAGGGTCGGTCATGGCTCTGCCGCGGGCAGGTCTGATAAAAATCATCCCTTAGTATTTACACTCCAATTTGATTTTTTGGTGATCAAGCTTGAAAATTAGTTAGTAGTTGCTCTACAGACTGAATTTTGAGACTGCCTAGATTCCATTAAGATTTAGATAGGTATTATTAATACTAGCAATGATTATTTTATTATTATGTTGTTATTGAAAAGAACTTGGAAGACTTTATTTTGTTACGTCTTAGGAATATTGACATCTTACTGTGATTATGATTAAGATTAAGGATGCCGTAAGTTTATGCCTAAAAGGTTTTGTTACCTTTTTTTGCCAATAAATAAAATTTCAAACAGAAAGTTCTCTTATTTATTATGTAACTAATTAACGCAGACTTTACAATTCAAATAAACATACCTAGTTAATATTTTTTTATGAAATAACTATCCTATTCTTTTAAATATTTCCCTTTTTTTAGTTAACCGATTCGTTGCGGATGGCAAGTTTCAGTGCCATCACTGTTTTTGGCGTATGGCGCTAGGCACGGATGTGTGTCATTTAAAATTCGATGGTAGCTCCTTCAATTAAGTTTTAGGGTATTTTACCCAGAACCAAGCTGTCTTCATTTTTTCACGTATATTAAGCTCTTAGTTTTCGTTTCTGGATTTTGTAAGATTTTTTTCAAATAGGGGTCACCAACCTTTTTGCATGTTGCGTTATTTGATATATATCATATGATAGTATATTATAAATGTATTACAGTATAAACTCTATATAACGTCACTCGATTAAATGACTAATTCCATAAAGCGGGGAAATCACTCCACTTCGGTTGGTTTAGCTTGTCTTCTATAAAATGATACACCCACTCTCAATAACAATAACATTTGAACAATAAAAAGTATTTTATACAGATTGATATGCATGCAATATAAGAAAGATTTGTATATTAAAAAATTTATTACTTAAGTAAATCAAAAAATTCTGAGACATCATACCTACATAATAATATAATGGCAGGATTTAGCAAAATGTTATTTTTTACTGACAATAATAATGTTGACATTTTTGTGAATATCTATTATTTATTAAATCGAACTTGGCAGTTTTCATTTTAAACAGTTGAAATAAGTCATGAGGAAAACCAAAACAATGTTTTTAGACCTAATTTAATAACTCATAATCAATCAAATCATTAGGAAATGCCCAAACAAGTTGAAAAGGTTTAGCACATCTGTATTAAAAAAAGTCACTTACCCTCAATTTCCAGAAATACACTTATTTTTTTTTTTCAAGGGAAACATACATATTTATATACAATAACATAACACATAATTAAACACACATTTAACAATTAAGTTTCCACAGTTATTTTACACATATCAAGTAGACACCAGGCAAAATTAAACTCAAACAAAACATTAGGAATATAATTTACAAGTGTTTTTAAAAGAAAAAATAAAACAAAACTCAGTGCAATTAAGATTTTGAAATTTCTCTTAAAATATTATTTTTAAATTGATTCAGTGATAAAGAAAAGATATCAATTTGCGAAAAGTTGCTATTGTAGAACTTACAGGTACGAATTACAAAATTGTTGGAATTATAATTTGTTTTTACAGTCGGAATATAAAATAAAAATTTGTTTCTGGCACTCAATCTTTGGCATCTCAAACTAATTTGGCTCAAAAGAGTTATGGAATCAATTTTATTGTGCAGAATTTTGTATAAAAATATCTGGTCTCTAAGGATACGACGGGACTTAAGGTCCGGACACAATTGAGACAAGTTAAGAGAATAAACTGAACTGCCACTGCCACTTCTTATCACTTAAAACAATGTGCCTGGCCGTTCAAGTTATATTTAGAATGTGAACTAAAAGTAATCAAGCTTTGAACATATAAAAAATGGTCAAAATACTGTTTTCTTTTCCGTATGGCTGAAGACACAGATGCGTGTCATCTAATCGTATGGCGGTGGGCACTGAACAGTGTCACGTTATTTTTGTTCGACGCCACAGTTAGAAGTTAGCGAAATTAGACATCGCAACGAATCGGTTAATTTCATATATTTCTACTGTAGTGTATATTCTTTTATAACAAAAAAGTTAGTGGTTGAGTGTTATTATAAATTTAATAATCTAATCTAAAATCAAATATTTAATAAATTAAGGAAAAGCAATGCATAACTTTTTATAAATGAATTATAAAATCTATACCTAATTCTACCATAAAAACGGAAAACAGTGCCCATTGTTTAATTCACTAAGTAATTATTTCAAAAAATAAAACATATTTTTATAATTTTTGCCCTCCTGTAAATTTTTTTTATTTTATTTAGTCACGGTTATCTAATGACTGTGCGAATTATGTGCTGTTCATTTATCTATGTTCATAAACCTCTATTATTTTTGCTACAGAAGACTTCAAAAAAGTCTGTCAATTTACTACCTATTTTTATTGTGTGTCCACTATTTTTAATTACGGATATTTCAGAAAAAATGTTGCTGCTCATGTATGTATAACGTAATTATGATAAAGTAATAAAAATAATAATGTATTTAATTGTGTTTCAATTATAGATAAATGAGTCAAACTCTGTACCTATATGCTTTATTCACTAAAATTTCACCTGAAATTACAATTTTAAGATAAATTCAGATAGATAGGTTTTACTAGGATAATTTCATTTGTTATTTGATTTTTTTAATACAAATTTGCATTTTTATTGTATAAAGGTTAGTTAATGATTAATTTACATAATTAAACATTAATAATTTTTGTGTAAGTTCGGAAAAATCAATAACATGAAACAAGGATCTCTATTTTGTTACTCGCCCCAAGTTAGTGACATTTAAATCTACAGTGGACACTATTATAATCAATGACATATTACATATTGACAAGTCATACCCAAACATTACCGCACAAAAAAACGGCGGCGTCAACGTAACTATAGATACCTACCCGATACATAGAGTAATATAACTTGTGGGAGAAGGAAACAATAATACCGTTCACTTTTTGTAAGAAAGAGATACCTATGTACATCGTGACGTTGCTTCGCACTAATTGGTCGCGAACGAACGTGACTTAGTACGTAAATTGTCGAAACTCTATAGCGTTTTCTCTTTTACTCCCACATACAAAATTATATTACATCTCGCTCTCCGAGTTTGTTGAAACGAATAGCCATGTCAATTTTAAAACGTCATTTTAAATATCAAAATAAAATAATAAATAAGATAGTTATAAAAAAATAGTACTTACGCATGAAAAGAAATGTTTATTATATCTTAGTACACTGTCTAAACACACAAGAAGGCATTGTACGGTATTAAAATCACAGAATAGGGAATAAGTTTTGTTTGATGTTTAGCCGTGACACTGGGTTGCACAAGACTGAGTCAAATAGCCAGCAACTGCCTTGCATTTGCGTTGCCATTTTTGAGAGAGGATAACCTGTCTATATGTAATATGTCATTGATTATAATATATAGTGCACATGAAAACACAGATTTATACTTTTGTCAAACAATTTTATTATTCTTAAAGTATAATGGTGCGAATGTATTTAAGAATGTGGAGTATAACTTGAATATTTAAGTATTTTAAATCCATTAAAATTCACTTATATTATACAAGTTTGTTTCTTAATCAGACAAAATATTAATTAGGTAGGTATATATTCTTTAACAACCAAAGTTCAAACAAATGAGATCTTGAGTATTATTGTAATTTTTAACTTGTAAGTTATAAAACTTTTATTTGTGATTAAACTAAATCACAATCTCCCATAATTTTTTTTTAACATATCTTTATTCTGTTCATAATTTTTTTTAATAGGTTTTATTAATTAGCCATAATACATTATAAAAATTTTGTCAAGAGAGCAAACAAGATAACATAAATAAAACTTCTAAATAAATTAATGTATTAAAGTACTGAGAAAATACAAATGTTCTTCACACAAAAGCTTTCAAACTCATGTTTATAGTATATAAAAAAAAATTTAAGTCTGATGAGCCTTAACGAGATATTTTTAAAAAGAGATATTTTTCGATCTTTTTTCACAATGAGTTACATTGACACAAACAATAAAATAAACATGACTAGAGTTAAATATAGTATCTAGAACAGTTGGTATATCTTATGACCCATATCGAGTTCCCAGGTTCGAGTCCTTGTCAGGAACTCATTTGAGTGATGAATACAGATGTTTTTTCCCAGGTCACGGTTGTTGATATTCATATATAGCTTATGGTATGACTGAGTTGGGGATTTTAGTAAAGAAAATGTGAATAAATTTTATAACTGCATTTCTCTGCTATCATTGTCAGATTTATTCCCAGTATTTGAAAAGTCTTGGGTTAATGAAACTTTTCAAGAAATCCATAACTTACTTAAATTTTTTTTGGTTAATGATTTTTCATTATTATTATATAACTAATAGAAAGAATAAAAATGTATGATTTACAAGAGGTTTAAAAAAATCACATATTTGAAAAATAATTCTCTACTTAACATAAAAACATTTTAGTGTTGATAAAAAATAAAATAATAGGTCTTTACCTATGAAACTGCCGTTTTGCCGTACTGGCCATTTCAAATGAAAATATTTTTTTTTTTGACTGGTAATTCTTATTTCAAATTAATTTTATTTGACAAACATGGAATTCTTTTTTTAAAATCGTCATTTGTTTAATAGTAAGTGTTTTGTTTTCAACGCATTTGAACATTTTTCGTCATCATGGATAAGTTAAAAATTCGAGTAATTATGGAGTATGAGTACCGTCGTGGCAGCAAAGCGGCACAAGCGGCACGCAACATCAACGACGTTTACGGAGCGAACACTACAAACGAACGCACCACCCGTTATTGGTTTACCCGCTTCCGTTCTGGAAATTTTGACCTGAAAAATGAACCCCGTGGTCGTCCGAAAACTTTGGTCGACAATGACGAATTAAAGGCAATTGTGGAAGCTGATGAAACTCAATCCACGGCTGAATTAGCAGCAGCTTTCGACGTTAGCATCAAAACAATATTGGTCCATTTGCGTCAAATTGGCAAGGTAAAAAAGCTTGACAAATGGGTACCCCACGAACTCAATGACCGCCAGCGCGAAGTACGCGTGGAGACGTGCCTTGCACTACTCAGAAGGCATACAAATGAAGGAATTCTGAACCGCATTGTTACTTATGACGAGAAATGGATCCTGTTTGACAATCGTAAGCGCTCAGCAAGTTGGTTGGACCCTGGTTCAGCACCCAAACAATGCCCTAAACGAAAACTTACCCCTAGAAAAGTGATGGTCACTGTTTGGTGGTCTAACGCGGGTGTAATTCATCACAGCTTCTTGCCAAACGGGACAAGCATTACTGCAGATGTGTACTGTGAAGAACTGAACACAATGATGGAGAAGCTCGCACGTCTCCAACCAGCTTTGGTCTATCGTTCGGCTCCACTGCTCCTGCACGACAACGCGCGACCTCATACTGCACAGCAGACGGTCTCCAAGCTGCAAGAGTTGGGGTTGGAAGTTCTCCGTCATCCGTCGTACTCACCAGACCTTGCGCCTACAGAGTTCTACTTTTTCCAGAATTTGGATAACTTCTTGGCGGGAAAAAAATTCAATACCCGAGAGGCAGTACAAAATGCCTTTGAAGAATTTGTTGCCTCCCGTCCAGCTGATTTCTTCAAGAAAGGCATCAATAAGCTACCAATGCGTTGGCAAAGATGCATTGATTGCATGGGTGATTATTTTGATTAATAGAAATAAAAAATATATAAAAAAATTACGCTTCATTTATTTCGTGAAAAACGGCAATTTCATAGGTAAAGACCTAATAACAACTAATGTTACAAAAAGTACTCAAAATACTGAAAAAATGTATATACAAATCAAAATAGTTTGAAAGTCATAAATATATTAAGAATAAGAAAAATATGGAAAGCAGTATGGAAAATTATAAATCAAAATGTCAAGTTGTACAATAAACAGAAATATATAGTTGTTGTTGTCGTTTCTTTTCGTTCGTGTTAGCAGGCAAAGGCCCAGAAATATATAGATAAGTTCTTTACTAATAAACTTATTACTAAGTGATATACTTAATAAATATAACATTAATCTGACTGATTCCCATGACTTCACATTTAAAATTGACAATATAAATGAGACTATAAGGATGAATAATTGTAATACAATATTTTTGAAACCAACGGACCCAATTGAAATATTAGGTCATTACATATGATATTGGCGTTTTGTAAGGGAGGAACAAAAAGTCAACTTTAAAAAAATATTATGTATTTATTTAATTAAGGTCTGTACCATTGCTATCTATGCACTTTTGGCAACTCATAGGTAGTTCATTGATCCCTTTACTAAAAAAACCATTAAAATCTTTGAAGGTGCTTTGGACTGCCCCATCGGAGTTAAATTTTTTCCTTTGCATGAAGTTACCCAATTTCGAAAAAAATGGTAATCTGTTGGAGCAAAGTCCAGGGAGTACTGTGGATGTCTTAGACATTCCAATTGAAACTTCTCTAATTTGATAGCTATCTGTTGTGCATCTAACATTGTCCTGAAGCAGCAGTGGCCTAGGCAATTGACCAGCCTCGTTTGTTTAGCAGCTAGCTTTTCCATCATGGTTTGCAGTTGTTGACAATAGACATCTGCCGTTATCCTTTGACCAGATTTAAGAAATCTGTAGTGAACGACTTCGGCACTAGTCCAAGAAACATTCACAAGTGAGTAAATTTTCGCTTGGGGCAGGATTAGTCTGGTTCGCCAGGGTTCAACCATTGCGATGAGCATTTGCGATTGTCGTACAGGATCCACTGTTCCTCACAGGTAATGATTCTGTTTAAAATCCTTTCATTATTGTATGCCGGTTGAGTAATGTAATGCAGCAGAGAAAAAACCAAAAGAGGAAAAAACAAATGAATTTTGGTTTTCAAAACACAAATGTGTGTGTAAATAGCTGTATAATTTTGAAATTGAAATTCTTAAAGGAGATAATACATATCAAAGTGGCCAGTACGACAAAACGCCAATTTAATATGTAAGGAACTAATACCAGTATTATCAAAAATTTTCAAGAAAGTATTATTAAACCAGCCATATGATTTTGTTTCAGAGCAAAATTTAAACTTGAAAGTTGATCTGTTTGTTATCCATAAAAATAGAAATACGTCGTTGTTTGCTTTGATTTGATTAAGCATGTTACTGAGGCTTTTAACAAGAGAACACCAGTAAGATCTTTATTTCTCAATATGACAAAAAACATTTGATTTTGTAGATCATAGCCTACTATTGCAAAGCTTGAAAAATATGGAATTAGAGGAATATCTAATGAATCAAACAGATTTGATGTCCACAAGGTAGGGTTCTTGGACTGTTTTTATTCTTAATGTATATTAACAACCTTCATTATATTACTCATCATAAAACCGTATTATTTGCAGATGACACAATGATCATTCTAAAATGTGAAAATAAAGAAAATTATGAAAATTACATAAATATGACACTTAAGACGTCAATTAGATGGTTGACTAATAATAATTTAAAAAATAACAACATCATTAAGACTAACTTAATTCAATTTCAAAATTATGGTAGACAACAAATAGACTTCAATATAAATCATAAACCTAATAAAGTAGAGGAAGTTAATACAACAAAATTTTTAGGAATAACACTTCACAAGTTCTGTAATTGGAAGGATCATGTAGTTTCGTTTCGCAACAGACTCGAGAGTTTTGTATATGCTATAAAACAGTTATGACAAACTGTGTCAACTTAAGTGGCACTTAGTGGCACATATTGTGTGTGAGAGCAATATGTGGTGCCTGGTTCACAGATAGCTGTAAACCAATCTTTAGGAAATTAAATATACTACCTCTGGCCTGCATGTACATTAGGGATCTCTGCGTTTTTGTTACATAGCATCCACATTACTTTAATAAAATTCAGTGGTTTGCGGTAGAAACTGTAGGAACAAATAAGCTGACTGCTGACAAACAAACTACTGTCCCAGATGTTATTTAGATTCATTTGAAAAAAAGTTTATGTTAAAGCAATTGACATAAGGTCGAGATTTACCTCATGAAGTGTTTTGTTACAGTCCTGGAAAATGGTGCGAAATTACAAATGAAGAACTGACAAAGCATCATATTCTAAAGAAAAATGATACAAGCTAAATGTCTGTTGGAACTTAATTTTTAAAGATTATTCTCTGTTTTTGTTTGCATTTATAGCAATAATACTTATATTTCGAATGCTAACTGATTATCTGATTGAATACATAAATAAATTGATTTCATAATATTTCTGATTAACACCTATTGGTTTACACGCAGAAGAAGAAAAAGATTTGTTTCTTCTTTCAATTTGATTAATATTATTAATTATGCATATCTATTCTAGAATGTGACTGAACAATAATTTTCCTTTGTAACAACTTTATGTAACACAATTCTCGTAAATAATGATATTTGAATTTGAAAATAGTTGTAAACATATTCTGGATTCCCCTCTTTTCACTGTATGGTCCTCCATGACACAAGGTCTGCTTACTTTGGGGCCATACAGTTCATATGTTTGTTTGTGGATTTATTATTCTTAATATCATCTAGTATTGTCATCAAATAAAGAATATTAGGCATTTTACGAGAGCTCAAAGTTTAAACTAGTTAAATAATAATTTGAGCACTTACCGTCTTAACTGGACCAAAAAAGTCCAGACTAAATTCATATTGATCATACCCTCGAGCCCCAACTCCTTGAGCAACAAATTTTATGTTGTTATCGGAGATTTTTACAGCGGGTTGAACTACATTCTTTAAATCAACTTTAAAAGATATAGTCTTTTCTGTTTGTGCCCAATACACAAACGGACTTGGAACCACCATTATTTATTTCAATACTTAATGTATCGATGAGATACAACTGTTTCTCAAAATAATTTTTATTAAAATAATGATGTACTAGTTTATTATTATTATATTCAACCTAGAAAATTCGTCAAGTAAAACGAATATAATTTTTTTCACGTATCAATCAATTTCGCATATTATAAACTTTTTTAAATATAGCAATCTAATACACCACGCGAGTTGTATGGGAGTACTGTTCGTTCGTTCTGGCTTTCAAACAGTCTTTACACTTTCCTCTACTATGCGTTTCAAATGAGAATAGGAACGTCACTGACATTCTATCTGTCAAATTTCACTTGAAAATTATGGTCAGCAAAAAACATTTTTTTGCATAAAAATAATGATTTATTTTACTTTACATATTTATACATACATACATATCGAAAATAAATTATTCAAAATAAAACTGTATTAAAAAAAGAACTGTTATGAGTTAATAAAAAGGCACAAACCACCAAAAAACTATGTCAAAAATAACATTTTCAGCACTTACGGTTTTGAAATTTTGAGGTTGCCACCTTACAATTCTAATTTAAATCCAATAACATGACAAAACCTTCAAAAGTTAGAAAGCCAAATTGAGAGTTTGACGGTATAAGCAATTGCTTGTTTGAATAAATTCTATTTAAAAAAATCTTTTTTTGCTCACGCTACCTAATCGGTTCGAATTGACAGCTGTGACGTCACAATATGGCACTAAGTCTGTCCTATTGATATTTAAGACGCATAGTATTCTTATACGTATTTTTTTAAGGGCATACCGGTGTAGATATCGCAGACGGATGGTTGAATTGGACATTCAACTAAACATCTAGCCGTTTGATTGAACGTTGTATGCTTTATTATTTATAGTCTTCAATTTTCATAATGGCGCTACGCTGGATGCTTCTGGACCACGACCACTGCGTTCGCTCGGCTTTCGCAATTTAGCAGATTGTAAGATCAGCAAGATTGTAATAAAATATCTAACAAATCGCATATTCTTCATACATAAAACTAGGAATTATGTCCATGGTTAGAACTTTTTGATGCTGACAGCTCTTGCTACTTTTCGAGCGAACAATTGTTATATGTCACTTCAATGTGAATGATTAATGATAACACTATATTCAATCAATGATGTACGGTTTTAGGTTATGTTTCAATGTTTTAATTATGTTAAAACTACTTTTATTATATTAATACTTGAAATTGGCAGAAATAGTTATTGTGTAGTAACTAAAGCTGATTGCCATATAACGCAAAATTTAATTTAATTTTCAACCAATCAGCTCGATCTGCCATTCCGGATTCAATGTTTGACGAGTGAAGAGTTTGCATTGATCAATTTCCGAAACATAACCTCTCAATTCCCAAGTATAGTAATTAACTTGCGTTTATGGTGCTTCACAATGTACAACAAGTGCTGGTAGTGAATGAGAAAGTAGCCGAAAGGACGTTATTTTCCATCACTTTCCAAGAACTGAGATAGGACTTAACAAATGGTTACCGTGTCTTTTGCTAATAGTGCTTTGTGCTTACAAGGTTTAAATGTGGTAAAACCTTGTAAATTGTTTGTGAGCCACACAATAAATGTTTTCTGGGTTACTCAATATGAATAACGGTGTTTAATTGGTGTAACATGTAACATAATTAACAGAATACGAATAAAAGGTACTGATGTCTCGCTTCCAGAAAATAAAAATTTGCCTCCCGTGCAATACAAAGAAAGCATATACAAATATAAACAAAATTTAGAAATTAAAAAAGAAATCATAAATATACAAGTCTTTTATTTATTTTACCTTCTTTATCTTTTAGATTTTCTTATTTAAAATATCTTGTAAAAAAGGAGAGGGGCTTTCGCGCTGCTACAATGGCATTACGCCAAAATCCAATGCCGTCATTTTAAAATTAAGGACAATCTAATTTAAAAAAAAATAGTTGTCAAATTGAAAACGTGGGGGTTCCTAGTTCCTAGTGTTGTGTTAGGAAGACATTCGTCTGATGCGTAGCATCACTAATTAGTTTGTGGTGGACTTGTAACATGCGATACCTTTCCATGTTGCCAAAACCTAATATCCCTTTTACATTTCAGCAATTCACTAATTTTGGTTTAACTGAGAATACTCAATATCACATCCAATGTGGGCTGTGATAACATAAGCCGGTATCCTTATCCCAGTTATAACCAAGATCCTTAATAACTCCTTAACACTACATTTCCAAAATAACGGAGCGCCGAGCGACGCCAGTCATAATCATATTTTCATAAAATCTCTTTTTTTAATCACAGTCGAACAATACATAAAAAATGGTCTCTACCTGAGTTATGATACATGCGGCCACGAAAAATTCGTAATGAGTGTTTTTGTTTAACGGCCTGCAGCAAATGTTATGTTTGAGCTACAAGAATGTTTTTTTTTGTATTCAAAAGCTAATACGATGGCAAATTTGATAATAAAATAATAAAAATATGAGATCTTTTTGAGAAAATCGTCAATTTCCTGAAAATTAACACAAAAAAATCATTTTTTTCCAAAAATTTTTTTATTTTTCATGAGAAGATAAATTTTATGGGTACTTTTTGTTTATAAATCAGTGTTGTCAGCAATTTCTTTACATAGCTTCAAATTCCCCGAATAAAAAATTAAAAACATCATAACTCCTACAGAAATTTTTTTTTCTGTCGATAAAATTCCGTCTAATTCCCCCATTTCAGTATGTGCACATTATAAAGATTCACCCTGGATAATGTTCCCTATCGAAATCTACCTAATCGAAAAACATACAACTTTTATCTGAAATTACTGCAAATATTTATTATATAATAATATTAACAGTTGAATGGCAATTTTTTAGCGTCTTCAGATAGCAGCTGTTTACACAGCGCTTATTTAAATTGAAAATTTGACAAATTGAAATCAAATAACTATAGAATTCATTATTGCGGAAGAAATCTTTTGGAAAGCAGGTAGGTGCATTTTTATTTTCACGAGAGTTAGAATAGCTAAAGAATAAAAAGAAAAAAATTGATGTGATCACTATGCATCGTTCATACAACTTGTATTGTTTGTGTAAAACTTTGTATGCTTGACATATGTTTAAATTTTTATCACGAATTTTAAAAAATTTGTTTTAAATTTTAGTTTTTTTTTTGTAACCATCTTTTTAATCAATATACAAACCATCAAAACCCAGTCCGTCTTTATCTCCAGGCTATGACAAAATTGCCCAAAATGCTATTATTGTTAACCCTCCATCTACTAAATCTGATAATGCCTTCCCCCCTACTTCTTCCTGCTCCCCTAATGACAATTTTTTAGAACTCCTGATTTCCCTAGTTTTGAACATTCTTTCAAAATTTGAAGACATCCCACTACCGTCCTCCGTTGCTAAAAAGTTATCCCCTATTGCTAATCTTCTTCTTAACAATGGCCAGACGTCTTTATAAATTATACTCTTCTATGTTAAAAATATCTGTAAAAACTTATTTCATCCCCCTGTTTTTGTATTTTTCAAGGTAACTTAATGCTCGAGATACTGCAAGTTCTACTCGATCGCTACAAAATTATTAACCTCGTGTAGTACGTGTGTATACTAATACTTGAAATTGGCAGAAATAGTTATTGTGTCGTAACAACAGCTGATTGCCATAAAACAAAATAATAATAAATAAATAATTAAAAAAAAATATAAAAAGGGTTGAAATTCATCAATAAATTGCTTAGAAATAGTTTATTGAACTTTAAGTATTTTAGCATCTAACAGATGTGGTTTCCGATTCACTTGTGACATCATTCGACTTATCCGAGATTGTCGAACCACAGATCATTGAGGTACTGGTTATTTTATATAGCTATTTAAAGTTGTTATTCCAAACCTACTTATTACCAAATAAGTATATCCTTTCCACTTTTTTTTTTGTTGTATTCAAAGCATTTGGTACACGAAAAATGTGTTGGCTTTTTAACCAATGTACTTTGGCACATACAGTTAGCGCGCGAGTTGAATGCAGAGTTCAGGAATGCGACAGTGCTGTGACCTATTTATAAATAACGATGACCAAAAGGAGAGTGTCGATAAATTTAAACAATTATTTACGTTTATTATTATGTTCTGCCTTTATTCAACACACTTGTATAAAACATTTTTAGCCGTTTCTCGTGCTTGACGATGAATAAAAACTCGTTTTATTGGAATGGAACCTGATGGACTCGGATCAGTCATTATTAAAATCAATGAAATAACACGGAATCGCAACTTCAGTATTATTGCGATAACACGGTTAGCTTACGTCGATAGCTGTCAAGGACGGCACATCAATACACTGCAGGTGCGTGAACCGAGGCGTGCGGACAGCGAGGGAAGAAGCTCCTGCTCTTTACCGACCCCCCCCCCCGACCGCATTCAACTCGCGCGCTAAATGTAGGAACAATAAAATATTTGTGTATTTTTTAATCTTCACCGGATTTTCTAGATTAGCACTGACGGTGCTTAGAGAATTTTAAACTACTCCTACTTATGATCCGCCTAAGGGTACCTGATAGGGCACGGATCTAGGCATGGGACGTAGTATATTGAAACGACCACTGGTTCAGAAGAGTCATCTACTGCCAAAGAACCAGCAAGAAACTTAGCAGGATTGCGTACGACGCGTTAGCCTGGCCGACTGGTGAGTGGGCCAGCGATTCAAATGCCGCGTTGCCCTATTTCTAACTGGAATGCCGGCGCATTCCTTGTTGTAATAGCGTCGTTGGGTTCTGTTAAGACATTACGCGGACACCGATAACGCCGCGTCTGGGGTGGCTGTGTATAAGAATAACTTTGTATGGACATAAAGAGACTGTGCAAATTTATTTTGAAAAAAATGTACCCGTGAAGTTTCTGGCCAGTTTTTTCTTCACGAAGGTTTTTTTGAACTGGTGGTAGAGTCATGTTTTATTGGACATCAATAAGAACAAGTAATCGACAATGTTGAGAAATAAATATTTCATTTCATCCTAAATATTAAATTCAAGGAGCTTTAACCGTCAACCAGATTTATGTTATTTCTTTTTCTTCCTCCATGAGGAAATTTTTAAAAATTCAAATAATATCAGCTCGCTTTACATATCTCCAACAGTGGTTGAATGGTTTCGCAGTTACTTGCAAGGCCGCCGGCAGTGGATATCTATGGAAGATAATGTATCTTCATGGTGTCGTACTACAGCTGGTGTGCCTCAGGGCGGTGTGCTATCTCCACTTCTATTTGCTATTTTTATAAATTCTATAACACATTCCTTAACTTCTTCCTACCACTTGTATGCAGATGATTTCCAAATTTATTCACATGCGAGCCTTGACAATCTGACTGTAGCTATTGACTCCATTAATAGAGTCTTAGCACATATATCGCACTGGAGTAAAAGACACGGCCTTAAAGTGAACCCAAATAAAACTCAACCTAACCTGATAGGTAGTTCAAAGCTACTTCAAAAAGTTGATAAAAAGGTTCTCCCGCATGTTATTTTTGATAGTGTACATATTCCCTTCAGTGATGTGGTCAAAACTTGGGAATATTAATTGATACTACGTTATCCTGGAAACCATAAATCGATTATATTAGTAGGAAGGTGTTTGCGGCAACAGGTGCGCTACATAAGCTAGCATAAGAAAGAGACTTCAGCCTTAGTTTTCAGTACCTATCATTCGGCTTGCGCTACAAGCTTTCCAGTGGTGTTTATTAACTCCATGAATAAAACATTTTTAACATGAAATTAAAATTCAAAATTACAATGAGAAAACAGCTTAATACTGCTTCGTCATAGGAAAATCATCGCTTGGCTTAACAATTCGGCAATTATGTAAAGGCGTTATTACATTAGCTGAAGGTGGCTGTATGTCCGATATTTAGCTTTAATCCTTAGATAGAAACGTAAAACTATAGAATTTAAAAATATATTTCTTCTTATCATTCATTCATTCATCCATATGTCAAAAAGCCGTTTGCCTTTATTGATGGGTGTTGAATATTAGTGCAAAACGTATTGTAGTTTGATTTTACCACAGGCCATCTGAACTCCCGTCAACTAAAAATGATTTAAATTAGTATTCAGTGCTCGCGGCTTAAAAATCGAACCAGTCGTTTTCCATTAGACTCTTGTAAACAAATCCAAAATGTCCGTTCCAAGCACTGGATTGAGCAAATTGAAAAAGAAACATATTCGTGTGAAACATCAAAAAGTAAAATTGTTCCGTGCGAATGAACCATTACTATCTGTTTTCATGTGGGGTGTTAACCATACGGTAAAATTAATTTTCCATGCCACTTAAAAACGTAGCATGTAGGTACAATATTCCTATTGGGATTCTGTCGTTGTCACTATGTAATAACATTGTAATAAATATTTTTAATAGCAACCTTGATTTTGTTTTCTAATAATTAAAATGAAAGTAATTAAAATAAGTAGCATAAATCGTAAATAGCCAAAATAAAAGTTTTTTGGCAAGACTCAATTCAGTTTTCATGCCATTGATTAAAAATAGATCCATATAATAGGATTCAAGGACTTTTATGTCTTTCGTATTCCAATTAATACTTTATGCTATAGAGGGTATCTTAAAAGCCTTTCCCATTGTATAAAAAAAAATGTATTTTAGTAGTTATATTTTTTTCTAACACATTTCAGTAAAAATTGTATTGCAAAGTTAAATTTTTTTAAACATTACAAACAATAATTTCAAGTTCTCCAAGTATGTGATATACTTATATTTTAGACGGCTGTTGCCATTAAAATGGCTATAAGATTGGTCTAAATTAAAGCTGAAAGACAAGTAAATGAAGTCATAGCAGAATGTTAGAAGACTCCTTTTTTAATTATTTCTGATAGCGTCTTGTAAATTAAAATATATAGAAAAGTAACTTTTTTCTTTAAATTCTATAGATAAATGAGCTGAGTCATGTGTCGATCCCGGTCATGCTTCTGCCTGATGACTTTAGGGCCTACTCTAAGCTCAAAGTGGATAACCACCTCTTCAACAAGTAAGTCTTTATTTCTAGTCTGGTAATTTTTCTTGAAATAGATTATAACATTACTGTATTCTTGAAAAATTATTTGTTGACTACTAAGTTAATTAAAAAAGTAATTCTCTGAAATTTTGATTTTTATAATAGGTATTTTATTGTTCCTTTTCTATCTGAGAAAGAGATAAGTTAAGTTAAGAAGTTAGCTGTAAGTTTTCCAAAAAGTGTTAAATAAAATAAACTTATTGTAGAAATATATATATTTCTTATCTACTAAGTACAAAGGGAAATTTAAACCGTCAAAACAAAGTTAGAATTGCCTGTTTTCCAGTAAATTCATGTTTATCTTCCTTCCTCTGAAATACTAAAATTTAATTTTTTTTACAATTATGGATTATAAAGAAACCTAAGTAGTATCAACCCAGATGAGCTCTTAGTAAAAAGGCTCTCAGAAATGATATGTTTTTGCCAGAATCAATAATAATTTTACAATCTCTGCTCCAAATTACAGCCTGGCTTTAACAATGAATTATATGGCATACTAAACTCTTATTTGTTATTCATAGAATGAACTACTCACAAATTTCTAATTTCTATGACAAATTAATTCCTATGAGAGAGCTATTAGTAATCATCAACATTTTTATTGAATAGGTTTATATTATAAAAATATATCTTCATAAAACTGGCTGGTTTTTTTGGCTGCTTCCATCTGAATGGCTCTTGATCTTATGGGAATTATTTGATGAAAGTCAGCTAATCTCACATCTGAATAATGGGAAAAAGATATAAAAATCAACTTCATAGCTCTAGAGTTCATTAAAAAGAAAATCAATACATTTTGGCAGATATTGAATGTCTATAAAACCATAATGCCAGAGTGGTAGGGCCAGACAAATAAACTAATAGGATAATAGATAAGATTTCAAGTCTGATGATTTGAACAGTTTTGCCATTATTTAAATCAAAATTAATGAAATATTAAACTCGATTGTTTCAAATATCATGTATATAAGTGGTTTAGCTTGTTTAGCTTTACATCAGCTGAAGTTAAGGCTAATAATAATAAAAATTCATTTTAAGACAAGGTTGTGTGAAATTGTTTAATTTATTATTTGACAATATACTTAAAAATTTTACATTTACTAATGGATCATGTTCCATTTCTTCTTAGCTACAACTGTTTATTTTATTTTTTTGGTTTCACGGGACTATGTGGTCACATGAACTGCGCCCTGTCACACTGCGACCTAGCAGATCTATTGTGTGAGTCTACCTTTCTAAAGCTCGCCGCTTACTCCAATCGAGTCCAGGAAGCGAATCACCTTCCTGACGGCAATGTATCCAATCTCCCTTGTGTCCAGTTCATGTTTGTCCAAGTGTAATGATCGCTTCTGTATTAGTGCGGCACACTGACACAGTAAATGAAGGGGCGTTTCTTCTTTCGTGTTACAGAATCTGCAGCATGTAGTGACCGCTGCGCTTAGATTGAACATGTGTTTGTTCAGCTTGCAGTGACCTGTCAGTGTGCGCACTAATGTTCTAAGCTGCTCCTGTTGAGAGATAGTTCCCATGTGTAGGGTTTTGAATATCCCTCTATTAGCACCCTGGAGTGTTTCATGTCCTCTCCTTCGGTCCAGAGGCGTTTGCTTTCTGTTAGGCACAGGCTTGTTAGTATCTGTCATGTTAGGCTCCTTGGGATTCCGCAGAAAGGTTCTGGACCTATCCATTTTTGCATTGCGCCTTCTCTCGCCAGTTCGTCAGCCTTGTCAGCCTGTGATGTTAGAGTGTCCTGGGACCCATTTTAGGTGTATCGTGTTTTGTTCCCCAAGTTTATTTAGAGGCTCTTGGCATTGCATTACCAATTTGGAGTCAACTCTGAATGAGTTTAGTGCCATTAGTGCTGCTTTGCTATTGAATATTTTTTATATAATTATATATTTGAATATATAGACAATTTGGCCTTTGTAGGATTTGCTGAGATTGATATCCGCGCATCTCAAGATTGCATATATCTCAGCTTGGAATATTGAGGCATAGGGTCCTAGGCTTGAGCATTCGCTAAACCTGGGTTTTACGCAGTGTATCCCATATCCTACCTTATTGTCCATTTTCAAGCCATCAGTGAACCAGGTAAGGCTATATAAATGTCTCTGTAAAATTTATCAATGCATCTTGCAAAGTGCTTATTACATTACATTTTTGGATCAATAATAGATCTTTTATTTTCGATTAGATGTTAATACACAGAACAATTATTAACAGTGAAAAAGATTAGATAAAAATAACTATGTTATCCTTTTCGGTAATAGGCTAAATATTTTGTTGGAACTGGTTACGCTGGAGCTGCCTAAGTTAATCCTATCAATTAAATTTCTATGATAGCTATGTGCTCTGCTCTAACACAAATAAATTTTTATAAAATTTAAGCTAAATGCTATGCTATAATCTTTTACTATCTTTTTTGGAAACATGTTAGTAGTATATGAACAGTTATTTACACAATGTTTATTCTTATTTTGTGTACCTACTTTAAATCAATCACTAGTATGCTTCAATCACAGACTAGATATATACATATATCACAGACTAGGTTTTATACAAGTGACACTTAAAATCTGAAAGCTGACTACAAAATTTTAAACTTTTTAAAGGAAACTCAACTTATGATTTTTTGCTGGAATATAATATAAAAACATATGATAACTCATTATTTTTTAGAGGACTATCGCTCAGAGCGCTCTTATACCCGTTCCGACTATTATGCCGATATATTCGGCAATCGGAACGACCATAGTTCTCTAAAAAAGAATGAATTATCATATTTTACTATATTCACAATTATTTTAATATACCTATTGATAATAATTACAAACAAAAGGAGGGGTTTTCATTCTACGATTAACACTACAATGCACGGGTGTTCTACCATGGTAGAGCACCCTCAATTTTTTTCGCACCATTCCAAAATTTTTAGGTTTTCCCCCGCGCCCCTAGATAAGCCTTAAAAACAATTGCTGCGTTCCGTTTGCCGCTCACAGCGCTAAAAGTGCTCATAACCGTTCCGATTCGTTTTAGCGCACTAAAAGTGATATTAGTGCTATTGCAATCGGAACGGTAAATAGCGCGCTAACATTCTGATTGTTCGTCGATTATGTCGTAAAGTTATAATTTCATTAAGATCTATGACCCTGAATGAAGCAGGAGCCATTTTTTAACATTATTACCAAAGAAAATTAATAAGCAAGCTTTTAAAATCTTTAATCGTCTAATAAAAACATCAACAAAGTAACGTCATGTGTCAGTTTTGACAGGCCGCTCACAGCGACCATGCTCCGTAGCTTGGGCACTGTGAGCGGGAAGATGGCGGCGTTTATGACGTCATTGATGACGTATCGATATCGCTGTGAGCGCGCTCACGGGCAATCGGAACGGGTATATGAGCGCTGTGAGCGCTGTAATCGGCAAACGGAACGCAGCAAATATAACGCAACGGGTCAGTGCTAGGCCAAGCGACTGCTTGGGCGCACCATTGCACAATTTCCCGCCAAAATGGACATTCTATGATAGTAGTACATGCGAGCATCGGAGTAACAAAAGTGAATTAAGGTAAGCAATAATGTAATCGCTATTCTTTTTATATTTGTCAGTACGATTTTGAAATTTATAAAACTTTGCTCAGAATTAAGTAATATAATATAATTAATAGCTTGTCTTGTTATTAATATAATTCATTTCAATTACGGTTTCAGCGATCTCTTATACAAAATGGAGCCTCGTATGGATGGCTGGATTTTGTGCTGGTTGGAGGAAGAGACAAATGACGACAAACTTATTTAGAGTGACTTGGATGACCAACAAATAAATAAATCAATACCTACACAGGAAGAGATGTTTTTACCTCGAACGCGAAGATATTGCGGTTTTATCAGACGAATTTTATCCTCACTCTGTACTCCCATCGAACCGTACAAGTCAAAATGTTTACGCGTACAAGAATGGAACATTATGGAGTAAATAATGTCCACCAGAAACAAGAGTAATATCGCAAAATCCTGGTCCAAAAATATTTGAATATAGCGGGTATAAATGCTTTGATCATCCATCAACTAAATGTAGGCCAACAGACTGTAGTACGCCGAAATTTCTTACTTGACTTGTCATTTGAACTGGCTAAACCCCTCATGATGCGACGTTCGGCACTTGAATATCTTCCTAGGGAATTAAAAATAAAAACAAAAAGCCTTTTGGGAGTGTCTGATGAGATATCTCATGATCACTCAAACAAGAGAGTAAGAGTTGGCAAATATTTCATAAGCTCTCGAGCCCGAAATCGCTCCTTAAAAAATTGGTGTAAACGATGTGCTAGGTAGATATGCCCTGATCACCAAGCTGTGTTATGTCTTCAATGTGAAGAAAAGATAATTAGAAGTCAGATTATTATTTTTTTATTATTTTATCGGAGTTGATCTCAATCTATCCAAAAAGTTGATTATTTCATAACAGTTTCTTGTAATATTTCTAATTTGTAATGTAACTGATAATTTTGTTAATTTTTTTTGAATTGCATTTCATAATAAATATAAAACATATCTAAATTTTTTTTTATTTTTATAAACCTTTTAGTTACATCCAAAATCATAATTACTTTTTCTAGTATGGTAGAGCATGCGAGCAATCTTGTAATAAATATAATATAATAAAATAGGGCGCGTGTACTGTAGTGTTAAAAATAAAAAAAATATGTAGTTCTTTTTTCAACATTAGATGGCGCTGATCAAAACTCAAGAGTCAAAAAAACGACAGCAATGACTAAGTGGGTGATAGACAAAAGAAAATATGCGCCCGAATGGGCTTCTTTTGAATATGAATATTCGTCACTGGTTCTTGCTATGTGTGCAAGGTGAAGGAGCCACAGGTATCATTTTCAGTAAACTTTGCGTAAAGAACGTAAGAACGAAATAAAATAACCTAATCTACCTTAAGGAACACTATATTATTAATCTTTTATGTGTGTGTGTGACTGAAAATAAATATATGATAAATATGTAACTGGTATAATTATATAATATAAGTAAATAAATAATAAATAAATGAACATACGGTCAGTCAAAAACTAAGAGATTGACATTGACTCTTTAGTTTTGTTCAAAGCCATCTAGTTTGGAATGAAATATCTTAAAAAAAAAGAAACGAAAAGCCCTCATTCCCAACGTAGCGCTGATGAGCGTCAATAGGAACGCACCAATAAAAATTAAACAAACTATTTTAATATTTAATGTGGGTTTAGTTTTTATTTAATAGATACCTATAATAATACCTATGAAACTGCCGTTTTGCCGTACTGGCCATTTAAAATGAAAATATTTTTTTTTGACTGTTAATTCTAATTTCAAATTAATTTTATTTGACAAACATGGAATTCTTTTTCTAAAATCGTCATTTGTTTAATAGTAAGTGTTTTGTTTTCAACGCATTCGAAAAATTTTCGTCATCATGGATAAGTTAAAAATTCGAGTAATTATGGAGTGTGAGTACCGTCGTGGCAGCAAAGCGGCACAAGCGGCACGCAACATCAACGACGTTTACGGAGCGAACACTACAAACGAACGCACCACCTGTTATTGGTTTACCCGCTTCCGTTCTGGAAATTTTGAACTGCAAAATGAACCCCGTGGTCGTCCGAAAACTTTGGTCGACAATGACGAATTAAAGGCAATTGTGGAAGCTGATGAAACTCAATCCACGGCTGAATTAGCAGCAGCTTTCGACGTTAGCATCAATATTGGTCCATTTGCGTCAAATTGGCAAGGTAAAAAAGCTTGGCAAATGGGTACCCCACGAACTCAAATACCGCCAGCGCGAAGTACGCGTGGAGACGTGCCTTGCACTGCTCAACAGGCATACAAATGAAGGAATTCTGAACCGCATTGTTACTTGTGACGAGAAATGGATCCTGTTTGACAATCGTAAGCGCTCAGCAAGTTGGTTGGACCCTGGTTCAGCACCCAAACAATGCCCTAAACGAAAACTTACCCCTAGAAAAGTGATGGTCACTGTTTGGTGGTCTAACGCGGGTATAATTCATCACAGCTTCTTGCCAAACGGGAGAGGCATTACTGCAGATGTGTACTGTGAAGAGCTGAACACAATGATGGAGAAGCTCGCACGTCTCCAACCAGCTTTGGTCTATCGTTCGGCTCCACTGCTCCTGCACGACAACGCGCGACCTCATACTGCACAGCAGACGGTCTCCAAGCTACAAGAGTTGGGGTTGGAAGTTCTCCGTCATCCGCCGTACTCACCAGACCTTGCGCCTACAGACTTCTACTTTTTCCAGAATTTGGATAACTTCTTGGCGGGAAAAAAATTCAATACCCGAGAGGCAGTACAAAATGCCTTTGAAGAATTTGTTGCCTCCCGTCCAGCTGATTTCTTCAAGAAAGGCATCAATAAGCTACCAATGCGTTGGCAAAGATGCATTGATTGCATGAGTGATTATTTTGATTAATAGAAATAAAAAATATATAAAAAAATTACGCTTCATTTATTTCGTGAAAACGGCAATTTCATAGGTAAAGACTATTGTTAGGAGTTCATTTAATGCAACCAAAGTAAACGAGAAACAATTCACTGAGTAATGAAATATTATATTTTTATAATAATATGAAATAATATTAATAATAGAAATAGCATAATGTGATATTCCTTACAGACAGAAATATAATATTAATAAAGGTTGATGATTAAAGATAATATTAAGATGCGTAACTTTTCAAGTAAAGGTTTGAAACTAGTGATATATACAGTGCCCGTGCATAAAGTAGGTTTTTAAGGGCGTGGCGTATTTTGCTATATGCTAGCTATCGAATTCCTAAGTCTCATAGAAGCAAGTAATTAATGTCGTTTAAAAGGCTGACTTGTTATTCAACAATTAGATACTTAAGACATTACTATTTATATATATCACCACATTAATAAATTTCAAGACCCATTAAATTACGTGCGTGGAATAATAATTATGATTCTTTTGTCATTATCATCACCAACATCTACAAAGTTTCATGCTAGTGAACCATTTTACAAAGCACATTTTTTATCAGCATTTTGAAACTGTTGTGTGTCATAGAAAAATGGATCTGCGTCGGGAACATTTTCGTGCAATGTTTTTTTACGAGTTCAAGTCCAACTCGAAACCTGATGAATAATTTAATCCGTGTATCTCACGAATTAATGTGTCCATACTCTTCAAAAAACTTGTAAGAAATTAAACTAATAAACATATGGCGAAGAAAAAGCTTTTAGTACACATAGTTAGTGGAATTCGGATTGCGGGGTAACCTCACATGAACTACGTTTACTAAATTAAACCAAACTAATATAGCAAACTTTGGTTTGTCCGATAATCTTAAATTTTTTTATTAAATTAAATCTAAATTGTTGCAGAGAAAACATGCCTTCTCATTTTAAAGTCAAGGAGTATTGTCCATTGGTATTTCGAAATCTTCGGGAGAGGTTTGGCATTGATGATCTCGACTACAAAGAATCACTCACAAGGTAAGATGATAGGTACTTTTTTTCTTTTCACATGGTTTGTTACTTTCAACAGTTATATACTTTATAGTACTTTTTGGTTCTGAGGGATACTGAAACTTGTATTAATCAAATCAAATAATTGAAGTCGCTATCAATCTGGGATTGAGCCTAATATCTAACTAATGGGTTTTTCACGATCTTCGTAGCTGAATATATTTATTTACTTTTATTTCTATTCCCCCAAAATTTGTTGGTTCTCAACTCCTATCCTACGTCCCTTCCTGTGGTCCCTAGGTTTAGAAAGCCAGATAACTACCTGTGCTCGCGACCGCCAAGGAGGTTTATAAGTAAGCTTCGACGATCGGCGACTGCCCCTAACGGTGTCGCCGAGTTGAAAAATGAAACAGACAGCATTTTTGGTGATGCAAGCGCTTACTTTACGCGCGGCTTAACAATCAAGCGACTGAGGTCAGCGGAGTTTGATAAAGTGCTGTACGATATTTTTTTAATAATAACCGACTGTAGTGAGCATTGACACGTCTTTGTAGCATACAACCACGATATCACTGGCTGAATTCATTATATCGTCGTATTTTTTTGTTGTTTTTCCCGCCTCTAATTGATTAATTGAATATAAAGTCTCTTTGATCGTTTCTACTATTTAGATACGTATTTTTGGTGTACTGTCTTTATTTGCCGTAATTTCATTGTAACATCTTGAGGTATTTATTGAATCACTTCGGTGGTATGAAATTGAAGTAGAATACTGAGGGTACAATATAATTCGGTGTAGATCTTTCTTTATCTACGCTTATAATTCTAAAACATTATAATAATATATTAGTGTGGCGAATGGATTTGACTAATAAAATGTGTGATTTGTTAAACTGAGTGAATTTAAAAAATCCTTACTTAACAGCATTTTAAATATAATTTTGAGGTTTTATTATTTTTAAGTTTTTCAATTTTCAATGACCACATCCATTTTGCTGTTTTTTGGTTTTGTTTTTATATCAGTTTCCTATCTGAATTCCCAATTACGTATTTATTCACATGTTTATTTATTTAGCAATGCAGCGGACACATAAATATTTGCATTAACGTGCACAAATATCATGTACTGTATAAATGTAAGTGTAAAAATAAAATGCACTTTGTTTTATGTCACCTTTGTAATAAATTGCAGTTATACATAAATATATTATTGTTACCAAAGGAGTAAAATATATAAGGAGTTTAAGTATAATATATACTGTAATGTTTATTAGAAAACGAATGCCATACTAAACTGAAAATGTTACACATAGATAGCTTTATTCGCATCAAATATCATTGGGCAAAATAACATATTGTCAAGTACCACGTAAGAAGGTTTATTCGCCTGTCGCCAGATCTCAACCAATCCCAGACGACTCGTCTGGCAAGTCTGGGGCCAAGTTCTACCAGAGCTATGACAGACTTTTTATTTTGAAGACTCTTACGTCTGAGGAGGTGGAGAGGATGCATTCTTTCCTCAAGCATTATCATCCGGTAAGTACCTTAGAGATATCACACCCGGTTCCTTAATTGGTGACTAACTTATAGATGGCTCCCCATTGATATTAATTGTAAAAATTCAATATCAAAAATGTTGTAAATATATAAAAGGTAAAAAAAAAATATCAATATCAAAAAGTATCAAAAACAATGAATCCATTAACGTGAAAGTTTCATAGCATATTTATGAAAAAGCTGAGCTTATATACTCAATATATAGAGATATAATGTCTGAAAACATTTTTTATTATATAAAAAGGAATAGCCGTTTGCGCGATAACAACCGTCTAGCACCTGATAGGTTTTTGTGACAAAAAGTCCTATATTACTTCCGTATCATGTGGTTGTGTTATTGTAAAAAATTACAGAAAGAAATCTAGTTAAAAAGAGATATTAAGAGTTGTGCGGTTTCACCAACTCCGTTCATTTTTTAATACAACTGATTGAAATTTAAGGTAATGGAATTATAAAAATTGGTTCAGTAGTTTAAGAGTTTATCGACACAAATACAAAAACAAAAAAAATTTTGAAGGTTGATGTGCATACACAACTATATTTTTTAGATTCTACTAGGTTGTGTATTATCTACATCCTACGACAATAAATCAATAGAGTGAAGGTGGATGCAAGACATTAAGACATATTAGGTCTTTACCTATGAAATTGCCGTTTTTCACGAAATAAATGAAGCGTAATTTTTTTAAATATTTTTTATTTCTATTAATCAAAATAATCACCCATGCAATCAATGCATCTTTGCCAATGCATTGGTAGCTAATTGATGCCTTTCTTGAAGAAATCAGCTGGACGGGAGGCAACAAATTCTTCAAAGGCATTTTGTACTGCTTCTCGGGTATTGAATTTTTTTCCCGCCAAGAAGTTATCCAAATTCTGGAAAAAGTAGAAGTCTGTAGGCGCAAGGTCTGGTGAGTACGGCGGATGACGGAGAACTTCCAACCCCAACTCTTGTAGCTTGGAGACCGTCTGCTGTGCAGTATGAGGTCGCGCGTTGTCGTGCAGGAGCAGTGGAGCCGAACGATTGACCAAAGCTGGTTGGAGACGTGCGAGCTTCTCCATCATTGTGTTCAGTTCTTCACAGTACACATCTGCAGTAATGCTTGTCCCGTTTGGCAAGAAGCTGTGATGAATTATACCCGCGTTAGACCACCAAACAGTGACCATCACTTTTCTAGGGGTAAGTTTTCGTTTAGGGCATTGTTTGGGTGCTGAACCAGGGTCCAACCAACTTGCTGAGCGCTTACGATTGTCAAACAGGATCCATTTCTCGTCACAAGTAACAATGCGGTTCAGAATTCCTTCATTTGTATGCCTGCTGAGCAGTGCAAGGCACGTCTCCACGCGTACTCGCGCTGGCGGTCATTGAGTTCGTGGGGTACCCATTTGTCAAGCTTTTTTACCTTGCCAATTTAACGCAAATGGACCAATATTGTTTTGATGCTAACGTCGAAAGCTGCTGCTAATTCAGCCGTGGATTGAGTTTCATCAGCTTCCACAATTGCCTTTAATTCGTCATTGTCGACCAAAGTTTTCGGACGACCACGGGGTTCATTTTTCAGGTCAAAATTTCCAGAACGGAAGCGGGTAAACCAATAACGTGTGGTGCGTTCGTTTGTAGTGTTCGCTCCGTAAACGTCGTTGATGTTGCGTGCCGCTTGTGCCGCTTTGCTGCCACGACGGTACTCATACTCCATAATTACTCGAATTTTTAACTTATCCATGATGACGAAAAATGTTCGAATGCGTTGAAAACAAAACACTAACTATTAAACAAATGACGATTTTAGAAAAAGAATTCCATGCTTGTCAATTAAAATTAATTTGAAATTAGAATTATCAGTCAAAAAAAAAATATTTTCATTTGAAATGGCCAGTATGGCAAAACGGCAGTTTCATAGGTAAAGACCTATTATTTTAGAAATACAAAAAAAGTTTTGTTTAAAACTAATTAATTAAGGGTTTACTGGAAAGATGAAGCCAAAAACTTTGTTAGTTCCAAGTACTGTATTATTATTTTTGTCTTATCCTACGGGGAAGTAATGAATCTAATCGTGAGATTACTTAATCAATACTGATAAGATTGACAAATGGTCAATGATTCAACTGATAAGGGTCTTCGGTTTCATGACATGATAATTCAACTTCTTCATTCCCTCGCAAGGACACTGTGTGGATAGCTTACATAAAAATAAAGTTAGTTTAAATAAAGTTTAAATTAGTTTAATTACATGAAATAAATGCGATCGATATTTGAAGGACTTTTTCGAGTAACTTTGTCCACTTGATTACGTTACATAGTTAACAACTTCACTTCTTATAGATGTAGGTTAAGGTCGGAACATGGAATGCCTGTATTCCGTCCTACCTAGGGAAGAGTAATTGCATCAGCATGTAAGGTTGGGGGCAAATGAGATTTTGTACGATCAACCGGAAATCGTGTAATCTATTTTCTGTTACAGGTTGTGGAAAGGTTGCGTTAGATACTTTTTTGAAGGTTACCATTTTGTCCGCAGTACATTGTGGAGCGTCATGGGAAGACTCTACTGCCGCAGTATTTGGGCATGTACCGACTCACCGTAGACGGGATTGAACATTACCTAGTCGCCACTAGGAATGTGTTCTCTAATCACCTCAACATTCACCGGTTCGTATATGACACAATTCTCGGTTTTTCGCTTCCTACAAGTTGAGTTTATGTTTAGGATTTATGATGTGTCATAACATTTATATAAATGATATGCCACGTTGTCCAAAATATTACATTTTGATCTGAAAGGGATCTAAGAATGCAATATATGTAATCATCGTATGTACTGTAACGAATTAATATACATTTATTTAAACGTCATATTTTAAAAACTACTATGCCAGAAACTAATACTATAATTCCAGTTATCGTAATTAACACAAACGTCGAGTAATGCGATAAACTTATTCAATAATCTATACCAACAATGAACATAATAATATAAGGGCGAAGAAATGAGTATAAGGTTATTTTTACAATCAGTACACCTAACTAACTTTTCTACATCTTTGTGAAACTGTGTAAAATAATTTTTCTTTAAGGCTGTTGAAAAAAAGAGCTTCAAAAGAGCTGTGAAAGCTTTCATGCAATTTTTGATAATTTTATTCCAAAAGAGATTTTTACCAGACTTACCAATGCGCCCTCGTACAAATTACGCAATATTACCTACTTAGGTACCTAGACACCCCTTTCACATGAAAAGTTATTCTTTTTCTCGTTTTAGTTAACATACGTTTTAAAGTCGGTTTCTATTTTACAAAATTATTTTATTTCACTCTTTTTATTGAGAGGTAAACGTAGTAAAACTTGAAGTCGAATTTAAAATTTTCTTGTATTTATCAAAACGGACAAACTCAGACTCGTGAATTTTTCTACAACCCTAAAAGATTTTCACTGTCATCTTTTAAACTTCATCATCATGAGAAGTTTGCCATTATGTTTTTTTAATTGGATTTATTAAGACATATCGAGAGTTCTGTGTCTGGGTTTCACTATCACACCGAATGTAATTTGTTCGGTTCATCAAAATTCCTAATTGAAATCAAATTAATCGAAATAATTATCATTTAATATTTCAGTTTATATAAATATGCTAATTGAAATTCAGGAGTTTCGTTTTATGCGCGTGGGTCCACAATATCTTTGAATATAGTACAGTTATCCTAAATCATTTACATAAATAATTACTGTCCAATAAACATTAGACCAAATCGACTAAAACGTTTCTCATTCATTTACTGTTTGTCGTTTCGTTTTAGATGGATGGATAGAGAGAATAGTTAGATCAATCGTTTATTTGAAATTACAAAAATAAATGTAAAAGATCAGAAATCACAAACTAAAACAGAAACAAACAATTGAAGAATACAAAAATTTATATAACAAAAACCAAAACTAAAAAGATTTTTTTTTAAATCTATTCAAAATAAGTAGCACACAATCAAATCATTACGTACACAATAAAAAGACAAAATATGTGTTTAAATATAATGCATTTTAAACTAGAAGACCAGGTCTTTTACCAAAAAACTAATTAAAATTACTTTATATACATAAGAACGAATCGATCGAAACAATTCTCAGAAACGTGTTGTTTGACGTTGAGTAGTTCCGTTGTAGGTTAGGTCGAAGACATTCTTGACCACAGATCACTTACTCAAAATACTAGATATGACTTCTCGATGTATGATAAAAGTTCAAATCGACCGAAACAATTCTTATAATCGTGCTGTTAACATTAAGGACTTCTGTTATATGAGACCAGGTTCAGCCAAACTTTGACCACAGTGCGGTGACTCAAAATATTTAGTGTGACTTCCCAATTAACATAACACCAACTCGAACTCCAGGGTCCAGCAAACATTTTTTTTAAATTTATTTATTAGATTTTCCAATGATTGTATACACAAATTTTGCAACTATCTCCAAGCCTTAACAGCTAACTAAGTGTAACAATCGTTCTAGGAAAACACCACATGCCATTTAACAAAAAAGAAACTAAACTAATATTTTAAAATAATAATTAACAAAACAGACGAAGCTAACAGTTAAAACAAAAATAGAAATTTTATGAAATACTTAAAAACTTAAAAAAAAATGCGCAGTTGCTATTGATCAGGCTGAGGCTGGAGCCAGGCCTGGCACAATCTATACTTGAGCTTGGCAAATGAGTCAGCTTGAATGTTGGTCAGGTCAATATATTTATTCAGGAGCTTACAGAGCCTTGGAATCGGTGAGCCGACACCTAACACCGATCTTCGAAAGGGAGGACAAAGTGGAGTAATTGGTTTACGCCGGTTTCTGCGGGGAACAGTAAATTAAATTTTTTGCAGCAGTTGGGGGCAGTTGATTTTGTTTTGTATAATTTTGGATATAAATGAGAGATCTAACAAATTTCGACGATTTTCAAGTGAAATGATTTTACAGAAACGTAATCTCTTGTCGTAAGTCCGAATTTTTTTGTGAACACCTGTGCTATAAGCAAGAATAGAAACAAAATGTTTTTGTAACCGTTCTAGTCACAATGAATGCGTCACAAAATGTGGTCTCCATACAACACTGCAATATTCAATTATGCTTCTTACTAGGCTGTTATTTTGAAGGATCTTGGTTGCATAATTCTTAAAAACCTTTGCATTGCGATTTACGAAATCCTATATTCTATGCGCATGAAATTATAACGGGACTAACTTAACGCTGAACTGAACCTTATGCAAATATTATTGTCATAATCGGCCCTGAAACAACGATGTAGAACATAAATTAAAAAAAATACAGAGTACCTTGACCACCTCCTCCTTTTTTTGAAGTTAATACCTTAACAAGACATAATCCACAAAAAGTTCAACTTTTATCCGCAGGAAGTATGACTTGAAAGGATCCACGGTCGATCGCGAGGCCTCCGAGAAGGAGCTCGAGAAGGAACTGCCTACTCTAAAGGACAACGACTTCATCAAGCAGGGCGTCCGCATCGACATCGGTGACGCTGCGAAGGATAAACTCCTCGAAACCCTTACGGCTGATGTTGAAGTAACGTTTAATAATAATCGGTGTGGTTAACGGTGTATTGTTCATTTATGCATTATGACTGACATGCAGCCATCTGGGTGTAGATTCGTATGCCAAATTGGCAATAACATATAATTTACATGTATATACTTGTGATCATATAAAATAATGAGAAGCAAGAATTTCAATACTACTCACGTTTCCATATGATAGTACTCACCCTGATATGCTCTACAAATCAGACGAAAAATTTTTCTTTTTATATCTGATAGGTTGACATCATTTATCATTCACTATATTCTGCTAGTAAAAATACCCTTCGTTTTACTTGACCACTTCCTTTCTCTACAGTTTCTGACCAAGCTGCATCTAATGGACTACTCCCTACTACTGGGCGTGCACGAGTGCGGGCGCGGGGAGGCTGAAGCGGAAGCTGCGAGGCAACAAGCTGAAGCCGAAAGCGAGGCCGACTCCGACACCGACAGTGACACCGATAACAGGCACCATGGGGACAGGTAAGCAAAAAAAAGCTTTAAGCTACAATGGACATGTGTTCATCGTTCAATATTGAATAAATAGTGTTGGCTTTTGCTTTGCTGCAGTGTCCCTTGAAAAAAACATCATTTTCTAGATAAAGGTATCCTATAAGGTTTTCTGTACCCATGAGAATGTGTATACAAAATTAGTTAATGACTGTTTGAGTCGTGGAACCGTAATAATAAGTAATGAAACGAACAAACAAACTCACTTTCGCGTTAATTATATTAATTAAAATGACTTCACACTGAGTTCTTTGATACAGGTGGCAGATGGCGGATAGTCATAATTTTGAAATCTTCGCTTACATCGATCGGGCTTATATGAAGTTTGATATTTTGGTAAAGTTTCAGTGCGAAGATTTGTTAAATATTGCGGATCTTTTATTGTTTACAATTTTTTATTCAGATCTGTTTCACAGTCCTTGGTTGGTATAATAAATTTTACTTACAATTAATGTACTTATTAGTCCCTGTTATTCGTAAATCCGCTCATTGTAAATGATGATGATTAATGTTTTGCGGGCATGAATTACAATTTCTGCCTTAGTATATATATTATTGTCGTAAGCACGTAAAAAAACGATGTCAAAAGTAGATTTATTTTGGAATGTACTTACTCTTTACTTTCTTCAATTCAATACTTATACTGTAACCATAATCTCAAAATTTATATATTATTTTAACTTTGCCTTACAATCTATGAATAATAACACCAATTATAAGTTATTCAATTATTTCCTCCACAGTTCCTTCTCAACGGAAAACCTCAATTATCAAACCTATTCCTAAGATCAGTAACCCTCAGTTGCCCAAACATGTTCGCCCCATAAGTATATTAACCTACATGTCTAAAATATTAGAGAGAGTTGTCTATTTGTAACTCAGGAAATATCTTGAATTTAATAATATTTTACCTGATAAGCAGTCAGGTTTCAGAAGTGGCCGTAGCACTACGACTGCGATGTTGGACATAGTGGATACAATATTGGCAGAACATATTAGAGAGAGTTGTCTATTTGTAACTCAGGAAATATCTTGAATTTAATAATATTTTACCTGATAAGCAGTCAGGTTTCAGAAGTGGCCGTAGCACTACGACTGCGATGTTGGACATAGTGGATACAATATTGGCAGAACAGGACCAGGGTCTTTGCTTGTTCTTCTAGACTTTTATCGCGCCTTCGATTCAATAAATATACCTCTTCTGCTTTCCAAACTGTGCTTTTATTGACTCAGCTGTCGAACAGTGGCCTGGTTCAGCAGTTGACCTCAGCGAGCGATTTCAATGCGTAAAGCCGAGAATCAGTTCGGCGCTCCTTCTTTTTCTGGTTTGCTTCCGGTTGAAAGAGGTGTCCCGCAAGGTTCGATCTTGGGACCGTTGCTTTTTATAGTTTACACAGCTGACATCTACTCAGATGCAGCGCTTTAATTTCCACATGTATGCTGATGACACTTAGATATTTACCTCATGTCACCCACAAAATACATACTCTGCTGTGAATGCTCTGAATGAGGACCTTTCTAGAGTTGCAGATTGGGCAGAACGAAACTCTTTGGTGCTCAATCCATGTAAATCTAAAATACTGGTTGTGGGTTCCAAACAAGTCTGTAGGCGCAAGGTCTGGTGAGTACGGCGGATGACGGAGAACTTCCAACCCCAACTCTTGTAGCTTGGAGACCGTCTGCTGTGCAGTATGAGGTCGCGCGTTGTCGTGCAGGAGCAGTGGAGCCGAACGATTGACCAAAGCTGGTTGGAGACGTGCGAGCTCCTCCATCATTGTGTTCAGTTCTTCACAGTACACATCTGCAGTAATGCTTGTCCCGTTTGGCAAGAAGCTGTGATGAATTACACCCGCGTTAGACCACCAAACAGTGACCATCACTTTTCTAGGGGTAAGTTTTCGTTTAGGACATTGTTTGGGTGCTGAACCAGGGTCCAACCAACTTGCTGAGCATTTACGATTGTCAAACAGGATCCATTGTCACAAGTAACAATGCGGTTCAGAATTCCTTCATTTGTATGCCTGCTGAGCAGTGCAAGGCACGTCTCCACGCGTACTTCGCGCTGGCGGTCATTGAGTTCGTGGGGTACCCATTTGTCAAGCTTTTTTACCTTGCCAATTTGACGCAAATGGACCAATATTGTTTTGATGCTAACGTCAAAAGCTGCTGCTAATTCAGCCGTGGATTGAGTTTCATCAGCTTCCACAATTGCCTTTAATTCGTCATTGTCGACCAAAGTTTTCGGACGACCACGGGGTTCATTTTTCAGGTCAAAATTTCCAGAACGGAAGCGGGTAAACCAATAACGGGTGGTGCGTTCGTTTGTAGTGTTCGCTCCGTAAACGTCGTTGATGTTGCGTGCCGCTTGTGCCGCTTTGCTGCCACGACGGTACTCATACTCCATAATTACTCGAATTTTTAACTTATCCATGATGACGAAAAATGTTCGAATGCGTTGAAAACAAAACACTAACTATTAAACAAATGACGAATTTAAAAAATTAAATTCCATGTTTGTCAAATAAAATTAATTTGAAATTAGAATTATCAGTCAAAAAAAAAAATATTTTCATTTGAAATGGCCAGTACGGCAAAACGGCAGTTTCATAGGTAAAGACCTATTATATATTATTAAGAGTGTACAGTGGTGGCGCTACTTCTTGGCCGCAACTGAAAATCGGCGCCTTGTAGCCTTAAGCCGCATAGCAAAGCTGAGTTTATGTGTGCCTTCGTTTCGTCAGCACCGGTTTCCTAACTAGGTTAAGTTTATGTTTTCTATTTTTATTTCTATTTCTGATAGCTGCTGTAACAATAAATAGATTATTACTTTTTTTAAATTCTAAAATATTTAAATTTCTATGACACACAATTGAGATGTGATTACGGATAAATATCTAGTAAATGGCCATATTATGTTGGTTGTTGTCTTCAGATGGGGGTTCAACACACCCCCGGACAGCCCGCGGGGCTTCGGCCGTCAGTCTTCGCTGCGTTATGAAGGAATTATTCCTGAACTGGACATCTATGCTATACCAAGCCAGGAAGGTATGTTATTTATTATATTACTTGATACAACTGGACGTTCCAAATAACAATAATAAATCACTGTTACGAATGCTTAGCACCGCCATACTACCACATGAGTAGATAAACGGAACAGAGACAAAGCTTCATACAACCGCGTTCGGAAGGGTAATCTACTTCCAAAGAACCAGCAAGAAACTCAGTAGGAATGCTTGTACGCCCCGTTAGCCTGGCCCACCGATGGATTAAAATTCGAATGCCGTGTTGTCTTATTTCTAACTGGAACGCCGGCGTTCCTTGTTGCAATAGCATCGTCTTCGTCGTCTGTTAAGACGTTACGCGGACGCCTATAACGAACCGACGCGTCTGGGTTGGCTGTGTAGTCAGCTGACTTATTGACCAGCGGGTAGGGATGGTGGGGAGCGTTGTCGAAATAGCGTCTAGACACCAACTTCATCAATACCACACACCTTTGCTTTCCTCCGAAATTTGACAAATGATGAATAATAATAACAAGACCGATGTTCAAATCTGTCCAAAGTAGAATATGATGTCAAAAGTAGAATCTGCCAAGTGTAGACCAAAGGCAATTTTTCACGTTCTTAAGAAGCTTTGTCTCTGTTCCGTTTATCTACTCATTTGATACTACCCACGACACGAGGTGAGTAGATACCAAAGTCTGTAATTTCTTAACGCGACGTCACCTATTACACGTTAAAGAAAAAAAAACAAGAAAACATTTTTTTTAATATTTTTGTTTTGCTTCACTGTGATCTAGCTTGTTCATGAAGGCGTATTTTGTGACCACGCTGAAGTAGAATTTTTATTTATTTATGTTTATGAGAAATTGATGCTTGCGTTATTCAGAATTTTTATTTTGAATGTTGGTCAAATAAATATTTTTACAAGATTTTTTTTTGGGTGTACGTGTTCTTGGGTAAAAATTTTCTTGTCGGTCCAGCCCGTATGCAAAATTTTTTTTAAAGCGTGTAATAGAACCATTGCACGCCTGGTAAATGACGCCGTAGTCTATCAAATAACAACAAATTTTAATTTTGCGGCTACATTAAGTTGTGCTATTTAAATGCTATGTTATTGCGAGTATTATTATCATGATGAACTTATATTAGGGATGTCTGTATTCTTACCAGTGCTGTTTGTGTTTTATTAATTTAATATAGTATTTTTCCGCTCCATTTAGTACATGAAGCAACAAACTTATTAAGTAATATTATTTGCGCTAAGTAAATTATACCTATGGGTGTCAAATCAATACTGTAATAGTTTCAAACTGCGAATATTTTCATAGCGAATTGATTAATTTTCGCCTTATAACTTTTTGTATTTTTAAACTCGCTCTCAAAAATTCATATTTTTTCAAATGAAATGTTCACATATAAAGTTGGATCCTTTTTGTTATAAAGCCACTATTTGTGCTATGCGAATTTTCTTAAAACATTTAAGTGAATCTCCGTTGCATAGTTTTAGATACCTAAATGATTTAACATTTTTTGGTTAACGTAAGAAAGTATGTGACTCAATCAAATAAATTTAACATGAATGTATACAAGAAAATATTTATCATACATACTTGTAATATAAGTATACTGTATATTTCTGCGAATTTTGTTTATATATTTATAAATGATAACGGAGTAATTCAGTTGCCAAGTTGCTATAGCGAAGTTATTTAATATCCACATAAACCTGATCTTTGTTTTTATGCTATAAGCATTCAATAGTAAAATATTTATTCAATTATTATAATTTTGGTACAGGTGCACCGAAAAAGGAGATATATTTCGTGGCTCTTATCGACGTGTTGACTCATTACGGCGTCAAGAAACAGGTAACTATCGCCTTTTATGATAGCATATAAGCCCATTTTAGACGTAGGTTAGTCGTAGTTATTCGCTATTCTATACATAGTTCCTGTGTTAACTAGAACTAGCGAATTGGATATCATCTAGGTGGAATAAAAAAGAAAATAATGTAAATGTGAAATGAAGTGTAAATCGACTTTGTTTTGTTTTGCTTGTGTATCATAGGTTTTACCAGATACGCTTAGATAAGCGCCAGATAAGCTTCCGGTGATTTATTTAGGGGGTAGCGAAGTGCAACTCGTGACAACAGCAAGGATTTAATTTTCGGCCCCTACGTTTATGCTACAATATTTTAAAAAGGAATGTACATATTGAAATGATAAAGATGTTGATTTAAAGCTTATAAAATAGCCTTACAAAAAATATATATTTCATGTAATTTTTGTAAATAATTTATAAAAACACTTTTAGGTAGTCCATTTTGTAAACTGAGTCGATTTAGCTGCACGCGAGTGTATTTACAATTAAATATTTAAATCAGGTATATTTTCTAACCAAATAGCGTATTGATAGTTCGGATTCCAAAAAATGGAGCCGGTGTCTATAATGATCTAAACGATAGACCCATTTCATTCACATCTTGTCTTTGTAAAACTTTTCATAACATGTTAGGTAAAACGTTAGAGTGGTTCGTAGAAAAATCAATATTTTGTCGTGCCATACTTATGGTTTTAGAAAGGCTCAGTCCTGTTTAGACTGTTTGGGCAGAGTGATTACGCGAATAAGATAGGATTCTCAAAAAACTCTCCCACAGTAGGTTGTTTTATCGACACTGAATGCGCATATAATAACATTTTAATTAGAGTCGTTGGTTGATGAATCTAGATGAATTGAAAGTAGGTTAAAATATTTGTCAGTATCTATCGTCGTTTTTAAGCAATAGAAAACTTATGATAAAGAGCGATAACCACCAGCAGGTTCCCGAAATAAGACCAACTAGGGTTCTTGCTCAAGGAGACCCATTATCACCACTACTGTTCAATATTACCACCTTTAAAATTGGTCATCAAATAACTAATGTAATGGTAGCTCAATATGCAGATGATAACGGTTTGTACATAACTCATAAAGATTTAAATATATGTACAGTAGAAATAATAATAATAATTAATATTATATTAATTCCCAAAATCAAACATACATTATTACAATATCTATAAACATCGCACTAGGCACAGCCTGTATCGCGAAGCTCATACCTGTTTTTACATTATTCAGGAATGATTCCGAGATGATGTAAATTGAATTAACATGAAATGTTTTAACCTTAGATGTATAGGAAGAAAAAAGGCTGTTAATAATGATATCGTTAATGAATGTGTGTGTGTCTGTGTGTGAGAGAGAAAGGGAGTGTTTGTGTTGACTGGTTTATGTTTAATAATGTTTCCGTTTCTGTATAGTCTAGAGTAAATAAAAATCTTTGAGATAATAACTTAGCTTCTCTGGAATTCAAATGTGTCAAAGTTGGGCATTTCATAAAAAAGTTATTATAAACTAAGGAAGCCAGAAATTTTTTAAACCGACACACAAATGCTTTTTTTACTGTTGGCGTTATCACTGTAGGTCTTCGTTTTTTGACGATTTTGTTGTAAAAAAGCGAGTTTAATACTGTTCTATGCATAGATCTTATTAAGCGTAAGATGTATAATCTGCGTATACCTTAAACTTGTGATTCTTCATAGAGGGTTGTGGTGGGATAACGACGAGGCTTTTTAAAATCCTTCCGAGTAACCTTAAGTACAGTATGGGAATGGAGACTGTCGAACGCCTTGGCGAGGTCAAGGAAAACGCCAACACAGCTTTTTCCATTATCAAGATGAGTGGAGATAATGTCTGTAACAAGAACCACGGCGTCTTCACTGGATTTTCCACGCCTAAGATAAAATTGGCTACGATTTAGCAACCCTTTTGATTTTTGTGTGTGTATTTTTAAGCAAATAATTTTTATTTTCATTGTTTACTTTAATTAAACAATTAATAAAACTTTACTGTTAACACATCTATCTATAAAATAAACATTAATTTATCCATTTTAATTTAAAAAGCTAAATACAAAGTGGGCCCTATTTTGTTTTAAGTAGTTTATGTATAATAATAATTCAGCTATGCGAAAAAAACTTCACAGTTTTTTATTTGGGACGAAACCTAACATTTCATTTATTCTGGTAGGTGGCTGAACTTGTCACTTACATTGCAAGGCAGTTTGTGTTACAGATTTCAGTTTTGATATTTGTCAAACATACTTTATTGGTATCTTGTGTTAAATGTGCCAAATTCGTTATTTGTTGTTTACAACTCAGGGTGTGTTTTTCTGAGTCTCAGTCCTGCAGTCAACTGAGTCTAATGCTTCAAGTTGGTACTTAGCAGAACCATCCTAAAAATGACTATGGTACTCCATACATGATCAAACCTGGGTTGTATAAAGATTGAGCAGCCTTTAAACTCTGATTTCATCGAGAAAAATATTTTTATCTCAATTAAGAAGTAATATAGCGTTTGTCACACTATTTTGGAATCACGACTGCCATCTTTTAAAGTCACTTACCAAAGTAGTGTACTACATGTTAGTACTAGTGTTAAACCATTCGATTTGTAAAACAAATTAACACAATATAATAATGCGCATTTGATAATGTTGCCAATTGCTATTGCAGCAAATGATTTTTAAATGTTGTCCAAAAGGACACATGTGGTACTGGTACTGGGTATTAATATAACTCTAACCATCACAGTAGAAGTACTATGTGTTATATAAAAAGCGCTAAGCATTTCTGCTTTTGTAGGATTTTTGTAGACCAGCCGATTAAAAGATGTGAAAATTGAGTGAACGGAACAATATTCGTCCCTTACTCAGGGACAGCCATGTTTTTCGAATCCGTATGTCAGTTAAATGTGACTTTGACAAGCCAGTGACAACTGTCTGGATTGGATTTATTTTGTTTGTTTACCAGAAGATAAAACAACTATTTGGATTATTATAATAATGAGTGTCTATTACTACACCACAGTCGACTAATGAATAACCCAACGCAAACCTATACAGAATTTAATTTCTTTGACTTTTATGCAATTTGAATGTCTTTAAGCGTCATAGTTGATGATGCTAAAAAAAAGTATTGTAGCCTAGACTGTGGCGCTGAACCTGAAACACAGTGGCTCTTCGAAAGCATTGGTGTTCGATCTGTGGTGTTTCAAATCACATCACCCTTTCCATCTTATGAGTATCCTAAGAATCCAATAAAACTTCATGAGGCGGCATTCCGTGTCTCTAATCCGATCACCCATCGTGGCACGTATGGCTCCTATGATGACAAGACTTGTCCATGTGGGAATGTATTGTGTCTAACTATAACAATGTCTTAATCAGACCATAAACAAATTGAGTCAAAAACTTGGATTAATAATAATAATAAATATAATAAAAGTTTGCCCTAAAACCTTAATATTTGTGAATCATGGCTATCTGCAACCACTTTCAAGATAGATGTTGCTGTTAAACAATCTGTTTTAGATAAACTATCGTTTTATAAGGTAGTAGATAGGTAGTAGTAGTAGTAATAGTGGGTAGGTAACGTAGGTAAATAACATTTTAATAAACCAATAAATTGACAACATCTGTGAATGAGTTATTATCTGTGTTCAGCATAAGACCTTTAGCGTTAGTAAGCTCTTCTAGGCCATTGTACTTAATGAGAAATAAGTATTCTTAAACATTTGTTCTATGCAGCTAATCATATGATACTGTATAAATGTTAACACTGCCATATATGTATTGTACAACAAATCCGTATTGGCTGTTAGACAAATCTGTATTGGCTTAGTAAAGGTAAGATTTTAATAAAAATAATAATAAAACGACCTTTTAGATACTTTAGACCAGCTGGGGGGCTACTATTAGTTTGATGCCGAGCCCAACCAAAGTACTAAACTAGCGTCATCACATGAGCACAGGTCCCGACTGTACGTTTCCCTATCTAACAAGTACAATAATAAGCATTTAACTTTTCTTACCAATCTGCTTCTACACATTTCAATAAAATATAGAGTCATTCGGGTCAAGTGGGCGCACTTTTAGAGTCTCATTGTGCTATGGGTCAAATAAAAGTATATTATCGAATTAAACATTTATTATTGTATAAATAAAAATAAAAATAAAATCAATATATTTCTTAGCTTTATAGAAAATTATAAAAAACAACCAAAAGTTGGAATGCGTACACATGACCCATATTGCGGGTAAGTGTGCGTATACCTTTGGGGTAAGAAGACGCAATTCGGTAAGTGAACGCTTTGGTTTTGTTAACAAAATTAAACTTCTTTAACTTATATTACCTAGCAGTAATCAGTATTTATAGGAATATAAATTGAATAATTACAATACTGTCAAGCAATTTTTAACAAAAATAAACTTTTATGTTATTTAACTTATTATATTTAGGTTTATATCTTATAGTAAGTAACCTTGTACTTTGGAGTCAATCAAAATTAACCTCAAATCTAAAAATTAAGTACAAAATGAGTTTTTGTCACCAATCCTCGCATACTACGCATTTAATCCACACTTCTGCTGGTGGATCAAAATATTTTTCTTGACAAAGCGGACAAAAGTATTCTTTATGATTCGCTTTAGAGGTGCAGGGTTTATTTCTGCATTCAAATGAAGTAGCCTTTTTCTTACGCGACGGAATAGTAGTCTTTTTCTTGGCCGCTGATGTGGAAGGTTGTGTATCTAATGATAACATTGGAACTGCTTTCCTGTTTTGCTCTTCTTGAATCTTTTTTTCTTCCAACTGTAGCTTATATGGGCTGGCAGTGATAACTCGCGACTTCAAAGAAACTTTTCCGCTACGTCTTTTTTCTTTCATCCGAGGAAATGGTGAAAGCTGTGTAACTGACACATGACTGGTGGCCATCCGTTGGAGTTCATGCTTAGTAATGGGTTTAGTAACCTTAAGTGGCATTAGTAACCACAGAGGCGTCAACTGACGGTTCCTCGAAGTTGTTAGTTTGAGGCATACAGTGGGACTGATCATTTTCTGTCTGTTTAGGTAGACATAGGGTTTCAGTACCAGCATCATCATACATATTGTCCATTGTCGGATTTTTTGCAGAATTTTCTATAATTGCATCTATAACAGCAGTATACTATCGTCTCTTCTAAAATTAAACTGACTGGTATCGATCTCCGCTTGTGGATATAGTCTAAATAATTGGTCAGGTCTAACATCACTGATGTTCGACGCGTCATCTCATGTTTTTCAGATTAATTGCAAATGTTCTGTCATCATTTGTGTTCTTGGTGCCATCATAAGCTTAGTGCATCATAGCTTGATTAACTTCAACTGTTTCGTCAACACTTCTGTGCGGCATCACTTGCTCAACCGGGCTGGTTCGGTTCTTCCATATTCACATCTGGATGCATCTGATCAGGAACTAGCGATGGCACAAAATCTGCTTCATCAACGAGATCGTCATCATAAGGGTATATTCCTGTAACCTTGAAACCAGACTCTGCGTTACCTAGCGTCGCTACCTTCTTGTAAGCTTCGTTGAATAAGCGAGCAACTTGATATTGAGTTATGCCTCTTCCCGGGTGTTGTGCCATAAATTTATCGCACTCAATAGAGTACTTAGTCTTCAAGGGTCTGTAAAAACATAGATCCAAGGGCTGAAGTTTATGGCTCCCATTTGGTGGAAGTGTAAGCATGATGATGTGGTTCTCACGAGCGTACTTATCACCTCTAAACTTACATGTGATGAATGGTTATCCAGTAGCAGAAGTACAGGATCTTCCGGAGCAGGGTGTGCAAAATATTGAAAGTGATGCATCCAGTTTAAGAAAAGCTCTGCATTTACAAACCCACTGTCAGAAACCATGCAAATACATTGTGATGGATCACCATCTAGTAAAACATCACGGGGCTGTTAACGGAGGTATATGAACGCTGGTGGAACGTAATGGCCACTGGCACTCATGCAGAAATTAGCTGTAACGGGGATACCTCTTTCAGCGGACACTATCTTAGATACTTACAACTTTTTTTCCTTTCATGGTATTGACTTTTGGCATCTTTTTTCGCACTGTGCTAATGCCAGTCTCGTCTACATTATAAATTCGACTAGGCTGAAATTTATGTTTTTCGTACAATTCTTGAAGGTTTTTGTAAAAGCGGACAACTTGAATTTTATTAAATCCAATAGCCCTAGCCAGGCTGGTCGCAGCTGATTGTCGAAGAGCTAGAGTAGGATGGCGTTTTGGACGATTTGTCAAAACGATTCTCAATTTTATTGGCTGAAGCATATACAAAGCCAATCGCCTTAAGTCATTTAAAGTCAGGCCAAAATATCTTGTCCATTTGCTTGCAGTGAAAAGCAAACTCTGATTCTTGACTTTCATTAAATGTTGGTTTAAACCGACCCATTGAAAATGCGGCTGCGTTTAATTTTAGTCTTTTTCTAAGACATGATTCGCTTATACCAATGGCACTTGCAGCAGCTCGTTTGCTTTTTCCCTGTTAAATAAGGGTTTTTGCTTTTGCAATTTGTTGTTCCGTAACCGATGCTAAGTCAGGTCTTTTTCTTATATAATTTCAAGGCATGACGATGGCAACTTTAACAAAAACAAACATTTTAATTTTATAGAAAGATATACAATACAAAACAAATCTAAGACAAGCAACATACTGTTAAAGAAACAATAAACCCGACTGCCTAAGTATTTAAACAACTTACGTTTACTTTTCTTTGAAAAAGGTTGCTTCAATGTGTATACATATATATTTTTAGAATGGATTATTAGCTTTCATTTTACACCCATATTGTTTCAATAAAGAATATTTTTAAATACCTCCTTCCATAGTTTTTTTCGCAGACGCCATATTGAAATATAATATACCCTTTAGCATTTGACAGTTAAGACAAATCTTGTGACACCTCATATGTTGTAATCCGTCCAGCCGTTTAGGCTACAGAGAACGCCAAAGAAATAGACATACATACGTACAAACATACAAACATACATACTCTCGAAAACATAACTCCTCCTTCGGGCAGTAATAAAAAATCATTTAGTTTGTAGATATTTTCGTAATAAGGGCAAGTGTGCGCATGCGTCCACTTACCCGCGCACACTTTCCCAGGGAAGCCAAAATTCAAACTAATAACCACTGCTTCCGAAGTACTGAACATAACCTCAAATAACGCTCATAGATATCATATAGAGATATAAAATAGTTTTTTACAAATTATTAAATAACGAAGCGTGGTACGGCGCACTGACATAACAGGACTGTTTTGTCACACTAGCGCCTTCAACCGGCAAAACATACACCTCGTCCCCCTCGCCACGATCTTGGGATACAGGCAGTGCGCTCACTTACCCACTTCGCTCGGTTACCCCGAATGACTCTATGTGTAATAAATTCTATTGTCATGGTGTCGGGACCGAATTCTACCTCGTATTAATAAACTATTATGTGGTGACGCTAATAACCCAGGAACATTCGCGGTGGTCCAGCTATCACTAACTTCCACAACAAATGTTCCATTTCTTCGGATTCGTTCCCCGTAATATGATGTTTGATGACGCTTGTTTAATTTGGTATGTAGGTACCTAATGCAAAAATTATGAAATCATTCATTTCCGTTACAGGGAACATTTCCATTTGGGGTACTTCACCATCAATTCTTACAAAGTTCACACGTAGCCTGTTTTTACGATTCAAAATAATTTGCTAAATTGTTGGGCATTTTTACTCTTATTAAATGTTTTGACATTTTATGAAAATAATTTGATCTGAACATTTTAAAATCCCGTTTAAACCGACCATTTACAACTTCCACCTCCTATCTACACATTGTTACTAAGCGTGACTTTATTAGCCTTTATTGTAGACAGCTGTGGTTCTTCATCTACACCACGTGACTCAGGTTTATACACAGAGTAACCTAAAGAGGTAAGCAATCCTATGCTATCTCTAAATCCACGATCAAAGATAAACATATCATTTGGTTCAAAATAATTTCTTACCTCCGAATTTGGATTTAGATACAGAAGTTTCATAATATCTGCGTCACTAGTAGTGGCTGGATATGTTCCAAAAATATCTAATATGTGCCCCTCAGTACTTACAATTAAAAAAGGTTTCACTAGGTTTTTATATACTGTAGGTTTTTATATACTGCTGTAGGTCTTTTTTTGATACAAATAATTAAAGGATTTTTCAATGTTTAAATAGGTGCGATCACAGATAACTATAGGATTGTTCTCCTCTGTACCAAAAAGTCTTTGTGGTATAATTAAGTTACTTCCACTTAAAGCCTGCCTATCTAAATGACTTGTGCCCAAGTGCATTGGGACATAATTTGTTATCAAACAATGTCTTACAATTGTGACATATTTCTGAACAACATAAGTGGTAATATTAAAAAGACTCTCCAGTTCGTAATTTTACCAAAAAGAGTCCTAAAGCGAGGTTTTTCTTTTTTCAATGATTTAAATCTTTTTCAATCGTATTAAAATGTTTTGTACCGAAAGTCCTGTCCAGTACTTACAAATATTGTTTTCCATTTCTTCAATGTTTTCAAAATCCAATTGATTCACACTCTTACTGCTGAATCAACATCTCTTCAAATTGTGTGGAATTAAATTCATTTAAATAATTCATATCATTCAATTCTTCCCAGTTATAGATCGAACAATGTTCCTGACACACACGTGAATTTTTTGTTACATACAATTTATAATTTACTAAAATATGTTTTTTTAATTATTTAGAAACGCGTAGTCTTTCGATATTTGTGCAACCTTCTACGAAGCAATTGTTTGAGGTGTCAGATGTACGACTGTATTGTGGAAAAATTATCAGCGCCCTTGCATCAACCCCTTGAAGATCACCGGGGTCTGGAACTACAGCCTCAACTTCTTCAAGTAATTCTGGAGCTTCTTCAATGATGTTGCTTCGTTGAGTATTTAACTCACTGGAGTAAGCTCTGTTCCAGCAAGCATTGCAAGCTTGTGCGTTGCTAAGAATCTGTAAAAATTATATATTATTGAAAAAACTAATAATCATAATCAATTTAGTTATAAGCATGTTTCTTAAATTGGATATAGTTATACTTGACGAGAGTAAATAGCAGCAGCAGCAGCAGTAAAGCGCGGGATCTGCGTCCCCTTCGTACTCCCATAGATATGCCACATCTCACACAAACATTTGCATGGCCCACTTGCTGCCGTGACAAAAGATTCTCTTTATAAAGAGCATTGAGAACCGAACCAAAGCACTCACTGCAGAGTTGGTCATGATCTGATGCCTGAAATAATATTTTTTAGGTAAGGAAACATAATGAACTGAATGAATTTAATAGTAAAATATAATTCAAATAGAAAACAAACCTCATAAGTTGTCCATTCCTCAACAGTGGATACTAAATCTGGACACGTATCGACAATCAAAAATGATTGAAAATTATGCCGCAAAGCAACATTACAATTAAAACACATAGAATGTGAATTTTGGTCATCCATACCGAATTACACAATAATCTGAAATGTAAAAGAAACAGATATTAGAAATTCACGATATACCTATATCACTTTAACAAAGAGATTAAAAAGATTTAAGAGATTTCTAACTGAACTATGTTAAAAGTAATTACGTACTGTTGTGAATAAGCTGTTGGTAAATAAGTTGAAAGGCTGATCGGATCCAAAAGAATAGAAAAAGGTCAACATATAATCACAGGAAGATCAAGTCCAAAAGAGTAGAATACCAGGAGAGAGCACAACGAAACAACACACAGGAAAACGGAGGAAGATCGTCTGAGCTGAGATGTAAAGCTGCTAGTATTGCTAAGAATGCCGATTATTTTATCCCCAGTTTCAAAAAATGATCGCCATTTTTGTTTGTTTCATTCAAAAATAATCTTTAACACATTTTATACTTCGCACATAATATTATTTCGTAACAAATAAGCCTAAGTTATTTGCTTTTCTGTATACTTGTCATCCAAATATTTATTTCAATAACATTTGAAAAACTGTATGTTTTACCAATTATTTCCATAGATTGGTTACATTAACTTGATGTTTTATGAAACATTTTGCCAGTGACAAAGGTGACATTGACATTGTCATTGACGGGTCTTGATTTATGTCAGCTACTTTAGTATTGCTTGATAAAATTAACGTACACATTTTATTGTATTTTTATAAAAACGGCGGTCTGCAAAATTATTACAGTTAAACCAACTTAATAAGAATAATTTTAACTTCAATTCTATGTATAAATTGTATAGGTAAGAGTTACATAAAGTTCAGTACCAGAATGTTCGCAAAACCTTATGTCTCCTTTCCGTACAGAATTATTTGTGCACTTAGAGGCAGCGCAATGTATTGATGTGTGACCGAAATTTTAGATTGTTCGCTTTACATTTGTACAATGTTTACTATATTATTCGCGAAAATAACTGTGCGATTTACATTACGGCATAAGCAGTTATTACGTATACGTAAGTTCGAGTGCATCAGGTTGAGTCGCGAGGTGCTCAATAAAAGTAATGTCATAAAACTTAATATGATTTTATTTTTGAATTCCAGGCCGCCAAGGCAGCTAAGACTGTGAAGTACGGCAGCAACGTCGATGGGATCTCCACTTGTGACCCCGAGCAATACGGAAAACGTTTCATCGAGTTTGTAGCTAAAGCCATCGAGGGCAATTAAAATGTACGCCCCATTCTCTTCTAACTCCTGCTTACGAATTTTTTGTAATTCTCACTCCCGCCGCATAATCAAGATACTTATTTTTATTATTACTCTTACAATTCTCTACTTTTTACCATTTGAGACATGCACATAATAACTCAGTATGTAACTACACCTCACATCGAAATCATTTTTGTGGCAATATAAGTAGAGAACTAAAGATAAAAAAAATTGTACTTAACACACGCTTTGTATTAGTGTTCTTTATAAACTCATTTTAATATTGTTATTACGTATCAACGTCAATTAAGGCAATGGTTTTTGAGTCAAGATTCCAAAATAATTTAGGACAATCAGTTTTTTTAAGAAAAGTTTGATTTTTTCTTTAAACAAGTTTTATATATTTAGAAATATATGTTTTACCACAAAAATTTACGGCCTTTTGTTGATGTAGCTTGTACTTTAATTAATTTTAACTTGTTCTGTTATCTTAAGCAGGGGTTGGAGGGCTGTTTATTACTTTGTCAATCTATTTAGCTTGCGTGCGCGGCATGCCTAGTTGTAAGCATTCAGTCGTGTTAGATCATCTTACGGTATTCTTTTCGAATCTTGATTCGATTATAAACATTTAAGTTTTACTTGATTATCAATGCCTTTATGTTGGTTTCATGTTTCATCATTGTATAGTTTCTTATCTAAATCAAAAAACATAGCACAATTTTTAAATTCAACAGTTGAATGCTTACCATCAATGTTCCCAGATGTTGTGGACTTCAAATGTACCAATTAAGACCTATCGTTCTATTATATCATTTAGAAATGAGACGTACGTTATATTTATCGTGTAAGTTACTATTACAGACCATGCTCCGTTTGGTATTTGAAATGTTAACAATTTATACCCGTTTTATTTGAACATCAAATAGAAAGAGTTTGGCATTGCTTGTTTATATTCATTATTTGGAATCCCGCGCTTGAAATCGGTTGATATCTTTGAATTGAAAAAGGCAGAGCATTAAGTACAATCTTACAATACTCAAAATTACCAAATCTTTCAACTGCTGCTTTTCTTAAGTGACATCCCATTGAAATCTTCGTTTGGGTTCTCCTAGGAATATTTGTTTGTTTAACGCTGCTATAGTTTCGTATATCGCATTAGTGACTTTTGATCGGCAACTTTACTGCGTCTATTGTATTATTCTGTCTTAAAAATATATCTATTTGTTTAAAGATGCTTTATGCCTTGAAAGGACATTGTCGACCTAAACACGATAAGTAATCACCCGGATTTGTCAATTCGTCGTACAATTCGTCAAAGCAAAGCAATATAAAATACAAAATGTTACTTTTTTATATGTTTGAAAAAGTACAATGGCACAAATGGTAAAAAAGTTTAAATGGCCAATCATGGGGTCGAACAATTTAAAAACTTCTGTATTCAGTTGAAAATTAACTACATTAAACTACAAGATCAATCATAATTTCTTAAGCATTATTTTTTTTATGTATATGAAGAATGAAATAAGTAAAATTTTAAATACAAGACATATAATTATATGATTTAATTTATGTACGTATAATTTAAAAACATATTTAAAAAAGCACTTAATTAATTATGCAAGTTATTGAGGTTTTAGGTAAAAATTATTCAAAAGTAATTATACTTTTTTATGTGGCTTCATAAAATACTTACATAACGACATATTTACACTGACACAAATATTCATAGAATTTATTTCTTGAGAAGCACACAAAGCGAAGAAAGTTTGTTAAAAATTGCTATGCTTAAAAGTATTATGTCAAACTTTTACCTTTAACACTGTACGGCGATGAAGTACTTGATTTACACATTATTTATGTAACATCTAGATTTCTCCGAGCTTGAGAAGCTGTTTTAGTTTGTTAAGTTTTAGTGATTGCTAGTATTTAGAAACTTTATTATACTTGTAGACTTGCTAATGGAGACTTTACAGGGTGAATTATTACAAAATAATAGATAATGTAGCTTTTGTAATTTTAATTTGTTTCTTTCAAATATTAAATGGAGTTTTGGAGTAAAATTGTTATGGGTAATTGTCTATAGCAAGTTAATTCTTTTCAATGCTTAAAATCTTATATGAATTAGTACACATACATAATAAAAGTTTGCTGTTTTCAATGATAGTTGAACATATTCAGGCTCGATATTTGAAGTTGTTCTTGTCTATGATAATATAAAATATATTTAATATTGTCAGCTGCTGATGTTCCACTATATGTCTATGTATCATATAACATATATTGTCTCAACTTTCCTGTAGGTTACTGATATTTTAGATGTAGAGCTATTTTAATGATAATTGTACTGTCACTTGATAATACCATGAGAAAGAAGGTTTGTGCTGTAACATAAAACTTTTGGGTCGACATTTGTCTTTCATTTGTCAATTATTATACATTAATAGCACAAATGTAAATTAGGGCTACATCTAAAACATCTCCATGTCATTTACAAATGTACTCTTTTACTAATGCTCTATTGTCAGCACATAATTATTAAATCGTTTGAAGCTTAGTTTTGAGCTCCTCCTAACTATTCACCATAACTTTCCAAAAATATATTTAAAAAGTTTTATTAATAAACATATAACAATTAAATTTAGAAAGTTGAATCTTATCAGTCAGGTAGTAAATGTTAAAATTTATCTTGTAAAATTTGATAAACTATGGGCTGTTGTATACTGAATTTGAAATAAAAAAAGTAAGTGTATGATTGTATTATTCATTGGTAATGGTTATAAGGGTGGGGAAGGTAGAACTCTTTCCATGGAAGGTGGCATTTTTCTTGAATTTCACATGTAGCAAAGTACGTAATAGAATTAATTTTCTTAAAGAATGTTTGAAAAAGTGGCTGCTGCTTTGAGATCTTCATTAGATCACAAACAGTTATTTCCATTAAAGAATATTGATCGTTTCGTCAATGAATTAGCTCGCTTAGTTCTGTTTAGAATTAGTATTTAAAAGTTACGTTGTAAGATTTTGTTATTTATTATTCTATTTCGGATTAAGACTTGGATTGTTACGAATTCTTCGTGATTTGTTCTATTGATTCTAATTAAGTTACTGTCTATAAGTATTGTAAAACATTTCAAAATTATTCAGTAAATAATCCAACAATTTGCAAAGAAAACCCAGACTTAAATCTTTAATCTGCTTCTTTTTGCTCGTCTTTACAGCAGGTACCAGATTACTTTGGTAGCATTGAAGAAGTATGTGAGGTGACAGTTTCAAATCAGTACTCTGGTTCGTTTTGGAAATTTGATAATATTTTCAAAGGATTTTGTGATAAATATTGTTTAGATTTAGTTTTAGTTACAATATGATCACTTAAATGATAATAAACTTGTTGACGGGATTACATTTTCTTTTTACACTGTGTCTGGGTTAAATGTATACTTAAACAAGTTTTACAATTTTTTTTATGGTTGATGTTACTTTTGAGCAATTATTTAGTTTAATAATGTTTCTCTAATGTCATACACGTTGCCATTGCGTAGGTTGATAAAGTGTACTTTTATTTGTAGGTATGTTCTTTAAATTAGTTATATTTTCGTTGTGGTGAAGGGTGTTTAAAGCTCCCATGTAAGGCATATATTTATTACATAAACATAATAAACTTGCTTTGCTACGGTTAAATACAATCGATAAGTAAGTGATACTGATTGAAATGTAATTTCTCTAGTCTGCTACTCTTGTAAAGACAAAATATGTATGAAAATTAAAATTTACTTTTTTAAAACAGTAAATGTCGTTTTATTTGTTGCATTAGTTCTTATTTAATAACATCTTTGTGTTATTGAGGTACAGGTTGCTTGTACCTTATATTTTATTTTTGCTTTTGAGTCCAATTTATAGTAGTTATAATAGACAAGTAAGCAAAAACACAAATTTGGTAAAAATATGCATTTAATATAGCTAATGTTCATTCAGTCACTTAACCCATCATTGTTATATTCACGTTATTTTATGACATAAGTGGTAATAATAGTCGAGATTTATATTGTCATAAAATATAAATTATAAAAGGGATGAGAAAGGATAGATTAACATTCTACCTTTTTCAACTTCACGAATCTAACAATAATAACAAAACTATATTTCCGGAGTTGACTAGACTTTGCAGCGAAAACGGACACCCATATACAGTTCGAAGAATTTTGAACGCACACTAATGAATATTCGTAAGTAAGATCGGGACAGCGCGGGCGGCGAGGGGCAGGGCCCTTCCCCTTCTCCCAGTTTCGTCCCGCTGACACCTAAAATGCGTTACTGCGACTGTTGAGAGTGGACTAAAAGTTTGGCGCGATCTGTAATAGTAGGTTACAACATTTTAAGTAATTTGTGTGCGTTAAGCTATATATACGAGGGTGTGTTTTTATGTCCGCCAAAAGCACACAAGTACCTTTTTGAGTTAATTTACGCTTGGGGCAGGATATGGCGGGTGTGCCAGGGTTCAACATTGCGATGAGCATTTCCAATTGTCGTACAGGATACACTTTTCATCACAGGTAATGGTTCGATTTAAAATCCTTTCATTATTTTGTCGGTTGAATAATGTAACGCAGCAGTCGACGCGCGTTTGTCGGTTTGCTGCACTCTATTCATGAGGTTGGTACCCAGCTCTCAAGCTATTTCACCTTCCCAATTTGCTTCAAGTGGATTAAAACAGTTTTGTCACTAACACCGCAGCCTACAGATGGCTCGGACGTGGTTTGCGACGGATCCGCTTCCACAGTAGCCTTCAATTCTTCATTATCAACTTTGGTCTACGGCCGTCTACGGGGCTTGTTCTGCAGGCCAAAATTTCCAGTACGAAAACGTTGGAACCAAAAATGCACTGTGTTTTCATTAACGACACCGCCGCCATACACAGCATTAATACTTCGAGCCGTTTTTGCAGCACTAGTGACACGGTGTCACCCGTAGTCGTAAATAACGCGATATTTCAATTATTCCATTTTGTAAACTATGCGACTCAAAAAAAAACCAAATTAGGAAAAGACAAATGAACGACAATTTTCAAAACACAAATGCGTGAGTAAATAGGTGTGTAAATTTAAAATTGGAATTCTTAACCAAAGAGCAGATAATACAGATCAAAGTGACCAGAACGACAAAACGCCAATTTCATAATGTAAGGACCTAATATTTTATACGATTTTTCCACGTCGTATTTTTGGTAGATAAAGCTATGCACACGCAGATGTATAATACATTGGACGAACGTCCCATTCTAAAAAATGCTATTTCTTACAACAAATTATGTTAATTTTTATAAAAATAAATAGCTTGCTAAACCTATATAAAGGCCAATAAAGGTGAATATGGCAGCGACATCTGTTATATATTATAACTGCTGACATGCTGAGTACAGTTTAATAATTTCTCAACTTCGTATTATATTTTATTTAACAGAAGAATATTAAATAGGTATTAAAAAATTATGCGTGTTTTTTCAAAGGGTAGCCAAATTTTTTTATTAGATTCTATGTATAAAAACTGTTGTAAAAATATGTCAAATATTTAAAATCACTCATAATTAGTAACTAACATACATTTTAAAATATATAGAAAATTACGTGACGTATGGGCGCACTACATATCTACCATTGATATCAAAATTATCAATGACACACACAAGCACGTTTTATAAGAATACCGACACTTATGTACATTTCAAACTATACTATCTTAATTGATACTGACACGCCCATTACTAGTGTTTACCAACATCTGTAAAATAGTAAATAAGTTGGATTCCAATTTTCCTTACAATTACGGGCTTAGGACCGTCATAACAAGCAAACATACTAAAATACTATTTTTATTAACTGCAAATTACACACTAGTGATCGTTTTCATTATGGCGTATTTAAAAAGTGGAATCAACTATTTACAACAATTAAACTTACCTATTAAAATTTTGTCCCATGAAAAAACACTATCACTGATATTTTAACAATTGTTCAAAATGGAGTCCGTTTCTCTCAATACAAGCTAGCTCGGCTCGCTTTTTAGGGTTCCGTAGCCAAATGGCAAAAAACGGAACTCTTATAGATTCGTCATGTCCCCATTTTCCCCAAATTTTGGGGGTTCCCCATACTTAGAACTAAACTAAAAAAATTTTTTTTCATCAAACATACGTGTGGATTATCTATGGATAGGTCTTCAAAAGTGGTATTTAAGTTTCAAATATCATTTTTTTCTAAACTGAATAGTTTGCGCGAGAGACACTTCAAAAGTGGTAAAATGTGTCCCCCCTGTAACTTCTAAAATAAGAGAATGATTAAACTAAAAAAAAAATAAATGATGTACATTACCATGTTAACTTCCACCGAAAATTGGTTTGAACGAGATCTAGTAAGTAGTTTTTTTTATACGTCATAAATCGTAAATGGCAATTTACCTTTCATATAATCAAATATAAAAAAAAAATAAAAAAAACCATTTAATTTCATATACATAAACCCTGAACATTATTTTCTAATAACAAATCTGTAATAGGTGCCTAAGTAAATAGTAATTATAATTCGCGCGGGGCGTGGCTTGACCGGTAGCGGGTGCGGAGCGTGCGGGGGACAGGCTCCCGAATGCGCTTATGTGCAGTTTACACGTATTAAGTAGTGAAGTTAGTATCTAAATTTTAACTAAATATTTAGTTACTACATGTCACTTGTTGGTTAAAACGGATTAAGTAGGTAAGCTCGTAAGCAAGGGCGTACCCAGGATTTCAGCTAGGGGGGGGGGGGGGCAGCTCATACCTGTTTCGAGAAGATGGTCGGTCGGGTATATTGAAACAAAAAATCATCAATCAATCAAAAATTGACTTTAATTAATTAGTTTCATTATGACACAAAACAAAATATTATATATATTAATTTAACAGTAATCTACTCGGATTTGCCGTGGTGCATGGGATAGTGCTTAAAATAATCAATGCCTTTCTGACAGCAGGGTAAAAAATGTTAGCTTCGTTGAACAGATAAACTACTTCTATGTCCCTTAATTGATCATCTGATAAAGCCTCGTGACAACTCGTGGTCATTTCTGAAAATGTCTCTGATATTTTTGATGTGTTCCCCCACCGAGATCATGTCGATCGATTTAGCTTACAGTGCGTTAACTACTGGTTCTAAAACTGCTGAATATTTGGCTATTGCTTGTAGAGCAACAATAAACACTGGTTTTGTAACGGCTGAATGCAACTGATATGCAGATTTTCTGGTGGCATAATTTCCCTCTACGGATAACGTTTCTAGAGATTTCACAAGCTCTGGAAAATGTTGAGAAAACTTTCTGATTGATTTATATTTTTCGGACCATCTCGTCTCACACAATCTTGATAGGTTTGGAGCGTAGTTTCGACGTGTAGTCGATTCTCTGAAATTAGAAGAGCTCCCGAAATACGTAGAAAATACTCGACTCTATTTCCATCCTTGTCTCATTCTAGCTATCACTGTCTTTCCTTTCCAGAATACTCCATGCTAGAACGTTCTTCGTGGTATTGCTATTCAATACAAGATGTCGCTATTGACCGTATAAATTGATGCTATTTCTTTTTACTGGAAGAAGTACTGTCGTCCGTAACTAGATAGCGCTAGATGTTGTTTTCTCCAAATTATATTCGGCTTTAATCCTAGATGGCTCTGATTGTCTCGTCGGGAGCGGAAACTACGAGATGCGACGGTTTCGCGGGAGATTTAAATTATATTGCGTCGCTAACAGTAAACTATATCGAATGTTGTAAAATATTTAATTATAGATAAAAAAATATAAAATCAAAATCCCACTTGCCAGGAAAATTGATGTTTATTTTATCTTCTAGGGGGGGGGGGGCTAGAAGATAGCCCCCCTGCCCCTACCTAGATTCGGCCTTGCTCAAGTTCAATGAAGATAAAAAAATGATGAAGAATGTCAAGGAATTCGTCGATTCTGTACAATACTGTATGTGGTAAACGAGATTTTGGACAATTTAGAAAATAATTTGTTTTGGAAATTGAAATCTCTATAAGAATATATTTTTTCCAAAATTTTTTTAGCTCGTTAAATCCACAAGCATTCCTATTTTAAATATTCTTCAACAAATTTTAAAGTTGGAACTAAACTCTACTCCGACATTTTGAAAAAAATAGAGTTAATGCGAAATAAATACGAGCTCCTGCCACCACCAGCTTTGTCAATTTATGCACTTAACCAGAGACTAGTAAATAACTATAGACTAACCATGTCTAACAAAATGTTGTGATTTTAAAAATAGTTGTGTTCAAGATAGAGAGATGGCGTTAGTTGTATTAGATTTACAATTTATTTAAATTTAGGTAAAATAATACGTAAAAACACTTAAGATGGCGCTATTTACAAAATCATTTGATATTTCATTGCAAGTGACTATCAGTAGATCAGTAGGTATCAGGCGACAACAGACGTTGTCAGCTAGTGCATTATATTATTTAATGCTATTTTGCCGCTCTTATAATTCAGTAACAGAAGCTTTATACCACCCCGGATATTATTTGTAGTGTTACGGGGTTACTGTAGTGCCAGTATATAATTTTTCCCACAAAAATACAGCATTCATCTACACAGTTTATTCTTATCTGCCTTAACATAATAAAACGAATTTCAGTGCATTTAATTAATAGGTCTTCTACATTTTACTTTATTTCTTAACATCGATAAAAATTATGTCATAATAAGTGCATAATATTTATTTATAATGCATATAACTCATAACTATTTTGCAGTAGATAAAAAATATTTTCTTGCTGGATGTATAAAAATTTGAAATATTTTGTAAATATTGTTTTTAGACACTTATTAAAAAAACTGTTCTTTATCCATCAACCTTTTTTGTTCTTTTTACAAATAAAATGTTGCCATCAACATCATCTTTGTCGTTTGTTGCTGTTGCTATGGTTGTGTGTTTGTTTTGGAACTTTTGCCTGCATTTCTTTGAATTCACAATATTTCTGCTCGCCTACTGTGACTCTTGCAAATTTTATGGACCTTGATTAAGCTTACGTTTTAGCTGCTACATATATCGTATAACATGTGCGTTTATCACAACTGTGATAATAAAAGGTTTTAAAAATAGGTTATTATGGCAATTTAAATAAGGAGGATGGTTGTGCCCAGGCGCCTCTGAACAAAATAAACCTATACCAGTATGTTTATGGTCCTTTGTAGTTGTTATTTTATCATCAATAAAGTAAGAATAAATTACTACAATAAATCAATAAAATCAATGTTATAAAATGAGGACATTTTCCAATTTCAGGAAAAGAATAAATCCTACTTGCTAAGGTTTCAGGTTACTTGACAACGCCATCTAGCAGTTTTAGTTCGTATTAATACAAAATTTTTTGCATTACGTTGCTTGTCAATAATTCATACAAAAATTGAAGACGACAAGGTTGGCCCAAGCTATTTGAGAGTGACATCTAGTAAAAGCTTGGATTTTGAGCTTTTTCCGAGTTACGATTTTTTGTATGGAGATGGTCAGTCTATAGTTATTTACTAGTCTCTGACTTAACTAAAAAAATCACGTCCAAACGTAGTAAGTGAGAAGCCCCGCGCACCTACTTATACGAAATATAGAACGAATCCTAATCTACTTAATCACTTGCGTACTAAATTTTAAGTTACCACTTGTCACTTAACTGACTGTTTACACGCAACTTTTAACATAAAATTTAGTTACCAACTTAACCACTTAACGCGTGTAAACCAGCCACGCAGTGAGGGCAGACGTCGTTGACACTCGTGCGCGCGGAGCTAATTATTTTCGATACATTTAGATACATTTAGTTTAATTTTTACAATTTTTGGGAAGTTTACAGCTAAAAATACTACAATATAAAGACAACTTAACCGCTTAACGCGTATAAACCAGCCATTACCCGAACAGGCAGACACGGGAGGGCAGACGTCGTTGACACTCGAGGTTGCGTGCATGGTAAACATCGACTCCGAATTGAATTAATTGCAAAAAATAGTAATGTGAATCTATTAGTGTAAAAACAGTGAATAAATGGACAATATACTACAAATATTGCCTGACAGTGTTTGCTAGATAAATTGTGCAGTGGATATAAAATAAACTCGAATCTCAGTAAACATCTTATAATTCGCTGTAAACAAAGGATTCGCACAATTTCCTGCGGATCTATGCACAAAAAAACAATAATCTCCTCTGTAAATACATATTCCAACAAGTGTTGTGTCATATCATCTTTGTGAAGTGAACCAGTGACTCAATTTTGAGAACAAAGAAACATTTGGGCAAGAACGCGAAAAGTAGCACATTGGACTTTTCTACATGTCCCCAGGTTATATCGTACTGCTGCGCGACTTTGATATGTTTTACAAGAATTGTTACCATATTATTTGATTTTAGATGAAATAGGCACGTCATATTTGTTAAAATATTACGCATGAAACTATAATAAATTGTAAAAATCCATCAATAAAAAAATCGCAAATTTGTTGAAACGCACTCTCCTCTAAAAAAAAATCCAGCACGTTACAGCGTTTTGTGAGAAAAAAAGTTATTTCACTTTGGTGAGTGGTTGTGTTTTTACGGGAACTGTCCGGTGGGTAAACTATTTGTTTTTTTGATGTTAAAAACGTGTTTCCAAGGCAGTTTTTATGTCTAAACTTAAATGAACTATTTAAGATTACTATAATGTTAAAAAATTTGAGATAAATATCAGAAATTGTAGAAATATTCTAGTTTTTTATAAGAAGTACTCGATTCCGTTACTTCATGTCCGTTGCCATCGCGGTGGTTACGTATAGGCTGGACTTGAAAGTCACGAACAAGATCACGTAAAGCAAGGTTTACATGGTGTAAACTTGATTTTTCTCTATTATTTTATTTATTGCACATATTTTCCTACATTGCGAGGCAATTGTTTCTTAAAGTGCGAAGGATATTGTTTTTAGCAGTCTTAATATGAGTGTGAACTGTACATAAAAGAGGTTCTCAATTCGGTTGTATTTTATGTGTTTCTCTGAACTCTATTTTTGTTTTTAAGTCAAAATGCTAGAAAAATTATGCTATTGCAGATACCAATTTTTGATTTATTTTAGTTCTATAGATAATATTACTGAATTTTTGGTTAGGCTCGTTTGCTGTTAGTTCATTTTTCCTGAAAAAAATTATAATACATGTATGTAAGAAATAGCAATTAGATATCAATTCAATAAATAATTCTACTTAATGGAATTTCAGCTTTCCAGATGGTGCTTACTGCAGCTGAAAAAATGCGCCGTTATCGCCAAAAAATTAAAGTCCCTAAAAATATGAACAACAAAAGAAAAAAGACCTACAACGAATAAAAACTAAAAGAAAGAAAATGTCACAACTCCATGACGCCGATAAAGACAAAATAAGAAAACAATGGCGAGAACAAAAAGAGAGGCAAAGAAAAAATAAAAAAATAAACAAAAATAATGAGGACCAACATACAGAAAATGAAAACATTGATAGAGATGGAGTATCATTCAGGGACAATTCAGTTAACAGAAAAAGTCATGAATCAGATTCGAAATAAAAGTCAAAATTGAAATACATGAAAAAGAAGTGTAACATATTATTAAAAAAAATTAACAATCTCAAAAAAACGTATAGTCACTGCAAAGAATAAAAGAGAGCTTGAAGAAAAGATTGTATAGACAAAAAATTGCCAGTGAAACTGAAATTAAAAATCTGAAACTGACTGTCGAAAAGATGAAAGCGCGCGAAGAAATTTTAGAAGCTGCTTTGAAAAAGACGTATAAGAACTGCAAGAAACTAGCAGAAAAGAGAGTACTGAAAGGGATAGTAAGAAACGCTGAAGTAAAAACTTTCGTAGCCAAATTAATGGGTTTATCAGGAAGAACTAAGTACAAGAAAAAAACAACATCTAAAGGCAGAGTAACTGAAATTGAAAATTTTTTCATCAGAGACGATGTTTGCTGTTGCACCGCTGGTAAGAAGGAATGTCGATCGAAACTCAAAGAAAAGCGCCAAATCCGGTATTTGTTGGACACATTAAATAACTTGTACGTTAAATACAGGAGTGAAGGTGGGAGGTACAAATTAACAACTTTCCGAAAATACAAACCATTTTTTGTGTTGGCTCTTCATCTTGCATCACGTAACACTTGCCTTTGTGTAAAACACGATAGTATCCAACAGAAATTTAAAGCTTTGAGAAAGAGTGGTTTAATTGAACACCAACATATAAAGGATGTACTCCAAGAACTAGCTTGTGACCTCAAATCTCCCTTGTGCATGCATGGAAAATGCAGAACATGCAAAAGTAAGCCTCTTAGAACCCAGGATTCAGATGAAACGGTTATTTGGATTCAGTGGGAGAGAAAACGACATGAATATTTGAAAAAGGATGGGACTGAAAAGAAGACTTGTGTTTTCATTAAAACAGAAAAAGTCAAAAACACAAGCACACTGCGTGAACTATTACAGAAATTTAAGGCAGATTTAAAATTATTCAAAAACACCATTACAATGTACACCACCAACAAGAAAAATATCAGGAGGGCGTTACGTATTTGAAAGAAAATGAAGCTTTAGTCATTTGTGACTTTTATTTAGGACTCTCTGTACACAATTAAGATTTGGTATATCTCTGAGAAAGATATTGACCAAGTGGCTGCTCTTTTGCCTCAAAAATTATCAACTGTAGTTGGAACAATGCAATTACATCAGATTGCGACACAACAACTAGGGACTATTACTTACAGAGACTTAGGATGTTTTTGTGGGTTACAAAGGGGTTTATGTCCATATTACGAACCAAAAATCCACAAATTAGTAAGTCCTACGGCAGAAAATACGGGCATTGAAGCAGCTGTTACATTAGACAATATTGAATCATCAGATTTAATGAATTTGGATGTTGAGATAAATCGTGAGGAACTGTCAGCGATGGATGATGTGAACTTTTCTTCAATTGGTAATCTCACGAAGCCAAACCAAACTAACATTAAAGATTCTTCGAAACCAAATAACAGCACAGCCGATTCATCATCGATGGACGAGTTAAATAGTTGTTCCAACGGAAACACTGGTAAGCCCAATATTAGCCAAGGCGATTCAACGATGGATGACGTGGACTTTTCTACTATCGGAAATGTGAAAATGCAAAATAATGGCGACATTGTTATCAAAGTCGTGGACAACATAAATACTACAAAAGATAAGATGAGTGTTAAAGAGTCAACAGCGATGGATTGTCTGAACATTTCATACATAGATTTTACAGCTGATAATAAGCCGAATGTTTTCAAAACTGGCTTGATAAATGACATTAAAATATTGGACCAAATGACCACAAAAACTGCGATAGAACGTCCACATATTTCCCCCACACATCCCGCGGATTACACACAGACAAATGCAGTTAGCCAAGCCGATTCATTTAAAGAGAATTTAAGTACTATGAAGAAGCTCCCATGTATTGTCGACTTAACCATTCATCCTTTGGAGATGAAACTTACTTATAAGCCTAAAAGAGGGTCTAGCAGCAGCGTGTTGTGTTTCGCAACCAAAAGTGAAGAAAAGTACTGAAGAAGAAATATTCTCAAAAAATTACAGCGAACCATGCTGTTCAAACACCTTGCGAAAAAGTACAGTTTCTATTTTGAGCAATGTTCCTGTTGACTTAAAATCTAAAACCCAACAAACGAGATTACCGAAACAATCAAAAGGATTGAAGACAGTTGTGAAACGCGCATGTAGATGTTACAGTTGCAATGGTCCTCTCCTCTCTGATTGCATTACTAAATGTATATCTTGTTGTAACCGATTTTGTTTGGCCTGTGCCACGGGAGAAGTCATCAAAGACTGTATTGTTTGCGATAATTGTCGTATGTAAGTGATTTGGCAATTTTTCTACTCGAGGAGCTTTTCTGTGCCTGTGTACACACTCTACGACTGTAATGTAAAAGATATGTTTACTTTGAAGAAAAATGTTTCAAGTTTTCATCGAGTACAAAGACTTTTTTGTTTTAATGTTTAAGATAACATAAGTCTGAGACTGAACATATGGCTTTAAAAGTCTGAGGTTATTGTGATTTAGAGCTATCTCATTATTACCAAAAATAATAATTTAATGAAGATAATAAATTTTTATTAGCAAATAGGTACAAAATATTACAAGTCACATATTATTAAAAAGTAGAGTTGTAATTTTTTTTAAAACTTTGTTGTAGAAACATGGATCGAATACATGATTTTTACATCTTTTTTTAAATTGTACCTCGGGGCAGTAAAATTTTTGAATTAGAATAGATAAATAAAAATAATATTACTTATTGGTCCATGTTTCTTTCCACGAGTTACCTAAATGTTTTTTATTCATAAGTTGTAGTTAAAAACTAAAATAATTGATATTGAACGGTCTCATACTAAACATTTAAAAAGTGTATCCTATATTAGGCGTTATGTAAACTCAACGTTACAGGGTCCTGTTCGTTGTTACCATGTCCTGTTACGAGACAGTATCCTAAACCAGTGTTGTAAAAATTTTGATTTTATTTGAGAAAGTTAAAAATATGTATACACATTATTATATATATAACTTAGTTTATCAAAATACTAGAAATTAAAATAGTTAAATATAAGAACAGCTAATTTTGTGAATTTATGAAAAACTTATGGATACATTTTGCACCTTGAGTAACGTACTGGACAGGAAAAGTCGATTAATCTAGTGTATTTCTAAGTTACCGAAATGAAAATACATTTTATAAATGAAATGAAACGAAGCATGTTTTCTTTCATTCAATGAATAATATTTGCACACATTTTAAGTTTTTACTATACTAATAAACCTAGAATTATAAAGATAAGCTCCAAAATAAGTAACAATAAATGTGAAAAATGTAAAAAAAATATCACTAACAGATTTTATGAGATGCTCCAAATGCACGCATATATATTACCACATTGACTGTGAGAATATTTCAAAGCAAAGATTTTATAATACGTTGACAATTGAGCATAAGAAGAAACGGAACTGCCTTAAATGCGTTCGAAAATGATCACGTCAAGATAATGTAAACACAGAGAAACAACAAGATGAAATAAAAATATGAATTAATTAGTTAATGAAATTAACTATGTCACTAACAGACAAACCCATAAAAAAAAAATACGACCAAGCAAACTAAAGCACAATCGTGTGAATCACTAGATCACCATTTACCGCTAGAAGCTGTTGACTTAGACACATGCAAAAGTTTTGATTTATCAACTAATTATGGCAATACTGACTTAATAAAAGAGTTAAAGAATGAAGTTGACACCTTAAAAATACAACTGGAAAGTAGTAATAAGGAAATGGAGAACATTATCTTCGAAAATCTTGGCCTCAAAAAAGAAGTTTGGCAACTATCGAGACAGATACATTTGCTAAAGTCTGTCTGCTCAAAACAACATATAAGTAAAGAACCACTTTTGAAGACTACAAATAAATCAACACAACAGAAAATTTCACGAATAAATCGACGGAAAACATTTTCAGGAAACAGAAAAAATATTGATTCGGAAAAAACCACATCGCCCCCAGTGTTGGTACCGTCGAAACCTCCGATTGAGCAGCAGTCTCCGCCTTCTACGCCAGTGAAAAAAGTAGTTGAATCTGAAAAGGCTAATAACGAACTTACGGAATTAAAAACTGAACGGTATATTAAAAAAATATATATAGTAGGTGGACAGCAATGCAAAGATTTACGTAATAAGCTTACAAAAGCAAGGTTCAGGAGCCCCTATGACCAATATGAAATTATTTTTTATATTAAGCCATACGCCGATAAATACAAATAGAAATTCTGAAAATGCTGAAATAGTTTGAACCGAAAGCCGAGGACAAAGTAATAATTTCAATCGGTGAACATGACTATACCTCATGGAAAGTTATGATAGAGCTTGATGATGCTCTCAAAACAATCGAAAATTCGCTATTTTTAGTGGGTGTGGTCCTGGTAGGCGTCGGGACGAGTCCCACATAACTTCGATCGCGCGCGCGGAGTATGCGTCAGAGCATTTTTTATGTCCTCCTGCCCTTCCCGTGGAGGGGAACCAAAAAAAAAAAAAAAGCGCCGCGACCAGTCTGCCATGGGAACGCGGCGCGCGCGGTCGTGCGTAGTAGTATGCCATTTGTATGACAGGTAGCTACAAGAATATTCGAAAGAGTTGACTTCATATCTTCATCGAGAACCGAAAGTAAATTGATGTGTCTCCAAAATTGTGAGCAGCGAAGATAATAAATTAATTTTGGCACAAATAAGCAATGACGTAAAATTTTGAAATTTTGTTTATAATAAAGTTCTGAAAGGAGTCATCGAAAATTGGTGAACCTAGGAGTCGAAGGGAAGCTTTCTCTATTACAGTGATTCCAGGAGCGATTATTGGAAAAGCCTGAATAATGCTCTCTTTATTGTTACATAAGTCAGTGATAAATAGCACACATTCACCAAAGTTAAATGTGAGGCCAATTTTGGCGAACTTATCAATCAAAAGCTTCAGGTCATCAAGAACGACACTTGAATCTCCTCCTAAGGTTCCGTCATCAAGATACCAAATGTTAAATTTCGAATTGAGTTGCTCAATAATAGGATGAATACCTAAACTAAAAATAGCAGGGCCTAACGGGTCACCCTGTTGAGAGCCCACCTCCGATGATATGTGATGGTCTCCGTACACCAGAAGAGATGACTCGTCATAACATTGATGAAGGAAATAAAATGCTATGGGCATGTGATTTCTTACTTCTGTCAACATAATAACTGAATTGGCAGAAAGTAATTGAAATCAGTTTAACCAAATAAAGAAACAAAAATTATCATTTTTCAATATCATTAATGAAATATTTAAACTTATACTACAAATATTAGTAAAGTTTCCCAGTACATCATCAAACGCACTTATATAAAATATTATATGGGGTATTGTTTTCATTAACAGGCACTAGTAAATGCCGACAGAGATGCCATTTCTGGCTGGGATGCTGTTGTGTACATCATTAAAAAGGACAAGATATTAGAGAAACATGTCAAAACAAGAATGGATTAGATTATTGTAAAGCCTTTTACATTAAGTGTGTATTATATCATTTTATATAATAAAGTAAAACCTACCGTACACTAAACTTGTTTGCTTTTTTTCGTACTACAGTTAACTTTGACAGTATTTGGGTAACTTTGCACATTTTTTACAGTATTTGAGATATTACAATCTGATTTATATTTATTACACCTTTATTTTATTGAATGAATAATGTCTTTTTGAATTGGTTTATTTTTAATTTTTCAATGTGATGCTGCTTACTCCTGATAAATCCTGCAACCGAAGGAATCTGCTACCATCGCTGCTTGCCACGGATGCGGCCTGTTCCTGACCGCAGTTGACCGACTATTAACTGTCATGATACGCCATTTTTGTCCGACCCCTGGTTCCGACTTATGTTTTGTTCCGTTTGCTGATAATATCGGTCAGGGCGCTCATATACCCTTTGCGAATGCCTGTGAGCGTGCGACGTATCGAACGTCATCAACGACGTCATAAACGCAGTCATCTTCCCGCTCACATTACCCAAGCTATAGAGCATGGTCGCTCTGAACGGCCTCTCAAAACTGACACATGACGTTTCATAGTTGATGGTTTTACAAGCTTCCTTATTAATAATCTTTTGTTTTTATATTATTATATAAAAAACGTTTCAATCAGGGTCAAAGATATTAATGAAGATATAAGTTTAGATTTAAGCGAGGAACAATTAGAATTTTAGCACGCTATTCGCATTCTGATTGAAATAGCAAAAATATCACTTTTAGCGTCCTAAAACGAATTAAGCGCTGTGAGCGGCATTCGGAACGCACTCATGGTGCATGCCGATGGAGCGTTCTGAACGCCGATTATATCGCTCAGAGTGCTCATAAACCCGTTCCGATGTATATAAATAAATAAATACCTGTGAGAGCGGTCAAGACGGTTAAAGATTTTAAAAGCTTTATGATTATTTTAATAATGTGATAATATAAAAAAGAGCTTTTGTTACAATCAGGGTCGAAGATCTGAATGAAGATATAACTTTAAATTAAAGCAAGGAACAATTATTAGAATTATGCGCGCTATTAATGCGCAGCTTCAGAAGTAGTCAATTATTGAAATGTTTTTCGTATAGATATGGCCAAGAACAACGCTATAGAAACTTTACTGGTCTGTCGTAAATATTTATTAAGTATTATTTTCACTTTAATGTAATTGTTTTATCACTGAATACGATATTGTGGTTTCAACGTGAAAATGTCTCAACCTCGAAAAGTTTTTAACTGTTGATTGATGAATATTTTTTATTTCTGTCTCATTCCTCGATTATGTTGATTATGCCCGGTCGGGGAGGGAAGTACGCCTAAGAGCTATCGGGATGCGGGCAAGCGGGTGGTGACCCGGGTAGTACTACGCGCGTTCGTACAATATGTTCTTCTTCTTCGGTAATCATCCTCCAATCGGAGTCAGATCACTGACCGATAAATAATGTGCAAATAGAGTGCGGGCTGCGTTTAATTTGACCGGACCGTAGCACGCAACGCATTCAGCGTGACAAGCACTGCAAGGTCCAATTCCCATACAAAAATGCCTAATGAATGAACCTATTAGGTCTTTTAAAAATATTTCTAAAGTTTCCTCAATTTCAATATTTTTATACCACATTCTAGGTACAGGATAGGGAATAAAGCTACAATGAATCTAGTTAGGTAAATGTTTATTGATATAAGGTTGTAATTTACACACTATTAGATAATATTTATATTTTCTTTATTTATCAAAGTCACTGCATACTGCATTATGTGCAAGCACTATTTTACTATTTTGACTGTCGTTCATTTAACTCTTTGGCATACATGTTTAACCTCGCTGTTGCTACAAATCCGTAATGGTCTTTGATTTGTCGACACATGTTCAAATCCACTTTAGCAATCAGAAGGCCATCTCGGGAACTTGACAAGCTGGGACATATGGACCCATCTGGAGCTGTGACATAACTCGAACCGTAATAGTTTCTTTTGATTTCTCGATCTTCACTATTTATTGTAATGTTGAAAGTTTCAGTACCTACCCTGTTTATGCTACAAGTGTAGATGTGATTCGCAACTGCAGCAGCACGGGCTTCAATATTCCAGAAAGATTCTCCAAACTCTGCTATGGTAGAGGCGGGATTGAAAACTATATCGGCTCCATTCAGCGCAAACATTAGCCAGTTCAAAACTTGGTGACGTCCATAACAAATATTTATTGCAATATTTCCATATCGAGTCTTGAACACCGCATGACCTAAATCGCCGGCGGCGTAGTATGCAGTTTCACTGAAGCTTCCCACGCTAGGTATATGGTTTTTACGATGTTTTCCTAGAAAGTTTCCATTTTCGTCGATGACAACTGCAGTATTCCACCAAAGACCGTCTTCAACTTCAAGTATCGGTGATATAATAACCATTTTGTGTTTTCTAGCCAACAAGCTAAGGAAGTTCGTGCTTGGACCATTCACCGCATCTTCTGCGAATTCAGCCCATCTAGCTTTCTCCCCAGTGCATAAAAAGAAAGGCATTGCCCAAGTTTCTTGTAAACATAAAATATTTACGCCTTCGCGTGCTGCTGCTTCGATTACTACCTCAAGTTTTTTAAAGATAGCTTTTCTTTGGTCACTGATAAAGCTTGTTGTTGGTAATACTATAGAATGTTGAATGAGCCCTATTTTGACTATCCTAGGTTCTCTGCACTGTTCTTTAAAAGCCTCAAAAGAATAGGAGGCCACTTCAAAATTGTGTCTTACACTTTCGATTTCAGTTTTTTTCGATATTTCTATGACGGAATGCTTCTCTCTGCCATAGTAAATTTTGTTAAATAATTTCTGCTCTTTAGAGTTTAGTTTGTCTACAATAATATTTTGAATTGATAATTTTTCGGACGGACACATGTTGTTAAATCGAATATACTCGAAACTATGTAAAGATTATGTGCAAAGTCAAAGACAAAGTCAGATAAACAACTCTAATATAATATACTGTATTATTTGTTTGTAAATGTCGTTTTGTCTAATACAATTTAATACAATTACACCATAAGGGCATTTCAATCTTCTTTTAGCAAAATATTTAAATAGACTATATGCGTTTTTATAATTCTAGTTCCTAAAAAGAACAATGCTTTTTTAACTAACTCAATACATCAATAATTGAAATAAAAAAGAAGACACATTTGCTTTTGAGAACTTAAACTTTCTTTTATGCTTACAGCTAATATAATTCACCTATGTACCTATTCAATAATTGCAGTAAAACTTTAAGTATCAGAACTGGAGTCGCAAGGCAAAGCTAGTTATAACTTAATTATATTAACATACTGGCCAGACACCAGCTTGTTATTGACACTGTTATCTAGATAAATAAGCAAAAGACTTGAGAATTGTTAAGATTTGGTTCACACTATGAAGTATTTTAACGAATGACTCCTATTTTTTTTCAATTGTTTTATGGTACATGTGTATTAATTCCTTTTAACTATACAGGGTCACAGGGAAAGTCGTACTGAATATTAAAGGACGTTATTATTCAGGTTATTTTTTATGGATTTGACTCTGTAATATAGTGTCCGAAACATAACCGTTACGGAGATGTTGAATTTTAAAGACTTTTTGAAAAAATCTTACTTTCTTGATTTTGTTACCGTTTTTTTTGAGATTAGAGCTCCTAGGCTCAGTTTTTTGGATGTACGTAGTTAGGTTACTGAAAGGTGTACTAGATTCTCAGAAAATTTGTTACAAACATTTTATTTTTACTCTATTCTTAATCAGCACATGAGCACGCGTTCCACCTGATGGTAAGTGTCATCCGCACACGTGGAAATCATTAGTCGTAGGTGTTTAATTTATTAATAGATATTGTAAATATTGCATATTGTGGCCGACCGTAGGCAACAGTTGAAATTGCGTTTGTTCCAGAGGCTGTACCTTCCCTTTGATCGGAACACAACCACAAAAACGTAACTATTAAGGCGGTAATAATGGGAAGGATGGAGGCAGCGCCCCAGACGAGATCTCACCACAAAACTCTACTTCCACTGACATTCTGAAAGATTAATTTAAAAGAGTTAATATAAGAACATCAATATCATATATTATTTTATTTTATGCCCAATCAAGCCTAAGGTCACAAACGATCGATAATTAACAAATATCAGTATTATATATCAAAAACAATCACGAAAAATTATTCTCTGTAGGCACGGATGTCACTTACCGTCAGGTCGAAGGCGTGCGCGTTTGCCGGCTATAACAAAGTTAAAAAGTAAATTGACACCTTATTTTTAAAAATCTGTGAACACACCCTTACTAAATATTGTCACGCTCGTATTCTAATGATATAGAATTGATAAACCAAATATTTTCATTTCTTATTGTTTTACGATTTATCAATAAGGTCGAAGGCCATTGATAGGCAGGCTGGACCACACAGATAAACACACACTTGTCCGGTGCGTTCGCATAGTGTCTGTAACTTGATATAAAACGGGAAGCATCCATTGAAGCGGTGCAGTTTGCGATTGACTAAACGCTTGCAGACATGGACAGCGAAACTCAGAGCCTCGAGTCTATCATCAATAATAACCTCTCCGGAAAAGATCTGGAAGAATTTAATCGGATTTACTATGGTAGACGCAAACATCTGGAAGTTCCTCTCAAAGAAACTTCGGTTGTTGCTGCCAAAGAAGGTGACTTCGAAATTGCTGCCTACGCTTTTCCTGCAAAAAAAGAACAAACCAGAGCCCCTAGAATAGTGAAAATTGGAATCATCCAAAACTCTATCGCTATTCCAACTGACCGCCCCGTCAACGAGCAAAAAAATGCTATATTTGAGAAGGTTAAGAAGATAATTGACGTTGCAGGCCAAGAAGGAGTCAACATTATCTGCTTTCAGGAATTATGGAATATGCCTTTCGCTTTTTGCACTCGTGAAAAGCAGCCCTGGTGCGAGTTTGCTGAATGTGCTGAAGATGGCCCTACGACACGTTTCTTAAAAGAGCTGGCTGTTAAATACTCTATGGTATTCGTTTCTTCAATCCTTGAAAGAGACGAGAGCCACGCTGAGATTTTATGGAACACAGCCGTTATTATTAGTGACACAGGAAACGTGATCGGCAAGCATCGCAAGAATCACATTCCGAGAGTGGGCGATTTTAACGAATCCAATTACTACATGGAGGGAAACACCGGTCACCCGGTATTCGCTACTAGGTATGGAAAGATTGCTGTCAGTATTTGCTTTGATCGACACCACGTTTTGAATTGGATGATGTTTGGGCAGAACGGGGCTGACATAGTGTTCAACCCGTCCGCCACCATTGCGGCTGATGCTGGAAGCGAATACATGTGGGACGTAGAAGCTCGCAATGCCGCAATCACTAATTGCTACTTCACTGCCCCTATTAATAGAGTTGGCTATGAAACCTTCCCGAACGAGTTCACTTCAGCTGACGGAAACCCCGCACACAAGGACCTTGGACTATTCTACGGTTCGAGTTACATTTGTGGTCCAGACGGTGTAAGGTGCCCAGGATTGTCTCGCACCAGAGACGGACTTTTGATTGGAGTTCTGGATCTTAACATGAACAGACAAATAAAAGATCGCCGTTGTTACTACATGACCCAACGATTAGACATGTACGTAAATAGTTTGACCAGGGTTTTGGATCTGGAATATAAACCACAAGTGGTAACTGAAAAAGACAAATCATCATAAACAATTACTTTTCACACATGCAACCTTGTTCGCATCCCGAACATGTTAGTCCGTTATTCGTTCTTACAAAACTAATATGATAATTAACGAAACTGTGTCTTTTCTTGTAAACGCTAAACTCATTAATAAAAAAATATTTTCTTACTACATTACTATATTTTATTTTACAGCCATCATAAGTTAACATGTAATCGGAGTATATTTTTACGATCATGTACGTTCTTACAACCTAAAAGTTTGGTTTACGCTTTCCTTTCATATTATTTTTATCAGGAAGTGCTAGTAATGCACGCAATGTATCTTAAACAGCTGTACGAATTTGGATAACACGGTACAAAGATAAAATATGGACATGGATAAATAATTAAATTATTACAGAAATGTTTTACGTAAAAATTAGGTTGAGAACGGCATTTCTTGCCAACGAATTCTCGGGCTAAATTCGTTTTTTAAATTCATACCAACTTTTTAAGTACTCTAGTCTTAGAAATCTTACAAACATTACTATAACTGAAAAGGTCATAACACGATGAAGTAAGTACCTACCTAAGTATTTGATCACTTGTTTGGAATACGAACGACGTGGTTGAGAACATTCTAGGCTATCCTACAAGACTAGTCTAGCTTGTGGTTTAAATGCGAGTAATCTAATCACATTAATTATTAATAGACTTACTCTACTGGTTCTGTAGGTGTTTATATGTTGCACAATGCTTGAGTAAGGAGTCCACAGCTTACCTACGCAAATAAGGATATTATAACATGCATGATTTATAGGCATGTGTTTGTTTTCTTTAAAAGACTTGTATTTTTGACGAAAACGAACGAAATGAAAAATGTTCTGAAATCTTAATTAGACGTTCATTATGGGTTCTAAGTAATACGTTCCTTTTAAGCATCACCGTAACGTAACGGTACTCTTACCGGTACTTTGTTATTTTAATACTCTTTACTAGTTATTGCTAATAAATTAGAAATTCATCCAAAAAATATCATTACCCGTAATTCCCTGAAACTACATAATATCTTGGCAGTTATTGGTTAATACTGTTATTTATATTACAAACTTTAATTGTTTCCTAAGCTACACTGATTATTTTGGATAAAATAAAAATTATTTGATACAAAATATGAATTGAATTGTTTTCCTTTAGGCGTCAATATTAAGCCTCAGCCATCTGTCAATTCGTAAATTACGAAAAATTGCATTGTCATTTATTTTTTTAATTCCTAATAAACCAGAAAAGAATGCTAATGCTAATGCACTAATTAAAAAGCAATATCATATATTGCTTTTTGATTATCATATTAATAATCATATATTTTTTCGTTTTATTTGCTATAAGAATAATTCTACGACTAGAAAGAAAGTAAATATTTCTATAAAATCAGTTTATTGGCCGTACTGAAAAACAATATTTTCGGCTTATGACTTTTTTCCACTGAGGGTGCGACCCATAGCCCACTACTGCTGCCATTGTACTGGCTAATCCTTCCCTATATGTGATGGGACATTAAGCAGGCAACGTATCGTGTCAAAGGATCAATTTACCAGTCTTCACGTAATAAGTTAGGTACATAATAATTAAGTAGATATCGAGTTATGTAGTATAAATGATTTTTGTTTAACTCATATCTCAATATTTTTTAAATACTACACCGTCATACAAAATTTTATCAACAGCAAAAGGCAAATGACCTTTTTGATATCTAGCTTGTAACAATAGAATCGGACAGTACCGACGTTATTCATAAACTATAATGATGAGCAATCTTACATTATTATTTCAAGTTGCAATAAAACTTAATTTATTGTGTTACCGATAACCGCAATGAACATTAAGAGTGTTTTGTATACAGGGTGTTTTTTTGGGAAGGGCGGTGATGGCCAAGTCCGTAACCACGAGAGTTAGGGAAAAGTCGTGAAACGAGTCATGCCCTCGATTTATAATAAAACAATAACTGCATAAGTATTTATTTTTTCAAAAATCTTTTACTTTTGACGGAAATGGACTCGAATGATTTTTCAAAAAAAATTACATCCTGTTTTATTAAACCAATGGATTCTGTTGCTGAAAACGATCAATCTTTGCAAATAAACGTTTTACTAAAAATGAAAGGAAATGGCAAATTTTTACGATTTACTTTTAGTATCTCAATTTTACCCTACTAATAAGTTGCTTGATATTTTATCGAGGATAAATCCTGTCATGTTATCAAATGCAGTAAAGTATCTAGAGAGACGTATAAGCTTATGGATTGGAGTCAATGGAAACCATTTTGAGCAACTTATTAGTAGGGTAAAATTGAGATACTAAAAGTAAATCGTAAAAATTTGCCAATTACTTTCATTTTTAGTAAAACGTTTATTCGAAAAGATTGATCCTTTTCAGCAACAGAATCCATTGGTTCAATAAAACAGGATGTAATTTTTTTTGAAATTCATTCGGGTCCATTTCCGTCAAAAGTAAAAGATTTTTGTAAAAAAGAAATATGCAGTTATTGTTTTCTTATAAATCGAGGGCATGATTCCTTTCACGACGTTTCCCTAACTCTCGTGGTTACGGACTTGGCCATCACCGCCCTTCTCAAAAAACCACCCTGTATACAGGGTGTATCAAGACAGCTTCCACTAACTTTGGGGTATGATTATACTGCATATTCTCATTACAAAAAAGTACTTTTTATTTTTTTTTAATGCCTAAAATTTAGACATTTTCAAAAAAAAAATAATTCTGTTTTTTAAACTTATATATGTAAGAACAAACGGATTATAACCAAATTTCAATTAAATACACAGTTTTTTTACAATAAAAAAAACCACGATGTATTGTTTTACAATCATTGCGCAGCGGGGCAGGCCGCGCTTCCATCCGTTGCAAAGCGACGCAACGCGGTGCCAGTGCACTGGACCTCGCTTGTTACCACGCGGTCGTCGCGGTCAGCTGACTCGCAGCGTACCCATCACGCATCGCATGAATACTATAAGCGAACTTTATGTAGTTGTTTCCTATGTTCGAATGACTTCTTATGTTATGTAATATAAATTTTTCATGAATTTGTTTAGGTATGATGGCGATGAGATAAGTACTATTAAAAGCAGTTGATCGAAATACAATGGCTGAAAATAGTTCCTGTCAATCAATAGTTCGATAAATTCGTTTGATCAAAAAATTTCATTCGTAAGCGTAGGCTAGACCTTCTTTAATGAACTTTTCTTACTTTAGGCAAAGCAAATTATACCATTAGTTATACTCACTTCATGATAAACCTGCGTACCTACCTATTGCACTGCATTGACCAATAAATGACGAAACAAGCCAGCGTCCCTAAGTTGCCTACCTACGTATGTACCTACCTATGTTTCGAAATAATTCTTTTAGGCTATTTGGTAGCTATCTTCCCACCCAAGCAGGGGTACCTAGAAATCTGTGAAAGCCCTTAAAACCAACATTATTCGCTTCTAAGAAAACGAGCAACCTGACGATAGGTATTTGTTACTTAATAGTTTAATAAAACTCATTTAATTGTTACTGAACAAAATAAATAAACAGCAGCTGATCGAAATAAATAACGGTACAAAAATAATTTCTGCAAATCATCTATCCGAATTACTGCAATAACAAAGTTGGATTCCTCTTTCTTGTGAAAAAATATTTTGAACCTAAAGATCATCAACCCACCAGTTTCAATGACAAAACCTCGCGGTCATTAACGTAGATTATCTTGCTTAATATAATAGCTAGTAACTTACAGAAGATTCCTTTATAAAAACACCCTAAATACTTAAATAAGATAAAACTTACAGTAACTACCTAGTCTACACAATAGATATTAAGTTCCGTAAGAATAAAAGTTGTAAATTTTACACGCTCCCACCCGTGGCCTCACTGTTACTATTTGTGAATATGGAACATTGAACTAAGTACTAGCAGAGACTAGTAAATAACTATAGACTAACCATGTATAACAAAATTTTGTGATTTGAAAATTAGTTGTTTTTTAGATAGAGAGATGGCGTTAGTTGTATTAGATTTACAATTTATTTAATAAATCAATAAATCTTGTGTATTTATTTTAAATTCCACTATATTTTTTAGCTTTTAGATGTGAAGAGTAGTTTATTTATGATCAAATCGAACTTCCCTTCGTACTTTTCCAGGTTTAGGTAAATCGTAGATGTTACTTATTATCGATTAATGATGCGTTGATATTGTCTTTCTGATAGTTCTACCGTCCCAGACGAGATCTTAACATAAGAAACTCTACTCTCAGTAAACAGTTTTGTTTAAAAGACAGCAGGCAAACCTTAACACAAGGGTCATTCTCGTTCATTTACCTTTATTAGTTTATAGTGTGCCTTTCACACACTCTCAACAAATACAGACAAAGATATCTAGGTGATGTCTAACGTGTTTCTTTAAGTAGATATCTAGTAACTTCGTTTGCAGTTTCAGATCGAAGCGCTGCATGTTTAAATCGTTTGACTAGACAACTTAAAGTTTTTGTAGCGCTGCATCTAATAATAAATCATTGAATAGGTAAAAATGGATTGCGTAGTAACTCAATAATATTGAATATTGAATAACACAGGCATTGTACTAGCTTCAAAGTATTACAAAGTTTCACATGTAGGTATAACATTAGAAGAATCTTATTATTGTATTTGGATCCTTAAAATAAAACTTACTTCTCTACTAAGTAAGTACGTCTTACCTCCCTTTAGAAGTTCGTTCATAACAAAAATGCAGAAACCCACTCACACAAGTTCACAAAACTAAAACATAGGTAAACTGCGCACGTAGATAACACTGCGCACAAAAGCACCTAAAATAGGTAGATATGCACAAACATACTCTCGCACCCTGCCCGCATGTCTTAAAATCAACGGTGAACTGAAATAAAACTTAGAAAATGGTGTAGATTGCAGTAGGTACACAAATACTATTATTTCCTAGAAAAGCACTTCCGAAAGGTCGTAGTTCGCTGAGCTAAATCGTTTGTCGGAAGCCGCTAACACAAGCACAAATGAGCCACCTTTCTTAGCACTTACGACGACTGTGTACAACAGGTAGTGTTGTGACATGAAATTACTTATTAACATTATCGATTAATGTTATTGTTTTAGTTTTGGTCTTTGTTGAGATGAGCGCTGTGCTTGCTTTGATTTAATGTATTGTATTAATGTAAATATTGTATCTAAGATTAGATTACTTAAAAGATGTGTTCTTAGGATAATTGGTAAGTATTAAAAGTGTTTATTGGTATTCGTATTAAAAATGCTTATTACCTGTTTTAACCGTCATAACATCCACGTCTAAGCGTAGTTATGTTCCGGAAAGGGTTAAGGATACGGAAAAGGTTAGAAGGTACGGAAATGTTTACATTATTAAAAAAAAGTTTTATTCGCATAGTAAAAAAGGCGAATATTTGAACACCATGCCCTAGTTTCGGAGAGAGGAAAGGATCAGACAGTAAGATTATAGGGTTCAGTCGAATTTCATATCACAAAACAAACGTAAAAGCACAAACACGACTTATCGATATCAAAAAGTTTCGATAAATTTACTTCTTATACTATTTCTAGGATATTTGCGTGGCCGACGAAAAAAGCCGTTACACGGTCAGTTCCTTGTTGGCCGCGCTTGCAAGTGACACTTTTGCATCTTTGTTTTCGTGTTTACAAATTGTGATCGTTTTATTTAGTGCTAAGTTTTGTTGTGCTTATTTTTGGGAAAAAAAATGCCTGTTCCTTATGTATACAGCTCTCGAGAATATGGCATGATGGTAATGTGCTTAGGAGAAGCATCAGGCAATGCTGCTGAAGCTTTAAGGATTTACCGGAACAGGTATCTTAACGCCCACCATCCTTCTGACTCACGGGTCATAACCAATGCATACCAGTGAATTTAGGAAAATAGGCCGATAGTCCCTGTAGCTTCTCGAGGTGGGCATCAGCTGGATGTCAACACAGAAGAGCGCATTTTAGACGTTGTACGCCAAAACCCTCGTCTTGGCACGCGCAGTGCTGCCCAGCAGCTTAGACGTCTGCACGGTAGGCCCATTGCTTCACATTCAACTGTGCAAAGGATATTACGACGCAGCAGAATGCGGCCTTACGCAATTCATTGTGTACAAGCTTTGCTGCCAGTTGATCGAGTCCGTCGTTCTGAATTCTGCCAGTGGCTGTCAGATCAGCAGCAAAGTTCACCTGAATTCATCGAGCACGTGATTTGGACGGATGAATCCACTTTCACTCGGAACGGAATGTGGAATAGGCGAAACGCTCACATGTGGTCGGAGTGAAACCCTCACGCTTCACAAGAAACCGATCACCAGACCCGATGGTCCGTCAACGTTTGGGCCGGTATTTTTAAAATGTAATCCTGGTCTTTTTCTCACGGCTTTAAGATGGTGCGTCATACTTAGATTTTATTAACAGGCAACTGAGTAGATATTTGGAAGATTTTACTGTGGCTGACTACCGCCGAGCGTGGTTCCAGCATGACAGCGCACCTCCACACGTGTCTCGATCCGTTCGCCAATGGCTCTCCGAAATATTTGAAAGCCAATGGATCGGAAGACTGGGACCCCGCGCTTGGCCACCTCGGTCGCCTGATTTGACCTCACTAGACTTTTTTCTGTGGGGTTACGTAAAAGAAAGGGTGTTCGATCGACAGTGCGATAGTGCTGCAGAAATGATAACAAGACTAAAAGATGTTTTTAATAAGTTATGCGCAAACAGTTTAGAAGATCCTACCATTTTGCCTCGACTTCACCAGGAGACGAAAAGACGAGCCGAACTCTGCATCGAACTAGAAGGTGCGCAGTTCGAACCACACCTCATAAGGATGAGAAGGATTTAGTCAGGTTATTGAGTGTATTTTGCGATGGAGCGGAATAATTTATAAACGGCTGGAGCTTATTTTTTTAAATAGGCATTAACTGTATAATAAAAAAATTTCTATTACATAACATAAGAAGTAATTCGAACATAGGAAACAACTACATAAAGTATGCTTATAGTATTCATGCGATTCGTGATGGGCACGCTGCGAGTCAGCTGAACGCGACGACCGCCGACAAGCGAGGTACAGTGCACTCGCACCGCGTCGCCTCGCTTAGTAACGGATGGAAGCGCGGCCTGCCCCGCTGCGCAATGATTGTAAATATTGTAAAGCAATACATCGCGGTTTTTTTTTGTAATAAAGACTCTGTATTTAATTGAAATTTGGTGATAATCCGTTTGTCCTTACATATGTAAAACTAAAAAAATTGAATTTTTTTTGGAAAACGTCCAAATTTTTGGCGATAAAAAAAAATAAAGAGTACTTTTTCGTAATGAGAATATGCAGTATAATCATACCCGAAAGTTAGTGGAAGCGGTCTTGATACACCCTGCATATAAGTATCAAACTGCTGGCATACAGATAAGTTTTGAACTTGTAAATAAATATTTCAGATGTTATATCTAACCTTGTACAGATGTAACATCTGAAAGGTTATATTTACTAAAAACCATTGTAACCAAGCATAACATATTTGGTAATGTGCTAAAAATATTATCGACAATCACGTAAAATGAACCCACAGCTTTTGTTATTTAAAGATAGATAAATAATTAAAAATAAATTCCTACACAAACACACTAACTGTACGGACCAAAAGTAAGCAGAGCTTGTATTATGGATGATCATGCAACGAACTGGAGGGGAAACCAGAATAAACATACAGACATAAATAAAAACAACCTTGACTCTAGAACAAACATCTATAGAATTTTCAGAGCACACAATGTTTAACAACACGCCCTCTCACTAAAAACATGGTCTATGGTAAGGATAGCTATTTCTGTTTGGCCTCGTTAAGAGAAACTCGTTGTAGTAATGTATTAAAAAACGGAATAGTTTCAGCCCTCTTGTATTTCTATCTAACCGGGTAAGGCCGACTGGCGCGGATCTGAGCTAACAATGTAATTAGGAGTGTAATGCCCTATTTCACCAACAGCCTCTAAACAGTAACCTAACTAAGGTCCCCTTATCTTAGAGGCTCCCTCAAATCATCCCCTAACCTAAATTCTGTTTCACCATCCTAAGGACCACTGAACCGGCCACGGTGACTACGGTCCCCATAAAAATTCTTGCTTTAACTGTCCATGGTGACTATAGTCACTTAGCGACATCGTTCTGTTTAAACATGTACAGCGTTTAATTCAGGTCTAAATAGTTCTAAAGAAAATTACTAGATGGTGCTTTATTAAATTTTACATCTGTGAGAGTGATTTTGAATCTGAGTCAGAAGGAAAAAATGTTCAGAAAAAAAATTTGAATATGACAGTTCGCCGTTTTTGCTTGTGTGTTTGTTAAGTGTTTGGCGCCGATACGGAAATGTGGTAAGTTTACAGTATTTATTTGTTATTGATAATGATATTGTACATTAAATTAATTGTGAAGATATTTCCTTTATGAAACTTTTATTAGTATGACAATTCTCAAACTTTTACATAGAATAATTTCGATGGAAAAGTTGTCTCATTGTTACGCAGGCATAGTTTGATGATTTATATGTAATTTTAAATATATTATTACCTATTTGTGTATCAAATAAATGCTTATAATAATAAAATGCATTACTGTTATCACGTTAATAGCGATTCACAAACGAAATATGTTGAGATTTGTCTAGAAATTCTTAAAATGCAACTCGTTATTCACTCGTTATTTTGAGAAGTACCTGACTTTGTTTATTTTTTTTTTGTCATAAAACTAAATATGCATATTATGATATTGGTGTCATTTTAAAGTATATATTACGATCTGTAATACAATAAAATAATTGTTCCCAGTAACTATTATACTTTTCTTACAAAACTCGAAATAAAAATCTAAAAAGTTATTCCTTTCAATATCGCCAATTTAAAGCTTTGTTCTCATCTCTTAATATCAATTTCATCACTTATCTTATTCCTACTTTAAATTAAAGATTCTTTGAGAATTCCGGGACTGTTTTTTATTTGTATGTAACTGTAGTAGTTATTTAGCAGTAATCGTTTTTGTTACGAGACTCTCGCGCGGTCGTATAAACAAAATGACATTTAGTGCATGGACAGGTGAGGCGAGTGTCAGTGGCGCGGTTTGGACGTTTCAGTGGTTATCTTAGAGGCTCTCTCAAATCATCCCCTAACCTAAATTCTGTTTCACCATCCTAAGGGCTACCTCAGTAAGCATCTCCTAGTTAGGAGACGTTAAGTGCGGAGGTACTAAGTAAACGTTTATCGATAAATTATTTGAGTTAACGATTTAATTGATATTTAACTGAAAAAACCAAATAAAACACTTAAATTAACGTTATTAACTCCAGTTTATTTTTAAAAAGGAGGGTTTACGGCTAGTAAATATTAGACAAATTTAAAAAAAGTTGCAAAATCGAGCTATTCTGTAAAATTTTTAATGTACTATTTGTTGTTCTTCTTCAGTCTCTGGAAATCGTATAAACTCCCTTCGCAGACCCACAATAGCTTCAGACACTCTCTTTATAATTCGACTGCAAGTAGAAATACTAATGCCGTTTAGATCTTGCTATAGATAATAATCGATTGCCTGTTGCATAAAGTCGATGGGCACACAGCAGTTGGTTAATCGGTGCAACAGATTTATTTCTGTAAATAAGATACAAGTAGGTTTCAAAGTTATATAAATAAAATTAAAAACAAAATTAAGCAAGCAGTAATAAAGCTTAAAGGTAGGTACTTACCTTTCATCGTGGAATTCTAACAAATGTTCAATCTTTTGCAATATAAATAAAAAACTCTCTTTTGATAATCTGTATCTTATGAAAAAGTCTTTGTCGTCAAATTTTTCCAAATCCTTCGACCTTTCCCGGTAAATACGAGGTCGTCTTAAGTAATGTTGGTCACTTAAAAATCCTATATCTTTAATTGCTTCTTAATCTTCAAATAAATCGTGGCCACTATCCATTTTTATCACTAGAAGTAATTATTGTTCGGAAGTCGGAAGGATATCTCGCAAATTAACCTAAAAATATACATCACCTAAGTGTTACGGGGTCGCACATTCATCCCCTAAGTTATAAGGGCTCCCTAATGCTTAAGGTTTCACTTAACCGTCGGTGAAAACAAAACTTGCGTTAGGTGCCCCTTAAATTGGCATATGAGACACTTAAATTTTAGGGGCTACTGGTGAAATCGGGCATAAGTCAGTTAAAGTCTCCCTCCATCACTGTGAATGTCTATATAATACCTACTGACAGAAAGTTGGCTTACTTTTTTAACTCACGTCGAACAAGTCTGCCTAAGAGGTTATATTAATAGGTATTATAAACAAGTATAATTTAAAAAAGAACAGTTTTTCGTGTTCCCAGTCTGTACCGGTACTCTTTGTTCAAGTCTGTACCTGCGCCTTCGCTAATTGGCAATGAGGGCTTTTCGTTTCTTTTTTTTTAAAGATATTTCAATCGAAACTAGATGGCGTTGAACAAAACTCAAGAGTCAATGTCAATCTCTTTGTTTGTTGACTTATCGTTCATTTATATTATGATATATATATTTTTACCAGTTACATATTTATCGTATATTTATTGTCAGTCACACACACACATGTTATAAAAGATTAATAATATAGTATTCCTTGAGGTAGATTAGGTTATTTTATTTTATTCGTTTTCTTTTACGTAAAGTTTACTGAAATTATTACCTATGGCACCCGTACACCTAGCAAGAACCAGTGACGAATGATTCATATTCAAAAGAAGTCCTTTCGGGCGTATATATTTTTTTGTTATCACTCACTCAGTCATTGCTGTCATATCATACTTTTTTTGACTCTTGAGTTTTGATAAGTGCCATCTAATGTTGAAAAAAGAACTATTTTTTTATTTTTTTTCGTAGAATGAAATCCTCTCATTATATTTGTAATTATTTTGCCAATTTGGGATTGTAATACCTCTGTCGAAAGCTAGAAAAACACAGATATTTTAAAAATAATCTGCACGAAAATTGTAAAAGTGAGTTTTTGTTTTAAATCACTCTTTTGGGTGTATACCTTAGAAGAAAATGTGAATTTTCAAATGTTATCCAGCACAGTGCTTAAGTTTACGTTAATTATGTCGAACTAATTGATATTATGTATTTATGGGAATGTTTTTATTGCAAATAAATTTACTAGTAAAAAGGTTTGAAACAGATTTAAATTTTTTTAAATTGTTTTTTTAAGATGACCCTTATGATTAAAAAAAACATATAAGATTTGAAATATCTTGGAAAGGATTCACTTTTGGACTATACGTTATATAGTGAAATCGATTAATTAAAGTATTATTCCAATATAATTACCGAACTTCCTCTGAAAAAATATATATCTAAAGATACAAAACTTATGAATATATCACAAAACTATGATATATTCATAAGTATGAATGTATCATACTTATGAATTAAGTATTATTATATTATTCATTTATCATACTTACTATGATTCATGTATATTAATTCAAAAAATTCTTAGTAACGAAATACAGTCTGACATAATTTTTGCCAAAAATATAAAGGTCCATAATCGCAATTCAAGGCGTGCCCACAATATTTCTCTCCAAAACTTAGAACAAATTACGGGGAAAAAAAATATAAAAGAAGTTGCTAAAATATATAATTCATAATCTAATTTTGTGAAGCAGTGCTAATCTACCAATCAATTAAAATTTTATCTAAAACACCTCATTTTAAATGGTTTTACCTTAAAATAAAAACAAGTAAAAAAAGTTATATAAGTATTTCATATTTGCCATTAAAAAAAAACATGTAGTGTGAACCCACAGCTCTAAACTTCTTTGTATAACCAAAACATCACGACGTGATGTGATGCTTTCATGTCGCTATTCTTAACTTATTGATTGTATTCTTTTTGAAACTACCCACATTTTTGTTTCAGTACGCTCGTAAATTATTGTAACTTAATTTTAAAATAGTTTAAGTTTCTCGTAAGTGATTTGTAATCTTTTGAGAAATAAAGAAATCTTAAACCTTAGTTGGTAAGGCAGGTACAATGTTTTATTTGTTATATTTTTCTCTTTGCAGGCATGCATTGAGTTGCCTTCGTTTTGAGTAAGTCCAGTTTGTAAAAACCTGTGATTAACTTCTACGTTAAATACGCGCGACACATGAATATACGTCGAGAATATGAACCGTTTTCTGTTTTGGCCCAAAAAATTATCTGAGAACAGTGAAATAGACTTTATACCCCTGTTAACTTCCTACTCAATAAAATGGTTTAAATAACTAGCGATCTCATTTGCACCCGTTTCAGCAATTTGTGCATTCCGTAGATAACAAAAACCTTGTCCGGATATTAATTATACACACATTTTAGATTGCGGTAGACTAAGACTGGGGTACGTTAAGCATGAGGTAGGGGATTGTAAAACATTTTTCATACTTGGATCGGCTGATTCCTTTTCACTATTCTTTATATTTCGTAAGATATTCTTATTTTTCATATGACTCTCATAATTTTCTTTATTAAAATCGATAATTCAACGTAAAATTACTATGCTTTTTTCCACTGGGGGTACGAATATATCCGCACATTGTAAATAAAACCATCTTGTAATAGATAATGCATGTTAGCGAGATGTAACATAAGGTTAGGTGCGTAGAACATATGTCGGCGGCGCCGCGGTAAGTCAATGATAAAAATCAGTAAAGAATCTTGTGGAGGGAGAATAGTCGTTTTATAAATTTTTGTGGAGTAGCTGTCCAAACCCGCAGATCACATGAGTGTCACAGGTCACACTAAAACGTTGAATGTAAATAAGTGCTAGCTTAGTTATTATTACTCGTTTTTGTATTTAGCACTTTGATTGGGTATTCTTTTGGTACCGTTAAGTAATTCTTGCTTCAACAACATAAAAAAAACATTGGATAACAACTATAATATTTTAAGTGACAAGTCTCGTCTGAATTGACGATATAGCAACGCTACAAGAAAAACTTAGGTATCATAACACATATTCTTTAAGAAAAAATGCACAGCTTCAAGAGAAAGATTAGTTTATTTACTAATGTCATATAATAATAATAAATGCCCAGACAAACACACCAACTGTATGGCCCCAAAGTATAAGCAGAGCTTGTGTTATGGATGACCATACAGTGAACTGGGGGGATCCAGAATAAACATACATATATAAATACAAACATCTGTGTTCATCACACAAATGAATGCCCCGGCCGGGACTCGAACCTGGGACCTTCGGCGTAGGAGGCAAGGCTACTTACCACTACACCACTCGGTCGTCAATCGGTTGTAATAACATTATTCTCAAAAATGTTTGTGGGAACAGTTCAACTGAAAACACTGTCCCAGCTTAGTGCAGTCACTACGGAGTACAATTTCAGAGGGTTGCACTTTCACCGCCGTTGAAAGCGTAGAGCAATTTTGTCACTTTTGTCAAGAGGTGTCGCTAATGTCTAGTACTGTAGCGACAGTCACGTCATCTCTTGAGATACGCAAGTATACATTACTATGTAGTCTCTATTGTTTGAAGGATAAGGTACACATTACTAAGACAGATTTGAAGAGTAATGGCTGGTAGTGCTCTTGTGTTCTTGAAACCCGTGACATCCATCACATTAATGATACCTCTGCAATAGGGTTGACCACAGGTTTTCCATGAAATATTTCATTAAGTATAACTTTCAAGTTTACAGGTAGGAAATTGGAAATAACCTTTTGTAAATGAATTATTATTTAAACGTAATAGTTATAAATACTTGGTATAAAACGCAACTTATGCTCATTAAAAACATTAAAAATTACAAACATAATGTTTTAATTAGTAGACTAACAAGTACAGTCTTAAGCACGTACAACTGTACTATCTTTACTCTTGTACATACTTAACAAACATAAGTCAAATATAAAATATGACACAGTGTGTATATTAATTACCTCTCCGTACTACGCACAGTTTCAGTAATTAATACAATGTTAAGCAAATCAGTACGTTTTGTTAAAATGTATCACCTCTAAAGAATGATGGCGAGATTTGCCTTATAATTAAATACATAACGACAAAGCGTTCACTTTCGACAATATTACACAATTCAAAAAAAAATCCCCTACATTTTCAAAATTCATTCCATTTTTAAAAGAACGGCATAAAAAGTAATCAGTTTCATTTTTCGGATTTAAATTGTTGATTACGGAAACATTTGCTTTTTGTTGTTTTTATATTTGCTCGTAAGAGCAGGGAAGTAGCTAAGCCATACAGCCTTGTCATAAATAAATATGTCATTATTTCATTTAATTTTCTTTTTGACTTAAAATACACGTAATTAATTGATCAACACAAGAATGTTGCAAGCGAACAAGTAAAAATAAAATGTAAATAAAATAGCATAAGCTACTTTTTAATAATAAAATAAAATCTTTAAGCATACGACGCAACCGTATAAGTCCTTTGCCTTTCTAGAAGGAATAAATATGAATGAGGTAAACAATTTAAGAATCAAAAAAATATAATCATTCCGTTCCCTGTGGCGTTCGCGAATACTTATCCTTTGTGTTTCTCTACTATTTCGATTCTTTTACAAGCTTTGCAAGCCTTCCTGGACAATCGTAGCTGACCGATTTGGATCTTGTTTATTTACGCTTGCGACATGTCTTCGCGATGTGTTAATTGTTTAAGAAAAATATAATTAAGTGTTTTTTATTTTATAATACTTACCCTTTTTAAATAACTGGTTTCTACAATCCACTAATCGTTATATCGATGTGATCAACTGGTAAATGGCATCTGAGTCCATAGCTATCATTATGCATTGATTAACATCTTACTGTCCTTATTCATAATCCTTTATAGCAGTGATTTCTTTTTTATCAACAACATTGTCATGTATATATAAGTCCAAAAGAGACAAAACATATTTTAGTTGCAGTTGCAGTGTTATAAAAGGATTATGAATAAACCGGTGTATACCTAGAGCACAGGCTTAAGTTAAAATATTGACAGAAAAAGAAAATATAGCGGCAATTAAACAGTGATATAGGCCTAAAAAACAAATAAGAATACTACTGTAACATAAACGTTGTTTCATAAACTCAATGGCGATTTTTGGGACACTTTGAAAAAGTATTGATACATAACAATTGTTATTACTTTTGTACTGCTTGCTGATAAAAAGTTATAGGTACTTGTAATTGTAAATAATTATAATCTAAATAGTGATTTGTTTGAGCAGTGATAAAATTAGAGCCACACAGTTGAATAAGTGATATTCGTAAAAACCTAACCTAAAATTATCAGTTTTTTTTTAAGTAAATTATCTTTTTTCTCCTATATTTCAATGATAATATTCAAAAGATAATTTGATATATTTAATTCGCTCTATCAAAAGACACACGTTTCATTAATGCATGCCGTTTCTTAAGCTTTTTTTTATGTAAGGTAGAAAATGTATTGAATTTGCCATCATTCTTTGAATGGTTTCCAGGTACTACACAGTCATCTTACTTTTAGGTAGCCACGGTATTAAAGACACCTTTCTAAAAAGTCCAAAAATTTGATTTTCGGTAGAATCAGAATGACCTTCTTTGGGATGTTAGACATATGCTGATTCTATCACACGATTTACTACAGCTTTTTAAGTTTTTTAAAGTATACAATTTGACGATGAAAAATCGCTCATAAAGTCATGAAAATATAGTATCTGAATACTAAACAACAACAATATTAAAAAAAGAAACTTTATTTTAGTGAATGAATCGATGTACAGTCTATCTAGTGGTTCCTTTTTTTTCGAAATGGACAGTTTATATATGGCCTTATTAGCCTTTTAAATTTCACCGGACTTTGTAGCTTAGCGCTAACGGTGCTTAGCTGGAACTTAAACTACTCCTACATACGATATGCCTAAGGGCACCCGAGAGGGCACGAACCTCGGCTTAAGACGTCGTATATTGAAACTACCTCTGGTTTTTTTTCTCTTATCCCCTGACATGTTCAGGGACCTTTTTATTGTTTATGAGTTTGTTTCTTTCTTTTTATTTGTCTTTTTTACATTATTTTTAAGGAACCACTGAGTGGATTACAGCTACAGTTTTTATAGCTATTACTATTTAATATAAACTATAAATTTATATTATCTAGTAGTATGATTATGTATACATTTTTATTTCTTTTACTAGCTTGCTTTCCTATAGCGTTTAGGTATTTGACAATTTCTCCTGAAGTATTTTTGCTTACAATTAACTCGCTTATCTTTGCCATGGTGATTTCGCATTTTAACTTTTGTTCTTAGTCGACCCTAAGTCCGGCTGTTATCGGACAGTCTACTAGTACGTGCGGCACAGTCTCTTCTACTTGTGGGTCGCATGCGCATGCAGGACTTTCGCGACACTTGAAGCGATTTAGGTACTGTGCGAAGCCTCCGTGTCCCTTCAACATCTGCGAGAGCACGCCGGTTGGTTGCAGCTTCCTAACAAATCTGTATGCTTTTGTGGCGTCCGGGAAGAACATCATTGTCAACGATGCACATTCTCCTGCTTTATACCTCCGGTTTCATTTGTCACGGATTTGCCGTTTGACAAATGAAACCGGGCACCGGTCATAATCAAGTCTCCTCCGTGACGTCATTGCCGCCTCCTTCGCCAGTTGATCAGCCCGCTCATTGCCCGGCAACCCTGCATGAGCCTTGACCTAGAACAAATGCACAGTTTTGTTCTGGATGAATGCCTTTTGTACGTTATTACGAACCTGCACTGCCAGTGGATGTATGGATTCCAGATCGGTTATCGACTCCAAAGCAGCCCTGGAATCACTATATATTCCATAGCTTGCTTCTTTTCGACTGAGAATCTCGCTTGTGTCCCTGCACATGGCGAGTAGTTCGGCCTGGTAGACTGTGCAGTATGTGGAAAGGCTGAGCTTGATGTCTCGATATCGTTTGTTCAAAAAGATAGAGCTCCAACCTTTCCATCGATTTTACTTCCGTCAGTAAATATTCTGACAGACTGCAAATTGTGTAACTCTACCAGGTCCTGGTTTTCCAGGCATATGAACTCCAAGTTCATATCAAGAGGAAGTATCCCGGCCAAAAGCAGTGCTGCGTGGAGAGAGACAGTGCGATACGACTTGCACACCCTCTGCGCGAAACCTCTTTGAGCCAAATCCAGGAGCTTGCGTACATAGATTTTCTCTGCTGCCGGTGCCCACACGCTGGCCGCGTAGGTGATTATTCCACTGTAGCTATATAAATAATTATTAAAATTTCTGGGTGGAGTCCCCATGTGGTCTTTGCAGCCCTGGAGAGCTGTTCGTATACGTTGAGCGCCTTTCGCACGACATTAGCAACGTGAGTGCGAAATGTTAGCTTATTGTCTAACGTTACACCCAGGATCTTCATTTCCTTAGACATGCCAATGTCTATCCACCCCATTCTCAGGAGCGGAGCGTCGAATTTAAGTTTGTTGATTAATTTAATTTAATTTAATTGCAAAGGTCTTATGTGGTGCAAACTTCAACTTATTTCTGAGGCCTCAGTCCCGAAAACGGGCGAGAGTGGCATTGGCCTGTCTCTGTACCTCCAACCCAGTATCGCCATCAAAGACCATGACGACATCGTCTGCGAATGCTTGGAAATAGATATTGCTGCCCTCCATTTTCTTAAGAAGTAGGTCAAGGAGGATATTCCAGAGGATTGAACCACCTATGGAGCCTTGTACACGTCCTTTGTTAGTGTTCCTTGTGATCTCTTCCCCGGCAAAACTCACTTTCACTTTTCTGTGTTCGAAATAACTATCAATCACCCTTCTGATATTCGCGGGAAACCTCTCCTCAGCCAGTCTGACTCTTATGGCCGGCTACCACGCACTGTCATAGCCGCCCTCTATATCAAGGGACACCAAGGTAATCAGCTTCTTCAGCCTCAACTTACCCTGTACGTGTCCGACTAGATTATAGAGGGCGTCCTCTGTGCTCTTCTGGGGCATACAGCCGTATTGGCGAGTACTAATCAGCGATATCAGATGGTGTTTTAACCTTGCCACAATCATTTTCTCGATCACCTTTCCAAGGACAGGCAATAGGCCAGTTGGTCTGTAGGATTTGGGATCCAGGTAATTGTCCTTTCCGGGTTTTCTGAGGGCCACTACTGTGGCCACTTTCCAGATGGACGGAAAGTGACCCAGCTGGAGACATTTATTTGCAAGGGCGAGGAACAATTTCAGATCCCGTTCAATAACTCGACTACAGATGTCCACGGTGAAGCCATCCTCACCTGAAGCCTTTTTGTGGTTAAATCCCCTTACAGCAATCTTTAGCTCAGTCAAACTAAATGGCGGGTCTTGGTGCTCGTTCTCGACTGGTGAGTTGATTTCCTTTGCAGCTTCAAGGATTCGTCGGTGGTCCTAACTTTCCCCCTCCTCACTGTCTTCGGGGCAAAAAGTTTCAGCCAGTAGTGCCACCGATTCCTTGGAATTAAGATGGATGCCATTCCGTACAAGGGGAGAGGCCTTCTACTCTCGAGGCAATCCCCCTTATCTCCCTCTAGATACCCTCCCAGACCCCCTCTCTATCTTGCTTTTCTCAGAAACCATTCCAAGCCAGTATTTGGGCTTTTTTTGCTGCGCATTCGTATGCTATCGTGGCTTTGAGGTATTCCGCCACAACGTGCTGTTTCTGAATGTGGGTAGCGCATCAGATCCTCCGCTTTTTGGTGGAAGGATTTCGTTTCATTGCGGCCAACTCCTCCAACCACCACGGCACAGTCAAGTGTTCCTTCCTATTTTTATAGAGTATGCTGTATTTATAAGTTTCGGTCATGGCGTCGGATAGAGCCACAACTGCACTCTCTACATCTGGTTTGTTAATGATTTTATTGATAGAGGCCACGTTCAAACTCCTTCCAGTTTCTAATGGGTCCAGTTTCACATGAAACTTCGGAAGGGTCATCTACTGCCAAAGAACCAGCAAGAAACTCAGTAGGAATGCGTACGCCGCGTTAGCCTGGCCCACCAGTGGGTTAGGCGATTCGAATGCCGTGTTGCCCTATTTCTAATTGGAACGCCGGCGTTCCTTGTAGTAATAGCGTCGTCGGGATCTATTAAGACGTTACGCGGACGCCTGTAACGGACCGGCGCGTCTGGGTTGGCTGCGTAGCGTCACGGCTAAGCCTTAGAGAGCACGTCAGAATGCCGCGACATTTGAGTAAAGAGGTTAATATGAATTATTATGAATTAAGAATAAAGGATATTTAAATATACTGTTGACAGAACAGAAAGAAATGAAGCCATACATTCTGACTTGCTCCGTCATCGGAGCAAGATGTTCTAATAAATCTTAAAACTTAAAATAAATATATGAAAATTATCACATAATTTAATTTCATCGGTATTAATTTAAACCACAAGGGTGGTCAGTCGCGTGTGGGCGTAGTGCACCATTGGGTGGAGTGGCGCCGCGTTCGGTCAAATAGGACCAAGGCTACCTAAAAAACATTATAAACGAATTTTTTTTTCAGAAACAGAAAAAAGAAAATGGCAATGCGGCAGTTCACCGGATTGCAGGGGAACGTAGAAGAGTTCCTAAATAGTTTTAACATCGTCGCAACGTTAAATCGCTACAGCGAGGAAGAAAAAAAAGTAGTTATCGCCGCTTATCTTGAAGGGCCAGCACTAAGTTTTTTCTCGCTAGTCTCCAATAACATTTGAAGAGTTAAAAAACGAATTGATCAAAGAATATCACACAGACGTCGATCACTTAGCGAAGTTTTACGAAAGGAAACAAAAGACTGAAGAAGATATTCTAGTCTACTATTATGCATTAGACGCACTTGCAGCCAAGGCTGTTCCAGCAATCTCAGAGAGCACATTTATACGACAATTCTTACGCACCTGCTCATACGCTAATAAATGCCGATTAGCTTCACAAGTGTTCGTTAGCAAGGAAGCGCTGAAACGAACAATCATGCAAATGCATGAAATATTTCATGACGCACCCGTAATAAAGTGGGATTTACCAACGCAGGCGATATGGATCCGAGTCACATAAACAGGCAACATATAAAATTCATACCCAAACAAAACACATCTACAAAACCTAATACTCCCCATTACAATTTTGGAGACCGTGCGACCAATCAAAGCCAGGGAATGCCACTACAAAAGCATTACCCAAACACCTATCGGCGTCAGTAATAGGGTTTGTACAGACGCCGACGAAAGGAAAAACACCTATCTCAAGTAAGTTCGTTCCATTTATTTGCGTTCAGATACGCGGCTGTGACACTATTGCTTTATTAGATACAGGGGCATCCGTGTCAGTGGTGTCTGACCGACTTTGCAAAAAACATAACTTAACAATGCAAAAAGTGGACGATCTGATCATCAAAGCCGTAAATGGCAATAGATTGAATTGCTTGGGAAGCACGAAGACATTTATAACGATAGATAATAAATTACATATTCAGAAATGCGTCGTCCTGAAGGATGTTGAGCAAGATTTAATCCTCGGACAGGATTTCCTACGAAAGCCAGAAGCCATAGTAGACTTTAAGAATAATAACGTAAGATTCGGCAAATGTCTTTCTAATTTTCTATGTAAAGATAGTGTAAAAAGTATATGTAATAATTATAATTCTTAACAACTGATTCAGCAATTACCTAAGATGTGTGAAAGTGAATATGTTTATTTTAGTAATCTTGTAGATAATTTTAAAGATAACTTATGGAGTGAGATGGTGGCCAGACAAAACAATAATTTCGATTTATCGCCGGAATTATCTGATAGTAAACGTAATTCTTGGTCATTATTGTTAAATAAATATAGGTCCGCGTTTGCTTTCGATAAAAATAGCTTAGGTCGGTGCAATATTGTCGAAGTAACGATAGAGACTACGGACGAAACTCTTGTTCATAAAGCGCCTTATAGGGTTTCTGCTGAACAGCAAAGAATCATACGCGAACAAGTGTCAAACATGTTACAAAATAACATAATTCGTAAATCAAGAATCCCATATGCATCCCCGGTCGTGTTGGTTAAGAAACCCGACGACACGTGGAGATTTTGTGTTGACTTTAGACAACTTAATAAAAAAGTTATCATTAATGCATATCCATTCCCAATAATTGATGATATTATTTCTCATTTAAACGGTGCTAATTATTATGCCGACCTCGATTTGAATTCTGGTTACTGGCAATGTGCCATAAAGGAGCAGGACAAACACAAAACTGCATTTATTACCCCATCAGGGTTATATGAATTTAACGCATTACCTTAAAAACTAGTGGGGCTATTTTTCAAAGAACGATGGACGAAGTGTTGGCTGGACTTAAGTATAGGAATGTAATAGTCTTCGTAGACAATGTAATTATCTATGGGAAGACTTTTGAGGAGTTTATGAAAGCACTCAGTCAGGTGTTAGAAAGGTTAAAGGGTGCAAATTTAACTTTAAAACCATCAAAATGTAGTTTTGGGTATAAACAAATAACTGTATTGGGGCATACTATTTCAGGTCATGGCATATTGCCTGATCAAAATAAAATAGAAAAGATTAGGAATATGAAAATTCCCAAAAATGTTAAAGAGTTAAAATCAGTATTAGGTTTATTCTCTTACTATAGAAAATTTATAAAAAAATTTTCATCACTAGATTTACCATTAACAAACCTTTTAAAAAAGTAAAAAAGACGGAAACTAACTGCATGCCAACAAAAGGTTTTCGATAAAATTTTATCATTAATTTAAAGGGCACCACTTTTACGTCATTTTAGTAACGAAGAAGGTATTTGCACTAGGCTTTATATTGATGCAAGTGATCTAGCTATAGGTGCGTGTTTAATGCAGGGGTATAATAATGAGATGTTGCCGGTATATTTCGCTTCACGAAAATTAACCGATGCGGAAAAGAAGTATGCTATAACAGAAAAAGAATGTTTAGGGTTAGTATGGGCTTTAAATTATTTCAAACATTATTTATGGGGTCTTAAATTTCAAATAGTGACAGACCATAAGGCATTATGCTGGCTTAGAGAACGGAAATATATGTCCGGTAGGTTAGCTAGGTGGGCTCTAGTAATACAAGCGCAAGACTTTGACGTTATACATTGCTCAGGAAAGCAGAACGTCGTAGCTGATTTTTTGAGTCGGAATCCGCTAATTGAACAAGAGCTTCCTCCGAGTGAACCGGTGGACAACGGTTTAAAACTGTAAAAAATTTCGGTAATCCAGGTATCTCGCGAGCAGGGATTAGATGATTATTGTCGTAGATGGCGAAATGCAGTGGCGAGAAATAATCAGGGTTCTTTTAAAGGATTTGTAGTATATAATAATTTATTGTACAAAAATATTAGAATAAATAATGTAGAAAAAAAGTTACTCGTTTTACCTAAGTCATTGTTTAATAATGTAATGTTTGAACTACATGACAATCCATGTACAGGAGGACATTTCGGCCTAATGAAAACATTGGCGAAGTTCGGTTCTCGATATTTTATGCCTAATGTAATTTCTGAAGTAGAAAGGCACGTGAAGAGTTGTGTTTGTTGTCAAGAAAAAAAACCATATAATAAAGTTGTGCCGTTGCAACCTATGATAGTTGAACGTTTATTTGATAGGGTCGAAATTGATATTTTAGGTCCTTTTAACCGTTCGGAAAATGGTAATAGGTATGTCATAGCTTGCGTTGTATGTTTTTCGAAATACGCTGTATGTAGAGCAATTCCTAGAGCTACGGCTCAAGCAGTAAGTGATTTTCTCGCACAGGAAATTTTCACGAAATTCGGTAGGGTGCGAGAATTGCTATCAGATAGAGGCTCGATTTTTACGTCGAGATTAGTTAAGAATACACTGAGAGTGTTTGGTGTGCAACAATGTCTTGCGACCACTATGCACCATCAAACGTTAAGTCTTGTAGAAAGATTTAATCAAACAATTTCTCACATGTTAACTAAATATGTTAACTCAACACAACGTAATTGGTGTCAATTTTTGCCATTAGTAGTGTATGCTTATAACTGTGCCAAACAAGCGTCCACTAAGTTGTCACCATATTATGTAATGTTCGCTAGGGAACCTGAAGTTCCGTCCGATGAAAGATTAAATGCTAACTTAAATATTGAAAATTTCGAAGTCAGGAGGAATAGACATAGAAATAATGTGAATTTGGCACTATATACTATACTAATTTGGCTATATGATAAAAAAGCTTCATCTATTAATCTTTAGACAGGTCAATTTGTATTGTTGCATAACCAAAAAAAGAATGTCTGGAAAGAGTAAAAAACTTAGCCGACCACTTAAAGGTCTATATCAAATACGTAGAGGTTTAAGAAACAACAATTATTTAATAAAGGCGGTGAATGGAGGTCGAGAAATAACTGTCCATGTCAATCTCAGCCGATTGACATGGACAGTTATTTCTCGAACCTTTTAACTTGCGATAATTTTGTTGAGTTCATTATAATAAAAAAATCTATCTAAATTATAATTGTAAATAAGTAAATGTTGTAAAGTGTCAAAAGTAAATAATTATTATTTTCTAGTTTTTAGGCTAAAATGAGGCGACATTAGCCTGACATAATATATTATTATCAATCTGAAAGATATATGACTAATGTGAATATGTTGATTATAACGTAGTAAATGTTATTATATGTTATCATTGAGAATGTGTGTTGGCATATATGTGTTAGTGTTATATTTTAATGTACTAATATGTTCTTTCTTTTTCATACTGTGAACTATAACGGAAATGAGATGGCAGCCACTGAGGGATGAGGATTGATGACAACCCTCCCTTGGCGATACAAAAAATATGAAATTAATTTTATCTTGTCTTAAAGTTATGTTATGTGAAATGATCAATAAAGATTTTTTTTGCGTTGTGTTTCACTATGTCCTTATCTAGTGATGGAACCGAGGGGCGTTCATTTGTAATCAGGCGGTCACCAACACCATACATTCTCTTAAAGAATAGGTGGCATGTTTTGCTGGCTGCAGGTGATAAGCTGGTTATCGATGCGCGCAATAAGGTGAAATTATCTGCCAGGGACGTGAAACAATGAAATGACATCTCTATAACGGTTCTGGCTCGCATCTCAACATTTCCGTAAAAATATTTGACATGTGATTAGGAAACATTATATTGAAAGTAGCTTAGGCGACGTTCGCTTGCTTTTTGCGAGGTTTTACTGGCGGGAATTCCTCTCGAAGCAGTTATTCATTGGATCATGGTGAAGCCATTGTTTTTGTAATGTTATAATTACTATTTGTACGTAAAGTATTCACACCAACCACCAGGAATAATCTAATCGACAGGGGTAGTCTCTCCTGAGGCCGTCGTACTAACATATCCTCGTTCAGGCAGGTAGTTAGAATAATTTTTGTAAGTTTATCCACCCAACCTTGTTTGTGTGAATAAATTTAATGCGGGCGGCCGATCGTCTCGGCTAAGCCTTAGAGAGCACGTCAGAATGCCGCGACATTTGAGTAAAGAGGTTAATATGAATTATTATGAATTAAGAATAAAGGATATTTAAATATACTGTTGACAGAACAGAAAGAAATGAAGCGATACATTCTGACTTGCTCCGTCATCGGAGCAAGATGTTCTAATAAATCTTACAATTTAAAATAAATATATGAAAATTATCACATAATTTAATTTCATCGGTATTAATTTAAACTACAAGGGTGGTCAGTCGCGTGTGGGCGTAGTGCACCATTGTAGTCAGCTGACTTATTGTCCAGCGGGTTGGGATGGTGGGAAGCGTTGTCGAAGTAGCGTCTAGACACCAACTTCATCAACGTGGCAATAGTGGGCAGCTCGAGATCTTTATGCAGATCTTAATTGCGAACGAGGCCCCTACGCATTTGCGTAAGAACTTATTTTGAATAACCTGCAAGTGATTGATATTCGACTTGCTGGCGTGAGCGAAAACCACACTGGCATATGTCATAATGGGGTAGATGCAAGTTTTGTAAAGTGTAAGCTTATTTCTAAGCGACATTTTAATCTTCTTGCAGATTGGGGGGTGCAGCCTACACATGACGAAGGCGGCTCGGTTCCGGACTCGTTTTATGTTTTCCGCGAATGTAAGTCCACTATGTAAAGAGACTTCCAAATATTTGACTTTTTAACCTAGGGGATCGGAGTCCCAATTAGAGAGATCTGATCTAATCTTTTGGAGGGTTTCCTAGAGGTTGTCCTAGAGCAGGTTGAAAGAGAGAAGTACACTGCTGCACTTTTTTCTGGGTTGACTTTTTTTCTCCATTTCCTAAACTAAGCGCCTAATGCGTTGGCTGCGGATTGGAGTATTCTAGTTAACCTACGTAAATTCCTTTCAGATGTGTATAACGCAGTGTCGTATGTGAAGAGCGCGAGTTATACTTTCTCCGTCTTTGGGATGTCACTAGTGTATAGTGAAAAAAAAGTCGGAGAAAGCACCGAGCCTTGAGAGACACCGGCTAATACAGGGCAGGGATTACAGAGTGCACCATCCAATAACTACTAACAGTTGTATGAGTGCGAGTGGAAGAGCTTTTAGAATTCATCTGTTTGGTATTTCATCTGGACCTGGGGCTTTCCGCGGTTTTAGGTTTTTGATTATAGTCTGTACCTTTTCCACCGTTATTTAGTCGGTATTTAGTTTCGACTGTGCTATTCACAGTTTCTACGTGGAGGGAGTTAGTGCTTTCTGTACTCGGTGTACATTGTTGGGCTAAGCTATCGGCTAGGGTTTCAGCTTTTTCGGATTCATCGAAGGCGGCTGTCATGGGCGATGGCCTAAGAAACGGAGGATGGATTGATGACGTGGTAAAGTCCATCTTGAGAGACTTCGCCAAGCTCCTTGATGGATGACAACGAATCGGGAATGGTGTTTACGTCGGGGCTGTCAATTGCCTTAAGGGCTTCTGTTAGTTTGACCCAATCGATGTGTGACCTCGTTTGAGGAACGGGGTCAATTGGGATACCTAGTTGCATGACTATCGGTCGGTGATCCGAAGTAAGCTGGTGGATGACTTCTACAGAGTAAACCGTTAACACTTTGGAGGGTTGTTATATCGAGAATATCGGGGCGAAAGTTGCTTTGATGATTATAGCTTTGTCTGGTGGTTGATAGATGGATGCTAGCGTGACTGGCTGATGGCCGCTATTCTATAACAGGAAATTTCGATATTCTCGAGTTGTGGGGGATCAACAGGTATACAATGTAGTGGCCTTTTGTAATAGATGAGGGTACCGCCTTTATCAGCGGTAAGCCTATCGTTGCGAACGATGTTGTAGTTCGCTAATTTAGGGTCCTTGTGACTAGGTTTCAAAAAGATTTCCTGCACAAGTAAGATGTCGATTTGAAATTCGTGAAAGTTCTCGCGCACTCCGCAGTGTCATGATCGCCCAGGCACTTAAAAGGCCGCGCTTGAAAGAGAGCTCCACTGTGATCCCTGACAGATTGGCAATGGTTTTTAAATTAAAAATCTTCTTGCCTTCTAATGAGTGGTCAAGTGTTACTAACACTAGATTGTACGGCAACCTATCTTTGCCATACATGTGGTGGATAGACTGCACAGGGAACCTGTGGGTTTCAAGGTCCTGTAATAACAGCTGTGTCGAGCTCTTTAGGTACGCCTCTAAGGACGACGCTCGTATGGTACTCGATGGATTTCTTCATCAAGAAACTTGTGAGGGCGCGGTGGTCGGCGGGCGAGATGGTTGCCACGCGAATACCGGTCGCAGTATTTTTCGCGTGTGTATACGCGATTTTGAAATTGGACATGTTTGTGGACACAGATGTCCATGCCGCTTTATCGCGGCATGGACCGCGAGTTGACCGCGTTAGGGTCAACCTTTACTAACAAAAAGGGCAATTGTACACGAAAAGACAAAAATGTGATAAAAGATAAATGGAAATAGAAGAGTAAATAAATAAAATAGTAGAAAGGAAAAAATATATAAAATAAAAGGACTGGATCAGTACAAATTAGTTGTCACCGTTGGGTATCCTTTGTACTAAAACCAGAATCCTTTACGCTGGGCCCACACAGCACTCAACACAAGCACAACACAGGACTTTAAAAACTAAGAGACTTAGTCGCATAGAAAAAAAACACTTTGTGAGCGCTCGGAGGGAGTATAAAACCCAGAAAAACCGTGTCACGGAACCAACGTCAGTAAACTGAGCGCCACTGAATATCGAGAAGGAACCGATCAATCAGAGTGGCCTTGGAACGTCCATACCTGGCGGCGGTCGCAGCGAGAATCAGTCCATCTAGGGGATATCTAGTGGAATTGTAGTAAATTGTAGGTTATTTATGCAAATGAAAATTAGTTCGTCTGTTTAAAAGTTAGTAAGACTTTAATCACATAATCTTTATGTCTAAAAATCAAAAACATTTTTTTCAAATTGAATATCTTTTTTATTTCTTAATAACTTATAATATACACATTTGGCTTATGGTTACTATTAATAGTCAACATTTGTTAAATTTAATATGGCACGATCATAGCTTCTTTTTTGTAACAATTGAAATTTTAAAAAAAGGTCCGTCTCTCCCATACTATGCGGGTGAGTCGGACCACCCAGTAAGGAGAGATGGTCCTAACAAAATAATCATTAACACTTCTTAAACAAAATAATAAACATGCAAATGGAAATTAACATATACAATTAAATAAAAGAAAAATCTTCAATTGGTTACCGTATCCCCGCATCGGTCGCACATATCGGAATATTTGGTGCACCTTTCATGGGACCAACGTTTACAAATAGTGCACTGCAGCCATTCATCTTTACTCAGGGTATCCTCATAGTTTTCACCACAGCCTGCATTTTTGTTTTCATCCCATTCTATGTCATCCATTTCTGACCTGAAATGATCACGCAGAATTACAACCTCTTGTTCACTATCTTCATCAGAACTGTCTTAAATTTTTAGCTTTTTTGTCATTTTTTCTTTATTTTCTTTTTTTGCAGAAATTTGTCTTTTAGTTCCCATCTTTTTCTGTGTTATTTTTAAAGTCTGTTTAGTTTCAGTAGAATTTTCCTTTTTAGTTTCCGTCTTTTTTGCATTCATTTTCCTTGATTTTTATTGACCTATGACGAACATTTGCAGTTTTTTCTATGATGGGGATTGGTGAAACTACATCCAAAATCTTTCCTGGCGTCACCTTTAGAGAGAGAGCTTCACTAGTTGATGGTTTTTGAGCGTTTGCTGGCTGTGCAAGGGTTGACTCTTTAGTAGGTTGATCCTGTTGAATTGTAGCAGCAGTTTGTAGCTCATTGTCATAATTTGAGTTACTTGATGTTAAAGCATAGTCTGGTATAGCGTTTCTATTAACCGGTATGATCCCAGTAGCTGAGAAGCCTGATAATGCATTGCTCACTGAAGCTGATTTATTCCAAGCTGAAGCGAGGATCTTTCCAAACTGCAAGCGTGTTAGTTTTGTTGATCGGTTGGCAGTAATAAATTTATTGCATTCGTCATAATAAAAGTATTTTAGGACTTGAAAAATGATCTATCAAGCGGCTAAATGAAATGGGTTGTGTGGCTGGGTAAACAAACTAAAATAATTTCGTTTTCTTCAGCAAACTCCAACATTGCTGCAATTGGAAGAATGTGCATCAAGGATCAACACGCACTTACCTTGTGGTTTGCGGGGCAAAAAATTATGCTTATTCACGTATAAAAATATTTCCGAATTCACGTATGCTGATAATTGTGACATTGTTACCACAGAGCCGGGTGGCATGCCATCCTTAAATTCAGGTTTTTTATTTTTGCCCTTGAATATAGGGTGGAAGAAAAACACCTTCTCCACTGCAGCAAGCGGTGATAGAAATAGTTTCACCTTTATCCCCAGCAGTTACGTTAGGAACAGTTTTCGATCCTTTCACGGCATCTACTTTCCCCAGCTTATTATTTAGTTGCAAGTCCGTTTCGTCTATATTAAGATAGAGCCAGGTTTGTCAAAAAGTTCATTTACTTTCAAAACTTCTTCTAAAAGGTTGAAATACTTATCAACACATTCTTTATTCATCCCCTTAGCCCTGGCCACAGAGACACCTTCTGATTGCCGGATTGAAAGTTCAATGTTTCGTCTAAGAAAGCTTTTCAACCACCTATTTCCAGCCATTTTCTTTTTCTGATTAAAGTTATGTTTAATTTGCAGCCTTTCCGCTAAATTATATGCCATTTTACGCGCTGCCTCTCTTGATCGCGTAAACCCACTTTTCTGTAACTTTTTAATGTGCGTGACAATCTTCTTCTCATTTTCAGGCTGCAGTTTGCCACTCGGACCAAGAACGTCGCTTTTAGTCAAGTTATTTTTTGCTAATCTTCGCTTAAATGTAGTTTTTGGTATCCCAAATGTTTTTGTCGCGTCATTGATACCCATTCCATTAGAAACAGCTTGAAAAGCATCAGTTAACGCACTTTCTCTCCATACTCCTCTACATATTCCACTTTTCCTCTTGTATGTTAAAGGCATATTACCTACAAAAGGAGAGAATAACTCATTAAAAATGTATAGATTTAAGAATACATTGTAACTAATAATCTAAAACCACTTAAAATTAGCAAAAAAGTTTTTTACTATTGGTCCATCTCACCCGTACATATCATGGTCAAAAACACAATAAATAAACAAAAATTTTGAGATTATTTTATCCTTTCATGAACATATTAACACAGAAACGTCAATTCATATTCTATAAACACAGTATCTTATACGTACCTTCGTTTTTAAAACACCTATACAAAAAAATCACGGTTCCGAAACCTTTTAATTCGTATTTTATCAATTTCACAAACAAAAATCCGTTTGAGAAGTACGCGTAAGTGTTGCCAGCTTAAATAAAAGTAATAATTTGGTAGAAATTACGATGGTCCTTCCCACCCGCTGGTCCATCTCTCCTGGTTTTACCTAGATCTTAAAACGTTTGAACAAAAAACGCGCTCTTTTCCTTTATAGCTATTATTTTCTTAATACATTGAATGTTTAAAATCCTATGTATCAAAATGATTTATAATGTAAATAAAGTCTATCAAAGAATCTACATGTTGCATGATTCACAGGTCTGTGATAATTCTGTAATAATTGAATTAGCGGTAGCAAAAATTCCCTTGTTTTGTTTTGCCGGTTGTGTAATTAAGGTCATTACATTTTGCGATGAAACATGGCTGCGGTTCCTTTTCCGGGAGAGTTTTTAATTTTTAATTTACGACTGAGCGCCGATTTCAATTTTTCTTGTAATTTCTCATTAAACTTGCTACAGTTTGAGGGGGGAAAACTAAATAGAAATTAACAATTTTATTATACACGCAATCTAAAAATATTGAATAATACTTTTTGTTTAGGCAAAGGAAACAAATAAAACAGACGTCTTCTTGTTAGATCACACCGTCATAAAAATAATATACATGTGTGTATTATCTCATCCAGTCCTTAAAACATCAACAGAAACTCTCATAACATGCAATGACAGTTTGACACGCATGTGACTTCCGCGTAAAATGTTAAAAGTTTTGACAATAGTTTTGGAGAGAATTTCATCGGTAGTTGCACGTTCCGTTTCATTTCCGCTACTATTGGTACCGCAGATACGGTAGAGGTTTCCTTGATGGATTTTTACTTTTTTTTTTACCTAAAGCTGGGACAAAAAATCGTGGTGATGTTTTGAGACTAAAAAATAAAAATAATTACTTATTTTTGCATTGAGTTATTATTATACAGGGTAGATTGGACGGATGGCTTAACTTTTTAAGCCATCCGTCTAATAATATGGTAATATCCGAATAATAAGGCTTAATTAACTTTACAAAATTAGCACAGAATACCTAAATGTACAAGTAGACTCTCTACTCACAAACACTCTATTCATCCCTCGACCGTCTCTCTCGACTCAAGGCTTTGTTTGTTAACGGCGGAACTATTAGCAATTCTTAAGACTGTCACGTAAACGTAAATTTTTTTAACAACTATTTAAATTATTCTGATTTTAAAGATGTACTTTTTTCGGTACCCTCTTCCAATTTCAATAAATTTTTGGTACCTACAATTTTATTATGTGTGTAAATCGTGTCAACACAATTTACTATGCGTTAGCTGGCGCGCTAAATTAAAAATGCTCTCAAAACCCCTTTAGTGTCGTGTAAAGAGCAGACAATGGTAGCACCCCGCGTGCCTAGAATGTAATGCATTTTATTCTTTTTTTAAATTGACATTTCGCAACATACCGGAACTTGTGTTTGTGTCGTAGAGTAAAAGAGATGTACGCTGAAGCGTTCCTTTTTTAGGTACTCTTTTGGTATTATATGCATTTGTTATTAGATTCACATACTGCATTATTGATATATTATTTAAAGATTTTTCATTTTTTATATAGTTATTTAAGAACTACATATGTTATGTATATTGAAGGAAAAATCCACTAGTTTAAAATCAGTTTCATTGACTACTTTAATAGAGAACTAAATTAACGTGTTTATTTTTATAATCAGCTCAAGACTGCAAAGACCTCAGTTGCGTAACCAGGGGCCACTTCTGGTCTCCAGGCGGTGATCCATCATCAGTTCATATTAAATTAAGGCCCTCGCCCCTCGCGACAGTCACGACCTGCATATAAGGTACAACTGCTTGTTATAATTATTTAATTAATAAAGTTCCCTCGTTCCTTCTAGTTTAAGTTTTAGAAGATATGACACTGTTTTTTTAAATATTGAATAAGTAGTTTGGTTTATTACTTAAAGTAACTTATAGTGACGTTAGAGATGGTTGGTGGTCATACGCCTTCGATTAGTTTCGATTGCCGAGAATGAAGTTGCGTTGACTTGTTTTAATTCACTTGGTAATAGTAGGTTTCACTAATCCTTTAAGTTAAGATGTTGATCTGAGAGATAATTAAGCTAGCTTACTGCACGCATGTTATGTCTTTTTATCAACATACGAAAATATTGTCTATGTAAGTTAGTTTTGAAAACTCGAAATAGATTTAATATGTTATTTATGAAATAAATTATCAAACAAACTATTTATTTTCACGGTAGTGGAACTGGCTGGAAAATGTATACGTAAAGGACGTATTGAGTTAAACTGGTAATCGCTTGCAAAAAACATACCTATTAGATAAACTTCCTAAAAAAAGTTTAGTCAAAGTTATTTAATCACTTGTAAGGTTATTTAAGGGATCACGCAAGCCCATGTGCAAACATTTGTACGCATTCTGACAAGACATTCGTCATTTTTAAAACCAAAGTACTACCAAGAAATCACCCAGAAAACCTTATTACCTGGTAATACAGACCATTTTGCAGTGAATTATCAGCAAATGTAGATTTGTACCGTCATATGTGTTGTGAATCACCCCTGTGGGTGCCATACGTCATCGAAATACGGGTTTATCATTGGACAGTTTAAATTTAGAATTGCAATCCATTTTCAAATGTAAGCGATGGTGACGCGGTTGTATTAAGGATTTTTTTATGAAATTGTGTAAATTTTAATTATTTATTTTATTACAAAACATATTATGTTATTTCTAACTACATATCTAGTAAGAGGTAAATCTACAAAAAGTAAGGTACTATCCGACAACATATCTCTTCAGCAACGGGAGGCGCTGCGTTCTGTTCGTAAATTAAGTTTGACTTGAGTTTCACATTTATTCCCTTGAGAAATGCTTTAGTTGCAGTTTCTGATACTCAAGAGATAAGTTGGTTGCACGGTACACGCCTTTTTGACGTATGAAAAAACCTAAACACGGTACACGCCTTTTTGACGTATGAAAAAACCTAAAATACGCCTGAACTTTTATTTTAAGCAAAGCTTATAAAGACAGCCTTTGCTCTTTTGACATAATTCATGTTAAGTTACTGTACTGTGATCCTCCTACTCGTAGTAGACTTCCTAAACGAAATGTACACAATGCGCATATTTAGCATGCGTGAGTAGCTCACTCAGAAGAAGCTTCTAGAGAAGCTGTTTTGGTCTGAATCGTACCAAAGTTTTGTTAGTAGGTACACGTTTGCATACCTGCGGGTACTTAATTATTTGTGCAGATAACCTAATTTCACGCGAATTCAACTGAGTCCCTAGAGAGGGCAGTGCAAAGGCCGCGACATTTGCCTTGCTTCAAGACCTTTGCGTAAAAGGGCGCACTCCCCATAAAACTGTGGTTGAAACTGTGACATTTTTAAACGAAATTGTTATTTGTAGGATGACATTACAATAAATGTATCTAATTCTTAACTGTAGTACTGCAGAATGTTCTATACTGTTTTGAAAGATATAAATACTTGCATACTTACCGGTATGGTTCCAAAGTGCAAACATTAGACGTAAGTTGTTACAGACATGTCTGTCCCTATCGTGATTCGAGACTGGGGACCTCTGGTTAAGAAGGCATTATATGACAATGTTCCCATTTATTTATCCCCATTTATTTATCCCCATTTGTTAGTTACCTACCTAAAACTATCACTGTAATGCTTTTTTATAATTCGTTTCAGTATACTTAAAGCCAACAAACAATAATAGACATAATGACACCGTACCACGTCATCTCCAAACTTCTGCGAAATCAATGATCAAATTAGTGACAAGTGACAGACACCTTATATATCTCACAAATATTCAACAAAAAGCTCAGATACGAAGCACCCGTCAAAACACTCAAAAGTGTATTTTTCACACACAAGTCACAGATATACACGGCTGAGTTGGTTTCAAGAAGGAGCAGATATCTCTCCGCCAGAGCCCTTTGTCTGAGTCTCGATAAGCGTGGGGTTCACTTACGAATGTCGCTACGAAAGAGTGGTTGTATGAATGATGTCAACATTTCTGGGTATGAATACCGTGGCGTTTACACTTCGTATATAGTTAGACTTTTAAGTTAGATAAAAGAAAAAAACATGTCCAAAGTATATAAGTAGCAGACAAACGAAGTGAAGATGAACTGTAATGAAAGGTTGACGCGATGATTCGTGCCAATAACTTTAGGTTTGGTCTTTTTATTTGTAGATTCACTTGAGATGTTAACAGCTTATCATTGTACTGTTTTATTTTGTTATGGTGTATAACTAATAGGCTGCCGTACAAGATAGGTACAAGGTTTGAAAAAACATAAAATAGACTTTCTATTTAGACATTCAATGGAAAAAGAAATAGCAACAGCGACATTCAAATATGTTACTTTAATAAAAAAAAATTATTCCGCCCGTAGTATTAAATGTAGAAGAACAATCTACTTAATATCTGGAAATATCTGGGTCCGCAATAAAATAAACTGAATTTATGAAGATAATACCCAGTTATTAGCCATTTTGTGGAAATATCGGTTGGCAATTAAAGGGGTAACTTTAGAGTCCTGTCATGGTTGAGGAACCCTCCGGGTGAAATCCACGGGCAAGTTTATAATTCAACGATTTTTAAATTTTGTTGATATTTAATAATTATTAAATTCACGTATATAAGTGAATTATTAAAAAATCAACAACGAAAATCAAATTGTTACTAAAGCTTCGTATTTGAATATTACTGTTGCAATTTTTTTTCTCTTGGACGGATATCTCAATAGGGTCTATCTATCTTCAAACAATGAAAATACTTTGATGAAATTACAGTCGTAAGATATCCTATAAGTAATCAGCCATAACAAAAGAAAACAATACCTAGATCTTGATTTCATCGATATCTATCGTATATAAGGTTTTATAAGTATTGAGAAGGTTTTAAATTTGAGTTGTTCCGCATCTCGCACGAAAAATACTCGCACGATCGGGCGACTTGACACCCTTCAATTTTTCCTAATATTTTGGTCATCAACTCGCACGACTGTAAAAATCTAAATCTGATGTATCTAAGTACAGTCAGCTACAAAAGGCTAAGACTGAATTTTAAAGTAAAACAAAATGTAATTAATAATTATAGATATATTTAACAAATCAACATCCCAAAAACATAAAATATCTTATTCTTACAAAGTTTCAATACCGTTACAAAATATTAAATTGGTTATAAAATAATGAAAACAATAATATCACAAAAGCATTTGGCTTGTTATTATCTTAGCATAAAAATGACATAATAAACAATATCTCAATATTATTTGGCTTTAATAAACTAAGTATTTATATAAAAATAATCAACGATATCAAAAAAGCATTTCGCTTGTTATTACCTAAGATTAAAAATATAATCAACAATATCACATATGCATTTGGCTTGTTATTAACTAATTGCAAGTATAAAAAAATAATCAACAATATCACAAAATCATTAGGCTCGTTATTATCTTAGCATAAAAATGACATAATAAACAATATCTCAAAATTATTTGGCTTAACTAAGATTAAAAATATAATCAACAATATCACATATGCATTTGGCTTGTTATTAACTAAGTATAAAAATATAACCAACAATATCAAAAAGCATTTGGCTTGTCATTAAGTAAGTATTTATATAAATATAAATAATCTACATACTTAATATTAGTTAGTTAGTTACCGATTGTCATTGTTATAAAAAATATAAAAAATATCATATGATGAGACTCTCGATACATAATTCAATACTAATATTTCCGTTCTTGAATTCGGTAATTGTGGTCGAAATATGTTCATCGATATCGCAGGTTTCTTTTTTTTTTGACGTGATATTTGACCCTTTCAAACGTAAAGTTTGATAATAGTTATCTTCTTGTTGTAAAACAGTCAAAAAATGTGCGATACTTTTGGGCTTATTCTTAATTTTTTTGTTAACAGTAGCATGCCAGCTCTCAACCATATTTGTAGTACGATGAAGATTACTACTGCAGGACCATTTGTCGGCAAAAAAAGAAGTTTTACTCAACCAAGTTTCAACAAAATAATTATTGAACCGTACAATGTTTTCATCATTGGGACATTGCGACATAATGTATAACCAACCACTATCAATCTCTTCTTTAGGCAAATGTGCCAAAACAGTACATCTTTTTATATGTTTCCGAGCTAGTGCAGATTTAGTGATTCCTATTTCGTCAGCTTTTCGCCACAAGCTTCTAGAAAAATGAAAGTAACACCCACTTATATTAGTCTCTGGTAATATATCTTTGATGGCTGCCATTGCTGCATGCTCGAAGTCGAGTATAATATTTTTGGGACCAAACTGAGGAATTTGGCTTTTGATCAAGGAAAACAATAATGAGTAACTTGTTTTAGTTTTGTTTGGCAACAACGCATAAATCAAAGGTATAATGTTTGTATGTGTTTTATTACTTCCTAAATCAACATGCAAGGTGTATAATTGCTGAAAAGGTTTAAGACAAAATTTAAAGGTTCCGTCACATAAAACTGTCAAATTAGGATTTTTTAATATTATTTTACAATGATCACTAGCGAAAACCAAAATTCTGTTCTTCGAGTTGTCGTAGTCAGCTAATAAAAATCTTTTGAATCGTTCAGGCACAACAACTTGCTTCAATTTGTCAAAACATACTTTTTTTACACCCAGCGATTTATTTCTATTTCGATAAAACTTATTCTTAACATTTTTAAATTTAGGTATTTTTTGTATGAGGTTGATGCCTTTGTCTTTTAATTGTGCTACAGTCTCTCGAAAAACACTTGGTATTGGTGCAGTATAGTCATCTTTCACTTTTTTAATGCACTCGGTAAATTTTACTTCCAACTCATTCGATGCAAAATCAGGCTCACAGTTGTGTTTATCCTCCCGCTTAATAGAGTTATCACTATTTATAACGAGGAAAGCTTTGCAAATGTTTCTTTTCGAGCATCTCCAAACACAAGAGCTCTTGTTTTTCCTGTGAAGATTATATTTATGGCCCGCGCGAAGAAGTACTGGCTTTTCTCGTTGTGATGTGATTATTTCAAATTTAGTTCGATGGGTACTTGAAGGACCTGCTGGTGAACCATTGCTTGAATTAGATGGACCAGGTGGTGAACTATTTCCTATAAAGAAAAAGGGTTATTAATGAGAGCTTCTTCAATAAAATAAAAAAGAACACCAATTGAAATAATTTTATATACTTATCGAAATATCACATTTTTTGGTAATTATTACAGATCTCAAAAAATATGAAATATCTATACTATTACAAACTGATTTATCTGATTGTTTGTTCATCGCGTGAAAACTATTGAAATAATTTTTTGCGGTTACACGTCTCGTGAGCCAACTTACTTACTTTTTTCCACGGGGACAAAGCCGCGGGCTGAGGCTAGTTCAATAATATAGTTTTTGCCTAATGCTAGTAACGGTGAGATAATACAAGATGGACGCTACAAAAAGGTTACAATTTAAAATATTTAATAACTCTACTCTGTTAGAACGGTAGTTATCCTAAATGAACCTACCTTAGGTAGTGGTGATAATATGCAAATTTAACTAAGTGATAATAATTTTCTTTACTATGCCCTAATACTCGTACATTCAACAAAGGGCAGATAAGAGTAAGGTTCCTATTGTAATTCTAAACTAGTTTGATTTGATTAACACTATTATACTTCTAAATTAACTTACCTCCAAAGTACATAAAATACAATAAAAAAACCCACATTTTCACTTATATAACTTAATGCATGTTACACAAGCAACGCTTAAGGAAGGACTAACTGACGTCACACAGATGCGCTATGATTGGAGTGAGAGGTTAGATAAAAAGAAAGAGCTTGCCCAATATTTTTCTGAGAATATACCTTTTTAGCTCAATAGCGCAGGTAGAAGGCTGCCCCATTCTCGTCAGAATTCTTCGTTACAGTGTGCAGTCGGGTATATTTTTATTTCTATATTTTATTTGCGATATCGACGAACAAACTGCGACAACAATTACCGAATTCACTCATGGAAACATTAGTATTGAATTATGACAATCATTAAAAAAAAAGCTTAATGTCTGATTATTATAATAATGTAGATTATATTTTTATAAGTACTAAGTTAATCAAAGCCGATTGTACGTAGTTACCGCAGATTTTTAAATCGTGCGAGTTGACAACCAAAATATTAAGTAAAATCGAAAGGTGCCAAGTCGCCCGATCGTGCGAGTATTTTTCGTGCGAGATGCGGAACAACTCTTAAATTTAGTTGCCGGAAATTTACATTCTAGAATTACGATCTTTTCAGTTGTTCATTAAAAATAAGCCTTAACACAGCGTAAAAGTGCAAAACGCTATGACATTAATTTTGCGTAAAAGTGCAAAACGCTATGACATTAATTTTGCGTAAAAGTGCAAAACGCTATGACATTAATTTTGCGTAAAAGTGCAAAACGCTATGATATAAAATTTGCTAACTCCAAAGTTACCTATCACAAAACTGTCAGCGATAAAGTAAAAAAAGCTTTAAGCAAAAAAACCTCTACTTCAAAGAAATCTCCGTGGTAAAATGAAGACTGACAGAAATGTGATTTTTATTTATTTTGTCGCAACTGGCAACAGAGTCAATTCTACGTGACTCAGAACCCGCCTGATATTATTTGGAGATCTTCATCGCTTGAGGAAATTCATGAAAAACCCACCTGTGTAGAGCGTTTCAATGATTTTGATACTATCTTAGTATCGTCTTTAATTCTACAATACCTTACTGATAAAGTTTTATTTGTTGTATTTTAACTCGGTGATTGATGTTGCACGGTTTAGTTACAATCAACTTTAGTTCTTAAAGAAAAGTTGCAGTTGAAATATCGGTTTCTTCAGATAATTTGATAGTCAATGAGAGAAAATATTTGGTTACAGTTTCATAACACTCTTATTTTTACTTAAGCTATTAGTATCTGTTTACATTTGTTGTATCGGAGAAGATCGCTTTTATTCAGTCCAACTTTACATTTTACGGTAGTGAACTTTAAATTAGACTGGCATGGATGTCAGAAGAGGATATCTGATAACAGATTATCACTCAATAAAAAATAATTCACAATTGACTTTTTAAATACCTAACTAAAAAGAATTATACCAGTTTTAACATGTTTTGGAATATTTTGTAATCACAATTTTACTATTAACAGACCAACAAAAATATAAAATTATTAAGTATGTAACTATTAAGATACCTATGTATAAACGAACTTGTCATTCGACATATAAACCTTACGGGTTTTCCTCGACATGATATTAGTACTAAGATCATTTATAAAGGTTTTGTACACTAACAAATAATAATAATAACTAAATGTCAGTTCGCTTAATTTTTAAGTTACTTAAATATGAACATTTAGATTTACAGTTTCTGGTGTGAACGTTTGTTTTAAGGTATCAAAACTGTTTATGCCGGCTATAAACCGTTTGTGTAATGCAAATGGCGGGCGAACAATAATCGCGAAAAGTAAGTGATACGAATAAAAATATTTGAAAAAAAAAAAATCTCAACACCGCCCCAGGAGGGCGGGAATTTACCATACCTAATGCGATTTACGTGTAGCTCTCCCCTTAACCATAGGAGAGTGGCTGTAATCTCTTTAAGACGATGACTTGTCAGCCGAAACCATCGCGCCTTATTTGAATAGAAGTTGCGGTACCGATGGACACTAAACGCTAAGCTTTTGAAATATTGGATAGGTAAAAATGTAATATACAAATATAATGTATGCTTTGTGCTAAATATTACAATATTTTTTTAATACAATGTATAAACTTCCATTAAAGTTACACCTATCTAATATGATTCATCACGTAGCTGCGCACTTTTATTTTAAGAGCACGGAAATGAATGTTTATATGTTCTTTAAAAATAAGATAAAAGGAAAAAGAAAAAAAACCCGTAAACACGTATGGGGAAAAATCTCAAATGCTAATTTTTGTTAGCAGAGAAGCCTATTCTAAATCTAGTCTAAGTACATTTGAATAGCAATGTTCGTAAAGCGATGTAGGGGTGCCGCAAATTAAGCGATACATGAGACAATGCCAGATCTGCATACTGAGGCTTTAAGTAATTGGCCTTAAGCTTAGGGCTGTCACCACGTTGCACTACTGCCATGTTAATTTATTCATCGTCTATTCTTGTAGTCTGAATTTGTTACTGAAAACGATGACATGGAATAAATAATTGTCATATTTCTATGTCAATATTTTTACACGGCGAAAAAATATTAGTTTAAATATTCGGAACTATGAAGTAAGGCAATTCTAAGGTAAAATTAAGTATTTTGTCAGCCCTAGTATTGTGTCAGGGGTGTGGTTAGGTCTTCAATAGGAGTCCCATCACAATAAGTGGCGCCTTCATTATTTACAAATGAGCGAATAAATCCTTCGCGAACGATCCCGCACACTCTATCACAAATTACACGTCTTCTGTCCCTTTCTTAGAAGTAGCTAAATTTCGGGGCTGCAAGGGATGGATGATATAAATAATTAGTGATGTTCCATACAGTTATGAAAATGTCTTGTCTTCGAAATTTATGGCGTGTAAGCGTTTGTTTGATTACTATGTTTGGGTAAGAGCTAGGGATGTACAATTAAGCTTTTCTTGAAAAATCTTTTAAAACTGTTATAAATTATTATTCGCTCGGAGTGTAAGCTGCAAAATGTTAAAAGTGCCGGCTTCTCGATCTGAGGTCTACTTGTGACATGAAAATACATCCTACGAATACCTAAAATGTAATTTCCAACCAGCAAAGCAGATTTTGCATGGCAGATTATAAATGGTATGAAAGTAGTTGGGCAAGCCTGGTGTTCCTGTGTATTGTGTTTTTGCTGAGTTTTTGTAAATCGCTAAAAGAATATGTATACTGCACCGCATTTATATCACTTTAAAAATTTTTTTTGTAATTTATTTACGAACATGTATCTACTCGATTAGACAAGTTAAATATATTTAGGTATACGAATATATGAAGTCCAAAAAGATAGTAATCAAATTAAGACAATTATTTGTGGCTAATATTTAGCACATCCCTATAATAGAATAGTGAGGTGTTGATCTGTTTTGTATTCACAATGATGATATTGTACCACCAGGGTTGAGTGGACTGACAGCTGATGAATTTTCATAGGGTCCATAATCTTTCCTACGTTGAGGATTGTATGCAGGTACCTACAAAACTTGTAAAAATTAGTATGGAGATTGTTGCAATGAATAAGAAGTTAAATTAAAGCCATTTTTAAATATTGTGGATGCTACTGTAAATGTAATATTTATTTGTTCGTCGTTCGCCCACCGTTTTAATCATTATTTTTATTTCAATCGCTGTTTTGCATCACTGTTTTTTTTAATAAATATTAGTTTTACAGCATTTTTTATTTAGCAACAACAATGTTTTTGAATTAAAATAATCGGTGAAATAAACTTTATATTGATACGGTGTGCTATCTTCGTTTGATTCGAAAGTTGTAAGTACTACGAAGCTCTATTGAAATGCTTTACGAGCCCTAATGCAAAAGAGTTCGTCCAGTTTTATGTTGCAAAAGTTCCCTGTTTTCAACTTAACTACTCGTACATTTTCATATAACAGGCCTTGGAAAATATATAGTATAGGGTTCTCCATCTTATTGTAGTTAATCAGGCACTTTTAAAGAAAACCTACTTCTACTAAAATATGTATTTATGTGCCCATAACTCTGCCCTTTAATCTGCTACGACTAACTGAAAATAGTTCTTCTAGTTCTTAATGGATGCAAAAGAGTTCGTCCATGTCTCAATTCTACCCGTTTTAATTGAAAAATGATTAAAATTATATTTGAAAATAGAACAAATCTGTCACATGATGCGTCACTGTCATTTCCGAAATAAAAAGCATGTTTTCTTGCAATTTTATCATTACTTTCAAACAAAATGCCTCGCTGGAAACCTATCGCCGATGAAGTATGGAAAATAATTATTCGTAGCCACAATAATGGCAAATCTGCTTACCAAATAGCCAAGAACGTATCCCTACCAAGATGGGCAGTTCAGACCATCATTGAATATCACAGGAAAAATGGCACGGATGAATGTTTGAAAAAACCTGGTACAAGCGAAGCTGAAAATCGAGTTTTAAGTAAAATCATAAAAAAAAATTACCTTGAAGTGGAGAGAGATGATTCACAAAAATGTATCTGTCGATACCTGTACGAGGGTTGTAAGACGATTTTATACTGCTAAAGAGAAACCTTTACTCTCACCTCTCTAAAAAATAATAAATATTTTGATTAAATTGGGAAGTTTTTGTTACTTTTTAAATTGAACATAATCCACCATGTATTTATTGAACTAATAAAGTTAAACATATTTATCTAAATTTTTCTTCGAATATTGAACACTTGTACTATTTGGCACTAGGCGAACTCTTTTGCATTGGGTATAGTTATTTATTTATTGTCATGTAAAAATTTTGGGGTTTTGATGACGGATACTTTCGAGCCATAGTTGCGTGTTCGCAGCTACATTTACAAATATGTTGTACAGAAATTGACTAGTTCTTCTTTTTTACCTTATTAATACTGAAGCTTTTAACACCAAATTTCTAAGTCAAATAATCAATACTATTTTTCTCCAGTTACCTAACTAAACCTAAAACTAATTAAAGCTACCTATCCTCAGCCGATCCTGCAGCAAGCATAACAAATCAAACGGCACAATGGCCGACCACTACGGCCTGCCACGCCGCAGTTATGAGAATAGCTGAGAATTTCATTACCCTCGGCCTGGATTAGATACCCTGTCTTTGTGCTTTGAAATATAGTGCTCGGACCCTGGCACAGCGTCTATTTGGTGTTGCAGTCCGACTGCCAAATTAGACAACTTGATTTGTGACTGCCCTATTGTGTCGAGTGTCAACTGTTGGAGGTAGGTAAAGTTGGATTTGATCTATGTTTAAACTAATCTACGTAAGTATCTTCTATAACGAAAAACAAAAGTATCTTCTATAAATATCGGATAGTGCTGTTGTTTACAGTACGCAGTTAAGATTTGCGAAAAAGGTAAATGAGAAAGTATCAAAAACATCTCCAACAGCCAATAACTTTTCCTATAAAAGTTATGATAAAACTAAATAAATAAATATAAAAGTGCTCGTACGAACAAAGTGTCTGCGACATGGGGTCGTTGAAAGCTCAAATTGGCCGCGATTGGTCGGCTAATTGTTTGAAATACGCTCTCCAGTAGTAAGAATAGCGCATAGTGCGGCCGGTAACTTTCATATCTGATTAGAATTGATCTTAGCATATTAATGATTCGAGTATCAGTTTGAATTGTAAGCTTATTGCCACATTATTGGTTGGAGTTGAGCGAAAAAATCATGTAATTTAATGAATTATTTCGTTTTTGTAAAATAAAACTCAGTCGTAAAACTTCTCGACTGAATTCTTCAAATTTACCTACGCTGACATGCTTGTTGAACAACAAAAAAAAGCATTTTAACATAATTTTAATTTATAAAAACAGCATACAAACAAAAAAGATATTTTACATTAAAATTTAATGTAAAATGTAGGTACTTTAATTTCTGATACAAAAATGTTTACATCGTGCTCGCTTAGTTAATCACTTTGTTTAAATAAGCTCAGATTGAAATATCTTATACTTACTAACTTATATCAGTTACTGTATACAAAGACTTTTTAAAATCTTGTTAAAAAACAGATTAGACCAAAAATATTTACTTATTTTTAAATTTGTGTTATCTGACGTGAGTTATGAGGCAAGTCTTGAAACTACTTATCGGAGCTTACTAATTTGTTTATCACTGAAAAGATATTTATGACCACTTATTATAGATATTTCGTAAGTATCAGCTTTGATGTTGGAATTAGAAAACCATAAAGTTGCGTTTGAAAAGCATTCGTGTTTAAGTTATTTTTGAATTATGTAGGAATGAAAGTATGCTAAAAGTTATTTAGCTGCAGAAGTTTGTAATTTTACGGTCCCTGTCTGAGTTTTTGAACAAGTGCATCAATTTCTCATTATAACATTAATTTTGTTAAGTACTAAATATTTGATGATTCACTATTGCTACAGAAGCGGGTTGTTTAGATCCTACTTTATAAGGAATTCATCGGATGTTAACATATGACTACGATAGTATACTGGTCATAGTTTTACCTATTAGTGCGTTAAACCAGCTCTTTTTGTTTAAAGATACAAACGAAGCAATCTCATTATTTCAAAGCTGAGGGTGCGCGTAATAAGTTAGTAAAACACAATATGTGCTTCCTCCCTAAATACGGGGTGGGGTCAAAGGTTACATTACCCAATGGTGACGCAGAAAGCACGGGAAATAGTCCGGAACCATTTCCGGCCGATTTTTTTAAATTAATGCTTCGAGAGGCAATGGATCTGCCTTCCTGTCAGGTGTGGAGTGAGGGTTCTGACGTCACACGGCTTGCGATACATTGCTCTTTTACTGTATTATGTAATTTTTATTGACACTGTGCTCGTAATAAGGGGAAGCAGATGTTTCTGTTGCGCCAATTCACGTGCAAGTAAATTGTGATTGTTTAGGTACATTCGAGATGTATATTGGTTTTTGTTGGTAAATTGCGGATTCTGATTAAATATAATTCAAAATAGAGAAATGTGAACATTGTGAAGCATTTTTAAAAATGAAATTGTTTTTATAAATAATACAATCATGAATCAGTAACATTACAGTTATAACTGTTCATATAAAAATGTTATTAAATTTTAAAACTCTTAACGATTTCGTTTTTAAATATCTTAGCCGTTTACGGTTTCCTACAACAGTCCTCAAATCTAGGTGTTATGATAGCGACAGTACCGGACAGTATGCTGCTCGTAGTCTTGATGATGTTTACTCACAAATAAATATGACTCAAGTTAACTAATAAATATTGTTATTATTCTGTCAGCCTGAACTTCCGGTCAGTTAGTGATCAGTGAGCTGTAAGTACAATTTACCTACTGATTCATATCTACTAATTTTAATTACTCTAAATAATACATTGAATCCAAAAAATATGGTTTGTTTATCTGTTTACAATACAGAGTTAAAGAGTTCGATGCAAGTGCAATGTCTTGTTCGTTTGTTTACAATAAGATTATTTACAACTCTTAATTTCAAAATTGTTGAGTAATAGAACCAATACTAAATAAACAACTGTAAAGAGAAATATTTCATCGCTACGAAGAAAAGGATCTGTTGCTAGCCCGGAATCTATGAATTTCATTGGTCAATTTAAACTTTTTTTCATTCATTTTACTGCTTTAATCGCTTAACTACTTAACAAGGGGATTAAAAAGTTCGCGGCGGCGGTGGTTTGATATATAAATTTCTATTTAATACAATACTATCCATAATAATTCTATTCCAATTATACATTCGTTGGCTGTTACAGTGTAAAATTTTGCTGCTGTAGCGCTTGCGATTTTTAAGTTACGTCATTGTGAATTGTGAAACAATAACATGAAAAATTAATTAAACGGATAAAATTTAATAAATTGCCATGATTAAATAAAAAATTTAAAAAGGGTTGACACCAAAAGAGACCTATTATAATATGACGACAACATTAGGGTAAGACGGCAAAAAGGCTTACCGCGTCTATTATCGAAGAAAACTTCAACACCGGAAAACCGCAGACCGACAAGGGTGAATGCCGGCACTACTTACATTTGTATGCACTATCTACAAACTCGGGTGTTTTATGATTTCTGATAGGTTCCCTAGACTGCTTTTAGTCGACAAAACGAATTACGCTCTCAATTTCGACTGTTTGTGGCTGACCCGCAGAATTTTCTCAACCATTTTATTAAGTACTATGGATGAAGCTTGGCTTCATTATTATACTCCAGAATCGATACAACATCCAAGCAGTGAAAAAATTTAATAAACTGACCCAGAAAACAGTCTGTGATTTTAACGGTTGGGAAAAAATCAAATTCAAATATTTATTTCTCAACATTGACAATTACTTTTTCATTTTGACGTCAAATAAAACATGACTCTGCCACCAGTTCGGAAGAAACTTCGTAGAAGAAGAACTGGCAAGAAACTTCACGGGGAATATTTTTTTCAAAATAAATTTACAACGTTTCCTTATGTCTATACAAAATTATTCTTATCTCCATCTGTGAGCTCGGCAAGTTCCCTCCCCCCCAAGTATCCAAACGACGAACACCCTCAAACGGCATGAGTTAACGCAAGATCCCGCCATCGCCCTCCTCAACCATATTAGAGGGAAGTGAGTGACCCGTCACCCGACGCTACCATAAGAAGAAGGACTTTAGTGACAATGACGCTTTAGATATTCATCGGGACGAAGAACTCAATGAACAAACAGACACATTACACATGTTTTATTACAAATACTAGTGAAAACCTGCAAATGGTGTAAGGGGGAGTCGCCTACCATCAAGACTCTCCAAATGCCAACCTCACCTGCTCGTGGTGCACCCTGCCGGACAGCGGACGAGGCTCTGGCGACCGATGAATGGCGGGATAACCATTTTTCAGGTTTCGACTGCGGCTTGCAACCACCCTCTAGAAAAAGCCATGCCGTCAAGTGACCTAGTCACGTTCCGGCATGATGTCTTGAGTAGCCATTGGAGGAGAATAGGTCCGAGTAATTGCGCAACGTATGAGAGCCGTTTGATCTTGAAGGGTTGTGATGATCTGGGTGGCTCATTCTGGAGGGCAGTGGGATCCAAAGAAACGGTGCACCGCTGGCTGACCGCAGGTTGTAGGGGGCCCAACTAGCGTTCTAGCCATTCGTGACAGGCTGCCCCACCGCCTGTGTAAAATCCCGGGATTGCTCCATCGTGCCGGATGGCAACCGGATGGAGAGGGCCCGATGGCGATCCCCGGGGGGTTTTGGGCGTCCCCGCGGTCTCCATGTGAGTCTCCCACCAGTGGGTCTGACCACTCGAGTTGCTGGGTTCCAAACGTTGCGCTTCACTCAACTTCTATTCCTTCGGAACGGGTTGATTTGACGCTATGTAGGGTTTCCGATTGGGGTGGAGCCAATCTCGTAAAGTTCAACCTTTCCAAAAACCAGGCGTGTCTCTTCTCCGGTAAAAAGAGCACATTCAACTTGACGCCCACTTTCCAAGGTGTATCTGTACCAATCACAAACCATCTAGGGCTTCTAGGCATGACCATCACGTCGAAACTTAATTTCGGTCAACAGATTGAAACCATGGTACAGTCAGCTTCCAAAAAATTGGGAGTCATCACAAAGGTCCGGCGGTACTTCAACTCCAAACAGTTGCTCAACCTGTACACAGCCCAGGTTCAATCCTTTATGGAGTACTGCAGCCATCTTTGGCATGATTCCGCTAAGTACCATCTTGAAGCGTTGGATTCTGTCGACCGAAGGGCCCGTAGACTCATAAGTGACGACAAACTTACTTCTTCGAGACTGCAAAGTCTCGAACATCGTCGAAAAGTTGCTAGTCTATCGGTTTTTTACAGATTGCACTTTGGAGAGTGTGCAAATGCTCTTTTTCAGCTGATCGAACCTTCCCCCTTTCTCCACCGATCAACCAGACGCAGACAGAAGTTTCACCCGTTTGTGGTTAGCGTGCCGAAGAGCCGAACTAAACGGTTCGATAGCTCATTTTTGGTTCGTGTTGCCTGTTCGGTGTAACCGAACACCGCTTACCTACGCAAACACGCGACAAATTATTTATTTTATTATTTTGTAATTGTGATTTGCATTAACATTAAACAACTCGTCCGAAACAGTCGTGTTTCCCTTTAACCATCTCAAACTACTACTTTAAAACATTTATCAATTTAACATTACTTTAAACATCTATGTTGAGGCAAAGGCCTTAACATATGGTCCTTCACCCGTCTTTAGTGCTTTTGGTGAGTTTTGAGTGTGTTAGCAATCGGTTCGCTGGCCTTCTACAAGCGGACCTCCCCAGCGAATTGAGAAGGTGCTTATATCACACTTGTGAGCTTGCCTGGAGTGCTATTAGATAGACCAGCAACCAACAACAACAACAACATTAACCAACAACATTTTCAAGAACATTTTGAGATCAACAACAATATTTTACAACAATAGCAATGGATCATCTTTTGAACAAACAAGCAGAGCTTATTGAAGCTATCGAAAAACTATTTAACAACTTCAAGAAAGAAAACACCGAACGTAGAAAGGCAATAGCAAACGCAAAACTACTGGAGCTCACGAATTTGTTTCGCGATTTCAGTGCAAATCATTTAATTTTGAAACAAAATGAAGAACAAGAACATCTTTACTACCAGGAAAACCACTTCTCGTCCACGGAGAAATTCTACTTCGAAGTATGTACATACATAAAACAATACATCTCATCAAACCCGGGTGGTTCTAAGGGATCGCCAAACGAAGAAAACAAGAGTAGCTATGGAAAATCTGCAAAAGAAGGAAGCAAAACTCCGGTTATCAACGGAGCCTTGGATGAAAAATTGCGTCGTCAGGCGGCCAACTACAAGGCTTTCCAAAGAACTGTGAACTACATTGAAATCGACAAAATAACAGAAAACTGGGAATTTGAAGATACTTTGAAGTCACTTGAATCGCGCTGGAAAACAATAGACTCCCTCCATTGGGAGATAGAGGGTGATTTAAGTGGCAGAGAAAATCTAGAGATGGAAGAATTATTCAGCAACTATGAACATCAATATCAAACTCTGAAACGTTCGATAAAATCCAGGATATGGTCACAAAAACATAGAGAAAAAACTACGCCTACTCTAGAAGTTCCTACTTTCAACGGGAACTACAACGCTTGGGTGTCATTTAAAGATTTATTTATGGAAGCTATACATAATAACCCGAGTTTATCTAACGCGCAGAAGATGCAATTTTTAAAGAGTAAAATACGAGGCGAAGCCGAACGTTTAATACAACATTTGTCAATAAGTTCCGATAACTACACAACATGCTGGGAAATACTGACACATCGCTACGATAACAAGAAACTAATATTCTCTTCACATATAAACATTCTTCTTGACCTCCCTACTATGAAACAACAAACAGTCAATCAAATAAAACGCATGCATGATGTTACGCAAGAGTGTCTCAACGCAATCAAGAACTTAGGCGTGGATATAATAACCTGGGACCCTCTGATTGTGCATATCTTAGATCAGAAATTAGACACCGAGACCCACACGGAATATATCGACTCCCTAAAGAACCGCCGAGAACTACCTATTTTAAGTGAATTTTTAGAGTTTCTGGAAGGAAAATTCACAGCATTAGAATCAGCATGCAGAAAAAGTGACAATCTACAACCTAAACAACATTTCGTAAAACATCAATTACCTTCATCTTCAAATGGAAAATTTTCAAATTATCCAAGTAATTCAAACAATAATTGGAACAAAGGAAATAAAAATGCGAAATCAACATATAACATCATTACTGTAAAATGTCCACTCTGCAAAAATGAACACGGGCTCTATAATTGCAAGAAATTTTTTGAATTACCTAATGAACAAAAATTACAATTAATTAAAGAACTCCGAGTTTGCAAGAATTGCTTATTTAGTCATAATGGAAATGAATGTAAATCGACGAAAACATGCCGCAAATGTATGAAGAAACATAACACCACGATACACGATGCCTTTATTGAACAACAGAATACACCGTCTTCTAGCGCAACAATTAACAATAATTTAACTGAACAAAATCAACAAAACGAAGTTCTATTATCAACCGCAATTTTAAATATCAAAGGTCACGATGGTACTTACCACTACATGAGAGCTCTAGTCGACCAGGGCTCGCAGGTGAGCTTAATTACGGAGCGAGCTGCGCAACAACTAAAATTAAAAAGGAAACCATGCAAAGGAACAGTATTCGGTGTCGGAGTAAGAGAAAACAACGGGAAAGGAATGTTACACATACAATGTTATTCCATTCATAATGACTTCAATTTTCAAACGGAAGTTATTATCATGAACAACTTAATAAGTAACTTACCCAACCAAACCTTTAACAAACCAAACTGGCCGTTCATAGAAAACATTGCTCTAGCCGATCCCGAGTTCTACGTGAGTCGCCCCGTTGACATACTTTTGGGAGCTGAGATTTACTCACAAATAGTGCAAGGCGGCATCATCAAAGGAGAAGGCCTATCACAGCCTATTGCACAACAAACAAAAATTGGATGGTTACTATGTGGAAGCACCGTAACTTATCAATGCAACGTCATACTACATAACCTGGATGAGATAAAACAATTTTGGGAAATTGAAGAAATTAGCGAACAATCAAAATTATCCCTGGAAGAACAACAATGCATTAACTTTTACAACGAAACAATAAGAAGAAACGAGGATGGTCGCTACGAGGTCAGGTTACCACTAAAAGAAAATATCGAGAAGGATCTGGGATCTTGGAAACAAACAGCCCTGGCGCAATTTAGAAGCCTGGAAAAGAAATTTAACAAAATACCTAAACTATCAAACGACTACAAATCATTCATGAAGGAATATGAAATATTACAACATATGAAACCATTCACCTGTAATCAAACTCCAGAATACTTTCTTCCTCATCATGGTGTAGAACGCATCGACTCATTAACTACCCAATATCGTGTAGTGTTTAACGCTTCCCATAAAACAAACAAGGGTTGCAGCTTAAATGACTACATGTATGCGGGACCAAACTTACAAATAGATTTACAAACACTACTACTAAGATGGAGACAATACCAATACGCCTTCACTGCGGATGTTGCAAAATTCTTTAGAATGATATTACTGCAAGACGAAGATCAAAGATACCAAAAAATATTCTGGAAAGAAGATTCTAATCAACCTATTAAAACATATACTTTAACAACGGTTACCTACGGAACTCGGGCTGCACCATTCTTAGCCATGATGACATTGAGGAGGCTGGCATCTGATGAACGATCAAACTATCCTGACGCTGCAAAAATCGTGGAATCAGCATTTTATATGGATGACCTTGTACACGGCGCCGACACAAAAGAAGAAGGGAAGAAACTTATCTCTGATCTAAACTTACTCATGAAGGCCGGCGGCTTTAATCTTAGAAAGTGGTCGTCGAACGAAAAACAATTGTTAGAACAAGTACAGTCGGAGCGCAGTACTAGTCAAGACAATATATTCAACTTTAAAACTGAAAATAATTCAAAAACATTAGGGTTATGTTGGAATCCTACCGCAGATAATTTCACCTTCCAGTACAACATTCCTGAAAACAATTCAAAATTAACAAAACGTAGCCTGCTGTCGGATATTTCAAAACTGTTCGACCCTTTAGGATGGCTGGCCCCACTATCTATGAAACTAAAACTATTATTTCAACGCCTGTGGAAAGAAGATATAAAATGGGACCAACAAGTTTCATCTGAAATAGAACGAGAATGGTTAAACATAAAATCAGAACTTCAAACTATCAATGAATACAAAATACCTAGATGGTTGTTATGTCACAAGAATGACATCATAGAATTACATGGATTTTGTGACGCGTCGATTCACGCATACGCGTGTGTGGTGTACGCCAGGATCAAAGATAAAACACGATTGACCTTGGTTGCCGCAAAAACAAAGCTCGTGCCCCACAAGAAAGCTATAACATTACCCAGACTAGAGTTAAGTGGAGCATACTTACTATCAAAACTTATTAATAAAATCAAGGAAGCATTAACTCAACATCAACTAGAAATCTATGGCTGGACGGACTCTATGGTTGTTCTTGGCTGGCTACAAGGAGAGAGTTCCCGGTGGAAGCCATTTGTTGCTAACAGAGTAAAAACAATATGCGATACAATATCAAAAGATCGATGGCACTATGTAAAATCGAACGAAAACCCGGCTGACGCCGCGAGTCGCGGCTTGTATGCGAATCAATTGAAAAATAACTTCTTATGGTGGCAGGGCCCCGCCTGGCTGTCGACGTTTAACGAAGAACAAATGCAATCAAAAATAACATACACTACGAATGAAGAAATCAGATTGAAACAAACAAACGTAATACAGAAACAAAAAGATAATATAATTTATCAATTATTGAATAAATTTAGTTCATTCAATAAAGTTACAAGAATTGTAGCCTGGTTATTAAGAACATTTGTACCTAAGCGTAAACAATTACCAAGCTATCTCACATTACAAGAAATGTCGGCCGCAAAATTGCTTATTATAAAGAACGTGCAACAAAATGAATTTAGAACGGAAATTATGCATTTTAACAAACATAAAACTATTAACTCGAATAGCAAAATATTAAATTTGAATCCGTTCATTGACCATCTTGGAATTTTACGGATCGGAGGAAGATTAGAAAATTCGTCATTAAACATGGAAATGAAGCATCCAAAAATAATACCTCGGGACAGCAGACTCGCCGATTTACTAATAGATGAAGCCCACCTACTTACCTTCCACGGAGGTCCACGTCTCTCCATGGCGTGCCTTCGGCAACAATACTGGATTCCTGGGGGAAACAACGCTGTAAAGAAACGATTACGAAACTGTATTACCTGTAGAAAAAACAATCCAAACAAAGAACACCAAATCATGGGGGACCTGCCCGCCGCTCGTGTGGAGCCTGCTCCTCCTTTCTTCCACACCGGGATAGACTACACCGGATTCGTTGAAATCAAAGCTAACAAAACAAGAAACGCAAGAACCCTGAAAGGTTATGTAGCCCTGTTTATTTGTATGGTTACAAAGGCCATACACTTGGAACTAGTGACAGATTTAACAAGCTCGGCATTTCTGGCGGCCCTGCGAAGAATGTCAGCCCGTCGTGGAGCCCCACATCACTTATACAGTGACTGTGGAACCAACTTTGTCGGTGCCAACAGAAATCTACAAGAAGAATACGAGAAATTGAAACAAACTTACGACGATCATTTCATGGACACTTTATCATCCATGAACATACAGTGGCACTTCAATGCACCCTCATGGCCTAGTGCTGGAGGCTTATGGGAACGAGCAGTACGAAGTTTGAAGTATCACCTAAAAAGAGTAATAGGAGAACAGCGCTCTACATTTGAAGAATATTCTACAATACTTGCTCAGCTTGAAGCCTGCTTAAACTCCAGGCCCTTGTGTGCGCTCACCGAGGATATCAATGATTTAGATTACTTAACACCAGCGCACTTCATGTACGGTAGAGCAGATGTAACAGTCATAGAAACAGCAGAAGATGCTAGAACCAGATGGCATCTAACGAACGAAACGTTTAAACAAATCTGGAGGAGGTGGAAGGCAGAATACTTGACGCAACTCACCGCAAGAATAAAGTGGTTACAACCGCAAAAGGGCATACAAGTCGGTGATTTAGTAACAATACAAGATGAACACTTACCTCCTGGAAGGTGGCCCATGGCCCGCGTGGTCGAGCTGCACCCGGGTCGTGATGGATACACGCGCGTCGTTACCCTGAAAACTGCAAACGGATACCTGAAACGCCCTATCGTCAAACTTTCTGTGTTGCCGCTGCAACCTGCACCTGAAAAAGAAATCGAAATCAAAAACGAAAATACCCAAGAAAAACGAAGAACTAAAAAGCCTAACTCTACCTTGTACAACATAACAATGGCAATATTATTTTTTACAACATTAATATCGAATTCCCAAGAGATTGATATTATCACAAAATTACATGAAAACCAAAGCTTATATTTCGACCCGCTAGCGAAAATGCAGCTCTTAAGAGACCAATGGACTTTAGTAACTTACTACAATATGGATCCCTACATAAACGGAAACATGGCATTCGAAAAACTACTCAATTACCTTGAAATAACATGTCGTAACTTAGGAGCGAACGATAAATGTAACTTAGTAACGCCACAACTGCGCCATGAATATACAGAACTACAGTATTACAATCAGCTGTTGATGACTCAGCACTTCAGCGATACCCAACAAAGATCGAAGCGAGGACTTATCAACGCTGTGGGCTCCATAGCTAACAGTTTGTTTGGGGTGCTAGATCAACAGTTCGCAGAAAAATATACCCAAGATATTGAATTAATTAAACAAAATCAAGCTCATCTAAAAAACCTATGGTTGAATCAGACATCTATCGTCGAATCTGAGTACAATATTATAAAAAGATCAGAAGAAATTATGTCAAAACAACATAAAATTGTAAACAAACACCTAAACAGCTTGGATTCATCGGTAAAGACATTAGAGAGTGCATACAAGGAAATAAACAAGGAACAAGACTTTACAATATCTGCTATCTCAGCAATCAGCATACTTCAAAACTTAAAAACTGTCCAAAGTATGCTCTTGGACACAGTTACAGATGTTTATCAAGGTCGATTTAATCTGCACTTATTAACGCCAAAACAACTTCAAGAACAGTTAAACATAATTTCAGGATTATTATCTTCAGACATAATATTACCTATTGAAAATATCTACAGTGAAATTCAATCTATCTACAAATTATTAAAAATCAAGGCAAGAATGACTAAAAACTATTTTATATTTGAAGTGAAAATTCCCTTGATTAGCAGAGATACCTACGATTTATATCACGTAATTGCGATACCTCAAACCCACGAAGAAAAAACATATTCTATCGTATCAACTTCAGAATATATTGCAATTAATTTACAGAAAGATAATTACCTCTCATTAACGATAGATAACTTACAAAAATGCATAATACGAGACTCTTCAACATACATGTGCAATCCTCAACATCCTATTTACAGATATAAATCAGACAAGGATCTGTGCGTCCTGGATGAAAATAATAACTGCAAAACAAGCATCGCCGCGTGCAAAAACAAGTGGAGCAGCTTAATGAAGACAAATACCTATTTTTATTATTGTTGCTCGGAATGTTACTTACGTACAATATGTGGAGATCGAGTTACAGCTCACCAGCTGATCGCTGCGAATATTATTTCATTAGAAGAGAATTGCATTATCAAAACTACGGATTTTACGATTTATGGACATAAACGCCACTTGAGTCGATTAGATATTATGTTCGATATTGAAAAGGTGGAAGTGGCTCAGTCACATAATCAATATTACCATCGACAAATATTCGTTATCCAATAAAACACACTCAGAACAGACTCAATTACACAGAGAAATTGAGTCTAAGATAAAAGAACTGAAAGCAAGCGAGACTTATGAGAATGAACAAAAAATCTCGCCTCATGACATTCATCATTACACTATAATATACGCAATAGTCAGCGTTCTTATACTTACCTTCGTGATATTGAGCTGCCGCCGCGCGAGAAGAACTTGGAAAGCCAACTCAACAGTTAAGGAAACAGCTGGAGGAAGTACATCCCAAGAGGAAGTGGAAATGAAAGAAATAAAAACTGAAAACAAAGAACCAGTGTTCCGGAAATTGGTGTTCAGAGAAGACTAGCGGCATCTTTGGGCATCCGGCTGCGAATCCGTCTCATCTTATGCTGGTGGGGAATATGTTCGGTGTAACCGAACACCGCTTACCTACGCAAACACGCGACAAATTATTTATTTTATTATTTTGTAATTGTGATTTGCATTAACATTAAACAACTCGTCCGAAACAGTCGTGTTTCCCTTTAACCATCTCAAACTACTACTTTAAAACATTTATCAATTTAACATTACTTTAAACATCTATGTTGAGGCAAAGAGTGGAACGATTTACCTGCGTCTGTTTTTCCAGACAAATATGACCCTGGAGCTTTCAAGTGTAGAGTAAATAGGTACCTCTTGGACAGGCGTGTATGATCCTCGTCTTCATCGTCACTTTCCATCAGGTGAGATGGAAGACAAACGCCTGCTAATTATTAATAAAAAAAAAATGAGGTGATTATACCCAAGGGCTTTTATCATCTAAATAATCGGATAGTTTATAATATGCTTTAGCACACAACTTTTGCTTTATAGTTCTTTTGACTTTGTTAATAGGAATACCTTGGGTATCCTCAGGACCCTTATTATAAAAGCGTATACATTGACCCATGAATGAGTTAGTGACTTTATGAAGCCTACTATTATGAGCATACTACTACTATGAGCATACTACTTACATACTACTATGAGCATATTTCTTCCTCTTGTATTAACATTGTGGAGATCCTGTTTTCTTTTGAACAAGGTTATATTTTTTTTACAAACATAAAATTTTCTAAAATATTAGGTCATAACATATGTAATTGGCCTTTTTTATTGCTATCTATCCATTGCTATCTACGAGTATACACTTTTGCCATCTTACATTGATCATTCTTGATCCCTTTGCTAAAAAAAAAATACGGAGGGGAATCAATAAAATCTTTGGACTGACCCCATCGGAGTTGAGTTTCTTCTCTTGCAAGAAGTTATAAAATTTCGATATAAATTTCGGTAATCTGTTGGAGCGAATTCCGAGGAGTACGGTGGATGTCTTAGACATTCCAATTCAAGCCCCTCTAATTTGGTAGCCATCTGTTGTGAAGTGTGTGGTCTAGCGTTGTCCTGAAGTGGCCTAGAGCGATTGACCAGCTTGGGTTGTTTAGCAGCTAGCTTTCCATCATGGTTTACAGTTGCTGCAATTCTTCATTATCAACTGTGGTCTCCGGACGACCACGGGGCCACAAACGTTGGAACCAAAAACGCACTGTGTTTTCTTTTGTGACACCGCCGCCATACACAGCATTAATACATCGATCCGTTTCTGCAGAACTGGCGCCGCGGTGGAACTCGTACTCGTAAATAACGCGATATTTCAAGTTTTCCATTTTGTAAAATAAGTGACGCAAAGAAAAAACCAAATTAGGACAAAGACAAATGAACGACAATTTTCAAAACACAAATGCGTGAGTAAATAGGTGTATAAATTTGAAATTGGAATTCATAACCAAAGAGGAGATAATACAGATCAAAGTAGCCATTACGACAAAACGCCAATTTCATATTCAAGGACCTAATAATAGGTCTTTACCTATGAAACTGCCGTTTTGCCGTACTGGCCATTTCAAATGAAAATATATTTTTTTTTGACTGATAATACTAATTTCAAATTAATTTTATTTGACAAACATGGAATTCTTTTTCTAAAATCGTCATTTGTTTAATAGTTAGTGCTTTGTTTTCAACGCATTCGAACATTTTTCGTCATCATGGATAAGTTAAAAATTCGAGTAATTATGGAGTATGAGTACCGTCGTGGCAGCAAAGCGGCACAAGCGGCACGCAACATCAACGACGTTTACGGAGCGAACACTACAAACGAACGCACCACCCGTTATTGGTTTACCCGCTTCCGTTCTGGAAATTTTGACCTGAAAAATGAACCCCGTGGTCGTCCGAAAACTTTGGTCGACAATGACGAATTAAAGGCAATTGTGGAAGCTGATGAAACTCAGTCCACGGCTGAATTAGCAGCAGCTTTCGACGTTAGCATCAAAACAATATTGGTCCATTTGCGTCAAATTGGCAAGGTAAAAAAGCTTGACAAATGGGTACCCCACGAACTCAATGACCGCCAGCGCGAAGTACGCGTGGACACGTGCCTTGCACTGCTCAGCAGGCATACAAATGAAGGAATTCTGAACCGCATTGTTACTTGTGACGAGAAGTGGATCCTGTTTGACAATCGTAAGCGCTCAGCAAGTTGGTTGGACCCTGGTTCAGCACCCAAACAATGCCCTAAACGAAAACTTACCCCTAGAAAAGTGATGGTCACTGTTTGGTGGTCTAACGCGGGTGTAATTCATCACAGCTTCTTGCCAAACGGGACAAGCATTACTGCAGATGTGTACTGTGAAGAACTGAACACAATGATGGAGAAGCTCGCACGTCTCCAACCAGCTTTGGTCAATCGTTCGGCTCCACTGCTCCTGCACGACAACGCGCGACCTCATACTGCACAGCAGACGGTCTCCAAGCTACAAGAGTTGGGGTTGGAAGTTCTCCGTCATCCGCCGTACTCACCAGACCTTGCGCCTACAGACTTCTACTTTTTCCAGAATTTGGATAACTTCTTGGCGGGAAAAAAATTCAATACCCAAGAGACAGTACAAAATGCCTTTGAAGAATTTGTTGCCTCCCGTCCAGCTGATTTCTTCAAGAAAGGCATCAATAAGCTACCAATGCGTTGGCAAAGATGCATTGATTGCATGGGTGATTATTTTGATTAATAGAAATAAAAAATATATAAAAAAATTACGCTTTATTTATTTCGTGAAAAACGGCAATTTCATAGGTAAAGACCTAATATATGGTGAACGGAAATTAAGAATATTTATTTCCTTAACTTACTTACGACGGCCTGTTTGGTGTGGAGGTAAGTAGCCTTGCCTTCCATGCATCCGGGTTCAAATCCTGGTAGGAGTAGATATTATATTATATTTGCTCTCTAGTCATGGTTGTGTATGTATGTTTATTTAAATTTATTTCTAATATTCATATATAAAAAAAATCAATGTGTGGTTTATATATTTCTTATGTTTATTTATCCGTTATCTAGTATCCATAACACAAGTTCTTAATGATACTTAATTTGGGCTAGATAATGTGGTGTGTTTTGTTAGAAATATTTATTTATTTATTATTATTTACTTTACTTACTTACTTCTAAGCGACACCCTTAGATCGAGCTGACAGATTGCGTGAACGGCCCTCTTGTGCAGAATAAATATAATATCGATGTCGGCTGCACTACCCCACAACAGAATGCCATAATTCATGAGGCTATGCAACTAACCGAAATAGACTAATCGAGCAATTGTTTCATGTGAAATATGTCTCATTTTTTTAACAGCATATGCGGCATCAACATGCGGTCCTCACTGGAGTTTGGCATCTGAGGTTATGCCTAGAAATACTGTTGAGTTTATAGGATTCAGTTCCTGGGTCTTAACTACAATGTTTGTGTTTACCTGTTTGACGTTTGGCAAAGTAAACTTAACACATTTAGTTTTGTTTTCAGTGAGAAGCAAATTATTAGCTGAGCACTACTTCTCTGTGTTGGAAATGCATTTGTTTACTGTTCGAAACTCAGTTTCTTTTGATTTTAAATAAGAAAGAAGTATCATCAGCAAGCAATATAACCTCGCATTGATTCTTAACCATCACTGGCAGGTCATTGTGATATACTATAAAAAGGAAAGGACTAACAACTGAGCCCTGGGGCACACCCATTGTCACTACCGATCCTGATAATTTTTCTCCATTTATTGCAACTTTATATTTTCTATTTGAAACATATGATAATCAAGTCAACCCCTCGGTTTTTTGTGCTGTAAGGGTGCAGTTCCATGAGTAGTGTAGTATGCTCCACACAGTCGAACGCCTTGGACAAGTCACAAAAGACACCAACAGCATCACGCGTACCGAATATGTGTTTTATAAGCTCAAAACCGGCATAGGTTGTTGAGCGACCCCGTGTGGAACTAAATTGCTTAAAAGTCATTAAACTAATGCCATAAAAATTTGAAAGATTTTAATTTAAAGATAAAATTTCAAAAATCTTACTGAGCGTTGGTATTATAGATATAGGTCTAAACTTATAAGGGTCATACATTCTATCTACTTTGAATATTGGATAGACCTTACTCAATTTCATTGAATCCGGAAATACACCATTATCAACTAAGTGCTGGGCTGTACCTACCATTAATGACAGATTGTGTAATTTTAACAGAAATCCCATCTAAATCGGCAGTATTTTTTACCTTACTGCTTTTAAATGTGTTTAAAACTTGTGGAACAGTAACATGTTTAAAGTCGAAATCAATCAATTATCGAAATCATAAGTATGTACTTTTGCACCTAATTGGGTCATTTGCGTGAAGAGATTTAAAAAAATTTCACCAGGCATTTTTTTTAATCCATGGCTCAAATTTTGTATACTGCTACATCCTCCAACATAGCCCGCTTTCTGAAAATTTTTATTTGAATATATAAAAAAATAACAAAAAAGGCACACGCGTCGTATATTCGGCTTAATAAGATGTTATAGTATAGAATAGAAAGCTTAAAATTAAGTATTTGTGAGTAGTTTAACTAAAATTCCCAATTAAAGAGGTGGGCAAAATTAAGCACATTGCACATCTTTGCTCATAGTGAACAATCAAACCATGTAAAGACTTGCACAAATAATATTAGGTCTTTACCTATGAAATTGCCGTTTTTCACGAAATAAATGAAGCGTAATTTTTTTATATATTTTTTATTTCTATTAATCAAAATAATCACCCATGCAATCAATGCATCTTTGCCAACGCATTGGTAGCTTATTGATGCCTTTCTTGAAGAAATCAGCTGGACGGGAGGCAACAAATTCTTCAAAGGCATTTTGTACTGCCTCTCGGGTATTGAATTTTTTTCCCGCCAAGAAGTTATCCAAATTCTGGAAAAAGTAGAAGTCTGTAGGCGCAAGGTCTGGTGAGTACGGCGGATGACGGAGAACTTCCAACCCCAACTCTTGTAGCTTGGAGACCGTCTGCTGTGCAGTATGAGGTCGCGCGTTGTCGTGCAGGAGCAGTGGAGCCGAACGATTGACCAAAGCTGGTTGGAGACGTGCGAGCTTCTCCATCATTGTGTTCAGTTCTTCACAGTACACATCTGCAGTAACGCTTGTCCCGTTTGGCAAGAAGCTGTGATGAATTACACCCGCGTTAGACCATCAAACAGTGACCATCACTTTTCTATGGGTAAGTTTTCGTTTAGGGCATTGTTTGGGTGCTGAACCAGGGTCCAACCAACTTGCTGAGCGCTTACGATTGTCAAACAGGATCCATTTCTCGTCACAAGTAACAATGCGGTTCAGAATTCCTTCATTTGTATGCCTGCTGAGCAGTGCAAGGCACGTCTCCACGCGTACTTCGCGCTGGCGGTCATTGAGTTCGTGGGGTACCCATTTGTCAAGCTTTTTTACCTTGCCAATTTGACGCAAATGGACCAATATTGTTTTGATGCTAACGTCGAAAGCTGCTGCTAATTCAGCCGTGGATTGAGTTTCATCAGCTTCCACAATTGCCTTTAATTCGTCATTGTCGACCAAAGTTTTCGGACGACCACGGGGTTCATTTTTCAGGTCAAAATTTCCAGAACGGAAGCGGGTAAACCAATAACGGGTGGTGCGTTCGTTTGTAGTGTTCGCTCCGTAAACGTCGTTGATGTTGCGTGCCGCTTGTGCCGCTTTGCTGCCACGACGGTACTCATACTCCATAATTACTCGAATTTTTAACTTATCCATGATGACGAAAAATGTTCGAATGCGTTGAAAACAAAACACTAACTATTAAACAAATGACGATTTTAGAAAAAGAATTCCATGTTTGTCAAATAAAATTAATTTGAAATTACAATTATCAGTCAAAAAAAATATTTTCATTTGAAATGGCCAGTACGGCAAAACGGCAGTTTCATAGGTAAAGACCTATTATTAAGAGTCGAGGTACACTGAAGAAAAGAAACGAACAATATTTAAGAACATTATTAAAGCAAACTTGGGTTTAGGTCAAATCAAGCAGGCAATATTATGTAACCTTTTACTGGAATTTTCGTACAAGAATGTTTTGTGGCTAGGGCTGAAGAGGTTGATGCCGCAATGGTTCACTATATTGGAGAACTTGAAATTTTTTTTCCAAACCTGTAAATACACTTGTGAGCTTTAAATTGGAATCACTTCATCGCGGGTTGCTCAAGACAACGTTTTACTATTTAAATGCAATAAACAATAGCTTGTATTACATCGTATGAAAGGTATTTTGTTAGCCAGTGATATTAATTAATTTAAAATTGATATCACTTTCCTACGTCCCCACGACGATAATTGAAACGAAATACGGTCAGCATCTCAGATATTCTTTATTGTAATGTATTTTTATTTAATTAATGTAATTTTTTATATTATTATTTTTAAGATTACCGACTGAAATTTATAAAATAGCTCATTTATTTAAAACATGAATATTATATCTATTTTATCTTACAGCCCGTTCACACATGGTCTCAGTTTTATTGTTCCGTTTTATCGGATACGTTTTTTTTTCATTGATGGCGTATGGAGTTGTATGAGCGACTTCACATATGACACAGTATTCGGTATACAGTAAAAATGTCGCTACGTAAAATTATGACATTCCGATTTGTTTTCGAATACTGAAGGAACGGAATACGTAGCTATCATGTATCAGCACAACTTTACTGGACATAAACTGTGTGTGGGGTTGGGGGGGGGGGGGTGCAGCTAGACAAACAAGTTTTTACACGGACGCATTGTCTATTTTGCATTCATAAAGAACGCGTGCTTTCGCTGCGACCTTGCGTGTGACATCGTATCCAGTAATGACGGATACGTTGACCGTTATACGGTGCCTATGTGTGAACAAAGTATAATTTTTTGTCATTTACGTAAAAACGTGTACCGTAAACACGGAGACTATGTGTGACCGGGCTGTTACATTTTATTGTTTGTACGGTCGAGAAATTATCGCTAAAGTCTATCACTTTCTACAAGAAGAAGAATATGTAATTACTTATAGGAGTTTTTAGCTGAACGACATCTTAAAATTCAAATAAATGATTATTTTATCGAACGAAGCACAGGAAGAGGCGTAGCACAAGGTGACTTATCCCCATTACTTTTCAATATAACTACACATGATATTTGCAAAAACATTAACAATATTTTTATCTCCCAGTACGCTGATGATTTTGTATTATATTTTACAAATAAAAATATACAGGTTTGTGTTGATCAGTTACAAGAAGCAGTAAATAAAATGATTATTTTGTTATCCGACATAAGTCATCCGACATAAATCAATCAGTATAACAGTTGACAATAGAACATTACCGACAGACTCTAACGTTAAATATTTAAGTTTATACCTAGACCGTTCTTTAAGGTGGGTCAAACATATCAAGGAGTTAAAAACTAAAATATAAAATTTTCTAAATGTCTTTAAAGTTCTAGCAGGGTCTATGGCTGTTTTTTGTACGCTGACAGCTCTGATAGTCATTTAAAAAATTTGATTTTATACAAAATTCAGCTTTACGTATAGTTGGGGGTTGTGTAAGAAGTACCCCTATTCATGCAATGGAGGTTGAATTAAACCTCCCTCCTCTCAATATCAGAAGGCAATATATGGCTTGTAAATTTTGGTTCAAAAATAAGTCTTTATCTCTGGCAGTGAATAATATAATAAGAAATAATATAATAAAATAATATAATAAGGTGTCTTAAGAAATCAGTGCATCATAAATCTATGGTCTCGAAAAAAGGATCAAATTTTAGCCTCAATTCATGATAAATATAAAGACCTTATTGTTTATAGCAACTCTAGGTTGGATATGTTTTGCCTTAATATTTTAATGAGCGCAATAGATTTGTCAAAGATTTTATTTACAAATGTCGACGGAGTATGTCAGGCCAAGTATCGATACAGCGCGGAAAACTTACGAGATAAGTGTTGCTGTTATTTAAACCTTAAATATAATCACTATTACCAGGTATATACAGACGGATCAAAGGGTTCTGGAGGTAGTGGGCGGCCTTTTACGATCCACAAGTGGACTTAGGTGCAAAATTCAAAATTGATACTAGAGTTTCTATTATGCACGTATAACTCTTAGCTATTTTCGAAGCGTTAGCCTATGTTGACACACTTAATTTTAAAAAATTTGTTATTTTGACACATTCTAAAAGCGCGCTTCAGCAGTTAGCTCTGTGTACCTCGTCAGATCGAGGTCTACCAGTAGCTTTCAAAATTATAAATCTTATATTAACCCTACAGTCAAAACTTAAAACTGTTAAACTGCTAATACACTTTTAGCTGGTAATGAAAAGGCCGATCAACTGGCAAGTGCAGCCGTCACAGAAGGTATAGTTGCTCAAGTGATTCCTTTTTATACAGAATGTATAAAAAGGAACATGGTAAATACATGGTAAAAGAGAAATATAATCTAATCTGGAAAGTGCAGTATGAAAATAAATAAAAAAATAAGGGAATTTGGTATCGTACATTGCAGACGGAAGTTACAAATTCTTGGATAATCAATTGTGATATGAATAGACAGGACACCGTTTGTATAATAAGACTTCGCACTGGACACATTCCATTAAATAAATTCGGATTTTTAATGGGTATAACTCCTTCTCCCAATTGTAACGTATGCTAATGGAATGTGTCCGAGTGGAAGCTGAGAGACAGCCACCTCACTCATAGCACACTTCACTCACATCACATTGATAGTTGTCTGTCTGTGTGTTTGATTGTTCGTTGCGCTTGAGTTCTTTCTTTCGGTTTCTTTCATTTCATACCAATAAAAAAAGTGTTTTAATAACAGTTTAACAATCAAAAAGTGTTCTAAGCATCTTAAACTATTTTTTGATAAAGTGTACAAAGACCTGGCCCAGACTCTTTGCATTTTGGGACATTTCTTTTGATATGTTTAAATAAAGGTAAACGTTTTTTATTAGGTTTAATTATAAACTATGCGTAATTAAGTATTCATAGACTGTACCTCACTAATAGGAACCTCCACTGTGTTCAGTAATAGTTTAAAGTGCACAATAAAAATTAATACTGTTCAATTATATCGACATTATTTATTTATTTAGACAGACATAACAGATAACCATCACTCGATAGGTTATTACAAATTGTGTTTAGGTTTAGGTTTGGATTGCAACCCTTGTGTAATATTTGTTGTAATTGTGCAATTTGAAACTAATGTTGTGCACAGTTAAGTTATTTGATGAAAACCATCGTAAATCACAAGTATACCTGGTCACTAATGCTTTTCTAGACGTTTACGTAGGATACCACTAATTACCCAATAATTTTCTTTGCGCATGTCCAATTAAAGCTGTAGATAAATTTGAAAACGACCCAAGACACAAACAATCTACAGTATTTCATTTCACGATGTCGCCTAACCAAATAACAAGAGCAATGTTATTGCAAGACTATTCCACGCAGACCCCTGGAAACTATCACCCATGACAGCATTAACAGTCCAACTTTAAATTGTCATTGACAAATTACAAACAAGGGGAATTAAATAAATTAATCACATGGAGTAATTTCTTTGAAGACATTTTGGAAACTAGCAGATTTTGGGGTTGACTGACATGGTAGATGAGAACACCAATGATAGCATTCTACAGATTTAATAACAGTTTTAACAAATGCATGCCAGAAAACGATTAGAGAACTCATCTAATAATAAGGACTACGCAGATATGCAATCAAACGCAAAGAAAGATTCAAGGGTTCTTCCAAATAATTTCGTATGTCTAATTTAACACCGAAAATTAAAACAAGCATCAGTTCTCTTTACTTAAAATCATCAAGGCGGTACAGTTGTACGACCAATAAACCTACTTAATACGATCATATTCCATCGAACATCTGTCACAGTGAGTTATTTTCTTGATATCTTAGAGCATATCCTTAGGGACCTCGTTACTCTGCTTTTAATTACGAAAACACCTATCTGACTCAATTATACGCGAAGTATTGTTTGCTTAAACTCACTTACAACCTTATCGCAGTGAGTGGAGGAGCCGTTTCCACGAGGAACGAGGCTTTGTTTACTGCGACAAGGTTTTAAGGTGAGTCTCGGGTTTCTAAACAAATAAGGGAAGATTGTTTAAATTATAGCTTTACAACGTGGTGACGGTGTCGGGGTGGTTTTAGGTAATTCTAATTTTGTCAACGGGTTAATTAACTGAGCCCTTGTTAAGATAACAGTAGTAAAAGCGAAGTCATTTGTTTTGGTATATTTTTTGGTATATTATATCGTTTCTAGGAGTGCTTTTCAAACCACAAACTCAAACTTTTATCAATGTATCTGAATAGTGTTGGTATTAACTTCCATAATGCATAAGGTTTCATAACTACGAGTAGGTACATAGGAGAAACATTAAATAATTTATTTTATATACATACTTTCACAGCTGCTAATCTTTAAACCTTATACATTTTCGTTGTAAACCTAGGTACAACTACTCCTTCTGAAGCGGTGATGGCTTCATAACGAAAGAAGGCTTTCGATTAATGGTTATATTTTGATCACTTATTCTTTTATTTCACCTGAACCGGCGGTATAATGAAACTTATTTTAATGGATTTTTATGAGTTGTGTGGTATAATGTATTTCTGTATTTTCAAATAGTATGCTTGAAATAGTTTTTGCTTGCGTATCCATCGAGAACAAAGTTTTTAATTAGTTAAAAGGTACCTTTCGAATACCTCTGACAAGTATTATTTTCTTTAAAGCTACATTGTTTTCCTTTCTAATCCAACATTTAGTAAGCCTTTAACTCGTTTAGAACATCTACTATTTCCAAAACATGCACATTTTCATGGCAATATAACAAAAATATACATATTAATATAAATATACACAACAAAAATAGCATGACAAAGGTGTTTGATATGTGATTTAGCAGCTTCGTTGACCATAGTTTGAGTATTTTGGAAAATAGCGTTGAAACAGAACAATTAAATATAAATGTACAATTCTGAACAGTGAACAGATATAGTACGATATAAAACAACGTAATCCCGTAGTCCTTTACGCGGGGTTTGCAAATGACGCCGTAATCCAAGCCTGCGATCCAAGTATAAATTATACTGACCGAATTATTTATGTTTGTTTAATTTACGATAGGACATTCACATTTGTAATGCTAGCAATTTATTGCTCTTATTTAATAGTATTAAATATAAATATATACTTACAGTATTGTTTGTTGAGGAACTGTCCTCGTCAATGGATGTTACGGTGACATTTTCACACATTTAATTGGTTGTAGACTTATAATTTTACTACTTAGGTATTAATAATGTTAGGTATAAGTAAATTAAATCAAGTAACAAATAAATAAATCCCCCTGCAAATACAGTGGAAGTACAAAAATCCAAAATTACAAAAGAGCAAACATCTATGTAAATTAAAAGAAATCGAACCCTGAAGTTTGGGCGTATGAGGAAAGGTTGCTAACACACATCACACACTGTTGATTACATATAGGTAGTACGAGGAGATTTATTTGATTGTTGGTTTCTGAATAATATTATATATCAGAAAAAGATCCATCCGACGACGAACTAAATCAAACCGGACCCTTTATACTTTTTCGCCCGATTTTGGGTCCAAATTGAGATCATTACAAGAAACCAAGACACACGAGATAGGGTGACCACACTTACATAAATTTCCGCCCAACTAACCTCTTACAATGAGCAGGATAACCAATATTGTGGCCCATTGTGGGATAATCCCCGATTGACACCGGATTAAGGAACAAATTGTCCCCTAATTCAGTTAATTTATTTTGGGTAGTTCTGACAATTTTAGACATCTGCTTAGTATTTGTAATTAATTGCAAATATTTCATTATTTTAATGATTTTAATTAAACTGTGAAAAAAGTATGTATGCTGTGTATATAAATTGAAAACTATATTTATCGAAATAAGTAAGCAATAAACAGAATACAGACGTGTTTTCTATAATCAGCTATAAATTTATATATGGTATCCGTAAGAAATGAGCAATTAAAATAAGGGTTTCAAAAAAAAATTTGTCCACTGTACAGAGCTTTGAACAGGATATAAATCATCTTTTCTTGATGAACTTATTTTCTAAGAGCAGCATAGCACCTGAACTACACAGTGTATTTACGAGCACAGTATACATATAAACAGTATAAGTATTTCTTATTGATAAAGTAATGAATTGGATTAGATTGAGATATATTGTAAATTTAGTATAATATCCTCAGCACAGAAGTTGAACTGGGGGTCAAGTTTCCGTCATGGCACAAATAACTTCAAACTTTCAGGTGTCTAACATATAAACATGGTGTATAGTTACCCTGTGTTTGATTTTAGGCTGACAGTACAAATCGATATGTGATTTTATTTGAAAGCATGCTTATTGTCCTGTTTGCCGTGATCCACCACACGAGTTTTATTTTATTAATATGATAAGTGCCATTCCAAATCTATAAAGATAAAGCAACTACGGACGTTTCGCTATTGTTTGAATTAGCGACAAAAATAATATTTATGAAGACAGTTGGCAGACAAGATGGAATTTAAAGTTTTTCCAAATTCACTGTTACCGTTGTCTCTCGCTCGAAGTTAATGTAAAACTAAATATAACTCTTAATCTTAATTGAGAAAGATCAAAATATTTTTAGTATAGCCTGATCTACTCCGGATAATCAGGTGATTATCAATAAAAGAAATGTTATTCTTAAAATAGGTATATTATCCACATAACAAATATACGCCTTACCACAAAATAAAGTTAAAATCTATTGTAACTAAGAATATATTTTACAATTATTAGAAGCATCAGCTTTCTTTTTATTATCTTTATTTAGTTTCTGTGGCTTGGTCGAAGATTGTGTTTATAAAGTCACATTTAGTTTATCCTTCGGTTCTTGAAGTTTCTTTTTTATAATGCTGTCATCAACTGTGCCTCTCCCCAACCTCTGAGGTATTCTGCTGTTCTTAGCTCCCTTGTTATAGAAGACCGGGTGTCGGCCGAGATCCCTTTGAGCCATGACAGTGTACGTGCGCTGCGGCCTTATGCTTGACTTATTAGCAGGTCGGCTTGTCTGCGAGATCGGGCTCGAAGACCGCGGCATCCAGCGAGGCTCCGGACTGTGACAACTTCCTGCCGCACTCATCTTCATTGGGATTCTGCTCTGGCGTTTTAGGTGGACATCTTTCTTTATCTGCGGCAGACTCTTTCGTTCAAATATTTGCCCAGCATTGGACTTTGCTTCCGTAACGGTAATTATGGACTCATCTTTGTCGTCGAACTCTTTTTGCTTAATTTCAGACTCCCTGCGGGAAACAGCAGACAAAATACTGTTCACATCCGTCACCATTGACTCCTTGGATTTTTTTGGCTCTGATATTGGACCATTCCTGCTGCTGCTACAATCAATTTCTTTTATACAGAAAAGACAAGTATTCTTGGTGTTGGAATTGCGATGCATGTTACAGAATGAATCCATTTTTACAAGCGTTTCAGAGGCGATGCTGGTGTTGGATGGCTGTCGGTGAGGAGGGAAGGACTGCTTGCTCCAGTCCGGAGTTGACTTCACTAGTGTTACAGTGTTTGTACTGCTACAGTACCTACACAATTCAGAACTTTTCGCATGTTTGGTTGACCTATTATCAATAGGAAGATGATGTTTTGAAGATTTTTGATCTGTCATTGATGAAACTTCTACAGTGCATTTTGATGTTTGAGACGTCCGACATAACGAAGTGCTGTTATGATTACTCTTACTGTGTTTAGAGCTCCACGGTCTTTGATCAGACGCTATAGAACTGATATCGCGTTCCAATATCCCTTTTCTGAAAATTGTACTTACTCTCTTGTCAGATTCTTGAACATATTCTACTGCCGTACAGGCTTTAGAAGCAAGTGGACATTTAAATGTAGATTTTTTTGAACCATCACTCGATGATTTTTCTGTTTTGCATTTTTTCTTCTTCTTTAAGTACCTTAATAGCCACCAAATTATAATTGCTAGCCAGATTATTCCAAGGACTATAAATACATACATCCAAATACTTTTACATGAACAGCATTTTACTAGCGATAGTACATTGAATTTAGCATTATCTACTTCTAAAGGTTTGATGTTCTGAAAATCCATGAGAGACAGGATACCACCAAGGCCTATGTACACACCGTCATCATTTAAATGAGGTACTATTTCATTTCTTAGCCAGTATTGGAATTTATTCTCAAACTCTTCACTTCTTTCCGGTGTCATTGAATTGATACACCCTCTTGATATATCATAGTAGTTAGTTAAAACAGTAAATGCATTCGTGGAGCAAAGCGACACTAATGATTGATCTTTGAGGGGCAAAAAAACTGTTTGTGAATTTGAATCCCAATTTATAGAGGGCGTCGGTATTGACAGACCTTCCGGTGTTTTTTCAAAGTAAGCTAGTCGTTTACAAGGTTCAGAAATGCTTCGGGACCGGTACCGTTGCACAGGAACTACGTCAATCACTACTGAGCTTAGCGCCTTGCTGTCCGCAGTGTTCCAGCTATTTCCGTCAGTTTCCAGATAATCCTTAATATCGTCATAAAGTTTCAAAACTTTCTGAGTGTTCTCAGGTGATATCATTCCACCGTAATAAGCGTACTTAGTAACAGGTAAAACCCAACACTTGAGATATCCTCCTAAAACATCTGATAGTGCTGCAGTTAATATACTGCCAGTGATTGAATCTGGAGATTCCGAGTTAATAAAATTGTAGGAGTCTTTAAAGTAGTCAAATAATGACTTGAGGCTTTTATCATCCATGGAGGAAGAATACTGAGTGAGTGGTTCGAGTAATGATTGAAAATGCCTTCTTGCACGCAGTAGATCAATACTTTCTTGAGACCAATCTTTCTTTAAGTCATCAACCGAGAAGAGTACCGTTCCAACGTTGAAGCAGTTTAACGAATGTTGCAAAGCAAATGTCTCAAAAAAGAGTGCAGAATACAGAACAAGCAGTCGAATCATTGTTTTACTGCATTGTAAAGCAATTTACAAAATAAATATATTAGCAAAGAAGTTTGACATTACCCATCACCATTAATGTCAGCATAGAGCGTGACATAAAAAAAGAAAACAGGCTTATATTGACGACGCGATTAAAAGTTTTATAATAACTCGCTGCATGCTTACTTTATCTTAGTAAATTTTTATAGCGTCCCCTAATCAAGGATCTGAGCGGCAGCAGGCAGCAGGCCCGTGAGTTATGTAGCAGGAAAGTGAATTTATCACCTTTTACCTAATCGCCTGTCTTATGATTCGTCCAAGAAGCTACGAGGTATCTGTCGCAATACATATACTGGAACAGACCTCAATGACGTGAACCTATTTTTAAAATTTTTATTGTACTATAGTCATTCAGATGCAGTTCTCACACATAAATTCCAAATTTTGCAATTATAAAGGCAAATAAAATGCAGTCCATCAATGTTTTCTTTCGTTTCGAAAAATTACAACCATTAGTAATAAAACCGATACAAAGTAATGTAGGGACGACTAATTCAATATGGGATAAGTCAAGGTAGTGCAACCATCAAAATAACTATAAATATCTTTACTCCTTCGTTATTCAAGCTCCAAAGATTCGTACGATCTGACCGCGTTTCCCGATCTCAAACTATTTTGCGCTAAACCTAGTGTTTTTAATAATAATATTTGTACTTTACTATGTTTGATATGTAAGTAAAAACAAACGAAAAGAAAATTTGGTTTGTATTAATATAACTAAACACTCTTCCGGTTCAACTTATATCTTCGTTCTTTGTGTGTTTTTGTAAAAGGCTCTTCGGTTAATGGCAACGATCATTAATATTTTACTAGAAGATAACCAGAATGCATCATCTGAACTTACAAAGTTATTTTAAACGCGAAATTTTCGATGCTGTTAGAAGATTTCACTTTAGAAGTTGTGGCAAGTTTGACGTTAATAACGCGCCACTTATAAGAACACAATTTTTCATATAGTAAAAAGAAGTTATAAGTATTCCCGGATTCTGGCTCACTTATTAGGTATGGCTATCAAACCTAGATTAAATCGACAAAGTCGCGGTATATGAAAAAATGCAACATGTCTCGTTAAGTTTGCGTTATTTTCCTATCAAATCAACGTGCATAATTTCATCGCGTCCTATGGTAATTAAAAGTATCTAAATAATCAATCACAAATTTTTACTAAAATTCACCTCACGTTAGATTTCTAGGAATCTAATTGATTAACCCACGTATCAAAATAATTCGGTCAGAGCTGTGGCATTTTTTGGGGAATCGTTTTTTTAGGAGCCAACTCGCTTTCAAATTCGAACAGACCATTTTCCAGAGATTTCTATGTTCTATGTTCTATGTACAATTTTCACTGCTTGGATTACTAATGTTATGTTAAATCAATGCTGTTTTTACATGATTACAGTTTCAGTACATTCATAATTATATTAGTAAATGACCATTTTTGCGTTATAACTGTAGATGGTTTAAAAAATAATAATAAAAAAATTGTATTTTCAAATGGCTGGGTTCAATATAGAAGGGTTCAAGTTTTGATCCCACATTTCATAAATTTTTATCGATAAAAATAGGAGTATAGATGTCTCATAAACATCGTATATAGGTGGTATAATTTTTAAATTTTTATCAATTTAATATAAAACTTACTATGCTTAAAATAATGTAACATAAACTCAATAAAGTTTTACCGTAATAATAATTAATACCTACTCTATGGACAGTTAACTTACAAATATCTCGAATCCAACTGTATATCAAACCTGTTAATGTTTTCCAACAAAGACAGTTGTAATCATCGTAGTTTCCAGTTTTGTTTAATAAAACCTGGAAACCGGTTTATGCTCTTTTGAAACGCCCTTACACTCAGGCGGTTTCGAGGAAGTGACCGTCTTTTTACTTGTTCTTTTGATTTTATAGCCTGATCCTGGCATTAAACAAAACTTTTTAAATCTGCTCCTCGTTTCAAAATACTACTGATAGTCTTCGTATGAATTTTGGCACTTTCGTTTAAGGGCCGAGTACTAATGATATTTGAAAGCCCATTGAGCGGTTTCTTCTCTACTGTTTTCGGTTTTCTGATTTTTAGGTATTTCATACCTACAAAACTCTATTGAACCGACCACATTCATCATAAAAACAAAAAAAACCTAGACAATTTTATTTTACTCGCTTGAAATTTAGCTTAATTCACCCAGTTACAAAAAGTGGAATTTTCTCCCAATTTAGTTCTAGTATCTATTTTTATAACGTCAAAGTCTTTTCGCAATACGGGAGGTTAGTGTTTAGTAGAAAGTACGTTCATCTTTTAAGCACCATTAACTTATTTTGCTAAATCTAAGAGGACTTTTTTGAGTAAAAATTTCATCACATCTCCTATAATTTGTGATTGAATAATATTAGAATGAACAAACATCAAGAAAAAAAATTAGGATAAACAACCTCCCAAATCTTCGTGTTTAAAACAATTATACCGAACTCTGTTATTGCAAGCTTAATCCGAGTGGTGTGTCATAATTTTTAATTATATTTATTTATATACTTGTATTTGAGGGGTTTACAGCCATTCACACATAATGAATCAATTTAATCGCTTAAGGCTCATAACAAACCACCACATATAATGGACTGGATCTAATATATAGCGTTAAATGCAGACGTGCCGAAATGTTGAACGATATATCGAAAATATAGGCTAACAATTTAACTATAAAAACTGATTTTTTGGTAAAGATCTTTATAATTCTATAAAATTCAAACAGTTATTTTCTAATTTTGAGGTGAGTTTGTTCAAAAAAAAAACGACATCGCGAAAAGTCCTGGGACCGCAACCCATTTGTTACGTAGATTAATCAAATTGGTGCCTCGAGCTTGCGGGTCTGGGTCGAAATTAAAATTAATTCAATTGGAAACCTAATTGGCCAAGATATGAATTTGAGTAAGAGTTCGTCATTAATCATTCCAATACAATGTAGTTTACATATCAAGCGTTTCTATACTATACATTGCTTTGATTCGAGGCAAAAATTGGGACCCTATCAATAATTCGCCTTACCTAATAAGTGAGCCAGAACCCGGGAATCCCTACTACTAAAAAAATCTTCTGGGTTAGACAACAGCAGAATTTTTTTAAATAACTTTTTATTTAAACAATTTTTTTTTCGTAGACTTACTCTATAATCGAAACGAATACAACTACTAATAAAAGCGTTTATAAAATATTACGTGAAATATAATTTATTGATTGATAATAAAAAAAAATTCTTTATAGTCCATCAAGTATTTGGTTTTTAAACTTCAAATAATTGATTTTTTGCGACGTTCTAAAAGAAGTAGCTGAAGTAAACTATTGCCTAAAAATCTTTATAACATGTGTTTTACTCGGTCATTAATTCGTTTAGTTTTTTTTCTACCAACTCATTGTCAGTCGTACACGGAGCGCTTTTTTGAAGTGTGCTAGTCTGCTAAGTTTGATGCAATCTTTGAGCTTCTTAAAAAAGTCCTCTTACAATTTTATAACTCCCCATGTACGTATTTAGAAGTAAGTTGTTAAGCCGCTATAGAGAGATGGATTCTTACACTTTCAAAGCTGTCAAAAATTCTTGGTTGTCATTACGATTTCTTACAGTGCTGGGGACAAATTGAATCGTCTCCTGGGAAATCTGTAGATATTAGCTGTCAATCAAACGGCATCGACGCGACAGCTTCCCCTAGCGGTAGCAAGGGGAATCAAGCAACTAGACTTTGTGGTTTCCTACTTATAGTGAATAATATTTTTATAAAAAATTTGCAGTTTTGATTTAGATATATTTCATTCATGACAAAGTTGTAGTCGATAAACAGGAAGTCCAAATACCACGAATTAAACAATTCTATCGAATATTAGTGAGAAGGCAATTGAACGATGACTCTTTTCAATCGCAAAAACTTTAAATTCGTCGAACACGTTAACAGGCTTCAGTTTCAACACAAAATATGAAATTGGAATTTTTTTCTCCCATTCTGGGATCGGGACAAAGGCGAGAGGTTCATTCTGCCTATATCTCGAGTTAGATATACTCTCGGATTACAAGAGTGGAAATTGAGCTGCAGACTTAATTTCCTGAACACGCTAACAGATTTTGGTATGTCTGGCTTTTATTATTTATTTTAAATGTAAATTTAAATTTAAATTCTAGACCACAAGCTACGTATTTACTATAAATGTTAACTATAGTGTAATAAAATTTAACATTAATTGTTAATATGTGTAGTTGTGATTCATTATTATTATTAAGCTTAAAGTATGAAAATCAGACATGGTTTAATAAATACCTTATGTAAATAAAACTTAAGGACTATGTAGCTTGTCAGTATTGTTACTTATTAAAGCCTGCATGTATGCAATGATACTACGACAGTTATACTCGTATCTAGTGAGCATTTCTTTATAAAGCTTCATTTAAAAACATTGCGTTGCATTGTGTGTGTGCATTTCCATTTCATTTTGAATACTATATAACACCTAGGATAAATTATGTCCATACCACTTCTCATCTTGAGATTGCGTGCTAATTTGCCAGTTAGGAAATTGAATAAAAAAATTTATTTTGGATACGCTTTGTTTTCCATCTCTACTTATGAAGGCGATGCCTTTGTAAAAGCTACACATTCCACCGTTATACGTGAACGAAAGAAAGTAAAAATAGTCTTTGGTTAGAATTAAATTTCAATTCAGGTGTTAATATTAAATAATCATCCACATCATCATAATTTACGGAACCTCAATGTATATCAGTTTTAGGTATAGCAAAATTCGTTAGGTACTTACGAATAAGCTATATATGTCTATCTTTGTTTATGCGTATGTATGTCCAGCTGTCTACGCCAAGAACATAATTAACTTAAAATATCAATGTATCGAGCAAAGGCAGACAAAATGAATTGTTGATATGTCCGCAACGTCCAAATGTCAGTCCGAAACAAATGGAATAAACGATGAGTCTCCATTAAACCAAAAACTCAACGAAAACGAACAGCATTGTTTAAAAATAAAATAGGTATATCGCCTTTTCACTTCATAGTTTTACATGAATTCATTAATTCTTAGTAATCGCAATGGTACATAAGTAAATGCAATGCTCGCTAGAGCAACTATTAGTTAAAGATCTTCTTAAGACACGTGAAAATAACTGAGAGAGAGTAACTATACAGTTTCTTTGTTAACTATGGAGTATTAACATTTATAGCAGACGTAATAGGCGAATTAACTACAGCGCAGGGTATCAATTAGTTACTACAACACATTTTTACAACAACTAATATTATTTTAATTTAAGTTTACTGTAGATTACAAATTGCATCTTTTTCATATTATATACAATATTACATGTATACATGTATATACAATATTACATGAGTACCTAAATTGAAAAAAATATTTTTATCGGGCACGCGAGTGTTCTTTCTTACATTAGACTGAATTTATGAGAATGTTATGTGATTGTGTGACGTCAAAATGTTTAGTCAATTAAATTAACTACTTAGATGAAAAAAAAGTAAAACCTTTAAAAGAAATAAATTATATGGAGGCGCCGGGTATCGATTCCGGTACCTCTCGCATGCTAAGCGAGCGCTCTACGTGATGCCATCCACGCCGCCGAAGAGAGGGCAAAATGGCATAAGATAATCAAAATCATTCGGCGAGGTAACGACCCGAATCGCAAACCCTAGTCGCAGAGTAGTAGAGAGACGCAAGAAGGAGGTAGTTAGGTCACAGGTTAGGTATAATAAAATAAGTACTCAGGTACGTACTGCGATACCTAGCGAAGCATGTTTTTTGTATTACATTTTTTTAATGTTTAATCTTTTGAAAAAAGTACTACATTCGTAATTAAAAGAAGATTCTCAAGAATAGTATTTAATGTAGTGTTTTCAATCCAAAAAATGTAAAAATTTCACATATTCTACTACATAAGATAATTTTGAAAACTGAGAGCCTGTTGTTGCCGGTCTGTTTAAGAAATAAAACACAAACAATAGTAAATTGGACGTTGACGAAAGACGACGTGCTGTTGGCTATGTGTAACAAAAAAATTTACGAAATAAATCGAGGTATTAAATTACAAATAGTCACTTGAAAATCTGTCGGTGCATCAAAACTTTGTATTTAGTCAGTGAAATCGCGATTTTAATTTATTAATGCCACGCGCCGCGGTTCTATTCTTCGCTGGCATCAAAATGAAAAACTAAAATGTTATCTCTTGTGTCATGTACCCAGGACTTTCAGCATGCGAAGCAGACACTCTACCACTGAGTTACATACCCCGCAGGTATCATATGCAAATTTGTAAAACTATTAATTACCTACATCCTGAAACACAAAAATGTATGAGCTTTTTTTGATTGCCTAAATATTTAATGAATTTTTTACGGTTTAATATGCAGTACTCATTATTATAGTATGGTTTAAGATAGGTAAAGCCTGCAATCATTTCTGCAAAACCAGTTTGTATAAGCTTCCAAAATAAATTGACAGATGGCGCCTGTAATAATATTTGTAACTAGCTTTTTAAACCACCCAAATGTTAGAGTGCGATAAGTTATCAAAACTACAAAATGTTTGCACAGGGCCCGCGAATTAATTAACTTTTCGAAATGTTAATCCTATAACAAGTATAAATCTATAGCAAGTATAGATTTTTGTCAAGCATGAACTCAATAACGTATTTTGTTTTCTTTGTTATAACTCCTTCAATTCATACATTTAGTAAATTATTAAAATACGTATGCCATTAATACAATTACAAATTTAAATCGTTCAATAGATACATTTTAAAGTAATATAACATGAACGGTTTACGTAAAATCGGGGAAGTCGGCGGCCGCTCAGGCTAAGGCGAGAATCGCTTGCGCGTTGGTCATTATTTTGTAGGCGCTCCGCATACTAAGGAACGACAACACCGCAAGGGAATTTAAATGCGGAACTGAGCCGCCACCAAGCACCCCGAATGTGCCTACTTATTTATTTCGGAACGATAATTAAATGTCAAGCATTTTTTTAATTCGGAGGGTTAGCGGTTGTCAGTAGAACAAGTTGAAATCAACAACTTCCTGTGGTGTGCCGTGATGTGGAAAAATCACATAAAATCAGTTTGCTGTGTATTGTCACTGCACCCCCGACTTCTAACCCCTTACGATGCAGTGCAATTATTTGTGGCTTCATTCACAGTACTTTAGTATAGGTTACTAGATGGGTTGCTTTAAAATGTTTTATGGGAATCGTGACGCTATGTTTTTTAAAGTGATGTTAAAAATGTATTATTGTTCTTATTGCTGATTTCTTTTTTATTCTGAATTGTGTCTGAAATAAATGACAAACTGAATATAATATATAATATGTGACAAAGACAAGAAACTTCCTGAGCGTTTCGTTAATAAGATACTTCATAGCAACTTAATATGACGTGATAAAAGGAAAAGTATATTATATACTTAAATTATCACAAATAGGATGAATGGTTTAACAGCAAGAAACACAAATTCCAATCAGCCTGCCATCTTCTGTGAAATGACACAAAACTCAAGCGCGCGAGCTTTAACCCAACTTGGTTTTGTTTTGAAATAGCCTCACAAATTCGCGAGGGTACCTTATGTTCCAATAAATGCGATTCAGGATAGTGGGATACGCTAAGATCGTGCACAACAGGTAGAAAAGGACAGCCTTATACGAAACTGGTAAAGTGAGGGTAGGAGGGAAGTAATCAAGTTGACCAACAGCGCTTAGGGGTCAAGGGTGAACGTACGTTCGTACTGGTTTCGGTAACGTTACTGTCTGGTATTTATAGAGGCTGCCTATGGTGACTTTGCCGAAGGCTGTGTAGTACCAAATGGAGCTAGATGGTGAAATCTTGTTTACAACTGTCTTGTTTAGATGCTACTGACTGAACTCGAAGTTCACGTCATAGCGACTTAGAGAAAAGACGATTTTATGGAATGAATTATTTGCTGAGTGAAAGTAAATACAGATATAAGGAGCCTTTACATCCATTTAGATAATGTTTTATGGGAATTGTGACACTATTCTAATAATGAACCTATCTTAAATTACCTATATACCTTTTCGAAAGTGAGTTAGTTTGTTTGTTCAAATTTCACGCAACAGCAGCAATTTTGCATACATTCTATAAGGCAGACTTACAGAAAAGTAGGTACATAAAGAACGTTTAAACTACGTTTAATTGAATGTTTAATTACGAATAACCTAAGTGTACAACACACAAATTTCAATCATTATCAGGTTCTAACTGGTAGACTATATAGGTCTATATAGGTTTTCATAGCAGTAGTGTAGCAGGATTTATTTTTCTAATGAGAAAAAAATTTCCAAGTTTGAAACCTTAGGGTTATTTTTTGGGGCTCTTTTGGCGATATTTATTTCATATACATAATTTATTTTATAGACACTACAAACGGAAACATACAAATATAAAAGTGTAAAAATACTACAAGAGAAGTCTACGACATTAAAAGTCGGTACACCTTTTCATTTAGGAGTTCGAAACTAACTCACTAAGGTCCAACAAGAAACGGAAAACATAAATTCGGTCATATTAACACTGGAATCGAACCGTGAAATTTGCTGTAGTGTGATGGCTTATAAGATTTTTGATTTACGAGCTTTGGTTGTCGCGTCTTGGATTCGAATCCCATCCAGACCAAAACATCAATTTATGACCAATATTGAAGGCGTTTAAAAATCGCCATTCCGAGAAGTGTTACAAATTTTCACAGTATTGTAAAGGGTTTATAAATTGGAAAAAATCTTGTATAAGGATCCTAAGGGCAACAAAAAAGTAAATGTTTTGTTGCCCTTAGGATCCTTACATATGATCGCGTTATTGGAAATGCGGAATCGTTGATGCGTTTTGTTGTAAGAAAAAGAGTTTATTTGGTTGAGATATCGTCTGAGGAGTTCATAATGCCTAATTTGCCCTGTGAAAATACAGGAACTCTTGCAATTTCAAATGACTTCTACGTGTGAAGATTACGCGGCATATTCCAATATTATATTACTTAGTAAAATAATTGATCGGTTGATCAATATGATATGACCAATATTACACGAATACAGCCTGCCTAGGAAAACAAGTAATTTTGGGTACATCGAAAAGTACATAAATCTTATTTCAAACACTTTGTCAGCAATTGCTTGTATTGAAGATACTGTGAAGCATGGTGGTTAATCCGCAGGTGGAACAATCCATTTGAAAACAACCATGGAACATTCGTCCTCCAAAGCCGCTCAACGTGGGATATGTGTGGTGACCACGTAGAACACTTCTTGCTATTAGGACTCTTATACTCTTATTAGTTTTATATTTTTCTGGTCTTCGTCTTTGCGTAAATATCGCTAATGTAGGATGAAATACTGAATAATAAAGATACCTGAACTCAAAAGTTCAGATAGTACAGATATATATTTTTCAATTGATATATATTTGGCATCATATTTAGTAATCCAGATTAAAAACAAACAAATCTTTATGATATCGGAAATCAGTGCTAACTTGACTGGATGGATGAGTTTTATCAACTCTCGTTTGGTTTATTTCCCCTTTCGGAGTTTCTTGAGTTTCACAACCCCATTGTTTGTTTCTCTTACCAGATTAGACCATAACAAAGGATCCTAAAAGCCATTTGTTCAAAGAAAATGATATACAACTCATCCGTGCGTTTGAGAACAGTGCATACGAAAAAATGTTTTCAAATCTCTGAACTTTGTATTTTGTTTATTACAAGATAAGTCTTATCGTGTTGATATAAAGAAGATATTCGAAAATACACGCGAAATAAAGAAAGCTTGAATAGAACTGCGGAGAGCGCGAATAAAATATGACAGAATAGTGGACCTCTTCGCAATAAAATATCAATTTTTCTACGATTCCACCCTCTTTTGTGGCTTAGTTTTAGTTTGTGAGTACTTGACTGGAATATGGTTGCTGAATTGTGGATTTTAAATGAACTGCTGGTTTAGGAAGGGTTTTTTTTGCGCCTTTTTTCTTTGAATTAATAAATTTTTTTATACTGTATGACTAGTTTAACATTTTTAACTACTCCAATATTGTAAGTTATTATTTATTGTTGATGGTTCAGACGTATTTTATTGAAAAGACGGCTTTAATGTTATGGCTGCATTGCCTCTGTTAATGTACTAAACAATGACAAAAGTAATTCCAAATAAATATAATAAATACAAAAATTTTATGTTACTAATAAAATGGTTACAATTCATGTTTAAGGGCGTATTTTCAAAATCATGGCCAGTAGATTCATCGAATCGTTCATTACAATTAATTAGGGGCAATTATGAGTAAGTATATACATACAGGACAACTATTTATACGCAATAGATTCATTTACGAAGTAATTTAAATCAAAGTTGGTTAGTCAAGAACTTTTAAGACTTGGTTCAAAAAGTCCCGAGGCTAAATTAAAAACAAACAATTTTTGATAAAATATGTTTTTATAAATAAACGCAGTCTGCCTTTAATTGCGATGCAGTCCATCCAACGCTTTCCTAAGTTTTCTATGTCATTTGCGCAGAGGAATTTTTTGTCTTTGGATTCAAAATAAGCGTCCGTTGCTGCGACTACTTCACCATTTGAATCAAATTTCTTGCCCTGGGTCTTTTAGGTCTGCAAACAAACAGTAATTACTGAGGATAAGTCTTAAGAATAAACTGGGTTCGAAACCAAATTTGTTTAGTTTGGCCATCGTTGTCATGGAATTGTGACATAGCGCATTGTCCTGGTGACAGATCACTGTTTTTTTCCTAGTTTAAGACTAATTTTTTCGCGATTTCGTTCTTTAGTTACTCCGATAATTCCATGTAATATTTGCTATTTATATTTTCCCCTTATAGTCCATGAAAGACTATTCCCCTAGTGTTTGGAGGTATTCTAAGTACATCATAAAATATAAAGATGTGGTGTAAATATAAAGATTTCAGCGCCCGCTCTCCACTCTGTTGATTGCCATTTCCAACCCGAAGTGAAATGACGATTTCATATTTAATTCATTGTCACAATAAAAATCCTTTTCATTTACAGTACAGTATGTCAAACAGCGCTCTGAACCATTGATTCTTTGTTGCTGTTGATCAATAGTTGGTAAAGTTACTAAACGCGGCAACCGTTTGGAAACATGATTTTTATGGCTAAATTTTAGTGTAAAGTAGTGAAAATACTATCATTTGAAATATCCCATCTTTACCTTCCGAACTTCGTTCGGATTTTCAGAACTTGGTTGATGTTTTGTAGAGTTACTGCTTCATTTGGACGACCGACATCATTTGTGTCCATTGTTTCGGAATTACAAAAGTAGCGTCCCTTAAATGTCTGTAAATTAGTATTTTAACGTCAATTTTCAAAAAAAATTAGACACATCCTTTGATGGCCAGTACATTCTAAAAATCAAAAGAGTTTTAATATATGCACCATCCCCAAGTTAGTTACCACACTTATTCAACAATCTAGTATATCATTATTTATGTAATATCGAAGAATTCGGCGGAGACTCAGACTCGCACTCCTGCAGATTTGTTTTTCAAAATGGACACTTTTTTATGGCCCTATTAGCCTTTTACAATTCACCGGGCTTTGTGAACTAGCGCTGAGGGCGCTTAGCCGGAACTTAAATTAGGTACTCCTACATACGATACGCCTAAGGGTACCCGAGAGGGCACGGACCTCGGCTTAGGACGTCGTATATTGAAACTACCACTGGTTTGGAAGGGTCATCTACTGCCACAGAACCAGCAAGAAACACAGTAGGAATGCGTATGCCACGTTAGCCTGGCCCACCGCTGGGTTAGTTTAGGCAGATTAGGGGGTGCAGCCTACTCAAGACAAAGGCGGCTCGGTCCCAGGACTCATTTTATGTGAGTTGCGAATGTGAGTCTTCTATCTAAATTGAAATCCAATATCTGAAGTGAATTCAGTATGCGGAGCGCCTACAAGAGTTAACTCACTTGTTATTATACATTTTTTTTCATGGCGTTATCCTTTGCTTTCTCTACACTACAACGTTTGTAGAAGGTTTTATAGTAGTTGTGCATAAAATATTACCTAAATTATATACGAGAATAGTACGGGAATAAGACATACCGACGAGCTGGCCAAAAGCTAGGGTTTTTCTTACTTTAATTAAAAAAATATTAGTTCACCCGAATATTAATATTTTTATGATTCAAATTTCAACGATACTAGAAAGCCTTATCCTTAACACCTAATCCGCTTTGACTTAATACGTATGTTACATAATATAGGTGCCTCAGTATGTCGGTTAATAAGCATAGATTGACTTTAATAGAATAACAATACAGTCCTTTCAAATAAAACAGTTACTTTGATTGGCCATGAATTTCCAGTAAGCCATTGGGTAGAGTATTTTTATAATCGATTTGCAGATTATTTATGACACTATTCCTTAGACCTTGCAGATTTTACCGGACTTGATGGACTAAACTGATATTTTACACCACTATGATTTAAAATAAGTAGTTCTTTTTAAAACGAAGTTCACTCATGGTATGGTATGAGTATTCACATTTGTCTTTGCAATCGTTTTTAACTTCACTTTTATTTAAACATAATTTTATTTATCGTTTTAAGAAACAATTATTGAAGATTGATCTTCCGATCCTTGGTTCCCATGCTCAAAAAGCTACAATGACGATAGCTTCTGAGTCAATCAAACTTAATCCTTATACGTGGGTGACATTTAAAAGACCCTTACATAAATATTAAATCCACATTTTGACCTCAGGACAAATAATAAGTGTTCCGTGTTTACATTGTTAGGAGTATTGTTATCAAAGACTTTTATGAGCTACCAAGCTGCTTGCAGTTGTCGCCAGTTACATCAAACATTAGACTTTATCGCTTACTATCAAGGTTGCTAATCCTTTTGCAAGGATGTGTATTTTATTTCTGGTGATCTTGATATTTGTGCCATTGCCAATTGTTTTGAAAATTTTGTCGTGGGAACTATTTATTGGACATATATTTTGAGGCATATTAAAAACCCTTTGTGTGGACCGCCAGCAAAACTATGTCAATAGTTCATGAAATGGTATTTATTAAAGTGCACGTAGTGTGCTGCAACAGTTTTGGTCCTTTTTATTCCAGAAATATAAAATCTTTGAATAAAAGCATTGGTGAAAAATTTTACGCAATTTTACTTTTATGTTATATCTACTGATATTTTAAACACTTATGTTGGTGGAAATTGGAAATCTCGTCGACATTTCTTAACATTAATTTTATTTATTTTTAGCGAGGCCGAGTTCCTTATAGAAGCCACCTTGCAGTGTTTGTATTTAACCAATTCAAAAGCAAATATTTGCCTTCCATATTCCAAGTCAAAACTTTTAAAAACCATGACAGTTTCAGTGATCAAGTGTCAAAACGGTGGTGGACATATGCGCGTGCGGCGTTTTCGGTGCGCGTCCATTGTCGGCAGCGCGGGCGCAGCGTGAGCCCAGCAACACGACTTTATGTGTATTGTCTGACTTCACGTCAAAATACACCATAATACGCTATCGACAATACCTATAACGCTGTTTGGTCACGACTCTACCAATAGGATTTAAACGCCAATCTTGGTTTTTGAGAATTTTCAATGTTTTGTTTTATAATAATATTATTTTAGCGGGTATTTAAAGTGACCCAAAATCTAATAAACTTACTAAAACTATTTTTCTATACATCTTGAAAAGATTATTGCTGCCACACAAAGTTAAGTTGCATATTTACAAGCACACGCATACATAAGACTGCGCGTGCAAATGACTTGAACGTACAACTTGTCAATCAATCAAACGAGCAACAGATACGAAACATTTCAATTTTTTCAGATTCCAATATGCCGTTGAGCTGACTATGCAATTCTTGAAAATAAAGCCATAAATAGCACCTGATCAAGTTCATTTCCCCTTCCATATTGTGACTTGTAATTCAAACGGAATGACTCAATGTTTTGTATTTGTCAATTTTCTTTATATCTTTTTGCAATCTTCATTTAAACGCGCAATGAGGGGAGGTCCTACTCCGAGGTAATCGTGCTGGTGGTGACGAGTTTTTCATTACCCCCTACCCTTTAGATTCCCCTTCTTATCAAATGTCGAACGAAACCAAAGGCTTTTGTTTCCAAATCACTGTGTGCCATTGTTTGTCATTCCATTCGTTCCAGTCAATTTGTATTATTGTGTAAGTTTTGTACGGTTTAAAACAGAAACTGTCTATTACCAAAATTCTTTATTGTAGTCACTTTAGGTGTCTCAAATCTATTCTAAACCTATCGAAACGCTAATGAGATCAAGAAGTGTCTTTTATAGTCCGTAGAGCGGTTATTAATTTTTGTAAAAATGTTTGTGTTAAAAGCTTCAATAACAGTGGAACTACTAAGAAGTACCTACTATAAGAAGAACTACTAAGTAAGTAAGTAAGTGTAGTGTACTCTACACTACATAAATACGAAAAACTTAATTCCGATAGTCATAATCCTGAATATCAAAATTCCGAATAATATTAGTTGCAATAACAAACGCCTTCCAAATCATGAGCATATCAGCATGAGCACATCAATTTATACGTTCGAGCATTCAAGTAGTCAGCTGGAAATGAGAAAGTTTATTTAGTTTTTTGTACCGAGTTATTTCTTGAGTATGTAGTTTATGTACTGAAATGCAAATACCTTTTTGGCGCTTCGCCGGCCGCTGCCGCGGCACGCTCGCTGCGCTCGCTCGGCTCGCGCTGCATTATCTATGTACAGACCAACTGCTCCTCCTCGCTTCGCTCGTCGTCGCGCCTAATTTGTATAATTTCAAAATGTGCCTAATTAATTTTAATTTGTGTCACAGGAGATTTAGATTATAATTTTTAACATATACCCGTTTTAGATACAAATTCGAATGTTAGCATTGAATTCTCGGAAAATTAAAATTCGGAATACTATATTTCGGACTAGTAACACAGCGGGATTTTGATTCTTCGTACTAATGAAAGTCAGAAAATTAAAATTTCGTATTTATGAATTTCGGTAAAATAAGAATCGTGTTTTTGAATAATCGGAATTAAGACTCTTCGGGATTGTGAAACTCGGAATTTTAAAAATCGGAATATTAAAATTTGGAATAACATAATTCGGAATGTTTGGGTGTTCCCACTAAGAAATGTAGCCAAAAATTATTAGCACCACTTGTTGATATTGTAAAAAACAAATAATCATCATTGATATGTTTCCTGGATGTACAGTCGGTGGCTGAATGGCTGATTTTTATTTTTGTTATTATTCATAATTTTCTTCAAAAACAACCTAGTAGTAATGTAGGAAGAAGGTACTTAACTAACTAACTTTGAACATCACTCATATGTACGCAAATAACCTAACAGTTCGGATATGCCTCCTTACGTCCATAAAGCGCCTTAAAGCTAAAGAGAGCCACATATTAAAATTCTCTTCACAATAAGCCGAATACAACACAATATCAAAATTTAATATCATTTTAATCTTAATTCTCCTTATTAATGTTGCCCAAGGAGGGTTCTGTGACACGAAAACCTGCACTTTACCTCTCAAAATTACTAAAGAAATTTTTACTCTATATTATGAGAATAAAGTCGATTTTGCATATTTCCTGTGGGAGAATTTGTATAGAAATTTATTTACGGATTTAAGAAAATCTTCTAAAAGACAGGTAAGTTAACGTCTTGGATTGCGCAATATGGTTTAATTAGACCGAATCAGAGATTTACATTGAACAAAAGATCGGGACGCACAAAATTATAATATTTGTATATTTTATCTATGCCTTGTGATTTTGTTATTACAGTTCTCCGAGTTTGATGACGAGCCTAATAAAAAGTGTTTTTGTAATACATTAACGATCAAGTAGTTTTATTGGAGTTTTGTGAACGTTATGTTCGTGATTGCAAATTGAATTAGGTAATAAAAATAATCAAGTACAAACCCAGAGCAAGCAAAACAAAATTTTCTACACATGTCATTAGGAGTACAGAAGAAGGTAAGGGTAATTTCAACAAGAAAAAGGTATTGTTTCGTGGTGAAGATGTTAATTTTTTGTTACCTGCCAAGATTGAACATAGTATTCTCCGGTTTCAATCATTTACTATTCGTCGCATCTTGATGCGACAAGGGTTATCTTCCATGTCAGTTTTGCACAAGTTGCTAGTAATTTTGATTTCCAACACTAGTATCAGTTCTCTTGAAGACTTTTGAAAGGAGATTGTACGACATACTGTATTGCTTCTTCACTCACCAAAATACGTTAAAGGCACAACAATTTGGCTATAGAAAAAACAGCTCTACAACGCTGCCTTGCTATATATACCCTGTGTCAGTTATCCTCGATAAGTCAAAGGCCTTCGAGTGCGTTTCGCACGATATACTTTAAAAAAATGCAGTGTCACGGCGTAAGAGGGGTAGCATTAGAATGGCTGTGAAGCTATCGATGTGATAGGACACAAAGCGTAGAAGTTAGCCGATTATATGGTAATACTTTAAAACATTTTCAGTCCCCCTACTATTCTAACAATCGCGGCGTTCCTCAGGGAAGTGTTCTGGGTCCCTTATTATTTATATATATGACCTACCAAACCATATCGATCATAATTTGTATATTATTTGCGGACGATAAAACTATAACTATAAAATATGACGAAAAAATTTATGAGATAGAAATCAATAAAATATATATACTTATATAAATATAATAAATATTGACAAGACTAAATTAATTCAATCCCAAACTTAAAATTCAAAATGTAATAAGTATGACATAAAATATTATGACATTCGCCTGGACATTAAAGAATCTACGAAATTTTAAGGCGTTACAATTTACCAACACTTAAACTGGAACGAACATGTCAATAACGTTTGCATGAGAATCGACAGATTTATTTACGTTCTAAGGCAAATAGTGCAAGTAGTTTCATTTCAGGCCGCACTTCTTGCCTATCACGGATATATTTCGTCTGTTATCAGGTATGGCGTAATTTTATGGAGAAACTCGGTTGAGGCTGACAGAGTATTTATTCTACAAAAAAAATGTTTACGGTCTATTTATAAGGCAGATTTAATACACAGCTGTAAACCGTTATTTGCGAAACTAAAAATATAGCCACTTCCATCACTAATATACGAACCATATATGAAATATGTTGTTTCGTCAATCGGAATAAACATTTATTTGAGAAAAATGACGATGTGATTGGACGGCGTGGTAGAGACAAACATAAACTATATATACCACACCGAAAGCTGACTCTTTATAGTAGAAATGTGCACTGTATGGCTGTCAGACTGTATAATAAATTACCTAGGACTTACCGAGATCTTCCTAAAAAAATTTAAAACAGCATTGTGTAACTTTATTTAAATGTTTAAATATGAATTGTAAGTGGCTGGCTGAATCCTTATTTCTTTTATTTAATTGTAAATTTTACTTAATTTTAATTATTGTTTAACTTTGACATTTTTATATCTTTGATATGCGTTGACACCTATTAACTTTAATTTGGATATTTAAGACTATTTGCTGTTGTTTGTTATTTTTATTCGTATTAACTTGATACATAACTTATTCAATTTGATTATATTTTAATTGTGAATGTAGTTTATCTAATAATTATTAATTTGATTGCTTTAATGATTTAGATATTTATTTCCAGTTTTATAAAGCTAGCTAGCTGTACCATATATTGGCAAAATAAAGATTATATCTTATCTTATCTAACGTTGAGTAAAGCATCAGCATTGGGTTTCCTTAGCTCCTTTAAAATATTAGAGGATAGCAAAGATTAAAATACATATTTTTGCACAATCCTTGATTCTAATCACGGAGTCGAGTCAAAAGATTCTGGATACCGCAAAACCGTCCACAAACAATACAACGTAACTAGGTATCTTGCAAACTTCGGGTGGAAGCGTGGACGACGACATACTTTGAATAATTAATTCTATAGAAGGGTCATTCGTACTATAAACAACACCATCACGTCATCACGTTCTGCTGTTATAACAAAAATACACTTTAGACGTATGTTTTAAAGTTCTTTATTAGAAGTTGGTTCACTGCATTGTGAGTTGAAAGTGTTTGTAGAGTGTACCTTTCCTTCGGCCGCATTGCAATCATCGCTAATCAAGCTCTATTGAGAAATATTTTTTATGGCTGTTTTACGCTTACTTGTAAATTCTGAACGAATGTCTGAGAATTGATAGCTCCATGGCTAAGTGTTTGTTACACAGTATAAATAAATCTCCTGGTAATCATAGATTTAATTTGCATGTTGTAGTAACAACAACAACATTCAGAGGAAGTTGGTATAAAATGAGTGCTTTCGTTTTTATCGATTGGATAATCTAGATTAAACATAGTATTAGTACATGTAGTATAGTCACAAGTGGCTTGTGGATATTATCAATTTAAACTGTATTATTGGACAGAAAAAATTATGTTTCTAAAGTAATAGGCTTTATGGCATTAGATGCAATAGTTTTGTTCTGCCATTACCTGAGCAGCCCTGTCCTGAGCTCATTCCTAGTCGGGCATGATGAACGAAGATGTCTCGTAAATAAAGAAAATGTGTTCATCTAAGGGTCTCATTAATTTTATTCTTTCGCACATTATTAGGTCGTTACCTATGAAATTGGCGTTTTGTCGTACTGGCCACTTTAAACTGTATTATTTCCTCTTTGGTGAAGAATTCCAATTAAACAGCTATTTACTCACACATTTGTGTTTGCAAAGCCGTAATTCATCTGTTTTTTCCTCTTTTGGTTTTTTCTTTGCGTAACTTAGTTTACAAACAAGTACGAGTTTCACCGTGGCACCAGTGCTGCAGAAACGGCTCGAAGTATTAAAAGAAAACACAGTGCGTTTTTGGTTCTAACGTTTTCGTTCTGGAAATTCCGAACTGCAGAACAAGTCCCGTGGGCGGCCGGAGACCATAGTAGATAATGAAGAATTGAAGGCTATTGTGGAAGCGGGGTCCATCACCACGTCCGAGTTAGCTGTAGGCTGCGGTGTTAGTGACAAAACTGTTTTAATCCACTTGAAGCAAATTGGGAAGGTGGGTACCTCATGAATTGAGTGCAGCAAACCGACAAACGCGCCTCGACTGCTGCGTTACATTACTCAACCGGCAAAATACTGAAAGGATTTTAAATCAAACCTTTGATGAAAAGTGGATCCTGTACGACAATCGGAAACGCTCATCGCAATGATTGAAACCTGACGAACCAGCTATATCCTGCCTTGACTCAAAAATAGTTACTTGTGAGCCTTTGGTGAACTAGTGCCAGTGTCGTTCACTACAGCTTTCTTAAATTAATTTAAGGCAGATGTATATTGTCAGCAACTGCAAACTATGATGGAAAACCTAGCTGTTAAACAACCGAGGCTTCAGAAGAACGCTAGACCACAAACTGCACAACAGACGGCTACCAAATTAGAGGAGTTTCAATTGGATTGTTGAAGATATCCCGGACCTTGTTCCAACCGATAACCATTTTTTTCAAAATTTGAATAACTTTTTGCAAGGTAATATATTCAACTCCGATGGGGCAGTCCAAAGCACCTACAAACACTTTATTGGTTCCCGTCCGAATGGTTTTTTTGGTAAAGGGATCAATGAACTACCTATGAGATGGCAAAAGTGCATATATAGCAATGGTACATACTTTTATTACATAAATACGTTATATTAAAAAAAATTTACTTTATGTTTCTCCCTTACAAAACGCCAATATCATATGTAATGACCTAATATTTTACTCAATAGGTTGAATTTTATTACTAACATTATAAAAATACCACGTTAAAAAAAGAGTGGGTCTAAATATAAATTATTTAAACGTGTGATTGTTATTCCAAAACTAGAAATATTAATATTTAAATAATCAATCAAAAGAAAGCTACAAGGATTTCTCGTTCGAAATACGCCACACATCAAATTAATTTATCAGTGTAATTTACATTTTTGGCCACAGGAGCGGGGTGATGCACCACCCCCGCATTAATTGGGTTACTAGTGAAGGGTTGCAGCTCTCGTGGTTGAAGGGTTGGTCTCCTGGGATCCAGGATTGATGGAGATGGATCTTGTCATCAGACAAATTTGCCGACGCTTTTTTCATCCTGTTCCCCTTGACTTGGGTTTACTTCGGTTAAGCTTGGTTCTGTTTTACCTTCTTATTAGAAGTGCGTGGTAATTGCACGTTTTTGGAACAAAAGGTAGAAATAATAAAATGAGGTAGAGGAGAGAAATGTTATTTTGAATTCTTAAAGTGCATTTTCACCGAAACTATGTTTTTTGCCAAAACTGCAAGACTTCTTGTGTTACTATTAAAATATCAAAAAAGCAATAATATACTAACTTAATACAATTAAAGTTAAAGTCAAAGTGTTGCTTCGTCGTTAATTCTACGTAATATTTATTAAACTTATTTTTTTCATAATACCTAAGACCCTGCACAATGTGTTGCTTATTCTAGGCCCCAGCGTCATATAATACATACTTATGATTCTTGCAAATAATAAAAAAGTTAAATCGTTTAGATCGGAAGAACCTCAGCCAGACAATACAGTTAACCGGGTATTGTTTTATATTTTAACTTTTTAAGAAAGGGTAGATACTTAGTAATCAGTTGGTTTCCAAAATAATTGTTTTTAATTTCTTGAGTGTTTTCTTGTTTATTGTTAGTTTCGTAACTTTTCTTCGAGTAAAACATTTTTATTGAAAGGATTTTTATCTTTTAAAGGTTCTTCTTTCTGTTATTTTGTTCCAGGGATTAGTTTTAGGAGAAATTTTGTAATTCGTGGAGAGTGTTATGAGATGCTTATCTAATTTCTTCATTAAATCATTTTAATATATTTCTAGTTTATATCTATATTTCTTGTTTGTAAAGCATGTTAAGTATAGGAATTTCAAATCATTTATCTTGTATTTGTTAGTAAGTTATTTTAACTAAAATAAACTGTGATGAAATAGGCTTAATTGTGAATACTAGGTACTGTCTTAAAACCTTAAAGCTAACAAACAATTTACCCGATCAAACCCTTAATAAAACGAAATTTTACTTATCTTACGCAATCATGATAACAATGTCTTCTTTATACTGCATCAGTTCACCTGAGTGCATAGATCAATATCATCTTTAACTCACATCAAATAGGATACATTTTACAGTAGCTACCACGGGAAATGATAATACTAGAATGTAACAGCGTAACTTGTTCAGCTTTCAGTCGGGTTTAAGTTCGTTAATGTTTTACTACTACACTTGAAGTAGCGGCTTTCGGTTGGTCGGTAATGTACTGATGGATGGTAATGTTCTGACGGTGGGTAGCGTAGTAGTACAAATATCTGATAACCCTAGATAATCATGGGATCTTAGTCTGAAATTTATTAACTGAGTTTAGACGTATCTCAAACTCCTCTAAGCTAAGTGGTCAAATAACAAGCGACTTTGTTTCATAGTGATGACATCTGTGTCAAAGATAATGGCTCCCATTATGACAATATCGGACCCAAGTAGCACAAATGGTTGCGTATAAGCTTTGAAGCGTATGATATTGCAACTACAGATGCTAACGATAAAGTCTATATCCTGCTCTAGTATCATATTGTGCCTAAAGGTGAAACTTGCATCGCTGTACCCCTGATTTGCCACTTTGGTTGAACTGTTGATTGAACGGTAGAGTGAACGATTAGTTTTTGTTTATTCATACGTACGTTTCGTTTCTGTAGTTCAATGTTAAGAATATTAATGGCGTGTGATAGTTTTTAAGTGACAACTACAAAACATAATATTAATTGTAAGTACCAAATACTTTTATTCAACTATCTGCTTTATCTGTACTGAAAAATCAAGTGGGATCTTAACTTTACTGCAAAATACTTATATGTTTATAAAGTAATTTTACACGTCATATTGATTTCATGAGGATTTCAACAAAAAACTGTGTTTGTATGGTTCTAGTAGTTTTAATAAAACTGACCAAGAATATAATTCGTATAACAAGTATTTATAGTGAATTTAGGTAGTATAGTTGTAAAATCACTTCTTTTGTTACAACAAAAACATGTTTAGTAAAAATAATGTAAATTAGTTGTTGGGTTTTCATAAAACATTCCATTAAAGATGGCGAATCATTTTGTTACTATAGGTAATAATTTTCACCCGCTTACTTAAATTTTTTCTGTTCTAAGTGATAAAAATCACCTTTCGTATTACTAAGTGATCCAGAGTAGGGCCTATGAGTGAATTTAATATACATTATTTATGGTTCTCTTGTTTCAGTAAAGAAAACAGTTTAGGGATCAATTGACAATACAAAAACCTTTGTTTGGATAAAAATAATGTAATGCACCCATACTAGTTTAATATTGTAATTTTTAATTACAATTATAATTTTATTTCAGCAATTGACCGGAACTACAGATGCAGCATACAATACTTTGCCATGAAAACCAAACACTGCCACAGAGCCAAGCACCGAGAATTATATAATAATTCGATAAAATCCAAAAAGCACAAAAACTACAGAAGCACATTTCTTATAAGAATTTTATAAGTGAAATATTATTTAAGATCAACATTACACAAATATAGTTGTTACCTTGTAACAGCTCATTATTACATTTTATATAAAAGTCAGATAGCTGTTAAAAATGTATTTTATTTCCCTTTGTCGGTAATCAGAACACAATTTATATGAATCTAATTATTCTGAGTTCTGATGAGTTTTATTTTCATATTGATTCCAAAAGTTGAATACGTATTGTAAGACAATGATTTTGGCTAACGTGTTATTAGGGTACACCCAAATCAAATTTAAAAAATTGTATTTTAAATGTTGATTATTAGAAAAAAATGAATTTAGTAATATACATTTTTTTATTTAATTTTAAATTTAAGATTTTATAACAAAGGAAGCTAATTAAGACATCGTAAACTTTCTTAAGTTAAACTTTGGGTAAATTCCACAATGACAAATATTGAATTTTCTACGGAACCTTCCTCTAAACTTAGAAAGAAAATTATAAGAACCTATAATGCCATAAATGTTCATTTTATCATCCTTCTAGATAGTCCAGTGGTCTAAGAATTGATTTTGTTTCCTTTTGGAAATGTTGAGCGTACGTAATGGTGGTTATTGCTTCTCGTTTGTAGCTATAAGACGCACTACAAGTATAAATTACCACTTAAAGCAGCTATCACACTCACACTGTAGCTTAGAGTGGTACAACAGTGGTAAGGTGCTCAAGTTTAACCCTGTAGTTATTAATTAAAAATGTTGTACCCATAGTTCATTTTATAAACTTTATGTATATTTATCACTCTTAAACATAGAACTTTGAGTCATGAACTTAGCTGCAATTATCACTTATGTGCTAGTTGGGGTGTCACGGTCCGGGCCTTATCCGGGTAGGCCTTAGTTATGAATGCATCAGCATCAGAGAATGTGTTGGAATATGCTTCGCTTTATAGTTCTGTTGGGCAACAAAATAATTTTTAAATAGATTTGATTGATGATGGAGAAGTAACAAAAAAATTAATATAAAGAACATTATTTAATTCTGTTTTACTTGAAAGTAAATATGTTTTAGTATCTTGTTACATTTTTTTAGCTAACCGCGAGATTGATGCTGAATATTATTATAGTTGATTAATCTTACTATGAAGTTAATTTAAATCAAGGAAGCATGAGAATGGCCACATTGATCAGTTCATTCTAACCATAGCCAATTTTTGACAACCAAATGAAGACAACCTGACTTGTTTTGACCAAGCCAACTAGACGACTGTCACACCTGACGTCAAGTCTTGGATACAGGCAACAGGGCTATTATTATTCAGCATTTAATATTTATTTACTTGACTAAATTACCAAAGCTTTTAGTATATATTTTCTTCACAGCGCTTTTTTTTATCAAGTATTTGTGGATTTAAAGGACAAGACCGTTAGTCTAGCTAGTTTGGCCAGTTATTCCTCTTTGGAAGAAGGACATAGCGCAGAATTCTTATGTAAGACCTGCTGGATGAGCATGGCATATTACATACACCGTTGCACAGTTTTTTACACTAATACCGCCTACAAACTAGCTGCTTCATTTGCCTTTCCTCCGAAGACCACCAAGGGCTCAATGTTGCATAATACTTTCATTAGTTGTCACTTGTGCCTCAGCGGGTGACTTGTCAACTGTCATTAGTCAAATGTCAAATGCGTCGCGCTCGTAGGAGATGGATTGTTTCCGTACGATACACCAAATTATCTGTTTACTTATATCAAACAGTTTGAACATTACCTAAATAGGTATCATATAAATAATTTGATACGTTGTAGTTTTAGAAGCTGCAATGCATAACCCTAGGGCGTGCGGTCCTATCATTTTGAAATTTATTTCTGAATTGAAAACTGTAAAAGCTGCACTAATCGATTGTTTAAAAGCGCCGTCATTACCTGCTTTTAAACTCTATTATATTAAATATATATTTTTAATACAATCTTTTAAATGCCCCAAATGTATAAAGTCTGTTCATATGGCAACGGAATTATGTTTTGGACAAAAAATAGGGTTGATATACCGGCTCAAGAACAGTGCCTGCCAGTGTCATAACATTTTCTTAAAGATGATTCGAGATTTAATATTTTTGTAATTTTTTTTGTAAAGATAAAAGTTCTGCTACTTAGTCCGTTATATCTGAATTAAAAGAGGTGTTTGAACTGTAAACTAAAAAAATCGACTAACTACGTCTCTTAGTATCAGTGAAATAAAAAACAACGAATCGAAAAAGATGCCCAGAGATTTATTCATGGAATACTTGCTAAGGCATCTTAGCTACGTTCATATTTTCATCACATTTGAAATATTTATTGAAATGTTATAATTTACATCAGTAAGGAGCTTTTTAAATTAAAATTGTTAATTTTACGTTTAACATTTAATGTTAAAAGCTCAGTTCTTCCTTGTTGCGTTAACTCTTTGAAGTGCTACAAGCAGTGGCCTACGTTTGCTCTCAGCCACTAATCGCGATTAGCTCTCGATAAAACACAACATCAAAGTCAAGTTTCTAATAAAAACTTTTCCAATTTTCCTCCAAAACCCTTAGAAGGATTTGCATGCGTCCAAACAATGGGGCTTCTATTTTGCAATATTTTCAATACCACAGCATGGGTCTCCTGTGTTAGGGGTCTGTCTATTGTCCCTGTCTTTAATATCTGTGGGAATGGACAAACCAACTCCATTTAGGTAATTTATCATTCTTAAACGAGTGTAGACTATCGACTATTATCCATGTAGTCTTTCTTGTCTTGAAAGGGCCAAGTTTTCGCCCTTTGTCCACCATGTTCAGATTAATGACGGATTTCACCCCATCGGCTTCAACTTACGCGGATTTCGAACACCGGACATGAGAGTCCGGTGGTCAAAATATATGAATTATTAGCTATTTGGGTTCCCAAATCTATTTATGTTTCACGGGCAGAAGACATAAATCGCGGCCGCACGTTATAGTTTTATGAGGTTTATGTAGGTATGTGAAAATATATAAATTGCTCTGAGAAATGCTAAGTATGCGTATTGTATCATTTTTAAATTATCATACACCAAAAACGGTACCATTATTTGAAAACTTAATTTAATTTAAGTCATCACCCGACAACACTATCTACTCAAGCTGATTATTAATTATGAAAAATATTAAAAACACATCGCACCTGTTCACTCCTATGTGTAAAAATTAATAAGGACATGCGCACGAGTGCATTATCACAGATTAACATGATAATAAAAATACCATAAAATTTATTAACAAAAACAGGTTGTAGATAAAAAGATGACCGTCGGTCAAGCACGTGCAGCATCCGTCCGCATCATGAGGTCCACAAAAGGTCACCTTTTTTTAAAGCCACGAGCTACATATGATTACTTTAAAATTCTATCAAATGTAAGGGATGAATAAAGATGAAGTTTTCAATGTACCGCGGAGGCACGCGGCGCTTCTTTAGAAATAAGGGAGATCAAAATAATTGATGGGGAAAACTTGCATGCTAGGGATTAATAATGATGTGGTGAAGGCTTTGAAATTAATTTATTAATTAGCTTGATGTGCTCTGAAAACTTCATATTTCAATAAAAGGTTCAACTTTCTTGATTGGATAAGAAATGCTTGCTACGAGAAGAGCTTAGGGATTAGCAATATACGTACGATGAATGTACAATTTTTTTTAAGTAGTCACCGACGTTGTGGTTGGTTCGTGATTTGACCGTTACAAAACTTCTTTAACTACTAAAGGTCTGTCACTTGTTCAGTTTAATGTCTTGGGAAAATATATAAGTGTCAATTGACACCTTACACTGAGTAAATCGCCCCTAAACAGGTAAAACTTGAAACTAACAACTACACTTGGCATTAAACTGGTTTCACGTATCCACTATCTTTTTAATTTATTGTGTGTAAATATTTCTCTTTGGATGACCGTTACGATATAAGTTTAGTTACGTTAGTAAAAAAAGCGCTTCACTATAATGTAGGGTTATATATTACAAAGGTTAGAGCCCATAATTAGTGGCTTGTGTGATTCTTAGTTTCTCGGATGTTTGCAAATAGCAATAACTTCGTTAAATAAAATTGTTTATAAATTGTATTAGTAGCAATGACTTAGCTTGTTTGTTACCAGTAGAATTTCATTGTATTTAACTAAACTAAAAGGTTACTTAAAATCGAGAATATAAAGAGAATATATCATTAGAGATAAAAAAAATGTATATCATATATTATATTAATTGTACACAAAGGTAAGCTTACTAGATTTTAAAAAGATTAACGGCCGAGTGGCATCTTTGATTATAGCGCTGCCTTATATGCCGGGGGCCCAATTTCTAGTCCTGGCCGGGGCATTCATTTTTGTGATGAACTCATTCTGGGTTCCCCACCAATTCGCTGTATAGTTACTTTGGGGCTATTCAGTTGGCGTGGTTGTATAGGACATCATTTATTTAAAAAATCATAAACTTCATTTTATTAATAAAGAGTTACTTGAGAAGTTACTTGAGAAAGAGAAACACTTTATGTAGATTTGGACTGTTGTGTGCGCACTAATGTCTCACAGACCGATTTATCACCATCAATTTCTTATGCCCGTCTGCACTTAACTTTGACAGCGCCTAAGTTGATACTTAAGTCTCTACGACGTGCTTAGCAGCGAGAATTGCGTTGCACTAAACTTAACTCAATGCCTAAATGTTTAAGAAATTCCTAACTTTAGGGCACCGATTTCCTATGTCAGAACATTAAGCAAGAACTTAAGCATAGGTACCACGTCGTTCAAAGTTATGCGAATGCACTAGTTAGAAAAATTTTACGTTTATTATATTAATATTTTTCCAAGGAGTCACCTTTTAGAAAAAAAAACATGAATCATCATATCTCCAACGCGCAAATTCCTTTCTCCTTCAGTGTTTGTTGGTATATTGAAGAAACCTGAGCTACACAAGTTTCCACAATACTTTATACTATTCTCATTAGTTTTCGAACGACACAAAATTGTACGTTGTAAATTTTCATTTTTGTTCATTGATTTAAGATTGACATAAATAACCTCGCATTATGCAGTATAACTAGCGGCTGCATTATGTATTGATATAATAAAATATATCTATTTCAAAATAAATAATATTTACGTTTTGTTTGAACTTTTGATTGAAGGGATATTCAGTTAACCTTCCTTTACCCGCGTCAAATTATGTAACATCTGTACCCGCGCATGGATTTACAGACCGAATGTAAGGCGCATGGAATTCAGGACACAATTTCATTGTTTTTTTTTCAAGAACACCTATAGTAATGTTATTATATGAATAATTAAAATAGGCGATATCATAAATGAAAAAAGCACAGCATATAAAAAATATATGTTTTTTTAATAACTAACAGTCTTTCAATACAGCCTCTGAAATATAGGAACTATTTCATACGTGCTACGAAAAAGTTAACAAAAATATTTTTTTTAAATTAATTTTTACTAATAAACCAAAATAAACAGTCAATACTAATAGACTATTAGTTGGCAAAGAATAAAATAATATAAAATCTTGGGCACAAGTCTCACTAAAACAAGCAGAGCATACCATGTTCCATACAAAAGTAAATTTTGCATTTAGCGCAGATGTACCGCGTCTTACGGTTATTTTTTGATGGGCAGTATCCACAACGCACAATTGTACTATTGGCAGCTGTTACTGAGGATTCTGGACCATCAAATATACATAAATATATATATTCATATTCTGAAATCAGAAGACTAAGCTTTATCAGTCTTGGCAAAGAGGAATTGACAGCTCGTCTTCTTAAAATCCTCCACCTCGCTGTCGTTTTGATCTTCATAGTCAGCATCCGAAATATCGTCATCCAATGACAAACTTATTTGATGATCATATATCTTGTCGTAAACTAAGACCTAAAAATAATAAAAGATAATTAAATTATGCTAAATAACACAATATGATACCAAAATGAATAAAACAGAAATTATTACTTACACAAAAAGTTTCAACTGCACCCGCGTCGGTCTCACAGTCCAATTGGCGCCGTATACGATAGCGGCAACAAATCATGCAGCTAACAAAAAGTGCATATACGAAAGAAGAAATAAACATGAAAATTTACTTCGTTGGTCTTACAGACCAACGCGCGGGTATAGGAAGGTTAAATAAACCGTCAGGCAGGTCAAGTGACAAGAAAAATCAAATCAGATCAAAATCAAAGACAAAATATACTTTTTCGTTCTTTCGTTCGCTTTGTTAGGCAACGATCGTTCTAGGAGTCACTTAACGTAAAGTGGTTAGTGCAGAGCAACGCAGAGTAAGTCTATGCTTATGTGTAACTTAGTTTAGGCATGACCTAACTAAGTCTATGCTTTGTAGAGTTTAGTGCAGACGGGCAGTCTTTACGAAAGTAGATAATTCCAAATTTAAATGTTCTTACATGTTCAAAAGATAATTCCATGGATAGTAATAAAATGAAATACTTTAACATTAACCCTTGCAAGGTACGCAGTGTGGAAACACATTATGGCCACTACAATATATCACCTGAGCAGACCCGATTACGTATAATGTGAACAAAGCCTTTTGTTGTTATTCAGCCACTGATATTCATAAAAAACTGATACTCACTACGCCCTTTTGTATAGACTTGTTTACTCGATAGAATGACAAGAATTTTTCTAAATAAAAAACCAATGGTGGTAAATTTATTGCTTTTTTGAGTTTAACCTTATAAAGTAGTACATAAAGACCTTTTTTGAAAGAACTTATCTTAAGTATAGGTGTAAATATGAAGATCGGTGACCTATGCCATCTAGCTGTGTGGTTTCTTTTGATTGACGTTTGTTTGACGCGCGCGCGCAGCCAGATAGATTTTTGGAATTTCTTTAAAGGATTTTTTAATAGTTTTGACTAGATTCTTACATATGCACGGGCTTGTTAATGTAAGCTACTGCCTTTCAAAATATCAATTTGTAATTGGTCTATATTGTTGTTTAAGAAGTTTCTTGCCAGTTCTTCTTCACGAAGGTTTTTCCGAATAGAGTCATGTTTTATTTGACGTCAATAAGAACAAGTAATTGTAAATGTTGAGAAATAAATATTTGAATTTGAATTTGAAGACGTATGAGGAATATCTAATTATTTGTATAGAATATATGATTCAAATGTGCAATAAATTATACTTTTTTATGTTTTCATTACCTAAACTTATTTTTAATACAATAACCAGTTACTTAGAATATCGCAACAAAAAGAAAGACTAGAAGATGGTAAAAAGACAATTACATACAAAAGAGCACAAAGGTGACAAAACCGACAATAGAAGTAACAAAAAATCACAATGCCGCCATTCATTGTTTGTTTAGCTATTAAAAGTTGAAGGAAGAAGACAAATAACTATTCTGTCGACGAAAATGCAACCCCATCTTAACATGCTACTATTATATTTAGACCTTTCGTGGTAAGTCGCCTGTGTGGCAGTAGATATCATTTGGAATTGGTGCGATCTATCCGATTTCAGCGATCTTATTACCTATTAAAACGATACTTGATTCCTTATACTATATACTAAAGTGTACACAGGTCTAGTGGCACAGATAATAGTTAATCACGTCAAGTTTCTACGAATTTCTCATCTTTGAATTATTGGATAAACAGTAGTCTGCGCTGTCCCTGTCTGTATGTGGTTGAGTTCCGAATTTCCGAGTTACAATATTTACTTTTCCAATAAGTAATATTTTAAGTGTACCTACCTTGTATATCTCGACAAGAGGATTAATGAAGCGCGTATGTTTATTAGTCAAACTGTAACTTCGGTATATTTTAGGTTATTAACCTAGCAATCTACATTTTTAGGTTAGGTATACTACTAGCAAATTACTTAACAAGTAATGTTAATTACCTAATTACTTAACAAGTAATGTTAATTACTTGTTTCGTAATTTGTGCCTTAGATATATTAATCCTATTCTTGGTATATGCAAACTTTTTTGTGTCTTGACTGTAATAGAAACTATTTTATCTGGAACGAATTGAAGACCAAACAATCTGACAAACATAAAACAATAAATATCTTTAACTCCAGCATAAAACCAACACACAATGATAGATCTTTATATGAATACTCTAATACGGTAACCGGGAACTGTCCACGACCGGTCTAACGGACGAGAGATGATTCATCTATGACATTAATAAACCTTTTTATGGGTTACCTTTGTTTAGCCCTGGTGTGACGGTGCTAAAATTATTCACGGTAGCTCCATTAACTTCTTAAGCTGGGCATTGTGATATTTGCTTATATATGCTAATGATTTGTCCGGAAGCCGCCGCCCGGGCTGTGACTGATTGCTTAAAAAAGTTTCTCATCGCCCAAAGGTACGGTCATCACGGTGAATGTGGGAAACAAAATTTTATTTTAAAATAATCTTGTGTTAGAAGCTTAGCGATTGATTAATTACATATAAAAGAATCGTAATGAACGTAATGTGCAGTACCTACCGCCCGCATAGTTTGCATTATGAACTTATTAAATATTACCATAAAAACCTACTTTAAAACACAAGTGTAAAACTAAAACGAGAATGAATATAACAATTTGTCATGAAATAGGAATCTACCTAAGTGATACATACGCTGATTATTTTTTATTTAATGGTACTTACAAACGTGAAGAGATTTTTGTCCAATTTGCATATTAGATTTTCTTGTACTTTTAAAACAAACAAAATCAATGTCAACAATTGTACTCTTAGCCTTGGAGACTCCACTTGGTCTTCATCATCAGAAGCTGGTCAAGGAATTCCTTTGTACATGTCCAGGTTTACTACAGTTTAGTTACGTAAAATACTTGATTTGGTTTCTAATGTACACTAATTTATGCCAACTGAAACATTTCACACTTGATGGTAAGTGGTCCGTGGTATGTTTACAGATCCACCCTAGCATAGCTTTGACCACAAAAACAGTTACTTAAAATACTTCTTATGACTCCCAACCGAGAGCTCAAATCGATTGACACAATGCTTATAGACGTGCTGTGCTGTTTGACTTTGTGGAATTCTGTTCTATGGGTCCAGGTCTAGTCCAGGATATCCTTGATTATATCATATCATAGTTACTTACCTTTCTGGATTGAGATTATCACTAACATCGTCGAAAATCAAACAAGGAAACGTCAATTACTATACAAGTTCTGTTTAATTTTTAGGAATTCCGTGTTATATCTCCGAAGTCCAGGGTCCAGCAATTATATTGAGACCAACTTGACTCTAAATTGAAATCAGTGCAAAAACAAAACGGTCTAGAAAAAAAAAGCTTTGGCCTGAACATCATAAATAAATTTGGTAGATGAATTGAGAACCTCCTCCTTTTTAAGGTCGGTCAACTTTTTTAAATAACAACATAAACATCTTCAAACAATACAGAGGCAAATACCTGAGGTCTTCTACGACATTGTTCGTACAAATTGCACAAAAAAATTTTACTTAGCAAAAGCAGAATCACGACTGTTTTATGTAATGAATTGGTTAATTTGTTAATTCGGGAACTAAAAAGTGAATGTTAAATAGTCTCTTATTTTAATTATCTAGAGCTCATGTGGAAGAGTATTAACATACCGTAGTGGAATAGAAATATGTAATAACATAATCTGTCCCCAACCCTTTGGTCTGTTTCCCGGCCGCAGGGCTTTAATAATGCAACCGCCATTAGGTAACCCTGCAGATGCCGCGCCGTCTTCCACTGTAATTCTAATTGCGTGGGAAGAGGGTGAAAGGATTACACTTACGTAAATCAACAAAATTTTCACTTTGCATTTTGCTAATTAAAATTTCAGGTAGGAAGTTTCCCCGGTCGAAACAAAATATAAGGTGCACGTCTACGTTGTAACCAGAACGAAGAGAATAATTAATCAAAACTTTTACTGAAAGGTTCAACGAAACTTAAATCAATAACCCGATTAACGTTCAGGCAACTGTTGGCGCCAGGTAGTTATTAAATCATTAGAGAAAAGTTCAATTTCATGGGCATATCATAATTAATTTTTGATGGTACCGGTGACAAAGTGGCTTTTTTAAAAGTAGCATGAGGTTACGGGGCGCAGCTGGTACAGCATTCTGCTAATCTGACTGCCGTCGCACTTGTTAAATATTAACGCGGTCTAATTACAGGCACTTCGCTCCCCGCGCCCTCTAATGGCTTTTAAAACTGATTCCCACCCTCGGAGGATGCGTATTTGATGACAACTCTCATTTTAGTGCGTTTACAAAGGCAAGTGACGTCCGTGGCTTTGTCTCATAAATCCTGACTTTCTACTTAAATAAGATCTCTGCTGAGCACACTTTTGAATAGCAAGCTGTCAGTTAAACTTTATGGTTTAGAAATATTGAACCTAAATATGTGATGTCCGGCGCTTGATCGCTACGTAAGAGCCATTCATATAATACTTATTTTCAAGTAATAAATTACTTTGAATTTTATTTTACTCAGAAGGGTGAAATTCATTTTTATTTTTGTGCAAACGATTAAACTCTGTTACCTTAAAATTAATGATGTAGTGACATATTATTTGTTCAACTGCCGGCCGGCTGAACACTACGGACTGAACAAATAGGACGTGTTTGCGAAATGGGAACATTTAACGGATTTCCTCGTTGCTAATGGTTTTAAGTGACAATTATTCTACACCATTAGACGTATCATTAGCGGGTTTTATTTGACGTTTGTTTTCTTAAGTCACGGGTCTTTTTAACCCGTAGGATTGACAATAATGACCCAAGCGCTGGTGCCTTGATATCATTTATCAATGTTACTCTGGGATGAACGACAAAAGGCATTTGATTAACGAAAGCAAATATGTTCAATAATGTATGGGATCCATATCTTATTGAATATTGCGTGTGGGATCAAGATTATGTGTTATTAAATTTAAAAATAGTTTACCTTTAATTGTGAATGTTTTTTCAATTTTTTTCAAAAGCCTTCCTTATCTTTGTAAATTCTTTTGAAAATGTCAAAGGTAGGGCGTACTTTCTCTAACGTGTCAAAAGCCTACAAAAGAAATCGTTAACAAGTGGAATTCACTTGTTTTACGCAGCGTTGTAAATGTCACAGCATCTGTCAAGTAAATGTCACCGTCTTATCTTTGCGGTCGAAAAAAACCCTCTGGGACAAATCTCACCCCACGGCCACCCGGAGGGTTAAGGCCCTGTTGAACAAAATCAAATGTATTTACGACTATGCAAATTGCTTCAATTTCCACTTGAATTTGAAATTCGCTAAAAGGTATCAAGATTTTATTCTTTGGCGACAGATGTTGGGGTGTGTAAGCCCACTTGTTTATTTTTACGGTTTCATTTTCACGTCAATTTTACTGTTTGGTACCGGGGTGGTTTACGTTTTAAGGAGTTGGTTTTACTCAATGATAAAATTATTCCAATTTATCTGGATATTGGAAAAACGAGATTTTTAGAGAATGCTTTCATGTTAAGATGTAAGTACCTGTATATTTTCTTGTACAGATTGCTATTTTTTATGAATACTTGTATAGTTTAATATGTAATAAGCAAATCTGCCGTCGGGTTTTTAGCTCCACGCTTTTCCAGAGCTCACTTTTACTTCCATGTGATAATAAAATAGCATTTCAAGTAAATATTTAAATTGGTATTCACGTGGGCTTTACAAAATAGTTGTATCGAAATGTAAAAATTCTATAAGGGCCTTTTATTTCTTAAAATGCTTAGGTTTCTCTACTGACCAAATCTGATCGCCAGTATCGTTAGGGTTGGCATGTACTGCTCTAAAACAATGAATGGGGGTGTCACTTGTAGATAAATTGACACTTGTCGAAAGTCGAGGGTTGTGTGACGCGATATAATGTGATTGGTTTTATTTTTTCTCATGATTTCGGGTAATGTTGTTAAGCTTGAGAGTTTTGTCTACCCACGCACATCGTAAAACATTGTCAGTGCGAGCCTAAAACGAGCGTCTTTTTTTGTTGAGTTTAGTAACTAAATAAATTAAGTGTACCATAATTTATTATTACCTATTAAATTTCAAATCAAACGACGATCAAAAACAACTGTGTAATGCAAGTCAATCAAAATAGTAAATTGTTAAAAGTTAGAATAATGCTTTACCTTATGGGTTGTGATATGTCCCGAGATGTTCGGATAAGATGGATCGACGTGATGGTATAAACGAACGGTGAAGTTGTCTATTCTGTACTCAGGTGATTGTTCATGCAGCGCAGCAAGAGCCATGGAGTAGTATGCCGTGGAAATCAATATTGTATCGTATTGCCCACAAAAACATAGTTACGACTCTTATTATAAAAAATAGGGTTTTTGAATAATCAAAGCGCACGCTGTGTCTTTGAGAGTAAATTGACGTGGTCATTAGCTAAATATTTGAATAGTTTTCATAGGCTTTATAGTTCCTTGTTCTCTTCTGTTGTTAATGTGCTAGATTGTCTTTTCCTAAAGAGTTACAAGAATATTTTTTGTAGCTTATCAAAAAAGAGCCAAATAAATTTCTTTAAGTAAGTTAAGTAGGTTAAAATTAAAACTTTTCTTTATTATAAACTTTGATGATTTGAAAAAAAATCCTTAGGGTATCCATAGTTTTCTATTTCTCATTTTGTTCCTAATCGTGCGGGTGGTCGAGTGTGATTGTGATTGACAGTCACACATCGCAGCACCAAGTGCAACCACTCATTTTGCTACATACGCTATCCATTACTTCATACCTTACTTTACACATCTGACAATGTCTTTCACGAACAGCAATGAATACGTTTCGTGTGCATGATGTAGTATAGATAAATAACAGCTAACTAGAAGGTGTCCTAAAGGCTTTCATGCGTTGATTTTGAAAGTTTGAGCTATACTTGCATCTGCGCGTGTTTGTTTGACTGGACAAGCTATAGTGGGGACCGTGGCCGGGGATTCAAAACTTTCTGGACGTTGTCAAGATATGCCTCGTTCATACAGAAAGCTTGTTTAGATATTTTACGTAACAACATAATTTGTTTTGTAAGATTTGCTACAAAATCATACTACAAAATTACGAGTACATTAAAAATATAAAGAAATGTATTATTTTTCTACCAAATCAGAATGGACATTTAAAATACCTACGACTTTTAATATAACAGCAAAATTCCTTAGTTATAGTTAGGTAAAATTACCTGTGCCCATCATTAAGACTTTTATAAGAACTTGCATTTTGCAATCTAGCAGCGCTTACAAGTAAGGTTGAAAATCACATGTAAAATACATGTAATTTTCAACTGAGCATTGTATTTTTCAACAAAATGCAGAAACTTTCATTAAGTTCTTACGACGTATAGACAAGTTTACGTTTTTTACATGTATTTCTCGCATGATTCAAAATGACTGGTGGCGATGACTGTGTCAGCTGTCAAAGCCATGGTCTGCTGTTGCCATAAGAATTTTGAGTAATCCACCATTCAGCCGCCAGTGAGAGAAATAGGTCTTTGTTTGTGAGGACACACACCACAGATCAAAACCGTTAAATAGCTGGTCGATTGAATAAATTAATTTTTGTTAACTGGAATCTGAAATTTGTCAATTCGAATGTTAAATTTGCTGAAACAGATGACTTTCATGTTGAAGATGTCTTCGATAGTGATATTTAATTGTTGAAACTTGTTTTTATTTCATAATTGTAAACATGTATCCCTTAATATAATAATCACATAAAATATTATAAAAAAACAGTGTTTTTATGTTTGTTTGTTTTTCATTCATTGTAATTTATGAAAAATACATTGATTAAAACACGTATTATACATGTATAATTGTATTTTTCAGATATTCCTAAAACAGTATTTTAGTAAAGTTAAAGTTACATTAAAGTAAAGTACAGTAAAGTTACATGTAACTTACTAGAAAGATTCAACGTTGCGAAAAAAACCAACGTGTATCTTTCGCCATTTTCATCCCTACTTACAAGCTACAACCGAATTCGAGTCTACACGAGAGTTATACCTTTTTGAGCATCAAATCAATCTCGCTTCAAATAGAAGGAGTTTGCGCGCACCTAGGCGAGAGGTAATCGTACCGCGAGGGCACGACCTCCGACCTCATTGGACGACCTTTGACACGCCCCCCGCCCTTTGACCTCCTGAAACTTTGCTATTCGGTAAATAACTTTATGTATTAATACGGGACAAACCGATTATTATAATATAAGTCAAGATTTTAGATTCGTTTCAATATGCAAGAATTATTGAGAAGTGTCGAAGCTTTTTGGGAAAACAAAACATATTGTCTCTCAAATACAATTCTGTTTAAGTAGGTTTTAATATAATATCTAAATAACCGCCTACCAACCCCTCTATAAAGCAGTTAAATAATAATGAGTTAAAAAAATCAGTGCATCCGTTTTATTTTGGTTCACCTTGCCATAATTATAGTGGTTCGTTTGTCGATCTGCATTTAGTGTATGGTTGTCAATCAGCAAGTGACAAAAGGAGCATGCAGCGTGACCAACGGTTGGTGACTCCTGACTTGACCCGACCTGATTGTAGACACCTGCCTGAGACGACAGTATTTGACTTCTGGATACTTGAGCTAAAAGTTTTAGGAGATTCTATAACCGCGATATTTTATAATTTTTAACTACACAAGGTTAGGTAAACAAGATTTCATAACAATTTTGGTTCAGCCTTTTCGCTATAAAGTTTAAAAATAATATCTTAATGTACTCCATTTTCATCGGACGTTTCTATTGCTTTTCTAATGCTTTGCTTAACCTAGTTAGGTACAAACTACTTAGAGTCTTGAAAGTAATTTATAATGTTCTGTTTCTGGTAGTTTCGACGAGTATATGTTGTTTAGATACCTACCTATAATAACTAAATTAATTCTGAACCATTTTGGGAAGAACCATAGAGGAGTCATTAAATTTATACTAGTAATAATAATGAACGTATATGTGTATATGAGTATGTCAATTTAATTATTACAGCAGTTATCGGATAGGATAGATATAATTGTAATAAAGACAGTTCTTTAAGTCGTTATTAGCTAATATCGTTATAAATTTAGATGTATACATTTTGTTTACTAGACAACGTTACATTAAACGAAAATACCATAATATACCGAACCTACGTAGTTACTAGTTCCTCAATTGCAACCCGCAAGGCGTCGTAGGATTACTTAAGACACTCCTAAAAAAAATTTTTTTCATAGATCTACATTTTATGTATATACAAATTAAAATATTTATTTCTTAACATTAGTAATTACTTGTTTAGCCAGACGTAACAACGCAAAACCTAGTGTAAGAAGCGACATAAAAAACTATTTTATGTAACTGAGTGTGGACGTCAGTGTCAACCCTTTTATTTGACTTTAATAAATCTTGTCGGCCGAGTGACTTAGTGAGTCGTAGCCCTACCTTATACGCCGGAGGTTGATGAACAGGTGTGATGAACAGAGATGTTTGTTTGATATTTATATACGTATATTTATTCTGGGTTCCAACCCAGTTCGCTGTATGGTCATATTTAACACAAGCCCTGCATACATACAGCCGGTATGTTTGTTTGGAGATTTATTATTATTATAAATGTGTTACAGAATCATTAGAATAAACCATTACTTAAGATCCAAGTAGAAAAGCCAACCAGACTTTTATTGTCATAGAAACTATTTAATTACGTTCTCTTGCATCGAGCTAATTACGCGGACAGTAGTACTTTCCCACACCATGGTGCGTGTGCGCACGACACGTGATATGTGGAGATAGTGTTCCGCAATTTAGATCTGCGTAAGGATCTTGAGGTGCTCAGTTAATTGAATCTTATGAAATCTTTAAAAAGTCCAATGATCATTTCATTATCCATACCTATCAAAGAACTGATTTAAAAATCCCTTTTTTAAATTGGAATGCACCTGCAGATCTGTCAATGTTGGAATGTGCCGACACAAGTTTCACAACGCGTTTGCGACTCCCACGGAAGAGCAATCACCGTGACCGCAGGTGACAGCCCTAAGCGCTAGGGTTGCTGGCGTGATTTTCGACAAACCCAATGAGATAATAACTGGTAACAGTGCAATTATTTGAAGGCAAAATTTTATTAAAAGACCTATTTGAATAAATGTTTGTATGTACTGTATCGATATATGTTTTATTAAAATAATTAGAACAAGTGTGCAGGTTTAACACTTACTTTTTCTCCAAATAAATATATGATTTTGTAGAACTAATAAAACCTGTAGAATTAGATCTGCCCGGTATCCGTGTTGGTCCCGAGACATTCTAAATTAAAAGAAAAACAAACAAACGATTTAAAGTTTAATACCCGAATTTTCCTGTCAAGGGTTTACTTTCCTTTAATATTTTCATAGTGGCTGTTAGTATTCCAGATGTATATGTATATAGGAGACATACATATATTTATACATACATAAAAACTTATAACACTCTTCGTTCTGCAATATATGTTAAAAAAATAAGTTTTTTTTAAATTGTTTTAAGCAATATTTATAAATTTACAAACAAATGCTGTAAACTACAACTTTTAAGTAAGTATATACTTACTATCCATACCATATACCATACTATCTTTAAAACTTATTCAAGTATCCGTAGGACTTAGCTTTATAACAAAACAAAAATAAGCCTGTGTGTTGTAACATGGAATAGTTGTATTATAATGAATTCTTATTCTTCTTATAGCGTGAGTGAGGGGCAACCTCTGGTGTCAGAGTGGATCAAGCCGCCCCTGGAAACTCCATAGGCCTCTGACGTGGCTTCACGGCTGTTTTACTATATAGGTACCTACTTAGTTAAACAATATTTTTAAAAGGGAATTTTTCTATCATTATTATGCAAGTTCCTGTAATTAATTCCATATTTCTAATATGTATTATAAACGTAAAGTTTGTATCAAGTAACAAATTACTTGATCACACTAAAAAATAAAATATTTCCTGAAGTAAAATACACAATAAAATACAGAGTATCATTTATCTAAATTTTATTAACTCACTAATAAGAGAAAGAGCACTTTTTGGGAAACACGATTGAAGCCGCGGGCAAAACTTAGTTATTTAATAAACTTAATCGTAGACATGCACGCTCATTTGTAAAAATGGGTAATTCTAGGAAACCTTTAACCAAAAATACAATCAGGTCGATCTAGAGCAATAAAGACTTACGTTTGGCTTCTCATTCTGCTAACTTATATTAGCAGAAGGAGAAAATGGTTTCACAGTTAGCTTGAGTATTAACTATGGCCACTCAGTTTCGAATATCTTAAAATTTAAAAACTTATAAATAATAAAACTTATAAAACTTGAAATAGGAATAAAGTTGTCTTTTCTACATTGATTTCCTACGAAGAATGAGTCGAAAATTGTTTTGTATTTAGAAAACGGGACCTAAGTGTTAAAGTGGTATTAATAGTAATGATCATTATTTACTATAAACACGTTTTTACTTCGCTGGAAAGAATTGAAGCCCAAAGATTTTAGGACTATTAAGTAGCAGGTTCCATGGTATGTCTTGAGCACGAAATTGGAATATATGAGACATAATTATATATTTGTCATCCTATTTTCGTAAACAAGCGCGCGATCCACCTCCAATGCAAGAGGCAACGCAACTATAGCGCCAGGAACATCATGAGCCGTAGGTGTTGTAGCTATCAATATTGATCGTGATGATTGCCATTGAGTAGCTGACCTCAGGTTTCCTTCCCTGTTTACCAGAGCACAACCACATGACCATGATTATTATAGCGGGCAAAATAGGGACTACTATAGCACCGCCCTAGACGAGACCTTGACAAAAAAAGCCACTACCACTGAAAATATGAAATGTCAATTATTTTTTCGCTCAAAGCCTATCAAACAGTTAAGTTCAGGTCAAGCAATTCAAGACGCAATTTTATCTTATATAAAATTCAAATAAAACTCTAAATGAATATGAATGAACGTGAGATATCAAAGTATGAACCTTGGCCCTGGAAAAATTATTGTTTGAGTATTAATGATTTCAATTAGTATTACTGGATGAGAAAATAAAATCCATTTTGATATCGAATCTTATATTTATTATATTTATACACTTTTTCATACAGTTTCTTACTGTCTCATACATACACCAAACTTTACACTTAACTGTACATCTATTATTGCGAACAAATACAGATTGCTTCTCTTCTTATATATAATGTACCTAAATTTATTTAGATTTGGCAGGACACCGCCACTTACTGCAGCGAAGTAAATTAAATGGAAATAATATAAGAAGTTCAAGAAAGTTTTACTTTTGTATTAATAATAGATCTGGATTAAAAATAAATTGCTTACCAAAAATAAATAATTTGTCGCTTAAGATTAATAAAATTTTGTTTATACTTTGAAATAAAAGCACCAAGCAAATAAGTATGCGTTTATATCTTTATTTTTTATTTGAGCAGTTTCAATAAAAATGCAACAAAATGCAAGTTTAAAAATTTTTCTCTTGATAAACATTTATTTTTTAAGGAATACTAATAATAATATTTTCTTCACAATAATATTGCCATTGCACTAACGAAAAATTCACATCTAAAACATAGAAATGTTTAAAAAGTACAAAATGTCCAATCTAAAAGCCCAAGTACTAGAAGTTAAAAATCACCGCTTGGAAAGCCAATAAGAAATAAGTAGATTGTGATTTGCTTAAAATAAAATGCCTCAACTCCGAGTTACAAATATTACCTCTAACAATCATACCACGAACATCGTAGAAAACTTTATGTTATACCTCATCACAACTATACATTTAAAATAAAACATTCTATTTACATTTCTTTTAAATATCGTAAACTAATCTATAAGTATTTTTACACAGGAACATAGTAAAACTTGAACTAATAGTCACTACCGACCCAAAAAGATACTACTAGTCATTTTACTTAATGTCTTGCACAGAACACTGCTGAGGAGGGTGTCGACCATGAGGGACTATTGAGCGGCTTCCTGCGGGTCGTGGGGGGTGAGCGGGGCGTAGAACGCCGGCGCCGGGTCGAAGGAATACTCGGTGCGGTCGCCGTCCCGGCTGCTCCTCGACCCGAAGCATTCCTCGGTGGGCGCAGCCTCGCTGTCCTGGAACTCGCTGGATGACGTCACGACGTCTTCCGGCTGGACCTCCCGGTACCTGAACGGGTTGTACCGTTGACTGGGCAGGTACGAAAAGCCGTATGGCGTGGATCAGGCCGCTGCCAGTTGTCGCCACATTGTATGTCACATGGTCGCCATGTAGGGCCAGGAGAACGAACTTCCCGAGAGCAGCATATCTCGGATGAGGGTTTCTATGGGAGTCTTGCCAACAAGCCGCACGAAGAAGAGTTGCTCGATGACCTGCGAGCTGACAGTGCGGAGCGAGGGCAGGCGGAGTAGCAGCTTGCCGAACCTGGTGGGCTGGTTGGGGTACTGGCTCCTGCAGTACTCTTCGAGGGCACACTGCGACTTCTCTTGCAAACTTTCTATGTGAGGGACATCAGACAGGCCACAAGCATCTGTAAAGAAGAAAAATGTATTTTAATAGAACGTTTATACTAAAATATATATTTATCCATGAACATTCATATTTTTTATTACTTTTAAACCCAGATAATGCCTAAATTCAACATTATTAAACCATTTTATCGTTAAAACCTTTCAGAATTTACAAAAATTAATGTTTAGGAAACATTGTGTCTAGTACATTAAGTACAGTTTTATTTACGCCGGTAATAATGTTGCTATTAATAGGTTTTTATATTTTTCAGGTGAACGATGAAATTAAATGAGCGTGAAGACAATTTTGGTTATGCAAAAGAGGTTCCCACCGAGTTCCTGGAAGATTGCAAAGCATTCCGTTTAATCCTTCCTGTCTCAACCCTCGAAAGAGCCCATAAACATAATAATCCGGCGAGGTAGCTACATTTAATACGATTACTACCCCTGGTACATTTGCCGCAAACGCTACACCATGGCACATTAATATTTTTTTATCGTTGGTAAGGAAGAAATGGCGCGGGAAACAAAAGGGAAGCCTTGAGTCGAAGCAGATGTAGTGAATCTTAATTTAATTAATGAGCTTTATGACCAAATATGACGAAAATGTTAGACAATTGTGAGAGACTATGGTTTGTGTCCGGCAAGTAATGAAGTTAGATGATATGATGCAAGTCCCTATAAGATGAACAAAAACAATAAGCACGCCATTTTTATTACGTCAACTTTTTTATGGACGATGTCTAAAATTATTGCAATAATTATTATAAAACATATTAACAAGATCAGTAACATTTTCACGTTATTCAAAGGAACGGTGTTGAAAACTCAAGGCATGTTATTAAAAATTAACCTATCTGAAGGCGGGGAAGGCGGGCCCTTCGAAAGAACATAAATTATAATAAAGTACAACCAAGCATGAGCCTACTTAGTGTGAAACTAAAAGTAAAACTACCTTTATGGTATGCATATTATTGTTAAAACATTATTGTTTTAAAGTTTAAAGTAAAAAAGTGCAACATATGAAATACCACATGACACGTGTTTAAAATATTATTAAATCAATTATTGATTTTTCGTTAATTTGAAATAGTTTTCATTTTAACTATACACATATAAAATCAATAAACACTAATAATAATACAATAAAATATTATTAAAATTTATTTACCGTGAAGCTACTTAAAGGCCAATTTAGTAACAGATTCTAAGACCTCGCGTGTACACGGGCCTTTACGTGCCTACTGAAATTAATGCTTTCAAGTGATCCATGCTTATTCATAGTGATATATGGCACACCCAACGCTACATTCATTCATCTATTAATTCTAATTCTTCTCCGCCTCTAACATCTTCGGGTGACGCAATACGGAGGCTAGTAATTGTTCATGTTTTCATATTGTCCCTGTGCATTTGGTACACTGTTCATGCGGCAGTTTTAAGAAATACGTGTTATTAGTATGATGATATGTTAGATAATACGCAACTTTGAATATTATTCCTGATAACTATTATTTTAAGCTTATTACAGTATCTTAAATCAGTTTGATTTATTCGACAATATATAGCCAAATTTTTAAATATCTCGTAAGGACCACCCAAAGTATATTTGCTAACGCTATAATGGTCGAAACTCCTTGGTTCTAGTGGACAACAATTGAATCTTCGAAGCAAGTAATTGTAGGCACTTGCGTTACTTGTTCTAATTGTCGATGCTATGCTCCTAAATGGAGGCAGCTGCTGCGTAATGACTATAATTGATACGTGTTACGCAGTTTTAAGTGGACATGAGACCTTATATCCGATGGTTAAGGTATTTGTCAACGATGACCTTAAATCCGAGTGTTTTATGGGACTATAAGTTTGAAAAATATTGTTTGTTAAATTTATTTTCATTTTGAAAAAGTATTTCTTTAAATCTGAATAGGTAATCTGAGGACCGCTTTGATAAGAAATTCCTAATGGTTTAAACAACGTATTTAATAAATCAGTATATGTAAATGAGGAAATAGTTAAATGAACATTAATATAAATTTTCTTTAAAAATAGCTTAAAAAATGTAATTAGTCTGTCAAAAGACACAAAAGTGACAAATCAAACGTTGTGCAACAACGCTCATCTAGACCAAAGTTCAGATCCGAGAACCCAAATCCACTCAACCCAGCGCCCGCGACTTTACTAAACAATAACAATGTAATGTCCCGTAATTGATACGACCTCGATGACGTATAGCCAGCAAATATGGGTTGTGATCAAATTAATTAAGTGTTAATAAATTCATTAGAAATTGTCCAAATGAGCTCGGCGGTTTGTAAGACGCGAGCAAATTCAAACTTGCCTTTACTGCAAATGAGGAGAACAGTTTGGATGCTGCTTTTTAGGTAAGCAACGAAGAGTCTACGATCTTTAGTTAGAGCTGCTACCACAGCTACACTGTACCGTGTACGACCACGTACAAGAATCGTGCAATGATAGTCTAGTTATTTTTTTAGTTACAATAAACAGATGCATAAAACTTGACGAGTCAGTAAATCAATGGCCGCATTGCACGTGTCCTTTAAAATGGTAGCTCATTTTAATTGATTTCAAGTAGACTTGATGGGCGTTTAGCATTTTATTGTTCATGAGCCTTGAAATATTAAAAATAGGTTACTTTGTTTCAGTATTAAAATGAGGTGTTGGAGCATTTTAAGTACCTACATATAAAAAAAATTTCTTTAAAAAATATTAAACTAGGCCATTTACGCGATGGTTCCAAGGTGCATATCTTATAAACATTTCACTTTAAGACCGTTTGTATCATGAATTGACTATTTGATATTACGGTATAATAATCAAGTATTTGAAGTTTTCATTAAATGCAATTGAAAGAGAAACGAGTATAATGACCTCTGGAGAGCACGTGACGAATCTGATAAAAGTTATTAAACGAAAGGGTGGAAAGCATTACAAGCTAAATCGAAGACCCGCATTCGTCCCCAGTTATGTTATCTTTTATAAAAATATAAATTATTGTTACCTATTTATAGGAGAATGCGGGCCTTTAAAAAATAACAAGCTATATACTTAGTTGTCATCAAGTAGTAGCCTAAATTTACAAACTTACAAATTTACAAACTTTAGATTGCAAAAATATTAGAGAAATATGTTTTTTGCAAGATTAAGATTGCATTAGTTAATAATTATTATCAAAATTTTACTACTCATAACAAATAATCCAATGCATCAGACAGAAGTAAAGTTTTATACAAACAACTCAGAAAAAGGTCCAGCAGATGTTTACGTTCAAAGCGCATTGATCCGTGAGAATGAAAAAAGAACTAACTAACGTTAGCAGCGTACAAAGAGAGAATGCTTTGAAAGGTTTTTAAAAACCGAATCTTATTACATTTGACGCGTGCGCGAGTGTTATCAGATTAGTTTTTTTTAAAGGAACAAAAAATACTTTTCTTATTTTAATAAATAGGTTACTCTGATATCTGTGGGGATATGTGTGATTAACGGGTACTTAAGCTTATTATTGTATTTGGTTCAAATATATTTACTGATTTGAAAAATGTCGCAGTTAGTTAATGTATATTAACTACAGTATTCATATGTAAATTTTAGGTTCTATAAATAGGCCAAACACAGGAATAGTAATCTGGTAAAGGGATCACACTAACTCAAAACTCACAAAAGATCTAGTATGTAGGATTCTTATTTATACAAGAGGTGCGCTCGAAAACATCCTTGAAACGACATAATATCGAGTCATATCCACAAATAGAACAAACGGTGTATATGAAACTATACATGCCACAACTGTTGGCGCTTCTATCAGCAATAGTTCATTTAGGATTTTTCAATAAATAATTGTTGAAATTTTATGAAAGTTATTAGCAGCTATGTTCAGAAATCAACCAAAAAAATTTGAAGATAACAATGGTTCAAAAGACACAAATCGAAGTCCATAAACACGTGTCCGGAGGTTGGATTCTTTGGTATTTAATTAAAAAAATATATCAGTGGACATCATGTCACCAATAATACTAAAGGAATCTTTAATATCATCTATACAAAACTTAAACGACTTTGTTGCAAAGTTGACAAGGATTCGAATGCTACAATTCCATTTTGAAAACACGAACATCAGGGTTGTCGCCTAAAGTCATAAAACAGCATTAAATGACGCGAAAAGCCGAAAAAAATGACATTTAGTATTGTGTAGCAAAATTTTTAAATAAACACCTTTTGAGTGGGCGGGCGCGAGAGTATTTGTAAATAGGGGTTTTGTTCCCTTATCACAATGGTTTGTGCTCCGTACAAAAGTTGACGGAGCCTTGCTGAGGTAGACAGACAGACACAATGTATTTTTGTTATAGCGCCCGTCGCCGGCCAGACGCAATATGAGACAAATCTGGCAATGAAACAGCTGGTTCAAAAGCAGTCCGATCTAAAATCGATAATTTCGTAAATTTACATTATCTAAAAGTTAATTCCAAAAGTCCGCATTTAATATCCTTAAGTTGGAATAAGAAACAAAGACATGCTTCCAAATATGGCTTAAGCCTTATTACTTCAGCTGAGGCGCGAAATATAAGCTGTAAAGGCGCACGGAACAGATTGTCGTGCGGCTATCAGGTAATCGCGCGACATAAACAACACCACGGGTGGCGCTACCGTCGCCGCGGCTAATTTACGACATAACAAAAATAAGCTTCAGCTACCGCCGTCTTAGGAATTTTTACTGCCAGCAAGAGTCGTCCACGCGAAGTGACGATTGCCAATTTTATTGCTGTCACATAGCTGTTGTTTATCGAATTTCATTTGATTAATTTCAGAAACAAACTTCTTTCTACAAAATACTTTTTTGTTTTAAAGTGTATAAGGATCAATGGCAACTGTAGGGACTGGGTCAGTGCTAGAATATTAACATATGCTGGCAGGTGGCGCCCGCGTTCCTTCTCAATTGGATCAAGTAGATATATATACTCACTAGAACTGTAAGTTTCACAGTGTTTAATTCAATAAAATAAAATTTAAATAAAATACTAAATTCTAACGCACGTACAACATAAACGGAGAATCGCTTTCTCATAAATTTTTAGCAAGCAAATTCCCAAGGCATTTGTGCGCGATATGCTTCAATACTAACTTACGGTTCAGGTCCATACGCTGTGAGCTCGTAGCGACGTCTCATCGTTGTGATAACCGTAATGACGTCGTAAAGTTACCTTTAACTGTGTGAGCAAGATAGCTATATAACGATAAATGAAGCCTCAAACGTATAGAATGAGATAGCCATAAAAGTGATAAGAGGGGAACGCGGAAGAATTAATCTGGACTAGCGATGGAGTAAATCACCTGTTTGCTTGCTTTCGAACTTCTTTGGTGTAGAGTAGAGACGATTAAATTGAAAACACGTATAAACAGAACATTAACAGTGTGAAAACATTTCCTAGTATGTTTAATGAAATTTATTAATCTTAGAAATTATCGATATTTAAATTCGGCAAGTCAGATTTAAAAAAAATTATTGCAAACTATTTTTTGTTAATCTATCTTATTATTATTTAACATATTTTTCTGTGCCTAAAAATGTCTAGTCCGTGTTAACGTGAATATCTCTGTCTGTTATTCATTCATACATTTTTGAAATCCATCAGTTAATTATTCCCCCGTGCAGCAGCTGGATGTCGTATTTGAATAACAAAGCGGTTCAGACCACGGCCGTGTTCCGGAAAAATGAAAGACTGACATACTCGTGAACTGAGCGCCCTGTGTGATTATGATATGTGTTGTAAATGGAGATGGTACCGCGATAAAATACTTAAATACTGGATTAAATGGAATGGAGTTATCGTTGAATCAGTTTGTTGGTTGCGGGGAGGGTGTTGCAAAGATTATTGACAACGTTTCAGTACATTTTGGAGTCAGGTTCCGTTTGTTAGCGGGTTTAGATGAAGTTTTATTTATTATTATTAGGATTCACTATATAAATTGAACATTTGCAGTTAGTCAGGTAGGACGCCTTGTGGATTTTAATATATATTGATTCGAATAAACTCAATGTACCTCATAATTATCATAATAATCACAATGCTAAAATATATATTTACATGATAAACAAATCCTTTAAATTCTCTCATTCAAACTAAATTTACCGCGCTAAATATACGTTTAGCCTGCGGTAATTTTTCTGACGAATGAGTACATCAAACCGCGAAACATTGAGTGATAGGAAAAGGGGTCGAATCGTCACCAAGCCGATCTTTGCACTTTGACATTTCGCGATTTAATCACGTATAAGAGGGCGGTAGTGGCGTTCGACCAGATCAGAGCGCTCTTGACACTGCTGATACCTCTTGACAAAGTCACTTCGTCGGATACCGTTGAGTGCGCTCAGCTGTTATCCATCGTCTGATGCGTGCCGTTTTGATGATTATCGCTCGATGGTGTCACATGCTTATTGTTCTTTTATGAAGTCAGATTGTCTAATAAAATTGTACCTAAATCGAATTTATACTGATACTTTGTGATACAATCAAGGATGCTAATAACTATTCTAAACTAACATTCATATTTATTAAAATTTGTGAGTTTTTCTTGAATACTTTTAAAGTAAAGTTTTCTTTGGCACTTAAAATGATTTTGTGTAATAAATAAAATTTTAAACTTCTTCATTTGAATACCAAAAATCAGAATAGCCAATAATTGATGCTAACTTAATTACTTCAACACGGACGTCATAGAAAATCTAATAAAAACGAATATCAACTAGCAGCCCTAGGGGCACTGATGGGGTGAAACAATACCTCGCCTACGTATAGCGGCCGACTAGGGTGTAAAAACCCAGATCAAAAAGCCAGGGCAGCCATTCGCAATGAGACGAACTATTGTCTTGTGTGTATGTACGAGTATACCTGTCCTGGAAAATAGTTTACTGCTCCATTACTATACGTGCATTTCAAAAGTATTGCGATTATTTGCATCGATATCTTAAGAGCTTTGTTAAATTAATCAAAATTTTAGGTACTGAGTATTGTAAACCTACGAAACCTTGTAACAGACAAATACCTTTTGTTCTGGTTGTAAAACGATATAACGCTGATAGTCAATAGATTATTAAAACAGGGGACACAATAACAATCAGTTGTGGCCTGAGGGATCAGGACCATAACCTTTTGTGCCACGCGCGTTGAAATATGACTCCGTCGCACCCTCATTAGGGTTAACATTTAATTATTTAATAAAAACTATATTTTGAATTTAAGTTCAACCACGAAAGTGGCAATATGCGGGTGTTAGTTTTTAAACAGTTTAGTTACCTATTTTTTAAAACTTGTTCAGTTTGAGATTGTGAATATTATAATTCGATGTTTTTATTTCTATTTACGACCTCTAAAGTAAAAGTGCAGACTAAAAGACTAGCGATAATAAAATTGTGGCGAAAAAGTGTTTACCCCACAAGTCGAGGGTGTCACGACTCAGCACTTTCGCGAAATAAGCTAAAACGATGAAAACCCAATTTGACGGGCCGATTAGCACGAACAGTTTTTCACTTTGTTTTCCGATTAGATTGATTTCTGTTTGAAATGGGATTCCGTGATAATTAAGTCATGGTATTTGGACGTATGAACTTTGACGGGGTTTCGAAGATTTTATTTATATTGATTTTTAATATTCGCCCGATGACATGTTGGTAATATCTGAACAATGATATCACCGTGAGAAGCGGTATAACATTATTATGATTATAACCTACTTTCAGTCCTAATTATTTGCTAAATAAATCTTATATATTATTATTTAAAGAGAATTTTGTTAAATAAAAAAGATACCGTGCTTAAAGGTTTACTAAACTAGCCTTTAATAAATGTTCGTCCATTTGATCGTAAAAAATCATGGTTTATCCTTTGCTTCTGGCTGAAAGTACCAAGTTAATTGATTTAATTCAGCGAGCTCGCATTGTGACCGTTTTAATTATACCAACACGAGGCGATCGACGTCGCGTCGTGAGCGCCGGCGCAGGCCATAGTAATGCTTTTGTTTAATTGTAAGTACAGTTGCTTGCGGAAAATATTTCCTTCATAGCGTGTTTTTGAAATAATTTAAAAGAAAACTTTATTGTGATTTTAAATTAAACTGCTGAAATATATGTTAATAGGACCATATGCATATTAACTTTTACAATTAGATGGAAAAAGGCTTAATTAGTTTCACATAGAGAAAACCAATTTCAATCAGTATTGATATTTAAAAATTTATAAGTTCTACATTTTGACCTTTTAAAACATGTCCATCGAGCACTTCTGGTTCCGAGCGTCCCTCCGCAAGACACAGTGTACGTCGCCCTCATTTGGTTAATCCTCACACTGCCGCACAATTAGAGGACAAAAGAAAAACTCCAACGACAGTCGCTAGCTCACGGGAAATCACGACTCGTACAAATTAATACTTTTAATGAGATTTTTTGGAGTCTACTTTTCAATTTACCTTTTACGTACGTCGAAGTTACCATTTAGCTTTCACACGCTTATGTTACGAATCGAAAACAATAAAAAAACACGCTCTTTTTGGTGGCAGCAGATTCTCTTTGTGTACATTTATTTTGTTTTAGTTGCCTTTTTTACAGAATAAGTTGCAACTGTACTATTATTTAATACTCAGGATAGTTATTTAGCGTTATATAATTACGTTTGATTTCGCGAGGGGAGAGTGTAACCTATAACCACAACAGAGATTCCTGAACCCGTCATCACTAGAGAACCTGACACCGGCTGCGACAAGCAGCCGCAGCCACCATCCCAAACACCAAATTACGACTTTTCACTCGCCATTCATTATAAAAAAGAACTGTACAATTTATTATTGTGCCACAGATGCGATTAACTAGTAAACTGAAAGTAATTGTAGAGTACCAACAATGCTGGCATGCGTCGAAAGTTATTACAACATAAAAACACTAAAATCTAAACAAAAATCGATATGTTGTTTTTGAATACAACTTCAAACGGGAATGAATGGTCTAGACTCCCCATATAAACAACCCTTGTACTAATTTATCAAAATCATTTAACCCGAGACCGAGAATCATTTGTTGCTTGAGAATTAATTAATTCCCGTGCATGTTGGTAGGTGTGTACGTTTGTCCGCGTATTCACTGAATGCATATTCATGTGTTTCGGCTCGTTAGATAGCCTACGGTCAGCGTAACAATCTGTCGTCGGGGGTTCGATGTTGGCAACTGTTAATTTGTGGCTGTCCCGATACAAATTCAAAATTATGGAAAAACAGAAAGGGAAACTAGAGTCTTAGTTCTGATTGTGTTTTGGTTTTGTAATTTTGATGTTTTATATACAAATACATACTACTAAAGCTAATTTTTTTCGGACTTAGTTACTACTAGACTAGACTTACTTAAGTTACGTGATATTATAATACATACAGTCGTGAAACTCGGTGCAGGCTTAGATTCGTATCTAATCTAAAATTCTAAAAAATGTTGTTGCCCCTTAGTGTGCGGAGCGCCTACAAGAGACCGAACAACGCGCAAGCAATTCTCGCGTTAGCCTTCGCCGAGTACTCCAACTTTACTTTTATGAGTTTTCGTTTAATTGGGCTAATTTGAGAACTACTATTACAGTCTAGAAGTTCAGATGTTATTCTGAGACAGAAAACTGTATCTATGAATATAATAGACGAAAATCAAAAACACATGACACGAACGTACGCGAACGTAGTCACAAGCAAAAGGTATTTATGATAAAAAATTGTATTTATTCAAACACGGATACCAATACTTAAATTGGTGCAAGATCAAACGACATATTTCCATACACCCCCCTGCCACTAATGAGCAAACAGAATCGAACCCTGGTATTCGGTGTCCTGTGACGCGCGTGTGTACATAGCTACCTGTCGGCAGACGAGACCCAATGATGACATTGATATACTTGCTGCCTTATGAAATCTTTACTTACGACTCATGTTTTTGAAGTTTAGGGAGCTCTTTTTTTGGATTTTAGTACTTATGTGTTTTTGATAAGTTTTAGATAAAGTATCTTATATTAATTGAAACATTTAAACACTTAAAGTTATAATCGCATAATTAGAACATTTGAAGACTTTCTTTCAATAATAAAACTTACAACCTTGTTCACTTATTATAAAAAATTCTTATAGGCGATATTATATTTAAAACGAACGATACTTTTCTAAATCAACAAATTGAAGACTTGAAAATTCTATTAATGTCGAGTGTAACCTCAAAGTGCGAACAAGGTGGGTAATGTTATTAAAGAAGAAGGTGGCAGAGCAGCCGGTGCAAATAATTAGTGTTCCCCGCTCAAGACAGCGAAATTACTTCATTTTATATTTGTTTGATAAGTTTAACAGGATGGCGTCTTGGAAATTGGTAACCCGTAATGTCGCAAGATGACTATTGAGCTTGAGTTCTTCTGAATGATTTAATGCAAAGCGTTTGCTAGTTTAATAAGCAAAATTATTAACTGATATTCAGAATCGGTTATGTAACTTTCTTTTGTACTACGTCTACGTGAAGGTACAACATCTTGTGATAAAATTAGATATTTGCTAATATTTTCTCATACACTCATAACTCTGCTCGAACAGTTTTACAACTCAACACATTCTAAAGTCGACATCTCGGCGACACGAAATAATTATAACCCGTCAACCCTCGACAGTTGGACAAACAGACCCAAAGGGCCTCGCGTCTTTTTATCAGCGGGGGACCGCAGAATTCTATTTGCATATCTGCGAGCTAATAAATCTCTGTTTCACTTATTAGCCCTTTTCGTACAACCTGGGGTCGCTGAGGCCCCTGGAGGATTGGGGTTAAGGTTCCAAGATTTGCTGTTTTTAATTTGTTAGTGACCGAGTGATGTTTTGGTAATGGCTGATTAAGCTATTAAGAGTTTTAGTACTTTCTAGCTACAAAATACTGACTACGAAAGACTGTTGTAACTACGATGCACTAGATAATTACTGAGATAAGAGATAAAATAAGAATTTACATTTAGATAAAAAATTTGTTTTGCTAAAATTACTTGTCAAACCATTTGATTATGCTACAATGAACATTTTAATTTTTATCTTATATGAATTGAAAACATCTTAAGCTTGTGGCTGAATAATTGTTTTTACAAGTAATTTTAGTAAGTATATTTTAATTTATTAGTTAAAATATGAATTTATACTTACATAATGTGTGCAAATCTCGATCCCGAAGAGTTAGTCGATGGTGGTTAAAAACCTGGTTACATTGGGTGGAAATACTCAAAACAGAAAATGGTGGTTAGTCATGTTAATTACAGTACAGAGAACCGCCACCAAAAATAAAGATCACCTTGTGCAAGAAAGTAAGCCGGTTTAATAACAGTACTCAGGTCATTTTGTGGGCTTTCATAAAATTATGCAAACCAAAGCCTGAGGTGAAAGCGTCTTTATAACTACCTCACAGAAAAATCTATGACATGCTAAAGTAATGTTATCTTCCAAGGAGCATGCAAACTACGTAACTTGCAATACAGGTATGATGGATTAAATACAAATAGCATGCAGTCAAAGCAGTAAATATATAAAAAACAGATTTTTTTTATAAAATGCTCTTATAAAAAACTCCTTTTAAATGTTGGTACTGATTATTTTTAACGACATGATTACCTACAACTAATAGGATGTCACCTTGAAGATTTTGAAGATGTGAACGAATGTGAAAGGTTTCTTTTGTTTTACAAATCTTTAAACAATATTGTTTTGAATTTTTCTAAAATATTCTATCTATTAACAGTAAACAACCATTTAGATTTAAACATGATGCAAAACGTACACCCTTTTAAAATAATGCCTTTGGGATATAGAATACACTCAAAAGAAGCTTAGTATTACACACAATTTAACTTGTTCCCGCTCATTAAATCACCGAATTATTATTTAGTTAAGTTACCATAGACACGTATTAATTAAAATGATATTATCAAGTCTGTATCAGTATTGTATCGTATATCATGATAGGAACGCCTCGGGTTACGCCTACACCATGTACCCTTACTATCTATAAGCAAAATCTTCTATTTATTACTTTCACTGGGATCTTAGAATTTGCGGGAGCGTACATATTGGCTTTTGACAATGGATAAGCAAATAATTGGCATGGGAAAATCTTGGATAAATCAGTTGCTGATAAATGGATTATTAGGTATTATTGCTGATAGCTCGTTTGCCGATGCTAAAAAGGTTATTAATTAAACTTTATTAATTAAGCTTAGTCTAAACATTGACATTGTTCTTTACTATGATTAACCGTATTACGAGTCACTTGAATGTTGTACCAAAATAATTCAACATGAGTTGCAATGACAAATAACAAAAATTAAATATTTTTTATAAGAGCGATTTGCTATTCAGTAACTCAGTAAAAGAATAATTGAATTCCCCTAGATGCTTTTATACTAATAGTTCAAGTGGAAGCTGGCTCACATTACGTTCGAAGAGTCCGGTCAAAAGCCCAATGAAATAAAACACCATTCTAAAATGACTTCCATCGTCCGCTTTCTTACTACAGCGCGAAGGTCAGAGTTCATTGGGTATTCTGCGCTGTGGCAAAATAACGATATCTTTCGATTCTTTACGGGAATTAGAACCATATACTCTTGGTTTAAGAACTAAAAAAACATTTCCGTTTTCGAACTGGTAAGTGTATCAATTTCAGCAATAGGCTGGCGACACGCGGGTCTGTACGTGACGAGAATCACTATTGGTGCTTTTTATAGTCATTGAGTGACCGCATACTATTACCACTTGGCTATTTGATGCGTGTGGGCGTCTCGGCCAGCTATATCACTTACTTAGCGCCAACATTTTTACGACCACAATCATATCGATCACTTTGTTTTAGACCGCAGCGGTCCTTTCGAATAAATTATTTTTTAATTTATACTATAGAGTACTGAAAACAAAAATTATTACACATAGTTTGTGTCTCTTAACGTCTTAAATGTCTTTGACTAACTTCAAAGTATTAAAGGACAAATAGGCAAAATCCGCAATAATAAGAAAAATATACATAGATACACTACTATTTAATTTTAGGTATCAGAAAAGGGAAGTTACTAAATCAAGACAACTGGGAAATCAATTTGAAAATTAGTAATCAAGAGTAAATTTAATGCACCACAAAATATCATAAAACAAACAATAAAATTTTAAAGCCCAACTACACCGAGCATGAAAAGTAAATCTCCGATTTATTAAATTAATTGAGCAATAAAAAAATCTGTCTGTGCTGTGCAGAAAAAAATTCCGGAGAAAAAATAGGGAGGAGGGCAACACTTCATTTCACGCGTTTTATACCGCAGGCCGTTTCTGTGAGTAAGGTGCATAATAAATCTTATGGCGGAAACATTTTTTGTTCTCGGAAAATAGTTTCCTCTTGTTTTGGCAAAAATAGTTTTATAGGGGAACATTGTGGTTCAGTAATGGTATTCGGGGGACATTCCTAATATTTTTTGCGAGTTATTAATGTTTCGATGTGGTTTGCTTTCATTCCTAATGAATGTTTGATGTTTTGGAATTTATTGAAGGAATCATTAGTGGGTAGATTCAAATAGTTTTATCCCTTAAGTTGAGTAATCTTATGGGCAAAAGATTTATTACGGCGAGTATAATATTTTATTGATAACTGGATTGGGTAGTTGTTTAGTCTTAATTGAAGTTGAATGATCGCTAACGTTAATATTTGTATTGGTATACTTAAGGGGCAGCACCTACCTAAATCTCTATTACCGTCCGCCCGCGACCACCGCGCAGCGTAAAGGATAAAGACAAATGGCCACCATTCGCTACTTATTTATTCATTCTTGAGGGTATTTCCCAATAAATCAACTAAAAACGTCAATAACAGCACATTTTCATGACAGTTAGACAGTGTATTTAAAAATAAATCTGAACTGTTATATGGTGAGTTAAACGGCGGGAAGCTTTTCTTTATTCCCTATTTTTTTATCTTCAAGTGAATAAATTATGAAGTGCCTAATATTATTGCTTGCAGCAATAAAAATAGAATAGTAAATATTTTACACTCTTCTCGAAATACGATACCTACACTAGAACCCAACAGGAAGAACTCACTTATCAACTATTATTAATCGGTTACCATATTTCATAGAAATGGTTATTAATTTATTAATTTACTACTTATAATCGCCGTATATTTTTTCATAAATTTTGCTAACTAGTTGTTGAATTTTTAAATGTTGATGTTTTTAATCTTCCCGACATTCAGAACTGTTTATAAATTAATTTAACTATAGAATTAGTGGATTCATTAATTATTAATAGAAATATGTTAATTAAACTTGAATGGGTTAATTATGTAGGGTAAATTTGTCTGCGATTTCAATTTGTTTTGATTAAGAAATTTTGATTTCATAGATATGTTAAATAGATGTTATGTTATTAGAATACATATTTTATAAGGATACGTATTCCATGCAAGTTTTTGCATTTCTGCTCACAAAAACATTCAAGTTATTGAGAGACTTTTTTGCAATAATAATTTATTTTGTGATGCCCCTTAGTATAAAATGTTACTGTTACTTAAAGAGTCATGTTATCCATCTGTCAATTCAATTTCTACCAACATACATTCTCAAAATGGGCCCTCGCAACACCTAATAAATAACTACAAGAGTCGGCAAAGTAAAACGCATTGGCCAAAGTAAAACGAACGCCAGTAAAAAGTTGTAGGGGTGCATAAAATATTAGCAACTTAGTGAGTGCGTTTTCACACTAAATCTCGGGTGTCATTTGGACAAATGTATAGCTTCTGGACCTGAGACAAAAATAAAGAAATACATGTTTCAAAACTTTATCCAAACTTACTGGATAGCTATTTAGTTTTCTATTTATGTAACGTTATGGCAAGGAACCTGATACCTGTGACTGTCCAATGCAGATATTTGCCTATAAAGCCTCTGTAGATATATAATCTGGAAGTAAAATATTTTACTACACTATTTCTCCTGTTTGGTCGTGGACCTAATTTATGAAACTTGGCGTTTCTTGGATTAAATAATTTAAATGTTGAGAATTGTCTTTTTACAAAAAAACTGTTTCAGATAATATTTAGTATAAGTATAAGTATTAAAAAATAACGACATAACCAGTTTTAAATAGTCGTAAAAGGCCCTTTGAACTACTCATTTCATAATGTCAACATGTAAAATTATATGGAAAAGACAGCTATATTATATGGTTATACGAAGTTATTTAGGTATAGAAGATTTTATAAAAACGCGGCTTCGTATAAATTGGGACATACACCTTAGCTAAGCTTCTAGACAGTGAAGCACAGTACCGCATGCCGACTAGTCGACACAAATTTATAGGTAAAAGTTCGCGACCGCGCGAACCGGTCTGCATTCTAACCCCCGAAGCAAACTCTACTTTATCTAGTTTCAATAAAACCTATTTTCCAACGGCCATCAACGGCGTGTTATTGGATACTTTCTTAATTGTGTTCTTGGGTGACGATCGTGGGATAGTTGACTTTATAGCGAGCATTGAAGGTTCTGTTTGCCTTAGGAGGGCAAGCCGGCCTTGCCGCTGGTGGATCGCTCTCACCTCGGGTTCACATGTGAATCTGTATTAACCTGCCGTGTTTAGTTACTATGTCAGGTGCACTATAGATTCCTGCTAAATATTATTTTTTAATCGTAACACAAGCTTTTTACCCTTGATATAATTATTAAGATTAACCGTGTTTAGAAAGAAAAAGTATTCCTATTTTTTGATAATTTTGTCTTGATTTGTCTATATACGGTATATACGGTCAATAACCAAGAAACACTAAAGAGAAACAAAACAAAACTAGACACATGCGAAGTCGCGGTCACCCACTAAACAAAACCAAATCAAATTCCAATTAAAGCAGACGTCCAATAGTTAAATTTTATAAAAAATCGAAAGCAATTACTGTATAAATTGGAAAGTCAAGAAAAACACACATCGCGTTTACACGGACATTCATAAATTCCTCGGGCGAGTTAACACGGTGCGGGGTTTGATTAAGCGTAAATACTTTTCGGTAACTTCGTTGGAATTCGGCTGATTTGCTTTACACTGTAACGTCGTGGTACATTCCACGGAACTGTATTTAATAGTAGAAACTTTGTTTACTAACATTGTTATTTACAGCCATATGTATTTTTGTAATCTTGATGTGCGATCTGACTAGTTATTTAGTTAGTTTAGTTCATTACGAATCACTGACAAGAATGCGTGTGTTTTTGAAGGATGACATAAGTAATTAATTTTTAATGTTTTTTTCACCAATCACCAATCCGTAAGCTGCAGCCGCATTTTGTACCTTACACGGGATTAATACATATCAGCTGTGCAGAGCCAATTATTTCTGGCACAAAACTCAAGATCTCTGAAGCTAGCCTGTTCAAATGACAAAACGGGGATTGCATACTTGGGCATTGATTTAATAGGAATCAGTGTGAATGCACATCGAGACAGTAAGCCATTTGATCCTTCTCAGTATGGATATGTTAAAAGATATGTTAAAAGACTAGCTTTTGCCGCACAAGTAGCCGTGCCTACTCATGAAAGGAACCTTGCTAATCCGTCAATTTATATGACAATAATATTATTATAATTCATATTATTATTATCTAAAATATATTTTTTAATCAAATCTTTAAATTTTTTTAAAGCGAGCTGTGTGAAACCTGTTCAGAAATAAAATACGTAACTTTCGTTAGTTTCGTTTGCTTAATTTTTATTTTATATATTTATTTTTATTTAACATTCACAAAATCCACAGAGATCCTACATCCAATAACGGATTTACATTTTATATAAATATCCACATAGAGAGCAATTAATGATTTAAGAAAAATTAGTTAAAGTTTACATATTGAAAGACATACAGTACATATATTTAGGTATATGTAATATGATGGGTGTGGGTGTGTAGTGTCTGTGTCTGTGAGGTAAACTTTATTTTAATTGAATTTTAAGTACGTATATTTTACATCAGCATTTCCAGTATTCAAAGTGACTCAACATAATATAACGATGTCTTTTCATCAAGATCAACTACATGAAAACCAGCACTAATGGTCTTTTCTCAATTCATATTTCAAAACAATGTTAGTCTTATCACAAATTTAAATGGCATTGAACACAATGGTACATCAATTTTATTTTCATAAAGGCATTTTTATACAAGTGCCTATTACTTAATCGTCATGACTCAACTAATTACAGTGCGTTACGGCGTGCGCGCGCCTTTTCCTTGAGCGATTTAACACCTGTCAACGTCGTCGTGACAGACGGAAGGGTTATAGTCTGCGGCTCCGGCGCAAACTGTTGCTGGATCGCGGAAACCGATTTAATATGGAATGGATGCACGCTTTAATAATTTTAAATCGTCTTTTGTTTTGTTTTTAGTACGTTATTTTAAAATATGTTAAGGCTAAAGGATTTTTTTCAGTTGATCTTAAAAATACTATGTTTGAATTGCTTTTTTATTTTTCTAGTGAGACTAACGAACTCATCATTCCATGTCTTGTACCACAACTTTAAAATTTTTGTTATAAGTACCGTAGCGTTGATCAAGAGATAGCGTTATTTTTTCTGTAATTAACGTTGAGTGCTTTATGTTTCTGTGCAATATTAACAAGATATTTTTAAACGTAACAAATAGCTTTGAAGTATCCATGACTGAATTTGTTTAAAACTTCAGTTTTGTTTGATACTTCATAGACAAATCTAAAATAGATCATTGCCGTATGAGTTAGCAGAAACTGAACAGATAGTAAAGTTTTATTTGTTGCCAGTTCACGAAATATGAGTCATACTTAAAAGAAATTAAAGATCGAGACCAATCCTAGTACCAATATTAAAGATACTCGTAATCGATGCATTCCGTGCCGAATCAATACGAGTATAGATTCCTGAGCCCGAGATAAACGTGGCCTATCGATACGATCGATATCAGATCTGTTGATGTAACGTATGACCACAGATATTCCGATATCACTTTTGTTGTAAACACAAATGAAACTTGCATGATATAAAACTATCTAAGCCATTTTGTGGCTTTTTATGTAGTTTTGCTTTAAGCTGTTTACAATACTATTCATAACATAAATTCAATACCTACAAAGAACAAAAAGATTTAAAAAATCTAAACTTTTTACTAAAGACACTAACAAGCATGACTTTCAGTAATAGATCGATAGCCACCATTAATTTGTTAATATCAATAAATAGATTATCGTCTCCAGCCGCATATTTATATCAAAATTCTTAAAAATAAACGTAATTGCAAATTCCGATGTTTCACGAAGATAGGGAGTGAGGAGGGGAGTCAAAACTGGGCTGCACTGATAAAGCTTCATTTGAATAATTACCACACGTTACTGCGAAGATGAATGCTTTAAGAAAAACGGAAGATATCTTACTTAATTAATTTGTTGTCTACCTATAGCAAATAGCATGTAGGCTGGGTGAGTTAAGTAGTCTTTACTACTACTGATAATTTATTTTCTTTTACTTTTTCGTGCCATCGCGAATATATATTTGCTGCTAAGTCAAGTTTTTGAACATTACACATTGTAAAACTGTATTTTTTTTCAAAAAACGTGCTATTAATAAATTGGCTACATAAATGTGTCTTACGAAACTAATCATATCTCACAACGAGCACATTAAAATTCATCTCGTAACCTTAAGGGTGGGTTTCATCCGGTGGCCGTTTCGTCGATAGCCATTACCAGCCCTTAATTTGTTCGTAGGGCCTTTACCTATCATGTAACTACCCTTTACAGATCGTTAAATTGTGGGTTAGAAATACTGGATATGTTTGATAGTAATAAAACAGGATTAATCTGGATTACAGGTTTGAAATAATATATTTCTAAGAGCTTTTTCTTTTTTGAGTTAGTGTTTGTTTCTGTGAATATTTTTATTGATTTTTGTGACTATTTCCTTGAATGTTACTTAGATGTTTTATTGTTGACAAACCTAAAACCAACTTTCAAGTGTGCCTAAAAAATTGCCAAAATTTTAATAATACCTACAATATTGTTTAAAATCCATTCAGTACCTACACACTTAGTGGCAACATTACTTCAGCTGCATCCAGTTACTTTAGCTCTTTGAGAAAGCGGACTCCTCGCAGAAACCGCACCGCTATCAGAAGCGATATTCTAATGTTATTGTTGCCACAGATTGAATATCAGCGTGATTTGTGTGTTCTCTTGTTTGTTAGTTTGTGCCGCGGACATTATAACTAATTTACCCTGATAATAGCTGAAACTTGCCAGTTAGGATTTTCGTAGATTTGAGTTTTGTTATAGTATTATACGAATTTTTTATTGAAATAAACATGCATATCTTCACAGCACCAAAGGGAATCGAAATTGTTTAAATACGAGAACTGACAATTATAAAACAAGTAAAATTGAATATCCATACGTATTAAAATTATGAGCTTATGGTCGTAAGTTCGTTGAATAAAATTTAAACAAAACAGTCCCAAGACCATAACGCCCACTCAAAAGCTTCCTAATAATTTGTTATTCATAGTTTAATGTGTAACAACGCGCATAATCCTATTGTTTACTACTGACATTATCATAAGATAACAGTTTAGGCTTTGTTTACTGTTTCACCGAGGGTCAAGTAGTGTGAACCTGAGTAAGCGCCGTTTAAATATTGCTGACTAAATTTTGAATTCTAGTAATTCGGAATTATGTTTTATTGTTCGTTTTGATAAATGTTAGGTAATAAAAATAAATTGACTATTTAGTTCTAGTGAAAGACATCAACGCGCGATTTTCTAATTATGGAAACTAAACCTTTATGAATAATCTATTTTCTTTCTTATGAATAGAATCTAAATCTCAAAATGTTGATTAAAACTTACGTCTAATCTCACTTGCCTAAATATGAACACACACATCAGAAGTCTAAACAATCTAAGCTCAAAAACAAGGTCCAGTCACACCCTATTTCCACGTTTCCTGCCATCACAAGACTCCGGGGAAGGCTTTTGTAACAAACTTGGCACCTACATTGTGCCACCACCTTATCTTGCAAACTTTGAGAAAGACAAAAGACGGGACGAGTGCCTCCTGTAAGGGATCACGTTTTGATAGTACCGGCTGGTTTTGGATGGCATTGATTTTTTGAGTAGAAAGAAAGCTGGGATATTGTAAAAATAATGATTGTTTTAAAATCTTTATAATTACTATATTAACAGAAGTTACTAAGAAAGTTTCATCTAAGAATGACAATTAAGACATATTTTACCAATACGAAACTTTCAACGAATCATCCGACCTATAAGTGGAATAATGTAAAGTGACACGCAATTCAATTAAAAGTGACCACCCTCGCGCGGGTCTGAACAAACATCGTCAAAAAAGTTACCCGATTGCTTTGCCACTATTTGCACACGACGCGGTCGGGGGACGCAAAGAAGATCGTAAATAGGTATCTTGCGTGTTGCAATTTAATTTGAAGTTTGAATTTTTAAACAAAATAATTTTGAGATCTGACTCTTCATGTTTAAGCAGTAACCTAAGCGATATTGTTCTAATGTACCTATGTAAAATTCGATTGTTACAACACACATTTGAGTCTATTATTATACATTCCTGTACTAGAACCGCGCTCATTAATATCGAACTACGAAAATTAAAAAAAATATATAAATCCACATTGGAACAAATGTCTTTAAATTTATCAGAAAATTTAAAAGAAAATTGACCTAATAATTGTCAAAAAATATTGCTAGCTCTTCCACATGTCAGATAATTAAGAAAAGCTTCACTTACGTCCCTCTAAAATGAAAGGCAAAGTAGGTAAGGAGGGTAAAGATTAGGCGTCGAACCTCAACCAGCGATAAACAACATCTGTGACCGCAACCGCCATTGTGCCACCAACCCCTGCTGATGTTTTAGCTTTCAATTTGGGTACGAGATATACCAGGGGTCACTTGAAACCCATCGTGATTACTGGTTGGTTAAATTATCTTACCGATGTGCGAATTTTTTCTTGGTTTTACTATTACAGAATGGTCATTTTGTTTGTCTTTTTGAATATGTACCCACGCATTTATTTTAGTGATAACATAACAATGGAACTTAAGACAAAAGTAGCATAATTACAAAAATATATTGTTTTATTACTATTCTAACAGTCAATAATACTGAATGTACGAAAATGTTTACATAAAATTTTATTACCTATGTACATACAAATTTGTAAAGATTAATTTTATACCTATTATTTAGTGGCAACTTCAGGACACCAAATATAGTACGAGTATATCATCAGATAAACGGACAGCAAACGAACAAGCCATTTCTAACAACGTTATCGACCTAACTGTCGTACCCCACACTTATCTTATAGATTACTATTTCCATACATTAACCGCTTATACAAATTTTAACCCTATCGTGGAGTCGAAGGACTTTTAATTCAAGCCGAATATTCACGAATTTTCTCGACGGGTAACTGAAATATCGAAGCTGTGTTGTTGATAATAGAACACAGTTTTCCTTGTATAATATTGTTATGAAGAGAGATTTTTCTCGCAATGATTTGATATTTTGTACATTTGACACGCGTCCCTGTGACGAGGGTACAGCAGTGTTGCCAATCGACAGGATTTCAATTTCACCACATTTGTTGTTTTTTTTATTAATATAACATCAACGGAGTTGTGTGTGACCTCTTGGAGATAGATTTGATACACATGTGTTGTTGCTTATTTCGGGTCTGTGGTATAAACAAAAAGGAAATCATTATAAAGTCTATATAATAAATTGTACTGCCATAATTCAATATTTTTCATGAATCATTTGCGCTTTTGCGCATTTTGCGCTGAGTTTGACAATCCCCGTCGATTGTGTAAAACTAAAAGTCATACCGGCATCATGCATCTTGCGCGCTGGTTGACCTCAATAAAATATTTCTCAATAAATTTTGCCAAAAAACATACTAACGTGATGCTCGAGACCACGTGCCTAATCTGTGGAATAAAAATAATAGTTTCCTTTGATAAAAGATTCTTTGTTAAATATTTAAAATATTGCAAGTAATCTCATCACAATGAGAAGATGATTGTAAATTGAGAACCATCTTCAAAACTGATACGTATAATTTTTGATCGTGTAACAATACTGTAATTTAAAAGCGTTTGTATTCGAATGAAAATTAAAATGTGCATATAATTTTTTTTTACTTTAGAGGCAAGTTAGTTTTATAGAGATATAGAAACACGTAATTTTAATGTAGATGATGTCGAACCGCTTTTGTTTAATGTATTTTAAACATGAAATAATTACGTTTGTGGTTTGTAGTACTTGCAAATTTTGTTAACGTTATTTGTTAGTACTTTTTTTTTTAAATTTTGGTAAATTAAATGAAATTTCATAAATAGGTCTAATACATATCGTTAGCTCATGGCCTGCACTGAGAAGGCGAAGTCGCCGCGCCAGCCATGGCCGCCGCCACCGCCGCCGTCAGAGCACGTCCTGACAGAGCCCGCGCTCCGACACTTTTTCAAAAATCGTGACCGGTCCCGCAGACTCCTCGTCACGACTCTTGTACCGTTACACACCTATACCTAGCTCGCTTACACCCACCAAACTACACCCACCAGGGAATGAGCCCGCGATAATCTGTAAAGCCCTTCTCAAAATGCTTTGAGAGTATCCTCCGAGGCCCTTCTTGTGGTTTTTGATATGGTTTGTGTACTAAAATTAACCCAGAGATTGTTTCCTCACTCGATGCAATTGGAGCTGTAAAATTCAAAATGTATTTGGTTAACTAATTCGCACAAGGCTACTACGTTCGCAATAGCTCATAAAATTTCGCAAAGCTGGGATATCTTGATGATGATGATGACTGGAATTTAATTTTTTTTAAAATAAAGTCATGACTTTAGTACCTACTTTAGGTTCAGTCGTTGATCAACCCCTCAAGTACGATAAAACTAAAAATCCACAGAAACCCGGCTGTAATAACATTGAAAAACACTTTATCATCATAGGATTACAAGTATTTAAAAAGTTCGACAATCAACTACTGAACCAAAATTAATTCTACGCGAGTTGAAATAAAGAAAAATTATTACCACACCCCTCTTGAATGCGTGAGTTCTCTGGAAGGCAGGTCTCGCCCGAAGCTCTCGAATGTTCTACGTAAACGTATGTACTATCTTAACTTTTTGTTAAATTTATCATCCGCGACTGAGAAATTGCGCACAAAATGACATCTTCAGTCTACCAAGTTTACTTTGGAAACGCACAGATAGCTAAGTGAACGCGTAAAAGATAAACCTATTACCAATCAATCTAAAATCATGTAACTTTTAACAAAGTTAGTATGATATCCAGTAATAACGTGCTGGGTAGCGTCGTCGGCGGCGGGTTGCTGCTAACTCGGACTCTTCGCTCGGACACTAACTAGACACTTCTTATCGTAAAGCCAATGATTCACAAATGCGTACGTTTTCCATTTGTTTTAAGTCTCACTAAATAGTTTAATTTAAATTATCAAACGGAAAAAGTTATAAAAATTTTAGTTTTCCCGTATCTAAGTTAACTTTATCATTAAATTGAATCAAAATGGCCGAGCAATAATCTCCCGAGATGGTAGCATCTAACTTCACGCTGTTCTATGCGAATAGAGAAAGTTCCACAACTCGGATAAAACTACATTTATTGGCATTGCATATTCATATTAGCCCCGAGCATCGCGATACCATTCTAACTGGACCGAAACCCAAGTACTATGACTGGGCAAAGAAAGTTCTCTTAGCACTGATCTTTAATTGGTTTTAGTTTTAGTTTGAGCTCTCTTTTTTCTCATAATACATATAGGTTTTTTTATGTTGGTATGGTGCAGCGAAGGTAACAGTTACTTTAATATTCTGTTAAGTAGCCAACGACAACGGCTATGTTAGGTGTTTGCTCGTGTTACCCTCATAAAGAAATTGTAAAAGGTTTAATGTTCGTGTGAACATTAGAAGAACCGAATATACACTTGGGTTTACCGTGGCATCACCAAAATTTATATACATTATAAGTTAAAATACCTTCTGCACTGCGACCTATCCACTAAACTATAAGTAGAGGTTATTTATTTTATAAGACTTTTTCTTGTATCCACATTTTCTGTTATAGATGCTACACGTAAGTACGTCATTTAAATAACCTTTCAAGATTCTTATTATTACTTTTGCAATGAAAAGCAGAAATATGTATTGAAATCTACTGCATTCAAGACTACCAATAAATAACCTTGATTTATGTACCAACACCCGTGAAACCACCACCAGTGTAATTTTAGTTAGATAATAAATTTAGAAGCCGTAAATGTTATTGTTTTCAAAAGAGGAGGACTTTAAAATTTTATTAAAGTATAGAAACTATTACTAATAATTATAAATAAGTAATTAATGTCCATTTATACAAAAAGGAAATCACCTGAATTTAAATAAAACCAAAAATAATAATTATTAATTGCCCGTATGTATTATAAAGCTTTGAATAAATTAAGTACATATTTACATGAAACAAATCCCGTATAATGAATTAACAGGAATACGATCTTTACAAATAACTTAAATGCTTATTAATTGAATATCACATAAAAATCATCACCAACTAGATGAGAACAATAAGTCGCTGACTCCCCCTTGGCGGAGCGACCCGCGGAAGAGCGAGAGTTATTAATTCCCGGCCGATTGGTGTCCTAAGGCGGTTAAGTGTACGCGAACATTCCAACGTTGTACCCTCCTAAATCCTAACCGACAAGTGTGTCAAGCAACGCCTTACCCGACACCACAAATTGGATCCAGCGCGGGGCGTCGTCGTCAGCGTCAATCACCGTGATCGGGTTTGGCCTGCCGGCCGGCGCCGTCCCACGGCTTGAACGGCGACAGCAAGCTAGTTTCGGGCGCGCGCGGGCTACTTGTATAGCTAGCTGGCAGCCGGGATGGCGTGGCCAAGAAACTGCCGTACGACAGCGACGAGTTGACGCCAAGCGACGCGTCCAGCGATGAAAAGTACCCTGAGGAGGCTGCGGAGGGTAGAGGCGGTGCTGGCGGCTGCGGTGCTGTCGCTTCCGTGTACGCATCCAAATGAGTACGCACCAATACGACCAAATCACTGTAATTCGTGATAGAGCCACCAGCGCCGGCTACCCTATACAAAAGCAACCGCGCCTCCCCAAAAAGACTGTCCAATATTTTACCTGTCGTAAATAGCACGATCGCCTTCAAACAGGAGTACTCGGCCGAGTCGACGTGTAGCGCTTTGAGCTTTTCCACTTGCTCCTGGAAAATTCGGATGTGGTCCATGAAGGCGACAACACGGTCGGCTGCCATGGGAGAGGCGTGCAGGCCAGCCGCCGCCAGCAGTGGGGCCACGTGCAGGGGCATGGAGCATTGGGAGGCATTAAGGACGAACAGCTCGGACCACACAAGCCGTAGCAGAGCAACCTGGTCGGTTACTTGCAGGTCAGGGAAGAAGGGAATGTTGCGCGCCCACTCCACTGCGGAAAACAGGAGACGGGCGGCGAGCTCGCAGATGTTATCGATGCCCATCACATTTGTGGGCTGCACACACTGGCCGTAGCGGGACGTGGGGTAGGGCTCGGCACGGAGTAGCAGCGAGATGTAGGAGGAGAGGTAGGGGTGGCTGTTTAGGCCGGCTGGCTCGCCGTTGGCCAGCGCGAACTGCCCTGTCAGCCCCAGCCCTGGAGGCTGGGTGGGCGGGACTCTCCCTCTTTGCACAGCTGAAACAAATACATTCTTTTTAGACATAAAATTCGCGTACAGCAGAATCTTTTAAGATTAAGGCAATTATAGAGAACAAATATGAAACACAACTAATAAATTGAAACTCCCCTCTGTAACAATAGACTTAAGCTAAAGTTCTCATTCCCAGTGCGAGTAATAAAGCTAGCTACATAGGTCATAAAATTCGCATGTAATAATTACTGCTGTGTAGAAGATAGCAATTAGACAGTGCCGAACACGACTTCATTACTACTACCGAGTTCGTAATAACTTAGTTTATGGCGTCTGTAACAACTGGGGGCTAACTTCAATAAACCGCTTCGTGTACTAAGTAATTTCTTAGTTTCACGAGAAAAAAATATCTCAAATGAAGAATGAATTCTTTTTATAAATCCTTGTCCCATATCGAGCGGTTTCGGAATAATAATTAAGGGATAATTTGTTTCATTCCATTTCATTCTAGAAAATTCCAGAATATTTTATTTATTTTTTGCACCACAATTTTTGATGTGTGACGATTGTTTGTCCTAACTAAAACCATTACTAGCAATTATTTAAATACAACAAAATACAGCTTAATTTGTCAAATTATAGTTATTTATAGTAAAATGTTTCTTATAAACAGTTATTTATTCGAGTTTGGATTAAAACTAATCGATTTCTTGCTATGCCGTTTCTTGTAAAGCCTTACTTTGATTGCTTTGCTCTACGTGGAAATATTTTAATTTACTCATGATAAACTATGGTCTTAATCTTTATTCATAAGACAATTTTTCCTCGATTTGTTTTATATTAATAGGCATTATTATTATTATATATATTGTAATAAGTACTTTTATAAGGAAGTTGTGGGAAGTGTCTTCGAAATAGATCGATTTCTGTAATGTAATTTAAATAAGTGTTCTTTGAAGCTGTGCTAAATTGTGTGTAAAAGTCGTGGCATTACAAATCATCAGTACGAAGCGAGACTAATGGTGATAAAAACTAAAATCGTTGCGTATAATCGCCAGCATCGAATGAATCGAGCAGGAATCATCGGATCGCGAAGCATCTCGAGCATGGATGTTTTTTGGCGGGAACCGGCACGAATGGTCGCGCACGCGCATTTTCTATTCCTTTTTTTAGACCGATGGGAAAAAAGTAAACGAGGAAACAGGTTGTATTATATTCACTGTCGTGCTTCGATTGAATCAAAAATATAAACAATGTTAAACTTTTGTTATACAAATAACTTTTTGGCTTCGCTTCAAAATATTGAAGTACTTACCGACCTATCATATACCTGATGACTTGCTTTGCTATTTATAAACAACAAAATCAAGTTCGACTCGAACATCTAAAGATCACCTGACCAATCATCAAATATATTCATAAATTATTGTTACATCAACAATTCAATTAAAGAGTTACATCGTCGGAATAATTCCGTATGAATTAGAGTAATTGTGATCATGATTAGTCAGTTTCAGAACGAAATGTGGGCCGTGGAGGATCCCACGGTGCGTCGACACCTTCGCTTAATAGTGAGTCATTACGATATCTCGATTCTCTCGACGATATATCTGCGATCGTTACTCGATCTGACAAGTCTTCACTGGCTATAATCCATATCGACGCAACACTGACAAAGCTCTTGTTTTGGATTCTCAAACGAATTATGATGTTTCCAGTTGATTATGAACTTTTATGCTGATAGTTTTCGAAAAGAAAATAAATAATTGATCGTCCTCATTCATTATTAGTTTTTGTTAACATTTTTGCATAAATATGTACACAAATCTATATTTTTATTCATTAATACGAATGGGCAATGAAAGATCAACGTCCCAATGTGAAATTAATGTAAATATTGTATTAACACACCTGCCTCGTATTTGACGTATATTAGTTTTATAATTTGCATGAAATAAATCTATATTTGAGGAGGTACGTATCTTATAAATAAATAAGTGCATATTGCTTTAACAGAATTTGTTGTTTTTGTTTATAGTTTATTTTTTATGTGGCGATAACCGCTCATAATTATGTCTAAATACCCATTCATCTTTCTAAACACGCATAACCCACTTACGTGGTAGAAAGAAATTGTCCTCAGTGTAAAGTATTTCCAACTATTCCAATTCAAACTGCGTATCACTGGAGTTAATATAAAATGCAGTATTATTTTACGCCATTATGACATTTGTCAAAATGTCATTATATACGTCTGGCTTGATCTTGACATAATTCTTGCGAAGGAAATAATCTAGTTTACCTATTATGTCGACAAGTTTGCAGACATATTTGCTATAGAATCTTTACATTACTTATGTTACATAAATATTTGAATTTTGGATTTCATCAGAGTAATAAATAGTCAAATAGCCACAATGACCATGTACGACAAGGATAAACAAACTAACCTCTTCCAAGTGCAATTTACAATTTGCGTGCACCAGTAATTTAGCCTTGCTCAAATTTTTTAATAGTTTCTGTTATTGCTATTTATAGTAAACAACTAAAATAAATAGTATTATAATATTACGAAGACACGTTTTAATGATTAGTATTTAACGTCCCGTAGGTTTTGTTCAGAAAATTTGACTATAGCAAAATTATTTTACGATCTCTCAACTGAATGGAATATAAAAAAATTGAGCATTAAAAAAATTTAACAAACTTGATATGTCCACTTTTCTTTGAGAATAATAATAAACGTATTCACTACGTGACAAATAGCGTAAAGAAAAGAAAAATGTGTTGCGCAGTGACATCTTTTTAACTCCGGTACACAACTTCATTTACCGTTTGGCTATTTATTTTAGTTGTTAACTGGTATCTCGTTATATATCGATACATGTAGATAATCCGTTATTAATGTTAACAATTTTTCAAATGGAACCCAGCACGCGACGCCGTCGCCCGATGCCTTACACCGACAAATCTACTCGCATACAGCCTTTGTTACTCTAACAGCTATGTTTTGATATCATCCAAAAATCCTCAAATTACGACACAGAGAATTATTGCCTCTATAATACAGATTAAAGATTTGTCGTCCCATACTTAAACTAATGCGTCAAGCGAAACAACACTCATATGAAAAATAGTTCTCTTGATTAAGAAGAACGGTAGATTATACACTCTCGCGGTTGACCTACAGCGACGACACATAAATACGATTCCGTTAACAAAACGAAACACAATCGGAATAAAGATGGAAACCCGCCCACATTGAAAGCCGTGTATCTAAACGCGTTAAAAACCGGAAAATGTGAAAACAGTAACAGATCAAATAATTAAAATGATAGTTGAGATAAAATTCTTAGAAAATTAGCTAAATATTGTATAATAAAGTGATAGAGGGGCGCGTCCAGAATTAAGTGCAGTACGTACTACACAGTACTACAGTATTTACTACCACAAAGCCATTTGTTTTTGTAATTATCGACACATTAATTGCCTTTTCCGATTAACGACTATTAGCCTTAAGGCGGCTGTGGCTTACAAATTGTACTAGTACATATATGCTTTAATTCTATCCCAATACTTGAGATTGCAAATAATCTTAGGTAATGATAAAAATGCGTCAGTTTTTCTTACGATATTTATAGATCCACCAAGTACCTACACAGAATTAGCCCTGTCTGGATATTTTCTCTTATATGGCATGGAGGACAAACAACCGGTAATATCACTTGTAGCTTAGATCCCACATAGTGAAATCTCAATGAAAATCGTGCCTGTGAAACAATAATGCAACCAGCGAAATGATGGTACAAGTCAGTGACCACAACGACGTACGAGAAACGAAGCTTTGCGATAATCATAATATGCTTGCAGATATGTGATTAGCTGTGGGGTCACGGAACGGTCGGCGTTAGACACAGATTGTGTTCTATCTCTTTTGTTCTCTCAGCACAAATAATATGACTGTCCTTTTCCAGCGAACGTCCGCAGGGCGCCTAAACCGCTATACTAAACTGTGACCTCACGAAATTCTCCAAGCACGATACCGATGATTCATGTATAATGATGGACGTTACAGACAGACTGACATATAGAGATGTGACGCTAGATGAATTCAAAGAGACAGGTCGGAAGTTTTGTTTCAATCTCAACTTTGAAATAGTTGATAAAACTGTAGAACGTGCCTCACTAAATGTATATTTTTATAATTGGTTCATAATATTTGTTTACCCAGATTTCATTAAGTTTAAAATCAAGATATTGAACTTGATAATTGGCATACAAATCGAGATTCACATAAAGATTAAAATGCATGCAGATTTTCTAACCTCGAGACATTAAACTCATGATCTTAAAATGTAAAGAGAAACTATAAGGCTGCACATAGCTGTATTAAAGTAAGGTAAAGTACAGAGGGCACGACCAGGAAACAGGTTTGTGAGACTACTAGCGTACTAACCAATATACATACATACTGTGCATTACTCTCTCGCTGTAGATTATACGGTGCTGCAGCGAGAGACTGTGAGAAAATTTCACCTCTAAGAATATCATAAATAGTTTTAGCTGTAATCTGGGAGTTGTAAATTTAGGTTCAGGTTTGTCCGATGGTGGAATTATGGAGGCTTCTTCAGCAAATACTGGTGAATGATGGCCATTGTAAATAAACTGATATTGAACGGAAGTCATTACGCGTTGAAATAACAAAGTATATTTATGATAATATTATTTACAGAAACAAGAAAGTTACGAGCGTTTGCTGAGATATTTAAATCAAAAAGCCTACAGTAATTTATGAAATTACATTAATATTTGAAAACAATATTAAAATATACCTGGATAGCAAATTGCTTTAGCAGATATTTCATTAGTACATACATCGCATCGTAAAGGAATTAGCATGAGGGCTGCGGCTGCGTAAAGCGAGGGCCAATAAATCACGTGTATAGTTCGTTAGGCGCTCGGCTTCTCACCAGGGGGGCCGCTTCGATTCCCGTCGTGGCAAGTGGAACGGCTTTTGACTGAACACCATGTATATGGATGTTTTGACGTGTTATATGACGCGTTTTCAATGATGGATCATGTATTTGGAATTAACTTTGATTTAGATTTTAATAAGATATTTGTTAAAAAGAAAAGGATTCATTATTTGATATTAAGTAGACTTTTAAAAAAATTCCAAAACGGCTTTTATTAAGTCTCTAATACTACTAATATGTTAATAAGCTAAATTCTTTTGTTGATAATATATTATTTATCTGTTGAAATTACCCGCATACCAAATGTGACATAGTAGGTATAGCCTTAGCAACTGGTTTTTGCGCGGCAGAGTCATCTCCAACCTTTTTGCATAAGTATATGCTTATTTTTGAGGTGTCCGTCAAAATTTAAAAGTTAATTATAGAATGCTTTTCCCGTCAGTCGTCAGGTCCAACTTTGGAGAGGCGATACATCATCCCTTGGGAGGGAATATAAATCACTATGTGATTGATAGTAGGGTATACATCACACGCTGGTGCGCTAGCTTCTTTTTTCATTCGACACAAATGTATATACACACCGACTCTTTGTCCAGGCATTTAATTTTACACTGAGCTTATTAGTCTTAATCAAATATTAAAAATTTAAAAAAAAATTCAAAATGTGTATATTTAAAATTCAATATTTGAAATACTCAATATAAAGCTACATTCTTTTGAGACGAATAGTAAAATATATGTAAATTTATTTATATTATTTTAGAATTAGGGATATATGTTATCATAAATATGTCAGATGTAACTATATCAAATTTTGCTCGTAAACCAGGTACGAGATATAGCTGAACCGGATGACTAATTCTTAGTTGATGGAGTTTTCAACGTTATTGATGAATTATTTATGTTTCTAGGTAGAATAGAATTATTCTGGGTTTAATAACTACGTCCAATATGGCGGCTATCAACGCAGAACTTATTTAATCACAAGGTGAAATTCAATATTTTCGACTATTATACCACTTGTGTTTACAGTGAAAACTTATCAAGTTCCTAACCGCTACTGAGAGCCGACCCAACGGATTGCCATATCTGAACGTTACCTGTTCTGGCTTTGCACTACGACCCTTTTATGACACAGATTAAAGCCATTTTCTATTATGCTAGTTTGTCCCCAATTCACATGCAAATGTTCGGACAAAACGTGCAGAAATATAATTAGCTTACGACGCCTGATCCCCACACTCGAAGGGTTACCTTGACCATGCAAAATCAAAACCGGTATTAAGAGTGTTGTCTTTCTTTTTAATTAATGTTTTCAACCGAATGTAACTTCTGACCAACGTCCGGCAAGGGTCATTTATAGAGATATAATGAAAAAATATTTTCGGGACTTTTTTGCTTCAATCGTGGGAAACTACCGCTGATAGTATCTTTATGTGGAACGCGGCTAGTGAGACGCGGTTTTCCCAGAATGTGGATCATTAAATCCTGCCTTAGAGCGTCGTATGATACATGTCACAGTTATTATATTCACTAGAAATGATAATATCTTTCGTTTGTGACACGGTATACAAAGAGTATTCACGTATAGTGCAATGCCTCAAGTTATTCTCGTTATTCTAAACGCTAAAGTACAGATTGTTAACACGATTAAGTCATTTTAAACCGAAAGTAGAGATAATTATTTATTTTTAATTTTAATAAACCTAAGCACTTGTATAAAAAAAGCGGTTACATTTCTCACGGTTTTGAAATCGATGTTCGAATTAGCCTGGTCTAATGCAAACAAACCCTTACGGTCAGTTGGGCAACAATGACCACACCTGGTCAATACGCAAAACGATGTACCCCTCAAACATTGTCGATCCTTCCGACGGTCGCATTGTTCCGCAAAGGCGTTCACGGGGTTTTAATTCTTAAAAATAATAACTGACCCAAAACACTGTCGTCATTTTGATCCACTTAGCATCAAAGACGTGATTTTGATGTTTTTGACAGTTTTTGTGGGTTTGCAAGAAATTCCATTGTACCATTAGAAGAATGAGGTAAGTTTTCGGTTCGAGGAGTAGGTTTTAGAAATACTTTGTGTAAAATAGTTTCTGACACGACATTATTATCGTAGATGATAGTTATTGTGCAACGTATAGAAAGTTCATGTTACAAGAGGGGATTATTACTGAAATGGTAATAAATTCCTAGCCTTAACTGAACTAGGAACGAAATACGCAACCACCAAGTAAAATATGCGGATGGTTCATAAAAAGGCATTAAAATTCATGGTGAATCCGTGGAGCCTATCTGTACTTTACCAGAAATCTTTCTAAATGACCGGTCGAATACAAAAACTTATTAAGATATACCAAACAATGAGCCGCTTTGATTGATGCGCTCTAAACAAAAGGTTTCAGACGAGCATTGTTCAAGGGCTCGCCCTCATGAAGTGTTTTATATGATTATGCACTTATTTCACAAACCAGTTCCGCTAATGTTGTTAATTAATCAATTGCAATGTGAGCTTGGCCTGCCAACTGTTTGCTGTGGAAAATGGCCTAACGCAAATTTAGTTGTGTTTTAGTAAAATCGATATGTGGCTGAATGTGGACTGTTTACCAAAAACATAACATTCACGAATTGACATTTTCGTTATTATATTAGCTTTTCGTGAAAACCAAAACAAATAGAGAAAGATACTTTTTGAATAAACGGATCGACATAAAACTCAACGAAAAAAAAGTACAAAAGCTACGTCAACTTCTAATCTCTACCAAATCTACAAATTTGATATCTAAGTCGATTACGAAGCGACAAAAGAGGCACACGTACTTTTTATTTCTATCAACTGTTAATAAAAAAATTACAGAGTTTGTACCGTTTACACCTTTCTTTTGTTTGTTGACACCAAACAAATCGTTTGTTGCTCAAAATAAAAGCTAAGGGTCGAGAACACCTAATGGGGTGCTTAAGGGGTTGAATTGAGAACAGCGGGTAACTGTGTCCTTTCCGGTGGCCAAGTATTATCATCTATGATGCTGGGGTTTGCTAATAATACGAGCAAAGGTGTGATACGCAAAAACTTTCTTCACAAGGACGGTGTTTTGTTCCGGGGATAAATCGTTTTATATCACTATAAAATAATTGACAACAACGCGTGGTATTACTTGACAAAGTGAAAGAAATGTAAATTTTTAGGAAAGTGAGAAGTTCCAAAATTTACTGAGCCAATTAAACGAATCGGAGATGACCTATAGTGAACTTGGCTAGGATTAACAAAGAGTCTTTGGACAGGTGCTCTGGCACTGGCCGAGGCACAATCAGTGAGCGCAGCGGGTGTCCTCACATTATGATCTTTACAACCTCCGCGGCCTTCGGGCTTGTCCATTACGACTAAAGGAAAGAAGTGCCAGGGTTATTTTAAACTGGACTAAACCCAGTCAAATGCTTACTTAAATATTTTTCTCTTCATTTTTAGGATAGAAACTAAATAAAGTAGGTACTCTAAAGTACTAAAGTAAAAGTAAAAACTAAAAGTAATTTGAACGTACCTGATTACAATACAATCTACCTATAATCGGCGTTAGTTTCATAAAATTATAAGTTATGAATTTTATTATTCGCCATTATTCATTGCCGATAATCGAATGAAGAAGAGCCTACTAAGCGGCCTTGACGGGCTTGCATTGCTTCAAATAGTGTCGACTACTTAGACGAAATCCATGGTTTCCTTGACTTTGTGTCAAACATAACTTGTATTAAATTTACTCTGGCGACCTAACATTTCTTGTATAGTTTTTGTTTCAGACGCTAACATTTCTAGGAACACTGGAAGATCCACAAGCCCTAACTAAAGAAGTCAATTAATCTATAGCGGCAACATCAATTATAAAGCTGTCTTTAAAACAATAACCGGCCGTATTAATTCCAGTATAATAATAACCTATTACGGCTCATAAGTTTATATTATCTTTGATCGTCAACAGTCACTTAGAGATGCCCTTGGGCAGTTCAACTAATGGGTTGAAATGATTAATGATTTCACTAATTACACTTGTGACAATCAATGTAACTTGAATACCATCTTTTTGTGCATCTTTTAGATGATTATCAAAGATATATAGTAAATAATTTAAAATTAATCTTAGAAATATTTAAAACAATCTAGTCAAACTAAAAAAAATTTGTATAAGAGAACAGTTATCTGACTAATCCAAAACTATTCTTTACCCTTTACAACTAAAATAATTACTTTAACAGCGCTTCTAAATTTTACTTCGTCGATAAAATACTTTTATAATATTGTAACAGTTACAAAGATTGTAACATCGACACTTAAAATTTTAAATGTAATTAATTTAAGAAAGATGGTGCATTTTAATACGCTGTCTCGGGAATATAGCGGTAATATTCTAAGTTATTATTACATAGTACTTACAGAGTATCGTAATGTACCGGCGAACAAAAGAAGGACACTTTATGAGTACACGATATCAAATGATGTCTCAGTAAATGGTTGTTAGTATTTTCAATTCTGGTCAATGATTAAAAGCAGATGATTATATTAAAGCAAGTTGGTAAAGGTTCATTGAAAGTGAGAAGTGTAATTTAAAGTAACTCACCTTCTCGGCGCATGCCCATCTTTAGACATTTTCGCAGTCGACAGTACTGGCACTGGTTGCGATGGTGCTGGTCTATGGGGCAGTTCCTGTTGCCTCTACACGAATACGTCAGGTTCCGCCTTACAGATCTCTTGAAGAAGGACTTGCAGCCTGGAACAATATAACATTCTCAACATCGCACAAAACTAAACAAGTAAACCTTAATGTTATATTTTAATTTGTTAGTGTTAATAAGAATAGAGATTAATTTTTCTACGTAATGTCATTACCATAATGACATATATTATCCACTACTAGACGCTTAAGATAATTCTACAACATCTGAATATGATTATCAAATGAAATCAAATGAAACTGTTAAAATACCAATTTAATTTCTATAAGACAGTTAAAGTCTTTATTATGAATATATTACGCATAAAAATTAGAATCAAAAACAATCTGACAACCCCGTTTGTAGTCTCGATGGAGTTTCATTCAAATATGACATATGGATATAAAATACCATCGTAAAATTTTAATATATACTCAAATGTATTATTAGAATTAAGTTTATAGTCAAATATGTGTTTTGGTTTATCTGCTGAAGGGTAAATTACAACGTGGATACTTGAACATTTTGGATTCCATAAGAAATATGGCTGTAGCGTGACAATAAATCATTTCAAATTGTGTGTAAAACGTCGCGACTATAAAATATTTATATTCATTAAAAAATCTCTTAAACTATTAGTTACGTAATAACTCACTTTCTTTTTTAATTTATTGGACTCGCTCTTGGTGCCTCTGTGTTAATAATAGTAATAAAGTGCGTCGCATTTTTGTACAGGTTTTTGTAATTTATACTAATATGTTGAGCACAAATTAACCTAAAAAATGGAACAATACAATATAGATCGGCGTGCTAATTTATTAATAATAATTAGGGTTGTTGTAGGTATTGTAAATAATAACAAGTTTTATACTACAGTTCTTCGTACCATACTAGAGATATTCAAAAGCCAAAGCTATATGTCACATGTGTGACGCTAGAACCGTTATCGATTAACTTTTGCAAAAGTTACAAACATGTTTAATTTATTAATACGGGAAAATTCATATGATTAGACTATCGAGAGCTCCTGGATTTTGCCATTAAAGTGGGAACCGTTAGAGAGCTCGTACTCAAGTACCTACTCAGATAAGGTCCGGCGCGCCGCCGATGACTTGATTTCAGATTCGGCATTTACCTCGGAGCACGAGAAATAACTAGCGGAGAGATGCCACAAGACTATTCCTACGACCTCATTTAAAATTTTGTTTCCGTTTTAGATGTTTGTAGTAATCTAAAATAAAAATAAAAACATGATTGCCAAATGTTATCAGAAGTATTGTCGTACCCAAATTAAGTAGTTACCAATAACCTTCTAACAACCTACTAATATTCTTAAACATTTTCTTTTTATTTTCCCTGTAATGAGAATATCTACTTACTGTTTTATGAAAATATTTTTCATATACGTTGAAAAACTCAAAACAATTGAATTACCTACATTCAATAAACATTTTCGCACATTGTCGGTGAGTTAGAGTACCTAGTACTCAGAGTCTCACATCCGTATTCGCCCAATTATTTTGTGTATCGCTGAGAACATCTCGCAAATAGCGCTCCGACGAGAGTGCATGATTGTGGATGCGTGGTAGTGCGCGAGCGTCGAGATCCGCGACTATAGGAGGGACTTACTAGCAATAATTTTACATGTACTCACCGAAGGAAATAGGAAAGAACATGTGTAACACCAGTTTTGTAATAAATTGTTACTGTTTTAAATAACAACAATGTGTGTTATGATTAAAGGGAATGTTAAGTTACTAAGTTACCATTCAGCTTACAGCTTGAGGTATGTCGTACTGTTCATGAGTGCGGCTCGTCAATGTGTACATACGCAACTTTTCATTAATTTTACGACTCGTCTGAGAATAAAATGATATTTATGATGTCACAAGAACTTGTAAGATATTAAAGTTATTAAATTCGTATTGTTTTTCTAATAAAATGAACTATAAGGTTATATTTTGAGTGGCACTTTGCGGTAGAGCCTATCAATGGTAAAATAAATTCATCGAATTTAATTGTTTGTTTAAAGTTCCCTTATTTAGTCAGTGATGAATAATTATTATCTGTCGTACTAATAATTTGAGTTTATAAAATTCTGCTTTATGTACTCATAATATAAGACAAAAGTATAGTTTTTTAGAAATTCGAGTTTGGGTTTTCATTATGGGTAGGTAGGTAGAATTAGCGACCGGCTGCGGTCACCGTGGAGACAGTTAGCCGCAACAATAAAATCCCAACTTGAAGAAAAATACCAAAACAATTAACGTGTAAGTTTGTGACCAATTACAGTTGTGTTTAGTGCGCAAATGACCTCGGTTAATTACTTACTTTAGTAGGTAATTTCATAATAAACCTTAGTTTTTGCAGCAATTGCAAGAAATTTTATGACTACCAAAATAACACCGACTTACACAATTTTATGTCACCGTAGGGATTGTTACGCAAATTAAAAGTTCAAACCGGAATTACACAGCACTCATCGAGGAAAAATACAGTTCCTCCTAGTTCTTAAAAGATTTGATCAATAATAAAACATTTAAATAATTACGCTTGAACGTACGAAATTGAAATATCAACAAGCAAAATTAAAGCCAGATCAGCCTATCTCATCAACATTTGCGTTCATGAGCATCTCAGAACCACTTTCCTTAATTATTTAGTTAAGAAAGAGAACAACAAAAGAAAGAGACTAATGAAAAATTACATTCCTAATGACTGCAATGGATCGGACCTTAATGACCGGGCCTTAGCCCTGCGACCGCGCCGTTCTGCATAGCCCCAACGATTTTATGATGCTTATGCTTATAATAATAAACATTGTTATTCCAAAAATATTGTAAAAAAAAAAAACTATTCTGATTTTCTAAGATCTAAACCTGACTATGACCTTACTGGCTACGCTTATTTATGACAAATGCTTAGAAATACTACATCTACTCGTTTCACGGAGTTTTTAAAATTTAAATTATGTAAATTATTGTCAACTTTTCCTTCGTTGTATTGAAATTTTACATAAGCATGAATTCAGAATAGTTTCAGCCATCGCTGTGCATTTTAAACCAAGAATTTTAATCAATCCTAAACAATAGGCACCGTCTGTTTTGAAACAGGCAAGTTCGTGTGAAGGGCGGCCGTGGGCATATTTACATACAAATGTATTGATGTATCAAACTGACATAGATTTCGTTGATAAAATGTGAAATCCGTTAATTTACTTAATGAGGCTATTGAGCTATCGACGCCGCATAAAATTGTCAATACATTCTTGTATATTCTGAATCGAGAAACATTCAAAATAAATTAGGAATATAATAATGTAAATAAATTATTCACAGTTCATAAGACGGTCGAAATGAAAGCGTATCGTTTTTCAGAGAGAAAAATCATAAATATCCGATTTACGACGTGACAAATACCTTTACATGTTTACAATATGAAACACTTTAAATTTTAAATATGGCCGTAAACGTCAAATTCTCTAAATGTTTGCGTTGTCCGTGTATCGTAGGTACTTATTTAATTCACATAAATAACATATTAACTGCGTCAAATTTTCATTAAATGGCGGTAACTTTATAAAGCATTTTGGTTTTTTATTGACAGTTTAAGTGGCGAAGTGGAGCCACACACGCGCCCGATCGGAGAATCAATTTAAAAGTGGAATGAGATAAAAATAAATAAGGTCAGAAAGACACTTATGTTTAGAGTCGACCGTATAGATAGGGTTAACAGGCTGGCTGCAGAGCGGAGTGTGCGGCGGCCAGACCGGTTGTCAGCCTCACCCCGTGTCTTCCACGCAACACCGACACTTCCTACCTCACTTTTTTTTAATTCAAACTTATAGGAAGTCATTTGATAAGTCCCCGATACAATAGGCAAGTAAATGGTTAGTTAAATCGTAATGACCAGCTATTAATACTATTTATTGGACGAGTCGAGATTTCAATTGCTTTGTAATTGGCAATTTAAATGCACAGCTATTTTTAGGATAGTTAAGATTATATTCTGGATACTGATTGGAACTTTGATTGAAATTGAAAAAAATTTTTGTAATGAAAAGAGGATCACTAGATATGTTCGTCGTTTTTATGGATGGAGCATAAAAGTGTTGTTGCAAATTAACCCTAGGGCGGTGTTCGGCGCGTAAAAGACTGTTGCCGGTGGAGGGTAGCTTGGACATTTTTGCCGACATTTCATTTGCCGACACAAGCTTGGAACTTTTGTAGTCCAGACTCTAAAAGGACTTCACTATGTTAATATCTACGTCACTACTTTCGTGAATTATGATCAGAATACTTACGATTATAAAACGAAAACGCGGTTCATATCCCTCTTAATAATACAGCTACATTAAAAAAAGCCTAGAGTTTTATTTTTTTGTGCATGATAAAAAAGGGTATCTCGGTGAGTAGGTTAATAAAAAAATTATAAATATAGTATTGAAATTAATATTAAAATAAAGAATATTATGCGTAATCGTTTAACAAGGAAAATATGAACTGTATAGTGTTTAACTAGCACTTGGTAGTTCTTTTTATACTGGGTAATCTCAAGTAATTTACGTATCGCTTTGACTAAAACCCAGATATAATAAGACGCTGTTAACACTAATAAAACTTACTATTGTTTGATTAAAATGTGCAATATATTAAAAGATAAATAAAACTAGAATACATATTTCAATAAATGATGTTTATAAAAATAAACACAGAACACAGATCCGGTCAGCTATGGTTTCGAGCATTTAACCCTTCACAGATCAAGGCAAGGCTCCACCGATAACAATGAAAACATACGCTCTATGCTCGACACATTATTTTATCTTATAAGATTGGCGGCGGCGGATTCTTACTTCATCTGTTAAGATAAGTACATCCTAATACCAATGAAACACACATCATGTGTGTGTCACGTAAACCTACCTAAATGCCAATAAATGATTAAATAAATGATGAACTGATTTATTGATTAAACTGAATAAATGATTTATGATTTAATTATGACAACAAGAAACAAACACAAATAACAATAAGGCTTCACCGCCGATTTCGTTATTTTACTTATTTAACGAAAATCTACTTTAATTATAAATAATTTTATTTATTAGTTAAAACTGTGTAATATGGATCATGAAACAAACGAAAACACTGCAAAAATATGGGTAATATAGAATTGCATTGCGAATTGTTTTAAGTTAGCTGGGGAGTCTTTTTGTCGGATAGTTTGTGTTTTGAGATCGATTTTTTCTTGATATTGGAACTCTGGAGACATTGTCATTTACGATTGCCAATATGTTTTTGAGTGTTCCAAGATGAGCATTGACAACATCAACGTTTGTAGTCCATCAGTTATAAATAAACTAAGAGCAAACTAATCGACTCTCTTGTAATTTAGCGATTAATTAAGTGTTCCTTAAAACTGAACCTGGTTCAACCAAAGTTTTCCTACCAAAACTGTATTGGTGGAAAACCCTTAGAGATTATCGATGAAAACTCTCTGTCTCGTCATCATGATGAAGAATGCATCTTCCAATCAGCTCAGTTAGCTAAGCGATCACAACTGGAGCCAAATATGTAGCCTAGAAGATAGGAAGCGTTAATGAAATCGTGTACATAATACTACAAACTCATGTATGCGTGTTATTGAATAGAAATATAAATGCGAAGGAAAATAAAGTGTACCTAATAGCCATCAATAAACTAGACAAGTATTGTATAAAAAAAATCATCACTTTGCCTAAAACTCTATTTAAAAAATATATTTTTGAAAACAACAAGAGCTATTAAATAAAATTACAATAACATTACATTACATCATCGAAGAACATCCCTCAGTTTTATCACAAAGGCTATCTTGCCACTTTAAGCACAATTTTATTGTGACAACTAAGCAAATGTTGTTTCCAACATTTTATATTCAGGTACCTAGACAGTAAAATTCCCGAATGATTAAATATTAATATTTATACTCAAAAAATTAAATAGTTAAAAATTATTACTTTTATGAGACTGGTTATTTTACGGGGACTGATTATAATTATCTAAGATTAAAATTTTTGGATAGTAAAAATAACAAATTAGTCAATAAAATTATTTTAATTCAAATTATGCAAACAAAGATAATTATCATTTATGTTTGATTAAAAAACAAACTCCAGAACACTCGCGACTCCGAAACACAATTTCTGCAATCATCTCATTTGCATAAAAGTCCCTTATCTATGAAGTCAGGCAGTTTGTGAAAACTTTGTCTTGTTTTATTCTGATTAGAGGTGTCGAGATTTATTAATTGCCGTTTTGAGGTTAAATTAAATACTTCAGGACAATGCCATGTCTTTTGAAATACATTAGTCAATTTATTATTGTTATATAATTTTAGATTATATAATAATAGAATTAAATAATAATTTTACCCCTTCGCAACTTACAAAAATAGCGTCGAATGTAAGGTCTAAGGAAACTTACATTTAAGGTGTAAATAAATCGAGTAAAAATTTCCCTTAGTTATCCGACGTGAAATTGTGTGATTGGTGTCCGGCGGCGGCAAAAGTAATCTACACTTCACTGCACTGACTTACCCTCGCAGGTGAACTGGCCGTAGTGCTTCCCGGAGGACTTGTCCCCACAGACGACGCACTCTACGTTCTGGCCCTTGTCGGTGGCCGAGGAGCCGCTCTGCGTGGACGCGGCCTGGCTAGCCGGCGTGGGCGGCAGCACCTCGTCATCGCGCCAGGCGCCGCGGAAGCCCAGCTCCAAAGGCGGCAGGTCGGAGGCCCTCGGGGGGCAGAGGCCCGGGCCTCCGACCCCACCGTACACTAGCGCTCCGTGCGTGATGGTGCCGGTTGCGGTCGCGGGAGAGAGAGGCACGGCGCGCCGTGTGTCAAGGGTCGCGGTGCAGTCGCGACTGACTCGGGTCGGTCAGGCCGCGCGCGCCGCCATTGGCCCGGTGGCCCGCCGGGGCAGGGAGCGAAGGCCCCGCCACCTCGACCCCTCCCCGCGGGGGGAATCTTTCAGAGCCCCGGTACCGATAGGAAACAAACTTGCCTAGTGAGCTTTGTTTACGTTTTTTCTACTACAAATAACCGTTTGGAAGATCTAGGATTGGACAAGATTTTGCGTCTATTTATATTATTATGCTCATATGAATTAAGACCAATTTGATCGTTTAATATAACGTTATAAAGTTTGTGTTTGAAATAGTTTTCGTTTTTCGATACAGTAATATGTACAATTTATTTTTTATTAACGGAATAAAGGACTATTTTGAACGAATAACGGGTATAACCTATTTGTACTTATATAAGTAGGTATCTATCGGCCTTTACCTCGAGTGTGGTTTGTAACGTTTGATTTTTAATAACACTCAACAAAGTTTTAATTCATTAATATTTTAAAGTGTAAATGTAGTCCTCTTAATTCAAGGATTTATTTCAAAAATCTTTCGTTTAAGCGCATTTGCTGTCGCTACCTGAAAATCGTACTTGGTATCAACTTTCGCATCACCACCATATTTCTACGGACTGATAGACGCTATGTAGAGACGTACACTTACTACGGATATATATTATACATTTACTTGCGAAGGAAACCCGCTTTCTCTCAATAAGATACGAAAATGTAGAGTAGCTGGGTAGAGTGGGGTCGTACCTTTTTCACAGGATTAGGTACACGTACCGACAACTTTACAGGGAAAATATTGTCTTTATTACCTACATTCGTTAACCTTCGTAAAATATAGGTACTTCTAGAATGCCCATATATGAATGTATAGGTTACATACATAACCTACTGCACATTACCTACTGCATATGTTAACTTTAACTGGGGGTGATTACTATTATAATACTAGTAGGTAATTTTTAATGTACTGTTACTCACAGGGTAACATGAGGGTAGTAACTTTTGTAAATTACGCAGCAATTAAAACGACACGAATCTGAGACATTTGCAAAATATTTATTTATTTTCAGCCGAAGTGTGGCTGGTGCCATACAGCTGTATAAGTGTAGGTGTTTTGAACAATTAATCTCTTTTCGACAACTAACAACTTGAATTTGTAACCTATTATATAGATAGCATAATGTATCTCACTAGTTGGAATCTAACATTCAATCCATACCAGTTATAACATGATTAAACCTATAGAAATTAAAATTTTTAAGCAATGAATTCCCACAATTGACTAATAACAACAGTGCGACAATATGCTAGATCCAGCTGTATCTTGGTCGAGCGGTAGGCGGCGCGCGCGCAAGGGCGTGGCCACGCGGCGAGGAGGCGGGAAATCCTCGGCAGTCGTCAACGTGACGCTGGCCAAAGCTGACGTCAACGTGACCAGCAAAGATGCCAATAAGACATTTCTCTCTATAAAGAATCATTCTAAATGTTCATAAGGTTCTTCTTTTAACAGAAGGCTGTTTTTATGAATACAGTATGTTATTTTTATTTTCCCAAATCTAATCCAACCAAATTTATCTTTTGTTCTTTTGAAAAAACATCCGTAAGTATTTTTCCGCGGCTCTTTGGATACTGTTATGTGCGTTTCGCCTAAATTTTATTGTTTCAACATTATTTAAAAACAAATTCAACCATTCTAATGACATTACGTTTCTCTTAAGTTCTGTCAGGTTTTACTTCTCATTTTCAGCTTTGGTATTTTATAATTATGATTCTTTAATGATTCGTTAGAGTTTGACAGCTGGCAGATTTCAACAAATGAAGTAAGTCTGAAGACGAACCTTATAATGGCAACACAAATATAAATATTTCTATTAAATATATTTATACAAATAAGAAAGTCTAGAAAAATACTAGACAATAAAATTAAGGCAAAACGCAAAGCGTTACATTTTGATGTATTATTTAATAGAAGAATAGTTTAGATTTATTACGAAAGTGACACTTTTGATTGAACAATTAGTCGGAATTGGTTTTAATTATTCTTTAAAAGAAACTAAACAATGAACTCTCAAATAAAGAGAGCTTATTCATCAAGAGAACTTATTCACTCGACAATGACCCTTAAATTTAATGCTAAAGTCCGAACCATCTGAGCCTTAAGAGCAATCTGGTAAATGGGTCCAACTTACCCTTAAGACGTTGACGGTGTTAAATCTTCGGAGTACGAGACCCATCCGTACCGGAACAATGTGGCAAAGTTCTGACTCAGTGCTAGGGGTGACATATCAGTGTTGTGATAAAAATATTTTATTATCCGCTATAAGGGAAAATAAATATAAAGTTATTATCTCCTGAGTATTTAATATTGCGAATCATGTTATGATAAATCGCTAGTATAGAATTTTAATAGTTATATCAAAACCTATAACCAACAATTATAATTAGTTTATAAACTTCTTATACAAACAAACAAAATAAGCTTGAAAAATATTTGAAGAATTTTTAACCATCTTCATTAGTTCAACTTTTCAAAGCTTGCAAATTGCAGGAGCTTTGTAGCCATTACAGGAATTTCCGAGCTCATTTTAAATCTGAAATAGGTCCATTAGCAGGTGAGTGGGTTCAGCCCTGTAGTCCTGGCGCGAGGTGAAAGTGCGGGGAGCAGGGGCGGCGGTGAGGCAGGGCGGGTCAAAGGGCGCCGCCCTGCTCCGCCCACTCGAGCCTGCGATGGGTGCCGGGCCGTGAACGGGTTCAGAAGTTTCATGGATAGTATTCTTGTCTTTTGGCTTGAAAAGAATATGGACTACTGTTGGAAATAAGCTATTTGTTGTGTGGAGTTATACTTATCATATATTTTTTTAATTAGCGTGGAAAATTTTAATTTGAATTACTTGTTTACTCGGTTTCCTTGGGTATTTTATTTTAAAAATTCAGATTTAATGTAAAATATACCTACAATATAATAATTTCTATTTATACTATCTGTTTTGATCTAGTTCAGCAAAGTATTATTTAGTATAATTTGCATATTTTAAAAATTCTTTATTTTTTTCAGAACAAGTAAATTTCCTGTAAGCCCTAATATTGTCGCGTTCAAAAGAGTACAAATATATTTGGAAATAGGTTAGTTTGAAGAGTCCAGCATTCGTTCATCTTCCATCGATCGCTCGGACGACAGTATCTGTATGTCGCAGTTCGTTACCCCTCCCTGGATTTTCAGGGTTGTCAGAAAAAAATTCAAAGAATCTTTAAAAAGTCGTAGTCTTCGTGCGAACTATTTGTAACCAAATTTTGATATATTTTAGATTCTTTTAAATAAAAACCATGACTAATATTACATATCATAAACCTTAGTTTCAGTGTTAGTAATAAGTTAGACACCATTTTCTGATTTACATATTGACTTTTTTATAGTATGTTATCACTGCATTTCCTTCTTGCTTACACGTATTGTTGCAGTGGTTTTACGTCGGCGTACTAACTATATGTATTTTACGTTAAAAACCAAAACAAAAAATGGATTATTTTTAATTTTACATAAAATTTGTGAATTCCTAAGCATGACTAGTGTCAGCCCTGGTTAGGGTCGATGTGGAAGTAATTGGGTGGCAGGTATTCAGCAGCTGGCGTTTTTTCTTTTGTGTTTCCTCAGTTAATAGATGAGTAGCTGGTTTTCAGAACGAAACAACTGAGATGGAAGACCAATTCTCCGGATTTCAGTTACCTTTTAATTTAACTTCCATTCTACTTAGACAAGAAATTGGGTAACTATTCTTTCTTAAAAATTAAGTTTGGAATTATTCAGCTTTGGTGTTTGGCTTCTGGTTATTAAATGGTTCGATTGATTAAAATAACAATCAAGAAGATCTTCATTACATAGATTTACTAAAAACAACCTGTTGATATTTGTTTTTTCGCCAAAAAAATAATATGAATGAATGTTATGGTAAACAATTATATAAGGATTATCCGTGTCGAAATTTTTGAAAGGTTGACTGAGTTGGCATATTAGGTATATAACATTTACATACTTTTTACAGGAGAGCTGCCAAGAGTGTAGAGTTACTTTTACTATAAAAAGATACATATTTATGTATTTGAAGTTTACCGATATTTTCTTCATATCGTATCATATCGTAGGTGTTTTATTTATTAATATTGATTGTGTTTATAATCTCGACTGCGTTGCTGAACGAAGGATTCAGTTGAATGCACTGCTTGTTCCTTCCCTATGACCGGAAGACACGTAAACGTGATCATTAAGGTGATATCAGACGGTTCACTCAAGTGATTATTCACTCGGGCGAATGCTTTTATTTTCTTTCATTCTATGTTCACACGGCTTGGAGGGGATGATGTAGAAAAGAACATGATCATTGATCATGAAAGTGATCATTAAATCAAAGAGTTGACAAAAAGAAGCAAAGAAAACCTTGACGGTGGTGGGTGCGACCAACAGCTTTTATAGTAGACTGCTTTATTTTGGTACTTAAAGCTTAAGGTATATTTGGTACTTCTTAATTTTATGCTGCATATCTTCTTCAGTAACCTAAGTTTAAGTCACTAATAAGAGCTTTTATAGAGTTTGCCTGTAATTTTCGGTGTTTGTATTTATCAATTTTGTGGTTCCAAAGGAACACGTTAAGTCCGTTGGCTACAGGATTTGAGACAAAATGGCCAATTCGAATGAACGTTCTCTCAATGTTCAGACCGTTCATTTCTCGTCCATTCGGAGTGGGAGTGAAAGATACCAGATGCCAATATCCAACACTGTTGGATCGGTTCACTAATGAATTCATTCGGCACTAATGTTATATTTTGTGTTTAGATGTGTCACTTGGAGTGAAAGATGCAGAATGAAAGACGAAAATGAACAAAAAATGACAGGTCTGATATCACCTTTATGGCGATCAAAATAAGAAGGACTGTAGTACCGGCCCAGAAGAAATCTAAAAACAGAAATTCTACTACTGAATAGGATATACGTACACCAACTATTTAGTACTGAGCAAAAGTTTAAAACCAGTTAGACTTCCTCTATGACAGTTATTAAAATTGTTACCTAAAGTTTTTTTGTTTTAACGCAAGCATTTATTTTCGTTTGTCTAATAAACAAAAACCAACGTTTAATCTGTAAAGATGAATCAATTAGTAATTAATTTGCTACTTTATCAGAGGATAAAAATACTAAGATGGTTTAATGGTTTAGACTTGAATGGTACTCAATCTTCTTAACCAGTAAATAAGAATAAAACGCGTCAATGTGTAAAAAACAAGCAGCGTGGCAATGGCAGACGATCCTAAATTATGCTTTGAAGCAAATAAAGTTGTAAACACGACAAAGGAGTGATTTAGAGTTGTCACGATCGGGATTTAACATGTAAAGTTGCGTTTTGTCCAAACGTAACTACTTAGGTAAAATTATTCCTCTTAAATTTCATTGGCTTCGATTTTTGAAGTTATTGTCGTTCTTCATCACTTATGAACATAAGAAAATATATCTCTCAAACTGATTTAGTACGGAAAATACAAAGTATTTAACAAGTGTAAAATAAAAAGAGTTAACAATTAAGGGTAAAAAGTGCGTAAATATCGTCGATTTCATTTTTGTCTATTATTTTTACTTACCAAATTAAAAGGTTTAATTGAATCATAATTACATTTGCTGTATTTGAGTGAACCAACTGACATGGACGTGTTCGAAAACAGTCGTTAACTTCATCAGTTTTCTTTGAGTTTCTAGGTATACTTTTTTATAGTAACATACTCACAGATTTGACATTATATAACTTATATTATCAACACAAAGATAAGTTAAATATTATCTGAATAAAAACAAATTGATTTATTTGTCTCTAAGGAGTCTGAATTATATATAGAAGTAACTTGTAAATTTTATTGCATGCATGCATAAATACTGAAACTTCTATGAACGTGCATAGGTATGCTTCATAAAGATACAATGTGCGACTAAATGGTGTAATACGGTGAATTTGTACCTGCGTTTTTGCGTCGCATGACTGTATACAACAGGCGACGCGACAGTCCGTTTTCATGAAATCGATCTTACTCTAAATAGTGATTGGTGTCGAGTGATTTATACCTTTTGAATGTTCTCGAATTAAAAATATACGATTTTTCCTTGTTCAATTCTATTGTTATATCTGTTTATAATAATAATAATTATTATTATTATTTATTTCATAGCCAAACAAAGTCATGGTACATTTATTTTATTTTTACTTAATAACGCAGAGTTTCTTTCTATTAGATACATATTTGTTCTTTAAATAGATACTAGCCTGTAATTATAGTAACAATTTATGTGTCCCCTAATTCTCAAGACCTGTATTATGAGAATTAGCGGTCACTCACCAAATTCAAAGCTACATAAGTACTTTAATACAGTTTACACGAAGACATGTTTTCCTTATAATTTCATTACTATTAGCCCCATTTTTAAAAAGCCTAGGTAGGTTGATACAGCAGCAATGATCAAACGATATACTGCAAAATATGATCTGAGTCATTTTTTTGAAACAGTGAATCAAGTTTATATGTATATTAAATAATTATTGGTCGCTTTCACTAGGTCTATTGGTTCAAATCGGGAAACACTCATCAACTAAATTGCAACGAATATATTTTCGTAACAAAGACTAGTTCTATTCACCTTACTGTATTTATTTTTGTTCATCTTAGCTATAAAATCTATTGAGACCATAAATGTTATTAAAATAACCTATTTCCATTCGAAGATAAGACTGAAGACTGTCCGAGTATAGGAAAGGTTAAATGCAGGGGTTATCAGCAGTTTCGTCACGCACAACGCTCGTGTGTTTGTGTGCTTGTTTATCAGTTTTATTGTTGCTTCCTCTTATTATTACTTTCTGGCTTTCGCATTAGCAATTATTTGGGGGCTTACTTGGGTTTATTGAACATGGACATATGTAAGTCAGTTAATTCAAAATTTAGAGCACGCAACAGCTTTTTTACAAACAATTAAAAAAACAAATCAATATCATTAGGCTTGGTAGGCATATTAAATTTAAACGTTTAACTAATATATCATGTTTGACTATGTGCTATTAAGAAAAATAATTTTAAATAATAATATTATAAAAATTAACATTTTTAGGACATACCTATCATTTATTCCATTAATGATGTAATAACAACATTGTATAAACATAAATCCTTACCACTTATCGTAAAAAATTGCTTCATATAAAATAATAAACAATCGCAAAGCGTGCAGCACTATTATTAAAGTGTTAAATTTAATATTACACCACGTTTCAATCTCGCGGAACTTTATGAAACACTCCGCTTCAGTTAACCAGAATGGTTAAGCCCACTCGTTCATGAATCCCTTCGGAAGCCCCAACAACGGTTAAATAAAACCATTGGCGCTACTTCGTAGCACCGCCATGATTCGAGCGGCGCCACCGTCGCATTGTGCTGAGGCGGCCAATTGTGCAGAACCCCTGGCTGATCACTTAATTGTCTACCGAGCGAAAGCATACGGGCCCTACACTTTAGTTTCTCCGCCATTTCTCCAAGCTCGTTGTACATTGTGATTATAGTTCACAATTTCCATATTCAACGCTTTCCTACGACGTAATGTATGTGGGTAGCATAAAAAATTAAGCTGTGATGATGGGATAAATTGAGAATAGGTTTAGTGCACTGAAAATCGGATTTGTTACCAAGTGTGGATGCATTTGCACCACATAATAAAGATCAGATTATCGAGATCAGTTTCATGGAAATCTTCACGAAAGTGTTTCCGAACTGGTTGCAGAGTGCTGCTTTATTTTCAGGACAATAAAAACAAGTAATTTAAAAAAAATCGGATCAATTCCTATGGTTTTTTTTAAATCCAGACAATCACACCAACTGTATGGCCCCAAAGTAAGCAGAGCTTTTGTTAATGACCATACAGTTAACTGGGGGGAACCCAAAATAAATTGTTCATCACAAAAATGAATGCCAAGGCCAGGATTCGAACCCTTTATTTTATCTTAAAATCGTTAGGCAAAAAACTATTTTTCTTCAACTATATCAAGACAGGCTTAGTGTGAGAGTTGGTAAACCGCAAAATTCTCGTGTACAACTTTATAAACGTTTAAAATTCATGTACTTATCAATATCGAATTCCGTAAATTGAGCTTGTCTACAGAAATGTCTTATATCATAAGCATTAAGCACCAAAAAAATAACATGATAATAAAGCTGCGAAATATTACCTTTTGGCGTAATATTTCAGTCAAATAAAATGGTCCAGTGTCCATATTTCTGATTATTACTAAGATATAATCGATAAGTTAGGAAATTGCAATTGTGCGGTTGTCGGATTTCCCTGGGGATGAAGATTAACCGATAAGTTGAGTTGGTCAGTTTTCGCACAGGGGCTGCCTGAGGATAAAGCTAAAAATAAAGAAATTATTTTATTCACTGCAAAGGAACAATTTAAAGTCTTAACGCTACCACCTCACTAACTCTATTTTTAACTAAAAACTTTTTACATTACTATACATTATATTATGACACCTCAAATTACAAAATAAAAATAACTTCCTCCGAATAACAAATGGGAGAACATTCCCCATCTAATTATTCATAGTCTTACTAATTATAATCTTATTCAAACCTAAAGCCATAAAAGTGAGCAGGCGAGATGACGAGAAGTCAACTTAATTATATCTAATGGTCTACCGAAAGCAGCTGTTTTCACCCGCGCCAGTATATTTATTTAACCATTACATCTTATTTCTTGCTGATCGACACTTAACAAAACACCCTTTAACAGTTATTTTTTAAATAGTTTAACCCTTGAGTGACATGTGGTTTGGGGTTCCCTTGAAGAATCCTCTTAACCCTTAGCAGGCGACGGATGCTGCACACTTCATCCGGGTACAAAAAACTTTTTTTTTGGTGTTAAATTTTTTTGTCGTTTTAGTTGTAATAACAATAAAGGAGTAACAAATTGTGCGTCCCGAAAAATTCAAGAGCACGTTAAACTATATTTTCTACTCAGACTAAAAGTTATTATCAGTATTGGTACTACAGATTAGTACTACTTTCAACTGATTAATGAAGCTGACACTTGGTTCTAGTATGACTCAACCTTTATTGAATATTCTAAAATGTTCCACTTTTTATAAAAGCTAACAATACATCCAATCAGTTGGGAGCTCCTTCGGAATAGTATTAATTTTCAATGAGATTATTTACAAAAATCTCATCTCAACTGTCATAGCTTATCCAGGGCTGGATCTGTCAATATTGTCACAAAACATTAAAAAACTTCAAAGAAACGTAACACTAAAAAAACGCAATGACGGTCCGTGAATGTAGCCTAATTTTCGAACTCAATACTCACTTTGTGTGTAAGCATCGGGGCGTATTACAAATCAATTCATATGCCTTCAGATGTGTACTTTTTAAGAAAAAACTACGGAAGACCGTTATTCTTTACAATTTTTTGTCCCATTATTTGGGGTGCAAAAATTGGGTTACTTAACGGGAGCGACGTTTTGGGTACATCTTTGAGGGTGTATAAAAAATATATGTAACAAATTTAAAACTCGTATCTGCAAAAGATTATGGTAAGACCTAGACTATTATTAATGGTACTGCTACGGTATAAATATGACAGTTTTATGAGTATATAGTCAACAATTATAAAAGATGTAAAACCCTTTTGGTTACTTATTCTGTGGTAGGAATCGTAAACCATAGATTCAAATCCAGTTTTATTTACAATCCAAAGTATATATCTAACAGTTCTCTAAAGAATCTCCCTATCAAGACCCATACTGCTTCAGAACCAGTAACATTCACAACTTTGTCAACGAACAAAAACCATAGACACGCTTTTTCATTCAAACCAGATTCCAAACATCAGAACTCAAAGGGCCCCAACTACAGAGGTCACAGGTCACCATCGTCTTTTTCAATCATAGAAAAAAGTCGTTACATATAAAAAGTCTACTTAATAAAAAAAGGGGCTTCTTGTAATATTGTGAATATTGATGAAGAAAGAAATCTGGTTTTCGGGATTGCTTCGCGCGTAGTTTTATTCAAACGGCCTGTGTGGTCCCACGTTTGAAGCTTATGTGTTACGAATAAGTTCTGGGAACCTTTCGAGCGAGTCAAAACTTGATTTACTTTGAGGAGAAAATCGAATTTCAAACTATTGAATTTTTTTTTAGTGTTTCTTAGTATTGATGAAAAATTAAAACTCAACTCAAAAAATTTGCTAAAACATTTCCAACATCTTATTTTGGCTCGCTAGCTACTATTCCTTAATATATAGAGCTTTTTATTTACTAGGGGTAAGATAAAAAAGGGCTATATCTCGTTTTTATCTTGACAATAAGCGCGTGGTACATTACACAATCCTTGCGCACGATTCATGTGTATCCTTTAGCCTTACATAAAAGGGATAAAAGGGCTTAAGATTAAGGGGAGGAGAAATCTCAGAGATTGGTCTCATTGATCCCGGCACGCGTTGACGGGTTGAGGTTTAAAAACCGAACGGGGTTGGGAGGCTGCGCCAGCGCACGTGTCCTTTGTTAATTGTATACTTTATAGGGTTGTATCTTTGAATTTAGTACTTACTTACCTTATCTGTTTATTCGTATTCCTGCATTGAATAGACTTCAGTTTATTATCAAATTTCAATTTAAATATATAATAATTATAATTGACTAACTCATTAAGCTTAGTTAAAGTGGCTACGAACACGAGAATACTACTACAATAATCATAATAATTTGACAGCCAAGTAGCGTAGTGGTAAGCCCTGTCTCATACGCCTGTCCGTTCGCTGTATGGTCATCCATAGCACAAGCTCTGCTTACATTGGGCCATACAGTTGGTGTGTTTGTCTGGGTATTACGGTTTTTAATAACCTAATTATAAAAAAATAAGAATAGTTTTGCTTACCTATTATCTAACTTATTATGACAGTTATTACTTCCAAATATTTTGGCAAAGTTTGGTAAAAAAAAATTGTTTTACTCGTTTGGTCAGTGTTTTTAGAATCAGAATCAGAGTTTTTAGTCAGAATCCGTATTTTTTTATCACAAGTTAACAGACTATTAATTTGTTTCACAAAAACGAAGCCATGTCTGGGCGGGGATCATGACAAATTTACGACGGGTTTTCTTAAGATTTTGAACTAGTGACACTTTTAGAGTTGTGTCGTTTTTATACTTCTAACAAGTGTTAACGGTCCCTAACTTTTTGTCGCGCAGATATCGATGGTGAAAGATTATCGATCTTCTCTGTGGAAGATTTAAAACCAGAAAATAATTCAAGTCTGACAGGATGTTATGATAAAGCACCCACAAGACAACGACGACTGTTAATTTTGATAAAATAAAGCTTATATAGGTGACAATTTACGGATATGTTACAGTTACTAAACTAAACTAGGGCAAAATTCTTTTTCCACCATTTTAGTATTACGAAAAAAAAACCATTTAACATTTACCCCGAATTCAATTGGGACTGAATTAATTAAAAACTAAAACTTGGAAGTTAGTTTAAATTTTGTTAAAAATTTGCTATCTCGAGATGGTGTTGTGAGCAAATGCTAGTTTTAAATTTTGAATTAAGTGTAATAAAACTATATCTTTTAAATACCTTATCCACAGTAAGATATATTTTACATTTGACGAGTCTTCACAAATTGTATACAATATTCTTGAATTTTGTAGATATATCGCATCAGTAATAAATAGAATATCTTGCAAAATGATAGTAACGTGTGAAGTTGTATTTCATAGAACAGTTGATAATGTGTACGACATGAATGCAAACATTATGAGCTTTAACATTCACGATGCAAACTTGAACTAATCACGTGACAGCTAACCTCTAAATGAGAACTACATAATTTCCTCACACTACAACAAGCAATTTGATCCTGACCCCTGAATTGATACAATTTATTTTAATTTTAATACAAATGTGCACAGTTGGATCAACTGTAATTGTAGACTTCGTGATTGTTTATGATAATCGTGCCATTATATTAAAGAACCTAAGCACCGTTTTAACAACTTAATTATATGAACCTACAAACAAATAAGTAAATAAGATATTATATAACATTGGGTCATCTAAAAACGTTAGTTTGGATTGTACACTGTAGATACAACCTCACGCATTTATTTAAAAATATAATTAACTTTTTTTTACCTAACTGTGTTGCAAATCGAAAATTATCAATCAGTTCACAATCTATTTAGAATACCATTCTTTTTTTTTTCAAAAAGTTTTATTGTTCTACTTTAAACAATTATTAATAACAAAACCGCCCTCAAAAATTGGAAAAGGTACTCATCAATCAGAGCCCCAGGGCTGACGCAAACCTCTGCCTAATCAAGGAAACATATTCATTACAAAATCGTTCTAAATATTGGGAAAACAATACAACCATTGTGTAACGTTACAATAGAGTCTCATATCAATTTATTTGAGCTTCAAACCCAAGATTATATTACTATCGTTGGCTATGTTACACACTGTTTTCAACTCTAAGCTTTTGTAATAGAGCTTTCGCGTTGAGATTGCAATAATATTACAAATGATTTTGAAGTACGCTACTTGAGCCAAATTAATAGCTTATCAGATCAGATCGCTAGTTATTATGTCACTCATTGCTTGGGTTGCGGTACACCTTTTGTGGGGAACCTGGGGTTGTTCCACATACTTGTAGTTAATACATTAATATGTGTATTGGCTTGGTTCTAGTACCTTGCTGTCTTTGTTCCGCAATTATATATTCTGGTTCATTTAGTATTTTCAGTATTTCATGGAGTCCATACAGACGTTCTCCATGTTGTCCATCCATGTTAGAGTTAATATATTATAAATGTATCATTTCACAAAATTCGATCGACTATGATTTTGAATACCGAATAATATTGCACTCCTAAGAGGTTACTATTAAAAATGACATAAACAATAATAAAATAAATAATGGCGGGCAATAATATTAGGTCCTTATGTATGAAATTAGCGTTTTGTAATAAAAAAAAACCACTTTGATCTATTTTATCTCCTCTTTGGTTAAGAATTCCACTTTCAAATTTATAAAGCTATTTACTGACACTTCAAACTGACGTTTCAAAAACCGTAATTCATTTGTTTTTTTCCTCTTTTATTTTTCTCTTTGCGTCACTTAGTTTACAAAATGGAAAACTTGAAATAATACATTATTTACGAGTTTGAGTTCCACCGTGCACCTGCAATTTCGACCTGCAGAACAAGCCCCGTGGACGGCCGGAGACCAAAGTTGATAATGAATAATTGAAGGCTATTGTGGAAGCGGATCCATCGCAAAACCACGTTCGAGTTAGCTGTGGGCTGCGGTGTTAGTAACAAAACTGTTTTAATCCACTTGAAGCAAATTGAGAAGGTGAAAAAGCTTGAGAGGTGGGTACCTCATGAATTGAGTGCAGCAAACCGACAAACGCGAGTCGACTGCTGCGTTACTCAACTGGCACAAAACTAAAAGGATTTTAAATCGAATTACCTGTGATGAAAAGTGGATCCTGTACGACAATCGGAAAACAATGGCTGAACTCTGGCGAACCAGCCAAATCCTGCCTCAAGCGAAAATTGACTCAAAAAAATTACTTGTGAGCATTTGGTGGACTAGTGCCGGTATCGTTCACTGCAGCTTTCTTGAATCTGGCCAGAGGATTACGGCAGATGTCTTTTGTCAGCAACTGCAAACCATGATGGACATGCTAGCTGCTAAACAACCGAGGCTGGTCAGTCGCACTAGGCCACTGCTGCTTCAGGACAACGCTAGACTACACACTGCACAACAGACGGGTACCAAATTAGAGGAGCTTGAGGAGGAATGTCTAAGACATCCACGGTACTCCCAGGACCTTGTTCCAACAGATTATCTAACATTTTTTTCGAAATTTGGATAACTTCTTGCAAGGGAAAAATTTCAACTACGAATGGCCCAGTCCAAAGCGCCTTCTAAGATTTTATTGATTCCGGTCCAAATGGTTTTTTTAAGTAAAGGGATCAACGAACTAAAAAAATTAAATCATTAAAAAAATATTATTATATAATGTTGCGAAGTGGAACTATCTACTGTGTTGGTTCTGGCAGAATAACAGCGTTGTTGCTAGGATATGTTCGCGTATCCTCGCTTTCAACATTATGCTGAGCTAGGACCATTTTACTCACTTAAACTTAAATACTGAAGTCTGTTTTGTTTTATTTTAAGTCCATTTTCTACTATTTCTTATTGTGTTCCTAATTTCATACATGTAAAATGTTCTATTATGTTAAGTGAGTAAATAAAGAAAGAAATAAATAAATAAACTACCTATGAGATGGCAAAAGTGCAAAGATAGCAATGGTACATACTTTGATTAAATTCCCACCGGTAACGGTGGAAGAGGTACAGACAATAATTACAAACCTAAAACCGCGGAATGCCCCAGGTCCAGACGAAATACCAAACATGGTTCTGAAAGCTCTCCCACTCGCACTTATACAACTATTAGTAGTTATCGCACAAAGTATACGAAAGGATCATTTTGAACAGGCTCCGAGAGGTCTTCCACTCCAAACTCCTGCGTCCAACAAGTGCACCGCGTCACGGAGCACATCTTGGAGCAAAGGAACTTAGGTCGTAAACCGATAGGCACGGGTGCGCTTTTCTTTGACGTGGCTAAAGCCTTCGACAAGATCTGGCACAACGGCTTATTATTCAAGCTTTCGAACTAGGCGTGCCAGACAGCCTAGTGCACATCATACGAGACTTTTTACAGTATCGAACCTTTCGTTACAGATTGCCCTGTATTAGCAAGTGTCCCTCAAGGCTCAGTGCTTTCTCCGACTTTGTTTCCACTATACACTAGTAACATGCCAAAGAAGGAAGAAGTAGAACTCGCGCTCTTCCGAAACAACAATCCAAAAAGCCAATCCGTAGCCAACGCATTAGGCGCTTGGTTTAGAAAATGGAGAAAAGAAGTCAACCTAGAAAAAAGTGCAGCAGTGTACTTCTCTCCTTCTCTCTCCCTTCACAAGATTACGTAAGTCTCTCTGCTTGGAACTCCGATCCCCTGGGTTTAAAAAGTCAAAAATTTGGGAGTTACTTTAGATAGTGGATTTACTTTCGCGGATCACATAAAACGAGTCCGGGACCGAGCCGCCTTCGTCATAGGTAAGCTGCACCCCCTAATCTGCAAGAAGAGTAAAATGTCGCTTAGAAATAAGCTTCCACTTTACAAAACTTGCATCCGCCCCATCATGACATATGTCAGTGTGGTTTTCGCTCACGCCAGCAAGTCGAATATCAATTACTTGCAGGTTATTCAAAATAGGTTCTTACGCAAATGCGTCGGGGCCCAACCCTATGTCCGCAATTTAGATGAATAAAGATCTCGAGCTGCCCAATATTGCCACGTTGATGAAGTTGGTGTCTAGACGCTACTTCGACAACGCTCCCCACCATCCCAACCCGCTGGTCAATAAGTCAGCTGACTACACAGCCAACCCAGACGCTCCGGTTCGTTACAGGCATCCGCGTAACGTCTTAACAGATCCTGACGCAGATACATTTACATAATTGTTGCTTAAAATAATACGAACTCACACATAAAATTCAAATATCGTATTTAATTTGGGCTATTTCCGAAAATACAATATTCACAATAGGGTATGTAGTTCAGATACCGTAAAACATATCAAAATCTTAATTCAGTCGTCATGGGAATCTGTTGGCGTGTTCACGCTCTGGCTATTTAAGGATTTCATTGAAAAATTTCCTAAATCTACAATGGACATCCCATTTTGATTCGTGACGCGATAAATCGATGCATACTCACGTTGTTTTGAATATGTCATATTTTTCTTAGATTCGCCGATGCAAAGAAGTAACCTTGAATAAGGGAAGGGGACCAAAGCAATTATATTTTGAGTCCGAGTTTATAGCAAGAAGGACAATAGCCGCTGCACCTTGGGATCGTGTGTTAGTCTGTATTCTTTGCCGATGTTTTCTTAAGAAAATTGAGCTGATTTCTTTTTGAGGGCTACTGGTGATAGCGGTAATCCGATTTTGGGGAGTTTTGTTGACCAGCTGCTGTATTCATAAGTTTACGAAAAACAAATTTGACATTTTACTGTTTGAACCATCCAAATACTTAAAATTTTTAATATGGCCGGCCGAGTGGCATAGTGGGTAGTAGCACTGCCTCATACGCCAGAGGTCGCAGGTTCAAGTGCTGGTTGGGGCAATCATCTGTGTGATTTTTCTTCTCGGGTCATGGTTGTATATAGTATTATTTCACTTATACGTCCTTGTTACAGCTGATACCTACAGTTACCTGGCACTGGATACTCACCTAACAGTATTCCTAGAAGAAATTATTAACGATACTTGGCTTGAACTATTCCTTACAAAATTATGCACAGCCATCTGAAAAAAGTTAGTTAAAAATAACTAAATTTAATAAGTTTGTTTTTGACTTGACCTCAACCAAAGAAACAGCTGTTAAAATTACAATATCACTAAAGAACTATTCATTCAAAGATACGGAATCTTAAAATATGTCGTTACATAAGTAGGCCTAAATTATCTTAAAGTAGAAAAAATTGCACTATTAGGTCGTTCAGCGTCTTAGTCTTCATCATCATTTTAATCTAGACAAAAATTTAGCTAACAAAAATGTTAACTTTTACATACATTTAAAAAAATTGTTTAAGTTAAAAAGATGCTTTAAAAACTAGGGTAGCACCCCTAAGAGGCGTGAGATATTTTTTGTTACGATTCCAAAAAGAGCTTGTTAGTGGTCAGCAAACTTTTTGAATATCTATAAAGGAGACCGAAATTTGTATAACACTCACGGTAAGTGGCTGAGAAAACATTTTTTCTATGATCTTATTCTACTTTTTATGTCCAGTATTAAATATTTATGTCTATGTGACAGAAGAAATTAGAGGCAAATTCTTTCGGAATCACTGGGGCGTGAAATGTCCGATAAGCTACTATTTACAAAGTATCGTGTCGGAGAAGAAACTTGCGCTGTAATGTTTTTTTCATGGGAATTCCAGAAGTAACGGTGTTTCTGGTTGACAGTTGATATTACTTTTTAAAAAACTTCTTTGAATAGGTATTTTAGAGACTGGTGAGCAACTAATTGGTTTTACTTTATTTAAAAACAAATTTATGGCTAAAATTGCCATAATATAGCACTGGTATTTTGATAACAATTTCCATTTGTCCTCCATCGCAGCTGACGGTAAAATTTTTGTACTAGAATTAACTTATTGCTATATGGCTGTGGTTCTACTCAAACTAAGGTTGCTTTATTTCGAAAAATATTGAATAAAATTCATATCGCCTACTTATCAAAACTCAAAAATTTCTTCATAGTTAGAAAATACTTACAGACTACATGAAGCAAAGGTATGCTAAGCTTAGTTCCTAACAAAACCGCACCACGGCTCAATATTTTTTTCATTGATTAATCATTTTTATTAGTTTAATCTAGAAACCATGAATATATTAACCCCAATATAGTTATATTGGAGTGCAAATATGTTGGACCCCTATCCATCATAGGAGACCAAAGAGGGTAGCTATTGACATAGAATTTATGAGATTAATATTTGCCATGAAGGGGGTGGGTCAATTCTTACTTATCAATACATATAAGGTACAGAATAAAGAGTCGTACTTGTCGTAGGTACTAATCTGAATAAGTATTGTTAAATATAACATTATTGATAGCTTCATTAAACAAAAAGGTACATATTTGTGTTTTTTTTCCGAGGACTAAAAATAACATTTATTGAGAAAGCTTGCAACTGTGAATAATCTATTTATTTAGATGTCCGTAAATAATATCTAAAAGGAAATCCTAGCATAATAACCTAACGCACCCTACGAACTATTTATTCAAATCTTACAAAATCTACAAAAATAATTCTCTGTTCCGCACTATAATCTTTAGCCACCATATTAAAGTTGTAAAATTGTTGGATTTTAGACTTTATCACATTGACATAGGGATTACGTCTTGGTCCAGTGCGTCCCTTTTGGCTATCCCTTAGGGTCCTGCAAATTCTGCATAATTTTGCTACAAAAAAATTGTGCTGTATTTCTTGGACATCGATAGAGGTGCTTCTTTGTATGGAGTGAGGTCCCCTGTATGTTCTGGATCAATGCCATGGCAGCGCAGTGCATAGTCGATGAATGACGTCAATTTATCATTGGCATTATGTGATAAAATAGTATTCTGTTTGAGTTAGCGTTTAAAACAGATACTGTGCAAACCTAACTTAGTCTTTTTAAACGATGATTTTGTTCCCACAAATCTCACGAACAACATTCATATGAAAGTTTGAAAGCAAAATGTTTTACTTATTTGATTGTGTATTACCGAATGAAATAAAATAATATTCAAATTAAACTCTGCTGCATAGTAAGAGAGCTCGTTAGTTTCTGTATAATATCATGTTGCTATGGAATAAAGTTTATTCAAGTTGGTACTAAAAGGAAAGTTCACTGGTTGTTGTGTTACTATTAGGATATAACATTTCGGAATAACTCGTGATGCTTTTTAAAAATATAATACAAAACACATACCATACTGATAGTTATCTCAACGCTAAGCATTGCTCCTCGATTTTACTTACATTTATATGAAAGGCTCGCGTAATATAACGATTTCTACGATGTACTGCGGGCGGACATTCGTAGTTTTGTTCATTTCATTACCTGTTCCATGATGTTCACGTACGTATGTTAAGTATATATGAAGTTAGTAGACTACAATATATTGTTATATATGAAGTTAATGCAATTATACGATAAGACTAAAATTTATCCGAAAGGTAAGTCACTAACTCTTCTACTCATTAGTTTTATGAATATTTGTCTGTTATAAAGTTAGAAATAAGAATTTTGCCATTTATGATTTCAGATAAAACTAATAGTTTATTAAAATTCTGAATCGAAAATAGAGGATGAAATTAATAATCCTCAAAACTCCAACAATGTATATTGTAAGACCTGTAAGGGAGGTGATCAGACAAAAGGTTCTGGTGAAAACATTCTGAAAAACTTTTAACCTCTTCAAGAATCATTGGTGCTTATTTTAACTTTATCCGATAAAAAAAAAATGCAACGTATTCTTTATTCCCATGTACCTTATTACCGTAATAAATAAAAATAGAACGTCTTTTTTTAAATTAAGAAACGATAAATAAACGTAAAAAGTGAGTCTAAAGTAGATTCTTTATCGTTCCTACATTACGCTGTTAACCCCTTCAGTAAAACAGTGTAATGGCAGTATAGGATAACCACTAATCCATGGGGTAAATAATGCTGTATATTACTAGGTTGGCACGATAGTGCCCCTTTACGTGGATCAAGGGATAACGCTGCCCGGATCTGACTTACAAATGTTGTGTTAAATTCCACTGAGCTATTGTTTTTGAAAAATGATAAACAATTAAAATTATTAAAAGAGAAGCATTTTTTTTAACACTTAATTTTTACTCATCATTTACTTAAGTAATTCTGACTTCAATGCATCTAATTGCCATAGGTACCTACTATATCGCATGAAGAGCAGAATCACTTTGGTGACGTATGTATCTTGACGGGGTGTTTCGTAACAACAAATGTAAAATAAATATTGTATTTAAAATAATAAAAATTAACAGTTTTGTAATATACTTCCACTTTAAGGCTAACTTAGGATTATTTTTAGACTTTGAGGCCCTTTATTGGCTGGCGTTTGTCTTCCATTTCATCTTGTAGAAAGTGAAGTTGTTGTCACTTTACTCTTGAAAAATTATGTACTCAACTTATACCTGAATACCCACTCATTTTATATGAAGTCTTTTTTACATATATGATACTGCATTTAATCTATATGTTTGCATCAAAATGAAACAGCACTTCTTTCATTTTGATATCGACTTTCTTGTTATTCGTATTTGGTATTGACTGTAAGTATCATGAACATATTGGGAGCATTTGGGAGCGAAGTGGTAAAACCAAGAAATAGTACTAGAAAATTATTTTGTTCGAAAATATTCGTTTGCTTTGACGTGTTATACTTATATAGTTTCTGTGTTTCTTGTTAAAAAAATAAAGGACGGCTCTTTCAGAAAATAGTTTTGACAAACATGCAGCTTACTTAGATTTAGACTGACTAATAACTAATCCAAAACGAAGAGCTGTAAAAAATGTTACGGACGTTAGCAAATTGACTTCATCATCAACGTCATAACGTCCTTATGGATACAATCATTCAATAAACTCCTTTATAGTCAATCAAAGTAAGTTGACGAAACGCCATGGATTTCAGATCATATCTAACACTAAGCTCCTTGACTCGTGACCACAAGTCCCAAGAGTCGGTTATCATTCAATGTCCTATCTCCTAATCCTGAGGTGATTGATAGCATGGTTGGCAAGGTTTCCCTTTTTTGTGGAAATCACGTGTTTTACCCTAAACGAGGGGCGGAGTGTAAATATAAGCGTGGGATGTTGTTTGGTTATGATAATATCCATTGCACCTAAGAATTGCATTTCGTTGTTTTTATTAAATTGTAATAGGTTAGTTATAAAGGTGGTTTATATTGACATTGATTCACAGACAAGCATGTTAAACAGTAACTAGGAAATTTCCAAATTTTTCAGGTGGATATCCTACAGGATATAATATATAGCCTAATGAGTACAGCAATTAAAAACTCGTTTTGTTATAGGTATCGAAGGTCAGTACTGTTTGTGTCGTTGTGTTCCTCACCTGCTTTCAAATTTGAATAATAATACGAGGGCACTGGCAGCACTGTCCGCTGTCCATGCGACAGAATAAATTATTTGCACACAAAAGATACCGGACACACACAATGCTGTGTTTTCTTAACAGACCTATTCGCAATCTGAAGGGGATATTCAAATTTTAGGGTCGCGCGATTTTGAATATTGTTTTTTTCTAAGCGGCCAGTTCTCACGGGTCAAGCGATGACCTTTGCCGGACAATGCCCTATACATCATAAGTCTGCGTCCAGAATTCATAATTAATGTTCCCGGTTCGATCCAGTCTTTTGTCTGATTTCGCGGATAATAGAAACGCGAATCTTTGTCACGGATTTATTGCATAGCGAACATTGAAACTAGTTACGTGGAAAGTGGGATATCTTCGACATTCTTGAATAGTAACGAGGGCGAACACAAACGGAACTAGTAATGCATGGTCTTGAGAACCGAACTCATTTTGCAACACTTGTTTCCTTTTCACAATTTCTGACCTTTATCCTGCCCTTGCATGTAGTTCAAAATCATCAAATATGCATATTATTACTGCATGATTGCAATTTAATAGCAATTAAATTTTTTTGCTCACAGTTGAGTAATATTTGTATGCTTACCTAAACTGATAGGTAATTAGTCGATAATAGCGTTGACTTGAATACTAGTCATTTCATTTACAACGATCGAGTTTTTTTTAATTCAACATTTGTTTAGGGGCTTTCGTTAAACATGCCAGCCCCATGAGACTTAACCTAAATCTATTACACTAGACTATATTATAAGTACTCAAATAAATGAATCTTTAAAACATAGAGCTAGAATCATCTTAGCTTCCTGCGACAAAGGCTGTAACAAAATACATTGTAACGCACCTACATTATTTTTACTAATTTTAATTTTAAAACCTGAGCTATATCTGATCACTAAAACTAGGCATATTTTTTCTCATTAGTTCAAATAAAGCGTCGGTTGGAATACCAAAACTATTTAACTGCTAAAAGTAAAAATTAAAACGATTGTATAAAAAAGTCCCCTTGTTTATCTAAGATAAAAAGTAGTGAACAAAACATCATTAGTACTTTTAAAATAAGATATTTGTCAGAAACTTAAATTTATGCCGAAGGCGCAAGCGCGGGGATCTGAAATCCAAATAAGTATAAGGTGTAGCGGTGAAATACTTGAGATTGCGGGGGTGGACTGCGGTACGACAGCAAACGTGCTTATTATAAAGTGCTTTTTTTCCCTACCTAATGAAGCTGTTTTTGTGTAGTTAGTAATTTGGAAAAGACTCCAGACCACATAACTGTAATAAGTAATTGATTTCAATAATAACAGTTACAATAATAATCTAATCCCTTAAACTATTACGCATTTGACACGTACAATAATTAATCAAATAAGGAAAAAGAAAAAGTAAAATAGGTTTACGTTTATTTTCAAAAGCTGTTAAAATGTCGAAATGTAGTATTGGACAAATTTCTTTAAAACGGATCATGTAAAATAATTATCGTATTCATTCGATTGTATATCGAAATTCCCCGATCGCCCCTTAAAAAACCAACCAGGAAGAAATATTTCAAGCACGGGAGCTACTGTCGGATATTTATGGAAATCTAAATAAAGCCCCGAAGTTTTTTTGATTGCACCGAAATGAGAGTTTTTTGATTATAGTAGTTTATCTATTTTCGTACGCGACGATAATGTTTTAGAAGTAAGATGAAGTAAATTGACTGTCAAATATTAATGCTTGGAGCAACAGATTCTGTTTTCATTGAAACTTTGTGAGGCATTAAATATATGTGTAAAATGTAAAATTAAATGATGTATTTTTGGAATATTGTTTTTTATGTTCGCCTACGTTTTAATTTATAATAAAATAATTATTCCATTCTTATAACTGTACTTTAAATATTTTTTAAGGATACCTACTGATAGCATTTGGTTAAATCTTATTTGACCGATAGCAATTGATATTCTTTCAATAATAAAGATACTAAACATTACAATAAAAATTAACATTTTATTGTAATATTACTAATGCTACTTCCTTATAATAAATTTCCACAAAGACACTTAAAGGTCGATAAATTTTCTGTGAGTCTCTAGGATTTACAGCATTCCCTGATACATAAGAGACTTGCAGTAATCCGAGGCACGTTTGCCATCTCAATACGAATTTATTTAGTTAGCTGCTCCCAGGAATAGACTGCATGGTACAGGTGAAATAAAAACTACATACCTCATTAGGTACGGTAGAATTTGAGCGAGATCTTTGTAATAGGTGTGGACAAGGTATGTAAAGTTAGACACTAGACAACTTGTAGGCATTGTTCAAATCAAGGCATATCTAAAAAAATATGTTATACCTAGTAGTCAAATTGTGGTTGAAGAGTAGAAGCCAAAAACATTCCACGTTGATACAGTAAGTTTGGCAAATTAAATGTAAGTCAAATAAAAATGGCAGTAAAAGTGTGTTTCGGTATAAGATTTGTGGCGATATATTAAAATGAATAAGTATACTTTTTTCAACTTCAAAGAACAGTTCCCTTTAGTTATTGCCCAGTCTAATTTTCCTGTCTGCACTTCCAAGATTACCTGTACCGTAGTGCTGAAAGATAGCGCACCAAGAATAGAATCCTCTATCCCTCTCTTACTGTTCTTTTGACTTCTTCCTTTATCGAAGTAAGACGCAAGCAAGTGGATTAAATTGTTCAGAAGCAGGATGCCATTGGTCCGTTTTAACCTTTAACCCCTCCCACAAACGAAAAATATCACCCATTAAACTGAAAGTTATCCGTTTCAGTTTCAGACAGTGGTCGCTAGAGTGCCCGGTGCTAATGCCCCACTCGCATATCTTCACTATTCTTTCATGCCGGAGACCGTGCAACATTTTGTTCGCACTAAATTCGGCCGGAACTTTTAAAGCATTACATTTGCGATTTCACGTCCGCAATAAAACCAACTATAATAAAATTTTAAATTTATTGTAGTTTTTTCTACGGATTAGGGAAAAGAATTAAACGTTTTAGTTACGGTTGGGGATAAAAATAAATTCGCTGACACAACCAAGCGTACGAATATTGAAGCAATCAATTGTAATATTTTCAAAAATGGCCCCCGTTCCGTTAGTTCTAGAATTGGATGCGTTCCGCGACATTGAGTGCGGAGTGCGATATATTGCGCATGAAACCAGATTTAATGCTGAGAGCAATATTTGTCAGAAATGTACTAAAACAGTACCATTTGAAAGCGTGCATTTAAAAACTTTTACCATTGAACTCATCTTCATACACTTTCTTATTACTGCAAGTTTTTACGACACACAACACTTTTTATATTTTCAATAAAGATTTATGAAAGGTAAACCTTAAAATTGTGATTAAATGAAGAACAATCTTATCTACCAAAGTATTTTACATTAAATTATAAGATAAACATTTTTTCTCATTGTTCAAATTTTATTCGAATAAATAAACTGCACTTAAAAACTCTTTTGAAGCTTGGTATAATCTCTTCGAACGCTGGCTATCTTATCGGACGCTGCTTGTGGAAATATGTACATTACAGTGTCAGCTAACTCTGTAAATAACTACGTTTGTAATATTTATACTTCCAAAACTAGCCACCCCTATTATATTATTCACCACGAACTTTATTTTATTCAAGAAAAGTTGAAGTACGTGCAGTAAGATCTACTTTCGCAGAACTCCAGAAGCATATTCTTAGGAATAAAATAAAAAAGGCTAGTAAATTTTGAAAGTATGGAAATATTATGGTAGGAAGTTGCTTACGAATTGTCTCGTTATAAAAACTGGCAGTGAAGGGAAGATGTTTTAGAGCCAATGAATTTTAATAGTCGCACTTAAGATCTTTTTATTAGGGTTATGATAGATTTTTAATGTTTGTTTTACATACAAAAGCATACCTTTTTGTGGTTTAAGTTTCGGGAAAACAAGTGTGTGAACAATCTATAAAAAAATTATTTCTTTTGAAATCGATAAATTTGTTATAAATGTATTGTTTTAATTTATGGGCGTTTTACTGGAACAGTGCTTACGCCAGTGACTTGACTAGCTTACAAGATCATCAAAATAAGTAAAAATCAATACCTTTGCTAATTGTGGAGACATGGGAATTCTCCAATATAGGTATTTTTACTAAACCTTTCAGCGTATTAGGAATGAATTCTACTTTTCCTTAAAAGAGTGTTCAGGATAATTGGGTCGGCAATGATGATTGCTTTAATTACACGTATAAATAAGGGAGGGGTGGTTGATGTATGCAGAATGCAACAAATTCAAGTTAATAAGAACTGTAATTACCTGTTTACTGTAAACTCTTGACATCAAACAAATAGTGTAATATGTAGAGTATTGCATAAGATCCCAATTACTGTTCTCCAAAAGAGGATTATGGTTATTTATAAAAAATGAATTTAGTCTTCCTTTACAAATTAAAGACTTATGAACATTCAATTCTCAATATTGAAAAACCAAACCAAAATTACTAGTTTTATTAATTAACACACAAAAAGTATACACAATTCATTTTATAATACAAAAAACGAAAGCGGACCAGCTTTGGAATTCGTGATTTATTCATAAGCCCCGATTTTACGTAAATGTGTAAGTAAAAGGAAACGGAAGGGCGTAAGGTCACTACCGCCATTAGTGAACGACACCGGTGTTCAATGTTGCCATATTTATTTAGTTCTTGAAAAATATACCACCGGGCAAAGGTGATACCGCATACATCCTTAATTAACATGAATAACTTAAGAAAATATAAATTTTTAAATAGACTATGAAGTCTTAGATGCGCCCTGAAAACAGGTATTTTATTTATTACGTTTATTTTTCAGGTGATCGAATCTTTAAAAAAATTACCTAATCATAGTTTTAACTGCGTATTTTTAGATTTTGAGATATATTATATTATTGTTAATATACTTTGGTGCCTTTTCTAGAGTTATTATTTTTAGTAGTTACAATAACTTTTAAGTAGCATCAGTTGGCGTATGCGTCTTTATACCTAACCCATATTTTGTAAACTTAAATAATTCTAGAGCTCTTTGAAAAATACTTATATTACCATCTTAATAACAATAATTTTGTGGGATATAAAAGTATAACTAAAACACATCAGGTTAAAATTCATGTTTCAGAAATCCATTTTATTACTTCCTTGTGCTTGTGGGAAGCCGTAGGAACGGCCAGCTATCAAAGACACGGCCACATCTGACCGGAATGACGACGTCGGCAACTCCGCTACCGGTGACTTGTATTGTAATAGATATTGCACTGTACAGATGCTAAGGTGTCTATGGATTTAATAATGTTGTGTAAAGATGGAAGTGTAACTTTTTGGAAAAATTTGCTTTAGCCAAAGATTTAGTACAACTAAGTATAGCGTGCGACGGAAAAGAATTTCTTTTATGGAAATTCACCAAAACAGCAAGTGAACGCAAATCTAACGACATTGTAACCGGGTTTGAGTGACTGGTCGTCACAATCATCACATAGTTTACCCATACATTGAATTTCCTAGGCCCTATGTTCTATTCAGACATTCTACAAATAATGCTGCGAGTCATGGAAGCCCTACAACGAAGCCAGCGAAGCAAACGGAAGTCAACCGACAAAAGGTGGAAGACATCGTACTTACGTCTTCTTCTATTATCCCTAGTATTGAGCGTATTTCATTACTTTACTGATATTGTTGATTTTGGTCGCATTCGTAAGGTTTCAAATGTTACGTATGTGGAAGGTAGGTATTACGTATTTAAATATATTTTGAGGCTTCATGATACATACTTCATGGCACTCTTAGATACGATGAATTAACATAACATTCGAATTTGCAAATATGTAGTTATGTGGTTTTTAGTAGGCCAGCTACCGCAAAAGATAGTTTGTACCACTTTGGACCGATGTTATGGATGTCTAGTTCTAGATGGTTCTTGAAAAACGGCCAGCTAAATTGATAAACATTGTTTTTGAAACTAATATACAGTGTTAAGGCCAACGAAAAGTTTACATCGGACCTTTTTCCTACAATGTCGTCATAGCTTAAAAACCATTACTTATTTATGGCAGATTTATTTTAATTACTTATTTTTAAAACAATAAGCCTACAATTTTAGTGAATTGTAGATTGAGTATGGCTAGATATTATAATGTAAAGATAACCAACTCATCTTAACTTTGTACAGTACTTTTTAAGTACTGGTAGGTACACTGTAAACCTGACCGTATTTTTATAAGTACAAAAGCAGTGATATCCCGCCAGACCTTTATAAAGGCTTCTTCCCCCGTTCAATGCATTTTAAATAAATAACAAAAACCACTTCCGCTAGGTATATATTGTTCACCTACAAAATTGCAATAAAATCACAATAACGTTTCTACAGCAATGACAACTCAATACAAATTGACCACAGGGCAGCAATAATCACCTTGTAATGACCGCATCTTTTTTGCATCTTTTATTAAAATTATACGCACGCGACTGTGGGTGGACATCATAAATCTGGGCAATCTTTTACGAAAAAAAATTAAATGTCAGCGTGCAGCTGTCAATTGAGACGTTATCGGCGACCATTTCAAAAATTTTCAGTAAAGTAAGTTTTATTTTATTACTCAAAAAGTTCAATTTGCGACTTCCATCGAAATATGTGACATGTTAATTTATCGTACAGCCCACAGTGGCCACTACGACGATGATATAATTGTATTTTTACGGTTATTTTAGAGGATGATACGCGTGTGAACGTAGCGTTTTAATACAATAAACGTGAAATAACCATCTATTGTCGTGGAAAAATAGATGGACATGAGGGCGTGAAATGTTTCTTTAAGATAATAATTAGTAAAGCATATTTTAAAGCTTCCTTATTATGTTAAGTATTTACTAGTTTAGTAGCGTTAAATACGGCATCTGAATGTAGGTACGTATAATTTGTGTGGTTGACTCTTTATTGCGTCACATAATGTCGGCCGGTAACGATACTTGCCGGATTTAAAATAAAATGTTGAAGTTTCGAGCCGAAGTGAAATGAACCTGGCGTGTCTTTGACGGCGGGCATCTGATTTATTACAACTGGTCTTCGCGGACACAAAGTTCTTATTTTCCATAAATGTATTTTGGTTCTGAATTATGTTAGAGATATATAAAAGTATTAGAGATATAATATGTCATTATCTAACTGTAATTGTAACTTAGTACTATTTTTAGTAATTTTCTTGATACCAATAATAAATAGAAGTATCGACGCGTACAAACTTAAAGAAATCCTATGTAACAGCCTGCAGTCCCAACAGCTGTCTGTGATAACTAATCTGTCAATAAAAAGAGAAATTGGCGTGCTCAGTCTCCTTTTCCAGAAATTCAACGGAGATTACACCACCACCCGTCAGGCATGTCCCTCCCTATCGCAGTGCAATGTTATGGAAACGATTATCAATTCGCAACTAAACTTAGTGTTTTTTTTTTGCGCCTAAGCAGACACCCTCCGCGGGGAAGGAGGTGGAGGTGGTAGGTAAAGGATGGGTTTGCGCAAGTCTAAATTAATTTTCTAGTTTATTTTTTTGCTGCCGAAGCAACTCCCTCACGGGAGCTACTATGGTAGGTACGGATGTAGGGAAAAAAGTTAAATATATAAAGTTTATGGCGCGATTTAATCTACTGGTAAAGACATCTATACTTTACAGATTGGTAAACGCAATCATCTTAGGAAGGTCAATCCTGGCTTTGATAATGACACAAAATTTGTACTGTTAAAAATTTATTTTTTAAATTATATATTGTAAACCTTATTTAATATTCTTCTTTTAAATATAATATAATACAAATTCAAGAAGTAAACAAACTGTAGATACTCAGCAAATCAGTAATTAAAACATTAACCAGATAGCGCTGGCATATTCAGCCTTTAACAAGTTCAGCAAGATAGTTATTTTTATAAAAAATAACAATATTTTTTGTAACAATTACCAAATTTTTTTTCAGAATGGCAAGTTCATCCATGCATTTATACATCTGCGAACGCGTAGATTTATCGACCAGAACTAGGACGCAAGAAATTCAAAAAGTTTGATGCCTATTTAATAGATCATATTTTGTTTAATTTTTCATACTATCCGTGAATTGTAAGCCGAATCAATACATATTATAAAACAAAGGCCCCCGGTCGCTTGTATCTGTCTGTCTGAGCGCGATAAACTCAAAGACTACCGACCTGATTTTCATAAGGAGTTTCATACGGTTTTTATAATTTATTTGTATAATCGTTTAACGATTTGTGTAAATTGGTTGAATACGTTTAAAGATGTGGAAGAGAGATTTGCGTATTTGTACGAGCTCATCCAGAATATTTTAAAAGAAATAATGAAATGTTTAATTGCAGAGGAAGACATAAACATAAACTATATGTACCTGCTCAACGACTTAATATATTTTCAAAAAATGTTTATTGTATGGCTGTGCGTATCTATAATAAAATACCACATAATATTAAGAACTTGACATTTAGACTATTTAAAATAAATTTATTTAATTATTTATTAGATAAGGGTTACTACTCATTAAATGAATTTTTATCATAGATTTAAGTCCTTAGCTTAAATAATTATTATAAGTTTTTCATTGTTGATGTTGACATTTTAAATTTATTAATTGATAGTTTGATTAAGGTCTGATTATATGACGTCGCAAAGATTTGCACACCGTTTGACACGGTTAAATATGCTGTACTTAAATAATTAAACACCTACTGTATCGACCATATTTTGCAAATAAATTGATTTGATTTGATTTGATTTGAAGAAATTGGCAAAATTCAGCCGACTGGGACCTTTAATCGAAAACTGTGCCTTAAAATCCTGAATAACAGAACAATGTACGGTTTTTTTTTGTTCCCCTCCAAGGAGAGGGCAGGAGGATCTAAAAAATGCTCTTATGCATACCTCGCGCGCGCGATCGAGGTTATGTGGGACTCGCTTCGAGCCTATAAGAGCCTCTACCCACTAAAAAACCCCCTGAATAACTCGTGCTATTTTTTGCCACACAGCCTTCATCTGAGCGACGGCCAATTGGAGAAAGAGGCCGCGCTAGCGGGGCCCAGAAGGGGTCACCCGCTGGGAATTACATAGCACTGAAGGTGCTCAAATCACTGAAGGTGAATTCATAGCACTGAAGGTGAATTCATAGCACTGAAGGTGCTCAAAACGAAAAGTAAAAATAATAAAAAATAAAAATGAAAGGATTAAAAAAAATCGAATTTAAGTTAGAATTAGAATTTGCGGCCAGAAGGGCTTCGAGATCAGACGTCAGTCTGGTAGAACAGTACGCTTGCGCATTTCTAGGCCTAGCGACTTTGAACTTCGAATCTAAGACAGGAGTAGTATATGAGACTGAATCTGGAACTAGAGGATTGGGATAAGTTTCGGAGCGTTTCAAGAACGCTTCAGAGAGTGTTTTGAGGTGTTGTTGTACTGTAGGCAGTTCAAGATCTCTGTGCAAGTCCGCGTTACGCACGTACCACGGTGCGTTTGTGGCCCTGCGGCAAAAGAGATTTTGAACTACCTGCAGTTTGTGCAGGAGGGAGGGTTTGGCGTGGGCAAAGATTGGCGAGGCATATGTCATAACGGGTCTAACGCAGACCTTATAGAGTGTACGTTTGTTTCTGAAAGACATTTTACTTTTTCTACCTAACATGCTATTTAGGCGGCCTAAGTAGTGACGGGCGAGTTTCGAAACTCTGTCGACGTGTGGCTTGAAAGAAAGCGTCGGATCTAAGGTGACGCCTAAGTATTTAGTACTGCGCTTCTAGGGGATGGGAATGCCTAAAATTCGAACGCGGGGTCGCCAGCGGGACGACGGCGTTTGGGGTCGAAGCGAATCGCAGAACTCTTGTCTGGATTTTTGGAGTCTGGTTACAAGCTGCGGGACACTGTGACCTTTGGTGTAGAGTGCGGTGTCGTCAGCAAAGAGGGCAAGTTCGACACCTTTGGGCGGGATGGGAATATCGTTGGTGTACACGGTGTACAACAGAAGGGCGAGGACTGAGCCTTGAGGGACTCCAGCCTTTATGGGACGAGGCGCGGAAAGCGTGCCTTCATGTTTTAATCGAAACGTACGGTCTTTGAAAAAAGACGCGATTTACCTGACTAGGCGATCCGGCAAGCCTATTTTGTAGAGTTTATGAACGAGACCGCTGTGCCAGACTTTGTCGAAAGCCTTGGCTACGTCAAAGAAAACAGCGATCGTTTTCTTTCGTTTCGGATAGAAGCCGTCGAGTATGTACTCGACGATTCGATGGACTTGCTGAGGGCAGGAGTGCTTAGCGCGAAAGTCGAACTGGTGGGGAATAATGAGGGGATCGCCATCCGTTGGAAACACATGGTTCCGCATTCGAAGACAAGAAAAGTTAAGACATGGACTTGAGGAGGCTGATGGGTCTGTGATTAGCCGGGATATTCAGAGGTTTTCCAAGCTTTTGGAAAGTAGCTATGGTCGAAGCAGGCATTGAAAATGATAGCTAACAAGGTAAGCACCTGTTGAGGCAGGTGCTTAAGTGCGTGGATGGAAATTCCATCCGCACCCGGAGCCTTTTTGGACTTTTGCTTTCAATGAGAAGCGATATTTCGTCATTAGAGACTGTGACGGTGTCGGCTGTGATGGGGAGAGAGTCTCTGCAAAGGACTTTGTCCTCCACCACCTGGATGTGAGAGGGATCCGCAGGTTGCGTGCTGGGCGAGCATTGTGCAGCAATGCTGTCAGCAAAGCATTCTGCTTTCTCTTCGACTTCGAAGGCAGTAGTGCCATCGGGACGAGTGAGAGGAGGAACGTGAGAGGCGCGGGTTTCTATCCGTAAGGCTCTGGCCATACTATAGTACGTTTGGTGGGATGGAGAGATATTCTCCATGAGATCGTTCATCTGAGCGACTCGGAGTTCCGCGAGGCAAGACCTAACTTTACGTTGTAGCTGATTCGCAGCTAATCTATAGGCAGGCGTGGGATATTTCTTGGTTCTCCGGAGAGCCACGTTCTTAGCTTTAATAAGATTGCTAACAGCTAAGGGAAGCGTGGGTTTGCCTTGCTTAGCAACCTTTTCGTTAACACTGATGGCTGAGTTGGTAGCATCAGTGAGGGAATCGAATATCGAGTCTATTTTATCCGGGCTATCTAATTGGTCGGGCGAGATCGCAAGCGAAGAGTTCGGGGCCTCTAAGGCTGAAACTAACGTATTTTTAAAGCCTTTCCAGTTGGTAAAGGTCTTAGGAGAGGTGACGTTATCGTTAGGCGGTCCTAGCAGGACGGAGACGGGGCGGTGATCAGATCCTAGGTCATCGAACGGTTCGATAGACCTGAGATCGAGGTTGAGTCGTTTGACGATCGCGAAATCGAGGATATCAGGAGAGTGGTTTGGGTTGTCGGGATAGTGAGTGGGAGTGTCGGGAGAGATAACGTCTAAGTCGAGTTGCTCAGTGATGTTGAGGAGAGCGATACCGCTGGTGTTAGTCGATAGGCACGTCCAGTCAGTATGTTTGGAGTTAAAGTCTCCGAACATAATGACTGAATGGCCGGGGGCGAGAATGGCCTCGAAGTCGCTACGGATAGGACTGGTGCCACTAGATATGTAGATTGAAGCTATGATGACGGTCGGACGACCAGTCATAGCCAATCTACACACAGTGGCTTCCATGTTGAGGAGAGGAGGGGTAGGGAGAGGAGCGCAATGGAAACCTCTTTTGTAGTAAAAAGTTGTGCCGCCGAATCCGTCGTAGTTGGGCCTATCGTTATGAGTGAACGCGTATTTAGGAATAGCGAATCCCCTGGTGCGGTTTGGAGTAAGCCACGTCTCTTGGAGAAGCAATAAGTCTGGCTCGTTGTTCTGAAGGAACAGTTTTAGCTCAGGGAGGTTAGTACTAAGGCTACGAACGTTAAAAGAAACTAGGGATAAGCCCTTGGGTTTGATACGACAGGACGCGGGATTTGTGGGTCTAGACTTTATATACACTATTTAACGAATTTATACGAATTATAGAATTTATAAAGAACTAAGTAGCGAGTGATGCTCGGCTAGCGCGAATAGATGCTCTTAAGGAGAGCGGGCGGCTCGCTGTTTGCGTGCGAGTACGGCAATTTCGTTAATGTCGACGTTTTGGATCGCCTCAGCCAGCGATCACTGAGGCGAAGACGACGGAGCGGAACGCGGGCCTACGGGAGCTACGGGAGCTGGGATAGGACGGGAAGGTGGTGCAGGAGCGGCGGGACGCTATCTCCAGGAAAGAGCCGGAGTCGGCATCGGCTGCTCGGGCTTTGCTTCCGGGGGACCCCGGTTGCGCTGCGGCGGGAAGTTAGCGGAAATGAGTGGCGGCGCCGGTTTAGGCACGGCCCTCTTTACGGAGGAGGAGGAGGAACACCCCTGTAGTTTGGCCGGACTGGCCGCACAGCACACATGCAGGGGGGGAGGTGGAGTCGGGAGTGCGAGTGCACTCCTTTGTGATATGCGGATCGAGGCACTTAACGCACCTGGGGGGAGCTGAGCAATTAGCCGCTGCGTGGCCGTACAGCTGGCAAGGATGGCATTGCCCAGGGTGTCCACGACGGTTAGGACGCTCGACGGAGATATTCGAGAGTCTGCAGATTGTGCGAGCCTCTCTGAAGATCTCCCTCGAGTTGGGAGTATTAGATAAAATAACTAATGCTAACGGAAAACGTTTACCGTGGTTGAATGTATGGTAGAAATGTTCACCTTTTATGGGTCTACTGAAAAGTCTGCGATGGCATATGTTTACAAGAAGCTTACTATACCCATTTTAATGTTTAAAAATATGGTCACATGTAATGCGTAATTGGATAGTTATTTAGATGGATGCGATATTAATTCTTATCTAATTGAATATGTTTTTTACTTAAAGCATTTGATACTCATTAGAATTGGCCCATACACCATACACTTTAAATTTATATCTTAGGAGTTATCGCATAAATGAAACTATCGCACGTTAGTATAGATTTGCCCACTATTGCTATACAAGCCGAGCGGTTGCCTACCGTAAGCTTTTGCTCGCTTTATTTTTGAGCGTTTGAGGTTTAATTGAGTACTTAAGTCTTTGATCATGTATAAAAATGTGATGTGAGATCGAAGACTGATGTAAAATACTCAAATTTGATTGATAGTTTATATACCCATAATGGTTTTATAGCAGCAGAAGGTTTATAGCAGTTGCGTTGTTTTTGTTGAAAGTAGTGAATCACTTTAAAGTTTAAGGTGCATTTTTGGTGTATGCGTTGTCTTTAGTTTGATAGGTAGGTTTACTTATTGCAAAATTTAAATTAATAGTTGTGAAAATATATTTGATTGAGCTAATTTCATCAAAGGGCAATAAACTAGTTATTTGTTGTTTTAGGTTTTCTAATCCTTGCAGGATAGGAAAAAGACTTTGAAAATACACGAAGTAAGATAAATAAACGTTATATTTAAAAATAATCTACATATTCAACAATCTGATGCGACAATAAGACAGAAATTAAATTTATCCTCTGGTATCAGTGCACAGCCGCGGCAGTACTGTTTTCAAAAGCAATAACGCAAACAAATTGCGGTGTGCAAAGCGGTTTGTATATATATGACACTGATGTTCCTTCCGTAGGATAATAAAGCTGTTCTATAACTCATAATTATAAAAAAATTAAGAAAAACGCTGACTACAATCCCTGACGTCATCCCCGCCCAGGCTGTCAAAAGTTTGAGGTACAACATTGGAGAGGACCGAATTGCAGCGCTAACTAATTACGGAGATGATTCCATTGCTAGCCTCTCATAATTTACTTTATTTTTATAACCGATGAAACCTAACTGTATGTGCTGTCTTTCTTTTAACTACCTTTATCTTCCTCTATTATCAACAGATTATTATAACTGAGAACTTCATATTTCAAAAACAAAATACTTACATTTTCTTCTCTTCATCAACGTGGCTATGAGTGTTGCATAACAAAATATAATTCCGGTAATAAATTAAGCGCAATGACACCCGTTATCAGTTGGCAACCCAGAAGGGCTTGTCTTAGTGTTACCTTCTTGATTACGACTTAATTAATTTTCTTTAGGGTGAAAATATATTCACCATAAAAAAAGTTGTAGCTTACTCTGGAAATGTTCTTATCGTGTTTTTGTTTTAAGTTAGATTTGTGGCAAAAAGTTTCTTAGGATGTTTTTAGTTTATTAACTTAAAGTATATTTGTAAAAAGGGCAAAATGAATAGTTTGTACTTTTTATGTTTGTAGGTTATAAATATCGTTTAATATAAATCAAATCAGTACAGTAAAATTGTTAGAGGGAAACTCGCCACCCTGAGTTGTATAACTATAATTAAAAAGTAAAATTTGTAAGTACAATATGTCAAATAAATAATGAATTGGCTCTCATTAAGTTTCCTGGATTGCCACACACAATCTGGAGTTTGTGTGTGGAAGCGGCAGTACAGTCTCAGTAGTTTGGTTCGTAGAATACATACGAGGCAAATAAATAAGGTTTGGCACGTTATAGGAACAAATATTAAATAATCGCTAGATTTACGACAACGTCGTTATATTGTGGCTCCCACATGCCAGATGTTTTTCGACAGTATGTCTTTGAAGATAAATTATTGTGGTAATTTGAATTTAAATTCGATATCTTTAGTAAAATTTAATGAATTTACGAAATTCTTACCACTTCGTTTTTTCTTTCGTGCGTCCGATATTTTGAAGCTGTTGCAAGCACCATGATCGCGGACAGTCCGCATCGAACATCAAAAATCGAAAATCGTGGAAAGAATCCCGTAAATTCATTAAATTATATTGAAAATGACCGCGATTTTTGGTTAAAATTATTCAAATTCTATATTGTGAAAAACTCTACCAGCTTACTCAGTTTATAGATATTAAGTTATTTAAAATTGGTACTTAATAAAACCAGGTTAAGAATTTTTTCTAGACGACATGGATGTAGTTAGAGATGAATCTGTCCATCTGCGTAGGTACCGTCACGGCTAAGCCTTAGAGAGCACGTCAGAATGCCGCGACATTTGAGTAAAGAGGTTAATGTGAATTATTATAAATTAAGAAAAAAAGATATTTAAATATATGGTTGACAGAACAGAAATAAATGAAGCAATACATTCTGACTTGCTCCGTCATCGGAGCAAGATGTAATATTAAACTATTATCTATTGAAATAAAAATTTATCACATAAATTGATTTCTTTCGTGTTAATTTAAACCACAAGGGTGGTCAGTCGCGTGTGGGCAAAGAACGCCAGTGTACATCATCCTTCGTATCAATTGTCATGATTTAATGGAACAAAATAAAGTCGAAAAAGAGACTGATCCCTTGTTTAGCTCATTCAGAAATCTGACCAACTTGATTCAAGCGTTTTTTCAGACATTTCGAAGAAGAAGTTCATTCAAAAAGATGCCGAGTAGATTATCAGAAGTTTTACGAGCAAAAATTGTTACTTTGGGGGAAGAAAGACATTCTACGAGAGAAAGGTGGCTGTATCCCAATCCTGTGCCGTGAACACGTTACGGGATATGGCGGAATGGATATCTTTGCTGATCGACCTCGCAGTGGTCGGTCAACTGTTTTTACTGCTGCTCAGAAGCGTTACATCAGATTGTTGACTGCCCGAGACCCAACAATCAATGCCACTTAAATAAAAGCTGAGTTGCGGGCTGCTACTGGACTTGAAATCAGCAGTCAGGCTATCAGGAATTGCTTACACCAGGTTGGATTACGAGCGAGAAGATCCTGGCGAGCACCCCTGAACTCACATCAACGACAGTGACGCAGATTTTAGTGGCCTAGACTACGCCAAAATGAAGAAGACGACGAGGAAAACATTTGGCGGAATGTTCTTTCCGAGTCCAAAATTAGCACTCATCCGGACAACAAGTTCAACAAGGCGGGAAATCGGTATCCTTTTGGGGCGGTATAATGATTGGTGCTAGAACACCGTTGATCCCGTATCGTGGCTGGATGACTGCAGCTTTGTAATACAAAGGTAGATACAAACAAATAATAATAACAAATACACAGACAAACACAACATCGTACCGAATTCCTCCAAAAGAAATAGTCTAGGCTTGTGTTGTGGCTAACATATGAAACTGGTTTTTGGATCTCTACTGAACTTCGAACCCGCGGCCTCAATTAAAGTTGCAGAATGATTACCTACATATCGAAGCTATGAAATATAGACCGCACAGCACTTTTTTTTTATATACTCTATTTAGATTTTTTCCTTATCACCTTACAGTCCAGTATTATTTAAGTTATACTTATTATAAAGGGTGAATTTTTGAGACGGGACAGTAAGTACCTTTACTGATATAGATACAGAAAAGCATTCCTAGGAGACCATCCATAACTTTTTGAGATATTCTGAACGGTATTTACAGATTTTTGGATTAACAGTCAGATGAACAGTCTAAAATGTCAAATTGATACACAAAGTTTTATTAAAAGAATAATTACAAACAGAAATTAAAATATCACAAAAATTCCAGAACTTCAAACCTATATTTTGCATGTCATAAAACGGCTTGTTCCTCGATCGGTCGATGGCACATGCATCACATACTACACACAATCAATTTTAGGCCAGGCTCGGCTTATTAATGTAAGTGAATGAGAAATTTATTATAACACACCATAAAAGACTATGAATTGTAAATAAGATTCTGTGCGGTATCGAAACCAAAATCGATACTAGCACAGCATTTGTAAATATACTTTATATATCTTTGATCAACGATTCTTTCTCTACCCGAACTAATTATAATTATTATTTTACCATTAGATTTCTATAATATAGTATCGGGAAAATCCCCACAAGCTCACGAGATAAGCTTGATACTGCTAGTCTGTAACAGTGACAAGAAACAAACAAGCAAGGCAGCAGTGGAGCTCATAACAAAGCTTGGCTCAGGTAGGATATTTAGTTATCATGAATAAAGAATTTACTTTACGGTGTTCACTGTAACTGTAAAATATTTGATCGAATGCAATATTATTTAATAGAACTAAATATTTCCAAGACGCACTTAATTCGCTGCTTAAATTTCGGGCCTGAAGTCTGATTTTACAATCAAAACATTCCTATCCCGTGACCCGTTTCCTAACCGTGAGAACTTTAAAACAGGTGTCGATGTTAAGCCAAATGTTTTCGCTTGCCTACAAATCACTTTAACCAGGAAGTGTGGGTTGCCTTGCCAGTTGAAAAAATATCGTGGACACATTCCCATAGCTCGCAGCTCGTGATTTTAGGCGTGTGATTGTTTCCGCCGCCGATGAGGGGACGTTAATTATACCTGTTATATGTCATATCGTATCAAGTTTTGATGTGAGTACTAGCTGCGCACGCGATGAATTAAAGGTTCTAAACAGCGAAAATTAGGCATACCTGGAAATTATTATGTGGGAATAAGTTTGAACTAGATCAGAATAATATAACTATTGAAAATTATTTAAACTGCTGACGCTATACAAAATAAAACACATTGTTAAAGCTATTATTATGATGTACCTGAATATCAACTAAGTTAATATAACTATAAGTATTCTTACTAGAATTGTAAAAACGCACTAATTCCGAGGTTAAATTCTAAAAGCGCTGAGAAAATACATCCCACGAGATTATATTCATAGCAACAGCATGATGCGATTTCTTTTCAATATAATGTATTGTCACTATTAAGATCGGTGAATTGTATTTTTTTCCGTAATATATAAAAAAAATAGAGCAAAAAACACCTTTACTTGTTCTAAGTATTAAAAGATTAGATTTGAAGTAGGGACCTAACAATATATTTAAAAATAACGATAAAAATAACATCACCCTGTTTATGGAAAGCTATGCAGATTATGACAGTTACACAGGTGGATCCGCCCTGCGAACTTCCCCCGCTTTTTGTAGATTCCAAACTATTAACTCGGGATTCAAAGTCTGACTTCCTAAAACGAAGTTTTACGACCGTGAAATTTCTAGAGTATACCGCGAATTTTAGTTAATTGGTATCAGTTGGTATCGCTACTTACCTAAACTAAACTTAAACCAATTAGTTATAGTTAAGCAAGCCACAAAAATTATAAGTTGTCTGGAGCAAGAGTAAAAATTACTTTATATTTTTTGTATCATACAAAAATACCTTCGCAAGATATAAAACTTCTTCAAAATTTTTTGCCAGCCAAGTAAGTAATCCGCCATCTTTGATCAGTAATCCTTACAATCCCTTTCCCTTTGTAATACAAATCCTAGTGCGATACAATCTAAACGATGCACGGTGGGTATGCAGAACAGCCCTTTTAAAACCTGCCTAGAGGCCCTACTATGTGTCTATAGTAAAGTGTACGTAAAGTCGTTTGTGATCGTTATAAACAAAGTTAACTGTTTGATTAGAATGTTTGTTTGTTTAAATTTATACTATATATATTACCTTCTTAAAATTAGTCTCAAAATGTAGCGTAAATTAGATTTGCAGTTTACTTAAAGTAAGATTATACACGTACAAATGTAAATTCTAGGCAGTTTGCTTGTTTGATAAATCTTAAAATTTTCGGATTAAAAGTTTTATAGCATTAATACTCAAGAAGTGTCTAATATTATTATAACTAATCAAGTTAGATTTACATAAGTATACTTATTGTTTTTCATGGGTTTCATATTTTGCATGGGATTGGTTTTTACTACCGATCTATAACTTGATCTAGGCAAAATGCTTACATAATTAGTAGGTAATAAAAAAAACTTCAATATGCAATAAAAAATTGTTTGAGTGACTGTTACATAGTAAAATATCCTAATAACGCGAAATAACATTTAAATACATGCTAAATGTTCAAATATAATCAAAAAATAATAAAACCTATAGTAACAGTTTGATCTGATACGATTTTATAGTACTTGACGACTCGACAAATCCTATCGCCATCAATGTCCATCTTAAAATGATCCAGCAGCTACACTGTTCCGCAAACTTATCCCCTAAATTCTGCGTGTGGCTCCTGTTTATCGGGGCTCCATAAAAACTGGTGATTTTAATTCGGATTTGGCGACACTTATGGCAACCCCGTTGATTTCGAAGTCTTTATTTGTGTTAAATAAAATGTTTGCTGACGTGATTTGAAAGTCGATCGGTGTGTAGGTTCATGATTGGATTATATTGTAAGTTTAACACGATTTTCAATGGTAAACCCCTTTCTGTTTCTTGATAAATAACTCGATGCCTCAAAATTTACTTACGATTCTACGTACTGAGATTTGAATTTTTTTGACATACTTAGTGCAAAGTTAAAGGTAGTAGGTAAGTTAATAAATTGATACAAGTAGTCCAGTAGAATAAGATATAAAATGTGAGGATCGATATGAATAATATAAAACAGTAAAACCTCAAAGAATGCCCAGCAGGATTAGAGATTCACCGTTACGTTTTTGGAGGTTACTATAAACATGCACTTGGGGATTATACCTACTTTCGTGGTACAAAGCACACTAGGCAACAACTACCTATTCGGTTGAAACAATACCCACAGGTCTATAATCAAAACATGCCGTTCATACAAAATTAGCATACTGTGTAACAAAAGGACGCATCAGGATATTATCACAGTACAAACGCCTAATAAAAGTGGCAAATGATATACGTTTGTAATTAACGTAATACGTGTAATGTCTCCTCGAATTTGTGTTCGATAATATGATGGAACTACGAAAAATGTAAAGCTAGGCCAGTTTTTGCTTTTTTAATTTATAAATATTTACTAATTTGTACAGATCACGGTTATTATTATATTGAGTCATTTTCAGTACTTACCAAATGTGCACTGGTCAAATATTTCTGACAAATCAAGTTTTTATGTGATATGGGTTTGAGCCAAAATAAATGTATCTACATTTCTCTCTCTCTTGTGAGAAACATTTCTCACATTTCTCACAAAAACGATGCGTTCACACAGGTATCTTTTTACTGGTGAACAAATAGGTACCTATGACATTCATGATTCAGATGTACAGGAATGAACAAAAGATTCAAGATAGATTTGTTTTGATTGTGGAAGTGTCATAGGCTATAAAATTAATAATAACAGCCAAATGGCTGATATTTGCGCCAAAATGTTATGTCATAGTAATTTTATTAACCTAACATTTGAACTAGGGTATCATTTAATAGGTGTTTAAAAATATTTTTTTTTGGTTTTTTATACGTCATTTTTATATACATATAATATTTTTGAACGACCATTCTCTCCACCATCTATGACAGTTTGAAGTAGGTTAGCAGCGAGTACGGAGCGCTCTTTGTCGTAACTGTAACAAATACTTTTTTAAAACCAAATTAAAATCGGTTCAGCCTAAACGCGAGATAATCACAGCCAAACATACAAAACAAACTGAGAATCTCCATTTTTTGCAGGCCGTTAAAAATATATCAAACACCGGGCATATTTATGTAAGGCACACACAACTACGTAAATACTAATAGGTTTAGGTATAATATTAGGTTATGAAATTACCTATACCTATGAAATTGCTGTTTTTCACGAAATAAATGAAGCGTAATTTTTTTATATATTTTTTATTTCTATTAATCAAAATAATCACCCATGCAATCAATGCATCTTTGCCAACGCATTGGTAGCTTATTGACGCCTTTCTTGAAGAAATCAGCTGGACGGGAGGCAACAAATTCTTCAAAGGCATTTTGTACTGCCTCTCGGGTATTGAATTTTTTTCCCGCCAAGAAGTTATCCAAATTCTGGAAAAAGTGGAAGTCTGTAGGCGCAAGGTCTGGTGAGTACGGCGGATGACGGAGAACTTCCAACCCCAACTTTTGTAGCTTGGAGACCGTCTGCTGTGCAATATGAGGTCGCGCGTTGTCGTGCAGGAGCAGTGGAGCCGAACGACTGACCAAAGCTGGTTGGAGACGTGCGAGCTTCTCCATCATTGTGTTCAGTTCTTCACAGTACACATCTGCAGTAATGCTTGTCCCGTTGGGCAAGAAGCTGTGATGAATTACACCCGCGTTAGACCACCAAACAGTGACCATCACTTTTCTAGGGGTTAGTTTTCGTTTAGGGCATTGTTTGGATGCTGAACCAGGGTCCATCCAACTTGCTGAGCGCTTACGATTGTCAAACAGGATCCATTTCTCGTCACAAGTAACGATGCGGTTCAGAATTCCTTCATTTGTATGCCTGCTGAGCAGTGCAAGGCACGTCTCCCCGCGTAATTCGCGCTGGCGGTCATTGAGTTCGTGGGGTACCCATTTGTCAAGCTTTTTTACCTTGCCAATTTGACGCAAATGGACCAATATTGTTTTGATGCTAACGTCGAAAGCTGCTGCTAATTCAGCCGTGGATTGAGTTTCATCAGCTTCCACAATTGCCTTTAATTCGTCATTGTCGACCAAAGTTTTCGGACGACCACGGGGTTCATTTTTCAGGTCAAAATTTCCAGAACGGAAGCGGGTAAACCAATAACGGGTGGTGCGTTCGTTTGTAGTGTTCGCTCCGTAAACGTCGTTGATGTTGCGTGCCGCTTGTGCCGCTTTGCTGCCACGACGGTACTCATACTTCATAATTACTCGAATTTTTAACTTATCCATGATGACGAAAAATGTTCGAATGCGTTGAAAACAAAACACTAACTATTAAACAAATGACGATTTTAGAAAGAGAATTCCATGTTTGTCAAATAAAATTAATTTGAAATTAGAATTATCAGTCAAAAAAAAAAATATTTTCATTTGAAATGGCCAGTACGGCAAAACGGCAGTTTCATAGGTAAAGACCTATTAAATACTTTGAGAAACAGTCATGTGAGATATATGAGACCATATGAACGTGCCTTAGTTTTACATTTTTGTTCTACCGCTTCTCCAACATGCAACTTATAAAAACCTTTTTTTGATTATTATCTTAAAAATCGGATACTATAAAAGCGTGACACTGTTCAATCGAGATCACTTTTCTATAAAAATTATTTGCACTAATAATAAACAAAAATATTACTTACTTTTCTTGATATTAACTGCGTTCTATAAGGGTTTTTTCACAAAAAATACGGACGACCAAAATAGAAACACCAACACATCAAGACACAGAGGTAAACTGATATTTTTCTTTTTAATAAATGATGTTTGTGTGTAAAAGCTTTAAAAAATGTAGCGCGGTGAAAGTTTCTATAATTCTACAGGGGTGTAAATAGCTTTTTTCACAAATTGTTTCTCACAGGGCGAAATCTAGGATGCTCTCATTAACAATTTTAATTTTAATTATTTGATAAGCTAGACGATGAAATATCAATCAAAAAGAAGACCACGAACCTTTGATAAAATTCTTATTCTAAACTTCCTAAAAAACTTTGGAAATTTTGAGCTATTCTTGTAACGAGGTAGTGAAATGGACATGTTTCATTTGTATGGACAAAAAAAAACTAAAAAAAATATATATTACTATGTAAAACAAACTATGAACGTTGGTGTAAATATGACAACAAATTTTTAAAATACATGGTCCAGTGTAATTAAAAATTAATTGAAACATGTTTAATGCAATAAACAAAGCCACAATTATGGGTTGAAGTCGGTGGACACGATATTTTTTACTCGTGTACATTTATTTTGGCTCAGACCCATTTATCAAAATGTTCTCAAGACATAATTTCGTAACCACGTTCCTTCCACTTTAAATAATCATTTACATGCAAAAAAATTTACGTATAGAAATCTACGGCATACAAAAAACACGATTAAAAAAACGTATCTCAGCTAGCAATTTACACTGCAGGTGTAATTCTAAAATCAAAATCTTTTAAATTTAATCCACTACGGTTTGTTGGATCCTGTTGTTTCCTAGCTGACAAGTTTCTATACAGAAAAAGAATGGTCATTCTAGTTAATTTCTTGATATGGTTAATTAAATGATCTGGTAAATTCTTTTAGTACCTACCAGTTACAATGAGCTTTACTCCATAAACCTCATCCACTATTGTTAATGTTTTTGTGCGGCCTATTGAATTTTGTAATTACAAAATATTGTAATTTGGCTGTATGCAAATATTTATAATATGAATAATAATTGTTCATTCCTTATTTTTCTATGTGTGTCTATCAAAAAATACTCATTTGTAAATAAATAATATTTACATCAATGGAAGTTAAGTAAGTTTTAGTAAATTACTTAATAAATAAAATGTACCTACATTGCAAAATGTATTAGTTTTATCTTAGTATACACGAATTGACTACCTTAGTATACTCGTATTGTCATATAAACTTGCAACTTGAGTTTGAAAGTGGCCGAAGACCCAAGTTATCGTGTGCGCGTTCCGGCCGACCGCCCACTGTTTACGCAGTAATTTGCCCAGCTTGTGTTCAATCCTAGTAATTAACTACACTAGGGTAACTGTTTAGGTGGATGTCAGAACTTATTGATTAGTGTCATAATAGATTGGTCGATATTTATATTTTAATATTATAGTTTTATGTTTGGCGGTTAATGTACAAACTATGTCGTGTGTCGGGAGTAATTTCTAAGCAAATTATGAAAAATAGGATTCAAAAAGTAGATTGTTCGATCACAAATTAAAAGAGACTAGAGACAATTTTAAAATATGTCACTTTCAAATGTTAGTTAGTCCACAATGATGTAGAAGTTTGTCAAGAAATACATTTGGTACGTAACAATCTGTATGCAAATATTATACAACCTTGGAAATCTGATAAACCTACTAAATAAATACTTTTTTACGAATGTCATAGTGTAATACTAAATATTCGTACACCATAAAATATTGTTTACGAGCCAGTATGATTAATATTGTTACACTTTGAACAAAAAAATACTTCTTTACTATTATAACTACCTATTAACGTAGTTGACTTTAAAGGTAATTAAATAAAATGTGAAATAATATCCAATTCCAAGTCCTTTTCTCATTCCTGCAACCAGGATATAAGCTGTGTGGGAATATAATGCTCTGTAACGCACTGTACCTACTTGTACTTGAGAAGCTTTGCCGAAGTTTGTACCCTTTACGAGACCTCAATGGAAATAATAACTTACCTAAAGTTTTTATATGCACCGAAGTTCAGCGAGCAGCGGGAGCATCAAGAGCTAAAATGAACTATTTTTTTTACTTTGGATACTTTTTTGAACTAAGTGAGCGACGTGTTTTCTAAATCTCGAGAAACATACCTGTACCCATTTTATTGACAAGTTGCCTGTTCAGAGTATTTTGGTTAAGGTAGCCGTGACGTTCAATTTTTTTTCCAAACTGTTTAGCTTTATTTACTTATAAAGTAAGTTCATACAAGTGTTTTTTTCAAAACCTGCTTAAAACAACTAAAATACTGAATTTCAGCGTGCATTAGTTTTAATGCACAGACGTGTCGGCTAGACATTATCTACTTATAACGCACAGACGTAGTAGCAAGAAATTTAAATGTTCGTAATATCCATAAACAATATAAACACATTTTTATGAACGATATTGTCTTTCTATGATGTCATCGTCATAAGTTTTTTTTAGGTATAGTTCTTGCAATTCACGAAGGCGACCGGGTAGTTTTGTTGTTGTTTGACGTACACATGTACAATGCGTTAGTGTGCGTGTCTGATGGAGGGGTCAGTCGCGAGCGAGCTGTCGCTCAGTAGCCCAATTCTCGTAAAAACAAACAACTGAAATATCGCTGTAGTGCAGAAGTCGTTCGATCGAAGTTCTATCCGAAATCGGTATTCACGTATTGCTCGGACGCGCTTCGATAGGACTTCAACTCAATAGGATCGAAACTGAATGACTTTTGAATCGAAGGACACAAGAAGTTGCCAGTTAAAATTATTACTAAATTATTATCTTGGTAAGATATAAAAACATATTTTACATTCTGAAAATGGTGTTTAACATGTAATTGGTTAAATAAATTTACTAACTACTCCAACTAACTCGACTAGATCGAACTAGATCAAATGATTCGCATCTTGATAAACGTTATTGTCTTCGGTTCAGCATTCAAATTGTTTGTCAATGTTTTTGTTGTCAAATTGGCGATAAGTATATTATTTGTTGGACTGTCAATTTTTCGTTTGCGGTGTACACACGGTTTTCGTTATTTGTCGGTTATTTTGGTGATTTTGTTATCTTCATTGAGTTATTTTAAGTGTTTCTGTTTTTCTCTTCCTCGCCTGGTAAGTGGTTGTACGAATTATCTAGCTCTTAATGAGCATGGATTGTGTTCCAATCCCTCCTAAGCCCCCAGACCCAATTCCGTTTTCTGATGTCAACAACTCCCCTGACCCTTTCTCTCAACATGTGCAAACAAGAAAACGTCCAAGTATAAATCGGGATTCCTCCCCTACTCCTAAAAAATCTGTTTCGAATGCTCTTCCATCTCAAACCAATAACCTTATTTACACTCATCCAAATCTTTTAGAAGAAAAATCTTACCATCCTTCTGACAAAGGTCCTTTCATTGTTCATGTGTCCAGGTCAGAAACTCACCCTAAGTCAGGCAGTACATTTAATCATTTAAATTTTGGAAAATTTTTATTTACATCAAACATTAAAAATATTAAAAATGATGGTATAAAGAGTGTTGGCAGAAATCGGGTCTCTGTGGAATTCTCATCTGCATATGCAGCAAACGAGTTTCTCAGAAACCCGAGTCTTAAATCTCATAACTATATAGCTTTAATTCCTACATATAATATAACAAGAATGGGGCTGATCCGCGGGATCCCAACTTCATGGTCTATGGAGGAAGTTGTATCAACAATCTCCACAAGCCAAGGTGATATAACAATTTTGAAGGCGCGTCGCTTAAACAGAAAAGTGTCCATGGAGTCTGGTTCCACTTGGACCCCCACAGGATCTGTAGTGATCACTTTCTCTGGACAATGCTTACCTGATAAAGTGTTTATTTTTAACTCATCATTAACCGTTGATCCATACATTTTGCCTTCCATACAATGCTTAAACTGTTGTAGATTTGGCCATGTGAAAGCCCAATGCCGATCCAGTGCTCGTTGCTTCAGATGTGCACAAACTCACTCAGGTGACTCTTGTCCTGCATCCTCTGAAGTTTCCTGCCTGCAATGCTCAGGCCCTCATTTAGCAACTGACAAATCTTGCCCGGAACATTCCCGGCAAAAGAATATTAAAATCACCATGTCCCAAAAGAACATATCATTCAAGGAAGCATCATCCCTCTTCCCTTCAGTTAAAAAATCGTACGCAGATGCTTCTAAAAGTTCTCCTTCACTGAATCTTTCTTACAAAAAAACAATATACAAACCATCAAAACCCAGTCCGTCTTTATCTCCAGGCTATGACAAAATTGCCCATAATGCTATTATTGCTAACCCTCCATCTACCAAATCTGATAATGCCTTCCCCCCTACTTCTTCCTGCTCCCCTAATGACAATTTTTTAGAACTCCTGATTTCCCTAGTTTTGAACATGCTTTCAAAATTTGAAAACATCCCACTACCGTCCTCCGTTGCTAAAAAGTTATCCCCTATTGCTAATCTTCTTCTGAACAATGGCCAGACGCCTTTATAAATTATACTCTTCTATGTTAAAAATATCTGTAAAAACTTATTTCATCCCCCTGTTTTTGTATTGTTCAAGGTAACTCAATGCTCGAGATACTGCAAGTTCTACTCAACTGATCGCTACAAAATTATTAACCTCGTGTAGTACGTGTGTATACTAATACTTGAAATTGGCAGAAATAGATATTGTGTCGTAACAACAGCTGATTGCTATAAAACAAAATAATAATAATAATAATAATAATATTATTTGTTGTTATTCAAAAGAAGTTGTGTAGAAATTTAGGTTGAGGGTGTTCGTCGTTTGGATACTTGGGGGGAGGGAGACTTGCCGAGCTAACAGATGCAGAAAAGAATAATTTTGTATAGACATAAAGAGACTCTGTAAATTTATTTTGAAAAAAAATATACCCGTGAAGTTTCTTGCCAGTTCTTCTTCACGAAGGTTTTTTTCGAACTGGTGGTAGAATCATGTTTTATTTGACGTCAATAAGAACAAGTAATTGTCAATTTTGAGAAATAAATATTTGAATTTGAATTTGAATTTATTGTTCAAAAATTTTAATTTTTTTAATTAATATCAAACGCAAGTTTCTATACGACAGTTGGAACTGTTTGTTGATTCCATAAATTAAAAATAAGGAGGGACGAGACTTAAAGCTTAAAATTGTCAGGAGTATTACTTTTACTCAAACCATCGATGGACACGGGACAGCGAAATAATGGAACAAAGTGTAGGTTGCAGCTTTACAACGTTTTAAAATGTCAGGTCTCAAATACGGTCCGAAGAATTCACGAAGCTCGCAGATTGCTGGTGGCCCCAAAGATGTTCCGATAAGTTCCTTAGAAGAACGCCTTTATTAAATTATAGGGCTTGACGAGTTTTAGGTATTTATGTGCAAATTTCACTAAGCTATCAGTTGCTTGAACAAGCTATTGTGAAGTGAATGTGACTTTAATTGGCTCGAGTTATTGTTTTGTTGCTATAGTAAGTATGAATTTTTAAGAGCTTAATAAAACAAAATAGTATATTTTAAATTGTGTTTTAATTTTTTATTAACTTATACTTTTTACACTTATTTCTTAAGCTCCACACAGATGGTAATTATTTCTTCAAATATTAACCTACCATAACTAAGTAGTTGACACATAATAACCAAAGAATCACAACATAACACCTTATAATTATACAGTAATTTGACATGAAAACCTCTTACCACATAATGTTGACTATTGGACACATCTTAGGTACTAGCACTTTCATAAGAAATAAGCACAACATGATATCATCCAGTCATTCAACACATAATTATTGAAATTAGATTTGATTTAACACGTTTTCCTTCTTTTCATCAATGAGATTCGGCACCAACACTTTTGTGAGACGAAATTTTTTGATGAAGTCTTTCTCTGGCAATGAATGCATCCCATCTTGTGAATCTCAATACACTTCTTCGTTTTCGCTATTCGCGTTTGCTTTCGGTGGAGGAGAATGTGATTACTATTCAGAAATTTCTTGAAGTTACTGATACTCAGAATGTAAATATCAATATTGCACAATCTGAAAACATTATCAGCTTATGTTTTCATATTCTGCTTCTGCTAATGTTGAGCTTGAATCCTGGTATGCCTGCTGATGATTTGCATGTGCCACCTACTTGCAGCATTTTTTCTGTTTTGTCAATTTCTGAGGTGTTTATTTACCGACAGGACTCATAAATTTTCCAACGCTTGAAAACTACTGGAAGAAGGACAAATTATACTATCATCCTCTCCTTCACGAGATAAATATTTCCGCCTATGAGGAAAACCTCTGTTTGGTATAAGAAGATTGCTGCGGACCTTGTTTATATAAGTGTACTGAATGCTATTCTGATCTATTATAATTACATTTACAATCAAAATTGAAGGCTTTTAGATGGTCATCAACTCAAATAAATGAGAACTTTTCAAGTTCTAGTTCTGCGAGTTCTTTACGTACTACCGGTCACAAACTTACTAAAATACTCAGGAATGATGGAAAAATTTGGCAAAAACGTTGTACCAGTTGTTACAAGAAACTGAAAGAATCGGGATTCACAGCCAGTGATGCAAGGAAAAAGATTCCACAAGCTACAACCGCGTGTATTCCATGCAAAAAACCATTTTGCTTAGGTACAATGTTAAAACGAATCTCACTAGTTACAAGTAGTTTCAAATAATAAAACCATATAATATATAATAATAAAACGATTTATTTAGTCAGTTCATGTAACCAGATATTTAAAAAACGCGGGCCATTGGTGTTTTATAATTCCCGACTCACTGCTCATACTTTTGCAAAATCAAATCAATTTAAATGAATTTATTTGCGAAAATATGTGTACATATAGTTCTTAATTAAAATTGAGAGTTCTAAATTTTTTAGTGTTAAACAGCGTGCAAATATTTATAAGAAGTTAATTAAAAAATGATTTACTATCTAAAAACCTATTAAATAATATCAAAATAGTATTTACAAATATTAATATTGAAATGTTATAAAAATATTACAAAACATAATGATTCCTAAACTTATACATATATATAAAATATTCATCAATTGTGTAGTAAAATGTTTGTATCAATAAGTCATATATTTTTCGTTTATAGTCATTAAGTTAAGTGATTATGTCACATGTTTCATACGAGAAAATCAGGCAAGAGTAATGTTTATGTTTTTTCTAAATCCGAATTGGTTTTTATCCAAAAGATGGAATTCAGAGAAATAGCTGTGTAACCTTTCTAATATCACTTTTTCAAATATTTTTGATATAACTGACGTTTTAGCTATAGGTCGATAATTATTGATGTCCTTTTTGATGAACCTTTTTTATGAAATGGTCTGACGATGGAATTCTTTAGACGATCCGGAAAAATGCCTTCCTTTATTGTTATTTAATTAATCAAATGTGTTAAAGGTTTCAATAATATCAAAGAGCAAATTTTAATAATTTTTGTGTTTTTTTTTATCATATCCTCACGCATTAGTATTTTAAAATTTTTGATTAAGTATCCTATGTATTTCTTCAGGTACAACTGGCGATAAGAATATTCTTTGACTAACAGATGGGCGGGTTTAACATTAAATATTATAACTGTTAGTTTTGCAACCAGTATTAATAAAGAAATTATTTAATATTTTAGTAATTTCTGATGCGTTTTCATATAAATGCTTTTCATAACAAATTGAAATTATAAATTGGCTACATGTCTGTTTTCCTAAGTTAGCATTATTTAAATTCCACGCAGCTTTACAGGTATTTGACGCAATTCTAACATAGTATGTATTCGCTGATGTTTGAGATTGTGCTATACATTTTTAAATATTTTGGTGTATTTTAAGTATGTATTCAATTTTAGTTCTTATTTTATTCCAAGAATACAATTTAAAATTTAGGTAAAGCACTCTTTTTGATACAGCTTTTTCGTAAGCCTTTTGTAAGCCAATTTGTTTGTTTCGTTTTATTAACTTTTTAACCATAATGTATGGAAAATAAAGGTTGAAAATTAGTAGTAAATGGTCATGAAATATGTCAAAAGCTTTATTTGGATCACTTTCAGCTAAGACATCGTTAAATGATAGCGCTGATAATGCCTCGCAAAACTTTCTTATATTATCTTTGGAAAAATCTATACATTTTTCAAACCATATTTTTGGATGTTTCAGTATTTTTGATTTATTTTCTAAATTAATTGATACCGTTTGTGCCGTCTCATGATCTGACAAGGCTAATACTTCACTTGAAACATTTGATATATTAATAACAATTAGATCTATGCAGGATAATTTTCTAGTTGGTACTGTAATATGGTTTCACAAATTGTTATTTATTAATATTCTATTAAGTTCTTTGGACACTATATTAGTTTTTAACATATTAATATTCCAATCTTCACAAATAATTATTTTTTTGTCCTTTCTTTAAATTAAGTTTTGACAGTAAGATCTCCAAACTATTAAAGAAAACCTTCAAATCAGAAGTTGGTGTTCAATAAATGCAAATAATAATTATTAAAGATGTAGCTCGAATGCAATGCAATTAAAACCCAATTTTAAAAGAATAGGCTCATGCATTACTTATTTTGCACGGACGGGCAGGGTGTTAAGATTTACTTTTCATAAATCAAACATTTAAAAAGTTGTCATAGAGATACAAACCCTAAAAATTATACCAAAAATATAGCTCGCACAACAAAGTTAAATCATGTTTACAAATGGCGCTGCATTTCGCGCTAAGTCAATTTCACTAAAGTGAATTTTAATATCGAAGGCTTTTTACATTTTTGCTAGGTTATTCACAAAGAATTTTATTACTATAATCTCGATGTCAACCCAACCTAACAAAAGCGGCTTTTTTTATCAATTTCATAAAGAGACTGGCGAGAATACTTTATGTTTGTTTTGCGCCCAAGCAAAACTTTTTAGGCTTTCTTGCTTTAAAGCGTTTTAGGTTTCCTCGGGAAGGGCGTTGGGTAAAAAGGCTTGAGCAGTCAGTCAGAAGTCTGTCCAGATCAGCCCAAAGCTGGTTATGGAGGTCGCAGAGAGCATTTCACGGTCTAGGGACTTTGTTCCTCAAATTAAGGGACGGGGAAATAATAGACTGTCTCGCGAAGTAATTGATTGGGATGCGTCTCGCAGCGCTTGAAAAAAGCATCCAAGATATTTTTAAAGAGTCGTTAACTGTAAATAGTTCAAGATCTCTAGGCAGGTCCGCGTTATGCACGTACCAGGGTGCGTTCGTGGCCCTGCAACAGAAAATATTCTGGACTACCTGCAGCTTGAATAGAAGGGAGGGGTCGGCGTAGGCAAAGATTGGGGAAGCATAGGTCTGACTGGTCTAACGCAGACAGAAAGAATGTTCAATTATTTATAAGAGCCATTTTGCTGTGTTTACCTAACATACTGTTTAGTCGATCCAGGTAGAGACGGGCAAGTTCTTCATTCTTTGGATGCGGGCTTGAAAGTAAGCGTTTGATCTACGATGACGCCTAAATATTTGGTAGAGTGTAATCAAAGGATGGGGGTACCTGTCATTTGGACATGGGTGTCATTGGAACGACGGCGTTTGTGGTCGAAGCGTATTGCAGAACTCTTTTCTGGATTTACAAAGATACGCCATTGTTGAAACCATTCACCAAGGGCGTTGAGAGCCTTTTGAAGTTTGGTGATGAAATCCGAATCACGGTGGCCTTTGGTGTCAAGGGCAGGTGTCATTGGCAAAAAGGGTGAGTTCGACACCATTTGACGGGATGGGTATGTAACTAGTGTATATGGTGTGTAATAAAAGGGCAAGCACTGAGCCCTGGGGGATTCCAGACTTGAGGAGGCGGGGGGTGGAGAGCGTACTTTCGTGTTCAAAACGAAAGATGCGATCTTTGAGATAAGATCCAAGTATTTGACTAGGCGATCTGCTAAGCCTATGTTGTTAAGTTTGTAATGTAAATTTATTATGAAGCGTATAATATAAGCCTGCGACTGATGCTGCTTGATACTGAAACTGCCTGATACTGATGCTGCCTGCAACAGATGCTGCCACTACAGATGTTGCCTTCTCCCGATGCTGCCTGCTACCGATGCTGCTTGCTATGGATCCTGCCTGTTGCTGACCCTGCCTACGCCCGAGCGCCAGACGGCGCCAGCTCGTTTTTGCCGTCGAAGCCTTCGCGTCAAACTATAGAAAAAAAGTCGACAGAAAAAGCCTCAGCCTCAAGCCCTCCTTTATAAAAAAGTGTAGATATTTAAAAAGTATAGCAAGATAGTGCGAAAGTTTGCTACGATTGTAATTGCCATAAATATTTAATAATTATTATTTATTCTATGTTAAAATAGTTAAATACATGAAATAGATTTTATACAATTTAGAGAAATTGTACACGTTCACTATAACATAAAAGAAACAAACACAATACAGCTAATTGTGTGTGCTAATGTCTTAGCCAAGATCAATGCACGGTGTATATAGCTTATTTTTCAGATGCAGAAACAGAAACAGCGTGTGAAGACCTTAATGCCCTTTTGTGATTCAAAAAATCTTGAATTTTCTGCCAAATTGTGCGCTATTGTTCATCGTTTATTTCGCTCTGAGTACAGATTGCACGACCTAAATCAGTGTCCAAGTGAAAGTGTGATTAAGTCGTGGGTCAGAAAATTTGAGGCTACCGGTTTAACTTTCAACCAGAAACCTCCAGGACGCCAAAGGACCACAGGAATAAATTGATGAAGTTAAAGATTACGTACTACGCGATCCTGGCCAATCAACTCGCCACCGATCATCTGAGCTCTCTGTTTTAAGAACGTATATTGCGTCGCATTTTGAAGAAAGATTTAAAATTACACCGATTTTACTTGTGCAAGAATTGAATACTAATGATCATAATTTACGAAGTGTAAGTCGAAAACATGTTCGAGGGCTTTCGAAGTTTCAACAATATGCTGTTTTCTGACGAAGCCCATTTTCATTTAAATGGGCTTGACGTGCCCAAACAAACCAAATAGCCGTAACTGGGCCGCCGACAATCCGCGTTGCAAGCACCAAAAGCCCTTAGCCAAAAGTAACGGTTAAGCGGCTATTTCAGCACCCGGGACAATCGGTCCCCATTTTTTTGAAAATCAGCGAGGGCAATCTGTAACTGTAAATACTAATCGATACATAGCCATGTTACCCAGACACCATCTGCGTGCGAACCCGTTCTCACGAAAAATCGCGATGGACCGCGGTCTCAAACATGTGCAAAGAGCACAAAATTAACGACATACCCTCGTATATCTTGCAGATTACCGAAAAAGATATTTTAAGGCATTAAAAAACTAAACATATTGAAAGGCACTGGTCCTGATTCCACTCCACCATTACTTGCCAACGCTGTGCCACCGCACTTATATTGCCACTTTTACTAATATTTAATCGTTCTGTAGCACAAGGAACATTTCCTAAAGAATTGAAAAAGGCTCACATTGTACCCGAGCATAAAAAAGGTGATCAAGCAAATGTCGAAAACTACCGACCAACCTCAATATTATCGAGTTTTTCTAATCTTTTAGAATCTGTTTTATGCCCATTTATTGCCACTTGATAAATATCTCTCGGATCACCAACATGGATTTCGAAATGGTCATTCTGTTCAACCTAACTTAGTGTCATTTATTTACTATTTATCCCAAGAATTCGATACTGTTTAGCAAGTTGACGTAATATATACAGATTTTTCCAGTGCGTTCGACAAAGTTGACCACCCAATTCTTTTGGATAAATACATGACTTTGGAATAGAGGGAGTGTTGTGGAACTGGTTTGAGTCCTATTTATACAAAAGACCTCAATCTGTAGTTGTCAGTGGTTTCGAATCTGAAACCTATTTCACGTTATCTGGCGTGCCCCAGGGATCGCACTTACGGCCTATTTTATTCTCAATATTTATAAATGACATTACAACGTATGTCATAGTAAAATTTCATTGTTTGCCGATGACCTTAAAGTCTATCATCCTGTTTCCTCGCCCAATGATAGTAAGTTGGTTCAAGATGACTTAAACAATATTTTAGACTAGTGTAATGTAAATAAAATAAAGCACAACATTCAACTTCACATTAAATATACAAGAAAACTAAAACCACTCATAACTAAGTATGAGACAGGTGGCACGTACCTTACTGAACTCGATGAAATTGGAGATCTGGGGGTCACACTAGATAAAAAATTAAAATGTTTACCACATATCAATAAAATTGTCACTTGTTTGGCTATATAAAAAGAAATTCTATCGAATTCAACAGCAGGTCTAAAATCCTTCTACATATGTAATGCCTACGTTCTGTTATACGGGACTTTGTAAATCACTTTTTAAAAAAAAGAAATTTTATTTAGACTGAAATTGTATATTTAAAATAATGAGTTTTCCTTAACACTAAACAATTGAAATAGAATTAAATAAAAAAGAATACAGGATTTAGTAAGTGTGTTTGACACGAGTACTGAGATGGAACTGACTGGGCTATGATGCAAAGGTATTACATGAGAACTTAGGGATGTTGTGTCAGCAGTCTTGACTAAGCATTATCGTATACATTAGATAGTATATAACATCCCCCTCCTTAAGAATAAACTTACCCTTTAAGGTAAGTTTTACACAACATGAAATAAGAAAGTTTAATGACTATACACTTTAATTAACCCTAAGACGGGGTTGATCTTCGGGAAGTTCTATGACAGAAATGACATCATTAATTTCTGGTTTATTAATACATTTAGAAATTACAATGTTCTTATAAAAATAGATTATTAAAATACTTAAGATTAAAACAAAAGATATAACACTAATTATAAGAGAACTAAGTGAATTATTAAGAGGGATCATAGGATCATTCAACTTAATGTCGTTTACAATGCTTTCGGATGTTTGTTTATAATGTTTGAGCTGATCTAAATTAATATTATTTATTTTGAAATTTGGAATTTGAAGTTTTATCTTATTATAGTTTGTCAAGTTACAGCAACTATCATTAATAATGTTATAATCAGGTAATACTAATGGTGTATTAATTTGAGGGTAAGATTTTGCTACAAATTTAAAGTTTTTAAAGTATGCTATACAGTTTCGTGGAATGTGAAGTATTCCTGTACCAGATATAGTAGTTTCAGATACAATATTGTTTTCACATTCAATGGTAAGTTTTGAAGGTTTCGATTGGATAAATACCCACTTATTATTATACAATTTATGCCAAATATCTATAGTGCCATGGATATATCTGCGTGTACAAGTATCAGGCAAGGTCAAAATGGCTTTAGTAATAATTTCTATTTCACAGGATGGATTATTTGGCACATTATAAACATCATTTACTTCACAAAGGTATATTGTGGATTGAATGGTTTTGCATGAATTTAAACCTTTTAAGAATATATAATTTGTCTTATCTTTGCTTAAGGCAAGATACTGTTCGAAAGGCTCAATCATTACATATGAATTAGGATTACCGGACTCATGAGGTGTTGGTAATGGTATAGTATTATACAAATTATATTCCTGGGCATCAACAAGAGGAATTTTAATTACGAAAACTAATTTATCATCTAAACAATAACAAACTAAATTAGCAATATTAATTAGGACATGAATGTAACTTAGGTCTAAACTTACAGGAAAATCCCTGAACTTAGGAAGTAGCTTATGATTACTTACAATATCATTATATAGTTGTTTAGGCGTTAGAATAGAAGGGTGTAGAATATTATTCTTGACGAATAGAATAGAATTTAAGATATCTTCTATTTTAAATGAAAGAGTTAGTAGGTGAGATTGAAGTACATTTAAAACGTAATGAATTTTAATAATAAAATTATCAGTATCCATAATTTTTGTAATATTAGTAACGGACATTGTTAATTCGTTTATTATAATGTTTAATTTGGCTTCATTCTCATTTATCGTATATAGGGACTGGTTTATATTAGACATAGCAGTTTGTGATATAACGATGTTCTTTTTAATAGATTCGCCTAGTGTTTTTTCATTGTTATACAAGGTTTTTATAGCGGTATTGTATGTTCTAGCATCATCTTCATCGAGGGTTCCAAATATATGTCTAAATACTACTCCGACACCAGAGAACCAGGCGGACCTTTTATGGGGTTTATTGGAAATAATATGGGAAACAGAATTAAAGTCATCAAGCATGTCTTTGAAAAGCGATTCTAATGGTTGTAACATATTTTCACAATGAGTGTAGCTGATTTCCTCAGATTCGTGACATTGAGATCGGACAGCATTAAAGATTTCTTGTGTGTTTTTAATATAATGTTTGAAAGGAGATACGTCAATTGGTATAACTATATGAAATTGATCGTTGACAAGTTTTACCGTACCAGCCGGATCGAAAAGTATGCCAGGACTTGAAGTAATGGGACTGACGAAGTTATTGCTAGCACGGGCTTGGACGATGTACGCCACGACGACCATTCTGTAACGACAAGCACTAATGACTAATTTTAGACTTTAGATGTAAATTTATAAAATTGTAAAAGTTGTATAAGAGTAAAATATTTATTCATAAATGTCATGTGCTGGTTTTATCTCGTCATAATGGTGTTTTACATGTTTTCTATTTATAAGAAGGGATAAGGTGTTGTTGCCATGGATTTTAACAATTTTATACGGGCCTTTCCAGACAGGAGACAGTGCTTTCATCAGTCTTAGATGGTTCTTAAGATAGACATATTGACCAACTTTATATTGTACATAGCGCGAATGTCTGTCATAATAGGCTTTCGACCTCTCTTTAGAAATATTAATATTTTCTAGTGCTTTTTCACGAGATATTTTAAGGCGATGTTGTAACATTTTAATGTAGTCAGGGTAAGTTACGTCAGGGTTTGGGTTAAAGACGGAGTCTGGCAAATAAGGTTTGTGGCCAAAAATTAATTCGTAAGGGGTGAATTGAGTGGAGGTGTGGACGCTAGTGTTGTAAGTAAGCATAGCTGTATAGACGTACTTAGGCCAATCTGTTTGGTTATCATTGACGTAAGATTTCAAGTACTCTTTTAGCGTAGAATGGCTTCTCTCTAGAGCGCCTTGTGTTTGTGGATGGTAAGGAGATGACCATATTTGTTTTATTTTTAAAAATTCGCAGGTTCTTTTGAAGAGTTCGGCAGTGAAGTTGGTACCTTGATCTGTGAGTATAGATTTAGGAATTCCAAACAAAGAAATAAAGTGAACTAAGCATTCACAGGATTCTAAAGCAGTGGCATTGGATATTTGATATGCAATAGAAAATTTCGTTAAGTCATCTTGAAGAGTAAGTATGAATTTCAGCTTTTGAGGTCCAGATTCAGGTAAGGGCCCAACGATGTCAAGACTGAGTCTTTCAAAAGGGCGACATGAAGAAGTAGTTATCTGCATAGGTGATTTATTTGTTTTCCTTAGTGCTTTATTAGTTTGACACAGTTTACAGGCTTTTACGTAAGATTCTATGTCGGATCGCATGTTTTTCCAGAAATATCGTTCTTTTACCCTATTATACATTCTATTGGAACCTAAATGTCCAGCTATTGGAATGTCATGGTTTTCTTTAAGAATTTTGGAAATCTCCGTTGGAACGGGATAAATTATGCTGTTATGATAGATATTAATAGTAATATTTGAATTGTCGAATAGATACATAAACATGCCGTATATTTTAGTGAAAGAATGTTGTTCAAAAGGGTTTTTAAAGTCAGATACTGCAATTTCGTTTATACTGCCAGTAAGTATTATATCGTCTCGAGCTGATTTGATAGCTTTAAATAAATCTGGATAAGTGCAGTTATCGAAGTAATAGACTTTAGTGAAGAGAAGATAGTATGTTCTGTCCTTTATCACGAATTTTTTATAAGAATGGAGTACACGTTCACCGTCAGTGATGTGAGTAGTGTTTTCGGATGCGGATATAATGTCTTCAAGATAAGGATTAGAGTCGTCGAGGTCAATAGATACAGGAATTAGGATAGTCTTAGAGGAGCTTTTCAGGACGGATTCATTGTGTTCTTTTATGAATGTGTTAAAAGCAGTGTTTTTGTCGTTAAATGACTTGAAGAAATTGGAGTAGTCGTCGTTATGGTTAGTTACATTCGAATCCATATGAGTCGGAGGGCTCGGAATGGTTTCATTTTCCATACTTGTAGTTGCACTCAGAGGTTCTGCGCCAGGCGAAGGTTCTAAGGGGTGGAAATCAATATTTTGTTGTTCAAATGGACTTATGTCTAATGCGCCAAGTTCAGTCAAATCATCAAGTATATCTTGAGGAAGTTCGGAGGATTCTTGGTTTGAAGTTGAAGGTTGAGGATTAGGATCAAGAACAGGGTTTACAGGGAAGCGAGAAAGAGCATCAGCATTACTATTAGTTTTTCCCTTTTTATATTCGACTTCGTAATCGAATTCTTCCAATTTCAGTCTCCACCTTACAAGTTTAGAGCCTGGATCTTTGCAATTGAACAGCCACTTTAAAGGTTTGTGGTCAGTTACAATTTTGAAACGACGACCATACAAATAGGGCCTGAACACTTTAGTTCCGAATATTATTGCTAAACACTCTTTTTCAGTAACACTATAATTTGATTCTGTTTTATTTAGTGTTCGTGATGCGTAAGCGATTGGGCGATCATTATTGTTGAAGCCTTGGGAGAGAATGGCTGAAATAGCGTAATTTGATGCATCACAGGTAAGAATGAAGGGTTTCGTGAAATCTGGATAGGCTAATATAGGCGCAGTGATTAAAGATTTTTTTAACGTTTCGAAAGCAAGTTGTTGTTCATTTTGCCACAGGAAAGGGACATCCTTTTTCAAGAGGTTAGTGAGAGGTTTAGCAGTTTTAGAAAAGTCAGGGATGAATCGTCTGTAATATGATACAAGTCCAAGGAAAGATTTTATGTCTTTTGGAGTTTTAGGAACTGGGAATTGTTGTACGGCTTTTGTTTTGTCAGGATTGGGTTTAACACCCTGATCAGTGATAATATGTCCAAGATACGAGACTTCTTTACGGAGGAACTCGCACTTGTCTGGTTGAAGTTTTAGATTAAAAGTGCGAAGTCTGTCGAAGACATTAGAAAGATTTTGGATATGTTTTTCAAGATCAAATGAATAGATTACAATATCGTCAAGATAAACAAAGCATTGCACGCCTTGTAGGCCAGAGAGTGCAGTATTCATAAGCCTTTGAAACGTAGCAGGTGCATTTTTTAATCCAAAAGGCATACGAGTAAATTCAAAGTGTCCTTGTGGTACTGAAAATGCAGTTTTGGGTGCGTCTTGCGCCGACATTTTAATTTGATGGAAACCGGATGCTAGGTCGAGTGTTGTAAAGTATTTAGATTTTCCTAACTGGTCTAGGATTTCTGTAATATTTGGAATCGGATAAGAGTCTCCTATTGTTATATCGTTAAGTTTACGGTAGTCAATTACTACTCGCCATTTGCGTTGACCTGAAGCGTCTGTTTTCTTTGGCACCACCCATATGGGCGATGACCAAGGAGAAGTTGAATGTTTTATTATTCCTTCATCAAGCATTTTATTGATTTGTAATTGCACTTCATTTTTATGGATATCTGGAAATCTATAGGATTTTGTACTTATTGGGACAGAGGAAGTTGTAGTAATGTCATGTTGTAGAACATCAGTATAAGTCAATTTGTCGTTAGGTAAATGAAAGATGTCAGAGTAAGTTGAACAGAGATCATATAAAGCATTTACTTCTTCGTTGTTTAGATGTGAGACTCGTAAAAGGTTCAAAACTTCTTCAGTCTTATCTGTAATATTGCATTTATCGTCATACAATGAATTGTGGAAAACTAAGTTAGTATTGTTGCTGATGTCGAAAGGTACAACATTAAGTTTCAAATTAGAATTTACATGTAATGGATGTTCGGAAGTGTTGACGACAGAGATATTTATTCTAGAGTTTGATTTTACTGTGACTATACAATTTGCTATCAGAAGACCTTCAATTGGGTGTTGATCAAGAATAAGCCCTTCTTTAATTTGTGGGTTTGAAACAGAGCATTCAATGATAGTTTCTGTTCTTGGAGGGATAACATAGACAGGATCATGAAATTTTAATTTTATTTTGACGTCGTTAACTATAAGTGCATCTTCAGTGTAATCTATTTTGCAATTAGAGATAGAAAAATAGTCATTGCCAATTATACCATCGTAAGGGAAATTTAGATCCGGAATCAGATTAAATTTATGCTGGAGCGAGTCACATTTAAGAATTATTTGACCTAAGGAGTACATAGGAGTGTTTGAACTGCCAAGACCGCTAAAGATGATTATGTGATCATAGATTTCTGGCATATTTTCGACACAGCTGATTTTCAAAAGACTTATGGATGCACCGCTATCAACGAGAAGTCTGAGAGGTTTAGAAGAAAGAGATGTTAGTATTTCTATGAATGGTAAATAATTTTTTGAAGGATTCGTTGTAATGTTATAAGAGTTTTGAATTTTATTCGTCTTAATATGGTTATCACTTATCATGGTAGATCTAGAATTGTATTTTGTTAAGAGATTAGAATTACAAGGATTTGAAGATTTAGTAAGAGCGTCTATTTGGCTCTTTGACTTTATTTCATAAAATGATTTATCAAAATTTGTGTTCTGTGGTGCAGTGGGCTTAGTTGCAGTGTATTTGTTGAATGGACTGAATCTAGCAGAGGATTTGGGAGATACAGCGGTTCTATCAGGTACAGAGGATTTGGAAGATACAGCGGGTCTAGTAGGTTCAGAGGATTTGGGAGATACAGTGGATTTAGTAGATACAGTGGATTTAGTAGATACAGTGGATTTAGTAGATACAGCGGGTTTGTTGGAAACAGTGGATTTAGTAAATGAAGAATGATTAGAAGGTCCTCCAGGGTTGGTGTCGGAATTAGTATTCAGATGGTGTCTCGCACGACACCTATACGAGACGTTATCTAGTTTTTTTGATAATTATTGTCGGTCTCGTCAACGCCTTGGTTTCCGTCGTCATCAACAAAATTTATTGTATGTAATTGATTAGGCTGTCTAGATCCCGAATTCCCTTGATACCTGTTAAAGTTTTGACGTTCAGAGTTTCGCGCACGGTTATTAAATTCGCGTTTTCTACAATTTTCTATAGTATGACCTATATTTTTACAGTAGCGACATGTAGGAACGTTAGACGTAGACGGATAAGTTTGGTTTTGACCCTGTGGCTTAGATGTAAAAGAATTATTACGATGTTTCCAATCGGTACGTTGATTAAATGACGTAGAAGGGGAAGGCGTATGTTTTTTATATGAGATTCCTAAAATTTTTTCTTGGGATGTTGCAAAGTTAATAGCTTCATTTAAGGTGTTAGGGTCTTTACAGCTTACTATAGTAGAAAGTTGAGGGTGTAATCCTACAATGAAAACATTAAGTGCGAGATCTTGCATTGCTGCAACGCGGCCGGTTAATTCATCCTTCTTTTTTGTGGGAATAGAAATATTTATCTCGGTCAAGAGTCTAGCAAGGCAACCCTCGACCCTTAATGAATATTGACCGACAGATTCGTTACGACCTTGCTTACAATCTTGTAAGTCTGAGAGCAAATAGGCATAATGCTTTCTATCGCCAAACTGCGCTTTAAGAAAGTCTTCTAATTGAGACCATTTGCTAAATTCTTTAATGGCACAGGCTGTTTCTGCCTTACCTTCGAGTCGGCTTAAAATATATTTTAGTAGAATTTCCGTTTGACTACTTGAAGCTAGGTTTATCGCATTACGGCAGTTGTTGAGAAACGGACTTAATTTTTCTCTATTGCCGTCAAATGTGCCTATGAATTTAATTAAAACGTTAATATCTATATCTGACATTTTTGATTGAGTTTCTTCGTCTTTAATATCTTTAGATTTAGACATATAAAATAACTATTAAAAGAAAAGTTAAGTACAGAAAAATATTATAATACTTAAAACGAAAAATCGCTACAATTTGAATCACCTTATAAACGGTACAAAGCTTCACTGCACAGGTGAGCTTATCAGTTCCTGGAAGCTCGATGCGTCTGGCCAGCGAAAAGCGTAGGCGGGCGAGACGTGATGGAATAAGAATGGAATGGGGGACAAATTTTATAAACTAATTAGATTCTAACTGTTACTTAAATTATAATTATTAATATATAATGTTCATATGAGATTCAGCACAGGAATAAAAGTATTTTTTTTTTGTGTTCAGATCCTTCACACGTGTATAACTAAATAAAATCACTCACGACAGCAGGAACATTATTCTTGTTTTTGGAGACTCGGAGTTTACCAACCGGATAGGAGGTAAATGTAGTTGAAGGTAGTTGTAATTAGCTGTTGTAGTAGGTATGGGGTAGGTACAGGGAAGATACCTGGGTACCCACTCGACTTCACTTTGTAGGAAATTACGCTGAAATTTCACTTTTCACTTTTATTTTGTTGCACTGGCTTTTATAGAAAATTGCACTTTCACAATTAACACTTCACTTTTGTGAGGCTCCTGGGACACAAATATATATCCCTTTTACGCTGCCACCAATGTTATACGGGACTTTGTAAATCACTTTTTAAAAAAAAGAAATTTTATTTAGACTGAAATTGTATATTTAAAATAATGAGTTTTCCTTAACACTAAACAATTGAAATAGAATTAAATAAAAAAGAATACAGGATTTAGTAAGTGTGTTTGACACGAGTACTGAGATGGAACTGACTGGGCTATGATGCAAAGGTATTACATGAGAACTTAGGGATGTTGTGTCAGCAGTCTTGACTAAGCATTATCGTATACATTAGATAGTATATAACAGTTCGCAGCCCTCTTGAATTAGCCAGTGTTACTTGGTCTCCGTCATACACCGTCCATTCTCAACGTATCGAATGCATCCAAAGTGCGTTTACAAGACATCTATGCCTTTTTTGGCAGCGGTTTTTCGCATAGAAACACTCACCAGACGAGATTATCAATAGAAGGCGAATTCTTGACGTAGGTTTCCTTCGAAAAATTGACCTGCTCATACTCGAGGAATAAAATAACAAAAATATTCAAGACACCATTTGCTAAAACTTATTTAGGTACACAATCCCCCTTTACAGGATACTAAACGACTACAATACTATTCAGACCCAGATTTCGGAAATTGACGTGTGGCGTCCCCAGACGTGACCTACAGAGAATGAGTTTATCAGTTCAGTTAACATGCGTGCTAAAAGAAAGATCATGATACGCTTAAATATTACTGTAGGTCACACGTTTATTATAGTATATAAGATTTTTAACAAAAAAATTGGTACTCAACATGTAATCGTGTCTTAATTTACAAGCCTTTTCCCGTTCGTAATAACTGGTGACCCCGATGCTAGTCACGCATCTGACGCCAGAAGTTTTGAGGACCCGACCGAAATACAGGAAAATGGCTCTACGTGCTCCAGTCAAAGCTGTTATATCGGAACCTGAAGTTGCCGCCATATGCATATCGGAACGTATACCACGCTTCTGGCAAGACCAACCAAAATTATGGTTTACCCAGTTTGAAGTTACAATTTCCAGATGCGCATCATCACGCTGCAAACACTCTTGAAATCTAAACCTTTAATTACTTAAAACTCGCTCGCACACGGCGCGTGGAGTAGCGGCTATTTCGTTTCGGATATTGGTCTTCAACTCTGCAATGGTGGTTGGATTATTGCTGTAAATTGTACCCTTCATCTTATATATAAATTTGTAAAAGTATTATATTTATTTTTAATTCTTAATGTTTTGAATTCGTCCAAACTTCTGGCCCACCCTGTATAACATACATAATGCCATGAAATAAACGATTCGCTGCTTTTATCCACCCAAAATTTTGGAAACACTAACTTATGGACTTTTTTTTTCGAAATGGACAGTTTATTTATGGTCCTATGGGCCTTTTAAATTTCACCGGACTTTGTAGCTAAGCGCTGACAGCGTTTAGCTGGGACTTAAACTACTCCTACATACGATCTGCCTAAGGGCACCCGAGAGGGTACGGACCTCGGCTTAGGACGTCGTATATTGAAACTACTACTGGTTCGGAAAGATCATCTACTGCCAAAGAACCAGCAAGAAACTCAGTAGGAATGCGTACGACGCGTTAGCCTGGCCCACCGGTGGGTTAGGCGATTTGAATGCCGTGTTGCCCTATTTTTAACTGGATCACCGGCGTTCCTTGTTGTAATATCATCGTCGGACGCCTATAACGAACCACTGCGTCTGGATTGGTTGTGTATCCAGATGACTTATTGACCAGTGGGTTGGGATGGTGGGGAGCATTATCGAAGTGGCGTCTAGACGCCAACTTCATGAATGCGGCAATGGTGGGCAGCTCGAGGTCCTTGTGCAGATCTAAGTTGCAGACATAGGGCGGGCCCCGACGCATTTGCGTAAGAACCTATTTTGAATAACCTGCAAGTGATTGAGGTTCGACTTGCTGGCGTGATCGAAAGCCACACTGGCATATGTCATGATGGGGCGGATGCAAGTTTTGTAAAGTGTAAGCTTGTTTCTAAGCGACATTTTACTCTTCTTGCAAATTAGAGGGTACAGCCTACCGATGACGAAGGCGACTCGGTCCCGGACGCGTTTTATGTGATGCGCGATTGTTAGTCCACTATCTAAAGTGACTCCTAAATATTTGACTTTTTTAGCCCATGAGATCGGAGTACCAAACAGGGTGATCTGACTTAATCTTTTGGAAGGTTTCCTAGAGGTTGTCCTAGAGCCTGTTGAGAGAGAGAAGTACACTGCTGCACTTTTTTCTGGGTTGACTTCTATTCTTCATTTCCTAAACCAAGCGCCTAATGCGTTGGCTGCAGATTGAAGTATTCTAGTTAACCTACGTAGATTCCTATCAGATGTGTGTAGCGCGGTGTCGTCTGCAAAGAGCGCTAGATCTACTTTCTCCGTCCTTGGTGTGTCACTAGAGTATAGTGAAAACAAAGTTGGAGAAAGCACCGAGCCCTGTGGGACACCGGCTAATACAGGACGGGGATTGGAGAGTGCACCTTCCAATCTGTAGCGAAAGGTTCGACAGTGGAGAAAGTCTCGTATGATGTGCACGAGGCTGTCTGGCACGCCTAGTTCAAAGAGCTTATGTAATAAGCCGTTGTGCCAGACCTTGTCGAAGGCTTTAGCCACGTCAAAGAAAAACGCACCCGTGCCTATCGGTTTTCGACCTACGTTCCTTTGCTCCAAGGTGTGCTCCGTGATGCGGTGCACCTGTTGGACGCAGGAGTGACGGGACCTAAAGCCGAACTGTTCATCCGGTAACAGGTGCTTCGAATGGATGACCTCTCGGAGCCCGTTCAAAATGATCCTTTCGTATAATTTGCCGATCGCGCTAAGCAAGCTAATAGGACGGTAGCTTGTAGGTAGATTAGCCGGTTTTTCAGGTTTCCTAATACCTATGACAATCGCTTCTTACCACGTTTGCGGAAAGGAGCAGTTTGTTAGTAAGTTATTGAAAATAACTACTAACAGTTGTATGAGTGCGAGTGGGAGACTTTCAGAACCCTGTTTGGTATTTCGTCTGAACCTGGAGCTTTCCGCGGTTTTAAGTTTTTAATTATCGTCTGTACCTCTTCCACCGTTACCGGTTGGAGGGTGTCTGTCGGTGGGTTGCCGCATTTAGTTTCGACGGTGCTATTCAGTTTATATGTGGAGGGCGTTGGTGCTTTCTGTACTCGGTGTACATTGTTGAGCTAAGCTATCGGCTAGGCAACTTTTTCGGAGTCATCGAAGGCGGAAGTCATGAGGCCTAAGGAGCGGAGGCATCGATGACGCGGTAGAGTTCATCTTAAGAGACTTCGCCAAGCTCCAGTAAGCCAGATGCGAAGGCGAAATCTCTTCAAGAGGCGCGTCCCAGTTGTTAGACCGCAGTTCGCGTATGCGAGATTTAACATCACTGTAGGGCCCTCATACGGATGCGGTTTGCCTCGGTCGGAGCGTAATCGTACGCCCGGATAGCTGCGTTCTTTGCTCTCAACAACTCCCTCACATCCTCAGGCAGGATCCAGTGGCGATTCCTCGTTTGAGGAACGGGGTCACTTGGGATACCTAGCTGCATGACTACCGGTCGGTGATCCGAAGTAAGTTGGTGGATGACCTTTACTGAGTGTACCGTTAACACTTTGTAGGATTGCTATATCGAGAATATAATATATAATATATATGTATAATGTCGATTTATGTGCAGAACACCAACTTTAATAAATGAGTTAAACAACGATCTCGAGAACTGTGACCTATTTTGTACCAGCATCTCAAGTGTCAAGTCAGCCATGGCCAAAGCATTCTTTTCTTAAAAACATTTATTGTTAGAATTTATATTCAATTTAAATCTTCTTCTTGTGTCTGTATCAAATAAAATATTATGTTTGTATTTATGCATATATCTACTTATACTAGCGACTTATTTATATTATAACGTGATTTACACTACATATGAGAACTTTGTAAATGGCCTTCTTTATAATTATAATTTTTAACTTAATCAATTGTACTTGGCTGTAAGTTTTCCAAGAATTAGAAAATAAAATAAATAAATAAAATAATATCGGGGCGATGATTTGTGTTGTAGGGATAGTGAGTCGGTTCCCGAGGACCCACTACATCACAGCTTAGCGAATCTAACATGTGATGAAGACGACGGCCGTTTGTGTTGGTAACTACGGAGTACCAACCTGAATGTTTCGAGTTAAAGTCACCAGCTAGTATTAAGGACGGACTCATATCGAGTAGCGACTGGAGGTCGCTTTGAAGTATAGCTTTATCTGGTGGTTGGTAGATGGATGCCAGCATGATTGGCTGATGGCCGCTCATCGCTATTCTACAAAAGGAAACTTCGATATTCTCGAGTTGTGGGGGATCGATAGGTATACAGTGTAGTGACCTTTTGTAATAGATGAGGGTACCGCCTTTATCGGCGGTAAGCCTATCGTTACGAAGGATGTTGTAGTTCGCTATTTTCGGGTCCTTGTGACTAGGTTTCAAAAAGGTTTCCTGCACAAGTAAGATGTCGATTTGTAATTCTCGAAGAAGTTCATGAATTTCATTACGCTGATGTTTAAGACCATCGGCTTTGAAGTAGCCGATAGTGAGGGACCGAGGTTTTAATCTAGCGGACGCCTTTTACAAGTTTAATTTATTGAATATTTGGAAGTTGCCTGTAAGCGCCTGGTGTTCAATCGCGACGAAGCACGTCGCCTGGAAGTCACCCTTTGCAGCTCGTAGTTTACGAGCCAAAGTGGTGATTTCTCCCAAGTCGAAACTTGAGGCGAATTCGCTTACAAGCGCGAAGTCTGAAAGTGGCTCGCCATGGGACCTGGCCATCAAGCAGGTGCAACTTGACTTGCTGTACCTAAGAATACGGGAGGGTGAGGGCTGCCATGGGTTTCCTCACCATGGTAGGTGGGGTCACCCATGCGTTCTCGGGAGGCGGTGGAGGACCGTGAGGGTCACATAGCGGAGGCTGCAGTGTATTGGGTGGGCCGGGCTTTGCAGCAGGAGCAGAGGGTGGACACTTTTGCTTTGCCTTCTGCGCCTTTTTGGGGTTGGGCTTTGGGGCCCTGGGGCATCCTAGGTAATTGGCAGTGGGGCCAACCGACTTACATAAGACGCATGCAGGAGGTTCGACAGATTGCGGGGTTCGCGCGCAATCCGCAGTGCCATGATCACCCAGGCACTTGACGCACCTGGACTTTGCGTGGCAAATTCTGGCCGTATGGCCATAGACTTGGCATCTATGGCATTGGCTGGGTATACCACGTTTGAAAGGGATCTCAACGATGATCCCCGAAAGTCGTGCTATAGTTTTAAGGTTGAAAATCCCCTTGCCCTCGGGGGTGTGATCTAGTGTTACCAACACTAGGTTATATGGCATACGATCTTTGCCATACATATGGTGGATGAAAATGACCGGGAATCCCTGGTCTTTAAGATCCTGGAGAAGGAGCTATGACTGAATCTCCTTCGGTACGCCTCTAAGGACGACGCCTAAAACGCGCTCCTCCTCGAGCGCATAAGTGTGGTACTCAATAGATTTCTCATTCAAGTACTTGGTGAGGGCGCGGTGATGGGCGGGTGCGACGGTCGCTACGCAGATGTCGATCGCGGTATTTTTCGCGTGTGTATACGCGATTTTTAAATTTGACATATGTGTGGACACAGATTTCCACGACACTTGATCGCGGATGAAAATAGGAGCCAGATGCCGACCGGTTGGCTTGTCTCGGGTAGGCGAGATTCCAATTTGAATTTGACGCGGACATGGACTGCGACGCCCGGAGTTTTGGACTCATCGCCGGATGAGTCCGAGGGCTTGGCCCTTTCTTGTCGTTTTGCGACGACGGTGAATCCCTCGTTGGATTCGATGGCTTGGGCGGGAGCCAGGGTATCGCAATCCATCGATGATGAACTACGAGTGGACGAAGCCACGGATGAGCGCGAGCTAGAACGATCACGTGAGGGGTTGATGGGTGTGGGTTGACGCGCCCGTCTCTCTTTTTTGTCGGATCTCCTTTGTTGCCATAGCTACCGCGGCCTGAAAATAACTTAAAAACTAACCATAGTTCGCCGAAGTCCGCTAACTGGATTCCTAGAAAGGGTACACAGGTAAAGAGTCGACCGCGTTAGAGCCAACCTTTACCGACAAAAGAGCACGAATTGTACACGAAATCACACAAATATGATAAAGATAAAAATGAAAATAGAAGAGTAAATAAATAAATAGTAGAAATAAATAATATATAAAATACAGGACTGGATCAGTACAAGTTGGTTGTCACCGTAAGGTATCCTCTGTACTAAAACCAGAATACTTTACGCTGGGGACACACAGCAATCAGCACAAACACAACACAGCACTTTAAAAACTAAGAAACTTAGTCGCAAAGAAAAAATCACTTTGAGAGCGCTCGGAGGGAGTAAAAAGCCCAGAAAAACCGTATCACGAAGCCAACACGCTAGTCAGTGACGTCAGTAAACTAAGCGCCACTGAATATCGGGAAGGGACCGATCAATTGGAGTGGTCTTAGAACGTCCGTAACGGACGGCGGTCGTAGCGAGAATGACTAACTTATGGACGTTCTTAGTCCTTAACGAGTAATCACTATCACGGTTTCCTACTTTTAAACTTATTAATATTCTTGTGAGTATCCACATTTTTTAAATAAATATATGCAAGGGTTAATTGACTTGATGCTCAAGTAAAACTCAAACCCCTAATTAATATTTTACATTTTTGACAATTTGCATTAATGATACTAATGGTCTCAATGATGCAATGACCTGGTGCGCGAGCAAGACGGATGTTGTGTCCTATCGCCTTGCTTCTTTTCTCGTTGTGCCCGTCGTATTGCAGCAAATTCAATCGGGTGAAGGGTATAAGATTGTTATTCTAAAATAATCCGAACGAAATGAACTGAAGAAAAAATACAATGCTGCCGCCAAGTCTTGCAAAAAGGTGATCAGAAAAGCTCACTTTGACCACATTGGCCACATCGGAGACAAGATAGCGTCCTTCAGGAAGCAAAGCTTTCTAGTCTTTGGCGAAGTCGGTTAAGTCGAACTTCTATCGCCCATCGCTGCCACCTCGGAAGAAGCCTGACGGTTCACTGGCCCACACTGCAAAAGTCACGTTCCGGCATGATGTCTTGAGTAACCATTGGAGGAGAATAGGTGCGAGTAATTACGCAACGTATGAGAGCCGTTTGAACTCGAAGGGTTATGATGCACCGGGTGGCTCATTCTGGAGGGCAGCGGGATCCAAAGAAAAGGTGCACCGCTGGCCGACCGCAGGTTGTAGGGGGCCCAACTAGCGTTCTAGCCATTCGTGAAAGGGTGCCCCACCGCCTGTGTAAAATCCCAGGATTGCTCCATCGTGCCGGTTGGCGACCGGACGGAGGAGGCCTGATGGCGATCCCCGGAGGGTTTTGGGCGCGGTCTCCATGTGAGTCTCCCACCAGTGGGTCTAACCACTTGAGTTGCTTGGTTTCAAACGTTGCGCTTCACTCAAATTCTATTCCTCTCCCCTATTCACCCTACCAACAACATAATGGAAAAGTCCAAAAAGAAAAATAAGTGCCGACAGCAGATGCACTCCCTCTCCCTAAAAGTACACTTCTCTAACATCCAAGGAGTGCACTCAAATCTCCACGATGTCCACCACCACCTTGAGACAGAGAGGCCGCACTTATTTCTTCTGACAGAGACGCAGATCTGTGATCGTTCGGATCTGGCATACCTGCATTACCCAGACTATATCCTGGAGACCAAATTTCACCCCAATGCGGGCGTGCGCGTGTATGTCAGAGACGAGATCTGTTATCGGCGTCTCCGATACTTGGAAGTTCCGGATTTTTCTGTTTTATGGGTCTATGTAGATACTGGCCTGGACCGAATTGTATACGCCAGTATTTACCGATTACACACGAGAGCTCAGGAGACAACTCGACTTATTGAATATCTTAGTGATACTGCAGATAAGGTTCAACGACGCTATCCCTCTGCGCAGTTGGTGTTCCTTGGGGACTTTAATGCCCACCATGGAGAGTGGCTGTACCCGTTCAAGGAAACCGACCACGCTGGCAGAGAAACCTATCGGTTCGCAGTAACTCATGGTCTCTCCCAGCTCGTCCACGAACCTACGCGCATTCCTGACGTTGTTGACCATACTGCGTATTGCTTGGACCTTCTGCTCACAACCGATCCAGACAGATACTCGGTGTCCCTATCTCCACCATTAGGGACATCCCACCACTGTCTGGTGAAATCTTTTGTCGCAATACTCGCCAACCAATACCAGCCCAAAAGGCAATAGGCGAGTATGGCGGTTCAAGTCAGCAGATTGGGATGAGATGCGTCACTTTTTCGCCTCTTATCCTTGGCGGCAAGCTTGCTTTACTTCCGATGATCCATCATGCTGTGCTGATGCTGTCTCAAGCGTGATATGTCAAGGTATGGAGTACTTTACACCGTTCTCTGAAGTATCCCTGGAGTCCAAAGCCCGCCCATGGTTTAATGCTGATTGCCTCCTAGCTGAAAAGCGTAAGCATGCAGCATACCAAGCCTGGGCTAGCGCTCGCAGAAGCAAAGCTATGGATCTCCCAGCTAAGAAGCAGGCGTACAATGCTGCTGCCAAGTCCTGCAAAAAGGTGATCAGAAGCGCTCGTTTCGACCACATTGGCCGTATTGGGGACAAGTTAGCATCCTATCCCACGGGGAGTAAAGCTTTCTGGTCCCTTGCCAAGTCGGTTGAGATGAACTTCTGTCGCCCATCACTGCCACCACTGCAAAGGCCTGACGGGTCTTTGGCCCACAGCGCAAAAGAGAAGGCAGACTTGTTCGCAAATCTCTTCGCCGAATGTACACGTCTAGATTCCAAAGGTAAAAACCCACCCACGTTACCCCGGCCCCAAGATGGAGGCCGTCCAAATTCACCAGAAAGAGGTACTCAAATGCTTACTAAATCTAGACGTGAACAAAGCCAGTGGTCCGGATGGCATTCCCGCAGTGGTTCTAAAGCACTGTGGAGCCGAGTTGTCTCCTGTTTTGACACGCCTATATCGACTCTCTCTAAGGACTGGAAAAGTTCCAAAATCATGGAAGTTTGCAAACGTACAGCCCGTACCAAAAAAGGGCAGTCGAGCCGACCCAGTCAACTATAGACCTATTGCAATCACTTCCATAATTTGCAAAATTATGGAACGTGTATTGAAACATCGTCTCCTGACGTACCTAGAGACCAATGAGCTCCTCAGTGACAACCAATATGGTTTCCGCAGAGGACGCTCAACAAGAGACCTTCTAGTGTACGTCACGCATCTATGAAGCATTGCCTTGGAAGGGCACGGAGAGGTAATAGCCGTATCCTTAGATATCTCCAAGGCCTTTGACCGGGTATGGCACGAAGCTCTTTTGAGAAAGCTTCCTGAGTATGGCATATCTGGACTCTGCGACTGGATTTCTGATTTCCTGAGCGAACGGTCAATTCGAGTTGTCATCGCTGGCTTCTCATCGGACCTAATGGCGATCAACGCCGGCGTACCTCAGGGATCTGTTCTCTCTGCAACTATATTCTTTCTGCACATTAATGACCTTCTTTTATCGGAAGGCATTATTGGTTTCACCCGTTTGTGGTTCGCGTGCCGAAAAGCCGAACTAAGAACAAGAACTCGATAGATCATTTTTGGTTCGTGTTGCCAAAGAGTGGAACGATTTGCCTGTTTTTCCAGACAAATATAACCCTGGAGCTTTTAAGTGTAGAGTGAATAGGTACCTCTTAGACAGGCGTGTATGATCCTCGTCTTTATCGGCACTTTCCATCAGGTGAGATGGAAGACAAACGCCTGCTAATTATTAATAAAAGAATATATAAAAATATCTTTTTGCAGACTATTCACGTCTAAATAGTCAAGGTAAAGTCCCCACCCCAGTTACCTCAGTTCGGGCCCAAAATGGGTACCGTTCATATTCGCCAAAAGGTTCTTAAATGCTAGCAGAATTTAGACGTGAACAAGGCCAGCGGTCCCAATGGCTTACCTGCAGTTGTGTTAAAACACTGTGCAGCCGAGTTGTCTCCCATACTAACGCGCCTGTATCGACTCTCTTTGGAATCTGGAAAGGTCCCTAAATCCTGGAAGCTGGCTAACGTGCAACCAGTACCAAAGAAGAGAAGCCGTGCAGATCCCATCAACTATCGACCTATTCCAATCACCTCCATACTTTGCAAACGTTATGGAGCGTGTATTGAACAGTCGTCTCCTGGCATACCTTGAGTCCAACGAGCTCCTTAGTGATAACTACCATGGTTTTCGTAGTGGACGCTCGACTGGAGATCTTCTTGTGTATGCCACTCACTTATGGACCGAAGCCTTGGAAGGTCACGGTGAAGCTATAGCTGTATCCTTAGACATTTCCAAGACTTTTGATAGGGTCCGGCATGATGGTTTCTTGAGGAAGCTTCCAGCATACGGAATACCGTATGCTGGAAGGACGGAATAAAAAGGGATCTGCGACTGGATATCTGATTTTCTGAGGGAACGGTCAATTCGAGTAGTCTGAGACGGCTGCTCTTCTGACCTAATGGCAATTATTGCCGGGGTACCTCAGGGATCTGTTCTCTCTGCAATGTTATTCTTGCTGGACATTGAAGACCTGCTAACTCTATGCATTATTGGTTACGCTGATGACAGCATCGTTGTAGAGAGATACATGTCCAATGCGCGAGCGAGTCCTTAAGAAATCCGGGCTTTGAGAGAGTCCATGATTGAGCGATTGAGCATGGTGGATTTGGCCTTAAAGAAAGTGTCCGATTGGGGCGATGGACTCGCCCTTGGTCTCGCACTTGGTCAAATTTAATCCATCGAAAACACAGGCGTGTTTATTCTCCGCGAAAAAGAGCAGTTTCGACCTAACGCCCATTTTCCAAAATTATTCTGTACCCTTAACCGACCACCTAGGGCTTCTGGGCGTAACTATATCGTCCCAACTAAACTTCGGGCAACAAATTGTGTCCATGGCTCAAACTACTTCAAAGAAGTTGGGAATCATCTCGAAGGTCCGACGGTACTTCAGCCCTGAACAGCTACTTAATTTGTATACAGCTCAAGTTCGATCTTGTATGGAGTACTGTAGCCACCTTTGGGATGGTTCTGCAAAGTAGAAGCGATGGACGCAGTTGACTGAAGAGCCGAAAAATTATTAACCACTTTGACCTCACCACCAAAAAACTGCAAAGCCTCGACCATCGTCGGAAAGTTGCCAGTTTAGCAGTCTTCTACAGATTACATTTTGGAGAGTGCGCGAATGCTCTTTTTAATCAGGATGAACCCACACCATTCTTGCATCGGACTACTAGACGCAGACAGACCTTCCATCCCTTCATGGTAGTCGAACCAAACGCTTCGATAGTTCCTTTTTGGTGCGGGTCGCCAAGGTGTGGAATGAACTGCCTGCGTCTGTTTTTCCAGAAAACTATAATCCTAGTTCTTTCAAGCGTCGAGGGAATAGGTATCTCGTGGATAGACGTGTAAAACCTTCGTCTTCATCGTCACTTTCCATCAGGTGAGATAGAAGACAAACGTCTAATCCTTTTTCAATAAAATAAAAATAAAAAAAAATAAAAACCAGAGCTTCCAGCGCAGTTGCACGCGCATATACATCTTACGTCAGCACTCAGCGACGTCACGTGGTTACTTGATACACTGTTAAGTACAGATTTTGCTAACAGAATTAAAATTTTATATGTATTTCGTCAAAGTTTCTATTTGGTAAGCAATGTCTGTACTTAAGAGCGCCTTATAGTAATTATTTGATGTCTTGTGGTGCGGCCGTTATCTGTAGGAATTTAGAATAAAATAGCGTATGTTCCTGCGCCTTACTAATGGTGAAAGAAATTTTAAAACCTGGATAGTAGTTTCAGAGTATTATAATAATAATAATATTTATTTATTCACACTTAAGGGTAATAATTTCATATTAAGACTGTGACTCCAAAACTAGATAAAATCTACAACATACTTGACTTCTCCCAGATTTTTATACCATTACATTACATTTTAACAATAGGTATACATATTTTTTTTGACGCAGGATAATCCTCATGGATACCCGATCCCAGCTGGGGCCGAAGTCGGGTTGTGCCGGACTCGTAAAAAAGACTAAAAACCTGCGGCTTCCGTCTGGACGCACGGAGTCGGGTCACGAGGAGCTTGCGCATTCGTTCGCGGCCCGACAGCATTAGCCAGCGCTCTGTGCAGCGCCAGCGACGTCCCGAGAGGGAGGGGTCCCTCTCTAGTAGTCCCTCATGAGATGGTGCGCAGGAAGCGCACGCGCCATCTCGACCCCTGGACCGGAGGCGGGTTCCCCCGAACCCGCCACCGATGGCTCATGGGACTGTGGAAGAGGGAGGCTTTCGGCAGTGAAAGCCGCCCTCCGGCGTCCCGTGCGACGGCGACGAAGCGGAAGGGAGGATGCATCATCTTCCCTCGCCCTCTCCGCCGCCTCCTTTGCGAGCATTACGGCCTGGCAGAAGGTTCGCACCGCCTGCCACGATCTCTCACTCTCGACCATAGCGCGAACCGGCCTGTTTGGTGTGGAGTTAAGTAGCCTTGCCTTCCATCCCAGAGGTCCCGGGTTCGAATTCTGGTAGGGGCAGATATATTATTATATTTGCTTTCTAGTCATGGATGTGTATTTACGTTTATTTAAGTTTATTTCTAATATTTATATATAAAAAAAATATCTATGTGCGTTTATATATTTCTTAAGTTTATTTATCCGTTATCTAGTATCCATAACACAAGTTCTTTAATGATACTTAATTTGGGCTAAGTAATGTGGTGGAATTGGATTGGTAGAAATATTTATTATTATTATTATTACTAACCACGGTCGGGACCGAGATGTCGGCACCCAATACAGAGCCGACCGCGCTGCGCTCCGCATCCCACGCCGGGCATACCTCCAGCGTGTGCTGGGCCGTCTCGTTGAGGCAATCGTCGCAGTGGTGGCACCTGGCAGTCGGTTCCCGACCGATCCGAAACAGGTAACTCCCGAAGCAACCATGTCCCGAGAGCACCTGAGTCAGACGGTAGGTCAGGAAACCGTATCGCCTACCCAACCACTGCTGGAAGACCGGACAAATTGCCTCGATACTCCAGAGTCCGGCGCTCGAAAACGCCAGCCTGGACTCCCACGCAGGTATACATTAATCCATCTAAGTTTAAACATTAAAAGTACATGTACACTTCTATGTCCAGTCTTCTTAAGGGAGCCAGGCAGAATTTTATTATTCAAGACATTTAACGTTTCAGATTCTACTACAAACGGAGGCCCTCCGTTTCATCGTAACTTAAAGTTAATTGCCCATCGTTTACTTTCATCTTACGTTCACGCACAGACAGAGGATAGTAATCCAAAATCTTATTCATTGTATTATATAAAAACCGCGACAGATAATATCGGTGGCGCCTAGCAAAAGGGGTGGTAGATGAAGTATTGTTGACCACATTAGGTATAGCGCGCCTATTGTTGTATGGCTTTGGCGTATGGCATGTTATAACATTGATTATAAATATCGAATAAACACAAGAATCTTTGATAATTAACCTGTTGATAAGTATCGTATAGATTCCCACAAACCTCGTATTTCGTATGAAATGTTCCAGCCAGGGACGCCGACAAGATCAAAGAACAGTTTCAGTACCTATACTTTAGTTCATGGGTTCCCCTAATGAGGGCGGCTTCTCTTTGAGTCCTTGTGTGCATACAGCCTTTGTTTTATACGCCTAATACAAAATAAGAGCTTTTTAATCAACAGATCGCATCATTGAGCTTTGATCGCTGCTTGATTGTCGAAAAAGCTCGGTTCTGTTTCTGGAATATAATTATTTTGACTGGTTTAAAATAGGTAACTATTTTATATTGAACAGCTTTTTGCTATCGAATGTAAGATTTTAAATTAAAATGTAACAAGATGAGCTAATGACCATCTGAAATTGATTACATAAAAGTTTCTATCTGAAGAGTATTTTAGAAACCAGATATTATCTAAGTACTAATTACATACCTATTCAAAAAAAGATATCAATCGTAGACACCGGAAGCACTAGCAACTTTACCAAAATTATTATTAGTAGATAGTTGCAGTAATTGCGTCATCAGTAGGTCACTGTCGTAAATAGCTAGGACCACAAACTACTTTAAATTTAAAACTGAAAAGTCACGCTTCTTACGTTCCTCTAAACCTAGATAAAGAAACTAAGGAGTGTGAATTTGTCTTGCGCACTCTGCCTTGGTAATCAATACTGGGTTGCCCCGCCCGACGTGGGTCACTTTTGAGATTCCTCACGTTCCCTATCTCGTGGAATTAACTATTCACCGATTCGTTACTTTTAAATTAACGGTCAAATTTCCAGTAACAGACTCTCTGTACGTTGTAAGCTTTTCTATCTAAGTTGTCTGCGTCGAATGAGAACGAATGAATACATGAGAGAATTTTTTCAATCATATCCAAATTTAACAATCTAACTAAACTCCAAAAAAATATTAATCTGTGAAGAAATTATTATAATATTGCAAATTTAAGCTAAGGTATAAGCTTATGTTACTTTCTTTTCTTAACGACGATTAAACGATAATGTTCGTAATCAAATAGAAATTTAGAACATGCATTCCTATCTAATATTTCCGAATTATGTTTACATATTTTGTGTGGCAATCGCAGTCGTAGTCAAATTGTAGACCTTCTATCCCATGTAAACATTTCTTTTTTATAAAAGAGTGCCGAGAGGTTTTTGGCCGCCGGCTTTTTTACGTCTCATTCTATCTATAATACCTGTCAAGGCCGAAGTTCCAAGTTGTTCATGTTCACCTGGCATTCAATAGTTTCAGTTTTAATATATGCCAAAAAAAAAATTCATTTAGATCATCTAAAACATGAAATAGTTTGAAAAATGTAGAATGTGCGACTTAGGTGGGTTTGCACCACGGGAGATACCAAAAACAATAAATTACCTTTTGTTACAGAGGTACAAAAGTTAGACATTCATATGAACTTGTCTTGTATTATACATAAAAACAAAATAATACTTAAATTGTAGCATCCAAATTTCAATTATCAACCCATCACATCAGCTAAAATCAACCAATGAACTTGAAGCCGAGACCTCTTGTATATATTATGTGGTAGTACATCTGTGCAACCGCACCATGAGGCAGTTTATTCAATATTACACAACGTGAATACTAGTTACTCTTAAAAATTGTTGAACAGAATAGAAATTTATCTTAATCAAAAATACATTAAAACGAAGTTCTTAATGCATTCCAAATGATTAAACGTACCTACTTGCCTTTGAACGGGAGCAACTACGTACATACAAATGTATGTGTTGTGCATTAAAATTCTATCTCGTGGCCTTTTAAATAAGCAAAATATTAAACTTATAAAGAACAAACAAAACTAGGAAAATAAAGTCTGTGTAGCTGTTTGTTTATTTTATACACCTATCTTTGCTTAATTCGAAAATAGTTACATAAAAGGTTTTTTTTTTTGTCAAACTAACTCAACAGTTTGATGATACATACTGCCTCACTGAATTTAAATTCATATAGAATAATTAATCTGGGCGGGCGGCACCCTATGTCATTGGCGGGGTCACGACCTCGCGCCTTCACCCGATTGGTCCAAATTCGACCTTCCCACCTTATTCTAAAATGTATTATTACGTGTGAGTAACATTACATAGGTAATTAATGGAAAAACTAAATCCTTACTTTATTGAAAATGCCCCAGCTTGCTCCGTAACGCTTAGACATGTGAGTATAAGTATAAAAATACTTAAGTAGATATTTAAATGTGCAATAAATAAAATAAATTCTAAAGAACCGAACGTTTTCATAAAACCTATACGCTCAGCTTATATGTACGTCAATGTTAGAAACTACAATTTTTTAAGAAGTCGCCTCGCCTCCCGAAGCCCCTGCCTATCATTATCTATTTTGGAACTCCATAAAAAATATATATTAGTATCCTTATCGGGACGGCTTTTTTATGAGACAATATTTTTTACCCCAAAATAGGATACCTAGTGAAGTGATAATACGTGACGAGGATGCCCCGGGGACGCTTTGTTTCAACTTATGAGATTGTAGCCCGTTGCAGTAGGTATTTATTTTTGTCTAAGTCTTCTAAACTTAATAAGGTAGATATCAGTTTTTGGGGAAAATATCTGGTAATACTTTTTGGGAAGTAAAATGTATCAGTATGCTTACCTAATTATTTTAAAGTTTTTAGCTGCAGCACAAGTATGCATAGCAAACTATTAGGTTATTACATAATATGATATTGGTGTTTCGTAAGGGCGGTACATAGTCAATTTAAAAAAATTATAATACGTTTATTTAATCAAAGTATGACCCAGTGCTATCTATGCACTTTTGCTCTCTTAGCATAGGTTAGCCATTTAGCCTTTCGGACGAAAATCAATCAAATTCTTTGGTCAATCAAAATCAATAAAGGCGCTTTGGACTGCCCCATCGGAGTTGAATTTTTCCCTTGCAAGAAGTTATCCAAATTTCAAAAAAATAGAAATCTGTTGGAGCAAGGTCTGGGGAGTACGGTGGATGTCTTAGACATTCCAACTCAAGCTCCTCTAATTTGGTATCCGTCTGTTGTGCAGTGTGTGGTCTAGCGTTGTCCTGAAGCAGCAGTGGCCTAGAGCGATTGACCAGCTTCGGTTGTTTAGCAGCTAGCATGTCCACCATGGTTTGCAGTTGCTGACAATAGACATCTGCCGTAATCCTCTGGCCAGATTTAAGAAAGCTGTAGTGAACGACACCGGCACTAGTCCACCAAACGCTCACAAGTAACTTTTTTGGAGTCAGATTTCGCTAAGGGCTTTGGCTGGTTCGCCAGGGTTCAACAATTGCAATGAGCATTTCCGATTGTCGTACAGGATCCATTTTTCTTCACAGGTAATGATTCGATTTAGAATCCTTAAATTTTTGGGCCGGTTAAGTAATGTAACGCAGCAGTCGACGCTCGTTTGTCGGTTTGCTGCACTCAATTCATGAGGTAGGTACATACCCATCTCTCAAGCTTTTTCACCTTCGCAATTTGCTTCAAGTGGATTAAAACAGTTTTGTCACTAACACCGCAGCCCACAGCTAACTCGGACGTGGTTTTGCGATGGATCCGCTTCCACAATAGCCTTCAATTTTTCATTATCAACTTTGGTCTCCGGCCGTCCACGGGGCTTGCTCTGCAGGTCGAAATTGCAGGTGCACGGTATAACTCGTACTCGTAAATAATGCGATATTTCAAGTTTTCCATTTTGTAAACTAAGTGACGCAAATAAAAAAGCAAGCTGAAAAAACTAATGAATTACGGTTTTCGAAACACAAATGCGTGAGTAAATAGCTGTAAAAATATCAAATTGGAATTGTTAACCAAAGAGAAAATAATACAGATCAAAGTGGCGAGTACGACAAAACGCCAATTTCGTATTATTATGTAAGGACCTGATATTAACGTTTTCGTTTCGTAATCTTTCAATATTTTGTTCTTAACGAAATTTATAAATGAAATCACCAAATACCTCTCAAAACTAAATGAAATATTTCACTCACACACACACACACACACACACAAAAATAAAATTTACTTTACTTAGTTACACACATCTTCGTTATTTCTAGAAATGATCTCAGTAAGTAAGTAGGTACCTACAAAACATTCTTATCTTTTAAAGATAAAGTTGAACATAAACAGACGATCGTTAATAATGTCCATTAAATTTTATCACTGTCCTCTATACTTATATTAGAAGATATATCCCCTTGCTTAAAATACTTATAGGTATTTAAAAAAGTTTAAGTGTGTTTATCATGATATTTATTCAGTGCTAGTGTAAATACGCCCAAATCGGTTATCATCAGAATAACTGCGTAGGTGCGCAGATAGTAACTAGATCCCATTTCAATACAATAATTTCCGTCATGGAAATTTTTACTAATCACCGGCAAACGAGCACGCGACCCACCTGATGGTAAGTGGCCACCGCACCCATGGACAAAACGACTTACATCCTGTAGCCTTAAAAGATAAGTGCATGTGAAGCTTTTTCATTGCAGCAATGGAAAAAACATTGTTACTCATTTTAAAGTGGCAAGAGAAGTAGGAAGATATACCTTTCCGCTTTCCAAAAGTCAAATGTTCTGAGTTATCAGTAAAATCACATACCTATCAAAGATATAATAGGTAAGTGATTATGGAGTCAATTGCGAATCCTACGAATTTATTATTGTTAACATTGTACTTATTAATATACAGCTTTTATAACTTACGTGAAAGAATAGGGACCTTATTTATTCGTTATATAAATTTCTATAAGTCTTACCTCCAGAAGACCACAAACCTTTCAATTCAATGTACGCTACTCTCATGTCAAAAAAGTTTAGCGACAATCCCCTTGGTTGTAAAGCAGACAGAAAACGCAGCGTGGAGCTGCTTCATGCACGCATCCACTTGTGGTAACTGGTGACGCTTTGCCTATTCACTCACAAAATGGAAGATGTCAGTATCTACGTGACTCAGGGAGTTAATTTGTGGACTAAGTTTTTTACTGAAGCATTTGCAGTTTCATTCATAGTTTCTAGCCGGAATTTGGAGATGTTGCAGAGTAGATTTCTTAATCTAAGAATTTTCTTCTTATTATCTAAAATATAACACTGATGAGATACTACTCGTGTGTTTTAACACCTACATAAGTTTAAAAATATTTTTGCGAAACCTCAAGTTGATACATTACGTCGCGTCGTCTCAATCCACAAGTTGCATCACACATTCCGACTCACAAACTATACTTCGATTTCCGTTCGAGTCCTTGAACGAACGTCATACCCGCGAGCTTCAACACTACTGTATCCTACGAACAAATCTGAAGCGTTTATATTGGTAACCTTAGTTAGGCCCAATGGCTACTAACCTTGGGTAACATGATACGCTTTTGTGAGAAGATTGTCAGTTATGTGTATCAACTCAGCCCAAGGGGTCACATGGAACAATAATCATATTGTTTTCAGCGATAAATTAAGTGCTTGTGTGTGGCCATAATTAGACATGGAAATGTAACGTCTTTTTCACCGGACTGTCAGCCTGAGGGTTATGTTTTACGAGTATTGGTATGTATGTATAAGAATCGATAGACGGATTTATGCATATAAGGTATCTGTAGATTCGTCTCAGTTGTAAGAGTGACATAAGATATTTTTTCCCATCGAAACAGGAATTAGACGGGAAAATAACTTTAGCAGTCGGGTTTTTAATTTATCAAATTCAGTAGCTTGTATGCGCTGTTTTTGATTTTTACTGCATTTCGTTAGGTTTATAAAAACTACTCATTTGATATAGGGAATGGCAACTCACTAAATAAGTCAAGATTTCTAGCAACTTTTATGAGTAAAACAAAGTACACAAAGAAAAATTGCAGTTAAACTAAGTAACTATATTTCATTCATCAGATAAGTATTATATGATGAATTACTTCAAGACCGGACAACACTTTCCATAGAAATTATGTCAAATTCTCAAAATTACTCTACTGATAAGTTATCTGAGCATTGAAAAGTCAGCCCTTAGTACGATAGTACTATTTCACTAGATATCTTAAAAAAGCATTAATCTCACCAAATCTTTTTTTCGTTGTGATAGGTATTTCTCTTATAATTTAGCCAAAGTATAGGTTAGAATAATATAAAAAGAAATGGAAGAAATAAATGACTTTTCTGGACGTCCTGCTCTTTTTACAAATTTATAAATATGATGCTGCAGCTAGCAATAAAAGTAAGCATAACTTATTTGAATACAATACTGAAATATCCCTACATGACTAAAAATATTTACTGCAAACTTTTCAAAATTTAGTGATTAGATTTAGATTACACCTGCCAAACTGATCTGGATACTACTCCCGTAGTTTTCCGTTCACTTGTTGGGCAAAAGTTGAAGTGACGTGGTTTGGAGTGGAAAATATTTTTTAAGACGCAAATTACCTTTTTCCTAGATCTTTCATTGAGCTTTTATTCCAAAACTTAACTTTTAATTATTGGTAAAAATAACTCTGTTGCCACCAATGTTGGTTTATGGGGATTATAAAATAAAATAACAGTTTAGATTCCCTAGTTTAATCAATGTAACTATGATAGTTCAATAACTAAGCATTAAGAACATATGTAAGCAACTTTACGTTAATCGTAAGGATATATAGTAGCACTTGATGGCACCATATAATAATACATAGTAAAGTGACATATTTTGTACTACAATTTATTGCTTATTACACTAGAGACAATTTTCAGGCAATCGTGTAAACGTAGGCAGTTATCAAGGCGTATTTAACTATTACTAATTATTTTAAAATATATAAATATAACATCAAGATGTACTTAATAAATAGTCCTGGTGTTTCGTACCAATTTACGAATTTAAAACCAATAAGGAATCACTTTGGTGTTGATTATTGTGGCAGTTTTAGATTTTTTTTGTAAAATTTATTGCTTTATGAATATTCTATTAACTTGCTTAAACTAATGTGTAGAAAAAAATTCAATAATTAAAAGTGAAAAATTTTCAACAATATTTACCAAAAAGTACAAAACTTTAAAATAACAAAAGAAATATTGTATAACTTAAAAAAAATCAGATAAAAGTTGTATTTCTCAATGATAATCAAAAGTCATTAAAAAATAATGCTTAGTAGTCTCAAATACTGCTTAATGCCTTATTATAATATTTTCAAGAACACTTATTTTCCCTTACATATTCTACATGCAATTAAAATTACTCACGAAAAAATACAACTAGAGCACAAATACACGATACTTTTTTTTGGTGCTGGTGGAATAAAGTGTGTCATTTCATATAAATAAATAAAAACTATATTTATATTCTAGTTTGGCTATAAAGACTAATTAATTAATCATTACTATTGTATTTAGTCTTAGTGAGTTTGATTTATACTTACATAAACAATCAACCATCATGATAAAATAAAATGGTTTATTTCTAAATATCGGAGATCAAAGACAGCTCAGATACCGAAGGTAAGTATAATAAAGTCACGAAAACAATTGTTACAAATTAACTATTCAATATAAATCAACCAAGGTTGCGTACTAAAAACATTTTGAAAGTTACATGCGCGCTTTAACCTATTTGTGGCGCCATCTAGTGAAAAATTTATTACTAAATACAGGTACGCTATTCATAAAAAAATAATTTCTACAATCAGTTTGATTATTTGTGTCGATTAAGTGTAGATAAGAAAAGCAACATTCATCTAAATTAAATCTTTACTGTTTAAATTTTAAGATAAATCTACTTACTCATCTCTATAGTCTAAACTATAAATATAGAACCATAGTATATTATTTGCTAAAAAAGTATTTACTATCGTTAATTCTTGAAAGAAAATACTAAGTTTTTAATAATTTAGCTGATATTAACAATTTTCTGGAATCCGTGATTTTTAATTACATTTTTCAAAAACTTTATTCAGTCATTTAAGTAATGTGATTTTTCACTGGTCTGAGATGAGTCAAACATAATCTTTATGCTTATTTCAAGTATTTCACAGAGCAAAGGCCAATTTTGATAGTTTTAAGTGACAAGTTGCATGAAATGCATACACACACCACTCATGGTAAACATATGTCATAAAAAATATTGTTTACAAATACAAAACTTAGCTCCTTGCCTTTATATGGAGCTTATGATTACATAAAATTATTTAATTCCAGTAATATATCACAACGCATAACAATAAAGTCATAAAAGTTGGTGTTAAATGTTCAACAGAAAACTTACATACAATTAAAATACTAAAATCTACCTAAAAAGAAAACAATCGTAAAAACTCGTCTAATATTTGCAGCCTACAAGAAAACACAAAATTAAATCGCAATAATAATCACACAGGAATCTAGATTATTTAAAAATAAGATAATAATGGTCATTACAATCTAATAAATATAAGCTACAAGATTTTAACAGTCCTATCAAAGAATTCTTTAGAGTGTACTTTGTTAACATTTAGGTACAACACATATAATGTCAACAATATATGCATTTCAACACCACTTTTAAACTCAAAATATAACGACTCAATAATTTTTACAATAACATACGATTTAAAAATTTTGTAAGGATTTGATTATATATTAAATAATCTAACAAGGAATGCTAAAGTTTGTTGACTGTTATTGCTTAAAAAATTTTTCAATACGACTGTTATTGACTACTCTACACATCACTATAAAAACGCGTCTCTTTGGCACACACTCCTAAACGCACTTTCACTCTTCGCGAATAATGAGGTGCTTTTTAAAGTCCCTGGATCATTCTGTCTCTGTATACATAAATGAGAACCGGTCGTGGCAGGTAGGCGCGATAACTTTAGCCTCAATAAGACACTGAATCACCCAAGTGGTAGATACAAGAGGAATGTTATCTAAGTTAGCTTTGTTTTGGACCTCATGGGGGCAATCCCATTCTGTAACCAGAGCAAGCGCCCCATGCATGTTGAGATCTTCTTCATTTACGACTCTAGTGTTTGCTCCAACAAGAGTGCATACTCTTTGCCAGAATTCAACAAAAGTATCTTGCTCTCCGCAAATCAGTATGGTTGTATCTTTGAAAAATCCTGTGTTACGTTTTCCTATTGCTGGAACCTGAAACATATAATGGACATAAAATGAGATCACATCGCCCGTTTTCGAATCTATAGGTTCGTAACCAGTTGCGAAACCAAACATTTTATTCTTTTTCCGAAACGTGGTTTCCAATAAAGAAGATTAATTCTGGTTTGGAAACTGGTTAGGAAAAAATAATAACTGCATGCAGCTTGTGTGGTAGCACGATCTCAGTACACCAAATACAGGCGGCGACGGGTAACGGAGGAGAATATAGTTGCACTCCTGCATGCTTCTTTCAACAAGTCGCGGCGGCAGCTGAAGGCAGGGATTACGAGGGAAGAGTTGTTGGGGGCGTTGAACTGCTACCGTGGGGAAGGCCATACAGTTTGGCGATGTGCAAACTTTGCCCATAGGCACCCCCAATTACGCGGTCTCCAGCCGCAAATCCTGGACAGAGTCGTTGCGGCCCTGTTTCCGCGAACGGGAGACTAATGTCCTATGAGGAACTACTTTATTATTATTATTATCAAACCTTAGAGTCTAACGCATTCTCTGAAGCTACTTAGAAACGAAGAAACTACCAGTTTAAATTTTAAGTTGAAAATTTAAAAAAATTCTCAACCGTAGGTAATGTTTTTGTAATTTTCATTAAAGTTATGAGGCTATTTATTTTATGCATAAACACACAGTTCACAGAAATTTAGTAGCAAAAATAGAAATTCAAAGAAAGTTTCTACTTTTTTCTTTGAAATTTTTGAGTCATTCGGTCGCAACTTTGCGAAAATTCATATAAATTCGTAACTCGAAAACTACGAAAAATCGTATAACATAGATAGGGGTGACAACTCTCAACACGAGGCACATAAAAAACAATTTTTGGACGTCACTTTTCTGGCCACCGGGTATATTTATTTCAATGTAATGTCCTAGGTTTACTAGCGTTTTACAAAAAACGTATCACAAATGATCATTTTACAAATTATTTTTGAAAAGTAATCATTTGACAAACTGTACATTTGCTAAGCTGATAGTTTTATAAGTGATCATTTGACAAAAATACATTTTTTAGATATTTAACATTGCAAATGGTCTGAATATAAAACGCCAGTTATCAATATTTTTAATTACCAAATATTTGTTTTTCAAAGTCGCAATTTGACAAAATGTTGTTAATAAATGTGTATTTTATAATTACTACTGTTGACAAACAGTAAAAGCCGAAGTAAGTTTCATTGATTATTATTTCATGTAATTTATTTTTAATACCTCACATATAAAATCATTCAGTTACGCGACCTACATACAACCTAACTAAAAAAATGTGTGACCTACATAAAACCTAACTGCTCCTCCTCGCTACGCTCGTCGTCGCACCTTATTTCGGACTTACATTGTGTTCTGTGATTTAAAATGTCCATGAAGTGATGTATCAATGAAACAATTTTACATGAACCGTATTTCACGGAATTAAAAAAACTTGAAATGAGTTGTCGATGAAATGAAAATACAGTAATTGAAAATACCTGAACTAATTGTTCGATGTATCGTTTTCGATGATTTGAAATTCGTTGAAAAGTTTGTCGGCGAATCAAGGGGATCCCCTATAATTCTGTTTGTTGAATCAAATTGTACTACAATAATTAGACACATGAATTTAAAGTACCTACTTACTGTCTGCGATGAAAAACTTCTGCTTAAATTATTTATGTATATACAAACGATATCACATTTTTGGGTAAATTAAGTACTTACCAAACAATGCATTTTGTCAAAGGTTTTTATGCCTTGCGTTGTTTTACCTATTGACGTATATAATACGTAAATAGTTTGTTAAGTGATGTTTTGAAGAAAAAACTTTATCTCGTAATTGTTTTGTCAAATGAATTATTTGTAGAACTATAAGTTTGTACAAAGATGAACTTATAAATAATAAAGTTGCCAAACGTTATTCGTGAAATGAAAATTTGCAATTTGTTTCTTATCAAATGACGGGATTCCAATGTCCAACTGTGTTCTTGTTTTTAAGAGGAGTTTCGCGATCCTGGAGTCTATAAATCTATCTATTTTTTTAATGCCACCCTTTGAAATGATGTGGAATTGTGGTTCTGATTAAAACCAAACTCCTTGATTAGGTAGTTACGAGGGCGAAACTGAAAGTTCTTATAATATATATAGAAAAATAATTATAATCAAAAAATGATATAACTTACTAGTTTTATTATATATTTTCAAAATACACACATCAAAAAAGTCTAAGCAATATATACAAATTTGAATTCTACAATGATTTTCACTTTAAATCTTATGTATTTTATTATTTATATTATTCTCTAGTGTCTTTTCAAAGTCAAAAATCAATTGTTTTTTTATAATTTTTATTTTAATAACATAAATTTATTTATTAAATATAATTAATATTGCGAGTACTGTATCATACGTGGTACAAACTAAGATGCCTAAGCAACTAAACTTTCTATAAACTTAATGAAATTGTTGAACAAAATTAATTTATTGTAAAAGAAATTGGATAACTTAATATAGAGAATAGCCGCCACTGTTGTTGAGAACATGCTGACGCCGATTATTCAAAGAAACGATGAGACTGTTTATGTTATCCTGCGGGAGCCATGGAGCAAGAGAAAAGGAGCAACCCAACGAAAATGTAGTAAGTCCATCAGTTGTCGGAATGTTCTCACTCCTTCCTAGTCCTCTAAAACACGTCTCTGGAGCAAGTCCCACGCGTGCTCTATGGGGTTGAGGTCTGGCGATTGTGCAGGTCAAGGCAATACCCGGATGTTTTCCCTTGCCAAGTACTCCCTGGTGTGCAAAGCTGTATGCGAACGCGCATTATCATGCATCAACGTAAAATCGAAGCCAAAGGTTTAGCAAATGGACGGACATAAGGCCTTAGAACATCCTCAACGTAATTTGCAGCGTTCATGTTTCCATTAGCAAAAACGAGTTCAGTTCGTCTGTTCTTCATAATACCCGCCGATACCATAACTGTTGAACCGTTGTATGGATGATTGAACGCACCTCAGCCTCTCAGTATTTCCAGGAAGACGGTACACTCTTACGCTTTTACTATCAGGCATAAACCCAAATCATGACTCATCGCAAAATAAAATTTTATCCCATTGCTCCTGGGTCCATGTTATGTGTTCTCTAGACCATTCATTTCGACAAGCACCTAACAACAGGCACCTAATTGGTCGTCGTGCATGTAGGTCGTACTCATGCAGTCGATTTCACACGGTTTGGGTGCTAACAACCACACCACTTGTGTTTTGTAGCCTGAAACCTATCTCTAGGGCGGTTAACATGGGCTGACGTCTTGCGGTCAGTTGAATGTACCGAATGTAATGTTGTAAGTACTCGTTCCGCAGTCTGAGTGCTGCTCGGCAGGATCTCCCGTGTTAGTGTAACGCTGATAAAGACGGAAAATAACGCTTCTGTTGACACCAAAATATCGTGACACCTCAGATTAATTGCTTCCAGCTTCCAACACCAATACGGCTCTTAGCATTTCGTGTGAGGTCAAATGACGTCGCTCTATGTCGTAAACAATAAATAAGTAAATAATAATATCAATAATTATAAATCTTTATTGAGCAACGAAACATTTTTACACTTACAGATACAAGGAGATTTCATTTTAAGCTTTTTTGAAGTTTGTTCTAGGAGCCTCCAAATGTTTATATTATTACAATTCAAAATGTTTACTAGCAAAATTACATTATTTAAAAGTTCTCACTAATGAAATTTTTTAATTTAATTTAGTAAAACTTATTGCACAGATTAAAACAAAACAAAAATAGTAAAAGAAAGAAAAATGCAAGTGAAAAAAGAGCTCTAAAGTACTGCCATTTATTATTCGCATTTGAAGTGTTTGTGTAATTGAGTATGTGTGTGTTTATAAGAGTGTGTGTTTATGAGAGTGTGTTTGAGAGAAAATAAATGTTTATTTTGATATGAAATGGGAGATTTATCTAGTGTTGAGGAGTTTTTCTTCAGTTATATATTCCGTTTCGTAATAATTTAAGGTTTGAATCCAATCTACTAAAGCCTTTTTACATTCGTGCAAGTTTTAACCGATTCAATGCGGTGGTAGTTTACTTAACTTTAGCGCCTGGCGGCAAAGAAATGCTTCATGGCTCCTCTGAGGCACCAAGTGCCAGGGACTAAGGGTGTTACCAGACCAATCGATCGTCCGTTGATTCGTCGTCTATGGCAGAATAGACCAGTCAACGACGATCGATGATTTCTACGTCGACGTCGATCGACGGACGATCGATTGGTGTGGTAACACCCTTACATGGCTTCTCTCGTGCGCCACCCGCCATGTAGTGTAACTTATCGCTTTTTCGTGGATTTCCGCTCGTTTTTATTATAGTCGCAATCCAACAGCGTACGTAAGCGGTTCATTATATTCATAAAAATAATTTCAAGTGTTTATAAGTGACTATCTAAGTGTATACCGAAACAGAAGGTAAGTGACTTAATATTATCAGGAGTTGTAAACCTTTTTAACTTTTTGCAATATGTTTTGTTTGATTGGTTGATCAATTCGTTTTCTGTTTATCGTAGATCGAGAAATCACCATGCTAGTTGTATATAAACAGTATTTCATAAACAAATAAACATTGTACCTATTTAATAAACTTTTGAATAAAATGTCTGTTTCGAAAAAATTAAATCAATCGAAAATAAACTATTAAGTATAAAACCTATCACTCCATAGATTGTACACTTTAATATGTTCTGTGTAGGTTGGCCTCTGTAGCTAAACCAATCGGGATATATTATAGAGTAACTATAGATTGATATAATACCTCATGATTTATTCTAATCAAGAATATAAGGGTAATAGGGCCTTACAAGAAACTAAATGATGAAGAAAATAAATCAGATAATTGTGCAACGCACTTCAAAGTAGTTACAAAAAATAGTTCAACTTGCACGGAAAAGATGATGGAAAAAGATGAGCAAGTTCCGAAGGTCTTGGATATTCATGGATGCAAATATTTTGGGCAGTTCGTATCTAACGAATTGCTACGATTTGAAATCAATAAAAGATATGTTATAATGCAGAAAATTAAAGAAGTGCTTAAGACGAGAAAAAAGAAGAGGAATTTAAAATAAACATAATTAAATCAATCGGGTAATAAATGTATTAATTGAATACATTGATGCAATATAGCCTGCTTTGAGAACCTCACAAGATCTCTAATATAGGTACACATGACTTAATTTTACGTCAAATTATTTCTTAATGACTATATAAAAAAATAATTCAGTATCCGTATTAATCATAATTATGTTACTATTGAAAAGGTTTACAATTCCTGAAGTGTGCGTTTTCATGCAATATCCAGAAGCCAACACTGGAACTGTAATCTTCGTGACAAATTAAGACACTTTTATTTACGAGTAACCTTTATAATATGTGATTTTATCCGGGTTTTACAGGTAAACATTTTGGCACCTCTCGGGCGCCATGCGGCATACACAAAAGATACTCATGGCGTGTCTTAAATTTGTTTGATTGATAAACATATTCTGAGGAACAAAACAAGAGTAAAAAACAAAAAACAAAATAGATATAAGTAATAAAAATAATGGAACGATGTATAAGCGCGTGACAACTTAAAGAGGTTTGTATTATAAGATATTCGTTTATAAATAACTAGGGATAGTGGGGATCTATCGATCGTCACTAAAGCAAGTGTTATTTTTTTAATGGATCCTGACAGTGTTGTAATTTGATGGATCGAATTTGACGATCCGTCAATCGATGCAGTGTTTGATTTACACTTGAGTTGTTTATTTTATTGTATTTCTAAATAACTTATTTACCACATACCTCATAAATGGAGCCAATAAAAAAATTTTAACAAAAATAATTTTATCAACCCAAGGTAGCATAACTAAAATACGTTTTAGATAATCGATTTTAAAATACTTAATACATTTTTTCCATCTTTCCCAAAAGTGTTGTACGGGCTGTGCCTATCTTGTTGTTTATTCGTTTACCGATACTTTTCGAGGCAAATGCGATTTTTTTGTTTTAGTGTTCTTTCTCACTGTATTTTGCGTTAAGATCCCGGCTTACGTTACTAGATATCTGGGCTTGCCTTCACGTCTGATCCTTCATTGAATTTCGGACATCGGAACCCACGCAAATACTATTTTTCAAATTCAAATATTTATTTCTCAACATTGACAATTACTTGTTCTTATTGACGTCAAATAAAACATGATTCTACCACCAGTTCGAAAAAAAACCTTCGTGAAGAAGAACTGGCAAGAAACTTCACGGGTATATTTTTTTTTTTCAAAATAAATTTACAGTCTCTTTATGTCTATACAAAATTATTCTTTTCTGCATCTGTTAGCTCGGCAAGTCTCCCTCCCCCCAAGTATCCAAACGACGAACACCCTCAAACGGCACCCGTTCACGAGTTAACGCGGGATCCAGCCATCGCCCTCCTCAACCATATTAGAGGGAAGTGAACGACCCGTCACCCGACGCTACCATAAGAAGACGTACTTTAGTGACAATGACGCTTTAGATATTCATCGGGACGAAGAACTCATCGCACAAACAGACACATTACACATGCTTTGTTACAAATACTAGTACAATCCTGTTAATGAGGGGATTATACCCAAGGGCTTTTATCATCCAAATAATCGGATAGTTTATAATATGCTCTAGCACACAACTTCTGCTTTATAGTTTCTTTGAATTTGTCAGTAGGAAGACCTTGGATATCCTCAGGAACCTTATTATAAAAGCGTATACATTGACCCATGAATGAGTTAGTGACTTTATGAAGCCTGCTCTTATGACCTGCCAGCATATTTCTTCCTCTTGTGTTAACATTGTGCAGATCTTTTTTTCTTTTGAACAAGGTTATGTTCTTTTTAACATACATTAAATTTTCTAAAATATATTGTGAATGGAAGGTAAGAATATTTATTTCCTTAAATTTACTTCTAAGTGACACCCTTGGACCGAGCTGATAGATTGCGCGAACAGCCCTTTTCTGCAGAATAAATATAGCATCGATGTCGGCAGCACTCCCCCACAGCAGAATACCATATGTCATGAGGCTGTGGAAGTAACCAAAATAGACTAATCGAGCAGTTGTTTCATTTGAAATTTGTCTAATTTTTTTAACAGCATATGCGGCAGAGCCAAGCCTTTTCGCTAAACCATCAACATGCGGTCCCCACTGCAGTTTGGCACACTACCTGGGCCAGGTACCAAATTATTATAACTGCTCATCACCTGGATGATGTTTTATTAACTTTTGATGAAATCGTAAAGTGGTGAATAAAATATGGTTAAAATATTCTGTTCTTTTATTTATTTTCATTCTAAATGATTCTTTTTAATCTTTTTTTTTTTTAATTTTTTAGAATCAAGTAAAAGATGTTGCCGTAGCCTTTAATTACTTTAACTTTAACCTGGGATTGGCGCTATTTTGGCCTATAGGACTTTGTAAATCTAGTAAGCTATTATTAACGCAGGATTTAACTATGTTATGGAGAAAAGCCCAAAAGAATGGAAATTAAAAAGTTTTACATGTATTTGAAAAACCAATGGTTTGACCAGAAAGATTTTTCGAAAGTTTGTTGCTGCATTGATGAACAAATCAGAACCAAAAACCATTTCGAGGTGTGGCATTCGAAAATAAATAGATTTATTGGCTCTCGAAATCCTTCGCTAGCCCAGAATTTGGACGTTTGAAAAACAAAATACAGATAGGCAAAAAAAAACAATAAAAGAAGCAAAAACTACATGAAAACGGATAGCGAAATTAAGGCATCATTAGAACTCATCACCAAAAACAAAATTACTGTAGGACATTGCGTAGTAATAATAATCTCCCCATTTTCTTTTAATTTATAAAATGTTTTAGGACAGTAGGCAGAATTTATTTTTTCCTAAGGGTTTTTTTTAAATAAAGAGTTAATTTAAAATTGGATTATTTATCTACAAGACAAATACATACATTTGATGAATACCACTTATACGCTAACTCTAATTTATTTATTTAATCAGAAACTCAACAGCATTTTTTTTTGTATACTTACGAAAATTATATTAAACTTGTTTACAGCACAGCCAATAACAGAATTTCACATAAATTGTAAAATGAATTACAAAGCAAATATTACAGATCTTAACATCAATTTATTTAAATTATTGAAGAGGTTTGGTTGACGGCCGAAGTGAATGAGATAAACACCTAGTAAAAGTCATAGGAAAGCATTAAACCTTATAAGGGCATGTCACATACCTTATTCACTGGAATGTGACATGCCCTTGCGGGCCCTGAGCAGAAACGACGTTTATAGTTGACAAAAAACGCGCTGCACAAAAATATAAGTATTTAAAAATGATCACTAGTATTTTAAATCGATATGTCTCAAATTATAATATCCCGGCAACGTGTGAGTATAAAAAACAAGTCCCATGAGACTAAATTTCTCCATTTAAGGTTTTATATGAGGTCCTTACATAATAATACGAAATTGGCGTTTTGTCGTACTGGCCACTTTGATCTGTATCGTTTCCTCTTCCCTCGTGTCGTGTCCATCGTGTCCTCTTTCGTTAAGAATTCCAACTTGATATTTATACAGCTATTTACTCACGCATTTGTGTTTCGAAAACCGTAATTCATTTATTTTTTCATCCTGCTTTTGTATTTGCGTCACTTAGTTTACAAAATGGATAACTTGAAATATTGTGTTAATTACGAGTACGAGTTCCACCGTGGCACCAGTGCCGCAGAAACGGCTCAAGTATTAATGCTGTGTATGGCGGCGGTATCGCGAAAGAAAACACAAAGCGTTTTTGGTTCCAACGTTTTCGTTTTGGAAATGCACCTGCAATTTCGATCTGCAGAACAAGCCCCCATGGACGGCCGGAGATCAAAGTTGATAATGAAGAATTAAAGGCTATTGTGGAAGCAGATCCATCGCAAACCACGTCCGACTTAGCTATAGGCTGCGATGTTAGTGACAAAACTGTTTTAATCCACTTGAAGCAAATTGGGAAGGTGATAAAGTTTGCGAGGTGGGTACCTCATGAATGAATTGCAGCAATCCGACAAACGCGCGTGGACTGCTGCGTTACATTACTCAACCGGAACAATAATGAAAGGAATTAAATCGAATCATTACTTGTGATGAAAAGTGGATCTCGTACGACAATCGGAAACGCTCATCGCAATGGTTGAACCCTGGCAAACCAGCCAAATCGTGCCCCAAGCGACAATTCGACTCAAAAAAAGTTACTTGTGAGCGTTTGGTGGACTAGTGCCGGTCTCGTTCTACTGTATTCCTCTGGCCAGATTTAAGAAAGTCGTCACTACAGCTTTCTTAAATCTGGCCAGAGAAATACTGCGGGTGTCTATGGTCAGCAACTGCAAACCATGATGGACATGCTAGCTGCTAAACAACCGAGGCTGGTCAGTCGCACTAGGCCACTGCTGCTTCAGGACAACCCTAGACTACACACTGCACAACGGACGGGTACCAAATAGGAGCTTGAGTTGGAATGTCTAAGACATCCACCGAACTTCCCAGACCTTGCTCCAACAGATTACAATTTTTTTGAAATTTGGATAACTTCTTGCAAGGGAAAAAATTCAACTCCGCTGGGTCGGTCCAAAGCGCCTTCAAAGATTTTATTGATTCCCGTCCGAATGGTTTTTTTAGTAAAGGGATCAATGAAATACCTATGAGATATCAAAAGTGCATAGATAGCAATGGTACATACTTAATTAAATAAATATATAATATTTTTTTTAATTGACTTTACAAAACGCCAATTTCATATCTAATATTTAAAAAATATAAAATAAAAATAAACACTATTCATACTGTACTTAACAAAGTTAACCAAAGTTATGAGCAATCCTTAAATCTCCTTTTTGTGTTTTTTATACCTTAATCGTATGTTTATTTGATTTTTGTAAAATTTTTACTTTATTGACAAATCTTGTCAACCAAATTTTTTTTATGACAGCAATGTAGGCTGCCAAACTAACTAGGCCTAAGCGAGTTCGTACAAAAACATTGTATGAAAATATACCTGATTCCTGGCTCACACAAGATTTATTTCAAAATTTCGAATTGCGGTTCCAATGGAATGCGAGCCCTACCATATAAGCCGATTGCTAGCCTTAGAACGGAAGTCTATTTCTAACCATCCTACCGATAACATCTCCAGTCAATTTCAAGCCGAAATACTGTTAACATCTAGAGTCTTCAACACACCTGTCTACTGCAAGTAACTCTGCAAGTCCTCGAACTCAAGCTCATGCTGAAGCTACCTGACGTTGACTGCCTCATGCTGAAGCTACCTGACGCTGAAGCTGCCTCATGCTGAAAACCCCAACATTGACGCCTGATCCTGCTCCTGCTGCTGCTGACCCTGATGATCCTGCCTACCACCTCCTCCTGCCTGCTGATCCAACCTGCTCCTCCTGTTCCTGCTCTCACTGATCCTGCAAGCGCCAGAGCTCCAGTCGGCGCCTGAGCGTCTGCCACTGGCCTATCACGCGCCTAAGCGCCTTCACCATGAAGGCCTTCGCAGCGATCCCTCCGACTAATTCATGTCCGTGACAGTTTTTACTTTTATTACGTAACAGAGTTTAATCCTCGTTATTATTATTATTATTTTGTTTTATGGCAATCAGCTGTTGTTACGACACAATAACTATTTCTGCCAATTTCAAGTATTAGTATACACACATACTACACGAGGTTAATAATTTTGTAGCGATCAGTTGAGTAGAACTTGCAGTATCTCGAGCTTTGAGTTACCTTGAACAATACAAAAACAGAGGGATGAAATAAGTTTTTACAGATATTTTTAACATAGAAGAGTATAATTTATAAAGGCGTCTGGCCATTGTTAAGAAGAAGATTAGCAATAGGGGATAACTTTTTAGCAACGGAGGACGGTAGTGGGATGTCTTCAAATTTTGAAAGAATGTTCAAAACTAGGGATATCGGGAGTTCTAAAAAATTGTCATTAGGGGAGCAGGAAGAAGTAGGGGGGAAGGCATTATCAGATTTGGTAGATGGAGGGTTAGCAATAATAGCATTATGGGCAATTTTGTCATAGCCTGGAGATAAAGACGGACTGGGTTTTGATGGTTTGTATACTGTTTTTTTGTAAGAAAGATTCAGTGAAGGAGAACTTTTAGAAGCATCTGCATAAGATTTTTTAACTGAAGGGAAGAGGGATGATGCTTCCTTGAATGATATGTTCTTTTGGGACATGGTGATTTTAATATTCTTTTGCCGGGAATGTTCCGGGCAAGATTTGTCAGTTGCTAAATGAGGGCCTGAGCATTGCAGGCAGGAAACTTCAGAGGATGCAGGACAAGAGTCACCTGAGTGAGTTTGTGCACATCTGAAGCAACGAGCACTGGATCGGCATTGGGCTTTCACATGGCCAAATCTACAACAGTTTAAGCATTGTATGGAAGGCAAAATGTATGGATCAACGGTTAATGATGAGTTAAAAATAAACACTTTATCAGGTAAGCATTGTCCAGAGAAAGTGATCACTACAGATCCTGTGGGGGTCCAAGTGGAACCAGACTCCATGGACACTTTTCTGTTTAAGCGACGCGCCTTCAAAATTGTTATATCACCTTGGCTTGTGGAGATTGTTGATACAACTTCCTCCATAGACCATGAAGTTGGGATCCCGCGGATCAGCCCCATTCTTGTTATATTATATGTAGGAATTAAAGCTATATAGTTATGAGATTTAAGACTCGGGTTTCTGAGAAACTCGTTTGCTGCATATGCAGATGAGAATTCCACAGAGACCCGATTTCTGCCAACACTCTTTATACCATCATTTTTAATATTTTTAATGTTTGATGTAAATAAAAAATTTCCAAAATTTAAATGATTAAATGTACTGCCTGACTTAGGGTGAGTTTCTGGCCTGGACACATGAACAATGAAAGGACCTTTGTCAGAAGGATGGTAAGATTTTTCTTCTAAAAGACTTGGATGAGTGTAAATAAGGTTATTGGTTTGAGATGGAAGAGCATTCGAAACAGATTTTTTAGGAGTAGGGGACGAATCCCGATTTATACTTGGACGTTTTCTTGTTTGCACATGTTGAGAGCAAGGGTCAGGGGAGTTGTTGACATCAGAAAACGGGATTGGGTCTGGGGGCTTAGGAGGGATTGGAACACAATCCATGCTCATTAAGAGCTAGATAATTCGTACAACCACTTACCAGACGAGGAAGAGAAAAACAGAAACACTTAAAATAACTCAATGATGATAACAAAATCACCAAAATAACCGACAAATAACGAAAACCGTGTGTACACCGCAAACGAAAAATTGTCAGTCCTTAATCCTCGTTGAAAAATATACTTGAATTAAAATGTCAAAATGATCTGTCACAATGTCAAACATTATCAGTTGAAAGGTTTGGCACACACGTCTTATTCATGTCTCTTAAATTCGATGTGGATTCCGCCAGAATCAACACATCTTTGTAAACGATTATGGTAATTTTCACGTCGCATCAAAGTTGTCATCATCTTTTCGAAGATGTCTTTTAATAAAAGAAAATGCGTAAATAGTGTGTAATTTCATTTCTTCACAAGATTGTAATTCTCTATTAAAACCAATTTTTTTCATCATACCCCAAAAAAAAAGTCGAGCGGAGTAAGATTCGGCGAGCGCACTGACCAAGGAGCTGCAGCATATCTCTCGCTCCAGTGACTCCCAAAAATCTCACTCAACTTTTCTCAAACTTTGATATGTCAGGTGGTGCTACTTCAAGTTGACATCATGTCTCCGTCAATTGTGAGAGAGGGATACATTTTCAAGACAGCTATTAACAGGTCCATTTATAATTTCAAAGTATAGCTGTCCGTTCAAAGTTTCATTGGTTTAAAAAAAGGAGTTTAGGGGATAGCCTATGACAGCGATACGGTCGGCATAAAAATTTATTTTTAAATAAATAGGTACATTCTTTTCAGTTTTAGAATAAAGTTTTTGATATTTTTACTAACCTCTATTTAAACTAGGAATGCAATGCTACCGATGCTGATAGGCGAAACTTGCAGGTTATAATAGTAATTTGCGACAAAAATTGTTAGCTGAAATATTTCGTTTATATCGAAAAACGGCCATGTTTTATCATTTGCGTAAGAACTATAGAGAACTATAGAGAATAAAAAATGCACATCCAGTCTGCAGTTAAAACCTTAAAATGAAAGATTATTGAAAAAACCAGCTTAAGGCAGTTGTTGTCCCACCGCCGGCGAGAAAACGACTATCGCTATATTTTCTCGCTTAAGAAACGTACAAAAGATATACATTCCGTGTAAACAAAAGAGATGCATATACAAATAGTTGATCGCTGACTGTTCACACTGCCGGCGAGGACTCGCTTCAATAGACGCTGAGCGACAAGAGCTATGAAAGATAATACTCGCTCAGCGATACTCGATCATAACTCACGCCGAGAGAGCTACCAGCGGTCATTTCTCTACAGTGCGAATCTGAAAGTACAAGTATTTATTATGAATATCGAACAATCATTTGAATTATCATTGTTATCTAGTTCAGACGAAGATGATGATGTATTATATAAAAGGCTTTATGTAGTGGCAGCAATTAAAAAAAAACTAAAGAAAATAACGTCAACTCGACGTCACACACTTATACAACGGAAAAAGGGCTATAAATAATATTGAAATTAACGAAATAGCGAAAAATGCCGGTCTCAAACTAAAGTATTAGAGTCCATTTTACGCCATATTTTTTTCTTTCAGTCAATCAGTCAGTAACACATAGTGCTGCCGTATCAAAAAAAATGTGATTATTAATCGATGTTACCATTTGTAAAAAACATAGCGTCTGTGATTGGTCAGTTTTTTCCCATATAGGTATTTAACATCGCCTTAGAACAGTCGGCCCCCCCCCCCCCCGTGCTGGTCTGTAGACTTGGCCGCCGCGAGCGAGTGATGCGAGTACTCAACTCAACTCAACTCAAACTCATTTATTTCACAAATTACTACAGCAACAAAATATAACAATAAAAGCACTTAGACACACACAGTAAAGTACAGATTTTTAACATAAAACAATGACCAAGACCAGAAATACAGAAATACAAAAAGAGAAAAAAAAAATGCAATCTAAAATATAAACACACAGAAAGAGATAGAAAATAATAATAATAATACACCAGAATTAAAAAGCAATTATGACAACTGATCGGAAATAAAACAATAATTGTTAGAAATACATAGAACAATATGTTGCGCTGTAGTAATCGCTCGTCTCACTCGCACACTTGCTTACAGCCGAGCTACACAACTATCGGAACCACGCACTCCCTCCCCGCGGCTTGCCAACTCGTTTCTACATTCTAGCTCTACTCGCTATTCGTTCATCGTTGCTGGTGGGACAACTGCCTAAAAGACCAAAATTAATGAAAATGTTTACTAATCCAAAATATTTATAAGTATTTTTTTCCGAAATCGACATTTTATTTATGGCCCTATGGGCCTTTTAAATTTCACCGGACTTTGTAGCTTAGCGCTGACGGCGCTTAGCCGGAACTACTCCTACATATAAGATGCCTAAGGGGACCCGAGAGGGCAAGGACTTCAGCTTATGACGTCTCATCAGTCTACCACTGGTTCGGAAATGTCATCTACTGCCAAATATTTTCAAGTATATAATAATAGTTAAAACAAAAATGATAAAAAAACTGCACATAAAACATACTACTACAAATAAAAAACTAAACCATAACTATAATTGAAGGCAAAGTACCCAAATCAAAACAATCAACTATCTACGGCGACGACTGAACATAAAGTCAGTGTTGTGCGGCGTAGAAGGCCGTCCCTCATGCAGATCATCGGTGAGATTAGAACGACCTCGTTTAAACTCATTAAACCACTTGTAAACAGTGGCACAAGTTGGGGCTAAAGCCTCATATACCCTTGCCATGACAAATCGTGAAATGCCAATCATGTCTATCATAACTTTCTTGTTGACTTATGACATCGAAGGTCAAAAAAAAATCATTGCACGAAAATTTTCTCGCATTAAATTCATGCTGACGTGCCAAGCCCAAGTTTAGCCACAGATAAAGAGATAACTTGAATTATTCTTTACAGAACGTATGTATTTTTAGGGAGAGTCTATTGTGGTATTTCCAATTACAATATTTGTTCATATGAACTTAGTATGTCAGTAACTCGTAAAATCAGAGACGATCAAGTCGCGGCATAGTTCTGTAGCGGTCAGTACTAAGTTCGAATACCAGTCTGTATACAGTTGTCTGTGTGTCATTTTACCATCAAACGCGCGTATAGAAACTGTAAAAATTAACTATATTTGAAGTTACATTTGTGTTCTACCGAAGTGCAGTACCCTCTTAATTTCATGTCTACAAACAGACATAATTAACTGGCGTTTGAGCAGTATTCAAGGCAAGTGCTGGATTTTTTTCTTCTCAAATGTAGGGAAGGTCGACTACCTCTTTATTTCGGCACTTCCGATACGTTTTCAACACATTTCTAAAACACATACAGTCCACTACCTACCAAAACTTCAGCGGCCATGAAAGCTGAATGTTTATTATGTAATAGTTTACAGTTTTGTTTCTCTCACAGTGTCAATATTTTTGTCACATTTAATAATAATAATAATAATAAAGAGAATACATACCAAGCTGGCAAAAACGACTAGAGAAAAGAGTAGAAAACTTACGTTCTAAAATAGGGCGTCTCGAACAGTACATTAAGGGCAATAGAAGTACAAAAATCACAAAACATGTGAACAAAATATTAGAGCAATATAAGACTCACTCTACGTATGAGGCGCCAAACACACATGTAACCCACACAATTGACACTCTTAAACAAAAATTAGGACTTACTGCAGGTCGACTTCACAGATATAAATCATGTACAATGAGAAAACAACAAAATTACCAATTCAGAAATAATGAAAAACACTGTTATCGTAATGTCAGACGGAACACTACTAACACACAAAACAATAGCAGTTACAGTAATAATAGTGTGCCAAACCCTTTAGACATAAAATAATTCTGGGCTAACATTTGGGAGAACACAAAAAATCATAATAATAATGCTGACTGGGTTAAAAATGAATTCAATCGAAATAAAAACACGTCTCCTATGGATTTTCAGTGCATACCTATAGAATTATGCAATAACGTTTTCGTTTCGGAAAACGCCCGGTTCAGACTGTATACACAACTATTACAAAAGAAAATTAACAATTACAAATGTCTATTTATATAATCACATCAATAATTTCATAAAAATGCCTGTGTTAAAAGTCTAATATCTACACAATATGTTACTAGTGCTGCCATCTGTCGTGCATTGTCGGTAGACATGTTTGTTTGTTCTATGGTTTTAAATAAAATTTACTCTGTGCCACTCGTCAATGCGAATACGTTGTTTTATTTTAGGTTATGGGCTATACGCTCATAAAATCGCGGTATTGAGTCGTTTTAAGAAGGATTTTGCAGTAAAGCAAGTGCTAAAAGACAGTATTCAGTGCGATTTAGCTGTGAACTGACTAATCGTATTAAGTATCGCAGTGTATAAGTGTAGAAACTGTTCGTCAAAATGGCTACCAACTACCTTATCAATGTGCCGAAACTAAAGGGACGCGATAATTATTCGGAGTGGTGTTTCGCTGCTGAAAATTTCTTAGTTCTCGAAGGCATGAAGCATTGTATCAAACCAAAACCGGGAAAAGAAATAGCAAGCGCGGATGACGAAAAAACTAAAGCCAAATTGATGAACGGTCGTTGCTTGTACACGTCAAAACCGTTAAATCGTCGAAAGAATTGTGGAATAAACTACAGCAATTATTTGATGATAGTAGCTTTTTACGGAGAATAAGTCTGTTGAGAAATTTGATTTCAATCCGTCGAGATAATTGCAGTTCGATGACGTCATATGTGACGCAGATTATCGATACAGCGCGGAAATTAAGTGGAACGGGATTTGAAATAAATGGTCAATGGTCAGGGTCATTGTTGTTGGCTGGATTGCCTGATCGTTATGCTTCAATGATCATGGCATTCGAACATTCGGGCATTTCCATTACGGCAGACAATATCAAGACAAAATATTAGACATCGAGTCAATAGATTACAACGAGAGTGAAATGAACGGTGCTTTCGTAAGTCATTCAAATCATGCAAAGCAAAATAAGAATAATATGTATAATGCCAAGAAAAATTGTGATGTTGGCAGTGCTACTGTTCCGTCGAAGTCAAACACCAAGGCGATAAAATGCTACCGGTGTAAACAAGTCGGCCATTACAAAAATCAATGCATGAATAACGAAAATAATTCAGCAAATAAGAAAAATAAAGAAAGAATGCAATCAAACGCATTTAGTGCAGTATTTTTAAGTGTGAATTTCAAGTGGCAAGTGTACACCTATAAGCAAACGAAAGTTGGGTTATGAATGCCAGATATGACCAAAATAAAGATGACAGTATTATGTTCTGGCATGTTAAAATAACGACTTCAACTGATAATTGCGAGTACGACATCGTGATAGAAGACGTATGCTGTATACCATCTCTGACTACTAACCTACTATCAGTCAGTCAACTAATTAAAACAGGAAACAGTGCGTCTTTCACAGATAAAGGCTGTTGTGTTTACAATAAAAAGCAACAGTTAGTCGCTACAGCAGTATTGGTCAATGGAGTATACAAAGTAAACTTGGTATCCCAGGAGTATTTGGCTGCATCAGCTGTGTCAGGAGTAACATGGCATCGCAGATTAGGACATGTCAACAAGGAATACTTAAATAAAATGAAAAATGCTGTCTTAGGAATGTCATTTGATGAAAAAGTAGAAATAAGCAAGGCTTCTTGTACAACATGTTGTGAAGGTTAACAGTGTCGTTTACCATTTAAAGGCAGTGGTCAGAGAAGCAATAACTTGCTAGATTTAGTGCACACAGACATTTGTGGCCCTATGGAGAGACTACATCGATCGGAGGAGCAAGGTATTTCTTGTTATTTGTCGATGATTACAGTCGCATAACATTTGTTTATATTCTGAAGCACAAAAATGAGGCTCTGAAGTATTTAAAGATATGCAAAGCACAGGTGGAAAATCAAAGAAAAAGAACAATAAAGGTGATAAGAAGCGATAACGGTTTAGAGTATTGCAATAAGGAATTTTTTTTTATTCATAATTAGCAGGCGTTTGTCTTCCATCTCACCTGATGGAAAGTGATGATGAAGACGACCTATTCACTCTACACTTGAAAGCTTCAGGGTTATATTTATCTGGAACAACAGACGCAGGCAAATCGTTCCACTCTTTGGCAACACGAACCAAAAATGAGCTATCGAACCGTTTAGTTCGGCTCTTCGGCACGCTAACCACAAACGGGTAAAACTTCTGTCTGCGTCTGGTTGACCGGTGGAGAAAGGGGGAAGGTTCGATCAGCTGAAAAAGAGCATTCGCACACTATACAAAGTGCAATCTGTAAAAAAACCGATATCAACTTTTCGACGATGTTCGAGACTTTGCAGTCTCGAAGAAGTAAGTTTGTCGTCATTTATGAGTCTACGGACCCTTCGGTCGACAGAATCCACCAGAAAAGCAACCCATACACCCCAGAACAAAATGGTTTATGTGAAAGATTCAATCGCACGAAACAAAAGCGTAAGAAATGGGATAAGAAATCTGTGAAATGTATTCTTACAGGATACCCAGATAGCATAAAGGGATACAGAGTCTATAATCCAGAAACAAGGACTATGTTTACAAGTAGACATGTGGTCATTATTGAGGCAGAAATCAATTCTGAATGTATGATTTAAGTGCAAGACCAGAATGTTGCTTCAGTGGGGGATGAGGTTAAACCAGAACAACAAGGCCAGCAGGTAACAAGTTTTGAATCAACATCTAGTCTTGAAGATAACTCCAACAGTGAAAATGATTATTCCTATGATGATGACAATGATAAAACATTTGTTCCAAGCGATTATGAAGACTCAGAGAGTACACTTCAGTGTGAAAATGAAGATTTCACGGACAGACCCAGACGAGCACGGAAACCACCAGAGAGATATGGTATGTCGAATCTTTGTACAAGCGGTGAAACCTATGATGATGGGGCAGGTTTGATACTGCATGATGCTTTAAACGGACCAGAAAAGAAACAGTGGATGTTGGCCATGTAAGAAGAACTACAGTATTTCAAAGAAAATGATGCATGGGAATTATGTGACAGTCCACAATATGGTAGGGTTGAACAGTGTATGTGGGTGCTTCGTAAAAAATGTGAAAGTGATAACAAAGTTCGGTTCCATGCACGTTTAGTTGCTAAAGGTTTTTCACAAATTGAAGGTATAGACTATACAGAAACATTTTCTCCCGTTGTTAGGCATAATATATTGAGGTTACTATTTGCATTGTCAGTTAAGTTAGGATTTGACATTACTCACTTTGATGTAACTACAGCCTTCCTGAATGGTGCTCTTGTTGAAACCATTTTTATGCAGTCGCCAGAAGGATTTTCCGATCAGCCCACGAGGGTCAAGTACTTAAATTAAAAAAAGGCAATCTACGGGCTTAAACAATCTTCGAGAGCATGGTACAGGAAATTGGATGAATGTTTGTTAAATATTGGTTATAGGAGATCTAAGATAGAACAATGTATGTACACAAAAATTTGAAATAATTTAAGGACTATTGTTACACTTTTTGTGGATGATTTTATTTATTTTTTCAAATGATTGTAAAGAAACAGATTATTTGAAAAATGTATTAGCTAGCCATTTCAAACTTAAAGATTTAGGGGAAATCAGAAAGGATCTTGGTGTCAATGTAAGTGTTAATAAATCTGAGAAAACTATCACATTGAACCAGTCTGATTATAATGATCAGGTGTTACAAAAATTAAAGATGAGTCAATGCAAACCCATTCAGACTCCTATGGAAACTAAGTTGCATGTATCTAAGGGAGGAAACTATAATGGAAAATTCCCATTATTGGTTGTCTAATGTATGGGAGAAGTGGCATGACAGAGCTTGTTTACTAAACGGAGCAAAAAAACATTCTTTTAATGAAAAAAATGATGATTTTTTTCTACTTAATTATTATTTATTTACTAAAGTAGGTCATTTTAAACGAAAAACCTTACACGCTATGGAAACATCAACATAATTTTCATTTAAAAAAAATTGTTTTTTGGCTCTTTCATAACATTTCGGTATTGAAAGAGCTACTAAAAGTTATGAAAGAGCCAGTGTGTATTATTAAGTGTAATTGTGAAAATTATGCAAAATAATATGAATTCCACTTTAAAAACGAAAATAAAAAAACATACTAACAAATTCTTTTTAAAAATAAATGACATTTTTAAGAAAATTTTAATTCTATCAGTCATTTTAAGTAATTATAACAACACTTAAATTTTAACATATTTTTCAGTCATACCTGTTATATACATAATCTTTACATATTAGAGGCGGAATATTTTTATTTGTTTTAACATAATACTAACAAAATAAAAAATAATATCTTCTACCAAAAACAACATCGTTAAATCTTTAAAAAAGAAGCGAGTTGTAACTCTCCACGTACCAGACCTTCGTATTTCTACAACAATATGACAATTGGGAATAATAAAAACAACTAAAATAAGAATTAAAGACAGAACGCAACGCCTACATTACGTTGTTCCGAGGGCAAAGTCGCCAAAAGCTGACAGAGTTGCCGCATCGGATCGCTAACGATCCTATACTTAATAAATTATCTAAAATAATTGGGAACCATCTATAAACGTCCTTGGCCAACTAAGACCGTCAAAATAATTTGCAAAAGTAACAATAGAAAAATTTCAGTAAGGTATTTAAAATGAAACTTTCACGTATTTTTACCGTTTTGGACATGTTAAGTGTAGGACAAGAACATGCACATAGGGTGTGCTCCTGTCTATTACAGCTTTCTGTATGGAGCCGTAACCTGAGATCGCCCACGGGGCTCGACACGCTAGTTTTACCAAACAAACAAATGTCGTTTTTAACACATTTAGTGTGAGAAGGCTATCCTCCAGCCATTTGGCCACCTTCTAGAGACTAGAAACTACCGCAAACACATTATTAAAAACCTTGCAGATGATCGCTGTAGAAAATGTAGAACTGTCCCAGAAACTATGCAACATATAACAAGTGCATGTAAAACAATAGCCCAAACTTTACAAACTTGCAATAACAAACACCGACATGATCAAGCAGCTTATATTATTCATCAAAAACTGGCAAATATCAGTATAGTTTAGTTGTATCCTTACATCCATACTACAAATACAATCCAGAGCCCGTCTTAGAAAATTCAGCAGCAAAATTATACTTTGACAGAGCTATCCTAACAGACCGAACAGTTCATTACAATAGACCAGACATTACACTCTAAGATAAAATAAAGAATGCCGGATTTGTTATAGACATAGCTGTACCAAACACTGCTAATTTGCAAAGTACAATAGCTACGAAACTCTCAAAGTACGTAGAACTGAAAGACGAAATCACACGATTATGGCACCTTAATAAAGTCAAAATAGTGCCTATAGTTATATCAGCAACTGCAGTGATTCCGAAACAACTTCATGAATCTTTAAAAAGTTTAGACTTTCCTGCAAACTCTTTCAAGTATTACAAAAAGCAATTATACTCAACACATGCAGATTAGTTAGAAAATTTCTACAAACCGACCAAAACACCGAACTTGATTCTCTCAGGATCCACAGCTCTTCCTTCCTGTGAATTAACCTTAATGTACACTTGGCTTAGGCCCGTGTGCGTTAAAATACCGGTAAATGCCGAAAATATAAAAAAAATAATAGTAATAATCCCCATACAGACACACCAACTGTTTGGCCCCAAAGTAAGCAGAGCTTGTGTTATGGATGGACATACAGCGAACTGGGGAGGGGAACCCAGAATAAACATACATATATAAATATCAACACCCATGACCCGAGAACAAACATTTGTGTTCATCACACAAATTAATGCCCCGGCCAGGACTCGAGCCTGGTACCTCCGGCGTATGAGACAGGGCTACTGACCAATACGCTACTCGGCCGTCTATTTTCGCATCATCAGCGAACAGAGTACAGTACAGAGTACAGAGTGGTTCTTAATATGATTCGGAAGATAACTAATGTAGACAAAAAAAGTAGCGGTCCTAATTCACTGCCTTGTGGTACTTCACTTTTATTGAGTAAATATGGTGCGATTAGAAGCGAGTTAATGTCTTCCTAACCAAACGTGTAACCTCTACGCATTTCGTTCTTTTATTTAAATAGCTATGTAGGTATTCTAGAGATTTTCCTCGTACTACGTTCTAGAGATTTTACTCATACTGTACAGACCTCCTGATGGGCAAACTGCACAGGATAATTTATGTGACAGGGGAAAGTCTTAGACCCTACAGAGCCTAGGTTCCTAAAGTCTTATCGGCCCTAAGCTACCATATAAATGTGAAATATATAAATAAGTGCGGGATATCTGCGCCGTGAGACCTAAGGCAACAGACGGATGGGGGGAAGGATGTAAGGGTTGTGTACATCGTGCAATGTACACAGGATAGGGTTTTCTCACTGCCAGTCAAGCAGACTCACAAGACCAATCAATTGACGGCTAAAGGTGTCTTGGCCATAGTGAGAGGACGCCACAGCAGGAGATAAGTAAGACTCGACTGCAAGTGACTGCAAATTTATTTACAAATTTCATCATTATTTATACTAAATTCAATTTCAATACACTCACATTATAACAATATTTACAAGTAAAATATTTGTATTACGTCCGTGTATTTAGGATCGTTGCACTATATTGCGTTCTTCTTGTTGCGTGTTTATTTGGTACGAACGAAGGTTGCGGGTATTGAGGATGTGCGTCAGCGTTTCCGTGTGTCGGTCACATGTTCGTAGCTGAACACATACCTTTCTAGCTTTTTTAACAGTATGTGATGTCAAGAAGAACGTCTTTGAATAAAGAATAACACCCAAGAGTGGTAGGGCAATTTTTTCTAAATTAAAACTGTCAGGAAATTACAATTTTTTTTAACATATCATTTTGTCATACACAACTCCTTCAAAGGTTGGTAATCAGGAAATAAGGGTGACCAGTCGGAAATTATTTATATCATCCATTTTTCCTTTTTTGTGGTGGCTTTACGATTGCCTTTTTGGTTTACTGAGAAAAACATTTAATGATAAGTTAGTAAAGTTAGAACGTACTAGATATCTAATATTGTCACACTTTTGTGAACTAGCAAAGCCTTTTTTTGAGACCGTACTATATTTATAATACTCTTTTTTATTTAGCCCATAGGTAGCGGTTTCCTCGACAATTGTCCTTTAATTGCGATGCCTGCGAGCTACACACAAAGGGAGTAAATGGATTACAACGAAGATTTAGCTTGAATGTGTGGATGGGCATTATTTCTAATCATTTGATTGGACCCTAATTTCTCCCCGACAATTTAAATTGGGAACACTATGAAAATTTCCTGCGAGGAGACCTACATAAGTGACCTACTAGATGATTTGCCACGCAATCTGATTCTGCTGGGCACAAATTATCCAAACAAATGGATTGGATGAGGTGGGCCTTTAACCTGGCCAGCAAGAAGTTCGGACCCAACCCCTATGGGTTTTTATGTGTGGGGCACATGAGAAGTGCATTGAGCCCAACCCGATTTCGTCAGTTGAATTATGATAATTAAACCGGCGAATGAAATAAGAAGGTGTAGAACCCACTGGTGTAGTAAAAAGTGGAATTCGTAAAAGAAGGCCAACATGGTGTGCAAAACAGAGGCGGACATGTTGAACATGACATTTGGAGTTTAAGATGTTTTGTTGGATCTTGAAAGTTTCTTGAAAATCTTGTAAAACATTTAGTATCTTGTACTCACCTATTGTTTTTCTTTTGTTTTTAATGTATGTTTCAGTCTTTTAGGGTCTCTTAGGATAAGATACACGCTCGGTTTCTTCGGTTCCGTTTTTACCAGAATCAACCAAGAGATATTCAACCAATTTTCGTATAAATGTTACAACTTCTTGTTTGGCTGTATTTTATCAATACATTATCCATGAATTTACTACAGAGGTATTCAAAATTAATTTGATGCCTAGCTTTTTAAACCATTTGATGGATTTTCGTAATGATTAATCGTTCATCTGGTCGCTCATGTCGACTGCTCCTTTTGATTTATTATAGGCTATACCCATTTTCGGTTTTCGAACCGTTTTCCCTTTCTTATGCACACTAGCAAATCTTTTCGAATATTTTGTGGAGAGCACGAACACACTTCTTTTATCCTTCCACAACAACATTGTTATGCGCCGTTCATTTTCCATTGCTATGGGTTCGCCCGGTTTGAGTTTAGCATTTATTACCTGTTTTGGTAAGCCCTTTCTATTTTTCCTGAGTGTGCTTACTAAATGGGTACTCCTATCAAGCTTGGCTCATTTCAAGCTTGTGAACCAATCGTCGGTAGCCTAAAAAGCCTAAAAGAAATATACTGTAAAAGAATTAGAATTATTGGGGCTGGTTAAGATTTATTTTTTATTTCAATTTCTTTACTTAAGAGGTTTTCATACCTACTTAGCTTGGGTCGAACGGAATTGGTACTTAAGTATGTTGGCCTTCATAACGCAGTGTGAATGATACACAGACAACCCCCTATCTGAGGCGCCAAGTTCACGATGCGACTGACGTCCAAAAGAGCGCTTTATGGTCGTGTGCTGGTACTCGGATTATCAACGATGTGAGTGGCTTCTACACATAGTAAGTATCGTTACATAAGACTCGTTGCATTAACACACGTGCCGTAAATATCCTCCTTTAAGACATTTTACCTTTACTGTAATAAAATAGCTACCTACCTTAGCGACTAACGTTCACAAAAGATACGAAGGAACTATAATAAATAACTTAACAATTATTATAAATAAATGAACGAAAGCGAACTCCTTTGTTTAAAAGTTGTGTTCATTCAGCATACGGTTTACTTAATTCCAAATTCCGTCCTAACCCATTTAGAAGTAATAGCGCGCAAGAGATAAAATGACTTAACAAAAATTCGCTCAACCTCACAAACTTTCACACGTTGGTATGTTGGTATAATATAAGTAAAAATAATATCAGCCCTATTGTGTTTGGATCCATAAATTGAAATTTTCTACTACGTACATAATACTTACCTCTCTTTCATAGTTCAGAATCCACATTACTGTGTTCCTGTTTATGTTACAACAATGTCTCGCAAGTGAGTTAGGAAAAGTGACCGCGTCAATTCAAGTACTACAACAAGAGGTAAAATCCTTGGCGTCTAATTTCACAACTATCGAAAATACAGTGTCTGAACTAATGACGAGAGTGACAGATTTAGAAAAATGCTGTGAGCTAATCGCAAAAATAGAAAAAATACCTACGCAAGTAAAGTGTTTACAAGGAGAGTGTAATACATTAAAAACTCAAAATCATATTCTTCTCAAGAGATTAGATGATATGGAGCAATTTTCCAGACAAACAAATATTGAAATACGTAATCTACCCGAGCGTAAAAAGGAAAACCTAATTAACATATTACAAAACATTGCAACAATTCTTAAAATACCCATTCAACCAAGTGATATCTTATTTGCCCATCGAGTGCCGCACTCACACATTCAACCGTCGTCATTTTCGGCAGAAACAGTGTCCAAACCTGTTTATAAGAACGTAGTAGTCAAATTTTATTCACGCACATTAAGAGACAGCGTTATCGTTGCTGCAAAACAACATCGTGGGATAGATACAAAGCTGTTACAACTGTCGGGACCTAAAATGAAAATTTTCATTAACGAGCATTTAACATTACAACGCAAGTTGTTGTTTCGTCAGGCTAAAGCTAAGTGTACAGAGAAGAAATATAAGCATATATGGGTCAAAAACGCAGCAATTACGGCCAGAAAGCAAGCTACCTCTCCAGTATTATTCATTAAAACGGAAGTGGACCTCGAAAAAATTTAATAGAAGTGTTCCTTATTTTATATCTCAGTGTGTTCACGATATTCATTACCAATATAGTAAAACAGTGTATGTTTATTACTTATATATATGATTAGTATCTATATATATTTTATTTACTTTGCTCACCGTTTACAAATTACGATAGTATCAAAAAATATCACGTCGTTCAAGCTAAAAGCCTATTTTATTAAACATTATAACTTTATTTTACAATTTCTTGACTTCAATTATAAAACCATAATTTTAAAATATAATTCTGTCAAAGTTTATTGTGACAGCTCACTATATATACAATCACCTATTTGTTATTAGTTGCAAATAACAATGTCTGTTAATTTGAGCGTTTACTATCAGAATTGCAACGGGCTCAGAACTAAATTTAATGAGAAATATTTTAATATTTTGCAATCGGATTAGATATAATTGTGCTATGTGAAAGCAACTTAACTTCGAATATATCGAGTAATTAATTTATAGATAAACGTTATTGAGTGTTTAGATATGACAGAGACCTTGAGAACTCGACAAAGGAGAGATTTGTTGTTTATTATCTCGCTGGATTAATTATTATCTGATGCAAAAAATATAATCAGGAATGTGGGCGGTCCTTTAGTATCTTGCGATCAGCATCATCCGGTATTTTCATTTACAATACAAGCTCAGATTAGTACAGGACATAAACGTAAAAGTATGACTAAATTCATGTATCATAAGGGAGATTATAATATTATAAATAAAGAGATTATGTTTATTGACTGGGTAAGTTTGCTACATGATTTGACAGTAAATGAGTCAGTAGATATTTTTTATATGCATATGTATAAAATTATTGAAAATAGTATTCCCAAAAATAAGTCATTTGTGTCATCATCTTTCCCCGATTGGTTTACATTTGAATTAATAAAACTTTACAAAATAATACTTCATAAAAAAACCCTTGCAATGATTTGTATTTACAATTTTCTATGCATAGAACACAATTTAAAACTCTGTTAAAATCAACGTATATAATAAACATATTACAAATTTGGAAATAAATATAAATAAAAACATAAAACATTTTTGGCATTTCGTAGCTAGTAAAAAATATAGTGAAAATATTTATCCTAAGCAAATGAATCTATATAATGAAACATTAAATGATCCTAAAAAGATTTCCTCTATGTTCGCCACGTATTTCAATCGACTTATGAGCCTTCTCAATTTTTGGAACTCCTGTACATAAGAACGGACCAAAAAACAATATTGAAGGTTTTCGGCCTATATGTATATTATCTACTTTATCGAATGTCTTTGAAAAATAAGATCATAAGAGTTTATATCCTTTACTTTCCAATCAAATTATACCTAACCTGCATGGTTTTGTAAAAAATAAATCTACAATTAGTAATCTTATATTGTTTACTTCTGTAAACAATATAAGATTACTAATAACGACGAATAAACGAATTACTAATAGATGTTATTTGAATCTATGGACAAAGGAGAACAAGTAGATTGTACATATACTGATTTTAAGAGGGCCTTCGATAAAGTTGACCGCTTAATTCTTATGGAGAAGCTAATATTTAATGGGGTAAAGGGATCTTTCTTGAGATGGTTTTCCTCGTATATCCATAATCGAAAACAAAAATTGTTGTCAATGCGTATGAATCTGAAACATTCACAGCAACATTCGGCGTAGTTCAAGGATCTACCCTAGGACCCTTTTTATTCATTTTGTGTATCAACGATATCAAGAACTATATAACACAATCGAATTTTGTCATATATGCAGACGATTTGAAGATATATAAAATGGTAAGAAATCTCCAGGATTGCACTCTTCTACAACTAGATTTGATATCACTTAAAAACTACTGTCACATAAATAAAATTTACCTAAGTTTCTCTAAATATAAATATATATAATATAAATATGAAATTAATGATCATACTCTTGTCAGAGTAAGTAGCATCAGAGATCTTGGTATAATACTGGACTCAAAACTTATTTTCGACGATCAAACTAATAACATTGTTGGTCGAGCATTTAAGATGTTTGGATTCATTGCTAGATTAAGGACCGTTTTTAAAATACTCTCCACCTATTTCTATCTATATAACACTCTCATACGACCTATACTGAAATATGCTACTGTCATATGGGACCCATACTATAAAAAATACAAAATCAGTATAGAGCGTATTCAAAAAACATATCATAAAATGACAAGCTATAGATGCTTTAACCATTACGGTAATTCTACTCTCTTGAACAACGTAGAATCCAACTGGAGCAAGTCACATTGTACAAGATTGTAAATAATAAGTTTGATTGTTCTGAGCTCATTAGCAGTGTTGATTTCCGCGTCCCAAACAAAAATCTAAGATCTAAACGTTTATCCTCAACAAATTTTAGCCGAACGAATGCTGGTATACGATCACCTGTTACCAGAATGTGCAATAGATATACCGAATGAGCTGTTTACAGATCTAGATAAAATTTACACAAGCATAAATAAATATAGAAAAGAAATGGTTAATATTTAAAAAAATATAGATGTATAATTAAAAATAAACAACGGTAAGCTTTTTCATTGTATATTATTATGTATTTATATATTATATGTAAGTATAGATGTGTATGCATGTACTTGTATATTTATTTATTCGTTTTTTTAAACAATGAACAAATTTAATACATAAGTGACAATCGTAAACTTGTAACTTTTATAATTTAATTGTGGATCATGTTGTTGGGATGTACAGAAACATATTTAAATTGTTATATTTGTAAACTGCTTTGTACATTACTGTTTGTGATTTCCTGAGTTTTAATAAAATTAAATAAAATTAACACGTTCACAAAAACAACTAAACATACGCACTAGATAACCACTGCCCAAAAAAAACCTAAATCAGAAAAATTTATAAGGTACAATAAAACGCACTCCGCCCGCACGTCTTAAAGATCAGCGGTAAACTGAAATAAATATAATCTTTAAAACAAATTTAATTTACTATTATTTTTAACAAAAATATCGCCAGGGAACCCACCACAAAAGCCGCGCAAACGCCGAAACTCGAGAAAAGTGAATTGAAGTTTCGCACATGGCTAACTAATAAGTAGGTAGGTAAAATTTTGGAATTATTTAAATTATATTATAGCTTAACTGTGCTTATTGAGAGATAGTTTAGGTACATGATTTTTAGTTTAAATAGTATGTCATGGTAAAGTCAGTTATTTTCTTCATCAAAAAAATATTGAAATAACTTTTAAATAGTTAACTCACATCAATGAGAATACATAATTGTCGTAAATAGGCAAGACGAAATAAAACTGAGTCATGACCAACTTAGGTGCGGACACCCAATTTAAGTAATGGAAACACATCGTAATACTACCTAATGACCTAATAACTACAGTAAAGCTTTAATATCAATGACACATTACATATAGACAGGTTATCCGCTCTCAAAAATGGCAACGCAAATGCAAGGCATTTGCCGGCTATTTGACTCAGTCTTGTGTAACCCAGTGTCACGGCTAAAGGTCAAACAAAACTTATTACCTATTCAATTTTTTTAATACCGTACAATGCCTTGTTGTGTGTTAAGACATTGTACTAATTACACTGTTACTGTTACTGTTAAAGATAGAATAAACGTTTCTTTTCATGCGTAAGTACTTTTTATAAGCATCTTATTTTTTCCTCTATTTAAAATGACGTTTTAAAATTGACATGACTATTCGTTTCAACAAAGTCGAAGAGCGAGATGTAATAAGATTTTGTATGTGGGAGTAAAAGAGACAACGCTATAGAGTTTCGACAATTTACGTACTACGTTACGTGCGCTCGCGACCAATTAGTGCGAAGCAACGTCACGAAGTACATAGGTATCTCTTTCTTACAACAAGTGAACCGTATTATTCTTTCCTTCTCCCAGCAATTATATTACTGTATATATCGGGTAGGTATCTGTAGTTTCGTTGACGCCGTTTTTTTCTGCGGTAATGTTTGGGTATGACTTGTCTATATGTAATATGTCATTGTTAAATATCATTAAAAATTTTCCGAATTGTTATCTAGGTGCCTACTTTTTAGTTTGCTATGTGAAAATCTCTTTTTTCACTGCTCTATACAAGTCCACGTGGACTCAAAATAAATTGTCCCTCGCTTTTCCGCTTTTGCAAGTAGGTGGCGCGTGCGACGGCGATGCATCTGAGTCTAGCTCAGTCTCCAATTTTATTCATTTCGAAAATAGACTGGTTTCTGTACTCATTATTTTTTATAACCTACTATATTCGAAATTTTATTTTCCAAATTAGATACTTACTGAGAAACAACTAAATTGCTTTAGATAAGATTTATGATGAGTTGAAGTAAGTTAAGTACTTATGATGACCAATAGTTAATTTTAAGGTTTTAAGTTCAGATACGATATTAATATTATTTTTATGTCAGCAAAAAAAAGTATTAATATTTTACGATTGAAAATTACTTGACGAACCCTTACGAAAATAACAAAATAGAGACACTGTGCTGCCTTGAATATCTATAAATTATATCTTATTTGAACTAATTCCGATGGTGCCTACTCGAAATTAAGGTTTTATTATTTCGGTACGCTGAACTCCAAAATTTCTTTAGGAAATAGACGATGCTTTCGTTGACTTATTAGGTATTAATTTTATTTTTTAATTTCAGTATCTTCGTGGCTTTTGTGAGCGTTAGTTCCTATCCCAACTTTTTTAAGTAAAGTTAAAATGTCTCGACGTGATAATAATGAAGAAAATGCACGGCATGTTTATTCGAATAATGACATGATGTTGTGGGTTGGCGCTGCTCGTAACCAACAGCATTAATTAAGCTCTTAAAATTTACCTCCAGCTGAACGACGACACACCGGGTTATTATTGGTCTCAAGCCTTAACGGAGAAGCCTATTTTCGGTTCCTCAATGATGAACTGGAAGAAGATTTAAGAGAGCTGCCAATCACAGAATATGTAAGTCTGATATACTAACACGACGGAGCACCGGCACACTATGATCGTCACGTCCGCGGATACTTGCATGCGATGTATCCCGACAGATGGATAGGCAGAGGCGGCCCGATACCTCGGCCAGCACGCTCCCCAAATCGGGCTCCATTAGACCTTTTCTTGTGGGGTTATGTGAAAAGTTACGTATATATGCAAAGGAGTGCAATACGCAAGAAAAAATGCTAGAAAACATAAACGCGGCATTCACATCCATAACACCAGAGCGACTTTGATTCGTAGGACAGCTTTGTGAACTGAAAAAGAAGGTGGACATTTTGAGCCTTCTTTGTGATGCTGGCCTAATGTGCATACACTAGTATGGAAGGAAAACCAGTGTCGTCGCGCGCGTCCCATCCCTATACGTCCTCAGCCTGTACGTGTGAATTAGTGAAGTGATTTTACTTTTTAAGTATGACATACTTAAATACATTGAATTTTAGTTGTCAGTATTTATCCATAGGCCTATTGTATCGTTTTTCCCCATCTTAGTATGAAAGACATGTGTTGCCTGCAAAAATGTTGATTATTCTTATTAAATTGTCATTTTAAATACAAGTGTTATTTTATTATTTTAAATCATTAAAGTAACTCAAATCGTGTCTAGTCGCATCGCATCCCGTGCTACTCGATAGGCACCGCGCCGCGCGCTACCTCGTTCGCCTTATGCATAGGTCGGTATGATGCAAAGATGTTGACGTAAAAAATTTTATTAAAAAATTATTGAAGTCTTAACCAGCCCCAATTCTCTATTTCTTTTACTATAACATATACAATAACTATACAACTATACAATAAGTCTAATTCTTTTACTGTATATTTTAACAATGGTATATTTGCTGACCCTTAAGTATTATGCTTCCTTTATGTTATACCTTGTATATTGAAACCTATAATAAAATATATTATTCCTATAACTAGCACTATTTCTTTTCTTTTTTTGTGATTTTCATCATTGTTGCTCTGACGTATGTGTTAAAGGTTAATTGGCAAGGGGGTTTGGACTGCAACCTAGGAGCTAACAACTAAGTTTTTTCTAAGCTGTTTTTTTAAAACCCTAGATTATTATACCTCGTTATATAGCTAAGGCACATCTGCAAAACAGGCGCCATCATATTTTTTTGATCTCTTTTAAAGAAAAATAGACTTTCTGAATTTTTATTAGTTTTTTAAAGTTTTAATAAGTCCATAACGACTTTTTGTTCATTTTACGTAGAATATTGGTTATTGAGGTCATAAAGCATCTTATTTTACATGTAAAAAATCAAATATTAGTAATAATAAGACATTACACATTTCAAAATATCTAAACTAATAGCCAAATAAAGGGAAATTTTATTGAAAAACAATTTAATTCAAATATCTCGAAAACGGTTACATTTAGTAGAGGGTGTTTGATAGTCAAATCAGTCAGAAACGATGAAAACTACACACCCTTAATGGGTCGACTTAACTATAACCCTGTATAATGTTCCCTGTTCTTTGTCAATAACAAAAGATTTTTAAATGAATAAATAAATCCTCTTAAACCTTTGGTTAAAGTGTTATATGCGGTTCCCAATCTAATGTTACTCCCAGATGCTTTATCTTTGCTGTTTGTACCAGTTTGTTGCAAGGGTATGTGTGAATTTTAAATAAACACATTTGGGGGGCAGGGGGTAACGTAGCAATGGTTTTATAGAAAACATATATTGCGTTTTACTTGTATTCAAGGTTAACAAACTGTTTTCAAGCCAACTCGTAAGCGTTTTTAAACCTGTTTCAGTAAGCTTCTGTACGGAGTGCCAACTAGCACCGTGAAAGAAAATAACAATGTCGATAGCAAACATAAGGAGATCTGCACCGTTTATTTAGGCAAAGACACAAACGTTTTATTATATTGGTTTATGTATGGATTCATTTAAATCAAAGTTAAAACTCAAGTCACCATGATTAACCGACATTTGATATCAACACCGATTGTTGGCGACACAACTTTTTTATACTTATTCACTTTAATTTCTGTGCTTTGGCGTAGAGCACACGAAAATGAATTTTATGCTTGGCAGTCAAAAAGGTAAGTTTTGGATCCCAAAATTGTATGGTTAATAATTTTATATAACTTACCCAGTTAATGAAGCACTGCTTGAGAATAGACCACCCTGCAGGAAGTATGAAGGCATCCGTATCCATAAGTTCGTTCTTTATGCAACTAATAATAACCCAGGCATGAGATACAGCTGGTATATCAGCCGCCAAGCACTGAATATACTTAGCAGTTAGGCATGGCCGAGGTGCTATAAGCTTGCATACAGAGTATTTGTTCTTCGGGACATCATCAAAGTGGCTGGAAGTTCAAGGAGAATATTTATTAGAGAATAATTATATAATTCACAATACCTTCAATTGGATTAAACAGACTTGTAAAAAAATTGTTGCAGGAAGCCTTCGATTATATGTAAACGTGACTGATTATATAACATAGAAGTTACTTTGGAATACGTAAACAGTGGCCATAAGCTAGTATAAATATTACACAACGAAGCAATGGCAAAGAATTCAAATTTTAAAAAAAAGTCTTGGAATTAAATAAAACAACAGTAGTTATTTTTAATAAATACGCAGTATTGCAATTACATCATCAATTTTTATTTTACCATTGATACATAAAATACAATATTTAAAAAATTTTTATATAACTTTTTGTGTAACACATTGTGAGCATCTAATGAAGAAAATGTTTTTATAAATAATATGTAACTATGCACGCATTTTATCATAATGACATCGCAATGCAGAAAATTGATTCTTCTTGTAAATTACTGCCAACAACAATAAATTTAATAAGACATTGTTTGTTTTTTTTTATTTATACTTAATTATTTGCGTCGATAAGATTCATGGTGATAAGATCAATGGTGATGACCATTACATAAATGCTCGCAATTTCATTTAATCTGGGCGAAAGTTCATTTTTTGTCCTTTCCAGTAACCCTGATACATGCAAGTTTTTTGAAGAACATACTAATATAAAATTAATACTACTGCTTATCATCGATATCGCTTTGGCATTAACAATATTAGTTAGGTATTTAACAACATTTGACTACCATAACCGCAGATACTTGGCATTAGATGAGGCAGTAGTTCGTATTCAAATTAAGTAATACAACATGATAATATTGGGGAAAAGTAGTAGTGCGGTGTTGGCGATTTTTAAGCATAAGATGATAATAAATTTGATATTGTATAAAACATGGTCAATCTTCACGGCTTGAACCTAACTTATTAGAATGATTTTCATTCAATTACATTTTTAGGGTTCTTCCAAAACAGTCCTCATTCATGTACTGCATTCTTGGGGTTGCAACAACAGATCATTGTTTGGTTGTGATATAGGTATGTGTGTATCGATTATATGATAGATAGATGAACTTATTTATATGGATTTTTAATGCACAGATCTGTATCTTCTTTCCCAAATTTATTCTTCATTACTAAATTTCATTATTGATAAATTTTACATAAAAATAATTACAAAAAACGCAATGCAGAATTTGAAAACCTAAATCTCATGAAAGTCTAGACAAAAAATAATCACATTAGAAAGGTATTTGTTTAAAAAAAATACCTAGACAGTAAAATTAAGGTGAAACGCACAGCGTTACATGGCAATAAGCTGTTGTTACTATTCAACAACTATTTCTGCTAATTTCAAGTGTTTTTTCAATTTCTAAGCCAAATCATTTCTTTACTTACGAGATGTCGCAGGACACATTCGCGAGCTAATAGGTAGACGGGAATTGATTTATTTATATAAATATATCAATTCCCTTAGTTAGTTATTAAAGGAAAATATTATTCAACTTATTAAAAATGCAATATCTCGCAAAGTGATATAAAATGGTGATTATAAAATAATCATTAATTACATAAATGTAATGATTAACATCATAAGTCAAATATCACAGTACTAAACATCACCATACATAACAAGTTTTACAAATACATTTTCACCGATATTTCTATTACGTAATTTTAACAATTTAATTTTTTGTAATTTTTTCAAGGCTAAGCCTTAGGAAACACTTTAGAATGCCGCTTTGTTTTAGAAAAGAGGTCGATATGAATTAAGAAGAAAAGATATTATTAGAAATATATGTTTGACATAAAAGAAATAAAAGAAACAATACATTCTGACTTGCTCCATCATCAGAGTAAGGTGTACTAGATTGAAGTTATTAAAAAGAAAAAAGAATAAGTTATATCAAATCAATATTTTATTTTAACACAACTGTACCTATCTAGTTATAATATGTTAGGTCCAACAATATGGAGTGTAAAATAAGATAATGAACCATGATAACCGAATATAAGTAAGAAACGTGTGTAATAGGCCATGATACTTATATTATTATATACTATATTATGTACATACTCTACATGTAAAAATTATACAGGGCCTGATATTTGTTCCTTTCCCCTAACTGGTCATCGTAATATATGTAAGTAGGTGAGTATGTTGATGGATGAGTGTTATGTGAGGTATGAAAAGAGGTAATATTATAGATAAGAGGGCTCCGTACGCGTTGAGCGAGTATAAATTCGCAATGTGTATAAATCTAGGTGTTTATTTTCTCTGTTGTAAAGCCAAACATTCTGAGCGCCTAGCTGCATACGAGCGGAGTCACTACCATAACGTTCAGTACAACAGACATTTACAGTCAACAAACACAGTTTATGACAGGTACATTACTGATATACAGAATATAATATCAGGTTACGTAATATGAGTATTGCGCTAAGTATTTGTTTTGTGGGTATGCTTCCATCAAATTGAGAAATAATATAAGATTCCATTAAGAACATAAATTATGTAAAAGAAGTGGGTCTAAGGAACAACAAGCTGTTTCTAAATAATTCACCATCTGGAATATCAATGATAAAATACCAGAGAAGATCCAGCAAATTAATCAAGTGAGTTTTAACTTAACTATAAAAAAAACATCAATTATCAGACATTTTCAATCGCGACTGCTATATAAGATTCTTTACAAGATTAACAATAATTGACATCTTTGTATAAAGTGCTGCTAAGATACATTATGGTTTACATGGTTAATCAAGCAGATGATATGGTACTGCTGCAGCTAAAGCAGTACCGTCAATATACTCACCAAATAAATAAGAAACAATAAGTTGAAAACATGCAAAAAATATACATATAAAACATTCACAAATGCAATACGACGTTCAGTACAAGAAATGTTATAAACTAACAATTAATTTTATGATTAAAATATAATTTTAAAGTAAAACATTACAATATTATTTACTAGACTATCAAATTCACAAATTATTTAAGCAAGTTACAATTTAGTAACAAAATACAAATTTTAATCGAAAAACCTGCTAATAACTTTCCTCGGAGCAAAGGTGCCCATAACACTGGCAGTGCTAACTCATGGAATCGTTTAATGCAAAATACCAAATTTAATAAATTATTATTAAACTTGTGCAACTGATATTGAAATATATAAAGATTATTTATTTTACCTGTAAATTATTCCACCTCCAGCTTCTAATTGCTCTTTTAGTCTTTCCTTATTGAATGGCCTATCAGAAAATTCTAGATCCTCGGTATCGGTTCCGGCCATGGAAGAAGTAGTTTCACCATCTTCCTCAGAAGAATAATGCTTGGTTTCTTGATCCTAGAAGCGAAGATATAGAATAAATATTTTTTGTATCTGTACCAAAGGTCCTTAAAAGTTTCCAAGGTTCATTTTCGTCATCCAGGAAGTATAAATCTGAGACGAAACCTAACTCGCGCAGCCCCCTCTTTAATCGGGTTTCGCCTCCGATGAAGGTTAACGACGAAATTTTGCTACAGCCAACAAGATGGTTTTTAGTAGATAAGAACCAATCGGGTGAATCCCACATCACAATGCGGGCCGGTTGCGGGGTATGCACGACGCATTTACCTCTCCATGGAGGGTGCCAGCTTAGGCGCTAAACAACAACAAAAGCGTATTCCGGGGCTAAAAATTCATATTTATTCATGACTCTATATAACTTTCATTATTATGATAATGGTTTTCATTTCCAAGAATGGCACAATTACATATTATTTGGAGATCTTGTGGCTGAAAGTCAAAGTTTTGCTCTAAAGGCGCTAAACTATGGCCTTTTCCTCTGTACAGCACACATCCCTAACATATAAAGCTTTTGATTATCGTCTCACGACAACTCGTAGCAATACTCAGACGCTGACCCTCGTACAATATCTCGCTTCGTCCCCGATGACTTGAGATAAGCCTCTCTGTGACTTGTTTTGCAGCCAGTTTCAACCAGTCGTACCGTAGTCAATTCCGCTTTTTAACAGATCTAATATCAATTAGAAAATATTTAATTAAAATCGGTTCTAAGAGGCGAACAAGTGTGATATGTAAAAATAAATTAGCGGAAGCAAAAATTATTTTTGAGAACTTTGAATGTTACTCTAGTTTTATTTATAATCATTTAATTTTTTAATTAAATTTAATTAATTAGAGTTGGTAAGGGAATTTAGTGATAAGATATTTGTTTTCTAATATTCAAAATATTTGTATGGAAAGCCCAGTTTCTGATAGCTTTGGTTCCGTAAATATGATAAATATGGATAAGTTCGATATTAGAACCGGTAATGGCAGGAGAGGCAGATCGGAAAAACTCATTGACGCCATAGAACTATATAGTTCGATAATTGTGGTCAAGGTCAATTAACTTTATTTTGAAAACACGTTTGTCCGAGAATGCAAATTTACGGCTATCTCAAAATTATGATTTTTTTTAGATCACTCGTTTACGACATGAAAATTCATTTACTTACTAAAAAGTCAAGCATTGCCATACAATCCAAACCCGAAATTCCGAAATCAAAATTATTTGAGTATCGAACAGTATGGATTAAAAACTGAAGTTTATTTGTAGATTTGACCATTTCGCAGGCCGACGGCGGCAAAATACCTATTGAATAAATGAATGAATGAATGAATAATAAATAAATAAATAAATAAAAGTTTATTACTTACATACAGTGCAAAAACATATGAACATAAAAAACAAAAACAGAAATTTGGAATTTAAAAAAAGAAAAACTAAACTTTAAAACATTACGAACATAACAGTACTTCTAAAAAATACTCCCAAATCAATCTTGCATGCACAGCAGCAAACAATAGGCCACAGCTCAGTAAAAGTCCTGATGACACCAGACATCAAGACACTGGTTTTCGGTGTAGCCTAAATTCTACTTTGGTACGTAATCAGAGTGTGTGTGTGTGTGTGTGTGTGTGTGTGTTTGTGTGTGTGTGTGTGTGTGTGTGTGTGTGTGTGTGTGTGTGTGTGTTTGTATATAAATAAGCAAACAAAACCCCGTAAATATACTAAAATATTATATTTAAGGTTTGTATTATATTAAAAATAAAATAAAATAAGCGAATGTATAGAATATATGTATGAGGTAAAAAAAGGCAAGACCTAAACCAAAAACCAAATAAAAAATCAATATACTAAACACATGTGACTTTAAGTACCCACCTAAACCCAACTATGAACCGGCGTCAAACCACTTAACCACAAAGTTCGAATTGTCTATAAAACAATATAATTTTAAATTTTCTTTTAAAACTTTCCTTTGAATTTGATTTTTAAACCAATTAATGAAAAAATAGCGATACAACGCAACGCGAGCGGTGTGAACGGGCGCGTTGTCTTGCAGAAACAACACTCCGCGCGCCAACTTGCCTCGTCTCTTCTGAACAATTGCTTCACTTGCTTGACCCAATAAATTGGCGTAGTGTTGACCATTCATTGTAGTTCCCTTAGGCAAGTAATCAATAAATAAAATACCATCGCTACCCCAAAAAATGGTCACCATAATATTGGAGGCCTACTTTTAACTTTAAACTTATTTGGTGGCCTTTCTCCCTTTTTAATCCACTGACACTGTTAACATCATGGAATCATTCTAATCATGCTGTGGTTTGCTGCAAAACATGCCATATTTTTTTGAAATATAATAGGCAGGTTTTTAAATCCAATAGAAGTATTTTTAAAACGTCGAGTTTGAGTCTATGGTATCACTTATACGAACGAATTGTGTGTTACTGTTTTAAGCCAAAACCGTGAAACAGTGAACTTATAAGCTACAGTTTTTAAAATAGGCATGTAAAAAAGTTAATAGTAAAAAAAATAGAAATAAATTTTGAGGGCAAGGCAACACTTTTAAAAACTTTTTATTTTCTTAACGAAAACTATTAACTAAATAGTTTCCTTTAAAATTATGTATACTACATTAAGTTACTATTTAGTAATCTTACCTTATCTGCTTTTGATTTATTTGAATTTGGTCTGGGATGCTCAGTACAGGTAAGCAGAAAATGTAATCCAGCAAATAATTTACTGTCACTGCTGGGTATGGGTCCAAGAACTGAGACTGTGTTCTCATCATTTTCAAATTTCGTGAGCTTAGAGTTCTTCTTGACTATGTTCTGTTTAGCAGCGCCTTTAAGTTGCAATGGCCCAGCTGAAATCAAATGAAGTTCGTAATCAAGCAAATTTCTTTGTTGTTTTCTTATATATTTGTTTGAATTTGTTCATATTTGAATTAAATAGTAAAAACAGCTTTCAACCATAACCATAACCCACTTTTTTTAAATATCTACAATCAGTAAACTAACTGGGTCGATTCGAAGTAAGCTAACCATTTAACACAGAAATAAAATGAAACTAAGTATAAGTTTGAAACTTCAGTTTATAAAAGATGGTATGTGTTTTTAGAAATCTATAATTTTTGAAATAAATATTGATAAGGCAAGTTGTTAGTACTTCCATTGTTTGTTAAGTAACTAGTTAGTTTCATCCCAACGTAATGCGTTAGTAAGACCTCTTAAGATGTAATGAATATATTCTTAAAATAATACAGGAACTTATTTTTGTATTTGAAAACATTAATTATATGTGGATTTATACCAGTTAACTGGATTTAACTGGATAAAAGTCAAATACGGAAAACGTATTAAAGAGTTATGAGTCTTCGTATAAAGTATGCGTAATTTCGTGGTATAGAAAATACGCGTAACGGTTTATATTTCCTTCCTTTGTTTTTATGTAATTCTGTATTATTTACGACGGATGATGCTGCGCAAATGAAACGCGTCTTAGAATCACAACTATTTGCTTATTGCAATGCAACATACTTGTTTATTTATTTACACAAAGAATCTTTAGTAATGTTTGAATGTACTATTTCTTGTTTTAATATACTTAACTCAGCAAACAGACTTATTAAGATTAAATTAGGATATAAAACAACACGATTGAGTGACAAAGAAATACCCGCGCACCCTTCCTTCCCCGCTACCCATCCATGCGTCTAGTATTGAATTGATAAATGAATATTAAATCAGGAAACGGATATTAACGTAATATACAGTAACAGGTATGATAAGGATTAAGAATATCTATAATCGAACCTACTAAGGCATTTTAGTGCCTACCTTTTATGCCATCAATTTTTCTTGGAGTGCGCTGAATCTCAGGTTCTACTCCAGCAACTTCTTCTATTATACAAGGTGCAACTAAATTACTACTTTCACTTAGTTCGGAACTTTCACTGGCCAGTCGCCGACGACAAGGAGTACTTTTCGTTTTCAATCCTGGAAATATTAAGTAGTCCACATGAATCTCTTTCAAAACTGACCAATTTTACAATGATATATATCTAAAAAATTTATTTATTTATTTATTAAGATACACCAACAGTGAACATACTAAACTTACATTACATAACATTTCATTTCTTAAGTCTATATACTGATATGTGCACGATTTATAGGTGTATACAGCATTCACTGTTACAGTGGCTAATTTTACATATAAATAAAACTACAATTTTATAAAACAGAAAGACAAGGAATTAAAAAAAGTAAATAATTTTTAAATTAAATTAATTTGGTAGTTACAACATTTAAAAAAAAAACAGATCAATTAGGTTTTGTTAGGTGTAGAAGTTAAGAAAAAATACAACTTAAGACTTCCATTAGGTAACATAACAGAACATCGGATAGTCAAATAGTTGAATAATTTACTTTTGAAAATATTCATGGAGTTAATCCTTAAACAGGCATTAAAGTAGTTATATGTACTACACATTATTATTAAAGGCAAGTTAAGACCAAGGTTAGTTTTAGCTGACTGTCTGCCAAGAATTTTGGAAATACGTTGTCGAGGATAGTTGTATGGAACGTTCAGCGAGATATTTTCCAAAATCGAGGAGCAATCCGCGGAGCCTTGCAGAATTTTATGGAGGAACGAAAGATCCCTTATCTGTCTACGGTTTCGCAAGGTATGCATTTTAAAGAAATTCAATCGAATTTCATAAGGACTTCTGTGTGATATTCCAGAACAAGCAAAAGCTAACATTCTAGTGAATGAGCGTTGATTATATTAGGTCTTTACCTATGAAATTGCCGTTTTTCACGAAATAAATGAAGCGTTATTTTTTTATATATTTTTTATTTCTATTAATCAAAATAATCACCCATGCAATCAATGCATCTTTGCCAACGCATTGGTAGCTTATTGATGCCTTTCTTGAAGAAATCAGCTGGACGGGAGGCAACAAATTCTTCAAATTCTTCTTGTACTGCCTCTCGGGTATTGAATTTTTTTCCCGCCAAGAAGTTATCCAAATTCTGGAAAAAGTAGAAGTCTGTAGGCGCGAGGTCTGGTGAGTACGGCGGATGACGGAGAACTTCCAACCCCAACTCTTGTAGCTTGGAGACCGTCTGCTGTGCAGTATGAGGTCCCGCGTTGTCGTGCAGGAGCAGTGGAGCCGAACGATTGACCAAAGCTGGTTGGAGACGTGCGAGCTTCTCCATCATTGGGTTCAGTTCTTCACAGTACATATCTGCAGTAATGCTTGTCCCGTTTGGCAAGACGCTGTGATGAATTACACCCGCGTTAGACCACCAAACAGTGACCATCACTTTTCTAGGGGTAAGTTTTCGTTTAGGGCATTGTGTGGGTGCTGAACCAGGGTCCAACCAACTTGCTGAGCGCTTACGATTGTCAAACAGGATCCATTTCTCGTCACAAGTAACAATGCGGTTCAGAATTCCTTCATTTGTATGCCTGCTGAGCAGTGCAAGGCACGTCTCCACGCGTACTTCGCGCTGGCGGTCATTGAGTTCGTGGGGTACCCATTTGTCAAGCTTTTTTACCTTGCCAATTTGACGCAAATGGACCAATATTGTTTTGATGCTAACGTCGAAAGCTGCTGCAAATTCAGCCGTGGATTGAGTTTCATCAGCTTCCACAATTGCCTTTAATTCGTCATTGTCGACCAAAGTTTTCGGACGACCACGGGGTTCATTTTTCAGGTCAAAATTTCCAGAACGGAAGCGGGTAAACCAATAACGGGTGGTGCGTTCGTTTGTAGTGTTCGCTCCGTAAACGTCGTTGATGTTGCGTGCCGCTTGTGCCGCTTTGCTGCCACGACGGTACTCATACTCCATAATTACTCGAATTTTTTACTTATCCATGATGACGAAAAATGTTCGAATGCGTTGAAAACAAAACACGAACTATTAAACAAATGACGATTTTAGAAAAAGAATTCCATGTTTGTCAAATAAAATTAATTTGAAATTAGAATTATCAGTCAAAAAAAAAAAAATTTCATTTGAAATGGCCAGTACGGCAAAACGGCAGTTTCATAGGTAAAGACCTATTATAATAGATATTTTATTTTTTATATATTATAGATATAAAAATAAGTATACTTTACATATAATATACAGCTGTATATTACAAACAAACACTAGTCATAAAAAAGTTTAGGTCACGGTCGCTGTCTCAATACCTCCCTATAGGTTGAGATGCCGCAAACAAGAATGCTATCAACTAGAATAATAGTAAGTGTATCACTTCTTTTATCGAAACACAATCAAAAAAACGAGGTTACTTTAGCAGTTAATGAAAAATAACTATATACCGGTCCAGACGATTCTTATAAAAATGCAATCGCATACCACTAAATAAGGCTAATTATAAACGAACATTATGGGAGAGCTTCTCTGATCTGAAGGTAAGTTACATTTAAAAAGTTTTGGACAAACTCGGTAATTATAATTTAAGTTAGTCGAGCCGAGTGAACTTTATTAAGCATTCTCGTGACATTTTTAGCTATATATTTCATACATGCATACATACATACTGGGGTTGTAACGGAGGCCTTGTTAGCGGAGGCGGAGGCGGATGCGGAGGCGGAGGCGGATGCGGAGGCGGATGCGGAGATTAACGGAGGCGGAGGCGGAGGTTAACGGAGGCGGAGGCGGATGTGAAAGAAGATATAGAAAAAATTGAAATTTATGGTTCATTAAAACAAAATCTTTATTTTAAATACGTACATTCATAGTACTACACTTAATAAAAAATCATTACCTTCTAGTAATTAAAGTTAAGGAGAGGCAAATTGTATTTGACAAACAATAGTTTTGCTGCTTTGTCACCTTCAAGACGATTTCTGAGGGGCTCATAAATTAAGCCAGCTGAACTAAATAATTTGTATCATTAATTTGACAAATGACCTATGCCCACCCCCACATAACCGCGTTCCCGCCTCGCACTCTTTGATTCTTGACCATTCCGCGCGCAACACGCGGCCGGACGGTCGTCGAGCGTCGCTGCTTGCGCGTTTTTTGCGTTACAACTCCGCAAAAATTGTGCGGAGACGGAGGCGAAGGTACGATTTCTTGCAGAACTTCCGCAGTAACGGAGGCGGAGGCGAAGCGCCGTTACAACCCTAATACATACAATACATAGGACACTCAGAAAGTTATGAGAAAAAAAATAAAAATGTTAAATAGGTTAGGTTTTTTTATTACATATTTTTGAAGAACTCTCTACTAGCGTCTATACAATGTTTCATGCGTCTGAACCAATTCTCAAAGCTTATTTTCCATATTTCCTCATCGGCCTTCTCGAACGCAGTGAGCGCAGATGCCAGAAGACTGGCAATGAAAACCGCCTCTTCAATTACTTATTTTGTCGTAGGGTTGTCGCAGGTAATGACATTGTTAAAAAGCCTTACAATAATAACGTTTACATTTAAACAAAAATAGCATTTCATATATTTTTAAAAAGATATGTGTTCGCGCCATATACATTTCTACGTACTTCCCGCGTTAAAAATATTGACTCTCGCGCCTCGGTTAGGAAACTACCCTGCACGCACCTAAAACGAGGAAGATCATACTGGAAGCAGTGAATCAACGCCCGCTACCGCGCTTGCACGTACGTTGGCCTTAACGTCGTTGAAGTCCGCTGCCGCTCTTGTGGATTCTTGGTGATTTTGTGCTGGTGGACGTTGTGTCGCGTGCGCACGCCTAGTGATATTATCAACCTGGATTTTCTACTCGCTGCTGGAGAACTCCAAGAAGGAAGCAAGGTGCGTGCAATTTCTTTCCGCTGTTCATACCGCTGTTTTATCTTATGACTTCATTTACTTTACTTTATCCTGTGAAATACTGTCCATCGAAGATATTTCAACTGCCGCGTATAATTTATTCGAGTCAGAACCACCGCGTGGCGGAGTCGCCGTCCGTAGCTCCACCAATATGCGTTATTTAATCTATTAAAATTAGAACGTTCTTAAACACATTACTGTTTACATATTTTAATAATATTACATCCAGGGCAATCTTATATGAAAAAATCTTTACTTAAGTAACAAAATCCATTGAAAATGCAACTAACTGTGTGTTAGATGATGTGAAAATTGAAACTGATATCCTCTCGAAGGTTATTAATATCTTTACGATGCGGCTTAGTACTTTTGTTTACTTTTCGTTAATATTTTCATTAGGATTTAATATTTTAAAGCTGAAAAAGACGCAGTCGCGGTCTGAAGCTCATTTGAAAGTAGTGTTGAAATGTGCCACCCCTACCCTTAGGTGCATGATGTACAAGATGTCACATTGGCTAATTTTGCCGCTTTACCTAACTCCAACAACAATTTAACTAATTTCTCAAAAGTAATTTAAATGTTTTTTTAAATATTTTTTTCCTAAATTGTGACGACTTTTTTGCATAATTCACTATAAATGAGAATTCACTTTAACATCCGATGATGAGTGAATTTAAAAAAAGTTTTGTGTGTTACCCTGATTATTTCATCTTCACTGATCACAAAAAAAAAATGCATTATGATAAAGATGACATAGGCATGTATTTCCCAATACTTCTCTTAGTAAACAAAATATAGGCTAGGCTAGATAATATACATTTGTAACAGTGAATCGGTTCATCAGTTTCAGAGTTTATTGATTACATATAAGCTCTCCCGAAATCAGGAGAAACGCAGCTGACACCGTGCAGGGACCTCATAAATATAAATGCATTAAAGTACTCATTTTGGACGAACCTCTTTCCTAGTTCTATCTCATGATGTTTTAGGCAAATACTTCGAGTGTAAATAAAAAAAGCTATAATTTGCAGTTTTTATTTTAACCCCATTTAACTGGCGGACGCTAGAGCAATGGCCTCGGACCACCATACTAAAACGTATGCATTACAGGCGCGTCAACAACCTGCCGCTTATAAGAAGTAGTAATGTTTCGTTATAGTGTGATATTTGACGTCTTCTCAAGGACGTCAGGGGCAAGCAACAGTTCAAAGTGAACCATTTAAAATAATGAAAGGTAAGTAATGTAAGTAATGTAAGTAATGGTCCGGTCAAAATAGCCGAGAAAATACGGTAGGTTTGCATTTATTCTTATAAAGCCGTAGTTAAACTTCTGTGCTGGTTAGGTTAAAAGGGTCAAAAAAGGGTGTTAGTAAAAAAAAAATTAAAAACGTGTTTTTTACATTTTTGGTTTCTTCACATTAATATGTAATACGGCAATAAAGAGATGAGTCAGTTTAAGGTATCGTTTTTTGTGAAAATTTTAAAACAAATGGAGTGTAGTTAAATAATTAAAAACGTAAAAAGAGTCAAGTGTACTTATATCATCATTACATAGAAGCATTTATTGTAAATATAAATAGGGTTACCATAATAACTTAAGAAATGTACAAAACTATGTTAATCAATATCCCGTGTGTAAATGTTGGAATAAGAAAATGTAAAGTGAGTGTAAAAATATGTTACAAAAATATTTTTGCAAATATCGTATGTAGCATATTAGCATATTGTATTACATATTGTATAAAAACTGTAATATTATAAGTATAGATAACTGGTAATATATTATTCCCTATCCATTAAAAATATAGATTTAAGATATTGTTATAAGGAAAACTATGTAAAAATGAGAAACAACAAGCGTTAATTTATTACCCTATAATATCCTAAATGAAATAGAAAATAAGATCTGTCAAGTAGATAGGGCAAAGATTCTACAAGCGGGCAATCCCACCCGTAACCCATAAGATTGAATAAGAATTAAAGAGATGAATGAAAGGAAGAAGAGGCATGAAGCGTGAAAATACGAGAAGCATAAACGATAGAAATGGAATGGAAGTAGTAGAAACAGGCTGCGGCAAACGCCGAAGGTTCCGGAAAAAAAGAAACCCAGGCATTATTGGTTACGCTGATGACAGCACCGTTGTAGAAAGATACATGTCCAATGCGCGAGCGAGTTCTCAAGAAATCCGGGCTTTGAGAGAGTCCATGATTGAGCGGGTGGATTTAGCCTTAAAGAAAGTGTCCGATTGGGGCCAGTCTAATTTGGTCAAATTTAACCCGTCAAAAACACAGGCGTGTTTATTCTCCGCCAAAAAGAGCAGTTTCAACCTAACGCCCTCTTTCCAAAATGTTTCTGTACCCTTAACCGACCACCTAGGGCTTCTGGGCGTAACTATATCGTCCCAACTGAACTTCGGGCATCAAATTGTGTCCATGGCTCAAACTGTTTCAAAGAAGTTGGGAATCATCTCGAAGGTCCGGCGGTACTTCAGACCTGAACAGCTACTTAATTTGTACACAGCTCAAGTTCGATCTTGTATGGAGTACTGTAGCCACCTTTGGGATGGTTCTTCAAAGTACCAACTTGAAGCAATGGACGCAGTTGACCGAAGAGCCCGAAAAATTATAAACAACTTTGACCTCATCACCAAAAAACTGCAAAGCCTCGACCATCAAATATTTCACATATTTTTAATTTTATTTCAGATATTGAATATTTTTGTAGCTTTTTTCTACAATTACTGAAGAATATAACCATTCTTTAAGATTTATTTCATTTTGCTAACCAGGTAGCCTACAACTTGCTTCCTCTTTCCAGCTCTATAGAAGTAATGTATTAGAAATATTTCTAACTTTTATTTTTGCAGAGATTAAACATTTATGAGACCTTATGACGGTGTAAACTTTTTCTGTAACTAATACACTTCATTTGAATTTTTTATTTATTCTTTCAAACTAAGATATAGAACGAGAAAGGTATTTTGAACACATATCTTGATAGCAACGTTTTAATTTTATTAATGCTTTTATTATACTAATACTTGAAATTGAGAGAAATAGTTATTGTGTAGTAACAACAGCTGTTTGCCATAAAACACAAAATATTAATAATAATATGATACCCTAAGAACCTTAGAATCAAAAACGATGTGGTCAAATGTTGCTAGACATTATTTATATGTTTGCTAGCCAAGGAAGGAATTGTTTTTATGAAAATTATGGCAACGTAACGTAACGGGGAACGTAACGGAAGACCTTAAAGGCATTTCATAAATAAACCCCCTTTTTTTTGTCAAGATGTAAATTAATCATTGAAATGTAAGGAAATGAAAACTAACCTGAAGTAGAAGCTTTAGGGCTTCTTGGAGAAGCGACTCGCCTTCTCAAATGAGTATTCCTTTTATCTCTACTACGTGCGCTTCGAGGACCCTGTAATACCCATAAATACTGATAAACGAAATATGAAAAAAAAATTCGCGTTATTTAAATTACAACTTTTTGCTCATAATGGTAAAACAGAACTCAGAGGCACAAAGTAAGCTATTCCAGTCGTAATATTGTGGGCTCCTAGTCAATCTTTAGAAACTTGTTTTTTACAGGAAGTAAGTGATATGTATCCTGGCGAATAAAATGGATATGAGGGCTGAAGAGCAGCATATACTCTATCACGTTTAGGTATTATTAGCGACTATGTCGCTATGTTGTAAGATAAGCCTCACTGGATATACCGGGTATCTTGGATGCCGATGGCCGGTGCCAAAAACGTTATGAGTCCTTTGAGTAGTTAGTTATTAAAATATAAGTGCAAGGTTTATCTTATCTATCAATTAAGACATTCTCATTATACATTTGGAAAAAAATAGCCGTACTTAAAAATTCCTATAGTAACTTAAAAAATTCAAGTTACAATAGTATTCGGATTTAAAATGGTTTATATTTTACAAAATATATGTGCCTAACAATTTTACCAATAAGAAAAACATAAATACTTATAAAAGCAATGACATCAGGCTGCGTCATCGGCAGCCCTGACAGGTTTATTCTTTATATCTTATGTAAACCTTGCAATGTTGAATTATAGTTTTTTTTAGTTTTTATTTTAGCCGCCAAACGAGAATGCGACCCACCTGATGGTAAATGGATTTCGCGACAACAGATAACATTAATCTTAGTTGCTGGAGATTATGTATATTGTAATTCATTTATCGATTATTGCTGTATTGTGGACCGTAGGCTTCGATTCGAACTGTCTTTATCCTGTAATTTCACTGGCTGTTTTCTCGCTTTAACCGATACGTTGCTGAGCGCACGACAGGCGTGTCACCTATTTTTTTTTACTTGTGGCTTATGACACTAGAGGAGTGTTATTTTTATATCTACTAATCTACTATCGAAAACTATCATGATTTTCTACGTAAATCTAGCCTGTTGTGTTAGTTTCTGGATATTTTGTGAATTTTTTTAACCTGTGGTGCATGACACGAATGGCGTGTCTTTTTGAATAGATTACAGCAACCTCACAGAAAGTTTTAAAGGGGTCTTCCAAAATTAAAACTATCATGATTTCGAAAGTAGTTTTTTAGATATTGAAATAACTGTGACGATAATTACTATAGGAGTGCGTTTCTTTTATTTCATAGACGCTTTTAAGTTGCGATGTAACGTCAGTTTTTACAAACACTTTATGTGTATATGCTGTCCCTAAGCACCATGTGAATTCCCGTCCCGCAGTGTTTTTCGTAATAAATGAATAAACCCCAAGTCGAATAAAATGTTTCTAGACACTATTTTCTTTGTCTATTCCTTGAAAACATCAAAAAAGTTCAACAACATCACAAAAGGTTTGAAACATCTGAAATTACATTTTCACTCAGTCACTTAACATTTCAGAAAAACACGTAGTTTAACTCTTAAAAACCAGTTTAAGTGAGGTATTGTGCCCTAACTACCATAGGAAAAAGCAAAAAAAAGCATGAAATTTTATATACATGGCTGATGGCACAATAGGCGTGCCATCAATTTTTACGGCGTTTGAAACTCCATTTGTGTTATAGAAAATTTGTTCATAGCCATGGCGAAAAGTTTTCGAAAATGGGCGCCGCAACGAATCGGTTAACTGAAACAACTATATAAATGATTCTCTTACGTGTATAAATTAGGTTTCAAATAGGTTTCCTGCACAAGACGTCGATTTGAAATTCTCGAAATAGTTCATTAATTTCTGTACGCTGATGTTTATACTTGATTGTTTTCGTATATATACAGGGTGACTTGTAATTCGACGTATTCCTCTTCGGATGTGATAAAACAACTAATTTTAACAAAATTAATTATAATGTCCCTAATACCAAGTAGGCTTGTTATCGAAGTATTCAATATTTTTGGTTTTGTTCAAAAAATTCCAAATTAATAACAAAAATTTATTGCAACTCCGCAGCTTAAGCCGCTGTACGATAACACAAGGTTTTACAAAGCACGTGCTCTACGTACGTTATAGTATAGTATAGTACGTATAGTCACTTGATAGGACCCCACTTTTTTCCTAAAAATTTAAATGGTCAGTATTATGAGGAATTTTTGAGGAATGAGCTAAGGCCATTGCTTGAAGATGTGGAATTGGTAACAAGGAGACGAATGGTATTCCAACAAGATGGTTGTCCAGCGCACTATCGAATTACTGTGCGGCAGTGGTTGGATACTTCGTTCCCAAGGCGTGGGATTGGCAGGGGCGGTCGGATTCCATGGCCTGCACGGTGTCCCGACCTGACACCGGTTGATTTTTACGTGTGGAGGCACATGAAGTTCTTGTTTATGCAACGCCAATTCAGTCTGTGGAAGTCCTGCGAGAAAAAATATCGAAGCGGCTAAAAAATATGACACTCTTTCACTTCAAGAGTGACAGTGACAGAGATAAGGAAGCGTGTGCGGGCATGTATTCACCGTAGGGGAAGTCACTGTGAAGATTTGTAAAACTTGTCGCAAAATTTATTATTGAAGGCTTTTTAAATTTTCATTTTTTCTTTATCTTTACCTATCATCATGTTATTCAATTTTTTCTGATAATCTTTTCATTTTTTGAAAATAATTTAATGTTTTTGGATAGCTAATAAAACAAGGAAGTCTTTCAAGTTGTTTGTACGGTTAATGTACTGTTGATTTTTCAAAATAAATCCAGTTTTCTATTGACCAAATTAGTGAATCAAAACAAAATTTTATAAGAGTTCACTTGCTATTTTAAAATGTTTAATATTTGTGCCAGTATTAGTATTAATAAATGTTTGTTGATGTATCGGTAACTGATAAAAATTTAAACAACTTTATTCAAAACACTAGTGTTTTATGTATTTAATTTTTGTAGTTAATTTGGGACTTTTTTGAACATAACAAAAATTCGTGTAGTGGTAAGTAGCCTTGGCTCATACGCCGAAGGTCCCAGGTTCGAGTCCTGGCCGGGGCATTCATTTGTGTGATAAACACAGATATTTGTTGTCGGGTCATGGTTGTTTGTATTTATATATGTATGTTTATTCTGGGTAATCGGGGTTTATGGATGACCATCCTATATATGGTCATCCATAACTAAAGCTATGCTTACTTTGGGGCCATAGAGTCGGTGTGTTTGTCTGGGGATTTATTATTATTCTGTTTAGTTATTTTTTAACTCGACAATCGTCGCTTTTACGTGCCTAGGTACGGGCAAATGCCAAGTAACCTATGACGAAGTATAGGTGTGTATGTTGAGATGTATGTGAGTTTTTAATTTTATGTAGTTACAGCTATTTAAATTGATGTGGTATATCTCGATAACGAGCCTCTTTGGTATTAGGGACATTACAGTTAATTTTGTTGGAAATTAGCTGTATTATCACATCCCAAAAGGAATACGTCGAGTTTCAAGTCACCCTGTATGTGTATAAATATATATACAGGGTGTCCCATAACTTGCACGACAAAGTAAAATAAAAGAAAGATTGAGGTATCTATAAAAGTATCCATACCAGATAAAAAAATTTCCTCAGTAAAAGTGTCACCGTTTTCGAGAAATTCTCAACTTTTCATTTTTTTTCGAAAACTGCCGCTTTTGGTCAGTTTTTTTGTTGGTGTGTGTACAAACAAGCAGATACTTTTGTATTTTTTTTCTAAATATTCTAGAATAGCAGATCTACCATATGCAAATGTCATTTTGTTAAATAGCATTAGGTATCTTTGAGAAAAACATACTATTCTCATTATTTTTTTCTACTAAAATTATATACTTTTGCTTTGGCATTCGAACCACCATAACTCTATGGCTAACAACCCACCTGTATATACCCACCCTGTATATAAAAAAATGCATGTATTATACACTAAATTTACTAAAAGTTTAGGCAACTGCCACAAGTTATGAAAAAAATATTCACCTGTATTATGTTATCCAAATCCAAATCGGTATTGTGACGCCTAGGAGAATTGACATTGATAACCGGCCGGGGCAGAGTATCTTTCAGTGAACGTGCTTGGTCTTCAGTTAAGTAGAGTTCAGACGCTGTCACCATCACCATAGTGTCCCTAAAACAAAACAATAACTTATAACCATCCGTTTTAGTTTTCTAAATATGTCACCAAATTAAATTATCTTACCCATCAGTTGTGCATTTGTACATCACTTTTCCATCTCTGTTTTCCTCAACATCAAGAACTAAAGCAGGTTCATAGTTTTGTTCTTCATCTATCAAAGCATAAATAGACTGTCCTTGAAGCGGCAATTTCTTTTTATCACCAAAAATTATGAACTCGTCTAATATAGTTTTGGTATGCCCATCATCAAATTTAATCAAGTACTTATTTGGGTCTGTGATTCCCACAACTTTTCCAGAATAATAACGTTTGTTAACCCATTTGGCTAACACTACAGTATTCGGTTCATAGTCAGAGTTTTCGAATTGGACGTTGGGTTTTGCGGCAGGTGTTGCTGGTCTCGGTGACGTTACAAGCCGCTTTGGTTTTGTTCTCATTTCAGGTGTAGTACATGTTGCGGCAACAGGCTTTTCATCATCAAGAGCTTTTGTTGAGAGAAAACGCTTTTTATCACCATTAACTGGTACCATTTCAGGAGAATTAATACTTTCGACATACAGTGGCTCTTCTACTATTGTTTTTTCTTGCAATGATTTAGCTGCCATGTGTCTACGACACCTTCCTTTAGTTTTTTTATAAGAGCTTTTAGGGGTCACCTTATCACATCTGTTTACTACTTTAGGGCTGGCGTTTCCATTTGTAACAGTTGTATCACTAGACACTGATGTTTGAATACCTACAGAGACTTTATAATCTGTCAATGAGTCATCTACAGAATTTTCACGAATATGGGAAAAAATATCCTGTAGTTTCTTCATTAACGCGTCATAGCCTTTAATTGAAATTGAAGGAAGTGAGATTGATTTTCTTGGCGGCTGGGGAACTACGAAATTTCCATCACTGGTACGATTGCTAGATGAAGACGTAGAACTAGCAATAGAGACAAATGATGCTCTGTTGGGTATGGCTATCATACCTACACTCGTAACACTTGATGGAGAGGTGCTCACTGAAACATCTCCCATGTAAGGGTCATTAGTAAAGCGTTTAGATAATCTCTGGTACTCTTTACACATATCCATGCCTATATCATTATCAGTTCTTATAACATATAATGACAAAAACTCACCATCTTCATTGTGACTTACATGAACATCAAAAACTGGTAAGCTAGGTGTATTAATTGGCAGGGAATGACCATTTTGCAAAGGTGATATGGTTGAAGGAGTAGTATTATTACTAACGCGAAAAGATTCAATTGTGCCTCTTATCCCAATATTGTCAATCTTAGCCATATCTGGTGTATTGTTATTGGTAGATAACTCTTTTCCCGAAGTAGCCAACTCGGTAGGGGTTGAGGAATTTCCATTTGATAACTTTGAAATTAGTTTGGATGCAACAGTGGGTATTATATCAGGACTATCCAACATGGAACCAATATTATCAGTAGCTTCAAGGTCTGCAGTATTGCCTTTGTAATCTTGTTTCTTTTGTGATGAACTGCTTTGCTCTGAGTATGTAAAACCTTCACTTCTGGTTTGAGATATTTTACCAGGATCTATGTATTCTTGACGATCGTCGACTACTACAGGGTCACTGCTATGTAAAAGCTTGGTTGTTAACTTCTTTGTATCATCTGATTTGTCTTCTAGTGCAGGTGAAAGAACTAAATGTAAGTCTTGAGAACTCTGATCACATTCCATGGAGTCTGAGAGATTTTCATTTTCAGCTAAATTACTTAGTGTTTTTTGAGGTGACCCATTTTTATTTTTACGTGGTGTTCTTCTTAGCTTACTAACATCAACACTTACTGGGCGATTTATAGGCAATCTCGTTAGTTTTTTTTTAGCACTGGAAGGATTTTCGCTGTTACTGCGTTTATTTTTTTTAGTGCTAGTTGCGGCATAATTGGAGTCTTCTAAGGTCAAGTCATTGAAGTTTTCATTAGACAATAATCCGGTGCTAGTTATTTTAGATACTTCATCATCAAGAGTTTGGGAAGAAATTATAAATCGATCAAGCTTTTGTAACTTCGTTTTACTGTCACTGACGTCTTCAAAGAGTTTTCTTTTGATATTTGTTGAATCTGAAGTAAAATTATGCTTGAAGTATTATTATTTGGAATATTGATTATTTAAAAAGATCTTATACTCCTCTATGGTCTGGCTAAGTGACGTGAGTGAGAGATTCAATAGTCATTTATTTTGTAAAAATTAGTTACTAAAAACAGCTAGTCCATCACCCATATAGACTGATTAAATTTTATTTTATTCCTAGACTGTTATCATAATTAATTAAATATCAAGATTATTAAAACATATGTCTTAGTCTCGACTTTGCTGTGCTTAATAGGAATTATAATAATAAATGCCCAGACAAACACCCTAACTGTATGGCCCAAAAGTAAGCAGAGCCTGTGTTATGGAAAGCCATACAGTGAACTGTAGGGGAACCCAGAAAAAACATATATAATACATATATAAATACAAATATGACCCAAGAAAAAACATCTGTGAACATCACACAAATGAAGCCACCAGCCAGGACTTGAACCTGGCACCGTCTGCGTATGAGGCAAAGATACTTACCACTACACCACTAGGTTGTCAGTTGTAAAGTTATTCCATTGAAAAGGTACCATTTTACAACAAAAGTTACACTAAATTCTTTAAAGAAATTCCATGTAAATGATATAGGTTAATAAATGTAAAATCATGATGAATAATATAAACAGAAATTTATATTATTCATTCCAAATTCCATTCCTAATTTATTTTTGTGTTGTACTTATTGTTACTACTTAAGTTTCTATCGAAGGTGATGTTTCCATAGTGGGCTAATTTATCAGTGCTTTACATAAGTATAGAAAATATGCTCTTTTATATAAAAATATTGAAATAACACAAAACAATACATCTTCAGTGCACACTTTTGTTTTCTAAAATGTTTATGGCAGCACCATTTCTATTTTCATTATAAACGCTATTCATTCCAATGGCATATTACATAAAGACAAGTCATACCCAGACATTACCGCACAAAAAACGGCGTCAACTTAACTATAGATACCTACCCTATATATAGAGTAATATAATTTGTGGGAGAATGGAAGAATAATACGGTTCTTAAAATAAATTGTCGAAACTCTATAGCATTGTCTCATTTACATACAAAATCATATTACATCTCACTCTTCGAGTTTGTTGAAACGAATAGCCATTTATTGAAAAAATACTTACCCATGAAAAGATTTATTCTATCTTTAACGGTAACAGTGTAATAAGTACACTGTGTCACAAAAGAAGGCATTGTACAGTATTAAAACACAGAATAGGGAATAAATTTTGTCTGATGTTTAGCTGTGACACTGGGTTGCACAAGACTGAGTCAAATAGCCGGCAACTGCCTTGCATTTGCTTTGCCATTTTTGAGAGTGGATAACCTGTCTATATGTAATATGTCAAATATGTCATTGAGAAGTATAGTATTTTAGGACTAGTCAGTAATTTTTTTCTACATCGTATGATTTCACTTAAAATTGTTGTGGAAACACAGCTAGGGAAGAGCTATATAATGTTTTTTTGTATAGCAGCTTGAAGGCAGAAGTGCACGGTACAAATATCTTAAAATATGTTTTACTTCTTCCTATAGGTACAGAGATTCAGAAAGCAAAATGTGTTAAAAAATTAATACCTTGAGTAACATTGGATTCAACTTCTTGAACTTGAATTTTGTCCACATCCTGGAATAAAAAATATTAAATTATATTAAATACAGTTAAATAACTTTAAATTTTCCTCTATTTCACATTTACTTTAAAAATGTAATCTAGACCTTAATTATTTTCATATTTACTTTAACCCTTTACTGATATGCCATGGAAATATTTGATGGTATAACTCCGTGATAATCTAAGGCCTAAGCTAATGTTCTACATATATTATAAATGAACTGTTAACTTACATGTTACATTAACTTACTGTTAGCTCTTATGCATAAGTTGATATTCATAATGTTTGCAAACATGTACTGAGTATAATAAGAATATACTAATCTTAGATAATGATTGAATAATAAGAAAACCATGTAAATACCAAGTTCGGATCTGTTAAATCTTCTTCAGGTTCATATGCATAAGTTGATATTTATAATGTTTGCAAACATGTACTGAGTATAATAAGAATATACTAATCTTAGATAATGACTGAATAATAAGAAAACCATGTAAATACCAAGTTCGGATCTGTTAAATCTTCTTCAGGTTCATATACAGGACTATCAGGAAACATTATTTCAGAGTTCCTATTATTTATTGAAGGTACAGCAATTCCACTTATACCGTTGAGAGATCCTGTAACACAAATACAAATGATACACATCAACTATGTATAAACATTGTCATTAGTCATTAGGAAATTACAAAGATAACGGGAAAATATATATTATTTTTGATATTGTCAAGTGAATTAAATTCAATTCATGGTGTAATTTAATCAGAATCTGAATAACATAATCTTGAGCAAACTTAAAACAAAACATAAAATGAAATAAGAAAAACACATTTTGTGGTTAGAAATACGAATTTTATAATGTCTAAACAAATTTTCGATGATCTGAAACTATTCATACTGTGATCTAAACACAACTAAGTTTTGAAGTATATTTCCGGTCTAATAGCCAATAGTAAATAACTAGCAAATACCAAGTATAGTACATACAGAACTGCAAATTCATATAGCGTGTCGTAAGCGAATTAGCCTGCCTGAAAGCAAGCAACCAAAGAAAGAGAAATTACCAATAAAAATTTCTAAATGTCAACATATCTGGTTACCTTGTTCGAGAGTGTTAGATTCCATTTCCGAATTAGTGTCGCTGGAATCTCCCATGGTAAAGAAGTTATTGAAGGTATTGGACCTGTAGTTACTTGTTTTCGCGCGTTAAATGTGTACTTGTTGGTTAAATTATATACTTGCAATATCTATACATATTTCGATTAGCTAGTTATTATCTTTAAGTTTGTACTTAAGGAGTCGTTATATTAGAACATCTATAGACGAAAATTATTTATTACAAACACAAATTACAGACCCCTCATCTTCTATAATTTAACGCCGCTTGTCGTCTGGTTGGTTTTAACTAGTGTTGCCGTATAATAGTTGGGCAAAAGCAACACTATCGATAGTGTCGATACTATCTTTCGTATCGATAGTCCCGTGAACGGCAATACTATAGACATACAGCAATACTATCGATAGTATCGATACTATTGCTACTGAATATTGCAATAACAATCGATAGTATCGATAGTTTTATCTTATCGATAGTGACCTTTTCTCAATAGTATTGCTTATAAAGTAATTGTCTAGCTAGTGGATGGCAGAAAACTAGATGGTTTTTTACTCACCACTGTTGCTGCTTTTGCGTTGACGCTTTGTAAAACCCTTTTTATTTTCTAGTTCGTAATCCAATAAGCTCCATAGTAAAACATTTACGTGTAATTAGTTTTTTGTGATTTAAGTTGGCAACAATAATTTACAAGGTTTGTGAGGGTAAATTGATAAAATTGGAACTGAGTAGTGTGTCTACCCACATTAAAAAATATATTATTGTGCATTGTGCGAATTGTCTCGTCAATCGGAATTGTTGTTATTATAATCAAATATTCATTAAATCGGATCAAAAATTGATAGAGAGTTCCGAGAGTATCGAAGAAAAAAAAATCTGTGGAATTTCTTTGTAAAAAAAGGGGAGGACAAAATGATTTGCAAAGAATGTAGAATTGAACTTAAGTATTGTAATAATACGTCCAATATGAAAGACCACTTGAAGAGGAAACACCCGGAGTTACTAATATCAGCAAATTCAAGCCAAGCTACGGATCTAGACGACACTGATGAAATAAAGGCACGTGACGTTTCAAAATACACTAACTTCGACAAGAAAAAAGATGCTCGATACTAAATTTACTAAAATGGTAGCCATAGACATGCAGCCCCTTCGTCTATCAGAACACGAAGGACTAAAGGCATTTATTACTGCTTTAGACGCAAGGTATGAAATGCCCAAAAGGACCACGCTTTCTACTGAACTTCTCCCAAAAATATATACAAAAATGAAATTACAATTGACCGAGAAATTTGAAGGAATCAACTATATGGCCATTACCACCGATGCTTGGACATCAACGAGCAATGAAGGTATTCTTGCTGTTACCGGACATTTCATTATCAACACAAAAAGAGTCCGTTTTATTAGCAGCAGTGGTGGTTGAAGGACATCACGATGCCGATAATTTGTCCTCTGTGAGTAATCGATTCATTATATTTCTAATATTAAATGTACCTACAGACGCTTGTTTTATAGTAAGTTAAATTAATTATTTTTAGTTTTTATTTAAATATTTGAGTAAAAATATTGAATGGGGCATAGCGCAATCATTATATTTACTCAACTCAATAATTTAACAATATATTTAGCAAATTACGCACACATAGGATATTTTAATTATTATATTTCTTACTATTACTATGATTAATGTTATAGTGAGATTGTATGTTAGTCTTTCACGTCTTCATTATTTTGTAGATTTTTCAAGAATTTTTGTAAACTTGTCAGGGGTACTGGGAAGCACATTAATTCAACATATTGCATATGCTTCAAACAACTACAACTGAATTCTTTTTTATTACTCCTAGTTGAGCAGTGGTAGCCGAGTGATTTGAGTACCCAACTTCACTTATGTATATGTTGATGTGTGGGACTCCGGGTTCAAAACCAGCCGGCTCGTATCTCTGGAATTTTCTGAATCTATATACGGATTTATTAATTTAAAAATTACCATTTGCTCGGCGCGTCCGGGATTATTGGATGTGTAACCGTGGTCTAAAAATAGTCCCGATTAAGGGTTATGAAGGTTAGGCGGCCTTCGCTTCAACTGTAATTACCAGACTAGCCACATCTAGGATCACGGTCAATGCGCACTATGCGCACATAAAGCGTGATAATTTTTTTAAATTACCTATAGTTAAGTCTGTTATGTCCGGTAGTTTTGTTTTATTTTTGTGAAACAAAACTAGATGATATTTACCGATAAGACAAATAACATTTTACTTTATTAAAGTATTTTATTTTGTGATTTCTATAATGTTATGTTTTTAAAGATCATTACTATTAGGTCTTTACCTATGAAATTGCCGTTTTTCACGAAATAAATGAAGCGTAATTTTTTTATATATTTTTTATTTCTATTAATCAAAATAATCACCCATGCAATCAATGCATCTTTGCCAACGCATTGGTAGCTTATTGATGCCTTTCATGAAGAAATCAGCTGGACGGGAGGCAACAAATTCTTCAAAGGCATTTTGTACTGCCTCTTGGGTATTGAATTTTTTTTCCCGCCAAGAAGTTATCCATATTCTGGAAAAAGTAGAAGTCTGTAGGCGCAAGGTCTGGTGAGTACGGCGGATGACGGAGAACTTCCAACCCCAACTCTTGTAGCTTGGAGACCGTCTGCTGTGCAGTATGAGGTCGCGCGTTGTCGTACACCCGCGTTAGACCACCAAACAGTGACCATCACTTTTCTAGGGGTAAGTTTTCGTTTAGGGCATTGTTTGGGTGCTGAACCAGGGTCCAACCAACTTGCTGAGCGCTTACGATTGTCAAACAGGATCCATTTCTCGTCACAAGTAACAATGCGGTTCAGAATTCCTTCATTTGCATGCCTGCTGAGTAGTGCAAGGCACGTCTCCACGCATACTTCGCGCTGGCGGTCATTGAGTTCGTGGGGTACCCATTTGTCAAGCTTTTTTACCTTGCCAATTTGACGCAAATGGACCAATATTGTTTTGATGCTAACGTCGAAAGCTGCTGCTAATTCAGAAAACATAAAGGCGCCAACAAATTTATCTGCAGATGATTACAATTTTCTTGAAGAAGTAGTGAAGCTCTTTGAACCGATTGACTCTTGCACTGAAGCTGTATCAGGCGAAAAGTATTATACTGTATCTATGATCATTCCCCTCATAAAAGGTTTACTGATGAATTTCGCTGAACTGGAAAGAGGAACTTTATTGGAATCCTCTAGAAAGGTCGTTGAAACTTTAAAAAGACATTTTGCTGCAAAATTGAAACCATATGAATCACGAAATCTATCATTAGCACGCTTTTTAATCCACACTTTAAAAAATTAGGATTTAAAACAGATGCAGAAGTGGAAAGGGGAATCAATATTGTTCAGAAAGTATACTCTTTTTCTTGGCAATGCAAAATAAAACAACTACGCCGACGCCTGAGAATCTAGATGATGAGTCAGCGCCGTAAGCAGGAACGTCACAATCAGTAACCGTGCCAAACAAAAAACCGGAACTTAATTTGCTCTCTTATCTTGAAGTATCATCCTCGACAATCAGTTCAAATGCCACTGCAGACGCTATAGTTGAAATAAACCAATAACTATCCAAACCAATTCTTAATAGGACAGAATTTCCAATAGAGTACTGGTCGTATTCACGAAGCAATTTAAAAGATATAGCCTTGAAATATTTTTGCATTCCAGCTACATCTACGCCGGCTGAAAGGATATTTTCAGTAGCTGGTCAAGTTATTGTAGAGCGACGCAACCGTTTAGAACGTATAAACGAACTACTTTTCATTAAACAAAATCACAAATTATTCGAAAATTGATTCATGAATATGTGTATTCATGTTAATGGAAACCTGTTAACTCATCAAAATCAGTGTACTAATAATGTTGATGAAAGTTATTCAGACATTTAATTTTGATAACTTACCTCTTTAAAAATTTCAAGTATTTATTTTTTAAGAATTGAACGAGAAATAATGAAACTCCATATTACTTAATTTTAATTGTAATTTTCTTATGTTTACAGAATGTCTTACGTTGAAGCGAAAGTATTTAAGACAACTTTTATTATGAATCAAAGTAAAAAATGTTTCACTGACGATAATCAGGTAAAAAAATGATTTTAAGTTTAAAGTAAAGTTCGACCGATCTTTAGTCTAAGTTCAAATCAATATAATCAATACAATTATTACATTTTAATTGTGTTCATCTCTGTGCTAAGGAATCGACATATTTTAAAATGTGTATATACGCTTCTGAGCGCATGCATGGTGGCAAAAATTGTAATTCACCCATTAACAAATTACCAAAATAATAGTTTCTTTTATCTAATTCTTTATCGAAGATACAATGAACACAACTCACTGAATTTTTCCCTAGCTGATCTCCTTCGGATACTTCTGATAGTTTGACACCATCTACATTTTGTTTTACAAGTGTCTATGTTTGCTTCAGATTGTTTAAAACATTTTTTTTTTTGAATAATTTACGATAGAGGCAAGTGGCACTTCAGCTTTTTCACAGTGATTTTTTTCGTATTGAAACATTATCACCACTTTTAGAACAATCTGTGTAAATTTGTTTGTGTTGTGGATATTTGTCTATTTTTTCATAAACTTCTGTAATTTTTAGTCAGGAAATATTTTAATGTTTAAGCTAGAAAAATTTATATCATAAAAACTACTGTAACAACTCCAGGTATTTTGGTTTTATATATGTTATACAGCTGATTAAACTGAATAAATTCCGAATACCTAGTCATGAAGTAAAAATGGAACTTTAGATAAAGAACATCTAGCATAAAAATATAGAACTTTTTAAAGCAAGGGATGAGAAGATTGTGAGAACAACTTTATTAAAAATTTTGATTTTAGATATTTAAATCTTATTTTAGGAGGTGGTATATTACATTCCACTTTTAAGGAGACTATGGGTGTGGTTCTCATAGCACCTGTGGACTCAAATTATGATTTTGCAAAACATCCAACTTTTGCACAAGCTTGGGATCAGACCCAAAACACAGGAAGCCATACTCAAAATGACTCCTAACAATGGAATTGTATAATATTAAAATAATTTTAGGATCAATTTTTGCCAAACTCTTAATGACATTAAATGCCTTATTTGCGTCGAGCAGAGCCAACCAACAAATAATCTACATATTTGTTCCAAGAAAGGTTATTAGTAAAAATGACAACCAAAACTTTTATTTTATCCTCTATTGGCAGACTAATAATTATAATAATAATAATAATCACATTCTCCAAACATGACAACTTTAGATTTTTCTTGACTTATATCCAAACTACAGTAATTAAAATAGCTGTTTAACTCTTCAAGTGCTGAATTAATTACAGAAGTTACTTGCTGAATATCAGGGCCAGAAAAGTATATAACCAAATCATCAGCAAATTGTAGGTTCTTAACTGTGGAACCCAATACACAATTTAATTTATGTACATACAAAATATATAACATAGGAGATAGTATACCCCCTTGACAGACACCTTTATATGAACATCTAGGACCTAATAATTGATTGTTTAACTTTACATAAACTTGTCGACCATGCAAAAAATTAAAGACACATTTTACTCTTTTTTCAAGAGTACCAAGAGAAAAAAGTTCACCAGCTAGAATGGGCTGATTCACATTATTGAATGCACCAATAACATCAAAAAAGACACCAACTAAAACATAATCTTGTTTCAGGGAATTAAACATATCAAGCTGAATATGAGCCTACCTATACTTTCTCTAAAAGACTTTGCTCCACGAAAACCAAACTGATTTGACGGTAAGAGTTGGTTACTTTCAACGAAGATTCAACTCTTTGTTTAAGAAGCTGTTAAAAATGTTTTCCCATGCATGAAGTTAAAGCTATTGGGCGATATGAATTTGCTTTAGTTTTGTCCTTATTCGGTTTTAAAATTGGAACCAGACAATCTTTTTTCCAGTCCTTAGGTATGATAGAACTAGACCACAGCAAATTATACACATCCAAAATGAAATTTTTTGCTCTTACCGAAGTATGTTTTAACATTTTGTAAGGTATACCATCGAGGCCATGTGCTGTATCCCTTCGCGTAGAAATGGCAGTCTTGAGCTCTTCCATATTAAATAACAATATCAGATAATTATTACTTTTCAAATCTTGATTATGATTGATGTATTCAAATGGGACCTCAACAGTATCTGGTGTATATTTTTCAATAAATTCTTGAACTCAACCTGTATTACTCATTTGTATAAGAAGCACAATTCCCATTAAATTTTCTAACAACTTTCCAAATTCTAGAAATAGAGGTACAGCGATTTAATTTCTTTTTTAAAACAATTTTCTTGAGGGCTTGCAGTTTTTTCAGTTTGAGAAAACTTGCTTCTGAAAAGTTATTTTTAAAATCAATGTATGATTTTTTACAATTATCTACTGCCTTTGCGCAGTTATTATTCCACCAAGGTAAACCTACACGCTTTTTGCGATTTTTTGAATAAACTTAATTAACTGGCTTATTAGACCTAACAATAGGAGCAGACTTACTGTTTATAGGAGCGGACTGAGGCAATGCAAGGTTCAATAAGCCTATCAAATCCGAATAGGACTTTAAGGGATCAGACTGATTTAATTGATAGTTTTGCAAACAGGAATCAATATTTTCGAAATACTTTTGCCAATCCTCTAAACGAAAATTTAAAGAGGAAGGAGTTGAAATGTAAGGTACGTCGCATGTAGGGTAGACCGGGGACAACAGTACCATTTTTAAAACAACGGGCGATTACAAAAGTTTCGCTAACGAATTCGGTTTTTGTTTTTGATATTTTAGAGCCTTTGTCTTTTATACACCCAAGGGTACAGCTGAATTTCTTATAGATTTTACAAAACTAGGTAAAAAATGCATTTGAATCAAAAGATAGCCAGTTGTACAAATAACCCCTTTTACGTGGTTAATTGTACCAGAACTACAAAGGGTAATAAAAGTCACATTATGTTATTTAATCACATTTTCTCAATCGTTTATTTAAAGTCTTTGTTGGTTATAATCAACCTTAATAACTAAAGACAAGGAAATCGAGAGATCACTCTTTTAAATCAACAGAAATGTTAATGAATAATAAAAACATAAATATTCATATAACAAAAATAAAATTAGTTTTCTTTGACATGTAATCAACTTTGGCTAAGACTTGCCACAATTGCTATTTTTTAGTTTCATAACGATCACAAAAAGAAATAATCAAATAACATATATTTGTATGGAGGTACAACTGATCTGAGAATAAGTCAAATGACATACTCTAAAACTGTGCGAAGTTACCTAGTGCCGTAAAAGGACTGCCTTGTTAATTAAATACTATCTGAAGAATGAAGCGACGAAATATAATAGCCGTTAAAACTTTACGAAAAAAGTCACGGCTTACAAAAAATCAAAAATTCTCCTGTGACACGTCCAATTCGAAGCGCGCGCGCTGCGACTATTGGGCACATCGGGACACATATAGCGCGTGTCCTGCCTGGCCCACTCATACGTGCAAAGTTTAGCTCAGTAGTTAAAATATTGATGTTGGTACTATTGACACGTGCTACTATTGTACCCGGTCTACACTATTATTGTTAGTAATTTTGATTGTTGTGATTACAGGTAAGCAAATGGTAACTACCCATGGGGTCATCACAAAAGGGGTCATTGAATTGCGATTGGTCCAATCGCAATTCAATGCCAACGAGGATGATATTAAAGTAAAATCTAAAGTTGTCATCTGACCATCATTTAACTGAACCAGGTTGTTGTCATTGATGCATTCAATAATGTCACTACCTCGTGAGTCTATAGTATCGCAACCCCATGCAGTATGCCGCGCATTGAAGTCATCAGCAACAAACATAGAGCCAGGTACATATTTCATTAAATTATCAAGCAATACTTCAGAAAATGAAGGGTTACAATTACCAGGACTATACACAGACACAAGAGAAATTTCTTTGTTGCCATACTGCAAACGTACAGCTACGTTTTGAATAGAATCATCAAAGAAAGTATCTATTTTAGTAAATTGTAAGCTATTAAGAATAAGTATTGCTACACCATTATGTATATTTCCTGAATCTAATCGTATTACAACATATCCTTTGAATGTTAAAAGTAATATGTGGTTTTAACCATGTTTCACAAATTAAAGCCACATGAATTCGATTCTCTTGTAGAGTATTTAATAATAAATATTTATGTGCTGGTAAACTCTGAGCATTCCATTGGATTATTCGTAAATAATCCATGAATAATAATATATATCTTTGTCTTAATTTTTATAGTGTCCAAGAGAGTTTCTTTAATTCTTTTACTTGAAATTACTGTTTCATTATTTTTGTTCATTGTTGTTAATTTAACAACAGACTCGACAACCATATTCTATATTTGATCTGAATTCAATAACGAAGCTAACATTTCCATGGGATTTTGTTTCAATGGAGAGAATGATTTCTCATTAAGTATAGCAGACTATGTCTTATTTTCAGCTTTGGCATTATTTCATTGTATATTTTCTTTTTTTACAGGACATTGAGACGAAATAGCAATGTGATTACCTTTCCAGTGACAGCATACAGCTTCATCAGTCGGTTTATTACACTTTTTAAAATAATGAGACTCACCACAGATGTATCACCTTTCAGAGTTATTACAAAACTTTGCTATGTGACCGTACTAAACACTTGAGGCACTGCTTAACGGGCGGTATGTATGGACGCAATTCAAAGCGCCAGCTTTTCAGGTCTAAACTCTCTAGAAGCTTAGGACACGAAAAAGTTATGGACACTGTCTTTGTCGGTTCAAACTGTATATGACCATTGCTCATTTTTGTTCTTTGCATGAATCATCGAATACTTATAATATTTTTTGTAGATGTCAATGCGGAATATATTTGTTCATTGGAAAAATCTATTGGGACATGAGTGATCACGCCTATCACCTCACTGGCCGACGCCGGAATTGATGCCGCCAGATGATTAGAATCCAAAAATTTCTCATATATTTTAGAGCTACATTAGCCAGGCGAGGCCGCTCAAAAATCACACCAACTTTGTACTTATTTATTCTTTGTAACTGTTTCACTCCTTTGTTAAATCTTTTCAGGCAGATTGCCAACGACATCATGTCGCGATTCCCTAGGGGCTGTTCAGCTATTGTGCTCTCAATGTATACAATATACTCAAAGTTACTACCTTGTTCTGGATAAAGTCTTACATAATTTGGAACCCGGAAATCTCTTTACTTGTCTTTTTTGTCTTTTTCTTGTTCCCGAGACTTAATTGACAAGACGTCGCTAAATTCCTTCATCTCCACTACCACTTTCGGCAAGTTTATTTTTTGTTTACGTCGATTCTTCGCCATATTTACACTTAAACTATTGTACAACTATATAGATAACAATTTTACATAATATTTACAAGAAATATACACAATAATAAGCAAATAATTGCATTTTATTTTTAGATCAAACGTTCCCGCTCTTTTTTGAGCTATATTTATTTCGCATTAACTTTTTTTTTTAATGTTGGAGTGGAGTTTAGTTTCAACTTAAAAATTTGTCACATATCTAAGTACAGAATTGACGAATTCTTTGACATTCATCACTGCTCATCTTCATTAAATTTATGAACTTAACTACTTAATCCGTTTGTACACACAAGTGACATGTAGTAACTTAAAATTTAGTTACCAACTTAACTACTTAATACATGCATATGCATAATGCATACATGCATAAAGCGCGGTTTACATGTCCTAAAGTTTAACTAAATTTTAAGTTACTACATTTAACTTGTGTGTCCAAACGAATTAAGTAGTTAAGCTCATAAGTTCAGTGAAGATGAATAGTGATGAATGTCAAGGAATTCGTCAATTGTGTACTCAGAGATGTGGTAAACGAGAATTTGGACAACTTTAGAGAAGATTGGTTTTTAAAGAGAAAATTATTGTGTTTTTTCTAAATTTTTTACCTCGTTTATTCCACAAGCATTCCTATTTTAAATTTTCTTCAACAAATTTTCAAGTTGAGATTAAACTCCACTCCGACATTTTGAAAAAAAACGAGAAAATGCGATATAAATACGAGCTCTTGCCGCCACCCGCTTTGTAAACTTATGCACTTAACTAAAAAACATGTCCAAACGTGTTGAGTGAGAAGCACCGCCTACCTACTTATACGAAAAATAGAACGAATCCTAATCTACTCAATCACTTGCGTACTGAATTTTAAGTTACCACTTGTCAGTTATCTGACTGTTTGCACGTTATTTTTAACTTACTTACTTACTCACTTAATTGACTGTTTACAAGCAACTTTTAACTTAAAATTTAGTTAACGCGTGTAAACCAGCCATTAACTGGCTGTCTGTATTAAGAAGCAGAGATTGTGGTCCGAACACCAAAACCATTGCCAAATAATCTTCTATTTCGTTAAATTGCTCCGAGTAGAAACCTTCTCGTTTGCTTTGTACGGCAAAAGAAATGGCGTACAGGTTAATGTATCTTTTCAGACGTTTCTTACAGGTTATAAAATGTCAATTTAAAGTAAAATATAATATTCAATTTTATTTAAACTATTTTCCTAAATGTATCTTATTACATTGTGTGATGATATTAAAAAAGGTGGTTCAATGTTTATATTAGGGTTATTAACGAAACCTTTTTTTTTAAATTAAGTTTCTGTATATTTAATGTGTTCATTTTTGGTTCATTTCAGTTATATAGGATTGAAAATGTTTCATAGCATGATTGCTACATCTATTACTTACAGATATATTGTTTTTTAGTTGAAATACATTAAAAATAATAATTATATAAGAATTTAAGAAACTACTTCAACAGGGTGTAAATTAAAGGAAGCATAATATTTAAGGGTCAGTAAATATACCATTGTTAGAATATACTGTAACAGAATTGGAGTTATTGGGGCTGGTTAAGACTTCCATAATATTTTATTTCCGTTTTATTACTTTAATATCCTCGATTATTCTTTCTAGCATTTCTTCCCGCGTATTGCACTCCTTTGCATTGCGTATACGTAACTTTTCACATCACCCCAAGAAAAAGTCTAACGCAGTCAGATCTGGAGAGCGTGCTGGCCAAGGTATCTGGCCGCCGATATAGGTATAGATATCTATCCGTCGGAATACTTCGCATCCAAGTATCCGCGGACACGACGATCATAGTGTGCAGGTGCTCGGTCGTGTTGGTATATCTCAGTCACATAGGTATTCTGTGACTGGCAGCTCACTTAACTCTTCTTCCACTTTATCATTGAAGAACCGGAAATAGACTTCTCCGTTAAGGCCCGGGCGATGAAACTTAGGACCAATAATACTGTCGCCGACGATGCCAGCCCACACGTTCATCCTCCATTGGTGTTGAAAATTGCTCTCACTGGCCGCATGAGGATTCTCGTGTGCCCACACATGATTGTTGTGCAAGTTAAGAACTCCGCTCCTCGTAAAAGACGCTTCGAAGTTCGTCTCTCCACATCATTTCTTCGAGAAGTGAAGATCAGCATTTACGTGATCCCTGTATCACCCACAAAAAAGCCCATTTTAGGTAAGGGAGGTGGCAACCAATAGAAACAACTGTCATCGAGTAAAGTTGGTGTGAGTAAAGTGAGAGACTTTTGTAAATTGTACGTTTATTTTCATCATAAATAAAACAATTGTATTCAAGGTATACCTTATTTTGTTGTCTAAATCAAGTTAATTCGTCATATCCTATAAAAGTCAATTCAATAGAGTTGCTAGGCATTTTTAAAAACTCTAAAACTTTTGGCTGATCGAGTTGGCTGATTTGGTTGAGATAAGTAGTTAGATTTACTAAAAACATCTGCATTTTTGTCGTCTGTTTTGTTTTCACTCTTGTCATTACCAACATCATTTCCTCATAAATTCTTTAAGCATATCTGACGTTACGCATACTCGAGATATCTTTACATTTTACAAACAGAATTTTAATATTATACTCTTTTAACAATAACCTAAACTTTAATAATCTACTAGAGGGATCTTTAATTGAAAATAAGTATACCAAAGGCTTATGGTCAGTCATAATTAAAAAAGTTCTTCCACACACATATGGCCTAAAGTATCTAACAGCCCATACTATCGCTACTAATTCTTTTGAATCGTAGGATAGTTTCTTTCTGCTTAATTTAGTGGTTGACTTGCATAAACTACTGGTTTCATATTTTTATTAGATAATACGGCACCGATTGCGAAACCTGATGCATCTGTTTGGATAACAAATTCATTATTTACTGAAAATCTGGATATTCTAATATTGGAGGAGAAGTTAACATCTGTTTTAAGGATTCTTGATATTCCTTTGTCCAAACGAAAGATTTATTTTTTTCTTGTTAATTTATTTAAGGGTGATGTGATTGCAGCAAAATTTCTTATAAATTTTCTATAATAAGTACAAAGAGCTACAAAACGTTTTACATCTTTTATATTCTAGGTTGTGGATATTTGTGTAAAACCTCAATTTTTGCAGGATTTGGTAACACACCTTCTGTACTAACAATATGACCTAAATAGAGTATTTCTTTTTGCAAAAAGTTACACTTTTCAGGATTTTATTTTAAATTCACCTTTTTCAAGTTAATCAAGTTTTTATTATGTATCTCAAGGGATCTTTCAAACACTATAAGATCATCTTAATAAACAAAACACTGTTCATTATTCAATCCAGACATAGCAACTGACATAAAACGACTAAATGCACTTGGACTAGTTTTAAGTCCCATTTGCAGTCGTTTCATCTGATATTGACCTGTATTTGTGGTGAAAGCTGTATATTTACTACTATTTTTTAATTTTTTATTGAGATCTAAATGTGAGAAGTAGATAGCACCAGCGAGTGAGTCTAATATGTCAGAAATATTTGGCAAAGGAAATTTATTATCAACTGTACAATCATTCAATTTTCTATAATCTACCACTAATCTCCATTTATTTTCTGGGTTTATACCTTTCTTAGGCACTAATAAACAGGACTTGACCATTCACTATTTTCTTCCTCTACAATGTCACTTTGAACTAATTTCTTAATTTGATTGTCTACTTCCTTCTATGATTGTGGCAGTCTGTACTGCTTCACGTAAACAGGACTAGTATTTGGCTTTAATGTTATAGACTGTTGGTAAATATTTGTAGTAGTTAATTTATCTCCTGGCAAAAAGAAAACATTGACATATTTAGAACATATTTCCTTAATAGATCTAGCTTCCTCCGAATTCAAATGATTTAAATTCAGTATATTTAACAACGTATTCAAATTTACAAATATCATAATTGTGAATCGAATATAATTCAGGATGTAAATAAGGTAAAGTGAGGTCATGGTCACTGGTATAAGCCGATGCATTAAAGAAAGGAATCATAAATAGCGGCTTGTACTTGCATTGACAGATAGTTCAATTAGCATACAAACTATCAAAATTTTTTTTCAATTTTATAGTAATAAAAACAAGACCGGTTTTCAAAGTAGCTTCTGACAGCGGCTTCGTCGGCGTGAAAGTTGAAAGACACGTGCCGCGTTGCGTGACAGTGCTTTTTTCGGGATGAAAGGACCCTGCAACGTTTGCTTGTGCCGTATTTAATAAAAGAGGTTATTGCACAAACAAACTTGCCGACATTTATGACTGGCAACTTATAAGTCTGTCATTTTGATATTTTATTTGTGAAATGTAAAATATATTTATTAGGTCTTTACCTATGAAATTGCCGTTTTTCACGCAATAAATGAAGCGTAATTTTTTTATATATTTTTTATTTCTATTAATCAAAATAATCACCCATGCAATCAATGCATCTTTGCCTACGCATTGGTAGCTTATTGATGCCTTTCTTGAAGAAATCAGCTGGACGGGAGGCAACAAATTCTTCAAAGGCATTTTGTACTGCCTCTCGGGTATTGAATTTTTTTCCCGCCAAGAAGTTATCCAAATTCTGGAAAAAGTAGAAGCCTGTAGGCGCAAGGTCTAATGAGTACGGCGAATGACGGAGAACTTCCAACCCCAACTCTTGTAGCTTGGAGACCGTCTGCTGTGCAGTATGAGGTCGCGCGTTGTCGTGCAGGAGCAGTGGAGTCGAACGATTGACCAAAGCTGGTTGGAGACGTGCGAGCTTCTCCATCATTGTGTTCAGTTCTTCACAGTACACATCTGCAGTAATGCTTGACCCGTTTGGCAAGAAGCTGTGATGAATTACACCCGCGTTAGACCACCAAACAGTGACCATCACTTTTCTAGGGGTAAGTTTTCGTTTAGGGCATTGTTTGGGTGGTGAACCAGGGTCCAACCAACTTGCTGAGCGCTTACGATTGTCAAACAGGATCCATTTCTCGTCACAAGTAACAATGCGGTTCAGAATTCCTTCATTTGTATGCCTGCTGAGCAGTGCAAGGCACGTCTCCACGCGTACTTCGCGCTGGCGGTCATTGAGTTCGTGGGGTACCCATTTGTCAAGCTTTTTTACCTTGCCAATTTGACGCAAATGGACCAATATTGTTTTGATGCTAACGTCGAAAGCTGCTGCTAATTCAGCCGTGGATTGAGTTTCATCAGCTTCCACAATTGCCTTTTATTCGTCATTGTCGACCAAAGTTTTCGGACGACCACGGGGTTCATTTTTCAGGTCAAAATTTCCAGAACGGCAGCGGGTAAACCAATAACGGGTGGTGCGTTCGTTTGTAGTGTTCGCTCCGTAAACGTCGTTGATGTTGCGTGCCGCTTGTGCCGCTTCGCTGCCACGACGGTACTCATACTCCATAGTTACTCGAATTTTTAACTTATCCATGATGACGAAAAATGTTCGAATGCGTTGAAAACAAAACACTAACTATTAAACAAATGACGATTTTAGAAAAATAATTCCATGTTTGTCAAATAAAATTAATTTGAAATTAGAATTATCAGTCAAAAAAAATAATATTTTCATTTGAAATGGCCAGTACAGCAAAACGGCAGTTTCATATGTAAAGACCTATTAATATGGAAGATTGTTGCATGGCATCCCTTGATGGGATTCCTTTAAATTTCAAGTTATAAGTGTTTTTCCTTTGTTGATTAGGAAGACCTCCCTAGGTTAGATTAGGTCCATCTAGGGTCCCGTACCGACAGAGACCCTATGTCCGTTTCTGTACACCTTACAAAGTAAATAACAAAATTTCAGGAGAATCCTTATTATGATGTTGGTTAAAATAAAACACGAATATTATTTTTAACTCATTTATTAATACTAACAAAATCAAGACTAATATTTTTTTACTTACCGTAACTAACTAGACTCTATGTTTTTCTGATTAATAAAACACCGAATCTCACACTTTTTATAAATATTTTCTGCTTTGGATAATTTATTTTCACCTATTTTACCCGAAAAGCTAGCACTTCCCTTTCTTACTAAGTATTTCTTAATTTTTGTAAGTTTATACAAATAAACTAATTATTCTTTACCCATAACCTAAAACATAAAATAACTAAATTAAACTTACCATTTTACGAGTTACCAATAGTAGGTGACACCTTTATTACCTGCTACTATGTAGACTAGGTAGGTACTGTAAGATTTTTTATACCTTATTTAAGTATTTAGGGTGTTTTTATTAAACAAATCTACTGGTGTTATGTCACTAAGCAAGATAATCTTCGTAAATGACCGCGAGGTTTTGTCATTAAAACTGATGGGTTGATGATCTTTAGATTCAAACTATTCCTTCACAAGAAAAAGGAATCCAACTTTGTTACTGCAGTAATTCGAAAAGGTAGGTAGGGTGGTACGTAAAATCTAAATACCTAAGATAGATGATTCGCAGGAATTATTTTTGTACGGTTATTTATTTCGAGCAGCTGCTGGTTATTTATTTAGTTGAGTAACAATTCAGTGAGTTGGCACGAAGTAAATAAATGATTTTATTTAAAGTATTAAGTAACAATTACCTACCTATCGTCAGGTTCCTCGTTTTCTTAGAAGCCAATAAAGTGGTTTTAGGTAGGACAAAGAGTGCTTCCACAGATTTCTAGGTACCCCTATGTCGGTGGGAAGATAGGTACCAAATCAACCTAAGAGAATTATTTCGAAACATAGGTACCTACGTAGGTAGGACTCTGGCTTGTTTTGTCATTTATTGGTCAATGCAGTGCAGTAGGTACGCAGGTTTATCATGAAGTGAGTATAACCAATGTGGTATAATTTGCTTTGCCTAAAGTTAGAAAAGTTAGTAGTTAAGTAGGTCTAGCCTAGGCTTACGAATGAAATTTTGTAATTAGGTAAACAAATTTTATCGAACTAATGATTGACAGGAATAATTTTCTGCCATTATTTATTTACTTCCTACTTCGATCAACTGCTTTTAATAGTAGGTACTTATCTCATCGCCATCATACCTAAACAAATTCATGAAAAATTTCTATTACATAACATAATAATTCATTAGAACATACGAAACAACTACATAAAGTTCGCTTATGGTAATCATTTGATGCTTGATGGGCACCAAGTTTAAATCTAAGGCATTGAGACACCACCAGCATACTAGAACAAGCACCGCAAGCTAAACTTTTGCCAACCCAACTGCGGCGCCGGGTGGTCGCTCGGCGGACTCGGATCAAAGGCAAACGAACATTCGATCCATCTGATAGTAAGGCTAAGATGATATCATTTCACATTCAATCGTACATTTTACTGATTAATTATATCATTATTTATAGATTATCGATGAATGATGCGTTGATATTCTTTTATGATTTGTTATAAGACCCTTGCAATTATTTTGCTTTTGTCCGACTCCGAAAATAGCGCCCTTGCACCTACGCCGCTTCAATTTTAGCAATTGCGCAGCGTTTTCTGTAATTAATGAAATCTGAGAACCCTGATCTATTAGCGCACGCATGACATCTTGCGAGCTGTCGGCCGCAGTAAGTTTGATATTCGCTGTTGCTAATAAGATTTCCGAAGCTTCATCAATCGACACGTGACTTGTACCTATCACATTGTCTTGGCTGTTTGATGTCGCTGTGGAAGTGTTAGGTACAATAGTGCTGCTCACAGCGCTAAAAGTGCTCAAAACCGTTCCGATTCGTTTGAGCGCGCTAAAAGTGTTATTAGTGCTATTGCAATCGGAACGGTAAATATCGCGCTAACATTCTGATTGTTCGTCGCTTAAGTCTAAAGTTACAATTTCATTAAGATCTTTGACCCTGAATGAAGCAAGAGCCATTTTGTATATTATTACAAAAGAAAATTAATAGGCAAGCTTTTAAAATCTTTAATCGACTAATAAAAACATCAACAAAGTAACGTCATGTGTCAGTTTTGACAGGCCGCTCACAGCGACCATGCTCCGTAACTTGGGCACTGTGAGCGGGAAGATGGCGGCGTTTATGACATCATTGATGACGTATCGATATCGCTGTTAGCGCGCTCACGGGCAATCGGAACGGGTATATGAGCGGTGTAATCGGCAAACGGAACGCACAATTCATTTGAAAAGTACTAATATGGAAAAGGCGCGGGGACCTTTGAAAAGTCTAGACGGTCTTTTGCAATTTCAATTTATTTTTGTCAAATATCCAGTGTTTTATTTCTGTAAATAAGTGTAAATAGTCTATTTAAGTGTATTGGGAGGTTTTTTTTACCGAAAATGGACGGTAAAAAGTCCAAGAAACGAAAACCAGATCTTGAAAAGGAGTCCACGGACAGCAGCTCGGACTCGGAGTGCTCGGAGGACAAGGAGCGCATCTATGGTCATTTTAGGATAAATAATTATTTAAGGCTATACCCGGAGGATGGAGGTAACTTTGAATACCTTATTATATACGAAATTAAAGATCCTCAGAAAACTATAGGGGAGCGGGACCTAATGTCCCTAGGTAATCACAAAAAAACACAATAAGGGTGTCAAACGCTTTAAAAGAATTAACAAATAAGTTGGAGCTATATTTGAGCGCCCAGGATTGGCCAATTTAGCTTTTAATAACACCAAATTTCTTAACGACCAGAAACTTAAGGCAACTATTCCAGCAGCTTTTACAGAAGTCACTGGTGTTATCCGAAATGTGCCAGTATATATGTCTAATAAACAGATATATAAAGGTTTGTCCAGTTCTAGACATTGTTTCAGTGCGACGTTTTATGCGACGAATTCGGGACACAGAAGGCAACTTCATCTTGAAACCTACTTTGTCTGATGGTACTTTGAGGTCAGTACATCCATACCTCCAGTTAGCCAATGCTTAAGATGCCTTTGATTCAGACATATTGGTAAATATTGTAAAAATGCTCAAAAATGTTCAATATGCGGTGAAAACCATATATATACGGAATAAGTAAGGAACTATAAAGAATGCACAAAAAACTCTACTGAAGCTATTTATTTGTGTCCACTGTAATGGCAATCATGTTTCTATCTCTAATGATTGCCCTGTCAAAAAACAGAAAATTGAGGAGAACAAAAACAAAAATAAAAAATCCTCATATGCAAGTTTATTCAATAAAAAGAATTCCCTGAAATTAAGCCTAACCCTGCTGATAACATCAAACTCATTCTCAAGTCCCCAGAATTTATAGACCTTCTTCTTTCTTGTATAACAAAGATTGTCACTGAAAATAAAAAAGATGACCAATTTAAGATAACTTCAGAAAATATTAAATCAGTTCTTTTAGAAACATTTAACAAGAGCAATAATACAGAAAATATACAACATTAGTATGTAATGGATCAATTAAACATTGTTCAATGGAATGCTCAAAGTCTACCAAGTAACAAACACTCTTTTACCCATTTCTTATTTGAAAATAAAATACATATTGCTTTTATCTCAGAGACGTGGTTAAAGCCACACATTAAATTTAATATTAAACACCAAATTGAAAGATTAGATTCTGGTAGTAAACACAACGGTGTTGCTATACTAATTCATAATAGTTTACAATATGACAAATTGGATACTTATAGTGATGACTCTTACAAAATATTGCTATTAAATTACATTATAATAATAAAATTATTTCCGTAATTAGTTTCTACAGTCCTACAAATGCTTCTTCCAGATTTTCTTATTCTAAGCTTGATAACCTAATTACATTGGTCCTAGGACCTCTGATTCTAGCAGGAGATTTTAATGCTCATAATGTGGGGATGCAACACTACTGATTATCGTGGTTATAGACAACAATAACCTGATTTTGATAAATAATGGGCAAGTTACAACTGTGGGTTCTCATGTATGGAGACCCAATGCATTAGATTTAACTTTTGTTTCTCCATCCTTATCATTAAACTATAATTGGTCAGTGTATGATGATCCAATGCGCAGTTACCACCTGCCAACTGTTGCGCGTAGTTTTGTTGCGCCGGCTGGAGAAGATGCCGCCGTATGTACCCTTTGGCCCCGAAGACACCACGACCTGACGAACCACGGAGTGACACCCGACTTGATCGAGTGCAGGTTGGAGCGCAGTGAAAACAACACAAATCTTCAAAGTAGGAACGTTTATTGCGTATACAATTAAACCTTAAGTTTAAATAAGCCTATGAACCGCAATCGTTCCTGTAGTTCAGCTTCTTTCTTCAGACCTCTTCACTGGCCTCCGGATACACCGAACAGCGCTTATGTGTTCTTGGGTCTTCACTGGCCTCCGGATTCACCGAACAGCACTTTCTTTCTTCTAACTGGAAGCTTCTGAACTTTTCTTCTTAGACTTTTTCTTTCTTCTTATTAGACTTTTTCTTTCTTCTTATTAGTTGTTGTTTTCTTCGCTGCAGGCACCGAACTGACTTCCAAAGCTCGGCGTGCGCCTTTTATACAAATTTCGTCCTAAATAATTCCAGCGCTCTGATTGGCTGGCACGTTTGTGCAATTGGCACCTAATTACACTTAAGTTTTACTTGGATTCTAAACTTTACATCGAATTATCTTTCAAACTATTAAGCAAAACTATTACAATATTATATTCAAATAATAGAGCGAAACGATTCCTATATGTTTACATAAATACCAATTTGATAAAATTAAATACAAAAAACTTTCTAGAACAAAGACTATCTCAAAACACCGTTTGCGCCGGCAGACTGTTTACTTAGCCTAACATTGTACCTAAGGCGAAACGGTTACAAACATAATTTTATCATTTTACATTATTAAAATATGCAAACATTCTAATTACAATTAGATTTTAACATAATCAAAAAAGATATAACTACCAATTAGGAACATATACAACAACAAAGGTTTTCTCGTTATTCTCTTCAAATACGTAAAACACCATAAAAATAATTATTACATTTCAATAAAAGAAAGCAATTTACACATTATTATCAATAAACCATAACAATAAACCATATAATTACGTAGTTATTCAACGAGAAAATCTCTAACCATAATACGTCATTTATTACTTCAAATGCGTACTTTATTATATGAACCTATATACAATAACGTTATATCTACCATTATCTACCTAATCTGATAAGAAATAACCATAAATTTACCACAATTATGACAAATCTGAACAAATCAGCATTTTACAAATAACCTAGGTCTAAATTCTATCCAAAACATACATAAAGCTTCTCATATTATGCTTTTATTATACCAATGAAATCTCTAAGAACTTTATTAAACACAAACATCATCAATTCAACCATAAATCAATGTTATCAAAATAGAATTCAAAATATACCTATACCTAGGTTCCTATAACATCATAATTTCCTATAAGAATCTTATTAGTACTTGCTTACGTCACACTCGAAAATAACCACCTATCCGAGGACGGGCGCAAGTAGTGAGGGCGTGGACTAGCGTTATTTACAAAACTATTTGAATGGCTATGTCCCTATTATGCCGAATCCATTTGATGATGCGTCGCTAACAGTCTCCCCCGCAGTGCGTAGCACTCCATCCTGCGGTTGCGACGCTGCAGCTGGAACCAAGATGACGACCCGTCTCGTTGGCCGCCTCAGGATCCCCCATGGTGTCTGCACGTCCAGAACTCGAACTCTCCCATCAGGTCCAGGGTAGACTCGGTGAACTCTTCCTCTCGGCCAGGTGTTCCTCGGCAGTGTTGCGTCGACGACCATGACAATGTCGCCAACGCGCGGATCCTGCGTTGCTGCTCCGTTGACCTTCTTCGGCAGCAGGGTAGGCAGATACTCCTTGATCCACCTGTTCCAGAAGTGATCCGTCAGCCGTTGTGCCGTCTTCCACGTTGCCCTCCCGACGAGCTCGATGTCTGCAAACTCCCCAGGCGCCGGTGCTCCACAAGATCTGCCAAGTAAAAAGTGGTTCGGCGTTAGAGCTTCTTCATCGTCAGGGTCTACGCTAACGTGGGTGAGTGGCCTCGAGTTCACCACGTGTTCGACTTCGGTCATCAGTGTGTGTAGGACTTCCTCTTGTGGTGTCCTGGACTGCAGCACCGTCGTCAGAGCCGTCTTCACCGATCGCAAGAGCCTTTCCCAAGCGCCGCCCATGTTTGGACAGCCAGGTGGTATGAACTTCCACCGGGTTCCCTCTTGACTCGCTGCCTTTTCCAATTCTCGGTGCGCTCCGACGAAGTTGGTCCCGTTGTCGCTGAAGATAATCTTCGGCATTCCCCTTCTTGACGCCATTCTTCGCAAGGCCATAATCATGGAGTCGGTGCTCAATGTGTTCGCCAACTCAAGGTGCACCGCTCGTGTCGTTAGGCATGTGAACAGGACACCCCATCTCTTCTCTGTTCTTCTCCCGATGTTGACGTTCATGGGCCCAAAATAATCCACAGCTGAGCAGCTAAACGGTGGTCGATGATGCCGTAAGCGCTCGGCGGGCAGGTCTCCAACGGGTGGGATGATGGGTGCGCCTCTGTGGACCTTGCACCACTGGCATTCATGAACGATCTTCTTCGTCGTAGTCCTAAGGCTCAATATCCAATACCTCTGTCGTATCTCGTTGATGACTGTCATTGCATTCCCATGATAGAACTTCCGATGATAATGTTCAATGATCAGTCGGCTTATCTTCTGTTTGCCATGTAGGATGATCGGGTTGATCCTTCTGCCCTCGATGTGGATCTTCCTTGCCCGACCTCTCAGCCTTAGGATGCCATCGTCATTCAAGTACACGTCGTATTTTCGCAGTGGGCTTGACTTCTCTAGGATTCTTCCGTTCTTCAAACAGGTAATCTCGTTGGCGAAGCTCTCGTTCTGGCTTCGTTTCATCAGCTCGTTTTCAGCTCTCTGCAAATGTTCCTCTTCCAGGGGCAAGTATTCTTTCTCGGTCCTTTTCTCGACCGACACTGGAGATTGAGTCTTCGCTTCTGACCCTCTCTTTTTCTGTGGCTTCCAAGGTGCGTCCTTTTCTTTTCTTCTTGCCACGTTCACTTTTGCCGCCTCTTTTGTTGACCCATTCTGAGCGAGCTTCTTCATGATCTCTATGAACTGGAACACGCGTGCCATAGTTCTCAATAATCGCGTCCAGCTTGAGAATCGTTCTGGGTCTGGTACCATATCAGCCATGACCCGCGTCGCGCCGACCACTTGGAGGTTCTTCTCTTCCCCGGTGACTTCTTCACTCCCCTCAAATCTTCGCTTTGGCCAGTCTTCTTCGTTGCCCCGCAGAAAGGTGGGACCGTTGAACCATCTTGCGTGGTGGTCGAATTCGCTCGGAGTCCCTCTGGTAGCGTCGTCTGCCGGGTTCTCCTTGGTTGGGACCCAACGCCAGTCTTGAGGATTCGTCAGCTCTTCCACTTCTGCGAGACGATGTGCCACAAACGTCTTGAATTTGCGGGGGTCTGATTTGATCCACTGCAAAACAGTGCTTGAATCTGTCCAGAATAGCTGCCGGGTGATCTTGAGTCCCATCTCTTTCGCAATTGTCGTCGCTAATCTGCTTCCCAAAACAGCGGCTTGGAGTTCTAGCCGCGGGACCGATATAGGCTTCGCTGGTGTGACCCGCGCTTTACCGGCGATTAGCGCGACTTGGACTCTTCCATTTGCATCTGTTGTTCTCCAATAGATAGCGGTGGCGTACGCTTCTTCGCTCGCATCGCAAAAAGTATGCAGCTCGCCCTCTTCTTGCCTCGGTGAGATGCACCTGGGTATTCGAAGGTCTTTCAATACGGACACTTCGTTCACGTATTTGGCCCAGGCTGCTCGCTGTTCTTCCAGAATTTCGTCATCCCAGCCGATCTTCGTGCGCCATATGTCCTGAATTAGCTTCTTTCCCTGAATTAAGACTGGGGTAGCAAGGCCCAGGGGGTCGAAGGTGGACATCACGGCGCTGGTGACTTCTCTCTTCGTTGGCGTCTTCTTGCCTTCGAGTATGTCTGCGCTGGTATTCCGGAACCCGACGTTGAAGGCCAGCAAGTCTTCTGCCATCAGCCATCTCAGCCCAAGGGTCTTCTCTTCAGCAACCAGTTCTGTGCTGTCTTCTTTGAGCTGATCTCCTATCCCGTCGAGGATCTTCGGCCTGTTGCTGCTCCATCCCCTCAAGTGGAAGCCTGCCTTTGCATGGATGCTCTGCACCTGATGCGCGATCTTTCTTGCATCTTCCTCTGTGGCAAAGCTCTGCAAATAATCATCCATATAGTGATTCTTCTCGATAGCTTCCACTGCCGCCGGGTAATCTTCTCTGAAATCTTCTGCGTTCTTGTTCATTACAAAAATCGCCGTAGACGGTGATGAAGCCGCACCAAACACCACTGAGCACATTCGGTATTCGTCTGGTGTCCCATTTCTTCTGTCGCCGCGCCACAAGAACCTCAGGCTGTCGCGGTCCTCTTCACGCATCTGTACCCTCAGGAACATATCTTGAATGTCGGCGACGACGGCGACCGGCTTCTCTCTGAATCTCACAAGCACCCCAAATAGCGATTGCAGAAGATCTGGTCCCGGCAGGAGTGCGTCGTTCAGGCACTTCCCGTCAAATTTGGCAGCAGCATCCAGGACTATCCTTGGCTTCTTTTTCACGGGATGCATTACCGCAAAATGCGGCAAATAAAATGTTCTTCCAGCGGTCGTTGATACTGGAGCCTTCTCTGCATAACCATTTTCTATCAGCTTCTTCATCTGGTCTTCATATGACGTCTTCAGGGTTGCATCTTTGTCCAATTTCCTTTCGATCCCAATAAGACGTCGATGAGCTTGCACGTAGTTGTTTGGGAGGGTTTCGTCTTCACTCTTCCACAGCAGCCCGGATTCAAACCTCCCCTCTGGAAGGCGCTTCGTCGTTGACTGCAGGACCTCAAGCGCTCGTTGGTCTGCGTCGTTGCTCGGGCGGCGAGGCTGCACTCCGATTGATTCGATGTCGAAGTGTCGCCGCACCAAGGCTTCTGTCTCATCTTCTTCGATGAGTCTGCTGTGGTTGACGAACTGTACTGGTGACGTCTTCCCGTTGTGACGCCCATGGAGGACCCATCCCAAGCTCGTCAGTGATGCAACTGGATCGGACCTTTTCCCTTTCTTCAGTCTTCTCGTGACGATGAGACCCCAGTTGTCTTGCCCGATGAGAAGTTTTGGCTCTTCATTTTCATATATCAGTTGACCTTGAATGCCTTGCAGGTGCGAGCATCCTTGGATGACACCTCGATCCACACCTTGTCTTGAGAGCTTCAAACTGTCGATTGTTCGAACTTCAATCGTTTCCTTCTTCTTACGATGAGCTCCCTTGATCTTGACGCTTGTCTTCTGCGAGTCGCACCTCTTGATTCCATGTTCTCCAATTGTCTCGATGGTTATCGGACTCGCCTTGCCTTCAGCCCCAATCATCTGCGCCACCCCAGCATCCAATAACGTGACTGTTGACCCCTCATCCAGAAGGGCCAGTACGCGTGCTGCGCCCTTCGGTCCATACAGGTCCACTGGGATCATCTTCAGATACACCTGCCCATCACTGGCAGTGTGCACGGAGGTGACGACTTCCTTGGGCTCTTCTCTGCGACTGGAGACATTGCAGCGGGATTCTTCTCTATCCCCAACAGCTGCTGGTGGACGGCTTTCATCATGAAGACTGGTGTGGTGCCATCTTCCGCACTTCTTGCAATCTGCTGCCCTGCAGGTCTTCCTTGAATGTCTTCCTCGTAGACACCTGAAGCATAAAATTGCCTTCTTAGCCATTTCGTACTTTTGACTAAGGTTTGCTTCTTTGAACTTCTTGCATTCGTAAATCCAGTGCTCGCCATTACACACTGGACACCGATTCTTGCGGGGGTGCTCTTCATTCCCCTGCACGGAGTGAACCTTCTTCACTGGTCTTCGCTCGTGGCCCCATGATGCCTTCGGTGGTGCAGATCGCTGACGGTCTTCTTTCTTCCAGGATACTTCAGGGTCGGCTATTTCCGCGTACCATTCGCTTTCAGCCTCCAGGAATGCGTTCATGACTTCCAGGTCCCGAAGTTCTTCGTCAGGATTCGTCCTCTTGTATGCGATCCACCGGTGTTTCATCGTAGTCGGCATCTTCGCAATGAGGGCCCTCGTGGTTCTAAGGGAATCTAGGTACTTGCTTGCCCCCATTGCCTTGATCGTGGCCACGGCGTTCCTCACGTGGCTGTAGAACGTGCTCACGTCGTTCGGATCCTCTGTGACCCGTGGCAGGTTCTCCAGCTTCTCCAGCTCTGCAGTTGCCAGAGCTTCGGGTCTTCCGAACCTCAGTTGTAGCCCCCTCATGACTTCGTTGGGATGCTCCGCCGTAAACAAGAGGCTCTTCACTGCCTCTCGCGCCCTGCCTTGCAGCGCCTTCCGTAATCTGGCCAGGTTCTGCACGTGACTGAAGCTGGGTGCCGTGTCTTCGAACGTCCTCTTGAACGCCAGCCATTCTTCTGCGGCGCCATCGAAGTTGGGAAGCTCGATGTGTACAGCTTCCGACCGGCCTCTAGGTAGCTTTCTCAATGCTTCAGCCAACTCCTGGATGTCGGTCTTCCCAGATGCAGGCAGCGGCTGTGGTAGCCGCGGTGGTGGTGGTGGTGACCGTGGTCGCGACGGCGGCACCAAGGGTGGCATTACCCTCGCTCTCCTCTCGGTCTTCTGTAGCCACTCCTCCACGTGGTGCTGCCGCTCCTCTTCTGCGAAGTCTTCTTCGCTGCCGGACTCGACCCGCACGAGCTCCAGTTCAGCCTCGGCGAGATCCAGCTTCCTCTGGGCTATTTCCATTTTCAATTCGGCTTCTCTTCTTCTGGAAGCCCTCGACCTGGTGGTGGAACCAACCCTCCTGGGTTCCACGGGCGCTGGTACCGCGAACCGTGCCTCTTCGTCCGCAGCGCCCCTTGACGCAACCCCATCCATTGCTGGCGGTACGGTGCAACCTTCGGCGTGGCGTGCTTCAGGCGCTCCTCCGGCGGGGTGCGTTGGTGCCCCTGGTGTCAACGTCGACCCCGTAGACGACCCCATCGTGTCTGTCGTCTCTGTCGGCGTGGCTGCGCTCCAGTCCCTCGAAGACTCCGTGGCGGTGGTGGGCTTCGTTCTTCCAGTCGACCGTGTGGTTGGCATCTTCTTGATCCAGGATCCGGCTCGAAGGACCAGGAAAACTGTTGCGCGTAGTTTTGTTGCGCCGGCTGGAGAAGATGCCGCCGTATGTACCCTTTGGCCCCGAAGACACCACGACCTGACGAACCACGGAGTGACACCCGACTTGATCGAGTGCAGGTTGGAGCGCAGTGAAAACAACACAAATCTTCAAAGTAGGAACGTTTATTGCGTATACAATTAAACCTTAAGTTTAAATAAGCCTATGAACCGCAATCGTTCCTGTAGTTCAGCTTCTTTCTTCAGACCTCTTCACTGGCCTCCGGATACACCGAACAGCGCTTATGTGTTCTTGGGTCTTCACTGGCCTCCGGATTCACCGAACAGCACTTTCTTTCTTCTAACTGGAAGCTTCTGAACTTTTCTTCTTAGACTTTTTCTTTCTTCTTATTAGACTTTTTCTTTCTTCTTATTAGTTGTTGTTTTCTTCGCTGCAGGCACCGAACTGACTTCCAAAGCTCGGCGTGCGCCTTTTATACAAATTTCGTCCTAAATAATTCCAGCGCTCTGATTGGCTGGCACGTTTGTGCAATTGGCACCTAATTACACTTAAGTTTTACTTGGATTCTAAACTTTACATCGAATTATCTTTCAAACTATTAAGCAAAACTATTACAATATTATATTCAAATAATAGAGCGAAACGATTCCTATATGTTTACATAAATACCAATTTGATAAAATTAAATACAAAAAACTTTCTAGAACAAAGACTATCTCAAAACACCGTTTGCGCCGGCAGACTGTTTACTTAGCCTAACATTGTACCTAAGGCGAAACGGTTACAAACATAATTTTATCATTTTACATTATTAAAATATGCAAACATTCTAATTACAATTAGATTTTAACATAATCAAAAAAGATATAACTACCAATTAGGAACATATACAACAACAAAGGTTTTCTCGTTATTCTCTTCAAATACGTAAAACACCATAAAAATAATTATTACATTTCAATAAAAGAAAGCAATTTACACATTATTATCAATAAACCATAACAATAAACCATATAATTACGTAGTTATTCAACGAGAAAATCTCTAACCATAATACGTCATTTATTACTTCAAATGCGTACTTTATTATATGAACCTATATACAATAACGTTATATCTACCATTATCTACCTAATCTGATAAGAAATAACCATAAATTTACCACAATTATGACAAATCTGAACAAATCAGCATTTTACAAATAACCTAGGTCTAAATTCTATCCAAAACATACATAAAGCTTCTCATATTATGCTTTTATTATACCAATGAAATCTCTAAGAACTTTATTAAACACAAACATCATCAATTCAACCATAAATCAATGTTATCAAAATAGAATTCAAAATATACCTATACCTAGGTTCCTATAACATCATAATTTCCTATAAGAATCTTATTAGTACTTGCTTACGTCACACTCGAAAATAACCACCTATCCGAGGACGGGCGCAAGTAGTGAGGGCGTGGACTAGCGTTATTTACAAAACTATTTGAATGGCTATGTCCCTATTATGCCGAATCCATTTGATGATGCGTCGCTAACACCAACAGTTACTGAAATTGTGGATAGTAATGTAAACAATACAAGCTTAGGTTTCAACTATTCATCACCTAATTATAAAAATGTAAATTGGATATTGTATAAAGAAAATGTTGACTATAAATTCAAAGCCCTCAACATTGATTTTTCTAAGCCTATGCAATCATATAAAGATGTATGTAATATCTTATTAGAAAGTGTCTCCGAATTAAACTCAACATATAATAATAAAACTAACATTAACAACAGACCCAGATACAGTTTGCATTGGTGGAACAACATATGCTCTAAAGCTGTACTGGACAACTTCATCCTGTTTAAAAAACAACAAGCCTTAAAAAACTTACACTTAAAAAGGAGAGAGAATCCTCTTGGAATGCTCTCTGTCAATCCTTTAATATACAAATTCCCACCTCAATTATCTGGAAAACAATGAAAAAATTGTATTATTCTTACAGTTATAATAAGAAAGATAACTCCAATTGGATCTCTGATTTTTTAAACAAGTACACTTCAGATACCCAAACTGCATATAATTTAAATATTTCTGCTCCTCTAACAGAAGAAAATAAGTTTTTAGTATCCCCTTTTACCATATCAGAGTTTGATAGAGCATTAAATAGCAGACATGATACTGCCTTTGGTTTAGATCACATAGCTTATAAAATGTTGAAGATCTTAGTTGTAGTAGTAAACAAATTTTTCTCACTATTTTTAATTTACTTTGGATAAGCTCAAGTATTCCCCCTGATTGGAAAAGTGATTGTATTATTCCAGTTTTATAGCCTGACCAACATAAAAAGTTACCGGAGTCATATTGTCCCATTACCTTAACATCTTGCATAGGAAAAGTCTTTGAACAAATGTTAAAGCAAAGGCTAGAATTTTTATAGAGTCAAATAAAATATTACCTTTTAATCAGTTTGGGTTTCGATATGGCTTGTCTGCAGTTGAGAGCTTGAACCATTTAAGTTTAGACATTTACAAAGCATCTACTGCCAATAAGTTCTTAAAATGCATATTCTTTAACATAATAGGCGCATTTAATAATGTTAATCATAATATTCTTGTTGAAGAGTTACAATCCATAGGTCTACCTGAAAATTTATAAGTTGGATATTTAACTTTTTGAATGGCAGAAAAATACATGTCAAATATAATAGTCAATTGTATAAGCCAAAAACTTCATATAAAGGAGTTTGTCAGGGGGGCATTTTGAGCCCCTTGCTTTTCATTCCATATATTCATAAACTAAATTCTGTTTTAGGTTCAGAAGTTAACAATTTACAATATGCAGATGATTTAGCTGTCTATTGCTCCTCTTCAAATTTGACAGATGCTACTATTAAAATAAATTCAGCCCTCACTAAATTAAAACAACATTTTGAGTATTTGCACTTCAATATTAGTTCAACAAAAAGTAAAGTAGTAATTTTTAGTAGAGCTAGAAAACTCAACACTTCTATTTATTATGATAACTCTTTACTGCCCGTTGTACAGCAGGTAAAATTTTTAGGTGTAATTTTTACAAGAAATCTTTCTTGGAATATTCATGTTAATAACTTGGTAGACAAAGCACCTCGAGCATTCAATATTTTAAAAACCCTTGCCAAAATCATGGGGTGCTGATCCCAAAATACTTCTAATGTTGTATAAATCACTTGTACGCTTTCACTTTGAATTTTCTTCTGATTCAAAATTAGTCCATAAGTTGGAATTACGGGTTTACTATAGAATAGAGCCGCAGGATTTTGGGGGTAAGGGGGGTCGGGGTGGTTAGGGGGTGGTCTCACGAACCCCTTGGTACCACTCTCCCCGCGCGGAGATGCATGGTTCCTGAGATATTTATGATTAAAGTTTTGAGGTTATGTTGTATTTTCAAGAGGGTTTTGAGGTGGATTTGGCTTAAATAGGAGTAGAAAATGGTAAAGTAGGTTGCGGCCTAACCCCGCCGTACCCCTCATCAACTCCGGATACAAGATTAGATTGGTGCAAGATGGTTAGTTCATGAGAAACCTAACCTCGAAATTTATTTTGTGTCTAACTGGATCTTTTCTGGTTATTAAACTTAGTGATTGATCGGTTAACAACTATTATCTACTCTCCATTAAGGCTATTTCATTTTAATTCAATGAGCATGTGAGTACAAGTCGCTTTTTGGCGCTCGCCAACCGCTGCTGCCGCACGCTCGCTCCGCTCGCTCGGCTCGCGCGGCATGACCTACATACTGACTAACCGGCCTAATTGTCTAACTTCAACACCTATCATGATCCCTTTCGAAGGTAAAGTGGTTGCGATAGTGATCAACGGAATTGTCTAATTTCTACGATCGCAATCGCTGTTGGATTTATGGTGTATTGAATGATATTGAATGCCATAGAGCGGTGTGAAGTTAGCGTGGGAACCGTCGCAGTAGTCATATTTTAGATCTCATTGGTGGTATGAAGAGCGGGGGAAGGGAATGAATTTACCAGAATGTTGCTACTTTATCAGATTACCCGGAATGTCGGGTAAGAATTACCCGTAATATTTAGCTAAAAAATATTTTTAACTGTGAATTCTTTGCTTTTCGTTTATGGTAACATTTTGGAAATCCTTTTTTTGTAATAAAACACTACGAAATGTTTTATTTCGTTGAAAATTGAGTCAAAATAAAGCAAAAGGTTTTATAAACACTACCCAGACTACAGACATGGGAAATATTAGATGTGACAACACTGAGTGAATGAGTCATTGATTCAGTCACTCATTAGTGCTACTCTTTTGTTCTTGTCGCTATCTTTCTTGCTCGTACTTACGGTTGGAAAATTGTTATTGCATTGTTTAGTTGTTGATTTCATTGTCAAGTTTCGTTGTTGTTATAATTTAAAGATTTTTCTTATTGTTCGGATTAATCATGCTGAAGCATCACCCGGCGTCGCATCGGCGGGCCCGAAAAAGTCGAAAATCATTCCAAAATAAAAGTTGCACGAAACTATTTTGTAATTGCTTGTACGTGCGCATACACCCGGAGAAGCTCACTTCACACCGGTCAAGTTATTTTGCGCTAGCTGCGTTTTGTTGCTTTGGTTTTTTCCAAATTGTTGGTTTATTTTCATTAAATTCAAACCACTGTTTTACTTGTATTAAATAATTATAATTACGATATATGTTTATAAAACAATATCAAAATGTGAAATATTTCTAGATTCATGTTAAAATAACATTGTTTTTAGATGACTGAAGGTATCAATCATCACTGTAATTTAAATAGCAAAACGCAAGATAATAATAATGATTGTCACTGACATAATGTTTCATAAAACATCAACAACAAAGTATACAGAAAAGCAAAGAACTTAGGATTATTTGTTAAAATAATTGGTATTCTTAGTAATACTCTATTAGTTTTAAGAAGAATCGGGCTACAGACGATCTTCCTCCGATTTCGTGTGCGTTGTTTTGTTGTGCTAACTCCTGATTGACCGAAATAGCGCGGTTATAGGTGCTGCTATTTACCCTAGTCAGGTATAATTGTATCCAATCTAATAAACATTGCATATAACTAAATAGATTATGATTATTTCTGATTTATTTATAATTTTTACAGATTCCTAGGAAGGCCCAAGCTAGCAATGCTTGCTGGAGCAGAGCTCACGCCAGTGAGTTAAATTCTCAAGAAAGAAATATCATTCAAAAAGCTCCAGAATTATTTAAGGAAGTTGAAGAAGCTGTAGTTCCAGACCCGGGTGATCTTCAAGGGGTTGATGCAAGTGCGCTAATAAATCTTTCTCAGTTCAGTCATACACCTTACACCCCAAATCATTACTTTGTGTAAGGTTACACAAATATTGAGACTATGTGTTCCTCAATATTTAAAAATCACATTTTAGTGAATTATAAATTGTGTGTGACAAAAAATTTATGTCTGTGTTAGGAACATTGTTTTTTCTGTAACCGGGAATAATTGAATATTATGAATTATTGAAATGAATTTAATTCAACACAATTGGAGGAGATGTTGATTCTTTTGAGCAGTAAGAGTGTGAATTGGATTTTGAAAACACTAAAGAAATGAATAACACTTTATAAATACTCAACAGGACTTTCAGTACAAAACTTTTTAAGTGTATTTAATATGATTGAAAATAATTTAAATCATTGCAAAAAGAAAAAACTTGTTTTAAGACTCTTAGTAGTAAAATTAAGAACTATATTTCATATATTGTGTTATATATATAGTGTTTTTTTAGCTGTAAGCTTCCCAAACATTTGTAAAATAAAATAAAATATCCAGCGTTTTTAATATTAGCACTTATGTTGTTCAGAAATTATGTAACAATTGTAAGACATTGCTTGATGACAAATTATGGAAAAATTAATTGCTTACTATTGTAATTGTTTGATAGGGACAGTCAGTCAGTTTTGACAGTACAGTTGGGACTTGTGCTCATGTGATGACACTAGTTTGGTACTTTGGTTGGGCTCAGCATCAAACTAATAACGCTCCCCAGATGGTTGGTAGATGAAATATTATTAAGAGATGGTGTTGAATAAATAAATAACAGTATCTAAAAGGTAGTTTTATTTATTATTCAAATCTTACCTTTACTTTTATCTAATAGCCAATACACATTTGTTATACATGTAGTGCCGTGGGATAGTAGAACATTTTATCTTATTAAGTATACATATACATTGTTTATTTTTCAGCCCATGATTCAACTTCAATCAAGGAATACAATATACATTCAGAAATAGCAATAAGAGTTTCATGTTACACAATTCCTACAACAATAACATTCATATTGCAATTATATCCAAAATATGGATACAGCCTGATAAAAAATTAAATATAAATAAAAATTTTATAATATATATAATTTTAATAAAAAGGTTACAATATTGAAAGAAAAGATATTAGCAATATACAGTATGGTGTTGCTATTTTAATTCATAATAAGATTATTACAGCTGTTTACAAAAAAGTGTGCTAATTTAGTGTCAGAAATTAGCATCATAAGTTTCTATTGCCACATTAACTGCTGTCTGTTCTTTGATAAACATAACTTTGATGCTCTTATCAAGTCAATACCTAAGTTAATGTGATTTTAATGCTCATTATACATCTTGGGGAAGCAATACTACTAATTCTAGAGTAGAGCTATATATATATAGGAAATAGATAATAGTGAATTGGTCCTTTTTAATAATGGTATGGTGCGTTAAGTTGTTTCTCTCTTGTGGTGTCTCAATGGTCCCTCCAACTGACTTCAAACAAATCTTTCTTTTGGATGGTCTGTCTATGATGATCCACTTAATCTTCCTATAAATATTAATATTTTGTCAATATTTCAAAGTAAAAAGTTAAGCATATGATAAATAGCATACACTAAATTTAAATTGGAAAATATAGGTTAAAAATGTACATTCAGAATGGCTTAGTATTCGGTATCAGGATTCTTCATTAGGAGGCTTGTAATCTAGGTTTAAAGAACTTCTTGCTTGCTTGTGATACTTGTCTCAATAGTTCTTGTCATAGAAAGTCCAAAAAAACTTCACTTCTTCGGTGGAATGACAAATGCTCAGAAGCTATTCAGAACTCTAAACTGCATAATTTAATTTTAAAAATAATCCTTCCGGGAAAGATATCTTGAATTTCTGTCCTGGATTTCAGCTGCCCAAGTTAGGAATAAAATAATGTTATTGTTGAAATTAATAGGATTGTTTCTTAATTTGATGATTAGATAATCATAGTGAAACAAATTAATAAAATACAGATGCTATAAAGCAATATTAATGTAACTGCAAGGTAGGCCGGAAGACATTGGGTTGCTGAGCACACATTGCCACAATCATTTGGTACCTTGGTTGGGCAAGGTATGAAAATAATGTTGTAACACCTGCCCAGTCATTAGATAATGTACTTCTCATATATGAATAAGAATAAATGCATAAAATTATGTAAATAATATATAAATGCATTAGAGATTTCATTTCATTTCAAATAATTCTTAATATCATAATTCCAGTACCTTGTTTTACCTAGACCATATAAAAAATTTTGTGAAAGATGTTGGGCACCTTTAAGCCAAAAACAAAAATACTCCAGACTATTAACAATTATCCTAATTCTCCTGTTAGTGAACAAAATCAGCATTATGATAATCATTGTTAGTTTTATATTAAAGCAAGAACAATGCTTTGGTATTCCTTACATTTTGTTGAAAAACTCTGAAAAAGGAGTGTTTGATTTTTGGAAAGTACAATCTATGGCTGAACAATGATATTCCACATCTTACATCCTGCGTTGGAAAAGTCTGAACAGTTGTTAAAGCAACAATTGGAATTATAAGAAGAGTAAAATAATATTTTACCTGCTTATCAATTTATGTTTCGTAAGGAAATGTCGGCTCGTAATAGTATTTGCCAATTACAGCTGGATATTAAAAACGCTTCAAACATAGAGAACTTTTTAATGTCCATTTACTTTGATGTTGCTGGAGCTTTAAATAGTGTTAATATTGATGTTCTCTGTTCTGAATTGCAGTTTATAGCTGTTCCAAACGAGATTGTTCTTAGGGCACATGATTTCTTGATTAATAGAGAAGTCTAATTATATGGACCCAAGCTTGCTTGTGTTGGGCTTTTCAAGGTCTTTCTCCGCTAATTTGTATTCTATAAACTTTCGTCGTTCACATTAAATCTTTATTTTTCTTCAAATAGGTTGTATATGAATAATACTCCTCAAAAAACATTGGAAGGGCTGCAAAATAGCTATTGCCATGTTGGAGGTAAAATAATCAAACATGATGCACATATTTAAATAGACGACTCTTTGACGTGTGGAACATATACATATGTTCTTTATTTTAAAGAAAAAATTGAAAAATAAACTCGTAATTGCTGATAGATTGTAGAAATTATTTGCCAATAACGTTCAAAAGAATTTCAGACCATCATATGAGATACACAATTCCAATTTTATGTCAAAAAGATGAAATCATTCATTCAAAAAGCGTCTTTTTCGCTTTCGCCATCATGTGTGAAATATCTGTAGCGTGAAGGAAGTTTATATGCTTCAACTGTCAAATTCAAAGGGATCCTGATAGGTGTTGAAGTTACACAATTAGGCCGCCGCGCCTCCTCGCTGCGCTCGTCGTTGCACCTAATATTATTTATTGTTACTTTCTAGACTCAACATAAACATACGATCTGCACTTGATAAATTAGTGGTAGTAAGTAACAACAAAATGGCGGTCGCGTTCCGTTTGACGTAAAAATAATTTTGTCAAAATTTACATGTATAATTATAATGTTACAAATACGTATTGAAAGACATATTACAAGAACGTAACAACATTTTTTAATAAATATCCTTTCACTATATCAATTCAAAACGAATAAAAATGTAAAAAACAATGTCGCTTGCGTTCCATTTCACGGATATAAAAAAAATAATTTAAAAAAACCATGCGTCTCCGCGCCGGGGGAATGGTACTAAGGGGTTCGTGGGACCACCCCCTAACCCCCCCGACCCCCCTTACCCCCAAAATCCTGCGGCTCTATTCTATAGCCCACCCGGAATTACTTCATAATAAGAACTTACGGTTAATCACTGGTGCCATGAAAACTACTCCAATAAATTCTATGCAAATTGAATGCAACATCCCACCCTTAATTTTGCGATTTAAATACCTAAGTTTAGACTCCTAACAAAGTTACAGTTCTTTAAATATCAATATCAGTCCTCATATCAAAAATCAAATCATTTAACTATATAACTGTATGTAGTTCTTCTCAGAAGTGTCCATTTATACTTTCTGACTTGTTTTTGTTATCAGCTTCTTTGGATCAGCATAATATTTATGAGAGTGAGAAGTGGGCTTGTTATATGGGAGATTTTGAAAGTAAATTTCCCAATATGTATATAGATATTAAAAAAGATATGAAAAATAAACAAGATGTGTATGAAAATCTTTCAAATTGGTCAACATATCTTAAGATTTACACTGACGCATCTAAAACTGAAGATAAAGTTTCAATGCCTTTTTATCACAGCAATATGAATGCATTTTCTCTGCAGAAGCCCTAGCCATCAAAGCAGCATTAGAATACAATCGAGATGGTGTGCGTGCTTGCTAGTAATTGCATAACTTGGCTCATTGTAAGTGACAGTATTGCTGCGTTCCGTTTGCCGATTACAGCGCCCACAGCGCTAAAAGTGCTCAAAACCGTTCCGATTCGTTTGAGCGCGCTAAAAGTGTTATTAGTGCTATTGCAATCGGAACGGTAAATATCGCGCTAACATTCCGATTGTTCGTTGCTTAAGTCTAAAGTTACAATTTCATTAAGATCTTTGACCCTGAATGAAGCAGGAGCCATTTTTTTATATTATTACAAAATAAAATTAATAAGCAAGCTTTTAAAATCTTTAATCGACTAATAAAAACATTAACAAGTAACGTCATGTGTCAGTTTTGACAGACCGCTCACAGCGACCATGCTCCGTAGCTTGGGCATTGTGAGCGGGAAGATGGCGGTGTTTATGACGTCATTGATGACGTATCGATATCGCTATGAGCGCGCTCACCGGCAAACGGAACGGGTATATGAGCGCTGTGAGCGCTGTAATCGGCAAACGGAACGCAGCACAAATTTGGAACAACATGCAGTCAGTTACTCAATGTATATGTATATATTTATTCATATTATTTTTTGTTTCTTTTTATGAAATAATATCGTATAGTATATCATTACAATATTATATAGCTATCGTTAGGGGTAGGTATAGAATCAAACATCGAATGTATAGTAAAAGGCATCGATATAATGCTGAAAGGTTTATTAATTTATTATAGCATGAAAATCTTTGAAACGATTTCGGTCAAACAACCAACACAAAAAATAAAAAAAAACTGTAGCCTGATACGGAATAAATCTGGGTTTACAAGGTAATCGACTCTTCCTATTGTTGAAGGCGGTTAAAATGTAGCCTGTGTTACCAGGGCCATAATAACAAATCGATTGACACCTTACTCATCTTAATCGGATGAATAGTTCAGACGCTACGGAGGTACAAACGTAAATACAAACATACTTGCAAACACACACACGCCCACACTAATACACATGTCCTTTTTTGGCTTCGACGTAGTCGGGTAACAAATGCATAGTAATATTATAATGTACCATCTGCATACTGTTCCATACTTGCCCAACGTTAAAGGAACCACTACTTCATAATGTTCCATATTTGTCTCGTCCAAATAACCATTAGTGTATAGTGTTCCACATGAGGAACAAGCTTGTATCTGTTTATTTACTATGATACGATTAATAAAACTCACGTGCTATGCCATTAAATCTTTAGGGCTCCATTTCCAAAAAGCACATATTACTTGAGAAGAAAGTTTTACACCCAAATATGTGGGCTAAGATTTGGCCACTGCAGATTTAATGCTCACCTTTATCGAATGAAAATAGTTACCTCACCTCTATGCACAGAATGCAATTTAAACCATATTCAAAATCTTCATCATATATTTTCGACTGTCCTAGCTTCAGTTTTAATCGCATCCGACTTATTGATTATTTAATGGAGATTTATGAGCAAAATATCCCGCGCTCATTACAAGAAATTTTAAAAACGTGGACTTGTTTTAAGCCTATTTATGACTATTTAATTTCTTCCTTTGGAGATATATAGACGAACACAAGTCAAAGACTTTAATGATACCTTCCTGAAATGACTACCTATCACTGATAAGACGAAATTAATATAAGAAGAGAAAGAAGAATTGGCTATCTAGCCTTAGAAAAAAAGGCAAAGAAGAAGATTATTTTACAAACAAAGATTTGGCCCACGTGTCTTTTTAAAGACCATTCAAGAATTGGCTTTATGCTATTTATAAGATAAATATAAAAGATTTGGTGTTAATGCCTCGTAAATCAAAATATTAAAGATTAAATCATACAAGAACAGACTGTATGGCTCAGCTCCTTGCCTATCCTTATAAAGGATGAATTATAAATACTACTACTAGTACTAATATGACAACTTATTCAAGAGTGCGTAAATTATTTAATTTGCAAATAGATGGCACTGTATTCAATTGTCACAATATTTGTACTATTTGCTAGATGGCCTTAGTTATCATTTCGCTGCCAAGTAAAGATTGAGTACCCTAAATAAACATTTATATTCTACAAAATGATTAAAATGTCTGATAATGGAGTGTTTTTCTTTCATGGTGCCAAAATTTTCGTGGAAAGAAAACCAGATTTGATTTCACGTTTACCACTGGAACTAGCTTGGATTATATTTTCGTAAGTTTTGTTAGTTATATACTATTGTCAAATTAATGTTTTTACTTGTTAAATTATATTTTTATCGCATCAATTTTGTATTACGAAAAAACTATTAAACCAAATGTGGGTAAAATGTCTATAGATCTTGGCATAATAAAAATAAAAGGTTCGCTAATAATATCATTGCAAAACTTCGAAACTTTAAAAACAAAATATATATGTTCTTACAGTAAACTAGATGGCTACTCGCTGCGAGCAGCATCCAAATGTACACAGTCATGGGATCACATTATTAAGTCTAACAAGAAACTAAGTCGAAGATTAAATCACATTGAGTTGGTTATTACCTTAGGGTCCGCAAGGCTAGTCAACTTTTACAAGAACAACGAAAGAAAAATGAAAAGGGAACCAAGTAGAAAATATTTGAATCTCGGCGAAAGAAAAGGTAAAGACTAAAATATTTTTTTCACTGCTGTAGAAAGGTTTTTATTATTTAAATTTGGAATTCTGTTCAATGAACGCAAAAAATGCGGGTAGCCTTTGATATTCTTTGTATTTGTGATTCAGTTCTTGCGGTGTGATTATTTTTAATTATAAATTTGTTTTTATGTTCAATAGATATCTGCAGTGTAATATTTTACTGTGGTATTTTACTAAGGTGCCTTCCTAAAGATTAAATAATTGTGTTTGGGACATCGACTAAGCATATATATTTTAAAGATTTCTTGTTTATTATGTCTTAATTAATTAGGACGAAAACATTAGAATCCTGTAATATTTTTTGAATAACTGAGCCAAAATTTCCCACTAAAATCAAATCGTACCATATTTTCTTTATTTATGAAAGAGGGCTTTTCTATAATAATTATGTAGGTAATTTTCGAAAAATACGTAATCCTCATAATATACTCAAAGAATAAAACCAAAGCCTTCTATTGTACCTATATGAGGGGTGTTCTATACTGTTTGCCTATTTAAACAAAAAAACAAGGTTGCTATAAGAGTAATACAAAATAAGTACATAGAGAATTTGATTAATTCCATTAATTTATTCCTAGCAGTTTCTCAAATTGAATGACGAACTCTAAAATTTTTAAGACAACTTTAAATTTTTTTCGACTAAACCAAGTTACATAAACAAGAACTATCATAGGTTATATTTTACCAACAAACAAAATAATATAAAAAAGATTAGCTCAGATTTGAATGGGTTTTTAGAAAATCAATTAAAACAGAGCTAACTTTTATTAGCATCAATTGGACGTAGTTTAGCAATAAGGATCCAACCCACAAAAAAGTCAAAAATAAAAAACTGGTCGACGTCGATCGATTGGTGTGGTGACCCCTTAGCGCGTTTTTGACTTTTTTGTGGGTTAGATCCTTATTGCTAAACTACGTCCAATTAATCGCAAGTGGTACGGATATTTCTTACTTACGCCAAAATAAGAACATCTGTTAGTACCTCCTCGCGAAAAGCCATAAAATAGATATGAATATCGTAAGTAAAGGTCTTGTGTAGCTAAACAATGATTGCCTTTATATTTCTGTAAGTTTTAGTAATATTTTAATAATTGAATTTTAATAATATTTTTTTCTATGATGTCGTTGTTTTGTTGGAGTTAGCCAGTCCCGGAACTGAATCTTAATCAAATTAACACACTAAGCTTGTTAATATGCTTCGATGACTTTGGACCTATAAATGCCCTGCCTCTTACGCCGGAGGTTCCAGGTTCGAGCTTTGTCGGAGCATTCTTTTGTCTGATGAACACAGATGTTCTTTTTTAGGTCATGGTTGGTTATATTTATATGTGTATATTTATTCTCGATTTCCTCACAGTTCGCTGTATCCATAACACAAGCTCTGGTAACTTTGGGATCATACTGTGGGTATGATTGTCTGGGGATTTATTATTATGTAATTAGTTTATCTGGTGAACTTTATTATTATTCATAATCAATATTTTTTTAAATAAAATTTGTACTAACTTTACGTGTATTTGTATTACAGTAAGTATGATCAAAACAATTACAACCAAATCGAAGAGAAAATTTGACGTTTTAGATACAAACGATACGATATGTATAAAAAGATACAAATTATTTTGAAACCATTGGATCATCTGCAAGTTCAGCGTTGTTTGAAAGTATAACATGGCCACCTTTAACTATTTGTTTTATTTATCGTTCCTTATACTCCAGTAACTAACCTAAAAGGATTTAAAAGAGAGGACTTTGCAGTAATTGGCCTTATTTACAAAACAGTAGTCCCTAGATAATCAACACTGGTATTGATTGTAATATTTTTCTCTCACACATTTACTTTAATGACAACGAAGGTATACATTGCATGCCCCGCGTAAATACTAAGTGTAAGTATTATAAAAAAGACTAGTTTAGTTATTGGATTCTTTTCCTAGCACGAAGGGGCTTTGTTACGGACACCAAAAACAATTCTATTGCAATTGACAATGAAGTTCTCAAACGAGCACTCAATTCTCCAGACGATGTATCGGTCAAATAACTAGATATGATAAGTCTATTATAGATGGAAAGGTAGAAGGAAAAAGAGGGAGAGGAAGACCTATACAGAGCTACATGTACCAAGTGAAAGAAAAAGTAACCGTTTAGTAGTATAGGGAAATGAAAGTGAACCGACCAGAGCGGGACTCTTAAATTAATAATAAAAAGTATACAGAAACTGTTTAAAAAGATATCGTAAACCATCATTACGACAGCCTTAATTCCAACGATGGGGGTGACCGGTATCCAGGCAATTTTTGATCCATGATGCTCGACTACTGCGGGTTAGCAGACTTTACACATACCTACGTTATATTTTTAGGTATGTGGGTTTCCTCACGTTGTTTTCATCACTGCCAGAGGAAGCTAAATCGAAGCGCTACATATGGTAGTCACCGGGATTAACCATAAGATTGAGAAGCCAGCGCCTTAAATATCGCTAAGTAGTTGATAATCTTTTCTCTTAACTTATTTAAATTAATATACGATACCGTGTACTACTTTTAACAGTATAAGAAATATAAGGAAGCAATAGACACGACGTCTCAGGTCTGCCGAGATACGGCAGCAGCCGTCCCAAGGCCGCTGCCGAGGCGCAAGGCACTCGAAGTGGGGGCCGAAGTTCCACCGGCTATCCAATACGAGTCTCAGATAGCGCATCGGCGGCCTCTGAAATGGAAACTTTTATTAAATTATTGGTTTCAAAGTAAACGGTTGAAAAGTAAATCTTTTTAACTATGTAATATGTATAACTTTTATTTATTTAAATTCATATTTAATAGAAACAAAAAGTTTGATTTACACTGGTTGAGTAGGCATGAGTAAGTTAATTTAAAAATACTAATTTAAATTATTGGTTTCAAAGTAAATCTTTGTAACTTTGGAAAATGCTTTTGAATCCAAATGCAATTTTTTAACTATAGATGATGAATTCTGCATCTTTGCCCCAATTTAATCAAGGATGAACATCCAGGCATGTTCAATTGGTAGACACATTCTTTGAGAGTATAACATATCTTTGGAATAACAAAGAAACGTATGCCTTTTTCAGCTTATTCAGTCATTATTCAAAATTTGTATCGAAAGATTACCTAATATTGTTATATCAGAGATTTACATATCTTGATAGAGAAATAATGTTATTTTTAATAGTAAGTGCAAAAATTGGAGCTCTGGTCAGTAATCTCATAATAATGAAAATATTTATTTGTTTATTATTTTATCGGTAATTGATAAACTCTGAAAGATAAATTAAAAGTTTTTGATAATTGTATACAAGCAAGTGTTCAATTTAAAAACTGGACTTAGGATCATAATACATAAAAAAGTTATAACATCAAAATGAAGCTCTTTATATCAACTTCAGGCCCTGTAACCTCGTCTATTTCTTATCATGTTTTTATTTAACAGGTATAAACGTATACATATTAAAACTATACACATCATAAAAAGTTTGGGATCACTTTGAAAATACGAAATCTCTTTTGTTACAGTAGAATAAGACGTTTTCTTTTTCTTCTAAGATTCTTCATTTAAAAATCAAATCTTTTAATAACAACAGATTTTAAAATATTAATTGTTTTTCTGTATAAAATCCTTGTTTACGCTCATCCAGAAATCTGACCAACTTGATTTAAGCGTTTTTTCTGACTTTTCGAAGAAGGACGTCATTTAAAAAGATGCCGAGGGGATTATCAGAAGTTTTACGAGCAAGAATAGTTACTTTGGGGGGAAAAAGACATTGTACGAGAGAAATAGCTCGCAGAGTGGCTGTATCCTAATCCAGTGTCGAGAACACGTTACGGAGGTATCATGGCGTGGATAACTTTGCTGATCGACCTCGCAGTGGTCGGCCAACTGTTCTTACTGCTGCTCAGAAGCGTTACATCAGATTCCTTACTGCCCGAGACACAACAATCAATGCCACTAAATAAAAGCTGAGTTGCGGGCTGCTACTGAAGTGCTGATTACTAGAATCAGCACATATTGTCAGGTCATTTAGGATAAACGATAATGCACAGCGAGCTCAACGAATCAACGCTGCTCTGTGTAAATACGACGTTGCCAAGTTAGACTGGCCTGCCGGCTCACCTGACTTTAACCCGTGAGCATGGAATAGAGCTGCCACCTCCCCAGACAGTGCCAGGGATCAGGGAAGCCGTTATTCAAGAAGGGGGCAGGTTACCGCACGAAATGCTAGATAACTTAATTCTCAGCATGCCCAAAAGGATTGCCGCATGAGTTCCAGCCAGGGGAGGAGTTATATTGTACTAAATACAAACAATTTCATAATAAATGTTGATAATATTTATTTTAATTCACTCAATTCTTTCAATTATTCATTAGTCGAAATTGCATCAAGACTTAAAAAGAAATAAAATAGAATAAAATTTTTTAATTTCAAAAAGTGTATCTGTAAAAAAAAAGATGTTACGTAAGCAACATTCTCTTAAAAAGTAAATTTAAAAAAATCCATTTTTAGCTGGTGATCTCAAACTTTTCTTGATGCAAGAAAAAAGTTTTAGTCCCCATGAAAGACAATCTTTTTTAATAAAAATTACTTAAATTACTTTTTATTGACCCCATTGAGGTGAACATTACAATGAAAAAATCTGCATTGCTCCTCGTTGCCTCAGTGTAGAGGAGACATTAAAATTTATATTATCAAAAGTATACGAGTAATGAGACCGTATATTACTGGCCAACAAAAAGAACGACCTAGACGAAGAAAAAAAAAGCTAATTTGAACAATGGGTATCGGCACCATCGGAACTAAAACTGCTCATAACCGTATGATACAAAACAATTTATGGGGCATAAAAGCGACCATAGTTTGATCATACGCCGGAGGTCCCAGGTTCGAGCCCTAGTCGGGACATTCATTTGAACACAGATGTTTATTTTTGGGTCATGGATTGTTTTTATATATGTATGTTTATTCAGGGTTCTCTGTTCGCATCCATAACACAAGCTCTGCTTTCTTTGGGGCAATACAGTAGGTATGTCTGTCTGGAAAAAAAGAAACATTTATTTACTGACGCTAATATGTTAAGTTAATAGACTTCTATAGACGACATTGTACATTCTTAATTATTTTCATCAAGCGAACTCAGACCACGCTTACTTCTGGAGTAACCGACACAGTACGACACCTACTACTTTTAGCGTTTGGACTTTGGTTCTGTTTGATGGCAATTGTAAATGTCAATTAACTTTATGAGGAATTTTAGTTTATGAAATTGAAACTTATACAGAATTATCTATATAAAGAATAATCAAAAATTAACCATTTGGAACCAAGATATTTAAGCAAAAAAAAACTAGAAGAAAGACAATTTAAATTCACTATCGAACACCAGCTAATCACAAAACAAACTTATAGTGAAAGTAACAAAAAAAAGTAACTAACAGGCCACTCAGAAAGTTTTGCGAAAAAAAGATTTTTTTTGTATGGAACGCTGGCGAGTTATAATTCATTTTGCAAATTCGATTATTTAAAAGTAAAATATATTTGTTCCAAATTTTAAATCTCTTAGTTTTTTCACCAGTGTTATGAAAATATTATTGTGTGTCATAGAAAAATGGGTCTGGGATCTATTTCGCTCATTCATTTTTAACGAATTCAAGTCCAACTGGAAACCTGATTAATCGTTTAACCGATTTTAATTAGCTTTTATGAACAAGGCACCTTCTGAAGCAAGTGCGTATCGCTGGTTTAACGAGTTTAAGTGCAGTCGCTTAAATTTGAAGTATGAAGAAAAAAGTGGTCGTCCTTTAACTGCTGCTATGGAAGAAAACGTCCTACAAGCGAAAAACTTTATTCAACAGAATCGGCGAATCTTATTGTAGGAGATTCAGCACAATGTGCATATTAGATCGGGATTCACGGAATGTTTGCATGAAACCACCTTTGCGTGAGGAAGATTATTTCGCGCTGGGCACCCCATAACCTCCCCAATGCTCAGAAGTGCCATGATGTGATTGATAAATTCAAAGCAGGTTCTTCCCGCCGTGTTTACTACATCAAAACATATGCGCGAGTCAATAGTAGGGCTGTTTCAAAATGAACCAACGCCTACAAAAGTAAAGCAATCGATGAGCGCTGGAAAAATTTTGGTATCCAGATTTTTCTCCTTCTAAAATTTTGAATATTAAAGTGAACTTCAACTACTAATAAATAAATAATCCCACTTTTGTTTTGATATAATGTTTTGAACTAGACAGTTTATTTTTAAGCGAAAAAACTTTCAAAGAAATGACCTGGGTACTGTCTTTTACGCAAACCTAACTTCTCCTCAAATATGTCCATACCTAAATATATTTTTTACAAGTCCTTTGAAACAGCCTCGTATTCATTTCAACAACGTTAATAAAGTTATTAGTGTCAAAAGTAGCTTTTTAATTGTTGTTTTTTGATGAGATCGAGTTATATAAATAAAGATTCGATACTTGAAGGTTAACAAGGGTTATTTTCAGGGTTGGTATCTTAGACGCCCCGCCCTCGGAAACCCGCGGCCCACGCTTACGCTCAAGCGTTTTCCTCAAATAATATTCCGCCGCTTGCGCTCTATTAAATATTTTATTGTGTTCCGGAACTTATGACAAGTTAACCGTGTTGGCATCGATATTTATATTCTGGGTTTCTGTTTTGATAAGTGCTGTTTGACCGTCATTATGACACCAAACAGTTGCAATTCGGATGGTAAAATTTGAAAAACTGGTATACCTACGTATTTTACTAAATAAAATATTTTATAAATGTTTAACATTATTAAAATATTGATAAAATTAATTTGACAGTAAACATTTGAAGTACTTGCAAGTATACATAAGTCTAGTCTTAACACACTTATGCAGAAAATTGTATGACCCTAAAATTACGTGCAGTATACGCACCGTAACTACACCAAAAGATCACTCATTTCTGACCACTCAAGGAGAATTGAAACTTCGGAAATAATTAATTCACTATGTTGGAAAAGTATAACACCCAAGTAGAAACGTTATTTACGAGATGAACAGTGAAATGTTTAAGAGTCAGAGTCTCGCGAGTCCCCAGGCAAATGTGCGGCCATGGCTCGCCTACAGTGCAAGCACAAATGCACCTTACTTTTTCAATAAATTGTTTTAACTTATAAACTATTTAAGTAAAGAACTAGAGCTCATAATACACTCTTTTCAACCAAATAATTTCCTAAGTAAATAAATATTACAACTTGTAGTAATTGAATTATACATTTTATATGATTATAAAACTAAACTTTGCATCGTTCTTAATTCCTGTTCGCGTTGAAATATCCTATTTCATCCACTTAGGGAATTAACATTGAAATATGATTCCTTATTTTTTTTGCACATCATAAACTAAGTGCAAAACGTTATTAAACTCTGTACTCTACATAACCTCTGGAAAGAATATGAATAAATATATAAAAATGGATAAAATAGTTTAGATAGTAGAGAAAAAATATTTGTGTTTATAACACAAATGAATACCCAGGCGAAGACTCGAACCTGGGACCTCTGTGTGGGACCGCGTGTGAGGCAGAATTACTACCTACAAATAAATAGTCCATAATTTTTGAAAATATACGAAGAATAAAATTTAATGTTAAAAAAGGTTTAACAAAATATAAAATAACAACAACAAAACAATTAATCGATTAAAATACGCCACGCGATCCCTGGAACCACTTGACAACCCAGACAACATGAAATGGAATAATTATGCTTTTGCGATGTATTATATGTTGATTTAAGTCTTAAATTATATCAATTTTATTTTCTGTTTATCTGGATCCAGATGGCTAAACTAAATTTTTTTTTTTTGTCTTTCCATGTACAAATGATGATCGCAGCAAGCACTAAGTGCATAGCATAGCCAGAACAGTAACATTTAAATATGGAAAGGGTTGTAAAAATCTCTCGGGTCAGTATGTGAGTTCAACTTCACACTGACTTAAAGCTGTATGATACTTGTAGTATCAATTCCCTTAAGAAACTAAAGTTGCATTAATTAACACTTCCAAATGCTTGCCAGAAGTTTTTGTTGCTGCGAGCAACAAGTGACCGAGCACGTGCACTCTGAGGCATTTTGCTCCATCCAAAAGAAATCAAGAGAAAGAAAACGTCCCACGTATTATATCGATTTAAGGCCGTTGTAAGGAATAAAAATTATTTTATAATTTGGTTTAATAAGCTTGAAGTTATTTTAGTGGTTTATTAGTAGTTTTCTTTTATTTCTTGTATTATATTTATATCGTTTATATTTGTAATTATTTTTCTCAGGCCTTTTAATTGAGCTATACATCCATAAGCCAATAATAATGCGTCTCAAGTTTGTACCTATATATTTGCAAGCCTTTCTGTCTTATAGGGTTGAACGGTGCTTTTAGTGGAATTGAAGTGATTCAGTTTATATAAAAGTTTCGCAATAATTTTTCAAAGTTTACCAAGATTAAGTTGGCACTTCAAAGATTTTGTATGCGTCTTATTAACCGATTGTTAAAGTAGTAGCAAGTTTCAGAATTCCAAAGAAGATACAATTAAGAAACGTAGAAAAAAATACTTAGCTCTTGAACTAAATAAATGGTTCGTGGTAAGACGATTTTAGCTCTCGAATCAATATTGTTTGAGGCTAAGAACAAAGCTGTGTATACTTTTTGTAGTAGACTATCAAAAGCATCGAAACATCAAATTTTCAAAGACATGTCGAAATATGAACAAAATTTTAAATAAAATTCATAATTATCCCATAATTTTTTTAAGCTAGACAGCTTTTAATTGCTTACTCACATTATTGCATCTTCATATACTTAGCAATTCATTAAAGCACCATTACCGCGTGGTTCGCTTTTAAAGTTCTCTGTAAAGTGACTTACAATGTATTTTTTTAATCAGGAAAGAAAATCAATTTTTTTAGCAAACCGTCGAGCTTTTACCGACAACTTTGTTTTACGCAGCTTTATTGCTTGCACAGGAAGATTCAGTTCTCGGGCGAACTTAATAAGAAAACTTCATAATATGACACGAGCACAAGTGCTTTGTTTTTTGCGGATTTTCATTACCAGCCAATGAGCATGCGATTCTATTGTAGCATCAATGTTCAATGACATATGACAAATGACCTATCGCAGGAACTAACATAATGTAGGCTTCTGTCGGAATTTCTCTTTTTCCTGTATTTGCACCATCTCTTTACCTCCAAGTATATATTCACAGTACATTCGTAGTCCAACTCCAACGTATTATGGCGCCAAAATCTCACTAACGAACTGACAAATATTCCCGCGTAAAAAGATGAACACAGTAATAATATTACCGTAACTATACAGCAGAGTGAGTCTTTCTACGACGATAATAATTTGATTAATAAACTGACATGAGATATCATAGATATGTAATATTATAACATAATAAACTTACTAATGAATAAAGATAATAATAATTTTTATTGAATCATCAATATTAAAATTTCCTCAACTATTTTAAATTGTGTGTATTGTAAAGTAGAAAGCATAAAAATAAAATACCTGATGCTAGAAAACCTAACAGAACTGATTTTCTATTGTCATTATTTATCACTTAAAGTTATTATGTTTGATTTAGTTTTTTTAATTATAATGCATAAAGTATTTATCTACATATCAATCTAATTATGCGATGTTTGGAAAATAGTTATTTACAGTTCCTAAACACAATTTTAAGAATATATAGTTACCAGAGGGTTTTAATCTTTTGTCTCAGGTGCCGTCCGCCATTCCCATATTTTTTGAAAGTGGCCGGCACGTACGAAAACTTATGAAACTGGATCTGGAAACTTCTAATCAAACATCCCCTTTATTTTAATATTGATTTTTTATGTTTTATACACATATTTTATATTTTCATTTAAAAAATCCTGAGCTCCTAAAATATTTTTGTATAACCTATGTTATTTTTACTTACAGCCTATAGTAGACTTAAATTTTTAAACCAAATCATGTTAATAGTTATAACATCCATACAAAACATAGTAATAGTTACAACGTTATAATATTAGGTCGTTAAAAATGAAATGGGCGTTTTGTAAGGGAGGAACATACAGTCCATTTAAAAAATATATAATATATTTATTTAATCTATCAAAAATTGCTATCATACGCACTTTTGCCATCTCATAGGGCGTTCATTGATCCCTTTACTAAAAAATCATTCGGACGGGAATCATTAAAATCTTTGAAGGCGCTTTGGACTTCCTCATCGGAGTTGAATTTTTCCTTGCAAAAAGTTATCCAAATTAAAAAATATCCGAAAAAATGGTAGTCTGCTGGATCAAGGTCCGGGGATGTCTTAGACTTAGATTGAAGCTCCTCTAATTTGGTAGCCGTCTGTTGTGCAGTGTATGGTCTAGCATTGTCCTCAAGCAGCCGTGGCCTAGAGCGTTTCAGCCTCGGTTGTGTGGCAGCTAGCTCCTTCCATCATGGTTTGTAGTTGCTGACAACATACATCTGCCGTAATCGTTAGGGGTGGGCTATAGAATAGAGCCGCAGGATTTTGGGGGTAAGGGGGGTCGGGGGGGTTAGGGGGTGCTCCCACGAACCCCTTGGTACCATTCCCCCGGCGCGGAGACGCATGGTTTTTTTTTAAATTACTTTTTTTAATATCCGTAAAATGGAACGCATGCGACATTGTTTTTTACATTTTTATTCGTTTTAAATTGATATAGTGAAAAGATATTTATTAAAAAATGTTGTTACGTTCTTATAATATGTCTTTCAATACGTATTTGTAACATTATAATTATACATATACATTTTGACAAAATTATTTTTACGTCAAACGGAACGCGACCGCCATTTTGTTGTTACTTACTACCACTAATTTATCAAGTGCAGATCGTATGTACCCACTTTATGTTGAGTCTAGAAAGTAACAATAAATAATATTAGGTGCGACGACGAGCGCAGCGAGGTGGAGCGGGTTAGTCAGTATGTAGGTCATGCCGTGCGAGCCGAGCGAGCGGAGCGAGCGTGCCGCGGCAGCGGTCGGCGGGCGCCAAAAAGCAACTTGCACACACATGCTCATTGAGTTAAAATGAAATAACTTTTATGGAGAGTAGATAATAGTTGTTAACCGATCAATTACTAAGTTTAATAACCAGAAAAGATCCAATTAGACACAAAATAAATTTCGAGGTTAGGTTTCTCATGAACCTAACTGAACATGAACTCTCATAACCATCTTACACCAATCTAATCTTGTATCCGGAGTTGATGAGGGGTACGGCAGGGTTAGGCCGCAACCTACTTTACCATTTTCTACTCCTATTTAAACCAAATCCACCTCAAAACCCTCTTGAAAATACAACCTAACCTCAAAGCTTTAATCATAAATATCTCAGGAACCATGCATCTCCGCGCGGGGAGAGTGGTACCAAGGGGTTCGTGAGACCACCCCCTGACCCCCTCGACCCCCCTAGCCCCCAAAATCCTGCGGCTCTATTCTATAGTAAACCCATCGTCTGGCCAGCAAAGACGAGATGATACAGATCAAAGTGGCCAGTACGACAAAACGCCAGTTTCACATGTAAGAACCTAATAGTAGCATTGACATAAGTTCTTTGGTATGAATTTCCTGTTACTGCGTGAAGATGGACAGACAAAAATAGCGCGATGGCAATACTGTGGTGATAAAACATATCGTTTGGATTTCAACACCCTTAAAATTTCTATTAAACGTTTTTATTTAAAATATTTCGAAGGAAAATATCAAATATGGCTAGATAGCCATAAGAAAATTAAAACAAAACCTGGAAACGAAAATTAAGACCCGTACAAAACCCTTACAAATACTTTTAAAACAGCTTAATAAACTTTTGAAGGAGACATACCTTAGAAAGCTTATTTTGAGAACGTGGCTTTTTGTAACAAAAACTTATTTATCTCAAAGATTTAAATCAATAGATGTGCCCCTTCGGTACAAAGAACGTACGAAATTAGGTTTCTACTCAAAGTTGTGCATGCACAAGTGTTGTCTCAGTATCCAACGAGCGCTTGTCGTGAGTGGTACAGTGCAACGACTTAATGTACACAATGTTTTTCCTTAAAATGTATAGTTTAAGATTAAATTATGCCGTCTTGTTCATTTCGGGGGTGTAAAAATACAAGCCGAAACACAAACAAGGATAAAGGTGTTACTTTTCATGCATAAGTAACTAATAACAAATTATTTTATGATTTATTGGCGTTACTCGTCTGCGTCGCACGGCAGCATGGCCGCGAGACGCGGAGGGGGCGGAGAAGCTTCCGGCTGCCAAAGAATAAGTAATTAGATACAAATAGAAAGGCCAACTCATTAGGTACTTTTACCTATACCTATATAAGTAACAAAATAGAATGATTGTTGAATTGAAGATTTTTTGTGAACCTTGGGCTTTTTAGTTGCTTTTGGCAAGGCAGTTTTGCTTTTTATTTTGTTTAATTTGACTTCTAGTATAAATACACTGATATATTATCTAAATCAATTGTTTAAAACTTTCACGGTTGTTTCACAGTTTTAAAATTTATAAGATCCCACATAAAAGAAAAATCAACTAACTACTACAATAGCGAAAACGAACTAAGTACCATGAAATTACGTACATTAGAGTCTTTTTTGCACAGTGATATATTCCAAATATTAAATGAACTTTCTAAAAAACCGCCACCACTTTTAAACAGAGTTTTAATTATAAAGGTGATAATAGATAACTACATTAATGTAAGACTACACTACTTACTTAAAAAAACACAAATAACAAAACGCCAAAAATTTAATAAGTTGGTGCTTTTTGCAGGCAATTGACGTATAAGTTATAAAGCTATTCTCTGTATGTTGAAATAAATGATTTTTAAACGTTTACTTGTATTTATTTCTGTGTGTATAAACCTTTAAAACTTTTTAGGTGTATTTTCCAGCGTAAGATCTTTGTCACATCTGATCTATACTCTTTGACGATTGATGACGTGAACTTGCTGTGTTTGTGTAAATGAGCATGACATTCCATGAAACGTGCGGGCAAATCTATTGATTTAAATCTATGATTTATCTATAAAAGTGACACATTAGTCTGAGATGCACCTGGGGCGCGACCATGGCACGTCGTGTCGTCACACTGTCAAGAAATTGCGCGGGAATTCATGTATTGGTTCGATTCTTGCAAACAATATTTTATATGAAAAGGTCTGGTTAGAAATATGGGTCGTGATAGTGCGGTAGATTTTTTCCCGTGCTCTAGAATGTTAGCTTATTTTATCTATGTTTTATAGGGACTCATATTTTTAAGTAGTTACATATTTGACAACTATCTTATTTTACAAAATTTCATTGATCCAGCCATGTATTAGGCTGGTTTCCTTGACACATTCCAGTTTGGATTTGATTTAAACGCTTTAAGGCTAAATAGAAAAAAAAAATTAAAAGTAGCATACAATTCTTAAAAAATTAAAATAGCACAAATAAAAACTGTAGAACATAAACTCAGGGAAATGTACGGACTTTTACAGATAACTTTTAAATATTCGTAATTATTATTTCTGTTCAAAAAGTAGATCCATGAAGAGCATGTCTGAAAATGGCAGCCAAATGAAATGTAGAGTTTTAATCCAATATATAAAATGATTTCTATAAATAATTGACGGGTTAAATTTAAGAAGGCATATTATTCAGTAGCAAACGTTGTTGCCGTAGCCAGAAACGAAAAAACGTGTTAAAAATTTATTTTACGATATTTGTCATCAAGTAAAACTTTGAAATTAGTTATAAAGCTTCCCACCTACTTAGATCTTAAGTATTTTTTCGGGAAAGCCAAAAACGAAGTATTTTAATAATATTGATAAATGATGGTTGCTTGACAAAACTAGGTTACCCTTCACGTTAGTCGACATACGAAATACACCATTTGTTTTTAAAAGGTGTAATAATAATAGGTAGATTGAGACAAAAAAGCCGCCGAAAAATAACCTCTCGGCACTTTTTTGTCAAATTTGTTAAATACATGAAGTAGTAGTTATTTATTAGTGTTAACTAGGACTTGAAAGAAACGAACACAAGATAGCTAATCGTGTGTGCCATGTCGCAGTCAAGCCGTTTACACAGTTTTTTACAATGACTATATGTAATAACAATATAGACAAGTCATACCCAAACATCACTGCACAATAAAACGGCGTTAACGTAACTATAGATACCTACCTGATATATAGAGTAAAATAATTTGTGGAAGTAGGAAAGAATAATACGGTTCACTTGTTGTAAGAAAGAGATATTTATGTACTTCGTGACGTTGCTCGCACTAATTGGTCGCGAGCGTACGTGATGTAGTAGGTACGTAAATTGTCACAGCATGTAGTGTTGTTGAAATGTATAGCCATGTCAATTTTAAAACGTCATTTTATATAGCAAAATAACATAATAAATAAAATAGTTATACAAAAATAGTATTTACGCATGAAAAGAAACGTTTATTCTTTCTTTAACAGTAACAGTGTAATTCGTTCAAACACTGTCTAAACACACAAGAAGGCATTGTGCAGTATTAAAAACACAGAATAGGGAATAAGTAGGGTGACGTTTAGCCGTTACTGTTCTTTACATTTATTAATGAAGCGCATGATATATGCAATTACGGGCTGTAACTTATAAAATTTTGAATATTTTATATTTACGCTCCTAATAAAGTTATAAGAATCGTTTGCAATGTCAACGTGAAGGGATGTTATAACGTCCGGTAAGTGCGATAATTCTTGGGATTCAGGAAGTTGAGGCCACAATGATTTATCATTACAGATAAACTGTGATCCTGACCACCACAGCGAAGAATGTAAAAGCGCTTCAGCTCTGAGATCTCGCGAAGCGAGATCTGCAGGGTTTAAAGATGACGGAGCGTAGCGCAAATCGAAGGTTGCGATGGAATCCTGAATATCCGTTACACGATGTCGTACAAAAGTCTTCAATTTTATTGGTTTAGTTGATAACCAACCCAAGACTATTGTAGAGTCACAACGAAATTGTACGTCATCTATGTGCAAAGTAACAGATTGGCTAACCTTGATATATAAGCGATTTCCTAATAAAGCAGCGCAAAGTTCGAGGCGAGGTATAGTGACAGACTTTATCGGAGCACTCTTTTAACAATTAGAAGTTGTACGTAAACTTTCCCTTCCACCGCGACGCTACGCACACCTACATTAGACGCGACATTACAACTACAGTAGACGTGGGCTTCGACATTATCCAACGTGGTATCTGAAGTTTATTTAATAAAATTAAGCTTTTTTGGAAGACATTTCAGAAATTTTGGCTTTAACAATACACGGAACGACCAAGCCGATTTTTTGGAATGTGCTTAGTTCATGTAAATGTAAGAATATGATCGTATAAAAATGAAATTATATACAGTATGGATACAAATTATCAGTTTATTAATTTGGTACTTTATAAAAAAATTTCAAAATGCCCGCTATTGGCCCTTACACATGCTATACATCTTTTTATAAAGGATCTTTTTATGTGGTGGGCGTGACCTTCTCTTCTCTCAAATCTCAGAAAGCTAGAAATACCGATAACTCAAATATTATGAGACTGTTACCAGAAGTTTTTTTGTTTTTGAGGTAGGAAATGAATAACCCGTCACCTGCAGGTAGGTCACCTGCAGGTGAAGGGTTATCCTTCATATTCTGGACAACTTGTATAGTCATCGACATGTATGTAACGACTTTAATAAAAGTCATGTGCTAATGTAAATTGCGCTGATATATCGGAGCACTCCATAGCTAATTGTATACTAGCTGCGGAACATCCATACGTAACTGTATTAAGCGTGTATGTTTTTTTATTTTTGATGTGGCTCCTCTCTCCATAATATTTTTTGTAGCGGGCGATGATTTTCATGAATGAGCGTCTGCCGATACATTTTCTCAATATCCGCGCTAACAGCAATTTTATGGGGGTCCAACCATCTGTATTAGGTTGAGAGATTTACCAGATGTAGTACGAGCTGAAGCATCGAAAACCACTCTTAGCTTAATGGTAGAGCGGAGAGTTTATATCTTGAAGGGGTACAGTCTAATTCCCAGAACCGGTTTAGGTCTGCTTGTATTTTATTAAGAACTAGACATTTGAAGAGGAATTAGAGTGACTAAGACCATCCGAGATGAGCCAGCCGAGCCTAGACTCGAATAAGATTGGCTTATTTTTTCCCGACTCTCTACGGCTGTTACCTATTATGTTCCAAAAGAGTTCGGCGCCGACTTAGACGTCGATCAATGACGCAACGTAATATTGAGGATCAGCAAGACGTATATTTGTAGGTGTATGCAAGTTGCTAGTGTGAACATATGTATTTGGAAATGATGACGAAATATAAGGCATTCAAAATTTACTTTATATTCACCATCAAAAGATTCCAATAAAATTTTACAGCCTTGGGCGCAATCAGAGGACTGAAAGTTTATACCTTACGCATACTATCACCTTAGTCTCGGTAGAGTAGGTTGTGATGTGAAGCTATCTAACAAGTTCTTCCGATATAAAGTTTGTTGTGATTCCATTGTCCAGCAAGACTCGAAGATTTCCTTCAGCATCAGCTACTTTGACGTGTGCTGTGGATAACAAGATAGCGAGGACGGTTAACAGATAATGAAATATTGTGATTAGTACCATCGAGAGAGTGCGTGACAGGAAACGCAATATTAGGTCGATTTTCTAACTCGCTCTCTACATGCAGTAAATTGTTGTGCTTTTCAGTACAGTATTTACAGTGACCCATCTTGCATTTAAATGCAGTATGGCCAGGTCGAAGGCAATTGAGACAGACATCGGAGCTTTGTGCTTTTTAAATACGCGCTTGCACCGAAATACTTCTGAACTTAGCACACTGAAATATAAAATTATCTTGTTGATACAAAGAGGCGTTTTACGTAAATTTTCATTAACCATAACTGTATTCTTAGATTTGGAATACTTTAATAACTTTTTACTGCTGATTTCGTTATTATATGAATAAGACGTGTGAGGTAAAAAGGACTTAGAAGACTCTTCTTCTTGTAATAAATTTGCTTTATTACTAAGAAATGTGATAATGTCTTTTTACATAGGTTTCCTACCCAGTGATTTTTATGTCTTCCCATTTGCGATTCGTAAGTTCATCAAGTTTACTAGTAATGAGATATATTACTAGAGTATTCCAATGTTAAACGGGTTTATCTAGAGTTGCTAAGGCCCTTAAATTTTTATTTGTGGTATCAATTATGTACCTAAGTGACTGACTCGATTCCTTTTTAATAGGCAGCTTATTAAAGAGTGCCTGTACATAATTATTAACAAGTACTGTTTCGTTATCAAACCTCTCACAGAATGACTTCCAAGCAGAGTCATAATTATTTGATTTAAACCCGACATGATCAATAATAAGAGATGCACTGTCCTTTAAACAAGCTCGCAGATAGTGCAGTTTATTAGTATTGTCGATACTAGCGTTGTTATGAATAATAGAAACAAATGTGTCCCTGAACTCCAACCAATCATGACAGTTTCCCGAAAATGTTGGTAGATAAATTTTAGGCAGTCGAATAGAATTGTATTTGTGCATGACAGTCTTACTAGATTCCACATCGGAAGTGGCATCCTCCGAAAGAAGCTTGCTACTGGTATTAATTAAAAGACGAGTGGAAGCTACTAGAATCCCATACTGCTTTTCGAACTCCTGCCGCTCCGCATATTGCTCGTCGGATTCTATTGCGGGTCTTCCCCCTGCTCCCCTATTTCGGTCTGAAACGTATCATATTTCTCATATAAGGCTTCAAAAGTACTGAATCCATATTCAAGCTCGTACAGTTGCTCTTCACTAAGTGTATTGCAAGTTTTTGATACTTTTAAAAAGGAAGAGAAATGTGTAAGCTTTGCTTTGATTGAAGCACGCTTTTCAGTAAGGCTCTTTAAATCGCTCTCATTGAAAGCAAAATAATTAAGTTCACAAGTAAAGCAAGATTAATAGTTAAGGATCGAAACACAATAATATAATGATGGTATACTTAATAGTAACTGCAGTTAACTATTTGAAGAAAAGGTGAGCAAGTTTATAGCGGTAAGCTTTGCTATCGTGAATCAAATGGGGCAACGCTTGGCCGTACAAAATGCTGCGTAATGCTAGGAACGAGAATACCCAAGAAAAGATTATGTTCATTCGCTAAATCGATTCTCAATTTAGTAAGAAGTTTAAACTCAATTACATTTAAGATATAAATAACTTGTATTCTAAAAACTGTAATTATAATTACTAATTTTATTGAATTCAAAATTAAAGCAGTAGCTCAAAAATAAAAAAGTTCTAGAATTTTATTTTCAAAATATTAAAGTAAGTATGTATAAAACATTATGATACTTAACACTTTATCCAAATTCAATGCTTTAAAATAATTACATTAAATTAAGTTATGTGGTGGGATCAAATTAAAATAACGCGAAAAACAAAAGTGATAATACCCTTTCGTCAAAAAATTTAATTTATCCTCTTTTTTATGTAATTAATTTATTTGCTTAAACTTTAAAATATCGATAGTATTCGCTCTAAAATGACTGAATGTAAGAGTACTATGATATGAGCTATGAAATCAATATGAAAATAAAGTAGGATGCTGGCTGTTGAATGAATATGAAATTATGAGTGATGGTGAAAAAATAATACGAATTGAAACAATCTCAATGTTTTATGGTACAATCCAAACTGTAGCTTGAAAATCCAGCTTTATATTCCAAGTCCAAAGTCTGAACGGCTTTCAATCAGTATTGATCTCTTTGTTCTCGTACTCCAGTGCTGTGTTCCGTTTGCGGACTATAGCGCTCATTGCGCTCATATACACGTTCCGATTGCCCGTGAGCGCGCTTACAGCGATATCGATACGTCATCAATGACGTCATAAACGCCACCATCTTCCCGCTCACAGTGCCCAATTACGGAGTATGGTCGCTCTGTGCAGCCTGTCAAAACTCACACATGACATTACTTTGCTAATGTTTTAAATAATTAGTCGATAAAAGATTTTAAGAGCTTGCATCATTTTCTTTTGTAATAGGTAATGTAAAAAAATGGCTCCTGCTTCATTCAAGGTCAAAGATCTTAATGAAATTATAACTTTAGACTTAATCAACGAACAATCAGAACGAATCGGAACGGTTTTGAGCACTTTTAGCGCTGATAGCGCTGTCAGCGGCAAACGGAACGCACCACAGGATTCCTTCTGTGTCTGATGGCCTTGTAGACTTGTTAAAAGCGGTGAAGTAGGTACGACGAGTAGCGATGACTTCTACGAGGTCCCGTAGAATGCAAACTTTGCAAACTTGAGCCCGTTGCTCGGTTTAAAATCCCTTTGTTCTCGGTCGTTGTGTCCGTTATTGTTATCCGTTGTGTTGTGAGAGGACCATATGGTGCCTCGGTAGCTCTAAATGTTGAAGTTAAACTAGCGTGGACTGTAAATATTACTATGTGTTAATCGTCACAAAGCAATAAAGACAATCAATTATCGGTTAATTTTGAGAAACGCGAGCGCAGCCGTTTCGTTGATATGGTAACAGCTGACTCGGCTGTGCGCTCGGACCAAGCTCCGAGTTGCGGTGGGGAGTGCGGTGAGAGATGTGCGGGACGCGCGAGAGGTTAATCTATCAGCTCGGTCCAAGGGTGTCACTTAGAAGTAAATTTAAGGAAAAATCTATTCTTACTTTCCACTTATAATAACAGTGCTCTTTTCTTAATTAAATACATATTTTGTGTTAAAGAACGACACAATTTCTTCAAACTGCATCAAGCGTTCATTGATGCTAAGCAGATGTGCAGATATTTGTTTTTGTATGATTGCGGTTATTTCCTCTTTTATGATCGAGTGCAAGGTGTCTTCTGACACAACAATTGGCTGTGAAACAGTGCTCGATGCCAGTTGTACTGGTGAATGTTTCGTATTCTTTTTACGGTCACGTTGCCTGATGTCACTGCTATCACGTTGCATATATTCAACATTAACACTGTCAGATGGGTCGCGTTGAACTGGCCTTACAGGTGTGTTGGTTCTGTCCCTTTTAGGTTGGGCGCACTTACACTTGGCACATATCCATTGATTCTTTTTTCGAACTAACTCTAACTTCTTTGTCGGTATCGAGCAGCAAATGTCGCAATACATCGATTTACATGTTGAGCAAGCCAGAAAAACAGTACCAGTCACACTCTGGAAACCTTATTATTTTGGATGCACTGTTTAGTTCATCGAATTTCTGAACACCAATAAAATATTTGTGTACACAAATTGTGTACAGATCACAAATTTTGTTATTGTCATTAAAACTGATGACAATAATAACCAGAGTTCAAACTCTACTCTAAACTCTACGATTTTTAACTTGATGAAATAATGTTGTACATTGAATAAGTATCTTTCTTTTCGATTTTCGATTCGAATCGAAAATCGTGGTAAGAATCCCACGGTTGTATCTTTCTTCTTCAAAAGCTCTTCGAATGAGCTCAGGGATGGAAAAACGATGTAATGTCATGTCACTCATGTGGATGTTATGAAAAAGTGTAACGTAGTAAGTATGATGAAAGCTGGTGTCAAAAGAAATGTTCCAAAATGCAAGGTGTCTGGGCCAGGTCTTTGTACACTTTATCAAAAAATAGTTTAAGATGCTTACAACACTTTTTGATTGTTAAATTGTTATTAAAACACTTTCTTTATTGGTAGGAAATGAAATTATGCATTATTAGTGTGCAACACAAACAATAAACATCATGGCGGAAAAAATGTCATTTTGACAGCTAAGGTTTTGTTCTCTGTATCGAGTAGGATCGATGGCTAATTGCAATTCATTCCAAAGATTTGAATTGAATTGTTTTGTGTATTTTAGCTTATTTAACAGTTGTAAAGTTAAAAAGAATTCGAAAGAAAGAACTCAAGCACAACCAACAATCAAACACACAGACAGACAACTATCAATGTGATGTGAGTGAAGTCAATTAACTTAGTGAACTAACTTCACTTGACAACTTCCACCAAAGAAAAGACTCATTGTCAATGTAGCCCGCTAAAACGAACACAAATAATTTTGACTTTTTTATTTTCTTACAATCTAACTACCAATTAAATCAAATTATTTGTATTTTTCCTATAATTACCATTTATTTGACCACTTTTTTAAGATGGTGTACTTGCCAGGTTGTGACATTTCTTTTATTTTATGTACCTGTGAACGAAAGCATACCTACCTTATCTTAAAAATTACCAACAATCCGCTTTTTTTGCTAATAAATCGATTTTACAAAGTAAACGGCAAATTAAAGGGACAAAATTAAGAACAGAGTAAATTATTTTTTTCTAGAGCCTAATACAAAAAAACACAGTGTTAATACACCGTTACCACTCAGTCACACATGTTTTTCGGTAAAATGAATAAAACGGACAAATATCCAAAATAATTTATTATATTGTGTCCAGATCTTGTTATGATCTCCGTTGTATTATAAATTATTTTATTATGTGAGGGACAAAACCAAAATAAAATAGATAAGGAATTCTTATTTTCTGTCAGATTTCAAAGCTGTTCAAATATATGGGAAGTTTATAATAATAGGCAGAGTTATACCGTCTAGTCTACAACATTAAGTGTTTATGTTTTATTTTGTGTATTTTATAAGGATTTTTTGATAAAAACGAATGAAAAGCTTAAAAAACAACATACATACGTGTAAATACTACTGATTAGGAACCTTCATGAACCTTAAATAGGAATGCCCTATATTTATGTACATACTAATATAACATGATGTTTATATACTAATATAATATGGTGTTCAAATATATGGGAAGTTTATAATAAAAGGCAGAGTTATACCGCCTAGTCTACAACATAAAGTGTTTATGTTTTATTTTGTGTATTTTATAAGGATTTATTGATTAAAACGAATGAAAAGCTTAAAAAACAACATACATACGTGTTAATTCTACTGTTTAGGAACCTTCATGAACCTTAAATAGGAATGCCCTATATTTATGTACATACTAATATAATATGATGTGGTTTGGCCGTTTCTTAATTTTGCATTACTTTAATTCGTAATTTGATTACACTCTCATCGCACTACTGGGCACGCTGAACCACATTTTGTTTCCTTGCTGGTTGAATGATGGTGGATTTGGACCTACAAACCGACCAGCATGAACTTACCGCGCTTGTGACAGATGTCACTGTCACGAGCATCAGCGCCGCCTAGTGAACATAATTGCTTCGCATCCCTTACCGCGCGCGCGCCGGCCGCTCCACTAAAATATAATTAGTTACAAAGAAATAACCCGGAACAATCGTGAATAAAAGATCTTGTGAGGTGTCAGTGCTGGTGATCGAATGAAGGGACCCTCTGCCTGGATTCGCCGCAAGAAGAGCATATGAGGTCAGTGCTTAGTTGTGCCGAGAGTGTTTTTCAATTAGGGAATGAATTAAGATTTACCAGCTATCTATTAAATACAGTCCACTACCCCGCAGTGTGGATAGGAATATTCACACCATAATTTTTGGTCCTTACGACCCTGGATATTTAAATCTTTTCAGTCTCTTCGACTATTAAAATATAATTCATTACAATTTCGCGCATGGGACATTGAACCTTATTGCTTAGACGATAAAAGTGTTTATTGCTTCATTCGTATTCACGCAACGTAAATGAAATCTTTTAAAATATAGTTATTTCATTACAATACCTAAAACTGCTGCTTTATTATTACTCAGTAACGCTTAATCTATTCATATTTCATAGAAATATATCGCATTTATATTGTTTTATTCGATTTTGTTCCTAAGTGAACAACGCCCCGTACAAGTGACGGTGATTCGAAATCTTACAATAAAATATTAATTCTTAACGCAAAGCGCTGACCCGCCGAACCTTAATACATACACTCTACTATTTTAATACATATATAAACTTCGTATTAATACTACATTTAATCCAAGTTATATATTTACTGGGAATTTCTTGTTTTAATAGGTTATATTACATATTTTTTATATAAAAATATATATATGTTCGTTTATGGAGTGGACCACAGTTTTTATATTTTATTATCCGCACTAAATACTATTATTTATTTATATATCGCTTTATGTAATTCTTTTTGTTCTAAACCTCGCACTGTAGGAACATTCCATCGCTCGCTATATACTAGCTAATATAATATACGCTCACGGTTTCGCCCGCTGATTTACAAATTTGTTTGTTTATTTTATAAACTTTATAACGCACCTATTTAGGTATTTCTTGTACCCAATTTCGCGTTGTAGGTACATTCTTGTGCTCGTTCGCTATATACTCGCTATACAATATTCGCTCACGGTTTCGCCCGCTGATTTACAAATTTGTTTGTTTTATAAACTTTATAACGCACCTATTTAGGTATTTCTTGTACCCAATTTCGCGTTGTAGGTACATTCTTGTGCTCGTTCGCTATATACTCGCTATACAATATTCGCTCACGGTTTCGCCCGCTGATTTACAAATTTGTTTGTTTATTTTATAAACTTTATAACGCACCTTTTTAGGTATTTTTTGTGTTTGGCCTCGCGTTGTAGGTACACTCCTTTGCTCGTTCGCTTTATACTATATTCGCTCACGGTTTCGCTTGTTTGATTTTCGAATTTATTTGTTCCTTTAATAAATTTCGTAACGCACCTGTTTAGGTCTTTTTGTTTTGAATAAATTTCGTGCTGACTATACAATATTCCGTCGCTCGCTTGCTACTCGCTCACGGTTTTACTCGCGGATTTACGCATTTAATTTAGTTTATGCACTTTTTACTTATGCACAATTTTTGTGTTTTGATTTAACGTAACTTTAAACGCACGGTTGTATAGTTAGTACTGTTTACTTCTATGTGTTTTACATTATATTTTATTGCATTTACTGTTAATAAAACATTGTCTACTTTATTTTGAACTTTAATTTATATTTTATTTCTAAAAAATATTTATCGTTAAGATGGCAGAAATATCGAACAAAATTAAATTGTATGAAGCTAAGCGCGCTCAATACTTTAATTCTTTACAACGCACATTCGATCTTATTTCGGATTTACGCAGTGAAAAGTCACGCAGTACATTTGGCGCTCAAGCTCGCTTGATAGATCAACTTAGAAGTGAATACATACAGATAGTTGATCAACTTAACTTGTATCGCTTAGAACAGGATTCGTCTTACGAAGTTAACTACCAATCGCTCACTACGTTTGATGAAATGTTTTATTTCATTAAGTCGACGCTTGAACGCGTAGATCGAAAGAGTGCCGCAGCGTGCACTCCCGCTTCTGCTTCCGCTCTGCTTCATTCCGACAGTAATCAATCCGTTCCGAACTTAGTGAAAATCCCGCGGATTACGCTTCCCGTGTTCGACGGTGAAATTCAGAACTTTCCATATTTTCATGAAACATTTAAGCGCGTCATCCATGACAACAACAGTTTATCGGACTCGGAACGCATTCATTACTTAGTTAGTCATCTCACTGGGAAGGCTTCAAATATTTGTGCCGGTCTTATTCCCTCCGCGGACAATTACCAAATTATTTGGAACGCTTTGATAGACAAGTACCAGGACAAACGCGTCTTGGCTACTTCTTACCTAAATTCATTATTTTCATTAAAACCGTTAATTAGTTCGTCCGCTATTAACTTGGAAAAATTTATAGATAAATATACCACGTTGATCTCCGCGCTCAAACAACTAAAGGTCGATGACCTACTGGACTTTTTGTTCGTTTATATGGGATTAAAATTATTAGACACAGAAACCGCTAGGGCTTATGAGTCCTCACTTCGGGGATCGAAAGACGCAATGCCATCTTACGATAGCTTCGTTACGTTTGTGAACGAGCAGGTGAAGATCCTGCAGCGCACGGCTACAACACGCGGCGGCGGTGGTGTTGGCAACCCCGGCGCGCGCTCCTCACCGCCTGCTTCCGCTCGTACGCATTCTGCTTTTGTTTCTACGCAACCGCCCCGTGGCAAATGCTTATGCTGCCACGGCGAACCGCATCATATTTACAGTTGTCAGCAATTTCGTCAACTCGCACCGCATGATCGATATAAATTCGCAAAACTCAACAAATTGTGTAACAATTGTTTGAGTCCGCACCATTCAGTTGGTACTTGTAAATCTGCTTCTTCTTGCCGCAAGTGTAATGCTAGACATCATACCTTGCTGCACTTTGGAGATGCGCAACCGCACCATTCGGTTCCTTCTCAGGACCATACCGCTTATAACCGCGTTCGCTCAAATCCTCCCGCGGATAAACCGCAATCCTCACAACATCAACCGCAATCGGACAAAGTCGCTTTGTGCACATTGTCGTCAACATCTTCTCATCTTTCGCTCGCTAAGACTGAGGTCTTAGCCACTGTTCAAGTTTACGCCGTTGCTCATGATGGCCGTGAACATATAATTCGCTGTTTATTAGATCCAGGTTCGCAAAAACATTACGTTACTGCGAAATGCTGTAGAAAATTAGGCTTACGTCCTAATCGCAATGCGCCTTCTGTCACTGTACAAGGTATAGGAGGTACCGCACAGGTAGTTCGAGGTTCAGTCCAGTTATCCCTCAGGTCGAAGTTCAACTCTCTTGCTTCATTTGCTATTGACGCTTTGGTGCTCAATCAAATTACCGGACAACTGCCCGTATGTCCAGTCGATCGATCTTCTCTTGCAGCCTTTGGCCATATTCCGCTCGCTGACGATCTATGGAACACACCCGGAGATGTTGACATTCTGCTGGGTGTCAACCTCTTTGCGCAACTTCTTCTACCTGGCAAACTCGTAAACAAGCCTGGATATCCAACCGCTTTAGAAACCGTCCTAGGTTATGTCGTCCTCGGTGACGCACCTACTTCTATTTCGTCACCGCATTCGTCACTTTCGTTCTGTTCCATCGCTACTTGTGAGGTGGAATCTTTATTTCACAAGTTCTGGGATATAGAAGAGGTTGATGCGAAACCGCCAATTAGTATTGATGACAATTATTGTGAGGACTTTTACGCCGCAACTACGACAAGAGACGCATTCGGGAGGTATAAAGTCGCACTTCCTTTTCAACGTGATCCGAGCTGTCTCGGGGATACGTTTGATATCGCACGACGCCGGTTTCTGTACCTAGAACGTCGTTTTGCGACGCAACCGCTTCTCAAAACACTATATGATGATGTTATAAAAGATTACCTTGACAAATCATATTTAACGCTTGTGATAGATGACTCCCATAATTTCGCTTATTACATACCGCAACATCCTGTTTTACGAGAGGACAAGGTCGCTACGAAAGTTCGACCTGTGCTTGACGCTAGTGTTAAGTCCGACAACGGAACTTCACTAAATGACCTTTTACATTGTGGCCCTAATCTGCAGAAGGAAATTTTAGACATTTTATTGAATTTACGCTTATTTAAAATCGCTATTTGTTGTTATATTCAACAAATGTATCTGCACATTGAAATCCGCGAACAGGATCGTCCTTTTCAACGCATTTTATATAGATTTGACTGCAACGACCCAATACAAACATATCAACGTGATCGCGTTATTTTTGTTTTAAAATCTTCACCGTTTCTTGCACTACGCGAGGTCGCCCGTCAATTGATAAAGCTGTTCAAGGCCGGGGGCTTTCATCTTGGCAGGTGGTTCAGAAATTCGTTGAAAGTTCTGGAGCATGTTCCTGAGGCTCTCCGACTCGCGCAGAGTGTTGATTTGGACAAATGTGACACTATAAAAGTTTTAGGACTTCGCTGGCTTCCTTCTGAAGACGCTTTCGCTTTCTTTGTCAATACTGACAATCGCCCTTATTCTAAAAAGAACATATTATCTTCTGTCGCTCGTTTGTACGATGTGTTGGGACTTGTAGCTCCTGTTGTTTTATTCGCTAAACTTTTAATCAAAGAATTATTTATTTTAAAAATCGATTGGGATTCTGTTCCTCCACCGCATATTACTAAATTATGGAATAAATATGTCATCGAATTACCATTATTATCTCATTTGAGATTCTCACGCCACATTGGTGTCGTTGACCAATGCTCAGCAGTCATACTTGGATTTTCAGATGCTAGTGAAAAGGCATATGGTGCAGTGGTGTATCTACGTGTCTCCTCTCCAAGTTCGCGCACGGTTACGTTAGTGACCGCTAAATCTAAAGTCGCGCCTATTAAGGTTATTTCGCTCGCACGACTGGAGCTATGCGCAGCGCTTCTCCTATCCAAACTCGTCAAAAGGGTTCTTAATACATATTCCGCTCGCTATAACATTGATTCGATATTCGCATTTTCGGATTCTACCGTAACGCTAAATTGGATACACTCTTCTCCGCACAGGTGGCATACTTTCGTCGCAAACCGAGTTGCGAAAATTCACGCAAACATACCACCCAGTAACTTCTATCATGTGAGAGGAACAGATAATCCTTGTGATTGTCTTTCCCGGGGTTTAACTGCTGCACAGTTGCTGAACCATCCACTCTGGTTCCACGGTCCATCGTGGGCTATGTTGGATGAATTGGATTGGCCAGTTGGATCATTCAGCTCTCGGGGTGTTACCAATGACATGCCAGAGCTGAAAGTCGAGACGGGATTGTATATTGCCGCAGTTCCCGACGCACCTGTACCTTACCGGTTATCGTTCGACTACTCGTCTTGGGGTAAGTTTCTTCGTGTGCTAGCCTATGTGTTGAAGTTCATCAAGAATAAAAAAGGCCCTTTAACGCACCTTGATGTTGACAACGCTGAAATAGAAATAGTCCGCTGTGTTCAATCTGTTCATTTTGCATCAGATATTAGAAATTTACGCAAGCACAAACGGTGTTCCGCGTCACTTCTTAAGTTATATCCTTTCCTGGATAGTTGCGGTCTGCTACGAGTGGGTGGTAGACTTTCGCACTCTTCGGAGTCTTACGATTACAGGCATCCTCTTCTGCTTCCAAAGAATGATCATGTAGTCACGCTTATTATTAATCATTATCATGAACGCAACCTACACGCAGGTCCCGGTCATCTTTTATCGCTTTTACGTACCAAATTCTGGATACTTAAGGCCAGAGTAGTAATCCGCTCTACTATCTCGCAATGCAATACATGCTTTCGTCACAGACCGAGATCTAATCTGCCTTTGATGTCTGATTTACCACCGGCCAGAGTGAATGAAGTTAGCAAAGCCTTTCTTCACACTGGTTGTGATTTTGCAGGGCCATTTTTCGTAACTCCTTATCGGGGTAGGGGCACTAAATCGCACAAGGCTTACATCTGTCTGTTTACTTGCCTCACCACTAGGGCAGTTCACATCGAACTAGTGAGTGAGTTGAGCGCGCCTTGTTTCCTCGCTGCACTGAAACGTTTTCTTTCGCGGCGCGGCCAAGTACAATGCATGTACTCGGACCACGGGACTAATTTTGTTGGGACGAGATCCTATTTGCGCGAACTTTACCTGTATTTTTGTAAAGAAGGCAAGCAGGTTTGGCAAAATGAGCTCTTATCCCACCGCATTGATTGGAAATTCATTCCACCCCACGCACCGCATTTCGGTGGCTGCTGGGAGAGCATAATCAAATGCGTAAAGACTCATTTGCACAAGGTTGTTGGCGCACAAATTCTCACCTTCGAAGAGCTTTCGACAGTACTCGTGCAAGTAGAATCTCTGCTCAATTCTCGTCCACTTACTGTTCTCAGTTCCGATCCCTCGGAACCTGAGGCCCTTACCCCTGCTCACTTCCTGCATACCGCACCGCTGAAGATCCTCCCCGCTTTTCCAGTCGAGACAACTTCAACGCATTTACTTAAACGGTATGAACTTTTAGACAAATTTGTACAATCGTTCTGGAAAAGATGGCATTCGGAGTATCTTCATACATTACAAGCTAGGCAGAAGTGGAACACGCCATGTCTTCCCATCGTGGAAGGAATGGTCGTTGTTGTTATGCAGGACAATGCTGCACCACTAACTTGGCCTCTGGGTATTATTACCAAAGTCATACGAGGCAAGGATGGAATTATCCGCATTGCAGAGGTCAGGACCAAGTATGGTACCTATCAACGCCCAGTTGTTAAACTGTGTCCGCTTCCTACGCAATAGTAAAACGCATTTTTAATATAATTTAATATTTTATAATAATCTATATATGTATTACGCATTTTTTTTGTATATTAATCGCATATCTTGTAAGGTATTTATATATACGCACATATATTTACGTAATATCACATATCCTCGCATTTATATATACAGTTTAGGGTATATTGCATTATGACGAACCGCATTTATTTACGTTACAATATAGTATTTTATTTCATATTACCGCATAGCAATTAGTTGAACCCCGTCAATTTAAACTCAACCGTTCGCTTTAACTTGAGTTATTTGGTTACGCATTGTTTGATTCGAATATTTTTACGCACTGCAATATGGTTCAATGACCCGCATTTACACCAATATGGTTTTCTTTTTAATTTCCGCGCTAATTTTGAAAGAGGATCTTTCAAGGCCGGGGGCATATGGTTTGGCCGTTTCTTAATTTTGCATTACTTTAATTCGTAATTTGATTACACTCTCATCGCACTACTGGGCACGCTGAACCACATTTTGTTTCCTTGCTGGTTGAATGATGGTGGATTTGGACCTACAAACCGACCAGCATGAACTTACCGCGCTTGTGACAGATGTCACTGTCACGAGCATCAGCGCCGCCTAGTGAACATAATTGCTTCGCATCCCTTACCGCGCGCGCGCCGGCCGCTCCACTAAAATATAATTAGTTACAAAGAAATAACCCGGAACAATCGTGAATAAAAGATCTTGTGAGGTGTCAGTGCTGGTGATCGAATGAAGGGACCCTCTGCCTGGATTCGCCGCAAGAAGAGCATATGAGGTCAGTGCTTAGTTGTGCCGAGAGTGTTTTTCAATTAGGGAATGAATTAAGATTTACCAGCTATCTATTAAATACAGTCCACTACCCCGCAGTGTGGATAGGAATATTCACACCATGATGTTTATATACTAATATAATATGGTGTTCAAATATATGGGAAGGTTATAATAATAGGCAAAGTTATACCGTCTAGTCCACAACATTAAGTGTTTATGTTTTATTTTGTGCATTTTATAAGGATTTTTTGATTAAAGCGAATGAAAAGCTTAAAAAACTACATACATACGTGTAAATACTACTGTTTAGGAACCTTCATGAACCTTAAATAGGAATACCCTATATTTATGTACATACTAATATAACATGATGTTTATATACTAATATAATATGGTGTTCAAATATATGGGAAGTTTATAATAATAGGCAGAGTTATACCGCCTAGTCTACAACATAAAGTGTTTATGTTTTATTTTGTGTATTTTATAAGGATTTTTTTATTAAAACGAATGAAAAGCTTAAAAAACAACATACATACGTGTTAATTCTACTGTTTAGGAACCTTCATGAACCTTAAATAGGAATGCCCTATATTTATGTACATACTAATATAATATGATGTTTATATACTAATATAATATGGTGTTCAAATATATGGGAAGGTTATAATAATAGGCAAAGTTATACCGTCTAGTCCACAACATTAAGTGTTTATGTTTTATTTTGTGCATTTTATAAGGATTTTTTGATTAAAGCGAATGAAAAGCTTAAAAAACTACATACATACGTGTAAATACTACTGTTTAGGAACCTTCATGAACCTTAAATAGGAATGCCCTATATTTATGTACATACTAATACAACATGATGTTTATATACTAATATAATATGGTGTTCAAATATATGGGAAGGTTATAATAATAGGCAGAGTTATACCGTCTAGTCTACAACATTAAGTGTTTATGTTTTATTTTGTGTATTTTATAAGGATTTTTTTGTTTAAAACGAATGAAAAGCTTAAAAAACTACATACATACGTGTAAATACTACTGTTTAGGAACCTTCATGAACCTTAAATAGGAATGCCCTATATTTATGTACATACTAATATAACATGATGTTTATATACTAATATAATATGGTGTTCAAATATATGGGAAGTTTATAATAATAGGCAGAGTTATACCGCCTAGTCTACAACATAAAGTGTTTATGTTTTATTTTGTGTATTTTATAAGGATTTTTTTATTAAAACGAATGAAAAGCTTAAAAAACAACATACATACGTGTAAATACTACTGTTTAGGAACCTTCATGAACCTTAAATAGGAATGCCCTATATTTATGTACATACTAATATAACATGATGTTTACATACTAATATAATATGGTGTTCAAATATATGGGAAGGTTATAATAATAGGCAAAGTTATACCGTCTAGTCCACAACATTAAGTGTTTATGTTTTATTTTGTGCATTTTATAAGGATTTTTTGATTAAAGCGAATGAAAAGCTTAAAAAACTACATACATACGTGTAAATACTACTGTTTAGGAACCTTCATGAACCTTAAATAGGAATGCCCTATATTTATGTACATACTAATATAACATGATGTTTATATACTAATATAATATGGTGTTCAAATATATGGGAAGTTTATAATAATAGGCAGAGTTATACCGCCTAGTCTACAACATAAAGTGTTTATGTTTTATTTTGTGTATTTTATAAGGATTTTTTTATTAAAACGAATGAAAAGCTTAAAAAACAACATACATACGTGTAAATACTACTGTTTAGGAACCTTCATGAACCTTAAATAGGAATGCCCTATATTTATGTACATACTAATATAACATGATGTTTATGGTCGCAATGTCTTATTTAGCTTTTAATTAGCTACTGCACAAAGCACACATAACTTTATTAATCATATGTTAAAAAAGGTAAATATACAGAAATTCAGATGTATTTTTAACTATTGACGCAAATTACTAAACGTCTATATAATCTAGATAGAAATATTATATTGTAACGCTGTGATATAACAGACTTGGTACTTAAATGTTCGAACCTGTTTAAAAAATAATTTTTGTGTGTATTTCAACCGTGGGATTGCGTCATCTGAAAAAAATTGGTTGGTCTCGAAATGCCAGTGAACCGAAAAAGTATCTGTATAAAAATCATTGATTCCTGAAATTTTGAGCATGTAGCATTTTATTTCATCATACTTACCGCAAAAATTAAGATATGAAGTTTTTATTTTATACGTTATGTTGAAAAAGGAATAGAAGAAACGATTTTTTGTTACATACAGCATACGGTGTTGATTAAACTGTGACGCAAATACTTGTCCAATAAAAAAAGAATGTACCAGCATAAAAATAAATGTTTTAGTAGGTAGGTATATTTATATATTTCAACATGGATTTCAGTAAACATTTTTGGTAAGTAGTAACGGCTCGTACGTTACTTAAATGTTTTGATTTTAAAATTTTGTGAATGTCCAGCCAAAAAAAATCACAAAACAAGTCAAAATTATTACAAAAAAGTGACTCGTTTTTACAAAATATTACGACCTCCGTTTAATTAGAAACGTAGATTTTATCCGCGAATAAACCATTGGATATCGGCACGATAAAACAATTTTATTGCGGAGTAAGCAAGAATACAGGGTGAAAATAATGAAATTTGGAATTATGGGTCAAATAAATAAATGGTAAATTCTCACTGGCAACCCATGGTATTAGTATTTTTTTGTACCCTTCGTTGAAGACTATTTAATTTATTCTTACGGTGTTGTTTGAAAGGTAATCTTAAAGGTCGCTGACAAACACGATTATTTCGATGGTTAATGGCATCCTTACCTTCAGAGTTTATTTATCTTTGGGGTTGAAGATTCAAGGATGGTTTTTATTTCTGGAACTATTCTGGGTGATCCTTATCTGTACCCAGAACTAAGTTAGATGATGAAAACTAAGGTTAACTAAAAAAAATAAAAGTACACCATATTGAAAATTATTTAGTTTAGATAAAGATATAGTTACGGGTAGATATACTTGCCCATTTTTTATTTTTATTTATCGAAATCATTTACACAAAGAAAAATATTAAACCTTTGATCTCAATACGTAAACCTTCAGCGTAGTTCAATACTGCGACCATAAACATCATATTACTTGTAATCTTTATCTTTTTGGAGGATCTTCGCAAATTACAGGCTAGCCTCCTAGTAAAGGAATTCAGATTCAAATATTTGTTTCTCAACACTGACAAATACTTGTATATAAAAAGAACTGGCGAGACACTTCATAGGTTTTTTTTTTCAAAATAAATGAGTAGTGGCTCTTGTTTCTATACAAAATATTCTTATCATCTCGGTAAGTCTGCCTCCCTACAAACTATACAAACGAACATCCTTAGACTGCAGCCGTCCACGGGGTTAACACCAGAACCAGCCATCGCTCTCCTCAATCATATTAGAGGGATGTGAGCTACCCGTCACTAGCCGCTTCCGTAAGATGCGAAAGAACTTTAGTTACAATGACGCTTTAGACATTAAACGGAGCAAAGAACTCAACAAATAAACAGACACCTTACACATTTTTTTAGTAATACTAGCAAAAGAGGGAATCTACCTACTGTCCAAATACTCGCTTTACTTAAAATTTTTGCTTTAAAGTATTTTCTGAATTTCAATCAGTAAGAAGATCTTGGATATCCTCAGGAACCTTACTAGAAAAGCGTTTACATTGACCCATGAATGAGTGAGTAACTTTATATAGGCTACTATTATGAGATGCGAGCTTATTTCGCCCTATTGTGTAAATATTGTGCAGATCTCTCTTCTTTTGAATATGGTTATGTTCTTCTTTGTTTGGTGTGGAGGTAAGTAGCCTTGCCTTCTATGCTAGAGGTCCCGGGTTCGAATCCTGGTAGGGGCAGATGTATTATTATATTTCCTTTCTAGTCATGGATGTGTATTTACGTTTATTAAATTTATTTCTAATATATTTATATATAAAAAAAATATCTATGTGTGCTTATATATTTCTTAAGTTTATTTATCCGTTATCTAGTATCCATAACACAAGTTCTTTAATGATACTTAATTTGGGCTAGATAATGTGGTGTGATTGTTAGAAATATTTATTTATTTATTATTATTATATTGGGTATGAAAAGTAAGAATATTTATTTCCTTCAATTTATTTCTAAATGACACCATTGGAACGAACTTATGGATGGGCGAACGGCCCTTTTCTGCAGAACCAATATAGTATCCATGTCAGCTACATGAGGGAAGCAACAGATTGAGCAGCTGTTTCATTTGAAATTTGTCACTTTTTTTATCAAACCAACGACTAAGGTTATGCTCAGAAATAAATACGACTGAATTTAGAGGAGTCAATTTCCAGGTTCTTATCTACAATACGTATTTACTAGTTTGACGTTTGGCAAAGTAAACTTAGTACATTTTTTTTCCACTGAGGAGCAAATTATTAGCTAAAAACCACTTCTGTGCATTAAAGACAAATTCGTATATAGCTCGATAATGAGTTTTATGTCCTTAAATTTTATCGATAACATATAAACAAAGATCAATTTAAAACTTTTAATTGTTTTTTTACTACAAAGATCTGGATCATCGCTGATTGACAGCCATCAGAATTTTCAAAAAGGTAATAAAGTTCTGTCTATAAATAGGTATGTGATAATTTCTAAGAGTAGAAATTATAGTCGTCGTATCAAACTTTAACCAGGATGTTGTACGTGTGTAACAAATATAAGTAAAAGTTAAGTACGACGACTGACTACCTAAGTGTGCTAAGAATCGTGATTTACATTCTTGGGATATATCACCTATAGACAGGACTTTTCACAACACAACACTGTGAAAAGTTTATTAATTTATAGAAAAAATATGAGAACATTTTTTTTGTATTTTGCATGTCCAAAATTAAACTTTAGACATAGCGAAGACATAGCCAATTTGACAGCCTAAGGAAGACAACTTTCTACAATCAGCCTCATTTATAATGTATTTACCAAGCCAAATAGATGAATGTCAAACGTGACGTTGCGGATATTATTATCATTTCGGTGCTAGTGCCTACTTATTTAACTGATTAAATTACCGAAGTATTGAGTATATCGTTATTTCGCAGGACCTGTTAAGTGATAAAAAATTAAATCTTCGTCTAGTTTGCTTGGTCGAGTAGTGTCAACAGCCATGTCCCGAGAACAAACATATGTGTTCAGTACACTAATAAATGCCTCAACCAGGATTCGAACCTGGGACCCCCGGCGAATCCAACCCACGTGCGAGAGACTTTGCTTTACCCCACAATAAAATAGAATAATAATTTAGGTATACGCGTCTTATAGTTCTTGCTTTTCAATCGTAAAATATACATACCATCCAATGGAATACAATTCTCGAAAGCAATAATTTTAATTCAATCTCGTGGCGGCACTCGTTCGAGCCAGTCGCGTTTACGATATTTGCTAGAACCGGTTTTCAATATATCCTCCGCGCAACCTGCGGCCTAATTGTCTAACTTCAACACCTATCATGATCCCTTTCGAAGGTAAAGTGGTTGCGATAGTGATCAACGGAATTGTCTAATTTCTACGATCGCAATCGCTGTTGGATTTATGGTGTATTGAATGATATTGAATGCTATAGAGCATTATTGACCGGTGTGAAGTTAGCGTGGGAACCGTCGCAGTAGTCATATTTTAGATCTCATTGGTGGTATGAAGAGCGGGGGAAGGGAATGAATTTACCAGAATGTTGCTACTTTATCGGATTACCCGGAATGTCGGGTAAGAATTACCCGTAATATTTAGCTAAACAATATTTTTAACTGTGAATTCTTTGCTTTTCGTTTATGGTAACATTTTGGAAATCCTTTTTTTGTAATAAAACACAACGAAATGTTTTATTTCGTTGAAAATTGAGTCAAAATAAAGCAAAAGGTTTTATAAACACTACCCAGACTACAGACATGGGAAATATTAGATGTGACAACACTGAGTGAATGAGTGATTGATTCAGTCACTCATTAGTGCTTTTCTTGTGTTCTTGTCGCTATCTCTCTTGCTCGTACTTACGGTTGGAAAATTGTTATTGCATTGTTTAGTTGTTGATTTCATTGTCAAGTTTCGTTATTGTTATAATTTAAAGATTTTTCTTATTGTTCGGATTAATCATGCTGAAGCATCACCCGGCGTCGCATCGGCGGGCCCGAAAAAGTCGAAAATCATTCCAAAATAAAAGTTGCACGAAACTATTTTGTAATTGCTTGTACGTGCGCATACACCCGGAGAAGCTCACTTCACACCGGTCAAGTTATTTTGCGCTAGCTGCGTTTTGTTGCTTTGGTTTTTTCCAAATTGTTGGTTTATTTTCAATAAATTCAAACCACTGTTTTACTTGTATTAAATCATTATAATTACGATATATGTTTATAAAACAATATCAAAATGTGAAATATTTCTAGATTCATGTTAAAATAACATTGTTTTTAGATGACTGAAGGTATCAATCATCACTGTAATTTAAATAGCAAAACGCAAGATAATAATAATGTCACTGACATAACGTTTCACAAAACATCAACATGTTTTGCGATATTTGACTAACAAAGTATACAGAAAAGCAAAGAACTTAGGATTATTTGTTAAAATAATTGGTATTCTTAGTAATACTCTATTAGTTTTAACAAGAATCGGGCTACAGACGATCTTCCTCCGATTTCGTGTGCGTTGTTTTGTTGTGCTAACTCCTGATCGACCGAAATAGCGCGGTTATAGGTGCTGCTATTTACCCTAGTCCGGTATAATTGTATCCAATCTAATAAACATTGCATATAACTAAATAGATTATGATTATTTCTGATTTATTTATAATTTTTACAGATTTCTAGGAAGGCCCAAGCTAGCAATGCTTGCTGGAGCAGAGCTCACGCCAGTGAGTTAAATTCTCAAGAAAGAAATATCATTCAAGAAGCTCCAGAATTATTTAAGGAAATTGAAGAAGCTGTAGTTCCAGACCCGGGTGATCTTCAAGGGGTTGATGCAAGTGCGCTAATAAATCTTTCGCAGTTTAGTCATACACCTTACACCCCAAATCATTACTTTGTGTAAGGTTACACAAATATTGAGACTATGTGTTCCTCAATATTTAAAAATCACATTTTAGTGAATTATAAATTGTGTGTGACAAAAAAACACAATTGGAGGAGATGTTGATTCTTTTGAGCAGTAAGAGTGTGAATTGGATTTTGAAAACACTAAAGAAATGAATAACACTTTATAAGTACTCAACAGGACTTTCAGTACAAAACTTTTTAAGTGTATTTAATATGATTGAAAATGATTTAAATCATTGCAAAAAGAAAAAACTTGTTTTAGGACTCTTAGTAGTAAAATTAAGAACTATGTTTCATATATTGTGTTATATATATAGTGTTTTTTTAGCTGTAAGCTCCCAAACATTTGTAAAATAAAATAAAATATCCAGCGTTTTTAATATTAGCACTAATGTTGTTCAGAAATTATGTAACAATTGTAAGACATTGCTTGATGACAAATTATGGAAAAATTAATTGCTTACTATTGTAATTGTTTGATAGGGACAGTCAGTCAGTTTTGACAGTACAGTTGGGACTTGTGCTCATGTGATGACACTCGTTTGGTACTTTGGTTGGGCTCAGCATCAAACTAATAACGCTCCCCAGATGGTTGGTAGATCAAATATTATTAAGAGATGGTGTTGAATAAATAAATAACAGTATCTAAAAGGTAGTTTTATTTATTATTCAAATCTTACCTTTACTTTTATCTAATAGCCAATACACATTTGTTATACATGTAGTGCCGTGGGATAGTAGGAAATTTTATCTTATTAAGTATACATATACATTGTTTATTTTTCAGCCCATAATTCAACTTCAATCAAGGAATTCAATATACATTCAGAAATAGCAATAAGAGTTTCATGTTACACAATTCCTACAACAATAACATTCATATTGCAATTTTATCCAAAATATGGATACAGCCTGATAAAAAATTAAATATAAATAAAAATTTTATAATATATATAATTTTAATAAAAAGGTTACAATATTGAAAGAAAAGATATTAGCAATATACAGTATGGTGTTGCTATTTTAATTCATAATAAGATTATTACAGCTGTTTACAAAAAAATGTGCTAATTTAGTGTCAGAAATTAGCATCATAAGTTTCTATTACCACATTAACTGCTGTCTGTTCTTTGATAAACATAACTTTGATGCTCTTATCAAGTCAATACCTAAGTTAATGTGATTTTAATGCTCATTATGCATCTTGGGGAAGCAATACTACTAATTCTAGAGTAGAGCTATATATATAGCTAATAGGAAATAGATAATAGTGAATTGGTCCTTTTTAATAATGGTATGGTGCATTAAGTTGTTTCTCTCTTGTGGTGTCTCAATGGTCCCTCCAACTGACTTCAAACAAATCTTTCTTTTGGATGGTCTGTCTATGATGATCCACTTAAGTTAAGTAAGTTAAGGATATGATAAATAGCATACAATAAATTTAAATTGGAAAATATAGGTTAAAAATGTACATTCAGAATGGCTTAGTATTTCAGAATGGCGGTATCAGGATTCTTCATTAGGAGGCTTGTTATCTAGGTTTAAAGAACTTCTTGCTTGCTTGTGATACTTGTCTCAATAGTTCTTGTCATAGAAAGTCCAAAAAAACTTCACTTCTTCGGTGGAATGACAAATGCTCAGAAGCTATTCAGAACTCTAAACTGCATAATTTAATTTTAAAAATAATCCTTCCGGGAAAGATATCTTGAATTTCTGTCCTGGATTTCAGCTGCCCAAGTTAGGAATAAAATAATGTTATTGTTGAAATTAATAGGATTGTTTCTTAATTTGATGATTAGATAATCATAGTGCAATAAAATTAATAAAATACAGATGCTATAAAGCAATATTAATGTAACTGCAAGGCAGGCCGGAAGACATTGGGTTGCTGAGCACACATTGCCACCATCATTTGGTACCTTGGTTGGGCAAGGTATGAAAATTATGTTGTAACACCTGCCCAGTCATTAGATAATGTACTTCTCATATATGAATAAGAATAAATGCATAAAACTATGTCTTTTATTTATTTTTAAGATTAGAGATTTCATTTATAATTTTAATATATAATTAAAATTAAACTTAATATCATAATTCCAGTACCTTGTTTTACCTAGACCATATAAAAAATTTTGTGAAAGATGTTGGGCACCTTTAAGCCAGACCATGTATGGCAATTGTACACATTCACACAAAAAAAATACTCCAGACTATTAACAATTATCCTAATTCTCCTGTTAGTGAACAAAATCAGCATTATGATAATCATTGTTAGTTTTATATTGAAGCAAGAACAATGCTTTGATATTCCTTACATTTTGTTGAAAAACTCTGAAAAAGGAGTGTTTGATTTTTGGAAAGTACAATCTATGGCTGAACAATGATATTCCACATCTTACATCCTGCGTTGGAAAATCTGAACAGTTGTTAAAGCAACAATTGGAATTATAAGAAGAGTAAAATAATATTTTACCTGCTTATCAATTTAGGTTTCGTAAGGAAATGTCGGCTCGTAATAGTATTTGCCAATTACAGATGGATATTAAAAACACTTCAAACATAGAGAACTTTTTAATGTCCGTTTACTTTGATGTTGCTGGAGCTTTAAATAGTGTTAATATTGATGTTCTCTGTTCTGAATTGCAGTTTAAAGCTGTTCCAAACGAGATTGTTCTTAGGGCACATGATTTCTTGATTAATAGAGAAGTCTAATTATATGGACCCAAGCTTGCTTGTGTCGGGCTTTTCAAGGTCTTTCTCCGCTAATTTGTATTCTATAAACTTTCGTCGTTCACATTAAATCTTTATTTTTCTTCAAATAGGTTGTATATGAATAATACTCCTCAAAAAACATTGGAAGGGCTGCAAAATAGCTATTGCCATGTTGGAGGTAAAATAATCAAACATGATGCACATATTTAAATAGACGACTCTTTGACGTGTGGAACATATACATATGTTCTTTATTTTAAAGAAAAAATTGAAAAATAAACTCGTAATTGCTGATAGATTGTAGAAATTATTTGCCAATAACGTTCAAACAAAAGAATTTCAGACCATCATATAAGATACACAATTCTAATTTTATGTCAAAAAGATGAAATCATTCATTCAAAAAGCGTCTTTTTCGCTTTCGCCATCATGTGTGAAATATCTGTAGCGTGAAGGAAGTTTATATGCTTCAACTGTCAAATTCAAAGGGATCCTGATAGGTGTTGAAGTTACACAATTAGGCCGATCGCGTCAAGCGTACGTCTCGCTATATATTGCAAATTACCCATGAAATGTTGGATAGCGAATTCGTAGAGAAGTGAAGATGAAGTGAAGGCTAACCTTTCTGACTGTTCAATAAGAAGAGTCAGAAAGTTTGAATGACAAAGTTTGAAAGAGGAAGAAATAATGCAGTTGGGAGTAAACCTCACACTAAGAAATAAAAGAGACAGAGAACAAGATGAAAACGATTGGACTACTGTACAAAAGAAAGAGAAAAAAATAAAGTGCGGAGAACATAAAATTGAAATTTATTTATCCCACAACGAAAAAGTTCCTAAACAATTTGCATTAGCAAAGCTGTCTAAAACAAACATGATAGATACAATTATATGCAACGTTTATATTTATTTCTGTCATATATTTTTATCTCAATTTTATACTACGACAAAGTCTTTATTTTTATATTTTATACAGAGCTACGTTGCCTGAAATTCATATTATGTTTCTTTTTATTTTATAAGTTAAAATAACTCCACAGTTTACAGGCGTTATTAAATCAATTATCTTCACTCTTTATGGATTTTAACATTTATTATCAGAATGTTCGATGTTTACGAACTAAAACAAATATGTTATTAGAACAAGTAATTAATAATAATTATGACATTATATGTCTTACAGAAACGTGGCTCTGCCCTGGAATTTTTAACATGGAAATATTCGATTCTAGATACGTTGTATATAGAGATGATACAGATTATAACTTGCGTGGTATGCAACGTGGTGGTGGGGTATTAATTGCCGTTAAGCGATCACTACAAGTAGATGAGCGTGATTAAATAGCCTTACCACCACGCCTACCGAATACTGAGTTAGTTAATGTGACAATTGCTATATCTAAATCACCAGTTCATTTAAGGTTAAGAGTTTACTGTGCATATTTTCCTCATAATACAGAACAATTTAACTCTCAATTACATTTCTTTGAACATCTGTCTAATGTTATTGTAAATGAGCCATACGATAAATACCTAATTCTCGGCGATTTTAATATTAGTGATGCTTGCTGGACAAGTTTAGATAATTCAACTTTTTTAACATTGACAAACCCTCCACAAAATAGCCTTGAATATAATTTGAACACATAAATGTGTGTAACTGAATTGAATCAATATAATAACATGTACTATAGTAATAACAAACTCTTAGACTTGGTTATGTCAAATTGTCCATGTAAAGTATCGCACTGTTTAGACCCTCTTATAAGCGAAGATATTCAACATCATCCTGCCTTAACTGTTAATATACCTTTAGAATTAGAAACTCATGCGCTGAGATATGCTCCACGACTTTTATTTCAGTATTTTTCTGTCGATTATGATGCTATAAATTCAGAAATATCAAAAATTAAATGGTTTAGTGAATTAGACACAGATAATATTTCAGAAGCTGTAGATATTTTCTATAGCAAATTGAACAATATAATTCAAACACACGTTCCTACCAAAACTATAATTCAAACACATACATATAGCTTTGCCTCATACGCCGAAGGTCCCAGGTTCGAGTCCTGGCCGGGGCATGCATTTGTGTGATGAACACAGATGTTTGTTCTCGGGTCATGGTTGTTTGTATTTATATAAGTATGTTTATTCTGGGATCCCCCCCAGTTCGCTGTGTGGTCATCCATAACACAAGCTCTGCTTACTTTGGGGCCATACAGTTGGTGTGTTTGTCTGGGGATTATTATTATTATTATTATTCAAGGCGTGTGTGGTACTCTAAAGGCTTGATAAATATAATAAAACAAAAAATTAAATATCATAAAAAATGGAAAATATATGGGCATCTGGCGGATTATAAACAATTTTCTGAACTTAGAAAAAAAAAAAAAAAAAAAATATATATATATATATATATATATATATATATATAAGCACTAATATCTTACTTTACTCTGATGATCAAAAAGTTTGTTCCACTATTATAACTATTAATGATTGTAACCAAAAAGATTTGAATACTCTCAGTGAATATAATTCAAAACATGGCCTTTTTTCAATATAGATAAATGCTACGTTGTAAATTTTTCGAAAAAGAAAAAAGTTATTAAGTATGATTACAAATTAAATGGACAATCAATAAAAAGAGTTGATGAGGTTCGTGATTTGGGGATATATTAAATAAAGAACTTAACTTTAAGTCGCATATTGATAGAGTTACTAGTAAAGCAGATAAAATGTTAGGATACGTGCTTCGTCAAGTTAACGAATTTAAAAATCTTCATACATACTTTATTTTATATAACGCTTTTGTAGGATCACATCTTGAATACGCTTCTACTGTATGGAGCCCAAATTATAGAGTACATGAAGACTCTATTGAACGCATTCAAAGAAAATTTGTAAGTATATTAAGATTTAAATAAAAAATATGGATAACCAACTGAAAATGATATCTTTAGAAGAACGCAGAAAACAGAGACATAATATTTTTGTATAAGTTGCTTCACAACTTGGCTGATTGACCCTATCTAGTTAGTCAAATTGGTATTCATTGCAAACGACCTTCGTCCCGCAATACAGATTTATTTGAAGTACCGTTTGCACGTACAAACTATAATAAATATAAATTTTTGATTCGCACCACTAATTATTATAATAAGCAATTTAAATATTTCACCTCACATTTTTACAATTTAAACAAGCTTTATGTTTTAAATAATAGTTTTATATTCTTTAGGTATATTTTTACCTTCTTTTATAGTTTTTGTTTTATAATTTTATGCTTTGTTTAAAACTTCTCCAATCTGCTACCAAAAAGCTAAAATAATTGAACATCATTGGAAACTTCTTTGGCTTTTGTGTTACTAATTTGTATTTTATTTTTTAAGTACTATGTATTAGCTGTTTGTTTCCTTTAATTCAAATAAATATTAACTCATACAGAGTGAGGATAGAATTTGAAGATGAAACTAGTGCCGAAACGTTAAAAACGTCAACATTCTTCCTTAAAAATGATACAGAATTCAAAAATCCTTGGAAGTGAGTCAATCATATGGGTTAATAATAAATGTGGATCTAGATTTAAGCGACGAGCAAATCAAACAATCGTTTTCTTGCGCAAACCCTGCGAAGTTGGTATCAGCACTTCGACTTCAGAAACGTGACAGGGGCAATGATGGGAAACCTTCATAAACGGTACGCCTTTGTTTTCAAAGGCACGATCATCCCACCATGGGTTCGAGTAGATGGCATGCAAATAGCAGTAGGGTCCTACATACATCCTGTGTCTCAGTGTTCAAGGTGCTGGAAACTCGGCCACACAGCAAAAAGATGCCCTACAACTAAATTAGTTTGTCCAAAGTGCGGTGGAAACCACGAAAACTGTGAAACAATCGAATGTGTAACTTGACTCCAGACTCTACATTTCAGGAACACCACAGTTTGATTCACGTAACTCTGCAATGGATTCAGAAATTTCTTTGCAGGAGTTTAACTAATGTAATGAAATGTTATATATCATACTCTATGATCAACAACCTTCCGCAGAATGGAAAAATAGTACTACTAAAATTATTTAATCATTTTTTGAGTTATGGTTTTGTACCTAAACACTGGAGAACTATGATAATCATTCCTGTTCCGAAACCTGGTAGAGACACTGATACCCCAGCTTCAATCCGGCCAATAGCTATGATGTCAAGTTTATGTAAATTTAGTTTAATTTAATTCATTGGAAGATATTGCGTGGTTTGTACCTTTATTGAGAACGGACAAAGCAAAGTCGTTTAGTGGGTCTAATATAGGTTTATGGTAGAATTTTGTAAAGGCCTGAGAGTTTTAGGTCCACCCAGCCATTTCTCGGATAACCTACACTGAGCACGTGCCGCGTGCTGTATGCGCTGAACACACTCATGGCAACGCCGCTCGTACCTAGCGTCTGCTTTATCCACCGAGACACCGACTCGACGCGGCTCGAGTCAGACGCTTTACAAACTTATTTATTTATTTATTACGAAAACCAACAGCATTTACAGACAATAGTAATAAATAGCACTTCCTTAAAAACAAAGCTAATAACAGGTTTTCTTATTAAAATACTATTAGAGCAATATTTTGTTGAAGACTGAACACTACAATAAAACATTATTTTTTATTTACAAACAAGAACACCGAGTTAGAAGCTTCAATATTTTTCGTCACAAAATAGATATATCACGTTATCCGCATACATTTTTGGTAGTCTACTACCTGATGTTGCTTATTATGAACTATAATTTCGCTTTGTCGAAAATATCCAGAAAATAAATGTAATCTGTAATAGCTATATCACGTTATTAACAAACAAACAAACATATTTTGTCGCATAGTGAAAAACGAGATATGATAATAGCATTTAATACATTGTTTAATTTAGAGGCTATAATTAACCTTGTTACACCTCAAGTGACCAGTTTATATCAAACAAATATAATAAATAAATATTTTTAAACGCCAAAACCCAACAGTGAAAATTGTTTCGTACTAATCCAAAAAAAAATATTTGTAGAAAAAGTTCACTTTAAAATAGAATCTTATAAAACAGCTTCTAAATTAATTCCCTATAATGCTTTCTTAGCTAACATAGATAAGAAAGATCATACCTACTCGTACCTTTATTTGTTAATTACAAAAAATACCTACGTTTTGAATTTCAAGAGCACAATATGTTCGAGCCAATCACGTACGAGCCGTATGGATTATCCGTCGCTCCGGGGGGGGTATTTACTATAATTATGCGCGAAGTTATGAGTCACTTCAGTCTCGGTCTGCGTGCGTTCTCGAGCGCACGTCGATCGCAGACGCCTTCCCGCTCTTTTAGCCCCCGCGCTAATTGAGCACCCAAATTTCATAGTTGTTTACCGTACTAAGTTTCTAACGCCGTTTTCACGGCGGACAGTGGCTCGTTAACCGTACTTCTAAGTTTCTAACGCCGTTTTCACGGCGAATAGTGGCTTGTTAACCGTACTTCGTGGAACGTGAGCTTTGTCGACGGGGTTTCGTTGTTCCAGGACTTCAAGTGCCGTGTTCGAGTAAGTTATCCGCGTCGTTCTCAACCGCCCTACTGCGTGTAGGGTGGTTTTAGGAAGTTAGTCATCGTTGTTAGGTTCATATATTGTCCCTCCCCAACCCCTCCGCAATGGCTTCCCTAAGCTATGATGAGATTAGGAAGAAGTTAGCTGATAGTATCGGTGCTGAAGGCATATATATAAATGCTGACAAGTTCCGTTTCCTTGATTCTCTTATCCCGCATATCATGGCGTTAACTCCACCAATGGCCCCTCAGGCCACCCCAGTCCCCCAGGCCCCTCAGGTCTTAGGCCCTCCCGCGTCCCCTTCCTCCAGTGACATGGAGTGCGAAGAAAACGCCCCTCCGCGCCGCAAGCGCGCACCCGCGACCGAGTCATCCTCGGATGCCACCCCAACTGGCCCTGATGAGCCTCCCTCTTTCACCCTTGTTAAGAAGCGCTCTAAGAAGCGCTCGAAACAAGACCCGGCGCCCTCGGCGCCCGTCCCTACACCCCCTGCGGCGTCTTCAACGCCAGCTGCCCCGGTGTCTTCAACACCCGCTCCGGCCCCGACTTCTGTCAAGGCCAAGGTCCCACCACCCATTTTCCTTCGGGAAAAGGGTAAATGGACTGAGGTCTCGACATTGTGCAATGAGCACAAGATCCTTTACACCCGAGCGGTAAACTCGGGTGAATCTATTAAAATCACTGTCTCGTCGATAGACGGTTTCCGAGCTTTGACTAAGCTCCTCACCGATAAGCAATATGCTTATCACACTTATGCTCTGTCAGAAGAGCGTAAGATCAGAGCGGTACTCAGGGGAATCCCGTTCGAATTATCGAACGAGGCCATCCTGGAGGATCTGCAGTCCCAAGGCTTCCCGGCACTCGCGGTGCATAAAATGCACAGCAAGTACGGGAGGCAACACCCTCTCGCTTTGGTGATTCTCGCCAACGTCCCTAAATCCAGAGAGATCCTGAAAGGGGTTAGCTCTATTTGCGGCCTCTCTGGGATCTCAATCGAGGCGCCTCATCGCCGCGGTCATCCCGGCCAGTGCCATCGGTGCCAGTTGTACGGGCACGCGGCAGCCAACTGCCGCGCACCGCCCAGGTGCGTCAAGTGCCTGGTCCCGCACTTCACTAAGGAGTGCAATCGCACTCCTGAAACTCCCTCTCCTCCCGATTGCGTGCTTTGTGGCCAGTCCGGCCACACCGCAAACTACAGGGGCTGCCCTCGTGCACCCCGTTGTATGCGCTCCAATTTCAAAAGGGCGGCTCCCAAACAGGCCCCGCGCCTTTCTCAAGAAAACTTTCCGCCGCTGCGTAGCCGGGTTCCTCCGGCTGCAAAGCCTACTCAGCCCAAGCCTGCTCCAGAAAACTGGAGGCAGCGTCCCGCATCGAATCCCATCCCGGCTCCTCGCCCATACAAACCCACTCCTCAATCCTCCGTAGCAGACGATATGCGTATCGTCTGCGACGCTATTAAAAATGTCGATGTTAGTGAAATCGCAGTCTTAGCCCGTAAACTTAGGGCTTCACGTACTCCGACAGAGCGTTTGCTAGCTCTGGCGGAGCATAGTTCCCTTCTCAATTCATTGTAGGTTCATTTAAATGAATTGATCCCTAAATCATGCTTCGGCCGACCTCTGCCCAGCCCCGGCTTCACCGGAGGCTGCCCAGAACGGCCACCAACTCATGTCCCTTTGAGCACCTTCAGTGCAACTTTCACTACAGGCGGAAGACCCGCTAGCGGGTCTCCGCCAGCGCGCCCAACTTCCCGACGGGTGTCGCTTCCGATGAAGGCTAAAGGTATACGCTTACCACAGCCAACAGGTGGTTTTTAGTGGGTAGGTGCCATTCTGGTGAGTCCCACATAACCCCCCCGCAGAGGAATTTACCTGCGGGCGGGTATGCATGACGCATCTTCCACCTCCCTCCCGTGAGGGTGCCTCGGCAGCAAAAAAAAAAAAAAAAAAAGAGTCACTTCAGTCTCGGTCTGCGTGCGTTCTCGAGTGCACGTCGATCGCAGACGCCTTCCCGCTCTATTAGCCCCCGCGCTAATTGAGCACCCAAATTTCACTGGTTGTTGTCGTAATATAATTTCATAGTTGTATACCGTATTAAGTTTCTAACGCCGTTTTCACAGCGGACAGTGGCTCGTTAACCGTACTTCTAATAAGTTTTTAACGCCGTTTTCACGGCGGACAGTGGGCTGTTAACCGTACTTCGTGGAACGTGAGCTTCGTCGTCGGGGTCTCGTCGTTTCAGGACATCAAGTTCCGTGTTCGAGTAAGTTATCCGCGTCGTCCTCAACCGCCCTACTGCGTGTAGGGTGGTTTTTAGGAAGTTAGTCATCGTTGCTAGGTTCATATATTGTCCCTCCCCAACCCCTCCGCAATGGCTTCCCTAAGCTCTGATGAGATTAGGAAGAAGCTACTTGAAAGTACCGATGCTGAAGGCATGTTTATAAATGCTGATAAGTTTCGTTTCCTTGATTCTCTTATCCCGCATATCATGGCGTTAATTCCACCAATGGCCCCTCAGGCCACCCCAGTCCCCCAGACCCCTCTGGTCTTAGGCTCTCCAGCGTCCCCTTCCTCCAGTGACATGGAGTGCGAAGTAGACGCCCCTCCGCGACGCAAGCGCGCACCCGCGACCGAGTCATCCTCGGACGCCACCCCAACTGGCCCTGAGTCTCCCTCCTTTACGCTTGTTAAGAAGCGCTCTAAGAAGCGTTCAAAACAAGACCCGGCGCCCTCGACGCCCGTCCCTACACTTCCTGCGGCGTCTTCAACGCCAGCTGCCCCGGTGTCTTCAACACCCGCTCCGGCCCCAACTTCTGTCAAGGCCAAGGTCCCACCACCCGTTTTCCTTCGGGAAAAGGGTAAATGGACTGAGGTCTCGACATTGTGCAATGAGCACAAAATCCATTACATCCAAGCAGCCAACTCGGGTGAATCTATTAAAATCTTAGTCTCGTCGATAGATGACTTTCGAGCTTTAACAAAATTCCTCACCGATAAGCAATATGCTTATCACACTTATGCTCTGTCAGAAGAGCGTAAGATCAGAGCGGTACTCAGGGGAGTCCCGTTCGAATTATCGAACGAGGCTATCCTGGAGGATCTGCAGTCCCAAGGCTTCCCGGCACTCGCGGTGCATAAAATGCACAGCAAGTACGGGAGGCAACACCCTCTCGCTTTGGTGGTTCTCGCCAACGTCCCCAAATCCAGGGAGATCCTCAAAGGGGTCAGCACTATATGCGGCCTCTCTGGGATCTCGATCGAGGCGCCTCATCGCCGCGGTCATCCCGGCCAGTGCCATCGGTGCCAGTTGTACGGGCACGCGGCGGCCAACTGCCGCGCACCGCCTAGGTGCGTCAAGTGCCTGGTCCCGCACTTCACTAAGGAGTGCAATCGCACTCCTGAAACTCCCTCTCCTCCCGATTGCGTGCTTTGTGGCCAGTCCGGCCACACCGCAAATTACAGGGGCTGCCCTCGTGCACCCCGTTGTATGCGCTCCAATTTCAAAAGGGCGGCACCCAAACAGGCCCCGCGCCTTTCTCAAGAAAACTTTCCGCCGCTGCGTAGCCGGGTTCCTCCGGCTGCAAAGCCTACACAGTCTAGGCCTGCCCCAGAAAACTGGAGGCAGCGCCCCGCATCGAATCCCATCCCGGCTCCTCGCCCATACAAACCCACTCCTCAATCCTCCGTAGGAGACGATATGCGTATCGTCTGCGACGCTATGAAAAATATCGATATTAGTGAAATCGCAGTCTTAGCCCGTAAACTTAGGGCTTCACGTACTCCGACAGAGCGTTTGCTAGCTCTGGCGGAGCATAGTTCCCTTCTCAATTCATTATAGGTTCATTTAAATGAATTGATCCCTAAATCATGCTTCGGCCGACCTCTGCCCAGCCCCGGCTTCACCGGAGGCTGCCCAGAACGGCCACCAACTCATGTCCCTTTGAGCACCTTCAGTGCAACTTTCACTACAGGCGGAAGACCCGCTAGCGGGTCTCTGCCAGCGCGCCCAACTTCCCGACGGGTGTCGCTTCCGATGAAGGCTAACGGTAATAACTACAGCCAACAGGTGGTTTTTAGTGGGTAGGTGCCATTCTGGTGAGTCCCACATAACCCCCCCGCAGAGGAATTTACCTGCGGGCGGGTATGCATGACGCATCTTCCACCACCCTCCCGCGAGGGTGCCTCGGCAGCAAAAAAAAAAAAATGAGTCACTTGTTGTGAATTTAGACAAAAATCTACTAGTACCGACAAAGTCGGTAAAATTTTAAGGCTTTATGTTTAAAATCGGACAGATGTCTATTTCTTTACCTGATGATGCGCGTTATAATAATAACCGCATTTATGAAACTTTAAATATGCTTGATACGAGATTTTGCCAAACATTTACGTGTACTGGTCACAGCCTGTCGAGCTACAAAACAAGGACAACTATGAGGCAACAATTAAACTCCCTAAATTACTGTTACAAGATTTAATCGGGTGGAAAAGTATATGCAAATATACCATTTCCAGTTCAATTACTTCACAAATGTATAAGATATATACAGATGCCTTCAGAACCTTCAGAACAGGCCCCAGCGCAGTATTCCAAAACAATAAATTTTATGGTTTTTAGAAACATAGTGAAAAAGAATACCATATCAATTATCAAAAATTACTGGCCGTTTTCTTAGGCTTCAAAAGTTCAGCCAGGGAAGAAAGAAATTGTGCAATATTATTACGTATTGAAAATATCACCGCTATTAGTTACGTCAATAGGATGGATGGTATTCAATTTCCACATTTAAATACTCTAATTACACACATTTGTCTATGGTGCGAGGAACGTAATTTATGGATTTTTGCTTTAATGTTACTTTAAAAGAAAATCGCGCAGATGTGCAGTCTAGGAAGTTGAACCCTGACACAGAGTGGGCTCTTTCGGATAGTGCCTTCAAATCGATACTCGATCAGTTTGGTCCGGTGGACATCGACCTTTTTTCTAGTTATACCAGTGCCAAATATGACGCATTTGCAACCTGGAATCCTGAACAGGATGCAGTCGTAGTAGATGCGTTTACGATTGATTGCACCTCTACGTATTTTAAAGCATTTCCTCCATTTTTCCTCGTCTTTTTTATTTTTGTTCATTATAAAAAAAGAAATACGTTTACATTTACAATGCTGCAAAAACCACACAAGATTTATACGCAAAACAGGTCGTCACTCGTCAGATTGATGCAATACATAGGTACATACGGTAAGACTTAACATAAACAATGTTTTTTTTTAAATTAATAAATGAATATACTAAACATAACATGGCAGCTTAACGTGCACGGCATCCGTCGCGAATAATTTTTTAAGCACTGCTTATGCTTCTTGTGTTTGACTTAATTATTTCGTCTTGTAAGTGTGAAGGCAATCTATTTATAATAATTAGGTAACATGTATTCCCACGTCCTTGTGCCGTGCATATTGTTATAACTAGGCAATACATATTTACTAAGATATGACAGGGTCCGTAATCCTGTGGGTCTCTGGCGTATTTTGAGTTTGTTTATATTATTGTGCTCTTCACAAAGCACAGCGACGCTCATTTTCTGGAAACAATCTGCAACGTTACTATATTGCAATAAATTTGTATAATCATTTTTGAATTAAATTTTTATATTTTTAGGATTTATTGTTTTTAAAATGGATAATTGAAGTTTATATACTTTCTCCATACATGTATTGTATGTTCGGCCGTAGCTACTTTTACCATAATTTATTATAAAATCTGCCAGTGACATGTAAAGCGTCCGTAATGTTTTATATGGTAGCTTGTATTTTTAAATTTATAGTTTTGCCAGCACAGATCTAAGCTTATTGCAAACCTGATTTATATGGGGACCCCAGTTGAACCTATTGTCTATCACAAGTCCCAGGTAAGTATGTTGGCTTGTTGGTTTAAGGCCTTCACATTTACATTGTCGGTGGCATTTGGCGTCGGCGTCATAGCACTTTTATTGTGCGATGTATGTATGTGCATAATTTTAGTTTTTTTAGCATTTATCACAAGCCCCGCGTCATGTGCCCATTTGCACAATGAGTCTAGCTTTTTTTGTAAGAAGCCTTGAGCTTCTGATATGTTTTTACTAAGAGCAATTATGCATGTATCATCGGCGAACTGGAACACACCCCCTTGTCACCCAGGTATTCTGTCGGTCCTAAAATAGAACCTTGAGCGGTGCCTTCTTAGGTAGGTATTTTATCACTTAGATTTCCAGCTATACTCACTGAGGCAAACCTATTCTTGTGATAGTCACGAAACCACTCCAGTAGTGGCCCTTGTATGCCATTTTGTTTAAATTTTAATGAAAAGGTTATATAGTTTAAAATTTCAAAAGCTTTACTAAAGTCGATGAACGCCGCGACTACATGTTCACGATTATTTAGGTATTTGTTAACATTACTAAAGCGAGCAAGTAATTGAGACGTGTTTTTATTTTTTTGAAAACCGTATTGATTATTATTAACAATGTCATTTTTTTTTAAATCGATTCATTTCATTCCCAATATATCTCTCAATTATTTTATTTATGCTCGATAATATTGTAACGGGTCTGTAATTGTTCGTGTTAGAGAATGAGCCCTTTTTATGTATTGGCCTAATAATACCTATTTTTCTAATTCTATCTTGGCAAACTTACTAAAAGGTGTTTCATAATAAAATGAACTTTATTTTTTCAACATTGTAATGGAGCAACACTCTCTGCATAAAATGCACGAACAAAAAACAACTAGTTACTATAAAAATTTTAATATTTGTATAATGTTCTAGAAACAAGAAATGAAGCGGTTCATTCTGTGTGTGGAAAATAAAATAAATAAAAATTAAAATCCTTTTTTAGCGTATGCAATAGCCCAATAAGGTATGGTAAAAATATGTTAGTTTAAAAATACGGGGACAGTTGTGACCAAATCACGCCAAAACAAAAAATCACTTATATAGCGTATTAAAAAAACATCTTCTATAACACGTGGGTTAGGGAAAATGTATGCGAATGATGATACAGTAAAGAAAACCTTGAGTGTTCATAAATATCCATCATTAGTTATGCCTGCATGTACGAGATTTCGGTATATTTGTATATCAGTTTAATGTGTTCTTTAACATTCCTTGGACATTTATAAATATTAAATGGTGTTTAAACTGAAAACCTACTACGTATTAAATTCGGCATACGTAGAATTTTTACTTTTATTCTTGATTCAATATTATTATTTGCCTCTCTCTTGTATTTTCAGAGTTTTGTTAATAATACTCTTGGTCCACACAATATACACATGGTACACAGCAAAACGAGAGAGCACTCTTTGCCAAGATGATTGTAGCCAGGAAATTAACTCGACAACTCTGCAAAAATTTGGCACGTAGCTATCTTCAGACACTGATAAGATAACCGGGGTTGATTTCTCTAATGACCTTTTGAAAAGTTTGCCAAGTTAGAATTAGAATAGAATTTGTGATTTTGTTTGGTAAATATCAAATACATTTAATTTGTAAAGAAAAATAATTAAGACGCACGTAGCACTAGATGGATCACATAAGTTTTGTCTCATAAGTACTCGGAAAATAACTAAGGGCTACGAATATTCGTGTTTTTAAAATTTAATTTGTCGTATCGAATGACACATCTTGAGCATTTCTGTAGATACCTCATAAATGGTTCTAATGTGCTGTCATACTATTTTTAAATATTTTCTAGGCTCAGAGATATTTGATATCTCTGACAAAATAAAAATACTGCAATGTTGACGTAAAAAGTTTTACAATAAAATCTAAACCAGACCTACAAGCTACATTTCTTTAAGTCACGAATTCATTTGGTGAGTTTTACTTATTTTTAGTTTTATTAGATAATATTTACAAAGTACTTACTAGTTATCGTAAGACTTGTACCTAATCGAAATTCATTATCGTAAGGGCAACTAAATATTTAGTTTATTTATTTCAACAAAGGTAATACATATTATGATAGTTTTGGAGTCTTCCCAGAAAGTAATTCAAAGAACACTAGGGTTGGGAATGACCCGCTTCTACATCTATAATTATTCTTATAAATTTAAACTAATTAATCTATTTTTGTACAAAAGCAAAACATTAATAGTAAGTTTAAGCTAAAGAGTGTGCGAATTGGTGTGAATGGGTGGGCAAAGAAAGTGTGAATGTGTTTGTTTTATAGAGAAGTGTAAGTGAAGTGTGTGTGTGGATGTGTGTGTGTGTGTGTGTGTGTGTGTGTGTGTGTGGGTGTGTATGTGTGTGGGTGTGAGAGTGTGACAGTGAGAAGATGAGTGTTTGTGACTGATAGTAGTGTTGAGAAATTATATTTTTGATTATATGAGCAGATATTTAAAATAATTAAAGAGTTATGTTTATGTTTGTCTGATTAGGACTTTTTCAGTCTTTTCCTAGTTTTTCAAGCCATTTAGTTAAATTAAGCTTACATAAATATGATTTCAAAGGATAAATTTTAATGGTGGAGTTAATTTTATTATATATGTAAGGGGATTGACATTAAAACTGTCGCTGTGCAAAGATGGTCCGAACTAGTTTTTAAGGGGCTACCTGATTACCACTTTTTCTATTAAGCAAGTTCTCTTCAAAATGTAATAATTTATGGAAATTCAGAATTAAATTTAAAATACAAAGTTTGGGTACAGACACTAACTTACAGTTTTTATAAAGATCATCAGTAGGGTAACGGAAAGCTTTAAAATATATGACTTTCAATAATGATCTTTGAGCTCGTTCTAAATAAAAAAGGTGAGTTTTGGTGGCACCTCCCCAGATTGGAATGCAGTATATAGTTTCTGATTGTGCTGGGGCCACATAGACTTTTTTTAAGAGAAGAGGTGTCATAAAATGTCTAAGCTTTTTAAATATCCATATAAGCTTCCTTAGCCTAGACATGACTAGTTTGAGGTGAGGGTGCCAACTTAATCTTTGATCTATCATGACACCTAGATATTTATAACAGGTAGATTTCTATAAAGATGAGCATGAGCAGAGTGACTTGTCGGAGCAGGTATTATGAATCCTAATCTCAAAGGCTTTGTCTGGTTGGGAGGTAGGATACGGTGCAAAGCACATATAGTTAGTTTTGTTGACGTTTAGTGTTAGAAGTTTTATATTTAGCCAATTTGCTACCTTTACAAGGCCACTTTCAGTTACCACTTTTAGGGCTTCCGAGGACTCAGCTGAGAAAACAATAGCAGTATCGTCTGCGAAGGAAAGTATCCTCCTCCCAACACTCCGTAAGTTACATAACTCCTTTATGTAGACCAAAAAGAGCGTTAAGCCAAGGACACTTCCATGTGGAACACCGTAAGTTATATTTTCCTCTACACTAGTGTATTTTTATTTTTTATTGAAAAGGATTAGACGTTTGTCTTCTATCTCACCTGATGGAAAGTGACGATAAAGACGAAGGCGTTACACGTCTATCCACGAGATACCTATTCACTCGACGCTTGAAAGAACTAGGACTATAGTTTTCTGGAAAAACAGATGCAGGCAGTTCATTCCACACCTTGGCGACCCGCACCAAAAAGGAACTGTCGAAGCGTTTGGTTCGACTTCTTGGGATATCGACCATGAAGGGATGGAAGGTCTGTCTGCGTCTAGTAGTCCAATGCAAGAAGGGTGTGGGTTCTACCTGATCAAAAAGAGCATTCGCGCACTCTCCAAAACGTGATCTGTAGAAGACTGCTAAACTGGCAACTTTCCGACGATGGTCGAGGCTTTGCAGTTTTTTGGTGGTGAGGTCAAAGTTGTTAATAATTTTTCGGGCTCTTCGGTCAACTGCGTCCATCGCTTCTAGTTGGTACTTTGCAGAACCATCCCAAAGGTGGCTACAGTACTCCATACAAGATCGAACTTGAGCTGTATACAAATTAAGTAGCTGTTCAGGGCTGAAGTACCGTCGGACCTTCGAGATGATTCCCAACTTCTTTGAAGCTGTTTGAGCCATGGACACAATTTGTTGCCCGAAGTTTAGTTGGGACAATATAGTTACGCCCAGAAGACCTAGGTGGTCGGTTAAGGGTACAGAAACATTTTGGAAAGTGGGCGTTAGGTCAAAATTGCTCTTTTTCGCGGAGAATAAACACGCCTGTGTTTTTGACGGGTTAAATTTTAACGACTTGAGTTCTGTTTTCTGGGTAACTAGTTAATAAGGAAAGTGCTAAACCTCTAACTACATAGCTCTCAAGGCGTCGGATAAATAATGGCACCGACACTGTGTCAAAAGCTTTTTTAAGGTCTACGAAGACTGTAAGACACTTATTCCCATTTTTTATTTCATTTATAATTATAGTAATAAGCTCCTTAACCGCATCTGGCGTTGAAAGGCCTTGTCTTAATCCGTATTGAAACTAAGATATAATGTTAAATTTATTTAGGAAGTTAATTAGTCTAATGTTTATTAATTTTTCAATTAATTTAGAGATAGTGACAGTTATGGGCCTGTAGTTGTTAACATCCAGCCTGTCCCCGGACTTGTAAACAGGTGTTACAACTGAGCTTTTGAGAGAATCAGGAAAAACTCTTATGTGGAAACATAGGTTAGCAAGTTTTGTAACTAGAGGAACTAAAAAGTGTCTGGAATGTTTTAAAATTTAGTAGTTATACCGTCCCAACCAGGACCACTATTGGAATCCAGGTTCATAAGTATGCTGGCTACCTCTTGCTCATCAGTGTCTGAGAGAGCAAATGAGAATACTTTATTTAGTTTACTATATCTGTCGTTGTGCGCTGAATCTAGTTTTATTTGGATTTCTTATGCTAATTTTTGGTCAATGTTCACAAAGAAGTTATTAACATAGTTAACCGTTGAATAGGGTGATGGAGTAATATTTAATAGAGCTGTATTTGAAGATTTTGGTGGTTTATATTTTGTGACATCATTTATGGTAGCCCAACATACGCCTTGTGTAATCTAGGGTTTTATGATTCTTTTACTACTAGAAATATTAATAAGTTTATAGTTAGTGTTTAATGCATTTTTTATTATATTGATAAGAGCGTTTGAGTACATATTGGGATCATTGAATATATTTTATTTAGATACATCCGTGGTTATGAGGAAATTTAGAGCATTTTCAAAGTTAATGTGTGTTTTAGTTATATTTACTATTTTGGGTAAAGAAATTGTTGGTAAATTATTTAGTAAGACCATATTGTGATCTGTTATGGAAGTATCTAATACGAATACAAATGGGTTAAGTGAACTATTTCCTATTTTAAGTATGACATGGTCTAGGCAGCTGTTTACTCTTGTAGGTAGTGTCTGGCCAGGTAATAGATCATAAAGGGATAGTATATTAAGGTAAAATAGACGGTTATATCGTTCATAGGATTTTTCTGATGGTGATATAATTAGGTCAATGTTGATATCCCCAACGATTAAAATTTTCTACATTCTAAGATTGTGTTTAGTTGTGTATCAAGACTAGTAATATTATTTGAGGCATTTGTTTAGGAGAGAGAGCGGTGAATTCCGAGAATGGTGTAATCAAAAATTTTTATTTAAAGTCCAGTGGCGTCGTTGAGGTTGAGCTCGCAGACTCTAGCCTGGTAAGTATTTTTTATATAAACAACTACACCGTCGTTTTGATTAATTAAGTTGTGAGTTTGGTATGTAAAGCTTAAATTATAGTTATATAGTTTGGTAAAGCGATAATTATAGTTTATAATAATAATCATCAGGTATAGGACTACTAGGAATTTATGCGGATAACGTGATATATCCATTATAGATAACACGTGTTTTCTGCATCTTTCGATAAAGCGAAATTTTAGTTTATAATAAACAACATCGGGTAGAAGACTACCAGGCATTTATGCGGATAACGTGGTATATCTATTATAGATAACACGTGTTTTCTGCATCTTTCCGATAAAGCGAAATTAAAGTTTATAGATACCCACGATAGTAAGTACAACTTTTACAACATATTTAATATCAAACTGTTAAGTTACTCGTTGGTATAAGAAGTGTGCTTGTTGCCACGCACGAAAAAAGAATGAAGACTTGCCGGGACCGGAGTTGTTCAAGTAAAAAGACGGAAAGTTTTTTGAATAAGTCAAATGACATACTCTTAAACTGTGCGAAGTTACCTAGTACCTTAAAAGAACTACCTGTTTAATTATATACTATCTAAATAATGAAGCGACGAAATATAATAGTGATTGACACAACATTTTATCGATACATATTTAAAAACTTAAATATGTATCTACAGGCTTTATAAATGCACAAACATTTTTAATGTTCCCACTCAATCTGATTTAAGAAAAAAGACAACATAAGGCCGGATCGGATAAATATTAAGCCTTTATAACCTATTTAGTAGACACTCATTTGGCAAAAAAGTTTTTATTTTTATCTTCTCGTAAATTTACGTTTTGAAGTTAGTTTTCACATTTTAAAAAAAATATTTGTTGTGCCAAGCGCACGTTATCCATCACAAAATTGGCCTTACTTAAGCTGTTTGCTACTATTTGTAAAAAAACAAAAAGAAGGCATAATCTTTACATTTACAGAACAAACTACCTACATGACCTACACGATATACGAATAGGAGAACGCGTTTTTAACCATATATCTGACCCTAACTGACAAAAATACGCATAAAATTAGTTTTGTAAACTAGATTTTGAATTTGGAACCGCCTTCGTTCAATTGTTTGTATTTTGGTTGTTTTGGATGTGCCTACAATCGCACATAACACCGAAACATTCCAATGCATTTGGCGCTCATTTAAAATCTGTTGATTGTATCTATAAATACTATACGTGCCTCTACAAACACTTATTCAAATGGTGTTACCGTTGAGTATATGATAAAATATAATTATGAAGGTATTTGTGTTTGCTACGTGGTTGTGTGATCAAAATATCAAAGGCGTCCGTTAGTTCCGGCGCGTTTGTCAGTTGTTTGTAAATGGTTTGGCTAAACGACTGCCTTGAGCACGAATAGAAATTTCTCGCTATCCATTATCATTTAAATATTAAGTAATTAATTAATAAATATTCATTATTTTTATAGCACTTTTAAAAAAAGAAATAAGAAAATAAAGTTTTTAACATGTTTCTCTTTGTGTAGGTACTGGAAATGATAAATGTCATTTGTCATTTTCGTAAATTAAAAAGTATAGACTTCTCGAAACATTTTTGTAATAACTTGATTAGTAAAGTGTTATATTTCGATTCTTTTTTGAAGGTTAGAAATAAATTATCACTAGGTCAATGTTATTAATTGTGCTATTAGGTTAAGCGGATTAAGGTTTGAATAAAATAAGAAAAAGTTTGTAATAATTTGTACAGTCGTGGGTTTTATTAAATCGATGTCTTGTTAAAATAAAGTAAAATAATTCTCAGAGATGCTTTTATTATTTATATCATTAAAAATATATAAAATCGGTGAAATTAAGTGCTTGCCGGTGTCTATGTTCCGTAGTAACCCTATGTTATATTAATGATTACTACCTGTTATCGTACAAGTAACAATTTTTTAAGAATTTCGCATTTTGTATTAATTATTCCAAGGTATATTTTCTAAGATGGACTCGTACTGCCTGCTCCTAAAGTAGCATAGCTAACTATACCATGATACTTATCCTTCTAAATTAATTAATCGAAAAAATTGTATCGAGTAACTACTTACTCGTATTTTAATTCTATGGGAACCTCCTCATCTATCGATCGTTTGATTAGACTGACATACATCAATCGGTCGTACCATCAAGCGATTTATCGCTTTGTCTTCGTAAGGTTTTGTTTTGGACTGGTATTCTTTCGGCGTTTATTTGAGTTTCTAATTCGACTCTTGCTTTACTAACGGACTTGTGTATGCCCGGACGATGAAATACTAATGTAGGTGAACGAAGACTTCAACTTTTACGAGGACGTATTGAATTCAGTTTACATTTTATACGAAACAGACAGTACGAATAATCTTTAAGAAGATATATTGTCATATTACTGCAGCTGTATTGTTGGTAAAAGGACTCTTGGCCGCTGTTGTCATATAATGGCGGTCATATGGTATTTGGGGTCGGCAAGGCACCAAAATACTATGCCTGTTCGGCCGGCTTCATTTTAAGATAATATTTTAATTAGCCTTAATGGCTACAAGGCTCACCTAAAAGGCTCATTATTATTTTTTATCAATAATTTGTGGATCCTTGTGAGAAAATGTTATAAAAGACTGCTTCCGTGGTCTAGGCGCATATAATGTCTGCTTTTCAGCCCGGTCATGTCCTAGTCTTGTTTGTACTTACACATTTTTAACACCAAACAACTTCTTTCTTAATGAAATTGGCCACCGTGTTTGCAGGTAGCCAGTGATATTACGATTTCGATCACAAAGTGGGTTACGTTTCTGATGATAAATGTGGAAAAATCGTGCCAAGCGGGAAGCTGCAAACTTAGCCTAGGCATCCTTTGTTCTTGCAAAATGCGTGGATTTAGAAAAATGCTCTATAAAATATTCATAGCAAAAACTTAACTAGTTGGTATTATTTCATAGATATGAAAGGGTCGTTCATTTATTTTTTTCACTTTTTTAACAATTTGAAAAGTTACTAAGTTTTATTTTAAATGCAGTTACATTACGTAGCAGTTTAACATTCTATTCCACTAGTCGCAATTATTATACATTGCCAAGGCAGGCGTCCATACTGTATTTAGCAAAACCATTTACTTAACATTACACTTAATATTTTAAGAATATGAACTTATAAAATTGTAACGTTTTAGTAGGCACTTAAATCTTAATCCAGTTTTTAAACTTACAACTTGAATAAGACAGTAAAAGAGTGCTATCTTAAAAACGTTGATAAACCGACTTGATAACAATAATAAGCCTTACTATATGCACTGTAGACAATCTAAACGATTCAACGATCAACAAACAATGCACACACAATGTAACCACAATTTGACAGCTGTCAAAGCAATCTCAAGGATTGCAGTTTGACGTCTTTGGGTAGGCCAATTTGATATCAACTTAAATCTCAATTAGTTCCGTAAGTTACCGAAATTACTATTACAATTATGAAACAAGAGTACGAAATATAAAAATTGGATTGCCAATCCACCGGAATTGTTTTCAAGAGTAGGCCAGCAGTTCAAATTAAGAGGAGTTTAGAGATCCTATAGTAATAATTCCAATAGAAACGGTGTAGTTCCAAGCGACAAATGTTACGTTCATATATTGCCCTGTCAAATTCGGTATCAGTTGAGTCACTATTAAAAACTTTTTTGTTTATTGCTGAACAAACCATAAATCGGATTTTTGATCAGAACTAAAATTTCTTGTTGTTATTGGAGTTGAACAAATACGAACAACTCGTCTTAACTTTTCTTGATGAAAGAAATGCTAACAATTGTAAACTTATATATAAAATTCTCGTAATTTTATATAATTTTTATAAAAACTGTGTAGTTTAAAAAAAACTTTTTTCACAAATAAATAATTTTCACATGTCAAATGTCATGTGTGATTGCAACACTGTCATCTCCATACAAATCTGCCAAATATTACATATTACAATACTACAATTCAAATTTTAATTTATTTTACCAAACTTACGCTACTATAGGAAATATTCTGCAAATAATATACAATAAAAATAAATAAAATTGAAGTGTCTGTTTATAATGTAAAAATCTCAGATATTTTTGAATGAGTATTCATTTATGAGTCATTTCATGTAAATATAGACTTGATACTGATATTCGTAAATTTTTATAATTTTTGCCTGTCTATCTGCGTGTTTGTCTGTTTGTATTCATTGTACACACTCACTCATTCGCTCATACACAGTCACACACACAACACACACACTATCCAGATAATGTAATGCCAAATTAACTGTTACAAACTATTTGTTATTCGCTTTGTATTTCTGATCATCCCGATCTAGACATCTTTCATGCCAGCCTTCCCAATGTTCGGACGGCGCTCGCTAGCTCGTTTTTCATTTAAAAGTTTATTATAAAGTTTGAATATTTTTAATTTTTTTTATCTTCTTTTTGTTGCCTTTTCATGTGTATTATGTTTATGTTATTGTACCACTGTTCTCTTTCGTTTGTAACCTAGCTGCATTAGTTACAACTAAAAGTGAAAACTTGTAATTAGCCCTAACACACCGTTTTCCATAATCATGTATAAATTAGCTGTAAGTTTTCCAAAAAGTGTTAAATAAAAAAAAAAAAAAAATAAAATACCTAGAATTTAAATAAATAAAACGGAAGGCGATAACTTCCTTTTTGTATTTGTGATATTTGTATTGTATTCGATATACTTTGAAACAGGTGAACACATTTTAATGCTTATTCCAATCGCAGATTGCTATTTTTATATGGAGTATTTTTACATAGGCTACTTGAATTTCAGAAAAATGTAAGTAAAATAAAAACACAACATACATAGGTATTTCATATACGGCGACGACTATCTTATATACCTAAGCTTCTTAGATTACGGTATACGCTAAACTCAATCATTTTATTTACTGTATTTTTTTAATATAATATTTTTTCTACATGGCTACAAAATAATTTGTTAGTTTATTAGACCTCCGATTATGAAATAAAAACAAGAAGTGATTACAAACGCAACACATAAATTTTAAATTTTTATATCAAACATTGTGAAGTTTTTTTATTGTGTATTATGAGAAAACATAAATAAAATACTTATTATCGATGTCTTGTTAAAATAAAGTAAAATAATTCTCAGAGATGCTTTTATTATTTATATCATTAAAAATATATAAAATCGGTGAAATTAAGTGCTTGCCGGTGTCTATGTTCCGTAGTAACCCTATGTTATATTAATGATTACTACCTGTTATCGTACAAGTAACAATTTTTTAAGAATTTCGCATTTTGTATTAATTATTCCAAGGTATATTTTCTAAGATGGACTCGTACTGCCTGCTCCTAAAGTAGCATAGCTAACTATACCATGATACTTATCCTTCTAAATTAATTAATCGAAAAAATTGTATCGAGTAACTACTTACTCGTATTTTAATTCTATGGGAACCTCCTCATCTATCGATCGTTTGATTAGACTGACATACATCAATCGGTCGTACCATCAAGCGATTTATCGCTTTGTCTTCGTAAGGTTTTGTTTTGGACTGGTATTCTTTCGGCGTTTATTTGAGTTTCTAATTCGACTCTTGCTTTACTAACGGACTTGTGTATGCCCGGACGATGAAATACTAATGTAGGTGAACGAAGACTTCAACTTTTACGAGGACGTATTGAATTCAGTTTACATTTTATACGAAACAGACAGTACGAATAATCTTTAAGAAGATATATTGTCATATTACTGCAGCTGTATTGTTGGTAAAAGGACTCTTGGCCGCTGTTGTCATATAATGGCGGTCATATGGTATTTGGGGTCGGCAAGGCACCAAAATACTATGCCTGTTCGGCCGGCTTCATTTTAAGATAATATTTTAATTAGCCTTAATGGCTACAAGGCTCACCTAAAAGGCTCATTATTATTTTTTATCAATAATTTGTGGATCCTTGTGAGAAAATGTTATAAAAGACTGCTTCCGTGGTCTAGGCGCATATAATGTCTGCTTTTCAGCCCGGTCATGTCCTAGTCTTGTTTGTACTTACACATTTTTAACACCAAACAACTTCTTTCTTAATGAAATTGGCCACCGTGTTTGCAGGTAGCCAGTGATATTACGATTTCGATCACAAAGTGGGTTACGTTTCTGATGATAAATGTGGAAAAATCGTGCCAAGCGGGAAGCTGCAAACTTAGCCTAGGCATCCTTTGTTCTTGCAAAATGCGTGGATTTAGAAAAATGCTCTATAAAATATTCATAGCAAAAACTTAACTAGTTGGTATTATTTCATAGATATGAAAGGGTCGTTCATTTATTTTTTTCACTTTTTTAACAATTTGAAAAGTTACTAAGTTTTATTTTAAATGCAGTTACATTACGTAGCAGTTTAACATTCTATTCCACTAGTCGCAATTATTATACATTGCCAAGGCAGGCGTCCATACTGTATTTAGCAAAACCATTTACTTAACATTACACTTAATATTTTAAGAATATGAACTTATAAAATTGTAACGTTTTAGTAGGCACTTAAATCTTAATCCAGTTTTTAAACTTACAACTTGAATAAGACAGTAAAAGAGTGCTATCTTAAAAACGTTGATAAACCGACTTGATAACAATAATAAGCCTTACTATATGCACTGTAGACAATCTAAACGATTCAACGATCAACAAACAATGCACACACAATGTAACCACAATTTGACAGCTGTCAAAGCAATCTCAAGGATTGCAGTTTGACGTCTTTGGGTAGGCCAATTTGATATCAACTTAAATCTCAATTAGTTCCGTAAGTTACCGAAATTACTATTACAATTATGAAACAAGAGTACGAAATATAAAAATTGGATTGCCAATCCACCGGAATTGTTTTCAAGAGTAGGCCAGCAGTTCAAATTAAGAGGAGTTTAGAGATCCTATAGTAATAATTCCAATAGAAACGGTGTAGTTCCAAGCGACAAATGTTACGTTCATATATTGCCCTGTCAAATTTGGTATCTGTTGAGTCACTATTAAAAACTTTTTTGTTTATTGCTGAACAAACCATAAATCGGATTTTTGATCAGAACTAAAATTTCTTGTTGTTATTGGAGTTGAACAAATACGAACAACTCGTCTTAACTTTTCTTGATGAAAGAAATGCTAACAATTGTAAACTTATATATAAAATTCTCGTAATTTTATATAATTTTTATAAAAACTGTGTAGTTTAAAAAAAACTTTTTTCACAAATAAATAATTTTCACATGTCAAATGTCATGTGTGATTGCAACACTGTCATCTCCATACAAATCTGCCAAATATTACATATTACAATACTACAATTCAAATTTTAATTTATTTTACCAAACTTACGCTACTATAGGAAATATTCTGCAAATAATATACAATAAAAATAAATAAAATTGAAGTGTCTGTTTATAATGTAAAAATCTCAGATATTTTTGAATGAGTATTCATTCATGAGTCATTTCATGTAAATATAGACTTGATACTGATATTCGTAAATTTTTATAATTTTTGCTTGTCTATCTGCGTGTTTGTCTGTTTGTATTCATTGTACACACTCACTCATTCGCTCATACACAGTCACACACACAACACACACACTATCCAGATAATGTAATGCCAAATTAACTGTTACAAACTATTTGTTATTCGCTTTGTATTTCTGATCATCCCGATCTAGACATCTTTCATGCCAGCCTTCCCAATGTTCGGACGGCGCTCGCTAGCTCGTTTTTCATTTAAAAGTTTATTATAAAGTTTGAATATTTTTAATTTTTTTTATCTTCTTTTTGTTGCCTTTTCATGTGTATTATGTTTATGTTATTGTACCACTGTTCTCTTTCGTTTGTAACCTAGCTGCATTAGTTACAACTAAAAGTGAAAACTTGTAATTAGCCCTAACACACCGTTTTCCATAATCATGTATAAATTAGCTGTAAGTTTTCCAAAAAGTGTTAAATAAAAAAAAAATAATAAAATACCTAGAATTTAAATAAATAAAACGGAAGGCGATAACTTCCTTTTTGTATTTGTGATATTTGTATTGTATTCGATATACTTTGAAACAGGTGAACACATTTTAATGCTTATTCCAATCGCAGATTGCTATTTTTATATGGAGTATTTTTACATAGGCTACTTGAATTTCAGAAAAATGTAAGTAAAATAAAAACACAACATACATAGGTATTTCATATACGGCGACGACTATCTTATATACCTAAGCTTCTTAGATTACGGTATACGCTAAACTCAATCATTTTATTTACTGTATTTTTTTAATATAATATTTTTTCTACATGGCTACAAAATAATTTGTTAGTTTATTAGACCTCCGATTATGAAATAAAAACAAGAAGTGATTACAAACGCAACACATAAATTTTAAATTTTTATATCAAACATTGTGAAGTTTTTTTATTGTGTATTATGAGAAAACATAAATAAAATACTTATTATCGATGTCTTGTTAAAATAAAGTAAAATAATTCTCAGAGATGCTTTTATTATTTATATCATTAAAAATATATAAAATCGGTGAAATTAAGTGCTTGCCGGTGTCTATGTTCCGTAGTAACCCTATGTTATATTAATGATTACTACCTGTTATCGTACAAGTAACAATTTTTTAAGAATTTCGCATTTTGTATTAATTATTCCAAGGTATATTTTCTAAGATGGACTCGTACTGCCTGCTCCTAAAGTAGCATAGCTAACTATACCATGATACTTATCCTTCTAAATTAATTAATCGAAAAAATTGTATCGAGTAACTACTTACTCGTATTTTAATTCTATGGGAACCTCCTCATCTATCGATCGTTTGATTAGACTGACATACATCAATCGGTCGTACCATCAAGCGATTTATCGCTTTGTCTTCGTAAGGTTTTGTTTTGGACTGGTATTCTTTCGGCGTTTATTTGAGTTTCTAATTCGACTCTTGCTTTACTAACGGACTTGTGTATGCCCGGACGATGAAATACTAATGTAGGTGAACGAAGACTTCAACTTTTACGAGGACGTATTGAATTCAGTTTACATTTTATACGAAACAGACAGTACGAATAATCTTTAAGAAGATATATTGTCATATTACTGCAGCTGTATTGTTGGTAAAAGGACTCTTGGCCGCTGTTGTCATATAATGGCGGTCATATGGTATTTGGGGTCGGCAAGGCACCAAAATACTATGCCTGTTCGGCCGGCTTCATTTTAAGATAATATTTTAATTAGCCTTAATGGCTACAAGGCTCACCTAAAAGGCTCATTATTATTTTTTATCAATAATTTGTGGATCCTTGTGAGAAAATGTTATAAAAGACTGCTTCCGTGGTCTAGGCGCATATAATGTCTGCTTTTCAGCCCGGTCATGTCCTAGTCTTGTTTGTACTTACACATTTTTAACACCAAACAACTTCTTTCTTAATGAAATTGGCCACCGTGTTTGCAGGTAGCCAGTGATATTACGATTTCGATCACAAAGTGGGTTACGTTTCTGATGATAAATGTGGAAAAATCGTGCCAAGCGGGAAGCTGCAAACTTAGCCTAGGCATCCTTTGTTCTTGCAAAATGCGTGGATTTAGAAAAATGCTCTATAAAATATTCATAGCAAAAACTTAACTAGTTGGTATTATTTCATAGATATGAAAGGGTCGTTCATTTATTTTTTTCACTTTTTTAACAATTTGAAAAGTTACTAAGTTTTATTTTAAATGCAGTTACATTACGTAGCAGTTTAACATTCTATTCCACTAGTCGCAATTATTATACATTGCCAAGGCAGGCGTCCATACTGTATTTAGCAAAACCATTTACTTAACATTACACTTAATATTTTAAGAATATGAACTTATAAAATTGTAACGTTTTAGTAGGCACTTAAATCTTAATCCAGTTTTTAAACTTACAACTTGAATAAGACAGTAAAAGAGTGCTATCTTAAAAACGTTGATAAACCGACTTGATAACAATAATAAGCCTTACTATATGCACTGTAGACAATCTAAACGATTCAACGATCAACAAACAATGCACACACAATGTAACCACAATTTGACAGCTGTCAAAGCAATCTCAAGGATTGCAGTTTGACGTCTTTGGGTAGGCCAATTTGATATCAACTTAAATCTCAATTAGTTCCGTAAGTTACCGAAATTACTATTACAATTATGAAACAAGAGTACGAAATATAAAAATTGGATTGCCAATCCACCGGAATTGTTTTCAAGAGTAGGCCAGCAGTTCAAATTAAGAGGAGTTTAGAGATCCTATAGTAATAATTCCAATAGAAACGGTGTAGTTCCAAGCGACAAATGTTACGTTCATATATTGCCCTGTCAAATTCGGTATCTGTTGAGTCACTATTAAAAACTTTTTTGTTTATTGCTGAACAAACCATAAATCGGATTTTTGATCAGAACTAAAATTTCTTGTTGTTATTGGAGTTGAACAAATACGAACAACTCGTCTTAACTTTTCTTGATGAAAGAAATGCTAACAATTGTAAACTTATATATAAAATTCTCGTAATTTTATATAATTTTTATAAAAACTGTGTAGTTTAAAAAAAACTTTTTTCACAAATAAATAATTTTCACATGTCAAATGTCATGTGTGATTGCAACACTGTCATCTCCATACAAATCTGCCAAATATTACATATTACAATACTACAATTCAAATTTTAATTTATTTTACCAAACTTACGCTACTATAGGAAATATTCTGCAAATAATATACAATAAAAATAAATAAAATTGAAGTGTCTGTTTATAATGTAAAAATCTCAGATATTTTTGAATGAGTATTCATTCATGAGTCATTTCATGTAAATATAGACTTGATACTGATATTCGTAAATTTTTATAATTTTTGCTTGTCTATCTGCGTGTTTGTCCATTGTGTGTGTATTCATTGTACACACTCACTCATTCGCTCATACACAGTCACACACACAACACACACACTATCCAGATAATGTAATGCCAAATTAACTGTTACAAACTATTTGTTATTCGCTTTGTATTTCTGATCATCCCGATCTAGACATCTTTCATGCCAGCCTTCCCAATGTTCGGACGGCGCTCGCTAGCTCGTTTTTCATTTAAAAGTTTATTATAAAGTTTGAATATTTTTAATTTTTTTTATCTTCTTTTTGTTGCCTTTTCATGTGTATTATGTTTATGTTATTGTACCACTGTTCTCTTTCGTTTGTAACCTAGCTGCATTAGTTACAACTAAAAGTGAAAACTTGTAATTAGCCCTAACACACCGTTTTCCATAATCATGTATAAATTAGCTGTAAGTTTTCCAAAAAGTGTTAAATAAAAAAAAAAAATAATAAAATACCTAGAATTTAAATAAATAAAACGGAAGGCGATAACTTCCTTTTTGTATTTGTGATATTTGTATTGTATTCGATATACTTTGAAACAGGTGAACACATTTTAATGCTTATTCCAATCGCAGATTGCTATTTTTATATGGAGTATTTTTACATAGGCTACTTGAATTTCAGAAAAATGTAAGTAAAATAAAAACACAACATACATAGGTATTTCATATACGGCGACGACTATCTTATATACCTAAGCTTCTTAGATTACGGTATACGCTAAACTCAATCATTTTATTTACTGTATTTTTTTAATATAATATTTTTTCTACATGGCTACAAAATAATTTGTTAGTTTATTAGACCTCCGATTATGAAATAAAAACAAGAAGTGATTACAAACGCAACACATAAATTTTAAATTTTTATATCAAACATTGTGAAGTTTTTTTATTGTGTATTATGAGAAAACATAAATAAAATACTTATTATGAAATAAAAAGTTTAACATATACCTACATAAATAACGCTGCATAAATTAAAATTCTTGGTATGACATTATTATGCTATTTTTTATACAATCTTATAACAAACATAGCGTTATACAACATATGCAGCAAACATATTTAGCAGTAATAACAAACAATTAAGTGGCATCCCAGATATAAACTATTTTTAGTTTGTTCATGAAATCACTTTTTAGCGGGAAATGGATAAAGCAAGTCATGCTTTTCATTGATCTTCCTTTTTTGCTGTGCCTGATGAAAGTGTTTTGTGCAGTGAATACTCATATATGTGTTTATAAAACAGAAAATTAAATGAGGAGTGTAGACAGTACTTTTTAGGTTCGTTCCAAAAAGTCAATTTGTAGGTAGTAAAGTCACGCTATTCCTTAACTATTGACTTTCACTCCATCGTGTTCGTTATTATTCATAATGCATCATTATAAAATAAGAAAAGAAACATTTACGTCCAGAAAAAACATCGTATAGGGACTTTCCATTGTTATTTAGCTATAAGGATATCGACGCTTGGAAAAGATATGCAGAATTCTACCGCTGAAGAGACAAAAAGAGTGACAAATAAAATATGTACACAAATCTTATTCAGATCTTACAAAATCTCTGACACCACAAGAGTCTGACATTTTTATAGAAGTTATTTATGAGAAGGAGACGTACGTTAAGATAGGTTTTGCAAAATTCCACCTTCATATGGATACATTGTATGATATTAAAAAAAAAAAAATTTATATTTGACTACTTATGGCATTGATAGGAAGAAGCTCGGTGGATGTATCTCGAGTTACGTATTGCATGGGTGCCTTGAATCCATGTGACACACGTATTTATGTTTTTCTGTTGTGTTAGAATTTTTTCATATTTTTGATTTTGACAAAAAAATTAGGGAAAATGTCATACCTTTAATGCAACGGGACTTTAACGTGACATTTCTTACATACAACATTGCCGACAGTATGAGTTACTATTTAATTTTCAAAACGTGCGCTTTAATTGTAGTATATTGAAGTAACTATACTAATTGTAACGATAATAATTATGAATAGTACTGACTCACCAACGAATAAATATCTCCGTCGATTGAAATAAAAATGGGTTAATTTGTTTAATGAATTTACTTTTTGTAGTCGCCGATTATTTATACAATACAAACCTTACAAGCAGCTTACGCCCAGTCAATTACACAAAAAAATTAACATCATCAAATAAGGTTACCACGAAAGATTTTGTGTTGTGGACTATTTTATTTAAATATTTCAAAATCATGTCAGTATGACATCTCCTTTTTTTATAACATCAGAGGAATACTTTATACGATAAGCTTATCTTTTACTAACCTAATGTAAAATATTAAAGATCATGGCAAACTCTTATATATAAAATTTGTTGCGAATAAATGGCGGCGTCTATACGTCAAAAATATCTTAAAATGTTAAGCGTGAGTTCCTGAGTAACTATATCGAAACAATTTATCTTGGGAGGGCTTCGAAAAACAGATATTTTGATTTTAACTTTTTTAGGTTATAACTTATGTCACTTGGAAAAAGTGCGTCCTATGATTGTTAGCCACATTCTCAACATAATATACCTACGTAATTAAGCTTTTTTAGATTATTGATCCTTTATATATTTATGAAAAATTCCTATGTTTTTTGGCAATTGTACCCACAGTCAGTGAACGTATATTGATTATTGTTAGCCACAATTTCAACACAATATACCTACGTCATTAAGCTCAGTAATCTAAAAAATAAAGAAATACAAAAATAAGTACAATACCCACATTGACAATAATTCTAGGTAGGTTAATGTTCCCCAGTAACTTACCAGCTACTTGGTTATAATAACATATATGAAGATAAACAGTACTATGTTATAAGGTAGATAGGTACTTAGTATGAGTGGGTATACCCGGCTACAGAATTAAACTAGTGATTCTTGGATCGACTGTTAGGGCAGGTACTGGCGCAACGTGATAACGCAAATGTTTCAATTAAGACAAAGGATTCGCGTTGATCTGCTACGATCTCCCATTGTCGTTCAAAACGCACTTCAACAATCCAAAAAACAAGACACAGTCACGTAGGACAAGGTTTCGAATCCTTTAGGCACGCACAAGTCATATAAAACGAATCGAATATCCGTCCTTAGGCAGTCCTAGTCAAATAGAAATAAGCAAATAGCAAAAAGAACACAAACACAACCGACACAATTGGCGCAGAAGCAGTAGTGACTGGACTGGCATGTCAGATTCGTTGCTAGAGACATTTCATTTGTAAGTGTTGTCATAGTAAGATGGAGGCATTGAGATACATATTATTACTATTATAGCCAATTGATTTTCTCAAAAATCTATGCATCTAGGCTTTCATGAAAAAATATTTTTATTTGAAAAATCATAGAAAAATAAGTAACTTCTACTTATTTAAAAGAAATTACTAGACGCTAAAATTTTTGTCAACTATTATTCTGCCATGATTCTTTGAGATGTCGACTAAATAGTTATTTAAGAGTGTCTGAGTTTAGACTTACTTCAGTAATTTGTACATGTCTGAAATGAAAATTTGCTGGTACAAAGTGTTTATTTATTTATAATCATATTTTAAGCATAAATATATACATCAAAATCCATCTTCGTGCCTCGGCTGCTCTTCATTCTGAGATTCACGAAATTGAATCCGATGCCTCCTTGAGTGACGTTTGCTGAAGCTTGGCTGTGCGTCATGTCTACAGCGAGGATGCCCTTAACAACATAACACTGTTAGAAACTATAAAAAGGTACATAGATAAAATCGAAATGTAACTCATGTTAATATGCGGTGCCATGGGTGCAATGGCTTGTCAATATAATAATAGATTTGTGCGTTAGTGATACTACCACACGTATGAAAACTGCATATGCAAGAAGTGTACAGGTTGTATCAAATTCAACGTCAAGCCTGAACGAGACGAAAAAAATCAGAAAAAAAAACCATCCCATGTTCTTTAGAAATTAGGGGCATTAAATCAAAAAAGCAGAATTTCTCTATTTTTAAAAATTTTGTGGTTATTGTGGTGATAATTTTTTCCATTTAAAACGTATTACTATAACCCTTAATAACATATCTTTAATAACAATAAAAAATAATAACACAATTGCCCCAAATTTTCTTAGATATATGGTTATTTTTTTGTTTTGCCAAACTACGAATTTAACATTTTCAAAATATATCCCGTTTAACAGAGCCTCCTAAAAAAATGTATTGCCTTGGCAAGTGTATTGCTTGTTAAGAGAGTAAATTGTTTGGCAAGCTTGAAATGAAATGAAATGAAATATTTATTTCTCAACATTGAAATTACTTATTCTTATTGACGTCAAATAAAACATGATTCTACCATCAGTTCGAAAAAACCTTCGTGAAGAAGAACTCGTAAGAAACTTCACGGAAATATTTTTTTTTCAAAATAAATTTACAGAGTCTCTTTATGTCTATACAAAATTATTCTTTTCTGCATCTGTTAGCTCGGCAAGTCTCCCTCCCCCAAGTATCCAAACGACGAACACCCTCAAACGGCACCCGTTCACGAGTTAACGCGGGATCCAGCCATCGCCCTCCTCAACCATATTAGAGGGAAGTGAGCGACCCGTCACCCGACGCTACCATAAGAAGACATACTCTAGTGACAATGACGCTTTAGATATTCACTTAGTTAAAGATACTTGGCAATCGATAAATATTGAATATTTGTATGTTCGCTGTGCAATACTCGTATATGGAAATTACTTTTTATTATGGTCACCGCTAGTGTTTATTTTCCACGTTGTGTACCACCATCAAATTAAACCAAATAAAGCGAATCATACACAATCTGAAGGAAACTGGGTAGTAAAGCTTGTATCTTTTGTTGAAAGTGGAAATATCACGAATGCATTCGCAAGCAAACGTATGGTAAATATTTAATAACGTTAGATGTATATAAATGAGAGCATCCTTTAGAACCCCCAGATTTAAGTTAGAAAGCTAGTATGTTTTGGGCAAAGCAATATTTGGTTTCAGATGAATTTCAACTAGGAGTATCTATGTTTTAAAATAAACAAGTAACCATGTTATATTTACCTGTATTACTCGTCCAGCGAGAGTTGGCACACTAGGTAGCGTGAAGAATAAGTTTTCTATTCTTTTTCTAAAAGCAACAGAACTATATTCAGCTCTGTGATGGTAGACCAGTGGCCTCTCAACATTTGTTCCAAGGAAACGATGATCACATTGAACCACAACCACAGTGGTCAATGCAAAAAACAACAAACACGCACGCATCTTGGATTGTAAATTTCTTTACTGCTACCGTCCAAAACTAAGCAAAGAATCACAAAGTAAGATTTTAAACTCCACTTTTATAAGTATACAAAAATAAATATAGACACTTTATGATAAACTTAATGATAACCCAGTGTAAAACTGAAAAACGGGCATACAATTGACCTTAACATTTCCAATTATCTATAAAAAAATTCAAGCAGAGAAGCAGAGAAGACTAAAAGCAAATAATGGACACAAAAATAATTAACTTGAAAAAAGTACCGTTTTCTGTGATTTTGATTCATTCAGAAATATTCACGTTCCTCAAGAATACCATCACAATATGATGAGGAAATTTGAAAATTCACTACGAATTTATTTTTTAAACAAACATTGCTGATAACTGGCAAATCACACATGTTTATAGAAAAAATACTAAAAATAAGTAAGTAGCGATTTTCCAATAAACGCATGAACATATAAAATAACTTACTATATTTCATTTGAAAGCGACGTAGTAATATTTTCTTAGTTTAATTTTAGAATCGAAGAACGCATAACATTTTATTTTATAACAACGATACTGTAATGTGCGGTTTACACGTATTAAATAATTAAGTTGATAACTAAATTTTAAGTTACTACATCTCACTTGTGTGTCCAAATGGATTAAGTGGTTAAGCTCATAAGTTCAATGAAGATGAACAGTAATGAATGTCAAGGAATTCGTCAATTCTGTACCTAGATATGTGAAGAAAAATTTGTTTCGGAAATTGAAGTCTCTATAAGAATATATTTTTTTCTAAATTTGTTTAACTCGTTTAATTGACAAGGATTCCTATTTTATTTATTCTTTAACAAATTTTAAAGTTGAAACTGAACTTCCTTCCGACATTTTCAAAAACGCAGTTACTGCGAAATAAATACGAGCTCTTGCCGCCACCAGCTTTGTGAACTTATGCATTTAACTAAAAAATCACGTCCAAACGTGTTCAGTGAGAAGCCCCGCCCACCTACTTATACGAAAAATAGAACGAATCCTTATCTACTTAATTATATGCGTAAAAAATTTTATGTTACCACTTGTCACTTACATAACTGTTTAAACGCAACTTTTAACTTAAAATTTTGTTAAAATTTAGTTACCAACTTAACCACTTAACGCGTGTAAACCAGCCATAACTCGTGTTAAGTGGACGTCTGTTGAGAAATATAAAGTAAGAGACGGTTGTAAGTTAAGTAGCAATTAGTTTGTAAAGTGTTCGAAAATAAAATAGTTAGTTTGCTTGAAAATAAAGCCTGCTTTTCGTTGTTATGTAAGATTGTAGCAATATTTATTAGTACGTTTAACAAAATAATAGCGATATTAATGAATAGTTAAGTTACAAGGCCGAGACTTGATGTTCGGAGAAGACTTCTCCATAAGGCTTAAAGCTGAATTGAATTGCAAGCAACAAATTCATAAAATTATTATGTTGAACCCTTTAGTTTGAAGAATTGGCTATAAGAAGTATATATATTTAATAGATTTTAGCAAATTTATTAATACACTTTATATGATGATAAGCTCAGTTTGTACAAGTATGGCCTTCGACAGATAGCATACTTGCTAGAGTATGCACATAGATGTAGAGCACATGTTGGGGCATTTCCGAACTACTATTATTTTGACTACTAATTATTTTGACTGCCAGTGATTTTGAATTATTTGAATAATTTAGTAAATAAGTGAGATAATATTTGAGTTTTCGTTATAAGTTAGCTGGAGGGGCCTTAGTAAGACAAACTTGAATAAATCCAGAAAACAAAACCACACGCTTGACCAATACAAAAATACTTTACTGAAAATAAGTCCAAAATCTATATTATACTAGTCCCAAAGACTCGTGGCAGTCGCGGTCATAAAACGTGTGAATAGGACAGCGCACATCATTATCTCGCTCTCACCTACACTGTATATGGCTGACGTCACAGCGATTTAGAGATACGCTTCGTTTCGTTTTGAGTGGATGTCGATAGTATTAGGTTTTAAGTGAGGCATTTAATATATGTATTATATATTTAATAGGCCAAATATAAGTATTATTTTACGTTTATTCGTGTGACAAATCAAAAACAGTTTAACAAGAAGAGGTGAGTTGATGAAGGTGATAAGTCGCATTTTTGGATTTTGGTGTTTTTTTGCGTAGATGAAGGTTATATATCGATATAAACCACCACAAACCTTAAAGTCATGGTTTTAAAGTACATTCTGAGAATAAAATTTTTATAAAGGTGTTATGTACGCTAAATTTTTAAATAATAGCGGATGAAAGTGATATGAAACCATAACTCTTTTTCGAACATAACATAAAGTAAAACTTTTGCTTTTTTGTAGAGGAAGAAGGTGTTATGTTTGTACTTATCACCTAATCAATGTCGCTCGAATGAAACTATAAAACTTTTCAGTGAAGGAAGGTGTTATGTGATACGAACATATCACCTTCATTCACTCAATACATTCAATTGATTTGGTTTACGTTGCGTCCACTTTTCGCGCGCTTTCGAATTTATGCATACCTACGGTGGTTTGTTTATTTGAGAATATCGATATTTTTATGAGTCGATTTTAAACTGAACTTGAATCGGTTCATAAAAATATCGATATTCTGGTCTTATTTATGCATATAATTAGTTTTAAAAATACAATTTGCGTTATTATTGATACAAAAATTAAACAATGTTAACTTAACACCCTGTATATTTGTACCTCGGATTACAGAAAACTATAAAACCGTCAATGGAAGAAGGAGTTATGTACAGTGTTTTTCAAATTAAAATAAAAAAGCAACCAAAAGTGTTTAATTTCTATCATATTCTTGTTACTACAGGTTATATAAATAAATTTAAAACATAAGTTTGTTGACATATTATTTCAGCAGCAACTAATTTCAAAAACTATAAGTAAAACATTAACCTTGATTTACTCCAAATTACAGTTATGCGACTCATCATCTTTATCCACTTACGTCTTTAATTATTAGTTATGGTCATTAGTTAGTGATTATAAAATTGGGTGATATGTTTGATGACTCGCTCGTTTTTAAATTTATCGACAGTTTTGTAACATAATTTTATAACAAAAGTGATTTGTGGCCTCGTCTGCCACGAGTCTTTGCGACTGTTATAGTACTGGAATCATCTAGTACTTAGGAGGTCCTCGATGATTCCTGCATTGTAATGTCGGTTGATAAGCATGTTGAGGTCTATTCTATTAAACAACAACAACAATTCAGCTTAAATAGAGTGTCACAGGCAAGGTAATCAAGGTAAGGAAAAGTAATCAATCATAAAAATAGCTGATATTATCAGGACAAATCATCAATATAATGTTAACTAGACCGCCTGTAAAACAATTTTGATATGATGTTAGTTTTACACATTTTTCTCGGAATATATTTTTATTAAATATTGTAAAGTAGAAAAGAAAAATAAAAACAATTGGCATCTTCGATTGTTCTAGAACAAATTTTTATTGTTAAGAAATTTGCATGATATAATTGAATTACTTTACTAGGACTACAGCATTCTTTAGGTCACTGTTGTCACTGGCGAGTTGTTTAGTAAGAATGTAACTAAGATAGATAATCCACAAACGTACATATTAAACTTAAGGGATATTTTAAGTAAAATAAGACCCAAAAATTTATGCAAAAGTATTTGTGCATCCAGATTTAAAGTCTTGCTCCTATGTATTCCTTAGAATAGATGCGGTGCGGAAACCTTTAACACCACCTTACAGCGGACCCTTTAAGGTGTTAGAAAAGGGTGTAAAAGTGTTTAAAATTTGTATAAATAGAAAACCTTGTAATATATCAATTGATAGATTAAAGCCCGCATACATATTAGATAACAACTGTAATTAAGAATCTATCCACGTAAAAAGACATCAAGAAGAAAATGTAAGCACACCTTTAAAAGTTACGCATAGGGGTAGGGTTATTAAAAGACCAGTTAGATTTGCAGAGTAATAAAACAGAAGTAAAAGTACGCATATATTTGAGAACAGACCTGATCTGCGTCCGGACCCGTTCGGACGTGTTGAAGGTCGCTCCCGGCTGCCGAGTCACGATTGTTGTCTCACGACTTCTCTCGTATCAATACTCAAACGCCACTCTCAGATCCGTTCTGCGTCCGGCCCCGCTCGGACGTGTTCGCGGTCGCTCCAGCCGTTGAGTCACGATTGTCGTCTCACGACGTCAACTCGTAGCAATACTCATACGCTGTTAGCCTCTTTAGGGCTTACTCTGCGGCCGGTTTCGATCGGCTGCAAGTAAGTCGGTCTCTTGCACAGCAACAACAGAGCTGAGCTTACCGCGGTCGATTAAATTCGATAGTGGTTCGCGAAGCTCGGGCTGTTTTTCTGGCTGCGTACTTGACGCTTGGCGCTTGCTACGTAGTCAGAGACTCGCTCTGCGGCCGGCCCCAAGCCGGTCGTAACGTAGTCAATCCCGCACTCTGTGCACCCCTCGAAGTAAATACCTCACCTCGGTGAGTGCAGCAACAACAGGGTTGAGCTTACCGCGGTCGATTAAATTCGATAGTGGTTCGCGAGACTCGGGCTGTCCTTCTGGCTGCGTACTTGACGCTTGGCGCCTGTACGTAGTCAGAGACTCGCTCTGCGGCCGGCTCCGGCCGGTCGTAACGTAGTCAATCCCGCACTTTTAGTGCAACCCAACTCCGACAGGAGTATGGTAGGTATACTTACTTATATAGCGTACTTCACTACCATACGACATAAATTATCTCCCTTGAGATAATAGTTTAAGATAGGCACGGAAAAGTAGGCAAGCAAGAAATGAATGATTTTATTTACGTTGCAATATAAACTAATTTATTTGAATTAAGTTAAATGCACTTTTTACAAAGTAGAAATCGAGTAAGCAAAAATAAGCGAAAGAATACAAAATAAGATTATTAGCGCGCGCGCAGCTAGAAGGCGAAAAGGAATGTGAGTGTGGCCGGCAAACGGCGGGCGGCGGAAGCTTCGAGTCGAACATTCTAGTCAAACATAAACTGGTCTTGTGTAGTGGTGCAACTGAGTAGCATAAGAGAAGCGATTTAAAGCAAAATGTAGGGTTGTGGTCTATGTGCGAGTAAGAGCGGTTTATGTTTGACTCGTGAAGAATGATGTTGGTACGCCACATATTCCCCCTGGCCAGACCGTGACTACGGTCGATAAAAATCTGGGAATCGCACTCTTCGGTCACTACGGGTCCTCATCTCCTCTGGTGAAGATGCAGCAGCAGGTACAGGTCCAGTGTGCTCTTCATCAGGGCTGCGTGCACGTGAAGTGGAAGAGTGTGCAGTTCTGGCTAAATAAGCTGGTTTTAACCTGTCGATGCTGACGTTTGTAAGCTTGCCCTTGACCTCGATGCTGTAGAACTTCGGATGACGCTCGATGACGCGGTAGGGACCGGCGTAGGGAGGTTCTAGCGAGCCACGTACGTGATCTTGCCGCAGAAATACATGCGAAGTTGTTTTGAGGTCGCATGGTATGTAGAACGGCGTAAAAGTATGCCAAGAAGTTGGACGAGGAGATAACTTCTGGATGTGGGCTCGGAGACGCGTCGAGTACTGCGTGATGTCATCAGTGCTGGAGTCATCAGTGGGAGAGAAGAACTGTCCAGGTAAGCGAAGAGGCTCACCGTAAACAAGTTCAGCAGCTGAAGTCTGAAGGTCTTCCTTCCAGGCGCTGCGGATGCCAAGCAGTACTAGCGGAAGAGCTTCAGTCCACTGGGAAGAAGTATGGCACATTATTGCAGCCTTGAGTTGCCTGTGCAGACGTTCGACGATGCCGTTAGCCACTGGATGGTAAGCAGTGGTACGGAAGTGGCGCGCACCGACCAGTGTAGTCAGCGACTTGAAAAGCTGGCTCTCGAATTGGCGACCGCGATCTGTGGTCACGCGAGCGGGACACCCAAATCTGGATATCCAGGTGGAAACCAAGGCAGCAGCGCAGGTCTCTGCAGTGATGTCCGGAAGGGGAACAGCCTCAGGCCATCGTGTGAAACGGTCAATGACGGTAAGGCAGTACCTGTAACCAGCAGATAAAGGTAAGGGGCCCACGAGGTCTATGTGGATATGGGTAAACCTCGCGGAAGGGGTAAGGAAAGAGGAAAGTGGAGATTTTGTGTGACGGGTTACTTTTGACCGTTGGCATTGTAAACATTGCCTAGACCACTCTCTACAGTCTCTACGAATCCCTGGCCACACAAATCTTTGTGTAACCAGCCGTACTGTAGCTGAACTTCCTGGATGGTGTAACTCATGAATCATGTTGAACACCTGCTTACGCAGCTGTGGGGTGATATACGGACGAGGTTGCTCTGTTGACATGTCGCAGTAGACAGGTACATCGCTATCAATGCATTTCATTTTTTGAAGCTTCAGGCTGGAACCGTTAGTAAACAAGTCTTGTAGTTCAGGATCTGATGTCTGGAATTGTGCAAGAGCTTGATAGTTGACACCTACAATTTCTGTAACACGAGAGAGTGCATCAGCTACAATATTTTTCTTTCCAGGAATGTACCTAATGTCCGTTGTAAATTGACCTATAAAATCCAGGTATCGAAATTGACGAGGGGAACAATTTTCTTTGTTACGAAAGAAGGTAAAAGTTAGAGGTTTGTGGTCCGTAAATACAGCAAATATTCTAGCCTCAACCATGTGCTTAAAGTATTTGATTGCTTCATAAACAGCAAGAAGTTCTCTGTCATAAGGGCTATATTTAGATTGAGTCCTCGTGAGCTTATGAGGGAAGAATCCAAGTGGTTCCCAGTCTGAACCTTTGCGTTGTTGCAAAACAGCACCTATGGAGGTATCTGACAGATCTGTGACAATTGCAAGTTCTGCTGAAACGTCAGGATGAGCAAGTCGAGTTGCTCGTGACAACGATGTCTTGCAATCTTCGAAGGCGCGCATCAGGTCAGAAGTCATCTCCACAGGGTGTGAACCTTTTTTTTGTCCTGCGAGCAAAGAATTTAATGGTGCTTGAAGTTTGGCTGCGTCTGGTATGAAACGTCTATAGAAGTTTAACATTCCAAGGAAGCGTCGCAATTCCTTTACAGTCTTTGGAACAGCGTAGTTCTGGATAGCCTCGACTTTGGACTCTGTTGGACGAATCCCCTTAGCCGAGACGTTGAAGCCTAGGAAGGTAACCTCAGATTTGCCCAAGACACACTTGGACGTATTGACGAGTACACCATACTGCTTAAGACGCTCGAACAGCTGACGTAAGTGCCTTTTATGTTCTGCTAGAGTGGGGGAAAATATCAGTAGGTCATCAATAAATCCATAGCAGAAATCTAGTCCCAGAAGCACTTCATCGATAATTCGCTGAAAAGTTTGAGCAGCATTGCGTAAACCAAACGTCATGTACTCGAATTCGAAAAGGCCAAAAGGAGTAGTGATTGCTGTCTTCGGTACGTCGCTAGGATTAACTCTAATCTGGTTGAAGGCTTTCACGAGATCCACCGTTGAGAATATGGTACATCCTGAAAGTTGATGTGAAAAGTCTTGAACGTGACGTATAGGGTACCTGTCAGGTATCGTTCGGGCGTTAAGTGCGCGGTAGTCGCCACAGGGTCTCCATCCATCGTCTTTTTTTTTAACCAGGTGCAGAGCAGACGACCATGGACTCTCAGAACGCCTGGCCACTCCGCTAGCAACCATATCCTCGAATTCCTTCTTTGCAGCTTGGAGTCGGACGGGATCTAGACGGCGCGGTTTACAAGAGACTGAAGGGCCTGCAGTAGTCCTAATGTGATGCAAGGTACTGTGTTTAGAAGGATAAGGTACACCAGCAGGTCTTGTTATTTCTGGAAATTCCCTAAGCAGCATATGAAATTCCGAATCACCTGTCACAGCCTTAACAGATGCAGTGTCGCCAGGCAGTCCGGAACAGAGAGCGTTGACCGATAGGGAAGTAACTCCATCGACGAGACGATGATTCTTGCAGTCAACCAGCAGACAATAATGTTTCAAAAAATCTACACCTATGATGGGCCTGAAGACGTCTGCGATTGTGAAAGTCCAAGTGAAGGTTCTTCTGAGGCCTAGGTCTAAACGCAGGTGAATAATTCCGTAGGTAGATATAACTGTATTGTTTGCAGCAGTCAAGGAAAACTTGGACTTTGAACAGGGCGTTTTGACAGCCGAACGTGGGAAAACACACAAGTCTGAACCAGTGTCCACAAGAAACTGCATTTTCGAGGCGCGGTCGGTTACGAAGAGACGGCCTGTTGTAGAAGAAGGGCAGTCGTGGGCCGCTACTTGGGACCGCCCTGGGAGTTTACCGACGCCTTAAAATTGCAGGGCTCTTTGCACTTCTGCGCTTGAACGCCGTAATTGTAATGGTAAAAACAAACCTTGGAGTCTGATGGCGGCTGCTTGAATGGTGTTCGTGAGCGTGATTGTGAGCGTGAGTATCGTCGGTTGTTGCGTCTAAAAAATTGCTGAGGGCGAGACATTCCACTGCTTGCTACTTGTTCAGCTAGCTTCGAAACCTGCATTGTGAGTTCACATACCTGCCGGGCCAGGTCATCGTAAGTTGATGATGACGGTATAGCAGCGCTTGCCACCTGGGGAGTAGTAGGTGCTATTTCATGTACCTTATCAGCTATGTCACTCAGTTTATCCAAGGGTAGATCCTGGGTTGCGATAACCGTCTGAATGTTGGCTGGTAGTCTGCTTGTCCAGATGGTAGTTAGAAAATCATTAGGTACTCCTGGACCGGCTAGGCTCTGCAAGTGCCGCAAAAACTGGGAAGGTTTTCTATCGCCAAGCTCCTCGTGCATCAACAATTGTTTAAGTTTGTTCTCCTGTGAAGCTGAAAGTCGTTTAATTAATTCCGATTTTAATTTCTCATATTTATTTGTAGATGGAGGGTTAGTAATAATATCTTTTACTTCGGCAGCATATTGGTGATCTAGCTGAGAAACGATGTAACAAAATTTCGTGTCGTCGGTGCTAATCTTTGATAGAACAAATTGACTCTCTATTTGTGCAAACCACAGAGCTGGTTCTTGTGGCCAAAATGGCGGAACTCGTACACCGACGCGAAGCACCTCATGGCCATGCGGGGCAATCTGCGCTTTATCACTTTCACTTGTCATTACTTTAAATAAAACCAATAAAATAAAATTATAAAAAATTCGCTCACCGCTCACTAACACCACACCCTTATATAGTGCAACGTGACTTGCTGAATTCTGGAACTTTCCGTCGCTCCACGTGGCAATCCTTCCGGTGCGTATAGAATTCCACAGGGGTCACCAGTTATGGTAGGTATACTTACTTATATAGCGTACTTCACTACCATACGACATAAATTATCTCCCTTGAGATAATAGTTTAAGATAGGCACGGAAAAGTAGGCAAGCAAGAAATGAATGATTTTATTTACGTTGCAATATAAACTAATTTATTTGAATTAAGTTAAATGCACTTTTTACAAAGTAGAAATCGAGTAAGCAAAAATAAGCGAAAGAATACAAAATAAGATTATTAGCGCGCGCGCAGCTAGAAGGCGAAAAGGAATGTGAGTGTGGCCGGCAAACGGCGGGCGGCGGAAGCTTCGAGTCGAACATTCTAGTCAAACATAAACTGGTCTTGTGTAGTGGTGCAACTGAGTAGCATAAGAGAAGCGATTTAAGCAAAATGTAGGGTTGTGGTCTATGTGCGAGTAAGAGCGGTTTATGTTTGACTCGTGAAGAATGATGTTGGTACGCCACAGGAGAAACCGGCTGACCCGATCCCATTGCACTTGGGCCTTTCCCAGGGTGACGGTACAGTGCTGTCCGAGCTAGGGGCACCACTTCGCGTCGTCCCCAGCCCCCCTACCGCGGGTAGGGAGGTTTAGGTGCTAGGTTTGCTAGGGAACCTAGGCATTTTTATATATTTATATATTATATATCGTAGGACCAAGCCCTCCAATGGACCAGCAAAGCTTGGTAAACTTTGCTAGGTCGTTCGCCCAGGCGCTCGTTGCGTCCGGCGTCAGCATATCAGATGACATACTAACGCAGGCCTTACAGGCAACTATCGCGTCCCCGGCCCCTTAGGCCTCAACCCCGGCCCTTCAGGCCACCAACGTTCAGACCCCTCAGGTCCACAGCTCTCCCGCGTCTCCTGCCTCGTCCGAGATGGACTGCGAATCGGTCGCATCCTCTCACGCGTCACGTCGTAAGCGTACCGCTCCCGGGAGCGACTCCTAACCCGCGTCGGATACGTCGTCAGATGCCGTCACCTTAAGCGGCTCTCCTGAGCCCGCGTTTCAACTTGTCGCCAAGCGCTCCAAAAAGCGCTCTAAGAAAGCTTCGGTATCTTCAATACCCGAGCCCTCCCCGGTGTCTTCAACACCAGCCCCCGCGCCTTTAAAATCGCTCGTAGTAACCGCGTCTCAGTCGGTCACATCGAAGCCAGCGACGCGCTGTGCTCCCGTCCCGCCGAAGCCTCAGTTCCCTCCGCCCGTATTCCTGCGTGAAAAAGCGCGCTGGACCGCGGTTTCTAACTTGTGCAAAGAGCACAAAATTAATTACTTAAAAGCCGCCAACGCTGGCGATACAATCAAAATTCAAGTAGCGACCGTCGACGACTTCCGGTCTTTCACTAGGATTCTGTCGATCAATCAAATCGCGTATCACACCTACGCCCTCCCGGAGGAGCGTAAGATCCGCGCAGTACTACGGGGCGTCCCGTTCGAACTCAGTAACGAAGACATTCTCGAGGACCTTAAGTATCAGGGTTTCCCGGTCACAGCAGTGCACAAGATGCACTCCAACCGCGGTAGGCGTTTTCCCTTAGCTCTAGTAATCCTTACCAACACTCCCAACTCGAAGGAGATTTTCAGAGAGGCTCGCACAATTTGCGGGCTCTCGAACATCTCCGTCGAGCGTCCCAACCCCCGTGGTCACCCTGGGCAGTGCCACCGCTGCCAGCTTTATGGACATGCAGCGGCTAACTGTTCAGCTCCCCCCAGGTGCGTAAAGTGCCTGGATCCTCACATCACTAAGGAGTGCACTCGCACTCCCGAATCCACTTCCCCCCCTGCCTGTGTGCTGTGCGGCCAGTCCGGCCACACAGCTAACTACAGGGGTTGCCCGCGCGCTCCGCGCTCCACCACCAAGAGGGTCGCGCCTAAACCGGCGCCGCCGCTCACTCCTTCTAACTTCCCGCCGCTGCGCAACCGGGGTCCCCCGGAAGCAAAGCCCGTTCAGCCGACGCCTACTCCGGCTCTGTCTTGGAGGCAGCGTCCGGCCGTCCCGCCTGCACCTTCCCGACCCATCCCAGCTCCCGTAGCTTCCGTAGGGCCGCGTCCCGCTCCGCCATCCGCACCTCAGTCATCGTTGGCTGAGGACATGAAGACCGTGTTCGACGTCATCCAAAACGTAGACATTAATGAAATTTCCATACTCGCACGCAAACTGTCGTATCAAACCCAAGGGCTTATCCCTAATATCTTTTAACGTTCGTAGCCTAAGCACCAACCTTCCCGAGCTCAAACTATTCCTTCAGAACAACGACCCAGATCTTTTACTTCTCCAGGAGACATGGCTCACTCCTAATCGCTCCAGGGGATTCGCTATTCCTAAGTACGCGTTTACACGTAACGATAGGCCTAACTGCGACGGTTTCGGCGGCACTGCTATCTACTACAAAAGAGGAATCCATTGCTGTCCTCTCCCTACCCCTCCTCTCCTCAACATGGAAGCCACCGTATGTAGATTGGCTATGACTGGTCATCCGACCATCATCATAGCTTCAGTCTACATACCTTGTGGCACCAAACCTATCCGCAGCGACTTTGAGACCATTCTCGCCCTCGGCCGTTCAGTCATTATGTTCGGAGACTTTAACTCCAAACATACTGACTGGACGTGCCTATCAACCAACCAAAGCGGTATAGCTCTCCTCGACATCACCAACTTACTCGACTTAGACGTCGTCTCCCCCATCACTCCCACTCACTATCCCGACAACCCGAACCACTCTCCTGACATCCTCGACTTAGCAATCGTCAAGCATATCAACCTCGACCTCAGGTCTATCGAACCGCTCGATGACCTAGGTTCTGACCACCGCCCCGTCTCCCTCGTGCTAGGACCGCCTAACGTTAACGTCACTTCTCCTAAGACCTTTACCGACTGGAAAGGTTTTAAAAATACGATAGTTTCTGCCTTAGAGGCCCCAAACTCTCCGCTCGCGATCTCGCCCGATCAATTAGATAGCCCGGATAAAATAGATTCGTTAGTAAATTCTCTCACTGATGCTATCAACTCAGCCATCAGTGTAAACGAAAAGGTTGCTAAGAAAGGCAAACCCACGCTTCCCTTAGCCATTAGCAATCTTATTAAAGCTGAGAACGCGGCTCTCCGGAGAGCCAAGAAATATCCCACGCCCGCCTATAGAACAGCTGCGAATCAGCTACAACGCAAAGTTAGATCTCGCCTCGCGGAACTCCGAGACGCCCAGATGAACGATCTCATGGCGAATATCTCCCTTTCCCACCAAGCGTATTATCGAATGGCCCGAGCCTTACGCGTGGACGCCGCCTCTCACGTCCCTCCTCTCACTCGTCCCGATGGCTCTATCGCCTTCGAAGACGAAGAGAAAGACGAATGCTTCGCTGACAGCGTTGCGTCTCAATGCTCGCCCAGCACGCAACCCGCGAATCCCACTCACATCAAAGCGGTGGAGGACGAAGTTCTCCGTAGAAACTCTCTCCCCATCACCGCCGATCCCGTCACAGTCTCTAATGATGAAATCTCGCTTCTCATCAAAAGTCAAAAGTCCAGAAAGGCTCCGGGTGCGGATGGTATTTCCAACCACGCACTTAAGCACCTGCCTCAACAGGTGCTTACCTTGTTAGCTATCATTTTCAATGCCTGCTTCGACCTTAGCTACTTTCTAAAAGCTTGGAAAGAAGCGACAGTCATAGGCATACCCAAGCCGGGTAAACCTCTTAATATCCCGGCTAATCACAGACCCATCAGCCTCCTCAAGGCAATGTCTAAACTTCTCGAGAGAGTCATACTCTCTCGAATGCGGAACCATCTGTTTCCAACGGATGGCGATCCTCTCATAATTCCCCACCAGTTCGGCTTTCGCGCTGAGCACTCCTGCCCTCAGCAAGTCCATCGAATCGTCGAGTACATACTCGACGGCTTCTATCCGAAACGAAAGAAAACGATCGCAGTTTTCTTTGACGTAGCCAAGGCTTTCGACAAAGTCTGGCACAGCGGTCTCGTTTATAAACTCTATAAAATAGGCTTACCGGCTCGCCTAGTTAGGATAATCGCGTCGTTTCTCAAAAACCGCACGTTTCGTTTCAAACATGAAGGCACGCTTTCCGCGCCTCGTCCCATAAAGGCTGGAGTCCCTCAAGGCTCAGTCCTCGCCGCTCTTTTGTATACCGTATACACTAACGACATTCCCATTCCATCGAAAGTCGTCGAACTCGCTCTCTTTGCCGACGACACTGCCCTTTACACCAAAGGCCGCAGAGCCTCGGGTCTCATCACCAGACTTCAAAAGGCTGTAAACGCCCTCGGTGCTTAGTTTAAAAAATGGCGTATCGATGTGAACCCAGAGAAGAGCTCGGCGGTTTACTTCGACTACAGACGCAGTCGTATCGCCGACAATCTCCAAGTGAGAATGCAAGGCACTCCCATCCCCTGGAAGCGCAGTACCAAATATTTAGGCGTCATCTTAGACCAGACGCTTTCATTCAATCCTCACGTCGATAGAGTAACGAAACTCGCACGTTTTTACCTAGGCCGGCTTTACAGTATGTTAGGTAGAAAAAGTAAAATGTCCTTCAGAAACAAACGTACGCTTTATAAGGTCTGCGTTAGACCACTCATGTCATATGCCTCGCCAGTCTTTGCCCACGCCAAACCCTCCGTCCTGCACAAACTGCAGGTAGTTCAAAACCTCTTCTGCCGCAGGGCCACAAACGCACCTTGGTACGTGCGCAACGCGGACCTGCACAGAGATCTTGAACTGCCTACAGTACAACAGTATCTAAAAACACTCTCAGAATCGTTCTTCAAACGCGCCGAATCCCACCCCAATCCACTAGTTCGAAATTCAGTCTCATATACTGCTCCTGTCTTAGATTCGGTATACAAAGTCGCTAGACCGAGAAACGCGCACACAAGCGAACGTGTAACGTAGTACCAGTAAAACACCAAAACTCTCTTCTATGTTTATTTTTTCGGTAAAATTAAAAATATACAAAAATGCCTGTAAATACAAACAGAAAAATATAAACAAAATTGAAATAAAAAAATAGTCACACAAAATAGAACAGAAATATTAATACAATTAAATTTGATCTGAAAAGAAAAAATAACAATAAAATAAAATTTTAATGAATGAGAATCCTTACCAAAAATTTTGGCTACGCACACTCGTGAACGTAAAAATAAATTATAGGTTTCTTAAAAAAAACTTTGATTGTAGATAATAAAATATCTTAACTATGTAATTTTGAATAATAAACTCGGAAACAATAATAAATAAATAGATTCAAGTTGCTTTGACGGATAATATTTCGTGACTGACTTGTCAAATCAAAACATTGCCGTTCTCCGACACTACGTAATTCCTAGTTTAAAATTACGTCGGGAACGACAAAAAAAATAAAATTTACTGACAAAAAGAGGTCGAAATAGACAACCGTCACAACACCCCGGGGGCCGGGAAAAAAAAATCTGAAAGATTTTTTTTTTAGTAAAATTTCAAATTCAAACCAAATCAAAATAAACCGCATATACATATCGAATTTTAATATTTAATCTGCTAAATGAAAGAACAATAAAAAAAAAAAAAAATAATTAAAAGCAAAATGAAAATTAATATTAACATCCTATAGAAGAATTTTTCTGAAAAAACATCCTGTATATATGAAAAAAAAAAAAAAAATAATACTGATATATTGCATATCAACAAGTTATTTAATAGAAAAAGAAAACAAAACAGACGAGAGAGAGAAAAAAAAATCCTAAATAATTATCTTAAATTACATGGTTCATGAATGATAAAATTTTAAACATGTTCCTGGAATATACAATGTTAATATACATCGTTCAACTCCATCAACGTACATTATAATTACAACATACATTCTCTTTCATACTAGTCTTATTCCAACTACTGGAAATAAAACATCATGCAGTTAGAGTTGCTTATGAGAAATCATATCCTAAATAAGTCAACTCAACAGAGTTGAACGCAACGGCAAAAGGCTTTAATAGTTGCCATCCGCTGAAAATATTAATAGCTTATGGCTTCTTTAACGTGTCGCTAACTCCCGCACGGTGATTACTATAAACAAGTTTCAGTTAAAGACTGAAATAAATATGCCGGAAAGAAAAGAAAATCATAGCCAGTCGTGAAACATTGACTTTTAAATAAAATCCAAGGGTCTTTTGTGAAGTAATTAAAATACTTATGTAATAAACATATGAAAATAATTCTCACGGGAAAGTGATTCAAGCGTATAAATAATACACATAGGTATGGTTTAGTTTAACGAGTTAACTTAATAAACGCTCGTGCAGAAGGCTTAATTTTACAAGTTGCAAACCGCTTGAAAAAAAAAATTGAGAAAAAAAAAAAAATTGATAACATTTAACAAATTATACTATAAAGTATAATACAGATATTGAAAATAAGAGTTTACACTCCTAGAATTGCAAATATTAAATAAATTACACAATAAGTTAACCTAATACTACGATGATGATAATTAATTATAAGTTTTGACCAACGTCAATGTTAATGGTATAGCCAAACGATAATGAGGTGCATAGAGAAAAAAAAATAAGACAAAAAGAATCGGCTTATGCTCGCCGTGAGATAATTAGCAATAATTATATATGAATTCATATAAAGTAATTGGTAACAACCAATCTAATCACTCAAAGAAGAAGTTAAACGCGGTAGAGGTTTAATGTCTCTGATATGCCAACGACCTAATGGGTTATTATTCATATCCACTAAATCGTAAATTAATGGTGAAACTTTATTTGAAACTTTACATTTAATAAATTTGGGTGCAAACTTAGCACAAAAATGTTTTTTAGAGGAACTTATTACATGGTTTCGCCTCCAAACAATATCACCGTTATTAAATTCTAAATTCTGATGATGTTTGTTATAATAAGTTGCATTATATTGATGTGCATAAAATAACCGCTTCTGTACTTCGGAAAAGATAGGTATTAATTGTCCTATGTTTTCAGCATATACATCCCTAGGACTGAAAATTAGTTCATCTCTGGAATCTTTATTTTTGTAGATAGATCCACATGTAACAGCTTCTCTACCAAATACTAAAAATGATGGAGTGAATTTTGTGGTTTCATTAACCGCAGTATTAATAGCAAACTGTATTTTGTTTATATAGGTATCCCAAGTTCTGTGATCTTTATCTATAAAAGCTGCAATCGCCGTTACAATAGTTTTATTGTAACGCTCAACGGTGTTAACCTGTGGACAGTAACGTGGGGTGTAATGTATTTTTGGTATGTTGTAAAATTAAAATAATTCAGATAATTCTGTACTTATCATTTGAGGACCATTATCTAATATAATAGTTTCTGGAACTCCATAAACCATAAAAACTAAATTGTCCAATATATGGCGAATAATAGAAGCGGTTGCATGTTTTATTGGAAATAACAAACAATATTTGGAAAAACAACAAGTAACTACAAATAGAAATCTATTCTGCTTACGTGAAGTAGGAAGTGGACCTATCAAATCTATGGATAAACATTGGAAAGGGCGTGAACAATGTTTGGGTTTGCCCATTAAACCAATTAAGTTTTGATTTTGGTGCTTGGTAGCTAAACAAGTCTCGCACTTAGCAATAAACATGGCTACGTCTTTATACATGCCAGGCCAAAAATAGATTTTTAATTCTATGGTATGTTTTAAAAGTACCAAAATGTGCCGTTTGGGGAGTAGAATGATTTTGTGTAATAACAGATTCCCTAAATTCTAATGGTATTACTTGTTTCCAATTAAATTCAGAGTTAAATAATGTGTTAGATCTACAAAATCTAAACAATTTATTATTATGAATCATGTAATCCGGAGTACTAGAAGGAAATGATAAACATTTATTATAAATTGCTAAATACCAAGTGTCTTTAGTTTGAGAAGTAGAAAAATTAATTAAATCAATTGGTTTTATACGTGATAAAGTATCTGGTACGACATGATCTGAGCCTTTTTTGTGTTTAATTACGAAATTAAACATAGATAAACGAATACTCCATCGAGCTAATCTGCCAGTAGGATTATTTAAATGCATAAACCATTGAAGGGCTGCGTGATCAGTATGTAAATCAGTAGGTGAAAGACGTAATGTGAATTCAGGTTTAAGATTTCTAACAAGAGTATTAATTTTTTCTTTTTCGGACATTGGTTCCAAGAGCTTTGAAAAAAGAGATTCCATTGTAGCAAAGTAGATGATAATTCTCTCATTATGTTTTTGTTTACGAGCATCGATTACTTTTTTTAGTTTATAATCGTAATCGGTAATTGCAAAATCATTCAACAATGCCGATCGGAAAGATGACCAGTCATTAATAGTCGACTTTCTAGCTCTAAACCAATCAAGAGCAGATCCAGATAAAATATCATAAATATGTGAGAATAAAGACTTTTCAGAAATATTTTTTATTTGTGAAAATTCTTCAAGTTTTTGAATAAAATCCTTTGGACAACCTTCACCTTTATAAATAAATCTTTTTAAATCATTGTTAGTTCGATTTTCTGTAATTTTACTGACCTTATCAGTTAATGCTTCGAAAAAAGAAAGGGGTTGTAGATTAATATTTTGTATAGATTCTGCGGAATGATATGTGGAATGTGTTGGTGATTTTTCCAAATTTTTAAAACGTGAGTCTAATTGAGTTAAATCATTCCAACATGAATTTATTAAATCTAACTGCTCTGAAGATAAATCTGATGTAATGTCAATGAGGCCTAATCTTGTTCTTATATGAGTTAAATAAGGTGAAATTTTTTGTTTCCTAATAGGATAAGAGTTTATACAAGCTTCAACAAGTTTTAAATTTTTTTTAATGGTATTAATATCTTCTGAAAATTCTTCAGGGCTATTTTGTAAAATTTCTGTTTCAGAATCTACATTAATATTTAATAATAATGATCGTAGTTCGTCTACAGATTGCGTCGAAGAAAAATTTATATTTCTGATTTTTAATTCATAAATTATTTCAGGTTTATTTAATTGTGAAAAATTCATTGCAAAATCAAAAAAAAAAATGTTAAAGTGAAACAAATTTGTTAATAGTCGTTATGCAGAATAGAGCCTTAAAAATATACGTATTTTCAAGTGATGAAAATGAATAGAAAATGTTATTTAAATAGTGAAATTACTGGGTTATAGAATGTTGTGTCTTCAGAAAATTTCTTCAAGGATATTATAACGAAAGAAACTAAAGAAACTTAAATGTCTGAATAATTTAGCAGTATTTTGATATATTATAGTAGATATATTATAGTAGATATATTATAGTAGATATATATACAAATATATTATAGTGAATGTTAATGATTGAAAATGGTAACAAATAAAGTTTTATGCCTGACCTCAATAATAATTATAAAAAAATTATTTTTAATGTTGCAATTCTTCTGCTGATATAGTTCCTCCTCTCTTCTCCATAAACTACGTTTGAATATTCGGGCGCCAGTATGTAACGTAGTACCAGTAAAACACCAAAACTCTCTTCTATGTTTATTTTTTCGGTAAAATTAAAAATATACAAAAATGCCTGTAAATACAAACAGAAAAATATAAACAAAATTGAAATAAAAAAATAGTCACACAAAATAGAACAGAAATATTAATACAATTAAATTTGATCTGAAAAGAAAAAATAACAATAAAATAAAATTTTAATGAATGAGAATCCTTACCAAAAATTTTGGCTACGCACACTCGTGAACGTAAAAATAAATTATAGGTTTCTTAAAAAAAACTTTGATTGTAGATAATAAAATATCTTAACTATGTAATTTTGAATAATAAACTCGGAAACAATAATAAATAAATAGATTCAAGTTGCTTTGACGGATAATATTTCGTGACTGACTTGTCAAATCAAAACATTGCCGTTCTCCGACACTACGTAATTCCTAGTTTAAAATTACGTCGGGAACGACAAAAAAAATAAAATTTACTGACAAAAAGAGGTCGAAATAGACAACCGTCACAAACGTACGCAATTAAATTTAGATCTCGAGGCCCTTCAGGCCGCCAATTCTAATTCTAACGTAAATTCTATTTCTAACGTAAATCAGAATTAATGCAAATTTAATTTTTCAATTTTTAATGTTTTTTATTATTTACTTTTCATTTTTGAGCACCTTCAGTGCTATGTAAATCCCAGCGGGTGAGCCCTTAAGGGCCCCGCTAGCGCGGCCTCTTTCTCCAATTGGCCGTCGCTCAGATGAAGGCTGAGTGGCAAAAATGCACGAGCCGACAGGGGGTTTTTAGTGGGTATGGTTCTGGTAGGCGTCGGGACGAGTCCCACATAACTTTGGAATCGCGCCAGAGTATGCGTCAGAGCATTTTTATCCTCCTGCCCTTCCCGCGGAGGGGAACAAAAAAAAAAACGCATATATTTTTTTAATGAAATTTTTTTTATTTGTATTTTGTCTCGGTTAATTTCTAAGTATCCATAAGTTATAAGTAAGCGATTAATTTAGTTTACATTTTAGGGTTTATTCACCGTATTGCTTTTGCAAATAAGGCATTTAGCTTCATAAGACTGTGTAAGTAATTTTAACTATTGATTTACTTGTATTTGAGCAACCTCTTGGTGAGTACCACCAAAGCGAGAGGGTGACGCCTTCCGTACCTGCTGTGCATTTTATGCACCGCAAGTGCCGGGAAGCCTTGGGACTGCAGATCCTCTAGGATAGCCTCGTTCGATAATTCGAACGGGACTCCCCTGAGTACCGCTCTGAACTTACGCTCTTCTGGGAGAGCATAAGTGTGGTAAACATATTGCTTACCGGTGAGGAGCTTAGTCAAAGCTCGGAAATCGTCTATCGACGAGACAGTGATTTTAATAGATTCACCCGAGTTGGTCGCTCGGGTGTAGAGGATCTTGTGCTCCTTGCACAAAGTCGAGACCTCGGACCATTTACCCTTTTCCCGGAGGAATACGGGTGGTGGGACCTTAGACTTGACTGAAGCCGCGGTAGGGGGTGGGGTCACAGTGAGTGACATCAATAGGGCCGGGGCGGGTGTAGTAGGCGCCGGGGCTTGTTTGTGCGGAGGGGCATTCATTTCGCACTCCATGTCACTGGAGGTAGGGGACGTGGGAGGACCTAGGACCAGAGAGGTCTGAGGGACTGGGGTGGCCCGAGGGGCCATTGTGGGAATCAATGCCATGAATTGAGGGAGAATATCATTAATTACCTTAAGGGTTTGATCGTTGCAGTTAAAGCCTGCAGCGGTGAAGCCATCGACTAAGAACTTCGTAACGAACGAGGGACTTACCGAAGCCATTGCAGAGGGGAGGGTTGGGGAGGGACAACAATATATAAATATATATTCTATGAACCTACCAACGATGACTAACTTCCTAAAGTCTCCCTACACGCGGTAGGGGGGTTGGGGACGACGCGGATAACTAACACGAACACGAAGACTCGAAGTCCTGAAGGCAGAGCTTGCCGGAGCGGCGACGGCGACGTAGGTCGGCAACGACGGGCTGCAGGCGACGAACGAAGATTGAAGATTCGTCGTGAAAACGACGGTTCTATGAAATTTAGGAGGATTCTGTGAAATTTAGGAAATACGGTACGAAAACCTGAGTCGTGAAAACGACCCGTGAAACTTGGGATGCTCAACTAGTGCGGGGACTAGAGAGCGGAAAAAGCGTCTGCGATCGATGTGCGAACGAATCCGCACGCAATCCGAGACTGTGTTGGGCTCCGTACCGACCGTCAGGATTGAACAAACTCAACCTCCCAAAGTTGTATATTAAGTAGTGAAAACCTTAAAGTGAAATTTGTATGTAATTAATTGTAAAATATATTTGTTATTTCCTTACCATTTTTTTTACAACGTGTGAATTATTACAAAGTATGAGTTATTTATGTACAGTTTACTAGCCTCTTTAGAACAGTTTGCATTTATATAGCTTGAGAGATACAGTTAAGAATTTGGCATAACCTTTAGGCATTTTGAATAACAACTGTGTAAAATTTTTGCAGTTTATATTGTTTTTAAAATATGTTTGTGATTTTTTTTAGAAAGGGATGTATGTGGTGATTGCTTAGGTTGACAATTTTATTGTGATGCAGCGGACAGCAGGAGCCTATTTTATATTAGCATTTGATTTCCATATCCTATCATAAACTATTGCTAAAATATTTTGTTTTATCTGCGATGATCGTAAGCAAATTATCATTAAACCACTTTGTAATTACGTTAAGTCTATTCTGAGCCGTATCACAAGCAGCTGCCAAGAGTCCCCGGCAAACAAAACTGCATTATTATCCGCAAACGTGAATATCTCCCATTGGCAAAGTTAAGTGCGCATAAATCATTAATGTAGACGAGAAAAAGAGTAGGACCTAGCACGCTGCCTTGCGGTACTCCATAGTTTATCGAAAGCTTGCTACTTTCTAGATCATCTATTTTAACGCACTGTGTACGCCCTTTAAGATAACTCTGAAACGGCTCAAGTTACTTGCCCCGAACACCTATTTTATCCAGCTTTCTCGTTAGGATCGGAATGGAGACCGTGTTTGATAAGTTTGATAAGTCAAGAAATATGTCCAGTACTTTCTGACCCATGTCCATACTGGCAGCGACATAGTTTGTTAGGTCATGAACAGCATCCGATGCACTATGACCAGCCCGAAAGCCATATTGAGATTTAGAGAGGATATTGTTTGTTTCTATGTAGTATACCAGTCTTTTATTCATAATCCTTTCTAATACCTTGGACAACACTGAAAGTATGGCAATCGGCCGGTAGTTATTTACTTGATTTTTATCCCCACTCTTATAAACTGGATGTATCAAAGCTTTTTTCAATGCACTATGCTGGTAGAGAGAGAACAGTTACAAATGTAAGTCAAGGGGGAAATGATGTACATTAAAAATGTATGATAAAGTCGCTGAAAATATTATCCCAACCAACTGCGCAACTTTGTCTCATGGTTAAAACCATTCGCTCCACTTCATCTTCGTCAGTCAGTAGCATCACCATGGAAGAGTAGGCAGTTGTATAAAGAAAGTAATGAGGTGGTTCAGGTGGTTTATTTAATATTTTGTTAGCGAGGTTTTCACCCTGACCTACGAAATAGCTGTTCACTTTATCAATTGATTGAAGAGGAGTTGGGGATTCCTTCTTGTTGGTTCTGTTGCTAACCATATTTATGGCTTTCCACAGCCGTTTACTGTTATTGCCGGCCACTGAGACTTCACTTTTCTCGTATTCCTTTTTTTGTTTTCTTAATATTTCGCTACAGAAATTACGGTAGCGTTTGTTTGACACTTTTAAAACCTCATTGTTATGATTTTGTTTTAGTTTCTTATGCAGAGCATCTCTATGGCGATGGCAGCGGAGTATACCAGGTTTGAATTGTTTGATTAACACAAATATGCACGTACTTTCATCATACTCTGGTACCTTCACAGATCAATTTTAATGTGTGTAAGTGTTATTTATTCTGATGTATTTTTAATTATTTTGTGGTTATACGTGATGTTATCCGGATGTCATTTACGTAAAAAAAGAACAACGTCTGCCAATGGAAGGGTGAGAACAATGCCACCCTTGGTAATATTAAATTCTAGTAAAATAACATATAAATTGATTTCCTTGTTATGTATTTTATGCCCTCAATGGTGGAATGAAAAACCATCTGTAAATAATAAAATTACTTTCTTTTTGTGTTGTTGCGCGTTGTCATCTATAAAATAAATAATTATCTAACAAAAGTCAAACATTCCATTTCTTTCGATGACTATTTGGAAATTTTGGTAATTAAACATAGTCCAACAAGTTAAAGGGGGTGTTTCATCAGTGATTACAGAGCTATATCACAGAATACACATAAGCCAATAACTATACTCTATAAGTTCGAAAATTTTTGAATATTTATACAATTCGTCCATTGTCTGAAAATATTTCAATGGGCTTCCCCCGCCGAGAAATAAAGCGACAAAATGCAAGTTAATAAGCTTCCGTAGATAGATCGCTACCCAACTATGGCATACGTCATAAAACAGATAAACAAACACACATTACCCTTAATTAGTTGAGCGCCAATGCCTCTTCGGTTTAATATAAACACTGGCCCTGTATGATTAACCCCTACTTAAAAAGAAGAAAGTTCGCAGTTATCCGTTATTACAGGTTTAAAAATTTTATCTCTAATTGACTTACAAGCAACACACTGATGAATCACCTTCCTAGCTAGGTGCATACGGTCCGCTGTGTAAGGATTGTGTATAATCGATGCAATAAAACCGTAAAGATATGATTACATGCATGAAAAAGAGGGTATTTTTATGAGAAATATAATCAAATAAAGCGTTAATTCTAGCACCCACGAGAATAATTTTATTATTATATAAAATAAACATAAATTAGGCCATTTATGTTTCGGTTTGATGTTTTTACCGTTCGCAAGAATTCTGTTTTTTTTATGATGAATTATTATTTTATAGATGACATCGCGCAACAACACAATAAGAAAGTAATTTATTTATTTACAGATGCTTTTTCATACCACCATTGAGGAAATAAAGTACATAACATGGAAATAAATTTATATATTATTTTACTAGAATTTAATATTACTAAGGGTAACATTGTTCTCGCCCTTCCATTGGCAGACGTTGTTCTTTTCTTACGTAAATGACATCCGGATAACATCACGCGTTACCACAAAATAATTAAAAATACATCAGAATAAATAACACTTACACATATTTAAATTGATCTGTGAAGGTACCAGAGTATGTTCTAATGGCATCTCAAAATATGAAAGTACGTACATATTTGTGTTAATGAAACAATTAATTCAATTCAACAATCAAATTGGCGATTAATTTAAATAAATCGTATATTACTATCACCATCAATGAGTTAGTAATGTTGAATTTAACCTACATGTTATATACTTTGCTACGTTGACGGATCTGTATTTGTACTTTTAGCTATACGGTTGATCTGAATTATTCGACTACACAAATTAGTCTAACAATGATTTATTTTCTTTTTTTTCTTTCTTTGCTTTCATTTCTTATCTTTGTTAATTTGCTATCGCACAGTCAGTAAAGCTAAAAAGATTTCAACTATTTAAAATTACTTTTAAAGGGTTCATGTGGGTCATGCATTTCCTGGAAAACGAATGATATTAAAACGATCGGAAGGTACTTCTTAATTCATACCTTTTCCTATCTATACAGTCAAAAATCTTGTGAATTTCCCTTATTTCTCATAAAACTGTTTATCCTCATATCAAAATGCATAATTGTATTAGAATCTTCGAATTCTGTCTTCACCAATAGTTAAGAAGTCCTAAAACTCATAAAGCATGTTGGTTTATACAAGAAAACTTTAACACAATGATTGGGTAAAATAACGACGAAGTGTCAAACCGTTTAAGTAGAATTTTCTGAACTAAATCTCAGTTCGAATGCCGGCGTTAGTACATCTTTCGTCTATTGTATTCGTAATTAAATAAATAATAATATAATTTGTACAAAAACATATAATTGCATGAACACTTTACACCAAAAAATAATAATAAAATAAATAATATCTACTATTTATGTGCTAACTTATAACTGCTAAAATACAAATCGTCATTCACCTACACATCGATACACAATCATACACAATCATACACATACAAACACAATACCACATCCCCAAAATCAACCTCACACATCATTGGTATACCTATATGCACAAATAATTTCCTTCCATTCAATGTACGTAATGTATAAGTTTAAGTATGTACAGTATGTATGTCACTTTCCATCAGGTGAGATGGAAGACAAACGCCTGCTAATTATTAATAAAAAAAAAAAAACAAAAGATTGTATCATACAGCGAACTCAAAATAAGCATTCATTTATATATAAACAACCATTACTCGTGAACAAACATATGTGCTTATCACACAAATCAGTGCCCCGAACTCGAACCTGGGACCACCAGCGTGTGAGGCATGGCCACTACCCACTATGCCAAACGACCGTCAAAAACTGGTAAAGTGAACTTATCTCCACAAAGAAACATCAAACAAAAGAGACAAAATATGATGTGCATAAATCAGCATTAACAATTATAATTATATGTTATTTTGAATTGATCAAAATAACATTGAAATAGATATGAATATAGAAAAATGTGGATTACTGTGTATAGTTTCATGAAGCTAGTAACTACAATTCAAATAGTAACACGTTTTGCAGATACATCGGGTTCGGGCAGCCGCGGCTCGCTGGACGGAGGCACGCGCCAATTTGCACTCACATATTTTCTTAGTATATAAAAGATGCATGAAAAGTATAAAATATGTTTTTTAAATAGACTATGTAAAACTTTTTGTTTTGATAAAAAAAACATAAAATCGAATTCCAAATTTGTAAAAACTTAACTTTCATTTAACTTATCGGTGTGTACTTTAAGTTGGTAAAAATAGAGATTTATTTTTAGGTGTTCGAGTGAAAAATCTTTTTTCAGAGTCAACAATTAGTTCTTGGTATCAAGATACTAGGTATCAAGATATTTTTTAGTATGTGAGTGTTTAAGAAATTATTTTCAATTTATAGTATCAAATCATCAAATCAAATCATTTTATTTGCACAAATATAGGTATATACAGGTGTAGGCTCATTACAGATATAAAAACACAATAGTTCAGCCATATTTCACCATAAAGGCATGTACATTACAATTTTATATAAGTATTTTTCAGTAAAATAAAATTCTTAAAACAATTGTTAAGTCCAATATTATTTGTCATTTATCATTAAAATAATCTTGTACGGAATATAAACATTTTTCTATTAGTAAATATTTCAATTTTTGTTTTAACTCATTAATATTATTAATGTCTTTTATATAATTTGGTACTTTGTTATAGATTTTGGGAGCCATACCAAAGAAACTCTCAGAATATAGCGTGGTTTTACGAGGTTAAGATCTAATTTTATGCTTAAGTCTCTGGCTATTTAAACTCTCAAATTTGTCTTTAAGCTTTAAATTTAAGGTTCTGCTTACGTTTGAGGCTGGTAAAATAACTAATTGCTGCCTTCATAAGCGTAATAACGTCGCGAAGTAGCAAAGCACGTTTACGTCAAATGAAATCCGAGTGTGGTATTTAATAAACGCTTTGGCATTAACTTACTTTTCACCGGCCGAGACCCCAATATACATTGTTTATCCAATTGTCAAGTATGTTGACTTAAAAAAAGGAACAATAAGGAGGCAAAACGCTACTATGTCAACGTTAATCATTGCTGTTATATAATGTTTGATAGAATCTATAACTAGAATTAATATTATATGATTTTCGACATTATTTACCAATAAATTATTGCAAAATATTTAAAATGGATATGTGAATGTGAGAAAATGTGTTTTTCAGATAGGAAATGGAAAGCTTTTGATATTGGGGTGCTGTAAAATTAAACCTGGTTTCAAAACTGGCACATTATACAATACATACATGAGTAAGCTTAATGGGTCTATTGTGACTTGACTTTATCGACTAACACTGTCTGCAATACATCATTCCATACATCGCAATTTTTATATTAATAATTGATAATAATTATTCGGAGTTAACTGCAATATTATATAAAAAGTTTATATTATTATACATACAATCATTATAGTATAGTTATATGCTTTTATAGTTTAGTACCAATAAATCCCTAAGCAATTACTTATTTCGATTAAATAGAGGTCAAACTGTTAACTATAAAGTACCTGTAACAAATTTTGATTTCTTCTTAAATGCATTATTTAAAATGCAGTATTTCAAAACAAAAGTTCGTAGGTATATTGAATTTGCACATTCACTATTAACAAGAGCGCTATATCATTATTTTCATACCATTTATTGTTTTCGAGCAACTCCAATAAAATAATTGTGGTAATTTAAGATACTTATAACCCTGCTATACGAAAATTTCTGCAAATGAGATATGGAAAATTATCGTAATATTGACTTGAGGAATAGAAATTTTAAAATAAATGATAAAAAGTTATGCAGTGGAATTGTTGAACCACACATTATTAAAAATAAGCAATCCTCAGTATCAAGGATAAACTCTACTAATTATTATAGTTATTACTTAAAAAAAATTTCTTTTTTCTATTAACCAAGACAACTTATTTTGTGAGTAATAATATGCTTTACAAAGATTTAACGTGAATATTGTAAGCACTTTTGTCGTCTGCAGTGTGGGTGATATCAGTGAAAACTTTCCGATGTTTGTTGTGTTTTTTTTGTTCAACTCTATCCCGTCCTGGCTTAAAGTTACAATGTTATTTTTACACTACGGATTTTTCCTGCTTCCCCTGAAGCTTTCTATTTCTTCTTAAAAGTTAAGATTATTTCCATTATAAAATATAAACGTTATTTCTATAAATCTTCTCATTACAGAAAAAGCTCTCAATGAAATAAGGCCAATATTGTACGGGGCCCACCTAATTGCCCTTGAGAAAAAAGATGGTGGAATCAGGCCAATAGCAGTTGGTAGTACTTTGCGCCGCCTTGCCGCTAAAGTCACTTGTCGATTTGCCTATGGAGACCTGGCGAGGTATTTTCAACCTAAACAATTAGGTTTTGGAACCAGAGGTGGCTGTGAAGCGGCTGTACATGCTTTGAGGACTTTTCTCGATTGTCTAATAGGTGAGGTTGTTTTGAAGGCAAATGTTTAGAACACTTTTAATTCTTTACAGCGAGGAACCCTGTTGACAGAAGTAAGAAACATGCCCAAAGCATTTAATTTCCTTCATCAATGTTATGACGAGCCATCTCTTCTGGTGTACAGTGACCATCACATATCATCGGAAGTGGGCTGTCAACAGGGTGACCCGTTAGACCCTGCTATTTTTAGTTTAGGTATTTTTACTATTATTGAGCAATTAAATTTGAAATTTAACGTTTGGTATCTTGGATCTCAGGAGGAGATTGATACGTTTGCCAAAATTGGCCTCACTAAAAATGTAATTCCTTACAAAGTTGTTTAATTCCTTACCGTATTGTCGTATAATGACATGATAGATGTAAAAAACTTGCTTCAATGATAATAAAAAACAAAATATAGCTGAAAATGGGGAGAAACTTTGCTGGCTTAAAATAAAATGTTTAAGGTTTGAAAAAGAAACACCTGGTTGTATCAAGTATAGATACAATTATGAAGGACCTTATAATGTAATGAATACACTTCGCAAACAAGGAAAACCCACTAGAAGGCAAGGAAGCATAGCTTCAATGCCCACAAGACATATTAATGATATTCCGGGAGCATACGATACACCACTCCCAATATCAAAACAAAAAAGAAAGATCTTCTACAGCTCTGTTAGAAGAATATTATCCCTAAGGAGCTCCACGGTTGGTTCGTAAATTTGCCTCCTTTAGACGACGATCAGGATATAATACCCAGCACTGAATCATCTGATATTGATGACTAATTTTTTTATCCTTTTACACTGGTTAATTTTATTATTACAGAAGTTGTCACTTCGTTTCATTTCTTTGTTAGAAACTTTAAAAAGTTTAAAATGTTAATGTTAAATTTACGAGTTTTATATTGTAAAAGAAAAGTTCATTTCTGTTTTATTTTATTTGAAAAGTTATTTTGAGTTAAAGTTTTACTTTTTATGTGATCTCTTTGCTTCAGATTGCGCTTGATTTTTTGTTATGCCTACTAATTTAAGAGTTTATTTTGTGTTAATATTATCTTTAGTCTTATAATAAAAAGTAAAATATGTTTAATCATACAACTTTATTTCCTCAGCACAATACAAGAAACACCTAATTTTAATTTTAAAAGATACAGACAGGTTCCAAATACAATAACTGCACTTATTTCATCATATTTTAATCAAACTTGCAGGTTTAACTGCTAGGAAAAGTAAACAACTGATGGAAATAAACTGATAACTTAATGCAACTATCAAATTCCATAAAATTCCACACTCATATTGACGTATGTATAGCATCACAGTGTGACTATACTAATACAAACAGCAGGCAAGGAGTATCGTATAATCTACAGTAATTGGACATCTATCAGAAACTAATCTATGTTTTTTTTATATTTTAACTATTATTTAATATGTTTGCATGCTCAGACTGAGTGAATGTATTTACCTACTTTAGAATAATACAGTATATTAAGAGCTTGTCATACCACATTCTGGCAAATAAATGAATTCTTCTTCTTCTTCTTCTGCACATGACGGATTGCTTCGATTTGTTGGGTTTGTTTTAATCTTAAACTACAACGAACTAAATAATTTAGAATTGTATGATAATACTTCATGTTAAATCTGAAATGAAAGGAACAAAAATGGCAAAGTCAAAGCAAAAACATTAAATCTACCGTAAGGAAATATTTTTGAGCACTTTTCACGATAAACAAAAAACTAATGTAGCATTTAAAAAGATCGTCTTTGAGTTTTTTACATAAAAGCAGAATGTAAACCTGCTGCGAATTAATATAACGAAAAATGTTTGTATGCCGTTTTTTCTTTACTCTTACAGAACTATGTTTATTGATATTTCGATAATAAAGATTTATAGCCACCATTTAGAGGCGTCATACGGTTTGTTAAGGTGCTAAAGTTTAGATTTTGCTGGGCAAATCTGTTTAAAATATAAAATTAAATACTTACCAAACTTTTACTATCTTACTAAGTTACTGTTTAACTTTTTGTGTACCAAAAATATATCTAAAGGTCAAACGATAAACGACTATGTACAATGATAATATCACTACTTGGTATTTTATCTCCCGAAGCCCAACAATTCATGAATTCAGTACAAAAAAAGACAATTTATTTTTATTTATCTTATTTATTTAGTATTCGAAACGTCCTTTACGGAGGAGCTGTTATTTTTAACCCTGACGCCAATACAGAATGTCTGTTTTAAACCTGACCTATCTATTTATTTATTTATTTAATAATTCATCTCTCTGTGTATAGACCTATTTCTTGTTTAGTTTATTTCTTCTTTGTAGAAGATCTCGTTCTTAAAATAATTATTTAATCAGCTTATTTTATATTTTTTACTGACTTGATTGAAATTTTTAAACATCAAACTTTGAAATTAATTTTCAAAAGTTCTTGTACAAACTGTTCGTCGCATTGAGTTATAGAGCCTCTCTAGGCTCCCCAAAAAATCTTTGTACATAATTTCAAATTAACACATATTTATTAAACATCTACTAATTACAGATAAAATAAACTATTTTCAAAACAAATTTCGTAATTGTTTATTATATTACGTTATATTCTGATAGTCTGTATCTATAACATAATTACGTAATCTCTAAAAATTACGTAACTTATTGTAAAATTATTAGGTACAGTTAGAAGTTTTGAATAATTGTAAGCATATAATGTTTTGAATTCTCTTTCTAATGAATATTAGTTAACAGAATCTAAACGAGAGATGAAATACGCCTACAACTAAACGAATGGTTTCAACGCCAAAAGCCTAAAAAATATACCCACTACCCAAATTCTGATATTTTCTACGTTTAAGGGTTATAGCGTTATTAGCACCAGAACCAGATTGTATACTAGTTGTAGGACGAGGGGAAGCCGCGAGATTGTCTACGCAGGTTGCATCCCACACCAGCGGCCTACCCATCCTCCACAGGATCAGGCTGCTTGCCATCGTCACGCAACAGTCCCAACGGTTAAAGAACTGAGGGAGAGTTAGAGATAACAAGAGCCCGATGGATGATGTAAGTAATCTAAACTGACACGAAAGGCCATGGCGACCGAGCTCCTCGACTAAAATGCCACAGCGGCAGCGGTGTCGAGCACACAATTTTATTCCTAAACGTAAACTACAGGCAAGCTATGGTTATCAAAAAGGGTTCCCAAGTTAGGTGACGGAAGTGCCTGCAACCATAACCCAGACTCCCAAGAACCCACCGCTAGCAGACGAACGCGCTCTGTTAAATAACGCGTATTTAGTTGTTTGTTCCGCTCTAAAATACAAAGCACGTTGTCTCACAGACGCTGTGACGCGGGATTTTGTGGAACTGCTGAACTGATAGCTGAAAACTTTCGGTGGCAAGTGGGTCAAATATAGGTTCATGGTAAAATTTTGTAAAGGCCTGAAAGTTTTAGGTCCACCCAGCCGTTTCTCGGATAACCTACACTGAGCACGTGCCGCGTGCTGTGTGCGCTGAACACACTCATGTCAACGCCGCTCGCATTTAGCATCAGCTTTATTCAACGACTTAGCAACTGACTCGACGCGGCTCTGTGAGGGGCCTTTCATGTTACAAACAAGAACCCCAAGTTCGAAGCTTTAATATTTTTTGTCACAAAAATATAATCTTTTAGAGTCGATACAGGACATATCATTATGTTATTTATAAAGATTGGCAAGGATAACATAGGTGGTTTACGATTTGGGGCTGTGGTTTTAATAATGCATATTATGACTATGTGTACGGATGCAAAAACGATATTTTCTGATTTAATGCCTGGACCCTATATCGGTGCATACGGCTAACGATGTAACGGTAACTTTTTGGTAATTTTTTCTAAAGTTAAAGTAATATTTAAATAATATAAAATAATATAAAAAGGATAACACAGGGGAAGCTGATTAAGAACTAATCTGGATCCCAAGAAAATGTGTACTTCGATTTAATTGGTTTCCTTTTATAGGCTTCTTGTAAAATTTGCCTTATCATTGTCCATATCTTCGCCTAACAATAGAAACAAGGCTGAACGGTTTGAATTTAATGAACCGATAGAACAACTATTATTAAATTGCTCATTAAAAAAACAAAAAACTAATAAAAAAGGTTTTTGAACATATCAGTATTACGTAACGTACCTACAAAACTCCCACCATGACCTCAACGTGATGTTGTCTTGACAAACAGTCATGGATGCCAGAGAAGCGAGCATCAACGTCAGGGTCTCTGGCGGACAGTGATTTGCTTTGGTGCTGTTATGGGAGTTAAATAAATGTTTTGTTTCAATTCAAATCAATTATATTTTTTTACAAATTTTAAGACAAGGGAAAATGGAGGAAATGATTAAAAAATTACGCAAAGGCCCAATTAATGGTAAACGCATCGTCTGCGACTGCATTATCTTCAGGATACCTAGTTACAAATGCGTCACATTTGCAAACAAACATTAAAGCAAAAATCCATAAATCACGTTCCTCGCCAAATGCCATAGCCCAATGTGTCTAGTTAGAGTATTTAAATGTTGAAATTGAATACCACCCATTCTATTGATGTAACTAATAGCGGTGGTATTTTCAATACGTAATAAGATTGCACAGTTTCTTTCTTCCCCGGCTGAACTTTTGAAGCCTAAGGAAACGGCTAGTAATTCTAAGTAATTGATATGGTATTCTTTTTCACTATAAAATTTATTGTTTTGGAATACTGCGCCCCAGCCCAGTATTCCTAAAACTAAAGGTTCTAAATTACTGTTAGAAGATTTAATCTGGTAGAAAAGTATAAGTAAATATACCATATTTCCTGTTCAATTACTTCCCAAATTTATAAGATATATAAAGATGCATTCAGAACTGGCTTTTGGTATTTGTGTATTGTAATTGTAATCTTGTAAAATTGTAAATTGTATCTTTCTTAATGGTAGGTATTTACTATACAGTGTATTAGGGTTCGGATTTCCGATAGTTTACTCACGTTTTCTATGTTAAATTTTATCGACAAAAAAATATACAAGGGGGAGTCGCACCCCTCACCCCTCTGAACTGTAGACATTGTGAAGTTTAATCTCTCGTATTTGTTACGAGTTCATTGTAGCAATTTTTTAATCGTTTTATATTCTCCACATACATGAAAGTGGTCTTTTAAAGGTGAAAAAATTTGCTAGCTTTTAAAACCAAATTGGTATTCGATGTATGTAGGCAGTAGGGGTAGATATTTGATATGGGCTTATTTTATGGGGTAATTCGGTTGAAGCTGACAGAATATTTAAACTCCAGAAAAAATGTCTACGAAGTATTTGTAAAGCATTACTTAGATAGTTGTAGGCCTCTATTTAAGAAATTGAAAATATTACCACTTCCGTCACTATACATTTTTGAAATTTGCTGCTTTGTAAAGAGGCACATGCATCTTTTTAAGAATGAAGATGATATAATGGGAATTTGTTCTAGACATAAGAAAAAACTTTATGTGCCTGCTTGGGACTCAAAATATATAGCTCTAATGTACATTGCATGGCAGTTAGGATTTTCAATAAACTACAAAAACTTGCCAGAAAGAAAGTTTAGAACAGCTTTGTTTAATCTTTTAATTTGACAAATTATATTACAATATACACGAGTTCATGACTGAAAATAAATTTTGATACCTACCTACAAACCTATACTTAAGTGACATTGGCATTGTATACTTTTTAATTATTTTATATTCATGTTTTGCTCTATAAAAGTATTGTTAAACTTTGTATTTAGATTAATTATTTTTGTTGTGAAAACTATTTGCACGCTGTTCTCAGCAGTATATGTACCGGCACAACTTATAATTCAACATCTATATTGACGTATGTACAAAGCAAATAAATGAATTTGATTTTTGAATTTAGAATTTTGTTTAGCCAGTTACAAAACGTTTTAAACAAAAAACTTTGGTTTAAAAAAATTTGGTAAAATTTTGTGTATTTTTTTGTTATTATGCTCTACCTAAAAAACGGAGCCCTTAACATAACGTTTTTCTTCTTCTAATTTATTCCTAATAAGCTATGCTAACAAATTAACCTTCAATTATTACCACAAATAATGCTAATAATTAGAAAAACGCCTCTAACCACACAAGTCAAAATTACCTAGAACAATAGGGTTCACAAAAAGGTAACATTGCTTTAGTGTGTGAATGAGAAGGGTAGTTTTACGATAAGGGGGTGTAAGTGAGACAAAAACTATTCAATAAGTGACATGAAAAAAGAAACTTTTAATTTAACAGTACTTTTATTTACAAAAAACAAGCAGGTAGGTATTACAAAACTTGCCCAAAGTGGTTGACATTGTTTTGAAGGCATGCCATTAAAAAAATAATAACTAGTACGCAATATTTTATTAAATTATCAGAATTTTGTAATAATTCGAAAAGTTTACCATAGGATGACTAAAGCCATCGTAAAATATCAATATTTTATCTCGTTCACGTTACCGTCTAGTCCTTGACAAATCATATTTCATGTTGACAAATATTACGATTTCTGGCGTAATAAGAAATCTGCCTTGTTAAATGTACCAGTTGCAAAATATTTCGCGTAAAGTTTTACTCATAACGGTCTATTGAATTATGAGCTGCTTTTACAAACTGCATTGAACAACACCGATTAAAAACATGGCCATAAGAGATGCACAATACAATTAATGTTGCAGACGAGTGTTGCACCGTAGCTTGTCGTAACTTTTTAGTACTTGCTTTTAAATTCAGGAGCGTGTAATCTTGTGTTAGGCAGAAATAACCGCTTTGTGGTATTTTTTAAGTTTCTGGCTAGCTTTTGCAGATGTTAATTAATTGTTATGGATTAGCAGATATGTAAGCCAGGTCTATGATTTATTATACAACGTTTCCTATGTAGAAGCCAAGGGACGTTTCTTATTTAAAAAAGACAGTAAATTGAAGATAAATAATAATATGTTCGTCGAAAGTAACCAAAAATTTTTTTTATACATTATTTTCGTCGTAATAATGTAATAAAGAGCGTATTTGGATGAGAAAGTTAAAATCCATTAATACAGCTATAAGGTACTTTTTTACTTTATATTCGTTTAATATTTTGTCGTTATCCGTTGCAAATATAATTGAATGTAGATCACATCGAGGATTATTTTTGCCTATAGTTACCACTTGGATTTTATTTCAATGTTCCAGTAATAACTGAATAAGCAAAAAAGCCTATCAAAATCCCTATAAGCAAAATATGAAAAGGGGAAAGTGTGGACCCCCCCCCAAAATGTTGACAAATCTTTTGTTGCGTTGGGGGCGAGTTGATTAATCTATCTCCTAAATATTAGGTTATTAAAAACATAAATAAAATTTCATGCTTCGAGTGTACACAACAAAAAGGAAAATAGAAAAGTAAATCATGAGAATGTAATCACATATTTCAACAGTTTTGAAATATCTGTAAGAAACGTTACATTTATTATAAATCCATAACTTGTACTTTGAAACTTTTTATAGGACGTGGAAATTGGAATTTGGTGGCAAAGTTTTAAAGCTGATTAAAATAGTTTTAATACTGACAATTCTCTGAAAATCTTTCCACAAAGAGTAAAACCATTATTTAAAAAAATTCAAAATATAAAATTATTGTTTTGTTCTTAATAAAGAATGTAGTGTATTAGGTCCTTAGATATGAAATTGGCTTTTTGTCGGACTGGCCATTTTGATCTGTATTTTTTCCTCTTTGGTGAAGAATTCCAATTTCAAATTTATACAGCTATTTACTCACGCATTTGTGTTCAAAAACTGTAATTCATTTGTTTTTTCCTCTTTTGGTTTCTTCTTTGCGTCACTTAGTTTACAAAACAGAAAACTTGAAATATCGCGTTATTTACGAGTACGAGTTCCACCGTAGCACCAGTGCCAGAATGGCTCGAAGTATTAATGATGTGTATGGCGGCGGTGTTACAAAAGAAAACACAGTGCGTTTTTGGTTCCAACGTTTTCGTTCTGGAAATTTCGACCTGCAGAACAACCCCCGTGGACGGCCGGAGACCAATGTTGATAATGAAGAATTGAAGGCTATTGTGGAAGCGGATCTATCGCAAACCAAGTCCGAGTTAGCTGTAGGCTGCGGTGTTAGTGACAAAACTGTTTTAATTCACTTGAAACAAATTGGAAAGGGGAAAAAGTTTGAGAGGTAGGTACTGTTTCGGGCTGGGTTGGTAGTCAGTTTTAAATAAAAGATATTTGATACTGCTAGAGTTTATTGAAATGGAAATAGAATTAGAAAATACAAATAAACTTGGAAAAAAGTCGTCCGGTTACGACGAAATGGAACACAAGACTGATTAATTATATTATTTAAAAGAATAAAGTAAATAGGACAGACATTATGTCAGAATTTTGGTGACAATAGCCTTACGGAACAATTGCATCTACAACACCTACCCCGACAAGATCGAACATCACGGAAGTGACGTGAGTTAAACGCTATGACCGTCTGTTAGTATATAATATTACAAATTAATAAAAACGTAGTATTACAATTAACAAAACTAAATAATAAAAATATTTTATTGTAATGGTAGATAAACTTTCATCATAGCTATTTCAGTAATCTTAACTAGAACTAAGTGAGTTGGTAAAAGTTATCAATAATAAAGTGGTCTTGACATAAGTATGCATTACAATGAAAGATGAGGTATCAGATTACAAAGTAATTATAATATCAACTAGATTAATCTATCAAACAAGTTTTTATTTAAACTATTTCTTAAGTTTATACTTAAGTGTATTTAATTTATATTTTAGATTAAGGAAAGGAAAACTTATACATTTATACCTATCTAATTTAGCAATACTTAGGTTTAAATCTCTTGACATAAGTATGCACTACAATGAAAGATGAGGTATCAGATTACACAGTAATTATAATATCAACTAGATTAATCTATAAAACAAGTTTTTATTTAAACTATTTCTTAAGTTTTTACTTAAGTTTATTTAATTTATATTTTAGAATTAAGAAATGAAAACTTATACATTACTTACTTACTAAACTTATACAATACTTAGGTTTAAATTTAAAAATCAAACAATCAAACAATACATACTAAGTACTTACAAGACTATATTTCGTTTTGGAACGTTTGGAATAGGACCCAGGTCTTCGGACAATTCATAGACTTTATCAACAGTAACAGAGTGTAATGCTCCGTCGGTCCTTTTATTATTACATTGATAAAAATCTGTATGCAACTTGATGAGCGTATTGTGCTGCAGTACAAGCGCCGAAACATATAAAGAAAAAATTGAGGTAACAAAATTCCTAGAATGTAACTTAAAGCTCCATATCCATGAAAATGGCAAGGACTTTCTAGCTCTTCTAAGTCTTTTTGGAATACATCGAGGTAAATACTAGCATGTACCAGAGAGTCCAAATCATTAAGATTATTTAATTTTACAAACGGCTAATTAGTAAGTGTCTTATTAACTTTAATTTTCTCACAGTAATCATCCAAGGGGATATTAAAGTTTGATAGACTTGATGATATATTCAGAGTGAGCGTGTCACTAGCTGAAAATTGCATAGACTTATAAAAAGCTTAACGTGTTTTAGGAAGGGTTAAAATGCCCGTTCCGACTAGGACTTCGTCAATAGGTTCATACCTAGAGCGTTCTTATCACAAACTATATGACACTTTCCCGGCTCACTTTGCACAAACAACCAGCGGTTGTTACTTAGTTTGTGAAACACATCGCCTTTGATCACCTTGGTTTCAAACTTATTCGGAAGTCTATTTACCACTTCGTTCATTAACACGGTATCACACGTCGGATACGCGAACACTGAAAATATATTGTCACTTTGCAATCATCCATAGTGTCTCTAATGCGCGGTTTACATGGATTAAGTAGTTAAGTTGGTAATTAAATTTTAAGATACTGCATGTGACTTGTGTGTCCGAATGGATTAAGTAGTTAAGTTCATTAGTTCAATGAAGATGAGCAGTGATGAATCTCAAGGAATTCGTCAATTCTGTACTTAGATATATGGTAGAAAAATGATTTTGGACGTATTCAGAGAAGAATTTTATTCGGAAATTAAAATCTTTACAAGAATATGTCTTTTTTCTAAATTTTTATTCTACAAGCGTATCTATTTTAAATATTCTTCAACAAATTTTAAAGTTGAAATTAAACTCCACTCCGACATCTAAAAAAAAAAGAGTAAATGCGAAATAAATACGAGCTCTTGCCACCACCAGCTTTGTCAACCTATGCACTTAACTAAAAAATCACGTCCAAACGTGTTAATTGAGAAGCCCCGCCCACCCACTTATACGAAAAATAGAACGAATCCTAATCTACTTAATCACTTGCGTACTACATTTTAAGTTACTACTTGTCACTTAACTGACTGCTTACACGCAACTTTTAACTCACAAATTAGTTACCAACTTAACCACTTAACGCGTGTAAACCGGCTATAAGTGAGTAAAACATATGATCCGTTGTAATTGTTAAGTACTACTAAGTTGTCAAGTACTTTTACTAGGCGCGATCATTACAGACGTCTCAGGTTTCAAAATGTCTTAAGCTGTTGGTAGAGAAATTACATTGTAAACATTGTGGACCTGAGCCAGTACTAGTGGTATTTTGATGACGACAATTATTTTGTTGTTATGATAGTAATAATAATAATAATAAATCCCCAGACAAACACACCAACTGTATGGCCCCAAAGTAAGCAGAACTTGTGTTATGGATGACCATACAGTGAACTGGGGGGGAACCCAGAATAAACATACATATATAAATACAAAAAACCATGACCCGAGAACAAACATCTGTGTTCATCACACAAATGAATGCCCCGGCCAGGACTCGAACCTGGGACCTTCGGCGTATGAGGCAAGGCTACTTTCCACTACGCCACTTATTGTTTTAGAAACATCAATTTTATCGAATATTTTGTAATGATAATTGTACTGACAAGTCGGAATGCTTAGGGAGTACATTTTGATGTCGTTCGAGTTCATTAAAAAATTGTAGAGGACTCGATATGGCGAGATGTAGGACATTCAATTTACTTAATAGAATTGCGTTACTGATATCATCAATTTTAAATAAGATTGTTAAAATAATATTCTTTAAGGAAGTGAGTAACGAATTGAGCTGAGTTTTTATCTGTAACTTATCATTTGAGTTCATGATTTTTTCGAAAGCTTTATTGATAGTGTGTAAATTGTTATTTATATAAATTTCATTTTGGTTTAATTTATAAATTGAATTGTTAAAAATACAGATTGTGAATATTGTCGCGCATAAGGCGGGACAACTCTTTTTCATTTGAATGTACACTGTCAATGGTTTCGGAGTATTTTAGGGCGTCATCAGAATCTAAAATATACCAAAAACGTTTCGTCTGCTCGTTGGAAACTAAATAGGACACGGAGGAAACTTTTTAACATTATCTAAGTGCTGACTTTGTAGGGACACAATCGAGTTAATACAATTAGTTTTGATAGATGAGGATGAATGATCTTTGCAGTATTCGTTGACACGGTCGAAAAGTGACTCTTTTATCTTATAAGATGGGTCAATACTGCTGACATCTAAATACGTCACTATGTTCCAGTCGTCATTTGTAAATTTAGCATCCAAAAGTTTATCGAAGAACAACCCCGGTGGTAACACCCTAATATTTTACACTACCAGGTTCCAAACACTGATAGTTCTGCTTGAATGGTCATCGTCTCATTGTGTTTCTATGTCCGATACGGGAATATATCTGCGTTTTCTAATTAATTCTGGTTCAAAATTATAAAATATATATACTTAACTAATTAATCCAGATTGATGCAATATTATTCCTAAACAGTAATATCTATAGCTATTTTACCACCCTATATCAACAATAAATTCAACAAAAAAGTATAAAAGGTTTACAACTCCTGGTGGAAATCTGTAACTTACCTTCCATTTCCTATAAAACGCTTAGATAGTCACTTTAAAGCACACTAAACTAATAAATACAACATAATACACAGTAAAAAGTTTCACGTTGTATTATTATAGCTAAAACTGCTTAAAATAGCGTAAAAACACTACTGGGGGCCAATCACGCGCTCGGTGCGTTATCATTCAGGGAGGCCCATGACGCGACTCTCGCGTCATTGAGTTTTGTATGGGGCCGGGGCGGAAAGGCTCAAAAAATGAAGGTGGCAAGGAATCGGTTAAAGTCGTAAAAACTGAGATAATTTTATAATTACGTAACTTTCCGTTCTTTCTCCTTAACACTAAGAATATTGATCTCACTAAAATGTTTACATAAATCATTGAAATTAAATATAGCCATTGAATTATATACCAATACTGAATTATTCCAAGGTTAGGCCCTTTTTATCACTGATCCGTCTAGACTAACTAGTATGATAAAACTTTGAAAACAAAATCCAATATAGCTGCAACAAGCAACAATAATTATAGGCCAAAATATTTTACACATAAAGCGTCGTTATGAATTCAGCTCTTTGTTCAAAAGTTCGGTTTTCATAAAACGCGCGCGTTACCATTCAACTGTTAAATTATTGAACAAAAAATATGATGTCTGTGGTTTATGTAAATTAAATTATTATACATGAATGATTTCAATTAGATTTTTCTGTGGAGGTAGTTACGTCAGACACAATAGGGAAAAGGAAAGGCCATGACGAAGAAAAGAGAAAGTGACTTACTCGAAATGTAAGTGCAATTGACTATGAACAATTCCTTAATTGAAGCTCGTTTTTATGATTGGTTCCGGAATCGGTTTTCCTATTTTCTTGATAGTCTAAAAATCCTTAACAGTTATGTAAAAGTGGAAATATTTCAAGCTAAATATCGAAAACTAGTAAATTATACTGTACTAAAAACTAAAAAAAAAAAAAAACATAATGATGTTACGTTCGATGCATCTGATGATCCCTCAGTAACGATGACCTTTATTGTTGACCCTCGTCAGACACTCATTTCCAAGTGTAATGTTTTCAGCCCTTTAAACAAATTAAAGGAGCCTAAATCCGTTCCAGCCTGAGCATAATTCCCTCACCTGAAGAGCTCTTAAGAACCAAATGATTGTATCGTCATCATTATTATTTGCATTTGCGAAGTTTCAAATTGATAGGTCAAATAGGAAATATTGTTTCCTTTACAAGAAATTTTGCTTTCTTAGTTATTAATGAGCTTGTGTTAGTATGTAAACAAGTTACTGGAAACGCAAATAAAAAAATTAATGGCTAGAAACACTCTTGAGTAATTCTGTTTACAAACAAAAAGCGCAAAAAATAAACCATTTGTATGAGAGACGGGATGCTGCAGACAGACACACAGGTCATGAATATCGTTACAATGAAGTGTAACGATAAGCTCGTTACACTTCATTTTTTACGCCTGAGGTTAAAAAGCGTCATGTTAAAAATATATTTATCCGAATAAACATCTCGATCAGTCTTTGAGCACAGAGGACAATTTATTTTTGTATTTGTTATTAGAAAATCTGGAGGACCTTCTTGTGTTGGGTATAAGCTTTGTTGAACATTAGACGTTATGAGATCCCGTACAGCATTTCAAGGTGAACTCAAAACTTATGGACATATACACACGTCGTGCGATGAAAAATAAAATACAATGATTTTTTCAAACAGAAAAATGTGATTTATCTTTCGCAATTCTGCATTTGTCGTCTTTCTATTATTAACTACTGCCCTAAAATATAATCCATAGGAAAAAAAACTTAGCAAATCTAGAATATAATTCATTTTCTGCTGCGTGCTAAAAGCTTTGATTCACAGTCGTATTCTAAAGTAGGTTTTTAGTTAGCGAGTCAAGTATGTCAAATATGTAGTCAAATATGAATTTAAGCGCTCCAAACTTTATAGAACAAAAGTAACTATGACAATTAGATACGAGCGAGCTCCAAAACGCTCTAAGCTCTGAAATTCATAAACCGAGTGTAGTGCTAAATATTGCATTTTAATGTTGGGTACTATGAGATATTTGATTTTAAAACATGTTCATGTATACAACTGCAAAGGCTATTCATAGAACTCTTTGTTTTGATACTTAAAAAAGAACATTGGTTATTAGATTAATTAATGAATAATATGTACCCGTAGTATTTTAGAATTTCGTATAACATTATATTTAATACTTAATCGATATTTTACCTTACCATTCACTTTTTGAAGAAATGTTACATATTCCGATGGAGCATAACTCATTCATTTATCAAATTAAATAAAAAAAACGAGATTTACTGTTCAATTACAGGTAAAATGCCAATTACGATGTTGTTGAGTGAAAAATGTAAAAACTAATAACTGTTTGTCGTAGGCGAAGGTATTCATAGACGATGTTTGTTGAACAAATTCCACAGTTTGCTCGGTCAATATAAGAGATGTCTGAAATATCTGCAACAAAGAAGATAATTTATGTACTTATAAGAATATTTACAAATGTACAATAGGAAGAAGATAAACAAAGGTATAAAGAGTTCAAGATATAATGAAACGCCCAAATTACTTTGTACAAAGGCCCAACAGGTTGGCAGCTTAAGGCCAACTTGCGTGGAACCCAGTTAAAAGTTTAAACTAACTTGGGTTAAAATGTTGGTGCAGGTGTCTCTTAGCCCCATAGTCAGGTCTGCGCAAGTTGTCCTAAGATTAGGTTGGTTAAATTAGATTCCAGTTTTAAGTTCTGTTGTAGTAACCAAGCTAAATGACCTGAAAACTGTGGAAGATAAAATCTTTATTTCATTATTTATTTATTTATTAATTTGTACACACCTGTATTTTACAAAGATCATAAAAATGGTAAACAAAGTCCAAGGTGCAGTTTATTTCTAAGAGAAACTTTTCCAACTAACTTGAAAATGGAGAGTGCAAAATTAGTGCGTACCAAATATAATTCTACCAATATACTTATATTGACATATTACTAAATACTATACAATGTAATTACATACCTACATTGAAAATATAATAATAAATATAAATAAAAAAACTATTATAAATATAAGTGCTTGTTTTGATATATGTAAATGAACGAAATGAAGACTTTAATACTGGAAGACAAGAGCAGGTGTGTCAATAAATTAAAATTTAAGATAGGTAATGCTAGGGTAGTGTTTTGGCATTTCACAATCTAACGCTGGTATTGTGTGGGAGTAGGAGGCCAGATCAGATTTTGATCTCATTCTTAACATTATGGTATTGTGTACTGTGCAATGCGTACTCTGCAATTGTGCATGAAAATAAATTGATAACATAAGTAACGTGGTGCGGAAGGATTGAAAATTACACTGAACAGCATAAATATAATGCGGGTGTACGATACATTATCAGAGTTGCCTACGATATTCAGAGACACGATCGAACTTCTTAAGACCAAACATTTATCGAATACACAGATTCTTTAAATGTTCCAGTTTGTTCAACAATTCTTCAGTAATGTCCAAGTAACAGACATTCAGGTATTAAATAATTGGTTGGATTAAAGTTTTAATGAGGGAAATCTTATTCCGAAAGGGAAGGCAACTTCGAAGGCTTTTGAGTTTATGCATAGAGTAATGAACTTTTATAGCACAGCATTATCTAATCTTAAACGTGTTCAACAAGTAATAAAAGCTAAGAAAAAACACATTTTGTACAAAATTTACACTGCGGTCTTTCATCCTTTCTTTCCGATGTAAATAATAAAAAAAAGCTCACAATTATTCACACATTATTATGTGAGAAGCATATATTGAGTATCTTAGTCCACCTTATTAATCGTATATATAAAACGTTGATTTTTTTTGCATAAATAAATATAAAAAAAATATTTCTTGGGCAATTTCAACCAAATCGCTTGAATTTTAAAATAATAATCTAGCTACTGGCAAGAGTTGTGAAAACATAAAGACCTTTAAAAGGTTACGATCACTTCGTTCTAGCCTATTACCTAGGAAATCTATATCCGCCGCTGGCGGGGAGAATACTTTGAAACCTTAAATAATACAACCCTTTTTAACAGCAATAATTGTTTAAACAATAAAAAAATTGAGAATTAAATGAATTAATTTCTTAAAATATATTAACTTAAAAGTTGTGGCCCTGGCAGAATTTTTAAATTATTTTCTTATAAATCTCTAGTGTAGGGGCCCTATTCTTGTGGAGCCCCGGGGTGCAATTCGTCGTCCTCTAGTATGCGGTGCGCCTATAAAAGATCCAACGACGCGCAAGCGATAGTCGCCCTCCACCGAGTACCATGCTCTTACATAATTTTTAATATACTTAAAAAAATTACTATCTTTAAATATTAAATTATAGCATAGACTTCTTAATATGTTGGGGATAAAAAAATAAGTATAAATAAAAAAACGAATAATACGCATGACGTAAACTAAAACTTGTAAATTATTTGTTCCGTGACTTAGTTAAGTGAGATTAGAAAAATTTCATTGAGGAATACCGTAGGATGACAAATTTATTACAAAAGTATAGTTACTTTTTTAATAAATTCATCAAAATAGAAATACAATTTTTGTAGGAGGTACAAAAAAGATTGTTATAATTACCGCTGTTTCCACGGTAACGGCAATCGGACGTAGTAACCAGTTGTCTGGCTAACACGGCACCTCACAGAATAGCGTGCGTCTTACAATTATTTTTAAAGATGAAAGACCATGCCTGACCTGTCAACTTTTTGACAACTTGTATAGATAAGTAATATAGTACGAAAAATTACTTATTTTTAGCTGAACCATAAAATCTATATCATGTCAAAAACTACCATCCACAAAAAAATGTATTAGGTTTTATATTTATAGACATTTATTGACATTTGGTTTGCCACAAACGCGCCCTGTAAATATATGGTCTATGACACGTTTCGGTCCAAATAAAGCTCGAACTTTACAATATTTTTTTTTGTTCCCCTCCGCGGGAAGGGCAGGAGGATAAAAATGCCCTGACGCATACTCTGCTGCGATTCCAGAGTTATGTGGGACTCGTCCCGACGCCTACCAGAACCATACCCACTAAAAACCCCCTGTCGGCTCGTGCATTTTTGCCACTCAGCCTTCATCTGAGCGACGGCCAATTGGAGAAAGAGGCCGTGCTAGCGGGGCCCAGAAGGGGTCACCCGCTGGGATTACATAGCACTGAAGGTGCTCAAAGCACTGAAGGTGAATACATAGCACTGAAGGTGCTCAAAATGAAAATCAATAATTAAAACAAAAATTAAAAATTGCAAAATAAAATTGAATTAATTCGCATTTACGTTAGAATTAGGATTTACGTTAGAATTAGAATTTACAATAGAATTAGAATTTGCGGCCAGAAGGGCTTCGAGATCGGCTGACAGTCTGGTGGATGAGTACGCTTGCGCATTCCTAGGCCTAGCGACTTTGAACTTCGAATCTAAGACAGGAGTAGTATATGAGACTGAATCACGAACTAGAGGATTGGGATGGGTTTCGGAGCGTTTGAAGAACGCTTCAGAGAGTGTTTTGAGGTGTTGTTGTACTGTACGCAGTTCAAGATCTCTATGCAAGTCCGCGTTACGCACGTACCACGGTGCGTTTGTGGCCCTGCGGCAAAAGAGGTTTTGAACTACCTGCAGTTTGTGCAGGAGGGAGGGTTTGGCGTGGGCAAAGATTGGCGAGGCATATGTCATGACGGGTCTAACGCAGACCTTGTAAAGTGTACGTTTGTTTCTGAAGGACATTTTACTTTTTCTACCTAACATGCTATTTAGGCGGCCTAAGTAGTGACGAGCGAGTTTCGAAACTCTTTCGACGTGTGGCTTGAAAGAAAGCGTCGGATCTAATGTGACGCCTAAGTATTTAGTACTGCGCTTCCAGGGGATGGGAATGCCTGACATTCGAACGTGGGGATCGCCAGCGGGACGAGGGCGTTTGTGGTCGAAGCGCATCGCAGAACTCTTTTCAGGGTTCACATCGATGCACCATTTTTGAAACCATACACCAAGGGCGTTTACGGCCTTTTGGAGTCTGGTTACAAGGTGCCGAACACTGTGGCCTTTGGTATAGAGTGCGGTGTCGTCGGCAAAGAGGGCGAGTTCGACGCCTTTCGGCGGGATGGGAATGTCGTTGGTGTACACGGTGTACAGCAGAGGGGCGAGGACTGAGCCTTGAGAGACTCCAGCCTTTATGGGACGAGGCGCAGGCTTCGTGTTTAAATCGAAACGTACGGTCTTTGAGAAACGACGCTATTAACCTGACTAGGCGATCCGGTAAGCCTATCTTGTAGAGTTTAAAAACGAGACCGCTGTGCCAGACTTTATCGAAAGCCTTGGCTACGTCAAAGAAAACCGCGACTGTTTTATAACGACGCGGATAGAAACCGTCAAGTGTATACTCGACGATTCGATGGACTTGCTGAGGGCAAGAGTGTTTAGCGCGAAAGCCGAACTGATGGGGAATAATGAGAGGATCGCCATCCGTTGGAAACAGATGGTTCCGCATTCGAGAGAGTATGACTCTCTCGAGAAGTTTAGACATTGCCTTGAGGAGGCTGATGGGTCTGTGATTAGCCGGGACGTTCAGAGGTTTGCCCGGCTTGGGAATGCCTATGACTGTCGCTTCTTTCCAAGCTTTTGGAAAGTAGCTATGGTCGAAGCAGGCATTGAAAATGATAGCTAACAAGGTAAGCATCTGTTGAGGTTGGTGCGTGGTTGGAAATTCCATCCGCACCCGGAGCCTTTTTGGACTTTTGATTTCTAATGAAAAGCAAGATTTCGTCATTAGAGACTGTGATAGGGTCGGCGGTTATGGGGAGAAAGTCTCTGCGAAGGACTTCGTCCTCCACCGCCTGGATGTGTGAGGGATCAGCAGGTTGCGTGCTGGGCGAGCATTGTGCGGTAATGCTGTCAGCGAAGCATTTGGCTTTCTCTTCGACTTCAAAGGCAGAAGTGCCATCGGGACGAGTGAGAGGAGGAACGTGAGAGACGGTGTCTACGCGTAAGGCTCGGGCCATGCTTTAGTACGCTTGGTGGGACGGAGAGATATTCGCCATGAGATCGTTCATCTGAGCGTCTCGGAGTTCCGCGAGGCAAGACCTAACTTTAGGTTGAAGCTGATTCGCAGCTGTTCTGTATCCTGGCGTGGGATATTTCTTGGCTCTCCGGAGAGCCGCGTTCTTAGCTTTAATAAGATTGCTAACGGCTAAGGGAAGCGTGGGTTTGCCTTGCTTAGCAACCTTTTCGTTGTCACTGATGGCTGAGTTGATAGCATCAGTGAGAGAATTTACTAATGAATCGATTTTATCCGGGCTATCTAATTGTTCGGGAGAGATCGCGAGTGGAGAGTTCAGAGCCTCTAAGGCTGAAACTAACGTATTTTTAAAACCTTTCCAGTTGGTAAAGGTCTTAGGAGAGGTGACGTTATCGTTCGGCGGTCCTAGCACGAGGGAAACGGGGCGATGGTCGGAGCCTAGGTCATCGAGCGGTTCGATAGACCTTAGATCGAGATTGATTCGCTTGATAATTGCAAAGTCGAGGATGTCAGGAGAGTAGGACGGGTTGTTGGGATAGTGAGTGGGAGTGATGGGGGATATGACGTCTAAGTCAAGGGAGTTAGTGATGTCGAGGAGAGCGATACCGCTGGTGTTAGTCGATAGGCACGTCCAGTCAGTATGTTTGGAGTTAAAGTTTCCGAACATAATGACTGAATGGCCGAGGGCGAGAATGGCCTCAAAGTCGCTGCGGATTGGTCTGGTACCACTAGGTATGTAGATTGAAGCTATGATGATGGTCGGATGACCAGTCATAGCCAATCTACACACAGTGGCTTCCATGTTGAGGAGAGGAGGGGTAGGGAGAGGACAGCAATGGAAGCCTCTTTTGTAATATATAGCGGTGCCGCCGAAACCGTCGGAGTTGGGCCTATCGTTACGAATAAACGCGTACTTAGATATAGCGAATCCCCTGGAGCGGTTTGGAGTAAGCCATGTCTCCTGGAGAAGGAATAAGTCAGGTTCTTTGTTCTGAAGGAACAGTTTAATCTCGGGAAGGTTGGTGTTAAGGCTACGAGCGTTAAAAGATACTAGGGATAAGCCCTTGGGTTTAATACGACTGGACGCGGGATTCGCGGGTCTAGACATTATAATTTACTTATTTACGATTTTATACAAAAATAAAAAAAAAATAAATTTATAACGAACTTAGAAGCGAGTGATGCTCGGCTAACGCAAATAAACGCTCTTGAGGAGAGCGGGCGGCTCGCAGTTTGCGTGCGAGCACGGAAATTTCGTTAATATCGACGTTTTGAATAACGTCGAACACGGTCTTCATGTCCTCAGCCAACGACGACTGAGGTGCGGATGACGGAGCAGGACGCAGCCCTTCGGAAGCTACGGGAGCTGGGATGGGTCGGGAAGGTGCAGGCGGAACGGCCGGACGCTGCCTCCAAGACAGAGCCTGAGTAGGCGTCGGCTGAACGGGCTTTGCTTCCGGGGGACCCCGGTTGCGCAGCGGCGGGAAGTGAGCGGGAGTGAGCGGCGACGCCGGTTTAGGCGCGGCCCTCTTAGCGGTGCAGCGCGGAGCGCGCGGGCAACCCATGTAGTTAGCTGTGTGGCCGGACGGACCGCACAGCAGGGGGGGAAGTGGATTCGGGAGTGCGAGCGCACTCCTTCGTTATGTGCGGATCCAGGCACTTAACGCACCTGGGGGGAGCTGAGCAGTTAGCCGCTGCGTGGCCATAGAGCTGGCAGCTGTGGCACTGCCCAGGGTGACCGCGGGGGTTGGGACGCTCGACGGAGATATTTAAGAGTCCGCAAATTGTGCGAGCCTCTCTAAAGATCTCCCTCGAGTTGGGAGTATTCGACAAGATAACTAAAGCTAATGGAAAGCGCCTACCGCGGTTAGAGTGCATCTTGTGCACTGCTTCGGCCGGGAAACCCTGGGACTTAAGGTCCTCGAGGATTTCTTCATTCGCGAGCTCGAACGGGACGCCCCGTAGTACTGCGCGGATCTTCGCTCCTCCGGGAGGGCGTAGGTGTGATACGCGATTTGTTTAAGAGAAAGTAACCTGGTAAACGCGCAAAAGTTGTCGACGGTCGCGACCTGAATTTTAATTGTATCGCCTGCTTTGGTTGCTTCTAAGTAATTAATTTTGTGCTCTTTGCACAGATTAGAAACCGCGGTCCAGCGCGCTTTTTCGCGGAGGAAGACGGGCGGAGGGAGCTGAGGCTTGGATGGGACGGGAGCGCAGCGCGTCGCTGGCTTAGACGGGACCGACGGAGACGCGGTCATTTCGAGTGACACGAGCGGCGCAGGGGCGGGTGTAGAAGACACCGGGGTTGGCTCGGGTGTTGAAGACACCGCGGCTTTTTTCGAACGCTTCTTAGAGCGTTTGGCAACTAACTGGAACGCGGGCTCAGGAGAACCGGTTAGGGTGGCGGCGACCGACGAAGCTTCGGACGCGGCGGAGTCTGAATCGCTCCCGGGAGCGGTACGCTTCCTGCGAGATGAGTGCGAGGATGAGACCGACGCGCAGTCCATATCGGATGGAACGGGAGACGCGGGAGAGCTATACACCTGAGGGGTCTGGACATTAGAGGCCTGAGGGGCCGGGGTTGAGGCCTGAGGGGCCGGGGACGCAATAGATGCCTGTAAGGCCTGCGTTAGTACGTCAGCGGGTATGCTTACGCCGGACGCAGCGAGCGCCTGGGCGAATGACCTAAGAATATTAACAAGGTCCATTGAAGGTCTTGGAATTACAATATATAAATGTATAATGTATGCCTAGGTTCCCTAGCAAACCTAGCACCTATTTATATAACAAATGCCTAAGATTCCTAAATAAAAACCTAGCGAACCCTAGCGGCAAACCTCCCTACCAGCGGTAGGGGGGCTGGGGAGAATAACTTAAAACTAACCGTAGTACGCCGAAGGCCGCTACCTAGAAACCTAAAGAAAAGGGTACGCAGGTAAAGATTTGCCCGCGTTAGGGTCAACCTTTACCGACAGAAAGGACAAGTACACACGAAAACACACAGATATGATAAAAATAAATATGAAAGTAGGAGAAAAAATAAATAAAATAGAGAAGAGAAATAAAATTAAAATAAAAGGACTGGTTCAGTACAAATTCGTTGTCACCGTTAAGTATCCTTTGTACTGAAACCAGACTACTTACGCTGGGCACAACACTGCACTCAGCACAAGCACAACACAACTTAGCACAGCACTTTGAAGACTAAGGGGCTTAGTCGCAAAGAAAAAATCGCACTTCGATAGCACTCAGAGGGAGTAGAAAAACCTTGAAAACCGTAGCACGGAACCAACACGCTAAACTGTGACGTCAGTAGACTGAGCGCCACGGAATATCGGGCAGGGACCGATCAACGGAGAACGGGGTCTTGCACGTCTGCACCGCGTGGCGATCGGAGCGAGAATGTGAACTTCACAATATTTCGAATTTGCTTATAAATTAATAGAAATATATGACTTTTTAAATTAAATTATTATATTTGTTAATTTATTGAAATTAATGCATATCAAAACGAAATAATCAATTCTTTCTTAAATGTACAATACAGCATAACTTCACTGTCATATGGATAATGTCAAAAATGACAACGTCAGTTCAGATTTGAATTAAACGTTTGCAGTCCTTCGTTTGCATTTGCGGCATTGTGTACTGTGCGATACTACTCTGGATTTTTCTAACTTTTGATCACCTTGGCATTCGTCCCGGTTAAAGTTTCTGGCTTCTGCTTCAACGATTACTGGCGCTTAGTTTATTAAATACTAAAAAAATAATCCTGTTATTTTGTTTTTATCTTCAACTGGAGCAACAATTGGATGGAATGAAAAATGAAAATGTCTTTACTGATATGAATTATTGCTTTTGTTATGCATATTATTTTGAGTTTTTATAAGTAGTTTGAAGAAATAATTATTTTTTGAGTTAAGTACATGCAATGCAGCTAATCCCAAGTTTGCATTTTAAGTTCATCTTTCCTGTATTGAACGCACAATCATGCATACAAGTAGAAATCTACATGGAGGTCGCCCGTGTAATTCTGAGAATTTAAAATTAAACGCTGTGACTAAGACGCCAGCTATGTGACTCATGTGCAAGATTGATCCCCGCACAGACCAACAAAAAAAATGTTCCTGGTCCGGGTTTGTATGTACCTATATTCTAGGATCCCTGTAGTGACCCATAACGCAAGCCTTTGCTTACTTTGGGGCCATGTTGTCTGAGGACTTTTATTTTAAAATCCACACATACTTACGTATCTGTGTAAAAATCTATAATCTAACTGGATAAAATGAACAGGTGTTTCACTTTCTACATTACAATGCGGAGGATTACTAAACATCAATGAACTCATTTGAAATAGTTACATTAAAAAATATATTTCGAGGTTATGTGTCAAATTCAATCAATTTTCATAGCACATCTTGGCAATTTTTAACTTGGAAAAACGAAAGTGCAGTTCATATCATAACTTTGGTTTCAGATTCTCGCAGATTTGTTATTTTTTTCAAGCAAAAGAAGTAAAAAGCCTTTCAAAACCTGAATTACTAAGTATTTTCAATAATTATATTGAAATTCATGTATGAAAACTCATTTTTGGTTAAAATATAGACAGACCTTCTATCGCTGTAATGAAATGACAGGAAAAACGTCGGTTTCAAATGAGTTCATTGATGTTTATTAAGCCTCGGCATTGTAATGTATATAGTGAAACACCTGTTCATTTTATCCAGTTAGATTATAGATTTTTACAGAAATAAGTAGGTATGTGTGGATTTTAAAATAAAAGTCCTCAGACAACATGGCCCCAAAGTAAGCAAAGGCTTGTGTCATGGGTTACCATGTAGCGAACTACGAGGATCCTAGAATATACATACAAAACCGATAACAAGGTGATGTCGAACTGTGTTACAAGTATTAACGCATACGTTACAGTTAATACACAGCATACGCTGGGCCATCCCTAGTCTCGTAGATGTAGCCGACATTTTAACGAAGAGGAACACACTACGTAAATCCAATAGTTGAGTAAAATCCGAGATCCGTGTACAAATAGCGCAAGTAATCGTTGAAGCAGAAGCCAGAAACGTTAACCGTGACGAATGCCAAGGTGATCAAGAGAAAAATCCAGAGTAGTATCGCACAGTACACAATGCCGTTAATGCAAACGAAGGAATGCAAACGTTTAATTCAAATCTGAACTGACGTAGGTAGTCCTTTTTGACAATGTCAATATGACAGTTAAGCTGTATTGTACATTTAAGAAAAATAATTGATTATTTAATTTTAATGTGCATTTATCTAAATAAATTAACAAATAGAATATTAAAATGAATTTAAAAAATCATATATTTCTATTAATTTATAAGCAAATTCGAAATATTACAATATTTTTCGTTCGAGCTTTATTTGGAACGAAACGTGTCATAAACCATATTATTATTTACTGGGCGCGTTCGTGGCTAACCAAATTTAAATAAATGACTACACAAAGAAAACCCAATACACTTTTTATGGATTAGGTTTTTTTAGATTAGATAGTTTTTGACATGAAATAGGTTTTATGGTTCAGCTAAAAATTAGTAATTTTTCTTACTCACAATTCTCCGTTTAATCCTAGCATCTTAGGACGTAAGAAATATCAAATTAGAAAGTGAACAAGTATTTGTAGAACTTTCTTGGTCCTTTCCTATATAATAAAATAAATTATATTACTCATGTTTATCCCGTATCGAGGTTCGAATGTAAGAAAATCATTACAAACTGGTTACTAAACTTAAACTATGATGAGACCGAAAATCTCATTTCAATTGCTAAGTAGGTAACAAGACTACGTTTTCCATAACTGATTTTAACGTGCAACTAAAATTCCTATGCAACATCTCCATTGCACTTGCTTATACTAGTAGTCCAAATCAAATCCCTTACTAAGTTTAAATTACACACACTGACATTTAGCACGCACATACACACAAACACTCACTCACACACAAACATAAAAAAAACATTAAATAAATAAAAGATTCAAAAAGTATTGATATAGAATTATTGTAGCTCTGACACCCACATTAGGTTTCCCTGTGGAGTGGATGTCAGGTTCTCTAGACCGTTAATTATACAAAAAAATTAAATTACGTATAGTTTACAAATTTTAATAAAAAAAAATAAAAGAAAAAAAAATCACACTATACAATGCAAAATATAATAAAACTATATTTGGAAAATATCGATAAAGATAAATTTTATTATGAGTTGAATGTCAGTATAAATGGAGTAGTAGCTGAGGGTTGTATGTAGTTGTTATTGGTACCGATTAGGTGTGATTTACCTTTTTGTTATGTTAAATTTGTGCGATATATGGATGGTGCGTCTTATGTCTGTAATGGAACAAAGTAATCTACCTCATGTATATACATACAGTAGATTTTCAATTTCGTCGTAAGACATATTGTCCAGCCACGTAAAAAGGTTTTATTAAAAAGAGTGGTTGCTATAATTTTTTGTGTTTTGTCCTTCATTAACATTAAATTGTACAGTTTGGGTGCAATATAGTTATAGAATCTGCAGCAAAACTCTGACTACTCTGGGAACGGGACAGCGCTTGTTACGTCATGTATTGCTGGGAAGTAAAGGTACGGTTAATACATGATATCTAGCAACACTGGCATAAATGAAGAGTTTATTTATTTATTGGAGAATAAACAGATATATACATTATAGATGCATTAACAATTAGCTTAGTAAGATATAGATTTAGTACACATCCTTAAAGAGTTCTCGCTAAGATATTTATGCTTAATTTTACTCTTGAGCGACTAAATATACGTAACTCTAAAAGAAGTAAAACATCAAGATTTTATTTCAATTGACAATTAACTTAACATAAGTGCGTCTCAAAAAGAGGTAATTACCATAACTCTGGATCCGACTGTCAAAGCCAGCACTTTAAGATCTTTGCCAAATGCTTCAAATGCATGTCCGTCATTATTTTTGAATACTGTGTCAGTGGACAGTGTTAGGCGCTCTATTCTCTCCATTTCGTCAGCAGCTGTAGGAGATGACAAGATATGCTCCAAAATGGTCACCTTAATTTTCCCGTCTTATTACCCGTACTCACCCATATATTTAATTATTCCCTGTCAACCGGTACTTTTCCGAATTCCTGGAAACTCGCACATATAATCCCATTACCTAAAGTTACAAACCCTACCTCTCTTTCACATTTCTGACTAATGTCTATCCTGTCCTTTTTATCTAAGGTTCTGGAGCACATTGTCCATGAACAATTACTAGAGTTTGTATCCACTAATAATCTCCTCAGCAAATACCAATCCGGTTTCCGGCCAGGGCACAGCACAGTATCTGCTCTTGTTAACGTTACTGACGATATACGTCGGGCCATGGAGGGTGGATCGCTTACATTGTTAATTCTACTTGATTTCAGTAATGCTTTTAGTTGTGTTGACTTTGATATTCTTCTTGGAGTGCTAGAATCACTGAATTTCTCCCCCTCTGCGGTTGCTTGGTTTAGTTCTTACCTTCGAGGTCGGTCTCAGCGGGTCCGCTGCGAAGAGTCCTTCTCCGAGTGGTGTGATCTCGTTGCGGCTGTACCTCAGGGTGGCGTTCTCTCTTCATTACTCTTCTCTTTGTTCATTAATTCTATCACTAAAGTTATCTCAAATAATTACCACCTCTATGCGGACGACTTGCAGGTTTACCGCCATTTCACGGTTAGCGATGTTGGCTCTGCCATTGCCGCGATTAATAAAGATCTTGACCACATCAGTTAATGGGCTTAATTTTTTGGAATCCATGTAAATCCTAGCAAGTCGCAAGCTATAATTGTAGGCAGCCGATATATGAAGGGTTGCCTTGACATGGATGCTCTTCCAACTGTAATACTAGATGGTACTTCGATTGCTTTCACTGATATTGTAAAAAACTTAGGCGTGATAATTGACTCAAACCTCACGTGGCAAGCTAATGTCGGTGAAATTGGTCGTAAAGTCCATTACTCCTTTCACACTCTCAAGTGTCTCCAAAGTTTTTTGCCTTATCCAACCGAAATCACCCTTGCACAGGCACTTATACAGCCAATCATAGATTATGCAGACGTGTTTTACTTAGATGCTACAGATTAAGCTGTGTGATTAAAACAGATTAAGCAGATTTTAAATAAGTTGGAGCGTCTGCAGAAACTACGCATTCGGTTCCTGTTCGGTCTTAAGAAATATGATCACGTTTCAGAATATCGAAAACATCTCCGATGACTACCGATTCGTTTACGTAGGAACACTCGCATTCTCTGTCTACTATATAATGTCCTTTACAACCCTTCCTCTCCCCGATATCTTATTGAGCGTTTCTCTTTTATAGTTTCCCAAGATAAATTGTGCAAAACTCGCAATCGCACTCTCCTTTACCTTAAACCTCCTAAGACCGATTTCTTTTCCCACTCCTTTACTGTTCATGCCGTCAGACTATGGAACTCACTTCCTTATGAAATAAGCGAAGCAAAATCGTTAGCAATTTTCAAAAATAAAGTAAAGCAACACTATCTATCTTAACCTTAAAATGTTGTGTTGATGTTTAAACTTTATGTATATTATGTAGAATATTAATATAAATCATTCGTTTATAAATGTATGTATGTATATAAATATTAGAATTTTATGTATTTTAGGTTTAAGTTAATTTATATGTTTATTTTATGATTATTTATTGTATTGTATTTTATTTTATATTATTTGAATATAGTTGTACCTACTAAATTTGTTCTGTACTACTTTGTTCATTAATAGGTCTGCTGGTAGTAATTTCTATTAGAAATAAGCTGTACCTTTGTACTTTATTAGTTTATAAGTCATTTTTATTACTGTGTTTTTCTGTGTGTACATAAATTATTAAATAAATAATTACACCATAATTAAAAAAAAAAGTTTGGTTACTATACAAAAAAAAAATGTGAAAAAAAAAAAGAAATATAGAGAAGAAAAGAAATAATACTTTTTGTGAATTATTTATCATTCATCATTAGACAACCCCGACAAAAGATCTTGTATTTGGTTTTTGTATTTGTGTCTCGTGTTATTGAAAATATCGACAGTGTGAAGTGTGTTGTTGTGCGATGAACATATTCTGAACAGTGGAGCTCGGAGTCCTTGTTTGGATCTAGGTGGCGGTAGAGCAAAGAGAGGCGAATGTCTTGTTCTTCGACCAGGAATATTAAAATTAATTTGTTGCAGCTGATCAGGGCAATTAAATTCGCCGTTGCATAATTTGAAAAGGATCATTGCATCAATAGCTTTTCTTCTGTCTTTTAATTTATTTAGGTTGAATTGTAATAGAAGTTGTTTGTATGATAATTTATTTTAAGTCAATCTGTAGTTGAGAGCTCTAAGAAACTTTTTTGTATTTTTTCAATTTTATTTTTGTAAGTGCTGTACTGCGGATTCCATATAACAAATGCATACTCTAGGCATGGGCAGGTAAGACATTTATACAAAAGTATGTAGGAAGAAACTTGACGGAAAGGCTTGGCACTACGTAAAACAAAACCAGACATTTTGTAAGCTTTTTTATTCATAGTTTGAATATGTGTGTCGAAAATAAGCCTTTGATCCATTATAATGCCAAGGTCTTTAGTTGTTTTAACCATACGGATCAAGAGGTTTCGTATGCAATAGTGTAATTCTATAAGATTTCGGTTTCTTGTGAATGTAATAGTAGAACATTTTTCATAAGCTAGACGTAAGTTGTTTGTTATACACTAGGCGTGGAATCTATTCAGGTCTTGCTGGATGAGCTGGAAATCTTCTATACTTTTTACCGTTTTATATATTTTTAAATCATAGGCAAATAACAAGAAATTACAATTTTGGAAGCAGCTATTGATATCATTTAAATGATATACAGAAGTGGTCCGAGAACAGATCCCTGGATTACACCTGAAGAAACCTTCGCTATCTCGGATTCATGACCGATTTTTTTGAGTCCTATTTATCAGGTATGAGGCAAACCATCTTAATAGGTTTCCTTTGATTACATTAAAACCTAGTTTTTTTTTGAAGTAAAAGAAGGTCAACTTTTTCAAAGGCTTTTTTAAAATCAGTATAGATTGAGTCCACTTGCGTGCGCTGGTCCATAAAGTTGAAAAGAAAGTTATTGTATGTAATTAAAATTGTTTCAGTACCTTTTTTTTATAAACCCATGCTGTTTTTGTATTATATTTGGTTGTATGATAGGATACATGATTTGATGAACCGTGGATTCAAAGAGTTTTGGAAAAGTTGACTGTACTGCAATAGGTCTGTAATGGGAGATGTCAGCCTTGGACCCCGCCTTATGGATGGGCGTTATGTGAGCCATTTTCCACTAATTCGGAAACACACCCTCATTGAGGCATTTGGTTAACAAAATACAAAGAGGTATTTTTAGGATATCGCAAGTTTTTATAACAAAGAGCGGTGCTATTTTGGGGCCTTATTTGGATCAAGCTTTTTTATTTTCAATTCGATATTGCATTCTCTTATTTGTATGTTTGACAAGATTTGAGCAGAATTAGAGCAAGGGACGTTATCTAGAGCAGTGTGCTTAACATCTTGTCTATTTTCATATACAGAGTTGAAGAACATTGAGAACAGCTCACAAATTTCTCGAGGATTATTAGCAACTTTGTCATCCAGTGACATGGAACAGGGAAATCCAGGGTCAGATTTTTTTAAGGAATGCACGTATGACTAAAACTGTTTTATATTGGTCTTCATTGCGCACTCTGTATTACTAGTATAATCACGAAAGCAATTTCGCATGATGGACTTACACTGAGAACGGATAATTGAAAATTCCTGATAATCCATAAGGTTTTCGTAAGTTTTCCATTTTTTCCAGATTTTTTGTTTTCTTTTAAATATTTTTTTTAGTTCTTTTGAGAACCACGTTGGGTATTTATTATTTTTTTTTAAAGTAAGGAGGACATAACTATTTATTGTAGAATAAAGAGTTGCATAAAATCTTTCTACTGCATTGTTGGAGTCTAGTTCACTTAATTCGCAAGTCCAGTTTATTTCTGAAAGTGATTTCATGATCTCCAAGGTACCATTGCGAAAATCGTACTTCTGAACGTACCTATTGGGAACTTTTTTGTTTCTATTTCCAGAAAGCATTCTCTGCTAACAAGCTCTGCTTACTTTGGGGCCATACAGTTGGTGTCGTTGTCTGGGGATTATTATTATTATTCTAAAGGAGGATGATGTTTATCTATTTTATATAAAGGTAAGGTTGGTTCCCCTACAACACATACTTGGTTACAAAGAACTAGATCTAATATTTTGTTGTTTTGGTTAAGTATAGAGTTATATTGTTGCGGGGCTAAAAAGTTCATTGAATCCAGTAGCAAACTTCCAATCTCCCCGATGGTCTGAACAGGTAAGGGATGCTTATTTGGCGGCATGGCTTGCCACTCTAACACGGGTAGGTTAAAATCTCCGAAAATACAACATTTTTTGCTGCAGGGTTGGTTCAGTTTTAGTCGTAAATTGCTCGTACAGATATGAAGGAGAAGCTGGTGGAATATAGAGAGCACATACTATTAGAGTACCGAGGTATGTCTCTAAGCCGATGATATCCTCAACATCTGACGATTCTAAATCAATTCTACGAGTAGCTCTGTATTCTTTATTGACCGCGACCAAAACACCCCCTCCATCCTTCTTCCCACATTTGCAAAGATTTCTATCCCTACGAAAGATATTAAAATTAGTAGGAATAACCTCATCATCGTCATCATTAAGCCAAGTTTTTGTGAGTGCAATTACGCCGTAATTAGTCGTTATTATGTTTAGACATAACTCTGTTAATTTAGATTTTAATCCCCAACAATTTTGGTATTAGATTTTTACATTTTTATTTGACATCATTGTTTGTAAATTATTATAATAGTACTTAATTGAATTGAACGTATTGAATAAAAATAATGTTAATATGCAGGCGGAAATATACTTTAAAATACAGGGGAATTTATAGTTGCGTGGGTTTTGATTGGCACGTAGGAGATAGAGTTTGCTGTGTGTACAATTATTTAACTTGATTCCGAGACAAATGAGTGGTGTGAGGCGATAGCGTTTCAACAAACGTGTTTATTATTTTCAAATGGATTAATGTATATTGTGTGTGAGGTTGTCTGATGTGGAGGAAAACTGGAAGCAGTCCCAAGTTTTTCAAGTCTTCGACACTTCAAATAAGTATGATTCTACTTGTATCTTCTTTCCGCATCAGGACAGAGCCATTGCCGTATTTATAGTCTTTTGATTTTCTAGCTTCCCGAGCTTTTGAATAAAGGATTTTATTTTTCAAAGTAAGTTGTTCATTCACGTACACCTGCATATAGTTAAGTACAGTGTCTGCCGCACTTGTACCAGTAGCCCGCAATAGTTGTGGTCAAAGCTTCATGGCTTTCATGATCTCTTACCCTAATAAATTGCCATCTTTCAGTCAGATAATCCTGGAACCAGGACAACACGACACCTCTTATGCCAGCGCTCTCTAGAAACTTCAAAAGGACTGGAACAGAAACGATGTCGAAAGCTTTCTGCAGGCCCAGGAAGACCCCCAAACTACGCTATCCTCTGTCCAGGTGGGAGCTAATGGACGAAGTGAGCTCTAGCAGAGCGTCTTCCGTCGAACGATTTTTCCTAAACCCATATTGATTGGAAGCAATATGGTTAGAATTCTCTATGTAATTGACTAACCTTTTGTTCACTAGTTTTCCAATAATTTTCGCTAATGTAGGCAGTAGAGATATTGGTCGATAATTTGTAGGTTGATTTTTGTCGCCACCTTTGTGTATTGGAAAAACAACTGCAGTTTTATAACATTTTGGAAATTTACCAGTTGTGAAGCTGAGATTACAAACAAATGATATCGGTTGCGCTAAAAGGTTACAAAACTTTTTCAAAAATAGTGTCCAGATTTTATGTCTTCCTGGAGCCGAGTCCGATTTAAGTTTTAGTCATAGCATAAGACAATTGCCTTCAGAAAACATAAGTTACAAAATGAATGGTGTAAAATGATTTATAGTCAGTTAGTGACGGTAAACGGTGGTCCTTGTTTGTCCAACATTCCGTTAGCTCAATGACATCAATAGCTATTTTCAAGTCAGATATAACAGTCATAAATCTTTCCCAGTTCTTGTTGATACTTCTAATATTGACGGATTTTATGGAAATGGCTTTCTTTGAATCGTAATTTGGCATTAACAAGTGTGGCGTTTCTGAGGGTGTCATGACCAGAGCACATGAAATATTATCTACAACGTCAACTTCGACTAAAATATCTGCGTTAGAAGTCGCGAATGCAGCAAAGTAGTGTAGACTGTCTCATTGATCGGTAGATAAGAAGAATTAACTGAAACATTACTGAATAGTAAATTTTTGAGGTTGTGAATATTAAGGATATGTTTGTTATCTCTACCTGTATATTAACAGTTGCATAATTAATGTGATTTAAGCAATAAAATGTTGTGTACGTTTGATGTTGAGAATTATTTGTGAGTGAATAAGTGTGATTAGATTGAGTAAAATTAATGTAATAAAGTGTTAGTAGCACAAGTTTTAAAAGATAAAAGATTGTACTTACATACTCTTAGTCTTTTGGTACAAATCAATAAGATGTAGTTACAAATAAAAAGTCGTGATAGACACTTTTGTACTGGTATACAGTGTAGTCAGGATACAGTGTAGTCATTTATCTATTAGGTTCAAATCGCTGTCTTCATCTATGCGTATCGCCGTCGATCCTTCCGTTTTACGTAGATAGACAGTTCCATGTGAGGTCCAACAATATTTATAGAGGTACTTACGAGCTAGGTCTCTCGCCATGGCATACAACCTTTTATTTTTAAAGGTAAGGAGTTCTGAAACATAGATTGGTTGTCCTGGCCCTTCCTTGTTTAGGTGCGCAGTACTTAGTCTATTCGATAGGTTTGCTCGATTAAAGGTTTTAAAGGTCATTATAAATTCTTGCTTTTTGATGACACTTGAAAACTCAGCAACTATAGGTTTGTTATTTGATTTACTTGTGTTTTGTCTATACAAGTTTCTAATGTTTTCCTTTTTAATTGGGATGCTTACAGTATTGCATAAGTTCTGTAAAGCGTTGTAGAGGTCGTCTTTTGTTTCTCCTTTAACTACCGGAATGTTTCTCATTTTTATACAAGACATTTTACAGGTACGATCCATATACTCAAGCCTGCTCTCAAGTTACTTAGTGACAGCTTTGTCGGAGAACCGTGCTTCTTCTAAGTTTTCGCATCTAACTAAAAGCTAATCATATTTACTGGACATAAACTCGACGGAATTTTGTACGGCACACATTTGTTTCATTGTAGTCATGATTGTTTCTAGCTTTTGACTAAGAAAAAATCAATGTCAGTGTATTTTGTTAGTTATAATATATATAGTTATAATATATATATAATATACATAGTTTCAATTGTTTGTGAATCTGGCAGCTGCACGCTGGGCAGCATTTTGGTTTGAGTCCGACAGCGCTCGAATTGGAAGTGTATCATTAACTTGTAACCTGTTTACCGAACTAGACTCGTTTTTCTGTTTGCGGGTTTTGGGTGGCGAGTGTTCAGTGGACATTTTGTGTACTCAGTTGTTTTAATAGTTTTAATTTGTCGCTTCTCACTTAAATATCACTCAAGTCTACGAATTGGTATGTGTGAACAGAATGGTTAGATTGCTACAAAGCGTATTAGGTAGTGCCAAATTACTGACTCTTGATATTTCTAAATACCCAATTAGATGATGGACGCGCTACGTGTCGTTGCTCGTAGTATGCACGTTATGGTGTTCGTAGCTTACAGAGGCTCGTAGCAACTACAGTGACGTCACCCACGCAGCGCGCTCAATGTCTGCAGCAACCCGTTGAAAAAAAGAAATAAACTGGTTTATTTAATATTGTAATACTGGTTTATATAATATTAAATAAAGAAAGAGGTTCACGAAACACACACTAATACTTACAGTTGAGCTCATACAAAATTTAAGTTGTGTTTATTATTATTAAGTTAAGTTTATATAAAATGGCACAAAGGCTAATTGTTAAATTAATTTAATAGGAACAGCACTGTATGCTGAAATACAAGTCCTTGGACTTAGTTCGGCAGCAACAGCTTTTGTTTTGTATGGCAATATTGTGTAGCCTAGATAATTTTACAAAAATTGTACAATCTATTACAATAAAGATTATTATTATATGTTTATTATTAATATATCAATTATTTATACATAATACGAGTTGTTAAAATGTCGACAGGTCAGGAATGGTCTTTCATCTTTAGAAATCTCGCAGACATATACGTAATGATATATACGCATATACGAAATTATTACATACATTTTTCTATATAATGTTCAAGTCGTACGTAAAAGAATTTTCTCAACTTATAAGGATGTTATTTAATTGTTTAGGCACACCAACAAAACAGGTACTTACTTTATCTAGTATGGTCATTGATTAAAGGCATACACTGCTTTCAAAATGTGCGTACCACAGCAGCGGCTTAACTAAATCTTTTTAGTTTTGTTTTAGCAAAATGTGGTTAAAAAATATTAGACTTTGTGTTAGGCTCGTTGATACATACAATACACTTGAATAAGGGAAAAAATATCATTTTCACATTTTCAAATTCTTACATTTGTACTTACTTTATTACAAATTTGTTTTAAATAAACTATGTAATATCACGATAGTTTTCTTAAAAAAATTCTTTGTATATTTTAATCCGAATTATTCATAGCACCTGAATTTTAAACTAGCCATGGTCTCCAAAAGGCATAGTGTACTGTAGGCAACAGGACTTTGGGGATCATAGACGCCGAACCAACCCGATTTCCTTGTTACCACGTCTTGATGGATGACGGTAAACTTAGCCGGTTCCTCATATAGACATTTTGGTTGGGTAAAGTAATATGTTTTATTTTATTGTTTGTATAATACATATAAGGTGAGGGTACAGTTTGTTCGTATTTAACATGCAACGTGTAGATAATTTAAATTTTTGTATAAATATTTTAATATAACATATTCGTATGAACGATTTCGTTTAATAACTCGTGCCCATCTTGGAGGTATCAAATTACATCTTAGTAAAGCACAGTTTTGTTAAATAACCTTAATTGATTAAGACTGTTACTTGTCTTTGACAACCATAACAGTGGAAGTTTTCCTGCCACAATGTGGGACAAGTTTGATACATTTTTGTTTGGATAGAGATGAGGTTAAACTAAAATGAACCTTTATTACAATAAATCGTTTTAGAAATAGAATCGGTAGCTTCAAGTATAATTATGTTTATGAGAACACAGATTATGTGTGAAACCTTGGTAAGATAATCTTGTTTTATATAATTTAGTTTAAATTAAGTTTAAGCTATCGCGGTATATTAAAAAATGATTCAGTAATTGCCTACAATATGATCATGGAGTAGCAGTACTGACATAAGAGTCCAGTGAATTCATTAAATGATTGTTTCATATTACTTTTAGCAAACTAAAATCTGAACTCTTTAGTAAAACTGAGAGTAACCCACAAGACCATTACTCAAGGTTTTATTGAACGTGAGAAGAATATCCAGTGGATCTCTTTTAAATAATGTAACTTAACGTTAAACATAAAACGGTAGTGCTGCTAAATTTTCTTTCGAGAATAGTACACTAATAAGATCGTGTTGCAGAATTGAACCTAACAGGTTTGAGCAAAATTCAATTTATTTTCCAGAAAATGTTGTCATATTTACAATTAAGGGCCTTTATATAGTTAAGATGAAAGTTCAGTTTACTGAACGTACTTCCTTCTGTGAATCGACTTCAAATTTATTGTTCAGTCTTGATTTTTTGTCAAATTAATACACTAAAACGGAAATTAATCAAGGTCTGGTCACAACTCCTCATGAAAGATTGTGTATGTCGAGACCCTTCCGGTCTACCCAGAGTAGCGATGAGCTAAATCTAAATAGATTTAGCTCATCGCTCATCGCACCGAAATCGGCTCTGTGCGGTTGCTACGTCTTTATAGTGCCGGAACCCGGGATCTCCCACCTACCTTATTCTTGCTTGTGGTTTTTCTGGTTAATTAAACATTCTATACTCTAAGTTATATCTAATTCTCATCGGAGCCAGAAAAGGCTGCATGTATTAGTATCCAGTCTCTTGTATTAGTCGCTAATTATCACTTAGGAACTTAAGATAACTTGCGTTAAGAAGTTTTAGATCACTTTGTATGTCATTATGAATTGCTTCAACGCTTCAAGGATGTCATTTCACATGTAAACTAGGAACAAAACTGGTCCTAGAATTGATTCTTTTTTGATTGGAAATTTTTATAGATTTACTTTGATATGTGCTAAATTTTATTACTTGTTGTCGGTTAGTAAAATACTTAAACAACATAGAATAACTTTTCGAAAAACAATCCGTTTGAAGTTGAGCTGGCAAAGATTTTTTGTATTTTACATTATTAGTTAGCTCTCTTATCGTCTTACATAAGTTTTCAGGTTTCTTGTTAACATTGGTGAACATAGTATAGTAGTATTTTTTTTTATTCGCTGCTGCAATCTTCTTTGTTACGGTTTTTCTTTCTTTGATATATTCTTCTTTTATTTGACCTGTTTCTTAATTCCTCCTAATTTGCTTTGTAATTCCTTCATAATGTATTTCTTTTAGTCATACTTGCAAGAATGTCTTTTGTTATTCAGTATTTTCTTGGTTGATTTAGGATTTTAGTTTTATTTTTCTTTAACAAGAAAAATACACAAGTCGGTACACGGTACGGTAAAATACACAAGAGTACCGACTTGTGTTTTTAACAAGAAAAATAAACAAGTCGGTACTCAGGTTAATAAGATGTTATAGAATAGAAAGGAAAATTAAAAATGTAGTATTTGTTGTTCTAAAATTCCGAATTACAGGTAGGTAAAGTTAAGCGGGAATGTGCTCATTACCTTTATTTTTATGAATTTTATTGAGTGTAAAGTTTTTTATATTTATGAAGATCTAACCATTAGAACAAAAGGATTTATAAAGGTAAGGGAAAAGACCGTCTACATTACTGTCACAAAATTTAATCAGAATCTAAAAATACTATTATCAATAAAACTGAACATAGAATGAAATTTATTGAATATTTATTTTTCTAAAATGTACGTTTATAATAAAACATAGATTTATTCTAAATAGTAACATTTTTTAATCACTTTAGTTTTGTCCTTAAATACAAATACTCATGTGTCTAATTAAATGAATCAAAATCGTTAATGAAGAAAAAGAGATCTTTAAATACCACAAATCCACATTTTTTAAATATTATTATAGATACGTGACAAAGTTTAACCAGCGTAATGCTCACCATTGGGCAGATAAAGGAGAAAACCCTCGCGTAACCAGGGTCAAGTCACACCATATCTCATTTTCTGTAAATGTTTGGGCAGGAGTTTTTGGCAGGCATTTGATTGGGCCCCATTATTGGCCGAACACCTCAACGGAAAAAATTATTTGGAGTTCCTCACAAATGATCTCCCGGAACTCATGAGCGACGTGCCAATTCACGAATACCAACCTATCTCATTAAATATATATATATATATATATAGTCTTCCAGAACGATGATTCCGGCACATTATTGGACCACAGTGAGGGAATACTTAGACAATTTGAATTTTAAAACGCATGGATAAGCCGACTCGGCCCTATTGCGTGGCCGGCACGGTCCCCAGACTTTACTCCATTGACTTTTTTGTTTGGTGCCATGCCAAACAAATGGTGTATGAGGTACATGAAAGTCGGAAATCCAACGCAGGTGCCGTGCCTTTATTAGAAATAGAGGAACAGTGTTTGAACACAATTTACAAATAAATGTGATAAATTTTTTTTTGTTGTTTTACTTATTTCTTTCTAATACCATCAGATTTTTGATACGTTAGAGATCTCAAGTACTAGTAGATAAAAGTGTTAAGAAACTTTTCAAGTATTATTTTTTTCTCATTATTCCAGGCTTCCCAAAACCTTTAATATTTATTTTTCAAATTTTAATACCTACGTACTCTTGTAATATATCAACAGAAAGAAGACAATCTAGAGACGTTTTTTAAACAATTCGAAATCCTGTAAAAGCTTATATATATATATATATATATATATATATATATAGATATTATATATATTTATATATATATCAAATTCTGTTTTTTGTTATTCCAATGGCAATTCCAATTACATCTTAAAAAAAAAAAAAGCTTTATCGAGTTGTACAAAAATCATTCCAAGAATTTGTAATTAGAAAAACAAAGGACACAGGAAACAAAAAACAACTTTATATTTGGAAGTTTAAAAGGTTCTAATGGACAATGTTTCCTCAGGCTTCGAGTAATTATCTTTCAAATAAATACAGCAATTAAGTAGAAACATCTTTATGCAGTCTTTACTTGACAACAATGCTCAAATGATTCGAGATCCCTAGTTAATCATGTTCAATCATGTCACCAATAGTTTTATTTCGAACACACGCTGGTATTTACTAATTTACTGAGTACACCATTGTTAAATTTAAAATGTGACACGGGTTAAAATAAAATAGTTTGAATATAATATTGTAGTTTGCCATTTCTAAAATTAATTATAGTTGTATTATTGCTTACTAATGGCTGAAAGTTTTCTCGGCATCTAATTAATCTTTCACGTTTGTGCTGTATAATCATTTGTAGAAAGGGAATGTGCGAACGCTTACTCGGGTGCCTTCTAAGTGGAACATCTCATATTTTTTACCTTTTTGAACGGTCCACTGACTAAAAGGTGTCTTTACATTTATTAACAAGAAAGTGATTAATTTCTTAAATCATTTATAATGCGTATCCTGAGTTTTTATTTTCATTAAACTGGACTCGAGCCCAAATCGAACGCAGCTTTTAATATACAAATGTGACACAAGATGTTGCATTTGAGGAAATTTACTTTTTAACCTTTTTATATTTCTGTATTATCACCAATCAAATCAAATAATTGACAGTGGATGCGGACCGCCAAGACCAAACGGCGAGGGGATCTCTGGAGGACTTTTGTACTGTAGTGAACATCTTTCGGCTGAAGGAACTAAGGGATTGACAAATACAACGTTAGACTTTTTTTAGGTTTTCATTTATAGGTTTAATATATTTAATTTATATAACTAAAGTGTAGCATTGAAGTGCTTTGGTTACACTACCACTAATTACCTATCACGCATTAACTTTTTTATATTTATTAAAAAAAAGACAGTACATTTTTGCTTCAGAAATAATTATCACCAAGCTCTAAGAAATAATTGATCCACATCGACGCGACTGCTTGGTTCAAAGAATTTTGTTTAGGATCAGGAAAAGAAAAACAATGTCATAATTTTTAAAAGAATTTTTATATATTAAAATTCGCTGGCGACACACATTGTTATCGCGAAAGCCTAATGATGTATTTGCATTGACAAAGTGTTTCGTTTTTCGAGATTGGGATAAAAATGCTTAGAGGGAATGTGAAAAACGTGGCACCTGATTAGCTAGGAAGCCTAATTTGCATATAACATTTTTTGGGCCGATAAATACAAAATGTGTAATGTTACAAATTACAAGTCGTTTAAAATAAAGTTGTAAGTGGCGACAAAAAGTTCAACATTAAAGCACATGGTTAGCGGTTTTGTGTGAATAGTAAAGCAAGTTAGAGAACAAATTTTTGGAATAACTTAGTAATTTTGTCTAGGTTCCCTCTTCTACTGTTCTAAGTGGTGAACTTAAAACATTTACAAAAAAGAAAGAAAAAAGTTAAGGTAATATAAAACTTTCAAATTATTTAACACATTTTAAACAAAAATTTACACATTTTATTTTAAAATGTACATTATCTGCGAACCAGAATTTTGAAAGCAACATTTCGACAGTCAATTAGAAATTTTGAAATACGCAAATCTTAAGCTTGAAAATACATTTTTTGAAAACATAAAATTACAAATTTCTATATTAACGAACAAACTTGAGTATTAGAAACATCTATATAACACGTACAAACAATAAATAAACAATTAAAAAAAAATAAGAGTAACAATTCTACAAACGTTACAATATATTCAACTCCCTTTATACGCTATTCATAAAACAAGTTTGACCCACGCACACTCAAATACACAAAAACTCGATCACAACTACAAAAAACCAGTTTTTTGGTTTGTAAAAAAAATATTCTATATAAACGAGTGAACTTGTTTGTTAAAGACATGAGTATGTTTTTAAAACAGCCATTATCTAGCGATGATGTCCGTTTCAAAGCGATGGACGGTAAAACTTTATTAAGTTTATATTACATTGTTTTAAGCATAGAAATAGGTATTTGTTTTATAATAAATTGATTAAAGATTAAAAATATCAATCAAAAATAAGTTACGTCGTTTTGTCATAATAAAAAACCTACCGGGAATATATGGATCATAAAAGCCCTTGGGTAATAATCCCCTCATTAACAGAATTTTACTAAATTTTACTCACGCGTTATTGTCGGAAAGGCGGATGAAAAGCTTTAAGTGGTAAAGTGTATTAGAGATAATGGAACGTTCTTTAAGACGGCAAATAAAAAAAGCAAGTCCAATTATTCAGGACTACCGTCGCAAAATCTCATTCGTGAATTCAGACCTATACTCCTTACACCTTGAATTATCTGGGTTTCTTCGACCTGATCTATTATTTAAACTTGATGCAATGTCATACGGAAGAGCAAATAGACTACTTAGCGATATTAGTGAGAAACATAACAAACACTGACAAACTTTTTCCGGGAAAATAGGTCCGTTGAAAGGGTGGTGAACGGATAGTCCTTACACCTTGAATTGTCTGGGTTTCTTCGACCTGATCTTTTATTTAAACTTGATAACCGGTACTTAAGAGCTGACTCATACCATCATTCTGCTCATCTGTCCTCAGTGCCCTTATAAACCGAGCTCTACGTTTATATAACCTGCAGAGCATTAACACGGAACTGGAACATGTAAGATCTGTACTGGAAACTATTGGCTACAATTGGAGACAGAGCTTAAGAATAGCGAACACAACCAATCGACAGAAACCCGCGATAGTTGAATGAGCGCCTATATACCTACCGTACATAAAGGTTGTAACTGATACAATTGGGCACTTACTGAACCGCAAGTTTAGTATAACGACGATTTACCACCCTTTTACAAAAATACGACAGGCGTATATGAGACCACCGTCAGTGCCTACTCCATCCGCCGGGCATGCGCATCCCCTGCAACCCCAACCTTTCTGACAATAACGCGTGAGTAAAAGCTGTAGTTTTAAAATTTAGGATTTTAGTAGTATTTCGTAATAATAATAATAATAACATATTCATTAACTACTCACTCTTAAACATAACCTGCTAGATGTATATACTCCTTATTACAAATACAAACCTAAAAATGTACTAGAAAATAATACTGCCAAACTCTACTGGGATAGAGATATAATAACAGATCGCACAATTCTCAGCATTAGACCTGATATAACACTAACCATTAAATCGACAAAAATACCTACCTGAAAGACATTGCTGTTCCCAATTCACACAATTTAAAACAAAAATATAATGAAAAAGTCCAAAAATATATACCTCTAGCAGATGAAATCAAACAAATGTGGCACCAAGAAACAGTTCAAATCATACCAATAACAATTTCATCGACAGGACTCATCCCGAGATCCCTACATACTACTTTAATAATACTGCAGCTGCCAGAAACCACATACATCCTTTTACAAAAGTCTATAATTTTAGACACCTGCTCCATACTTCGCCGCTTCCTAAACCCAAATTCTCTGCCATTACACTTTCCTGAAAACAACAGCTCACGACACACTAACAATCCTGCAGTAGGTTCATGACTTAACCAGAGTACTTGACATAGCCCGTAATCTGTGTTTATTTTACCGACTTAGTCGAGCTTCGAAGATTTCGAAAATAATAATAATAATAATATAATAATAATATATTGAATTACATTCGAGCTTCGTTATCGATATTAGTATATACCACATGTAGTTTCACATACAGGCTCGCCATTTCGCACTATGTTCCAGAGACAATATTTAAAAGTAAAAAACTTACATTTTTGTAGGATTACCTAGTTTCTATACCGGAAATTTCATGTTTCAACCACTAACTGTCATTTACGTAATAGGCATACGCTGTTTGGCACATTATTTAGATTTAAATTTCTTTTTTTTTTACAAAGTGCTAAAATACCTAAATTCCTTTTCCAAATCAGAATTAAAATTCATTGTGAAGGTTAAGTTTTAAAATGCCACAAAGAAAATTGATTAAGAGTACTAAGAGGAGAAACTGAAGAAGTCATGAAAGAAAAATAAAACGAAGACGGAAAGAAAGCAGCTGTAGCAGCTCATCATCAAAAGAGAACACGCCTCCGCCTCGTGACCCACAAGGTAAAATTGTTATTGCACTTACCTACCTTGAGCTTAGACATGATTGAAAACTCGGATTGCCCTCAGGGGTACTCCAATTTCATATTCAAATACATGCCACTCGGATCTAATATCAGAGTTTTTCCAGGGCTATATATTATAATATTAATAAGTTTTACAATTAAATAATAGGTTTGCGTGTTTTTCACACTGGAGTCTCACTACTCACTAAAATAAAACACAACAGGCATTCGGATCTACCTCAGGGGTTTATCCACAGCCTTATATAAAATATATAAAGATAATAGTTTAACTTAACTTATTTCATTACCGAAATTTATTAATTTCGTTGGCAGATAGCGGCCCACTTGATGCCGATGAGATTGAGGTTATCTCAGAAAGGACGTACGATGCTGCTGTTCCGGGTTGTTCTTACTGGAACTCCGATCCTGAACTTATAGTTCCTTACGAGGCCCCTCAGCCTACCATGGGTGAAAACCTGCCACCCCAGAGCACTTCAATCGAAAAGTCCCTATCAAATGTAACTACGCAACCACTTATTTTTTATTGAAAAAGGATTAGACGTTTGTCTTCTATCTCAACCGATGAAAAGTGACGATGAAGACGAAATTCTTACACGTCTATCCACGAGATACCTATTCACTCGACGCATGAAAGCACTGGGACTATAGTTTTCTGGAAAAACAGACGCAGGCAGTTCATTCCACACCTTGGAGACCCACACCAAGAAGGAAATATCGAAGCGTTTGGTTCGACTTCTTGGAATATCTACTATAAAGGGATGAAAGGCCTGTCTGCGTCTAGTAGTCCAATATAAGAGGGGTGTGGGTTCAAGCTGATCAAAAAGACCATCCGCGCATTCTCCAAAATTTTTATTCCAAAACAGGCAGCTTTCCGACGATGGTCAAGGCTTTGCAGTTTTTTGGTGGTGAGGTCATAGTTGTTAATAATATAGTTTCCTTAGATAGTGAAATTATTAATTGTACTGAACCAGTCCAGGAACTAGTACCTGAACTGTTAGAAATTTATGGCCAAGACCCTGCCACCTTAGCCTGCCTAAATTAGTATGGGAAGAATATCCAGAAGGATTTAGCTACTAGGTTATGCCACATAGCGACAACGGGTCTTTCAAAAGAAACCCGTAAAGATCTCAAAGAAAAATACTTCGTTCCCGAAAATTGCAAAACAATTAAAACACCTATTCTCAACCCTGAGATTCGTGCCGCATTATTAGACGGAAAAGCTAAACGCGATAAAGCTATTGAAAATAAACAGATGCTTACCTCATGTGTATTATCTTCCTTAAGTCAAGATATTTCTTTAATGCTTGCTTCAAATCACAAAGATCCTTGAATGTTTGAAAATACTTATGGACACTGCACGCATTTTAGCAGATACCCAACATTACGACACGGTAAATCGCTGTTTATTCGTCGTTTATTCGGTCTTCTTTGAAGAAAGATTTTAAAGACCAACTTGAGAAGTCAAAAATAGACGAAACACTTTTCGGTGATAATTTGCCTAAAACTTTAAAAATCAGCAAAAAATTATCACTTAATCTGGAGCGGAACTAAGATCAGATTTATAAATAAAACCAAATTCCCAAAGATCCGAAACAAGACCACCTGATAAATCTTTAAACTTCATAGCTCCCCCCAACAACCAGAGGCCAGCAACGTTACGGGGAGCGCGAGGCGCGCGAGCTCCGAAGCAGACATACAGAATGCCAGCGCCACCTCCGCCGCCGCCGCAGCCCAGCAACTACAGGACATCACGCGTCAGCAGCAACCACGCCACCGACGCTAGACGAGGTTAAGCCTGCAGGCCAACTTACCTACTATTTTACATAATGGTGTATTTTAACTAACAATCCAATCACTCTGTCTTGGTTTTAAGGTTATGAAATAAAATTTTCAAATCTAGTTCAACAAAAAAGTATACCTATTGAACCAAAGTATTGTTTTACAGAATTTCAAGCTTATAAACAATGAAAGGAAACTTATTATCTATTGGAACTATTTCATCGTATAAGACCTGGAAAGGTCAATACATTTCAAACATATTTTTATTACCTAAACCTAATGGTAAACAACGCCACATTATAATTTAAAATCGCTTAACAAATTTATTAATACTGAGCACTTTAAACTTGAAGATTTTAGAACGGCAATTAAACTTGTTTCGAAAAATTGCTTTATGTGTAAAATTGACCTTAAAGATGCATATTTTTAGTAAATGTACATAAACATTCCAAAAAGTATTTACGCTTTATATTTAATGGCCAACTTTTACCATTCGGGTTGAACACGGCTCCCTACGTTTTTACAAAAAATTTTACACCAGTAGCAAAACTATCAAGGACAACAGGTTATTTATCAACTTCTTATTTAGATGACCTTTATCTCGTAGGAAATACGTATCATAATTGCTTGCAAAACGTAAACAATACCAGTGGTTTATTGAGGTTTTATTATAAATACTGATAAGAGTGTTTTCACATCTACCAACACTAGTTATTATAGATTCAAGCAGATCAGAAGTCAGACTATCCGACGAGAAAAAAAAATAAAGAAATACTTAAGTTTTGTAGATTAAACCGTTATAAAATTAGGGAGTTCGCCCATTTATATTATAGTAAGACTGCTTATATCTTCTTGCCAAGATATAGAATATGGATGGCTTTACAATAAAAAGCTTGAAAGATATTTTTAAATTTACAGTATAATGACGACTATGATAAATTTATGACAATAACAATAATAATAATAATAAATTTCTTTATTGTAGCAACTTGGCTCAGTTGTTAGTATACAATCTTATATATCTATGTTAGTACAAAAACATTAAAAAATTCAGTTACATAATATTTTAATTCATTTAAATTTCAATAAGTATATAAATTATGTAGGTGATGTCACAAAAATCTTAAAATGTCACAAATAATCGAAGAATAAATTTAAGTAATTAATTATGAAATAAAAACACATTTTATTACAATACAATAAAATTAAATTCAGTCATTAAAATACAATTCAATGGGATGTCAACTTACAGCAAAAAGATTAAATATAATTTGCCAGCAGATCAAGTATTATGTCAAATTATGTCAAATATTTCTTCTTACATTAGCAACTGGCCATTCAAAATTGTTATTTGTTGACTAAAACATTCATAAATTGTTACCAAATTGGTAGTTCTAGCTTATTTGTACAGTCTGTACATTACATAATGCGTTCTTCTTACGGATAACAGCATAGTAGTCATCCAGTCCCGCAACAGCTAACATAGTTGACGCACCACAGTAGCGCGGCAGGCCCAGCACTACTCTGAGACTGTTATAATATTGAACCCTAAGCGTATTTAAAGCTGTTTTCGAGCCCCGCTCATGTGGCCAAAGGGCTGCCGAGTAAATCGATTGGCAGAATGCCTTGAAAAGCGTGATTTTAGCTTCTTCACTGCAACGGTTAAACCTATATTCTAGCATATTACATATGGCAGCAAGGGCTCTTCTTTCTCTTTCAATATCCACCTGATCAGTATGGTCCTCAGTTAAAAAGTGTCAAGGTATTTGAATTTATAGACTCTGTTAAGTCTTGTTCCTCTTAGGCAAATAACAGGTTCATATTTTAGAGTTCTGTGCTGTGCTTGGAGAACATGTACTCACTCTTATTGCTGTAATAGACCAGCCCATGCAATTTTGCATACTCCTCACACGTCTGGAGAAGAAAACGAATTGATCCAGTCGACGGAACCAACAGTCCCATATCGTCCGCGTAACTAAGGTTATTTATAGTCAGACCATCTATTGCACATCCCACAGGTTTGTTACTGAGCTCAGCGATTAATTCATTAATATAGATATTAAATAGTCTAGGTGATGCTACACTCCCCTGCCGTACACCACACTCCAGTTCATACACACTGGAGGAGGCACTACCCCATTTCACCCAGTTGGGCTGATTGTCATACCAGTGCTTAAAAAGTTATATGATCTCCCATGACACGCCCACCTTCTCTAGCTTTTCCCAAAGGACATCATAGACCACGAGATCAAAAGCCCTTGAGAGGTCGAGGAAGCAGGCGTACACAGAAGTGTGCCTATTAGTATAATATCGCACAGTCTGTTTTAAACAAAGGATAGCAGTTTCAGTTGACAACTGGGGTCGAAAACCAAACTGTGCGTCATGGAGTTGCACACACCTGTCAAGCTACCTGTCCATCAGCCTGTCAATACCTTCGCTATTACTGTTGCTAATGATATGGGCCTATAGTTGGTGTGGTCTTCTAAGTTACCTGTTTTATTTTTAACAATAGGCACAACTAATAGTTCTTAGCATTTCTTGTGGGAGGTAGGTGTGGCTGATACACAAGGAGTAGAACATCGCTAAAACCCGCGGCAAGTGCACGCCCGCTTACTTCAGGTGTTCCACACTCAAGCCATCGTGCCCGGGAGACTTTTCTCTTTTCATGCTTTAAATTGTAGCTGCCACCTGCTTAGCAGAAATGGAGCAGCTGCCGCCCAAAGACTCTCCCAGCTGGGCACGCTTGCCGTGACAGACCTGTTCGTGGCGCCACTTGAAAGTAGTCCTTAAACATCTCCACTATGTCTCGTTCAGTGTTGCATCCATTTACGGTGTATGGCAAACTCGGCTTGACATTCAGGCTGTTGGTCTCTTTCCAAAATTGTGTAAAATTATTTGTTGTTCTATAACGTGCTATTAAATTCATTTTTCATTTTTTAATTCTAGTTTCCGTCTAAATACTGTCTGACTTTCTATCATTACGTCATACAAAACGCCCCCTTTTACTTTATAAGCCAATATCCAAGCCTGCGTGTCAAGCCAAGCTTGCTCATAAGCCTCACGCACGTGAATATTCCACCCAATAATCCTCCTCCTTTTCCTTTGAGAACCTTCTTCCTATACCTCAACCGCTGCATCAGAAAGAATCCCCACAACGCGTTTATACAGCTGGTCTGTTTCCTGTTGGTGTACTTTTTCATTACAGCTTGTATCCGCGCTTTGGGTAAATTGTTCAGGCAAGTTTATAAGTTTCAGATTCTCATTACATAAAGAACATTGGCAGATCGCCATACATGGTTTTAGTTGGAGTTAAAGTGGAGCATTTAGAAGTCAAAAATATCTAAAACTATAGGACATACAATCCGGAGCCACTTTAAAAATATATATATTATGAAGTATGTCTAGGAACAATAATAATTGCATTTTCATTAAGTCCTAATTTTGAGGTTATGATTTCAAATTGTCTACATTTACATAGGTAATTACTACTATCACCAACCGACCATGATAATAATGACACGTAAATGTTAATCAATATGTTTAACTTAATCAATTTGTCCAAAAATCACAGCAATAAGTCGTCGTAAGCGCCATGTATCGAAATTCTTAGGCTTATAAAGTCACGTTGTATAAAATAACTAAAAGAATCGCAAATCGTCAGAACAAAACCATTCACTCACACACACAGAAGTGACAATTGCAAAAGTACCGAAACGGTTACGTTTTCAAGTTATGTTTTTAAGGAAAAAGTTATACAGCCAAAGATAAGCACCAAGTGAGCAATAAAAAATGACAGGAGCTAAAACAAACTGATCAAGTCAAATCAAACTTTGTAAATCAACTATTTTTTTGGAGACTTCTACACATGAAGCTAATATTATGGAAATTCACATTAAAAACAAACAGAAGTACTAGTTACTTTTCTAAACGCTCACTGTTTACTTAAATAAGGATTCGCCAATATTCTTTGGTATTTATCTATTTCACTGTTACATCTATAACCCCAGAGTACCTTATTAGGTTATGCTTTTCGTATATCTAATTTAGTTAAAACTATACTAAAGTCACACTCTATTTTAAGTGGTTTATGATCTGACCAATAAACATCCTGACCATGTAAACATTCACAATGCTTGATCTAGCCGCCTGCGTTACTAAACAATGATCTAACCAACGCAAGCTTCCATTTTGCTTACTTAGAAATGTATGAGAGTTAGAGTGGAGTTCTAATATTTCGGTGCACAGACCCACAACTGCTCTGAACAGAAACCACAAAGCTCACGCCAAAACGGTTTTCCAGGATGCGCATTGTAGTCCTCAAGGAGGTAAACCGCCTCAACATAATTACCAGCGACGATTGCACTCCGAGTACTAAGGCAGTCAGTAAACTCGACAATTCTACGTGTTTCATCAGTCGGCATATATACGTTACAGATAATAATGAAGCTATTCGAATCTCCCAGCTGGACTTTAACAGCCATTATTCTGTCATTGTTAATAGGTACAGGCACCACTGAAGTAACAAACCTTTTCTCCATAATATACCTAAACCAACGAATGGCCGCCCTTTTAAAAGACCTACCGTAACATCAATAGACGACTTACCTAAATATACAAAAGCGCCACTAATTGTACCCAAAACTGGTATGTTAAACGGAAACAATCAAGTTTCTTGAATTAAAATTACATCAGCTATTTTAGCAATTTGTTAAATATTTTGTAGTATAAATAATACTCACGCTTTTGTTATCTTCTTGCTTGCTAAATGTCCTTTTTGTTTTATAATTTTTATTTAATTTTCCTAAAATTGTTTACTTTATAAACAAATCGTTTCAACTCAATTTTTTTGTGACAGCAATGGAGGCTGCCAAAACAAAACTAAGCCTGTGTTTTTTTTTTCATTTTCGAAATGGACAGATTATTTATGGCCCTATTAGCCTTTTAAATTTCACAGGACTTTGTGGCCTAGCGCTGAGGGCGCTTAGCCGGAACTTAAACTACTGCTACATACGTGCCTAAGGTCACCCGACAGGGCACGGACCTCGGCTTAGGATGTCGTATATTGAAACTACCACTGTTTTTTTTTTAAATTATAATCCTTCGCACAGTTTGTCGCTGACTGTTTCTGACAGGTAAAATATGTATGTTTCCATTTTGTATTAGGTCATTTAAAGTATCTCCTTATCCGCTCTACCTTTCCTTCCTTCTTTTCTTGCTTCATTTTTCAAGTACCATATCGTTCTATACCATTTAATTGCTATTTCTAACGTCATTTTTATAGAAATCTTAAATTTTTGTTAGATCTACTCCTTCAACTTTCTTTCTTGATGTCTTTCTGCTCTAATTTATATTCTTCCTGATCATACATATGCTGTTCATACTTTGTAGTTATTTAATTTCTATGTTTATTCGCTGTTCAACTCTTGTCTCTATTCCTAGTTTTTTGCATCTTAATGTCCCTTATTTCACTCTGTCATTATATAATCGTCAGTCTTTTATAATATTTAATTGGCAATACAATTTTGAGCTCTCATTCTTTCATTTTATTTATTGTTTGGCTTATTCTTTTTCTTACACGCATTTTCCATGGTTTTTTTACTTTCCCTAATCCTTTTCCATCTTTCCGTGTTTGTTGAACCAATGTATTATAACAATACTTTGGCAACATACATTCACAACCGTATTTATTATTTTTAACAAATACTGCCCTCTCACTTTCAATTGAACCTTTTCTCGTCCTATCTTTTCCCCATTACCTACCAACTTATTTGATACTGAATCCTTTCCAAATAATAGTATTTGTCCAGGGTTAGTTCCAATTCTTTTAATTTTTTGGTTGGTGGTAATAGGCTGGCCTTTATTCTCACCCCTCGCAGCAGCCCTGAAGATCTTCTCCCACAACGAGCTTGCAATTATTTTTGCCTGGTGGGCTTTGCATGATAATGGGAAGATAGTTCCGACGGCTGTGGTTCCGGGCTTTCCATTCATACAGAATGGAGAGTATCCAACCCCGCCGTCGTCCCTACCCCCATTGTCGAGAACCGTATACAATCCTCGCCATCGCGCTGCTAGCCAGGCGCCTTCACCACTGCACCAAAGGGACCTATCTACTAAGGAGAGCGGGGCGCGGCGGCGGCGCAAGCGGTGTGAGGGGCGCGGGCGGCGCGTGCGCACCGCTACCGTGACCTGCCTGACCACTCGACTCTAGCCCTCGCTCGGGACCACCGCATCACACATTCGTTCTGCTACCTGACATCTTTCAAATATACCAGCGCTTATAAATATATACAGTCCACTATTTATTTATCTCAAAACATCTGAGACCTAACAATTTGGTCCTACATCGCGGAAAAGAAGTTTTGATGGAAGCGCCAGCGTGTGTTAGAGGACTTTGGACCCCCTTTGTTCGAGAAGCGTCGACATAAGAACGTTGCATACGAACGGCGAAGGATTTAGAAGACAAAGGCGAAGAAGAGAAATTCTAAGTGGTTGGATAAGAAGTGTTGTGAGTTCGTTCCATTTTTCCTTCTCATCTCTTTTACCTCAGATTTCCATTATCTTTCATGCCTTGCTTCAAATAGCCAATTTGAGTCAGTCTTACTTAGTCATCTTTTTTCGTTAAATTTACCTATCTTATCATAGTTAAAGTGTATTATATTTACACGTTTGCATTCAATATTATCTTATAATCTTAAAAATCCGCCGCTTGCAATCGATAGCCGCTTTGCATCAAACCGGTTTCTTATTTCGGTAGCACTACGTTCGAGCGGCCAGGTGTACCTTTGTTTTATTGTTTGCTTAATTATCATTCAACAATAATCCTTTACCTTCATTTCAATTGTTCCTTATCTTAAATAACAATTTGAGTGTTTAATTCAGTGTTTTTTGCTTGCATTTAGTAACCTATAATCCTATACCGTATCTTCAAAATGCCTGACAATATTAAAACTTTAATAAAGAAAAGATCCTCAATTAAATCAAAGCTTACTACATTTAGTAAATACTTAAATATCCTAAAAAGCTGTGCAAGTCTTAGTGAGCTGCAAATCGTGGAGTTAGAGTGCCGTCTAAGCAAAATTGAAAATCTAAATTGTGATTTCGACGCGTTACAGGATGAAATCGAGGCGCTTTGTGATTCCAGCGATGAGAACGATGATCAAACTCCAGAGCGGGAGCAGTTTGAAAATGAATACTACGCGCTGATAGCCAGGGCGCGTTGCCTACTCTCGTCTGCCAAGCGGAAAGACTCTGTAGCAAGCTGCAATGATGCGCAATCAGGTGAGGGTTTCAAGAGCAGTAGTAATGTCAGATTGCCTAAAATTGATCTACCTCATTTCAGCGGCAGCTATCAGCATTGGCTAGAATTTAGGGATATTTTTACTTCAATTATTCACAACAATAAAAACCTAGAAAATATTAACAAATTCCATTATCTTCGCGCTTCACTTCATGGAAGTGCAGCTTTAATTATCAAGCATATAAATTTTTCAAGTGAAAATTATCAAATAGCGTGGGATTTATTACTTGAGCGATATGACAATAATCGTCTTCTTGTTAACAACCACGTACAAGCCTTATTCAACATTACTCCTATACAGAAAGAATCTTGTAGATCCATTCGAAATCTTATTGATACTACTACTAAAAATATAAGGGCACTTACTGTACTGAATCAACCCACTCAATACTGGGATACCCTTATTATATTCATGATGTCTTCGAAATTAGATAGAGTTACATTACAACATTGGGAAGAAAATAAAAACAAATTCAGTGATAGTCCGACATTAGATACTTTTATTACGTGTTTGAGAAATCGATCCGACTTATTAGAAAGTTTAGAAGATCATGACAATAATAGTAACACAAATAATTTATATAATAAAATTAATTCTAAAACTAACCTTCATGATAATAACAAAACATTTTCATTGCAATGTCCCTTATGTAAACAATCTCATACCTTATTTAATTGTGATTCATTTAAGGCTCTTTCAGTAGAATCGCGTATAGAACAGGCCAAACAATACAAGGTTTGCTTGAATTGCCTACGTCCTGGTCATATTAGTAATAAATGCAGCTTATCTCATTGTAAATACTGCAAGTTTAAACACAACACGTTATTGCACCTTGAACAAACTAAACCTGACCCCTCTAAAAGCATTGTTCTTACCAGTGATACTGTCACAGACACTACTGCGCCACTCGTATTATTTTCCACAGCTATCGTGAAAGTAACTGATGACTACGGCAAGGAACACAACTTGCGAGCACTGTTGGACAACGGAAGCGCAATAAACTTAATATCAAAAAGCTGCTGCGATAGGTTGCAAGTGGCGCAACGCTTCGTGACTACGGCGGTATCAGGTTTTAATGATTATTTAACCACTAGCACACAGTCTTGCAATATAACGATAAAATCTCTGTGTAGTGATTATGAAACAGATATAAATTGTATAGTTTTGCCAAAAATAACTTCAAACATACCATCTTCTTATATAGATGTTAGTAATATTCGATTGCCTTCGGGTATTTGTCTAGCGGACCCATCTTACAATTGTCCATCAGACATAGATATTCTTTTGAGTGCAACTATTTTCTGGGACATTTTGGGCAAAGAATCAATCGAATTAGGAAAAAATATGCCCGTCTTACGTGAGTCAAAGCTAGGTTGGTTAGTAACAAAACATATTTTAACAACGCCAATTACATCTAAATTCTGTCTTTTTACGCAAACCGATTCGAATCCCGATCTTACTTGTTTTTGGAAACTAGACACGCTTGACTCTCAGCATACCTTAACCGTCGAGGAGACAGCGTGCGAGCAAAGTTTTACGCAAAATACTTTACGCAATGAGGAAGGACGTTTTGTGGTCAAGATGCCTCTAAAACATGATCCTAATATTCTCGGGGATTCATTTCAGTTAGCTAAAACTCGTTTTCATTCTTTAGAAAGACGATTTAAACGTGATCCCGATTTTAAAGAAAAATATGTTGCTTTTATGCGTGACTACGAGTCGCAAAGTCACATGACTGAAAATAAACAATTGTTGTCGCGAGATAATTCTCAAATAAATTACTTTCTTCCGCATCATGGTATTATTCGCGAGTCGAGTACTACTACGAAGTTCCGCACCGTGTTCGACGGCTCAGCGGCGACTACTACGGGTTACTCACTAAACGACCTACAAATGGTTGGCCCAACTATTCAAGACGATCTTTACTCTATTATTTTACGTTTTAGACAGCATGAATTCGTAGTGTCCGGAGATATAGCTAGCATGTATAGGTGTATAGAAATAGACTCTAGTCAACGACCTTTGCAACAAATTATTTTTCGGTATGACTCAAATTATCCATTAAAACGTACACGTTAAATACTGTAACTTACGGTACAGCATCTGCGCCGTACTTGGCTACGAAATGCTTATCAAGTCTGGCATCCACTGTTAATGATGAAGCCGTAAAAAATGCTATTGTACATGACTTTTATATTGACGATTTTTTAAGTGGAAGTTCCACTATAGATTCTACCATTAAATTATGCAAAGGGGTCATTAACGCTCTATTATCTGCCAAATTTAATTTAAGAAAATGGCAATCAAACAATATTGAAATTTTAAAATCTATTTCTAACTGTGAGTCATCTAACGTTCATGATTTCACTGATTCAAAAGGCTCTTCTAAAACATTAGGTTTAATTTGGCAGTCTAATTTAGATACTTTGTCATTTTCCATTAATATAGATAATAATCAAAGGATAACTAAAAGGCATATTTTGTCCGTTATTAGTCAAATATTCGACCCACTAGGATTAGTTGGACCGTGTGTAGTTGAAGCAAAGATTATTATGCAGAAGTTATGGGTTAATAGGTATTCTTGGGATGAGAAATTATCTGATGAAATAAATAATTTATGGGTATCGTTCGCTAATAAATTAAATTATCTTAATAATTTAAAAATACCTCGTTGGGTTGTTTGTATGGACTGCCATAGAATTGAAATTCATGTCTTTACCGACGCGTCAGAAAACGCATACGGTGCGTGTTTATATTCAAGGTCTATTGACACCAAAGGTCAAGTTAATGTACAATTACTTACGTCAAAAAATAGGGTTGCACCCATAAAACCAGTTACCATCCCACGACTAGAGCTTTGTGGTGCTTTATTAGGTGCGAGACTGTGTGCCAAGGTGAGGTCTGCGCTAACTCTTAATATAAATTCATGCTACTTTTGGTGTGACTCGACCGTAGTCTTAGGGTGGCTGTCGGCTCGAGCTAACCAATTTAAGCCTTTCGTTAGTAATCGTGTTAATGAAATACAAGAAAAAACATTCGGTTACACTTGGAATTATATTCCTTCGAAATTAAATCCTGCTGATTTGGTCTCGCGAGGCCTGGCAGCAGATCAGCTAAGTAACTCTACACTATGGTGGCATGGGCCTCCTTTTTTAAAACTAGACGAGCATCATTGGCCCAAAACACCAAACACAAATAAAAATAATAATTTAGAATGCAAGGAAAAGGTATGTTTATCTATAAATGAAATAAAAAACGACCATAATACTTCTAAAACAATATTATCAAACCTAATAAATAAAAATTCGAATTTAAATAAATTACAAAGAATAGTTTCATATATACTTAGATTTATACATAACTCGAAACCTCAAAATAAATTAAACAAATTTACTAATAGTCTTACTACTTTAGAATTACAAAAATCTTTACATGTTATTATCCAGCAAGCTCAGTTGGAGATGTTTCCTGATGAATTTCTTATTCTGAGGGCTGGGAAGGCTCTACCTAGCAAAAATCGTTTGCTATCGTTATCACCATTTTTAGACGAAAATCATATCATTCGTGTAGGTGGCAGGTTGGATAACTCGCCATATTGTTATGATGTTAAACATCCAATACTACTTTGTAGTAAACATCATCTTACAAAATTAATATTTCATATGTACCACAATAAGTTACTTCATGCTGGGCCGCAGTTGTTATTATCAAATATACGTCAAACATACTGGCCACTTAAAGGTAGAAATCTATCCAAAGCTACAGTCAAAAAATGTTTAAAATGTTTTAGATATAAGGTTCAAACTACTCAGCCCATAATGGGTCAACTTCCCTCTGATCGAACTACGTTAGAGTTTCCTTTCTTGAACTGCGGCGTCGACTATGCAGGTCCACTGCTGATAGCTGATCGCAAGGGTCGTGGTTGTAGGCTCTTGAAATCCTACCTGTGTATTTTTGTATGTTTTTCTGTAAAAGCTATACATTTGGAGCTTGTTACAGATCTCACCAAGGAAGCTTTCATTGCCGCGTTAAACCGTTTCGTCGCTCGGAGGGGGAAGCCACAAAGCATCTCGTCCGACAACGGAACGAACTTTGTTGGTGCTAGCAATGACTTGCATAGGTTTTTAACTGAGTCCAATATTCAGTACGACATGGCACAGGAAGGTATAGAATTTAAGTTTACACCTCCTTATAGCCCACACTTCAATGGGATGGCAGAGGCAGCGGTCCGTTCGACCAAACATCATCTTAGGCGTTTGTTGAATACTGTTCATTTCACTTACGAAGAGATGGCTACGTGTCTTGCTCAAATTGAGTCTATTCTAAACTCACGCCCTCTTACTGCCTTATCCACCGATCCCGCCGATCTTACCGCCCTCACTCCTTCTCACTTTTTAATAGGACGAACACACACATCTATTCCATACCCAATAGTGTTCGAAAAACACCTTTCAAGCTTTGACCGCTACAAGCGAATAGAATATATTCGACAACATTTCTGGGCACGATTTAGGAACGAGTACATATGTACTCTACAACAAAAAACGAAATGGCTCACTCCATCCAACAACGAACTCAAGATGAATGACATCGTTTTAATAAAAGATAAAACCCTTCCTCCACTGTTATGGTCATTGGGAAGGATCATTAAGATATTTCCTGGGTCTGATGGGGCCAATCGTGTAGCAGACGTCAAGACAAAACGGGGCATTATTCGAAGAGCCTTCAATAACATCTGTCCTCTTCCAGCTCAAGACGTCTAACTCTCATCCTGGGTGGGAATATGTCGAGAACCGTATACAATCCTCGCCATCGCGCTGCTAGCCAGGCGCCTTCACCACTGCACCAAAGGGACCTATCTACTAAGGAGAGCGGGGCGCGGCGGCGGCGCAAGCGGTGTGAGGGGCGCGGGCGGCGCGTGCGCACCGCTACCGTGACCTGCCTGACCACTCGACTCTAGCCCTCGCTCGGGACCACCGCATCACACATTCGTTCTGCTACCTGACATCTTTCAAATATACCAGCGCTTATAAATATATACAGTCCACTATTTATTTATCTCAAAACATCTGAGACCTAACACCCATTGCCGTTTTTATTGCACACAAGACTATCTTTGTCTCTATTTAAAGATTTAAGTCCCACCAAGTTTCTGCAGTCTGCTTCCTCGCTCTTTTCCAGTTGGACACCCTCAGCAATACGCCACTGTTGTTCGGGCGAGTGCGTCCCAGCGCTTCCGCACTGGACAGTCGAGGCTGAGGGCGTTATGGTCCTGCCGTTCTAGCTTGGCAGCTTTGCAGTTTCTGCACGATGGGGGATACCAGCATTGTATTCTGTGCAGTCCGCTTTTAGGTGTGGACCGCCACAGTGGCTGCAGAGATCCGCTCCCTCCGTGCAGAAACGCCTGCCGTGACCATAACCCAGACACCACGTGCATTGCACTAATGGTGTCTGGTCCTCAACCCTGATGCGCTGAAGGTCGATATGGAGGGTGCCAACTTCAAGAGTTCTTCTCCACACAGCGGGGGAGACACTCACTACTACGTGTCTCGTTTGGGGGTTCCACGCTTTCGCTTTATTTTATCTGAATCCGGGCGCCCGGAGGGTCCAAGTCTGCAAAAATCTTTTTGTTCTGGTTTTTGAAACCTTTGATTATTTCATCGTCAGAGTGAGCTGCAAGAACGTTTCCCAGGATGAGGAGCGGGTCTTTGTTAGTCATCGACTAACAAAGACTCTCTTTTATTTGTGTCCTCTCATCCTCAGTCCTGCAGCTCACTATGACCTTTTGGTCCTTAGCCTTGCGGACCCTCTCCACCCAGATCCGACCCTCATTCGCTTCCATAGCACCTTTGACTCTATCCAAGACTTCGTCTGCAGTATCCATCTTGTCCTCGGACGTCACCACAACGGAGTGTAGAGTAACCCTTTCAAATGTTTCTATCTTTGGCGGGCTGGCTACTACACCTGCATATGTGGTGGTGACCGGGGTCACTTCCTTCTTTTCCAGCAGATTTCTCAAATCTTCCATCTTCCGATTGTTATCTTGGATAACGTCAGAGGTCTTTCTTAACTGCAGAATGAGTTCTGCCTGGCCATTTTCCCCTTCTTTCCGCGACGTCCTTTCCTCTACCTCATCCCCTTCACTTTCCTTTCCCTTTGTTTCGGACTCGATCTCCTTCACGATTTGATAAAGTCTCTCGCATGCTTCCGTGACGCCGGCCTTGATGTCACTCTTCAGGTAGCGGGACATGTTTAGGAATTTTTTGGCTTTTATGAAACATGCGCGAGCCTCCGTCAATCTATCCTTGTAGCCGGGGGCGGCTTGTGTCGCCTTGGATGTAGTTGGCGTTACTTTGTTCGAGTCCGTACAAGCCGCCTCCAACGCTTCCACACTTCGCCGAACTTTTGAGATTGTGACCGTTTTAGGTGGAGTCTTTCCTGTGTCTAGTTCTTGTGCTATTTTTGTCGGTGTACGGAAGAAGGCCATGGTAGAAGGAATAAAATGTCTAGAGAGCTGAATACGGGCTCTCAGTCTAGATTTATATAGGAATTTAAACAATAATTGTTACAAAACAAAATTGAAATAAAATAAAATAAGATAGATTTTTACTTTATAAATTACTTGATTGGGGTGTATAAGGTCCCTGATAAATAAATATAACGTCACAACACAAAATATAAATACTAAAAACTAACTTAAAACTATATCACACGAGTCAGTATCACAGTAAAAAATCAAAAAGCCCAACAATAAAAGCTGTCGAATAATATTCTACTAGATGGCGCTGCTAGTATATTAAAGCTCACATACACTTTTGGATACTAATCCTCTCTCCCTAAGCTCCAAGAAAATGGGTAGTAGGCGGGAAAATGGGTATCAACCTTCCTGATCGGGACGGTTGATGTCACAATCGATGCGGACGGTCAAATGCAGGCTATTGAAACTATAAAATTAATATGCGCAGTGAAAATTTTTGAAAATAATAGTTCTTTACCTATGAAACTGCCGTTTTGCCGTACTGGCCATTTCAAATGAAAATATTTTTTTTTTGACTGATAATTCTAATTTCAAATTAATTTTATTTGACAAACATGGAACTCTTTTTCTAAAATCGTCATTTGTTTAATAGTTAGTGTTTTGTTTTCAACGCATTCGAACATTTTTCGTCATCATGGATAAGTTAAAAATTCGAGTTATTATGGAGTATGAGTACCGTCGTGGCAGCAAAGCGGCACAAGCGGCACGCAACATCAACGACGTTTACGGAGCGAACACTACAAACGAACGCACCACCCGTTATTGGTTTACCCGCTTCCGTTCTGGAAATTTTGACCTGAAAATTGAACCCCGTGGTCGTCCGAAAACTTTGGTCGACAATGACGAATTAAAGGCAATTGTGGAACCTGATGAAACTCAATCCACGGCTGAATTAGCAGCAGCTTTCGACGTTAGCATCAAAACAATATTGGTACATTTGCGTCAAATTGGCAAGGTAAAAAAGCTTGACAAATGGGTACCCCACGAACTCAATGATCGCCAGCGCGAAGTACGCGTGGAGACGTGCCTTGCACTGCTCAGCAGGCATACAAATGAAGGAATTCTGAACCACATTGTTACTTGTGACGAGAAATGGATCCTGTTTGACAATCGTAATCGCTCAGCTGGTTCAGCACCCAAACAATGCCCTAAACGAAAACTTACCCCTAGAAAAGTGATGGTCACTGTTTGGTGGTCTAACGCGAGTGTAATTCATCACAGCTTCTTGCCAAAGGGACAAGCATTACTGCAGATGTGTACTGTGAAGAACTGAACACAATGATGGAGAAGCTCGCACGTCTCCAACCAGCTTTGGTCAATCGTTCGGCTCCACTGCTCCTGCACGACAACGCGCGACCTCATACTGCACAGCAGACGGTCTCCAAGCTACAAGAGTTGGGGTTGGAAGTTCTCCGTCATCCGCCGTACTCACCAGACCTTGCGCCTATAGACTTCTACTTTTTCCAGAATTTGGATAACTTCTTGGCGGGAAAAAAATTCAATACCCGAGAGGCAGTACAAAATGCCTTTGAAGAATTTGTTGCCTCCCGTCCAGCTGATTTCTTCAAGAAAGGCATCAATAAGCTACCAATGCGTTGGCAAAGATGCATTGATTGCATGGGTGATTATTTTGATTAATAGAAATAAAAAATATATAAAAAAATTACGCTTCATTTATTTCGTGAAAAACGGCAATTTCATAGGTAAAGACCTAATATTAAGGAAAAACACTAATTTAAACCTAAAAATGCCGGATTTACACTAAGTATTGCAATATTTTCCAACACCGTTTTCCCGTGGAGGGGTCCTTAGTGCCTTAAAGACGGGCAGGAACACGGCGCAGATGATGGTATAACAAATTTGAAGAATTATTGCAAAACAAAGTGTTTTATAAAATTTTGAAAAATAAAAACTAACAAAAATTGACTATTTTATATGAAAAACAAAGAAAATTTGAGTTTTCCGTCTACAAAGATGTACCGAAAGGTGTTATTTAACCTTCTCGAATCAACAAAAACCTTATTACACTCAAACAAATTCAAAACTACCTATTAAAACCGGTCAGAACGGTATTTCGTCTATTAAATTACTGTGAAAAATGAGTTTTCCGGGATTTCCACGAGATACAAAAAAGAACATTTAACCAGAACCTTACAAAAAGTTAGGCGTCAGTAAAACAAAAATTTCAGTGCAAAAATCTCGAAAATCGGCCAGCAAAAACTCGGTTAAATTAATGTATCTGTATAACTACCACTGGTTCGGAAGGGACATCTACTGCCAAAGAACCAGCAAGAAACTCAGTAGGAATGCGTACGCCGGGTTAGCCTGGCCCACCGGTGGGTTAGGCGATTCGAATGCCGTGTTGCCCAATTTCTGACTGGAACGCCGGCGCTCCTTTGATGTAATAGCGTCGTCGGGATCTATTAAGACGTTACGCGGACGCCTGTAACAGACCGGCGCGTCTGGGTTGGCTGTGTAGTCAGCTGGCTTATTGACCAGCGGGTTGGGATGGTGGGGAGCGTTGTCGAAGTAGCGTCTAGACACCAACTTCATCAACGTGGCAATAGTGAGCAGCTAGAGATCTTTATGCAGATCTAAATTGCGGACAGAGGGCAATTTAGATCCGCATAAAGACGACGCATTTGCGTAAGAACCTATTATGAATAACCTGCAAGTGATTGATATTCGACTTGCTGGCGTGAGCGAAAACCACACTGGCATATGTCATGATGGGGCGAATGCAAGTTTTGTAAAGTGTAAGCTTATTTCTAAGCGACATTTTACTTTTCTTGCAGATTAGGGGGTGCAGCCTACCCATGACGAAGGCGGCTCGGTCCCGGGCTCGTTTTATGCGATCCGCGAATGTAAGTCCACTATCTAAAGTGACAACTAAATATTTGACATTTTTAACCCAGGGGGTTGGAATACCAAACAGAGAGATCTGACCTAATCTTTTGGAGGGTTTCCTAGAGGTTGTCCTAGAGCAGGTTGAAAGAAAGAAGTACACTGCTGCACTTTTTTCTGGGTTGACTTCTATTCTCCATTTCCTAAACCAAGCGTCTAATGCGTTGGCTGTGGATTGGAGTATTCTAGTTAACCTACGTAAATTCCTATCAGATGTGTATAGCGCAGTGTTGTCTGCGAAGAGCGCAAGTTCTACTTTCTCTGTCTTCGGCATGTCACTAGTGTATAGTGAAAACAAAGTCGAGAAAGCACTGAGCATTGAGGGAACAAACTAAGCCTGTTACACACGAATTTGTACAAAAACATTGTATGACAATATACTTGATTCCTGGCAAATTTCAAATTGCGGTTCCAATAGAATGCGAGTCCAACCATATAAGCCGATTGCTGGCCTTAGAACGTAAGCCTTAGAAATAGAAGTCTATTTCAAGTCATTCTACCGATAACATTTCCAGTCTACTGCAAGTAACTCTGCAAGTCCTCGAACTCATGTTCATGCTGAAGCTACCGGACTCTGAAGCTGCCTCATGCTGAAGCTACTTCATGCTGAAGGTACCTGGCGCTGAAGCTGCCTCATGCTGAAGCTACCTGACGCTGAAGCTGCCTCATGCTGAAGCTACCGGAAGCTGCCTCATTTGAAAACCCTGACATTGACGCCTGATCCTGCTCCTGCTGCTGACCCTGCTGATCCAACCTGCACCTCTTGTTCCTGGTCTCAATGATCCTGCACGCGCCAGAGCGCCAGTCTGCACCTGGGCGTCTCCACTGACCCTGCACGCGCCTGAGCGCCACCGTGCAAGCCTTTGCGGCGACCCCTCCGACTAATTCATGTCCGTGACAGTTTTTGAATAAAAACTTTTATTACGTGACAATTTTCAATAGATCGTTTAAAACCTTGACAAAAATGAAATGAAATATTTATTGCGCAACATTGACAATCACTTGTTCTTATTGATGTCAAATAAAACATGACTCTACCACCAGTTCGAAAAAGCCTGTTTCGACAGTTAAACGAAACAATTTTACTCAATCTTGCTTTTGTACATATATTTTGTAAGTTCATAATTCTTGATCAGTTTTACCACTCGAAGTATGAGGGCTTTTCTCTCTCCTATTGTTAAAAACAAATTTTTTTCTAAAGTTAATCCCTACTGGCCATGACTCATTATTTAAAATTAAGTATAACTTATTTCTAGGCACGAAAAGTTTATACGAGTTATAATCTCGTTCCCGCGCATTAAGACCGGTTTCAGCGGTTTACAGTCCGTATGAGGCCTATTTTTAACCGACTTCCAAAAAAGGAGGATAATCTTTTTATTATTCATAAGAGTGCTCTTTGATATGCCGGTTGCAGCACAAGTCTTTTTTATAACTTGATGTACAGAATAGATGATCCATTTGTATGATTTTTCTTCCTCAAAAATTTTCAAAACCTTTAGTATTATGTTGCGGCCTTACTGTGGATAGTCCTCTCCTCTCATTTTTGCGGAACACAAAACAAAAGTCCAACTCAAAAAGTACGTAAGTAGGTACCCACTAGGTAATAACTACCCACAACAGTCCAATAACGAAAACTTTAAAAAAATTGTCCAAAACGTAACAATTATAACAAAACAAACTAAAACAATTCAACAAAAACTAAACAAGGATATTTTAAAAACTGAACATTTTGTCAAGACGAAAGTAGACGAGTATCGGTGACAAAGATGCGAACCGCAATGACGCGGCCGGACGAACGCGGGGAAGCGGGAGTGGTGTCACATTTCAACGAGATCCAATCTTTTAGTAAACAGGTTATACACATGCCTCGACGGGGTGGGTGGGCTGCGTGCGGGAACAATACGGCCGGTGGTCCTTGGAGTAAACAAGAAAGTTTAATGCATATTAAATATTTGGAAAATTTTGCAGCCTTTTTTGGGCTCAAATTTTTTGCAAAACATATTAGGAATTGTCCAATACTGTTACGAGTTGACAATACCACTGCAATAACTTACATAAATCGTGTACACAGACTTTGCAAAAGCCTTCGACAAAATTAATTACGATATTCTTATTGACAAGTTAGAACAGCTCGGTGTCCACGGAAATCTTCTCAGGTGGTTGAGTTCTTATATCCGCAATCGTAGCCAAGCAGTATGCCTGAAAGGATACTGCTCTAGTTACCTACCTATCCCATCTGGCGTGCCTCAGGGATCTCATCTAGGCCCAGTACTTTTTTCTTTATATATAAATGATATCGGGGCAGTGCTTAATGAATTATGTACTTTATGCTGACGACACTAAACTGTTTACGATTATACATGAAATATCTGATTGTCACAAACTACAAGAAGCTATACTATCGTTATCTAAGTATTGCTCAGAAAATCAATTATTTTTAAATGCAGATAAATGCAGTGACTTACACTCGTAAGAATGCATCAATTTCCTTTCCTTATACTCTCGATAACAATACACTTAACAGAGTCAGCATCATTCGCGATTTAGGTGTTATTGTGGACTGTAAGTTATCATTTGTGGATCACATCGACCAGATTATACAAAAGGCATTACGAAGCCTTGGTTTCATAAGCAGAATTACACAACCATTTAAGAGAACTGTTACTCTTAAAACTTTGTACTTTTCTTTTATTAGGGCCTTATTAGATTTTGCTTGCACCGCTTGCGTGTACTACAAACATCATGTTAATCGCATAGAAAAAGTCCAACGTAAATTTATAAAGATTTTAAACTATCGCAATAATTGTTAGCATTCGTCATATAAGGAATCTTTGTCTCACTATAAACTTTTGTCTCTAGAAAATCGTCGTAAGCAATTTGATATTGTTACCTTGTTTAAATTAGTTCATAATAAATTGGATTCAACCACATTACTCTCTCAAATAAACTTCATTTGTAAGGTAAGACTTCCTGTACGCCCCTCCAGAAAGTTAAATATTTTTGTACCACCTCGTCACCGTAGAAATTATACACAAAATAATTTTACCATTCACTGTTTAAATATGTATAACCAATAATTTTATGAAATTGATTTATTTTGTAACTCTTTAAATTCAAGTAATTGTGTTTGAACTTCACTAACAAGTAAGTTCGTTTATTCATCAACTAGATACATAAACATAATATTAAACCTAGCATATAACTGTCAAACTTTATTATCATACTTTTTATCCAATATATATATAAATGCTTCAGCTATAAACAATAAAATGAGCAATTATAATTGGCACAATATAAAGAATTATAAGAACGAAAAGAGAGAAAGAAGAACAAGAAGAAAAAGAAGAACTATACAATGTTAATTTTGTATGATCGTCTAAGGTTAGATAGGACTCTAAATTATGTTATTTATGAAATAATATTTTGTAAGTAGATAGGTTTAAAAGGATTAGTAGAGAATGGAATATGATGAGATTGTGAGAATAAATAAAACAAACAATAAATTCTACAATCTTGAATAAAGTTAATTATTTCACAAAATCCAAAAAAAAAAAGTTTGATCTCCAATTTATCTCACTAACTACAGAGAAGGGTAACTTTAATATCCATTTCAGATAATTGTTATTTATTGAGTCAAGAATTTCTAGTTCCGTCTTTTTCCCTGAGTCTGATGAGGCGGAACTCGTCCTTGTCGCAACAACAGATAATCAGATCAATGAAAATGAATACTAGAAACTTCAATTACTATTTATGTTCGTTAATAATTCATGAAATAAATATAAAAATAAAGAAAAAAATAATTCGATTTATAATTCGTTCTGTGACCTTTGCCAATTATTCAGCCAAGAAGTTCCAGAACCAACTTTCTCACTGAGGCTGATGCACCGAAATTTCTTCCTGTAGTAACACCAGAAAATCAGATCATTGAAATTGATTTTAAGAGACTTCAACCACTGCTTGGCTTTATTATAAAATAGTAAAATAATAAAATATAAATACATAGAATATTGATAAGTAAATTAAAACCTAAATGAAGTAAATATAACCTAAAAGCTAATTTCCCTATTAAATTACCCTACAGCATTATATAAAATAAACACTCACCTAAAGCAGGAACCACCTTCAAACACAATAATGTATTCTAATTTTAAAATACTCGAGAAATTAAAACTTTATCTTTACATATTTGGTACTGGCAAAACTTTTGGGTCGCTCTCCCATTTCGAATATCCAAATTTTCCCAAATGCCCCCAACTGATAGTCGAATGGCCAAATACTCCCGAATGCCTCTCGAATGATCGAAACCCGAATGCTACCGACTAACCGAATCCCGACCCGAATCTAAATGCCCGACTGTCCCGCTCTCCGGCCTACATCGCCTATTTATACCCAAACGAGAGAATTTTTGTTTGAGGGTATTTATCGTTTGAATACTTAGGGAGAGGGAGAATTGCCGAGCTAACAGAAGCAGATAAGAATGATTTTGTATAGACATAAAGAGACTGTAAATTTTGTTTTAAAAAAAATATACCCGTGATGTTTCTTGCCAGTTCTGCTTCAAGAAGGTTTTTCCAAACTGGTGGTAGCTTTATTTGATGACGCCAATAAGACCAAGTAGTTGTCAATGTTGAGAATAAAATATTTCATTCATTTCATCAATTAAATGATCATTCCATTGCATTATTTTGTTCTGGAGTCAAATTGTATGATCTCAATATTTTCCTCTAGAGATCTCGGTTGAATATATGTACGGAACGAAGGAATGACATAATCGAACTTGATTATAAAATTAACGACGAAACATTAAGCAACAAGAAAATATGAAAGAGGAAAAAAGGGACTCCTGCCTTGACCGGAATATCCGTCAGCACCGTCGTCTCCTCAACACCCTGTACTGTGTGAAGTTTGAATCTCAGTTTTCTAGGCCATTTCATTTCAGTTTGTTGAACTAAACTTACGTCAATCACTGAATATGACTTCCAAAATACTAGTCTGCATAACACTAGAACTTCTTATCACTGTGGAGCCAGTCGTGAGTTGTCGGAACATCCAAGAACTACTCGTAGAAATTACGCGTGAATTTAAAAATTCCAAAATAAAAGTCTTTCTGCACACTGAGATATGAAGCGAATAGATGAATTGTATCATATTTTTAGTTTAAAAAATGCAAATGGTCGTCCCCAAATGCGCACCGGTTATAGGACCGCAATAAATGAAATTTATTACGTGAAACCGGTATTTTTATCGAATGGAATCAGAATCGGAACATAAGATTTGTCGTTTCTCTGTGATTTCCCCAGGGACACGCTTGTTTATTTATTGTCACTGGACCTTTATTTCTATAACTTTTTTCTAAAATTATTTATTTTAATACAGTTTCCCTTGCTTAAGGAACAGATATTTCACTCTCATTTTTGTTCGCCAAACGTTTTGTATACAGCACGATTTGAGATTCATAATTGCATAATGATTATTATTTATTTGATAGGATGGTGATTAAAATATATTGGGGTTTATAATATAAAAGAGTGTTCAATTCGGTTTAAAAATTGAGATTGTTTAATTTATTTTGCTAAACTCAATGACCTAACTCTCAGACCTAACCTAACCTAACCTAACCTGGTAGCATTCACAATACAATTAAAAAAAAAACTCTAAGTAGAAACACCGAGTAGCCATAATTATACATTTCAATCACTCGTTGTTGACTTAATGTCAACGCCATACAAATGTCAACTAATCGATTTGATTAAAGTGCTCTACTTGTAGTAGTTACATCATGTTGTTTACTCTCGCATAGCACATTTTAGGCCTCCTTGTATTCCAAACTCCTAAACACCTACTTTTAATTAGAAAAAGTCTTATAACTTCCGCAGTATTCATCTTAACTACACTATTTCTATTTACTATTGTACTACCATTCTTTTGCAGTTTTACAGGTCAGGTCAGGTATTTCAGAGGTCCCAACCTCTGAAATAGGTAGTTGATGGGGTGCTTTTACGAGGATTGGATATATAGGATTACCTTTTTTCTCAACGTGCCATAGAACAAGATATACAAAATGTGCCTTTTAAACGTAGCCGTAAAACCATATGTGGTTAGTAAAATTGTGCAGCTTTTGTACATGCTGCCTTCTGCAATAAAGATTATCATTATTTATAATAATATACATTATTTTTATAGCATTATTTTGCAACATTAATTCTGTACCGTACTGTTTTCTATTGTTTTATTATTATTTTTCTACTGTTTTGTACACCACTAGCCGGCAGGTAGATAAAATAAGTTTCCTGGGTTTATTTTCGACAAGCCATTCCGTTTGTGAATTCTTTTTTCTCTTTTATAAATTAGCTTCACGTATTAGCTTAGTTGATTTGAGTCACACACGTTAAGATAGACGCAATTTTAACGTTTGCCATTATTTATTTACATCTTTTTATTTATAAGCCGTTATTAGCCGTTTATTATTTTAGTTTACGTTTTCTATATAAAGAGTTTTTTTGTAAACAAAGAAATGTCATTGTTATACGGCGAGAACAGGGAGACAAGTTAAAACAATGAATTGCGATTAAATACTGACTTTATTATACTGTTAAATGGTTATATATATGGATAACATAAGCAGGTCACTTTTCTTATACTAATACTACACCACTCATCCAGAAGAAAAAAAAATTGCGAACGTAGTTACACATTTTTTTTTATATAAATAAAAGGTTTTTTTATATATAACATTCAAAAAATTAAATTTAAGATAAAATTAAAAGTTAACATTGTAGTAATATACATATTTTTCTATTTTTTTATTTTTATTTTTTTTATTATTTTAGTTTACATTTTGTCTTTACACAACTACTTTTATAAAATAGGTTACATGAAATACACATGTTGTAAAGTAAAATATGTTGATAAAGTACAGGTTATGAAATTCATTGGATATACAATTTTGTGCGATTTTTATGCACAAACTCAATTTTACCGTTTTTTGTTATTTCTAGTTTGGGGGTTTATCACAAACTACTTTATATGGACCGGAAAACAGTGAACTTAACTTATTACCTGATTCATTTTTAACTAAAACTAAATCATTTACATTATAAGTAACTGGATTAGTATATTTATCGTAAGATATTTTCCTATTATTTTTTGATTTTACTAAATTATTTTTCGCCCCTTTTTGTGTCGTTTTAAACGATATTTAAGTTCACAAGGGTAGTCATTAAAATTATAGAGTGGCTCAAGATGTGTTGTTAAATTACTAGGAAGTAAACATTTTTCACCAAAGACTAATTCATATGGAGTAAATTTAGTTTCTGTGTGTACTGTTGTGTTGAAAGCAAAAGACCAGAATGGAAGCCAACTGCTCCATCTTTCAGGGTGATTATCAGTTTGGATTCTAAGAAAAGAATTTAAATTTTTATGTGACACTTCTAGTGCACCCAGTGATTGGTGGTGATAAGCCGTAGAGGTTAATTGTTTTATTTGCAATAATTTACATACCTCTTTAAAAGTGGTTGCGATAAACTCCTTCCCTCTGTCTGTTGTTATTTCTTTTGGTACTCCATATCTAAGGATAAAATTAATAACAAAACTTTTCGCTAGTTCTTCTGCTGTTTTAGAAATTAAGGGATATGCTTCCACGTATTTAGTCAATTCACATTGCAACGTTAAAATATAGGAGTAATTATTATTATCAACTTCGAATGGACCAACTAGGTCTAGGTACACCTTTTCGAGTGCCGTATTGGCAGTTGTAGTTATTTCCATTGGCTCCTTTGTGGGTAGTGAATGCTTTTGGCGTTGACATTTATCGCAGCGTTTCACATAGTTTCTTACATCATTATCTGGACCAGACCAATAATAGTATCTTTTGATATTGTTGACCATCCGTCTCATGCCAGCATGGCCACTGCTAGGCAGGAGGTGGAAGTCATTCAAAATTAACTTTCTATCATATTTATTATAAATCGTTTTTACATTATTTATTATACAAACACGTGGACTTTTTCTATCTTTCATGGCCTTTATTTCATTAATTAATTTCCTTATAAATTCTTTGTTATCGTGTTTCTTTATTATGCATACTTCTTTTATTTTAATATTATCACAAAAACTATCTAGTTCTGTTTCAAATTCGCTTTGCGTCATTCGTGACTCCGAGCTCAGATATTTAATATAAATTATATTTTTTAATGCATCATAACAAAATGTCTCATTTTCTACGCTTATTGTTCCTAACTTTCTAAATTTATTTAAATCATTCGCATTAACCATGCGTAGTTCTACCGATTCTTCTGGTTTGACATGAGTGCTTACGACCTTTGGTTGATCAGGCCTCAAGTCAGTTCGTACTATGTCCAACGAAGAAGAATCTGCATTATTGATTTTTCGAGACTGTGCTCGTGTCAAGACATTTATTTTATTATTCATATCTTGTGAGTCTTTTGATGATAAACAGATCCGAGACAAAGCATCTGTAGCTGCGTTATCTGAACCTTTAACATATTCGACATCAAAATTATACTCTTCTAACACTAATCGAAACTTCATGAGCCTACTCGATGGGTCTTTCATTCCAAATAGATAAACCTAGGGTTTGTGTTCAGTTCTAATTTTGAAATATTGACCATATAAATATGGGCGAAAATATTTGACTGCCCAAACTATAGCTAACAATTCTTTTTCTATGACAGGGTAATTGGATTTGGCTTTATTCAACGTTCTACTAGTAAAACCTACGGGTCGCCCATTTTTATTTGATAAAATAGCACCAATTGCCTTATTAGATGCGTCAGTTTGTAATATAAAATGATTTTGTTCTGAAAAATCTGGATAATCTAAAATTGGAGGTGAAATAATGCGTTGCTTAGGTGTTTCAAAAGCGTTTTGACATTTATCATCCCAAGCAAAATTTTCATTTTTTCTACAAAGATAATTCAAAGGTTGGGCAATTTCAGCAAACTTAGGAATGAATTTTCTATAATAGTTTGTAAATGCAACAAATCTCTTTACTTCGTCAGAATTCTGTGGACAAGGATATTTTTCAACAGTAATGTCTTTCTCTGGGTCGGGTAATATGCCTTTGTTTGATATTAAATAAGTTTCTTAACTAAGAGTATTAACTAAGTTTATGAATTGTAGGACTAATATTTGACAATGTTATTAATTTTTCCGTTGTATTCAAAATTCTCATCGGTATCTTTTTATTATTTGGGCTTACTGCAGAACTAGCGAGATAAATACTGTCTTGCAATTTCTCTGAACAAATAACGCAATCAGTTTCTAATTCTGTTTCAATAAAATGTATCGATTCACTACGTGGCGGTATTTGAAAAATATTTAAGTTATATTTATTTGTAATAGGTAAAATAATATTTTGGTTTCTCTCGATATTCAAAGATAAGGTATTTTTATCAAAATTTAAAACTGCACCAAATCTATTTAAAAAGTCTCGTCCTATTATTCCATTGGAGAAAATTGGTAACGAATGGAATACAAAGAATTTGTGCTTAATAACATATCCGATAGTCCGAACTTTGCCTCCGAGTTCATTTATGGTTACGATCTCTTTATGAAATGGAATTTTTAAGTCACTAATATATTTATAAGTTATAGCCGATAATGAGGCGCCGGAATCGATCAAAAATGAATAAGTTCTACTACAAGATGATACGTAAATGAAACAATCGCTATTACTAGCAAAAATTGAAAATTAATGTTTATTCACGAAAAAATTTATCAAGCGCAAAATTTATCTGACTCTGACGTAGAATTTTCATTTTCATGAATAATATTTACTGAGTTTTTGCACATCCCTTTATTTCTACGATATTGTCTATTGAACGTACCTCGATCAAAACGTCCGCGCTGTCCTAGTCCTCGTGAAGTTGATGGATGCCAGCTTCGTTGTGCAAATGAGTTTCCTTGAAACTCGTTGTTTTGCCCTCTGTGTGAAGACATTTATCGACTAGATCCTCCTCGGAAATACCTCGGACCATTATGAAAATTTCTAGAATTATAATAATTTCTTTTATACATACCCATAATCTCTCCTGAAGTTGATGGGCTATCGCTTTCCTCACCTTTGGCTGCTTGTACCGCATCCTTTAAGGAGCTAAAATTCCTAGCACAAATTAAAGTGCTGAGCCTACGATTTCGTAAGCCGTCGGAAAACTGTATAACAGCTTGTTTTTCATTAATTGGTTATTCTCGCTCCGATCGCCGCCCAGTGCGGACGTGCAAGACCCCGTTCTCCGTTGTTTGGTCCTTTCCCGATATTCCGTGGCGCTCAGTCTACTGACGTCACAGTTTAGCGTGGTGGTTCCGTGCTACGGTTTTCAAGGTTTTTCTACTCCGTCTGAGTGCTTTCGAAGTGCGATTTTTCTTTGCGACTAAGCCCCTTAGTCTTCAAAGTGCTGTGCTAAGTTGTGTTGTGCTTGTGCTGAGTGCAGTGTTGTGCCCAGCGTAAGTAGTCTGGTTTCAGTGCAAAGGATACTTAACGGTGACAACGAATTTGTACTGAACCAGTCCTTTTTATTTTAATTTTATTTCTCTTCTCTATTTTATTTATTTTCTCCTATTTTCATATATATTGCTATCATATCTGTGTGTTTTCGTGTGTATTTATCCTTTCTGTCGGTAAAGGTTGACCCTAACGCGGTCAACTCTTTACCTGCGTACCCTTTTTTAGGTTTCTAGGTAGCGGCCTTCGGCGTACTACGGTTAGTTTTAAGTTATTCTCCCCAGCCCCCCTACCGCTAGTAGGGAGGTTTGCCGCTAGGGTTCGCTAGGTTTTTTATTTAGGAATCCTAGGCATTTGTTATATAAATAGGTGCTAGGTTTGCTAGGGAACCTAGGCATACATTATATATTTATATATTACATATTGTAATTCCAAGCCCTCCAATGGACCTTGTTAATATTCTTAGGTCATTCGCCCAGGCGCTCGCTGCGTCCGGCGTAAGCATACCCGCTGACGTACTAACGCAGGCCTTACAGGCATCTATTGCGTCCCCGGCCCCTTAGGCCTCAACCCCGGCCCCTCAGGCCTCTAATGTCCAGACCCCTCAGGTGTATAGCTCTCCCGCATCTCCCGTTCCATCCGATATGGACTGCGCGTCGGTCTCATCCTCGCGCTCATCTCGCAGGAAGCGTACCGCTCCCGGGAGCGATTCAGACTCCGCCGCGTCCGAAGCTTCGTCGGTCGCCGCCACCCTAACCGGTTATCCTGAGCCCGCGTTCCTGTTAGTTGCCAAACGCTCTAAGAAGCGTTCGAAAAAAGCCGCGGTGTCTTCAACACCCGAGCCAACCCCGGTGTCTTCTACACCCGCCCCCGCGCCGCTCATGACACTCGAAGTGACCGCGTCTCTGTCGGTCCCTTCGAAGCCAGCGTCGCGCTGCGCTCCCGTCCCACCGAAGCCTCAGCTTCCTCCGCCCGTCTTCCTCCGTGAAAAAACGCGCTGGACAGCGGTTTCTAACTTGTGCAAAGAGCACAAAATTAATTGCTTAAAAGCCGCCAACGCTGGCGAAACAATCAAAATTCAGGTCGCGACCGTCGACGACTTCCGCGCGTTCACCAGGTTACTTTCTTTAAAACAAATCGCGTATCACACCTACGCCCTCCCGGAGGAGCGTAAGATCCGCGCAGTACTACGGGGCGTCCCGTTCGAGCTCGCGAATGAAGAAATCCTCAAGGACCTTAAGTCCCAGGGTTTCCCGGCCGAAGCAGTGCACAAGATGCACTCTAACCGCGGTAGGCGCTTTCCGTTAGCTTTAGTTATCTTGTCGAATACTCCCAACTCGAGGGAGATCTTTAGAGAGGCTCGCACAATTTGCGGACTCTCAAATATCTCCGTCGAGCGTCCCAACTCCCGTGGTCACCCTGGGCAGTGCCACCGCTGCCAGCTCTATGGCCACGCAGTGGCTAACTGCTCAGCTCCCCCCAGGTGCGTTAAGTGCCTGGATCCGCACATAACGAAGGAGTGCACTCGCACTCCCGAATCCACTTCCCCCCCCCTGTGTGCTGTGCGGTCAGTCCGGCCACACAGATAACTACAGGGGTTGCCCGCGCGCTCCGCGCTCCACCGCTAAGAGGGCCGCGCCTAAACCGGCGCCGCCGCTCACTCCCGCTCACTTCCCGCCGCTGCGCAACCGGGGTCCCCGGAAGCAAAGCCCGTTCAGCCGACACCTACTCAGGCTCTGTCTTGGAGGCAGCGTCCGGCCGTTCCGCCTGCACTTTCCCGACCCATCCCAGCTCCCGTAGCTTCCGTAGGGCCGCGTCCTGCTCCGTCATCCGCACCTCAGTCGTCGTTGGCTGAGGACATGAAGACCGTGTTCGACGTTATTCAAAACGTCGATATTAACGAAATTTCCGTGCTCGCACGCAAACTGCGAGCCGCCCGCTCTCCTCAAGAGCGTTTATTTGCGTTAGCCGAGCATCACTCGCTTCTAAGTTCGTTATAAATTTATTTTTTTATTTTTGTATAAAATCGTAAATAAGTAAATTATAATGTCTAGACCCGCGAATCACGCGTCCAGTCGTATTAAACCCAAGGGCTTATCCCTAGTATCTTTTAACGCTCGTAGCCTTAACACCAACCTTCCCGAGATTAAACTGTTCCTTCAGAACAAAGAACCTGACTTATTCATTCTCCAGGAGACATGGCTTACTCCAAACCGCTCCAGGGGATTCGCTATATCTAAGTACGCGTTTATTCGTAACGATAGGCCCAACTCCGACGGTTTCGGCGGCACCGCTATATATTACAAAAGAGGCTTCCATTGCTGTCCTCTCCCTACCCCTCCTCTCCTCAACATGGCTTGGCTGTTGACTGGTCATCCGACCATCATCATAGCTTCAATCTACATACCTAGTGGTACCAGACCAATCCGCAGCGACTTTGAGGCCATTCTCGCCCTCGGCCATTCAGTCATTATGTTCGGAGACTTTAACTCCAAACATATTGACTGGACGTGCCTATCGACTAACACCAGCGGTATCGCTCTCCTCGACATCACAAATTCACTTGACTTAGATGTCATCTCCCCCATCACTCCCACTCACTATCCCGACAACCCGAACCACTCTCCTGATATCCTCGATTTTGCAATAGTCAAGCGAATCAACCTCGACCTCAGGTCTATCGAACCTCTCGATGACCTAGGTTTTGACCACCGCCCCGTCTCCCTCGTGCTAGGACCGTCTAACGATAACGCTACCTCTCCTAAGACCTTTACCAACTGGAAAGGCTTTAAAAATACGTTAGTTTCAGCCTTAGCGGCCCCGAACTCTCCACTCGCGATCCTCCCGAACAATTAGATAGCCCGGATAAAATTGATTCACTAGTAAATTCTCTCACTGATGCTATCAACTCAGCCATCAGTGACAACGAAAAGGTTGCTAAGCACTGCAAACCCACGCTTCCCTTAGCCGTTAGCAATCTTATTAAAGCTAAAAACGCGGCTCTCCGGAGAGCCAAGAAATATCCCACGCCCGCCTATAGAACAGCTGCGAATCAGCTTCAACGTAAAGTCAGGTCTTGCCCCGCGGAACTCCGAGACGCTCAGATGAACGATCTCATGTTGAATATCTCTCCGTCCCACCAAGCGTACTATAGCATGGCCCGAGCCTTACGCGTAGACACCGCCTCTCACGTTCCTCCTCTCACTCGTCCCGATGGCACTACTGCCTTTGAAATCGAAGAGAAAGCCGAATGCTTCGCTGATAGCATTGCCGCACAATGCTCGCCCAGCACGCAACCTGCTGATCCCTCACATATCCAGGCGGTGGAGGACGAAGTCCTTCGTAGAGACTCTCTCCCCATCACCGCCGACCCTGTCACAGTCTCTTATGACGAAATCTTGCTTCTCATTAGAAATCAAAAGTCCAAAAAGGCTCCGGGTGCGGATGGAATTTCCAACCACACACTTAAGCACCTACCTCAACAGATGCTTACCTTGTTAGCTATCATTTTCAATGCCTGCTTCGACCATAGCTACTTTCCAAAAGCTTGGAAAGAAGCGACAGTCATCGGCATTCCCAAGCCGGGCAAACCTCTGAACGTCCCGGCTAATCACAGACCCATCAGCCTCCTCAAGGCAATGTCTAAACTTCTCGAGAGAGTCATACTCTCTCGAATGCGGAACCATCTGTTTCCAACGGATGGCGATCCTCTCATTATTCTCCATCAGTTCGGCTTTCGCGCTAAACATTCCTGCCCTCAGCAAGTCCATCGAATCGTCGAGTATATACTTGACGGTTTCTATCCGCGTCGTTATAAAATAGTCGCGGTTTTCTTTGACGTAGCCAAGACTTTCGATAAAGTCTGGCACAGCGGTCTCGTTTATAAACTCTACAAAATAGGCTTACCGGATCGCCTAGTCAGGTTAATAGCGTCGTTTCTCAAAGACCGTACGTTTCGATTTAAACACGAAGGCACGTTTTCTGCGCCTCGTCCCATAAAGGCTGGAGTCCCTCAAGGCTCAGTCCTCGCCCCTCTGCTGTACACCGTGTACACCAACGACATTCCCATGCCGCCGAAAGGCGTCGAACTCGCCCTCTTTGCCGACGACACCGCACTCTATACCAAAGGCCACAGTGTTCGGCACCTTGTAACCAGACTCCAAAAGGCCGTAAACGCCCTTGGTGTATGGTTGACTTGCATAGAGATCTTGAACTGCCTACAGTACAACAACACCTCAAAACACTATCTGAAGCGTTCTTCAAACGCTCCGAAACCCATCCCAATCCTCTGGTTCGTGATTCAGTCTCATATACTACTCCTGTTTTAGATTCGAAGTTCAAAGTCGCTAGGCCTAGGAATGCGCAAGCGTACTCATCCACCAGACTGTCAGCCGATCTCGAAGCCCTTCTGGCCGCAAATTCTAATTCTAACGTAAATTCTAATTCTAACGTAAATCCTAATTCTAACGTAAATGCGAATTAATTCAATTTTATTTTGCAATTTTTAATTTTTGTTTTAATTATTGATTTTCATTTTGAGCACCTTCAGTGCTATGTATTCACCTTCAGTGCTTTGAGCGCCTTCAGTGCTATGTAATCCTAGCGGGTGACCCCTTCTGGGCCCCGCTAGCGCGGCCTCTTTCTCCAATTGGCCGTCGCTCAGATGAAGGCTGAGTGGCAAAAATGCACGAGCCGACAGGGGGTTTTTAGTGGGTATGGTCCTGGTAGGCATCGGGACGAGTCCCACATAACTCTGGAATCGCGCCAGAGTATGCGTCAGGGCATTTTTATCCTCCTGCCCTTCCCGCGGAGGGGAACAAAAAAAAATTAATTGGTTTCAAAACATTGTAGTTTCTGTTTCCAGCGGCTTGCGCAATCGTAAGGTCCACAAATAACTCTGTGATTTCTTTGCCAAAATCTGAAACAGTCATATTATTTTGTTTTAAATTATGTAACTTTTTTTGAATAGCGGTTGCACCTTTATATGGCAATAGTTGTTTCCTCATATCATCTACTAACGCAGAAATACTGGAATACTTTTCTTGAAGACGTAACTAGGCAGTTTGAGACAGTCTGCTTTTCAAAAGAATTAATTCAAATTATTTTTACATTCTGATGCTGTTGGCAAAGAATCGTAATATTATCTATCAATTGCTTATACTCGTTTCATCGTTTGTTACCGGTAATAAAGTCAAAGCGGTTTTTAAATCAAAAATATCCATTTTGCTTTCAACACTTTCAGAAATACACAATTTTAAAATATTACTATGCAGTGATTCAATTTTTCTACAAGCGTTCTCGTAAAGTGATTTATCCGCACTTTTAATTTTTCCTTTATTTAAATCGTTATTAAAATTCAATAACCAACTAGAATATTGATTAAATATAGTATCAGCTTCATTTAACTTAATTTGCAGAATATTTCCTTGACATCTACTTGGTCCAATATTTAATAGATACGTCCTTATTTTATTTTATTCTTCATATAACTGATATAATGAGATAGCCATAACGTACCACTATAACGTGAAAATAATACGCACAAAAATAATGACATTTTCGCGTACCTATTTATGTAGACTAAAGCAGGATAAAATATAATTACGAATTTACTATATTTATAACGTTAAGTTCAACATTTAAATTATAAGTATAAGCCTAATAATACGTATGTAATAATTATCAACATTAATTTATGTAAGTCTTTTTACTTTATGCTCTCGTGACGTAACATGATATAATACTTCGCGATACGTCTTTTTATGCACCAATTTTCACTTATTTTTTGCACTTTTTATAACTGCACTTACACTTTTGAGGTAGAGAAAACGGCCTTAGGCTGGAACGCATCCTCTGCTGCACCAATGGGGATAGGGGGCAACTACTGACGAAACAGGGACCTCCGCAACGTATTCCTGGTCATTTCCGCACTTATCCAACCCATATGGCATCGCTTATACGCTCGATACACACAGTATATTGTTCCAACACATATTACCAGTACGATGATGGAGAGCAAAATGTTGGTGGTTGAGAGGTGGAATCTAAATTCCTCAAACTCCGAATGGTTACTGCCAGCTGCTGCATTTTGCACGATAATTGTCTCCTCCTTTGATTGTGATTTGCCCATTGTTGGTATTTATTTTCAAACAAACGTTCACTTTTTGCCACAGCTTAAAAAAGAACTCCATTATTTTCGATATACAAATGCAATTATTTCATAGGTGCAAAAATTCCATTCCAAATATGGGAGGCGTGCGCGCATCGCGTTACCGGGCGAAGATCCTGGCAGGGTCGCCATATACGGCGAGAATAGGGAGACAAGTTAAAACAATGAATTGCGATTAAATACTGACTTTATTATACTGTTAAATGGTTATATATATGGATAATATAACTAGGTCACTTTTATTATACTACTACCACATTGTCAAAATGACATATCGGGAAAGAAACAGTTTTTTTCTCGATTAAATAATTAATATTTTGTATATTATGGCCGAACAATCAATTACGTAATCCACTCTTTCCAACTAGCCATGAAACACAGGTTTGCGCGTTGCAAATACATCTACAGAAAACTAGCATGAGATCGAAATCTTAACTTACAACATTCAATCCTCGGCAACTCTCAATAGGAGAGTATATAGGCCATAGTCCACCACGCGGGCCCAGTGCGGGTCCAGAATTCACACCTCCAAAGACAACAGCCTTTTTCGGTATGCAGGTTTGTTCACGAAGTTTTCCTTCTCCGGCGAGCAAATGGTGGCTGGATAATCGAAAATCGGACATTATCTTTCCGAAAGAAATACCGAAAATCAGGCATATGATCGTTAGAATGACCAACCGGGCCCTTAACCACTACACCTTCATCGCTCGCATAATATTGAATATAATAATAAAATAGTAACTACTTGTCTAAGTAAGTTTCCAAGGTTCCAACCCTTTTGTTAGTTTTTTTAAATCCTTCTATTACCTATTTATTTATTTCTATAAAGCATCAATTGTAAAGTTTCAAAGTATGGATGATTGTCACTCTTCTCACAAAACCTACCGAACGGATTGAGATATGTTGCACACAAATGAAGTGCGACAGGAGTGATATTTAAATAGGAAAATCTAATAAATTTATAAGAAGAAATCAGACATTTTTTTCTTAAAAATTCTTTGATTCTCCTAGCTATAAAAAGACTTGAGCCTCTGCTCTGAAAGTTTTTTTTAATCCAGCATACAAACACTGAGTACTCCTGATGTGGCATCCAAGCACATGGACGTTGTTGGTTGACAATGATTAACAATGCCAGAATTAACATAACAGTTACAGAAACTACAAAAAGTTTGGTTACATATATGTATGTCATAAGATTAAAGAAATACTGTTACACACCTACACCTCTGTATATAATTAGTTATAAAGTATCCTTACTCAATACTTAAACAATATTTTGTAAAAATGAAGGTAATATTAATCAGGGAATTGTATAGTAAATTCTACAATATTACCCAAATATATGTAACCATACCCTTTTGTTGTTCTGGAGATCTGAAGATCTGGGAAGAGTCGCACTCCACAGGAACGGTGACGAGACGGGTTCTGGGTTTCCGTGAGAGTTTGTCGAGGTTCAACTTATACCCCGGAGATTCGGTTTTAGATTTTTACGCTATGTTCTTAAATGTCACTTGCTCTTCACCCACGGTTTGCTTTAAAGAAATGTTACCAATTCCGCAACGAACAATGGTAGCAACCCACTTGTGACACCACGGGTACCGCGCGGGTCGGAGAAGTGTTTTAAAAAAATATTTTAATGTCTTTAAATTAAAGATTATTTAGAAGAATAAAAGATAGAGAAATATAAATTGACTTAAGATATCAACCCGTGTAGTTACTTCAAGATAATATGAACCGAGACTGAAAAAAATAAAATCTAATACGACAAAAATTTTATATTATCATTTAGTTTACTGTTAGAGATTCATCGTGGGAATACAACTCAGCAGTTTAATACATACATTATCATAGTGTGAGCAAATGTAACAGAACGTAACAGAAGAACTGTTTGATTTAAAAAAGCTACGTTACGAGAACCGAGACCCAAATGGCATACAAACGACAATTCACTCTCTCACTCATTCATTTCGGCCTTAATGCATCTATTTCTATTGTTCGACCAGATGTTTGACTATGAGAAGGTGCGGCGCGTAAGCACAAATCAACAAACCGATGCCGTTCTTTGATTTTGATTATCTTAACTACGAAAAGAGATAAAATCTAAATTATTCAAGAAATATTTGTAGAGTAAGTCCATAAAAATCCAAAAGATTATTTATTTATTTATTTACATATTAGGGGGACAAACAGCATAACAGTATTTCTTAAACATTAAACAAATAAATATTACATAGGCCAGTAAAGTTTCCACTGTTAAATTACAAATTTAAGAGCAGGTTATATTCTTGTTACAAATGACAAAAAAATAAAATAGTATTGTATATAATTACGATTCAAACTTAAAATATAAAAAGAGGAATATCTAAGACAAGTGGATTTTTTTATTATTTATATATGATTAGCTAGTGTAGCTTTACGTTATTTGCTGCATCACTGAGGCTTTAAATAAGGCGTATTACCTCATTACCTCTTGTGTGCGAAGGACAGACACTGACTTATGGTGTTTGCCAGTATAAACAAAAAGCCATATAACGCTACAAGACTGGGGTTCTCAAGTCACTGAGAAACTTAGAATGGATCTCGTATTTCATTTACATTTTTTTACTATTTCCTTAGTTTTCTTCATAATTTATATTTATTTGTATATATATACTTTTTTTGGTAGGCAGATTGTAGACCAATTTATCCCTTTTGCTGTTTTCTCATTGTTGACTTTTGTAAGGGAAATTTATTTGTAGTTATCAAAATTTTAACTAAACCAGTCGAGATTTAGTAGTAATAGTTTTGAGACATAAAATACGTAAAAAATTCATTGTAGCCGTAATATTAATGATCTGTGTGAATATGTAATGAATGCAGTGTAAAGCTTTTTTATGTTTTTATTTATTTAAAATATAAACTTAATTTCTAGCTCTTTGTGATAAATCCTATGTAAGATCTGTTTAATTGTAGCTCACAAAAATCGTAAATTCACCAATATTACTTGATTTACATTAAGATATAGATTTGTATTAGGATTGCATTGAAGGTACATATGCTTCTGTTTATCTTCGTTGAAACTAATTAATTGTGCTGAACACCCTGAGTATTTGTATTTTCATATGTTTATCAGGGATTGTTTATTTGTGTTAATTTAAGACCGTGTCGTAAACTATATGTTATTACTTGGATCAACTCCATTAAGATATTTATTCGTAGATATTTATTTGTACTTCAAGATATACAAATATTTTCTTTTGAATATGGAACCTACCTCTGGCATTTAACATTGCTGTGTCAAAAAAGTTCTGAGTTCTTAAAGAAAAGAAAGATCAAAAGCTTTAATCGGCAAAATAAATCAGGTCGCGTGAATTGATCAGAAGCCCTTTTCCTTTTTTGATATTAGTTAGATTGTATGTTATAATTTTTTATGTCGCTGTCAATTAAAACACAATATGAAAAAGCATTTTATTGACATTTTTGAGCAGTGTCAGCTGGAGGAGTTGCTCGATTTTACGATAAGGTCCCAAAACTGCAATTGTTGACTGCCGCAATTTATATTTTCAAGAATTGTTTCACACTATATAGAACATTTTTTGTTTAGGTAAAATTGTTTGCATGATTGCTTTTAAAAATTGGTAATATGTACTGTTGGCTTTTTAGAATTCCTAGCATCAAAATTTCTCCTACATTTTATTTTTATTTTAATTAAGGTATACTTAAAATATCTGCAATTCTGTTTTTGTAAGTTGATGCAAACTTTTTAACTTTATGTAAATGGAGAATGAAAACAAAATTTCTACGGGCTCCGATTCCTTATTTGTTCTACCACAGGACAGTCTCCGATAAGGAGGTTAAATAATGTAGCAATTGTAACTCAGAGTGTAATTTTTGCAATGTTTGTCACTAGACAAAGGTTTTTATGGACTTGAATGTTCTAAAAATAAAGATGAAGCCATCATTTGCTACCATCTATGCAAGTCGTATTATGGTAAAAGTAATTCACGTCTCTTATTTTATGAGAGGTATTGTCTTGAACTATGTGTGTGTATATAACCGTCGATACTTACGTGTTGCATCATTGTTTTTATCATATCCATTCCATCACCTTTACCTACTGGTATACTTATAAAGAACCATTTTTACGGCGTAAGAATAAAGTGGACATATAGATGAAGACATTACACACTAAATTTAATATTCTAATTCATTACATTGTTATAAGAATGATGTCTGGTTCAACAAAATACTCAATTTTTGTATGGATAATGTGTGATTGCACAAATGCCGATAAACCTCCTAAAAATAATAACCCAGTAAATTTATTTAAAAAATTACTACTTATTTTTTTAATAAACCAAAGATCATATCTTGAAGAAATCTGAATTCTTCAGCACAAAATCTACAAATAATTAAAGTTAATATTAAATTATAACTGTCTATGCCACTTGTTTCAAAATACCAGCCAACACAAACCTGCGCCAAAAATATGCGCCATAAGTCCGAAGCTTTAATCTGCTAATGGACTAATATTAAAACTTAACCCGGATAAACTCGCAAACGAATTCAAGTTGTAATATGATTCTGAAGGTAATCACCCCGAGGACTGGGGTGTGACCCGCGTTCCAACAGGCTTTACTAGGGAGAAAAAAGAGTTTCTTTTGAATAGGGCCTTTTTAATTTTTAAAACTGGGGGCGTATCAAATTTTATCTTATTTTAAGCAAATTGGTTGAACTATTAAATTTTATTTCATCCTTATGGTTATTGAGGATCACATTTTAAATCACAAATTATGAACTTATCATGAAAATGATACAATTAGACTAAAAATGTAAGTGCACTTAAGTTCCGGCTAAGCACCCTCAGCGCTAAGCCACAACGTGAGGTGAAATTTAAAAGGCTCCATAAATAAAATATTAATTTCGAAAAAATAAATGTAAGTGCACAAAGTGAACAAAATGTAGATAAATGGAAAAAACAATTGCGTAGTATCCGAACACGAGAATGACACTAATCACTAAAGTGATAAGATAATAGCTATTCTCTGAGTCATCGATGTGTAGTTTTATTTTATCAATGAACATTGTGCCTTGTATACTTTTCAGTAGCAATGAGATTTCAATAATCCAATTCCCATGATATTTAAAAAACCAAAAGATAGTGCTGATAAAATTGAACAAAATACACATTTTTAAAAGACACTCAATATATAAACAGTATCAAGAATTATTGGGCTTACGTTCATACGTGCAGTAATAACAAACTACAAATAAGCAACCAAAAAAAATAAATTACATAATGTCGTGGTCACTAATTTGCAATTATTATTCAAGCAAAACGCTAATATGGATGGCAAATAACAAAATTATTGTTTTTCTTAGCTTGCTATCGTTTTGTTGTTTTGTGTCAACCTTGACGATAGCTGGACAAAGGAATAGATTGGGTAAAGAACTTGCTGATCTCAAAGAAAGTGAAAATCAGAAAAAAACAACTACCACAAACGGAGTGAATATTACTGAAAGTACTACGCATAGGGTAATTACTGAGCCCTTGGATATTACAACTGAAACAATGGGTAGTATAGGAAGTATTGAGACTACTACCACGATGGCTGAAACTACAATAATAGTTGTAGAGTCTACGACTAGTGAGGACAGCAGCCGTCCACCAGAAAGTGATATAGGGAATAAGTAGGAAGTGAAATACTTAAAAATTCTTAAAAACACGTATGGTTAACTTAAGTATTCGAAAAATTATAAATTTTGCAATTTGTTGTGATATCTAATCTTTTATAACTCCTGCTTGAGACGTACAACATTAACTGAAGTGAATTATACTGTGCATTCTCATCCGTAGTTAAGGGAAATTTTTATAAAGTTAATGAATTTAAAAAAAATGTGTTTAATGATACGTTTTCGATATTTATTTACATTTTTTTTTATACCCATTTGAATGTGACTCCGTAAAGTTCTAGTATGTAATGCATGAATAATAAAATAATAGAAAGCCTTTTTGATAAGTTTTGTGACTACATTATTAATTATCAACAGTAATAATTGTTTGATCTTTTAAGACTCTACTGAGCAGCTACAATAGTAAATAGCTTGAGTAGTGAAGTAAATAGCGTGAAGATACTAGTACATCGATAATATTTAACCAGGTTACCGATTTATTAAATATACTTATTTTAGGCTGTCTTAACTTTAATACTGGTTTTTGTTGGAAAATGTCAATTCAAGAGAATGGTTTTCAGTCAAGTTCCAAGTCAAAAACATATCCATAGCCAATTGTTTTTATTTTATTACTAAATTAAATAATTAATATATTTATCACATATTTAATGCTGTTTATTTAGGTACAACAAACAAAAAAAATTTACCTAAATTAATAATTATAAGATAAAATTATGCCTGAAATAAAAAAAATAAATCTAAACTTGAATCCATTGAAGGCAACGTAGCCAAAAGGCTGGCCGAATTACCACACTGGACCGCAATGGAGATTCGTTGTGCGAGGTTGGTGCCAACCTTAGGGTCACGAGTTTCATTCACCAATCGCCTATCGCTAGGTCCGAAAAAAGGCGATGAGCCCCTTGTCCCCAGGACCCCATGGTTTTCAACGCCAAAAGCCTCTAAAATATACCCACTTCCCAAAATCTGATATTTTCTACGTTAAATGGCCTGCGCAGACGACGGACTTTTTTGTCCGCTAAAATAGAACTACAACTGTATCGAGTAACGCAAACGAGGGATTAAAAGTACCGCGTACAAAAAGTCCCCCGAAAAACAGAGGACATGCAGGGAGCGGACCGGACAAAAGTACGGGGGAGTCCCCGAAAAAAATAGAACTCGTGTGACTAGGCGAAGCAATGCACATGGCGGACCTTAGTCCGCGTTTATTTCTACATCTCCGGGCAACAAATGATCGCACACCGTGTGCGTTCAGTTCGCGGTTAATTCGCGGCGGACTTCTTATTCGCGAAGCGTACTTTTTTCTCCGCCGCGGAAAAAAGTCCGTCGTCTGCGCAGGCCCTAAGGCTTTCAGCATTATTAGGAGCAGCACTAGATTATATACTATTTGTAGGAAGATGGAAATCCGCGAGAGTGTCTACGCAGGTTGCATCCCACATCAGCGGCCAACCCATCCTCCACGGACCAGAGTCATACCATCAGGTCGCTTGCCATCGTCACGCAACAGTCCTGACGTTCTGAGACAGTTCAAGAACCGAGGGAGTGTTGGAGGTAACAAGAGCCCAATGGATGATGTCATTAAAACTGGCATGGCGAGTTATTTTGCCACCGCTGCTAGAGTATGAAAGGCCATGGCGACCGAGCTCATCAACCAACAAGCCATAGTGGCAGCGGTAATAATTAACGAAGTAAAAAAAATTTTGTGGCCTGCTTTTAACGTTTACCTAGCGTTACATAATGTTCTAACCAGAAAATCCAACAGGGTCAGGAGCAATGCAGGTAAAAACGCATCGGAACTCTATTTCGTAATAAGTCTTATAAATTTAAAAAAAAAAAACCTCCCACTTTTTAAAACATCAAGATTTTCTATGATAAAAAAAAAATAATAAAAAAAAGCAATAAAAAATAGATTAATTTTAAGACACTATAACTTTCTGAAATTATCAGCACATTTTATATCATCAAGTTGCTTCTTTCAATGTATTTTCGTTGGATGACATTTAGGTTAACAAGTAAGAAATATATAATGTTGCCTTAACATTTACCGGCAGCTATATGAAGAACGACGTTAAGCTAATACGTTATAAATATTCATAGTCATAAGTAGCTCCAACCTATCGAAACGTTTTACGCCTTATCCAATCTAGAAAGAGCTCCGAAGGTTCTTTTAAAAACACCTATAATCTCAACAACGGCTTCCTTGATAGGGAATTGGTGGACCAAGATACACTTGCCAACGGTAATATGTTGCCTAGGAAAGTGATAACGATACATATTATTCGATATTTCAATACCATTTTTATATTTTCTTTGGGAACGTCAACCACTAAATTAGAGATTTACATGAAGTATGTATTTATTTTAGGATAGTTACGTTGAGTTTAAATTTTATTTACGAGTTAGACTTGGCATTAGTGCACATAGAGCACAAGCTACCACATACATACAACTGTGTATGTGGTAGTTTCTTTTCTAAAATTTGTTCAGGGGTTTTTTTATTATGAATAGTATTGTTGTATTATAAAAATTATTTTTAGTTTGATATAAAATTTATTTGTCATTTTATAACGTCACTGTTGGTCTTTCATAAATAAATAAACAAAATAATTATGGAGCTAAATTGCACTATCTAATAATGTATAAAAATTTGAAATGATTGGTAGCAATAAAAACAGAAGAATGTGTTCTTGCTTGTTTATACAGTGTATTAGTGCATTTACCACATAAAATTGTCAACGTGTAACTTTGTTATAGCAATTTATTACCACAAATTATTTACTAACTCATTGTTAGAATATTGAACGACCTATTATCATACCATCTTCACTTTATAAAAAAGAAGCTTTTCTGAAAATATTGTAAGATTGACAGTACGTACAAAATTAACAGAACTTTTAAGTTTATTTTGAACTATTTTGACATAAAGGGAGCAACAACTGGTTATAAGCCTCGAAAAGTAGACAAAAGCGTATTTCGTGTAAGGAAAAGCTTTAATGAAAGTTGCTCTGACATAATGGCAAGAAGTTTGGCAGTTAGCGCGCCTAGACCTAGGCGGGGGGGTGTGCCATTAAAAGAAGATTATTGGAATAATATTCGTTAGAAAATTTCAAATTAGTTATTTTTGATTATATTGTATCACCCCACACACACACGCACACACACACACACACACACACACACACACATACAGCACACACACACACACATACATACTCAAATTATTATATAAGCTATCATTTTCTGATCCAGTAAGAAATTTTTATTTGTTCTCAGTCATTATTCACGGAAAAGAATTTAAGAAACTGTTTTTATCCTCGTAGTGTTATTAAGCTCAATGACTTTGTAGTACACATAGATGATTCAATCTTAAAATAATGGCACAATTAAGACTGGTTATAAATTCTGTTTGCTCTGTTGTATTAATTGAAATATTCATGTGGCCAACATTGAACCTTATTTGCTTAGCAATAAAAAAAAATCCATGATATAGTTCAAATATTTTACCGTAAATTAAAAACCAAATACTGTACTAGATAATTGTTTTAAACAACAAATGTTTTAAAATAATTAGTTAATCAGTAGCCGTGGACACAAATAGTTCTAGTGTAAAGCAAATATTTAAAATTATGATGAAAATGTTTTGGTTTCCTTGAAAAATGTGTTATTTGGGCTTTGACAAATAGAACACTTGTTTTATATTACCTAATGTCATTGTGTTTCATATTACCTGCTTTAGTAATTACGAGCCTATTCTAATCAAGTGCCGAGTATATCTAATAAAACATTTATGATAACAACTAACTTACCAACATATAAAATGGAGCTTGTTTGTTTAAATGCAACAATGCTTACTGAATATGATTATATTCTGAAAAAACGAAAAAGTTACAAAAAAAGAAATGTTAAGCCATAATAAGCTACAAAAATTTAAAATTGTCAATCGGGAACATGCTGATGTTGTCAATCAACAACATGCTAATAAATTGTCAAAGTTGCAGCTTTTCACCAAGAAATTATTGTTGAGAATTATAGTCAAATCAAATGGATGGTAATCACAGAATTTTATAAAACAATATTTAATCACATAGCCAACAGAACGCTAAAAGATTATAAAATAATTACAAATGTGGCCCCGTTTCGTTTGGAAAACCTAGAATTTCCTCGGAAATAAAAATAATTGAGACTAAAATTTTATAAAATGTAAACAATTTTTTGCAGGCTGAACCATGCAATACACAGAAGCTAAACGGCGCCGACAAAATCTTCAATCACCAAATATTGAACTCAGAGAAATTTGAGTGGGTACAAATTGCTAAGTGTATTGCTAGTATGCGAATGAGGAATTTATCCTATCAACTAAATAATTATCAAAGAATACGACGTGGCCCATTATTAAAATACAATAATATTTTGCACCGAATTACAACGTTTGATTATTACTACTTGCAATTATTACTTCATTATTGATATTTTAATATGTAAATTCTTGTAAACGGATTGTATGGAGTCACTTGTTTTAATGAAGCAGGTTTCGCATTTGTATTTTAAAATAACTAAAATTATTTCAAATTGTTAAATTATTTGTTTTATTTTATTAACTTCTTTTATTTCTTCGGTGGATTTACAAACGAGGAATTACTTCATCAATAAAAATCAACCTAATTATCTATCTAACGTGGAATATAAGGTATAAGGTATTTTGGAAGAAGCTATATAGTTACGCTAATGAAATATCACTAGGATTTATGTAGTAACTTACAGGCAAAAAGTTTTAGCGTCCTTTTTGTCGCAATAAACCAGTCATACATTGTGTGCGATTTAAGTATAAAAATATATCCAATCATTTTTAATAACAATGCATTTTGTTTTAGAGCTCTATTGATACCATTTATTGTAATCTAATGATTATTACTATCAAACAGGGAACTTTTCAAATTAACTCCAGTAAGCTTAAAATAGTGGCCGTAGAACTACATTTAAATTAATCGAGCTGAAATTACTCTGAGCCGAAATGAGGTAGCTTTTCAAACTGAATCAGTACAACTTGAAGTAAATAAAAGAGTTTTATATATTAAGCCCCTGCGGAAATAAAACCTAAAGTTTTATTGAGAAATCCAACCACAACAGGAGTTTTGATCTAAAGTATTTATTTTATAAGTGTTTAAATTTATTAAATGACAATAATAATAATATATTTTATATAATAAAAGATCGGAAGTTCACAGCAGTTTAGCATCATTAATTATGGGCGTCATCGCAGAATACCCAGACTTGGTATGAAAAAGATACATTGACTAATTACTAACTTTAAAAGATTGCCCAGACGTAACGTAAATAGCTAAAATAGGAAAAATTTATCTCTCATTTTGCGTATTATTATATCTTTAAACAAATCGTTATTTCTAGCAGATTTCGAACCCGGAAACTTTGTTATTTGAGGCTCCGTACTACCAATCGCAATCACGAAACTGCCAATACACAATAAGTTTTTGATTGTAATATTTATTACAATTGTATAACGCTTTGTTTAACGTTATTATATTTTAAAAATGAAATATCTTATCACGTCTCAATATATATTCATAGAACCGACATAATATTATACTGAATAAACGAATTCCAAAAAGTCGGATAGTGATAGATTTACTACAACGCAAACATTAATCCTATTAAAAAGTAGGTATAATAATAAGAATAATATTAAGTCTTTTACAAATCGACTGGATGTTGAATATTTAGTTTTGATAATGAATAATTGTTATAAATATCCACATTAGTATTTTTTCCTAAATAATTTTTGCCTTTGAGACAAAGATAAAACTGCCTAATTTTTCAATGAAAATTGAAATGAAAATTTTAGAAAAAGATCATTTTGAGCTTTTCATAACACGTTTTTTATTTTATACTCTCTCATGAAATAAAGGAGAAAATAGGTGGAATGCTACCGGTCGTTTTACAACTTCGCAAAAGAATTAACAGCAGGTCTTACACAAAAGCTCTATTTAAACTTCTTTATAACAAGTTCTTTACTATTACTTCTTTTACTGACAAATAAGAGTTCTTATTTAGTCATAATTAAACTGTGAAAATTCTAATAAAATATCTAGGAATATTTTTTTGACTTGTGCTTTACAAAATCATTAAAAATAATGCTAATTATTTAACAAACTGAATTTAATAGATCATAAAAAATCTGATTTTTCTGAACTACGCCTTGTTATTACTTTTTTTATATAAACACGAAAACCTGAAACCTGACTTGGTATCTTTACTCGTGCTCTGTGCTACCTCTGGCACCGCGAGTCTACGTGAAACCAGTCTACTACGGACATCGCTACGGCGTAGACGTGTCGGCTTGACACGTCCAAACGCTCCGGTACTCTGCGACTTAAAATTTTCGAATACACAAAACGAGCTAAATGATTTCGCGCGCTCAACTGAATGAATTTGAGAACCGCTTCTAACAATCGTTTAAAATAAAAGCTCGTTTACATACTACATTGTCAAATTTAATTTTTATTCCGTTTTTTGTTGATTCGGATTAAAAGCTTATGCTTTTTGGTATTAGTGAATTTATATTTTTGGTCTTAAATTAATTTTTATCGCAGTTGTTGTTTTAAGAGCTTTAATTTTTATTACAAAAGTCACTTTGAAGATTTTACAATTTTGCAATAGTTATATAATTTATAATTTTTTTTATATTTTACAATTTTGATAATGTTTATTATAACAGAGAAGTTTTAAAGTTTATTAAAATTTAAAAAGAATCGAATGTTGATGTGATTGTTTTCTAAAATATCTGTATAGATTTTAGATTTTAAATCAGTGTTTAAAAAATATGAAACTAAACTGAAAACTGTAAATAATAAAAATGGCTCGTTCAAAACCTGGGGCAATGAGTTGGATTTGCATCGCTTTGGCGCTTATACTCATCTCGAGTATGTCCCATCAAGGTAAGTTGATATTAAAAATATATATTGATTTTAATTATACAAAAGTTTAAATTATTGCCTTAAATTAAACGCAATTTTATTACATTTTGCTCTATATTTTTGGTGATTATATCAGTGTTTAGTAAAAATTATTTAATATTTCCATTTTTGTTCTTAATTTAATGGTCGTAAATAAATATAGATTGATATTTTACTTTTCTATCTATAAAAAGGAGTAAAAAATATGAATTAAATGTACTTATTTGTTTATGTATATTTTTTAATCATAAATATAAAAGTTTTTTTGATAAGCGATATAATTTTTTAAAGTGGGGTATCAATTCACTTTATGTTCAATAAAACTAAAAAAAATATAGATGTAGAAAAAGCAAAGGTTTAAAAGAGAAAATAATTTTTAAATTCAACCAAACCATATACATAAATAAATAAGAAGGGTGCCCCGTGTGTTCATGTTATTGTTTTTTTTTATTGAACTTATTTATTGATGATCGACAATTGAAACTCTGCCGTCCATTGCTCCAGTTGGAACTGCCTTTGTGCCACTGACTGTTTCCGTCCTTTTTTAAAACCAAAAAGATAAATTTGGTTATTATGGTGGGCTGTGATACATCAGACGAAATATTAACATAAAAAACTTTGCACAAAGAGTGCACGTAACTGTAACGCCTGTGATATGACCCATTTATTTGATTCACAATGATACATAATATTTTAGGATAACAGACTCATCGCGTTAAAGCAAAGAGACAACTGCTACAAAATGACAAATGCAAATATTTATTGTTGATCAGTTTTACTTTGCCATCAGAAATTTAGAAATGATGAAGAACAAGAAAGATTTTATTCGTTCCTCATATTTCCTAAAACAGCTTACAAAGACACATTCATCGATAAATTTAATCATTGAATTAAAATACATAGCTTTCCCAGTTCTAGCAACAAATTTTGAACGTTTGAATCTTTAAAAAAATGTGTGAGGTTAAGATGCCCATGGTTTGCAAAAAATAATTCAGTTAATACAGTTTCAAATTGTGAATTAATATTTTTTACTGCAGTTAACAATGCTACTGCGGTTACAATTGTAAATAAACAATTGTAGTTTCAGTGGTTGCCAGTTTTGACGCAATTTATTATCACATTTAATGGCAAATATTAGCGAACTGTTAAAGGTTTTGTTATAATCGTCTATAGTGATTTTGTTATTTTTTTGTTATCAAAATAGCGAAGACCACACCTATGTAATTTGCTAAAAGATAGGTACGCATTTTAGGTAAACGAATAAAAAAACTGAAGCCACTAACTAAATTCAAAAGTATGACACTAAATACATTTTCATACAATAATCATACAAAATAATTCTATTTCTTTAGCTTCTAGCAATGTTAACTGCGCTATATAATTGACATAATTTCAATTTGATTCTTACAAGACATGTCACCATCCATTTAAATATACTTATTGAAGAAGAATAAGACGTGGAGCCCAATAATATGACCAAATTTTTTGTTTCCTAAGAGGCACCCACCCAGATACGAAACAAAAAACTTGAGACTTGTCTACCTTTTTAATGACTTTAAGGAAATTAAGAGAATAGTAATATTGATTATATACGGGGTCGGCACTCGAAGTGTTACCAACTTTTAGTTGCGATAGCAACCAAACTGTTTAAAATATGGTGCGTATTTTTTCACAGTCTCAAGTCTACTGTATCGCTTATAAACTTACAGAATCTTATTGCTTTTCGTTGCTGTTAAAAAATTTATCTAGATCGAGTTCTAACGCAACTATGTCATTGCTTTGTATTTGGCTAGAAAATCGCAACCAGCCATTTGTAATGATCTACGACTTTTAAATCTAAACAAAATGTGTGTCTATCGTACCATCACGCGTTACAATAATACGGGTAGCATAGTAAAAAACGCCATGGAGGTGGACATCCTACCACAGCAACATCATCAGAAATGGTTCGAAAGGTAAAGGCTAGAATTGAACGAATTCCACGACAAAGTCCAGTTAAATTGGCGAAAAGTCTTATCTACCCGGTATCTGCCCAGAGGGTAGGGCGCATATTAAAAAATAAACTACAACTGAAGCCCTACAAAATACAAAAAGTGCAAGACTTGACACTTGCACAAAACGCAGTTCGCCTAGAAAGAGCTAAGGAGTTAAAGCACTTGCACGTTCGTAGCGAGCTTGAAAATTTGGTATTTTCCGATGAAATAATTTTTACGGTTCAGCAATATATATGTGAACAAACAAAACGATCGCGTATGGTGTAAATTGTAAATCAAACTACAATTTAGACCAACGAATTGCTCTGCGAAAGCAAGCACCAGCATCAGTGATGGTTTGGGCCGCGGTTGCTGCTACGGCACATTCACCTCTCGTTTTCATAGAACCGGATGCAAAGATAAACCAGCATATATAACGTAAAAAGATTTTAAACGATGCTTTGTTACCTGCGGCAGTTAAGCAATTCGGTAGAAACCTTTCGACGTTTCCACAAGACTGGGCACCATCCCACAAAGCCCATGAAACCCAAATTTATTGCAAGAAAAAGTTCCGAGCTTCATTTCTTCGCAACAATGGCCACCATATTCCACGGACTTAAACCCAATGGATTTTTCCATGTGGAAAAATCTATCAAAGTGTCAGTAGAAAAATATGAGACAGTCGACGCCTTAAAGATTGCTCTTCGCCGAGTATGGAACAAAATACCAGCAGACCACATTCGTGCAGCGTATGAAACCCTCTCAGACAAACTCGATGCTGTTATCCGCGCTAAAGGTGGCGACATCGAGCAATAACTTTTTCTTTACAACTTTAAATGTTTTTTTTATATATTGGAGTTTAAAAAAAAACAAAATAGGCGAAATTATTGCATTTTTAATTGGTTACACTTCGAGTGCCTACCCCTGTACATAATTAAAGTCCCCAACGTACTCCTAAAAAACATGACAAAGTTTGACGAAGACGTAATGTACAAAATATTTCTAAGGTTTTATTATTGTTCATTACGATAGTTTATATTGATTAAAATAATATAAAACACGCTATTTAATGTGTATTAAGTGGCGGTTAAATTAAAAGTTTATGCTATGGACCGTATCAAAAGGTAAAAGCCATTTTCCTCTATAACAAAACGTGTCCATTATCCGTATTGAACTAATATTGAGCTTTCAACAGAACGAAATATTATCCGAACCATTTCAATATGAGAAACAAATAAAACAAAAACATTAATTTTTTGTATGTCCTCGATCCAAAAGTTTATTTTCTAAATAGAATTGCCCGTGACCTCGTTCGCGTTAATTGTTGACCCAGTGCAATTCCTTACATAAATATTAGCCTTATTCTAGAAAAAAATATATATATTTTGATCATTCAGGTATCGAAATACTCTGAAACTTATTGAAACGTAATAAACAAGTTGAAAACATTTCGTACCAGATCAATCGCGTAAATAATTTATCAGAAGCAAATCATTATTTCTTTGCACGGAATGCAAAGCAAAGCATAGCAATAAAAAAGGCGTGTTTACCAAATAATTTCTAACAAATATAAAATATTTGGGTAATTTAATATAATTTGGATAATTTTAATACCAGTCATGACAAGCAAGTCCTCATTGCCAATGAAAGGTAAACACATCTTTCTGAAAACTTTTTGTAAGTGAAAAGAAATAACTATTTTACTCCACTCGGCCTCGCTATTTTCCGCTCACTTTTCATTCGCACTGCAAACGGATATGATTTTGACTATTTATTTTAGTTCAATTAAAGTCTGTACTTTTGCAGCATTAATGTTCGTTTCTGATTTATAAAATCCCATAAACAGGATCTTCGCCAATTGAAACATAACAAAAAATTATGTTTCTCTGCGTAGATTTTCTAAAATTAAGTGGTAGTAGAGAGTTCGTATTTTTTGTCATCAAGATGCGGACATAGGGTAAATAGGGTTATAAACTTTTTTAAATTTCCATTTCCAAAAATCCATTTAGTCATTCAAACTTGGGATTAATGTGAAACCACTGGAAGGTTCGTTCTAATTATTATGTCAAACTTTACCAAACTCTGTCCTAAACGACGGATAATTCAATTTAATAACATATACAGTGTGTTTGGTCACCGACTAGCGTTATTTGAAAGGCGCTTAGTATAGCTAATTTCATCGACAAATTAACCCCATAATTTTTAAAACTTTTTAATTTTAATGTTGACTTGTATATAATGAAACCCTATATCTAAGTAACTAGAGATTGTAGACACTTCAAAAAATTTTGGGCTAAGGTTAATAGTATTGTCTACCTAAAAATAATACGAAAGAGTGCTTAATCTTAACCTAAGATAGTAAAAAAAATGTCAAACCTAAATTTTGAAAAAGGAATCACCATCATTTTTGATATTTTTCAATTTAGCGCAAAAACTAGCTGATTCATATTAATTTTTTATAATTGTCAAGTCCTTAAAATTACCTAAAAATGAACCTAAATTATAATTCTAGGTATAAAATTATAATTTTATCCAAGAATTATATTTATACTTATCGCTAATTGCATTTGACCCTTGCGCATAGGAACAATAGTGCACAGCTGCTTTAAAAAGGTCCGGTTGCGAGCAGGTAGGTACACAAAATGTTTGCGGGATAGCTGATCCTGTTTGGGGCTTTGTTCAAAAGTATCGACGCAGGTAGGCTAACCCTTACTAGAAAAACTTACAAGAAAACTCAAAGATTAGTTAGTTGTCAAAATTATGTGGACCGACGAAGCCAAATTTACAAGAGCAGGCATCGTTAACCACCGAAACGACCATCTATGGATGGCAGAAAACCCACAAGCTGTGCGCCCCAGTACGTTCCAGCACGAGTTTTCAATAAATGTGTGGGCAGCAATCATCGACAACAAACTGATCGGGCCAATTGAATTGCCGCACACGCTAAACGGGCCTAGATTTTTAGAATTTCTCCAAACTAATCTTATTGAATCTTTAGAGGATTTGCAGTTAATTCACCGGAGAGGAATGTGGTTACAATTGGACGGCGCACCCTCACATTTTGCTCGCACCGTTAGAGATTATTTAAATGGAAACCACTTACCATGGATTGGACGTAGTGGAACTGTAGCTTGGCCACCACGCAGCCCTGACATGACACCGCTCGGCTTCTTTTTGTGGGGGTGGATGAAACAAAAAGTTTATAACACAGTGCCAAATTCTAGGGACGAACTGTTACACTGAACTGTTACTGTCCTTACACAGGCGCTAGGCGTTCTTATTATAAGGCTGAAATTTAACTAATAACTATTTTTTATGCCAACTAGAGCAATTGCATTTATTAGGTAATTTTAAGGACTGTTAGTACCTAACGAGCAAAATAAATTTATATTAAGCAGCTAGTTTTTATAATAAATTGGAAAATGTCGAAATTTTTGTAGATTTTTTGTAAAAAATTTGGTTTGATAATTTATTTAAGTATTTTAGGTTAGGATTTCGCTTTTTTTCTTATTATTATTGAGTAGGCAACACAAATATTCTTAGCTTAATTTTTTTAAATTTAACTATCACCCATAGTTACGAAGATATAGGGTTTCATTACGTACAAGTCAAAAATTAAAATAAAAAAATTAAATAGGCGGCCATTCCAAAATATGGAGGGTGGGATCCCCATTATGGGGGTAATTTGTCGATAATATTAGCTATACTTAGCACCTCTCAAATATCGCTAGTGGGTGACCAAACACACTGTATATTCACTTTAGGTCACTATGTCTCTTCCAAACCGACCCTTGTCTCACTCTCCCGCCACCGTGGGATTTTAGCAAAACATTTTATAGTATCCCATGGAAAACTTACTGCCTAAAGAAATTACATATTTGCCTGCCAAATTGAAATAAAGCAGTATGTTTTTAGCGTGCGTGGAGGGACCCAGGGATTTTAGGACGTGATAGCTTAGGGTATTTTTAGTATTTTGACTGCATTTAGTATCAGGCAAGGTCTGGTAGCTTTTCAGTAATTCGAATTCTAAAGATTTTTTAGAAAAACCTACATAAATCATCACTTGAAATTTTTAAGTCATTTATTTACAAATTTTTTATTCAGGAAATTCTAATAATTGATTCTTCGATTGACAAAAGCTGACACGGTCTACAGCGTGAGTGTGAATAAAGTGCACAAACAAAACTGAGGGATAATCTGGGCGATACATTTGACGAAAAAACTTTATTTTTAACATATTTTTTAAAATTGTTACACGGATTTTTTTTAAATTTTGATTTCTGTGTTGCCCCCCTTGTAAACAAAACGGTGTAACTTGTAAAAAAATAAGAGAATTTTTTTTTTGTTGCTATGAATACTAACCTACATTCAACCGCTGAAAAGGACTGGCCCGTGCCACTTTGTGTGTGGTTGTTTAGGTCCCGTTGACGAGTGAAACACGAGAAAACTTTCTCCATATTGTCTGCCTCACGTGCGATAATCCACTTGTTCCGGAGGACAAGCACCACAAGCCGTTAATTATTAATATAATAATATAATTTTTATTTCATAAAAACAATTTATTTAAGTAACAATGAACATGATTCGAAAACTGCTACATTAGTGTAAACTGTGTCGCAGCTGTTCACGCCCATTTCCAGGAATACAATATTATGGCGTTACTTTTATAAAAACAGATAATACTTATACTTAAATCGCTATTATATTTCGTCGCTTCATTCTTTCAGATAGTATATAATTAAACAGGTAGTCCTTCTAAGGTACTAGGTAACTTCGCACATTTTTAGAGTATGTCATTTGACTTATTCAAAAACTTTCCGTCTTTTTACTTGTTCAACCCCGGTTCCGGCAAGTCTGCAATCTTATTTCGTGGTAACAAGCACACGTCTTATACCAACGAGTAACTAACCGTTTAATATTAAATATGCTCTAAAAGTTGTACTAAAAGTTACAAAATTAGAACTAACAATAAAGAATAAACGATAGCGACTCGTTATTTCTTCCGATGAGGTAAGCCATTTTTCGTTTTTTTTCATAAGTGATCGCGGGTATCTATAATTTATAATTTCGCTGTATCGAAAAGATGCAGAAAACACTTGTTATCTGTAATAGATATACGTTATCCACATAAATTCCTGGTAGTCTTCTACCTGATGTTTATTATTATAAACTATAATTTCGCTTTGTCGAAAGATGCAGAAAATACGTGTAATCTATAATAGATATATCACGCTATCTCTGAAAATTCCTGGTAGTTGTCTACCTAATGTTTATTATAATAAACTACAATTTCGCGTTGTCGAAAAGATGCAGAAAATACGTGTAATCTATAAAAGATATATCACGCTATCTGCGAAAATTCCTGGTTGTCTTCTAACTGATGTTATATAAACTATAATTTCGCTTAGTCGAAAAGATGCAGAAAATACGTGTTATCTATACAGTAATACCCCGGACTTACCCGAACGATAGGTGGGACCAAGAGATAGCCGCGTAAGTCGAATTCACGTAAGTCGGGATTCAACTTTGCATATAAATACATATAAAGTTTGTGTTAGCGGGGCCAAAGTCTAAAGAAAACAATAATTTAGAAGAAACATGTTTCATAAAATGTTAAATAATAAAAACAATTAACATTACTATGAATAAAACAACGTAAACCAAAGTTATTTTGATGTCGAAGGCTTCATATATTCTAACGATGTCGCATGACGAGTTAAGTTTTTCTTCTTTTCACGTAATATTTCCTCGTAGTATGCCATTAACTTTTAAATTTCCCGTTTAGTAGTAAACACGCGCTCTTCATTGGAATATTTTTTCTAAAATTTTTACCCCTTGAAATAAAATGAAATAAAATGAAATATTTATTTCTCAACATTGACAATTACTTGTTCTTATTGACGTCAAATAAAACATGACTCTACCACCAGTTCGAAAAAAATCCTCGTGAAGAAGAACTGGCAAGAAACTTCACGGGTATATTATTTGCAAAATAAATTAACATTTACCTTGTCAAATACACTGAGGCCTTCTGTTAAGTTTCAAATCGTCATTGGATTTTCCGGTTCAACTGGGTCTAACGAATCAGAGTGTTGAAGATCTTGATCATGCTCACTCATTTCTATAATCTCGTCAGTTCTTAGCTCTGGATTGTGTGAATCCAGCAACGTGTGAAAAACCGCGTATCTCCGAATTAGCGAAAACGGGGTAGCATAAGTCGGGGTATTACTGTAATAGATATATCACATTATCCGCATAAATTACTGGTAGTCTTCTACCTGATGTTTCTTATTCCGATTAATGCTGTATATTACTCGTATTGTTATTTTGGACGATTTTTTTCAATAATGTTTGCGTGAATTCTGAAAGGGATTTAACATGATATCTGTATTACGTAATATTCTATTATTTCTATTATTTTTTTTCAAATCTGAAAGTGTACGAATCTCCAGCTAGCCATTTCGGTTACCGCAATACCTAAGTCCTCTAATCAAAATAATTAATAAATATTTGTAGCGCCGAAACTCAACGGCGAAAAACGGTTTGTACCTACGAAACAAAAAAAATTAATAAATAAAAATATATTATAAAATTTTATAGAAAAGTACACTTCAAAATGAAAGCTTATATACAGCTTCTCAATTAACTCCCCATTATGGTTTCTTAGCTAACATATATAAGAAAGATCATACCTATACTCGTACCTATATTTGTTATTTACAAAAAATACCTACGTTTTGAATTTCAAGAAAACGATATGTTTGAGCCAATCACATATGAGTTTACGGCCATGCCGTACGGATTATCCGTTGCTCCGAGGGTATTTACAAAAATTATGCGCGAAGTTATGAGTCACTTGTTGTGAATTTGGGCAAAAATCGACTAGTACCGACAAAGTCGGTAACATTTTTAGGCTTTATGTTTAACATCGAAAGGTACCTGACGATAAGCGTTATAATAATAAATAAATTTATGAAACTTTAAATATTATTACGTATTCAAAATACCACCGCTATTAGTTACATCAATAGGATGGGTGGTATTCAATTTCCACATTTAAATACTCTAACTAGACATTTGGCTATGGCATTTGGAGAGGAACGTAATTTATGGAGTTTTGCTTTAATGTTTGTTTGCAAATGTGACGCATTTGTAACTAGGTATCCTGAACCGAATGCAGTCGCAGACGATGCGTTTACTATTAATTGGGCCTCAGCGTATTTTTAACCATTTCTTCAATTTTCCCTTGACTTAAAATGTGTAAGAAAAATAATCGATTTGAATTGAAACAAAAGATTTGAACTCCCATAACAGCACCAAAGTAAAGCACTCCAGCCTTACCCTGGGTGCCGCGAGACGCTCCGGATAGCGTTCGCGCGGCGCGTCTGACCGCCAGAGACTCTGACGTTGATGCTCGTTTCAAGTGCCTAATAAATGCCTAAAGGTTACTGGATTATGTACTAAAGTAAGGAATTTAATGAATAAACGTATTTAAATAAATTATAATTTGTAAAGACAAAGACAACAAAACTTAGTCTCTAAAAGTCTACCTGTTTAATTATAATAGGTCTTTACCTATGAAACTGCCGTTTTGCCGTGCTGGCCATTTCAAATGAAAATATGTTTTTTTGACTGATAATTCTAATTTCAAATTAATTTACTTGATAAACATGGAATTCTTTTTCTAAAATCGTCATTTGTTTAATAGTTAGTGTTTTGTTTTCAACGCATTCGAACATTTTTCGTCATTATGGATAAGTTAAAAATTCGAGTAATTATGAAGTATGAGTACCGCCGTGGCAGCAAAGCGGCACAAGCAGCACGCAACATCAACGACGTTTACGGAGCGAACACTACAAACGAACGCACCATCAGTTATTACGTTTTTAGGTTTACTCGCTTCCGTTCTGGAAATTTTGACCTGAAAAATGAACCCCGTGGTCGTCCGAAAACTTTGGTCGACAATGACGAACTGTCGACCATTTGCGTCAAATTGGCAAGGTAAAAAAGCTTGACAAATGGATACCCCACGAACTCAATGACCGCCAGCGCGAAGTACGCGTGGAGACGTGCCTTGCACTGCTCAGCAGGCACACAAATGAAGGAATTCTGAACCGCATTGTTACTTGTGACGAGAAATGGATCCTGTTTGACAATCGTAAGCGCTCAGCAAGTTGGTTGGACCCTGGTTCAGCACCCAAACAATGCCCTAAACGAAAACTTACCCCTAGAAAAGTGATGGTCACTGTTTGGTGGTCTAACGCGGATGTAATTCATCACAGCTTCTTGTCAAACGGGACAAGCATTACTGCAGATGTGTACTGTGAAGTACTGAACACAATGATGGAGAAGCTCACACGTCTCCAACCAGCTTTGGTCAATCGTTCGGCTCCACTGCTCCTGCACGACAACGCGCGACCTCATACTGCACAGCAGACGGTCTCCAAGCTACAAGAGTTGGGGTTGGAAGTTCTCCGTCATCCGCCGTACTTACCAGACCTTGCGCCTACAGACTTCTACTTTTTCCAGAATTTGGATAACTTCTTGGCGGGAAAAAAATTCAATACCCGAGAGGCAGTACAAAATGCCTTTGAAGAATTTGTTGCCTCCCGTCCAGCTGATTTCTTCAAGAAAGCCATCAATAAGCTACCAATGCGTTGGCAAAGATGCTTTGATTGCATGGGTGATTATTTTGATTAATAGTAATAAAAAATATATAAAAAAATTACGCTTCATTTATTTCGTGAAAAATGGCAATTTCATAGGTAAAGACCTAATATACTATGTGAAGAATGAAGTGACGAAATATAATAGATGATTAAACGAACTTCCAAGTGAAGTTCTATCGCTATTATATCAGTCACTTTATTTGACGGCCGAGTAGCGTAGTGGTCAGTAGCCCTGTCTCGTACGCCGGAGGTCCCAGGTTCGAGTCCTGGCCGGGGCATTCATTTGTGTGATGAACACAGATGTTTGTTCTCGGGTCACGGTTGTTGATATTTATATATTTATGTTTATTCTGGGTTCCCCCCCAGTTCGCTGTATGGTCATCCATAACACGAGCTCTGCTTACTTTGGGGCCATACAGTTGGTGTGTTTGTCTGGGGATTATTATTATTATTATTATTATTCGAAGACATATAAAGGACCCGTCCCTCCCGGAACCCATACAAAAGTTTTGTTTTGATCTCTAAAAAATGAAGACTTGCCGGGACCGGGGTTGATCAAGTAAAAGTACCGGAAAGTTTTTTGAATAAGTCAAATGACATACTCTAAAACTGTGCGAAGTTACCTAGTACCTTAAAAGGACTACCTGTTTAATTATATACTATCTAAAGAATGAAGCGACTCCTTATTTTAAATATCACATCAATCGTATTGAAGCTCTTTTTGATCAGGTTGAACCCAGACCCTTCTTACATCGGACCCCTAGACGCAGACAGGCCTTCCATCCCTTTATGGTAGATATCCCAAGAAGTCGATATAAAGTAAGCTAACTACTAAGTATACGTCCTTTTGTTATAAAATTACTAATCTGTTGTTTATTTTGTGACCGTTTGTTTCTGTAATATTAAATAAATAATATAATTCGGTATTCTAATACAAAATAAAAGTAAAATTTACATTGCGTCTGCACGTAGAGACTCTTAGTTTTATTAAGTTTTAGAGAAAGGTGGTTTCATGAGAGGAATGTAGTGTAACTTTCTAAATTACTCTATTTTATTTCATTTCAAAACGCAAACTTTTCCCACGGCTTTGAAACACAAGCGATATGTGTCATTCTAAAGAATACTTTTGTAACTCATTTCGTTATGGTATTTTAACCAAACGACCTTCTAAAATGGAGGACACCCAGCGATACTAAACAAAATTTCACTGCGGCGTGCCCTCTGTGGTTATATACTATCTGCGGCATCGCTGCCCAGCCGTAGTTAACGATTTATTTATAAGTATGTTATTGTATTGCATTCTATTAATTCATATAAAACCAAGGATATTTAGAGAATATTAAACTTTTAAAGTAGTCGGTTATACACGTACCTACTTATCTGTTTTTAGTGTACGAATGTGGATTTCCTAAAGATTTTGGGATTTACAAACGTTATATAACAAAACATTTGTGAATGCTTATTACAATAATTTTTATCTTAATTATAGAAATAGTTTTCTTTTATTACAAAAATATTACCATAAACAAATGTATTCGAGAATTAAAGCAAGATGTCGTTCTATTAATCAAACTGGGATTCTTTTAAAAATTTGATAGGTCTCGGTGACCATACATACTTATGTGAAGTAAACCTTATAATTACATTTGCCTTTCCTGGGAAATAATGTAAGTAAAGTTGATTTTAAAGTTATTTTGTCCTAAGAAACTATCGAGCAAACTAAGATCAAATATAATATGATATTTAAATTTGTATGTAAAGTATTGACCTAAAAGAATCCATAAGAACAATCTTGCTAATCTATAAGAACACCTGTACGTTGTACCAACAAGAAATCATCAAAAATACATTTTTAAGGAGAATTTCTCAATGGTTGATGTTGTAAACAGTCTTCTTCACATACAATAATTTAAAATGATAATTTGAGTTTTATCAGCCAATGTCTTTTTAAAAAGCATCTGTCAGCGCCACCTAGAATGTCAACTTTTTTTCATAAAGTTAAATAAACATACAATACTTATCAAAAAATAAATCTTAACAAAAATGACACCTTCCAGTTAGTATATAATATATAACGTTTTTTCCAAAAAAGCAAGCGTTATAACTTTTGCATCAAATCAGGAATTACGTTTATTGGTATTAGTATGTGATAACAAGTGCCAACTAGGGCCACCCGTTCACTTCTGTGGTTTTTTCTGACGACAAAACCTTTCAACTGGTATTTTAGTTGGTATAGATTTGCAAGTTGTCTTTTTAATTTATTTTTTGGATTTATGAACGAAGCTCGTTAGAATTTTTAAGTGAGTTTAAGTTAAATAAATGCTACATGGAAAGCGATAAAATAAGCGACAATGATGGAGACTCAATACTTCTTTTGTTCCAAAATCATAAATCTTTATTTTATTTTTAAATTCGTGTAATTTTTTAAGTTTTATTTAGTTACAACAGCCTCCTTTTATAATTTTATACATTATACATATATAATTATTTCTATTGTTTCCTGATTAAGAAAAGGATTTATGAATTTATTTATATAAATTTTTTTATCTTATCCTTTTTTAAGTCTAGTTGCATAAAATAGCAGACAACTTTATTTTTGCAAATACATCTTCAGACCATAAAACTGTTAATTAACTGTGCCTTAGATCTAGCACATTCGCTTAATTAAAAAAAAACTAAGCTGTTCCGTAGCTATCTAAAAAAAATGATGATGTATCACTAACAAGAATTTTCTTTTCAGATATTCATTGGGAGCGTTATCAAAGGTCACATGTACAATTTGATATGCCGATTGGAAACAAATCATACATTTTAGGCAGAGAAGCGATACTTATTTGCTCCATCACCTGTTCTGACAAGTCAAAGAAGGAAGTGAGTAAATTTTTCTGTATGTTTTTCTGTACATATATATTATATCCTTGAGATTTGTATATCAGGTACATAAATTAAGCCGACGCTCAATTGTTTGTGCCCATTACTTTTTGGTGGAGGTTACGCAATTATATGTCACATTATATGCAATAATAGTGAGACAAGACTTCGAAGATGGCACTTTTTATAAGTTAGGCATAAAAGATAACCAGCAAAGCAAAATCTTACATTTACTTTAACTTGTGCGACTGCTCCAAGGAATAAAGTCGCAATGTGATAATTGCGTTATTATTTTTGATTGCTGTGTTACACTCGAGTATAATTGCGCAGGGTACTCCCGCGTGAGCTTGTGTTTTTGAAACCAAGGTGATTTTTTACGCCCCAAAACTCAAACTCTAAACTTAAACCTTTGAAAAGTTTCAAAAACCGAATTCCGAGTGGTGTAGTGGTAAGTAGCCTTGCCTCATACGCCGAAGGTCCCAGGTTCGAGTCCTGGCCTTTCATTCATTTGTGTGATGAACACAGATGTTTGTTCTCGGTCATGGATGTTTGTATTTATATATGTATGTATGTTTATTCTGGTTTCCCCCCAGTTTGCTGTATGTTCATCCATAACACAAGCTCTGCTTACTTTGGGGCCATACAGTTGGTGTGTTTGTCTGGGGATTTATTATTATTTATTATAAACGGGTTTTTGCTTTGATATCAGTTATCAGAAAAATATAAGATTAAATTCAGAACCAAAAGACTTATAGTAATGCTATAATACTTATAAAAAGAATTTGTAAAAACTGGTTCAATCAAGAACTCGCACAGCTAAGTATTGTTTTTTAAACTGATTAGGTATGGTTACAATCATTATTAAGGAACGAATTTTTCACTAGTCAACTACGTAATCGTTTATTGTTCTAAAGATTAGTTGACATTTTGTAAATGGTCTTAATTATTGTAAAAACATCGAATGTAGATTTCCAGATAAAATATTTTAACACAAGATAATGTTTTCCACATCGTTACTATTACGCAATTATTCTTTATTCTCATTCAAGCAATTGAATCGAGATATAGTAGTTTTCGTAATTGGGTTTTGGAAATAGCTCTTTATTTTTATTGCATGTTTTTTGTTATGATTCATGCTGAATTAATATAATTTAATAGCTACTAGTTCAAATTGCCAACATGTAATATTAGCTGTTGATAAATAATATCACAAACTTTTTGATAAAGATATTATTAATGTGATATCTCTTTTTGTTTCAGATAGTGGTAAGGAAACTCATATGGTGGTTTGTAACAAATAAAGGGTGTTAAATTTAGGAAATGCGTTCAAATATTTTCGAAAACATAGGAATCTAACTCATTTAAAAATGTTTGGGAATTGATTTCCTGGCGGGGTTTAATTAACTAGTTCTGTACTAGCTTTTTTTTAAATCTTTGAATGAAGTTTTCTAGATTCGACGAAATTGTTCGTTAGAGGAAGACATTTTTTTAATATTTATTTCTTTCAGTTTTAAACTTTCGCATATTGGCCTATCGCGATGGACCACTCTGAATAGACAAATTTTTATTATTTCAATAATAATTTGTTACATAATAATTGTTGTTTGCCATTTGATTACAACATCAATATCGCTGGTAGAATATAAATACTAATTCAACTAGATATAAGTTTACTAACAAATTATGGATCTTTGGTTGTCCAAAAATATACATTTTTTTAAATTCATTTTTTAATAAAAAAAATTACCTTTAACAAATCAAAGAAGAAGTGGTGCAGTGATTAAGGCGCTTGCTTTTAGATCTTAATTAAGGGTTTGCTCCCGGTAACTGACAAACGTACAAATGGGTTTTTACAACTTAAGAACATAAAGCTGACTGTCGTAATGTTAAATAAAAAAATACCCAACTACCCTAACCAAACAGATTATATCGAAGGAATGTGTAAAGTTCGCAAACTTGCAGTAGGCAAGCTTGGTGAACGATAAATAGCCTGAAACCACCCCTTAGTTTGGTGAGGATGCAGTGGGATTCTAAAGAATGTCATGAGATTGCAGTACAGATGTTATGTATTATATGATAGTTATTTAAAAAAGTTAACCTCCTTGGTTTGTAGTGATTTCAATTTTTTAATCACGTTAATTACTTGTAACGTTGATTACTTAATTTGTTGTCGAGCTTGACGGCTTAATGTCTAGGACACCCATCTGGAACTTTAACTACAGCTATATATAGGGTGAAATTTTTACCATATGTTGGGCTCAGACTACGATTCTGAGCTACTTTATCAAAGTAAAAATTGTCACCCTGTATGGAAAACAATATTTTCCTGGATTTACCTGCAATATTTCATGGAAATCGGAAGTATAGTTCAGGCGCAATGTATATCAAAGTTGTCAAAGGAAATCAAAATTACTTAAATTATACGGAAAATTATTGATAATTCCTCTAAGCACATCTAAATCTTGAAAGAACAGCTGTTGTAGAAAATTTTCTAAAAATCCTTTCTACTCAATTACTCAAAGGCGCACTTAATGACTTAAAGTAGACCATTTTTATTTTTGGAGTAAAACACTATAAGATCTAAAATGGCCAACGAATAACATTATTCAACACAATTATAAATCAGTTTAATGTGGTAAAAATGAACTACAATAAAAACGTTGGGATCGATGCATAAAGAAAATTCGACTTGAATTAAAAATTTCCTTATATAGCTATTCTAGCAAACTAAGTACGCCGCGTGTAGCCGAAGGCTTAAAACTGTTCTTGCTATCATTCATTGTTCATGTTATCAGCAATATTGCTTTACAAAGTAGTCTAAGCAAAGAAGCTGCGGGGATCTAAAAATGCTCTTACGCATACCCCGCCGCGCGCGGTCGAGGTTATGTGGGACTCGCTCCGAGCCTACCAGAGCCACCACCCATTAAAAGACCCCCTGAATGACTCTGGCAATCTTTTGCCCCACAGCCTTCATCTGAAGCGACGGCCAATTGGAAAAACGGCTGCGCAAGCGGGGCCCTTATGGAAGTCACCCACTGGGATTTACATAACACTGAAGGTGCTCAAAGCACTGAATGTGAATTCATAGCACTGAAAGTGCTCAAAATTTCAAAAACAAATTAAATTAATTCGAATTAAAATTTGAATTAGTATTTGAATGTGCAGCCAGAAGGGCTTCAAGATCGTTTGACAGCTGGGTGGCTTCGTACGCTTACGCATTCCCAGGCCTAGTGACTTTGAACTTCAAATCAAGGACAGGGGTAGTATACGAGACTTAATCTCGAACTAAGAGATTGGGGTGGGTTTCAGAGCGTTTGAAGAACGCTTCCGAGAGTGTTTTGGGTGCTGTTGCACTGTAGGTAGTTCAAGATCTTTGTGCAGGTCCGCATTGCGCACGTACCAGGGTGCGTTTGTGGCCTTACAGCAGAAGAGATTTTGAACCACCTGCAGTTTGTGTAGGAGGAAGGGTTTGGCGTGGGCAAAGATTGGCGAGGCATAACTCATGACGGGTCTAACGCACGTCTTAAAGAGCGTTTGTTTGTTACGAAAGGACATTTTACTATGTCTACCTAACATACTATTTAGTCGGTCTAAGTAGAGACGGGCGAGTTATATTACTCTATGGACGTGTGGCTTGAGAGAAAGCGTCCGATCTAAGGTGTCGCCTAAGTATTTAGCACTGTGCTTCCAGGGGATGGAAATACCTAGCATTCGAACGTAGGGATCGTCGTGGCGACGATGGTGTTTGTGCTCGAAGCGAATCGCAGAACTCTTGTTTGGATTCACATCGACACGCCACTTTTGAAACCGTACACCGAGGGCGTTGACGGCCTTTTGGAGTCTGGTGATGAGGTGCGGGACACAGCAGCTTTTGGTGTAAAGGGCGGTGTCATCGGCAAAGAGGGCTTTTCGGCGGGATGGGAATGTCGTTAATGTACACGGTGTACAACAGAGAGGCGAGTACTGAGCCTTTATGGGACGAGGCGCGGAAAGCATGCCTTTATGTTTAAAACAAAACGTATGATCATTGAGAAACGACGCGATTATCCTGACTAGGCAATCCGGTAAGCCTATTTTATAGAGTTTATAAACGAGGCCGCTGTGCAAGACTTTATCGAAAGCATTGGCGACGTCAAAAAAACTGCGACCTTTTATTGTAACCTGAAAATAAACGGTGGTAAAATCATATCTTTTGCTGATGACACCGCTCTTTTGTTCTCTGCAAACTCAGATACAGAATTATATGAGCTTGCACAACGAGGCTTCAATGTAGTAAACAAGTGGCTACAGCAACACTTACTCACTCTAAATTCAGATAAAACTTATTTTATCCAGTTTTCTATGCGAAAATCAATTTCAGAAAACCCTAACCTATACGCGCACTATTGTATTGATCAAATCAATCACTCGTGTTCATGTCCTCACATTACTGCTACTAAAAAAATAAAGTACCTAGGTGTCTTTTAGACTACACATAGATGCGGTTAGCAACAGAATACGCAAGTTAATATTTGTTTTTTAAAAATTGCGCAGCATAGGACACTCTAAACTTATGAGGCAGGTATACTTTGCATTGTGTCAGTCGATACTAAATTACTGTATTACGTCATGGGGCGGAGCAGCTAAAACTCTTCTCCTTAACGTTGAAAGAGCCCAAAGAGCAATTTTGAAAGTTTCCCATTTCCGACCTTTCCTTTACTCCACTGAACTTCTCTACAAAGAGTGTAAAGTACTGACAGTCAGGCAGTTATTTATAATGAGCACAACTTTAAAACTCCATAGCACCCTTAACTATAGCACACAAACAGCTAACAAAAGACGGCTTGACATTGTTTGTCCACAAAGCACAAAAACGGCATTTTCTTCCAGATTTTACATTTTCCTAGGACCACTTCTATATAAAAGATTAAACACCAATCTTGGCATATATCCTCTGACCTACAACAACACTAAACGAATAATCCGAGCATCACTTTTGAGTATGTCCTACGAAGATACAGAGAAGTTATTAATAGTAATAAAATAAGATAATTAATGTCTCCAAAATGTTAATTAATTTTTTGTTGTATTTTTATTTATTTTTTCGTGTCGTATTAGTATTATTATTATTTTCTAATGTTTATAGTGGGACGAGAATTATGAAACACATTTTATGTAATATTCACTTTGCGCATTTAATTGTTAATGTACTTACTAGATTTAGAATTAATGTTTATGCAGCATACTGTACTTAATTTAATAATTTGTACCTAAAAAACAGGTAATTCATAATTACTTAGTTTAGGTATTTGCCTAGTTATTGTTACCCTAGATCATGATAAACCGATAGTATCACTTATCATAATTATAGTAACTATTGTAAATTTTTAGACACCTATTATAATTGATATTTATGTAGTTTATCGTAGTAATAAATTTGTAAGTTCTTATTGTGTATTCCTAGATGTAAGTTTTCCAGAAATAAATTTTATTCTTATTCTTATTACGCCGCGGATAGAAGCCGTCGAGTATGTATTCGACGATACGATGTACTTGCTGAGGACAAGAGTGCTTAGCGCGAAAGCCGAACTGATGGGGAATGATAAGGGGACCGCCACCCGTTGGAAAAGGATGGTTGCGCATTCGAGAGAGTATGGCTCTCTCGAGAAGTTTAGCTATGGCCTTGAGGAGGCTGATGGGTGTGATTAGCCGGAATATACAGAGGTTTACCCGGCTTGGGAATGCCTATGACTGGCGCTTCTTTCCCAGCTTTTGGAAAGTAACTAAGATCGAAACAGGCATTGAAGATGATGGCTAGCACGGTAAGCACCTGTTGAGGCAGATGCTCAAGTACATGGTTAGAAACGCACCCGGAGCCCTTTTGGATTTTTGACGTCTAATGAGAAGAGAGATTTCGTCATAAGACACTGTGAGGGGGTCGGAGGTGATGGAGAGAGAGCCCTTGAGAGGACTTTCTCCTCCACCGCCTGGATATGGGACCGATTTGCGAGTTGAGTGCTGAGCGAGCATTGTGAGGCAATGCTGCCAGCGAAGCACTTGGCTTTCTTTTCGTCATTTCGGCTTAGCACGTGAGAGGCAGCGTCTATGCGTAAGGCTTGGGCCATTCTATAATACCCTTTGTGGAGGACGGGGAGATATTCTCCATGAGATCATTAGTGAACTCCGTGAGTTCATCCAAAATAGCGTCAATATTTAACATAAGTAGGTATTTGCGTTTTTCATCAGGCCTGCAACTGCGAGTGAAAATATAAAATCTGTAATACCATGTGAATACTAAAAAAGCATAGATAGATAATGAATATCCGGGAATAGAAAAATAATTGCCTAAAGGCCTCACACAGAAGCGTTTAATGGTACTTAAGTCAACACACGTACATATAAACAAATAAGTATACTTGCAAATTGTGAATGCCGCAGGACTTGGAGAGTTTTATAAAAGTTTAATTTGACAAATACTTTCAATTAAACATTACAATATTAAAAATTACTACTAGAGAAGTGACAATTCACCGATATGATGTTAAAAAGTGATTTATATTTAAATCGGATATTTAATGAAGCCTCGGGTCTTCGTCAGCGTTTCCTGTATACTGTAACACTAACTAGGTCGACTCAGCGTCGGCGGCGGCGGGTATGACCTCTCGCTGTGGTTGCACGTGGTTGGACTTAGGCAAATCGTATCCTATCTGGCAGGCATATAACACCTTACACCCCGCAGATCGGCCACTATTTGCGAAGTTCCTTCGAAAATGTGGATGATAACTCATTGGGATGAATTTTGATGTTTTGTGAGATGTTCCTTTTCTAAGGCTGCACTTCTAAGTATGTTTCAATATTTGGAGTATTTTCAGCTGTGGCTCCATCGATATCCTGGTGCAACTTGATGTACAACCTCCTGAGAATAAGTCCAGTAGCGAGTGCGGTTGCACTTAATATTAAAGTGTAGATAGGAATAGTTGTGTGGTAGATCGAACTATTTGAGATTTCGTTGATTGCAACTGTTGTCTGGAGTGCTATTTTTGCAATAAGGTTTTTCAATAATTTGAAGGTTTTCCAAGTCGATAGAGTTTAGGCGAATCTGCTTCTGATGATGAGAAATGTTTCCTAAAAATGTGGCGATGTTCATGATATGGAGTGCGTGGTCCTCGATGCGGTCGTTGCTGTTATTAATAGTGAATTCAGGTGACTGCAGGAAGCAATCTTGAGGAATAATAACTAGGTAATCACGTCGTAGGATTCTGTCTGCTGCAGAGCAGACAAGATAATTTGATTTTTGTAGGACTGTGAAAGCTGATAGTATAATGGCGACTGTCGAGATGCTCCATGGCTTCTCCTGAAAGGGTGACTGGTGTGAATTTGCAGGAGGTAGGAATCCGTTGTTCGGAGATATGTTGTTCCGCACAATCTGGATGGTGATACATGCTATGACTTGGGCTTCTATTGCAGAGGTACTGGGAACTGAGCTTAGGGCAACATGTTTCGAAGTACATTGAATCAGACTCATGAATTGCAATAAAAGGGGAACTAGGTACAAGAGTGAGACTATTCATGTTAGGGAGAATGGATAACTTGTATAAAATGTATCGTTTTAAAATATTATGGGTATTTTAAAAGCTATAACTACCGTATTACCTACATTCTACATAATACGATCCTAGTTTAATTATTTCATTGTATTCTCTAATATCAATTTCTAGTGTATTCCTCTTTGGATATAAAACTTTTAACCTATCCAACATGTTACCTAATAGCTTTAAACTAAGCATAGGATGCTGTGTACTCGATGTACGTACAGCTCCTAGTAATATGTCTAATTTAACTAATTCATCAACCAATTCATCTATATTATCATTTAAAATTAAGAGATATTGTGCCATATGGGCATACTTAATTAATGATCATTCCCTTTCAGCATCACTGTTAAGAATTAAAAGTAATCTCGAGCTGATTTTTTGCTGATTATTAATTATATTTTCTATTATTTCAGAATGGCGAAGCATCCATTTTTAATTATGCGTGTTTATTTCAGATTCCAAGTTATGCAAATTATTTTGTAATAAATTGATGGCGTTATTATATTTAATTGCGTCTGTATAATCTAGATTACTGGAAATACTTTTGATAATAGATCCTAGGCCGTCAATGAGTCTTCTTTTTATACGAGAAGGTTCAAAACTATTTAACTGATCTAAATCTTTTTTTAGTTGTATTCTAAGATGTGGTTAATAAAGTGATAAAGTTTTATTATTAAGTTGAGGTCTAAAATCTGAAATTTGAGATTTAACTAAGTTTATTTTAGAATGGATATCACTAAGGTCAATACATTGAAGGAAAGAATGATAGTGGACAATAATATTGGCAGGGCCTAGGTTAATGGAAAGAAGTCCGAGTCCGTCATCTAAGCTTTCAAGTTTTATGTCCTCCGCGCGGGTTACTACTGCCAGTACAGTCAAAAGAAGAATCCTGCAACAAGCAAGTCGTATCTTTAGGGAGTCTCTTGAGCCGGGATTTTGCTACAGGTCCTCTTTTCTTTTTAGTGTAAATGTGAATAGGTAAGTCAGCTAAAACAGGGTCCTTAGTGTAACGTGGAGCTAGTTTCTGTCTTCTTGCTAATAGGTTTTTGATAAAAATTTGATAGTCAGGTAAGTACTCTAGTTCAGGTTCTCGTTCCTTAGTCTTACTTTCGACCAATTGAGTACGATTTTTTGTAATGCTGCTTCGTTAATTAAGTCATAAACCTGGATCATACGTGTTTATTGGTCTTGGGCATATTGTTGGAGTAAGGGTTATGTAAGGTCAATGTCTATAGGGTCTCGTGGGGTCAAAATGTCCAGTTATTAAGTCAAGAGGTCAGCATTTCGTAAAGCTGTGTATGAAACTAATGTATGCTAATATTGCATAAGGCATTAATTAACGGCTGGTTCATTATTTCTTTCTATTTGAAGTATTCTAAGATGCTCTAAAATGGTAGAGTGGAACCTTTCCACTATTTCGTTACCATTAGGTGTATGAGCTAATAATTTATGATGTTGTATTTGATGTAATCTAACAAATTTAAAAAATAAACGATCAGTAAACTCGGGTCCTTGATCGGTTACAACTGTTAAAGGGACGCCATGGTGGGTACAATATCTTAAAAGTGCCTTGACTACGCTAAGGGTCGTCCCATCTCGTAGAAAGTAAGCTTGAGCATACTTTGAGTAGGCATCAACTAGTGTTAGGTATTTCTTATTCTGAACAGTCAAAAGGTCTAAGTGTAAAATTTCGAATGGTTTTGAAGGGGGTCGTACAACGCAAAATTTTTGTTTGACTGGAGAACGATCATATTTAACTTGACCACAGATGTTATTTTCATTTATATATTTTACTACAGAGTCTTTCATTCTAGGCCAATAGTATCTTTTTGATAAGGATAGATATGTGTCATTAATGCCGCGATGATTAGTTTTCCCTTCGTGATAGTCCTTAACATTTTCATATTCGTTAAAACTATATTCATTGAGCTACTTTAAAATGCATTTTATAAGATAGGTATGATTTTATACATGCTCATTGTTGGATTAACTAGCATACCGGCTTTAACTTTAGCGTTTATGTACTCTTTTACAGCATTAATAAGGTCTGTTTCAAGGGTAGATTCAGAAAATTGTATACATGTCTTAGTGTGAGTGTCAAAGGGCCTAGTCACGGTCGATTTTTTTTTCAAGTCGCCAACTATGGTAAATGCAATTTGTCTATTAAATCTAATCAGTGGGTCGTCAGTAATGGGTATTTCAAAATAGGGTTCTGGTTACTTGTGTGGGCTGTAAGAGTGGTAAAACCAACTACTGAGGGTGCTGTTTCGGAGGGATTTACAGAGACAGACTCAGTTTCTTCATTGTGGATTTCCACTCGAGACAAAGCATCGGCATTAGTGATACATTTGCCTCGAGTTAGTTACAGCGAGTAAGTCTAGAGTTAGGTTCTTTTAGGTTCATTACCCACTGTAAGGGTCGATAATGAGTTGAGAAATAAAGGCAAAAGTATTTGGTCGCCCGTACTGTAGCTAAAAGCTTTTTTTCAATAGTGCTATAGTTAAATTCGCTATCGTTTAAAGTCCGAGACGCATAAGCTATGGGCTTGTCAGATCCTACAGGTCCTTGAGATAGTACCGCTTCAATAGTAACGTTTGGTGCGTCTGTTGTTAATAAAAACACTTTGTAAAAATTATGATATTGTAATAAAGGGTCATTGGTCAACAAAGTCTTGCACTTTTCAAAGCAGTTAGTTAAATCTTAGTTATTTAAATTTATCTTTGATCCTTTCTTTGAACATTTGGTGATAGGTTTAGTAATTTTGGCAAAATCTAGAATAAATTTACGATAATACCTCAGTAGTCCTAAAATCGTTTAATTTCAGTGGCTGTTCTAGGTATAGGAATTTTTTGTATAGCGGATATCTTATCAAGATTAGGTTTTATACCGTCTTTACTAATGATGTGTCCTAGGTGGGCAGTTTCAAGTTCTAAAACTTCAGATTTGTCCATTTCGATTTTAAAATTTGACTCTCTAAGTCTCTGGAATATTTTCTCTACATTAACCATGTGTTCTTGTAATGACTTAACACTATTATGTCTCTATGTATGTATGTATGAAAGGTAGACGGCGAGTTTCTTTAACCCAATGGGAATACTAAGGAATTCATAGTGACCATGTTCGACGTTGAATGCGGTCATAGGGATGTCGTTAGGGTTCATTACTACTTGGTAAAAGCCGCTGGTGAGGTCTAGGGTACTAAAATAATAACAGTTCCCACGTTTATCTAAGATGTTTTTCATTCAGTTTCCTAAAATCTACAACAATACGCCATTTAGTTTTACCGGACGCGTCGGATGTCTTTAAAACTACCCACCCATATAGGAGCGCTCCATGCGGACTTTGAAGGGCGGATAATTCCTTATTCTAGCATCTTAGAAATTTGATTTCGAACCTCAGCCTGTGAACGTACGTTTATGGGTTCCGATTACTTTTTGTATAATGAAATGAAATAAAATGAAATGAAATGAAATGAAATGAAATGAAATGAAACGAAATGAAATGAAATATTTATTTCTCAACATTGACAATTACTTGTTCTTATTGACGTCAAATAAAACATGATTCTACCACCAGTTCGAAAAAACCTTCGTGAAGAAGAACTGGCAAGAAACTTCACGGGTATATTTTTTTCAAAATAATTTTACAGTCTCTTTATGTCTATACAAAATTATTATTTTCTGCATCTGTTAGCTCGGCAAGTCTCCCTCTCCCCAAGTATCCAAACGACGAACACCATCAAACGGCACCCGTTCACGAGTTAATGCGGGATCCAGCCATCGCCCTCCTCAACCATATTAGAGGGAAGTGAACGACCCGTCACCCGACGCTACCATAAGAAGACGTACTTTAGTGACAATGACGCTTTAGATATTCATCGGGATGAAGAACTCATCGAACATACAGACACATTACACATGCTTTGTTACAAATACTAGTACAATCCTGTTAATGAGGGGATTATACCCAAGGGCTTTTATCATCGGATAGTTTATAATATGCTCTAGCACACAACTTCTCCTTTATAGTTTCTTTGAATTTGTCAATAGGAAGACCTTGGATATCCTCAGGAACCTTATTATAAAAGCGTATACATTGACCCATGAATGAGTTAGAGACTTTATGAAGCCTACTATTATGAGCTGCCAGCATATTTCTTCCTCTTGTGTTAACATTGTGCAGATCTTTTTTTCTTTTGAACAAGGTTATGTTCTTTTTAACATACATTAAATTTTCTAAAATATATTGTGAATGGAAGGTAGGAATATTTATTTCCTTAAATTTACTTGTGAGTGACACCCTTGGACCGAGCTGATAGATTGCGCGAACAGCCCTTTTCTGCAGAATAAATATAGTATCGATGTCGGCAGCACTCCCCCACAACAGAATATCATATGTCATGAGGCTGTGGAAGTAACCAAAATAGACTAATCGAGCAGTTGTTTCATTTGAAATTTGTCTCATTTTTTTAACAGCATATGCGGCAGAGCCAAGCCTTTTCGCTAAACCATCAACATGCGGTCCGCACTGGAGTTTGGCGTCTAAGGTTATGCCCAGAAATACAGTTGAGTTTACAGGAGTCAGTTCCTGGCTCTTAACTACAATGTTTGTGTTTACCTGTTTGACATTTGGCAATGTAAATTTAACACATTTCGTTTTTTTTTCATTGAGGAGCAAATTATTAGCTGAGAACCACTGCTCTGTGTTGGAGATGCTTTTTGCTCACCGCTCGATAGTCAATTTCTTAACAAGAAGGAAGTATCGTCAGCAAACAATATGACCTCGCATTGATTCTTAACGACCGATGGCAGATCATTGATATAAACTAAAAATAGGAAAGGACCAAGAACTGCGCCCTGGGGCACACCCATTGTCACTGCCGATCCTGATGATTTTTCTCCATTTATTGCAACTTTTTGTTTTCTATTAGAAATATATGATTTATTCAAGGCAAGCGCTCGGTTTTTAATGCCGTAATGGTGCAGTTTCATGAGTAGAGTAGTATGATCTACACAGTCGAACGCCTTGGAAAAGTCACAAAAGACACCAATAGCATCACACGACTCCTCCCAGGCGCTGAATACGTGTTTTATGAGCTCAACATCGGCATCGGTTGTTGAGCGACCCCGCGTGAAACCAAATTGCTTAAAATTCATTAAACTATTACCGTAAAAATGAGAAAGTAATTGATTTAAAATTAATTTTCCAAAAATCTTACTGAGTGTTGGTAGTATAGATATAGGTCTAAAATTATTAGGGTCAGACATACTACCTGCTTTGAATATTGGAATGACCTTACTCAATTTCATTAAATCAGGAAAAACACCATTATCAACACAGTCATTAAATATACTGGCTAAGTACGGGGCTATACCATCAATGTCAGATTTAATAATTTTAACAGAAATCCCATCTAAATCGGCAGTATTTTTTACTTTAATGCTTTTAAAAGCATTTAAAACTTGTGGAACAGTAACATGTTTAAAAATAAAATCAATATCGCATGAATTTACATTTTCCGTTAGCAGTGACTGTGCAAGAGTGGAACATGAATTAATACTCGAAGTAGTTGACACAGGGATGGCAGTAAAAAAATTTTCAAATGCTTCAGCAACTTCTTTGTCAGTGGACAACACTTTATCATTAATTTTTAAATTATATTTGGTGTGTGGTTCTTTTGCTTTCCCAGTTTCCTGATTTATTATATTCCATGCAGTTTTTGAAATGTTAGTACTATATTTAATTTTATTATTAATGTAATTAGATTTAGCTACACTGCAAACTCGTTTAAATAATTTTGAATACTTTTTAACATATTCATAAAATGTCTTATTATGATTATAAGTTCTTTCACTGTACAATTCATATAATCTATTTCTACTTCTGCATATTCCCACTGTTGCCCAGTCACTAAACCTAAATAAATTATTATTTATACATATTTTCTTTTTTTTTAAAACAGAGTCATATTCATTTCTAATTATATTATGAACAGAGTTATATTGAGTAATAGGATCTCCACAGTAATCTAATTTCAATGTTTTTTCAAATACATTTTTCCTAAATGTTTCAAGCCGTCTCTCATTCATGGGTATAAAGGTAATTTCTCTTTTTAGAGTCTATTTTAGCCCAATATCAAAAGTGGCCAACTGCTCACTATGATCTGATTGTAGTTTACTAATTACTGACTTTGTACATGGCATTAAATTTGTAAAAATGTTATCAAGACATGTGGTTGAGGTCGCTGTGATTCGCGTAGGCTCTAAGAAGAGATTTTTTAGGTTGTAACAATTAAAAATATTCAAGAATCGTTTACTTTGTGACGTCTCTACTAATAAATCAATATTAAAATCGCCACAAATAATTATTTCTTTGTTTTTGTTATTTACTCTATGTAATACCTCATCCATAGTGCTCTCAAATACTTCAAATGGTGAGGATGAGGGTCTGTATACACTTATTATAACACATATTATAATATACTTCGGGATATCCTCCGTAGTTCCTAATTGATGTTTTATCTTATAAGTTGATGTAAGAGGTTCACCGTCTAAGTAGAAAATATCAGCATACCGCTTACACAAATAACTAAATTGACTTTTTCTTCTTCATAAAGATGTTCACACGATTTAACGAAAAAGTTGGGTTTTGCTCCTCGATAAACAGTTGTTACAAACAATTACAAACAGTTGTTAAGCATTCGTTGATTACGCAATGTTTGCTGTGGGACAAATACTTCACTGTCAGGTGCATTGGTGGGTATTCTAAGGAGTTTACTTGAACTAGCAGAAATATTTGTTTCATATAGTTTGAAGTTCCGTGAATCGTACATTTCTATGGGATTAGTAGCTGTTTTAGGCATTACGGTGTTATTTTCCAGGTCTATCTGTGCCTCCCATTTAGTCAACAAGTCAAGTCCTATTATTCCGTCAAAGTAGGTTGAAGTCGTAGAAAAATAATTTCAAAGACTCGAGTCATTGATTTCTCCACAGCATGGTAAGCTCATAGAGAAATCGTTCTTTATTTTTTATAGTTATTCAATAATTTATGTACACACAGAAAAACACAATAATAAAAATGACTAATAAACTAATAAAGTACAAAGATATAGCTTATTTCTAATAGAAATTTCTACCAGCAGACCTATTACTGGAGAAAGCAGGACAGAACAAATTTAGTGTGTACAACTATATTTAAAAAATAAAATACAATACAATAAATAATCATAAAATAAACATATAAATTTACTTAAATCCATACATAAAATTCTTATACTTATATATGCATGCATACATAAACGAATGATATATATAATATGTATATCTATATAATATATATTTTACACAATATACATTAATTTTGAACATCAACATAACATTTTATGGATAGAGAAAGATACTGTTGCTTTACTTTATTTTTGAAAATTGGTTACGATTTTGCTTTGCGAATTTCATAGTCTGACGGCATGAACAGTAAAGGAGTGGGAAAAGCAATCGGTCTTATGAGGTTTAAGATAAAGGAGAGTACGCTTGCGAGTTCTGCAAAGTTTGTCTTGGGAAACCATAAAAGAGAAGCGCTCACTAAGATATCGAGGAGAGGATTGTAAAGGACATTATATTGTAGACACACAATGCGAGTGTTCCTACGTAACCGAATCGATAGCCATCGGAGTTGCTTTCGATATTCTGAAACGTGATCATATTTTTTTAAGTTCTTCTGTAGCATCTAAGTAACACACATCTGCATAATCTATGATTGACTGTATAAGCGCCTGCGCAAGGGTGATTTTGGTTGGATAAGGCAAAAAACTTTGGAGACACGTGAGAGTGTGAAAGGGATAATGGACTTTACGACCGATTTTGCTGACATTAGCTTGCCACGTGAGGTTTGAGTCAATTATCACGCCTAAGTTTTTTATAGTATCGGTGAAAGCAATCAAAGTACCATCTAGTATTACAGTTGGATGAGCATCCATATCAAGGCAACCCTTCATATATTGGCTACCTACAACTATTGCCTGCAACTTGCTAGGATTTACATGGATTCCAAAAAATGTAGCCCATTCTGCTAATGTGGCCAAGGTCTTTATTAATCGTGACAATGGCAGAGCCAACATCGCTAACCGTGAAATGGCGGTAAACCTGCAAGTCATCCGCATAGAGGTGGTAATTACTTGAGATTACTTTAGTAATAGAATTAATGAACAAAGAGAAGAGTAATGAAGAGGGAACGCCACCCCGAGGTACAAGAGGTAGGAGAAAGACGCCTCGCGGCGGACCTACTGAGACTGACCTCAAAAGTAAGAACTAAACCACGCAACAACAGACGGGGAGAAATTCAGTGATTCTATTAATCCAAGAACAATATCAAGTCAACACAACTAAAAGCATTACCGAAATCAGGTAGAACTAACAATGTAAGCGATCCACCCTCCATGGCCCAACGTATATCGTCAGTAACGTTAACAAGAGCAGATACTGTGCTGTGCCCTGACCGGAAACCGGATTTGTATTTGCTGAGGAGATTATTAGTGGATACAAACTTTAGTAATTGTCCATGGACAATGTGCTCCAGAACTTTAAACAAAAAGGACCAATATCTATCCTGATAGATATTGGTCGGAAATGTGAAAGAGAGGTAGGGTTTGTAACTTTCGGTAATGAGATTATATGTGCGAGTTTCCAGAAATTCGGAAAAGTACCGGTTGACAGGGAATAATTAAATATACAATAATAATAATAATAAAATTTATTTATTTCACACTCAGTAAAAACTTAACAAGTATGTAGTAAACATAAAGATATAAAAGGTCTTAAGTCTTAGTGTCACTTGTATCTAAACTAGGCTGAGCCTGTGTCTTAGATACAAGTCCCTACCCGTGGTTACCATTACATTTATTTTCATGTGTTTCTTACTACTTAAAGATAAGAATTACATTGATATATGGGTGAGTACGGGTAATAAGACGGGTAAAATTAAGGTGACCAATTTGGAGCATATCTTGTCATCTCCTCCAGCTGCTGACGAAATGGAGAGAATAGATCACCTAACACTGTCCACTGACACAGTATTCAAAAATGATGAAGGACATGCATTTGTAGCATTTGGCAAACATCTTAAAGTGCTGGCTTTGACAGTCAGATCCAGAGTTACGGGTGGTTTAGCAAATTGGGAATTTAAAGCAGTCAAATCAAAGTTTTTATGATGAATAGTGGAAAATTTACCAATACCAACAGATTTCAAGAATTTCCATGCCTCTGCAGCGCCTTGGTTGACGAGGGAGTCGTGAAAGTAGCGTCTCTTAGCGTCTCGAAAAAGTTGCGTAGATTTTAATAGGTAGTGAGGTAATTTTCAGATGGACGACGTTTATACCTGATCTTGGTTTTATCTCTAAGAGACATGGAATGTTTTTTATTCAGTCAGTTAACCAAGGTGCAGGATTGTGTTTTATTTTTACAGATTTGAGAGGAGCATGACGATTATACAGGCCAAGGAGAAGAGAATTGAAGCAGTCAACTTTGTCATTAATATCAGCACCATTCAAAACTGGCGTCCAATTGATATCTCTCGCGTCTCGCTCCAAAGATGCCGAGTTAATGGTTTTATAGCTACGCAAGGTTACTTTCGGTTTTGGTTTAGGTAGTCGGATGCAATATGATAGGTATATCAGGTCATGATACGAAAAGGATGCTGTGAGTTGTCCGTGATAATATAGTAACATTATTATTATTATTTGATACTATTATGAGATGTATTGAGGATGGGACACAATTTAGAAAGTTATGTGTGGAAAACGGTAAGATAGAAAGGTTGAAAGAGGATAAAAGGGGTTCAAGCTTACGAGAGCGAAAGTTGTTTTTGATCATAAAAGTAATGTCAAAAAAGTGAACTCGCCAAGGGTGATGATGAACATGATCATAGATAGGGCAGAAATTAATGAAATAGCTTTCCAGGGTATCGAAATAATCAATACTCACATTAGGACTATAAAAAACCGTTAGGAGTAATTTTGTAAGTTGTATAATTACTTCGATACCGAGGTGTTCAGCAGATTGTGAGTAAAGTGATGGTGATGCCCTCACAATCTTGAATGACGAATCTGCACGCAAATAAATTGCCACCCTACCTCCCCCCTTACCAGTTCTATCATTACGTGAGAGGACAAATCCTAGAAGAGAAAAAATTGTTGAAGGGAGGGAAGGTTTTAGGAACGTTTCATAAATTAGCAATGCGTAGTTATTTTTATGGTCTTTGTGTTGCATAGGTCTTTGTGGCAACTGAATTGGATTTGAACGAGAAGGTCCCGACGTGGGCATTATATAAAATAGTTTAAAATTTGGAAACCTTATTGGAGGGTTGTAATTATTTCTTGGTGGTGGAGTTTGCAACTGCGAATCTGAGCACTTACCGGAACATATTCGCCGTCAGCATCAATGTCCGGATGCAACTCTGCTCCTGTGGTCCTTCCGTAGATTCGGATCTCGTGCAGGGATTGAAATTGCCTCGGGCCGCAACGCGTGTCTTGAAATATCAGGATCCTGGTTGCAGACTGACTCGCGAGATCCTTCTGCGCCAATTATGAAGGCCGCATGACTTGGAGAGTTTTAAAAAAGTTTATTTTGGCAAATATGTTTACTTATAAATTTCAATATTCAAAATTACTACTAGGCAAGTGACAATTCACCGATGTGAGGTTAAAAAGTGATTTATATTTAAATCGGATATTTAATGAAGCCTCGGGTCTTCGTCAGCGTTTCCTGATTACTGTAAAAGTAACTAGGTCGATGCAGCTTCGGCGGCGGCGGTGATGACCTCTCGCTGTGGTGGCTAGTAGCTGGACTTAGGCAAATCTTATTGAGTAATATGCCTATGTGGTAGGCATATAACAAGCATGCACACAGAGAAGAAGGGCTTTTATTAAGTACTACGAGTACATGAACAGTTGCGACATTTTTACCTCCATAGACACAAATTCTCCACAAAATCATAATATAAAGTTAAGCATATACACTTTGATAACCTCGTAATAAATGTGAAGGTATTACCGCTCTGTACCAGAAGCTTTGGGTCAAAATCCCAGTAAGTACAAAAAAGTAATTGGGTGAAAATTCCGGGGCCAAAAATTGCGTGGCCACTTTGAAATCGGTACTAAAAAACATAGTTACAATGTTGTAACATTTTTTTCTGGTTAGTTTAGGTGCAATTGTAATCTATATGTAGCACTTAATATTTTAATATAATGGATTAATAATAATTATTATTATAATTAATTTATAATATTGGAGTACCTATTAATTATTAATTAAACCTCGAAATCTTTCATTGCCGTGTTTGTCCACACGTCACCTTGAAGTATATTATAACCTCATTGATAAAAATCTATTGTTTATTCATATTTAAACCTAGTTTTAGTTCATACGTGAATAGTTAAAGTATTGTTCCGGAATAGATTTATTCAAAAACTCATTTGTCCTTTCATCGCCATCCTAAACATGTTTTAGAATATCGTTTTATCTAATGACTTGCGTCCCCCGACCCTGTGCGCAAAACGTTGCATATTAGTGCCACCAAGTGCTCGACGTGGAAGAACGTGCACACATGCCTGCGTTTTCGCGCCAAGTATTCCATTTTTATGTTACTGGACATTTTTTGTTTCATCGCCGTGGATAGGTGTCTCTTCTATTTGCATAAGTTTATTCTCTTGATTGCACTTTCGATGGAACGTTATTTCTCTTATGTTTAACTGTGAAGTGTTTGTTACTTCGAATAATTAATAGATTTTTTGTTATTTTATGTTTTTGCCTTATTTTTCATCGCCGTATTTTCATTTGCCAAAATTTGATATGGCAACGACAAAAAAACACAGCAATGAAAAAAATAAATTGCTATGCCTTGTAAAGCAATTTAGTTCCATTGTCGTGGCCGGGTGTTTCAATTATCTTATTTGATCTTGTTTAAAGAAAAACAAAAAAATTACTCACAATAGATACTAGCCGCCAAAAGAGCATGCCAGAGCGTCTAGTATCCACAATTCCGATACCAGTTTGGAGAAAACCTTTTACAAGTGAATTTACACCAATCTTGCTGCAAAATTGTATTAGAAAGTCAAATGATACAAATATTTAATGTACGGATCAAGCACTTAATTATCCATACAAAAATATAATACCAATAGCCAAGTTTTTAGGGTTTGGTGTATGTTTGCTTGATTTGAGATTCTAGATAACTAACTAATATTTGTTTAAAAAAATATATGCATATATTGTTTTGATTTCCAACAGGCGGGCTGGATCCGCGTCGAAGATCAGACGGTCCTGACGATACAAGATCGTGTCCTCGCTGGCCCGCGCTACACTTTGTTAATGAACGCCCCTTATAGATGGACTCTGAAGATCTACCCTCTGAGAGTATCTGACCGTGGCTGCTATATGTGCCAGATCAATACCAGTCCCTATATGAAATGGCAAATTGGTTGTATCGACGTATACGGTAAGTTTAAAAAAAATTTATACTTTACAAAAAGTTATCTATCAACCAATTTATATTATATTATTTTCTTTATATCAATCAAAAAATACTTACAAAATATAGCTTTATGATTAAGCTTTTAAAGACTTTTGGATGACTTTTTATGTTAATATTAAACAATTAATTGTTAAATTATTTACCTACCGTCTTTCTTGAATATATTTACTTTAAATGGATAAATTTAAAAAAGTTTAAATAATGTTTCAAAATTAATACTTACACAATGCAAGGAACTGTCTGCTTCAAGAAAAAAATGTCTTTGTTTCACTTTTGAAATATAAAATGCGAATAAAAAATATAATTTAAATGTATTAACTAAAATAATGCATATATTTTTACCACAGGTGTGGTGTCTCTGCCATTATATATTTTTGATTTTGATACCACTATGTATTTTAAATGCTTATTATTTATTTCCTCTAGTCAAAGTCATGGCAGAGAATGATTTTTCAAAAAAAATATCTATAAAACCTTTCTACAAGTAGGTAGGTACTATTTATACGTTTATTTTTAAAATTAGCAGCTCATAAATTAAGGAAACACTAGGTAATTTGACCAGGTCACTCTTGCCTTATACTAGCTAGGCACTTCTATTTGGTTTCACCTCGCGACTTCCAGGCGATCGGGTAATGGGTTTCTGGTGGCCCAGAAACTGGAATGGAAATCTGCCCCAACGTAATTGCAAGTATACCAGTTAGTATATTGAGTCGTGATTATTGATTATTGGAACTAACAGGTTTGATATCAAGGTTCCGGGCGTGTTTTATTTAATTTATTTATATGCGCTTTAAACATTGTACATTACCGTATACCTATTGACGTAAATAAATTGTGATTAAAACATACTAATCGTGACGGACATAGAACACATTGGAACAATAAAATAATTATCTTTTTTCTTAAAACGTGTTTTCATTTAAAAAATTAAGCATTGTCTTTTATTGTACTGTTATATACTATCTAATGTATACAATAATGCTTAGTCAAGACTGCTGACACAACATCCCTAAGTTCTCATGTAATACCTTTGCATCATAGCCCAGTCAGTTCTATCTCAGTACTCGTGTCAAACACACTTACTAAATCTTGTATTTTTCTATTTTAATTCTATTTCATTTGTTTAGTGTTAAGAAAACTCATTATTTTAAATATACAATTTCAGTGTAAATAAATTTTCTTTTTTTAAAAAAGTGATTTACAAAGTCCCGTATAACATTGGTGGCAGCGTAAAAGGGATATATATTTGTGTCCCAGGAGCCTCACAAAAGTGAAGTGTTAATTGTGAAAGTGCAATTTTATATAAAAGCCAGTGCAACAAAATAAAAGTGAAAAGTGAAATTTCAGCGTAATTTCCTACAAAGTGAAGTCGAGTGGGTACCCAGGTATCTTCCCTGTACCTACCCCATACCTACTACAACAGTTAATTACAACTACCTTCAACTATATTTACCTCCTATCCGGTTGGTAAACCCCGAGTCTCCAAAAACAAGAATAATGTTCCTGCTGTTGTGAGTGATTTTATTTAATTATACACGTGTGAAGGATCTGAACACAAAAAAAAAAATACTTTTATTCCTGTGCTGAATCTCATATGAACATTATATATTAATAATTATAATTTAAGTAACAGTTAGAATCTAATTAGTTTATAAAATTTGTCCCCCATTCCATTCTTATTCCATCACGTCTCGCCCGCCTACGCTTTTCGCTGGCCAGACGCATCGAGCTTCCAGGAACTGATAAGCTCACCTGTGCAGTGAAGCTTTGTACCGTTTATAAGGTGATTCAAATTTGTAGCGATTTTTCGTTTTAAGTTTTATAATATTTTTCTGTACTTAACTTTTCTTTAGTTATTTTATATGTCTAAATCTAAAGATATTAAAGACGAAGAAACTCAATCAAAAATGTCAGATATAGATATTAACGTTTTAATTAAATTCATAGGCACATTTGACGGCAATAGAGAAAAATTAAGTCCGTTTCTCAACAACTGCCGTAATGCGATAAACCTAGCTTCAAGTAGTCAAACGGAAATTCTACTAAAATATATTTTAAGCCGACTCGAAGGTAAGGCAGAAACAGCCTGTGCCATTAAAGAATTTAGCAAATGGTCTCAATTAGAAGACTTTCTTAAAGCGCAGTTTGGCGATAGAAAGCATTATGCCTATTTGCTCTCAGACTTACAAGATTGTAAGCAAGGTCGTAACGAATCTGTCGGTCAATATTCATTAAGGGTCGAGGGTTGCCTTGCTAGACTCTTGACCGAGATAAATATTTCTATTCCCACAAAAAAGAAGGATGAATTAACCGGCCGCGTTGCAGCAATGCAAGATCTCGCACTTAATGTTTTCATTGTAGGATTACACCCTCAACTTTCTACTATAGTAAGCTGTAAAGACCCTAACACCTTAAATGAAGCTATTAACTTTGCAACATCCCAAGAAAAAATTTTAGGAATCTCATATAAAAAACATACGCCTTCCCCTTCTACGTCATTTAATCAACGTACCGATTGGAAACATCGTAATAATTCTTTTACACCTAAGCCACAGGGTCAAAACCAAACTTATCCGTCTACGTCTAATGTTCCTACATGTCGCTACTGTAAAAATATAGGTCATACTATAGAAAATTGTAGAAAACGCGAATTTAATAACCGTGCGCGAAACTCTGAACGTCAAAACTTTAACAGGTATCAAGGGAATTCGGGATCTAGACAGCCTAATCAATTACATACAATAAATTTTGTTGATGACGACGGAAACCAAGGCGTTGACGAGACCGACAATAATTATCAAAAAAACTAGATAACGTCTCGTATAGGTGTCGTGCGAGACACCATCTGAATACTAATTCCGACACCAACCCTGGAGGACCTTCTAATCATTCTACATTTACTAAATCCACTGTTTCCAACAAACCCGCTGTATCTACTAAATCCACTGTATCTACTAAATCCACTGTACCTACTAAATCCACTGTATCTTCCAAATCCTCTGTACCTGCTAGAACCGCTGTATCTCCCAAATCCTCTGCTAGATTCAGTCCATTCAACAAATACACTGCAACTAAGCCCACTGCACCACAGAACACAAATCTTGATAAATCATTTTATGAAATAAAGTCAAAGAGCCAAATAGACGCTTTTACTAAATCTTCAAATCCTTGTAATTCTAATCTCTTAACAAAATACAATTCTAGATCTACCATGATAAGCGATAACCATATTAAGACGAATAAAATTCAAAACTCTTATAACATTACAACGAATCCTTCAAAAAATTATTTACCATTTATAGAAATACTAACATCTCTTTCTTCTAAACCTCTCAGACTTCTCGTTGATAGCGGTGCATCCATAAGTCTTTTGAAAATCAGCTGTGTCGAAAATATGCCAGAAATCTATGATCACATAATCATCTTTAGCGGTCTTGGCAGTTCAAACACTCCTATGTACTCCTTAGGTCAAATAATTCTTAAATGTGACTCGCTCCAGCATAAATTTAATCTGATTCCGGATCTAAATTTCCCTTACGATGGTATAATTGGCAATGACTATTTTTCTATCTCTAATTGCAAAATAGATTACACTGAAGATGCACTTATAGTTAACGACGTCAAAATAAAATTAAAATTTCATGATCCTGTCTATGTTATCCCTCCAAGAACAGAAACTATCATTGAATGCTCTGTTTCAAACCCACAAATTAAAGAAGGGCTTATTCTTGATCAACACCCAATTGAAGGTCTTCTGATCGCAAATTGTATAGTCACAGTAAAATCAAACTCTAGAATAAATATCTCTGTCGTCAACACTTCCGAACATCCATTACATGTAAATTCTAATTTGAAACTTAATGTTGTACCTTTCGACATCAGCAACAATACTAACTTAGTTTTCCACAATTCATTGTATGACGATAAATGCAATATTACAGATAAGACTGAAGAAGTTTTGAACCTTTTACGAGTCTCACATCTAAACAACGAAGAAGTAAATGCTTTATATGATCTCTGTTCAACTTACTCTGACATCTTTCATTTACCTAACGACAAATTGACTTATACTGATCTTCTACAACATGACATTACTACAACTTCCTCTGTCCCAATAAGTACAAAATCCTATAGATTTCCAGATATCCATAAAAATGAAGTGCAATTACAAATCAATAAAATGCTTGATGAAGGAATAATAAAACATTCAACTTCTCCTTGGTCATCGCCCATATGGGTGGTGCCAAAGAAAACAGACGCTTCAGGTCAACGCAAATGGCGAGTAGTAATTGACTACCGTAAACTTAACGATATAACAATAGGAGACTCTTATCCGATTCCAAATATTACAGAAATCCTAGACCAGTTAGGAAAATCTAAATACTTTACAACACTCGACCTAGCATCCGGTTTCCATCAAATTAAAATGTCGGCGCAAGACGCACCCAAAACTGCATTTTCAGTACCACAAGGACACTTCGAATATACTCGTATGCCTTTTGGATTAAAAAATGCACCTGCTACGTTTCAAAGGCTTATGAATACTGCACTCTCTGGCCTACAAGGCGTGCAATGCTTTGTTTATCTTGACGATATTGTAATCTATTCATTTGATCTTGAAAAGCATATCCAAAATCTTTCTAATGTCTTCGACAGACTTCGCACTTTTAATCTAAAACTTCAACCAGACAAGTGCGAGTTCCTCCGTAAAGAAGTCTCGTATCTTGGACATATTATCACTGATCAGGGTGTTAAACCCAATCCTGACAAAACAAAAGCCGTACAACAATTCCCAGTTCCAAAAACTCCAAAAGACATTAAATCTTTCCTTGGACTTGTATCATATTACAGACGATTCATCCCTGACTTTTCTAAAACTGCTAAACCTCTCACTAACCTCTTGAAAAAGGATGTCCCTTTCCTGTGGCAAAATGAACAACAACTTGCTTTCGAAACGTTAAAAAAATCTTTAATCACTGCGCCTATATTAGCCTATCCAGATTTCACAAAACCCTTCATTCTTACCTGTGATGCATCAAATTACGCTATTTCAGCCATTCTCTCCCAAGGCTTCAACAATAATGATCGCCCAATCGCTTACGCATCACGAACACTAAATAAAACAGAATCAAATTATAGTGTTACTGAAAAAGAGTGTTTAGCAATAATATTCGGAACTAAAGTGTTCAGGCCCTATTTGTATGGTCGTCGTTTCAAAATTGTAACTGACCACAAACCTTTAAAGTGGCTGTTCAATTGCAAAGATCCAGGCTCTAAACTTGTAAGGTGGAGACTGAAATTGGAAGAATTCGATTACGAAATCGAATATAAAAAGGGAAAAACTAATAGTAATGCTGATGCTCTTTCTCGCTTCCCTGTAAACCCTGTTCTTGATCCTAATCCTCAACCTTCAACTTCAAACCAAGAATCCTCCGAACTTCCTCAAGATATACTTGATGATTTGACTGAACTTGGCGCATTAGACATAAGTCCATTCGAACAACAAAATATTGATTTCCACCCCTTAGAACCTTCGCCTGGCGCAGAACCTCTGAGTGCAACTACAAGTATGGAAAATGAAACCATTCCAAGCCCTCCGACTCATATGGATTCGAATGTAACTAACCATAACGACGACTACTCCAATTTCTTCAAGTCATTTAACGACAAAAACACTGCTTTTAACACATTCATAAAAGAACACAATGAATCCGTCCTGAAAAGCACCTCTAAGACTATCCTAATTCCTGTATCTATTGACCTCGACGACTCTAATCCTTATCTTGAAGACATTATATCCGCATCCGAAAACACTACTCACATCACTGACGGTGAACGTGTACTCCATTCTTATAAAAAATTCGTGATAAAGGACAGAACATACTATCTTCTCTTCACTAAAGTCTATTACTTCGATAACTGCACTTATCCAGATTTATTTAAAGCTATCAAATCAGCTCGAGACGATATAATACTTACTGGCAGTATAAACGAAATTGCAGTATCCGACTTTAAAAACCCTTTTGAACAACATTCTTTCACTAAAATATACGGCATGTTTATGTATCTATTCGACAATTCAAATATTACTATTAATATCTATCATAACAGCATAATTTATCCCGTTCCAACGGAGATTTCCAAAATTCTTAAAAAAAACCATGACATTCCAATAGCTGGACATTTAGGTTCCAATAGAATGTATAATAGGGTAAAAGAACGATATTTCTGGAAAAACATGCGATCCGACATAGAATCTTACGTAAAAGCCTGTAAACTGTGTCAAACTAATAAAGCACTAAGGAAAACAAATAAATCACCTATGCAGATAACTACTTCTTCATGTCGCCCTTTTGAAAGACTCAGTCTTGACATCGTTGGGCCCTTACCTGAATCTGGACCTCAAAAGCTGAAATTCATACTTACTCTTCAAGATGACTTAACGAAATTTTCTATTGCATATCAAATATCCAATGCCACTGCTTTAGAATCCTGTGAATGCTTAGTTCACTTTATTTCTTTGTTTGGAATTCCTAAATCTATACTCACAGATCAAGGTACCAACTTCACTGCCGAACTCTTCAAAAGAACCTGCGAATTTTTAAAAATAAAACAAATATGGTCATCTCCTTACCATCCACAAACACAAGGCGCTCTAGAGAGAAGCCATTCTACGCTAAAAGAGTACTTGAAATCTTACGTCAATGATAACCAAACAGATTGGCCTAAGTACGTCTATACAGCTATGCTTACTTACAACACTAGCGTCCACACCTCCACTCAATTCACCCCTTACGAATTAATTTTTGGCCACAAACCTTATTTGCCAGACTCCGTCTTTAACCCAAACCCTGACGTAACTTACCCTGACTACATTAAAATGTTACAACATCGCCTTAAAATATCTCGTGAAAAAGCGCTAGAAAATATTAATATTTCTAAAGAGAGGTCGAAAGCCTATTATGACAGACATTCGCGCTATGTACAATATAAAGTTGGTCAATATGTCTATCTTAAGAACCATCTAAGACTGAGGAAAGCACTGTCTCCTGTCTGGAAAGGCCCGTATAAAATTGTTAAAATCCATGGCAACAACACCTTATCCCTTCTTATAAATAGAAAACATGTAAAACACCATTATGACGAGATAAAACCAGCACATGACATTTATGAATAAATATTTTACTCTTATACAACTTTTACAATTTTATAAATTTACATCTAAAGTCTAAAATTAGTCATTAGTGCTTGTCGTTACAGAATGGTCGTCGTGGCGTACATCGTCCAAGCCAGTGCTAGCAATAACTTCGTCAATCCCATTACTTCAAGTCCTGGCATACTTTTCGATCCGGCTGGTACGGTAAAACTTGTCAACGATCAATTTCATATAGTTATACCAATTGACGTATCTCCTTTCAAACATTACATTAAAAACACACAAGAAATCTTTAATGCTATCCGATCTCAATGTCACGAATCTGAGGAAATCAGCTACACTCATTGTGAAAATATGTTACAACCATTAGAATCGCTTTTCAAAGACTGCTTGATGACTTTAATTCTTTTTCCCATATTATTTCCAATAACCCCCATAAAAGGTCCGCCTGGTTCTCTGGTGTCGGAGTAGTATTTAGACATATATTTGGAACCCTCGATGAAGATGATGCTAGAACATACAATACCGCTATAAAAACCTTGTATAACAATGAAAAAACACTAGGCGAATCTATTAAAAAGAACATCGTTATATCACAAACTGCTATGTCTAATATAAACCAGTCCCTATATACGATAAATGAGAATGAAGCCAAATTAAACATTATAATAAACGAATTAACAATGTCCGTTACTAATATTACAAAAATTATGGATACTGATAATTTTATTATTAAAATTCATTACGTTTTAAATGTACTTCAATCTCACCTACTAACTCTTTCATTTAAAACAGAAGATATCTTAAATTCTATTCTATTCGTCAAGAATAATATTCTACACCCTTCTATTCTAACGCCTAAACAACTATATAATGATATTGTAAGTAATCATAAGCTACTTCCTAAGTTCAGGGATTTTCCTGTAAGTTTAGATCTAAGTTACATTCATGTCCTAATTAATATTGCTAATTTAGTTTGTTATTATTCATATGATAAATTAGTTTTCGTAATTAAAATTCCTCTTGTTGATGCCCAGGAATATAATTTGTATAATACTATACCATTACCAACACCTCATGAGTCCGATAATCCTAATTCATATGTAATGATTGAGCCTTTCGAACAGTATCTTGCCTTAAACAAAGATAAGACAAATTATATATTCTTAAAAGGTTTAAATTCATGCAAAACCATTCAATCCACAATATACCTTTGTGAAGTAAATGATGTTTATAATGTGCCAAATAATCCATCCTGTGAAATAGAAATTATTACTAAAGCCATTTTGACCTTGCCTGATACTTGTACACGCAGATATATCCATGGCACTATAGATATTTGGCATAAATTGTATAATAATAAGTGGGTATTTATCCAATCGAAACCTTCAAAACTTACCATTGAATGTGAAAACAATATTGTATCTGAAACTACTATATCTGGTACAGGAATACTTCACATTCCACGAAACTGTATAGCATACTTTAAAAACTTTAAATTTGTAGCAAAATCTTACCCTCAAATTAATACACCATTAGTATTACCTGATTATAATATTATTAATGATAGTTGCTGTAACTTGACAAACTATAATAAGATAAAACTTCAAATTCCAAATTTCAAAATAAATAATATTAATTTAGATCAGCTCAAACATTATAAACAAACATCCGAAAGCATTGTAAACGACATTAAGTTGAATGATCCTAGGATACCTCTTAATAATTCACTTAGTTCTCTTATAATTAGTGTTATATCTTTTGTTTTAATCTTAAGTATTTTAATAATCTATTTTTATAAGAACATTGTAATTTCTAAATGTATTAATAAACCAGAAATTAATGATGTCATTTCTGTCATAGAACTTCCCGAAGATCAACCCCGTCTTAGGGTTAATTAAAGTGTATATTCATTAAACTTTCTTATTTCATGTTATGTAAAACTTACCTTAAAGGGTAAGTTTATTCTTAAGGAGGGGGATGTTATATACTATCTAATGTATACAATAATGCTTAGTCAAGACTGCTGACACAACATCCCTAAGTTCTCATGTAATACCTTTGCATCATAGCCCAGTCAGTTCTATCTCAGTACTCGTGTCAAACACACTTACTAAATCTTGTATTTTTCTATTTTAATTCTATTTCATTTGTTTAGTGTTAAGAAAACTCATTATTTTAAATATACAATTTCAGTGTAAATAAATTTTCTTTTTTTTAAAAAGTGATTTACAAAGTCCCGTATAACAGTACGTATAAAACAAGATAATTTATCGAAACATTAAATAAACTAATAAACTCAAAGCAATAGTATAATAATAATCCCCAGACAAACACACCAACTGTAGGTATGGCCCCAAAGTAAGCAGAGCTTGTGTTATGGATACCATACAGCGAACTGGGGGGAAAACCAGAATAAACATACATATATAATTATCAACAACCACGACCCGAGAACAAACATTTGTGTTCATTATACAAATGAATGGCCTTTAAGCGAGCGAGTAGCACGATGGTAGAATTCCGTATCAGCACAACTACGAGATGGTATTGAAATTGTATTGAAACCTGTTGTAGGTCGTTTCGTCGTCCCCCGCACAACCCCGAAATCAACCCTTCACCAAAGAAGTACTGGAACTTACTTGATGATTCAGCAATTCCTTGTTCCGGGTCCCGGTTATGACTATTGGCTGGCGAGTCACACTTATACTGTAGACACTAGTACGAATAAACTGTAGGGTATGTTCAATAAATTCAAGAAATCACTTTTTCATCACGGCACATGTATACTTCCAATGAGTAGAAGAATAAAGTTAGCACACAACAGACTACTAGATAGAGGAATGCGTAAGAAAAAACGAGAATAAATTCAAAATTTAAACTCAGAGCGTTGCGATGATAATCTTACAAACAAATAAAAAAAATCTTAAAGTTACACCTTGCGTGAAAAATAACGAAATATTTTAAAGCACTATCTGGAGTAATTACTAATTAAACTATAACTAAAATGTATACGTAGCTAGAGCTAATATAATTTAGGTAACGGACAAAGACGAATAATTGGACGTTTTGAGGTACCAATTTTAGTTCTTACCAAGGTGACTCTAACATAACCATCATCTCCTTGATAAACCCTTTCAATAATGCCTAAAGGCCAATGAAACGGTGGTGAATTATCTTTCATGATTAAAACCACTTCACCTACTCTAACCGGACGCGAGTCAGTGTTTCATTTTTCACGGGTTTGTCGTCATGCCATCTACTCCAGTAGGAATGAACGAGCCTATCGAGTAGCATATAGCGCGAAAGTAACTGTTGGCTCTACTCTGGCAGGTTCACAGAAAGAAGGCAGGCTAAAGGCGCTGTGTTCAAAAAATGAGATGGAGTTAATGGTAAAGGTTCCGCGGGATCCTCACTTAAAATACCTAACGACCTCTAATTTTAAATTGCCTCAATTTGGCAGAGCACGGTTAACAGCTCTTCGTAGGTTAAAATCTGCGATCCTATGATGCGCGATAAATGTGTCTTGAAACACTTGACTACTGCTTCCCATCCACCACCAAAGTGGGGAGCGTTGGGTGGTATTATAACCCAATCGATGCGTATAGTAGATAATTCGAATTTAAAATTATTAATAAAGGCTTCAGAAGTTAGAAATGTATGAAGTTCGGCTAAATACGCCTTCGCGCCTACGAAATCGTACCGTTGTCTGATTAAAGCCTCTCGACGGGACCTCGTCAGGAAACGAAGCGTTTAGATGCGTTCAAAAAAGAATCGTTATTCAAAATCAGGCGCTATTTCAACGTGAACTGTTCTTGTAGTTAAACATATAATGAATATTAAAAAAGAAGAGTAAATAAATAAAATAGTAGAAAGGGTATAATATATAAAATAAAAGGACTGGATTAGCACAAATAAGTTGTCACCGTTGGGTATTTTATAATAGTTAGTTTAGTACTTTTCCGGACTCCCGACAATGCAAAAGTATAGCAGTATCTGATTTTATTTTCAAATCAGCTCTCACTAATAATTCCAACTTAATTTCGTATTTCTAAATATTTGTTTTAAGGCTTGATTAGCTTGATCTATCATCGGCTAATTTGTAATCACCTAATTGTAGTCACCTTTATGGTGAACTAACGATTTTGAAAAAAACAAATTTTACAGGAGAACATTTTGAAACATTATATTAAGGATAATTTTTTTCAAGAGACACTTGTAATAAACCGTGCAGTACATTTTATTTTCAAAATAGTGTTGTTTTGTTATGATATGAATGGATTTACAAATATTAACAAGTATCAAAAATAAATGCACATTCGTCACTGTACACTTTCATACATGAAATTACTAGGTCTTTAGTTACACTTCGACAAATTTACGAAAGTGGTAGTTTCGTAAGTTACATAAGAAAAGCATCAAATCATTTTTTGATAAACTTACCAAAATGCCACTTTCTTGACATAATTGATGGCTCAAATAGTGAATTGTGGTTTTGAAATGCTTCCTCATCCCCCTTATTCACCTGACTTGGCACCTCCAGACTTCCACCTATTTTCAAAACTAAACAAACACTTAGGTGGAATGAAATTTTCTACCAATGAGGAGGTCAAAGTGGCCGTGAAGCCTTTTTTGAAGACCTTGACGAGACCTGCTATTTAAATGGGATCAAGGCTTTGGAGGACCGCTGAACTAAGTGCTGTGACCTATGAGTAGTACCTAGAGTAGGACCTAGCAGAGAGTATGGAGAAAAATAAATATAAAAGATTGCATTAATTCTGTGATTTCTTATTTAGACCGCGAACTTTTCAGCTAACCCTCGTACCAAGTGAGGCCATTTCAACATTTCATGGCAATTCAAATGGAAATTTAGTGGTACTGACGTATAGTAGCTAAAGCAGAATAAAATTTCTCATATTGATCGGTTATTGGCCATCCTCGTCATATCCATTATTTATGAGTTGGATCTTTTGAGAATGCCCATAATTTAACCGTCACGTTTGAGAGAATAAACTTATATCGTAATTCTCAAAAGTGTTGCGTATTCTTAAGGCACGTTTTTCCGGCTAAATTTAGCAAGTAAAGGTTAAAACTTTTTAATGTAATTGTTTATGTATTTTGGGTATATCTTATTAAGCTAAAATTTTTGGATATGGAAAACTTATTGCAAAAAAATAAATACTTACTTTGTTTATGTTCAAGAACTTATTTTAGAAGACATTTTCCTCAATTTTTTTATGTGCCATAATGTTTGGAAATTTAAACCTTTGTGAACATGTATATAAGTGGTTAACAATGTACAAACACTTTGCGGATTCGAATATGTCAAATATGTGTGTCAAGAGATTTGCTGTATGAGCTTATGAAATAGTGTAACTTCGACCTCGCGCAAAGATAGCGATATCTTCTTAAAACATTATTGTATAGTGCAATTATAAATTCAATAAAGCAATCAACATATAATATAGTTGAAAGTAAAGTTTTTCCTTGATTTACCGGCTGTGATGAGCACACCTCAAAATCTCGGGACTGTACTGATTTGGCAATAGCCAATTAACTAAGGGTATAATTTAAACGTTCACCGAAAATTATTTTTAAGACACTTACAGTAAAATAAAATATAATAAAATATAAATAAAATATTTTTAAGACGATTACACTCCGCCACTGAACTTTCAATTACGAAATGGTGATGTATGTAAGTTTAAAAGTATAGACATACGATGTACATTAATTTGAAAGTTCACTGTAGTGACTTTCAAGTGGGTTAGGTTAGATTTGTATGTTATATAACACATTATATAATACACGCGCGAGCCGAGGGAGCGATGCGAGCGTGGTGCGGGAGCACCCGGCGAAGCGCCAGGACTAAATTAAGTACTACTTTCAGTTTTTCAAGAAAAGCGACTTTGGTTCAAAACAAAAAAAGACACCATCATCGGAATTTAATACTTGCTACAGTGAACTTTCGAACTAATGTACATCGTACTTCTATACTTTTGAACTTAAGTTCAGTAAAGTTTAGTAGTGGAGTCGTTAGAGGGTCAATCGACCGTCAGTTTTTTTAGCACAGGAAAAATTTAAGAAATTGAAGCTAGTGACATAAAATATTCGTACAGGTCGCATCATGTAAAAAGAACGGTGAAGAAAGTAGAGTGGGTGTGTTTGCGCTTGGATACACTCGCGCACGAAATATACTAGGCTTTTTGCTTCCAGTTTCGTATATTGGTTGGCACATTAAAAATATATTAGATAGAATATTATTAAATAGAAATAAAGACATGTTTGATTCAGTGTAGAATATGTAATGAATATTAGTAAAAGAAAAGTAAACATAAGTAACAAAAAATAATAATATTAAAGTAATGGAGAAACTCCTTCCATTAAGTCATCGTGAGTGCCATTGAATTATCGACTAAGTTATTATCAGCCTCTTTCTTCATAAAACAATAAACGTCAAAAATCATTTTCCCAACTTTTCTCTGTAAAACCATAATTCCAAAATCGTAATTAAAATATTTTACGCGCAATGGTATTTTGAGAACGAACGTAGTGTGAGTTCAACTCGGGAAGCAGAGATCAATTGACGAACCAATAGCTCACCTGCAAGCAGTGTTTCCACATTGAGGGGAAATTCCCCTTTTAAGGGGAAATCAGGACCTCAGAGAGGGGAAGAAAAAAGGGAAAGGCTATAAAAGGCGTAATTGCGGGAAATCATAGATAAAACCTAGCCTGAAATATTGCAGAAAATTTCGGAAGTAATGAGGGTTTTCGCATATGAGAAATGGAGGCTCTAACTGCTACGTGATTTGTGAATTTTGACATATCTATCTATGTTAAGCCAAAAATATCCAATCATGCAGCATTAGGACCTCACGAGTCAGGAGATTTTTCATACGCGAAATTCCTCATTAATATAATATAAATATATTATGATATTACCCAACAGAGGCGTGAGTGGGCAGGCTATAGAAGAAAAACGATAAAGGACTTTTTTAGGTGTGGTGTGTGGTGTCAAAACTAAAAACTACAGCAAAATAATTTTTGAGGGGAAAAAAGTACTAGAAATCGTTATAGTGGAAACACTGCCTGCAAGCATGTGGTCCGTGACCCACCCGCACCGCGCCGTACCTCATACCACCAAATAGACTAGATAATTCGCTTACTGCGCAGCTTGACAGCCAGCGTTATTTGTATATGACGCGATCTGTAACATCTATTAAGGAAAAATGTTTAAATTTTTGGTGTAACATTAATTTTTAAAGGCGTTCATATACTTTTATGAAATTTAATACAAAAAAAATTGATATATTTTATGATATTTTAGGAAACACAATTTAGTGGGCATCTATCTGTTTTGGTAAGCGTTTCGAATTTTATTGGTAATTAGTATCATTTTTGGTAGGCGCTTAAATACAAGCCTTTAACTAATAAGCGCTATTGCCAAATCCAAATAAGTTCAGTTCAAAGTTTAGTTTTTGTGATCTTTTATAAAAGAAAGTACTGGTCCTAGATGAAAGATCTTGACAATTTGTTATGAAATGCTGTCTGCTTCAATTTTTAGAATAGAATAGAATTTAGAATAGACCAATTTCAAAACTTCTTTAAACATGTGGTGTATTAGGTCCTTAGGTCTTCGTTTAGGCCAAGAATTCCAATTTCAAATTTATACAGCTATATACTATACAGCATTATCGATTTCCACCGTGGCACCAGTAATGCAGAAACATTGCGAAGTATTAACGCTGTGTATGGCGGCGGTGTCGCAAAAGAAAACACAGTGTGTTTTTGGTTCCAACGTTTTCGTTCTGGAAATTTCGACCTGCCGAACATGCCCCGTGGACGGTCGGAGACCAAAGTTGATAATAAAGAATGAAGGCTATTGTGGAAGCCGACCCATAACAAACCACGTCCTAGTTAGCTGTAGGCTGCGATGTTATTGACAGAAATGTTTTAATGTACTTGAAGCACATTGGGAAGGTGAAAAAGTATGAAGGGTGCGTACCTCATGAATTGAGGGCAGCAAACCGATAAACGCGCGTCGACTGCTGCGTTAGTTACTTAATCGGAACAATAACGAAAGGATTTTTAATTGAATCATTACCTGTGATGAAAAGTGGATCCATCCATTCTTAAATCTGGCCAGACGATTATGGCAGATGTCAGCAACTGCAAACCATCATGGAAATCTACCTGCCAAACAACCGAGGCTGGTCAATCGCTCTAGGCCACTGCTGCTTCAGGACAACGCAAAACCACACACTGCAAAACATACGGTTACAAAATTAGAGGAGCTTTATTGATTTGATTTCATTTATTTCAGATATGATTATCATTCTTTTCGAAATTTGGATAAGTTCTTGCAAGGGAAAAAATTCAACTCCGATGGGGCAAAGCAACTTCAAAAATTATATTGATACCCATCCGAATGGCTTTTTGTAAAGGGATTATGAGATGGCAAAAGTGCATATATAGCAATGGTACTTACTTTGATTAAATAAATAATATTATATATTTTTTTAATCGACTTAATTTCCTCGCTTACAAAACGCTAATTTCATATGTAATGTCCTAAAATTTGTAGTTTTGCTTGATCAGCTGTTACCAGCCTTACCCCACGAACATATTTCGTAATCCACACAAGAATGATCAAAGTAGTAACAGAGTGTATCGATAACATTTCAGAACTTTTATTTAATTTATGATTTAGTTATTAAATTCGAGTTTATTTGTAGGTAAATTATTATGTCTCACAAGTATATATCAAATTTTAATTATTAACTTCATGGAAATAGGCATCCTAAATAGTAATTAACCAAACCCGGATGAAGTGAGGTGGAGTTTGTTAGTTTAGGATATTTCCTTTTTAATTTTAGCGGTAGTAGCGGTAGTTTCTTATTTTAAGACCTTGTCCGGAGTACAACAGTCCTTCCTACTTTAACCACTATAATAACCACGTTTACATGGATGTAATTTGTATAAACAGAAGGAACAGCCAGCGGGATTGGAACAAAGGCAAAACTTAAGCCTACGTTGGGAAGCGCATTATAAGAAATAAAAAACAATTATAATATCATCACAGTTATCTCACGCTTGTGTTATTTTGTTATTATTATAATTTCTTTTTATATGTTTGTGTTATTATGGCACTAAAGTATGATTGTATTGTATCGTATTGTGTTATTTTGTGTCAACAAATAATTATTATAGTTACAATTTAAAAACAATCAAATGAAATACATAACACAACGAGTAGTAAATACCATCTTTATATTAACCCAAGTGAAAGATGCACTAAAACTGCACATGTCGTAAACTGTATTTTAAACAATCCTTAAAGTTTTTCACTAAAAATTAAGGGTTAGTTCTGTTCAAATAAAAATGTATTGGCGCTTATTTTAAAAATTTTGAAAGAAAAATAATAAGCATAGTTTAAAAAAATTCTGGACCTATAATTTATTTATTTTGTAAGAAGGTTTCAACATATACCTTCTTTGTAGCTTTTCAAATTATATTTTATGTTAAAATTTTAATTACCTTTTATGTTCAGATATGTGTTTATGTTCTGTGTAATTTTATAATTTAAATAGTTTAAGAATCTTATAAACCACCTAATAACTTAAATTTCCAACAGTGCCCCCCGACATCATCACCGATGAAACCTCTCCCGGTGAAATATCGGTTCTGGAGTTGGAGAACGCCACCCTGTCTTGCAAGGCCACCGGATACCCGAAACCTAAGATAGTATGGAACCGTGAAGACCGTGGGTCAATCATTATAAAAAAACCGAATCAACAGGAAATCGAGAGAAGTACGTTTAAAAGAAATATCGGGAAAATATAATTTCCTTGTAGTGTTCGTTCAGTCCTTATAAACTGTATAATAAAAAGAGTAACAGTATAATATAAAGTCAGAGCGTGATTTTTTTTTGACCACATATATAAAAACCGAAAGTAAGTAAAAATTTAGGTATTAGTACAAAATAAATGTGTATAACAACCTCAGTTTAAAAGGTTTCTCAAAAAGTTTCTCTAGTTAGCTTCGGTTTTACTCTCAAAATTCAATTTACTATTCCATTCACACTCACATACTACAGCCGCTATAACCAGCAGAAATCTATTGTCAAGCTAAAAAGAGCTTAAATGTGACGAAATTAGAGTTTATATTTTTATGTAAAATACCTAGCATAATATGTATAGTTGTATCAAACCCCGTATGTTATGCCAGTCTCAGGTGTGTATACAAATGGGAGGTGTGAGACTGAAGGAGTTAGATTGCTTTGTTCGCCGCTTAGTAGGTACAGTCAGTGCCAGATACATACCACCCAATCGTCGCTCGAACACCCACCGCACGCACCGCGCGCTCACCCCAGCTCACACTACTAAAGACTCGAACAAGTAACACAACCGGTTTAGAGCGACTTAGTCCATTGAAATGTTACAATTTATAGGCCTAAATTTACATTTCTTTGTGGACGCAATTTTATTTTTGGGACATGTAGGGGGAGTCGGTAGAAGCTTTACCCCAAGTATGTGGGGTTGCCACCCTTGTCCCGCGGCCGTACATATTATTTATCGTAAACTAAAAAACAAAGAAGTTATAAGCAAAAAAGTGCAAACATTTTCTTTTTTACAAAACCATCTACAAGATTGATCTGCAGTAATTTTCTTGTAAAATGTAAAACAAAGTTATAAAGCAAAAACGAAAACTTTTTGAGAAATTTTGCACTTTTTTGCTTATAACTTCCCTGTTTTTGATTTTACGTTAAAAAGTTATATAAACAAAATTGTAGACTACGCAATTTGCTACTGATTATTACTTTAGGAGATATAGCGAAAAAAGCGTTCTCACCCTTTTTTCCAAGATGGCGGCATCGGGACAAGATTGGCAACCCCACAAACTTGGGGTTCAGCTTCTACTGATTTCCCCTACATCTCCCAAAAATAAAATTGCGTCCTCAAAGCAATGAACATTTTATGTAACATTTCAGTGGACTAACTATGTTTGCAAAATAAATTCTATCAGCGAGTTGAATCTGTTCAGAACAAAATATAATGCTACTGTACGGGAATATAGATCGTTAATTTCAATGTTCACTATGCAGACGAGCGAAGCTCAGCCGTATAATGTGCAGATTCATATGCCCGCTACCGTTGCCTCAGGCGGCCTGAGTTCGAATCTCGGAAGGCGGTAACTTTTTAAATTTTTTCTATTTTTGAATTCGAATCTCGGAAGCTGTGCACGTTTTTTATTTTTTTCTATTTTTATAGATAGTCGAAGAATATTTATTAATAAAGGATTAATAAATTTAATGGGGGAAAATTAGATTAATTTAAAGATGAATCAGGTAGTTGATCTTCTACTTCTATAATATACCTTTTTTATTATTTTTTTTATAAAAATGTAAGTAGTAATGTTATATATTTGTAAAAGATATATTCATTAATTAACCTAATAATGTTCATTAATTTAAAGAAATATTTCATAATTTTATTTTTATATTCCAATCAATGAATAAATAAATTTTAGTATTATAAATCATATAATAAGGTGCAGCTAAAAACTATGAGTAAAAGCAACCCAAACTTTTCCAGATAATTATTTATTTTATGCATATAATAACATGTTGCTTCTGACTAGAAAACAAAAAAACATTACTTATTTGGACTAGGCGACTAGACGCTGAGAACATTTAGAAAACAATTATAGTTTAGCTATTTAGTTGTTTATTGAAACATTTGAATGACAGTTCTCATTATATCAGTCTGTCACTTGGCGTATGAATTCATTATATCATTTAAGTAGAAAATCCATTGAAGACATGAATCAACATGTTATTAGCCAGAAACTATAAATATAATTTGTGTTATATTTATAGTTTAAACTATAAAAATAAAAACTAAACGAAAATAACATCATTCACTCATGGATTACCTTCTTCTTAAAACACAACTATTACTAAACTTTTCTCTTAATAACTAATTTAATTTAACATCTTTGTCCGACTTGATTGTCTTCTCATCCGTAAAAATAACCACATTATTAGACCAATCAAAATGATAATATTGCTCTGCGAATTCTATTTCGTTCATGAGTTTCGTTTATCAAAATATTTACTTCGGAGTTAAAAAGAATAATATTTACTGTAAGCAGAACAATTATATAATACGCTAAGTTGCATATGTGAGAATGTTTTTATTTTAAATTAATATATATTTAGTCATATATTTAATGTCACATTATATACTTGTTTATTTACCTGTAACAATATATTTTGCTTGCCTTAAAATGCCGTCGCGCAGTTTGCAAACTCACATCATAATGCGGTTGCCGTCGAACGAGTGGATAAAAATGGTTCATTAATGTGTCTGGCCACAATATTGCGGTATCTCTCCGATGCATCAGTATAAGTTATAGGATTCGGTCCAGGCCTACAAGGTTCTATATCCCCAGATTTCTTTTAACGATGAACCCATAGTTGCACCTATCTCCGTCAATGAAATTATCAACTTAGAAATAAAAATTTCATTCAATTTCTAGTCACAGGATAATACTTAGCTTAAATTTACTTACAGATACCACCAATCGAGGTGCAATTTTCCTAATGGAAACATTTTGATGAAACAAAACAACGATTTCAGCACTCTGCAGCGTTGTTATTTGATAATTCATTTTCGGCTTCACTTGAGTACAGAAATATGATAGGACTATAATAAGTGTAACGAACGATTGCAAAACAGCAAACAATCTGGCAACACGACTACACAATAAGATAATATAGATATAAGATAATAGAGGGTAGGTGTAACTGTTTTTTCTAAAGAAATGATGCATCGTTAATTCGAATGGTTAAGTGCCGGTTAAAGCTTATATTAAAATAATTTATAAAACATGACAAAAGTTGCTTTTTAAAAATATTTCTCTTGAAATAAAATCACAAAGCCTGTGTGGGATTTGAACCCGACCTGCCTAACTCCCATATCTAAACGCTCAGACCACTAGGCTATGGACGCTATGATTCAAATGTGCGAAATCTGGATCATATGTTATCCGCCTGCTATTCTTCATTATATATAGATAAGCACGCGTCGTGTGAGAGTAGCTAGAACGAGTATATCCGATAATAAGTGAAGTATTTACAGTGTGTTTGAGTGTGCGTGAGCATGTACCATTTATCATGCTCAGATTGCCATAGTGCTCAGGTGGTTTACATATATCGTGGAGTGAGTATCGATGAACGCGCGTGTGCGTGCGACATTAGAAGATGGTCTACATGATTCTGTTGCCATGTGTACTTACTGTAATGTATTGTTATACTTGGAAAAGAAAAAGTGAAATTAAACATGTCGTTTCAATGTTAGATGTTTTATTATAACAGCTGGCTAATGAGAGCCCATAATATTTGCTGAGAAGTATTTTATGGCAAAGTCTTCATATATTCTTCTAAGAACATAAGCTGATGGCACATTAGTAGTGTATGAAAATAAATGTGCTTGCATTATCTCGGAAAGTTCCCTTTAATGACCACGGGTTCATGCTCGTTTGCCGGCTATAACAATAGTTAAGTCTCAATTTTTATGATACATTAATGTGTATCCTATCTTGCAAAACCATTAATTACACTTTAAATAGGTAAAATTTAAACTCCGTTGGAAAAAATCCAAGCGCCGGCACGTCATGTTATCTTTCTGCCTCTTTCTCAGTTTCATTCCAATAAAGTTTCATAGGTAATGTAATTTAGTATGTGTGATTACCAGATTCATTACTTGAGTAACTCATTTAAGAACGTCTTCCGCTTTTTTTTCTTTGGAAGTGATTTGTATAGTACTTAGTGACTTAATCAATAATTAGACGTTTATTATCAAAAATAATGACTAAAGGCTTGGTTTTTGTTTTCATATTTGCTTTAGATGAAGTAGGTTTGCATATCTGTTGTGGATCTTTGACAATCAACATATAAAACATTTTAATGTAGACATGGCTTTTGATGTATGTAAGCAAGCAAGGTGTGTCGGATAAATTCGGTTTAATAATTTTAGGATGATTTTAAATATCAGTAATTGGGCAAGATTTAGGATTTAAATTAGCATTTTAATTTAGAATCGAGCATCAGGAATATTTTATAATAACTCTTAAACTGGTACCTAAATATTTAATTTGATGTATCAGAACAAAACATCAGAGTTATTGAGCAAGCTTTTATAATTAAATACTTGATCTCTTGATTGTTTCAAGTCTTACCAAGTAATATAAAAAACCAAACCCAAAATACTCGTTAAGCAAATTTATAAAGAACCCTTTCCAAGCCTATAAACTAATGAGTATATATTAGTTTAAAAAAATTAACAGCTAAACATTTTACTCGAAAATTTTTACAAGACATATTCCATAGACATCATTTTAAATTCTCAAAATTATTCTATCGATAAAAATTTTCTAAGAATTGAAAAACAGCCCATAGGACAAATTTCTATCTTTGTAAAAACAATGTTATAATATTTTTAGTATGTAGTCATAACACAGAATACTTATATTACTTATTTTATTTGATAAAAATTATTGATATAATTGTCGCGTTGTCGTAGCTTCATTTGGCTTATTCATAATTTTTTTTATTTATTTATTGTAGACCAAAAACATCCAGTGAAGTTAGTGTAGTAGTAATTTTTTCATTACTGTACGAATATAAAATAAATATTGAACTCCGTAGAATCAGTCGCTGGTGCGTCTCTGCAATTCTGGCGTGTGGAACGTCGTCAAATGGGTCCTTATCTCTGCATTGCTTCCAATGCAGCTCCCCCGGCCGTTAGTCGACGTGTTACCCTGCAGGTCAATTGTGAGTAGAAGCATGAGTATTTGTATTTAGTAATGAGAAAGACACAGAAATTACAGGTTTACGATGGTTACAAAATTGAAATTACTATACTAGAAACGTAGGTTTCGATCGACCAGTTGTCAATTAACTTTATATAAGAAATCTCAAAATGAAGCGACACTAATATATTAAGTATATGAATATTTATATAAATATGTTGGACAAATTTGTTTTCTATTTAAGACTGAAGCTCAGTTGTACAACGGCAACATATTATTTAACTCTTAACTATATCTAACTTCAGAATATTTTTGTGTATAGTGGTGTTATAACTTTATCATGTTATGAATAGGTGCAATAAGTTCAAGTAATTTCCTTTTTCTATTAAGTTTGGTATTCATATTTTTTTATATATACTATTCAAAGTTATTTTGTTTGGCAGTTGCTCCCGCCATAACTGTGCCAAACCAACTGCTAGGAGCTCCCCTTGGAACCGACGTGAAGCTGATATGTTACATCGAAGCCAACCCGAACACCATCAATTACTGGGTCAAGAACCGCGGTGAAATGCTTTTGGACGGGTAAGTACCATTTTAATTCTTTTCTGAATAAAAATTTAATATTAGTCATTCCTTATTATTAGTTTTAACTAAGATTTTCTGCAACAAAGCGTACAATCACAAGTGACCACAATCGCGGGAAAATAATTTTATTTATTTCAAATTTCATAAAAAATTTCTCAAGCCTTTGAGAAGTTCTGAATAGTTATTTTTTCATTACTATTTAACATTTTTTTCTAAATGGGCGCGTTTTTTTTATATATGTTCGCTGAAATAGAAAAAACAATATTTTTTAGGGTTTTATTTTATAAACTTGTACACGAACTAAGCGAAAGTAATTTAGTAATGCAAAATGTTTGTTATTTGACTCAATTATATTTGTGATATTAAGAAAATGTAACGGTTATATTAAGACGTTCAGATTTTTTAATTCATTTTGTTTCTGTACCTATTATTTATTTTTATTAGTACTAACTTTTTAAAAAGTTCACTAAAAACTCAGTTCATTCATTTCATTCCAATAAAATAAAAATGTTCAGTCTGCCTTTACGATCTGTTGAAACTAAGATTACCGCAAAGAAAATAACAACATCCTAAATTACATTTTCGTCAAATTGTTGTGTGACTAAAGAAATAAAACGTAAACAAAACAAAATGAAATAAAAGCTTTACTTCATTATTCAAATTTCTTTATAAAAATAAAAACGGAAAACAACGTGAAATAGTTAAGAATTTATTTGAAAAACTTTTTTTAACACATGAAATAAGTAGTGGTCTGAGGTTTTGAATGCTAATACAATGGACGACATGGTCGATAGTTTTAATAAAATCCTTCCCAAGTTTTACCACATTCATGCTCCGCTGTGTTCCATAAAAATTAAGTACATGCCAGCCCCTTGGCTTACCAATAATATCCGAGCAATCATGCATAAAAAATGTCTTAAAGTTTAAATCAGATGTAAGCGAACAGAGGAAAACGAAATAAAATATGGCTAATACCGAAATCGCTACAACAGGATGTGTAGGGTTGCTCAACGCCCAAATCAGAATCAGTATAAAACAAAGATCCATCTGAACTGTGGAAATTTTTATAAACGCTGGGCTAGGTAAGTCAAAACAAAATCAAACTGTTAATAATTTAAACATTGCTCTTCTAAACCAGCACTTTTCACATAGTTTAAAAATTTATTGTACTATTAAAAAACCCACCCTAAATACTCTTTCTTTTCTACGAGTGCCCAATCATCCTGCATTTGTTTTTAATAAATTTTCCGACAATAATGTTAAGAGAAGCATTATGTTTATCAAATCTAATGTGGTTGGCACGGATTGTATTACTCGAAACATGATTTTGCCTATTATAGATCTTTCGGTCATTAGTTATATTCTTTACGCATCTGTTGAAAAAGGTATGTTTCCTTCGGCCTGGAAAGAAGCTCAGATTATTCCTATCCATCATTTCAAATCCATCATGTTTTTCCGAATATCAACCTATTTCAATCATTCGATTCTTATCTATAGTTCTGGAGCGTCTTGTACATAATTAATTAAATACATTCCTAGTCCAAAAGTCCTTATTAAATCCTTACCAATCTGGCTTCCGACCGGGTCACAACACGGCAACTGCTCTTTTAATAACTGATGACATAACACATAGTATGGAGGAGGGAAAGTTAACTGTGCTTTCTCTCCTAGACTTTATCAATGCTTTTAACAATGTTGATTTCGACATACTCATAGACGTTCGCGCTCTCTTCACATATCTCCTGCAGCCATTAAGTGGTTTCACAATTACCTGTACGGACTCCGGCAACGAATTTGCGTCGACAAAGTCGTCTCTTCACAGTGTGATCTATCTGCTGGTGTGCCTCAGGGCGGCGTGCTCTTTCCATTACTCTTCGCGATCAATTCTATATCCGCTAATTTATCTTCTTGCTACCACCTGTATGCAGACGATCTAAAAATGTATACTCAGGCTTCATTAGAAAACATAGATCAAGCCTTAGAAGCTATAAATCGTCATTTTTGCAAAATTTGTGATTGAAATAAAGCCTTCGGTCTTAGAGTCAACCCTAATAAGACACAAACCATTATTATTGGCAGTTAAAGGTTGATTTCCAAGCTTAACTTAACGGACTTACGTAATATTATTTTTGACGGTATTCACAATACCATCAGCTCTACAGTTAAAAACTTGCTCATGGGAAACTGCATTGGGATTCGTGGTTAAATGAAGTAAGTCGCAAAATATATGCATTTTCGGCAACGCTCAGAAGACTTGAGAACTTTTTTGTACTGCCACCATGGTAAAGCTACAATCACTTCTTTTGTCAATTCTAGATTACGCAGATTCGTGCTATCTCAATTTGACGGAAATTCGGTTAAACAACCTTGAGCTGCTCCAAAATTTCTGCATCAGATTCATAATTTCATATTCATAAATAGGTCTTTACCTATGAAATTGCCGTTTTTCACGAAATAAATGAAGCGTAATTTTTTTATATATTTTTTATTTCTATTAATCAAAATAATCACCCACGCAATCAATGCGTATTTGCCAACGCATTGGTAGCTTATTGATGCCTTTCTTGAAGAAATCAGCTGGACGGGAGGCAACAAATTCTTCAAAGGCATTTTGTACTACCTCTCGGGTATTGAATTTTTTTCCCGCCAAGAAGTTATCCAAATTCTGGAAAAAGTAGAAGTCTGTAGGCGCAAGGTCTGGTGTGTACGGCGGATGACGGAGAACTTCCAACCCCAACTCTTGTAGCTTGGAGACCGTCTGCTGTGCAGTATGATGTCGCGCGTTGTCATGCAGGAGCAGTGGAGCTGAACGATTGACCAAAACTGGTTGGAGACGTGCGAGCTTCTCCATCATTGTGTTCAGTTCTTCACAGTACACATCTGCACTGCTTGTCCCGTTTGGCAAGAAGCTGTGATGAATTACACCCACGTTAGACCATCAAACAGTGACCATCACTTTTCTAGGGGTAAGTTTTCGTGTAGGGCATTGTTTGGGTGCTGAATCAGGGTCCAACCAACTTGCTGAGCGCTTACGATTGTCAAACAGGATCCATTTCTCGTCACAAGTAACAATGCGGTTCAGAATTCCTTCATTTGTATGCCTGCTGAGCAGTGCAAGGCACATCTCCACGCGTACTTCGCGCTGGCGGTCATTGAGTTCGTGGGGTACCCATTTGTCAAGCTTTTTTACCTTGCCAATTTGACGCAAATGGACCAATATTGCTTTGATGCTAACGTCGAAAGCTGCTGCTAATTCAGCCGTGGATTGAGTTTCATCAGCATCCACAATTGCCTTTAATTCGTCATTGTCGACCAAAGTTTTCGGACGACCACGGGGTTCATTTTTCAGTTCAAAATTTCCAGAACGGAAGCGGGTAAACCAATAACGGGTGGTGCGTTCGTTTGTAGTGTTCGCTCCGTAAACGTCGTTGATGTTGCGTGCCGCTTGTGACGCTTTGCTGCCACGACGGTATTCATACTCCATAATTACTCGAATTTTTAACTTATCCATGATGACGAAAAATTTTCGAATGCGTTGAAAACAAAACACTAACTATTAAACAAATGACGATTTTAGAAAAAGAATTCCATGTTTGTCAAATAGAATTAAATTGAAATTAGAAATATCAGTCAAAAAAATAATATTTTCATTTGAAATGGCCAGTACGGCAAAACGGCAGTTTCATAGGTTATTACTACCTATTATTTGGCTTGCGCAAATATGACCATGTATCCTGAGTTTGCACAAAACTCATGTGGCTCCGCATTCGGCACTGGCATAACTCCCACATGCTATTTCTATTGTACTCTTTCCTATTTATTCCAACAACCCCTCAATATCTAAAAGACCAATTCCTTCACCAATCCAATAATTTTAATGTATGATCATCAAATACGTTTCAACTGATGACACCTGTTCATAGCTCTTCCTTTTACGGTAACTCACAGTTCAGGCCGTCAAACTATGGAATACTCTGCCTACTGCCATACGACTGGCTAAATATCCTTGATGAATGACAAGCTGCTGATTAACTATTTTATTTTTTATTGTTATTTAATGAAGTATTAAGTATTTTACGAATGTAATTTTTGATATGTAGTTTACATGTAGATATGTAGTATGTAATTCTTGTTTTGTATTTATATTCCACTCCCTTAAGCGACTGCAATATTTCCTGCCTTATAAAACAAAAATAATGCTAGTCTTTGTTACTACCAATATTAGATTATGCAGATGTCTGCTTCTTGGATGCGACTGAGGAGTTACTAAATAAGTTGGAACGGCCATTTGGAATTGGCCATTAGATTAATTTTTGGTCTTAGGAAATATGATCACGTGTAGCATTACCGCAATCTGTTAAAGTGGCTCCCTATACGAGGTCGTCATGAATTACACATATTAACAGCGCTGTATAATATCCTTAGAGACCCTATGAGTCCCACCTATTTCCGTTCCCGTTTCCAACCTCTATCTCCTGGCAAGCGCTCAATGCGGTCCTGTCATACCAAAACACTTGCCTGTCCAAAAAGTAAGACTAAGTTCAGATTTGAGTCTTTCACTGTCCTTTTGTGGAACAAGCTGCCAAGGAACATACAAAATAGCCCCTCAGTTTGGATCTTTAAAAGAAGGTTAAAATAACATCTCATCTCAAGTTAACAATCTCCACGTCATCTTATAATACATTATATGTATTAAGTATATGTGTATAATATGTATGTACAGTCTGTATCATATGTATGTATCAGTAGGTTTTCTTTGTCATTCTAAGTATGTGTGTATTTAGTATTACAAAAAAAAACTTATGTATATCTTGTAACTTTTTTATTTTTGTTTTTTTTAGACTATTACTTGCACTCTTGTCACCTATTTTTGTCATTGTGTAATTATCTTCAATTACCTGGGTTGGCTGGAAGAGATCACTTTTAGAGATAAGTCCACCTTTGCTAAATAACTTATTTTTGTACCTAGTTCTTAAGATTTGATTACGTGCAATAAAGAATATATATTTTTATATTTATATTTAGTAATTTTTTAATGAATATTTATGTAAAGATGAAAGTATTTATTTGTGTACACCGCACCGCCTTGTTACAATCTGATTATTCCTGTCCATTCAACGATTACCTGGAACAGATCGCTTTTAGCGATAAAGTCGCCCATTGTACTCTATCTTGCGTTGTATTTGCTTTATATTTTTGTATTTTCATATATGGCGTGCAATAAAGAGTTTTTGTATTGTATTGTATTTGTATAAGTAAGAATACACTAACACGTTAGTTAACTTTAGAAGTCGTAAGTTCAGTACTTAATCTTAGAAATACTCAGATTCTGTAATTGGTTTGTCGCGGTTTGATATTATGTGATTTATATATATTGATATGATTAAAGTATTGATATTTCACTTCATAAGTTTATTTATTTCTCTTCACAACATACTTAATATTAAATCAGTTCATAAGCAATACATATATTATGGCTATTTTTAGAACAGTCTAGTATATGTGAGGAGCTGGTGTCCGAAGAAGGTTAAATCCTGTATTAGGTACACCAGGTCCGCGCCCCCATATTAATTAAAAGAAAGATTTCCATGTCTTACATTTCAAAGATTTTTCTTATTTTTAATTCTCACAGAATAATTTACAGGACTGAACTAACGTATTTTATTAATAAATTTTTTAGTATGAGTTATATAACTAAAAGTGGAATTCTAATTGATAGACTATTAATGACATATAAAGCTTTACTGGAGAGTTTATTATAAAATGGATTAAGCAAGGTCGTACTTACACAACATATCTAGATTCAATATAGATTAATGAAACTGATAGTCCCGCCAAAAGTGAAAAAAAATATTCCAAAAATCCATCGAGTTTAAATATTTATAAAACTATAACCATAATTTATATTAAATGAATTAAAATTAAAATAATTAAAATTCAATTCTTTTAAAATTAAACAATAACTACTAAAGAATTTTGTTTTTTTTTTGTTTAATATATCAATTGAAGAATTCTTCATAACACTCTTTGTACGAGGGTTGGATTGAAAAGTTCGCGGCCTAAATAAAAAAAACACTGGAATAATACAGTTTTTAATGTTTATTTTTCTACATACTCCCCTCCTAGGTCACAGCACTTAGAAGGTCTTGTCAAGGTCTTCAAAAAGGCGTAGATGCCACTTTGACCTCCTCATTGGTAGAAAATATGATTCCACCTAAGTGTTTTTTTAGTTTTGGAAATAGGTGGAAGTCAGAAGGTGCCAAGTCGAATAAAGGGGGTGAGGAAGCAATTCGAAACCACAATTCACCATTTGAGCCAGCGATTCTGCAGAGCGTTGTCCTGTTGAAACAAAACATTCTTGATGAACAATCCTGGTCTTTTAGACTTTATTTCTTCGCGTAAACGACGTCATAGTGTGCAGTAGTATGCAGAAATTATAGTTTGACCTCTTTCTAAGTAATCAACCAAGATGACACCCTTAGAATTATAGAAAACCGATGCCATTACCTTATTTACTGAAAAACACACCTTGGCTTTCTTGGTTGTCGGAGATCCGGGTCTCTTCCATTGTTTGGATTGTTGTTTGGATTCAAGAGTATAGAGATGAACCCATGTTTCGTCCATAGTGACAAACCTTGCCAAAAATTCGTTTAGATCAGCTTGAAAAAGCTCTAAACAGTCTCTAGAAATCGTGAGCCGAGTTCGTTTCTGTTCAACTGAAAGGAGCCGCGGAACTCATTTTACAGACACCTTGTGGAACCGTAATTCGTTAACGATCATGTTTTGTGTACGTTCATATGAAATCCCTAGAGAGCCTGCAACTGGTGGAGTCTGCAACTGATAGATCCTGTTTGGTGATGAAGCTTGCAACCGATGGAATCTACAACTGATGGAATCTGCAACCGATGGAGCCTACTACCGACGTTGCTTACTGCTGACCTTGTCTGCTGCAAACCCTGCCTGCGCCAGAGCGCCAACCTGCGCCCGAGCATTCTCGCCGTCGAAGCCTTCGCGGCGACTCATTTAAGTCCTGTTATAAAACTATTACGTGATCGCCCGCTCCGGTTCATACCTCATGAAAAGGCTTTTAGAATTTTACGAGTATCAACGAGAATCAAAATAAACACCTTTATTGTAAATCATAAAAAAAAACCGTAAATAAAATCAACTCATGCCTGCGACAAAAACAAGTACATTTGCTAGGAAATAAGTGTGATTTGAATGCGCCACTGTAGTGTACCGTCTAGAAAAATAAATGTCTCTTGGGAAATTCGGATCTTCCCGTGGCTCAGATATAAGGTATCTATACAATTAGACATTATTTCAAAAAATAAAAATAGTCTTACGTCAGTCTCAAAACAAAATATTATTTTATTCGATAATTTTTATAAATTTACTTCAGCACCTATTCTAAACTTACAACCACATACTTCCCAACCAGAAGAAAAAATGTACTTTTTAATTTGAAACCTGATACCAAAGTATTTTATTGAGATATTTATATTGAGTATTTATTTTACTTTCATGTCCTTGCTAAATTCGCTAAGATAAAAGTTAAAATACCTAAGTAAACGCTATACCAAAAACTCTAAATTTTTTATCTATTATTATTAACTACGCTACCTAAATTCTTTAAGTACTTTTTATACAAAAAAAAACTATGTATATATTAAGAAAATAAATCAAGCTGATTGGTTTACTAAAAACATTAAATTCAATTTCTTAGTTGTGATTGAACATTGAATTTCATGTACATCATAGAGTTAACAAGAAAACAGAAAGGACTCACATATATCACGTTTTTGAAATATTCATTGTTATAATTTAAAATAATATTAATATTGTTCGCTCTTTAATAGTATCGTGTAACATCGCTCAAAAACACCGAAAAGTTGTTGTTGCGGTCCGAACTGGACCACCCGACTTTGTCGTGTTCCGTATTTGTTCGAGTGTGATTCAATTTTCTAAATTATGAGTAAAAAGTTTTTTAGACAAAATATACAACTGATGACGACTGATACAGGTCCTTAAAAAAACATACCTTAAAAGAACATCGATTATTGTTTTAAAAAATCCAAATTAATTATATAATAAATATATTAATATAATAATAATACATTTTATGAGTAATTGCTGAATATAATTTAGCAGTATTACTGAGTCCTTTTTGTTTTATTTTTAACTCAACAAACCAAATATGCACTTGATCCATTAACTTCAACTAATCGCAATACAGAAATAGATTGAAATGTTTTTAACCAACCAATCAGCTTGCGTATTTCCTATCCAAATAAACCAAGGTCGATCTTTTAGCGAAAATATCGAAGAAAGTTTTAAAATATTTGCACAATTTTCTTTGTCTCTGTTCCATGTTTCAGAATCGTTGGAATGTTCGCTACAATTCCATTACGTTTGCAATAATACTTATTTTCTTATCATACAGCGACACGTACAAGTCGCCGTAATTTTGTGAATACATTTTCGAAATTTCTATTTCGGAATTACCGTTTACAGTGAAAAACAATTTATCAATAATTCGTTGCCAATCTATGGCAAACCATTAAATTGTAAATAACTTTAAAAGCATAAATGCAATGTAACTAAGATTTTTTAAATGAACACTGAAAATTTATATATTTAACATTCACAAAATCCACAGATCCTAATTTATACGCGAACAGTAAGACTTACAAATTAAATCCTACATCTAATAACGGATTTACATTATATTTATTTTTTTTATTGATACTTACCGGTGCGATACTTAATTATTTATGGTTATAAATAAAAACAAAGGATGCACTTTATCGCAAAAAATATTAATTTAATTTTGTAAATTTTATTTATATTCATGTATTATTTCTTTCATGTATTATTATATTCATGTAAAGGTGTATATATTTGGCTTTTGTATTTGTTTTCTAATTCATTACTACCTACTTGAAAAGGACTGGTACGATTACGAAGAAAAAATTTTATAGTGTACCGTTTCATTCACAATTTGATAGTTTGCCAAGAATATATTTAATAATACTTTTTAGATGAATGGGAATATATGAAACCATTTCTATATTAGATGTGTATACAAATATATTACTATGATTGACACGTTGGAAATACAATCTACATTGCATAAGAAAATGTCTAAGTAACGACATTCAAAAGGTTAACAATTTTTTGTTAAACGACGTGTGCTCAAAATTCTATCAAAAATGTTATCAGAAATTGGCTTCAAAAGTAAGTACTGACTCTGAGTCTCATCTTTTGAAGACCGTTACTGGGATGCTTAAAAAGAAAATCTACATAATTTGTGTAAATTCTTATGATTTAAAATTCTCAATGCCTTCTTATTGTATTTAGATTTGTGTAAATATTCCTCTTATTGAACAAGTCACGAAAGCTATATTAAAAATTTACAGTGAATCAGATCAACCCACTGAAGAAGATCAACTACTTATAAAAGATATGAGGTGTGTAATATAAATTAAATAAGTCCATGTTGCACGCTCAGTGTTTTCTGGACTTAAAGAAACTTTATTATGTTACGATTTTTCAGGAATGCATGGTGGCCTGAGCATGACTTCTTTTGTTTACGTACCTAGTACAAGTTGGCAAATATAAAATCCACAATAAAGTTTTGATAAATGTTTCTCTGTACGTCGTTCACTACCTAAAAATTCATGTGAAGTAAAACTTTATCAAACCTTGTTTCACATCTGGCAACTTGTACTATACATAAATGTTGGAATGATGTTTCTCCACTTTTGATTTTTCCAAAATTATTTTTATTTTATTTGTGGCTCAAACCCTTCTACTCATAACTCTTTTGCTGTGTACTTATAAAAAAAACATGTTGGTTGGATTTAATCGTCTTGAGAAACATAGGATGAAGAAGATAAAATCGACGAAAAGTTTTGTATTGTTTACCACAACATGATGTATTCGCAGTTGAGTCCGAAGTAACTATAAAATATTACAGTCATAAGTACTAAATTTAACGTTTTTGTTATGATTTGTTTTTTCGGCAAACTTACAATTAAAGTAACTTTCGGATTTTAAACGTAAAAAAAATAATAGGCGTTGTGTATATTATTATCATACAAAATTTTACTTTAATTTCGAAGCAAAGAAGCTGTAAATAAGTCCTGATTGACGACAGTACAAAATAAACCGATTTTTTTTATAAAGGACTCAACTGACGAAAACCCTAGTATCTACAACACCTATAAACCTAAATACACGTTTGCATAATAATACTCATGAATATTATGTACCAATGCTTTAAAGTTTTCTCAATCGTAAATATTAATAACATTAATATTTTTGAGACGATGAAAACCAACCAGTGGTTCCAGGTAAACTTCGTAGGTTAACTATCGCATTACTGTGTAAGTTTAAAAATGTCAAAAAAAAAGCCTTTAACAAACAAGTTATTTCAAAATTATTAAAATACAAAATACTAGGCGTTTCTTTAATCAGCTTTTCGTTTTTTAGTTTGATTTGGTATAATTTCTTCAAAGTTCTCTCTTGAATCGTATAATCACAACGTAAAAAAGATATAGAGAGTTAGTTTAAAGAGTTTAAATATAAAATTAGGAAATTATGATATTAAGTAGCTAATCACTACCTCTAACTAACTCTCGTTTTTTTTAAACTAAACTCTACCTCGGTTTTTTTAAATCAACATGCTACATATATAATAAAAAAATATATTTATTTCTAAAAGTTCAATTATTTCATTAGTTTCTAATCGTAATTTTTTATGACAATACTTTTATATTTTTCTTATAGTTTTGTCGATAATTGTTTGGCTAGTTGGCATATATTTCTTTTAAAGTTTCGAAAATACACTTAATAAGAAAGTCACGTTAGTATATTATTGAAAATTTAGAACCATCGCAAATAAAAAAGGAAATTGCAATATACAAATTTGTTAATTAGTTACATTCTCACTGTCGTCGGTAGGAACATCTTAGTGAAAGAAACGACATAAAATTTATAACAACACAATTTCATACTTTATATTCATTAATATCTCAAAACTATTACAATTACATTATGAAATATACATGCCATAAAATCTTATACGGAAAAACTTTTACAAATAACAACTAAGTAATACGCATTACAAAAATGCAGCAGGAAAATATCATAATGACAGTTAAGAAGCAAATATTAACACATACATTGCGACAATCAGAGCAGCGTTAGTTTAAATAATTCAAATGTTTACAGCCCGAAATACGTCATTACGGATAATAAGACTAACTACAAGACTACAATGTGGTTGACGATCAAGAATTTTTCGAAGAGCGATATCGGCACCTACAACTGTGTTAGCATGAACTCTCTTGGCAAAAGCGAGGGCACTCTACGTCTCTATGGTAAGTTTAAAATAGCAAACGCCAAGTAATATTTTATTGCCATTGATGTTGTGAAATTTCTGTGTCCTTTTGTATTTTAAAGACCAGCAGCGGCGAATTATTGCAATGCTACTTAGTGAGGTTTTTATGATTTTGAATATAGTTTTGTCTTTTTTGGGCATTTGTCTTTATTTGTTTAGTAAAATGAAAGTATTGCGAGAGTTAAGTTTATAATTTTCCAACGAAGAGACTTTGAGCTACATGGACGACTGTCAAAAAAACAGATCATAGACTTTAAGCAAAAATCTTTAGAATTGGACTAAAATGCCTAGACGAATATTTTAAATACCTGTTAAATGTTTGAATTTATGACTGAATAAATAAATTTTTAAATTGTGTGTTGAGTTGGAAGAAAGTTTAGGGCAACGATTAGTGGCAGCTAGTGGTAAAATAATATGCAAATCATACTACTTAAAATAACAACCCAATAAAATGTATGAACAAATAAGGCTATTTAGAAGTTAAACTACTGAATTTCGGTTAATGGATTTGACGAGTTTCGTTTTAATTTATTACTTGTATTTTTAAACGTTAAGTAATATTATATTTAGAAGTAAATTGTTAAAACACATTTAAATCTGAAATCATTTAATCATATTAAAAAAAGCTGACAACTGCGAATTTACAAACAAAACATTACAAAGGACGAAGGTGTTGAATATTGATAATAATTAGACTTCTTTGCAGGCTATGAAATAAAGAAAAAATACCTATTATTATTTTCAGAAATAAAAATTGATCCAAACTCCGAGGATTATCCATATCAAATCAGCGTTGCAGGAGGTATTCATTCACAGTTCCAATATAATGGCTTACTATTTTTATTATTTCATATTTTGCTTTTTTTTTAGAAATTTATCAAAAATGCCCGAGCAACCTAAAACAATACAAAGGAAGACAGGTTGCAGAGGAGTTTCTTAGAAACCTGTTATGCGGGGCAAAACCTTCGCAATCCACAAGCAAATTTTTTGTTCGGAATTATTCCAAAATGTAGCAGGTAGTGGGTATTTCAATTTCAAGGTAACATTTATAAACAATACATAATTATCTTCTTTTCCAGGTCTAACAGAAACTTCAGATGGAAATGTCTGCGTTTCCCTTAATCTAATGAATATGTTGATGTTTATTATCTGTTATGATAGGTTTGCAATTAATTAAGTAATTTGAAAATGAAATTAATAAATAAGGAGTCATTTTAACTAATGTTCTGCTTTAAACTTGCAAGGTAATTCAATTACTTGTTTCAATTCTGCATTTACAATTTATGTATAACATATACACTTACTCAAAACGTAAATCTATTAAATATATCAACTTAGAATAGTTCAGTCATTACGTATAAATGTTTGTCAGAAGTAGATGATGTATTAATCAAAGTATCGCATAGAATAAATAAAATTAAATATTATTTAAAGTTGTTTGAGAAAATTAACTTCACACTGGAGTATAAGACTGTTTATGATCAATAAAAAAATATTAATCAAAGTATCAATGTTTAATTTCATTCTCTATTAAACAAGACATTTTATTTACGATTAGCGCGATGTACGCAAATTTGAAATGTATGAAAAAATTTAGTAAAAACACTAAAAATATTTTTGAAACAAAAAGCAAAACATCATATGGCCACACCGAGGTGACGTTTCCAATGAAAATATGAAACAGTATGCTTATACCATTGAGTCTGTAGCAACATGTTTTCTGTCTAAAAACAGGCCATTTTAATAGATAACATTTGACAATTCATCAAAATTCAACAACGTAACCTTGTAACGGTGGGCCTAAAATAATATATTTTTTCGTTTTGTTAGAACTGCACAATTGCTTAACTTTTTTCAATTTATTGTAATAATGACGATGCGAGTAGTTATACAATTTGCTTTCACTAATAAACCATTCTAAACATAATAAACAATTTCTGAACGTCGTTACAATGTTGCGTCAGTTAACCCTTTTTCTTTTTAAACATTAGGGATGTTACTCTAAAAATCGAAAACTTATAAGTTGAATCGAATGCAATGACATGTAAGCCCGGCGAAATCACTATAGTAACAACACTTTTAACAACTGAATATAAACCGTTTGATTCAAAGTAATTAATGATTTTGTGAAACTAGAACAATTAGAGCTACTCATAATATATTCAAAGCAAGTATAAGTAAATTCAAAAAGCAAATTCAGCATTGATTCGACTAAATCAGTTAAGAAAATAAATAATAAATTACTAGCACGGAAGCAATAAGAGAGCGTGCGGAGCGGTCGTCGGTCGATGCGTGGAATGTGGCTGGATCTTGAGCTAGCCGCGGTGTTTTGGGAACCGATTTGACCAGTACTGAATCGACGAGTTTCGTTAGTGGTTCTCCTAAATCCTAGATTTAGGAGAACCACTGAGAGATGCCGAGTTGCTCTTGAACAGGAGCTGAAATTTTCTTTAAGGTAACGATTATTAAAAGAGACAATAATTTTGGTTTTTGGTTTTGTTGTCATTGCGGGTGGGTACTCTCATAATATAATTTATTTCATTTTTGGAAAACTTGCATTTTACGACTGATCCAATTCTATCCACAAGACCGTCTAGATTTTCAGAGTCTTTAAACGGAACGCCCTTCAATTCTGCATTATTTAGCGTGTCCGTTTGCTCTCTTACTCTTACTACATTTTCTAATTGGGTTATTCGTAACTGGAATGATGATAGATCTTCCTGGTTATTTTCCACAACTTGGAGACGTTGATTGAACTCATTAATATTGTTCGAATACGAATTTATTGTCTCGTTGGCAAACTCCACCGACTGCCTCAGCTGTTGTATGTCTTCTCTAATACTTTTGACCTCTTGAACCTTACTTGATATGGAAGTCATCTGTTGCGATAACTTCTTAAGCTCAACCCAGATGTTGTCAAGACTAGCGGAGTTGGAGACGAAGGGGCCGAGGAGGACGGACGACGTTGCCCTTGCAACCAGGACTTTCCAATTAGATTTCCTATCACCAAGTTTCCGAAATCCGCTTTCAGTGATGCCTGCACAATTAAAATCAAAGCATCTTGCGCATAGGCTACATTGCGCCACATCCCTTGCTTCGTTGTTACAACTTGCACGCTTAAACATATCCGATTGTATTTTATAACTTTGGTCTATACTTTGAGAATGACTGGTTAAATGGGTAGTCTTTAGCGAGGATCTGACCGTAGCTACCGAATGTTACGGCGAGACTTATGTTAATTAAAGAAATTTCTGTCATCGGAAAATAAATAAATCAACTTACCTTTCTGCGTGCAGCAGCTTCGGAAGCGTTGCATTGGCATTCACCATAAACACGATGAATATCAGCGTACTCGCTAGGCTTGTACTCGTATTTGGGCATTGTTTAAGCCTAGCTCGAAGAAACCCGTTGTGAATCCAAGTTTTCGAGATTACCGATATCAAAGTCCAAATCACAAAGCAAAACCAAGTCCCGATTTCAGAGCACCAACGTTAAAAAGCACTTATCAAAACTCGAGAAAATAGGAGAGCACGTCGGAACCGAACAAGCATGACACTAAAAAGTTTCACGGTTAACTTCATTGTAGCGTGCCAGGTAGAGAACTTTTTTATTGTTTACCAGTGGAAAAAGACTTTCACAGTAACTTTATGTCAATTGTATGTTTGTACTGTAACTTCCGAAAATCGACCTGCCCGCATTATTATAATCATAAAAATAGTTTTAATGTAATTTTAAATAACTATACCATTTTGGAAAACTCAGTAACCAAGCATATTTTTAAGGTTCTTGACACGATCAGCTCAGTAAATTTTTTAATATAACAGGCTATCAAAGTTAGGAGTTAGAAAAATAACGAAAAGTGTTTCTTTTTAACTTGTTTTTTACGGGTTTCTTCAACATTTTAGGAAATAATTTGGCATTTTGTTTAATGATTTAAGTAACCACGAGTACTTTTAAAAATAAGACCTAAAATCACTAAAATGTCGTCATTTGTCAAAATGGCATGCATAGAAAAGAAAAAAGAAATACCAATAACTCAAAAATTATGAAACTTTTATCAGAAGTTTTTTTGTTTTTGAAGTAGGAAATGAATAGACCTATCCGCGAGTGAAAGATATTATCCTTCACTTTCTGGATACCCTGTATATTCGAAGCAATCAAACATTTTATTTTAGCGTAATCCATCCTCTCTGTTATATAATACAAATTCGGTGTAGGTTGGTTCTTGTTTCGTTTTAATTATTTTCTTAATGCTTTATTTAGAAATTTCAAAATTATATTAACTAACTCTGACTTTTGTTTATTTAAATGACATAAAATGTTGCATTGTAAAGTAATTCTTAGTTTTTAATTTGTACCTAAATTTGTCATTTTATGCCATATTTTAATTATATTGGTAATAAATTCACTTAAAATTTTGTATTATTTATTACCGAATAACATTTTTATTAATTATTTTTGAAGAACTCAGAAATTGTAATTTTATGGTTTATTGGCCTGAAATAAACTATTTTTATTTTTATATTTTGTTGTTGTATTTATAAAATTCGAACGGTTATTTATTTCATAAAATAGGTTATTTTAAAAGTAGGCGAGTACCCACCTTAATAACATTTTGAGTGGTTTATCTTCATAAATATATAAGTGTAATATTATGCAAAAAAATGTTTTAATCTGGCTACGAAACAATCACATTACAGCAAAGTGCTACTTGTATTTGTAGAGATCAAATTTTTTTCTCTAAATTCAGTTTTTATTGTTAGTTGTTGGGGAAATAATAAATCATAACGCTACATTTATAATTTAAAAAATGTTAAAATAATAAATTATAAGTGAAGCGTGTCTGAATCTCTGTATCTTTGTGGCAAATTGACTTCTAAAAACCTGGAATTTTTCATATTTTTTTCCTGTTTTAAGATGCTCAAGTCTCTTTATTAACTAACCAAACCCAAGATAAAAATATGAAATTGGATTACACTTATATTATTTGTAAGTAACAGTAAAATTAAAAAATATATAATAACACGAAACTAAAATAAAAACTACAAAATCCCTTCAACTTTATTTATTTATTTACTTATTTATTTACGTATTAGGGAAACAAACAGCATTACAATATCTCTTTAACATTAAACAAATAAATATTACATAGGCCAGTAAAGTTTCCACTGCTAAATTACAAATTTAAGAGCAGGTTATATTCTTGTTACAAATGACAGAAATATAATTACAATTCGAACTTAAAATATATAATATAAAAAGAGGAATATCTAAGACAAGTGGATTAATTCAAATCTTTTAAGGGTTCAATTATTTTTCTTAAAAATTGGGGAAGGGTTAATGCAAAAATATCATTATTTGCACAAAGTCGGTTATAGCTATTACATGACCTGGGAATAAACGAGTTCATGGCATAATTTGTTTTATAAGGAGGGCACACAAAAATCTTCTGTTTACGAGAGCTAAGGCGAGGACAACCGACACTTATTTTACTCAACAAATATGCCGATTCAACATAGCTATTAATTATTTTGTACAGAAATATTTGGTCTTTTACATCGCGGCGAAATTGGAGGGAATTCATGTTTTCTAAATTATAGTGCGGCCATCTGAAGCTAATATATTTAATAAATTTATTTTGAATACTTTCAATATTGTTCTTGTCAATTTGGTATTGAGGGTTCCACAAAGTTGACGCGTATTCTAATATGGGACGGACGAAACTATTGTACAGTAATAAGATGGTTTGATATTTAATAAAATTACTTCCCGTGCGTCTTATAAAACCTAACATACGAAAGGCTTTATTCACTATGTAGTCTATATGCAGAGTAAAGTTTAGTTGATTGTCAAGTATAACGCCGAGATCTTTAACTTGATTTTTCCGTGGGATCTTATTGTTGTTAAGCACGTAATTGAAGTTTATTGCCGTCTTTTTCCGCGAGAACGTAATAATGTTACATTTATCGGTGTTAATGTAGAGGCCGTTTCTCTTACAATACTCTTGCAGAGCAACGAGATCGTTCTGAAGAAGTAGACAATCAGAAGCAGACTTGATTTCCCGAAAGATTTTATTATCATCGGCGTATAGTAGAAAATTTTAATTTTTAAAAACAGTTACTATATCATTTATAAAAATATTAAACAATAGCGGTCCCAAATGAGAACCTTGAGGTACCCCAGAGGTGACAGGGATGAAGGTGGAACAGTATCCTCTAACAGAGACCGCCTGGTTCCGATCCCGCAAGTAAGACTCAAGCCAGCGCAATAGATCGCCGTGTATACCGACTGCCTCCAATTTTTGTATCAATAAACAATGTGGAACTTTGTCAAAACATTTGGAGTAATCAGTGTACACGGCGTCTACTTGGAGGCCCTGATCCAGAGCTCGCACGACTCTATCTGTGAACTCACATAAATTAGTTTCAGTTGACTTTTTAGACACAAAACCATGCTGCTGCTCTATAAGTATCGGTTTGATTACTGGAAAAATATCGTCATATACGATTTTCTCTAATAGTTTAGGTAATACATTCAGTTTCGAAATGCCTCTGTAATTCTGAATGTCGTGTTTATTACCAGATTTTAAAATAGGGACTATTAATGATTGCTTCCAGGCACACGGCATTACACCTGATTTCAAAGATAAGCTAAACAGTATAAAAATTGGAACCGAAAGTTCTTCATAATAATGACGAATAAAAATGGCTGGTAAGCCATCTGGACCCGCTCCCTTAGTTACGTCTAAACATTTTAGGTAGTTCTTAACTTTTTCAAGGTGTAATTCTATTGAACTGAGGCTTAGAACAGGAGTCGAGCCAGAATCGAGTAAAAAAGAATTATTATCGGGAGATTCAAAAACTGACTGAAAAAATTTATTAAACAAATTACTAATTTCCTCGCCGTTGGAAGCATTTTCAGTATTTAAGAACATAGTGTTAGGAAGATCACATGTAGTTCGCTTTTTTGACTTAATAAAAGACCAAAAATGTTTGCTGTTAGTAGATATCCTATTTTCAGCGTTGCGCACAAATAATTCATTGTACTGTAAAGAAATGACTTTTTCACGTTTCATCAACATAACAAAACTGTTGTAGTCATTACTATTTTTATAAATCTTCCATTTTTTGTGGTATTTTATTTTTTCTTTATGTATTTTAATTAATGCTGGAGAGTACCATATGGGATATCTTGGATTAGAACGCATAAATTTATGTGGTATAAATTCGTTAATTATAGATAGAATTTTTAAATAAAAATGTTCTAAACACGTATTTGTGTCTAATTGATCCAAATATGAATACCAATCAACGTTCCGAAGAGCCATTTTAAAGCCCTTGGTGATCAAATTTCATTTTTTAACTGGGGAAACCCCAGCGTAGACATGCGTCCATGCTTAAACATTAAACGTAAATGATTCCTGAACAACTGTATCTCCGATGATCACACGCATGATCAGAACTCAGGACCAGTACCGGAGGCAGCGCCACTACGACTTCACCAGGAAGGTATTGGGTAAATGTATAACACGGAAACGAATAGTGTAATAATAGGTTTATAAATAACAAGAAATTTTCATGGTTAGCTGGCTTTGTTTAATGTGATTTACATTATTTAGTTAGGATTTCATACATAACTTTTATAGCTAGCACGATTTTCCAATTAAATAATTATAATCATGATGTTGGTGCACATAGATTTGTCTACACACCTAGATAACAGTGTGATGAGATTATGATTGATGTGAATTATCTATATCTATATGATGTGACTGTTTCCATTTTAGTTATGTCTATTTCAAATCGTGATGTCGGTGCACATTGATCTGTCTACACACGTAGATAACAGTGTGATGAGATTATGATTGATGTGAATTATCTATATCTATATGATGTGACTGTTTCCATTTTTGTTATGTCTATTTCAAATCGTGATGTCGGTGCACATAGATCTGTCCACACACGTAGATAACAGTGTGATGAGATTATGATTGATGTGAATTATCTATATCTATATGATGTGACTGTTTCCATTTTAGTTATGTCTATTTCAAATCGTGATGTCGGTGCACATAGATCTGTCTACACACGTAGATAACAGTGTGATGAGATTATGATTGATGTGAATTATCTATATCTATATGATGTGACTGTTTCCATTTTAGTTATGTCTATTTCAAATCGTGATGTCAGTGCACATAGATCTGTCTACACACGTAGATAACAGTGTGATGAGATTATGATTGATGTGAATTATCTATATCTATATGATGTGACTGTTTCCATTTTAGTTATGTCTATTTCAAATCGTGATGTCGGTGCACATAGATCTGTCTACACACGTAGATAACAGTGTGATGAGATTATGATTGATGTGAATTATCTATATCTATATGATGTGACTGTTTCCATTTTAGTTATGTCTATTTCAAATCGTGATGTCAGTGCACATAGATCTGTCTACACACGTAGATAACAGTGTGATGAGATTATGATTGATGATGTGAATTATCTAGATCTATATGATGTGACTGTTTCCATTTTAGTTAAGAGCGTTTATACAAAATCGTGCAATTTTAGGATTTTTCAGTGTTCGAATGCATATAATATGAGTTCAAATTATTTGAAATTACATCGTCTAAAACATTTATTGTAATCCGATGAAACATGCGTACTTTGCCGTTCGATAAGTATAAAGTAACTGATACAAACAGAAAAAGAAAAGTGTGCTACGGTCTCTGTTTTGTCGTCAAAAGAGTCTATAGAGAAAATAGTACAAAATATTATTTTTTTAAAGGCTAAAACATAAAAATCAAAGCGTGAAAAAGTTGGATTTCAGTCTAGTTTGTCGCAGTTTTCGATACACTGGTATTGTTACAAAAGTATTAATTTTTGACTAGTTTTGTAACATTACAAGTAGCTACAACAAAGATGTAACTAATGAAATAAAACAGAAGTATTATTCAAGTCTATTTAAAAATACTTCTAAGAAATCATTTTAAAAATGTCTAAAATTGATATAAAATCTAATGCGCGGTTTACATGTATTGATATTACATGCATTAAGTTGGTAACTAAATTTCAACTAAATTTTAAGTTATTGCATGTCACTTGTGTGTCCAAACGGATTAAGTAGTTAAGTTCATAAGTTCAATGAAGATGAGCAGTGATGAATCTCAAGGAATTCGTCAATTCTGTACTTAGATATATGGTCAATGTGATTTTGGACAAATTCAGAGAAGAATTTTATTCGGAAATTAAAATCTTTAGAAGAATAATATATGTCTTTTCTAAATTTTTATTCTATAAGCATATCTATTTTAAATACCACACCAATCGATCGACCGTCGACCGGTCGACAACACCACCCCTGAGTTGGTAAGTCTGCCAACCCGCAGTTGGCGTGATGGCCTACAATTGTCTGACACCAACCCTAAGTTGGTAAGTCTGCCAACCCGCACTTGGCGTGATGGCCTACAATTGTCTGACACCAACCCTGAGTTGGTAAGTCTACCAACTCGTAGTTGGCGTGGTAGCCACAATTGTCTGACACCACCCCTGAGTTGGCAAGTCTGCCAACCCGCAGTAGGCGTGATGGCCTACAATTGTCTGATGCCACCCCTGAGTTGGGAGAGGCTGATATCCCTCCAGTGAATATTATTAAGGGTACCTAATTAGTAAAGGTACCACACCAATCGATCGTCCGTCGATCGACGTCGACCCGTCGACGGAAAAAGTTAGAAAAATACATAATCTTGCAAAGATTTTAATTTCCGAATCAAATTCTTCTCTGAATTTGTCCAAAATCACGTTTACCACATATCTAAGTACAGAATTGACGAATTCCTTGACATTCATCACTGCTCATCTATATCGAACTTATGAACTTAACTACTTAATCCGTTTGGACACACAAGTGACATGTAGTAACTTAAAATTTAGTTAAAATTTAGTTACCAACTTAACTACTTAATACATGTAAACCGCATATAATGCACGCGCTGCTTGCTTGTATTTAGTATCGGCCGAGGCCTTCCAGAGTGTGGACGTATCACATTTTTTCCCGCGCTTTCGCCCAGTGCTATCGTACTCCGTCGTAAATATCGAACGCTTGCCATCAATTTTGATGCTTTTGGTTCAAATATTTATTTTATTATAAATAATAAATTTAATATTGAAGTACTTCATTTTTCCAAGTATTATTTTACTAATAAGTAGTCACTCTTATCTTAAATCATAACTACCACAACAAACGTCTATACAGGGTTTCCCGAAAAATAGTGTCAAGCAAAAATCCATGGACAGAACACCCTTTGTGGCACCCGAAACACCCCCATGTATGTTCTAGGATTTTTGTAGTTTTCGAGTTATGAATTTTTTTCTGAATTTTAGAGAATTCTCTATCTCGACAGCATACAACTTTAAAAAAAAACTAAAAGACTTTTTAAAATTTTCTTTTTGTTAATTAATGTTCAAGAGTTTACCGTTTATGCATAAAATAATCGGCTTCGTTACTTTGATGAAAGTCATGAAAATTTTAGTGTTAATTATGACTTAAATTTTCGACTCGCAATTAAAAATCTGAACAGGTGACTTCTTGATTTCTGTACGTCTAGAAACTTCTTCGTACTCTCAGTTGTCATAATCGTTTTAAAAAAGTAGTACTTAATCGGATAACTTTAGCTCCAGTCGGCCTTCAAAGACAAGAGGCGGAGATTTCTTGAATTTATTTTAAAGGGCTAACAGCAGAATGGGTGTCAGTGCTGCATTAAAAAACGTTCAGTGCGGTCAGAATATGGACGGTGACCACTGTTTTCACCATGTGTCACTTGTTTCTTTTGTAAGTGGAAAATTGTAAAACAAAACGAAATTATCAAATTTCTTAACAAAGTTTATTAATTCGCAAGGAATTTTCAAAATGTCTACCTTCTTGTTCGATGCATATTACCGTACCGTACCGACCGTAGAGGCCATTCAATGGGTCAACCAAGACCACCTATACATTCGTCTCTAAAGCGGCTGTTTAGGTATTGTCTCACAATTGATGCATAATAGCACGGTGCACCATAATTTTGAAAAACCATATCTCTGCGTGTGGCTGGCTAAATTAACATCTAAAAGTAAGCCATATAAGTTTTCTCTTAAAAAATGGAGGTAAGACTCGCCGTTTAAGCGATCTGGCAGTTGGAATGGACCAATAAAATTACCGTCGACTATTCCAGACCAAAGATTGATGCTAAATTGTTCTTAGAAATTTGAAGCCCTTGCTAAGTGTGGTTTTTCAATACTCCAGGAGTGGTAATTGTGTATGTTAAAAATTCTGGTCCGTCTAAAATGAGACTCATCCGTCCATAAAATGGTATTTAAAAAATTTACATCCTCTGCTTGACGCCGTAACATTTCTCGACAACAGTGCACTCGTTTCGGGCAGTCATCTGGTTTGAGCTGTTGCACTTTTTTTATGTGGTAAGGATGATACTGCTCTGTTTGCAGTATGCGATGTACCTGGGGTTTTGGTGTCCCAGTTCGGCGCTCAACGTCTCTAACACTAACTGAGGGGTCTCTTTCAACTTCTTCAAGTGCAGATTCCACTTGATCTGGGTCATGCATTTGAGATGGACGTCCGGGCCTAGTTTCAGGTATACGACCATCCATGTAAGAGTTATAAACGCTCAGAATCATGCGGTAGTCCGGAAACCTATCTGGTTGAGGCTCACCGCTTCGTGTTATATGTTTATGTACAACCGAACTGCTTGGGAAGCATTCCTTTGCGCACATTATTAATAATAAAACATGGTTGCATAGTCTCTTGCAGAAAACGGCATCGTCAAATCCAGTTGTCGTGCACTCAAGGTCCGTAGGAATAGCCAAGTTGTCAGAAAACAGGAACAACACCAATCCAAACCGATAGCACTCCGAGTCCGTAAGGAAAGCCAAATTTCGATTATGCGTGCACTTAATAGTCCGTAAAGAATATTTTCAAAATAATTCACCAAACAAGAGCGTATCGTACTGAAGGCCCAAAGACAGACAGACGACTGAATAAAGACAACGAAAGTGACCTATGCAATGACGCATCTCTATAAGATTTAACAATAATATCGTAGCTATCTCTTTGTAACATCTTTTACTACTTTAGCGTTAACTCTTTTTGTTGTTGCTCAGGTAAAAACCGGTTTTGAAGAATGCGAAATGGTTTTTTAGCAAGAAATAGCGTCTTTTTTTAACAATTGTTTAAATTATAGAACGTTTTTAACGTTTATTATTGCGGCACTGATAACCATTCTGCTGTTAGCATTTTAAAATTAGTTTTTGTTTCATTGAAAATCACATCGTTAAAATCAAGAAATCTCCGCCTCTTGTCTTTGAAGGCCGATTGGAGCCAAAGTAGCCTAATTAATCACTACTTTTTTAAAATGATTATAAAAAGGAGAGAGTTTGAGGAAGTTTCTAAACCTCATTAGAAATCATGAAGTCACCTGTTTAGATTTTCAATTGCGAGTCGAAAATTTAAGTCATAATTATTAACAGAACGCAAAATTTTCACTTAACACTAAAATTTTCATGACTTTCATCAAAGTAACGAAGCCGATTATTTTATGCATAAACGGTAAACTCTTGAAGATAATTAACAAAAAAGAAAATTTAAAACAGTCTTTTAATTTTTTTTTTAAAGTTGTATGCTATATAAGTTGTAGATAGCGAATTCTCTAAAATTCAGAAAAAAATTCATTACACGAAAATTACAAAAATCGTAGAACATACATGGGGGTGTTTCGGGTGCCCCAAAGGGTGCTCTGTCCATGGACTTCTGCTTGACACTATTTTTGTTTTATTAAATTACATTAATTTTCACCCTGTATATTAATAACATCAATCTCTACGTTAAGCCCGTATTGTACCCCAATTTTATTTCGGCCCACATTATCCTAACCAGGTATTTAAATATCTTACTTTGCAAAATATTACTCAAGTAATAAATTACATAAAGATGAAAGACCATGCCTGACCTGCCAACATTTTGACAACTCGTATTATGTATAGATAAGTAATATAGTACGAAAAATTACTCATTTTAGCTGAAACATAAAATCTATTTCATGTCAAAAACTACAATCCACAAAAAAATGTATTAGGTTTTCTTTTTATAGCCATTTATTGACATTTGGTTTGCCACGAACGCGCCCAGTAAATATATGGTCTATGACACGTTTCGTTCCAAATAAAGCTCGAACTTTACAATATTTCGAATTTGCTTATAAATTAATAGAAATATATGACTTTTTAAATTAAATTAATATTCTATTTGTTAATTTATTGAAATTAATGCGTATCAAAACAAAATAATCAATTATTTTTCTTAAATGTACAATACAGCACAACTTCACTGTCAAATTGACAAAGTCAAAAATTACAACGTCAGTTCAGATTTGAATTAAACGTTTGCAGTCCTTCGTTTGCATTTGCAGCATTGTGTACTGTGCGATACTACTCTGTATTTTTCTAACTTTTGATCACCTTCGATCGATCGATCGTTTCGATCGTCCCGGTTAACGTTTCTGGCTTCTGCTTCAACGATTACTTGCGCTAAGTTAAATAAATAATAAAAAATAATCCTGTTATTTTATTTTTATCTTCAACTGGAGCAATAATTGGAAAATGAACATGTCTTTACTTATATGAATTATTGCTTTTGTTATGCATATTATTTTGAGTTTTATAAGTAATTATGGAGAAATAATTATTTTTCGAGTTAAGTACATGCAATGCAGCTAATCCCAAGTTTACATTTTTAGTCCATCTTTCCTGTATTGAAAGCACAATCAAGCATACAAGTAGAAATCTACATGGAGGTCGCCTGTGTAATTCTGAGAATTTAAAATTAAACGCTGTGACTAAGACGCCAGCTATGTGACTCGTGTGGTTGCAAGATTGATCCCCGCACAGAACAACAAAAAAAAAAATTTCCTGTTCTAGGTTTGTATGTATATTCTAGGATCCTTGTAGTGACCCATAACGCAAGCCTGTCTGAGGACTTTTATTTTAAAATCCACACATACCTACGTATCTGTGTAAAAATCTATAATCTAACTGGATAAAATGAACAGGTGTTTCACTATCTACATTACAATGCCAAGGATTACTAAACATCAATGAACTCATTTGAAATCGACGTCTTTCATGTCATTTCATTACAGCGATAGAAGGTATGTCTACATTGTAACCAAATATGAGTTTTCGTACATGAATTTTAACATATTGATTGAGAATACTTAGTAATTTGAGGTTTTGAAAGGCTTTTTATTTCTTTTGCTTGAAAAAATAACATATCCGTGAGAATCTGAATCCAAAATCCTGAAATGAGCTGCACTTTTGTCTTTCCAAGTTAAATATTGCCAAGATGTGCTATAAAAATTTATTGAATTTGACATATAACCTCAAAATATATTTTTCAATGTAACTATTTTTCTGAATTGCTAAATTGCATTAAGTTTTTACCTTAAGTTTAGGAATATAATACTATTTGTTCCGCATCGTTTTTATATTTATACATTAGATCACTAAAAAACGGCTCACAGGTCATTGCGTATATGAAACATGGGCATTGTTCTTTATATTTATATAAATCAAAAGTAAAATATAATAACGTAAAATAAGTCAAACATATTTAATGAGTAAGTTTTGAAAAAGTATCAAAACCTATGCGTACGCGCTACTTGTCGGCCAGCGACTGTATCATACAGCACTACAGATGTGTGCGTGAAACGGATACGTGTGCGTGTTGCAGTTTACAGATTCGGGAGAGCGTTAATTTGTATAAAGGCTCCATAATCTATTTCAAAATATTGTTTATACAGGGCGAAACATAAGTCATAAACAGAAATTTTTGTTTCATAATATTTTGTACATAACAATATCAAGCAAAAACTCATTATTATTATTTTTTTGTTGCCTGTTGGCTGATGACTGTCGCTGACGATAGTAGATATGCCTTTTAAGGCCATATTATGCAAGCGCAACCAAATCTAACCGGTGGCATACGTAAGCACGCAGCGAGAGAAAATATGATCGTGAAAAGTCATATTATCTCTCGCTGCGTGCTTTAAAATTATTGGCGCTACCGTCAGTATCTGCAAACAATGCTGGTTTAACACGGTCAATGGAAATATACAATTGCCTTTTGTTCATTTGTATCTTGAAATATTTATCGTTGCTTTCTAAAATTTTACAGGGTGACTGGTTATTAGAGGCAGATGTTACAAGGGGCTATAGAAGATGTAAATTCCAGTCGATTTCCCTGTATAATTTGTAGTCCAAAAGTGAATCGTTTCCAAGATATTTCAAATCTTATATGTTTTTTTTAAATCCTAAGGGTCATCTTAAAAAGTTAAATCACTATTTTGTCTAAATTACTTAGAAGAAAATGTGAATTTTCAAATGTTTTCGAGCACACTGCCTAAGTTTATGTTAATTATGTCGACCTAATTGATATTAAGTATTTATGGGAATGATTTTATTGAAAAACGAATAATAAATTGTTGCAAACAGATTTAATTATTTTTAATTAATTTTTTAAGATGACTCTTAGGATTTTAAAAAAACATATAAAATTTTAAATATCTTAAAAAATGATTCACTTTTGGACTGTACACTATATAAGGAAATCGACTGGAATTTACATCTTCTATAGCCCCTTGTAATATCCGCCACTAATAACTAGTCACCCTGTATAAGGGCCTTCGTATGGGGGTTACGGTCTCGCTAATACGGGCGCTCCTTTGGTTTCGATATGATGTTCCATTTGACACTTGGAATGGATATATTAGTACCTCGCCTTGTTATATCTTGGTATTTTGCCAGTAATTTTCTTATGCTTATTTCTTGTGATTTACTTTCAACGCTAGGTTGATTTGTTCTGATAATTGTTGCAGGCGTTGTCAGCTCAGTAACTTTCTCAATAAGCTTTATTCCGTCTAAATCGAGTTATGTGTGGTACTGTAAAAAATGAGCACCAAGTATGGACGTGTTGACGTCAGCAATAACAAAATTAGATCTAAACTTGCGACCTAGTCCTATATTAAGGTTTAATGTTATTTCGCCGTAAGTTCTAATGAGGCTACCGTTCGCGACGTGTACTCATGATACATTTGCCCCAGTGTCGACTAAAAACCTCTCGCCACTTTGTCGGTCGGCTAAGATAATAAGATGAATAGCACGAAGCTCCGCCCTAGTTCGTACTTATTGTAGTTTCCCTGATACTTCCGTTGCTTGATCCGGTTTTTCCAGGCACATAGTGGTTGACATTTATGTGCCTTTTCCTTGAATCGCCTATGATATTGACACAGACCTTGATTACGATACCTTGATGCACTTCTTGACCTTGATCTTGAACGGAATTTACTGCGTCGATACTTTTCATTGTCTTCGCGTGGTGCAGCGATTTCAATAAATCTGTGTCAGCTGATTTGTAAGGCTAGTGACCTCGTTAACTTCATTACTTGCAGAATTCGTCTTTGAGTTTTAAAATATCATGTCTGCCATCTCACTCATATTTTTTAGTGTTGCGTTATTTTCTGAAACTGTAAGGATGGTTGTCATGGTATTTGGGAGTTGTTTTAGCCATAACGACTGGATTGTGCCGTCGTTAGTAATGCTTTCTACCAGTTCCTTCATTTGACGCAGCAACTGAGATGGTTTTTTGTCACCCAGATCGATTTATTTTATTTTATGACTTTTAAGGAACCTTGCAGCTAGGTACATTTTTTATATTCTTTCATAACAACACGTCCAAAATACGTATTATAATAAGAATAAGCTTTGAAACTTCTTTTGCTTTGATTCTTCGTAACAAGAAATGAGGTGGTCTTTAATTGTTTTATATTTCTTCTCTTTCGGGGGGTTAACGATGATGTCACTGACTTCGCGTGTTTCATACTTCGATAAATTTGCGATTACCAAATTATATTTGTAGTAATCTCCTTGTTAAATCCCAAAAATATGTAGACCAACCATATTTTTGGTTGGTCTTGTCAGAAGCGTGGTATACGTTACGATATGCTCATGGCGGCAATTTCAGATTCCGATGTAACAGCTTTGACTGGAACACGTAGAGCCATTTTCCTTTGTATTTCGGGTCGGGTCCACAAACCTTCTTGCGTCGGATGCGTGACTAGCGTCGGGGTCACCAGCTATTACGAACAGGAAAAGGGTTATAAATCAAGACTCGATTTAATGTTGAGTGACAATTTATTTGCTAAAACTCCCTTATCAATTTTACTTAACTATACACACACATATATCCTATATAGCTGTTTAAATCTTCAGTTTCTTCATCAGAAATCGGGTTTTCGAAAGTGTGTGGATTGAGTGAGCGTAAGAAATTATTTGTACAACCTTACATACGTTACTAGATGATCTACAATCAAAAAAGATAAGTTAGCATAGGTTTGACTAAAGACTAGTATATAAATATTATACGTTAAATTAATACTGTCACTGATTTCGTTGGTTGTTTGTGGGAACTGAGTGAGCGCTCGTTAAATAATGTATATATTGTTTTATCTTTTTACAAATACAGATATTACTTTTACAAATTGTTTTAGAACTTTTACTAAATGAACATCATTTTTTATTTTTTTCTGAAGGGTGCTCCCTGAATCCACACGCACACATTTGAATCATATCATGATCTTACTTTTATCAAGCATGTTTACTGAATAGATAAACTCATTCTATATGGGTCACGGCTGGGGACGCCACACTTACCTGCAAATACAAAAAGATTTAATGATTAATCTTAGTAGCATGCTATGGGTCAGCGACAGTTTAAAGTAGAAATTAGAGTGACCATGACACTCAAAAAAATTTTTTTTATTAACGTATCATCAAACAACGTTTGCATATTTTAGCCTGTTTACATGTCCACACGTTCAAACTAAAGTAAAACAGTAAGAAACACATATTTCTGTTTACAACTTATGTTTCACCTGGAATAATCAAATGAAACCTTTAACATATCTATATTTCATACTTTACCAGAATGATATTCACTGATTTCAATAAACATATTCAAAACTTGAATTTTCAAGTGTTTCTTATAACTAGAGACCGGATTATATGCAACATAAAAAGCTTGTTATATGCATGCAAATATTCATGAAAAATGCTTGAAATATGCACGAAAATTGGCAGAATATGCGAAATTTAATGATAAATTTTAGGAACCCCCAAAAAAAAGAGAAAAGTGAGTTTTTAATTTTCTATTTCAAAATCAGCATACAATGAGTAAGTTATTTTTAGATTGGCAATAATATGTACAGTAATATTACAACATTACATTAAAATTATTTAAAATTTTTGTAAACGTGAACAGTGAAGTATTTCTCCAAATTTTCAGTGGTAAGATTGTGTCTTCGATCATTTAGAATATTTTTGTAAGTGGAAAAGGTTTGTTCTACATCGACTGAGGTAACTGGGCAGAATTTGAACTTGGGTTCTATGTTAGCACTTGTAGTTTCTTGCAAAAGTTCTACCATCCCATTAGTGAAACTATCAATTTGACACAAACTTTCAAAACCTGGGTTATTGTTAAATCGCTTTCATCGCATTTTGGAACGCAGGGTGAATGCACTGCACTCGGAAAAATATTGTAAATGTACCGACAATATGCATCATAACTAGATCTTAGGTAAAATATGCTATTACCGCTGAGAATGGCTTAAATAAGCAAAAGCATATGCAAGTATGCAAATGCATATAATCCGGTCTCTACTTATAACAATATACCTAATATTTTCAACATTTATTAAAAATAAAATAAAAAAACATTTGAAACACTTTTAGAGGATTTGGATTCAATCGATTTATAAATCATTGGTTTTAAATGAAAAATATAAAAACTGATTAGTTAGACTCTAAATTACTACTTGATCATTGGATTTTACAGTAAATAAAAATGTTAACCCTAAATTAAATACAGTTTTTCTTTTATAATAAAGGATAAGAAGGAAGATTACATTAAATACAAAAGCGATCTTCAATAAACCTTTGCGACTTGTACTAAAAGTGTAACAAGACAAATCCAATTAATTGCTAAATAATGTTATTAGCTGCGGATAATCATCTGTTTGGAGAAATAATTCAATCGATTAGTATAAATCCACTAAACCCGTAACACGTCACGAATTCTAACACAATAGCAATCCAATCTTAATTAAATCTATGAATCACAATGTTCCGTACTAAACAGAGCAACGTGCAATTCACCTACCAAAATTGCGAACATAAATCAGCAAATGTTGCACAATCATTCAATTTTGCCGTTCATTTGTTGTGAAAGGGGATTTCTACGTTACGTACCGAGAAACGTTAATTGGGTGAAGAAATGACATATTTAATGCTTTAGATAAAGGTATAAAGTATTTAGGATTTGTATAAGAAATTCAGTTTGTCTGTCTTATAATGAAAACTAACACACACATACACCACATAATTTGTTTATTAGTAAATACTAAAACTATATTTAAGTAGTAAGAATACTTGTAAAACATGAATAAAAATTAAATATTACCTATATATCCATAATATTGAGTTGACAAGAAAAAAAAATAACAGGTAATACAAAGTATAATAATAACACTTGTTTATATAAACATGACCTGTGTTATTGTCTAATTTTAATTGTAATAAAAAAAATACTCTGTGTCACTTAACATTTTCATCTGTATTTTTTGACTATACTACGTTTTTAGACACGAGACAAATTGGTCACTTACCATTCATTCTGTCCGTTGTTTGTGCTAAATATTAACTTAGATAAAAAAACATGTTCCTTATGATACAATTAAACTCCAAGTAGTTCATGATCAATTCTTTAATTCGTGATTCAATAAAAAGGTTTCACACTTATAGGCTTCTCTTGGCTAACTCATAATTCTCTTCTTCAAAACAGTGGTCAACTCCCGTTCCGCACACAAATTACAAACCTTCCGTCTTGCTACCCAGAACCACAGACTAGCAATCTTTCGCATTGTATTTATGTTATAGATTAAAAATGCGAGCTATTTTATTATTTCTATAAAAGTTGAAATAAGTAACACTTACATCGTAGACATTATATCTGGTTTGCCTTGTGAGATCGAATTTACCTTGCTGTCACACGCTTGCAAGTAGTACGGGAGGTAGCTTTTTTCAACTCGGGTTACTTAATTCTACCATCAAAAACGTCGAGTTTATAAATTTTTGGTGTAAAAGTTGTAACTTTTGTTTTTGTTTTACTAAAAAGTTGTTACATAGTTACGGGTAGGTATTTAGTCTTAAGAACAATTAATTAATTATTTGAAGTGTAAAAACAAATTTTGTAACTCATACCTACCTAAGTTTACCTACCTAAGTTTTAGGCCAATAAATATTATCATTATTATTTTATAGGAAGGACCAGGTTTAAAAAAATGTAAATAACCATAAAAAAATCTAGACACGATGACACGAAACAGGGTACCATATTTTACTTGGAACAGATAAAATCTTAACCGAGGAGCGGTGCTGGCTCAAACAATGAAGTTCCAAGTCAGGTAAAATTATTGAATCGGATCACAAAGTCTTATAATTGTTTTCCGGTTAACTATTGTCGTCAACTTTTGCTTACGTTTCGTAACTGGCCATTCATTATTTGGATAGTAATAACTGCTGCCAACTCAAAATTTAAGTTGTAACCGATCTATGTTTCTGTGTTTTTAGCTAAGCCGTCTCGGTTTTCCGAAATGCAAGTACGCGACCATGATTGCTTAAAATGGGAAGTAGTATACAGACCGATTTTTTAATATCACATTTTAAATTGACATAATTGTTTTAATTTTTATTATTTTATGAAATCAGAAAGGTTCCTAAATACAAAAAAAAATTGGGAACGAGGTTTAAAGTGGTGTCGCCTAGTACCAAGCCTCCCAAAGTTATCCTTTCCTACCCACGGTGCACCCTGCTGACCGAAGGACGAAGCTCTGGCGACCAACGAATGACGGAATAACCGTTACGCATGTGGTAGGCATCGACTGTGGCTTGAAACCACCCTAGACAAAGCCATGTCGCCAACTAGAGTAGTAGGGATTTGCGGGTTCTGGCTCACTTAATTGCTATGGTTATCAAACGACAATTAATTTGATAAGACCGCGGGGGTCGAATCAAATCGCGATGCTCGCTAAGTTAGCTGACGTTTTTGTCTCTAATCACAGCAATGTGCAGTATTGAATCGTGTGATATAGTTATTACACCGGATCTGAATGATACATAACACATTTAGGTATGGCTATCAAACGAGAATTAATTTGCTAAGACCGCGGGGGTCGAATCAAACCGCGATGCTCGCTAAGTTAGCTGACGTTTTTGTCTCTAATCACAGCAATGTGCAGTATTGAATCGCGTGATATAGTTATTACACCGGATCTGAATGATACATAACACATTTAGGTATGGCTATCAAACGAGAATTAATTTGCTAAGACCGCGGGGGTCGAATCAAACCGCGATGCTCGCTAAGTTAGCTGACGTTTTTGTCTCTAATCACAGCAATGTGCAGTATTGAATCGCGTGATATAGTTATTACACCGGATCTGAATGATACATAACACATTTAGGTATGGCTATCAAACGAGAATTAATTTGCTAAGACCGCGGGGGTCGAATCAAACCGCGATGCTCGCTAAGTAAGATGACGTTTTTGTCTCTAATCCCAGCAATGTGCAGTATTGAATCGCGTGATATAGTTATTACACCGGATCTGAATGATACATAACACATTTAGGTATGGCTATTAAACGAGAATTAATTTGCTAAGACCGCGGGGGTCGAATCAAACCACGATGCTCGCTAAGTAAGCTGACATTTTTGTCTCTAATGCCAGCAATGTGCAGTATTGAATCGCGTGATATGGTAATTACACTGGATCTGAATGATAAATGACATATTTAAGTATGGCTATCAAACGCGAATTAATTGGATAAAACCACTGGGGTCGAATCAAACCGCGATGCTCGCCAAGTTAGCCGGACGTTTTTGTCTCTAATCAAAGCAATGTACAGTATTGAATCGCGTGATATGGTAATTACACCGGAACTGAATGATAAATAACAAATTCTTACCTCACCTCTTCTCCAATTAGATTTCCAACTAAATAAATTTTTATTTCTAACCAGACCCGCGGGCTCGCTGTATCTATTTGATTAATCCGCGTATCAAAATAATTAGGTCACGGCCGTGACTAGCAGGCGGAGGAGCCCAGCTACTCTCAAAAATCTGAACTGACCTGTTTTCAGATAGTAGTAGGGATTAGTAGGGGATAGTAGGGTTTAAAGAATGCTGTTTTTTATATTAAAACCTTGGACGGTTTGTAGATCAAAGTAGGTATTTAAATCATTTGATACCAACTACCATAGTTAGAGTACCATCCATGTTATTTGATTTTCATACTTTGAACAACAACTGTTATTTTTAAACAATGCTGTATTTTACATTAGTACCTGGGACGGTTTGTAGATCAAAGTAAGTATTTAAGTTATTTGATTCATACTAGCACAGTAAGAGTACCTTTAATGTAATATTAACAATAACCTTTTTTACTTTGAAACAGTGGAATATTTTTCGAACATTTGATTGGTATAGTTATTATATAAATGGCCTATATATTTAAGGGTGCTAATTAAACAGACTTCTTTTTAATAGCATTATTCGCCTTTTAAGTCTACATTGCCTTCTAAATTACTAATTGAGCCACAATTTGCGAGCGTCTGAACAGTACTGTCTTAGCCACTAAAATATGTGTTTGCATGATGTTTTTGCTATAAAATTTTGAATTATCATCCAATTTCCATTATGGCGCTTCGCCGGGGGCTACCGCATCACGTAGCACCCGGGGTAGTTAAATAGTATTTTATGTTAGTATACCTATTGCGATTATAATCATTTCACCCACAAGGTATTGCAAATATGTTACGGAAGGGGTGGTTAAGTAGCGTCTTATTGTTCATGTTATTTAACCGTTATGCAGCATATTTTAACTTGTTGGATAAGGCAAACATACAGAAATATATGAGTAGTAAGGTTTTTTTAGTCAGTGTACCTATTGAGAGCTATAATAATAAATCTTCTTAAAACATGTCTAATTTTATAGTTGTTCTAATATTGGTCATGCGCAAATAATATCTCTGAAAAGAAAAGAGTGATATATATCTTTTCAATCAAAGATATATGCATATCTATTATATCTCGCTCTGAGCAAAGGGTTGAGTTCAAAATGTTCGTGTCGTCGGCCACTTATGTTTCAGTAAAATATACAGTTATAACTATTTTTATTATAATATCAATAAGGTTAATACCATATTTTATAATCACTCGAGCTAAATACTAATTAGTTTTTTTTTATTTTTTTGTGTTAAAATAGCCATCATTAGAGTAAACTTATAATAACTATATTGTATTGCACCACAAATTCTTTAATCTAAAAATTTTTGTTACTTCATTTAATAGGGAAAAATAGGAAAAATAAACAATTAACTACTAATTAATTATTTCTTGTGTAAGTTTGCTATCTCATTAGTAAGCAGGCTGCATTCACTTGCGCAAAAACAGAGCGAATATTTTTTTTATCGAGGGTTGTCGATCAAAGAACATAATTTCGCACAAAAAACCCAAGCAAATAAAAAGCACAAGAATAAAATATTGACTATAAAGCTGACATAAATATATTTTAGTGATTTTATTTAATATTTTACGATTTCGACATTTTTTAAAGTAATTTATTCAACTGAATATCTATGTCATCTATTTTAAATCATAAAGATTAGGTACCTCAAGTATTTCTTTTTGCATAATGATTAACCTATGGTTCGAGAACCCTGTCTGTATGGGTAAAGATGCACGCAGTTACGTATTCCTTGGTTTGCTTTTATGTCTTTTATATATTTATAATCATAATTTGGTTCTGACTTTCATTTTAGTAATTATTATAAAATGTTATAAAAATTAAGGTATAGTCATTTTTTGCGTAAAGTACTGAAATCAAAAGCTTATTGAGGGCCTGGAATGAACTCCACTATTTGGATATTAATGTTAAATGCCGGCCTATTGAGTCAACTGAAGCAAGTATACGTGATAAGGACGAATCTTGTCCTGTTCGCAATCGCAATGAGAAGAAGGAAAACAAGGTTTCTATGGAACTTTGATGGATTTGCAGATATCACTACGTAGCGCGTGTGTACAACTGTGCAGCTAGTAAGCGACTGCCAAAAGAAAACTAATGGTCACGAAGATTGCCGAGAGCGGCCGGCGGCACCCGAGCTCGGCGCTCGCTCTCGGCCGGCGCGGTGTCGGTCGGGTATGCTTATTGCAGTGATACCCACAGATCCACCAATCTTTATTAATTAAACAAACGATATAGGTACATAAATCACACAATCAGCATACACTTATGTAGTACCTAATACTAATGTTAGGTTGCCGATAACAAAACACCCGTTTGAGGGTGTTCGTCGTTTGGATACTTGGGGGGAGGGAGACTTGCCGAGCTAACAGATGCAGAAAAGAATAATTTTGTATAGACATAAAGAGACTCTGTAAATTTATTTTGAAAAAAAAAAATATACCCGTGAAGTTTCTTGCCAGTTCTTCTTCACGAAGGTTTTTTTTCGAACTGGTGGTAGAATCATGTTTTATTTGACGTCAATAAGAACAAGTAATTGTCAATGTTGAGAAATAAATATTTGAATTTGAATTTGAATTTGAAAACATGTATTACTTAATGAACAGTACAAATAAGGCCTACCAGGTACATTGTTTTACTACATACCTATACAAGAGTACAGTCGGGCGGACACTACTTCGTCGCGTCGTTAACAATACGTACTGACACTGATTATACTTGCTGATGGCAATATCATATACTGCAATAATTATTTTTTCTGTAGTGTTTTTTCCAAATAACAGTTATTGAAATCTGTTATTGTTATCGTTGTAATATAACAGTATGAAATAGTTATTGGACTACTAGTCATAGTAAATTAGACCTTCCGACTTAAAGGATAAAATCTTATGCGATAGAAATGTGTTCTTTAATAATGAAATATTTAGGCTTCAGTGTCTAAAAAATTGAACCTTATTACGTTTAGCTAAAGTTAATATTCTATTACGCAGGCGAACGCAGTATAATGATTATCATTGTGAAACGGTAATTCGATTAATAGTTAATTTGATTTAACTGCTACGAAATAAAGTGTTAATTTTTCCGATTATCGAAATTAACATCTATAATGTAAACGTTATTTTCACTAAACATTTATTTACCGCCGAATTTTTATTATTTACAAAAAAAAAACACGAATCTCGTAATCAGTAGCGTAGCCTAATATTAAGGTACTTGTACTATTATCATTACTGCGTTTAAACGGCACGGGTCAAACTAAGAACGCGCGTGACATCCAACGGACTTTTTTCAAAAAAAGTAATTACCAAATACCATATTAACTTCGAAAATACCTAAATCTTATAAGTACTGCACTTGAAATGAAACATTGATTTAGTCGTACAATAACATACCGTTTTGCGTTGCAGGAAGCTACGAAAGTGTACGAAAGTGAACAAGAAGGCATTGTACCTTTGTTTCGCTCACGCGGTCATAGCCATGCAGTCAATTTGTCTCACGGGTTGCTAGCTAGCTCTGGTTGCTAGCCTGATCAATTTGAATGAAAGATATAAAAATATAATTTTTACCAAATGAGCGAATGATATACACGCCGATAGGAAAGGATACCTATATATCTTTTTAATATTTCGCTCGCGAGTGACTGAAGACTACTTTATATATTTTTTTTAATTTTATGCAAAATTTCATGGTTGTACCTATAAATAAACATGAATAGTAAGGGTTTCTTTGTTAAGGTTGTTTATGAGGAAGTAATTTCAACCCACTGGGTGCTAGAGTAATTTATCTTTCTAAATATGTCAAATGGTACATTAGCCTTTACATATATTTATGTGACAGTTGAATTCTGTGTTTCTTGGAAAATTAGTAAGTTAAAATAGGTTTTTATGTATCAAAAAGCTAATTCTTGTGATAACAATAAAGGGACAGAATTTGTTGCGTCCTCAATTCATTCTATTGTTCCTTTATCGATTTGTAGTCTCATGCACACGGTTAATTTTTTACACATCGAACCACCTTCTTCTTCAAATTTTTTTACCCATTCTGGACCAATATAAACCGAAGGGAGCTCATACATCCATACATTTAAATCTACCAGTGCGACTGCCAACTTGAAAGTTATTACACAGTAAGAAGTTCCTGCATCGCTGCTACATAAAATGTCTGTGATTATTGCTATTAATTTTTTATTTGTTTACTATCTGTGTCATCAAAATTTGTTTTTATTATGTATACTTCGGTCGCTAGAGTTGTAATATTGTCTTATGATTTAACAAAGTTTAGTAATTTGTTGTTGTAAAGCTATTTCTTCGATTTACTACTTTCTTCATTTTGCAGTTTGTTTTTTCAAACTGTGTGTGTTTTCATGGAACCATTTCAAATATAAATTTCTTTGATAGAGATACATGTATGTTTTATTTCAATGTAACTTAACAAAGTAATCAATTTTGTCCTTTACTTTTGTTTCAGAATTAAGATACTTTTACACAAGAAGGGCAGGTAGGGCACGCCTCAATCTTTTTTTCATTTCAGTTTGTCGTACAAGTTATGGGACATAATAATATAATATAAATAATAGTATAATTAGGGAAGGTTCTGGACTGGAGTACCCCACCGACCACCACTCCACTTCTTCATATAACAGCACTAACTCTTGCTCCTCACATAGTTTGAGTAAATCTTCATCAAATATTTTGGGTCGAAGACTTTCCATATTGAATTTGTTATAATGATGGTTTTTTTTTTTTTTTTTTTGTTCCCCTCCGCGGGAAGGGCAGGAGGATAAAAATGCCCTGACGCATACTCTGGCGCGATTCCAAAGTTATGTGGGACTCGTCCCGACGCCTACCAGGACCATACCCACTAAAAACCCCCTGTCGGCTCGTGCATTTTTGCCACTCAGCCTTCATCTGAGCGACGGCCAATTGGAGAAAGAGGCCGCGCTAGCGGGGCCCAGAAGGGGTCACCCGCTGGGATTACATAGCACTGAAGGTGCTCAAAGCACTGAAGGTGAATACGTAGCACTGAAGGTGCTCAAAATGAAAATCAATAATTAAAACAAAAATTAAAAAATTGCAAAATAAAATTGAGTTAATTCACATTTACGTTAGAATTAGGATTTACGTTAGAATTAGAATTTACGTTAGAATTAGAATTTGCGGCCAGAAGGGCCTCGAGATCGCGTGACAGTCTGGTGGATGAGTACGCTTGCGCATTTCTAGGCCTAGCGACTTTGAACTTCGAGTCTAACACAGGAGCAGCATATGAGACCGAATCACGAACTAGAGGATTGGGATGGGTTTCGGAGCGTTTGAAAAACGCTTCAGAGAGTGTTTTGAGATGTTGTTGCACTGTAGGCAGTTCAAGATCTCTATGCAAGTCCGCATTACGCACGTACCACGGTGCGCCTGTGGCCCGGCGGCAAAAGAGGTTTTGAACTACCTGCAGTTTGTGCAGGAGGGAGGGTTTGGCGTGGGCAAAGATTGGCGAGGCATACGTCATGACGGGTCTAACGCAGACCTTGTAAAGTGTACGTTTGTTTCTGAAGGACATTTTACTTTTTCTACCTAACATGCTATTTAGGCGGACTAAATAGTGACGAGCGAGTTTCGAAACTCTTTCGACGTGTGGCTTGAAAGAAAGCGTCGGATCTAATGTGACGCCTAAGTATTTAGTACTGCGCTTCCAGGGGATGGGAATGCCTAACATTCGAACGTGGGGATCGCCATCGGGACGACGGCGTTTGTGGTCGAAGCGCATCGCAGAACTCTTTTCAGGGTTCACATCGATGCGCCATTCTTGAAACCATGCACCAAGGGCGTTTACGGCCCTTTGGAGTCTGGTTACAAGGTGCCGAACACTGTGGCCCCTGGTATAGAGTGCGGTGTCGTCAGCAAAGAGGGCGAGTTCGACGCCTTTCGGCGGGATGGGAATGTCGTTGGTGTACACGGTGTACAGCAGAGGGGCGAGGACTGAGCCTTGAGGGACTCCAGCCTTTATGGGACGAGGTGCAGAAAGCGTGCCTTCGTGTTTAAATCGAAACGTACGGTCTTTGAGAAACGACGCTATTAACCTGACTAGGCGATCCGGTAAGCCTATCTTGTAGAGTTTATAAACGAGACCGCTGTGCCAGACTTTATCGAAAGCCTTGGCTACGTCAAAGAAAACCGCGACTGTTTTATAACGACGCGGATAGAAACCGTCAAGTATATACTCGACGATTCGGTGGACTTGCTGAGGGCAGGAGTGTTTAGCGCGAAAGCCGAACTGATGGGGAATAATGAGAGGATCGCCATCCGTTGGAAACAGATGGTTCCGCATTCGAGAGAGTATGACTCTCTCGAGAAGTTTAGACATTGCCTTGAGGAGGCTGATGGGTCTGTGATTAGCCGGGACGTTCAGAGGTTTGCCCGGCTTGGGAATGCCTATGACTGTCGCTTCTTTCCAAGCTTTTGGAAAGTAGCTATGGTCGAAGCAGGCATTGAAAATGATAGCTAACAAGGTAAGCATCTGTTGAGGTAGGTGCTTAAGTGCGTGGTTGGAAATTCCATCCGCACCCGGAGCCTTTTTGGACTTTTGATTTCTAATGAGAAGCAAGATTTCGTCATTAGAGACTGTGACAGGGTCGGCGATGATGGGGAGAGAGTCTCTGCGAAAGACTTCGTCCTCCACCGCCTGGATGTGTGAGGGATAAGCAGGTTGCGTGCTGGGCGAGCATTGTGCGGCAATGCTGTCGGCGAAGCATTCGGCTTTCTCTTCGACTTCGAAGGCAGTAGTGCCATCGGGACGAGTGAGAGGAGGAACGTGAGAGACGGTGTCTACGCGTAAGGCTCGGGCCATGCTATAGTACGCTTGGTGGGACGGAGAGATATTCGCCATGAGATCGTTCATCTGAGCGTCTCGGAGTTCCGCGAGGCAAGACCTAACTTTACGTTGAAGCTGATTCGCAGCTGTTCTATAGGCGGGCGTGGGATATTTCTTGGCTCTCCGGAGAGCCGCGTTTTTAGCTTTAATAAGATTGCTAACGGCTAAGGGAAGCGTGGGTTGGCCTTGCTTAGCAACCTTTTCGTTGTCACTGATGGCTGAGTTGATAGCATCAGTGAGAGAATTTACTAATGAATCGATTTTATCTGGGCTATCTAATTGTTCGGGAGAGATCGCGAGTGGAGAGTTCGGAGAAACTAACGTCTCTCTCTAAAGATCTCCCTCGAGTTGGGAGTATTCGACAGGATTACTAACGCTAAGGGAAAACGCCTACCGCGGTTGGAGTGCATCTTGTGCACTGCTGTGACCGGGAAACCCTGAGACTTAAGGTCATCGAGAATGTCTTCGTTACTGAGTTCGAACGGGACGCCCCGTAGTACAGCGCGGATCTTACGCTCCTCCGGGAGGGCGTAGGTGTGATACGCGATATGATTTAATGATAGTAGCCTGGTAAACGCGCGGAAGTCGTCGACGGTCGCTACTTGGATTTTGATTGTATCGCCAGCGTTGGCGGCTTTTAAGTAATTAATTTTGTGCTCTTTGCACAAGTTTGAGACCGCGGTCCAGCGCGCTTTTTCCCGCAGGAATACGGGCGGAGGGAGCTGAGGCTTCGGCGGGACGGGAGCGCAGCGCGTCGCTGGCTTCGATGTGACCGACGGAGACGCGGTTACTACGAGCGATTTTAACGGCGCGGGGGCTGGTGTTGAAGACACCGGGGAGGGCTCGGGTATTGAAGATACCGAAGCTTTCTTCGAGCGCTTTTTGGAGAGCTTGGCGACAAGTTGGAACGCGGGCTCAGGAGAGCCGGTTAAGGTGACGGCATCTGACGAAGTAACAGACGCGGGTTCGGAGTCACTCCCGGGAGCGGTACGCTTACGACGCGACGCGTGAGAGGATGCGACCGATTCGCAGTCCATCTCGGACGAGGCGGGAGACGCGGGAGAGCTGTAGACCTGAGGGGTCTGGACGTCGGAGGCCTGAGGGGCCGGGATTGAGGCCTGAGGGGCCGGGGTTGGGGCCTGAGGGGCCGGGGACGCGATAGTAGCCTGTAAGGCCTGCGTTAGTACGTCATCTGGGATGGGGCAACCGGACGCCGCGAGCGCCTGGGCGAATGACCTAAGAACGTTTACAAGGTCCATTGGAGGGCTTGAATATGTAATATATAAATATATAATGTATGCCTAGGTCCCCTAGCAAACCTAGCACCTAATTAAATAACAAATGCCTAGAGTTCCTAAATAAAAACCTAGCAACCCTAGCGGCAAACCTCCCTACCAGCGGTAGGGGGGCTGGGGAGAATAACTTAAAAACTAACCGTAGTACGCCGAAGGCCGCTACCTAGAAACCTAAAAAAGGGTACGCAGGTAAAGAGTTGACCGCGTTAGGGTCAACCTTTACCGACAGAAAGGACAAGACACACGAAAACACACAAATATGATAAAAATAAATATGAAAATAGGAGAAAAATAAATAAAATAGAGAAGAGAAATAAATAAAAATAAAAAGGACTGGTTCAGTACAAATTCGTTGTCACCGTTAAGTATCCTTTGCACTGAAACCAGACTACTTACGCTGGGCACAACACTGCACTCAGCACAAGCACAACACAACTTAGCACAGCACTTTGAAGACTAAGGGGCTTAGTCGCAAAGAAAAATACGCACTTCGATAGCACTCAGAGGGAGTAGAAAGAACCTTGAAAACCGTAGCACGGAACAAACACGCTAAACCGTGACGTCAGTAGACTGAGCGCCACGGAGTATCGGGAAGGGACCAAACAACGGAGAACGGGGTCTTGCACGTCCGCACTGGGCGGCGATCGGAGCGAGAATCCATAATGATGGTCTTTTAGAGATACTTATATAGGGATTTTGTAAAGGGAAGGGGTAATTTACCTGCACTTTTTTTGAGTGATTTCACTACATTCTTCCGTTTCATGGTAAACTTAGGGTACTTTATGTCCCTGACAGGGTGTAAAGAATGGACTGATATCCGCATGCTCCATCATCCATTGTGGTAACTCTTAAATGGTAATTATCTTCGTATCTTTTGAAGTCACGTAAAATAATTGTTTTGCCCATCTTTTCAATTACTTGTTCTGTGAGCATTGTGTATCTATATGACGAGTAGACTGTAGACGCCGAGCAGATAGTTGCGTTCACTCACAGTTATATATGTTTCTCACTTTGTTTTATTGTTAAAGTTAGTATTGTCACTGAATCACATCACACCTTTAAGAGTTGTCTCACAGTTTTTTGTCCTTAGTCTCCATAAAGAATTTAGCACAATCTTCTTTAGTTGCTATTTTCTTCGTTATTTTGTAGATGATATCTCGGGTGCTCTGATAGTGTTGGTCGTCTCCGCTGTGAGCTTAATATTTCACACGCACGTCTGTGTGTTTCCAAAGCACACGTTGCGTTCACGTTCCAAAAATGTTGCGAATTTTGTTCATGTCATATACTTCGATTTTCTCAAGATGACTCGTATTTGAGCCGTCATTGTCGTTGGTTGATATGTAGCTTACACCACCCTCACTACAATGCCCGACGCACAATGACAACTTAGCACCCTACTTCTTCCTTTTCGGCTTTTCAAAAAACTTTTCGATGTTGTTTGCAACCGAACCCTATTGCAACCGAAGTTTTGGGTATTTATCTTGAGCGGCGGTAGGGTGATTTCTTCGTCTTCTTCTGGAGTATCAGGAAAGTAGTAGCTTTTTAATGTTAAAGTATCTTGATTCTAAAACAAAATTAGTAACTTTGTTAAGTTGCGAGAGTACATTGAAAAGTTCGCGGCCTAGCGAACTTTTTAATCCACTCTCGTAACATTCCGCGCTGGACGGCCTTCTACAAACAAACGGTCTTTGGAAAACATCGAAAAAATATGTGATCTCATCATGGGAGACAGAAGATTGAAGGTATATGAGAAAGCTGAATTAGTTAACGAATTAGGGTCTACGAGGTTTCTGCGAGATGGGTTCCGCGGCTCCTTTCAGTTGAACCGAAATAACCTCACCTCAAACTCAAACTCAAATTATTTATTGCTTCATAGTACATTACAAAAAGGATGTATTCTGTATTTCTGTGTAATATAGTTCCACATACTATGCTGTACAACAGCATGCACTCGGTATTATAATAAGGTAAGTGACTAAATCTATTTACAATGCTTTTTTAACTTTAACGTCATTATTAATTTACAACCCACCAACAATACATTTTATTATTTATATGTTTATACATACTATTATGAAATTGATACAATTAAATATTCCATTATACAATTAAATAAATTCTACCTCTTATTTTTGTCAAAATATTCGAATAAAAACATTTTTCACTTAACCATTTACTAAAATTTTTTTTTAAATTTAATTTGAATCAACGATTGAATTTCCTTGGGAACACCATTATATATTTTGACACACATGGCGTAGCACTGTCTGTTATAGAGTTCTAGGCGTGGTAATGAATTATACACTAATATATTTCCATGTCGTGTTGCTCTTAGTAATGTCCTTAGCTTGAGTAAAATAATGAGCATTGCATTTTACGAACATAGCAATTTCTAAAATGTACATACAAGGCAATGTTAATATGTTATACAGTTTAAATAAAGGTTTGGCTGATTCGGCTGGCGCTTTTCCAAAAATTGCCCGAATACACTTTTTTTGTGTTATAAATGCCTTGTTTATCCCCGTAGAATTCCCCCAAGTGATGAGACCATATCTGAAGGTAGACGCGACATACCCATGGTAAGCAGTCATTACGGTTGAAAGTGCACAGGTTTTCCGCAGTCTGCTTAGAACATATACATTACTATTTAATTTATTTGTTACATAGTCTATGTGCTACTTCCAATTTAATTTATTGTCAATATAACACCCGAGAAATTTGGTACATTCTACTTCTTCAATTTTGTTATTATAACGTATGTCAATACTATTGAGAACTTTATTTTTGTTAAATCTGATATAATTAGTTTTTATTAAATTAATATTTAAATTATTACATAATAATTTATAATTAATTTTATAGTGTTATTAATGTCATATTCAAAATTATTATTATTCTTAGTCAGAATTAAAGATATGTCATCTGCAAATAGAAAATATTTATGAGATGTCAAGTTGGGTAGGAATCCCGATTGTTGCTTACATAATATGTCAAACTTAGCAATGAAATGTATAAGCCATTTTTTCATTGCTTTTTCAAATATTTTTGAAAATATCGGGGTTAACGAAATAGGACGATAGTTGGAAAGATTGCTTTTTCCCCCCTTTTTAAAAAGTGGTCTTACGATAGGTTTTTTCAATAAATCTGGAAATTGACCAACGGAAAATACTTTATTACTAAAACCATCATAACCTACCGCGTACGTATTGTTAAGTGTCTTGATCGAGATCACTTCATCGGCCGTTACTGGCTCTAAAAACATAATATTTACAATGCGTATTTATTCGTGTTGTGGCATACGTTTCCACTCCTGTCACTGCTGAAACGAATTTAATAATTATTAAATTATTCAGCAATATCTTGCGGATCTTTTATAATCTTTCCGTCCTTTAGTATTTGCTCAATGTGGTTGTCAAAATGATCCAAAGCTTTTTTGTTTATTATATTCCAACAGGTTTTACTTTTATTTTTGGAATTAAAAATTAATTTATGATTATGAAGTTTGTGTGAAAGACTCATGCATTTTCGTAATAACTTTGAATAATGCTCATAATAATTTTTATCAGAAACTGATTTATTTTTATAAAATTGGTATCTTAACTGCCGTCTTGTGTTACACGATTTTTTAGACCTTTTGTAATCCACTTGGGTGTCTTATATTTATTTGCTATTTTAACCCGTTTTTTTGGAAAGCATAGATTATAAAAAATATTAAAAATGTCATAAAATAATGTCATTGGCATATTTATGTCTTGTTGCCCATAAATGTCTGTAAATGAGAAACGTGACATACATGCTCGAAATTTGACCAAGTTTTCTTCTGAGTAGTCCCTTATAATTTTGTAACACTCTACTGGAGTAACTTTTAAATTTTCTACATGGACATATTTGAGCAGTATTGTGGTCTGAAAGCTGTAAAGATAGTACTTCCTCTCGAGCTTCTTTTATGTTGCTAATTATTAAGTCAATACACGACTTTTTTCTTGTTGGAACGGTAATATGTGAAATCAAATTATAATTATTTATAAATTCCAACAATCTCTTTCTACATTTTGAATTCTCTAGTGTATTTATATTTAAATCACCTGTTAGAAGAATTTTTTGGTTCTTGTTACAAGTCAATTTATATAGTACTTTATGTAAGCAGTCAAAAAATTAGTTAATGTCAAACAATTATATTACAACCAAGAACTTTTATACCGCAACACTCAAAATCCGCATAACTAATATAAAGGTTAACATAAAATTTGACATGCTTTAAGAAGATTAATTATTATAGCTCTCAATAGGTGGTAACACCAACAAAGAAAACCTTACTACTCATATATTTCTATATGTTTGCCTTATCTAACGAGTAAAAATATGCTGCATAACGTTTAAATAACATAAACAATAAGACGCTACTTAACCACCCCTTCCGTAACATATTTGCAATACCTTGCGGGTGAAATGATTATAATCGCAATAGGTATACTAACATAAAATACTATTTAAGAAAAGTGAACACTATGTCAATATAACATTTGTCTGTGCAGTAATTGAAAACAGTGCACAGACAAGGCACAAACCGTCGATGAAAGGCATTAACAGCTTTGAAAAATATAAAGCAAAATATTATTTGAAATGTAAATTATGTGCAAATTAGGTATTAAAGAAAGGAAAATTATAAGTCAAGCAACAAAATTTCAAACTTTTGATTTTATAACTAAGCCACGGGAAAATGAGACAGCATATAATTCAGTAATTCGTCTTTTTTGCAACGCCTACTAAATACTCTATAGAAAGCGTAGTAGTTAAATTTGGATTAGGTTAATGTAAGGCTGTAATTATTATTCAAAATTTTATAGCAAAAACATCATGCAACAACATATTTTAGTGGCTAAAACAGTATCGTTCAGACTCTTGCAAATTATGGCTGAATTAGTAATTTAGAAGGCAATGTAGACTTAAAAGACGAATAATGCTATTTAAAAGAAGTCTGTTTAATTAGCACCATTAAATATATAGGCCATTTATATAATAACTATACCAATCAAATTTTCGATAAATATTCCACAGTTTCAAAGCAAAAAAGGTAATTGTTAATATTACATTAAAGGTACTCTTACTGTGAAACTATGAATCAAATAACTTAAATACTTACTTTGATCTACAAACCGTCCCAGGTACTAATGTAAAATACAGCATTGTTTAAAAATAACAGTTGTTGTTCAAAGTATGAAAATCAAATAACATGGATGGTACTCTAACTGTGGTAGTTGGTATCAAATAATTTAAGTACCTACTTTGATCTACAAACCGTCCAAGGTTTTAATATAAAAAACAGCATTCTTTAAACCCTACTATCCCCTACTAATCCCTACTACTATCTGGAAACAGGTCAGTTAAGATTTTTGAGAGTAGCTGGGCTCCTCCGCCTGCTAGTCACGGCCGTGACCTAATTATTTTGATACGCGGATTAATCAAATAGATACAGCGAGCCCGCGGGTCTGGGTAGAAATAAAAATTTATTTAGTTGGAAATCTAATTGGAGAAGAGGTAAGGTAAGAATTTGTTATTTATCATTCAGTTCCGGTGTAATTACCATATCACGCGACTCAATACTGTACATTGCTTTGATCAGAGACAAAACCGTCCGCTAACTTAGCGAGCATCGCGGTTTGATTCGACCCCAGCGGTTTTATCAAATTAATTCACGTTTGATAGCCATACCTAACAAGTGAGCCAGAACCCGCAAATACCTTCTACTAACTAGCCAGCATGACGTCTAAAGTAACCATTGATAAATCTTAGTGATAGCCATTTTTTCTCGCCGGGTCACGACGCACGGCTCATTTTGGAGGGCAGCAAGATCCAAAGAAATGTAGCTCTGCAGGTTGTAGACAACCCATTTAGCATTCCAACCAGTCTTGAAAGGCTGCTCCACTGCCTGTGCAAAGTTCTGAGTTTGCTACATTGTGCTGGTAAGTGATCGGATGAAGAGGGTCCGATGACGATCACTAAGGTGTTGAGAAATAAGTGACAACACCATAATCGCCACGATGTCTACCACTTCCTTAAAAATTATTCCTCGCGGAGACGCATTTTTTTTTTTGCTGCCGAGGCACCCTCTCGGGTCGGGAGGTGGATGATGCGTCATGCATACCGCCCGCAGGTAAAGTCCTCTTCGGGGGGTTATGTGGGACTCACCAGAATGGCACCTACCCACTAAAAACCACCTGTTGGCTGTAGTTATTACCGTTAGCCTTCATCGGAAGCGACACCCGTCGGGAAGTTGGGCGCGCTGGCGGAGACCCGCTAGCGGGTCTTCCGCCTGTAGTGAAAGTTGCACTGAAGGTGCTCAAAGGGACATGAGTTGGTGGCCGTTCTGGGCAGCCTCCGGTGAAGCCGGGGCTGGGCAGAGGTCGGCCAAAGCATGATTTAGGGACCAATTCATTTAAATGAACCTATAATGAATTGAGAAGGGAACTATGCTCCGCCAGAGCTAGCAAACGCTCTGTCGGAGTACGTGAAGCCCTAAGTTTACGGGCTAAGACTGCGATTTCACTAATATCGATATTTTTCATAGCGTCGCAGACGATACGCGTATCGTCTGCTACGGAGGTTTGAGGAGTGGGTTTGTATGGGCGAGGAGCCGGGATGGGATTCGATGCGGGGCGCTGCCTCCAGTTTTCTGGGGCAGGCCTGGACTGTGTAGGCTTTGCAGCCGGAGGAACCCGGCTACGCAGCGGCGGAAAGTTTTCTTGAGAAAGGCGCGGGGCCTGTTTGGGTGCCGCCCTCTTGGAATTGGAGCGCATACAACGGGGTGCACGAGGGCAGCCCCTGTAATTTGCGGTGTGGCCGGACTGGCCACAAAGCACGCAATCGGGAGGAGAGGGGATTTCAGGAGTGCGATTACACTCCTTAGTGAAGTGAGGGACCAGGCACTTGACGCACCTGGGCGGTGCACGGCAGTTGGCCGCCGCGTGCCCGTACACCTGGCACCGATGGCACTGGCCGGGATGACCGCGGCGATGAGGCGCCTCGATCGAGATCCCAGAGAGGCCGCATATAGAGCTAACCCCTTTCAGGATCTCACTGGACTTGGGGACGTTGGCGAGAACCACCAAAGCGAGAGGGTGTTGCCTCCCGTACTTGCTGTGCATTTTATGCACCGCGAGTGCCGGGAAGCCTTGGGACTGCAGATCCTCCAGGATAGGCTCGTTCGATAATTCGAACGGGACTCTCCTGAGTACCGCTCTGATCTTACGCTCTTCTGACAGAGCATAAGTGTGATAAGCATATTGCTTATCGGTGAGGAGCTTAGTCAAAGCTCGGAAATCGTCTATCGACGAGACAGTGATTTTAATAGATTCACCCGAGTTTACCGCTCGGGTGTAATGGATCTTGTGCTCATTGCACAATGTCGAGACCTCAGTCCATTTACCCTTTTCCCGAAGGAAAACGGGTGGCGGGACCTTGGCCTTTACAGAAGTTGGAGCCGGAGCGGGTGTTGAAGACACCGGGGCAGCTGGCGTTGAAGACGCCACATGGGGTGTAGGGACGGGCGTCGAGGGCGCCGGGTCTTGTTTCGAGCGCTCCTTAGAGCGTTTCTTAACAAGGGTGAAAGAGGGAGGCTCAGGGCCAGTTGGGGTGGCGTCCGAGGATGTATCGGTCGCGGGTGCGCGCTTGCGTCGCGGAGGGGCGTCTACTTCGCACTCCATGTCACTGGAGGAAGGGGACGCGGGAGGGCCTAAGACCAGAGGGGTCTGGGGGACTGGGGTGGCCTGAGGGGCCATTGAGGGAATTAACGCCATGTTATGCGGGATAAGAGATTCCAAGAAACGATACTTATCAGCATTTATAGACATGCCTTCAGCACCGGTACTATCAAGTAACTTCTTCCTAAACTCATCAGAGCTTAGGGAAGCCATTGCGTAGGGGTTGGGGAGGGGCAACAATATATAAATATATATACTATGAACCTATCAACGATGACTAACTTCCTAAAACCACCCTACACGCAGTAGGGCGGTTGAGGACGACGCGGATAACTTACTCGAACACGAAGACTCGAGGCACCTGGAACGACGAATTCCCGTCGACGAAGCTCACGTTCCACGAAGTACGGTTAACAACCCACTGTCCGTCGTGAAAACGGCGTTAGAAACTTATTAGATGTACGGTTAAAACCCACTTTCCGCCGTGAAAACGGCGTTAGAAACTTATTACGGTATACAACTATGAAATTATTTATTACGGCAACAACCAGTGAAATTTGGGTGCCCGATTAGCGCGGGGGCTAAGGGAGCGGGAAGGCGTCTGCGATCGACGTGCGCTCGAGAACGCACGCAGACCGAGACTGCGGAGACGCAGATATGTTTGGATCTGATATACCTGCATTACCCAGGCTACATCCTAGAGGTCAAATTGTATCCAAGTGGGCATGTGGGTGTATATCAGTGACGAGATTTGTTGTCCGCATCTTCGAACTTATTTGTGGGTATATGTTGATAGTGGGCCGGACATGATCGTAAGTGCCAGTATTTATCGATCATACACAGGAGCTAAGGAGACGACTTGATTGATTGAATATCTAAGTGATACCACAGATAAATTCCTACAAAGCTATCCCTTTGAGCAGTTGGTGTTCTTTGGGGACTTTAATGCCCACCATGGAAAATGGCTATACCCGTTCAAGGGCACTGACCACACTAAGAGAGAAACCAGAGGTTTGCAGTAACTCATGGTTTTTCCCGGCTCTTTAACAAACATCCTCGCATTCTTGACTTTGCTGACCATACTGCATATTGCTTGGACCCTCATACAATTGATCCAGACAGGTACTTGGTGTCCATATCTCCACCATAAGGGACATTCAACCACTGCCTGGCACCACCAAAAATGCACCCGGCGTTTTATAGTGATAAAAGTCAGCAGATTGAGAATCGATACGATAATTTTTATTAGGCTTCTACCAAGTCATGCATGGTGGAAAGATGATTAGACGAGCTCGGTTCGACCACATTGGCCATTGAGTTATTACTGGCCTAATTTTATGTTGTATAAAAATGTTTATTTAACAACTAGCAGTGATGATACTATTTAACAATAAAATGTGTCCTATTCCTTGGACATTCCCATTACGTATTGTTTCTTTAATTTTTTTAGTTCATTGTAACAAAATTCAACAATTAAATCACGAGCTTTGATACAAACTCTGTAGAGAGGTAGAGCTATAAAAAAGGATTTCGTGTGGTTGCATAATACAACCACAAGGAACTCTTCTTTGTTGAGTTAAGAAGTAGGTAAATCTGATTATTTTTTAATAAATTTGGTTTGATTTTTGTGAGTTTCAGCAGCTATGGTTACATTTTCATTTTTCAGTAAGCACATGGCAAAGAACTGAGTGGAAAATCTTGGTAATTCCCGCGTGTTGGCTACACCAGATCTCTTTAAAGTCAGCTCGTTCCAGGTGGAAAAATGTCTTTGGAATTTACGCATGAAAAACAAAACACTAAATTAAGTAATCGTTTTTAGCTCGATTCCTCTAACTCAAAATGAGAATTTCTCTAAATTATTTCTAAAATATTTTTAAATTATTCAATCATTCATCCACAATTATTAACGATTGAGTGTTTCTCTAACTCACTGAAAGTTTTAAACTACTTCACCATCCACGAGTATTTATTTTTTAAGGAAACAAATTAAATGTCGATCAATTAAGAAATTATTACGATCGTATACAATAATTATTTTTAGAGAATATCATTCTTGGATTATTATTATTCCTTTATGTTTGGTTGAATGGTTTTGTTCAGCTAACCATACATACATCTTGTTGAATAGTTAATTATTTAGCAAATGATATACGGCTTGTTCGTTATTTTTTTACAATATTTGTGTAAGCTGAATGAACGAAGTGAGCGTGGTGCGGTAGCACCTGGCAAAGCGCCATTACGAAAACTGAACGCTACAAATACAGCATAAACTAAATACTCATAGCTAGCTGTTCAGTTGAATGTTTTATTCAACCATCTGCCTGCGACATACACACAAAATAGCAATATCCACCAACGTTCCCACTTTGCCTAGATAGTAATTTTCTACATAGCAATAATTGTGCCACAAGATTATCAAGTAACGAAAATTGGAGGGGACGCTTGACATTTATTGGTCATTTTAAATTTTTGTGTCTTCATGACTTTTGATTGTATTTACAGAATTGCTATTTATTGTTGTAGAGGTTTAAGTTGTTTTAAGATAAGAAATGGTATGCAAAATAAAAAGATGCTGTGGTAGTTTGACAAATGTAAGATGCATCTTATTTTCGCCACATTTTATAATTAAATAGGTTTTTATTTCAATTCTACGATAATTTACTAAGAACTAATTTTACTAAATCTTACTTTGTGTGGTGCCGTATAAAGGGATTAGAAACAACTAGTGACGTTATTGATAGCTATGTAAAATCTTACGACTTTATGTAAAAGCAAAAGTATATTTTATACAAAGAGTCAAAAACCTTGAGAAATAATGAATTGAATGTTTAGATTCAAACCAGATCGAATTGCAGTTCTAATTTAAAGATTTAGTATATTCTGAATTAAGTCTGCTTCCAGTCAATATTACAATAAAATACATTTTACATGGTAAGCACTGACCACTACCTTAAGAACGTTTATATAAAATTGTGTAATTCCAGTTCATTGGTATGTGTTAACTTCCTCCATAGACTATTGTTATTGCTATTTCAGAAGACAAAACATTAACAGATCAGGCTTGTCTTTAAAGACTTTTAATTAAAATCAGAATACATCGAATATTCCAGAATTCCTAACTTCAGGCGGCCTGGGTTCGATCTCGGAAGGCCTCTTTTATTTTTTCTATTTTTGTGTTCGAATCTAGGAAGCGTGCTCGTTTTTTTATTTTTTTCTATTTTTATAGATAGTCAAAGAGTATTTATTAATAAAGGATTTATAAATTTAAAAGGGGAAATTAGATTAAATTTAATATTAATCAGGTAGTTGATCTTCTATTGCTAGAATATATCTTTTTTATTATTTTTTTATAAAAATGTAAGTTGTAATATTCGTAAGTATATATTTCTTTAATAATCTTTTTTTTCTTCTTTAAAATTTAGTTAAAGATATATTCATTAATAAACCTAATAATGTTCATTAAAAAAGAAATATTTTATAATTTTATTTTTATATTCCGATTAATCAATAAGTTAATTTTAGTATTATAAAATCATATAATAAGGTGTAGCAAAAAACTATAAGAAAAAGACACAAACTTTTCCAGATAATTATTTATTTTGTGCATATTGTGCAACATGTTGCTTCTGTCTAGAAAACAAAAATATAACATTACATATTTGGACTAGGCGACTAGACGCTGAGAACACTTAAAAAACAATTTTATTATAGTTTAGCTATTTAGTTGTTAATTGAAAGATTTGAATGACAGTTTTCATTATAATTTGTCTGTCACTTGGCGTATGATCTTAGTATATCATTGAAGTAGTAAATCCATTGTAGCCAATATGTAATTAGCCAGAAACTATAAATATTATTTGTTTCTAAGCTAAACGACAATAACATCATTCACTCGTGGATTACCTTCTTTTTAAAACACAACTATTACAAAACTTTTTTCCTCATAACTAATTTGTGCGCCTTCGGTATCTATGATCTGCTGTAACCAAGATCTGATACTGTCAACTAGATCCAGCACAAGTCAGATCCTCTCATATTCTCCCAAGTTGAAAAAACTAATTACTCTTAATTCTCTGGCCACAATATCGCGGTGTCTCTCCGATGCATCAGTATAGGTTATAGGATTCCGTCCAGGCCTACAAGGCTGTATATCCCCAGATTCGTTGCGTCGCCTTTCTCTGTAAATAAAATTATCAACTTAGACATAAAAATTTTGTTCAATCCTAGTCACAGGTTAATACTTAGTGTAAATTAACTTACAGATATCATCAATCGACATGCAATTTTCATAGTGGAAACATTTTTATTAAACAAAACGATTTCAGCTCTCTGCGGCGTTGTTAAATGAAATTTATTTTCGGCTTCACTTGAGCACAGAAATATTAAATAACTATAGACTGACCATCTCCATACAAAAATTCGTGACTCGTAAAAAGTTCAAACTCCAAGCTATTACTAGATGTCGCTCTCAAATAGCTTGGACCAACCTTGTCGTGTCGTCTTTAATTTTTATATGAATTATTGACAAGAAACGTAATGCAAAATATTTGTATTAATACGGACTAAAACTGCTAGATGGCGATGTCAAATAACCTGAAACTTTAGCAAGTAGGATTTATTCCTTTCCTGAACTTGGAAAATGTCATCATTTAATATAATTGATTTTGATAATTTTACTCAATAAGAATAGGTAGATAGTAATTTATTCTTAATTTTTAGATGATAAAATAACAACTACAAAAGACCATAAACATACTGGTATAAGTTTATTTTATTCAGAGACGCCTGGGCACTACCATCCTCCTTATTTTGATTGCCATAATAACCTATTTTTTAAAGGTTTTATTATCACAGTTGTGTTAAACGCACATGTTATACGATATATGTAGCAGCCAAAACGTAAACTTAATCAAGGTCCATAAAATTTGCACGAGTCACAGTAGGCGAGAAGAAATATTGTGAATTCAAAGAAATGCAGGGAAAAGTTCCAAAACAAACACACACCCATAGCAACAACAATAAACGACAAAGAATTCAAAATGTCAAACAAATAAAATGTTGTCATAAAAAGAACAAAAAAAGTTGATGTATCCATTTGCAAGAACATTTTTTTAAATAATAATCCAGCAAGAAAATATTTTTTAACTACTGCAAAATAGTTATGAGTTATATGCATTATAAATAAAATATTATATACCTATTAATTAAATGCACTGAAATTCGTTTTATTATGTTAATGCAGATAAGAACAAACTGTGTAGATGAATGCTATATTTTTGTGGGAAAAATTATATACTGGCAATACAGTAACCCAGTAACACTACAAATAATATCCGGGGTGATGTAAAGTTTTCTGTTACTGAATTATAAGAGCGGCAACATAACATCAAATAATATAATGCACTAGCTGGCAACATCTGTTGTCGACTAATACCTACGGATAGTACATGCAACGAAATATCAAATTATTTTGTAAACGCCATCTTAAGTTGTTTATGTATTATTTTGACTAAATTTAAATAACTTGTAAATCTAATACAACTAACGCCATCTCTCTATCTTAAAAACAACTATTTTTCAAGTCACAAAATTTTGTTAGACATGGTTAGTCTATAGTTATTTACTAGTCTCTGGTGTAACGAACGAATGCAAAACAGCAAACAATCTGGCAACACGACTATACAATATTAGATGCGCACGTCGTTGTTGAGAGTAGCTAGAACCAGTTTATCCGATTATAAGTGAGGTATTTATTTACACTATGTGCTTGTGTGCGTAAGCAGATTGCCATAGATATTTCGTGGTGTGAGTATCGATGACCGCGCGTGTGCGTGCGACATTAAAAGATGGTCAACATGATTCTGTTGCCATGTGTACATAGTTTTATATACTAAGGTTATCTTTGACTTATTTATCGTATGATTTTCGACTAATGGCGCGTTGCCGCCAGAAGATTTTAGTTAGAAACGCCTTTGTTATTGTCATTTATATTCTATTAATTGTCTTTAACTGGCATCACAACGTCGTTATTATAGCGGTCAAATAGTAGAAGGAAGGACACTCCAGGTGATATATTTACAAAAAAAACTTAAAACATGTTTTGTTTGTGTCATGTTTTTATTATATTCTTAATTGTATTAGATCCTGCTTTCATTATGAATTAATGAAATCATATGCAAAATTATGAATTTAAACTGTAAAACAGTGGTAGTCAAAAGTTATTCAATAAAAATGTTTATCACTAAAAGAGTGTTCTCTTCCAGGCTACCCTGAAATTTATAAATTTTAAATGATCTAGAACTGAAACTAAAAATAACATTCGTACGTTTATAATGAAAATAACGTTCGTCCTCCAAAATTTAAGCAATAGAGACTACTTAGAAAGCACTGCAACAAAGTATGTAGGGATGCACAACGTCACCAGATTCACAATTCTGTTGAAAACGGTAACCTTATTGGCAAAGATAGTAATCTAATTTCTTTTAATGTCGTAGTGTACTTGTGAACTTGTGACACTTCTCTCACTCTAATTAAATTGATAGTTCTCTTGCCTGCCACGCCCTAAAAGGACTCTTTTTATTTTCATCAATTTACTGTCTGTGATGTCAAGTAGAGCAATTTAAAATGCCACAGGGTAACATTAGTCACAACATGATCATTTCTATTATTGACATAATACTACCAATTATTACCAAGATCGTAAACAACTCAATATCGTTATCTGACTTCCCTGATTCCTGGAAATTTTCAAATATAATCACAATCCCTAAACAGTCCCAACCACAAGTTTTCACATACTATCGCCTTATTTCTATTTTAACCTTCCTTTGTAAAGTTTTTGAAAAAGTTATCAATCGCCATCTTTAGAATTGTCCTAAGAAAAACAATCTGTTCAACCCATATCAATCAAGGTTTCGACCTGACATAGCCCTGATACTGCACTTGTAGAAACGTGTGGTGACATCCGACAGGTTACAGGAAATAAACAAATTACATTAAGTACTTACATTATTGGATTTTAGCAATGCCTTCAACACAGTTAATTTCCATATTTTGCTAGGTATTTTAACATATCTCGAGCGGTAATTAAATGGTTTCGCAGGTATCTGCAAGGACGCAGGCAGCGTATTTTATGTTGAGGATAACATATCCAAATGGTGCTATACGACTGCTAGTATGCCTCAAGGCGGTGTGCTTTAATATTCGCCACCTTCGTAAATGCCATATGTCTTTCACTACCATTTTCTACCACTTGTATGCAGATAATCTAGAAATATATACACAAGCTAGCTACAAAAACGTAGGTTCTGCAATCTACACTATAAACAAAGATTTTGTGTCAATACTTGATTGGTCTAAACGCTCTACTCTTAAAGTTAATCTATCAAAAACACAAGAAATAGTTTTTGGTAGTTAATTTATGATTAATCAACGTTTGGAAAGTTATCATTAACTCCTCACTTTTCTAAACAACAAAAATAAATTCGGTACACAGGAAAGTGTTTGAAGTAATTAAATCTCTCACAAGACTTCGCAACTTCCTACTCATAAAGACAAAAATTGCAGTGTCGCAATCATTTATTCGTCCATTACTGGACTACTGCGACATACACTATTTTGATTTGACCAAGGAGCATTTAAATAAATACTCCAAAATCTGTGTATAACATTCATATTTGGTCTACGCAAATATGATCTTGACTCTGAGTTCCAAACTAAGCTCAAATGGCTCCCAAATAGCTTTCGAAGGTATATCACACTCTCAGTTTTTTGTATAATATCCATATATAAACATAATTCTGCCTTCCTATCTTAAAGAGCGATGAACTCATGAACGTAATCTGAGGTCAGCTAGCAATTTCTGCTAGCTACTCCAAGTCACACTTCGCAATTCCTTCGTTTACGGTTAAAGCCTGTTCAAACTACACTCTGGAATTCAATTACTGTATCACTGCATGCTTCAAAATTGCTTTTTCCTCGATAGCAGAATGGATCTCCGTGGCCGTGATATTTGCAAAGATCACGCCTTGTACGTCTTTTCTCTTCTTCAGATTCTCAGTCAATAGCTTTGATTTTCGCTTAGTACTCATTGGTTAGAAATATCTACGGCCTACATCGTGGATAATCCTTATGAAGTTAGTAGCAGTGTTGTTAATGTCGGCGTTACTTTCCAGCGAGGCGAATCTGTTTTGTAGTTTCAGCTGAAACTCCTTGGAATCGATCGGGCTGACTTTAGAGTGGACTTCACAAGGCGCTTAAGTTTTTGTCTTAAGTTAGTCAAGTATTCAGAGTGCTTCGGACAAGTCAGTGTTCGCTACCAGTATCAAACCTTGCTGTCCCTGAGACATCTCTTAATACATGGCACATATCTGTAATTATGTATAATCATTCTTTGTTCTGCCACTGGGCTTAGCCAGGTCTACTTCCTCTGTGACTGCTTTATTGGAAAAAGTTTATGACACCAAGACCCTGGCTTCGAGAAAGTTGACCAGCATTTGCCTTTGGTTTCGACACCCAAATCCATAAGAACCTACACACGATTCATTGCATTCCTGTACTCCTTTCTTGGCAATGAAGTCACCCATCACAACGTCAAAATGTATTTTGGTACGAGACATTGCTTTTCTAATGTCCTCGAATATTGTCTCCCCGTCAACCTCCTGTACAACCTTGATTGAGTATCTTGGAGACACATTCAAGTTAAGGTAATCTACCTTCACAAAAACACTTCCAACCTCGACAATGTTGTTGATGAGTAGTCACTCACCATGACAATAAGTCTGTTTACGACAAAGTCAACGCCACATTGGGATAGATCGTGTCCCTCTCGAAAGTGGAGTAAGTTCTCTGATGGTAGGGTTAAGGTCCTCACCCTGTCTTCAGACTTCCAATACCAATTCAACATACCAGTTGCTTTATTTTATTCTTTATTTAATTTTTAATATCATACTTGAGCCTCAAGCAGGGCTAAGTGACGTAAAAATACCCAAAAAATTTTCAGTTAATTACACAGGCTAAAAGCTGGACTATCTCTAAAACAAATAAAGATTTGACAATAGTTTCGTAAATATACAAGGTGCAAAGGCGGGCAGCATCCTCTACTTCGAGTTCAGCAAGGTGCTTCAACTGCTTAGTTAAAGGTCACTCAGTAACTCACTACAGACAAGGCTCTACCTGTAGAAAATGTGGAAAAAAACATCACACTTTGCTGCACGCCACAACCTTTAACAAACCAGTTAACACTGTAGATGAAGTACAACCCAGCTGCAATTTTAATGAAAATATCGCCAAAACAGAAACCTATGATCAAATCATTCTTGCAACAGCCAAAATTGCAGTTAAAGCAAAAAATGGAAACATTCATTCACTCAGAGCACTCGTAGATCAGGGATCTCAAGCATCGTTTATATCAGAAGCTGCAGCAAAATTACTCAATCTTCAACGCACTTCTGTATCAGGCAAAGTCACCGGCTTAACGAACACAGCAGTGGTATCTACAAAGTCCATCGTTACATTACAAATACTCACTAAATGTAACTCACAATTTGAAGTAGAGGCATATGTTCTTGGAAGATTAACATCGTTGTTACCATGTCGAGAATGTCCACAAGATATCTGGTCCCTCACTATGCAGCTGGATCTCGCTAATCCAGACTTTTACAGACCAGGTCCTATAGATGTTCTTTCGGGTGCCGTCGTGCACGCTCACATAATTCTCGAAGGCTTACACAAACACAAGAGTCTAGTTGCTCTCAATTCTCGCCTTGGATGGTTGATCTCAGGGAAGATTTCACATACAGCAACTCCTAATAAACACAACGTTATTGTAACTCACACAAAAGTAGAAGTAGATCAGTTGCTTCGACAGTTTTGGGAACTAGAAGAAAACTTACCTCAAAAGAGAGACCCCACACCGTTAGAAGTAAAATGTGAAGATTACTTCAAAACTACACACACCCGTACTGAAAACTGCCATTACGTGGTCCGCTTACCTTTTGCTGAAGATCCTATCACAACCCTTGGTGATACCAAAGGTCTTGCAATCAGTCGTCTACAGCAGATGGAGAGACGCTTTGCACGCGATTATTAATTAAAACAACAATATCACAAATTCATGTAAGAATACGAATCACACGGGCACATGCAGAAAATTCCTGAAAAGGAAACGGATAACACAAAAGAGTGTTACTACTTACCGCATCACGCTGTTCTCCGGCCGACGAGTCTGAGCACAAAATTAAGAGTAGTCTTCGATGGTAGCGCTTCACTTACAATAGGAAACTCATTAAATGAAACACTACTTATTGGCTATCCGTTACAACCTGACATAAGAGATTTATTAACAAGCTGGAGAAAACATAAGTTTGTACTTGTAGCGGACATTCAGAAAATGTACAGGCAAATCCTTGTAGCGGAGAGTGACGTAGACTTTCAAAGAATATTATGGCGCAACTCATCTCACTTACGTTATGAAGAGTACAGACTACTCACTGTTATGAGTACAGACTACTGCTACATACTGTATACTTATGGCACTTTGTGCGTGCCCTTTCTTGCGACACGTACGATTCACCAGCTGGCTGAATATGAAGAGGAGGACTTTCCTGAGGCATCAACTCTCATTAGACGCGAACTCTATGTGGATGACCTGCTATCTGGGTCGTCGACAGAAGCTCATGCTGCACACCTCCAAAAACAACTTGAAGAACTTCTGGCTCGCAGTGGTTTTCCGTTGCATAAGTGGGCAACATACAGTAAGATAGTTTTAGACCAAATTCCTAATTGTGAAAAAGAAACTGTAAGTAAAGTAGATATTAAAATTCAAACTAACAATCAAACTTTAGGCATTACTTGGAATTCTACATCAGATTGTTTTGAATTAAAATTTAACTTAGATTTTGCATCAGAAACTATAAATAAGCGAAGTGTACTATCTACTATTTCTAAAACCTTTGATCCTCTGGGTTGGTTGGCCCCAGCTATTATTTCACTTAAAATTTTCATGCAAAAGCTGTGGCTTGCTGGGTTAGACTGGGACGAAGAGTTACCAGAGCAATTGCGTGATGAATGGAATACTTACCTTGTTAATTTTGCCCGCGCTGAAATTATACAGTTCCCACGATGGTTTAAAACTCATTCTGAAACACAAAGAATGGAGCTGCATGGTTTCAGTGACGCTTCCTGTGTTGCTTACGGTTGCACTATTTATTTGAGAGTAGTGGATGTTGATGTTGTGGATGTTAATTTGATTATGGCAAAATCTAAGGTCTCACCTGTAAAACAAATTTCTCTACCCAGGCTCGAGCTCTGTGGAGCGCTGTTATTGGCGAAAACATTAAATCACCTTAAACAAATTTTGTCTATTCATCACAATAATGTTTTTGCCTGGAGCGATTCTACCATAGTTCTGGCTTGATTACGTAAGGCACCCAATACTTGGACAACATTCGTTGATAATCGAACTTCCGAGATTTTAACGTTGACATCAAGTAGCCAATGGCATCACGTTAGTTCTGCTAATAATCCAGCTGACTTAGCTTCGCGCGGGTTATCTCCAGTTGAGTTACACTGTTCAAAACTATGGTGGAATGGTCCAAAGTTTTTGAATGATTTGAGATACGAATTGAGTACTGTTAGTGTACCTGAAACAAAATTGGAGTCTAAAGTTAAGTTATCTGTTAACGTTATTTGTAACGATTCAAATGATTTCGCACAGGAATATTTAAATAAATTTTCAAGCTTGACAAAATTGATACGCGTCACTGCATATTGTTTAAGATTCATAAATAATTGTAAATCAAAAATTAAAAATCACACTAGTTACTTAACTTCAGAAGAAATAAAAAAGTCGTTGATTCTTTGTACACAGATCTCACAATCCCTATCTTTTGCTAAAGAAATTTAATTGTTAACTTTGAAAAAACCTGTTCACAAAAATAGTAATTAGTATAGTTTAAATGCTTACCTTGATGAGGACCGGTTGCTTCGCATAGGCGGACGACTTTGTAATTCCGATATCCCACCTTATACTAAATCACCTGTAGTTTTAACTAATAAATGTAATTTCTCAAAATTTATTGTATTAGATGCACATATTAAAACTTTACACGGTGGTGATCAACTGACATTAAATTATGTAAGACAGCGTTACTGGATTTTACGAGCTAAAATCTTGTTAAAGATGCACTTCGTAAATGTATTGTGTTAGCGACGCAACATGAAACGGATTCGGCATAATAGGGACTAACTATAATAGGGAATAACGCTAGTCCACGCCCTCACTACTTGCGCCCACACTCGAACACCGGGTCGTTCAAATTGTAAGTAAGTCATATGATTCAATGGTAATATTTGCTTGTCAGCGCTATCGCTACTTGTGCCCGTCCTCGGATGGGTGGTTATTTTCGAATGTGACGTAAGCAAGGTCTAATAAGATTCTTATAGGAAATTATGATGTTATAGGAACCTAGGTATAGGCTTTGAATGCTATTTTAATAACATTGATTTATGGTTGAATTGATGATATTTATGTTAAATAAAGTTCTTAGAGATTTCATTGGTAGATAAGCGTAATATGAGAAGCTTTGTGTATGTCTTTGATAGAAATTAGACCTAGGTTATTTGTCAAATACTGATTTGTTTAGATTTGTCATAATTATGGTAATTTTATGGTTCGTATCAGATTAGGTAGATAATGGTACATATAACGTTATTGTATATAGGTTCATATAATAAAGTACTATTTGAAGTAATAAATGACGTAATATGGTTAGAGATTTTCTCGTTATATAACAACGTAATTATATGGTTTATTGTTATAGTTTATTGATTTTAATGTGTAGATTGCTTTCTTTTATTGAAATGTAATATTTATTTTTATGGTGTTTTACGTATTTGAAGAGAATAACGTGAAAACCTTTGTTGTTGTTTATGTTCCTAATTGGCAGTTTATCTTGTCTGATTATGTTAAAAAACTAATTGTTATTAGAATGTTGGCATATTTTAATAATGTAAAATGATAAAATTATGTTTGTAACCGTTTCGCCTTAGGTACAATGTTAGGCTAAGTAAGTAGTCTGCCGGCGCAAACGGTGTTTTGAGATAGTCTTTGTTCTAGAAAGTTTTTGGTATTTAATTTTATCAAATTGATATTTATGTAAACATATAGGAATCGTTTCGCTCTATTATTTGAATATAATATTGTAATAGTTTTGCTTAATAGTTTGAAAGATAATTCGATGTAAAGTTAGAATCCAAGTAAAACTTAAGTGTAATTAGGTGCAAATTGCACAAACGCGCCAGCCAATCAGAGCGCTGGAATTATTTTGGGCGAAATTTGTATAAAAGGCGCACGCCGAGCTATGGAAGTCCAGTCTCGGTCTGCGTGCGTTCTCGAGCGCACGTCGATCGCAGACGCCTTCCCGCTCTTTTAGCCCCCGCGCTAATTGAGCACCCAAATTTCATAGTTGTTTACCGTATTAAGTTTCTAACGCCGTTTTCACGGCGGACAGTGGCTCGTTAACCGTACTTCTAATAAGTTTCTAACGCCGTTTTCACGGCGAATAGTGGCTTGTTAACGGTACTTCGTGGAACGTGAGCTTCGTCGACGGGAATTCGTTGTTCCAGGACTTCAAGTGCCGTGTTCGAGTAAGTTATCCGCGTCGTTCTCAACCGCCCTACTGCGTGTAGGGCGGTTTTAGGAAGTTAGTCATCGTTGTTAGGTTCATATACTGTCCCTCCCCAACCCCTCCGCAATGGCTTCCCTAAGCTCTGATGAGATTAGGAAGAAGTTAGTTGATAGTACCGGTGCTGAAGGCATACATATAAATGCTGACAAGTTCCGTTTCTTAGATTCTCTCATCCCTCATTTCATGACGATAATGTCCACAATGGCCCCTCAGGCCACCCCAGTTCCCCAGACCCCTCAGGTCTTAGGCCCTCCCGCGTCCCCTTCCTCCAGTGACATGGAGTGCGAAGTAGACGCCCCTCCGCGACGCAAGCGCGCACCCGCGACCGATACATCCTCGGACGCCACCCCAACTGGCCCTGAGCCTCCCTCTTTCACCCTTGTTAAGAAACGCTCTAAGGAGCGCTCGAAACAAGACCCGGCGCCCTCGACGCCCGTCCCTACACCCCATGTGGCGTCTTCAACGCCAGCTGCCCCGGTGTCTTCAACACCCGCTCCGGCTCCAACTTCTGTAAAGGCCAAGGTCCCGCCACCCGTTTTCCTTCGGGAAAAGGGTAAATGGACTGAGGTCTCGACACTGTGCAATGAGCACAAGATCCTTTACACCCGAGCGGTAAACTCGGGTGAATCTATTAAAATCACTGTCTCGTCGATAGACGATTTCCGAGCTTTGACTAAGCTCCTCACCGATAAGCAATATGCTTATCACACTTATGCTCTGTCAGAAGAGCGTAAGATCAGAGCGGTACTCAGGGGAATCCCGTTCGAATTATCGAACGAGGCCATCCTGGAGGATCTGCAGTCCCAAGGCTTCCCGGCACTCGCGGTGCATAAAATGCACAGCAAGTACGGGAGGCAACACCCTCTCGCTTTGGTGATTCTCGCCAACGTCCCCAAGTCCAGAGAGATCCTGAAAGGGGTTAGCTCTATTTGCGGCCTCTCTGGGATCTCAATCGAGGCGCCTCATCGCCGCGGTCATCCCGGCCAGTGCCATCGGTGCCAGTTGTACGGGCACGCGGCAGCCAACTGCCGCGCACCGCCCAGGTGCGTCAAGTGCCTGGTCCCGCACTTCACTAAGGAGTGCAATCGCACTCCTGAAACTCCCTCTCCTCCCGACTGCGTGCTTTGTGGCCAGTCCGGCCACACCGCAAATTACAAGGGCTGCCCTCGTGCACCCCGTTGTATGCGCTCCAATTTCAAAAGGGCGGCTCCCAAACAGGCCCCGCGCCTTTCTCAAGAAAACTTTCCGCCGCTGCGTAGCCGGGTTCCTCCGGCTGCAAAGCCTACTCAGCCCAAGCCTGCTCCAGAAAACTGGAGGCAGCGTCCCACATCGAATCCCATCCCGGCTCCTCGCCCATACAAACCCACTCCTCAATCCTCCGTAGCAGACGATATGGGTATCGTCTGCTACGTATATTTAAATGAATTGATCCCTAAATCATGCTTCGGCCGACCTCTGCCCAGCCCCGGCTTCACCGGAGGCTGCCCAGAACGGCCACCAACTCATGTCCCTTTGAGCACCTTCAGTGCAACTTTCACTACAGGCGGAAGACCCGCTAGCGGGTCTCCGCCAGCGCGCCCAACTTCCCGACGGGTGTCGCTTCCGATGAAGGCTAACGGTAATAACCACAGCCAACAGGTGGTTTTTAGTGGGTAGGTGCCATTCTGGTGAGTCCCACATAACCCCCCCGCAGAGGAATTTACCTGCGGGCGGGTATGCATGACGCATCTTCCACCTCCCTCCCGCGAGGGTGCCTCGGCAGCAAAAAAAAAAACTATGGAAGTCAGTTCGGTGCCTGCAGCGAAGAAAACAACAACTAATAAAAAGAAAGAAAAAGTCTAATAAGAAGAAAAGTTCAGAAGATTCCAGCTAGAAGAAAGAAAGTGCTGTTCGGTGAATCCGGAGGCCAGTGAAGACCCAAGAAGACGTAAGCGCTGTTCGGTGTATCCGGAGGCCAGTGAAGAGGTCTGAAGAAAGAAGCTGAACTCGAGGAACAATTGCAGTTCACAGGGTCATTTATACTTAAGGTTTATTTATAACCGCAATAAACGTTCATACTTTGAAGACGTGTTGTTTTCACTGCGCTCCAACCTGTACTCGATCAAGTCGGGATTCACTCCGTGGTTCGTCAGGTCGTGGTGTCTTCGGGGCTTCGAAGGGTACATACGGCATCTTCCCAGCCGGCGCAAAAACCCGCAACAGTTTTCCTGGTCCTTCGAACCGAGATCCTGCATCAAGAAGATGCCAACCACACGGTCAACTGGAAGAACGAAGCCCACCACCGCCACGGAGTCTTCGAGGGACTGGAGCGCAGCCACGCCGACAGAGACGACAGACACGATGGGGTCGTCTACGGGGTCGACGTTGACACCAGGGGCACCAACTCACCCCGCCGGAGGAGCGCCTGAAGCACGCCACGCCCAAGGTTGAACCGTACCGCCAGCAATGGATGGGGTTGCGTCAAGGGGCGCTGCGGATGAAGAAGCTCGGTTTGCGGAACCCGTGGAACCCGTGGAACCCGTGGAACCCAGGAGGGTTGGTTCCACCGCCAGGTCGAGGGCTTCCAGAAGAAGGGAAGCCGAATTGAAAATGGAAATAGCCCAGAGGAAGCTGGATCTCGCCGAGGCCGAACTGGAGCTCGTGCGGGTCGAGTCCGGCAGTGAAAAAGACTTCGCAGACGAGGAGTGGCAGCACCACGTGGAGGAGTGGCTACAGAAGACAGAGAGGAGAGCGAGGGTCATGCCACCCTTGGTGCCGCCGTCGCGACCACCGTCACCACCACAACCACCGCGGCTACCACAGCCGCCGCCTGCATCTGGGAAGATGGATATCCAGGAGTTGGCTGAAGCATTGGGGAAGCTACCTAGAGGCCGGTCGGAAGCTATACACATCGAGCTTCCCAACTTCGACGGCGCCGCAGAAGAATGGCTAGCGTTCAAGAGGACGTTCGAAGACACGGCACCCAGCTTCAGTCACGTGCAGAACCTTGCCAGATTACGGAAGGCACTGCAAGGGAGGGCGCGAAAGGCAGTGAAGAGCCTCTTGTTTACGGCGGAGCATTGCAGCGAGGTCATGAGGGGGCTACAATTGAGGTTCGGAAGACCCGAAGCTCTGGCAACTGCGGAGCTGGAGAAGCTGGAGAACCTGCCACGGGTCACAGAGGATCCGAACGACGTAAGCACATTCTACAACCACGTGAGGAACGCCGTGGCCACGATCAAGGCCCCATTGCCTTGCAAGCAAATACCTAGATTCCCTTAGAACCACGAGGGCCCTCATTGCAAAGATGCCGACTACGATGAAACACCGGTGGATCGCATACAAGAGGACGAACCCTGACTACGAACTTCGGGACCTGGAAGTCATGAACGCATTCCTTGAGGCTGAAAGCGAATGGTACGCGGAAATAGCCGACCCTGAAGGATCCTGGAAGAAAGAAGACCGTTAGCGATCTGCACCACCGAAGACATCATGGGGCCACGAGCGAAGACCAGTGAAGAAGGTTCACTACGTGCAGGGGAATAAAGAGCACCCCAGCAAGAATCAGTGTCCAGTGTGTAACGGCGAACACTGGATTTACGAATGCAGGAAATTCAAAGAAGCAAACCTTAGTCAAAAGTACGAAATGGCTAAGAAGGCAATTTTATGCTTCAGGTGTCTACGAGGAAGACATTCAAGGAAGACCTGCAGGGCAGCAGACTGCAAGAAGTGCGGAAGATGGCACCACACCAGTCTTCATGAAGAAAGCCGTCCACCAGCAGCTGTTGGGGATAGAGAAGAATCCCGCTGCAATGTCTCCAGTCGCAGAGAAGAGCCCAAGGAAGTCGTCACCTCCGTGCACACTGCCAGTGATGGGCAGGTGTATCTGAAGATGATCCCAGTGGAACTGTATGGACCGAAGGGCGCAGCACGCGTACTGGCCCTTCTGGATGAGGGGTCAACAGTCACGTTATTGGATGCTGGAGTGGCGCAGAAGATTGGGGCTGAAGGCAAGGCGAGTCCGATAACTATCGAGACAATTGGAGAACATGGAATCAAGAGGTGCGACTCGCAGAAGACAAGCGTCAAGATCAAGGGAGCTCATCGTAAGAAGAAGGAAACGATTGAAGTTCGAACAATCGACAGTTTGAAGCTCTCAAGACAAGGTGTGGATTGAAGTGTCATCCAAGGATGCTCGCACCTGCAAGGGATTCAAGGTCAACTGATATATGAAAATGAAGAACCAAAACTTCTCATCGGGCAAGACAACTGGGGTCTCATCGTCACGAGAAGACTTAAGAAAGGGAAAAGGTCCGATCAAGTTGCATCACTGACGAGCTTGGGATGGGTCCTCCATGGGCGTCACAACGGGAAGACGTCACCGGTACAGTTCGTCAACCACAGCAGACTCATCGAAGAAGATGAGACAGAAGCCTTGGTGCGGCGACACTTCGACATCGAATCAATCGGAGTGCAGCCTCGCCGCCCGAGCAACGACGCAGACCAACGAGCGCTTGAGCAATCAACGACGAAGCGCCTTCCAGAGGGGAGGTTTGAATCCGGGCTGCTGTGGAAGAGTGAAGACGAAACCCGCCCAAACAACTACGTGCAAGCTCATCGACGTCTTATTGGGATCGAAAGGAAATTGGACAAGGATGCAACCCTGAAGACGTCATATGAAGACCAGATGAAGAAGCTGATTGAAAATGGTTATGCAGAGAAGGCTCCAGTATCAACGACCGCTGGAAGAACATTTTATTTGCCGCATTTTGCGGTAATGCATCCCGTGAAGAAGAAGCCAAGGATAGTCCTGGATGCTGCTGCAAAATTTGACGGGAAGTGCCTGAACGAGGCACTCCTGCCGGGACCAGATCTTCTGCAATCGCTATTTGGGGTGCTTGTGAGGTTCAGAGAGAAGCCGGTCGCCTTCGTCGCCGACATTCAAGATATGTTCCTGAGGGTACAGATGCGTGAAGAGGACCGAGACAGCCTGAGGTTCCTGTGGCGCGGCGACAGAAGAAATTGGACACCAGACGAATACCGAATGTGCTCAGTGGTGTTTGGTGCGGCTTCATCACCGTCTACGGCGATTTTCGTAATGAACAAGAACGCCGAAGATTTCAGAGAAGACAGCACAGAACTGGTTGCTGAAGAGAAGACCCTTGGGCTGAGATGGCTGATGGCAGAAGACTTGCTTGCCTTCAACGTCGGGTTCCGGAATACCAGCGCGGTCATACTCGAAGGCAAGAAGACGCCGACGAAGAGAGAAATTACCAGCGCCGTGATGTCCTCCTTCGACCCCCTGGGCCTTGCTACCCCAGTCTTAATTCAAGGAAAGAAGCTAATTCAGGACATATGGCGCACGAAGATTGGCTGGGATGACGAAATTCTGGAAGAACAGCGAGCAGCCTGGGCCAAATACGTGAACGAAGTGTCGGTATTGAGAGACCTTCGAATACCCAGGTGCATCTCACCGAAGCAAGAAGAGGGCGAGCTACATACTTTTTGCGATGCGAGCGAAGAAGCGTACGCCACCGCTATCTATTGGAGGACAACAGATGCAAATGGAAGAGTCCAAGTCGCGCTAATCGCCGGTAAAGCGCAAGTCACACCAGCGAAGCCTATATCGGTCCCGCGGCCAGAACTCCAAGCCGCTGTTTTGGGAAGCAGATTAGCGACGACAATTGCGAAAGAGATGGGACTCAAGATCACCCGGCAGCTATTCTGGACAGATTCAAGCACTGTTCTGCAGTGGATCAAATCAGACCCCTGCAAATTCAAGACGTTTGTGGCACATCGTCTCGCAGAAGTAGAAGAGCTGACGAATCCTCAAGACTGGCGTTGGGTCCCAACCAAGGAGAACCTGGCAGACGACGCTACCAGAGGGACTCCGAGCGAATTCGACCACCACGCAAGATGGTTCAACGGTCCCACCTTTCTGCGGGGCGACGAAGAAGACTGGCCAAAGAGAATATTTGAGGGGAGTGAAGAAGTCACCGGGGAAGAGAAGAACCTCCAAGTGGTCGGCGCGACGCGAGTCATGGTTGATATGGTACCAGACCCAGAACGGTTCACAAGCTGGACGCGATTATTGAGAACTATGGCACGCGTGTTCCAGTTCGTAGAGATCATGAAGAAGCTCGCTCAGAATGGGTCAACAAAAGAGGCGGCAAAAGTGAACGTGGCGAGAAGAAAAGGAAAGGACGCACCTTGGAAGCCACAGAAGAAGAGAGGGTCAGAAGCGAAGACTCAATCTCCAGTGTCGGTCGAGAAAAGGACCGAGAAAGAATACTTGCCCCTGGAAGAGGAACATTTGCAGAGAGCTGAAAACAAGCTGATGAAACGAAGCCAGAACGAGAGCTTCGCCAACGAGATTACCTGTTTGAAGAACGGAAGAAACCTAGAGAAGTCAAGCCCACTGCGAAAATACGACGTGTACTTAAATGACGATGGCATCCTAAGGCTGAGAGCTCGGGCAAGGAAGATGAGGGTCAACCCGATCATCCTACATGGCAAACAGAAGATAAGCCAACTCATCATTGAACATTATCATCGGAAGTTCTATCATGGGAATACAATGACAGTCATCAACGAGATACGACAGAGGTATTGGATATTGAGCCTTAGGACTACGACGAAGAGGATCGTTCATGAGTGCCAGTGGTGCAAGGTCCACAGAGGCGCACCCATTATTCCACCCGTTGCAGACCTGCCCACCGAGCGCTTACGGCATCATCGACCACCGTTTAGCTGCTCGGATGTGGATTATTTTGGGCCCATGAACGTCAACATCGGGAGAAGAACAGAGAAGAGATGGGGTGTTCTGTTCACATGCCTAACGACGTGAGCGGTGCACTTTGAGTTGGCGAACACATTGAGCACCGACTCCATGATTATGGCCTTGCGAAGAATGGCGTCAAGAAGAGGAATGCCGAAGATTATCTTCAGTGACAACGGGACCAACTTCGTCGGAGCGCACCGAGAATTGGAAAAGGCAGCGAGTCAAGAGGGAACGCGGTGGAAGTTCATACCACCTGGCTGTCCAAACATGGGCGGCGCTTGGGAAAGGCTCGTACGATCGGTGAAAACGGCTCTGACGACGGTGCTGCAGTCCAGGACACCACAAGAGGAAGTCCTACACACACTGATGACTGAAGTCGAACAAGCGGTGAACTCGAGGCCACTCACCTACGTTAGCGTAGACCCTGACGATGAGGAAGCTCTAACGCCGAACCACTTTTTACTTGGCAGATCTTGTGGAGCACCGGCGCCTGGGGAGTTTGCAGACGTCGAGCTCGTCGGGAGGGCAACGTGGAAGACAGCACAACGGCTGACGGATCACTTCTGGAACAGATGGATCAAGGAGTATCTGCCCACCCTGTTGCCGAAGAAGGTCAACGGTGCAGCAACGCAAGTTCCGCGAGTTGGCGACATTGTCATGGTCGTCGACGCAACACTGCCGAGGAACACCTGGCCGAGAGGAAGAGTTCACCGAGTCTACCCTGGACCTGATGCGAGAGTTCGAGTACTGGACGTGCAGACACCATGGGAAATGCTGAGGCGGCCAACGAGACGGGTCGTCATCCTGGTTCCAGCTGCAGCGTCGCAACCGCAGGATGGAGTGCTAAGCACTGCGGGGGAGACTGTTAGCGACGCAACATGAAACGGATTCGGCATAATAGGGACATAGTCATATAAGTAGTTTGTAAATAACGCTAGTCCACGCCCTCACTACTTGCGCCCACACTCGAACACCGGGTCGTTCAAATTGTAAGTAAGTCATATGATTCAATGGTAATATTTGCTTATCAGCGCTATCGCTACTTGTGCCCGTCCTCGGATGGGTGGTTATTTTCGAATGTGACGTAAGCAAGGTCTAATAAGATTCTTATAGGAAATTATGATGTTATAGGAACCTAGGTATAGGTATATTTTGAATGCTATTTTAATAACATTGATTTATGGTTGAATTGATGATATTTGTGTTATATAAAGTTCTTAGAGATTTCATTGGTAGATAAGCGTAATATGAGAAGCTTTATGTATGTCTTTGATAGAAATTAGACCTAGGTTATTTGTCAAATACTGATTTGTTTAGATTTGTCATAATTATGGTAATTTTATGGTTATTTCGTATCAGATTAGGTAGATAATGGTAGATATAACGTTATTGTATATAGGTTCATATAATAAAGTACTCATTTGAAGTAATAAATGACGTAATATGGTTAGAGATTTTCTCGTTATATAACTACGTAATTATTTGGTTTATTGTTATGGTTTATTGATTATAATGTGTAGATTGCTTTCTTTTATTGAAATGTAATATTTATTTTTATGGTGTTTTACGTATTTGAAGAGAATAACGTGAAAACCTTTGTTGTTGTTTATGTTCCTAATTGGTAGTTTATCTTGTCTGATTATGTTAAAAAACTAATTGTTATTTGAATGTTGGCATATTTTAATAATGTAAAATGATAAAATTATGTTTGTAACCGTTTCGCTTTAGGTACAATGTTAGGCTAAGGAAGTAGTCTGCCGGCGCAAACGGTGTTTTGAGATAGTCTTTGTTCTAGAAAGTTTTTTGTATTTAATTTTATCAAATTGATATTTATGTAAACATATAGGAATCGTTTCGCTCTATTATTTGAATATAATATTGTAATAGTTTGAAAGATAATTCGATGTAAAGTTAGAATCCAAGTAAAACTTAAGTGTAATTAGGTGCAAATTGCACAAACGCGCCAGCCAATCAGAGCGCTGGAATTATTTTGGGCGAAATTTGTATAAAAGGCGCACGCCGAGCTATGGAAGTCAGTTCGGTGCCTGCAGCGAAGAAAACAACAACTAATAAGAAGAAAGAAAAAGTCTAATAAGAAGAAAAGTTCAGAAGATTCCAGCTAGAAGAAAGAAAGTGCTGTTCGGTGAATCCGGAGGCCAGTGAAGACCCAAGAAGACGTAAGCGCTGTTCGGTGTATCCGGAGGCCAGTGAAGAGGTCTGAAGAAAGAAGCTGAACTCTAGGAACAATTGCGGTTCACAGGGTCATTTATACTTAAGGTTTATTTATAACCGCAATAAACGTTCATACTTTGAAGACGTGTAGTTTTCACTGCGCTCCAACCTGCACTCGATCAAGTCGGGTGTCACTCCGTGGTTCGTCAGGTCGTGGTGTCTTCGGGGCTTCGAAGGGTACATACGGCATCTTCCCAGCCAGCGCAAAAACCCGCAACATATTGTTTTTTTCAAATTTAAGGCTGTTCGACTTACCCCATTCATGGCAAATTTACCAGATTTTAGAGTTAAACCTATTCGACCTTTTCTCACAAGTGGTGTAGACTTTGCAGGGCCATTTACCTTAAAATTGTTTTCTGGAAAGTGTTCACGAACCTATAAAGAAAAGAACCTAGAAAGGGTGACGGGTCGCTCACTTCCCTCTAATATGGTTGAGGAGGGCGATGGCTGGATCCCGCGTTAACTCGTGAACGGGTGCCGTTTGAGGGTGTTCGTCGTTTGGATACTTGGGGGGAGGGAGACTTGCCGAGCTAACAGATGCAGAAAAGAATAATTTTGTATAGACATAAAGAGACTCTGTAAATTTATTTTGAAAAAAAATATACCCGTGAAGTTTCTTGCCAGTTCTTCTTCACGAAGGTTTTTTTCGAACTGGTGGTAGAATCATGTTTTATTTGACGTCAATAAGAACAAGTAATTGTCAATGTTGAGAAATAAATATTTCATTTCATTTCATTTCATTTCATAAGGCTTATATTAGTTTATTTATTTGCACTGTGACAAAGGCCATACACTTGGAAGTGGTAACCGACTTAAGTTCATCCGCCTTTATAGCGGCATTCAAAAGAGTTAAGTCTCGACGCGGACATTATAGGGATTTGTGGAGTGACTGTGGAACAAATTTTGTTGGAGCATCACGCGAATTAGACCTCGCCTTTAAAAGTATAAAATCACAATTAGTTGTAGAAATAAGTGAACTTTTAGCCAATGATCACTCCCGGAGGGTTTGTGGGAATCTGGAGTCAAGTCTATTAAGGGTCACATAAAACGAGTAGTTGGCCTCACCATTTTGACTTATGAAGAGTTCGCTACCCTTCTCACACAAGTCAAAGCTTGTGTTTATTCCCGACCTCTTACTTTATTAAGTTCTTATTTAGATGATCTACCTTTAACACCTGGTCACTTTCTAGTCGGAAAACCTTTAATTGCAGTTCCAGAACCTTCTTTGATTGATACTAAGCTAAGTACACTTAACCATTGGATAATGATTCAGAAAATGTTTCAGCATTTGCGGCAACGCTGGCAAATTGAATATTTGACCACTTTGCAACATCGTTATAAATGGAATGTGCCACAGCCAGACATTTCTTTAGGAGCGATTGTTTTGGTAAAAGATGATCGTTTGCCACCTTGTTAATGGCTTTTGGCACGTGTTATTGAGAAGCACCCAGGGCCAGACAAAATTACTCGTGTAGTTTCTTTAAAAACTAATAATAGTGTCATCAAACGTCCAGTAACAAAATTGTGTCCGCTGCCCCTGGATGATTCCAATTAGTTAAGTTTTGATTTACTGTTTGTAATTTTTGTGTAACTTTGTTTGTTATTTAAGGACTTTATTTGTCCTTGGGCCGCGAATGTTAAGAGTTAAAGTTTTTGGTTCATAAGTTAGTAACTAGATGGCGTTAGTGGTAGCTTTTTTAGAAATCAGTTGAGTGATACTTTAGAGTTCAATTTTTAATAACTTTAGAAGTATACTGTGCTTCTACTGTGAAATTAAATAAAGTGTTAAAATAAGTGTAAGACTGTTTTAGTGAGTAAACAGATACAAACTTGTTTTATTTTAATGGAAAACCTCACAAAAATTTGAATATGAATACTGTCCCTAAATACCACTCATTTCAAAAATAAGTTCGTTATGCAACCTAAACGTTAGAACTCAATCACAAATAATAAAACATCCCTATTGAAGTTGGACTATGGCATATATATTTATACTCAAAGGCTGCATTTCAATCAATGTGCCGCTTTGTAAGCGAAGTCATGAAAATAATTTCTAGATTTAATTTGTTTATTTTCAAAGCTTGCTATAAATTATTCACCCAAATGATGCAATATCAAATTCTAACATAGATAAAAATAAAAAAAATGATGCCATGGGGAGACAAAGACAAATAGATAGTTTTTATTTGTCTCAAACTTATGAATAATAAACCTAAACAACTATTACGGGATAACGTTAATCTTTTCATTGTGTCTCATTTACTACGAGCATTTAAATACAGACATGGATTGGTTAAAATCCAAAAGCTATACTCTGCTATTTGGAAAAATCTTCATAATGTATTTTTTTATTGAAAAAGTATGAGCCGTTGGCTTCTATGTCACCTGATGGTAAGTGACGATGTAGATGAAAGTGTTACACGTCTATTTAAAAGATACCTATTCACTCGATGCTTGAAAGAACTGGGCCTATAGTTTCTAAAAAAACCAGACGCCGGCAGTTCGTTCCTACCTTGGCTACCCGCACCAAAAAGGAAGTATCGAAGCGTAACTTAAGTTTAACTCATAAACAAGGACTGTGCATTAAAGGAACGTTTAGAAGGTGGTTTGACCCAACCATACATTTCTAAATATACGACATAATCTTAGATATAATTTCATACACTCTTATACTATTTGTAACCAAAATAATTCTGAACCAAAGAAATCCGAAAACTACAATGTTTAAGTAAAATGGATTTAAATAAACAACGTTTACATCAGTAAACAAAATACAAAAATACTGCAAATTTAAAATACCAAAATACCTCTCACAGACCCTCAGGAGATATTAAAATAATTATTGTAATACGAACACCTTGAGAACTATTGAATAAGAAGAAGAGAATATTGGAGACCTTATTATGAATGGTAATAACATTATTAAAGAGTTACATTCACCTAAAGATTATGAAAATTTTAGGAACTCAGTAAACTTTACAAAAATAACATAACTCTTCAAAATATTATGATTACAGTGAAGCACATACTCTATAAATTATAATGACACATTTGTTTTTCTCCAAGCGGAAGACATGCTAGAAACTTATAACGATATAAATGTAGTGTTGTGAATACGTAGAGAATATAACAAAAATAATACGAGAAATACGCAATTTGATGATGATTGATAATGATTTCATAAAAAAATCATACGTTATTGGTATAAATCATAACATTTATACCAATAACGTATGATTTATAAAATAACTGTTTATAGGCACTAAACCAAATCTTGACTTAGTAACTGATAAAGATACTATTGTATATACTACAATGAACACGATAAATTTTTCAGAATCAACAATGTCTAAAGGAATTTCTGTAACTTTAATGTCAAGTTGGCGATTTTCGAAATATATGTCTGAAATTGGATTATTTTAGTTTTGTAAATATTTTTTAATAATTCATTTATGTCCAACCAATGCGTAATGTCATTTAAAGCTTTATTTGTTTCTATTTCAGCGTCTGTATCTTTGACACACTTAATCGTTATAAGTGTCTGCGAATAAAATACATTCATGGTTAATGTAGTTAGGGAGGTTATTAAAATATACCAAGAATAATAAAAGTCCAAGTACGCTACCCGGCGCTACCATGTGTGTTAAGAGAATATAGAGACTGAAAATGTTGTAATGTGATTCCTGTTATACGAGTTATTTCGACACACTGGATTCTATTTCTTAGATAACTTTGAAGCTATTCTAAAGCTTTTCCCCTTATACAGTATTATTGGTTGTTTTTTTAGAGAATGTCATGTGAAACGCGGTCAAAGGTCTTTGTCATATCCAGCAATATTGAGACAGGATATGTTCCACAATTTAAGGATGCTGTTACATCTTTTATTACAATGCAGCCTGCTAAAGTTGTTTAGCTGTGAGCCATAAGTGCTCATAACATTGGCTAAAGGTGATAAAGGACTAAAATATTTTCAGAGAATCAAATCATCATGATGTTTATCTAGTTGTCAAAGTTTTAAAGAAAAAAGGAAACATGAGATATGTGTGTTACGCATATACAGAATGACTGGTGGGTCACTTTCGAAATTCGAGGACGTGATAGTTTGAGCTCACACATGACGAGAAAAAATATAATTAAAAAATAATATTAATTATTTAATGAGTAAACTAACCCGAAAGTTAAAGAATTAATTACGCAACGCACGGGTACCTACTAGGTAGGTACCTACTTAGCACGGACGTACGCTCTGCGCTATCAACACATAATAGGTAGGTAGGGAGGTATAGTCAGCTTCACGAACGGTCGACCACATTCGCTTCAAAATGGTTTGCGGGGTCTGTCGGCCCTTTCTTTCTCTATTTAACTAATACCTACTGGCTGGTCGGCGCTTGCGCTCACACTAATTACTGACGGGCGGGTGGCGGGGGCGGCGTGGCGGGATGATAGACAGAATAGGTACCTAGCGGGTGGTGGCCTACGGTGTGGCGGGCAAACTATATTGTGCGCGCCGCGATCCGCGTGCAAGGTCACGTGTCGCGGTTGACTCAGGCGTCGGGAAAGTGTAGGGAAAAAACACTTTATTTATTTATAGGGAATTATAGTGAAAAATTAAATACCTACTTTTATTACATAATTATGACCAGAATCGAGTACATAGTGCTCTCCTTCAATGTCTAAAATTTGTCACCAGTCACCCTGTATATGTGAGTACATTTTTATCAAGAAAATGAAACCGTTCTTAAAACAATCGCTTTAATAGCCAAAAAAACCTGATGACCTCGGAGAAAAACCAAAAAGCAACGTTAGGAAAAGATCTCAAAAAAACCTTTGAAATATCGTTTTACTCTCAAAAATACATATCAGTAATCGGAAACCGAAATGTAAAAAAATGATAACGGAATAAGCGTATGCTGCAGCTCAAGAAATGGCATCAAACTTGCCTATTAGATTACTGAGAGTTATACAGGAACCTAAAACTGGTGGGCTTTCTTCCTTTGAACCCTATATTCTCTGGATTGTCTGCTGCTGGTAATTGTAAGCTGCTGATGGAATCACAAAAGTTATAAATGACTGTAAACTACAAAAAAGCAATTGTCAATATTAAACAGATACAAAAGTAATTTGCCAATTACAGAATCATTTGCGTTGGAAAGGGATTACATGTATGTCACAAAACAAAAAACTGAACACTTGGCTACCCAGAAGAGCTTTAACTATGATTGATGTATTTCTAGTATATATTCGAAGCACAAAAAGTAAATGCTTTTTTGGCTAAAAATAATCTATCATAATTTATCAATATTTATTTACAGACACAATGATCCATATAAAAAGGTGAGGATAAAATACAAAAAATACAAAAAAATACAAAAATTTTTTTAGTATTCAATGATAATAACTATGATAGTATGTACTATTAGTTAATGTCACTATTTATTATTGACATTTATGTGGATTATGTCCCAATGTCTCAAGATGGGATTATCCACCTTATCTGCTAAAGTATTAAGTTGTTTGAGGTCCCAGAGGTACGGCGCATCAGAGAGGCTGATTTTTTTCAAATGATTGCGAAGAAATCATCCACTGGAGTCTCCGCACACATGCCTGACGCACTACAGTACTTCGGGAGTCCAAGCAGCATCCTTAGACCGTTATTGTACTGGACACGTAGGGCCGCGCAACACCTTTTTGTGTAATAAAGCCAAAGGCTGCACGTGTAGAGACACTGACAATATGCACGGAAACATGTTAGTTTAACTTGGATACTACAACGTGCGAACCTTCTAGCACACATGTTAGTTCTTATCGCTAGAGCCCTTCGTGCCCTCTCAATGTCATCATCATCCTGTTCGGATTAATTACATGTCCTAAATATGTAAATTTAAAGCAGCGCTTTAACTTCACGCAGGCATAATCCTCGTCATAAGCACCATGTCGTCCGCGTAGCTAATGTTATTGATTATTTTACAGTCTATAGAGCATCAGTTGATTTTTATTAAATAAGGTAGTTGTTAAATAAGGTAGGTGATGATAAACCCCCTTGCCTCACTCTACACTCCATGCGGTACTCATCAGACACAGCGTCTCTCCACCTAATACAATTAGTCTGATTAGAGTACCAATCTGAATAATTACTGAAAATACTTTGATAGTTGTGGGAATCTGAAACCACCTAAGGAATTTATTATTACAGAATCAACTATGACAACTTACAAGAAAATAATTTATATAATCGGATTTTATGTCTTAACTTCCTCAATCATAGCTTAAAAAATACTACGCTAGATTTCAATAAATTACCAGTTCGTGACAAAATATTGAACATGACTTCCATAATAAAATCGAGTTATTCGTTTAGGTATTACTTCAAATAATAGACATTTTTTTTGCGTTCATGGGTTTAAACTATAAAAATGATACAGTTTTAAAATTAACTATTCTAAATTCTACAAAATTCTAAATGCAAAATTTTGTACTTACTACTGAATACTAAAAAAAATTCTACTAAGCTCACGTATACTCATTCAAGTGCCCAACAGTTTTCGAGTGCTCGTCGGACAAACTCCAAAAATAGTCGGAACTTGTAAATACTAGTAAGTAGTGGTTGGGGGTAAAAAGACTACGTGGTCTACATTCGTCGAAAATTTTTAAAGAGGTTGGACACTTTTTGGAACGTGCGAATACATGACTTCAAGATTTTGATAGTAATCACTTGTCGCACAAGTTTTATGGACTGTAAATCTCATTATATGGTCCATCTAATCCTTTACAATTATTGCTTACTCCAAAAATTGGAAAATGTCTAACAAAGTTTTACCGAGCCACCGACCACCAAATAAATTTGATGTTAGAATGATAGAACTTTACTCCTGGCTTCATAATTGCTCGAGTTGTTAAAGAACTAAATCATGACTAGTCTAACGGTTGCAATGGATTTCTCTGATAATATAATCATCTTTTTATTATTATTATTATTATTATTATTATTATTAATGTTAATAATAATAAGATGATTATATCAATCGCCCATGATCTAATAGTTCTGCATCTTAGCACACATATTCCGCGATCAGACTCTCCTTGTAGCACCTATGAATTTTAAATAGATGAAGAAACATGCCTTTACTAGTTATATTTTATAGTTAATATTTATTTTGGCAATAATTATATTAACTGCTCAGTTTAACATTTTAACATACTTGCACAATGCGAGCTAGACACAAAAACAAATCCATTTCATAACAAAAGATATGTAATCCATGTCTGATTATTAGACTAGTATTTCTTCTAGTAAGAAGAAATATTAGTTTTGAAGTTTGTTTTATTTAGAATTTTAGAAATGTGCTAAGTTTGTTAAGACGACAGAGTAGGGACAATGGTAGTAGGTTCGCCTCTGAAGCCAGAGGTCCCAGGTTCGGGTCCTGGTCTTTCATTGGTGTGATGAATGCAAATGTTTGTTCTCAGGTCATGGCTGTTAATATTCATACATGTATGATTATTCTGGTTTGTCCCCAGGTTCGCAGTAGGGACAATCATAAGACAAGCTCTACTTACTTTGGGGACAAACAGTATGTGTGTTTTTCTGAAAATTTATGATAAGTAAAGATAAAATTAAATTAAATTTTTTAATCATCACTTTACAATCAAGTAGTATAAAGTATATTGCATCCCGGTACCACCACGGGGTCAGGATTACGCGTATAAAACTGAGAACTGTAGTTAAATCTAAATGTAATTACGCAAAATTCAAAATATGCATTGCTTAATAATTAATTTGCTTATTTAATAAAACGAAAAAAATTATCATTCAACCACCAGCAACGATTCAATTAAAATAAACTCTTTCTTTCATAAGTATATAAGTAAACTGTAGTTAAATGTGAGATAGATTTGAGTTATTCAATTTACAAGAGTTGCAGTTTTAAACGATTTTCGTATTCAGACATCTGTAATACTGAAGCAATTTAAGAAGCATTCTATGAACTTTATAACAATATTAATTTACATTCTTACAGGACAAATATCCTATTGACCATTGAAAATATGCAAATTTACATCAAGCGATATTCTTGGGCGTTTAACAAAAAAGTAAATGTTAAGGCTTCTAAAACAGCCTTTATTCAAAAAAATTATTTTTGTTTTTCGGCTAAATACGGGATACTCTAAACGAATGACGCACTACAATTTATCTGACACAGTCAAACATCCTCGAATTTTTTGACGACAAACAAATAATAAAAAGTAATGGTGCTGAGAGCGAGGGTAGGAGCATGCCGTTTTATTAGTTGATGAATAGCTGTCTGTACATCAACGTTCACAATTCCTACAGAAAATTGTGTACTTTATGAAAAGTTATTTCAGTGTTATTTGGTTAGTTTAAGATAATGAGACAAAAAAATAAAGGGCTTTGAATCAACCTCCTAATTTATTAATTATTAGCGCTATATATCACAAACGAAATAATTATTTTAAACTTTCAAGGCAACTAACCCGGCCGATATACCACGAAGCCTGCTTGCTGGGTTACGAACCTGTAACACTGGCACACAAGCTCCACAACACGAGGCCGTCTATACTATAATATATTCGTATCCACGTACTTACATGCTCTACAAGTAAAAAATAAGGGGTTTCCTCATTAACTGTACGGACCTTGTTAATAATGGTCCCGATGAAGTACGATAAAGATTGAATTTTGAAAATAGATTTTCCAGTGGTTTTATTTATGTAAAACGTTATAAAATGAAGAAGGCGTGATGTACGTAAAACTCAAAACACAGATATCCATAGATTGTAAATTGTGGATTGAAAATGTGACTTTTATTGAGAGCTGCTTTGACTTATTAAATATCTTATTTTGGCCTTAGGTGCAAAATTCGAATCGCACGGTTTTACCCTCCTAATCCAGTAGAAATATTTCAATAATGTCACCTTTGTTATTTCAGGAAAATGTAGTTTTACAATTAACCCACAGTAAAATATAAAATCTTTGAGAAAATATCTCGAGTGCGATTAAAGCGATGAAAGCAGACTTATAAAATAATTGGCTGCGTAATCCTGATCCCGCCCTAATACTGGGATAAAATACAGTCTTTAGAAATACGAGGGTAGATTGAAAAGTTCGCGGCTTAAATAAGAAAACACAGGAATAATGCAATTTTTTATATTTATTTTTCTACGTGCTCTCCTTCTAGGTCACAGCACTGAGCGGTCCTCCAAAGCCTTGATCCCATTTACATAGAAGGTCTCGTCAAGGTCTTCAAAAAAGGCATCTACGGCCACTTTGACCTCCTCATTGGTAGAAAATTTCATACCACCTAAGTGTTTTTTTTAGTTTTGGAAATACGTGGAAATCCGAAGATGCCAAGTCAGGTGAATAAGGGGGATGAGGAAGCAATTCGAAACCACAATTCACTATTTAAGCCATCGATTTTGCAGATGTGTGAACACGAGCATTGTCCTCATAAAACAAATCTTTCTTGATCAACAATCCTGGTCTTTTAGACTTTATTTCTTCGCGTAAACGACGTCATAGTGTGCAGTGGTATGCAGAATTTATAGTTTGACCTGTTTCTAAGTAATCAACCAAGATGACATCCTTAGAATTCCAGAACCCCTGCCATAACTTTGTTTACTGAAAAACAGACCTCGGCTTTCTTGGGGGCCGAAGATCCGAGTCTCTACCATACCATGGATTGTTGTTTGGATTCAGGAGAATAGTGATGAACCCATGTTTCGTCCATAGTAACAAACCTTGGTAAAAATTCGTTTAGATCAATTTGAAAAAGCTCTAAACAGTCTCTAGAAATTGTGAGCCGCGGAACCCATATCTTCATGAATCTGCTTTGGAGTTAAGTGTTTCTTGTGGAGGTATTTGAGCACGGTACGGTGCTCTAAACTATCCATTTTCAAAATTAATGAAAGTTACTCTCACTAAATGATCAATAAAATAAATAATTACTCATGTATCTCAGAGAAAAACTGCACAGAGACTGACAAAGAGTTTAGGTTTCATATGAGGATAGTTTTATAATAATATGACAACGCTATCTATGTTAGGCCGCGAACTTTTCAATCCACCCTAGTAATTAAAAAAAAATATTACTTAGCTTTTTATTCCTCTTGATTAAGTTTAAATATATTTTTTTTTATTGTATACCATATTGGATTGAGTTTGTCATAATATTTTGTATAAATAGCTGCATACATAGCTGCTTTAAATTTGAGTTTTGTATTTTAATACAATATATTATCTTAACAGATGGTCGTTTTTGCAGCTGATCCCTAAATTTCGATGAGGAATTCGATATGTGATTTTACCAATGAGTTATAAAAAATGTAGCAAACTTTATTTGGAATGCAGCGAAAAACCTTTCGCAACGCTCCTGAGAGGGATAATAATTTTGATGTAATATGTGTTATGTGTTGTCTCCAAGTAAGTTTGTCATCAATCCATAGTCCGAGGTGTTTTTCAAGAAGAGAACGCTGTAGTGTAATGTTGTTATACTAAGAGGTGTAAATTCAGGTATGCATTTATTTTTAGTAGCAAAAATCATTTAAAAAGATTTTGCTGCGCTGATATTTAGCTAATTGTATATATAAACCCATCATAAGTATTTTAAGGTCTTTTTAACCAGTTTTTACGATGCTAAGTACTGATTTCCAAAATAAAAAAGTCATGTATCGTCTGCGTCATAAATCATTGTGTACATAAATTAGGAACAGCAAGGGTCCGGTAACCGGACTTTGAGGTAAAGCGTATGTGATGTTTTGTGTAGAACTGGTATAATTATCAACTTTGACAACTTGATGTCTATTTTCTAGGTAAGAGGCAAACATTTTTAAGTCTGTTTCTGTAATTTCGATATTTTGTAAAATTTGTAATAGCTTAGGATGGCTGACCGTGTCAAAACATTTTTTGTGGTCAATAAATACACTTAGTCCAAGTCGTTATTATCTATGTTAGTTTTTGTTTTAGTTACAAGATCTATGGCTGCGGTAAGAGTACTAGAAAGAGGACAAAAGACCATACTGTTCGTCTATAAGAATATTTTTTTCAGTTAGGTATTTAAATAATCGGTTGTAAAGAACTCGCTCAAATATAAAGATAATTGCCGTCCACCTCTTCAAAGTTAGCTGTCGATGCACTCTTGTAAAGCTTGTTATAGTCAAGGGCTTGATAATGAATTTTCTGTGGCTTTTCCGTAGTTGGAGTACAAATTGCCAAAAATACTTTTTTTTTGGTCTGAAAGCGATAACTCAATTATTGTTAAAGTAAAATAACGGTTATTTATATCTATGCAAATTTGATCTAGTATCGTCTTTGAAGTGTTTGTCTGACGCGTACAAAAACTGTTCATAAAATCCCAAAAAAAGTTTATAAAGAATGATAACAAAAATACTTTTAAATAATCAGTTTAAATAATGGTTTATGCCAGTTTATTTTATTTTTGAATACATTGCATTAGTTAGAAACTGTTAAATCGTTACAAAAGAAAATATTGATAAACAAAAGGAACTATATAATTCACTTTTCCCCATTGAATTTTGTACAAATTTTCAGAAAACAGTTTTTGCCTACTGAGTTTGTGCGCTAGTTTCTGCTGGGAAGATTTATGTAGCTAGGTGATACACAGTCGACAACCGTGAAAGACAATCCGGATTTAGCGTTGTAAAGTATTTTAAGCAATTATTGATATAATATTGGGAATGCTTACAAAGACATGCTAGTACTTTTTTTTGTACTATCGTCCTATTATTCTAAACCAAGAAAAATTTTAACAATACATTTTAGTATCACCTAGTATTTTTTAATATACTTATTCAAAAAATTACAAAAGTGATAACAAATAAAGATTAGTAGCTGACAATGGAACATCCTTAAACTTGTTTTTATACGTTCGTGCGAGTATCACTGTAACGGCCGATCCGCTATCAACTTCAAACTGAATCCCTAATCCGCGAATAAACACAGTTTCTACCATAGGTTTACCGTTAGAGGAGCGAATGTTGAATAGCACTAGCTTACCATCATCATCATCCCTGTCATCATCGCCCACGTCCATTTCACTTATTTTTATATTTTTGATTTTACTTTTTTGTAAGTGACCTTTGAGGTTACACTTTTTACATGTATATGTAGTAAAACGACACTAAGATAAATTATGGTTGTAGCTGCCGCACACCATACACTGTGATTGACTAACACTAGGTTTAGCACTTTCACGCCGGGTAATCTTGAGTACTGACTGTGCTGGTGACAGCGACAGCGCGGGCGCGGGAGCGAAGCCCATCCGCTAGCCCCACGGCGTGGTTCAGCGTCAACAGCTTCATGTCCTGCGCGTAAAGCTTATCCCTCTCGAGGCCTGGCAGCATGCCCATCTCGAAGCGGTCTCGCAAAGCTTTCTCGACGTTTGAGAAGCCGCAGTTGGCTGTAAGACCACGAAGTCTCGCTGTGGAAACGTTTCTCCCGGTTTTTGCGTTGCCGTGTAGAAATTGTGACGTCAGCGGAACTTAACAATTTTTGGTGTGAAATGTTCATCCAGAACATCCAAAATAACTTCGTACGGCATCTCATTTAGTTCTTTTGGTAAATATAAATCGGCGGCTATCTTATAGGGGGAAAGGAACTGCTCGCATCCGCAAGGTACTCGATGCTTTGTTCGTGGTCCCCGGGTGGTGCTAGACGAGCAGTATCTTCTGGTGGTAGGCTTCGGCCGTGGCTTGTCGACACTCACTAAACAAAACCATGCCGCCATGCCGCCATGGTCGCGTTCTGGCATGATGTTTAGTGTGGCCATCGAGGAGAGAAGGTCTGAGTAATCGTGCTGTATCGAAGAACTGTCTTCAGCTCGTAATTTATTTGCTCGCTGGGTAACTGGTTTTGGAGGGTAGTGGGATCCGAAACAACGGTGCACCGCTGGCTGACCGCAGGTAGTAGGATGCCCAAGTAATGTGCTAGCCACATGCGAGAGGCTGCCCCGCCACCTCGCGAAAAATCCCGGGAGGCTTCATCGTGCCAGCTAGCGACTGGTTAGAAAGGACCCGATGACAATCCCCGGGGGGCGTCCCCACAGTCTCCAAGCGATTTTCCCATCGGTGCGTTGTTTATTGCGAGTTGCTTGGTTCCATTTGCAGCGCTTCACTCAACTTCTGTCCTCCTCCCTATTCACGCACACCTTATGAAAAGTCGTCAAAAAAAGAGTAAGGTTTTACAGTGGTTGCACTTTCTCTCTCTTAAAGTGCACTTCTGCAACATCAGAGGAATGCACTCAAATCTCAACGATGTCCACCACCAGCTTGAGACAGAGAGGCCTCACCTACTTTTCCTAACGGAGACGCAGATCTGTAATCCGTCAGACTCGGCATACCTTTGTTACCCAGGGTACATACTGGAGTACAATTTCCGCCCGAACGCCGAGGTGTGCATGTATGCCAGTGACGAGATCTGTTGTCAGCGTCTCCGTTACTTGGAAGATCCTTGACTAATTGGTCTATGCCAGTATATACCGGTCACATAGCGGAGATCGGGCGACAACGAGGCTCATGGAGTATCTCAGCGATGCAGCAGATAAGGTTCAGCAACGTTTTCCCTCAGCGCAGTTGGTGTTCGGCTTTACCCGTATCAGGACACTGACCACGCTGGAAGAGAGGCTTTTAAGTTTTCCGTGACTCAAGGCCTTTCACAGCTTGTGCACGAGCCCACGCGCATCCTCGACCTTGCTGGCCACACTGCATATTGCTTGGACCTTCTGCTGACATCTGATCCTGACAGGTGCCCGGTGTCCGCAACTGCACCTTTAGAGACATCCGACCACTGCGTGGTAAAATCCATGTCTCAGTACTCGCCGCCTGACACCCGCCCAAAAGGCGCTAGGCGAGTATGGCGATGCGGCATTTTTTCGCGTCTTATCCTTGACGGCAGACTTGTTTTACATCAACCGATCCATCGTGCTGCGGTGATGCTGTATCAAATTTGATGGGCCAAGTGATGGAGTATTTCATCCCTTACGCTGACCTATCCCTTAAAACCAAAGGTCGCCCATGGTTTAATGCTGCTTGCCTCACAGCTGAAAAGCTTAAGCAAGAAGCGCACAAAGCCTGGGCTGACGTTTGAAGAAGCAAAGCCGTGGATTCGCATGAACTGAAGAAAAGATACAATGCTGCCGCCAAGGCTTGCAAAAAGGTGACCTTATTGACGGCTTTGACCATATTGGCCACATCGGAGACAAGATAGCGTCATATCCTTCAGGAAGCAAAGATTTCTGGTCTCTAGTGAAGTCGGTTGAATCGAACTTCTGTCGCCCATCGCTGCCACCTCTGAGGAAGCCTGACGGTTCACTGGCCCACACCGCAAAATAGAAAGCAGACCTTTTTGCTAATATTTTTGCAGATTATTCACGTCTAAATAGTCAACAAAATAGTCTAAATAGTCCCACCCCAGTTACCTCAGTTCGGACCCAAAATGGGTACCGTTCATATTCGCCAAAAGGAGGTTCTTAAATGCTTGCAGAATTTAGACGTGAATGAGGCCAGCGGCCCCGATGGCATACCTGCAGTGGTGTTAAAACATTGCGCAGGCGATTTGTTTCCCATTCTAACTCTCTTTGGTATCCGGAGAGGTCCCTAAATCCTGTAAGCTGGCTAACGTGCAACCAGTACCAAAAAAGGCAAGCCGTGCGGATCCTATCAACTATCGACCTATTGCAATCACCTCCATACTTTGCAAAGTTATGGAGCGTATATTGAACAATCGTCTCCTGGCATAACTTGAATCCAACGAGCTGCTTAGTGATAACCAATATGGTTTTCGCAGTGGACGCTCGACTTCGACGAGATCCTCTTCTGTATGCCACTCACTTATGGAGCGAAGCCTTAGAGGGTCACGGTGAAGCAATAGCTGTATCCTTAGACATTTCCAAGGCTTTTGATAGGGTCTGGCATGATGGTCTCTTGAGTAAGCTTCCAACATACGGAATACCTAATGGGCTCTGCGACTGGATTTTATGAGGGAATGGTCGATTCGAGTAGTCTTAGACGGCTGCTCATCTGACCTAATGGCAATTAATGCCGGGGTCTAAGGGATCTGTTCTCTCTGCAACGTTATTCTTGCTGGACAATAATGACCTGCTAACCCCAGGCATTATTGGTTACGCTGATGACAGCACCTTTGTAGAAAGATACATGTCTAATGCGCGAGCGAATCCTCAATGATTGAGCGGATGGATTTGGCCTTAAAGCCCCTTGGTCTTCAAAGTGCTGTGCTAAGTTGTGTTGTGCTTGTGCTGAGTGCAGTGTTGTGCCCAGCATAAGTAGTCTGGTCTCAGTACAAAGGATACTTAACGGTGACAACGAATTTGTACTGAACCAGTCCTTTTATTTTTATTTTATTTCTCTTCTCTGTTTTATTTATTTTTCTCCTATTTTCATATTTATTTTATTATTTCTGTGTGTTTTCGTGTGTATTTGTCCTTTCTGTCGGTAAAGGTTGACCCTTACGTGGTCAACTCTTTACCTGCGTACCCTTTTTTAGGTATCTAGGTAGCGGCCTTCGGCGTACTACGGTTAGTTTTAAGTTATTCTCCCCAGCCCCCTACCGCTGGTAGGGAGGTTAGCCGCTAGGGTTTTGCTAGGTTTTTAGGAACCAAAAAGAAATAACTTACGTCGAGGTTGAGGTTGCTCTAAATGCTCCAAGTGTTAACGAGTTAGCCTTGAAACCAGCGTATACCCCGGAGATTGCTAGTACAGAACGCAAGAAGCGCGATCTTTTGAATTTAGTAATTAGACAAACAAAATACTATGAAAAGTTCTTTGAAGATGTCATTTAATTTAATTTTATTTTATTTACGTGTTAAGAACAATAATTTTATGTACAACGTTTCAAATAATTTATTAAGACTAAATACCACGCGAATAAGAATTAGTAAAGTTATAAGTGATTTACTTGCTGTGATTTCAAAAGTCTGATTATACTAAGAATTCAGATACTAAATAGATTTAGGAGCATAGGTACATGGACCAAAGTTATGTTTACTACCTAATTAGGGAACTCGCAGCCGAAGGAGTAAAAAAAACCGAAATTTAATTAATTACTTTATAAAAATAATACTTAAAAGTTAATTACAAATAAAGAAACTACTTCTACCGATCTAGAAAATAGAATTACATATTTTATTTATTACAATTAAAGGAAACTTCGAAGATAACAATTATAAGCTGATTTTACAGTAAGTGCAATAACAGGATGTTGGTCCAGAATTGAGGCCGTGATCGGTCGATCCTTAGTCGGCGATATTGGTATAGGTAGCGTGCATAACTCCCCCCGCCACAGAACGGCAACTATTTTCCAACGTTTAGTGAAAATATTGCTGGAAGGGAGGTTTCAGGAACAGCATATCCATCCTTTTGGTCAATCTTTTCAGTTTATTTTGCAGTAGGCTGTGAATTTCTGGAATACTTCCGAATCAAGTAGGCGATAATAAGCGCAACTGCACTAGGTATCACTATATATAATGGTATGGTTGTATGATATATGGTTCTGTTTTCAGTGTTAAGCTCCATTGGTGATTGTAAGATTATTTTATCTCGAGTTTTGTGAAGATTTTGCAGGTTGATTGAGCTAAGTTGCAATTCTGTTTGACTGTTAAGTTTCGAAATCGTAGAAGATTTTCATGATTTTCAATAGTTCACCCTTGATGATGTCATCTGTGTTAGCCATGGTGATGTCCTAAGTTTGCAGCATACAGTTTATGGGGATAATTAGCAGGTAGCTCCCTTGCAGGACGTCGTAGCTCTCCGTTTCGCATTTAAGATAGGTTTTAGTCGGTCGTGGAAATGATATGGTGTAATGGCGGCTATCCAATTTTTCTACAGCTTCTCTAGTACGGTGAATGGTGCAAAGGTTGCATGAGTTTCCGAGGGGTTTATTGTGGATATAGTTTTGGGTACAGTCAGGATCAGTGCGCAGCTGGTGGTTAAATCTTTTATCACAGAGATACCGATTTTTTGTGTACTTCGGGCAATCAGCCTTCATGTACAGGAACGCTTCCTTATTGGTTGCTATATAGGGATAATTTTACATGTAAGTAAATATTTGCCAAACTTTTAACCTATACAAAGAGATGTTTCTGTATAAGTACCTACGTAAAGTTCTCATTTTGTCCCCTAAGAGATTATTGTTTCTTTGCTACATTTGTTAAGGATTGTTTTTTTTTTTACCTTTTTACTACATTTTATTATATTTGTACTACATTACCTGTACAAGTGTTAAGAAAAACAAAAGTTTCTTATTTTTTTTTTCTAGAATTTTGTCTTATTTTATTTCTTACGCCAATAACAGTGCATAATTGTGATTAAACTAAGTAAGTAATTAGTTCTTGTTTTATTTTTAAACTCTTATTTATACAATTAAAGTGACATAATTACATTTAATATATTTCGTCACTTCTGAGGTTGAAAGGTTTAAAATAATCTTATAGCATCTTATTCATAATATTAAGTACAGTTTTTTTTTTACGTAATTAAGTTAAAAGTTGACGTTGTGTAAGCTATTCATCTTGTCTAAATCTTGAAATGTCATATTTTTTATGATGTCAAAGTTATAAATTCTTCTCCTCAAAAGTTGCATATTTGCGTACTGGCAATTAGTGGCAATGTCTCATTGGAGGTGCGGGATGAATAATTAAATATGCTAATTTTAAAGCTAAAGCGTATAAAATATTTGTTTTTATTAGTGCCTTTTAAATAAAAATCACTTTTGAACAGTAAAGTTGTAGACAAATTAAATGTAATTCTTCTAAAATAAGTACGACCCCACCTTTTGGATCCGCTATTAAATAAGTTCAAACTACTATTTATTTACCTAAGTTTTACCTTTGGAGATCGCTTTCACCTTTTTGTCTCGAGCGTGGCTATGAACCTACAACACAGTGAATATACCATATTTATTTTGTACTATTTTTCTTTCAGAGCTCGAAAATATACTTCTTTTCGAAGTATCAATTTTTAGTGTGGTCGTGGACATAAATACATAACTTTTATTAATTAGCTAATTGATAAGTTTTCATTTAATTTCAATAAAACCCCTCTTTTACAAGGTTCATTTGAAATTAATAAAACGAACTTCAATGTATTCCATAATGGAGCATGTAGACTATCTATTTATTAATAGTTTTTATCATAATATTTCTGCCTATTTTATAGATTTGTATTATTAAATATAAAACCTTATCTATAATAATTACTTAATTATATATATTTATTTATCAATTATTTTATTTTTTATTTTATTATTATTTTATTATGGCACGATGTCAGATGATTCGTTTCATTTATTAGTACTTCTGGTAGTGATGTTACCTTCTGCTCCCTGAGTGATACTGAAACCGATTCCCTTTCTCCGCTGAAACTTAATAACTTTTTATCATTAGATAACATCAATATTTGTCATTTGAACGCTCAAAGCAGTCAATAACCACTGGGGAATTACAGACTACCCTCGATTTTGTTTTCGATTCTTCCGAAACGGTGTTCATATTTCTGTTCGGGAGTCACTAATCTGCACAATATTTTCAGTCAAACTCGTTCGTCAAACTACTGTAGTCAAAACAGTTCATTAAGCAGGCATTCCGCTTAGTATTCACATTTCGCGGGAAATTGTTTACCAAAGATGCTTACTTCAGGTTTTCAAGGTCCATTTTCATGTCAATAAATTCTTCCTCCCTCACACATTCTTCCTTGATATTGTCAATCTCGCAACGGATTTTGAGTAGGTCTTTCAAAAGCCGAGTAACATCCACATGAAAACCACTGGCGGCAATTTATGTAGCTCCCGAGCCACGAATATGGGAATTCAGCTTTTATTTAGAATTTATGTTACCCTTTGATAGGGTTAGTATATCATCAATGTCCCTTCTTGTTTTTCTGGTCCCTTTCCGTGTTTTTATCGACTATGGTGTGGGCAGTGATTCAAATAATAACCGCTTAGCAGCTGTTATTTCATCCTCTTCAAAAGCACTAATACACACTTGGCTAATACTTTGCTCATCCATTACATCCATCTTATAACACAATGCAAGCACTTCATTTATAATTATGTTACACGATGAACACTTTACTAATTTAGTTATGGTACAGGACGGCGTATAATCTGCTTGTAACGCTACCGTGCGCAAGGGCGTGCGGCGCGAGACTCAAATATACTTTGACGTTATGTCAAACGTATAATTAAATGTATTTTATTCTTAATTCATAATAATTCATATTAACCTCTTTACTGAAATGCCACGGCATTCTGACGTGCTTCCTAAGCCTTAGCCGTGACGATCGGCCCCCGCATGAAATTGATTCACACAAACAAGGTTTTTTGTTGTTGGTTGTTGCTAGGTTGTTGCCTGAACGAGGATGTATTTGTACAACGGCCTCAGGAGAAACTACCCCTGTCGATTAGGTCATTCCTGATGTTTCGTAGGAAATCTTTATAAAAATAATAAATATAATATTACAAAAGCAATGGCTTCACCACGATCCAAGGAATAACTGCTTCGATAGGAATTCCCGCAAGTGAACGACGCCCAAACTACTGTCAATGTAATGTTTCCTAATCACATGTCAAATATTCTTACGGAAGGTTGAGATGCGAGCTAGAACCGTTATAGAGATGTTATTTCGTTGTTTCACGTCCCTGGCAGATAACTTCACCTTAGCGCGCGCATTAATATCCAGCATGTCACCTGCAGCCAGCAAAGCATGCCACCTATTTTTTAAGAGAATTTATGGTGTTGGTGACTGCCCGATTATGAATGAACGCCCCTCGGTTCCATCACCAGATAAGGACATAGTGAAACACAACGCAAAAAAAATCTTCATTAATCATTACATATAACAACTTTTAAGACAAGATAATATTAATTTCCTTTTTTTTTGCATCGCCAATCTCATCTGCTAGTGGCTGCCATCTCATTTCCGTTATAATTCACAATATGAAAAAGAAAAATCATATTAGTATATTACAATGTAACTTAACACATATATGCCAACACATTCTTAATGATAACATATAATAACCTTTATTACGTTATTATTAATATATTTACATTGGTCATATATCTTTCAGATTGATATATGTCAGGCTAATGTCACCTCATTTTAGCCTAAAAACCGGAAAATAACAATTTTTTACTCTTGACACTTTACAACATTTACATATTTACAATATAATTTAGATAGATTTTTATTATAATGAACTCAACAAAATTATCGCAAGATAAAAGGTTGACATGGACAGTTATTTCTCGACTTCTATTGACCGCCTTTATTAAATAATTGTTGTTACTTAAACCTCTACAAATTCGATATAGACCTTTAAATGGTCGTCTAATTTTTTACTCATTCCAGACACTCTTGTAGGGTTATGCAATAACACAAATTGACCTGTCTGAAGATTAAAGATGAAGCTTTTTTATCATATAACCTTTTCTGCGCCAAATGAGCTTTACGAGAGTTCTCTCGTGCCAAATTCACATTATTACTATATATATATTCCTCCTGACTTCAAAATTTTCAACATTCAAGTTGGGATTTAATGTTTCATCGGACGGAACTTCAGGTTCCCTAGCGAACATTAAATAATATGGTGAAAACTTAGGGGAAGCTTGTTTGACACAGTTATAAGCATACACTACTAATAGCAAATATTTACACCAATTACGTTGTGTTGAGTTTACATATTTAGCTAACATGTGTGAAATAGTTTGATTTAATCTTTCTACAAGACTGATGGTGCGATTGATGGTGCATAGTGGTTGCAAGACATTGTCGCACACCGAATTCTCTCAGCGCGTTCTTAACTAATCGCGACGTAAAAATCGAGCCTCTATCGGATAGCAATTTCTTGTTAGAGAAAATCACTTACTGCTTGAGCCGTAGCTCTGGGAATTGCTCTACAGACAGCGCATTTCGATAAACATTCAACGAAAGCTATGACATACCTATTACCATTTTCCGAACGGTTAAATGGACCTAAAATATCAATTTCGACCCTATCAAATAAACGTTCGACTATCGTAGGTTGTAGCGGCACAACCTTATTATACGGTTTTTTGTCTTGACAATAAACACAACTCTTCACGTACCTTTCGACTTCAAGAAACTGCACTAGGCATAAAGTAATGAGGATAGCACTTCGCCAATGTTTCATTAGGCCGAAATCCTGTCCATGGATCGTCATGTATTTCAAACACAACACGATTAATCAAATGACTTAGATAAAACAAGTAACCTTTTCTCTACTTTATTTATTCAAATATTTTTGTACAATAAATAAATTTATATTATAAAGCCTTTAAAACAAACCTGATTATTTCTCGCCACCGCAGTTCGCTAATCCCTGCTCGCGAGATACCTGGATAACCGAAATTTTATACACTTGTAAACCGTTGTCCACCGGTTCATTCGGAGGAAGCTCTTGTTCAATTAGCGGATTCCGACTAAAAAAATCAGCTACGACGTTCTGCTTTCCTGAGCAATGTATAACGTCAAAGTCGTGCGCTTGTATTACTAGTGCCCACCTAGCTAACCTACCAGACATATCTTTCCGTTCTCTAAGCCAGCATAATGCCTTATGGTCTGTCACTATTTGAAATTTAAGACCCCATAAATAATGTTTGAAATAATTTAAAGCCCATACTAACCCTAAACATTCTTTTTCTGTTATAGCATACTTCTTTTCCGCATCGGTTAATTTTCGTGAAGCGAAATATACTGGCAACAACTCATTATCATTAAACACGCACCTATTGTTAGATCACTTGTGTCAATATAAAGCATACAAATACCTTCTTCGTTACTAAAATGACGTAAAAGTGGCGCCTTTTGAATTAATTATAAAATTTTATCAAATAATTTTGTTGACATTTCGTCCAAACAAATTTTTCTGCCTTTTTTAAAAGTTTTGTTAATGGTCTAGGTTTAGAGATGAAAAATTTTTAATAAATTTTTTTATAGTAAGAGAATAAATCTTATACTGATTTTAACTCTTTAACATTTTTGGTAATTTTCATATTCTCTATCTTTTCAATTTTACTTTGATCAGGCAATATGCCTTGACCTGAAATAGTATGCCCCAATACAGTTATTTGTTTATACCCAAAACTACACTTTGATGGTTTTAAAGTTAAATTTGCACCCTTTAACCTTTCTAACACCTGTTTGAGTGCTTTCATAAACTCCTCAAAAGTTTTCCATAGATAACACATTGTCAACGAAGACTATTACATTCCCATACTTAAGCTCCGCCAACACTTCATCCATCGTTCTTTGAAAAATAGCCCCACTAGTTTTTAGGCCAAAAGGTAATACATTCAATTCATATAACCCTGATGGGGTAATAAACGCAGTTTTGTGTTTGTCCTGCTCCTTAACGGCACATTGCCAGTAACCAGAATTCAAATCGAGGTTGGCATAATAATTAGCACTATTTAAATGAGAAATAATATCATCAATTATTGGCAATGGATATGCATCAGTAATAACTTTTTTATTAAGTTGTCTAAAGTCTACACAAAATATCCAGGTGTCGTCGGGTTTCTTAACCAACACGACCGGGGATGCATATGGGCTTCTTGATTTACGAATTATGTTATTTTGCAACATGTCTGACACTTGTTCGCGTATGATTCTATGTTGTTCAGCAGAAACCCTATATGAAGCTTTATGAACAGGAGCTTCGTCCGTAGTCTCTATCGTTACTTCAACAATATTGCACCGACCTAAACTGAAGACCACGCGGGAAGAACAAGGAATGTCAGTATTTTAAAAGAATTAAACTATTAATGCCATCTATTGGTAGTTCAGCAACACTTTTTATTCTGATATTTCATTTAACGCTAGAACACGACTAGTCCATGACAGTTCGCATTTTTTATTCGAATAGGCTGGTTAAAAACAAGGAATATCCGACCGTGGTCGACAACAACACGGAACGTCAGTCAGTGCAAGCGCGCGCCGCGCACGTTAGCCAAAAATCAATCATTTATAACGTGTGTTGTGTAATGTTTATTTGCATATTGTAATCCTGTTTTGCAGGTCTTTCTGATTAACTTACGTTTTGTTAAAAGAAAATAAACATTGAAAACGTCGGATAGTGATTAAGCTCAAGATAGCTAGTGCTAAATATATGCAAACCTTCAAGTTTTGAAGACATTTTGCTCTGCTAAAGCAAAATTTTATACGAAAATCTACGTCATGAATAATTTCTTATGAAAAATGAATAGCTGATTATAATTTTATTCTTTTATTTAAAAATACCTTATTCATAATAAAATTATAATTAACGAAAAGTGGAATAGTCACTGATTGCAAACTTTAAAAAATTATTTACTCGAAAACTCTTCTAACTGACATTCCTTGTTCTTCCCGCGTAGTCTTCAACTATTTTTATCGAAAGCAAACATGGACCTATATTTATTTAACAATAATGACAAAGAATTACGTTCACCAGTAATATTTTACTCTCTATCATCGTGCAAGTGGTTCTACTGGGATCCATGTTTTGCTTGTACCGTACGTACAGGCGATGTCATGTGAAATGGATTACAGCCGAAATAAATAGAAACACCTTACGAAGGTCAATATTTCGACAACCGAAACCACCAAATGTAGAAGAGGCGAGTGAAACAAGGGCTTATTAAAATAAGGGCTTTAAAAAGTGTAGTGATTCAAAGTGGCGTTTTCATTCATATAAAATGCGTAAAATAATAGTAAGTTTACTAGTGCGATTGTTTAAAATTCGACTGTTAAGACTTTATATTATTAGATTTTATATTATCATTAGATTTTATCATTAGATTAGATTTTATTTCATATTATTAGTGTTACTACTGTTAATCGTAATTTAATCCAATTACTATGATTTATTTTTTTATTGCACAATATAAGTGATGTATATCTAATCTACGTGTTGGTGGTAAGTTATGAATATATGTTTAGAGCAGTTATATGAAAAATTAAAAGAAATAAGAAAGTATTTAATTAAAATTGGACCGAGCAGACGTGTAGGAAATATTTTACAAATAAAAAATTATAAGAAGCAAATGGTATATTTTGTGACTCTACTAAATGGTTATTAAACTTTAATAATAAATTAAAGGAAGGAAAATTAAATCAAGTGATACTAAATAATAAATAATAATAAATACTTTATGAAAACTATTGTAAGAATTTTGAATCATTATATCAAGATATTATAAATTTGTTTCAATCTGAGTCTAAAAGCACGAGCAACATGGATATTTTGGAGTTTAAAACTGCTTTGACTTTATTACCTGTAATAATGTCAAATGACGAAACAAGCGTCAAGTAATTAATTGACAATATTCAATATTACGATTCCTTGTTAACAAAACAGGAATGTAAAAAGAATTTAATTAAATTTATTTTAAAAAGCAAATTATCTCAAACGGCTACGTTACGCCTGCAAGACGATTATTCTAGTGTTGAAGCCTTAATCAGCGACATGCAATTAGAGTTGTTGCCAAAAAAAGGTGCAACAGCAATTCAAAATAAATTACAAAAATTACGTCAAAATTATATGACTATTGCTGATTATGGTAAAGAAATAACGGAGTTATTTGTGGCCCTAACGATATCGCAAGCCAATGGAAATAGCGACTGTTATAATACTTTATAACCTATCAATGAAAAACGGGTGGTCAAACAATTTTCCGATGGTTTACGAAATGAAGAAATATATGAAGAAATAATAAATAAAAGAAATTTTACTACCCGAGAAATTTCCATAATAACTCTTATAAGTCTAGGTACCCACGCGGCAACAGGGGTAATCGGAAAGAGTTTTCTCAGCGGGAACACTACCAAGGAAACTCGCAACAAGTGAGTTCAAGGCGCCAGGCAAACTCACGCGGACAAGGACAGCGAGGACGCGTTCATCGAGGTACGTTTCCTAATTATCGTGGAAATCGCGGGATAAATAGAAATACGGTTAATTTAATTGATGAAAATTCAGAATCAACTTCAAATGAACCCCGACTTGATAAATTTTTTCGTGAATAAACCAAATCATACGATTTTGGCGAGTAGTAATAGCAATTGTTTTATTAAAATATTGTTAATGTCATGACACGTGCACAATACCTAAGAATACATAAACCTGATTCCTGCTTGTTGGACTCGATACATACAGACTTGAGGCCTGATCAACCTAAAGTCGTAAGAAATCATGTCAAACTAGCAGAGTCAGTAGAATTACGTATGATAAATAAGGAAAAATTAAAAGAATAAAGAAAATTAAGAGTTAACGAATTTGTGAGAGAATTAGATTTTTTTGCAAGTTATTAAATATTAATGAAATATATATAGTAAAGAAGCATGATAATAAGGAATTTATTAAAAAGTTGGTTGAAGAAATTAAAGCATCGAATGATAGGGCCGGTCCACGTGTGCATATAATAAATAACGTAAAAACGATAGATAATAAAGATGATAGGAAAGTAATGTTAAATGACTTCCATCTCCTACCTAGCAGTGGCCATGTAGGTATGAGAAGGATGATCAACAATGTCAAAAAATATTATTATTGGCCTGGGTTAGATAATGATGTAAAAAACTTTGTAAGGCGTTGTGACAAATGTCAGCGTCTGAAGTATTCGTTATCCAATAAAGAGCCACTGGAAATAACAACGACTGCTAATACAGCGTTTGAAAAAATATATTTAGACTTAGTTGTACCATTCGAAGTTGATAATGATAATTACTCTTACGTTTTGACCTTACAATGCGAACTCACCAAGTATGTTGAAAAAGTTAGTTTCAAAAAAAACGGACGAGATAGCAAAAAATTTTGTTAACAATTTTATTCTCAGATATGGAGTACCGAACGCGATAACGACAGACAGAGGAAAGGAGTTCATCGCAGCAACATTTCAAGAGGTATGTAAATTACTTCATATTAAACAATCAAACTTGACTGCTTACCACCACCAGGTGCGTTGGAAGTGTCACATAAAAATTTAAATGCTTTTCTTGGCATCCAAATTGATAATCATCCCGAAACATGGAGCAATTGGCTACCATTTTGGTTGTTTGGCTATAATACGACAGTTCATACAGAGACGAAATTCACTCCTTATGAACTTGTCTTCGGTAAAAAATGTTCTCTTCCTAGTAATTTGTCTGTAGAATTAGAGCCGCTTTACAACTATGATCAATATCCATGTGAGCTCAAATATAGGTTACAATTGTCACAGAAAGAGGCAAGAAACAATTTAATAAAATCTAAAGAGAATAGAAAATATGTATTTGATAGATATACTAAGCCTATAAAATATAATGTTAATGATTTAGTACTCTTAAAAAATGAGTCAGGCAATAAACTTAGTGATTTGTATTCTGGTCCATATAAGGTAGTCCAAGATAAGACACCAAACGTAGAAATAATTAAGAATGGCAAAAATGAAATAGTGCATAAGATCCGCACAAAATTATATATTCAATAGGAAATAAAAACATGTTATACTTTGTTAATGTTTATTTTGTTTCTGTGTAGTAAATTTTATAGTACAGTCTTATCTAAAATAAAAAATAAATGTATCTTTCGTTATAATTTTTACGTATATAAAATAAAAGTGTAATTTTATTTTGTACCTATGCTTATGTCTTTAAAAAAATGTATCTTTATATTATTATGTCACATTTTTTTTTTCTTTTGGGTGGTGGTGTGGTAGTAATAAGAAAATATATTCAATTCATATGTAATAGCTTAAGACATATAACACAATTATTACTCGAATAAAGTCAGTCTTAAATCATCGTTGGTTTCACTTAACTCCTGACATCCGCCGTACATACTCAAAAAGACTCACTAGGATTACACCATACATACAAGGTGCATACTCACATTAGTGTTGATTTCTCAAATTTGTCTCTTATATTACTTATAACTTATCTGCTTTTAACTTACTGTTTGAATCGGTCTGTGGCTTGAAGGTGATTTCTGCGTTCGGTTTGGGTATTTTTACGAAACAAATATGTAAGGCTTATTTCTGCTACTTAACTGCAAAGTACTTGTTTAGATCATTCCGTTATTGCTTCACTTGTTATCTATGAACTTGAAAATTTACTATCAAAACGTCAGGGGACTGCGGACTAAGACAGATAGATTCCTACGTAATTTAATGACCAAAAATTACGACATTATTGCGCTCACTGAAACTTGGTTATTAGACGGCATATACAACAATGAACTATTTAATGACAATTATATTATATGGAGACGAGACCGAGACTATGTTAATACCTCTCAGACTTGTGGGGGCGGTATCCTGATTGCCACCCGGCGTAATCTATCTACCGCATCAGCCACTTACTGGTAGTCAAGCGCTGATATCTGGGTGTCAATCAGCACTGCAACATATGACCCCAATGTTATCCGGAACCTGCTCTTGTGTGTTCTGTATTAGATGCTTTGTCGACTATCACTAACGGTAATAAGATAACTTTGTTATTCTTGGAGATTTCAACATGAGCAATATTCTATGGCTTGAATTGGAGCAAGGACTTCAACCTAAGGCTCCATCTAACTATATCTTTGATTACTTCATTGACTCTTTACATTTCTGTAATCTCCAGCAATTCAATTCCATAAAAAACCACCAAGGTAAGATTCTAGACTTAGTACTGTGTAACATGCCAGTATCTACACTAAAGTGTCACGACCCACTGGTAACTGAGGATCCATACCATCCTGCCCTCGAAATAGTCGTTGAAACTGCCGCAACCCGTTCCTTGTTGCTAATTCACGCAGTGGTTATTACTTCGTCAAGGGTGATTACCACAGTACTGAGAGCTATCATCTCTTGATTGGAGTACTCTATCAAAGGGTAGTATGGACGATGCAGTTGCGCAATTTTACGCAATTATCTCTAAAATCATCAGTACTATAAGTAATTTTAAACTATAAGTAATGACATGACAGTTTAACCAAAAAGAAGCTAGAAAATGATGCTACTTGATGATTTATTTTATCGTAAAAATAATTCGCATTTTCGTAAAAATAAGCGTAAAAAATAAGGTTTTATTAACAAAATATTGTTAAAATAAAAAAAATGATATCTCGAAATGTATGTTCGAACGAAAAAGTTCTTTAGCAGTTTAATGCCATCTTCTACGAAGTAAATGTTCATAAGGCTTAATAAATAAATAAATAAATTATTGATTTGTTGTACAAATTTTCATTGACATCAATGGCATAAGTAATTTTAAGGTTTCGCTTTTCACGCTTATTTTGAAGGATTTTTGAGAATTGTAGTATTTATTATTTTTGTGCAGTATTTCATTTTAAATCATTTTTCAAAAGAATTTCTTAAGAACATATCATTATCTGGGTGCGCCATCTACTGTGTAACTCATACTACGTACTGCTTTATTGTTTTATTTTTAAAAATAGTCAGTGTGTGTTAAAAGTAATTATAAATTCTTCGTGTGGTGTGTTTACACACTATAAGTGTTGTACTTTGTGGAAAGTCAATTGTGGGAATATATTTTGAGTAAAACAGTAAAATACGAAGTCCATATAACCGTTTACTTATCTACCCTGTTTATCAACATAAAATAGTGACTTGTGGTGTAAACATTCTTATTTCTTTGAAATACTGAAAAAAAGTGCTTGTTTATGTGTTGGTTTAATTTTGGCCTCTTTTGATTCGTATCTGTGCAATTTCAAATAATTATTGTATTATTATTTTGATAATCCTGCCACAAAACCGAATACAACGCCATCTAGTTTCATACAGTAATACTATATCGATCAACCATATTATATCAATCATGGCAAAGGGCGGAGGTTGCGGTCGCTTTTTATCATCTGCCGCTGCAGATGGAGCCAGTTGCCATAAGTGTAAATTGAGCTTTCATAGAGAATGTATTGCCATACCGGAAGGTAGCAAATTGAGTGCTAAATGGACCTGTCCGGCCTGCAAAAGCAAGATCCCCAAGGGTTACAACACTTCGACTCCAGTAAAGTCTACAAACCAAGAGGATGCTAGATGTTGCAGTCCACCAGAGGGCACTGCCGAAACGGAAACCGGGGCTAACTTAAAAATCCTTTGTGAAGAAATGCGGGCGTTAAGGAGTGATATTAAAATTGTTAAGGAAGAATTTACCAGTTTAAAAAAAAAACCCCCTGGAATTCATTTTCGGCAGGGCTGAGTCTTTAGAAGAGAGAATAAACAAAATAGAAAGTAGTGGGTTATAAATAATAAACTCTGATAGGTTAAATATAGAAACGACAATTGAAAATTTGAAGTCACAGTCGCGAGATCGGGATCAACGGCTACTATTAAACGATCTCAAAATTTCAGGTATACCTGAATTAAAAGAAGAAAACTGTGAGCATTTGGCCAGTATTATATCCAAAAAACTAGGAGTGGATCACTAGGGATATTGTGTGTGCAGAAAGAGTGGGATCATCCTTTCGAAACCGCTCGGATGATGCAGCAGAGGACACTCTTAAACCTCGTATTCTGGTTCTTCAACTAGCGCGGCGTAGCATACGCGATGCACTGTTACAGGCCACGACAGACGGACTGCAGCTGCCTGGTCCTCCTCGACGTTTCTACGTCAACGAGAGGCTAACTCATTTAACAGACAGTTGTTTGCTAAACCGAGGGAAGCGGGCCGCAGTAAGTCCTGGAAGTTTATTTGGACTAGGGGAGGTCGTGTTTATGCACGTAAAGACCATGGCCAATCTGTTCACAAAATTATCTGTGAAAATTACATAAATGCAGTTTTTTCATAAAAAATCTCTTTGTTTGTTTTTTAAATGGCGTTTATTTAATTTTGTACAACATTTTATATATCCTAAATAATTTCCTAAAACTAACTTCAATTTGCTATCCTATTACATATGAAAATGTTTTATCTTCTATATTTCGCATCCTCTTCTCTGATATTATGAATCTGAATAGAAAAAACGGTTACAAAATCTAGTTTTCACACTTCTTAGATTAATCCTTAACTCAAAGATAGTAAAAATGAAAGATAAAATAAAGTAAAGATCATAACAAAGATAAGGATAAATAATAGTAAAGATGTACTTACGCTAGTCATGAACTGCTTCTTTTCAGTAATTTCCCTATGTTTTATGTTAATGGTGATAATTTATGTTAATGTTTATGTTAATGGTGAATGACCGCGCCGTGACGTTGCTGACCATTAGTGACAGAGTCCACTTGCGTGTAACGGTTACTTAAACAAATACTATAACAAATATTAGGTCTTTACCTATGAAATTGCCGTTTTTCACGAAATAAATGACGCGTAATTTTTTTATATATTTTTTATTTCTATTAATCAAAATAATCACCCATGCAATCAATGCATCTTTGCCAACGCATTGGTAGCTAATTGATGCCTTTCTTGAAGAAATCAGCTGGCCGGGAGGCAACAAATTCTTCAAAGGCATTTTGTACTGCCTCTCGGGTATTGAATTTTTTTCCCGCCAAGAAGTTATCCAAATTCTGGAAAAAGTAGAAGTCTGTAGGCGCAAGGTCTGGTGAGTACGGCGGATGACGGAGAAGTTCCAACCCCAACTCTTGTAGCTTGGAGACCGTCTGCTGTGCAGTATGAGGTCGCGCGTTGTCGTGCAGGAGCAGTGGAGCCGAACGATTGACCAAAGCTGGTGGGAGACGTGCGAGCTTCTCCATCATTGTGTTCAGTTCTTCACAGTACACATCTGCAGTAATGCTTGTCCTGTTTGGCAAGAAGCTGTGAGGAATTACACCCGCGTTAGACCACCAAACAGTGACCATCACTTTTCTAGGGGTAAGTTTTTGTTTAGGGCATTGTTTGGGTGCTGAACCAGGGTTCAACCAACTTGCTGAGCGCTTACGATTGTCAAACAGGATCCATTTCTCATCACAAGTAACAATGCGGTTCAGAATTCCTTCATTTGTATGCCTGCTGAGCAGTGCAAGGCACGTCTCCACGCGTACTTCGTGCTGGCGGTCATTGAGTTCGTGGGGTACCCATTTGTCAAGCTTTTTTACCTTGCCAATTTGACGCAAAGGGACCAATATTGTTTTGATGCTAATGTCGAAAGCTGCTGCTAATTCAGCCGTGGATTGAGTTTCATCAGCTTCCACAATTGCCTTTAATTCGTCATTGTCGACCAAAGTTTTCGGACGACCACGGGGTTCATTTTTCAGGTCAAAATTTCCAGAACGGAAGCTAGTAAACCAATAACGGGTGGTGCGTTCGTTTGTAGTGTTCGCTCCGTAAACGTCGTTGATGTTGCGTGCCGCTTGTGCCGCTTTGCTGCCACGACGGTACTCATACTCCATAATTACTCGAATTTTTAACTTATCCATGATGACGAAAAATGTTTGAATGCGTTGAAAACAAAACACTAACTTTTAAACAAATGACCGTTTTAGAAAAAAAATTCCATGTTTGTCAAATAAAATTAATTTGAAATTAGAATTATCAGTCAAAAAAAAAATATTTTCATTTGACATGGCCAGTACGGCAAAACGGCAGTTTCATAGGTAAAGACCTATTATATAAAAAATCTCTTCTAAGAGCCTACGCGAATCACAGCGACCTCAGCCACATGTCTTGATAACATTTTTACAAATTTAATGCCATGTACAAAGTCAGTAATTAATTAACTACAATCAGATCACAGTGGGCAGTTGGCCACTTTTGATATTGGGCTAAAAAAAGACTCTAAAAAGAGAAATTACCTTTATACCTATGAATAAGAGTCGACTTAAAACATTTAGGAAAAATGTTTTTGAAAAAACATTTAAATAAGATTACTGTGGAGATCCTATTACTCAATATAACCATATTCATAATATAATTAAAAATGAATATGACTCTGTTTAAAACCCGTACTTAGCCAGTATATTTAATGACTGTGTTGATAATGGTGTTTTTTTGATTTAATGAAGTTGAGTAAGGTCATTCCAATATTCAAAGCAGGTAGTAGTAGTAGTAGTATTAGTACCCTAATAATTTTAGACCTATATCTTTACTACCAACGCTCAGTAAGCTTTTTGAAAAATTAATTTTAAATCAATTACTTTCTCATTTTCATGGTAATAGTTTAATTAATTTTAAGCAATTTGGTTTCACGCGGGTTCATTCAACAACCGATGCCGGTGTTGAGCTCATAAAACACGTATTGAGCGCCTGGGAGGAGTCGTGTGATGCTTTTGGTGTCTTTTGTGACTTGTCCAAGGCGTTCGACTATGTGGATGATACTACTCTACTCATGAAACTGCACCATTACGGCATAAAAAACCGAGCGCTTGCCTTGATCAAATCATATATTTCTAATAGAAAACATAAAGTTGCAATAAACGAAGAAAAATCACCAGGATCGGCAGTGACATTGGGTTTGCCCCAGGGCTCAGTTCTTGGGCCTTTCCTATTTTTGATATATATCAATGATCTGCCATCGGTCGTTAAGAATCAATGCGAGGTCATATCGCTTGCTGACGATACTTCCTTCTTATTTAAAATCAAAAGACAAAAAACTGACTATCGAGCAGTAAAAAAATGCATCTCCAACACAGAGAAGTGGTTCTCAGCTAATAATTTGCTCCTCAATGAAAAAAACAACGAAATGTGTTAAGTTTACATTGCCAAACGTCAAACAGGTAAACACAAACATTGTAGTTAAGAGCCAGGAACTGACTCCTGTAAACTCAAGTGTATTTCTAGGCATAACCTTAGACGCCAAACTCCAGTGGGGACCGCATGTTGATGGTTTAGCGAAAAGGATTGGCTCTGCCGCTTATGCTGTTAAAAAAATGAGACAAATTTCAAATGAACCAATTGCTCGATTAGTCTATTTTGGTTACTTCCACAGCCTCATGACATATGATATTCTGTTGTGGGGGAGTGCTGCCGACATCGATACTATATTTATTCTGCAGAAAAGGGCTGTTCGCGCAATCTATCGGCTCGGACCAAGGCTGTCACTTAGAAGTAAATTTAAGGAAAATAAATCCTATATAGTCTGTGGAAGTGAATCATTTTAGTTTTCAGTTTTTGTGTAAATTTATGTGTTTAAATAGTAAATTTAAAACAGTTATTGATGCTATTCACACCGCCTATGTGGTTCACAAAGATCACGATGAATATTGAGTGCATAAATGTGGTATTGTAGCTAAACAGAGCTAAAATCCTTGCGATCGTGGTTTGTTTACCTGTTTGGTATGGAGGTAAGTAGCTTTGCCTTTCATGCCAGAGGTTCCGGGTTCGAATTCTGGTAGGGGCAGATATATTTTATCATATTTGCTTTCTAGTGGATGTGTATGTATGTTTATTAAAGTTTATTTCTAATATTTATATTAAAAAATATATATATCTATGTGTGTTTATATATTTCTTAAGTTTATTTATCCGTTATCTAGTATCCATAACACAAGTTCTTAATGATACTAAATTTGGGCTAGATAATGTGGTGTATTGGTTGAAAATATTTGTTATTTATTTATTTATTGTAGAAAAATGGATAATACCTCTGGCATGGTGGCCACAGACTGTGTTTACCCTTTTTCATTTATACTTAGTTTTTCTGTTTTCTTCTGTTCGTCTTTGTATCCTGTTGTATTTTCTACTGATTGTATTTTAATTTTAATACACAATAAGTTCTACGTTTAATTGTATTATATATTTTTGGATGTTTTGGTTTGTGTTTATTCAAGTTATTTACAGTTAATTGAATAAACGCCATTTAAAAAACAAATAAAGAGATTTTTTATGAAAAAACTGCATTTATGTAATTTTCACAGATAATTTTGTGAACAGATTGGCCATGGTCTTTACGACATATCAAAAAAGCACCCTAATTTTCAATCGAAAATTCTACCGTCAAAATATCAGCTTTTTACAAAAAGTTAGTGTGCTTTTTGTTTGCTGAAGTCTCTAATTTCTGATGGTTTAAAAAAAATAAACATTACTCAAGTAGGTTAAGGTTCTCAGAAAATACAAAAATCTAAAAAAAAGTCGGATTCGAAATTTTTTTTAAATCATTGTACAATTTTGAGCTATTTATTTAAATGTACACTTTAATTACTCAAAAAACAAAACATTATATGTAACATTGAATACAGAAATACAATATGATACGAATAAACACAATAAAACATTTAAAAATATGTACCTTAACAAATAAAAATGTGTACCTCAAAAATTTACATATTGATTTACTGTGGAATCAAAACAAATGTCATAACACTTTCCTATCTCCAATTTGGCAAAATTCTAATAATTACAATTATTTACATTAATATTATTAAAAACGAACCAAATAAGCTGAAGAACCAAAGCAGCATTGTTTTTGATGATCAACAATGATTATTGTTTTCTCTTTCTTACAAATACCCGTATCCTTATCTAACGCCGTTCACATTGATAGTATTGTTTATTTTTACAACGTGCACAAGTGTCGTCGCTTTGCTTGTAGCAGCACGCCTCAGTTTATCGGTAAAAAAATTTCAAGTTAGTGAAAATAAAGTTGTAAAATCTGGACTACGCATGCGTAGACTTATGTCAAAAGCACGCCTAGAGGCGAACGCGTCACGTCCGTATGTATTTTTTTCTTGACAGTTAGTATTTACGAGTGTTTATTAAAAGACAATTTATAGTGAAAAATGTCGATCGATAATGCAGCAGGTGGTTTGGATGCAATCCTTTCTGAATTAGGACCTTTCGGTAGATACAATATTCTAAACTATGCTCTACTTCTGTTCCCGATATATTTAGCAGGGATGTATGGATCCGTTTTTGTCTTTGAGGCCCCGGTTGTTAACTACAGGTATGTTTGCAATGCATAAGTTACTCGTACTTAATAACATTGTTTCAAGTAATGACATGGATAAGAGTTTGTTTACTACGATAGTCTGTTTCAAATCTGGAGCACTATTCTTATTAAGAATTGAACTGAGTAATTTCATACCACCATTGTTTGATTATTTTCTCAATATTACTTTCTATTCATGTTCATTCAATATAATTTTGACTTATATTTAGGTTGGAATTAATTTATACAAAACCGGCATGCGTAGAAGTGTTTAACGTACAGCGCTTGCGTTAATATTCTGAGTCTTTGCTCTAACTTTTTGAGCGACAACACATTCTTTGAATTTCAGTAATCTACTTGGTAGAACAATTTAAACATTTTAATTCTTATAAATTTAAACCTGTGTTTAGCGATTATAAATTCATCATTATTACAATTCTTTTATAAATTTGTTTTATAATGTTTTAAAAATAAGATACTTCGCAAGTAATCATTATTATATTATATGACAGAAATCTTTGCAGTTTGTAAACGTAGTTTTACTCTAAATAAAATGTTTATATAACCTGACGCAATATCAAGCGGAGCTATTTTTACGACTGCCATGCTCAATTGCATTTGTTTGTAAGGTATTTGAAGCTTTTTAAATTATAAAGTAGCCAGCGTTTCATCTACAATGTTAAAAAATTACGTATTTTTATTATAGTAATGATCTCAAATTCCACGAGGAGTCAGCGCATCGCCGATTTATCGTTTCAAATCGATTATATTCCGTCAACGAACCCTTATGTTTTACCAACCATTGTAGCCAGAGATTGTATACGGAGGGTGCAGCAATAATAAGGATTGAGCTCCTTTCATTGGCTGCTTTTGCGAATAAATTGGAACTAAAGCAATTGGTGGAGTAATTTCAAAATTTGTACAGCTGAGTGTAAAATAAAATAATCAAAATATACAGCTCTAAGAACAATTTCTATTTCAATGTACAAAAATAAACATGTACATAAGTCCAATACAGTTTTTTTTTTTTCAAAGCATGTCTAGTGCAACATTATTAGTATTTTGTCGCACTCTTACAAGTCTTTTTATAATATAGCAAACTTATTTTAAAACCTGTTCGTTTATCCAATTTCTTGATGGGCTGGATTCAAAATTGAAAAGCTGACCTTTTCAGCGTGGCAAATTTTAAGTCTGCAACATTTTTATACATATTTTTTTTAATATCTACGGGTTATTACATAAATAATTTTAGCTGAGTGTATTTATTTAAAGCTTGCGTTATCAAATTTTTAGACATAAATTCAAAATGTTAAAGAAGAATGTATAACTCGTAGAAGAATACATTTTAGTGAATATGACGATTTTGTTATGCATTGCCTTTCAAAATCTTTACCTCCAAAGTATGCCCAAACAGTGCAATCCGCTTAAGCCGGGTTTATGACCATTCAAACAGTTACTGCCTTTGTAAGATGGTCAGTATAATGTATCGAGTTCAGAACTTTGGTTAAAACGTGTGCGCAATTTCTTACCTATACCCACTACAGTTTCTATTATATATTCCATCTTTCTGCCTATTCTTGACTTTACTGAAGATCAACTTAATAAGCTTGAGCGAATTCAAAATGCATCTATAAGGTTAATGTTTGGTTTACGTAAATAAGACCAGTTTAAATCCAGATTCCATTTTTTACCCAGTACTGAAAGACATGCAAAGACATGAAAGATACTGCATTCCTCTAATGATTTGCTGTAAGCTATGCCACTGCATACCTCATTACTCTACTGTAAATCATTCACGGTACCGTTTCTCGCTTCCGTAGCGATACTAAGTAGTATCGCTACGGAACGAGCTCCAATTTAAGATTAAATCAGCTTAATCTGTCAGTTCCTTTAAAATAGGGTCAAAGAGTGATATCACCTTAATAAATATTGTATATTTAGCTTATGCATATATGTGTATGTCATGTCATGTGTATGACATGTATTAAAACATTTGTATTTATATTCTAACTATTATATAATATGAATAGCGTCATACTTATGATTACATTCTGTTACACCCTAGAACAAGGTTTTGTGTGTAATACCTAAGGTTATTTTGAAGAAATCGCTTTTTACTGGTAAGGCTACCTTTTATACATTCTTTATTTGTTTTATTTTCAGTAGTAGATAGGTAAATTCTATGTCTAGTTGTAAGCTCTGTGCAATATGTCTGCTAACTTGAATGTACTCGCATGCATCCATAAAATATACTTATAAAATACTTTTAGCCCCATCATGAAACCTGTCATAGCTTCGTAGTGAAAGATAACTTATTGTTCTCATAAATATATGAATATACGGGCCCCCTGACTCATTTCGTAGCTGTTCTCATAACTGGTTCTAAATCAAAAGACAGGAAGGTTTAAATTATGAGTCGGAACGTAATGTTATTATGAGTTCTTACGTTGATGTAAACGAATTGATTCATGTTATAGAGCTGTTACTCGACAAATATGAGCTTAATACGTAAAAAAATTTTTAACTTGACTTTGACATCACAATTACTATAATATTAGGTCATTACCTATGAAATTGGCGTTTTGTAAGGGAGGAATAGAAATACAAATTTTTTTTATATATAATATATTTATTTAATCAAAGTATGTAACCATTGCTGTCTATGCAATTTTGCCATCTCATAGTAGTTTTGGTAGTTCATTGATCCCTTTTTTTAAAAAAACCATTCGGACCGGAATCAGTAAAGTCTTTAAAGGCGCTTTGGACTGCCATATTTTTCCTTGCAAGAAGTTATCCCAATATCGATAAAAATGGTAATTTGTTGGAGCAAGGTCCGGGAGTATGGTGGATGTCTCAGACATTCCAATTGAAGCTCCTCTAATTTGGTAGCCGTCTGTTGTGCAGTGTGTTGTCTAGCGTTGTCCTGAAGCAGCAGTGGCCTAGAGCGATTGACCAGCCTCGGTTGTTTAGCAGCTATCTTTCTATCATGGGTCGCAGTTGCTGACAATAGACATCTGCCGTAATCGTCTGGCCAAATTCAAAAAACTGTAGTGAACGACACCGGCACTAGTCCACCAAACGCTCGCAAGTAACTTTTTTGAGTCAATTTCGCTTGGGGCAGGATTTGGCTGGTTCGCCAGGGTTCAATCATTGCGATGAGCATTTCCGATTGTCAAACAGGATCCACTTTTCATCACAGGTAATGATTCGCTTTAAAAACCCTTTCATTATTGTACCGGTTGAGTAATGTAACGCAGCAGTCGACGAGCGTTTGTCGGTTTGATGCACTCAATTCATAAGGCACCTCTCAAGATTTTTCACCTTCTTTTTTTTATTAGAAAAGGATTAGACATACATACTCGACGGTTTTTATCCGCGGCATTATAAAACGGTCGCAGTTTTCTTTGACGTAGCCAAGGCTTTCGATGAAGTCTGGCACAGCGGCCTCGTTTATAAACTGTATAAAATAGGATCGGAACCGGATCGCTTAGTCAGAATAATCGCATCGTTTCTCAAAGATCGTACGTTTCGTTTTAGACATGCAGAACTCGCCCTCTTTGCCGACGACATCGCCTTTTACACCAAAGGCCTCTGTGTCCCGCACCTCATCACCAGACTCTAAAAGGCCGTAAAAGCCCACGGTATATGGTTTCAAAAATGGCGTATCGATGTGAATCCAGTCAAGAGGTCTGCGATTTAATTCGACCACAAACTCCTTAATCGCTATAACGATCCCCACTTCGAATGTTAGGGATTCCCATCCCCTGGAAGCACAGTACCAAATACTTAGGCGTCACCTTAGACCAGACACTTTCTTTCAGAGCACACGTCGATAGAGTGACGAATCTCGCCCGTCTCTACTTAGGCCGCCTACATAGTATGTTAGGTAGACATAGTAAAATGTATTTTAGAAACAAACCAACGCTCTTAAAGACCTGCGTTAGACCTGTCATGAGCTATGCCTCGCCAATCTTTGCCCACGTCAAATCTCTTCTGCCGCAGGGCTACAAATGCACCTTGGTACGAGCGTAACGCAGACCTGCACAGAGATCTTGAACTACCTACAGTGCAACAGCACCTCAAAACACTCTCGGAAGCGGTCTTCGAACGAAGTCCAAAGTCGCTAGACCGAGAAACGCGCACACGAACGTAGCCACGCAACTGTCACTAGATCTCGAAGCCCTTCAGGCCGCAAATCCTAATTCTAATTTAAATTCGAATTTATTAAATTCTTTTAATTTTGGGCACCTTCAGTGCTATGAATTCACCTTCAGTGCTTTGAGCACCTTTAGTGCTATGTAAATCCCCACGTGTGACCCCTCAAGGGCCTCGGTAGCGCGGCTTTTTTCTACAATTGGTCGTCGCTCAGATGAAGGCTTTGAGGCAAAAAATTGCACGAGTCATTCAGATAGTTTTTTAGTGGGTAGTGGCTCTGGTGGGTACGGAGCGAGTCCCATATAACCTCGATCGCGCGCGCGGGGTATGCGTCAGAACATTTTTTAACCTACTGCCCTCTCCGAGGAGGGGAACAAAAAAAAGGCTTATTTATAAGGGATTAAATCTTACAAAACAAAACTTAAGCCCATCACAGAGTTTCACAACAGGATCAACGAAACATATGAGATGTATGCCAAAGGGACAAGTAATTGAAACGAACAAAATATGAGTTAAAAAGTAGTAAAATAATGAAACAGTAGTTACTATCACACCCATTTTCTGCTTTTTGTTCCAGCACTGTCTGTTTTATATTGTAAAATACACTAATTGTTTCCAATTTATTAGTACAGTTATAGGTAAATATAGTCGTAATATGTTGTGTAAATAAACTAACTAATGCATACATACTTGCCAACATTATTGCTAACCGCCGGACCTAAAGAATTAATTAGCCAGCAGTGAGTACCAGTTTTGCGCAGCGTTTTGGTGATTTTATTCATGTCTTTATTTACAGAAAAGTAAGCGAAAATTGTGACTTAAGAAATAAGAAAATAGTAGAAGCTAAATTCATTATACAAACATGGCTGATTACACTAACCTATAATGCTACGGAAGACCTTTTAAAAATCGTAAAATAATAATAATCATAAAATATGAAATAGATTAAGTATTGAAATTGTAATTATAGTGTATATATATTATAAAAAAGGCAGGTTAAATACCGGAAATGGTTGTTTTTGTTAACGGTGTTTCTGGCAAATAAATATTTTTAATTTAATTTAGCTCCAACGTAGAAATATATATGTTATAAGTAGGACTCCAGATAGGAACAGCAATATTCAAGGATGCTACAACAATAAGCATAGTATAGGACTTTCAGAACATTTATTTATTTATTTATTTATTTTTCAGGAAAACAAACAGTCATCTTAATCTACTTAAATTAAACATATAAGATTGTACAAAGACCAGTGAAGTTTCCATTAATTTAAATTACTAGGGGATACAACTCAGAAAAGCAAAATATATATATATAAAAACAAATTGAGGAGAGAAGCTCATTGTAAACTAAAAGATAGGTTAAATAAAATTGAAATTGTACTCGTGCAATAATAATTTCAATTTAGGGAGTGGGAGATGAAAGATGTCGAAGTTATTTTTAAGTTTGTTGAATTCCTTGCATGATCTATTAATAAAAGAGTTAGCGGCATAATTAGTACGAGAAAAAACATATTAGGAATAATTGCACCGCGCCTTCAATCGGTAAAAAATTAGACATGGCTTAAGTTATACCCACTTAGTTTGTTTTGAACACTTAGTTGAGTAGAGTTTATTTATCAAGAACTCGACTGCGGCGGCAATATAACCTTCTTATTTTACCGGTTTATATATACTATTTGTTACTATTGTTTTATTCCAGTCAAAGAGAAGGAACGGCCAGTAAAGTTACAGGAGCCAAGTCAAATCCAACTAAAGCCTAAGGTCGGCAGCGCATCACTAGTCAATAATCATAATATTAGTATTTATAATCAATCATAAACAAAACTTCTATGATTATTAGTGTTTACACTGCCTAAACAAATACTTATTGTTAACATTTCAGACGTTAACTTTGCAAGACTCTTTGCAGCATCCATTGCTGGTAGTCAACATTTAAGTGGAAATGTTACGTATGAATGCAATTATATGAACTGTACTTATGACAAGGCATCTTAAACTGAGTCCGTCTCGTTCATCTCAGTGTCTACTATATCTGCAGCACATGAGTAGATAAACGGAACAGAGACAAAGATTCATACAACCGCACGAATCGGTCGCACAACTACAAGCACGCGGGGAATGTGTGCGTGACCACTGGCAGCTTGTCGCGTACGCGGCAAGACTTGTCAAAGGAGATTGACAAAAGGCACAGCCAGTTGACAATCTCAGGGTCATTGCGACGCACGTTGTTTGTTTTGTTCGTTGCAAGTTTAAATGTTTTAATGTAAAAACGTGGTATTTAATTATTTATAATGGTTGTTTACTGTACTGTGTGTATGAATAATACTAAAAAAATTAAAATTGAATTGCTCGAGCAAATTTTTAGCGAATTATTCGAACTTGAAATAAATATTGTATCTGCAATGAAATACTTAAACGTATTAAAGATTGTAAATTTGATATACCATGTGAGTGTTTCCCTTTAGATTACTTGAAAAAACTATATGTTAGATTCAGAATTTACCACACCATCAAAAGAAACAATAAATTATTAAAAAACAAAAAATATAAAAAGAAAATTATTAGAGTTAGTATCTTGTGAAGTATTCTATTATACTGAATAATACAACTATTTAACAAATGTTTTGTTTTATTTGTCTTAACCTATTGTGACAACCCTACCAAAATAGGTAACAATTTTTCACGTTCTTTGCGTCTGTGTTTTGTGAGCTTTGTGTCTGTTCCGTTTATCTACTCAAGTATTTACAGTACGACTCATAAAAAAAATATTATGTATGTAAAGTATGTAACTTTGCTCTAACTCGTTAATATAGATTAGTGTTATTTGTCTATGGAAATAAATAGTAAATTGCTTATGTATTACGTGCTGGTAAAGTTACAGTGATATAAATTTAGACTGTAACATCTCAATTAAAAAATTGGCGCACTAGAAAAACAATAAAATTAAAAAGTTTAGGCGACAATCACTTGCACGTTGTTTGTTATTCAGTAGGTGGTCCGCATACTATGGGGTGACAACACTGTAGGGGATCCGGGTGGGAATCTGAGCCCACTGAACTCACGATTCTTAACGAAACGTGCAAAGCAAAACAAAAAAACTGTGTGAGCCAAGAAACCTATTTTCTTTGTTACAGGTGTGCAATAGATAAATGTGAGAATCTCCAGAATAGCACGGACTGGCTACAATATGCAATTCCCAAAGACAAAGGACAACCGTCCAAATGTGAAATGTTTGCTATAAAAGATACGGCTGTAGCAGACAATGGCACTTGCAGTATGTCGGACTTCGATAGCTCGATCATTGAGAAATGTAACAAGTTTGTTTATAGCGATGAAGACTCTGTAGTTAAAGACGTAAGTTTCTAAGTTTCACAATTTCCTTATAACGTATATCTCAAAAGGTGAAAGTTGAAACAAAAAAGCATTATATCGAACTAAGGTTTATCAAGGATTTTAGTCTTTTCACATAAATGAATTATTCACAAATATCTTGTGATGGATTTTAAAATATCTAATAATGATAAAAGATAATATAAGTTTACATGTAAAGATAATATAAGACAAGTTTGTAAAATATTAATAAATAATATTAAAGTTATCTTTTTACTATTTATATTAAGTAATTACTTAGAAATTGTTTAGCCAGTTATGAATACCAAACCCTCCAAGACCAACCTGTTCATGATTGGTTTGTCTATTAAAAGTTACTTTTTATTATCATTATAAAGCCTAACTAGCCACAAAATTTCTTCTATTTTATAACTAACGTTTTTTATTTAATTGATTATCAATAAAAGTTTGGCATTTGAAATTGTATGTACTAATTTTACTTATTTTAAATAATTTGGTTAAAGAAATATAGTAATAGGGGTCTACATTTTAATTTTAAATCGTTTTACTCGTATCTAGGACTTAGGTCTCACAATTACCTTACATCAAATTTTGGTCAAGATCACAATTTGTTTAAACAACGATCAGCTACACAAAAAAAGGGATCATTCCATACGTAAGGTTCCACCACACGTAAATTAATAAATAAACACGTTAAAACAATTTGTTGTTTTAACGTTTTAATGAAAATAATCATTTATTAATTTGAAAATCAAATAAGGTATATATTAGGTAAGTATTAGTATGATCACATAATAAATAATATACGAGTATATGTGTGTATATTATTTTCCGTCATTTATAAATCAGTACCTGGATAACTGTGCTTTGCACGGATAAAACGACGTTCTCTAAAAATGAAACTTCCGAAAACCCCGAACTATGTGTAAGGATGGCACCACAATATCAACAAACAGGTACCTAAATATTAAAAAATAATTCATAATTCATCATTTATAAATATATAAATATAAGTGTCTCTATTTTAACTAATTCTGTATAAGGAAGGGACGACACAACCTTTACCCAAACACTTTATAAATTACCAATTAATGGGGCATCCCACGTCAAACATTGTAACCAAAGCTTCTGTAAAAAGCATTTTGCCCAAAATACGACCGGTGTTTACCACCTGTTGGGGTCGAATATCTTAGCTACGATCGAAAGACTAAACCAAGTTTTCAAGGCATTTAGGTCCTCCACTCGAAACGTGAATATATGTGCAATGGGCTGGTTCTGAACGCCTAACAATGCCACACCGTCAGGATTGTCCACATTCTGGAAAATGTAAGGATCATGTTGGTGATCCTCTGGTAGACTGGCAAGAACAACTTGCGAGTAAGACAGCCACTTCTTTGAAGCATACCTACCGGATTGCAGAATTCCTGTTAACTCATTACGCAGTACCAATGCTTCTTGACAGATTGCAATAAAAGGACTAGACCTAAGCCCATAGGTATTAGTATTTAATTTAAACACAGTAACAGAACTTGATTCATTTTCTCGCCGAAGCTTGAGCTGAAATCGGCGATCACTCGATGTAAAATAGTCGTCTAAACATCATTTCAATATCCACAACGAAAACCATCGACCTGATGTCGGCGGAAGTTAGTCAAGATTTCACCGATGTCTCTGTTAATTTAGGTCCACAATGTCAGCACCGGGTCCATCAAAAACAACTCTGATTTTACCTGACTGATACACCGCATGGTGTGGGATAAAATAATACTCCTGCGAACGCCAATCTCACAAAGTAGAAACAGAATTAAAACAAAATGTCGCATCTTTTTCATACGTCGCTCAATAGAAGCTAGTCTCTTTTCAGCTAGCATCCGCGAAGAATAATTCACATTCCAGATTGTCTGGGTTGACACGAAATGAAGTATGAATCTTTTAACGCTTAACATCTTCAGCGAGCGAGAGTCCTACGTGCACGTGACCACATTCTTCCTGAAAAGCTTGAACGGAAAAACACCGGGCCCGTTATGACGTCACCGAGGTCGGTCGCGACTGCAAAAAAGCCTCCGGGCTGCAGAACAACTCTGTTATTTAATTGCAGCATTACCAACACCTCTGCACCAAGCAGCATATCTACCGGTCCTGGAACATAAACATGCTAATGGCAGTCTCGTTGTCAAACAAACGGCCGGTTATTCGTACCTCTGGCTGTAATTTAACTCGGGGATGTCTACCCATAATATTATTCAAAACAACAGCCGGCGTAATAATCTGTGGATGCCGAAAATGAAGAGGAGAAAAAGAGAGTGAAACCTGACCCACTAAGCCTGAAATCCTTAACCCCGCCAACTCCCCGAATATCCTCTCCAGCAGGCATCATAAGTAGCTGCAACCTCTCCACTAACCGCTTCGACGCGATACTGAGCTGTTCACCCGAATCCAAAACAGAAAATGAAAGAAAAATATATGCATTTGTGGGAGTAAATTCTCCCGTTGAGTAGGATGACCCTTCAGCGATGCAGTGGAACATCCCTGAATTGATATGATGTCCATTTCCGATAAGGTGAATACCCTCGTGTGGGTCTGCAGTTGAATAATTAAAATACTATACACCTGTCTCGTATTATTACTATTCATCTGCTGTCCTAAACAAGTTTTTCTCTCAAATCAACCCTTTCCGATTAAGTGAAAGCTTAGGGGTTAAAACTCGCGTTTTAAAGGCTTCTAAATAATTCCTACATACTTTTATCTCCATCACTTTTTATTTGTTTACCTAATACTTAAAAAATAATCGTATTTTGGCATAATGAGTTTTAAGCATATTCAATAGTACTTTTTATTTCGGAATGAACTGTTTATTTATGGCCCTACGGGCCTTTTAGTTTTCACCGGACTTTGTGGCTTAGCGCTGATGGTGTGTATCCGGATCTTAAACTACTCCCACATACGAATTGAGGAGACATATAATAGTCTTTGGCCATTTTTGTACTTAGTTAAGCTTGCTTGGTCCCAAATTAGGTAGACCCCTTGCTTGAGGTAAAAAGGCTTGCCGAGGTCTCCTCGCCGGGGTCTATTTTATATTGGGTTAGGTTAGGTTTGATGTGTCGTGAAAAAATGCCCGAGCCGAGCGAGCGAAACGAGCGTGGTGCGACAGCACCCGGCGAAGCGCTACTTCACATTTAACTGCAGTGGCAAGGGAATGGGAGTGCCCATCCCCGTTGTAAAAGTTACTACAAAAATCTCTTACATTGTAACTATCTAGAAATTTCACCCATTTACTCCTTTTTTTGACCTGCGACGCCTTCGGTCCCTTCGCGACCGGTGGAGGCGATCCGTTCCGCACACTACAAAGAAGAATGTGATGATTACCACCGCACTGCTTGCAAGGTTAAGAAGACCTTCAAGGTTAAAGATGGCTTCAAATGGTGTTTGCCTAGGCAGCTATAACACCAACTGCGTTGCCTTACAATATTATGACGAGCCTGCCTACACAAATCCTTAAATTTAAAACACGTCAGTAAATTGTGCCCTAAGTCCCCATAATACGCACAACAGGAATTTGTGCGTCTAGTAGTCTGCACCGCGACTACATTATACACGCGTGGGTAGGAGCGGCGTGGGGAACGGCGAACCGGCAGCCGTGACGTTGTCCAAACGACGACACTCATCCTTTAAGAACGACACTAAATTATTAAATAGTGGGCGATGGGACTGGTGGAATCCTCACCATATTCCTGCTGAATCTGTACTGCAAATCAACTGACAGTATACCTAAAACAATATGCAGTAAAATAAATGACCAATTTTCAACCGGTTAGTTGAAACCTCTTAACCCTAGGTAAACATAAAATCATGATTATCTGCTAATCTCCGAACGTTTTGAACCTACGCATAAGTAAGTCACTAGCAATTTTATAATTTATTTATTTATTTTATTAAGTGCACAAACAGCTTACAATAACATTACAGCTAACTTATTCTGATTACAAATTTTCTTAACCTAGAATGCGAACCTTAGTACACATAGCATGCATAAAGTTGCTAAGTACAAATATCTCAAAATTGTGAGGTTTTAATTACAATTATTAATTTAGAAATTTAGATAAAAATAGAAGTTTGTAAAGTAAAATATTGAGAACGGTTAAAAGTTAATGCATGAAGTTTATACAAATATCAATATTTTTACGAAAGGTGTGGAAACTGAAGTAATAAAAATCTAGATCGTTAGTTGTATCCGAGCCACTACCAGCGGAAGCAACCAATTGTAAGCACATGCGAATAATGGAAGGATATGGAAGAAGGATGTAGAAGCAAATGAAGGTTATTTGTGTATACATTTAATACAAAGGGTTTTGGACGTCTTGGGCCGGGTTTGCAGTTCAATTTAAGGCAGGACAATAAGGGAGAAAAATAAATTCTATTATGTATTAATTTGTTCAAATATAACTGATCCTGTTGATGTCGACGCGAACTGTTATCAGCGAGTTTTAATGTTGGACCAAACCTCTAGCCTCCCCTGTGAGACTAGCCAGCAAATAAGCTAGTTTCTGGAGTCAAATCTGGCCGCGAGTTGACCAACTATCAAGTTAATTACTAAAAGCTACCCAATCACTATTAAAATGAGGCAAATCTAATTTTGGCAACCTACCGGTCAACTCAGACAAAGTACCTAAATCTGGTTTTGGCCAAGTCTCACCCTGAGAAGATACATTTAAAACCCCTACAGCTTTCCGGATCTGGTCTGCCTAATCATCCTGATCTCTACATCCGAAAGGACCCTTTTCATCACCTCTGTTTCTGAACTCAATTAAAGTACTGCCAGATACGCATCATACAATTCCGACATCTTGCTGTTTATAGATTCATATCGTGATAATAAAGCTTGAACCCGATATTATCGCGAAACTTTCAAAACGGCCGAACCCATCTACTGCCAAACTGCAGCAATACTCGTAGGTGCCGTATATATACTAGCCATCTTAAATAATTAAAAATAAACTGGGGTTCGAACCTTTTGGCATGGTCCAAATTTTTGTCGGCCATTTTGTTTTATTTTTTGAAAATCGCGTGCCATGAGCAGACTAACGTGAATCGATAGGGACAAGTTCACAAAACAATGTCCTAAAGTAACAATATTTTAAAGTGCCGGGTTGGCGAGATATTTGCAAATAAAAAAGTGATTTGGGGCCCCCATGCTAACTTTTTAATACCATTATTTTAAGTATCAACCATGTATTCTAACGTTACAAATCAGGTTTTTTTATAGGTAGAAAGTCTAAATAAGACAAATGAATGTCATATATACAACAGGTAATTATTTATTAATATTATTATGTAGGTAAGTCTATATGATACAATACAGTCATGAATTAACAAGTGCCTCATTTTAAGTATCAAATTACACACACAGCAACAGTGAAATACTTTATAACATAGATACAATGAAGTTTGTAGAAATTCGTATTCGTCTACAACTACATGTAAGTGGACAGAAACAAATGGGCTAATATTGCAATTGAATGTGTAAATCCAAATTCTTGTTATTATAACTTCAAGATTCATCATCGCTAGAATTGGGATGATTTACACGGTCTAAATAAGCAGCCGGAATTTGGGGAGGCGTCTCTTGATGTCGGGCCCACTCCATGTACCAAATAATACACATAACGTGGGCGCAGCATCCAAGAGTGCGCTTCCCTACTAAGCAATTGCAATAATAGCCAACAATTTTATTTCTGCCTTGCAAGCCATTGTCCATCAATATGTCAGCCTCTTCATTTTCCCTGGTTTGGCCACGGTAGAATTGTAAGGAGGTACCTAAAGGTTATATTAAGATTGCGCTCTGGCCACTATCCCACAAACAAGTTCGCTTACTTAATGAAAAAGCATAACTCCCCAAATTGTGATTCTTGTAATAAAGTAGAAGATGTGCAGCACTTGTTGGTTGAGTGTACCAGAAATGTCACAGAGAGACGTTCTCTATTGGGCGCGATGAACATGACACTACTGAGCGTCGGCATATTTCAATCTCTTCTCTCAGAACCAAATTCGGGCGCTGCGAGGCTAGTGTGTGACATGGTCATCGCGTCACATAGACAATAAATGAATTTGTGTATTAATGAAATGTATTAATTTAAGAAATTTAATGGGGTTGACATATCCGGATGGACAAAAATCCCTTAATAAATAAAGATTAAAAAAAAAAATACATACGACTATTTTGATGCCTTGATTGAATTTTGGCTCTCAACAGCCATGGTTCAGTGGCTACAATATTATAGTCACTCAAATTGAAATCATTTATATCATCTTGGAAAACTTCGATATTAAATATGCCGCTACGTTTTATGTGTTCAGCATAATAACTTTTGGCCTGGTTGACCTGACATGGACCTAAAGCCATAATCAGCAATTCATCATATGTCAATGAAGGAAACTGTTCGAATCCCTCTGTAGCATCAATAGCTTGAAAGTTAGCCCGGCGCATATTAAAATTATTTGTATTAATCAACTCACTCAAGTAGTTCGGCGCGTCATGGTTATTGTACAGTTGATTAATAAATTGATCTACTAGCTCGTGATCCACTAGTCTTGCCCCATAAGCATTTATTAATGCACACGCTATTTTCACTTCTTCATATAAATGAGGTGCGCTTATATTCGAATGTTGCGATCTTAAATGTTTAAATTGGTTTTTTAATCTGCCATTGATTGTTTCGACTACCCAGCGGCATAATGTTACTTTTCGTGAATCATTTGCCTGCCGAGTAGTTAGCTGCCGCTCATTCTAATCTTTAGTCAAAGGCATATAAGCCTTATAACCTACTTCCTGCATTTTTCCCATTACATCACGGAACCCGCGATCAAATATAAAAACGTCACCTTCTTCATAAAAATAATGGAAGGGATTATTTTCATCTTCACTAATTAGCTCTGCCATTATATCGGCGTCTGATTTGTTTGCCTCGTACGGCCCAAATGTATTTATTATATAACCGTCTGGGCTGGCAATTATAAAAATTTTCAGTAGATGGCGGGACTTGTGAAAACTAAAACTTTCCCTTTGAAAACTATAATTAGTACTTTTTTGTAAATAAAAATAAGTTCCATCACATATGCTTATAACTGGAGCATGAGTTGGATCTGAACTACCAAATATAATATTCGGAATCCTTAAGATGCGATTTCTGAGCTCCTCGCGATAGACATGAGCGCTATCTGGACCATAAATGTGATCGAATCCTAAGTGCTTAGGGACAAAGTCTCGTTGAAGGCATTTTCTTACTTTTTTCATTAAACGCCCAAAGTATTGAGGTGACATTCTAAATAGGCTAGATAGCCTTTCATTACATTCCCCAGTGTGAAGTTTGCATAAAACAGTGGCCAATGCTGTTTTCGGTTTTTTCAACTGCGAGAGAGAAGGTGTCTCAGCAATTACATTTAGAAAACCATCTTTTGTATAACCTGTGTAATGTTTGAATGTAACTTCATTAATTGAATCCAAGTTTTCAAAATTCAAATATGGAAAGTTATTTTTCTTTAACATTTTCACAATATCTGACATTTGAGCTGAGTTGAAAGTGTCTCTCGTCGGACGACAGTGTGTCGCCAAGTCTTGCATCACGTTACTACCCAAGTGCTCACTGCAAACACGTGTTCCACGAGGAATATATCAATCTTGTTGCGACAGAACACTCACTCTAATAGCTGGGGGAATTCTATGAAGCTCATTTCTTCTATCACATTGTGCTATGACACAAATAGTGGAATTATATGAAACACGTTTGATTCCAGGTATAGGAAAAACTAGTATGTTCTGCTCCGGCGCTATTATTTCCGCATCACGTTCTGGTATAATTTGCATAACTTCTTGTTGCGGTTCGTTGGAAGTTTCACGAGAACTGTCTTGGATAGTTTCTTGTGGAATATGTATAGACTGTTCATCTTGTATATTTTGGACAATATTATCCAGGACATCCCCGAGAGGATCATCAAGTGGTGACTGCCTAACAGACTCAGTGACAGAACTTTCGTAAACTTCATCGATGGCTATTTGACGAGTGGCTTCTGCAGCTGCCTCTTGCATTTGAACTTCATGTTGTCTTAAAGAAAAGCGCCTCGCCCGTTGCAAACATGCCTTACATATTTTGTCCTGCGCCGTAATCTGTAAAAAAAAATTACCACTAGATACAAGTAATAAATGTACCTTCTTTCCTATTTGCAACTGAGATTTCCTCCCATTTGCCATAAGTGAAAGGAATTAGGACTCGAATAGTTCCATTATCTAGCCACCAACGGTAGCATATAGGAACTTTTCTTACAGTTGCTACCTCTTCTGGAGAATTGACTCGTTTGCCATCACATGACAAACATTTATTTTAAGACAAAATAATATAAGTACTATATGGTTTACATTCAATTTATGGCAATTACTAATTTTTTGTATGTATCTACGTAAGATCTTCAGTATATGTTTTAAAGTAATTTATCTACTCTCATGTCGTAAAATTCTAATTATAAACTTCAAAACAAAATTACCTATATTGACATGCTTTACAAACACCATTCCGAAATTAAAAAATAGAATCCTACTATAACATTATTTATGTTTTGTTGTTGCTTTAGTTGTTTTGTTAACTTATAAATACGGCCGAACACTGACTTCCAAAACACAGGCCAACCTAGTTTGGAAATCAGGGTTTAACAATTAATTTGTACTTCTTTAAACAACTTACAATGTCATGTAATGATAAAAATATGTTGTTATACAAATCTTTGTTATACCTATATATATAGTAATAAGAATATACCTATACCTAAGAGTATACCTATATACTCTTGTCTGTACAAATCCTGAAGCAAATAAAACATTTATTTATTAATTATTTATTATTATTATTATTTCCTAAACAAAATAATGTTATCATGAACACGAATTACTTTACGATACAATGCAAATAAAAAAAAAGTTAATATCATCAAAGAGATCTCATCATCTATTTTGTGTTAGAGAACGTACCTATACTATTTTTACTATGAAAAACTTAAATAATTATTATAGGCAATAAACTATGTATTTCTTACTCTTTTATAATATTTTATTTATTAGGCTTAATCCCAAACTATGAGAGTAGATAAAGTAGTGTATGAATTGTGCATAGTAGGTATTAAAACACTCGTGTGATACTATTAAAAACCTTGCCTGCGGTTCGGTTTTTAAACACACATTCATGTTTTAATACCCCTTTTTATGCAACAATATCATAAACTACTAATATTAAACTACATATAAATAAATACTAACCTGCGGTATGTCAAATAAATGACGTGCGTATTCCATGATGTATTCATGCCTAGACATGTAATCTTCAGTCAGCAGGTAGGATATTATCGGAGGCCGATTTCTTCGCCTTGGACGACGAAGTGTACTAACACCACAAAAATAACATCGCCTTGTGTTAATAAGATCACCAGACATTTTTTACAGTAGTAACGATAACAGTAACAACAAAACAAAACAATAACGTAACAAAAACAATAACGTAAAAAAACTATAACGAAAGCGAGTGATTTGATAATTAAGTGGATGAGATGCGCTTGCGCACAGTCGAAAGCAACGTGGCAAACTGACCAGAACAAGTACATTCACTCCTACGAGAGAGCGAGAGCGCATGATAAGACCCTCCCACGCCACCAAATTCGGTCTCGCTCTCTCAACCAGAGCATTTACCGCAGCCTTTTTTATTGTTGATTCGTTGTTGCAAGCCATGCTGTTTAATGGCAACGTCGCAAAAAATGGTGATCCAATGACGAACCAATCGAGTTTCTCTAAATATTTTTAAATTCAGATATTTTTTCAAGCATACCTACCACAGGATAATACTAAAATTATAATTATTACTATGTACATACGTACGTGATGTAATACAAACAGCTTACTGCATTTTTGAATGCTTGTAGAAAGTATTACCAGTAAATATATTTTTAATCTTGGAATTAAATTATATCTTTAAATTAAAAGCTTTATTTAAAAAATATACTAACTTTTAAAGGATGTTTATGCAAATAACCCTAAATGTTTTATCTAGGTTTATTAATACATTCAATTGCAATATTAGCCAATTTGTTTCTGTCCATTAATATATAGACGAAATCGAAATTCTAAAAGCGTCATTGTATCTATGTTATAAAGTACCTCACTATTGCTGTGTGTGTAATTTGATACTTTAAAATAAGGCACTTGTTAATTCATGATTGTATTGTATCATATAGACTTACCTATATAATATTAATAAATAATTACCTGTTGTATATATGACATTCATTTGTCTTATTTAGACTTTCTACCTATAAAAATCCTGATTTGTAACGTGAGAATACATGGTTGATACTTAAAATAATGGTATTAAAAAGTTAGCATGGGGGCCCCAAATCACTTTTTTATTTGCAAATATCTCGCCAACCCGGCACTTTAAAATATTGTTACTTTAGGACATTGTTTTGTGAACTTGTCCCTATCGATTAACGTTAGTCTGATCATGGCACGCGATTTTCAAAAAAAACCAAAATGGCCGCTGGGGCCCCCCGGTAGACCATGCCAATTTCCTAAAGAAACAGTTCAAACCCTTTTAAATTAATTTATTTTAAACCAAGAGTTTAAACCAAAAATATTTTACTAAAAGAAGAAAGCAAAATTAATTATAAACCAAAAGTTTTAACCTAATTCAATTTCGAAATTCAAAATCAATTTTAAACTTAAAGTAAAACCAAAAATTATTTAAGGCTATAGTTTGAACCAAACTATTTCTAAAGCATAACGCCCTTATTTACGCAGAATGTCATTACAAAAAAACTAAAGATCGCAGAACAACTCCCGTTACACGTTAAACAAGCCGAATGAAACCAAATTACTTTAAAATTACGGTCACTGTAAGTTCGGTTAACTAAACAAATATAATTTAACTAATAAATTTTGAGTAAATTTACACACACGAGTTAAATAAACCAGCTATTTGAACTACAATAAAAACGAACAACAGTACAATCATACAACAGCCAAACAGCCTATGAAGGGCCACCATTGTCAACTTTACTAAACAACCAACGCCATACTACCAAATTTTGTATCGTACCTTGTCGGCACTCGGTAAACCAAGAGACAATCACTCACTTCTTATAGCTAATTAACCAATAATTATGTACTGACCTTCACTACTTCACGTAGGTATTTCGTCTACGTACATAGGAGTTAGTCCGTCAGTTAATGTAAGTGCGTGGGGGCTCCCTTGGAGGACAAAAATCGTACTTTTGTAAGTACAATGGGTACAAGTACAATTAAGAGATTAGAGAATATGCTAGCTTCCAGAAGCTTGTCACACACAAATTCACAAATGTCTATTAACCTCGTACGAGGGCACATATAGCTCAAGTTTTAAAACGCTTAAATAGTTCGATAGTTAAAACTGTATGAAATATAAAAATGCGTCCTACCACACGGCGATCCAAACTCAGTCTTTAACTGTACTATTTAAATATTATTTTATGGAAAATGCCCACGATAGCGAAGCAGGCGACAGCCCGGCCGTTCCAACATTTCGTGACAAGAGCGGATTTATAAATTACCTGTGGTTACAAGAGCAAGTATGGCTGTGGAAAGGTTGCTCCTTTTCCTCTTTTGTCCTTAATACATAAATTTGACTTCATCAGTAGGCCAACTATATATTTGAACGTAGTTTATATGTTTTATAACCTGGCTAAAACCCCCACTTTAGACACACGTCAGTCTGCAACTGTATCCAATCAAAGTGAGTTTGGGGTTTACAACTCACCGTGAACTGCCGAAGCGTTTCTCTCTTTTTACCAACCAACGAAAATAAAATGTCTCCTCGAGTTTTTTTTCAATTGATCATAATAACTTTCATAATACAACAAAAGATAAGTAAATATCGGATAATTTTTTTAAAAGTCCTAACATTGGCGCATGAGTCAGCAAATAGCCCTCAAACCCGGAACCAAAGATATTTCATTATTAGAACTCTATTGCTCGGTAATTTTTTACATCACGTGAAAAAATTAATACAAAATTAATATAACTAACAACACTTAATCTATTAAAGGCCCGGATACATTTCACCAATGAATACCAATACAGTTAAATTTGAAAGAGAGTTTACGTACAGGTTTGACCTCGATTCAAATTTTTTTATTTATATATCTTTATGTAGGTGTTTTGTTCACAACTCATGTAATTTTAAATTATAATTCTTATTTTTTAACCATTTTAGAAGTAACTAACATTTTAATAATTCACACAAACCAATAAAAATTGCAGTCTAACAATTGATTTGAAAAGGAACATAAATAAATCTTATTTAGTCATTCTTTCTAAACTTCTCGGGTTTATGACCTTACGATTTAAATCGTGTGACAGATAATACGGTCATCGTACGATAATTAAATAATAACAATCACGCCGTGTCGATAAGCACTGCGTGCACTTATCAATGAAAAACTTAGGTACGTACGTTAAAAATAACTAGTAAAATTCCGTAGTAAAATTTATCATAGACCGAAACGAATGTGAACTTGTAGCTAAATTGCCTATTTTTGCCATGTATGATAAATGAACACCAATACTTGTAGACTTTCAGAAATCCGCGAAGTACATAATGAAATAGAGGGAGGTAATCAATAAGCCTAATAAGGTCATATAGTATAATGAGATAGAAAAAATGTTTAATAATATGATAGAGGTCCTCAACGTAGTCATTTAGTAAAAGGTGTACTGTAATTTCAATTTTTAGTTAGGTTACTTCTTAAAAAGAACTAAATAAAAAACTTAATAATTGGGCATTTTATATGAAAAATAGCCACCGAATAAGATCATAAAAAGAAATTGTAAATACCAGCTAATTCATTTAATATGCTTTTTAAAAAATATTTTTTTCTTTTTAATTTAGTTTGACCTCGGATGCAAAAATTGGAAACGAACACTAATAGGAACTTTCCACAACGCTGGTCTTTTTATATCATTACCTTTGACTGGTATTGTGTCGGATAAGTACGGAAGGCGAATAGCTTTGGCAATAGCTTCTCTTATGAACGGAATATTTGGAGTATTAAGGTCATTTTCTACCAGTTACGCAATGTTGATATGCTTCGAATTTTTGGAAGCAGCACTCGGGGCTGGAGCTTACAGTACTGCATTCGTAATAGGTGAGTTCAATTATAAACAATCATATAAGTTATTTTTTGATACAGGAGAAATAATTAATATCAGTTTTTAATTTTAGCTATGGAACTCGTGGGGCCGAGAGGAAGAGTTTTTGGAAACACCCTTATAAATGCAGTATACGTTCTAGGCCTAATGACTTTATCAGGTCTGTCGTGGTGGCTTCACAGCTGGCGATCTGTCCTTCGAGTAATCTATTCACCGGCTATACTTGTTTTGAGCTACCTATGGATACTGAATGAAAGTGTTAGGTGGTTACTCAGCAAGGGAAAATATAATGAAGCAGCTCATATCCTAAAAAAAGCTGCCAAAATTAACAATGTTGACTTGTCAGAACACGTTCTATCTCCATTATATGAACTTGATAAAGTCATTACAGGAACAGATAAAGGTATAGATGAAGTCGAAGGTACCGAAAAGCTTGTGGTACGAACTAACTTCTCGAAAGTTATCAGATCGAGTATAGTAATGAAGAGAGTATTTATATGCTCGTTTCTATGGATCACTTGTACATTTGTTTACTACGGTCTCTCCATAAACTCAGTGTCCTTGGCTGGTAATATGTATGTAAACTTCATGTTAGTAGCATTTGTGGAAATACCAGCCAATTTTGCTTGTCTACTAGTTTTGGATAGATTTGGGCGAAAAAAGACGCTAATATCAACATATGTAATGAGTGCATTTCTGTGCATATCACTTTCGTTTGTTCCCAAGGGTGAGTTTCATATTTTCTTCTTATCTTCTTTATCTTTTGATTTAATTTTATAATGAAATCATCAAATATTAATTCTTCTGTAAAGAGGAATCAAACGATATCTTTTATTTTTATATGTATTGTTGAAGTTAATGATGTAACATTTTTAGAACCAATTGAAATAATTATTTTCGACTCGTATTAAATTACTTTTACCTGTTTTTTTGAAATATTAAGTTATCAAAGTATTAAGTACTGAGTTTCTTTCATTGCGCGTACATTGTATCAACAATATGTGTGAAACAAATAATTTTGTTTGAAAAGACTAGATGAAGATATTATAAAATCAAATTTTAACTCATTCATTCATAGATGGATCGTTACTTTGAAATTATTTATCGAGTTGCTTGAAATACTCTCTACAATTCTGAAAAGAACGTACTTAATATTCAACTGTCCCCTAGTGGGAACTGACACAGTTATGTTCAAAAAATATTTTTATAATTTTTAAATAACAGGTATGTTTTATAAGCAATGTATTCTTTTCTTATTTATTCTGAGATATTTTCATTTCATTATTTAGAACATGAACAAAACAGTATATTTTTTAATTATTTCATTTGCGGTCCTAATATTACATCAAATCATTAGCAACATTTAAAACTATCTAACTCTTATCTTTACCTGTAACTGAGAATTTTATTTTTATTATGAAATATTATGAACGACAAGATTTTCGTAGCAATTTAATGCATTGCTAAATGGTTTCAAACAAATTTTGAAACGGGACATCATATTTCAAAATCTTCTCCTAAACGTCTTTCTCAAAGTTCCGTTCAGGCACCATCTATCTCCCTGTGATTATTCAGTACCAGTATTTACCCAACATCCCGAATTAATGGAATATTCAAGTAAATCCAATTTTACAGTGCACTTTCGCTTTTTTCCCCAAAGAGCAATAAATAAAATAAATATATGACGAAGGTTAGGCAAAATTCACAAAGTTAGTGGTTTTTATTATGATTTGGATATTGTAATTATACAATTTTAATATAATTTAATATATATGGCATTTAAATATTTTTCATCGTGTAATCTTAATAAGGCGATGTAGTAATGAACTTTTGGAAATTCACAAAGTGTAAATAAAAATGTATGTTTAAATATCTACAAATATCCAAATTTGTAACAATGGTAAAGTATTTAACACCAAGGTGTATTTCAGATCTAAAATGGCTTTCTCTAGTGCTGTACCTGTCCGGCAAGTTCTCGATCACAGTTGCGTATAGTTCCGTCTACATCTACGTCTCGGAGGTGTTCCCCACGAGTCTTCGTCAGTCCCTGCTGGCGGTGTGTTCGTCGCTGGGACGTGTTGGCTCCTCGTTGGCTCCTTTGACTCCATTGCTGGTAAGTGTAACTGATTAATACATATTTATGACTATTGTATTAGATGGATTCGATGAACTTTGATGCGGTCATTAATGGCTGGTAACTACTATGAGACAAGTTTAGATTATTGATTTTTATATGTTTTACGAGGAAGTGTTTTAATTTGGAACTGATATTAAAATTTTTTTTTTTCAAATAGTTCGTGTAAAGGGGGAAATAAGGACTAATTAGAAACTTGAAACATTTTGTATTCATTGAGAATATTTTCGCCCATAATTCTTATACATATTAAATAAATAATCAATTAATTTCGCTAAACATAACAAATAAGTTATTTACCTAGCGGGACCTATATCACCGAAGCTGGTGTAGTTCTAGTAAAAAGTGACTCCTCCTCCTCCATACTAAAGTTTTTGAACGACCGGCGAGAGTAAATTATGTTTGAGCAATAGGTAAAATATCAAACCCCTTTAAAATTAAAATATCTATGGTATATGTTGTATGCCCTTATAAAAATATTGTTTTGGTTCTTATAAGACCTGAACTCTTTAGTCTCTCTTTAATAAAATTTTTTAAAATTAAGTTTTGGAAAATAATTTAATAACATCCTCTGGGATGTTCGATGCCATATTATTTCAGCATCTTTAATCTTTATCAAATATTGTAACAAATGTAACACAAGTATTTTACATCTTCGACTCTAAAAAGTTTTGTTTTTCGCAGACCTATTACTACGAAAATCTTCCTTCGATATTTTTCGGCACACTCGCATTGTTGGCGAGTGTCTTGGTGATCACTTTACCAGAAACCATAAATGTGCCTCTCCCAGACACGATAGAAGAAGCGGAGGAACTCTCAAGGAGCAACAAAAAGAAATAAGTCTGAAATTGTTTTAATTTTAAGTGTATTAAAAGCATAATTTCAATAGCAATAGATCATATAAATCTTGTACAAATAATATAGCTGCTCTAAGCAACAATTAAATTAAATATAAATTATTAAATATATATTTGATAAATATTTCTGATAATAAAGTCGGTTTTACTTTGATTGTACAACCTTTATATTTTTGTAATTTATTTCGAAAACAAAAACAAATATTTCTATGAGCTTGTGTATTTTTAATGCAAATACATAGGTAATTGAAACAGTAGTATTCTGTAAATCCAGGTATCTTAATCAGTTAATACTCAAGGATGCTATTTTATTCTATCGGAATAAAGAAGGCAGGATTTCAGTTTCAACGAAAACGGGCATATGAATGTTTTAAACAAATCGTTTCATTTATTGATTTACTAGCTTTGACGTTTATTTTCCAGTGAACACAACTATACTTCTGTTTAGTTCTGGAGTTATTTTATAAACAAGGCTTTGACATCGGATCACTGCTACTTTCCAGTAATTTAAATGTAATAATATATAATAAATATTATTAATAAGAAGTAAGAAATGATCTGTTCGTTTATCCCTGACCAACAACACGTCAAAGTGCACATTATTTTTGCATAATTTTACCTTAAATACGATTTGTTTTCGTTGGATCCCAGTTTTGATCCCAGTTTAATATTGTCTCGTATTACTTGTCTTTTGTAACTTTTCTTTCTTTTAATTTCTCTTGTTTTTTTCGAAATGTTAAGAACATAAATTATACATATTCAATTAGTGGCACACAAAAAGTCACTATAAATTGAATTTGGAAAAGTTACTTGTATTCTTTAATTTTAAACTACAAGTATGGTCGATCTAAGTAAGTCTTGACTTACACCAAAATTATACCAGTCCATACCATAATCAGTCATGAATTTTGTTTTATTTTTAAAATTAACATATCACATTATATAACGTGTGGAAATAACGTGTCTTAAATACTTTTTTTTATAAAATTAATTTGAATATAAAATTTTGTATGTTAATTTTTAAACTATTTTATCTATATTTTATTGTGATCATTTGAATGATCGCTTGTTAATCTTGACGGAAAGGCATAAAGTTATAATGGTTTCGGGCACGTATGCCTCTGTACCTTTCTTCAGGGCTAAATGCTGCCATGTTCAATAGTAAACGATTTACATACAAATTATCACCAATTAGGGTAGCGTTTATTCGTAAATAGTTTTTAAACAAAACATATGTTTTTTATTAAAATATTGTCATTAAACGCAATACATGTAAGTTAAACAGACAATATGTATATAAGGTGATTAAAAAGTCTTCAAGTTACGTACTCCTAGCCTGAAACCAAGGTAACGGAACTGTACCGCACTACCGAAAAAGCGATTACTCTCATACTTGATTTTGAATTTTTTAAGACAAATTGTTCTTAAAATTGTTGTACACATGTTACCATTTTATCTAGAGGGGTCTTAAAAGTAATTTTAACGAGACAAAAAAAAGATTGCCTTAATTTAAGAATTACCTCACTATGCTCAAAATAATAGCTAGCAATAAGTACACTATAACATTGCCTAACGCGCACTTTTACGCTTATTTTTGTGAAAACAATTACCAACCATTATTTTTGGGGTATATTTTAATTATATAATAATAGATAAAGAACTACTCTTTATACCAAAAGAGCCCACAGTAATTCATTTAAGTAACCTAAAAATTTAGTTAAAAAACACTATTTCTTTTAAATACGGTCACCACGTCCAAAGGCTATTTGACTGGTTTTCGAAAAATATCTCACATTTTTTTTTGGTATACAAAGACCCTTGATATAATTAAATTGAATTCAAAAAATAGATTAATGAAGCTGTCAAAACGCTTGCTCCAGCAATATGGCGTTGAGACTGGCCTGTGACGTCACACGGTGGCTTCAAGATACGACAAAGAAACAAGATTTTTACTTGCCTGCGACGTATTTTAAAACTTAGCCATTCAAAACCGTTCAATGACAATGTTCAACTAGTCATTATAAGGAAATAGTAATTATCGTTTATGTCTTGTAAAGCGAATTGCTATTAAAAATACATTAAACCATACGACCAAGTGGCGTAGTGGTTAGTATCACTGCCTCATACGCTGGAGGTCCCAGGTTCGAATCCTGGCCGGGGCATTCTTTTGTGTGATGTACATACATATATGTTTGTTCTCGGGTCATGATTTTTTATGTTTATAAATGAATGTTTATTCTGGGTTCCCCTCGTTCGCTGTATGTTCATCCTTAACGCATGCTCTGCTTACTTTGGGGCCATACAGTTGGTGTGCTTGTCTGGGAATTTTTTATTATTATTGTATGCGGATAGCAAATATATTTCATTATTTCTTATATTGTCAAAAAGTCTATTAATGTATTGTATGGCATAATTTCGATTTCAAATGCATTAAAGCATAATTATGTTCAGACACTACCAATAATACAAATAAAAATACTAATAAAAAAAAATTGTGATGGAAATATGACTATGATATATACTTAATAGCTTTTTTTATGATTATTACAAACGACAGAAACCTAGTTTATGTGTGCCATAAAAAATTCTTCAGTTTCTCAAAGTACAGTGGTTTTCAAAAAAATCTGTATTGTGATTTCCTTATGTGCATGAATTAATGTAATAAACATAAATAGAGGTAACCTAATCAGGCAATATATCTGTTTATTTTTTTTTTCTTTTGTTATTAGAGTGCACGGAGATTTACTATAGTATGCATGTACAAAATTCCAAACAATTCTAAGATGCAAAATAAAACTTTATGTAAAATGAATTAGGTCATTACATATGAAATTGGCGTTTTGTAAGGCAGGAACATAAAGGCAATTTAAAAAATATAGTATAATAAGTCGACACCGGCACTAGTTCACCAAACGCCCACAAGTAATTTTTTTTTTTAGTCAACTTTCGCTTGGGGCAGGATTTGGCTGGTTCGCCAGGGTTCACCCATTGCGATGAGCGTTTCCGATTGTCGTACAGGATCTGTTTTTCATCACAGGTAATGATTCGATTTAAAATCTTTTCATTATTGTGCTGGTTGAGCAATGTAACGCAGTAGTCGACGCGCGTTTGTCGGTTTGCTGCACTCAATTCATGAGGTACCCATCTCTCAAGCTTTATCATCTTCCCAATTTGCTTCAAGTGAATTAATACAGTTTTGTCACTAACACCGCAGCCTACAGCTAACTCGGACGTGGTGTGCAATGGATCCGCTTCCACAATAGCCTTTAATTCTTCACTATCAACTTTGGTCTCCAGCCATCCACGGGGCTTGTTCTGCAGGTTGAAATTTCCAGAATGAAAACGTTGGAACCAAAAACGCTCTGTGTTTTCATTTGCGACACCGCCGCCATACACAGCAGTAATACTTCGAGCCGTTTCTGCAGCACTGGTGCCACGGTGGAACTCGAAGTCGTAAATAACCCGATATTTCAAGTTTTCCATTTTGTAAGTGACGCAAAAAATATCAAAAGAGGAAAAATCTAATGAATTACGGTTTTCGAAACACAAATGCGTGAGTAAATAGCTGTAGAAATTTGAAATTGGCTTAACCAAAGAGGAGATAATACAGATCAAAGTGCTCCGTACGTAACTGGCCAGTACGACAAAACGCCAATTTCATATGTAAGGACATAATATAGGTAACTGCTGTTTGTTTTAGTTCACAGGATCTGTGTTTTCGTGTAGTCAATATTTTAAATTAAGGTACCTAATTTTATTGTGTAAGTTTTATGTGTATTTATATTTATGAAATATTGCTTTAAAAACAAACTTACCCAAATAAAAAGTAAATAATATTCTCGTTTATTATTCCCTTAGTTTTAAATTAGCATTGTGACAAAATATGCTCTATCAATCCTAAGACATCATTGACGTGTCCTGTATAGTTGACGCTAGCGAAACTGCAAAGAGAAGCGAGTATTGGAATTTTTAGAAATCATATCAGATGGCATTTGTCCCGCTCACTGGTATTGATCACAATTCTTGTTTCGCCCCACACACTATACACACTTTTTATTTATTATTATTTGGCCCTGCTTTAAAAAACCTGCAATTGATGAACACCCGTTAATTTTCAGGTCCTCATTTATAATACACCGTGTTTTTTATCGTAAACGTTACCGTTTATGCTTGCTTTTATTAAAGTTGCAAACTTTTTCTGTGAAAATTTTAAAACAAAAATCTTCTGAAAATGTCTCAATGAAATTGGCGACGAGACTTTAGCTCCACCACATGGATCTGTTTTGCAAAGTAAGTACATTTTTTTTTTGTTCCCCTCCGCGGGAAGGGCAGGAGGATAAAAATGCCCTGACGCATACTCTGGCGCGATTCCAGAGTTATGTGGGACTCGTCCCGACGCCTACCAGAACCATACCCACTAAAAACCCCCTGTCGGCTCGTGCATTTTTGCCACTCAGCCTTCATCTGAGCGACGGCCAATTGGAGAAAGAGGCCGCGCTAGCGGGGCCCAGAAGGGGTCACCCGCTGGGATTACATAGCACTGAAGGTGCTCAAAGCACTGAAGGTGAATACATAGCACTGAAGGTGCTCAAAATGAAAGTCAATAATTAAAAGAAAAATTAAAAATTGCAAAATAAAATTGAATTAATTCGCATTTACGTTAGAATTAGGATTTACGTTAGAATTAGAATTTACGTTAGAATTAGAATTTGCGGCCATAAGGGCTTCGAGATCGGCTGACAGTCTGGTGGATGAGTACGCTTGCGCATTCTTAGGCCTAGCGACTTTGAACTTCGAATCTAAGACAGGAGTAGTATATGAGACTGAATCACGAACTAGAGGGTTGGGATGGGTTTCGGAGCGTTTGAAGAACGCTTCAGAGAGTGTTTTGAGGTGTTGTTGTACTGTAGGCAGTTCAAGATCTCTATGCAAGTCCGCGTTACGCACGTACCACGGTGCGTTTGTGACCCTGCGGCAAAAGAGGTTTTGAACTACCTGCAGTTTGTGCAGGAGGGAGGGTTTGGCGTGGGCAAAGATTGGCGAGGCATACGTCATGACGGGTCTAACGCAGACCTTGTAAAGTGTACGTTTGTTTCTGAAAGACATTTTACTTTTTCTACCTAACATGCTATTTAGGCGGCCGAAGTAGTGACGAGCGAGTTTCGAAACTCTTTTGACGTGTGGCTTGAAAGAAAGCGTCGGATCTAATGTGACGCCTAAGTATTTAGTACTGCGATTCCAGGGGATGGGAATGCCTAACATTCGAACGTGGGGATCGCCAGCGGGACGACGGCGTTTGTGGTCAAAGCGCATCGCAGAACTCTTTACAGGGTTCACATCGATGCGCCATTTTTGAAACCATACACCAAGGGCGTTTACGGCCTTTTGGAGTCTGGTTACAAGGTGCCGAACACTGTGGCCTTTGGTATAGAGTGCGGTGTCGTCGGCAAAGAGGGCAAGTTCGACGCCTTTCGGCGGGATGGGAATGTCGTTGGTGTACACGGTGTACAGCAGAGGGGCGAGGACTGAGCCTTGAGAGACTCCAGCCTTTATGGGACGAGGCGCAGAAAACGTGCCTTCGTGTTTAAATCGAAACGTACGGTCTTTGAGAAACGACGCAATTAACCTGACTAGGCGATCCGGTAAGCCTATTTTGTAGAGTTTATAAACGAGACCGCTGTGCCACACTTTATCGAAAGCCTTGGCTACGTCAAAGAAAACCGCGACTGTTTTATAACGACGCGGATAGAAACCGTCAAGTGTATACTCGACGATTCGATGGACTTGCTGAGGGCAGGAGTGTTTGGCGCGAAAGCCGAACTGATGGGGAATAATGAGAGGATCGCCATCCGTTGGAAACAGATGGTTCCGCATTCGAGAGAGTATGACTCTCTCGAGAAGTTTAGACATTGCCTTGAGGAGGCTGATGGGTCTGTGATTAGCCGGGACGTTCAGAGGTTTGCCCGGCTTGGGAATGCCTATGACTGTCGCTTCTTTCCAAGCTTTTGGAAAGTAGCTATGGTCGAAGCAGGCATTGAAAATGATAGCTAACAAGGTAAGCATCTGTTGAGGTAGGTGCTTAAGTGCGTGGTTGGAAATTCCATCCGCACCCGGAGCCTTTTTGGACTTTTGATTTCTAATGAGAAGCAAGATTTCGTCATTAGAGACTGTGACAGGGTCGGCGGTGATGGGGAGAGAGTATCTGCGAAGGACTTCGTCCTCCACCGCCTGGATGTGTGAGGGATCAGCAGGTTGCGTGCTAGGCGAGCATTGTGCGGCAATGCTGTCAGCGAAGCGTTCGGCTTTCTCTTCGACTTCAAAGGCAGTAGTGCCATCGGGACGAGTGAGAGGAGGAACGTGAGAGGCGGTGTCTACGCGTAAGGCTCGGGCCATGCTATAGTACGCTTGGTGGGACGGAGAGATATTCGCCATGAGATCGTTCATCTGAGCGTCTCGGAGTTCCGCGAGGCAAGACCTGACTTTACGTTGAAGCTGATTCGCAGCTGTTCTATAGGCGGGCGTGGGATATTTCTTGGCTCTCCGGAGAGCCGCGTTCTTAGCTTTAATAAGATTGCTAACGGCTAAGGGAAGCGTGGGTTTGCCTTGCTTAGCAACATTTTTGTTGTTACTGATGGCTGAGTTGATAGCATCAGTGAGAGAATTTACTAATGAATCAATTTTATCCGGGCTATCTTATTGTTCGGGAGAGATCGCGAGTGGAGAGTTCGGGGCCTCTAATGCTGAAACTAACGTATTTTTAAAGCCTTTCCAGTTGGTAAAGGTCTTAGGAGAGGTAGCGTTATCGTTAGACGGTCCTAGCACGAGGGAGACGGGGCGGTGGTCAGAACCTAGGTCATCGAGAGATTCGATAGACCTGAGGTCGAGGTTGATTCGCTTGACTATTGCAAAATCGAGGATATCAGGAGAGTGGTTCGGGTTGTCGGGATAGTGAGTGAAAGTGATGGGGGAGATGACATCTAAGTCAAGTGAATTTGTGATGTCGAGGAGAGCGATACCGCTGGTGTTAGTCGATAGGCACGTCCAGTCTGTATGTTTGGAGTTAAAGTCTCCGAACATAATGACTGAATGGCCGAGGGCGAGAATGGCCTCAAAGTCGCTGCGGATTGGTCTGGTACCACTAGGTATGTAGATTGAAGCTATGATGATGGTCGGATGACCAGTCATAGCCAATCTACACACAGTGGGTTCCATGTTGAGGAGAGGAGGGGTAGGGAGAGGACAGCAATGGAAGCCTCTTTTGTAATATATAGCGGTGCCGCCGAAACCGTCGGAGTTGGGCCTATCGTTACGAATAAACGCGAACTTTGGTATAGCGAATCCTTTGGAGCGGTTTGGAGTAAGCCATGTCTCCTGGAGAAGGAATAAGTCAGGTTCTTTGTTCTGAAGGAACAGTTTAATCTCGGGAAGGTTGGTGTTAAGGCTACGAGCGTTAAAAGATACTAGGGATAAGCCCTTGGGTTTTGATACAACTGGACGCGGGATTCGCGAGTCTAGACATTATAATTTACTTATTTACGATTTTTTACAAAAAAAAAAAAATAGATAAAAAAAAATTTATAACGAACTTAGAAGCGAGTGATGCTCGGCTAACGCAAATAAACGCTCTTGAGGAGAGCGGGCGGCTCGCAGTTTGCGTGCGAGCACGGAAAATTCGTTAATATCGACGTTTTGAATAACGTCGAACACGGTCTTCATGGCCTCAGCCAACGACGACTGAGGTGCGGATGACGGAGCAGGACGCGGCCCTACGGAAGCTACGGGAGCTGGGATGGGTCGGGAAGGTGCAGGCGGAACGGCCGGACGCTACCTCCAAGACAGAGCCTGAGTAGGCGTCGGCTGAACGGGCTTTGCTTCCGGGGGACCCCGGTTGCGCAGCGGCGGGAAGTGAGCGAGAGTGAGTGGCGGCGCCGGTTTAGGCGTAATATATAAATATATAATGTATGCCTAGGTTCCCTAGCAAACCTAGCACCTATTTATATAACAAATGCCTAGGATTCCTAAATAAAAAACCTAGCGAACCCTAGCGGCAAACCTCCCTACCAGCGGTATCGGGGCTGGGGAGAATAACTTAAAACTAACCGTAGTACGCCGAAGGCCGCTACCTAGAAACCTAAAAAAGGGTACGCAGGTAAAGAGTTGACCGCGTTAGGGTCAACCTTTACCGACAGAAAGGACAAATATACAAGAAAACACATAGATATGATAAAAATAAATATGAAGATAGGAGAAAATAAGTAAAATAGAGAAGAGAAATAAATAAAAATAAAAGGACTGGTTCAGTACAAATTCGTTGTCACCGTTAAGTATCCTTTGTACTGAATCCAGACTACTTACGCTGGGCACAACTTTTATGAAATGAAATCTTTGTTGATGACTGTGCAGCCTTGGTTGGGGCTGTAGTAAAAGCCTTTACAAAATTTAAATCGATGGCAGAGTATGTTGATGCCTGTTAATAATTTCATACATCCGTAACTTTTTTGAAAATCAAAAATATATTAGGTATTAAAAAGGTATTGAATATTTACAAAGAAATATTTTATTTTTACTTTCTCTGACTTTGTGAAAAAAATGTGGTCCAGACAACCTAACGTCAGAATGTCTGGCCACTTTCTTTTCATGTTTTTGCACTGTTCATCGAGGTACAAAATAAATTAATATAGGTATCAAATAGTACCAAAAAGGTATGAAAACTTTATAGTCTCCAAACATAAAATATTGCACTTGGTCCAGGGGTTCCGACGCTAACGGTCATAGAATTTGCATAGAATACTTAAGAAAAAAAAATATGCAGTCGGTGATTTTTTGAGATGATTATTTGTGCTGTGGTCAAAGTTATGACGAATGGGTTACGAATTTTAATAATGTCCAGATTACAATTGAGTTATTACAATATTTATATAGGTTTTATAATAAATAAGAAAAAAGTTGCATCGTACCAAGCAAGAGATGTCAATTTTTAGCTTTCATTCAGTCGATATTCGACAAGCATGCATTTAGAACTTCCCCCACATAAGAAAGATAAAATTAAACAAATTTTAAATTGTTATACCGGTAAAGACAAATGCTATTTACATGACTTTACAAAATTTGTCGGTCTTTTAATATCAGCCCGGTTATAGATCACTCTTGGTTATACACAAAAAAAAATTGAAGCACTCAAATTTGAATATCTTCAAAGAAACCCTAGTCTATCAGACTATTATTTTATCACGAGAAATTAAGGTTGATTTTGGTGGAAGAATAGCATTGATAATAGTTGTGGTAAATTAAAAATGAATAATTTCGTACTTGAAATTTTCCGACGCTTCTCGCTCTGGATGCTGTATGGTAAAAAAAACCTATGGGTTTTGGAACGATCACGAAACAAAGTAGCATATCAACGAGCTGGAATTAAGAGCTGTTTTTTTTTAATATTTCACATATTTCACAAAAGAGTTAAATAATTGTGAGATTTTACTACGCATTGATAACGACGGCAATATCTTGTGTAAACAGGATGGGTAGTATACAATACTGTCACTTAAACGAATTAAGTAGGTCAATCTGGCAATGGTCTTAGTGACTGTCATAGGAAAAAGACATATATTTTGGCATGTTATATTAATACTAAAAATAACAACGAAGCTGACGCTTTATGGCTTTTAAATTTTCAGACACTGCATTTAATTATATAAAATCTTGTTTTGTGAATTTTGACATAGGTCTTTTTGCTGGTAGAATAAATACTAAATATCCGAAATATGTAAATTGGCATAGTGATCCTAACGCTTTTCGGTTGATGCATTCACTGTATCTTGGAAATATATTTATTTCTATGCTTTCCCAACATGATGCAGTGATTTTTAAAGCTAAATAATGATCAAGCTGAAGACGTCCTTGTTGTACCATACTGGACAACACAACCGTGGTTTCCATTATTTAAAAAATTGCCTGTTCTTCATTCTTAATTTTTCAACCGTATATTAAAATCTCTTTTCAGATTGCCACACCACCTGCATTCGACACTCCGTTAAATTGTCAGCAAAACTTCAAAAGCCTAAGTTTTCCAAAGCCATCTGTGGAAATAATGGTAAACGCCCTTTCATATAATACTTAAAGACAATAGATTTTGTACAAATCCCGGTAATGATTATTCAGTTGGTTCAGTACCTACATTAGTCGAATGTTGAATTGAAATGTTTAACAAAGGTGTTAAGAACGGCACTCTTAATTCGGTTAAGTCAGCATTAAGCCTATTATTTAATAATTTACTTAACGATCATAACTAATATAAATATTAGTTTATTATAATAAAACTAAATAATAAACCTAACATAGTGTTGTCTAATATAGCAGCTCAATGGCCTAATGATGACCTCAATTTGGTAACCCTCACTAAAAAGACTGCTTTGTTATTGGCTCTCGTCACAGCTCATCTAGTACAAACTTTGTGTTTAAGTAAAATAGATAATTTTAATATACAGAATCCAAATGAGCTCTTGTTTCATATTCCAGATAATGTTATAACTTGGAAGCCAAATGCATTACGACCGGTTAGTATTTCTTCAGCCTCTTTTTTATTTTCTATTTTTTTTTGTTCCCCTCCACGGAGAGGGCAGGAGGATAAAAAATGCTCTGACGCATAATCCGCGCGCGCGATCGGTGTTATGTGGGTCTCACTCCGAGCCTACCAGAGCCCTACCCACTAAAAACCCCCTGAATGACTCAACAATTTTTGCCACACAGCCTTCATCTGAGCGTCGACCAATTGGAGAAAGAGGCCGCACTAGCGAGGCCCAGAAGGGGTCACCCGCTGGGACTTACATAGCACTGAAGGTGAATACATAGCACTGAAGGTGCTCAAAATTAAATTAAACCGCTTCCGAGAGTGTTTTGAGGTGCTGTTGCACTGTAGGTAGTTCAAGATCTCTGTGCAGGTTCACGTTGCTCACGTACGAAGGTGCGGCAGAAGAGATTTTGAACTACCTGCAGTTTGTGCAGGACGGAGGGTTTGGCGTGGGCAAAGATTGGCGAGGCATATGTCATGACGGGTCTAACGCAGGTCTTATAAAGCGTACGTTTATTTCTGAAAGACATTTTACTTTTTCTACCCGACATACTATGTAGGCGGCCTTAGTAAAAACGTGCGAGTTTCGTTACTCTATCGACGTGAGGTTTGAAAGAAAGCGTCTGGTCTAAGGTGACGCCTAAATATTTGGTGTAGCGCTTCCAGGAGATGGGAATGCCTAGCATTCTAACGTGGAGATTGTCGGCGATACGACGGCGTTTGCAGTCGAACTAACCCGCAGAGCTCTTCTCTGAGTTCACCTCGATACGCCATTTTTAAAACCATGCACCGAGGGCATTTACAGCCTTTTGGAGTCTGGTGGTGAGACCCGGGACACTGAGGCCTTTGGTGTAAAGGGCAGTCTTATCGGCAAAGAGGACGAGTTCGACACCTTTCGGCGGGACGGGAATATCGTTAGTGTACACGGTGTATAATAGAGGAGCGAGGACTGAGCCTTGAGGGACTCTAGCCTTTAGGAGACGGGGCGTGGAAAGCGTGCCTTCATGTTTAAATCGAAACGTAAGGTCTTTGAGAAACGACGCGATTATTCTAACTAGGCGACCCGGTAAGCCTATTTTGTAGAGTTTATAGACGAGACCGCTGTGCCAGACTTTATCGATAGCCTTGGCTACGTCAAAGAAAACTGCGACCGTTTTAAAACGCCACGGGTAGAAGCTGTCGAGTATGTACTTGACGATTCGATGGACTTGCTGAGGGCAGGAGTGCTTAGAGCGAAAGCCGAACTGATGGGGAATAATGAGAGGATCGCCATCCGTTGGAAACAGATGGTTCCGCATTCGAGAGAGTATGACTCTTTCGAGAAGTTTAGACATGGCCTTGAGGAGGGTGATGGATTTGTGCTTAGCCGGGACTAGCTACTTTCCAAGCTTTTGGAAAGTAGCTAAGGTCGAAGCAGGCATTGAATATGACAGCTAACAAGGTAAGCATCTGTTGAGGCAGGTGCTTAAGTGCGTGGTCTGAAATACCATCCGCATCCGGAGCCTTTTTAGACTTTTGACTTCTAATGAGAAGCGAGATTCCATCATTAGAGACTGTGATGGGGTCGGCGGTGATGGGGAGACAGTCTCTGCGGAGGACTTCGTCCTCCACCGCCTGGATGTGAGAGGGATTCGCAGGTTGCGTGCTGGGCGAGCATTGAGAGGCAACGCTGTCAGCTAAGCATTCGGCTTTCTCTTCGACTTCGAAGGCGATAGAGGGACGTGAGAGGCGGGGTCTACGCGTAAGGCTCGGGCCATACTATAATATGCTTGGTGGGACGGGGAGATGTTCGCCATGAGATCGTTCATCTGAGCGTCTTGGAGTTCCGCGAGGCAAGACCTAACTTTACGTTGTAGCTGATTCGCAGCTAATCTATAGGCGGGCTCTCTGGAGAGCCGCGTTCTTAGCTTTAATAAGATTGCTAACGACTAAGGGAAGCGTGGGTTTGCCTTGCTTAACAACCTTTTGGTTGTCACTAATGGCTGAGTTGATAGCATCAGTGAGAGAATTGACTAATGAATCTATTTTATCCGGGCTATCTAATTGATCGGGCGTGATCGCGAGCGGAGAGTTCGGGGCCTCTAAGGCTGAAACTAACGTATGTTTAAAGCCTTTCCAGTTGGTAAAGATCTTAGGAGAGGTGACGTTATCGTTAGGTGGTCCTAGCACGAGGGAGACGGGGCAGTGGTCAGAGCCTAGGTCATCGAGCGGTTCAATAGACCTGAGATCGAGATTGATTCGCTTGACAATTGCAAAATCGAGGATGTCAGGAGAGTGGTTCGGGTTGTTGGGAAGGTGAGTGGGAGTGATGGGAGAGATGACGTCTAAGTCGAGTGAGTTAGTGATATTAAGGAGAGTGATACCGCTGGTGTTGGTCGATAGGCACGTCCAGTCAGTATGTTTGGACAGCTCAGGGAGATTAGTACTAAGGCTAAAAGATATGAATGAAACTAGGGATAAGCCCTTGGGTTTAATACGACCGGACGCGAGATTAGCAGGTCTAGACATTATGTTTTTATTAAAAAAAATTATAGTAAATAAATAATTTACAACTAAATAAGTAGCGAGTGATGCTCGGCTAACGCTAAGAGACGCTCTTGAGGAGAGCGGGCAGCTCGCAGTTTACGTGCGAGTACGGAGATTTCCCTAATGTCGACGTTCTGAATAACGTCGAACACGGTCTTCATGTCCTCAGCCAACGACGACTGAGGTTGAGATGACGGAGCGGGACGCGGGCCTACGGGACCTGAAGGAGCTGGGATAGGACGGGGAGTTGGAGCTGGACAGGCCGGACGCTGTCTCCAGGAGAGAGCCAGAGTCGGCGTCGGCTGTACGGGCTTTGCTTTCGGGGGAGCCCGGTTGCGCAGCGGCGGGAAGTTAGCGGTAGTGAGCGGCGGTGCCGGTTTAGGCGCAGCCCTCTTAGCTAAGCTCTTGCCACACAGGCAGGGGGGAAGTGGATTCGGGAGTCCGAGTGCACTCCTTTGTTATATGTGGATCCAGGCACTTAACGCACCTGGGGGAGCTGAGCAGTTAGCCGGTGCGTGGCCATAGAGCTGGCAACGGTGGTACTGCCCAGGGTGACCGCGGGGGTTGAGACGCTCGACGGAGATACCGCGGTTGGAGTGCATCTTGTGCACTGCTTCAGCCGGGAACCCCTGGGACTTAAGGTCCTCGAGGAATTCATCGTTCGCAAGCTCGAACGGGACGCCCCGTAATACTGCGCGGATCATACGCTCTTCCGGGAGGGTGTAAGTGTGGTACGCAATTTGTTTTACTGAAAGTAACCTAGTGAACTCGCGGAAGTCGACGATGGTCGCGACCTGGATTTTGATTGAATCGCCTGCGTTGGTTGCTTTAACATAATTAATTTTTTGCTCTTTGCAAAGATTAGATACTGCGGTCCATCGCGCTTTTTCACGGAGGAAGATGGGCGGAGGGAGCTGAGGCTTAGGTGGGATGGGGTCATAGCGCTTTGCTGGCTTGGACGGAGCCGACGTGGTCGCGGGCACTTGCTGTGACGTTAACGGCGCGGGGGCAGGTGCTGAAGACACCGGGGAGGGCTCGGAGATTGAGGATACCGAGGCTTTCTTTGAGCGCTTCTTAGAGCGTTTGGCGATTAACTGAAACTCGGGCTCAGGAGAGCCGGTTAAGGTGACGGCATCTGACGACGCATCAGACTCGGGTTCGGAGTCGCTCCCGGGAGCGATACGCTTGCGACGCCACACCCGAGTGTATGTGACCGATTCACAGTCCATCTCGGATGGCATGGGAGACGCGGGAGAGCTATAGATCTGAGGGGTCTGGGCGTTGGTGGCCTGAGGGGCCGGGGTTGGGGCCTGAGGGGCTGGGGACGCGATAGTTGCCTGTAAGGTTAGACGTTAGTACGTCATCGGAAATGGGGACGCCGGACGCAACGAGCGCCTGGGCGAACGACCTAGCAAAGTTTACCAAGCTTTGCTGGTCCATTGGAGGGCTTGGGACTACAATATATAATATATAAATATATAATAATGCCTAGGTTCCCTAACCACCTAAACTAGGGACGACGCGAAGTGGTGCCCCTAATTCGGACAGCACTGTACCGTCACCCTGGAAAAGGCCCAAGTGCAATGGGATCGGGTCTGCCGGTTTCTCCTCAGCCTGAAGGACCTTGAAAGTGCACCAGGGCAACGCTAACAGGCTTAGTTGTCACCGTTAACTATCCACTTGCTCAACGAGAGTCTACTACGGAGTTTGTTTTCAATAAATTGACAACAAAAACCAGCCGTTGACCTGACGAGGTTGCACTGAAAGTGCGGGATTGACTACGTTACGACCGGCCGAAGCCGGCCGCAGAGCGAGTCTCTGACTACGTAACAAGCGCCAAGCGTCAAGTACGTAGCCAAAAAATCAGCCCGAGCCTTGCGAACTACTATCGAATTTAATCGACCGTAGTAAGCTCAACTCTGTTGTTGCTGCTCCCACCGAGTTGGGGTATCTATTCGAGGGGTGCACCGAGTGCGGGATTGACTACGTTACGACCGGCCGAAACCGGCAGCAGAGCGAGTCTCTAACTAACGTAGCAAGCGCCCAGCGTCAAGTACGTAGCCAGAAAATCAGCCCGAGCCTTGCGAACTACTATCGAATTTAATCGACCGTAGTAAGCTCAACTCTGTTGTTGCTGCGAGACTGACTTAGTTACAGCCGGTCGAAACCTTCCGCAGCGTAAGTCCTAAAGAGGCTTATCTAAAGTCGTCGAGGACGAAGCGAGATATTGTACGAATCTCAGCGTATGAGTATTCGTGAGACGACAATCGTGACTCAACGGCTGGTGCGACCGCAAATACGTCCAAGCGGGACCGGACGCAGAACGGATTCTGGAGTGGCGTTTGAGTATTGACAGAAGGAAGTCGTAAGACAACAATCGTGACTCGGCAGCCGGGAGCGTCGACGACTTCCGCGCGTTCACTCGGTTACTTTCTTTAAAACAAAACGCTTATCACACCTACGCCCTCCCGGAAGAGCGTAAGATCCGCGCAGTACTACGGGGCGTCCCGTTCGAGCTCGCGAACGAAGAAATCCTCGAGGACCTTAAGTCCCAGGGTTTCCCGGCCGAAACAGTGCACAAGATGCACTCCAACCGCGGTAGGCGTTTTCCCTTAGCTCTTGTAATCCTTACCAACACTCCCAACTCGAAGGAGATTTTCAGAGAGGCTCGCACAATTTGCGGACTCTCGAACATCTCCGTCGAGCGTCCCAACCCCCGCGGTCACCCTGGGCAGTGCCACCGCTGCCAGCTATATGGCCACGCAGCGGCTAACTGTTCAGCTCCCCCCAGGTGCGTAAAGTGCCTGGATCCTCACATCACTAAGGAGTGCACTCGCACTCCCGAATCCACTTCTCCCCCTGCCTGTGTGCTGTGTGGCCGGACTGGGGGGCCAAGCGTACCTAACTACAGGGGTTGCCCGCGCGCTCCGCGCTCCACCGTTAAGAGGGTCGCGCCTAAACCGGCGCCGCCGCTCACTCCCGCTCACTTCCCGCCGCTGCGCAACCGGGGTCCCGCGGAAGCAAAGCCCGTTCAGCCGACGCCTACTCAGGCTCTGTCTTGGAGGCAGCGTCCGGCCGTCCCGCCTGCACCTTCCCGACCTATCCCAGCTCCCGTAGCTTCCGTAGGGCCGCGTCCCGCTTTGTCATCTTCACCTCAGTCGTCGTTGGCTGAGGACATGAAGACCGTGTTCGACGTCATCCAAAACGTCGACATTAACGAAATTTCCGTACTCGCACGCAAAATGCGAGACGCCCCTTCTCCTCAAGAGCGTTTATTTGCGTTAGCCGAGCATCACTCGCTTCTAAGTTCATTATAAATTTTATATTTTTTATTTTTGTATAAATTCGTAAATAAGTAAATTATAATGTCTAGACCCGCGAATCCCGCGTCCAGTCGTATTAAACCCAAGGGCTTATCCCTAGTATCTTTTAACGCTCGTAGCCTTAGCACTAACCTTCCCGAGATTAAACTGTTCCTTCAGAACAAAGAACCTGACTTATTCCTTCTCCAAGAGACATGGCTTACTCCAAACCGCTCCAGGGGATACGCTATTCCTAAGTACGCGTTTACTCGCAACGATAGGCCCAACTCCGACGGTTACGGCGGCACCGCTATATATTACAAAAGAGGCTTCCATTGCTGTCCTCTCCCTACCCCTCCTCTCCTCAACATGGAAGCCACTGTGTGTAGATTGGCTATGACTGGTCATCCGACCATCATCATAGCTTCAGTCTACATACCATGTGGCTCCAGTCCAATCCGGAGTGACTTTGAGGCCATTCTCGCCCTCGGCCATTCAGTCATTATGATCGGAGACTTTAACTCCAAACATACTGACTGGACGTGCCTATCGACCAACACCAGCGGTATCGCTCTCCTCGACATCACTAACTCCCTTGACTTAGACGTCATATCCCCCATCACTCCCACTCACTATCCCAACAACCCGACCTACTCTCCTGACATCCTCGACTTTGCAATTATCAAGTGAATCAATCTTGACCTAAGGTCTATCGAACCGCTCGATGACCTAGGCTCCGACCATCGCCCCGTCTCCCTCGTGCTAGGTACGCCTAACGTTAACGTCACATCTCCTAAGACCTTTACCAACTGGAAAGGCTTTAAAATACGTTAGTTTCAGCCTTAGAGGCCCCTAACTCTCCGCTCGCCATTTCGCCCGACCAATTAGATAGCCCGGATAAAATAGATTCATTAGTCAACTCTCTAACTGATGCTATTAACTCAGCCATCAGCGACAACGAAAAGGTTGCTAAGCAAAGCAAACCCACCCTTCCCCTAGCCGTTAGCAATCTCATTAAAGCCAAGAACGCGGCTCTCCGGAGAACCAAGAAATATCCCACGCCAGCATACAGAACAGCTGCGAATCAGCTTCAACGTAAAGTTAGGTCTCGCCTCGCGGAACTCCGTGACACTCAGTTTAACGATCTCATGGAGAATATCTCCCCGTCCCACCAAGCGTATTATCGAATGGCCCGAGCCTTACGCGTAGACACCGCCTCTCACGTTCCTCCTCTCACTCGTCCTGACGGCACTATTGCCTTTGAAGTCGAAGAGACAGCCGAATGCTTCGCCGACAGCATAGCGGCACAATGTTCGCCCAGCACGTAACCCGCGGATCCCTCCCACATCCAGGTGGTGGAGGACGAAGTTCTCCGCAGAGAATCTCTCCCTATAACCGACGACCCCGTCACAGTCTCTAATGATGAAATCTTGCTACTCATTAGAAAGCAAAAGTCCAAAAAGGCTCCGGGTGCGGATGGAATTTCCAACCACGCACTAAAGCACTTGCCCCAGCAGGTGCTTACCTTGTTAGCTATTATCTTCAATGTCTGTTTCGACCATAGCTTCTTTCCAAAAACCTGGAAAGGAGCGACAGTCATAGGCATTCCCAAGCCGGGTAAACCTCTGAATGTCCCGGCTAATCACAGACCCATCAGCCTCCTCAAGGCAATGTCTAAACTTCTCGAAAGAGTCATACTCTCTCGAATGCGGAACCATCTGTTTCCAACGGATGGCGACCCTCTCATTATTCCCCACCAGTTCGCCTTTCGCGCTAAGCACTCCTGCCCTCAGCAAGTCCATCGAATCGTCGAGTACATACTCGAAGGATTCTCTCAGCGTCGTTTGGTTTCAAAAATGGCTTATCGATGTCAACCCAGAAAAGAGTTCTGCTATTCAATTCGACCACAAACGTCGTAATCGCCACAATGTTATGTATTCCCATCCCCTGGAAGCGCAGTATCAAATACTTAGGCGTCACCTTAGATCAGACGCTTTCTTTCAAGCCTGTATGCGTCAGAGCATTTTTTATGTCCTCCTGCCCTTCCCGTGGAGGGGAACCAAAAAAACAAAAAAACAAAAAGCAAGTTCGTTTGATTTTCAATTATACTTTATTACTAATGCCAATACACTTTAAACAAATTTCTTGTTTCTTAAGTCAAAAGTAGGTAAGAAGTTTTCATATGAAAATGAAAAAAGCACTTAGTTTTATTATAACACATACATGTATTTATAAATGTTTGTAATCACCACCCGGATGTTAAATTTAAATTTTAATTGCAACCTTATATGTACATCAATAGACATCAAGTTTATTACGTTACCCTTTTACTACATTATAAAGTACCTAGTTGTTATGTTCGGTTGCTTAAAACCTGGGGAAGATGTGGGTAACTGAAGTAACGTTTCGGTTTTATTCTGTAATGTAACGTATAAATGTTAAATTTTTTTGTTAAAATAAGTTTAATTAAGTGTTCAACTTTACATAAGGATATCTAGTAGGTAGGTCTGTTCATTAGGTACGTTTTTAATCTCGCCTTAATTTTAATAATTTGCTAGCTTACCAATATATTATTGATGAAATTTTAGTGGAACTGCATATTATAAAAGTATTTTATTTACTTACGCACGCGTTCTCGGCATAAATGGTACTGAATTCCAGATGAATTCAAATTTACAGTGCAAGATTACAGAATCTGTAAAAGTTATGTACCTGCATATAAGATTTAACTAACCATACACCATAAAGCGCACGGGATACATGAAGCGCCCAAAATTATATTAAGAGCAAAGCCGTCGTTATTTGGCATGTGCCTGACAATTACCTACTTGGTTAGCTTAAATAGCAGAGCAGATCATGACTGGACCGCTTTGAAACCCTGAAGCAGTGGTGCCAACAATATTCATAAAATAATTCTTTGGTCATTTTGTGTCCTCTAAAATCTTACTCTTTAAAAAATGTATCAAAATAAATAGTTAACATTTGTCTTTCAATAAACCTTGTCATTATTGAAATTGCAAAAATACCAATAAAATTTTTAGAAAACTATGATTGTGAAAAGTACCGATCACTTAAATGACGTGTATATTTTTAATCAAACAGTATTACAGAGACAAATAAGTTTCTGGATTTATTTTTTATTTATCAGAAACCAAAAACTTTCAGTACATTATCATGTAAATAGTGCATGTTCAACCTATACTTTAATAGGAGAAATTGTTACTCCGGAAGGTAACATGTTTCTTAAGGACCTGCAAAAGAAAAATGCACTTAATAAGACTTTATACGGAAATGTGCTATATATAAACTTTGAATAAAAATCATCAAATGTCCATCACAGTCATCCCTTGTCTCAAGCTCGATTAATGCAAAAGTTTAAAATATAATAACATATCTCCAAAATGAAGTGTCGTTAATATATTATATTGACGTCAACAATGGCAGTTGGTTTTCGTATACCAAATTTCCTGCACATTCAAACAATTTGTAAGTTGTATTGTACGCTAAAATAAAATTTTATAATTTTAACTGCAATTTGCCCCCCGATAAGGTTTGTATGTTAAGTTCCATAGAAACTTTCATTCTATATAAAAAAATATACAGGGTGATTCATTCAGAATAGGAATGGGTCCGTATATTAAAGCGCGAAACTATAGTAGATACAGATGTTTGTTCTAAGGAAACACAATATCGATTTAAGAGTTATAATCTGCAAACTGCATGCGAAGATTTTCAACTTATCTCGGGAATCCAACCCGGTCAAAGTAACAAATATCGTATCTCTTTTTGCTAAAAAAATAATAGTGTTTGTTATTACAAAATATACATCACTATGGGACGCCAAGTCATAATTTAAAAAAAATTGCTTCATTTTTACTGTTTCATTACAGAACAGCCCTTATAACCTACCTGCCAAATGTACCAATGAAAAATTCATTAGTACATTTGGCGAACTCTGGAACTTCATGTTTATGAGTCCGACTGGTCTGATGGTAAAGAAACACATATCTCTCCCTCACGATAACGAAAATAAATGCAAATGGAAAAGATATGATGGGTTATGTATTGTCTAATTGGGTGAGGCTGCCGTTCCTGTTGTAATTTATTAAGGCTATTGCGGTATAAAATATAAATACAGCATTATCTTTTAATTTTGGAACTTGGAACCTAGTAAAATTTATTTGTTATTACATTCACAATATTAGGAACCTAGTAATATTTATTTGTTACTACGTACACAATACTTATTTGTAATAAAATAACATTTGATATGTTTTGGAAGGAATATAACCCCGTTTGGCTCCTGAGTGCTACTTTCTTTGAATATCTGACGGCAGTATAAAATTTGGCTCTACAATTGACGACTTTCCCAGGCTGACCCATCTCGATCATTAACCCATAAATAATATACGAAAATTTCATTATACAGAGTCACAGGGAAAGTCGTACTGAATATTAAAGGACGTTATTTCTGAAAGATTTGACTCTGTAATATGGTGTCCGAAAAAAATGTTTTTTCGCTATCCATACTTAATAACATGAAAATCGATCCTAACAATTAGGGTTTTATACTCCTCTGTACTGTATGGTGCTGTGTCTTAGGGGTAGCTAGTAGCTTTACTAGACTTAGGTCAAAGCGAGGAGTAACTCTCAGTAGTAACATAGAAGCTTACTGGATTTCACAAAGTTGTTTGTTACATTAAGATCTTGAGGGACATTATACTCAATTTATAACTGTGGTCGGAACATGACTTCGCCAGTATGACATTGAAACCTAATAACCTTGACTTGGAAAAGACGGTCGTCGTCTCTGGTAAAGCCAAAATTTCAATATGTGTCAGTTATGTTACATAAAATATTACATTTATGTAACTAATAATTTGGTATCCACTTATAATTAGTTTAATGTATTTTTTTACGATTGTGGTTCTCACATGTTATTTTATAATTATATCATGCAGCGAAAACTTAATTAATAAACATTTTTTATAACTTTGGGGAATTGAGCATTTGTTTACTATTGCTAGAAGAAGTCTAGTTTTATTCTAAATTACCAAAAAATAATCAAACATCCGAAATGCAGTTCTAATTTAAAAGCCGCTGGCCAAACCCCTCGATAAAACATATCCGTGCATTTTAACCAACCACATGAGTGCTGTAAAGTGGAATGGTCAGGTTTTTTTTTTGTTCCCCTCCACGGTAAGGGCAGGAGGATAAAAAATGCTCTGACGCATACTCCGCGCGCGCGATCGGTGTTATGTGGGACTCGTCCCGACGCCTACCAGAACCATACCCACTAAAAAAACCCCTGTCGGCTCGTGCATTTTTGCCACTCAGCCTTCATCTGAGCGACGGCCAATTGGAGAAAGAGGCCGCGCTAGCGGGGCCCTTAAGGGGTCATCCGCTGGGATTTACATAGCACTGAAGGTGCTCAAAATGAAAAGTAAATAATTTAAAACATTAATTTAAAAATAAAATTGCATTAATTCGGATTTACGTTAGAATTAGAATTTGCGGCCTGAAGGGCTTCGAGATCTAAAGTTATTGCGTGGGTTCGCCAGTGTGCGCGTTTCTCGGTCTAGCGACTTTGAATTTCGAATCTAAGACAGGAGCAGTATATGAGACTGAATCTCGAACAAGATGATTGGGATGGGATTCGGCACGTTTGAAGAACGATTCTGAGAGTGTTTTGAGGTGCTGTTGCACTGTAGGTAGTTCAAGATCTCTGTGCAGGTCCGCGTTACGCACGTACCAAGGTGCGTTTGTGGCCCTGCGGCAGAAGAGATTTTGAACTACCTGCAGTTTATACAGGACGGAGGGTTGGGCGTGGGCAAAGACTGGTGAAGCAAATGACATGACGGGTCTAACGCAGACCTTATAAAGCGTACGTTTATTTCTGAAAGACATTTTACTTTTTCTTCCTATCATACTATATAGGCGGCTTAAGTAAAAACGCGCGAGTTTCGTTACTCTATCGACGTGTGGCTTGAAAGTAAGCGTCTGATCTAATGTGACGCCTAAGTATTTAATACTGCGCTTCCAGGGGATGGGAATACCTAACATTCGAATGTGAGGATCGTTGTAGCGATTACGGAGTTTGAAGTCGAATTGAATAGCAGAACTCTTTTCTGGGTTGACATCGATACGCCTTTTTTGAAACCAATCACCGAGGGCGTTTACGGCCTTTTGGAGTCTGGTGATGTTATACGGGATCGCTTGACCTTTAGTGTAAAGGGCGGTGTCGTATGCAAAGAGGGCGAGTTCGACGCCTTCCGGCGGGATGGGGATGTCGTTAGTGTACACAGTATACAGCATAGGGGCAAGGACTGAGCCTTGCGGGACTCCAGCCTTTATGGGACGAGGCACGGAGAGCGTGCCTTCATGTTTGAATAGAAACGTACGGTCTTTAAGAAACGACGCGATTAATCTGACTAGGCGAACCGGTAAACTTATTTTGTGGAGTTTAAAAAAGAGACCGCTGTGCCAGACTTTGTCGAAAGCCTCGGCTACGTCAAAAAGCACAGCGACTGTTTTTTTTTCGACGCGGATAAAATCCTTCGAGTATGTACTCGACGATTCGATGGACTTGCTGTGGGCAGGAGTGCTTAGCGCGAAAGCCGAACTGGTGGGGAATAATGAGAGGGTATGACTCTTTCGAGAAGTTTAGACATTGCCTTGAGGAGGCTGATGGGTCTGTGATTAGCCGGGACATTCAGAAGTTTACCCGGCTTGGGAATGCCTATGACTGTCACTTCTTTCCAGGCTTTTGGAAAGTAGCTATGGTCGAAGCAGGCATTGAAGATGATAGTTAACAAGGTAAGCACCTGCTGGGGCAGGTGCTTAAGTGCGTGGTTGGAAATCCATCCGCACCCGGAGCCTTTTTGGACTTTTGACTTCTAATGAGAAGCAAGATTTCATCATTAGAGACTGTGACGGGTGATGGGGAGAGATTCTCTGCGGAGAACTTCGTCCTCCACCGCCTGGATGTGGGAGGGATCCGCGGGTTGCGTGCTGGGCGAACATTGTGCCGCTATGCTGTCGGCGAAGCATTCGGCTTTCTCTTCGACTTCAAAGGCAATAGTGCCGTCAGGACGAGTGAGAGGAGGGACGTGAGAGGTGGTGTCTACGCGTAAGGCTCGGGCCATTCGATAATACGCTTGGTGGGACGGGGAGATATTCTCCATGAGATCGTTAAACTGAGCGTCTTGAAGTTCCGCGAGGCAAGACCTAACTTTACGCGATTCGCAGCTGTTCTGTATGCGGGCGTGGGATATTTCTTGGCTCTCCGGAGAGCCACGTTCTTGGCTTTAATGAGATTGCTAACGGCTAGGGGAAGCGCGGGTTTGCCTTGCTAAGCAACCTTTTCGTTATCGCTGATGGATGAGTTGATAGCATCAGTGAGAGTGTTGACTAATGAATCTATTTTATCCGGGCTATCTAATTGGTCGGGCCAGATCGCAAGCGGAGAGTTCGGGGCCTCTAAGGCTGAAACTAACGTATTTTTAAAGCCTTTCCAGTTGGTAAAGGTCTTAGGAGATGTGACGTTATCGTTAGGCGCACCTAGCACGAGGGAGACGGGGCGATGGTCAGAGCCTAGGTCATCGAGCGGTTCGATAGACCTGAGATCGAGATTGATTCGCTTGATAATTGCAAAGTCAAGGATGTCAGGAGAGTAGTTCGGATTGTTGGGATAGTGAGTGGGAGTGCTGGGGGATATGACGTCTAAGTCAAGTGAGTTAGTGATGTCGAGGAGAGCGATACCGCTGGTGTTGGTCGATAGGCACGTGCAGTCAGTATGTTTGGAGTCAAAGTCTCCGAACATAATGACTGAATGGCCGAGGGCGAGAATGGCCTCAAAGTCGCTGCGGGTTGGTCTGGAGCCACATGGTATGTAGACTGAGGCTATGATGATGGTCGGATAACCAGTCATAGCCAATCTACACACAGTGGCTTCCATGTTGAGGAGAGGAGGGGTAGGGAGAGGACAGCAATGGAAGCCTCTTTTGTAAAATATAGTGGTGCCGCCGAAACCGTCGGAGTTGGGCCTATCGTTGCGAGTAAACGCGTACTTAGGAATAGCGAATCCCCTGGAGTGGTTTGGAGTAAGCCATGTCTCCTGGAGAAGCAATCAGTCAGGTTCTTTGTCCTGAAGGAACAGTTTGAGCTCAGGAAGGTTGGTGCTAAGGTTACGAGCGTTAAAAGATACTAGGGATAAGCCCTTGGGTTTAATACGACCGGACGGGGGATTTGCGGGTCTAGACATTATAATTTACTTATTTACAAATTTATACAAAAATAAAATTTATAACGAACTTAGAAGCGAGTGATGCTCGGCTAACGCAAATAAACGCTCTTGAAGAGAGCGGGCGGCTCGCACGTTTTGAATGACGTCGAACACGGTCTTCATGTCCTCAGCTAACGACGACTGAGAAGAAGATGACGGAGCAGGACGCGGCCCTACGGAAGCTACGGGAGCTGGGATAGGACGGTAAGGTGCAGGCGGAACGGCCGGACGCTGCCTCCAAGACAGAGCCGGAGTTGGCGTCGGCTGAACGGGCTTTGCTTCCGGGGGACCCCGGTTGCGCAGCGGCGGGAAGTTAGCGGGAATGAGCGGCGGCGCCGGTTTAGGCGCGACCCTCTTGACGGTGGAGCGTGGAGCGCGCGGGCAACCCTGTAGTTAGCTGTGTGGCCGGACTGGCCGCAGAGCACACAGGCAGGGGGAAGTGGATTCGGGAGTGCGGGTGCACTCCTAAGTTATGTGGGGATCCAGGCACTTAACGCATCTGGGGGGAGCTGAGCAGTTAGCCACTGCGTGGCCATAGAGCTGGCAGCGGTGGCACTGCCCAGGGTGACCGCGGGGGTTGGGACGCTCGACGGAGATATTCAAGAGTCCGCAAATTGTGCGAGCCTCTCTGAAGATCTCCTTCAAGTTGGGAGTATTGGACAGGATAACTAGAGCTAAAGGAAAACGCCTACCGCGGTTGGAGTGCATCTTGTGCACTGCTTCGGCCGGGAAACCCTGGGACTTAAGGTCCTCGAGGATTTCTTCGTTCGCGAGCTCGAACGGGACGCCCGGTAGTACTGCGCGGATCTTACGCTCCTCCGGGAGGGCGTAGGTGTGATATGCGATTTGTTTTAGTGAAAGTAACCTAGTAAACGCGCGAAAGTCGTCGATGGTCGCGACCTAGATTTTGATTGAATCGCCAGCGTCGGTTGCTTTGAGATAGTTGATTTTTTGCTCTTTGCAAAGATAAGATACTACGGTCCATCGCGCTTTTTCGCGGAGAAAGACGGGCGGATGGAGCTGAGGCTTCAGTGGGACGGGAGCGCAGCGCGTCGCTGGCTTCGATGGGACCGACGGAGACGCGGTTACTTCGAGCGATTTTAATGGCGCGGGGGCTGGTGTTGAAGACACCGGGGAGGGCTCGGGTATTGAGGATACCGAGGCTTTCTTCGAGCGCTTCTTGGAGCGCTTGGCGACTAGTAGTTAGCGGGCTCAGGAGAGCCGGTTAAAGTGACGGCAACTGACGACGTATCAGACGCGGGTTCAGAGTCGCTCCCGGGAGTGGTACGCTTGTGACGCGATGCGTGAGAGGATGCGACCGATTCGCTATCCATCTCGGACGAGACGGGAGACGCGGGAGAGCTGTAGACCTGAGGGGTCTGGACGTTGGAGGCCTGAGGGGCCGGGGTTGAGGCCTGAGGGGCCGGAGACGCGACAGTTGCCTGTAAGGCCTGCGTTAATAAGTCATCGGGAATGGTAACGCCGGATGCAACGAGCGCCTGGGCGAACGACCTAGCAAAGCTTACCAAGCTTTGCTGGTCCATCGGAGGGCTTGGTACTACAATATATGATATATAAATATATAAAAATGCCTAGGTTCCCTAGCAAACCTAGCACCTAAACCTCCCTACCCACGGTAGGGGGGCTGGGGACGACGCGAAGTGGTGCCCCTAATTCGGACAGCACTGTACCGTCACCCTGGGAAAGGCCCAAGTGCAATGGGATCGGGTCAGCCGGTTTCTCCTTGGCCTGAAGGGCCTTGGAAGCGCACCGGGGCAACGCTATCAGGCTTAGTTGTCACCGTTAAGTATCCACCTGATCAAACGCGAGTCTACTACGGAGTGTGTTGTCAATAAATTGACAACAAAAACCGGACGTAGACCTGACGAGTTGGGTTGCACTAAAAGTGCGGGATTGATTACGTTACGACCGGCCAGAGCCGGCCGCAAAACGAGTCTCTGACTGCGTAACAGGCGCCAAGCGTCAAGTACGCAGCCAGAAAAACAGCCCGAGCCTCACGAACCACTATCGAATTTAATCGACCGTAGTAAGCTCAGCTCTGTTGTTGCTGCGAGACCGACTTAGTTGCAGCCGATCGAAACCGGCCGCAGCGTAAGCCCTACAGAGGCTATCTCAATTCGTCGAGGACGAAGCGAGATTTGTACGAATCACAGCGTATGAGTATTGCTACGAGTTGTCGTCGTGAGACGACAATTGTGACTCAACAGCTGGAGCGACCGCAAACGCGTCCGAGCGGGGCCGGACGCAGAACGGATCTGAGAGTGGCGTTTGAGTATTGCTACGAGAGAAGTCGTGAGACAACAATCGTGACTCGGCAGCCGGGAGCGACCTTCAACATTTCCGAACGGGTCCGGACGCAGATCGGTTCTGGAAATGGTCAGGCAAGCATCCGTATTTTAATACGATAAGCATTATCTGGCAAATATCTAAAAATATTTATGGCGATTTCTGAATGTGTGCCCTGGTGAAACACAAGCTAACTTCAATATTTGTAATACTAGCTTTTGTGTGCAGCATTACTAATGTGTCACTCTGGAGCAAAGTATGAACCATTTTTCTGGATGTAAATTGTTCTATCCCATTCCGTATTCCTGACACTGTGTAAAAAATTCATGTTCATCGTCAATCGGTGTTTGTCAAATTGTGTAGAATAACTATCACACTCATATTTATATTCATAATATATTCGTCATAGGTAATAGATAGTTAAATCTTCATACAATTTATCATGGTCGTTAATCTTTCCGGGTAGTTCAATTTGGACAAAATAGTTCTAAATTGTTAAATAATCAGAATCAGAATCAACTAAAAGGTCCACAATCATTAGCAGGTACTCTGATAAAAAGAAGGATGAGTCAAATAATTGTATGACATTTATTGTTGTACAGTCAGGCATACGTGTGCATCGTCCATGGCAACTTTACGTAGCTGTGCTCACATGCAGAGAGCCATAATTTCATGACTCATTAACCACACTGGCGCGGTCGGTACCACGTTATATGCGAAACAATGTATCTTGTGTATTTTTTGCAGAAAAGTGAGTTATCAAAACTCGCCTGCTATCAAAAGTTATTACACAATTTTCTAATTAGTTTTAAAACCCGTATCTAGAAATTCGTTTTGCCATTGATGGCAATTTTAACATGAGGATTTAAAACAAACAACATACTATTTGTTTCGATATAGTGGTGGTCCATATAAATATATGATAGAGATTCGTTATAGAATAATGATCGCTAAAATTTTAGTTAATGTTTTGATGAAAATTATATTATTTGGAATTTTTACCACTTATCATTTATTTAATACATATATGTTAAATATTTGATATCCTCATTACTTCTCAAAAATTGAAAGAAAAGTTTATAGAAAGCCTTTATTGGGAGTTTTGCTTTTGCCTTACGAGACTTATGTAGGTAATAAGAATACTTATTTTATTATTTTAATAGCATTGATATCAGATAAACTTAGATACCTATATAAAAGTAGCTGCTATCGAATTCTGTAAAAGAACATAAAGACATATTACATAGTTGAGTATTTTGATTTCCCAGAAACGTTCATGTGCAAATCTAATGACAAATATATTCTGTATTTTCGCACAATGTTACTGTAACATTCATTTTGGTAGCATTAGTGAAACGAGAATGCTCTTTTTTGTATTATTCATAAAATGTAGAGTTCTTAAAAACTTGCTTATTAAAACCCACTCATGGTATTAAGTTCAATGTATCGAGGTATAGACAATATTTGTCATGTTTTGAATTTCAATGCTGGCTAGGAGCGCTGGCGGCTGGAGTGTAAGGCAGAGAGAGAGCGAGGCGATGTAACGCGCAGCGCGCTGGCGTCCGGCGGCAGAGGTGCGCGGGCGTTACGCTGACATTGTTTGTACGCACACAGGCGCGCCTCGGCGTGCGACGCTGCCGGGCGGGGATTGGAACTGTGCGAAGTTCACATCGCTTCTCGCCCGCCAGTCGCCGGCCGGCCGCTTAACTAATAGCTTCTCGCCCCTTTATTACAATTCACTGTCACTAAAAACACACCATGAAATTATACCTAAAGCGACCTCAATTATGAACACGTGTGAATAGTTTTGCTCTTACTATCGAGGTTATTTTTTTACATGAACGCTCCGAAGAAATCTATGCCATATATATAGGTCAAGTTTTATGAAAAGGGATTCGTTGTAAACGTGAGTACTTTTTACTTTTCGCCATAAACAATGACATTCCGTCAATATTAATATTTAAATAGCATATCAAAGTACAGGTTAAGTGATCAAAGCTTAATATAGACATGGTACCTATAGTTAAATTTGTCTGCATGTAGCGTGCATCTGCGCCACTGTAGAGTGCAATTCCAAGTTAATGAGTATCGATCTAATAAATATATACTAACTTTGCTACTACTTGCTGTAAAGTAGTGACGTAGGCGTTATTATTTATGTTTAAATTAGACTATATTAAGACAGGTCGCTAAACTTTGCTTTGTTTTGTTATTTTTCTATTTACATACTTTTTATTCGACAAATGGATATAAAAGATATCTTGCTTTGCGATTTTATCTATACTCTAATAATGCTCTAAAATATCATTTATGTCTATCTGAGTCTTATTTTGTGTGATTAAATTGAACAATAAATCATGGTTTTAAAATATTTTAGAGACACAAGATACATCTATCTTAGAACCTTTAAAAGCATACTTGCGAAATTAAATACACATGTGGTGTATTTCAATACTAAAGAGAAAGTCGTTCTACGTACCTAAAATGAGACCAACGTACATATCTATCATGATTTCGATACAAAAAGCACTGCTAGCTAGCGCAGTTAGCTATTTTAACTAATCTTTTAAAACAAGTAAAATAGATTTTCTCTAAGAATCTATAGATCTTAGCACAATACCCAAAAGATCTATTCAATTTCACATCTATTGTCAGAAAGTAGGCAGGACAGATGTTTACAGAACATAACACAGATATTTTAACTGAAAACTATTGACACAATATGAGTATTATGCATTTTAAGCAGCTCAAAGGTTTTTAATGTCTGTCCTACTTTTCTTATCCTTGACCCTGATAAATAATGTAGTACTGTAGCAATTAATGTACTGACTTCGGATCACGTTTAGCATTTCATAAGTTTGACACTTACGTATGAATTTAGATTTGAAATCCTGGATATGATCATTTCAAATATTTCTAAATTAAGTTTATATTTTATTCCTAGGATTACAATGGCGAATGATAACGACAAAAAATATTATGGCGGTATTCAGTGAACTTGCTTTTAACCGTAGAGTCTTAGGCCTAGCTATCAAAGTCAAATTGTATTATTCCATGTACTTACATATGAAACATTTTTCATAAAAGAGTGCCGAGAGGTTACTATTCCTCCGGCTGTTTTTCCTCTCAGTCTACCTACCTATTAATACTTTTAAAACCTTCTAAGTTGTTCGTCTTCCGTTGACTTTCATTGAAGTTTCTGTTGTAAACCATTAATATTAAAAAAAAGGAATATTTCGATCGTATGTATTTTAAGGGCTTCCGTCTTGTGGGGATATACACATATGATTATAGATTCTTTATATATTTGTCCTGGGCTCAGTTTGCTGCATGACCATCAATGACACAAGCCTTGCCAACTTCTTGATCATACAGTTTCGATTGCATGGGATTTCAGTTAGGTATCAGTTGCACAAAGTATATTTCTTATGATAACATGCATTTTTTTTTTACATTTTTTTTTAGCATTTTAGTAAAAGTATAGAAATTATCTCATAAATTACCATCATCAAATAAACACATTGAATTAACTTTATCAAAGGAAAGATGTTTACATTTTACATTTTTTAAATAAAAATAAAATATAGGATAAAACATTTTATTATTCCTCGTTAACTAAAATTGAATGAATCAATCCTAATGTAATTCAGTTAGATAAAAAAATATTATTTAACAAAACTTATACAACTTTTGTTGAGAAATGGTTTTTATTTGGCACATGATAACGCATCTCCTAGCTCGAACACAAGCGGAAATCTTCCGGGGCCCGCTTAGGATTAATTTATCCTGCATTTATTGCGGCTTCCCTGATCTCTGGTACTGTCTGAGGAGCCAGCTAACGGTTTCAGTTCTTATGGTTCTTCACTTAAGAGCATCCCACTCGTGCTCGATCGAGTTTTAGTCGGGCGTACTGGCAGGCCAGTCTAATCTTGAAATGTTGTTATCTTGGATAGCAATATCGAATCGTTCAGCTCGATGTACTGGATTATCTTCGATCAATACGAATTGGTGCCAGAAAGGACACAGATTTTTGCCTTGCTTACGGTCAAGTCATTGCCGTGATCTCCTTGCTTGTAAGCTAACCTGCTTCCTCGACCTCTCAGAGGCTTTCGATCTCTAGGTCTATGATGTCCAGCATCATATTTTTTTTCTGCAGAGTGTCCTTTGGGACATGCTGGAGAAGGTGGAAGTGTCATGGCAGATCAAACAACTTTTTAATGGTATGTCAATCAGCTAAACTAGGTGAAATGGGGTAATGCCTCCTCCAGTGTATATGGACTGGAGTGTGAAGTACGGCGGGGGGGTGTAGCATCACCTAGACTATTTAATAAATATGTGAAATAATTAATCGCTGAGCTCAGTAATGAACCTGTGGGATTTGCATGCAACATGGTACTGTTGGGACCATCGGCAGGAACAATACGGTCTACTCTCCAGACGTGTAAGGAGTATGCTAAATTTCATGGCTGGTCTATAGCAGTAATAAGAGTGAGTACATGGTCTTCCCAGTACAGCGCACAACTCTAAAATACGGACCCGTTATTAGCTTAAACGGAACAAGACTTAATAGAGTCAATAAATTTAAATATCTTGGCCACCTTTTAACCCAGGACCTTACTGATCAGGCGGATATTGAAAGAGGAAGAAAAACCCTTGCAGCCAGGTGTAATATGCTAGGGCATAGGTTTAATCGTTGCAGTACAGGAGCTAAAATTACGCTTTTCAAGGCCGTCTGCCGATCGTTTTACGCCGAAGCCCTTTAGTGACATGGGCGTGGCTCGAAAACAGCTTTGAACGCGCTTAGGGTTCAATATAATAACGGTCACAGCAGTGCTGGGCCTGCTGCGGTACTGCAGTACGTCAACTATGTTTGCTGTTGCAGGAGTGGATGACTTCTACGCTGTTATCCGTAGAAAAAACGCCTCACTAATGTTCAGACTGTACAGAATACGCTCCAGCCCCAACACTATTCTGCTACTGTAAGCAAATAAGCTAGAGCTACTAATTTGGAAACAATGTATGACTGTTTTAGTAAATACATAAATAACAATTTTGAATGGCTAATTGATAAAGTAAGTTAGATAAGAAGAAATAATTTGACATCATATTTGATCTGTTGACATATTATACTTGGATCAGTATTGTAATGAGTTTTGTTTCAGAATTAGGTATCTAAATAATTTTCTTGAATAATAGGTCTTTACCTATGAAACTGCCGTTTTGCCGTACTGGCCATTTCAAATGAATATATATTTTTTTTTGACTGATAATTCTAATTTCAAATTAATTTTATTTGACAAACATGGAATTCTTTTTCTAAAATCGTCATTTGTTTAATGGTTAGTGTTTTGTTTTCAACGCATTCGAACATTTTCGTCATCATGGATAAGTTAAAAATTCGAGTAATTATGGAGTATGAGTACCGACGTGGCAGCAAAGCGGCACAAGCGGCACGCAACATCAACGACGTTTACGGAGCGAACACTACAAACGAACGCACCACCCGTTATTGGTTTACCCGCTTCCGTTCTGGAAATTTTGACCTGAAAAATGAACCCTGTGGTCGTCCGAAAACTTTGGTCGACAATGACGAATTAAAGGCAATTGTGGAAGCTGATGAAACTCAATCCACGGCTGAATTAGCAGCAGCTTTCGACGTTAGCATCAAAACAATATTGGTCCATTTGCGTCAAATGGGTACCCCACGAACTCAATGACCGCCAGCGCGAAGTACGCGTGGAGACGTGCCTTGCACTGCTCAGCAGGCATACAAATGAAGGAATTCTGAACCGCATTGTTACTTGTGACGAGAAATGGATCCTGTTTGACAATCGTAAGCGCTCAGCAAGTTGGTTGGACCCTGGTTCAGCACCCAAACAATGCCCTAAACGAAAACTTACCCCTAGAAAAGTGATGGTCACTGTATGGTGGTCTAACGCGGGTGTAATTCATCACAGCTTCTTGCCAAACAGGACAAGCATTGCTGCAGATGTGTACTGTGAAGAACTGAACACAATGATGGAGAAGCTCGCACGTCTCCAACCAGCTTTGGTCAATCGTTTGGCTCCACTGCTCCTGCACGACAACGCGCGACCTCATACTGCACAGCAGACGGTCTCCAAGCTACAAGAGTTGGGGTTGGAAGTTCTCCGTCATCCGCCGTACTCACCAGACCTTGCGCCTACAGACTTCTAGTTTTTCCAGAATTTGGATAACTTCTTGGCGGGAAAAAAATTCAATACCCGAGAGGCAGTACAAAATGCTTTTGAAGAATTTGTTGCCTCCCGTCCAGCTGATTTCTTCAAGAAAGGCATCAATAAGCTACCAATGCGTTGGCAAAGATGCATTGACTGCATGGGTGATTATTTTGATAAATAGAAATAAAAAATATATAAAAAAATTACGCTTCATTTATTTCGTGAAAAACGGCAATTTCATAGGTTAAGACCTAATATTTAGGACATTTTAAGAATATTCATGATGTCACCAACACAGCTTATATCGGGTAAAACATAAGTCGTAAACAGTAATATTCGTTTCTATTTAAGGCAAATTAATTGAATTACCTTATAAGCAAACAATTAAACTTTATTGATATTAATTTTAAATAGCAAAAACACCAACTAAAATACAGTAACATGCTATGGGTCTATAACAGTTTAAAGTACCAATTAGGGTGACCACGAGACTCTTTTTTAACGAATCATCAAAAAACGTTCGGTTGCCTGCGGCGGTATGCATGACGCATCTTCTACCTACCTCCCGTGAGGGTGTTGTTAGGCGGCATAAAAAAAATTTTTTGATGACAATTTACCTATCAATTAATTTAAATATGTAACTATATTTTAATTGTTTTTGTTCTATCATATAAGTCATATAAATCATATAATATAATCATATATAACATATAAGATTGTTTGCTAATAATTTCAGCCAAGTTGTTACAATAAAGAAATTTTATTATTATTATTATAAGCAAATTCGAAAAATCTGAGTGATCTGCACGTCTAGAAGCAGCCCGCAACTTTGCTTTTATTTCAGTAGCGTTGTTGTTGTGTCACGGGCTTTCAGCAATCTAATATAGGTAGTCCTTTTAAACAGCAATCAAAAGAGTTTATGCGACTGTTGCGGGATCGGTCAGGTATCCTTCTTCTCTCAAAGTTTCGATTCTTGCTCGTATAGATTCTGATAATGCCCTTGGCATTTCTTCAAATAACCTTTAGTGACAAATTGTCAGATTTCTGAATGAGTTTTTGCAATGGTTGGAAATCCAAACTTTTCCAAAAATCTTTTATAAGAAAAACTTAATTAATTGTTATATGGTTTTATATTTAAATTGTATAATATTTCGTAAAAAATTTAAAAAGAAAAAAACTTATAAATGTTTTAAACCGAGCGACTTTTTATGTATGTAAATAAAGGTCTTTTTTATGTAACAAAGAGTACAGAACCACCGAAGCAAAGCGTACGCTGAATGACGTTATTGAAAAGTAAAAAAACTATTACTGCGATTCATCCATGAATATAATCGCCACTTAGCAACAAAAGTGTTTCAGGTCTCAAGAGATAAATGTGGGAAGTACCGTACATTTATGAAACCTAAATATATGATGCAAAGATTCCCTACATTTTTTCTAATTAGATCCTCGCCAATTCCATAAATCTGGGCTTTTGACTGCCTAACCTTACATTGAAGAATAGTGGCTTAACGTTCTTAAATAAAATAACTATAAAATATGAATTCAGAAAAAGTGCCAAAAAGTACTCTTATGAGTGCGTTCGTCATTTTTATTTGGATAGTCCACGGGAGCCGGTACTAACACGTGTAATGAACTAAATGTAATTAAAACTTTATTTTTATAAAGTTTCTTATCTTTAAAATCACATGATGAAATAATTAGCACGTGGACAATTTCAATAATATTAACCGATAAATGGACAGACGTGTACAATCTGCATTTTCATCGTCTCTTTACATCAAGTGGGATAGATAATTGGATGTGGGGTAAAACAACCGGTATTCAGCCTTTTGAAATAAATAGAATTTTGTTTACGCCTTTATTCATATTTATTCGAATGTGTGCGATGATTATAGTTAATACAAATACCATACAAATACTATACAAAATTCTACCATTGAACTTTTCATTTAAACTGTAGTTTAAAATTCCGATTATGTCAGACTCACGCGCGTAGAAATTGTTGTGTATTTTTCTTTCAAAAACAAAACATTCCGTTTTTAAACTTTATGTCAATCGTTCCCTAGTTGTCTTGCCCATAAGGTCCACATTCTGCAATTATTCAATTTATTGAAAGATAAAATAGACATGTACGGTCAAGGCAAACCTGTCTTATTTGATTCCAACAATTAACCCACACAGCACACTGAGTAAGGCGAAAAGACCGACTCATGACTATTTTAAGATATATGTAATAACGCATACCTTAGTAAGGGCAAAGTTGACCGCTAGAGTAGATAATATCAATTGTAGAGTGATGATAGTTCTACATGACAATTTTCATGCAAAATTTACTTTTGAAAAACAATTGTTTATTTTCGTTTATATGTCCGTGCCTTTAAACACGTCTTAACATCTACACTCGGCACCGAGACTAAAACCCGTGCTACATGGTGGTAAAAGCGCTGCTCACAGAGGTGACTGCCAGTATATTACCGTGTAGTCTTAAGTCGTGTGCTGTTGCGCGCGGCGCCGTGAGCAAGATGTTACACACCGTGTAGCCAGCTGCTGTTGCAGCGAGTGCGCATGTCTTAAGTAGTTGTAATGATGACACAGCAAGAACGCGATAATGTAACACAAATACACAACACTGAAATATCGCTTCTAATAAGTCAGTATAAGTACTTCTGTATCTTGTAACGTTGTTAGACGTATCATAGCGAGTTAAGTATAAGTAATATCTGTTTCTGAACTTGTATAAAAGTAACGCCCTAATATTGTATTCCTGGAAGCTGGAATGCAGCTGTTTTCGAATCATGTTGATTATTACTTTATATAAATTGTTTTTATGAAATAAACATAATAAATTTAAAAAAATGTTGTAAGCAAATTCATTTAAGTATATTAAACATTCTTCTCTTGGGATTTATCGGCCCAATATTACAAACATATATCCCAAAGAAAAAGTGGTTGGAAGATTCTTAAAAATTATTCACTTAATGGTTCAGTTTAATTAAGTTTTGATCAAGTATAGTTTATTCATAATATTTGATAACAGTTACGTTACTGAAAAAGTGTTTCGAATAAGTTATCATTAGGTATAGTGTTATTTTTAGTGTTAGGTATTATAATAGTGAATTTGTTTTTAATTTAAAGTTATTGTTTAGTACAGGGTTACAGTTACAAGATTATTCACTATTTACATTAGGTAAGTACTTAAACTAGGTGAGTTGGTCTACCTAGGTATCCAGGTATGTAGGTCTTGCAGAAAATATGTTTTTATTGAGCGTCATCTAGCAAATTCAGCTAGCGCGGTTGGTTACGAAAACGGGTAGCTGTGTAATGGAAGTTATGTAGGTAGTAGGTAAGTACCTGCGTAGGTATTTACTTAGGGTCCGACCTTCATAGGTAAGCAGCAAACCTGGTTTAGAGAACCTTCCTAGGTTTCCTCCACAAAGTAGGTACCGTCACGGCTAAGCCTTAGAGAGCACGTCAGAATGCCGCGACATTTGAGTAAAGAGGTTAATATGAATTACTATGAATTAAGAATAAAGGATATTTAAATATACTGTTGACAGAACAGAAAGAAATGAAGCGATACATTCTGACTTGCTCCGTCATCGGAGCAAGATGTACCAAATAAATTATATCTATATATATTAAAAAATAAATTTATTAAATTGATTTGATTCGTATTAATTTATACCACAAGGGTGGTCAGTCGTGTGTGGGCGTAGAACACCAGTGTACCTAGCTAGGTTAGGACCTGAAAAGAATATGTTTTTGCTAAGGACCATTAACAACTACCTAAAAGAGTGACAGAAGAAGTTGTTATCTTATACTTTTACAACGATGTCAATTAGTTAAAGTCAATATCCCAAAAATGTTGCCTACACACATCAAAAAAAAGGTGGAGATCACTAGCTGCAGATGGATTATTTTTTAAATTTAGCTTTTTAAAATAATGTTGCTTACGTAACATTTTTTCATAAAAAAAGACACACTTTTTGAAATAAAGAAAATTATTTATTTGAATAATTGAATTAAAAAAGTCTTAATGCAATTTCGACTTATTGATAATTGAAAGAAAAATACATTTTAACTAAATATTATCAACATTTAATTTGAAATTGTTTTTAATTAGTACAAGCTAACTCCACCCCTGGCACGAACACATGCGGCAATCCTTCTGGGCTTGCTAAGAATTCAGATATCCAACATTTCTTGCGGTAACCTGGCCTATTCTTGAATAACGGCTTCCCTGATGTCTGGCACTATCTGGGGAGGTGTCTGACGGTTCAAAACAGCTCGCTTGCCATGCTCATAGATTTAAGTCAGGCGAGCCGGCAGACCAGTCTAACCTGGTAATGTCGTATTCACACAGCAGCGCTAATTCGTTGAGCTATTTTCCGGTGCATTATTGTCAACTAATACGAATCGAGGGCCATGGTTTATTCTAAACGACCGGACAATTCCATCAATAGCAATGGTTTAATACAAAGCTGCAATCATCCAGCCACGATACGAGATCACGGCATTCTAGCAAGAATCATTATACCGCGCCAAAAACCGATTTCCCGCCTTGTTGAATGTTCCGGTGGCAGTTCTTTGTCTTTCAGCGTTCCCACGTCTTCTCCAGACACGGCGACGTCGGTTGTCCGGATGAGTGCTAATTCTGGACTGTCAACGAAGAGACAATTTCGTCAAATGTTTTTCTCGTCGTCTTCTTTATTTTGGCGTAGTCTAGCCCGCTGGAATCTGCGTCACTGTCGTTGCTGTGAGTTCAGGGCTGCTCCCCAGGATCTTCTCGCTTGTCATGCAACCTGGTGTTAGCAATTCCTGATGGTCTGAGTGCTGATTTCTAGTGCAGCCCGCAACTCAGCTTTTATTTTAGTGGCATTGATTGTTGGGTCTCGGGCAGTCAGCAATCTGATGGAACGCTTCTGAGCAGCAGTAAGAACAATTGGCCGACCACTCCAAAGTTGATCAAATTCAAAATTCAAATTCAAATATTTATTTCTCAACATTGACAATTACTTGTTCTTATTGACGTCAAATAAAACATGATTCTACCACCAGTTGAAAAAAACCTTCGTGAAGAAGAACTGGCAAGAAACTTCACGAGTATATTTTTTTTCAAAATAAATTTACAGAGTCTCTTTATGTCTATACAAAAATTATTCTTTTCTGCATCTGTTAGCTCGGCAAGTCTCCCTCCCCCCAAGTATCCAAACGACGAACACCCTCAAACGGCACCCGTTCACGAGTTAACGCGGGATACAGCCATCGCCCTCCTCAACCATATTAGAGGGAAGTGAGCGACCCGTCACCCGACGCTACCATAAGAAGACGAACTTTAGTGACAATGCGTCATCATTTAGATATTCATCGGGACGAAGAACTCATCGCACATACAGACACATTACACATGCTTTGTTACAAATACTAGTACAATCCTGTTAATGAGGGGATTATACCCAAGGGCTTTTATCATACAAATAATCGGATAGTATATAATATGCTCTAGCACACAACTTCTCCTTTATAGTTTCTTTGAATTTGTCAATAGGAAGACCTTGGATATCCTCAGGAACCTTATTATAAAAGCGTATACATTGACCCATGAATGAGTTAGTGACTTTATGAAGCCTGCTATTATGACCTGCCAGCATATTTCTTCCTCTTGTGTTAACATTGTGCAGATCTTTTTTTCTTTTGAACAAGGTTATGTTCTTTTTAACATACATTAAATTTTCTAAAATATATTGTGAATGGAACGTAAGAATATTTATTTCCTTAAATTTACTTCTAAGTGACACCCTTGGACCGAGCTGATAGATTGCGCGAACAGCCCTTTTCTGCAGAATAAATATAGCATCGATGTCGGCAGCACTCCCCCACAACAAATACCATATGTCATGAGGCTGTGGAAGTAACCAAAATAGACTAATCGAGCAGTTGTTTCATTTGAAATTTGTCTAATTTTTTAACAGCATATGCGGCAGAGCCAAGCCTTTTCGCTAAACCATCAACATGCGGTCCCCACTGGAGTTTGGCGTCTAAGGTTATGCCCAGAAATACAGTTGAGTTTACAGGAATCAGTTCCTGGCTCTTAACTACAATGTTTGTGTTTACCTGTTTGACATTTGGCAATGTAAATTTAACACATCAGCAAAGTTATCCACGCTGCGATACCTCCGTATCGTGTTCACGACATACGGATTGGGATACAGCCACTCTGCGTGCTATTTCTCTCGTAGAATGTCGTTCTTCCCCCAAAGTAACAATTCTTGTTCGTAAAACTTCTGATAATCCCCTCGGCATCTTTTTCAATGAACTCCTTCTTCGAAAAGTCAAGTTCAGAATAAAAGCTTGATCAAGTTGGTCAAGATTTCTGAATGAGCGGGAACAAGGATTTAATCACTTTTTATACAGAAAAACAAATGATATTTTAAAATCTTTTGTTATTAAAAGATTTGATTTTTAAATGAAGAATCTTAGAAGAAAAAGAAAAGACGTTTTATTCTACTGTAACAAAAAAGATTTCGTATTTTCAAAGTGATCTCAAACTTTTTTTGATGTGTGTAGCTAAGTATGTACCTATTTACTACATTAAAAAAATAATAGCAGTATTGAATATAAGCTATCAACAATTTATTCGCACGCTCGATATATTATATTATTTTGAAATCGCAAGAATTGTCATTCGCACAGAAGCCATATAGTCATATTTATCATGCGACCGTTCCACACGCGAGCTCTGGAGTAATGAAATTGGTCACCGTGTACCCACACCGCCTAGCAACAGCGTTTATCACCTTGTACCACGGGTTTAAGGGCCAGAATCGCTTACGCGTTTTTCCGTCTTGTGTAGGCGCCCGCATACTAGGGAACGACGATACACGGGGTTCAAATGTGAATCTGAGTTTGCTGAAAATTTTATTTTCTTATAATTACATTTCCCTCCTGAACTTTAAAAATATCAATCGCACAAAATATCAAAATGACAATAAATTTAGAGAATACTGGAATACACAACTCTTATGTTTACTGGCTGAGATATAGAGAAGAAGCAAATTCTCTCTTAAAATCAAGATAGCGGCTTACCCATGCAGTCGGAATTAATAACGATTTTCAATTAATTCTACACAGGCTTTTGAAAAAAATGGGCCTGGTTTTTTTTTGGGGTTAGTGCTTACTTGATTTGGATATTAACACAAAGGAGTTCTAAGACATAAGTTTGGAAGCTGGAAACCCTAATTGAAACTACTTTAAAAAAATTTTAGGTCGGTGTGCATGTATCATATAAAAACTATTAATACCTATTTATTATTATGCCCTGAAACGCCGCAATTCAGATTGAAACGCAAAAAACTTAATTTACTTTTGAGAGCTAGATACTCGTTTATTTACTAATATTTATTTATTTTCCTGAGAATACGCAAATAATAATAATAATACGTTTGTTTGGAACCATAAAATATTTTGCATAAACTTTTGTGATCGATAATAGCAGCATTATTATAAACTGTGTCACTGCTGTTAACGTCCACCCTCTAACCCAGCAGTGTCAGAGTTCCGTAAAACTATGTACATCTGTTTTACTTAGTTTAAAAATTGGGATTCAAGTTATTTATACAAGTTAACTATTTATTTAAATTTTTTTTATTTTATTTAAATTTAATAACAAGTATACACACTATTATTTTAATTTGATCAAAAGTAAAAAAAAAATAGTAATCGGTGTCAGTGGATGTGTAGTGTCGGTAGATGTGAATGTATACATGTGTGTGTGTCATGCATGGGATGTGTATGAGACAGATCATACAAAATTATAAACGATTAATTTTCATATCATAATAATAATGATGGATATTTTTACATTTTACTTAAAATGTCAGTACAATTTAACATATTAACAAATATTTTCGGTTTCTTCATACGAAAGATTCAGAAGTCAATCATATATTTTAATTTTGCACCTCCGAAGGTCAAGTGGATAGATGTTGAATAGTTTATTTACATTTTTGTACATTACCGGGCTGCAAAAGCAGAGTGATGGCTAGTGATAACAAGTCTTGAGAAAGGGATAGCACAAACGTTGTAGGGTCTACGTGTATTAAAACCTGGGCTGTGGTAAAGTTTGTGTGTTTGCGTAGGATGATTTTAGAATAATAATTTGTGGGACAGTTAGCTCTTTACAGCTCGAGAGTAATTGTTGGGTGGGAAATCGTCTTAGTCGGTAACTAATTATTTCAATATTGCTCTATGAGTTGTCTCTAATGGTAGTAGGATGGTATTAGATGCTCCTCCCCAAGCAGTGCTACAATAGCTCAAAACCAACTGCCCCAGTGCGAAATATACCTGTTTCAGTATGTATCCGCAGAGCTCCTAAGTCTGTTGAACAAATAAATAAGCTTTCTTGCTCTAGTCACCAAAGTTTGATGTGCTCATGCCAATCCAATGTACTATTTATAATAAAGCCAAAATACTTTACTTTGTTACAACGTGTGATCATTAAACAATAGCAGTCTATTATTTTCTGTTAGCAGTCATAAGCATATAAAGAAAAGGTTTCTTTAGGCAAAGAAATGACACTGGCAGAAAAAGGAACAAACATAGTTTTGTCAAGTTGAATGTAACATTTTCAAAATGCTCAATGTGATGAGATTCTTCTTACCGTTAATAGTAAAAGTTTTATTAATATTAACGAAATATCACGAAACAATTATTTCCAAAAGTTCATTTTTGTGATAAATCCTCTCTTATTAGACCGTTAAAAATTTATTTCACAATTCAATACAAACTACTTATGATTTGGCATAAAAATACCCTTAAAAAATTTCGATTATTAGCTTTGACAATTTACTTTTGAACGCATTTATATTAAACTCTTCAATTTCGAAGATTTCGGCAAACCACTTGCTGATCCACGATTTATCGATTAAATTGCAATTTTTACTTACGTTGCGTACGCAATGTCGTTCGAACAATAATTTCTAGCTTAGAGACAAAGCCAAGATCAGGTATAAACGACGTCCATCTGAGAATAACCTCACTACCTATAAAAATCTACGCAATCTTTGCAGGCGAGATTATTAGTGGATACAAACTAGAGTTTGAATCCACTAATAATCTCCTCAACAAATACCAATCCGGTTTCCGGTCAGGGCACAGCACAGTATCTGCTCTTGTTAACGTTACTGACCATATACGTTGGGCCATGGAGGGTGGATCGCTTACATAGTTAGTTCTACTTGATTTCAGTAATGCTTTTAGTTGTGTTGACTTTGATATTCTTCTTGGAGTGCTAGAATCACTGAATTTCTCCCCCTCTGCGGTTGCTTGGTTTAGGTCTTACCTTCGAGGTCGGTCTCAGCGGGTTCGCTGCGAGGAGTCCTTCTCCGAGTGGTCCATTAAAATAAATAAATAAATATTTCTAACAATCACACCACATTATCTAGCCCAAATTAAGATCATTAAGAACTTGTGTTATGGATACTAGATAACGGATAAATAAACTTAAGAAATATAAAAGCAAAAATAGATATATTTTATTTTCATATAAATATTAGAAATAAACTTAAATAAACATACATACACATCCATGACTAGATAGCAAATATATTAAAATATCTGCCTCTACCAGGATTCGAACCTGGGACCTCTGGCATGGAAGGCAAGGGTACTTACCTCTACACTAAACAGGCCGTCAATGCGGATGACTTGCAGATTTACCGCCATTTCACTGTCAGCGATGTTGGCTCTGCCATTGCCGCGATTAATAAAGATCTTGACCACATCAGTAAATGGGCTTAATTTTTTGGAATCCATGTAAATCCTAGCAAGTCGCAAGCTATAATTGTAGGCAGCCGATATATGAAGGGTTCCAACTGTAGTACTAGATGGTACTTCGATTGCTTTCACCGATACCGTAAAGAAGTTAGACGCCTATAATCGACTAAAGCCTCACGTGGCGTTCTAATGTCGGTGGAATCGGTCATAAAGTCCATTATTCCTTTCACACTCTCAAAAGTCTTCAAAGTTGATTGCCTTACCCAACCAAAATCACCCTTGCACAGGCGCTTATAGAGCCAATCATACATTATGCAGATGTGTGTTACTTAGATGTTACAGAAGAACTTTTAAATAAGCTAGAGCGTCTGCAGAAACTAAGCATTCGGTTCGTGTTCGGTCTTAAAAAATATGACCACGTTTCGGAGTATCGAAAGCAACTCCGATGGTTACCGATTCGGTTACGCAGGAACACTCGCATCTTTTATATAATGTCCTTTACAATCCATCCTCTCCCCGATATCTTAGTAAGCGTTTCTATTTTATGGTTTCCCAAGATAAACTTTGCAGAACTCGCAAGCGCACTCTCCTTTACCTTAAACCTCATAAGACCGATTTCTTTTCCCACTCCTTTACTGTTCATGCCGTCAGACTTTGGAACTCACTTCCTTATGAAATACGCGATAACCTGATATAATTTGTTTTATATGTTTATTTTATGACTATTTATTGTATTGTATTTTATTTTGTATTATTTAAATATAGTTGTACACACTAAATTTGTTCTGTACTACTTTCTTCAGAAATAGGTCTGCTGGTAGAAATTTCTATTAGAAATAAGCTGTACCTTTGTAGTTTATTAGTTTATAAGTCACTTTTATTACTGTGATTTTCTGTGTGTACATAAATGATTAAATAAATAAATATTTAAACAATTCCTTATAATATAAGCAATTGCGTTTGTTCACTTTATATGAACCGACCATGCCGTCTTCTCAACTGGAATATAAACTTTAACAACTAGTTATTATGGGGAAAAAGGCTTTGAGCGCTGCTCAGGAGGAGCTCTTGGCAGCATTATATTATCTTAAATTGTCAAAACGTTGCTTGTCTAATTTTCTACTCATTACGTTGTATAAACATATTATGAATGAAGGCAAACAACCGTTTCGTCATTTCCTTTAGATCATTTTGATTTACTCTGGACCTATAATTTTCCCCTTTACCACAGCCTCTATTTAATACCGTATGTAATATAATACATATGACAAGGATGAGCTATATTTCTTATTATTGCGTAGGGATACAAATAAATTGTATTTACCAAAGGGTGCTAATTAAACGGACATTTTTTTTTAGCATTATACGCCACAAAAAGTCTTTATTGCCATCTAAATTATTAATTCAGCCACAACCGACGAGCGTCTAAATAATACTATCTTAGCCATTAGTTATCATCTAAGTTCACCTCTGAAAGTCTATATTGCCTTCTTAATTACTAAATCAGCCACAATTTGTGAGCGTCTGAACAATACTATCTTAGCCACTAAAAATAAGTAGTCTGATACAAAATTTTTGCTACAAAATTTTGTGTTATCATCCGATTTCGATTATGACACTTCGCCGGGTGCTGCCCGGTATTTAAAAATGCTATAATTACAGCCTTACATTAACCTAACCCAAATTTAACTACTACGCTTTCAATGATGTTGTCTACAGAAGCTTGAAATATATTTTTTTGAAGACTTTGTGTTAAAGCTATAAAAATTATAATGGCTGAAATATAAAATACGCGGCTGAGTTATTAAATTAGATGACAACTGTATTTATGGAAGACAACTTTAGATAATTGTTGATCTTTACTTGACGCGATCTACTGAATATAAAGTTGTAGTTGTAAAAAAGACAAGTTAGTTTGTCAGAGGCTATTTTATTTTCTCGTGGCTCAGTCATAAAATTAGAAGTTTGATTTTGTTACCAATAAATAAATCTGTGGCTTGACTTATAACTTCTCTTTATTAAAACACCTAGTAGGTGTATAGGAAATAAATAAATGAACAATTTATAAAACATGGACAATACTTCAATTTGATTAGTTGATAAGTTTGCATTTAAAGTAGGCCACAATTAAAATAACAAGCCACCGTTGGGGGAAAACCGAGAAAAATTTTCCTTTGACTAGACCAAAAACTAGTATCTAGTTAATTAAATCACATTGTAACATAGTTGTCCCACTACCGACTTCGAACTATCGACTTTATTCTCACTTACGAAACTTACAATATATGTAGATAGAAGTGCCATAAAAGAGATACATACATAAATTGTTGAGCGCTGACTGCTCATAATGCCAGCGTGAAGTCTCTCCACCAGGTTTGTCAAAACGACAACAGCTATCAAAGATAAAATTTGCTGAGCAATCTTTGCTTCACGGTCAAAACACTCACCATATCGATCGATACCACACCTATCGATCGACATCGATCGATGGTAGAATGGAACAGGCAACGTCGATCGAAGTCGATCGTTTGGTGTGTTAACCCATAGTTTAAATGTAAATATACAAGAACTACTAAGAACAGCCATCAACAACAAAATTTAATCCACCCAAGTAATACGAATATGCAAAGAGTTTACTAGGGTTAAGAAGTTTTTAATAAAGATTTGAATCTTTAGATTCAACATATTTGGCCACCGTAAGTATCAATTATTCCATATAGTCATAATGTTTCTACTGAGTGGTTATCTTTACAAAAAAGATATTCAAGTTATCTCGATATTGTACTGAAGGCGTATAATCAATAACAATACGGCTTCGTTAAAAGTTTCAAAGCGATGACGTAGCTCGCCTAACATTCCAACACGGAAGTGGAATTGCCATGAGCTTTTTCTTTCATATTTAATTGCACCTTCGATTTGTTAAACATTTTAAAACTAAATAGTATTTAAAACGATCTTTTTTTAAATGTTTTTGTGAATGGTGTAGGCCAAAAAAATACTTAACTAACTTTAAATCTTATGTCCCATAAATTTAGGTTCTCGTTAATTAAAACATATTATTTTATCATTCAAAATAGCTACACAATATATATTGCTATTTTAGTTATTTCCTAACACTTCTTTTTCTTGATTGCTGAAACTTGTACACAACAACTACAAGTCACAATATGACAAATGACAATGGTTACAAATTGACATGATCTTATTGTAACGCAACTTGCTCACTCGTAACATGATTCTTGGTTCTCAGCAATACATACGAGTTCGTCGAGAACATCGAGACAATTCAAATAACTACGAAGAAGCGATTTTAATTCAAACTACGAATGCTTAGAGGTTTTCAGCACATTTTCTACTTTTGAATATTTATGAAAAACCCATTTCATAACTGGCTACCACCTGTGACTTATCTATTAAGTTGTGGAAAATATTCAAGGATGTAATAAAAATATCTTTATAGAAAGTAAATCAGCGATTTTCATGTACAAATAAAAAACAAACCGAAATTATTGCCAGAAATCCCCACAGTTTATCAAAAATGACCGTACGTAAAACCAGTTTGACATGATTGACACTAGGGTAGGACTCAATCTGTCCATCGATTGAAAGACGGTACTTTAGTCCATAGTCGACGATATTTTGGTAAATGTTTTTGATTAAAACAGGTTTTTTTAACTCATCGATAAAAACAATAAAATAAGTATCTGATGTCTATTGCACTGAAATATATAGGACCATACAAAAACGAAGCTAAGACTTCAAAAGTTACAAACATCTACCAAATAATTTAAAAAGAACATCGAATATAACATAGGCTTGTTGATATTTTTAAGAATATCGGATTTTCGTTATACAAGGTATGATATAAAGGAAGCATGATCCTTAAGGGTCAGTAAATATACCATTTTTAGAATATATAGTAAAAGAATTGGAGTTACTGGGGGTGGTTTAGACTTTCACACATTTAAATTTTTTACTTCTACATCTTTGCAGCCCTAAGTGGTTTTATAAATACCAAAGTCAGTCGCGCGCGGGCGCTTTTACGGATAATACGTGTACCTGCGGCTGACCGAGCTATCGATCGCGAAACCTGTTTCTTTTGTTCACGCGCTCTCGTGCGCTTATAATGATCGTCAGCTATGAGTGAATTATCTCCAAGCCCGATTGTTTTTGAAGGCGGAACGATGGAACGCTGTGAATATGAGAATGTAAGTGACGTGCCGGGGGAGAAGAGAAGGAGGAGTATAGATGAGGAAGAAAGATGGATGTTGATGGGCAGAACGGGGAAGTTATTTGCGGGAAGCTCAAATGCAGCCGAAGATGTTAGAGTTTACTGAAGTGTGCTTAACGTAGAAAGAGCCCTTACCAAAAAAGTTAACATTAGCAAAGTACTTAAAAACTCAGAATATTACAAAAATAACTAAAGTTAAATATGTTAATGAGTACAAAGTGCTAATTACGTTTAGTGATATTTCAAATCTTGGCTTTAAAATCCAAAAGACAATAGACATTGGGTTGGCTTACGGTGTAATCAGGGATATTGAGAAGGAAGCAATGTTTGAATTTGAATTTGAAATCATGAGTTCCTTAACTTGTGGAAGTGGTTTGGAAATAGTAGAGATACGAAGGCTAAAAAAAAACACAACTGACGGTGGATGGGAAGAAAGTGAGTCGGTTAGAGTGACATTTAAAGGGACCTCGTTGCCTACATCTGTCGTAGTATTCGGAATGAAAATATTAATTAAGCCATACGTATTTCCTACAACGCAGTGTTCACGGTGTTGGAGATTCGGGTATAAATCTAAGATGTGTCCTTCACTGCGAGATGTTTGCGAGATGATGAATGAAACGAAACATGCAATGTCTAGTATGTGGTCTTTAGTTGCAGATTTAAAATTTGACCATTCATACACAAACCCTAGGGTTTTAATTTAACTTGAATGCCATAATACATATAACATTTTTATAAATTTGTTTTCGTAAGTAATCTTGTAAAGATAATGATAAACATGCGTGAGAAACATTACAGAATGTAATGAATTACAAAACTACATAACACAGGCTACCAGAACTGCCTCCAAACAATTCATTTATCGATGGCACTTTAGGTTGGCTTTGAACGCTTGAACTACATCCCACACATGACCTTCTGGCTTGTTTATCAACTAAAGGAATTTCGCTTCACTGACTGCACAACTAAACCATGCCAGCCAAGTTACGAGTAAAGCCACAATCAAAAAGCTAACAAAATTTGTTGAGACATTGATTTAGAAATATAAAAAAGGAACAAACTTCGAAAATTATATTTCAGTGCATATTATGGTTTATAATATATAATTATAATATAATATTATTAAAATACACAATGGTAGCCCCGTTGTAACTTATTCAACTTATAAACTATTTAAAATTCAGACATCGAACTGTTATACGGGTCTTTGTAAATCACTTTAAAAAAAAAGAAAAACTTATTTACACTGATATGGTACATTTAAAATAATAGGTTTTCTTAACACTAAATTGAAATAGAATGAAATAGAAAAATACAAGATTTAGTAAGTGTGTTCAACACGAGTACTGAGATAGAACTGGCTAGGCTATGATACAATGATTACATGAGTACTTAAGGATGTTGTGCCAGCAATCTTGACTAAGCATTATTGTACATAATAGTATGAAACATCCCGCACCTCAAGAATAAAATTTCCCTTTAAGGTAAGTTTTGCGGTCCCCACTGGAGTTGGCGTCTAAGGTTATGCCCAGAAATTGAAACAGTTGAGTTTAAAGGAGTCAGTTCCTGGCTCTTAACAATGTTTGTGTTTACCTGTTGGACATTTGGCAATGTAACTTAATACATTTTGTTTTGTTTTAATTTAGGAGCAAATTATTAGCTAAGAACCACATCTCTGTGAGGGATAGGCATTTGTTCATTGTTAGATAGTCAGTTTCTTGTCTTTTGGTTTTAAATGAGAACGAAGTATCGTCAGCAATCAATATCACCTCGCATTGATTTTTAACAACCGATGGCAGATCATTAACAAATACTAAAAATAGGAAAGGACCAACAGAGCCCTGGGGCACACCCATTGTCTCTGCAGGTCCTGTTGATTTTTCTCCATTAATTGCAACTTTCTGTTTTCTATTAGAAATATGTGATTTAATCAAGCTAAGCACTCGGTTTTTTTTATGCCGTGATGGTGCAGTTCCATGAGTAGAGTAGTATGATCCACACGGTCATGCACCTTGGACTAGTCACAATAAAAACAATCATGACCGAGAACAAATATCTGTATTAATCACACACAAATGCATGCTGCGGCCAGGTCTTCAACCTGTGACCTCTTATGACCTTGGCTAATAACCAAAACGCTACTTAGCCATTTAAAATTTAAAATTAAATTTTTCAAAATCTTACCGAGCCTTGGTTGTATAGATAGGTCTAAAATTATTAGGGTCTTTAAATATTTTAATGAACTTACTCAATTTCATTTAATCAGGAAATACACCATTATCAACACTGTCATTAAATATACTGGCTAAGTGCGGGGCTATACCATCAATGACAGGTTGAATAATTTTAGGAGAAATACCATCTAAATCGGCAGTATTTTTTACTTTAATGCTCTTAAATGCGTTTAAAACTTGTGGAACAGTAACATATTTAAAGACTGAAATCAATATGGCATAAATTTACATTTCCATTATTATAGGTAGGACTCCCAGATGTTAAAACACTGGGCTTCCCTACATGCAAAAGGAATCCTGGCTGCTCATTAAAATAAATTAAATTAAATGAAAAATATTTATTTTCATAATGTAATTATCTTGTCTTTTTAATATATACATATATATTTGACATTTGTATGAATTTAAATTATAATTGGTATTTATTAACAATAGTTATAAGTCTTAAGTGTCTACTAACAATTATGGGTGCAAATCTGAATAAATTAATGAATTTGAAAAAAAAAATTAACAATGGCTGTGCAAGAGTCGAACATGGATTAATTAATACTCAAATTAGTTGACACAGGGATGGCAGTAAAAAAATGTTCAAATGCTTCAGCAACTTTTCTGTCAGTTGACAACAATTTATCATTCATTTTTAAATTAATTTTGGTTTGGGGTCTTTTGCTTATCCAGTTTCCTGATTAATTATATTCCATGCAGGTTTTAAAATGTTAGTACTATAATTTATTTTATTATTAATGAAATAAGATATAACTGCACTGCAAACTTAAATAATAATTAATATATAAAATAATTTTGAATACTTTTTAACACATGCATAAAATGTTTTATTATAATTATAAGTTCTTTCACTGTACAATGCATATAATCTATTTCTACTTCTGCATATTCCCACTGTTGCCCTGTGACTAAACCTAAATAAATAAACTGTTCACCCCGTTCTTCCGAATTCTCGCTCCGATCGCCGCCCGGTACGGACGTTCCAAGACCACTCCGATTGATCGGTCCCATCCCGATATTCCGTGGCGCTCAGTTTTCTGACGTCACGGTATAGCGTGTTGGTTCCGTGATACGGATTTTATGGGTTTTCTTACTCCCTCCGAGCGCAGTGAAAGTGATTTTTTCTTTGCGACTAAGTCTCTTAGTTTTCAAAGTGCTGTGTGTGCCCAGCGTAAAGTATTCTGGTTTTTGTACAAAGGATACCTTACGGTGCCAACTAATTTGTACTGATCCAGTCTTTGTATTTTTATATATTATTTCCTTTCTTCTCTATTATTTATTTACTTTTATATTTTTATATTTATCTTTATCGTAATTGTGTCTTCTCGTGTACATTTGCCCTTTTGCGTACCTTTTTTTTTAGAATTCTAGGTAGCGGCCTTCGGTGAACTGACCATCGGACCATCCGACATGGACTGTGTGTCGGACACGTCCTCGCGCACATCCCGTAGGAAACGTACCACTCCCGGGAGTGATCAGACTCCGCGTCCGAACCTTCGTCGGTCGCCGCCACTTTAACTGGCTCTCCTGAGCCCCCATTTCAGTTAGTCGCCAAACGCTCCAAGAAGCGTTCAAAGAAAGTCCCGGTGTCTGCAATACCCGATCCCACCCCGGTGTCTTCAACACCCGCCCTCGCGCCGCTTATGTCACTCCAAGTCACCGTGTCCCCGTCGGTTCCGTCGAAGCCAGCAACGCGTTACGCTCACGTCCCGACTAAGGCCCAACTCCCTCCTCCCGTCTACCACCACGAAAAAGCGCGATGGACCGCGGTCTCTAACTTGTGCAAAAAGCACAAAATTAATTACTTGAAAGCCTCCAGCAGGCGAAACCATCAAAATTCAGGTCACGATCATCGACGACATTTGGGTTTTTTACTAGGCTCCTATCGGTCAAACAATTCGCGTGTAATACTTACGCCATTCTCGAGGACCTTAAGTCCCAGGGCTTCCCGGCTGAAGCCGTGCACAAGATGCACTCCAACCACAGTAGACGTTTTCCATTTGCGTAAGTCATCCTGTCCAACACTCCCAACTCGAGGAAGATCTTCAGAGAGGCTCGCACAATCTGCGGACTCTCGAATATCTCCGTCGAGTGTCCCAACCGTTGCGGACACCCTGGGCAATGCCACGGTTGCCAGTTTTACGGCCACGCAGCGGCTAAAATCTCAGCCCCTCCCAGGTGCGTTAAGTGCCGAGATCCTCACATAACAAAGGAGTGCACTCGCACTCCCAAATCCACTTAACCGTCTGCATATGTGCTGTGCAGCCAGTCCGGCCACAAAGCTAACTACAGGGGTTGTCCGCGCGCTCCACGCTCCTCCGCTAAGAGGGCCGCGCCTAAACCGGCGCCACAGCTACTCCCGCCAACTTCCCGCTGCTGCGCATCCAGGGTCCCCCAGTAGCAAAGCCCGAGCAGCCGAAGCGTCCGGCCGCTGCGCCTTCCCGCCCTATCCCAGCTCCCGTAGGCCTGCGCCCCGCTCCGTCGTCTTCACAACAGCCGTCGTTGGCTGAGGACATGAAGACCGTTTTCAACGTTATTCAAAACGTCGACATTAGGGAAATCGCCGCACTCGCACGCAAACTGCGGGCCGCCCGCTCTCCTCAAGAGCGTATCTTCACATTAGCCAAGCATCACTCGCTACTTAGTTCCTTATGAATTCTATATTTTGTATAAATTCTCTAAATAGTAAATATAATGTCTAGACCTGCAAATCTCGCGTCCGGCCGTATCAAACCCAAGGGCTTATCCCTAGTATCATTTAACGCTTAGCCTTAGTACTAACCTTCCTGAACTCAAATTGTTCGTTCAGAACAACAAGCCAGACTTACTGCTTCTCCAAGAAACGTGGCTCACTCCAAACCGCTCCAGGGGATTCGCTATTCCCAGATACGCGTTCACTCTCAACGATAGGCTCAACTCTGATGGACACGGCGCCACAGCCATTTACTATAAAAGAGGTGTCCATTGCCCTCCTCTCCCAACCCCTCTCCTCAGCATGGAGGCCACTGTGTGTAGGTTGGCTATGACAGGTCATCCGACCGTCATCATAGCTTCAATCTACAATAATCTACATACCTAGTGGCACCAGACCTATCCGTAGCGACTTTGAGGCCATTCTCGCCCTCGGCCGTTCAGTCATGTTCGGGGATTTCAACTCCAAGCATACTGACTGGACGTGCCTATGGACCAACACCAGTGGTATCGCTCTCCTTGACATCACTGAGCAACTCGACTAGACGTCATTTCTCCCGTCACTCCCACTCATTATCCCGACAACCCGAACCATTCTCCCGACATCCTCGATTTTGCAATAGCAAAGCATATCAATCTTGATCTCAGGTCTGTAGTACCGCTCGATGACCTAGGCTCTGATCACCGCCCCGTCTCCCTCGTGCTAGGACCGCCTAACGTTAACGTCACCCCTCCTAAGACCTTTACCAACTGGGAAGGCTTTAAAAATACGTTAATTTCACCTTAGAGGCCCCGAACTCTCCGCTCGTGATCTAGCCTGACCAATTAGATAGCCCGGATAAAATAGACTCGTTAGTCAATTCCCTCACTGATGCTATCATGTCAGGCATCAGTTATAACGATAAGGTTGCTAAGCAAGGCAAACCCACGCTTCCTTTAGCCGTTAGCCATCTTATTAAAGCTAAGAACGCGGCTCTCCGGAGAGCCAAGCTCTATGCTACGCCTGCCTCGCGGAACTCCGAGACGCTCAGATGAACGATCTCATGGAGAATATCTCCCCGTCCCACTAAACGTATTATAGTATGCCACCTCTCACGTTCCCGCTCTCACTCGTTTCGATGGCACTACTGGCTTCGAAGTCGAAGAGAAAGCCGAATGCTTCGTTGACAGCATTGCCTCACAATATTCGCCCAGCATGCATACCGCGGATCCCTCTTACATCCAGGCTTTGGAATCCGATGTCCTCCGCAGGGACTCTCTCCCCAGCGCCGCCGACCCCGTCACAGTGTCTTATGACGAAATCTGTCTTCTCATTAGACGCCAAAAATCCAAAAAGGCTCCGCGTGCGGATGGACTTTCCATCCATGCACATAAGCATCTGCTTCAACAGGTGCTTACCTTGCTTGCTATCATATTCAATGCCTGCTTCGACCTTAACTACTTTCCAAAAGCTTGGAAAGAAGCGACAGTCATAGGCATTCCCAAGCCGGGTAAACAGCCTCCTCAAGGCTATGGCTAAACTTCTCGAGAGAGTCATATTCTCTCGAATGTGAAACCATCTGTTCCCAACACCATCACCATCACCAGCTTCATACACCATCAGTTGGGCTTTCGCGCTACACTCCTGCCCTCAGCAAGTCCATCGCAAGTACATACTCGACGGTTTTTATCTGCGGCGTTATAAAACGGTCGCTGTTTTCTTTGAAGTAGCCAAGGCTTTCTGTAAAGTCTGGCACAGCGGCCTGCTGTATAAACTGTATAAAATAGGCTAACCGGATCGCCTAGTCATAATAATCGCATCGTTTCTCAAAGATTGTACGTCGATTGTTTCGTTTTAGATATGAAGGCACGCTTTCCGCGCCTCGTCTCACTAAGGCGGGAGTCCCACAACGCTCAGTCCTCGGCCCTCTGTTGTACACCGTGTACACAAATGACATTCCCATCCCGCTAAAAGGCGTCCAAATCGCTCTCTTTGCCGACGGCACCGTCCTTTACACCAAAGGCCGATGTGTCCCGCACCTCGTTACCAGACTCCAAAAGGCCGTTAAATGGTTTCAAAAATGGCGGATCGATGTGAATTTTGTCAAGAATTCTGCGATTCAATTCGACCACAAACTCCTTAATCGCTATAACGATCCCCACTTCGAATGTTAGGAATTCCCAGCCCCTAGAAGCGCAGTACCAAATACTTAGGCGTCACCTTAGACCAGACGCTTTCTTTCAGTGCATACGTCGATAGAGTGACGAAACTCGCCCGTCTCTACTTAGGCCGCCTACATATTATGTTAGGTAGACATAGTAAAATGTCTTTTAGGAACAAACCTACGCTCTTTAAGACCTGCTTTAGACCCGTCATGACCTATGCCTCGCCAATCTTTGCCCACGCCAAACCCTCCATTCTGCACAAACTGCAGGAAGTTCAAAATCTCTTCTGCCGCAGGGCCACAAACGCACCTTGGTACGAGCGTAACGCGGATCTGCACAGAGATCTTGAACTACCTACAGTGCAACAGCACCTAAAAACACTCTCGGAAGCGTTCTTCAAACGCTCTGAAACCCACCCCAATCCTTTAGTTCGAGAGTCCATCTCTTATACTACTATACCTGGCATAGATTCGATGTTCAAAGTCGCTAGACCGAGAAACGCGCACACGTAAGTAGCCACGCAACTGTCACTTGATCTCGAAGCCGTTCAGGCCGCAAATTCTTATTCTAATTTAAGTTCGAATTTATTAAATTATTTTTATTTTAAGCACCTTCAGTGCTTTGAATTAGCCTTCAGTGCTTTGAGCACTTTTAGTGCTATGTAAATGTCAGAGGGTGACCCGTTCTGGGCCTTGCTTGCGCGGCCTTTTTCTCCATTTGGCCGTCGTTTCAGATGACAGCTGTGAGGCAAAAAATTGCACGAGTCATTCAGAGGGTTTTTAGTGGGTACTGCCCTCTCCGTGGAGGGGACCAAAAAAAAACGCCGTTTCTCCACATCGGGAACATTCCATCGCGTCGGACGCCGCATCTGCACTGCGCGCCCCGCGCCGCTTGCATCATTCAATAAAACTACGAACGTCGCCGCGCTCGTCCTCTTTTCTCGACGGTTCAACCAAGCAACAACTCGGCGCAGACGCTCGTTGCTTCATCTCGCTCTCAATTACTTAATATTTTTTGTCATGAAACTTGCCCAGTATTTACGTAAACTATAACGCTTTGTATTGTAAATTAGTGACCCTTTCTACTTAATTATCTTATTAGCTCCTTGACCTCCTATAAACAAAAGGATTTGTGGCAGCTTACTTAAAATAAACACGTGTATCTAACAAATCGCATTTTATTTATCTATCCAGGTCGCTGCGCAAACATAAACCTAAACCTAATTGTTTACACATATTTTCTTTTTTGTAAAAAAGTGTCATATTTGTTCTTGATTTTATTATGAATACAGTAATAATAAGTTATAGGATCTCCACTGTAATCTAATTTAAATGTTTTTTCAAATACATTATTTCTAAAGCCGTCTCTCATTCATGGGTATAAAGGTTATTTCTTTTATTAGAGTCTTTTTTTTTGCCCAATATCAAAAGTGGCCCACTGCCCACTATGATCTGTTGTAGTTTATTAAGGCAACTGGCTGAATTCTCGTAGGCTCTGAGAAGAGATTTTTTTAGCAATTTAACAATTTTAACAATTAAAAATATTCAAGAATCGTTTACTTTGTGATGTCTCTACTAATAAATCAATACTAAAATAGCCACAAATAATTATTTCTTGGTTTTTGTTATTTACTCTATGTAATACCTCATCCGTAGTGCTCTCAAACGCTTCAAACTGTGAGGAAGGGGGTGCGTATAAATTTATTATAACAATATTCCCTATCTCAATACAGGCTATGTCAACTGATCGCTCAACTGAGACTTACAATATCAGAGCGTTCTTTAAATGTAAGGCTCTTATGTGTGATGAAGTTGTTTGTTGTTCACTGCTGAATGAACTAGCAATTTCATGATTGTTATATGAAGACATAATTTGACACTGTCTGAGCCAATGTTCTGTAATGCATAATAGTACATGAATATTTTCACAGTTTATAAATAACTCAAACTGTAATTCCTTACCATCAATGCTCTGCATATTTTGGAGGACTATTTTCATTAAACTATTTTTTTACATTTTTATTACTTAAAATCCTACTTAGAATACTGGTGCTAGATGTATTATCTGTTGTCACTAACTTATGTTTGCATATTCCTAATACTATGTTTTGGAATTACATTCCAGTGGGTCAAAAGTATAAAGTGACTGCTCAACAGAAGCAGCGGTTGTAGTCCCCGAATTGACTGTTATGTATAAAATATATGACAGCGAGTATGCTATATATAGTGACATAGATATTTATGACAATAAACGAGCGTCCATGTTGTGGACTAACTGTTTAGCAAAACAAATACAAAAACATATGTGTAAGTAAGTAAGTAAGTAAAAAATATATAAGTGAACGTGAAGTGGTTCGTTGCTCAAAAAGTATAAACCTGTCGCAATGGGGTCACAAGATTAACTTATTTCTAAGACCTATTTCTGACTTTGTTTGTGAAAATAAAGTATACATCTTATTTATGTAAACAGCATGGCTGCGGCATTTCATCAGCACGCACAATTAACTGACATGCGTTTGTTTATTTCATGTTGTCATATTGTATATCATCTACCCCAAGCATTTTATAACTTCTACCCCAAGCATTTTGTAAAAGAGGGCCGAGAGGTGGATTTTGCATAGCGGAGCAATAGCAAAATTTGAGATCCATTAAACCACTGTTTTAAAACCACCTTAAAAACTAATTTTAACGAGAAGAACCAACTTGCATTAAATAATACGAATGAACAAAATCGGCACAGCTCTAAGCGGCAAAGTCTAATTAGGGCCTACTGTTCAGGATTAAGAGGTGAATTATTCGGTTAATCATATCCAATCAGTTGACATGGCAGTTAGCCTTTATAATTTGCCAACATACCTATGCAGTCCATACGTTATGTATTATTTGTAGAGATTGGCATATAAATATTACTTTTGCTTTATTTTTAAGACGTTATTCCGATTTTCAAAGTATTTGCAGAATCCCAAAGCAATATAGTTTTAAAAACTAATAATAATAAAAAAATATATAGTTTTATGGAAAGTTGCTCAGAGAAATGCACACTACGATCATTCATTCATTCGTTCATGCAAGTACGGTCGGCCAAAAAATTTGGACTATCACCCTACAGGTGAAGTCCATTTGCACTTCATAAAACAACAAGATTGATTTTCCCTTGTAATAAGAGTCTGACAAAATCATAAGAACGTTAAAACAGAGTGTTTTCTTGTCAAAGATTAAAAAGTGTTTAACAAGTAGTACCTTCAGCATAAAATTGAGGCATTCTATGCATATTTTGATTCTATTTTTTTACTAAAACCAAAGCCTTATTTTCCAAAAGAAATCGTCTTGGCTTACTCGAACAAACTTTTGAACGCGTGCAATTAAATCCTGTGTTAAAAGTTGAATCCCTTAGGTGGTACAGAAGTTGAACTTTTTAATGCTTTAGGGTCAAAACTTAAAACTCCATCCATTTCAGAAAGCAGCTAAAAAGAGCCCTCTAACATTCCAAGTTGCGTTTCTCAACGTTACAAAATCTGGGAATGGAATCGAAGAAAGAAATCAATTTAGACTCCGTACTTGAAAGTCTGGGACCATACGGACGATACAATCTTCTTAACTTTGTCCTGCTGTTGTATCCAATCCTGTTGAGTAGTTTCTTTGAGTGCGGTTTCATATTTGAAGCTCAGGAACAAACTTACAGGTGAGCTTTACTACTTACCCAACCTTAAATTTAAGAGTTTAAAAATATAATTGTTAAAGTGTTTGGAATTTTTGTTTAACTACGAGACGGAATAGACAACTTGTGTTTATTCAAAATATGTCAATTACGTGGCATGACACATTAACTAATTAGTAATTTTGAATAAAAAATGCAAACTGATTTTCTGTTTAATTGAAACGGTTTTGAAAGAAGCCATTGTGCATTTATGTCTTTAATCGTAATGAAGGAAAGATATATAAACAATAAACAGTCAGTGCCGATTGAATACACCATTCTAACGACGTATCCATGTGATTACCTATGAAACATACAAGATTTACTGATGCCGACGCTGTATAGGAAAATCCAATTTTTAGGTTCTTAACATACAATTAAATTATTTCTCATACCTGCAAATAAACTAAGTTTTTCGCTGTGGTAATATTTGCAGTTAATGTTTGAAAGTATAAAAATTATGTTTATTATTAGATGTGAAATATATGGCTGCGAACAGAGATTCAATGATACCTCTTGGATGGATTTCGCTATACCTATGGATCGTGAAAAAGAAAAACGACACTCCTGTCTAAGATACGCTCCCATAGGCGACAGCAACAATCTAAAATGTATCCCACAGGAATTTGACACGAACAAAACTGTGGCATGCCAGAATTATGTTTACGAAGAAGGACAGTCCTTTGTAAAGGAGGTAAGGCTGTTATTTTCTATGTTAACAGTGTAAATCACAACGAATTATAAATAAGCTACACTCGTATACTTTTATCTATTAAAGTTTTTGCTTTTTAAAACTTTAAACTTTAAAACTTATTACTTTTGGTGTTTTCTATGACACATAATTTACTTGTTTCCTTTTTTACTAGCTAAAGTCACATAAAAAAAATCGGAAGTATTAAATTTTGTTTAGGTTAACCACGTGTGTGTCCAATCGTTATTATTTGAATAGACTCGATAAAAATATGGCATTACTTTGATAACAATACCAAAATTTTAGTTCGATTAGATATCCTAAATATCATCAATTGAAAGAATAGCTGCGAGATCTTTTACGTGAGTAATATCGATCCAAGTTTTAAAAATTCACGTGAATCTAAAACTGGAAATATCAGTTACGATAAAACAATTTTTTATGTGACTATTATAATGAATAATGCATAAAAAGTTATAAGATTACGACGTTGATAATTACATAAACCATGATGGTTCAGTACCTATGACAAATATCTTGTTCCTGAATTAAATAATTTAGTTTAGTTATAATTTTAACAATTATATTATGTTTATCTCGATTACTTTGGTTTCAGTTCAATCTTGGCTGTAAAGAATGGAAAAGAGCCTTAGTTGGAACCGTCCACAATTCTGGAATGTTCGCGGCAATGCTATTCACTGGAGCCATATCAGATCGATTTGGTAGAAAGATTGCGGTGGGATTCGCATCCATTGCTAGTTTGATTTTTGGTATTTCCCGTGCTTTCTCTCCAGATTATCTTACATACTTGGCACTACATTTTCTTGAAGCTGCGTTCGGTGGTGGTCTTTATCCATCAGCTTACGTATTTAGTGAGTACTACTTTTTTATATAATACGTTTAATACGGAATTTTCATTAATTTTTTTGTAGTTAAGAAACTGACGACGCAACATAATTATTTTCAGTTGTGGAACTGGTTGGGTTAAAACAGCGGGTGATCGTGTCAGCGATGTGCAATATGACATTTGTGATCGGGGTGGTGTTGATCGCCCTACTGGCCTGGTTCTTCAACAACTGGAGAACTTACGTCCTCATCCTCTACGCGCCAGCACTCCTAGTAGTTGTTTACGTGTGGTTCATGAATGAAAGCTCAAGATGGCTCTTAAGCAAAGGAAGACGAGATGAAGCGGTGGCTATTTTGAAACGTGCAGCAAAGATAAATAATTTAGACCCAAGAAAGCTTGAGCTAGATTCTTTGGGGGATCCATTGTTGAAAAATGATGGCCAGACTGATAAGCGGAGTCAGTTATACAAGGCTGTGCGTTCAAGTATTATTTGGAAGAGGTTGTTGGTGTGTTCGTTCTTGTGGTGGACCTGCTCGCTGGTTTACTATGGGTTGTCGATCAACTCAGTGTCTCTGAGCAATAATCGGTACATGAGCTTCATCCTTGTAACGCTCGTGGAAATCCCGGCGTACGTCGTGGTGGTGGTAGTGCTGGACCGCTACGGCCGCAAGAAGACGCTCACAGCTACCTACATCACCTGTGCCGTCACAAGCCTCCTGTTCGCCTTCCTACCGAGATGTAAGTTATAACAGAATTGATAGATTAAAAATGAACACCGAATATTATAACAAGGTAAGTAGTTAATTTGTTTCCTAAATAAATATAATAGAATGTTTTAATGTTATTGTGATATGAAAAGTTTAATAAATATTGCTGTTACAGGCAGATCACAGCCAATATTTTCAAGTGAATCATGAAGGGAATGAAAATTCACTTAATCATCTAACGAATTTGTAATACAACTAATTAACTAATTTCTTAATATTCAAAGTACAATACATTTTATTTACATAATGTATTAAATAAATTATAATATATATGTATAAAAATATATATGAAATAAAAAACTGCGTCTAAACCTCGCTGTATCGCAATCGACTATGGTCGTGCGACTTAAATCAGGGTCACGAGATTTAATCACAGATGAGACCTAGGAGCCTTTGTTGTTTTGAATGTAAATGCCATTTAATTAAGACATAAAATCGTCTGTTTGTCTAATCACATTCATAACTCGTAAGTTAAATGCAAATTATTTTAGTTTTAATTATTATATTTATTTATTTATTTCTTGGAAAACTTACAGCTAAGTACAATTGATTAAGTTATAAAGAAGGCCATTTACAAAGTTCTCACATAAAGTAAATCACGTAATAAATATAAATAAGTCGCTATTATAAATAGGTATATGCATAAATACAAACATAATATTTTATTTGATCACACACAAAAAAAAAAAGATTAAAAACTGAATATAAATACTAAATATTTTTAAGAAAAGAATGCTTTGGCCATGGCTGCCTTGACTATTGAAATACTGGTATAGAATAGGTCAAAGTTCTCGAGCTCGTAGTTTAACTCATTTATTAAAGTTGGTGTTCTGCACATAAATGAGTTCTGTCTGTAATTAGTCCTTGCGGTAGGTGCGTGCAGTAAACTAGAATTAAGATATAACTTTGTGAGCGCGCAAATATTAATTCCAGACAGAAACTGGAGCATCTAATCTATTATTCGCAATTTTTATTAAATTAACGACGCAACGCAACGATTAACGCAATTTTTATTAAATTCACACCTTGAAATGTAGTTGTGGTCGTAGGTTCTACACCTATACTGAATTATTTTTTAAAAGCGTCTTTGTATGCTCTCAATTCGTTGAACGTAAACGTCATATTTAAGGTTCCATACAGACGAAGCGTATTCGAGGTGACTTCAGTTGTAAGTACAATACAAAATTTTTTAGGTTTTTACATTGGTGAAGTCTGAGGATATGCGTATTTTGAATCCTACAAATGATACCTATTCTTTCATTACTTCAATTCTGTTTTGTTAGCACATAAATTAAAAAAATTAATAAACTATTCAAGTTCCTACGTTTAGCAGTAAAGTTGTGATTAAATAAGTGTTTCAGCTAAAATATACTATATTTATCGTTCATAACAACACTCACACATCGCCTGAGACACATGTGAAAGGTTTAAAAACCTAAGTGAAAAAGCTTGCATAAAATATTAATTAAAAAAGAGCAAAATGCAACTTAATTATTGATGTAAAGCAAGTTTGTATTCCAATGGCACAAAAATACCAGAGCTCGTGTACCATTGTTTTCAAAATTGGTTTCTAAACTGCACTTTTCGAACCTTGTACAGTGCGTTTTTACAAATCTCAACTGCAAAACTATTAGGTCATTCAATATGAAATTAGCGTTTTGTAAGGAAGGAATATAAAGTAATTTTTTTAAATATAACATATTAGGTCCTTACATATGGAATTGGCGTTTTGTCGTACTGGCCATTTTGATCTGTTTAAGAATCCTTTTTGGTTAAAAATTCCAATTTCAAATTTATACAGCTATTTACTCTAACTCGGACGTGTTTTGCGATGGATCCGCTTCCACAATAGGCTTTAATTCTTCATTACCAACCTTCGTATCCAACCGTCCACTGAGCTTGTTCTGCAGGTCGAAATTTCGTGAACGAAAACGTTGGAACCAAAAACGCACTGTGTTTTATTTTGTGACACCGCCGCCATACACAGCATTAATACTCCAAGCCATTACTGCAGCACTGGTGCTAAAGTAAAATCCAGAAGAGGAAAAAACAAATGATTTCTGGTTTTTAAAACACAAATGGTGAGTAAATAGAAGAACACATTTGAAATTGGAATTGTTAACCAAAGAGGAAATAATACAGATCAAAGTGGCAAGTACGACAAAACGCTAGTTTCATATGTGGATCTAATATTTATAATTTTTTATAGTGTCTTATATGATGAATTCAGTGAAATGTAATATTTAGTATTTAGTTCTTGATCCTGCACTAGTCAGTTTCGTCTTTTAAACTACAATTTAAAAATTGTCGTACACAGTACACAAACCATATCGTGTAACTTCATTCTTTTTTCTTCGTAATAGACAGTTTATTTATGGCCTTATGGCCTCCTTTCAAATTTCACCAGACTTTGTAGCTTAGCGCTGTCGGCACTTCGCCGGATCTTAAACTACTCCTACATACGATGCGCCTCAGGGCATCCGAGAGGGCACGGACCTCGGCTCAGGACGTCGTATATTGAAACTACCACTGGTTCGGAAGGTTCATCTACTCCCAAATAACCAGCAAAAAACTCAGTAGGAATGCGTTTTGAGAGAGAAAAGTACTCTGCTGCACTTTTTTCTGGGTAGACCTCTATTCTCCATATCCTAAACCAAGCGCCTAATGCGTTGGCTGCGGATTGGAGCATTCTAGTTAACCTACGTAGATTTCTATCCGATGTGTATAGCGCAGTATCGTCTGCGAAGAGCGCGAGTTCTACTTTCTCCGTCCTTAGCATGTTACTAGTGTATAGTCAAAACAAAGTCGGAGAAAGCAGCGAGCCTTGAAGGACACCGGGTAATACAGGATGGGTATTGGAAAGTGCACCTTCCAATCTGTACCGAAAGATTCAACAATGTAGAAAGTCTCGTATGATGTGCACGAGGCTGTCTGGCACGCCTAGTTTGAAGAGCTTGGATAACAAACCGTTGTGACAGACCTTGTCGAAGGCTTTAGCTACGTCATAGAAAACCGCACCAGTGCTTATCGGTTTTCGACCTACGTTCCTTTGCTCCAAGATGTGCTCCGTGATGCGGTACACCTGCTGGACGCAGGAGTGACGGGACCTAAAGCTGAACTGTTCATCCGGTAACTGGTGCTTTGAATGGAAGACTTCTCGGAGCCTCTTCAAAATGATCCTTTCGAATAATTTGCCTATCGCGGTAACAAGCTAATCGGACGGTAGCTTGACGGTAGATAAGCCGATTTTTCTTATACCTATGACAATCCCTTCCCTCCACGTTTGCGGAAAGTAGCAGATAATTAGTAAGTTATTGAATATAACTACTAATATTTGTATGAGTGCGACTGGTAGAGCTTTCAGAACCTTGTTTGGTAGTTCGTCTGCACCTGGGCTTTCCGGGATTTTTGATTTTTAATTATTGTTTGTACCTCTTTTACCGTAACTATATATTTTTGTGCCTTTTCTACTGGAGGGAGTAAGTCGGTGGATTGACGCATATAGTGTCGACTGTGCTTTTCACAGGTTTTATGTGGAGGGCGTTACTGTTTTCTGTACTCGGTGTACATTGTTGGGCGGAGACAGGATGACCTCTAATGAGTGTACCGTTAAGTAAATACTATGCAGGATTACTACACCGAGACTATCGGGGCGATGATTTGTGTTATAAGGCTAGTGAGTTGGTTTCCGGGGACCCACTTCATCACAGTTTAGCGAATATAACATGTGATGAAGGCGACGGCCATTTGGGGAGATAACTACGGAGTCCCAACTTTAATGTTTCGAGTTAAAGCCACCAGCTAGTATTACGGAGGTACTTATATCGAGTAGTATTTTATCTGGTGGTTGGTAGATGGATGCCAGCGTGATTCAAAAAGGTTTCTTGCACAATAAGATTTCGATTTGAAGGTCTCGATCAAGTTCATGAACTTCATTACGCTGATGTTTAACACCCGATGGTCCAACGCCGATAGTAAGGGACTGCGGTTTTAATCTTGAGGACGCCATTTAATACTTTAATTTATTGAATTATGGACGTTCCAACTTCCAGGTGACGAAGCACGTCACCTGGAAGTCACCCTTTGCGGCTCTTAGTTTACAAGCCAAAGTGGTCATTTCTCTCTAGTCGAAACTTAAAGCGAATTTGCTTGCAAGCGCGAAGTCTAAAAGTGGCTGTCCACGGTCCCTGGCCGTGGGAGGAGAATGCGGATACCTGAGAATGCGGAGAAGCGAGGGCAGCGATGGGTTTCCTCACCATGGTAAGTGGGGTCACGCATGCGTTCTTGGGAGGCAGTGGAGGACCGTGAGAAACGCGTAGTGGATGCTGCGGTTCATGGGGTGGGCTGGGCTTTGCAGCAAGAGCAGAGGGTGGACACCTTTGATTTGCCTTCTGCGCTTTTTTGGGTTTGGGCTTTGTGGACTGGGGCATACTAGGCAATTGGCAGTGAGTGTGGCCAACCGACTTACATAAGATGGACGCGGGAGGCTCGTGAATTGCGAGGTTCGCCATGATCGCCTAGGCACTTGATGCACCTAGTCTTGGCGTGGCAATTTCCATTGGCTGAGTATGCCACGTTTGAAGGGTATCTCGACGGTGATCACCGAAAGTTGCGCTATTGTTTTGAGGTTGAAAATCGCCTTGCCCTCAGGGCAGTGATCTAGTGTTACCAACACTAGGTTATACGGCATACGATCTGGAATACCTGGCCTTCAAGGCCCTGGAGAAGAAGCTCTGACTCACAAATACTTAGTAAGGGCACGGTGATCGGCGGGTGCAACGGTCGCTACGCGGACACCAATCTCGGTAATTATCGCGTGTGTAAACGTGACTTTTTAATTCGACATGTGTGTGGACACAGATGTCCACACGCTTTATCGCGGTCTGGTGGATGAAAATAGGAGGTGGATGCCGACCAGTTGGCTAGGCCTCGGTATGGGAGAGAATAGAATTGGCGGTAGTTGAACTGCGCAGCCCGCCTTTTCTGAGTTTTGGACTCATCGCCGGATGAGTTCGAGGGCTTGGCCCTTTTTTATCGTTTTGCGTCGAAGGTGAATCCCTCGTTGGATCCGATGGCTTGGGCGGGAGCCGTGGTATCGCAATCCATCGGCGATACTCAAGATGAACTGTGAGTTGACTAAGCCTCGCGAGCTATAACGAGCGCATGAGGGGTTGTGGATGCGGGTTTTAGTTGTGGTTTTGAAGCCACTTTCGACACAGCCACTTTTGAGGACACTGCGAGCGAACAAAGGCCATGAAGGCCTTCGATACATCTGCCGCATCTGAAAAACACTTAAAAACTAACCGTAGTTCGCAGAAGTCTGCTACCTGGAATGTTTAAAAGGGTACGCAGGTAAAGAGTCGACCGCGTTAGGGCCAACATTTACCGACAAAAAGGGCAATTGTGCACGAAAAGACACAAATATGATAAAGATTAATATGGAAAGAAAAGAGTAAATAAATAGGATAGTAGAAAGGATATGATATAAAAAAAGGTAAGGACTGAATCAGTACAAATTGGTTGTCACCGTTAGGTATTCTTTTGTACTCAAACCAGAATACTTTACGCTGGGCACACGCAGCACTTAGCGCAAGCACAACAGTCGCAAAGACAAAATCACTTTGAGAGCGCGCGGAGGGAGTAAAACAACCCAGAAAAACCGTATCACTGAGCCAACACACTAGTCTGTGACGTCAGTAAACTGAGTGCCACTGGATATAGGGAAGGAACCGATCAATGGGAGTGGTCTTAAAACATCCGTAACGAGCGGCGGTCGTAGCGAGAATGCCGTAACTTCAGTCTCATGAAGTGAGTTTTTTTCAAACGAAATAGAGGTTTACATTCATCTTTTTTTATGCATATTCGCAACAAACAGTCGTTTACAAAAAGACTTCCACATTTAAAATGTGGTTTACATAAAACACCAACAGTGCCCAAGAAAATATATGTTATAATGTTTTCAAATTATACATACTGTTTACTTTACGCGGACATACATGGCTTTCAGTGGTAGCAGTGGGAACCACAATATTAAGTGCTAAAATCCAAATTTCCTATTTAAAAATGTTGTACATTTATCAAAACTCAAAAATAGCATCATCACCTTTCTCTGATCAAATATTGACTTCATCATCAATTGACGAATTTCATCCAATCTGTAACGAAAAGTTATATGCTCAAGATACGATGTTAAAACGAAACCTAGGTAAACTTTACTAATAACGGCAAATTTGATTTCAATTATTAATGTAATCAAAGTACATAATCATTCAAAGCATGTGTATCTTTAAATATTACATTTTGTAATATAACGGACAACGTCACATAATTACCACATAAAATAACTGTTCTGTTTAATGGTTACAAAACATTATAATAGGTAAAGTGCTAAAAATGTAGTTCTTTCCGGTTATAAAAAAATGTTCGTTAACAACCATATAACTGTTGAAACTCAAATTATTGGATCATATTTTATTCACCTATTCTTTAAAAAATTAAATTTTATAATTTGCCACAACAAATCACACATACCACTTTAATCTGTTCCAATCTCCAAATAACAGCATTCTCCAAAATGACCCCGCTGTTGGGCAGCAACAAAATATCCTTTTTCAAAACAGATCCCATTTGGTGTTGCCAGCTGATTGGTGGTCATTGCCCCTGTATCTGGTGGGCAAGTGGGCTGTAACGCTGGCGTACAGCTCCGTCTACATCTACGTGTCAGAGGTGTTCCCGACCAACATGAGGCAAACCCTGATCAGTGTCTGCTCCACAGCTGGAAGAATCGGATCTTTGTTAGCGCCGCTGACTCCACTGCTTGTAAGTTAAATTTTTTTACATGTTTTTTTTTTTGACAATAATTTTGTACAATATACACACATCATAAAAAGTTTGAGATCACTTTGAAAATATGAAATGTTTTTTGTTACAGTAGAATAAAAGATTTTTTCTTCTAAGATTCTTCATTTAAAAATAAAATCTTTTAACTGTTCTTACTGCTGCTCAGAAGCGTTACATCAGATTGATGACTGCCCGAGACCCACCAATCAATGCCACTAAAATAAAAGCTGAGTTGCGGGCTGCACTAGAAATCAGCACTCAGACCATCAGGAATTGCTAACACCAGGTTGCATGACAAGCGAGAAGATCCTGGGGAGCAGCCCTGAACTCACAGCAACGACAGCGACGCAGATTCCAGTGGGCTAGACTACGCCAAAATGAAGAAGACGACGAGGAAAACATTTGGCGGAACTGTCTCTTCGTTGACGAGTCCAAGTTTGCACGCATCCGGATAACCGACGTCTCCTGGAGAAGACGGAGAAACGCTAAAAGACAAAGAACTGCCACTGGAACTGTTCAACAAGGCGGGAAATCGTTACCCTTTTGGGGCGGTATAATGATTAGTGCTAGAACGCCGTTGATCCCGTATCGTGGCTGGATGACTGCAGTTTTGTACCAAACCATTGCTATTGATGGAATTGTCAAGTCATTTAGAATAAACCATGCCCCTCGATTCGTATTGGTTGACGATAATGCACCCGAAAATAGCTGAACGAATCAACGCTGCTCTGTGTATACGACATAACCAGGTTAGACTGGCCTGCCGGCTCGCTTGACTTAAACCTATGAGCATGGCATATACCATGCTGTCAAGCGAGCTGTTTTGAACCGTCAGCCACCTCCCCAGACAGTGCCAGAGGTCAGGGAAGCCGCAAGAAATGCTGGATAACTAAATTACTTACTAATTACTTACTTAAAAATATTGCCGCATGTGTTCGAGCCAGGGGAGGAGTCGTCTTGTACTAAATAAAAACAATTTCATAATAAATATTGATAATATTTAATAAAATTCTCTTTTTCTTTCAATTATTTATTAGTCGAAATTGCATTAGAACTTTTTAATTCAATTTTTGTATAATTAATAATTTAATGTTTTAACTTCTAAATGTGTATATTTTTTATAAAAAGATGTTACGTAAGCAACATTCTTTTAAAAAAAAATTTAAAAAAAAATCCGTCTATAACTAGTGATCTCCAAACATTTTTTGATGTGCGTATGTAAGGAAACGTAAATTACATTGAAACATCCAAAGATATAAGGGATTTTTTACATTAGTAGTATGAACCTGGTCGATTCTAAGGCCAAACCTTGTCATATCATATGAAATAATCTGTCATCGCCAATTCGCAGTCACAATACCATCGCTCGATGCCGACAGTGATATTTGGCGGCATGTGCATTGTATCCTCTCTCCTGGTGACGCTGCTGCCGGAGACTAAGAACATCAGACTCCCAGACACCATCGAGGAGGCGGAGCAGCTGTCCCGCATGAAAATCAAGGATACCGCTCTTTAAAACTTGGTAAATAAATCAAATCAAATCACATATTTATTTGCTTAAAATATGGTAGGTACAGATTTAGGTCTTAAAATTTAATGGATAGAACATACATATTTTACCTCTTATAGGGCATGCAACTTTTTTGTGATATATCCTATTCCTTAATACAGCATAATTATAATTAACAATTTATTTAAGATATTATCTATTATTGATATTGAGAAATAAAACCACCTCCCAATGCAAAGTCATTAAGTGGGTCTAATGTAGGTTTATTGTAAAATTTTGTAAAGGCCTGAAAGTTTTAGCTCCACCCAGCCTAATATAGTTTATGGTAAAATTTTGTAAAGGCCTGCTGAGAGTTTTAGGTCCACCTAGCCGTTTCTCGCATAACCTATATTGAGAACGTGCCGCGCGATGTGTGCGCTGAACAGACTCATGTCAACGCCGTATGTACCTAGCGTCTGCTTTATCCACTGACTTAGCGTCTGACTCGACGCGGCTCTGTGAGGGGCCTTTCATGTTACAAACAAGCACTCTGAGTTCGAAGCTTTAATATTTTTCGTCACAAAAAATATAATCTTTTAGAGTCGATCATTACGTTAATTTTAAAGATTGGCAAGGATAAGATAGGTTGTTCACTGTGGTTTTAATGCTGTCTATTATTATTGTGGGTACGGATGCAAAAACTATATTTTCTATTTAATTAAAGATAATGTATGGATGCCTATGTCCTATGTCCGGTGAGTAGGACTAACGATGTAACTAGCTTTTTGGTAATTTATTCTTAAGTTCAAGTGATATTAGGACACCATAAAGAAAGCTGATTAAGAACTAAAGAAGAATGGCAAACATGTCATCAACACAATTGTCATATGTCACTTCAATGTGAATGATGAATGATAACACTGTGTTCAATCAATGATCTACGGTTTTAGGTTATCTTTTAATTATGTTAAAACTACTTTTATTATATTAATACTTGAAATTCGCAGAAATCGTTATTGTGTAATAACTACAGCTGATTGCCAAAAAACGCAAAATTTATTTTAATTTCAATCAATCAGCTCGATCTGCCATTACCGTTTCAATGTTTGACATGTGAAGAGTTTGCGTTAATCAATTTCCGTAACATAACCTCTTAATTCCCAAATATAGTAATTAATTTGCATTTATAGTGCGTTTGTCTGATGCGTAGCATCAATTAGTTTGTGCAACGCACTGACTGACTTGACTGGAGTGAGTGCTTTACCACTTGACGTTGACAGTTGCATCATAGCACACGTGACGTAAAACACTTAGGTTGATAATTCGATGGTATCAATTAGGCCTAAAATACTAATAATACTTTTAAAACATTAGAACAATCAATATAGGAAAATGACATACTAAGCTGATTGTATTATACTTTTGATGGAATCGTTTGTCGTCACTTGATAACCTAAGTAAAACGTCATTAATCGATTATCGATGTTAGCAGAACATTTATAAAACAGTTGTTTGTTTTAAGCTACAGTACAGAACTAAACAGTACTGCCTGTTGCGTTTGGTTACTGCAAATCAGTTACTTACCTATGCGTTTTGTTACCAGTATTTCACGGGAAATAAAAAATAGATTTTTCTTAACTCATAAAAGTTGTAGAAAATGATACACGTGCAGAAAAGAAGTAGCCAAGTATTAAGCACAAAATATAACAAAGTCAACATTCTACATCTCCCACTTTAATGGATACCACGTTTGCCTTAATTTTTTAGATCCCAAGAAAATGTGTACTTCGATTTAGTTGGTTTCATTTTATAGGCTTGTAAAATTTGTCTCATCATTGACCATATCTTCGCTTGACAAAAGACCCAAGGCTGAACGGTATGAATTTAATGAACCAAATGAACAACCCTTATTAAATTGCTCATTTAAAAAACAAAGAACTAATGAAACAGGTTTTTGAACATATCAGTATTACGTAACGTACAAAACTCTTACCATAACCTCAACGTGATGTTGTATTGACAAACAGTCATGGATGCCAAAGAAGCGAGCATCGTCAGGGTCTCTGGCGGACAGACGCGCCGCGCAAACGCCGGGCGGTGCGTCTCACGGCACCCAGAGTGAAGACTAGAGTGCTTTGCTTTGGTGCTGTTATGGGAGTTAATTCAATCTTTTGTTGCATTATTTCTGAAACCAGCAGTGCATTTTAGAGAGGTAGCCATAGCTGGAATATTATAAACGCGAAAGTTTGTAACTATGGATGTTTGTTGCTCTTTCACGTCAAAACTACTGAATGGATAAATATGAAATTTGGAACAGTGATAGTTTATAGTCTGGAATAACGCAAAGGGTACTTTTTATTTCGATATTCCCAAAAAATTTAAAATAACGCTGGTGAAACCGCGTGTAACAGCTAGTATCTTATAAATTTGTGAAGTAATTGAACAGGAAATGGTATATTTACTTATACTTTTCTCCCAGATTAAATCTTCTAACAGTAATTTAGGGAGGTTAATTTATGCCTCATAGTTCTGTTGTCTTTATTTCGTAGCTAGACGGGCTTCGACCAGTACACCCTACATGTTTGGCAAAATCTAGTATCGAGCATGATAAGTTTTTGAAGTTTGATAATGTTTTTTATTATTTTATTTCGTCGCTTCATTCTTCAGATAGTATTTAATTAACAAGGTAGTCCTTTTAAGGTACTAGGTAACTTCGCACAGTCTAAGAGTATGTCATTTGACTTATTCAAAAAACTTCCGTCTGTTTACTTGATCCTGGTCCCGACAAGTCTTCATTCTTTTTTCGTGCGTGGTAACAAGCAGACGTCTTATACCAACCAGTAACTTTATAGTTTAATATTAAATATGTTGTAAATGGTGTACTAAAAGTTTGAAAATTAGAACAAAAAATACAGAATAAACGAAAGCAACTCGTTATGTTTTTTCATAAGTAATCTATAAACGATAATTTCGCTTGGTCGAAAAGATGCAGAAAATACGTGTAATCTATAATAGATAAATCACGCTACCTGCAAAAATTCAAGGTAGTTACTACTTAATGTTTATTATTATAAACTATAATTTCGCTTTCTCGAAAAGATGCAGAAAATACGTGTAATCTATAATAGATATATCACGTTATCCGCATAAATTACTGGTAGTCTTCTACCTGCTGTTTCCTATTCCGATTAATGCTGTAAAGTACTCGTATTGTTATTTTTGACTTTTTTTTTCAATAATGTTTAAAATTTTTTACACGAATACAGAAAATGCTTGTAGTCTGAAAGAGATTTAACACTATATCTGTATTACGTAATATTCTATTATTTCTATTTTTTTTTTTCAAATCTGAAAGTCGTCGTTAAAATCATTTAAATATAATAATGAAGCCAGTGGACGAATCCCTGGCTAGCCATTTCCGTTACCGCAATACCTGAGTCCTCTATGTAGACGCTCCCTAATCTGGAAACGTCGACCTCCGAGAATTAACCAGGCCAGTCGGGAGAATTATTTCCGACATGGACCCAGAGATTCTTTCTAATCTCGGGGCTTAAGGGGCTCCAGTTATAAAATAACCGCTATTAATAGGGGGTTAAAAAAATAATTATAATAAAAAAGTACACCGAAGCTATCTATGTACTCCCCAAACATCGACAGGCAACCGGTCAACCCACGGGGCGACGTCAATGGAAAGTGCCAGTGCCTCCACTTCGGCGTCCACATTTGAATTCGGCGTTCAACGCAAAATTCAACCAGTCCCGGACTCGTGCACAGAATCAACCTTAATTCAGGTAGACGCAGGTCGAATCCATTACTTTTACGATTATTGGCCTAATATAACAAATAATGAAACGATTTTAAAATGTATAAATAATAATGATGATAATTTTAATTCCATTTCATGATAAAATAACACCAGGAATTACTCCTAAACAAATTTTGTCGCATAGTGAAAACGAAATATGATAATAGCAATAAATAAATTGTTACACTTAGAGGCTATAAAACCTCGTTATACCTCAAGTGACCAGTTTATATCAAACAAATATAATAAATAAATATTATTAGCGCCGAAAGTCAACAGCGACAAACGGTTCGTACAAAAAAAAAAACAAAAATTAATAAATAATATTTTACAATTTTGTAGAAAAAGTACACTTTAAAATGGAATCTTATAAAAAGCTTCTAAATTAATTCCCCATAATGGTTTCTTAGCTAACATAGATAAGAAAGATCATACCTACTCGTACCTATATTTGTTAATTACAAAAAATACCTACGTTTTGAATTTCAAGAAAACGATATGTTTGAGCCAATCACGTACGAGTTTACCGTCATACCGTATGGATTATCCGTTGCTCCGGGGGTATTTACAAAAATTATATGCGAAGTTATGAGTCACTTGTTGTGAATTTGGACAAAATCGACTAGTACCGAGAAAGTCAACGAATATATAATATAATATCAAAGAATATGTTTATCTATTCATTGATATTTTGTATGTATTAATATTATATAATATATACGTATGTTTATGTATGTTTGAATGTATTTATATTTTTAATATTGTTATAATTGTAATAATTTATAATCACTATGTTTGTTAATATTTGTATGCAGTACGCACTAAATTTATTAATCTGTCACACTTTCCAGCCTCAGGCTAGCTGGAAGAAATTTCTTTTAGAAATAAGCTGTGCCTTTGTACATTATCTTTCACTTATTTTTAGTTTATTTTTTATATTTTCTAATGTGTGTACATAAATTGTTAAATAAATAAATAAATAAATAAAGTCAGTAACATTTTAGGCTTTGTGTTTAACATCGAACAGTACCTGACGATAAGCGTTATAATAATAAATAAATTTATGAAACTTCAAATATGTTCGATGCGAGATTTTGCCAAACATATAGGTGTACTGGTCGCAGCCTGTCTAGCTACAAAATAAGTACAACTATTAGGCAAAAATTAAACTCCCTAAATTACTGTAAGAAGATTTTAAATTGAAACAAAAGTTTTAAATAACTCCCATAACAGCAACAAAGTACCCTGGGTACCGCGAGACGCTACGGGCGGCTTTCGCGCGGCGCGACTGTCCCCCAGAGACCCTGACGTTGATGCTCGCTTCTCTGGCACCCAAGAATATTTGTCAATGCAACATCACGTTGAGGTCATGGTGGGAGTTTGGTACGTTACGTAATACTGATATGTTCAAAAACCTGTTTTATTAGTTCTTTGTTTTTTTAATGAGCAATTTAATAAGGGATGTTCATTCGGTTCATTAAATTCAAACCATTCAGCCTTGTCTCTATTGTTAGCCGAAGATATGGGCCATTTATTTTACAAGATGGCCATTTATTTTATTGGCAAATTTTACAAGATGCCTATAAAATTAAAGCAACTAAATCGAAGTACTTACACATTTTTCTTAGGATCCAAATTTAGTTCTTAATCAGCTTTCTTTACGATATTATTATATTACTTTAACTTTAGAAAAAAATTACCAAAAAGTTACCGTTACATCGTTAACTGTATGCACCGGACATAAGGCCCAGACATTAAATTAGAAAATATAGTTTTTGCATCCGTATACATAATCATAATAAACATCATTAAAACCACAGCCCCAAATCGTTATCCTTGCCAATCTTTAAAAATAACATAATGATATGTCCTTTATCGACTCTAAAAGATTATATTTTTTGTGACAAAAAAATATTAAAGCTTCGAACTTGGGGTTCTTGTTTGTAACATGAAAGGCCCCATCATAGAGCCGCGTCAAGTCAGACGCTAAGTCGTTGGATAAAGCAGACGCTAGCTACGAGCGGCGTTGACATGAGTGTGTTCAGCGCACTCAGCACACGGCACGTGCTCAGTGTAGGTTATCCGAGAAACTGCTGGGTGGACCTAAAATTCTCAGGCCTTTACAACATTTTACCATAAACCTATATTAGACCCACTAAACGACTTTGCCTTGTCCGTACTCAATAAAGATACAAACCACCCAATATCTTCCGATAAAGAGATAAATTAAAATTAAATTATTCTGTTTATTGATTTAATTAATTTGGCAATCACTAAGCGTATAATAAATGCCTAAAGGTTACTGGATTCTTAAATTATGTACTAAAGTAAGGAATTTAATGAATAAACGTATTTAAATAAATTATAATTTGTAAAGACAAAAGAAAACAAAACTTAATCACTAAAAATCTACTTTGTTAATAAAATACTATCTGAAGAATGAAGCGACGAAATATACTAGAAGATTAAACGAACTTCCAAGTGAAGTTATATCGCTATTATATGAGTCGCTTCATTTGAAGATATATAAAAAGTTAATCAAGTAAACAGACGGAAGTTTTTTGAATAAGTCAAATGACTAAAAACTGTGCGAATAGTTACCTAGTACCTTAAAAGGACTACCTTGTTAATTAAATACTATCTTCGAATGAAGCGACTCATATAATACCGATAGAACTTCACTTGAAAGTTCGTTTAATCTTCTATTATAACGCTTATCGTCAGGTAAAGAAATAGACATCTGTTCGATGTTAAACATAAAGCCTAAAAATTAAACTAATTGTTTTATAAGATTTCATTTTAAATTGTACTTTTTCTACAAAATTGTATAATTTTATTTATTTATTTTTGTTTAGTACGAACCGTTTGTCGCCGTTGACTTTCGGCGCTAATAATATTTATTTATTATATTTGTTTGATATAAACTGGTCACTTGAGGTATAACGAGGTTTTATAGCCTCTAAGTGTAACAATTTATTTATTGCTATTATCATATTTCGTTTTCACTATGCGACAAAATTTGTTTAGGAGTAATTCCTGGTGTTATTTTATCATGAAATGGAATTAAAATTATAATCATTATTATTTATACATTTTAAAATCGTTTCATTATTTGTTAAATAACACGTATTTTCTGCATCTTTTCGACAAAGCGAAATTATAGTTTAAAATAATAAACATCAGGTAGAAGACTACCAGGAATTTATGCAGATAACGTTATATATCTACTACAGATTACACGAATTTTCTGCATCTTTTCGACATAGCGAAATAATAGTTTATAATAAGAAACATCAGTTAGAAGACTACCAGGGATTTATGCGGATAACGTGATATATCTATTGTAGATAACACGTGTTTTCTGCATCTTTTCGACAAAACGAAATTATAGTTTACAGTTACCCGCCATCACTTATGAAAAAACATAAAATGGTTCACCTCATCAGAAAAAATAACTAGACACTTTCGTTTATTCTTTATTTTTTGTTCTAATTTTCGAACTTTTATTACACTTTTAGTACAATTTTACAGCATAGTTAATATTTAACTGTTAAGTTACTCGTTGGTATAAGACGTGTGCTTGTTACCACGCACGAAAAAAGTATAAAGACTTGCCGGAACCGGGGTGGATCAAGTTACCAGACGGCGCCACTGCTGAGTGGAAAGTTTTTTGAATAAGTCAAATGACATACTCTAAAACTGTGCGAAGTTACCTAGTACCTCAGAAGGACTAGCTGTTTAATTATATACTATCTGAAGAATGAAGCGACGAAATAGTTGTTTTGCGTTCTTATAATCTACATTAACTTTATTTACGAAAAAAAATTGATTTATTATTTTCTATGTATATTAGTAATTGTTTGGAAATAGTATGGAATTGTAGCTTTTTTAAATATAGCCACAGAAGTCATTTGTTTAGATTTATTTGCACTTGTATGTACATTTTTAACATTGGTATTTAACTAACTTTCATTTAATACTCTGTGATTGATTACACTTAGAAGCAGAGTGTTCCAGTCTATATATATTTTTAAAACTACTCAGTTTTCTATCACTTTTGTCAGGTTTGTGTCATGTTCGCCCACGCACATTATTATTTTGTCTTCTTCCGTCGAATCAAACCAATTTCATCATCGTCAATATTTCTTCAGTACCTGCGTAAGGTTTAGAGTAAGATATTATTTCATATTGTTCATGATCCCAATAATCTTATTACGAAGACCGTTACATTGGTTTCCCTCTACAATAAATATTCTCTTATTTTGTATTGTACTTTTCAGATTCGTTAACTCTACCGTATCTTATTCCACGCTTCCTGTTCATTTTTAAAATCAAATTTTGAGACTCAGGCAACACTAATTGGCAATCTGTGTTTATTTCCATCGATGGTGATAATAATGGAGGCGATGGGGATGATTGTCATTTCTCTAAAGTTTCATAATGTGAGTTACCTATTGTCTGTCTGTGTTTATTTTTTACCTTTTTGTTTTGTTTTGTAGAGTTCTTGGTGTCTAACGTTTTGGTGCACATATTTTTTAGTAAATGTCGAGATAATTGAGAAACTTCTTTTTTTAGGTCAAGGTTTTCAAATATACAGTCTAGAGTTCTATGAAACTGTAGTGTCAGAAATTGTTGGAATTGTTTAAATATTTACATATTTTTTCATGCATAAACAAGATAAACACTTAAGCAGTGTATTTTGCTTTAAATCCTTAAATTAATATCATTTTACAATCAAGTACATTTTTTTTTCATGTACTATCTTGATATGCTACCGTCCATTTTAAAAATATGGCTTGATATCAATCAATGCAGCATGTTTTCAAAAAGGAAACGCCAGGTGCATTGAGATTTAACTACTTAGGTATAGAGCGCGTATGTTGCTCTTATTGCCTAGTCGCCAGTTTAGCCAAGTTAAATAAAGAAACATACTTGAAAAATAGGTTCCTGTGTTATTGCTCGCTGCGTTATCAATAAAAATAATTCTCATAATAACTAATATCGAAAGATAACATTTAGAGATCTTATCTACTGCTTCTCTAGGTTGTGGCTGAAAATCAGCGTTTTGCTCTAAGAGCAGTCATGCGCGCAGAGCCATGGCCTTTTGCTCTGCTACAGCACCCATCCCTAACACATGAAGTTTTGATTGTTGTGTAAGTAGGTTTAGTTTTAGTTCACATTAGGGTATAAATTGTTATATGTTAAGTGTATGAGTTTGTGGTACAAATAATGTTTATCTATCTGCCATCTTACTAAACCTGTTTGTATTCTACATAAGGAGCTTCTTAGTATTTTTTTATGTTTACTTATACTACATAAGTATGTCAATCTAAGAGTAAGAAATACTTGTAGTTAATATAAGTTAAGATTTACTTAATCTAAAATAACATCTTAACAAGGATGAAGAAAAATTTCGAACAGTTTTTGGCATGATTTAATTAAATGTGTATTAAATGATTTAATTAAATTAATAAAATTTCAGCTAGGTGATATGGGTGCATTCCAAAGTATTGTTTATGCCCATAATAAAAATGCATATCACTTCATAGGTCCTTTTATTTGCAGGAGTATAAAGTAAACGTAAACCATGAAAAAGAAACGATTTTTCTTATGAATTCAAATTATATCAGCAAAGCTTATCAAGTATTTCTTTTTAATAATTAATTACAAGTAAGTAAAATTGTAAAAATGAACATAATTAGTTTGAATTTGTTTGTGTTTGAAAGAAACACATAGAAAACATGAAAAGTTTAAAGAAAATCGTTTAAATCTGACAGCTTCTACAGTTAAAGCGTTTGTAATTGTATCAGTTATGGTATCCATTTTTTTAAAACATTTGTATTTAAATAAATCATCACGTATAAAAACGACATACTCAATCAGTGTCAGCAAAACGTCCCTGCCTCTTGCATTTTAGTAGCATTCAGTCACCTCGACATTAAACGTGTCGTGACTTTTAAAAGCTTTAAGTTCTTAAATAAGGAAATAATTATCATTATATATTCGGGAAGGATATTTGTAATTTTTTCGATGTATTAAAATACTTATGTATTAATGATTAGTCAAGAAATGAGTATAAAACTTTTTTAAAGTTAAATCCCAGCAAAAAAATCAATAGACGAATTTCGTTCATACAAAAAACTTCTATATTTGTCATCGGTTTTCTAAATTCTATTTTAAATCATGCGCTTATTACATCATTTATTTGTGATCGAACATTAATATACAAAAATTTGTCGCTATATTATTGTTCATTGTGATTCCCTATTAAAATTTTACAAGAATTAGAATGCAAATTGTAGTATGCATGTTGCTAAGTACGTAAAAATAATCATTAAAATTCGATGACTTCATAGATTTTATATACACATACATTTATGTAGGTTTTAAAGTGAGTGGTATTTAACTACCATTCACTTTAATACCAAGCAAAAAACATAACCAACGACTCCCGTGGCCTAGATTTAACTTAATACAAGTAAATATACATGTACTTCGGTTGCTCAAAAAATAAGAAATTGATGGTCTTGGTCGCGGAACCCAAGGGTATGTTATTTTTCTTTTTATAATATTTCTTCTTTTTTTTGCAGCGTGTAGCAGAAATCAAAAACATTGATAATCACAAGGAAGACAATAATGTAAGGAAGACAAGAATATAAAAAATTGTCGTAAGGCCTGCTTACTTTTATCTGCATCTGGAAGTGTAAAATAAAAATATTTACACTCGTGGCTAAAACCTAATATCACAAAACTCTCCTTAGTCTGTTTAGTGAGTAAAATAACATCTACGTCAAAATGTCGTCAAATATTGTATACGGAGGTAATGAAACAGATCTTTACAAATCAAACATCATAAGAATAAAGAATGAAAATAAAAAACCCGCACTCTTTTATTAGTGATGACTTTTGTTTGACGCCGATCCATCTACAAATAATTTGTTCAAAATCAAATGTTTTTATTTTGGTAAAATAAGTTATAGATCTGGAAACGGATAGAGTTGCATGTGCAAAATATGAAGCGATACGAACGATATGGAGGATGCTTAAAAAAGCTTGCACATTATGATTCTGGGTGTTGTCAGCAAGTTCTCTGGCGCACATTATTAGGCCATACCACCTTAAATGTCTAGTTAATCGATTGAATAAATGGATTGTAAGCCTCTTTGCTAGTAAAAGACGATTACGAATCATATTTTTGTAAGATTCGTTATTGCAAGGCGGATGATGCAAATGAAATGTTTTTTTAATTTTTTGAGGTTCCTCCCTTAAATTCTGACTATTGAAGAGTTGGTTGGAGGATATTTTCCCATATATTTCACAATGCCATATCATAATCCTGAGTGCTGATACAGATAGTTTTTCAGTAGACTATCAATAAGCTAATCGTAATAGAAAATTATCACTATCAAATCAATCATTAAAATGGCTCCCAATCATTTCCTAAATCGATGACCACGATATCTAAGGGTATATGGTTAAAAATAAATAAATGTGATGCCAAACTCGCCAGCAGCAATCGTAATCTGCAAGCTTTTCTAAGCTCATACTTCTAAAATGCGATCCTCAAATTTGGCATGTGCTATAAGTAAAAATAAAAATATAGACATAATTATATTCTTCAAATTATAGATGTTCTTTAAAAATTCTAGGCCTTGGTATACCCCAAATCATCTTTGCAAAACATCGTTAGTTTTGGAAAATAAAACTAATCGCAGAGTCCATTTTGATACTGTATGAAATAAATCGTCTGTTAGAATTTTAATGTTTCTACCAGTCGCCGAGAAATCCATTTTAACATCCGTTTATTATTAACAGATAAGAACATTTGTGAGAGCATGGCAGAACAATAATGTTCTTTAATGCCCTGTAAAATATAAACGGGGCATTAATGTAACTGGCACATTATATAGTAAAATTGGGTGTTACTATAATTCAACCTCTCAAACTTTTTATGTGGATTGAAAAGAATCAAAACATTAAGTCCTATAATATATACAAGTAGGTAAGTATTATCATTTTGACCAAAGTTAATAAGTTAAGACATAAATTGCTTGTATTCCGTTGAAGCACTCAAATAAAACATTATTCATAGAAACAGCCCATAACACAGTCTATTTACTCATAAGTTAGACTTATTATCTGCAAAACTACACTCGGCTGGCGAGTGACAGACTAATCCGACAAATGCAAATTATGAGCACTCTGCCTGGTTTCGGATAATCTGCTGCTACTCATAATTGTTCACATTGTAGCAATTACCGGTTAGTAGTAATGGAATTTAAACACATTTTCAATATTTAGATAATTAATACAATATATCTAAAAATGTTTTTAAATCAGCACTGGGGCAATTTACTTGTAACTTTTTTATCAATTATTCATACAAGTATTTAATAACCGAAGTACATGAAGCATAGTAATCGATTGTTGTGCATAGTTTTAATGAATCCATTTATCAAATGTGAGAGACGTTGTTTCATTTAATTTGACATTAAAACAAGAGAAACAATATTTTATTTCTCCTAAAGTCTCCTCATTCTTAGGGGCCATACCCGCAATTACCACACATATTTAATCGGCTCGTGACGATTAAACAGTCTACTCGGGCTATATCTGTACATAGTTTAGCACATACGGTTCGTCTCGTTAAAACCCCAACGGAATGAACCGGGCGGCATTTTCCACATATATTCGATTTTGCTCTCCGGCAGTGTCAATTAATGCCGACCTATAGGTATATGTGAGTAGCGTCCCTAATTATATCCAATGTCGTGTTTTTGGAACGCAAGGCTTCTTGCACGAAGTGAGAAACACACCCCTTTTTGCATGGTTCGAATAAATACATCGGTTATAGCGTTATTCATAACATAACAATCTGTACTACAGCTAAAACTACTCCTACATACGATACGCCTAAGGGCACCCGAGAGGGCACGGATCTCGGCTTAGGACGCCGTATATTGAAACTACCTCTGGTTCGGAAGGGTCATCTACTACCAAAGAACCAGCAAGAAACTAAGTAGGAATGCATACGACGCGTTTGCCTAGCCCACCGGTGGGTTAGGCGATTCGAATGCCGTGTTGCCCATTTCTAACTGGAATACCGGCGTTCCTTGTTGTAATAGCGTCGTCGTCGGGATCTGTTAAGACGTTACGCAGACGCCTATACATAACCACTGCGACTGGGTTAGCTGTGTAGTCAGTTGACTTATTGACCAGTGGGTTGGGATGGTTAGACGCCAACTTCATGAATGCGGCAATGGTGGGTATCGAGACCCTGCAGATCTAAGTTGCGGTAACAGGGCGGGGCCCCGACGCATTTGCGTCAGAACCTATTTTGAATAACCTGCAAGTGATTGAGGTTCGACTTGCAGGCGTGAGCGAAAGCCGTACTGGCATATGTCTTGATGGGCCGAATGCAAGATTTGTAAACCTAAACATTAACTTAACACTTGTTAGGGTATTTAAAATTGAAATAAGCCTGGAACTTTTTAAGGGCAACACTTATACCCAAGGTAATAAAACTTTGTTGCTCTCAACGTCCAAAATAAAACGAAGTCGTTTGAAAAAAAATGTAATGCGACTTAATTTTTTCTGTATTTTGTAGTAGTGTAATGTGAGTGACGCTACAATTAATAGTATTAATAAAAGACAGTTTATATGGAAAGGACCATAAGTACCCTCTGTTAAATACCCGGGGCGGTAAGTAATGACTATAAACTCCCAATTTCAAAATAATTATCGCCTTGTCTGAACTAGGAGATAAATTGAAGATCACTGTGATAGACATTTCGTTAACACGTACAAATTTGATATCGGCAAGCTGAAGTCTAACTCGGACCAGGTTATGGAACGCCCGTAAAGTAACCCCCTGCAGGCCTAGCACAGGTGATATAAGACTCGAGTCTCAAGACAAGACAAGAAAGTCCAAATCTTGGAATGAGTCCGAAGTGGTAGCACTATGCGACTCAACCTCTTGCTGTGACTTAGAGTGTCCTGGCGTGGTATAAAAATAACGAATTAATGCGATTATATCGACAAAATTGTCTAAATTTGTGATGTAGTACGTGACATAAGTCGCACGTTGCGGCTACTGCAGTGCGATGGACTGACTTCAAAGATATTTTTTACGTTAATAGATTTCTAACCGCCCAGTAATCACTGCAAATACATATTACTTTTACATACAGATTTATTCATTAGATTTTTGCGATTAACGTATCATAATTAATTACCATCATTAACAAGTGAAAAATATAAGATCGATACCTACTTAGTTTAGGTTTGTTTTATTAGATTTAAGAAGATAATTAAGTATGTATAAATAATTTAGATATTCCTACATTTAAATTTCTTTACTCCTCTATGTTTACACGTTTTCCATCCAATATCTACATTTTGTTTAGAACAAATAAATTGTTAAAATCCATAATTAGTAGTAAAGATTTTTGACTAAATGTTCATTGTTTTATTTGTTACGTTCTTTTTAATTTCATAACAGTCCTTATAACCTGCATCACGAATACGAGAATTTAAAATGACCCCCATTATTCTATACATAATCCTAGCGTTGGGAACCACTACTTATATTCAACGTGCGGACCGCGGGCCTAGTTAGTTAAATACCTAAATAAACCTTTGTTTAGAAAAGTACTATTCCAGAGAGTGCAAGAGCGAAGAATAGGGTGAAAACTAGTGAACCATGAAAGATACACAAGGTTTATAATCTCTCAAGGGTAAACATATTAGTACATTTTACTTGCGGCCCGAGTTTACGTTTGTACCCTGCAAAGGCACCTGCAATCCACTTAATGGTAAGTTGCATCCATACCCTATTGACCCGGCAAAACTATAACTTTTTCTTTTATTTTATATATAACTTTTAATCTTGTACATCTTGCTCCGATGACGGAGCAAGTCAGAATGTATTAGACATGGAACAAATCATTAGTAACAGTGAAAATCATATGATTTTTTTTTTCATATATCATATCTGCTATCCAGCTTTAGAATCACAGTGATAATGATTTCTGTTGGTGGTGTGATTTTGGTGAGAGAATTAGCACGGCGATAATGCGAGCGGCAGGATCGAGCGAGACGCACTTACTTACAGCGCTATGAGTGCGAGTAGCGCATTCGTTCGCACTATGGCTCGCCGTTTCAGTCAATGTTTACATTCTAAATTAAACTTTAAGGCTATAAGCTTACTCTAAAGATCTGCTAAGATGCATTAGTTTCACTAGAAAGTTTTTGTAAAGTAAACTAGATGGCGATTTATTACCTAATTAGCGAGCGGGTTGATATCAATTACTGCAAATTATTTTACTTTTCATTATTTAATAAAAATAAATAATACAGGTCTCAGATTTTTTTATCATGTTATTTCTATAAAAAACAAGCTTTAAAAATTTAGTTTCATTCAAGATTACACCCGAACAAAGTGAACTATTTAGCTAAATACATACATTGCAAGTTAAATAAAAGCACGTAAAAGCAACAATAATTGCTATAAAAATCATTCAAATTAATTACGGTGAGAAATCACGGCTAATGAAAAATCACTCCCACATGATATGTCATGATAAATCATACCCAATTAAAAACAGCAGGAGTGAAAAATAGCAGGTGTGAAAAGTAGCAGGTGATTTCACTGTGACAAAAAAAAATCATTTTATCATATGATTGTTATTTGTAAATAGCAATCATTTCCATGCCTAGAATGTATTGCTTCTTTTATTTCTTTTACGTCAAACGCATACACGTAAATATCTTTTTTCTTCTTAATTCAAAACGACCTTTTACTGAAACATTGCGGCATTCTGACGTGCTTCCTAAGGCTTAGCCGTGACGATCGGCCGTATTTCGTTGTTTCACGTCCCTGGCAGAAAACTTCACCTTATTGCGCGCATCTCAACCAGCTCGTCACCTGCAGCCAGCAAAGCATGCCACCTATTCTTTAAGAGAATTTATGGTGTTGGTGACCGCCTGATTACGAATGTATGCCCGTCGGTTCCATCACCAGGTAAGGACATAGTGAAACACAACGCAAAAAATTATTCATTTTTTCATTACATATAACAACTTTTTCGTATCGCCGAGGGAGGGTTGTCATCAATCCTCACCCCTCAGTGACTGCTTTCTCAGCAACTAGCGGCTGCCATCTCATCTCCGGTATAATTCAGATTATAATATTTACTATGTTTACCAACATGTTTAAAATAATCATGTATTTTTAAATATCGATATATGTCAGGCTAATGTCACCTTACTTAAGCCTAAAAACTAGAAAACAACAATTTACCCATGACAGTTTACAACATTGACATATTTACAATTATGATTTAGATAGATTTTTATTATTATGAACTCAATTTGTATCGCAAGCATAGTGGTTGCAAGCCATTGTTGCACAGCGAACTCTCTTAGCGTATTCATAACTAATCTTGACGTAAAAAACGAGCCTCTATTGGATATCAATTCTCGCACCCTACCGAATTTCGTGAAAATTTCTTGTAAGAGAAAATCGCTTACCTACTGCTCGAGCCGTAGCTCTGGGAGTTGCTGTACATACAGTTTATCTCGAAAAACATTCAACGCAAGCTATGACATACCTATTACCATTTTCCAAACGGTTAAACGGACCGAAAACATCAATTTCGACCCTATCAAATAAACGTTCGACTATCGTAGGTTGTAGCGGCACAACCTTATTATACGGTTTTTTTTCTTGACTATAAACGCAACTCTTCACGTACCTTTCGACTTCAGAAATTGCATTAGGCATAAAGTAATGAGGATGGAACTTCGCCAATGTTTCATCAGGCCGAAATGTCCTCCTGTAATTGACTTTCATAATTTCTTTAATTTCAACTTTAATGATTTCAGTTCCAAATACTGTGAGGTGTTTTCGGAGGGCCGGAAAATTGATGTTTCACAAGCTTACGCGCAATTTATTTACGTGAATTAGAGGACATTAAGAAATACACGATGATAAACACGCATAAGGGACTTTTTATCTGTAATCGTTTAGCATTCAGGTTATCATCCTAGCCCTTCCAAAAACATTTGGAGCAATTGTTTGCCGATTTGACTTATGTAGGGGTTTTCTTGGTTGAAATTATTATTATCCCGGCGGAATACACAAGAACATATATATAATTTACACACAGTTTTTGATCTTTTAAAGACTAGCGGTCTCAAGGTAAAAATCGACAAATGCGAGATTTTCAAATATTCTTTCAATTATCTATGAAATGAAATGAAATATTTTATTTGTCAATATTGACAATTACTTGTTCTTATTGAAATCAAATAAAACATGACTCTACCACCAGTTCGAAAAAACCTTCGTGAAGAAGAACTGGCAAAAAACTTCACGGGAATATTTTTTTCAAAATAAATTAACTGAGTCTATGTCTATACAAAGTTATTCTTATCTGCATCCTTTAGCTCGCCAAGTCTCCCTCCCCACAAGTATCCAAACGACGAACACCCTCAAACGGCACCCGTTCACTAGTTAACGCGGGATCCAGCCATCGCACTCCTCAACCATATTAGAGGGAAGTGAGCGACCCGTCACCCGACGCTACCATAAGAAGAGGTACTTTAGTGACAATGACGCTTTAGATATTAATCGGGACGAAGAACTCAACGAGCAAACAGACACATTACACATGTTTTGTTACAAATACTAGTAAAATCCTGTAATTGAGGGGATTATACACAAGTGCTTTTATCATTTAAATAATCGGATAGTTTATAATGTGCTTTAGCACACAACTTCTGCTTTAAAGTTTCTTTGAATTTGTCAATAGACCTTGGATATCTTCAGGAACCTTATCATAAAAGCTTATCCATTGGCCCATGAATGAGTTAGTGACATTATGAAGCCTACTATTATGACCTGCTAGCTTATTTTTTCCTCTTGTGTTAACATTGTGAAGATCTTTTTTTCTTTTGAACAAGGTTATGTTCTTTTTTACACACATAAAATTTTCTAAAATATATTTTGTATGGAAAGTAAGAATATTTATTTCCTTAAATTTACTTCTAAGTGACACCCTTGGACCGAGCTGATAGATTACGCGAACAGCCCTTTTCTGCAGAACAAATACAGTATTGTTGTCGGCAGCACTCCCCCACAACAGAATTCCATACGTCATGAGGCTGTGGAAGTAACCAAATCAGACTAAACGAGCAGTTGTTTCATTTGGAAATTTGTCTCATTTTTTTAACAGCATCGCGGCAGAGCCAAGCCTTTTCGCTATCTAGGCCATGTAATTAGCAAGAGGGGAATAAAAACTTATTCTGACAAAGTTGAGGCCATCGTGAACACGTCAGTGTCTACGACGCTATCCGAGTTTAGATCATTCATAGGCATGGTAATATATTACGGTAAGTTTATAATAACGTGAGTTCTATCTTAGCACTTTTATATAATTTACTTGGAGCTAATGTCAAATACGTAATGTGAGATAGCATTCGCTATTATTATAGATAAGTTAATGGCAAGCGAAATGCTGGCACACTAGTCGAGCGAGCTGCCGCTGATCCTGACGGCGATGGTGAGCCGCGCTGGCATCGGTGCCGTCATCTCATACGTCGCCGGCGACGGCGAACGCCCCATCGCGTATGTCTCGCGGTCGCTGACGCCGGCCGAGCGGGCGTCTTCGCAGATAGATAGAGAGGCCTTAGGTACAGTATGTGGAATTAAGAAATTTCACCAATATCTGTATGGGCGGCGGTTTACCTTGCAAACAGACCATAAACCGTTGACGTATATTTTCGCGAATTAATTTGATAAGACCGCGGGGTCAACTGCAGTATTGAATCGCGTGATATGGTAATTGCACCGGATCTGAATGATGAATAACAAATTCTTACTTAAAATCACCTCTTGTCCAATTAGATTTCCAACTACGTAAATTTTTATTTCTAACCAGACCCGCGGGCTCGCGGTATCAATTTGATTAATCCGCGTCTCAAAATAATTAGGTCACGGCCGCGACTAGTAAGCGGAGGAGCCCAACTTCTCTCAAAAATCCGCAATGACCTGTTTCCACATAGTTATAGGGATTGGCGAGCTCTAGATATGATTTTCATAGCTTGAGCAACTAAAGTTATATTTAAACAATGCTGTTTTTTATATTAAAACCTTGGACGGTTTGTAGATCAAAGTAGGTATTTGAGTAATTTAATGGTCAGTCACAATTTGCGAGCGTCTGAAAGTTACTATTTAAGCCACAAAAAATATGTTGTCTCATGATATTTTTGGTATAAAATTTTGAATTGTCATCCAATTTCGATTATGGCGCTTCGACGGGTGCTGCCACGATAATAACATTCTTACATTAACCTAACCCAAATTTAACTACTTACACTTTCTGTAGAATATTTAGTAGGCGTTGCAAAAAAGGCGAATTAGTGTATAAGAGGCTATCTCATTTTTCCGTGGCTTAGTTATAAAATTAGAAATTTGATCACGTGGCCAGTAAAGAAATTCGTGGCTTAACTTATAATTTCCCTATATTTAATACCTACTTTGTGCATAATTTACATATTAAATAATATTTCGAATCCAGCCTTATATCAAAGCTGTTAATGCCTTCCAACGAACACGGTTTTAACTACTGCACAGACAAATGTTATTGACATAGTATTCAGTTTTTTTTTAAGTCGTACTTTATGTTAGTACTCCTATTGCGATTATAATCATTTCACCCGTAAGGTATTGCAAGTATGTTACGGAAGAGGTGGTTAAAAGAAGCATCTTATTGTTCATATTATTTAAACGTTATGCAGCATGTTTTAACTTGTTAGATAAGGCAAACGTATAGAAATATATGAGTAGTAAGGTTTTCTTTGTTAGTGTTACCACCTTTAGAGAACTATAATTATTAATCTTCTTAAAGCATGTGAAATTTAATGTTAACCTTTATATTGTCATGTGTAAATTATATCTCTGAAAAGAAAAGAGTGATATATACATTTTCAATCAAAGATATATGTAGGTATATCTTTTAGATCTCGCTCTGAGCGAGATTTAGATATTAATGTTAAATGCCGGCCGATTGAGTCAACTTAAGCAAGTATACGTACTGACACTGATTATACTTACTGATGGCAATATCATATACTGCAATATTTATTTTTTCTGTAGTGTTATTTTATTGTCATCGTAGTATTATAACAGGATGAAATAGTTATTGGACTACTAGCCATAGTAAATTAGACCTTGCGCTTTAAAGGATAAAATCTTAAAGAATAAAAATGTGTTATTTAATAATGAAATATGTTGGCTTTGGTGTCTACAAAATTGAACCTTATTACGTTGAATTAAAGTTCTAAAGTATTTTCTATTACGCGGGCAAAAGCAGTATAATGATTAAGTACATTGTGAAACGGTAATTCGGATGCTAGCAAAATTAGACTTAACTGCTACGAAATAAAGTGCAAATTTGTCCGGTTATCGAAATTAATATCTATAATGTAAATGTTCTTTATGTAAATGGACAGTTTGAGTTTACTCATTTAAGTTTTCGTTTAATCAAAAATGATGTGGCATATTATACCTAAAAATTCGATTTTATATACTATCAAAATGTCCGTGGTATTCGTACCAAAACACAAGATGTCCTTAAAAATATTCTGTTAGATTCTGTCCTGGGCATAGCACTACTACTGCACTGATTAAAGTGACGGATGACGTTCGCTTGGGGATGTCCAACCAACAACTGACTGCTATGGTATTCCTTGACTTTAGATATTGAATAATTATAAAATAATTAAATAATAGTTTTCACAGAGACTTGGTTAAACGATAGTATTTTGGACAGCGAATTTATTGATACGCGTTATTTAGTTTATCGTAGAGATCGATGTTGTACCAAGGAAACTAAGGTCAATGGCGGTGGTGTGATGATAGCTGTGTCTCGTGATATACCTTCTAGTCCTGCTAAAGAATGGGAAAGTTTGTGTGAAGACATTTGGGTAAACGTTAAAATTAGGGTATATGGGAAAAGTCGAACTATTTCAATATGTGCTGTTTCCTTGCCGCCACCAGCTAAACTAGAGCATCAACAGAAGTTTCTAGATAATGTTGATATAATTTTAAACCAAAGTGATAAATACTAGGTGATTTTAATTTAAGCTTTATTGATTGGCATCGCAGTGGCACACATCTATTGGCAACTAACTATAACAAAAGTCTCGGCTATTCACTTATTGATTTTATGTCACTGAATTATCTACATCAGATTAACAGTAGTACTAATTCTAACAATAAGATTTTAGATCTTGTCATCACTAATATTAGCGGCCCATCTGTATCTACAAGCTTAAATTCGATTAGTAAATTAGACCATTACCATCCTAGCATAGTTGTACCATCGCGGATCTTTTCGCTAAACAGTTTTCTGCGGTTTATTTCTCTACCAGTATTTCAAACATCAATACCTCCTATCACTTACCTGATCAATCTCACAGTATAACTACTTCAGTAAAGTTTTTATAATCTGATATTCATAAGCAGATAAAAAGACTAGACGCACAAAAAGGATCCGGTCCTGATAATATACCTCCACTTTTTATTAAACATTGTAGATCTGCTAGAATTTACAATTACTCATTAAAAACAGGTCAATTTCCGGACGAGTGCATGAAAGCGAGAATTGTACCAATTTACAAGAAGGGTGATGTATGCGACGTGGCCAATTATAGACCAATATCTATCTTATCATGCTTTGCTAAACTATTCGTGTCACTTATCTACCCTATTGTTTACCGTCAAGTTAATATTTCCTTGCCTGATTTCCAACATGGCTTTAGAAGTGGTCGATCTGTGGATAGTAATCTGGTTTCTTTTGTATCTGAAATAGCTGCAAAGCTTGACGCATGAGCACAGGTCGATGCAATTTATACTGATATGTCTAGTGCATTCGACAAAGTCAATCATGTCATTTTGCTTTCTAAGCTAAAGGTATATGGTATTCGGGATATCTTATTACAATGGTTCAGTTTATATCTCAGCAATAGACCGCAACCAGTTGTCGTCAATGGATCTCAATCACAAGTTTATTATGCTTGAACCGGTGTTCCGCAAGGCTCCCATTTAGGCCCTATATTATTTTTAATTTTTATCAATGACATAGTTACCCACATAAAGCACAGTAAAATCTTTCTTTTCGCCGATGATTTTAAGATATATAAATGCATAAACAGTTCCGAAGACGTTTTACCTCTCCAAATGATTTAAAAAGTATGGCAGAATAGTGTTTTCATAATAGTTAGGTCCTCAATTCAAAAAAATGTTTCCAAATATCATTTACAAAAAAAATTAAACCCATAGTTTATTCATACCAAATAGATAGTGAACTACTGACTACAGTCCATGAGATCCGTGATTTGGGAGTAACTATCGACAGCAAACTTAGATTCACGGCACATGTATATGAAATTGTTAAAAAATCAACAAAAATGCTGGGTTTCATAAAACGAAACACTCGTAACTTTAAACATCCAAACACAAAAATTATTCTTTATAATTGTCTTGTCCTTCCTCGTCTTGGATTTGCATCAGTTGCTTGGAGTCCAGTGTACAATGAGCCATCGCAGCGGTTGGAAAGCGTACAGCGTGCATTCACAAGACACCTTGTCTTTGTCTCACCTGGCATCTCTCATAGATGTCCCTACAATCACAGACTTCAATATTTCAAAATAATCACTTTACGAAATCGCCATACTATAGCTGACCTATCTTTTCTGCATAAATTACTAAGTGGAAACATTTCTTGCCCATCCGTACTCGACAAGTACAATTATCCTAGGCATCGCATCACCAAATTGTTTAGCATTTCTCCGTGTCGCACTAATCTAGGTTTCCACTATCCTATTGCCAATGATCAATGATCATCACTCATAAGAGCCTAAAATTTAAAGAACGCACTCATATTGTAAGTCTGTCTGTTGAGCGATCAGTTGAAATAGCCTGTATTGAGATAGGGAATATTGTTATAATAAGTGTATACAGACCCCCATCTTCACCGTTTGAAGTATTTCAGAGCACTATGGATGAGGTATTACATAGAGTAAATAACAAAAACAAAGAAATAATTATTTGTGGCGATTTTAATATTGATTTATTAGTAGAGACGTCACAAAGTAAACGATTGTTGAATCTTTTTAATTGTTACATCCTAAAAAATCTCTTCTTAGAGCCTACGCGAATCACAGCGACCTCAGCCACATGTCTTGATAACATTAATAAACTACAATCAGATCATAGTAGGCAGTTGGCTACTTTTGATATTGGGCTAAAAAAGACTCTAAAAAGAGAAATTACCTTTACACCTATGAATGAGAGACGGCTTGAAACATTTAGGAAAAATGTATTTGAAAAAACATTTAAATTAGATTACTGTGGAGATCCTATTACTCAATATAACTCTATTCATAATACAATAAGAAATGAATATGACTCTGCTTAAAAAAAAAAGAAAATATGTATAAATAGATTATATGAATTTTACAGTGAAAGAACTTATAATCATAGTAAGACATTTTATGAATATTTTAAAAAGTATTCAAAATTGTTTAAATGAGTATGCAGTGTAGCTAAATCTAGTTACATTAATAATAAAATTAAATATAATACTAACATTTCAAAAACTGCATGGAATATAATTAATCAGGAAACTGGGAAAGCAAAAGAACCGCACACCAAATATAATATAAAAATTTATGATAAAGTGTTGTCAACCGACAAAGAACTTGATGAAGCATTTTAAATTTTTTTTACTGCCATCCCTGTGTCATCTGCTAATTAAATTAAAAAAATACTGCCGATTTAGATGGGATTTCTGTTAAAATTATTGAATCTGTCATTGATGGTATAGCCCCGTACTTGGCCAGTATATTTAATGACTGTGTTGATAATGTTGTTTTTCCTGATTTAATGAAATTGAGTAAGGTCATTCCAATATTCAAAGCAGGTAGTATGTCTGACCCTAGTAATTTTAGACTATATCAATACTACCAACACTCAGTAAGATTTTTGAAAAATTAATTTTAAATCAATTAGTTTCTCATTTTTACGGTAATAGTTTAATGAATTTTAAGCAATTTGGTTTCGCGCGGGGTCGCTCAACCACCGATGCCGGTGTTGAGCTCATAAAACACGTATTCAGCGCCTGGGAGGAGTCATGTGATGCTATTGGTGTCTTTTGTGACTTGTCCAAGGCGTTCGACTGTGTGGATCATACTACTCTACTCATGAAACTGCACCATTACGGCATAAAAAACCGAGCGCTTGCCTTGATTAAATCATATATTTCTAATAGAAACCAGAAAGTTGCAATAAATGGAGAAAAATCATCAGGATCGGCAGTGACAATGGGTGTGCCCCAGGGCTCAGTTCTTGGTCCTTTCCTATTTTTCGTATATATCAATGATCTGCCATCGGTCGTTAAGAATCAATGCGAGGTCATATTGTTTGCTGACGATACTTCCTTCATATTTAAAATCAAAAGACAAGAAACTGACTATCGAGCAGTAAACAAATGCATCTCCAACACAGAGCAGTGGTTCTCAGCTAATAATTTGCTCCTCAATGAAAAAAAACGAAATGTGTTAAGTTTACATTGCCAAATGTCAAACAGGTAAACACAAACATTGTAGTTAAGAGCCAGGAACAGACTCCTGTACACTCAACTGTATTTCTGGGCATAACCTTAGACGCCAAACTCCAGTGCGGACTGCATGTTGATGGTTTAGCGAAAAGGCTTGGCTCTTCTGCATATGCTGTTAAAAAAATGAGACAAATTTCAAATGAAACAACTGCTCGATTAGTCTATTTTGGTTACTTCCACAGTCTCATGACATATGGAATTCTGTTGTGGGGGAGTGCTGCCGACATCGATACTATATTTTTTCTGCAGAAAAGGGCTGTTCGCGCAATCTATCAGCTCGGTCCAAGAGTGTCACTTAAAAGTAAATTTAAGGAAATAAATATTCTTACCTTCCATTCACAATATATTTTAGAAAATTTAATGTATGTAAAAAAGAACATAACCTTGTTCAAAAGAAAAAAAGATCTGCACAATGTTAACACAAGAGGAAGAAATATGCTGGCAGCTCATAATTGTAGGCTTTATAAAGTCACTAACTCATTCATGGGTTAATGTATACGCTTTTATAATAAGGTTTCTGAGGATATTCAAGGTATTCCTACTGACAAATTCAAAGAAATCATAAAAGAGAAGTTGTGTGCTAGAGCATGTTATAAACCATCCGATTATTATAAAGCCCTTGGGTATAATCCCCTCATTAACAGGATTGTACTAGTATTTGTAACATTGCATGTGTAATGTGTCTGTATGTTCGATGAGTTCTTCGTCCCGATGAATATCTAAAGCGTCATTGTCACTAAAGTACGTCTTCTTATGGTAGCGTCGGGTGACGGGTCGCTCACTTCCCTCTAACATGGTTGAGGAGGGCGATGGCTGGATCCCGCGTTAACTCGTGAACGGGTGCCGTTTGAGGGTGTTCGTCGTTTGGATACTTGGGGGGAGGGAGACTTGCCGAGCTAACAGATGCAGAAAAGAATAATTTTTGTATAGACATAAAGAGACTCTGTAAATTTATTTTGAACAAAATATACCCGTGAAGTTTCTTGCCAGTTCTTCTTCACGAAGGTTTTTTCGAACTGGTGGTAGAATCATGTTTTATTTGACGTCAATAAGAACAAGTAATTGTCAACTTTGAGAAATAAATATTTCATTTCATTTCAAATATTTCATTTCATTTCATTTCCAGGATGTCATCTTACTATAACTATAAGTGCGTAAATGAACCAAATCTGGATATATTCAATGACTCTTTAAACACTTTTAGAAATAAACTTCGGAAACTGTTATCATCTAATTAGAATTATTTTTTGTATTTTGCAACCTATTTTTAAACATATTTTGTATGGATTGGTTATTGTAACGGAAGTTGAAGTTAAGTTGTAGTTATGTTATTATTTATTTTATAAATTAATGTTTTGATTATAAAGTATAAAAAGCTATAAAAGCTGTGAATACCTGTAATAGGCGTATATATATATGTATAAGATTTTAAACGATGTAAAGTACTTATAATTGATTTTGTATATATGCTGTTGGTGTACCTAATAAACAAACAAATAAACAAATAAGTAATCAGTAGCGTAACCTAATATTAAGGTACTTGTACTATTATTACTGCGTTGAAACGGCACGGGTCAAACCAAGAACGCGCATGACATCTAACTGATTTATTTCAAAAAGAGTAATAAAATGAAAAGTACCATATCTTCGAAAATACCTAAATCTAATAGGTACTGCACTTGCAATAAAACTTTGATTTAGTCGCACAATTATATACCTTTTCACAATGCAGTAACGCAAGGTTTGCGTTGCAGGAAGCTACGAAAGTGAACGAGAAGGCGTTGTACCTTTGTTTCGCTCACGCGGTTACAGCCATGCAGTCAATCTCTCTCGCGGGTGGCCCGTTCACTCTGGCTGCTAACCTGATCAATTTTAATGAAAGATATAAAGATATAACTTTTTACCAAATGAGCGAATGATATACACGCCGATAGGAAAGGATATATATCTTTTCAAAATTTCGCTCGCGAACGACACAAGACTACTTTATATTTTATTAAATGTTATGCAAAATTTCACGGTTGTACCTATAGAAATACATGAATAGTAAGAGTTTCTTTGTTAATGTTGTTTATGAGAAAGTAATTTCAACCCACGGGTGGTAGAGTAATTTATCTTTCTAAATATGTCAAAGTGTACATTAGTCTTTACATATATTTATTTGACAGTTGAATTTCAAATCGGTGTTTCTTGGAAAATTAAAAAGTTAAAATGGGTTTTTATGTATCAAAAAGCTAATTCTTGTGATAACAATAAAGGGGCAGAATTTGTTGCTTCCTCAATTCATTCTATTGTTCCTTTACCCATTTGTAGTCTCGTCATGACGACGGTTAAATTTTTACGCATCAAACCACCTTCTTCTTCTAATTTTTTTACCCATTCTGGACCGATATTAACCGAAGGGAGCTCATACATTTCAAATCTACCAGCGCGAGTGAAAACTTGAAAGTAATTACCCAGTAAGAAGTTCCTGCATCGCTGCTACACAAAATGTCTTTGAGTAATGCTATTAATTTTTTTTATTTCCTTTTTATTTGTGTAATCAAAATGTGTTTTTATTACTATGTGTTATGTGTTCTTTACTTTTGTTTCAGAATCAAGATACTTTTACATTAAATTTTTTTTACTTTCCTGACACTCCAGACAAAGACGAAGAAATCACTCTACCGCCTCTCGAGATAAATTCGGAGTATATGACATGAACAAAATTCGCAACGTTTCCAATACGGAGTATTGGAAATATACAGACGTGCGTATGAAATATTACGCTCACAGCGGAGACGACCAACACTATCGAAGGACCCGAGATATCATCTACGAAATAACAAAGAAAATAGAAACAAAAGAAGATTGTACTAAGTTCTTTGTGGAGACTAATGACGAAAAACAGTGAGACAACTCTTAAAGGTGTGCTCAGTGTTGGTTGACAAACTTCTAATTTTACATTCAAACAATTTGTTAATTCTTGTGACATTTTGTGTAGCAGCAGAACGAAATGAACTTCAACATGGACACTTCATACGATAACAATTTGTTAAACTTGTGTGTAGATTATGAGTTGAATCAACTATCTCAAGAAGTTGAGGATGCAATTGTCATTCAACATGGAAAAGGAACAGCGAAACGAACTTCTGCGGTTGTGCTTCCTGGAGTAAATCCAAGAAGCAAAAGTTGTGTCTGCCATCAACAAGTTCAGACCAAGTAAAACATGAACCAAACGTTAGTTCAAAACATTTAAAAAGTGAACGTCATAAAAAACATGTGTTAACATCACATAAAAACTTAAGAACGTCCATTTAATCGAACCCGCGTTTGGCAAACGCCTTCTTACTTTTAGAATCACTTGTGAGTCCAATAACAAAATAAATAATTACTTTGAAACGCCAGAATCGTTCCTCACAAATATTAATGAAACCATATTTTTATTGTTAGAAGAATGCATTCAAAAGCAAACAACAATCAAAGTGAACTTTATTTAAAAAGCTGATTTCATACAAGAAACTAAACAGCAAAAGAATACATTTGACTTCCAAACGTTAAATAGGACTGTCTGTCATAGTGACGATTTAAAAATGACTTTTGCTTCAATAAATAACGAAATTTCTAAGTTAGTAATTTTGAGAAAAAAGGTAGCGATTGGTCTTAAGAAAAGATAAAACATTTAGATAGGAATGTCAATCAGTTCAATCCTTTACGTGGATCTTCATTTATTGACTTACCGATTGATATTAAGTTTAAAAAATCGGATATAAATGTTAAAAATAATGACCAACAATGTTTTATGTGGGCAATTTAATCAGCATTATTTCCAACCAATAGATATTTAGATAGGGTGACTTCATACTAAAGGCATATCAATAAATTGAAGTTTGAAAACATTCTATTTCCTATTAAAATTAAGGACATACATAAGTTTGAAAAACTTAACAATATTAGTTTCAACGTTTTTGGATTAGAATAGGCTACAAAAAGTAAACTCAATGAAATTATAGGTCCTCTGTATCACACCAAATCGACTAAAACTGTTCACATTAACCTTCTGTACCATGCCAGAGGGAGTTCTAGTAACTATTGTTAGTAAAAACTTATCTAGATTAATGAGTAGGCAATTAAACTCACACAAGTCTTTCGCACATATATGTGATGGTAGTTTGCTTAATTTTTCTGTCAAAAGCAAGTTGCTAGAACATCAACAACGTGACTGCGGTCAAATTAAAGTTCAAATTAACCTAACCTAACCTAACCTAACCCAGTGATCAGATTTCTAAAAAGAAAAATTGGTGTGGCGAAAACGTTTCAACTAACCAAATTACCGTAAGCTGAAAGTACCATTTGTTGTGTATGCTGATTTCGAAGCGTTTCTTAATCCAATCCATACTTGTGACAACGATCCCAATCAATCATCTACTATTGGAATACAAAAACATGAAGTGTACAGTTTTGGATATTATATAAAATGTTCCTTTAATGATAAACTTTCGCGCTACAAAACATATACAGGTCCAAATTGTGCCCAAGTTTATATTCGTTCCGTGAAAGAAGATTTAGAATCGCTTGTTCCAAAAATTGTTATAAAACTCCCACAAAAGAATTGACCGATACACAAAAGCTTAACATTTCTAACAGTGAAGTTTGTTACATTTGTGAAAAAAAATTAAAGGGTGAAAAATTTGTGAACTTTGACTGGTTTAGTGGTAAATACGCTGGCGTACCCCATAAATTATGTGCACAACAATATAAACCGCAAAAAGTCAGTCCAATATTTTTCCACAATTTAAGCAATTACGACGCTTATTTTTTTTGTACATGCTTTAAATATTCAGGAACCCGAAAGAGAGATAATTTCACAGAATGAAGAAAAATATATTTCTTTTACCAAAAACTTAAATACTGACGAAACTTCTTTTAAATTAAGATTTGTATATTCTATAAAATTTATGTCGTGTAGTCTGGAAAACTTGCTTATAATTTAAAACCTGAACAATTCCGTGAACTCGGTGTAAACTTTCCTGATAAAAATGACTTCAAACGTGTACTCCGAAAGGGTGTGTACCCCTATGAAATAATGACCTCATTTAAGTCGTTATAAATGACTTGTCTTCCAACTCGAGATCAACTTTTTTAGCAACATTTCTGAGGACGATTAGGAACATGCAAAAGATGTTTGGAATCATTTTAAATGTAATAACATGAGTGATTATTCCGATCTTCACTTAAAAACTGGTGTTTTATCATTAGCTGATATTTTCGAAAATTTTCGACAAATCTGTCTCAAAACTTATGAATTAGATCCAGCCCATTACTTCACTGCACCCGGATTAAGTTGGGATGCTATGTTGATTCATACAAAATTTAAATTACAGTTGCTTACAGATTTTGATATAACTGCTTTTATACAAAAAGGTATAAGAGGTGGAATATCCCAATGCAGTTACATATGCAAAGGCAAATAATACGTTCATGAATGAATATAACAGAGAGATCGAGTCTTCTTTCCTCATTTACTTTGATGCTAATATCTTATATGGATGGGCTATGTTACAATACCTACCTACAGGTGGATTTCAATGGGTTAATATCAATACTGACTTTAATATTTCGGATGAGGCGGAATATGGTTACATTTATTTATTTTATTTTATTCGGAACACAAACAGTGTTCCATAACTAAAAATAATATACTAAATACATTTCTATGCACCAATTAAAAGTTTTTAATTGGTGCAAAAAATTACGATTATTTAGTTGAAAAAGTTTACAAGTTATGTTTTTATAGCATACATAATATAACACTTAGGACTGCTTAAAAAGTAGTTGCAATAAAAACAACCTCCAAGAAACAAATAACATAACATTTCAGAACTGCTTCAATGACAATAAAACATTATAGTAGTTACAGTAAAAACAAACCTCTAAGAAACAAACAATATTGACACACAAAATATACATACAAAACCAAACAGACAAGGACATAATCAGCAAAATATAAACAATACTTGTGTTTAAACAGATTTTGCAGATATAATGAAAGTTGCCTAAATACAATTAGGTAATAGAATCAAACCAAGTCTTAGACATAGCTTTTCTAACTTGGGCTGTGGAAGACTTTAAAAGGTCGAATTGTGGTAAGTTAAGTTTGTTGATTTGATTACCTGATAAAAAATGAATTTTGCCTGTAATTGATTTGATTTGATTTTGGAAGTTGATTTAGATTACCCTCACAGTTTACACGATTCTCATTCAGATATACCTTTGTGTCCTGAAAGCATTACTGTTGCTAATTGCAGAGAAAAAAATTAATTCCAAACCTAAACAATAAATCAACATATATTATTCATTATAGAAATTTAAAACAATGTTTAGAGAACGGTTTCATTTTACGTAAAGTACACAGAATACTTAAGTTTAAACAAAGCGCTTTGCCAAAAAAAGCATTGATTTGAATACCCAAATACGAGCACAGTCTTCCGACGATTTCGAAAAATATTTTTTTAACTGATGAACAATTCAGTGTTTGGAAAGACTATGGAAAACATTGCTAAGAGAGTCGATGTTAAATTATTGAATCATTGGAAAAATCGTGGTAAAGTTCAAGATGCTCAGTCGCTTGTTGCGAAACATGAATTCCACAGTTTGTCAATATTTTCAGAAAATTTAGTTGCAATTCAACAAAATAAGACAACATTATATATTTTGACAAGCCCATTTATTTAGGATTTTGCATTTTAGGTATATCAAAAACATTAATGTATAATTTCCATTATAATCATATAAAACAAAAGTTTCAAAACAATCTTTGATTATTGTGTACCGACACCGACAGCTTAGTTTATCAAGTATTTACAGATGATTTATATAAAGATATTAAATCAGGCTTACATTTATACTTTGATGCATCCGATTATGCAGCTAATAATGAATATGGTTATCCATTAATTAATAAAAAAAGTTAGGGTTCTTCAAGGATGAAAATAATGGAAAAATATGTAAAGAACTCATTGGTCTTCGTGCGATAATGTAGGTGATTGATGTAGAAGATAAATTAACAACAAAAGCAAAGGGGGTTACTAAATGTATTACAAAAATATTCAATTTAGAAGATTACAAAACTTTTTTATTAAAAAAATGAAATAAAACAAGTAAAATGTTGCGATTTAGATCCATAAAACATGTATTATTTACACAAAAAATTCATAAAATCAGTTTGAGTTAATCTGATACTAAATGATATATTTTACCAAATTCAACAAATACACTAGCTTGGGGACATTTTAGAATTCCTAAAGAATAAAAATAAAAATTGATGTGATCACTGTGCGTTGTTCATACAACTTGTATTTTTTGTGTAAAAAAATTTTGTATTCCTGATTTATGTTTCAATTTTTATGTACGAATTAAAAAAAAATAGTTTTGGGTTTTAGTTTTTTTGTAACCATCTTTTAAATTGTTAATTTGTTAAAGTTTAATTTCCACTTCTTTATGGTTAATCTTTATATTATAAATCAATCGTGCATTAAAACTGAACAGTATTTGCATTATTATTTTCACGAGAGTTAGAATTCCTAAAGAATAAAAAGAAAAATTTATGCGATCATTATGCGTTGTTCATACAACTTGTACTGTTTGTGTAAAATTTTGTATGTGTGATATATGTTTAAATTTTTAATGGATCAGTTCTACACAACTACCTGACTTCGGTCTGTGGAATGTATAGTCGTTTGTTTGTTTACTTTAGATTAAATAAAATACCAATGTTTGATTTTATAAACATGTATACTCAGAATACTTTATGTAACGATTTAATTTTAAGCTATTCAAGTCTGTATTTTCATAATAATTAATAATAAAATAAATTGTTTATTACAAAGTTGGCTCTTTCATTCAACAGAAATTTGATAAAGATATTTCATTTTACGAAGACTCATTTACATAGGACATTGTAGTTGATTTGTATTTAAAATGTCTTCAGAAAGAAGAGCATTCGAAAAACGAAATATCCTTAAATATTATATAACTTGAAATAATACTTAATAACTAGGTGAGTACACTTGTGTAGACAAAGAGACCGTAGATGCTTCATATTCTTCGTACTCCTCCTCCAACTTCTGCTTGCTCCAATAAATTTTTAATGGATTGATGGTGTAAGACCATCTATAATTAAGGAAGGTTCTGGACTCAAATACCCCTCCAACCATCGCTCCATTTCTTCACATAGCAGCACTAATTCTTGCTCCTCACAAAGTTTAAGTAAATTTTATCAAACATGTTGCAGCGAAGACTCCCCATATTGAATTTGTTATAATAATGTCAAGGCGTCGGAGTCATGCTTGAGATGTAAATCATCCGTCACTAGAAACAATTGCCAAACTACAGTACATTTTATCTTTACAATTAAGTTAAAAGGAGGGTCAACATGTTAAAGAATCAAATTTATTAATGTAGTAACAACAAGCTGCAGTGGGTGTGCATGTCATTCACAATATGCTTAACCGACAAAAAAGTCCAGAACTCCAAGTAAAACTAACCAGAGAACATTATTATAAAGTAGCAAAGCAACTGTCAACTTCAATATTTGCAACTTTGCGTAGTACTTGGTAGAAAATAGACAACGCACTAAGTTTTCCCGTTGACAAAGTTCGTTTACATTCCGTTTCTTTAAAATAGCTATCCAATGATATTAGAAACAGGTTTACTTGATACACATCTCATATGAGACTTTTATAACGGGTGTTGGCTCGTATAACATAATAGCTTAAAAATGAAAGCTATTTTTTCCTATTTATAAGAAGAGTATTTTGAAGGTTAACTTTTCAAGCGAATATACAATCTTTATATGCAAGAAATTGTTAAATACGACGAATTAAAGGAAAAAATGTTTAATTTTAAAAATAAAAAACTATAATTTTATGAGATATAATATAGCAGAAATATATTGAAAGTTAATAATTCGTTCTATGTGATAATTGAACACAGACTTCTTGTTAAAATACTATTATTAGGATCTCTTAATTAACCATATTCGGACATACACACTTATAATGCATATTTTTTTCAGCAAAACTACTAAGATGTGTAGTTGTAAAAGGGTCCATAAAGCACTTAAGTATTGTTAAAAAGCATTGGAAATGGCTCACGTATGAAAACCTTGCAGCGTCGAAGTCTTGCTCTTAGTTGTTATGCTTGAAACTATTTTCTCATGCTAGTCTTATACATTGAACAACATGATTGTATTGTGATTCTTTTTGTTGTGTGAATTTTTTTATTTATCTTGTGAAAGTATAATATTTTGTTTTTGTATTATAATGATTTAAATTTAGTTTCAACTTTGTTGAAGCTTCTTAACTTGCACGTTACAGAAGTGGAGACGTGGTACGTAATCATTATTTATAGGAAGTATTAATATAAAGGCAAAATATTTGACTTTTTGTTTGTAATGGATAAATAAACTCAAAACCCAAACAATTTTTCACAGTTCGATTCACCTACAGAGAAGAACTTTCGCGAGCATTTCATTTCGAAAATAAAGAACACAACGAAAATTTCAGTGAAGTAACCCAAGGCATGCAAAATTTTATTCATTATTTGATGGTCGCTGCAAGAACTTATTAATGATACGTAAAACAATGTATTACATGTTTACTCATAATTACCAAGAACAAATTGGTTTACTTGTCACAACAAATAATTAAAAAGAGGAAAAAAAATATTCGTTAACTCTGAAACTACTCGTACAGGTACGAGTTTCAAAATTATCCAGGGGTCACAGGCCATTTTATCCTGTCATTCCCACGCGTGAATGCGACAGCGCAGATTTTATTAAGATGTGTGTTACTCTGAATAGCTGTCAATTCCGGGGACCGCATTTAGTTAATCTGGGTATATTTATCTTACTTCATACATTTGTCAAGGTTCACGTTGCACATGAACGTAAGCAGCAACAGTCATACTTTTACGTTTATTTAACGGATGTAAAGAATATCCAATACAACCGCATAATATTCAGAACATATATGTCCTTTGAGGCTATTTTATATTTAGCAAATCTATTATTGCATACGCTGCAAAAATGATTTCACTATTTTCATTTACGGGATATTTTTAAATATTTTTTTAAATATAATATATTTTATAATCTGCAACTTTACGGTGTTACGAATTATTTTATCTCTTTAGAAATAATTTTCATTTGTCCAATCTTATCCAGGATCACAAACTGGCAGAGGTTTGGAAAACTAATTTGACGTTACAAAAGTCCCAGTTTTAAAGTTTTGAGTTGGCAAAGGATAAAGGTGAACGCACAGCGTAACACATTCATATAGTCCAATCTTGTCTTGTCTTTAAAGCTAGTGCACTTCATCCTCAAACCAACAACCAAACGAACCATGAGTTCGTATTGAGGAAACATGACTATTATTATATTTTACATTAGAGCTTATTTTAGAACAATATTACAACGCGTTACAACCATTATCACTTATTTCATTGGTGACATGTCAGAATTTAATTTAATTGTACGTAATGGAAGTACTTATATGTTTTAATATTATGTTATAAATTTACAAATCATATTTAATTACAACAAAAAAGAAAGTGTTGTTAATTATGAGTAGTATTCTAGATATTACACGTAATCGAGACGTAGACGAGACGTCGGGTAATTGATATTTTTATTTTCTCTCCGATTGAACCTTGCTTTAAATACTCTCATCATAATATTATCATAACTTAGAACCAACAACATGATTAGATATTGTAAGACGATTAAATAAGTGCAGTTTTTCAAAATGAATAGACGTGTTCTTTTTCTAATTTGCTTATCGATTCGGTTGATTTTCAGTGAAGTCGCGATGAAAAAAGATTGTTTCAGTATAGGCACTGAAAATGTTACAGATGTTACAGGAATTTACCAACTGAATGACGTTAAAATAACATTCAAAGCAAATGAAAGTAACGAAATGAACATTGCAGTCATTGGCGGTTCCACGTCGAATCCTGACGCGCCTTTCCATACCGGGATGGCAGCTTTGAGGGTACGTATTATTTTTAATAAGAAAACGTTTTATATTTTATTAGGCCATAAATAAAAGTTTCAGTATTTCTTTCATGAGATGTCAATATTTTCCTAAGTTAAAAATGTATTAACGTAAAATCGATTTTAACAGAAGCTCATATTTGTTAGGAAATGCGTTTTTTTAAACCAATGTTTCAATGGTTCCAAATAATTCCCCCTTCTCCGCACTCGTTTTTTGCACACATTGCTGGCATTCGGTGTTATAGAGAATACCAGTACGATTCAATACCTAGGCAATGTAAAGAATACCGGATTACATCGATTGCCGGTAACATATACGTTATGTAGATAAAGTATGCAACGTAGAATATAATTTATGATACTTTATACATTGCCTAGACGCCCCAGGAGGTCTATACATTACCTTTTTTATACAATACTATTTTACCTTTTTATATTGCCTTTTGTATATAACACCCGGATTATATAGACTGCCGATAACGTATATAATATTGTCGTAACGGCAGCATATCGCAAATAAGCGGAACAGATAAATGCTATAATTTTAATTTAAAGTTACATTAATAAGAAACTTATTTTTTTCTGTTTCAGTCCGGTGCAGACAAGGTATTCATTATAACTAAAGAAAATGTAGTCTCTACAGTTAAGAAATTTGGCCAAGAAATAAAAGTTTATCCGATTTTGCACAAAAAGTCTGAACACAGAATACATTCGATAATAGAATTCTCATCAATCGTCGTGCTTGGAACTGGCATGGATACTGAAAGTGTGGATGACATCAACTTCATAATTAGGCTTATAAAATATTGCAAAAAAATTAGAAAGCCATTGATACTAGGCGTGAATGCAATCTATGCTTTAATGAAAAATGTAGCAGTGTTAAAACATTTCGGCAGTCCAGGAGTTATATTGACGGGATCGGCGGAAGATTTACAAGCTCTCTCAGAAGTAGTGAAGCAAGAATCTGCGGGAATCAAGTTATGGCATGTGTACTGGGGCCCCTACGTGTCAATATTGTCCGATACGGATAGATTCTTCTGTTCTGTTCCGTTGTTTAACTGGAATCTGCAGGATTTGATGAGCCACCCCGTACAGGGGGAAGGAGACGTGCTAAGCGGGGTGCTGGCGTCGCTGTTCGCGTATGCCATGCGGACGAACATCTGCGTGGATACGCGCAAGTGGCAGTTCTTGCACAGTGGCTCGGCCTACGCTGCCGCCATCGTGACGCACTCCAGCGGGGAAGCCGCCTTCACCAAGTACAGGAAAAAACTCGAAACTAAACATGTCATATTCCAAATTTTCCCAATGCTAAAGAAAATGAGTACAATAGCATAGCGAGAAGTACATGGTGTTTAGAAGGGTTATTCAGGGTCATATAATAAAATTTAAGCGTACTTTTTTATTGCAGGGTTTATTATGGCTAGTAAATTATAATTGTTCTTTGTATTGTTATAAAGGCTTATTTCGATACCATGCTCCTAGTGCCTCTAATAAAGATTATTGGGCCTATTTACACCGAAAGTCTACAATGTATAAAACAATGCAGTACTAACCGAGAAACATATGTTGCTTAATATTTCAATACATAATATAACGAAAATGAAAAATATGCCTTTAAAATCACCACCCCACTCGACACGTCACCTTGTATTAGGAGTAGGATCACTTTATTATAACAATATAACTAAGAATCTTCCAACTCACACATAAATATTTGCACATATTCAAATTTCAAAGAATGGAATGTGCCAGTTACTGAGGTGGAGCGACACTTTTAACAGTTAGTACAATGAAGTTAACATCAGACACCCATAAGACGTCTTAAAAAAACGTTTTTGTTAAACAGCCTGTAGAGTTGTAGTAAAAAGTGAAGAACTGTTTTAAAGTAGTTTATAATAATAATAATAATAAAAACACTTTATTGCTCACAAAAACAGAGTACAGTTTTACAATAGACAACTTAAAACTAAAGTGGTCAAAGGCGGATTTATCGCTCTTCAAGACAACCTTTTGTGCGGACCGAAAACTACAAACAGAAAGAGAGGTAGTGCACTATAAGAGAAAAAAAAATTTGGTGCAGTAAATAAATAAATACATAAAGAATAAATTCAAAATACACAAATATGGTTACATAACACTAATATATAATTAATAATAGACTAATAATAAATGATTGTAATTGTTTATCACAACTTTCCCAAAAGATGTTTATGGAGTTATGATTTAAAAATGGTTATGGACTTCGAGTGCCGTACAACAGCCGGTAGCTTGTTCCACAGATGAGCGGACCTGACTGTGAAGGATTCGTGAAAATATCCTGATCATGTTAGTGGTGACTCAATAAGGTTATCAGCATCAGATCGTAGGTCGCAGTTGTGTCGTACACCAAGAAACCTGAAGTGCTCTTATAGGTATTCTGCAGACGCTGAAGTCTATCAGGTAAGTCCTCGTTGAGATCTATAAGGCAGACATCAGCATAGTACAAAATTGGCAGAAGCAACGATTGCGCAAGCTCTCAATCTTTATCTTGATGGGCAAAAGATTCCTCCATCTTCTCAGTGAACCATATGCAGCATATACTTTCCTGCTAAACCCGGTTATGTGAATCGTCCAGGAGAGAGTAGGATCAAGAATAACGCCTAAGTTTCTTACTGCACTGCTAACATTTAAAGAAACATCACCTAAGTAAATGTGTGGCATAGTACGTAACTTAAGCTTAGCAATTTGTTTACTACCGCCAATGATGATGGCTTGCGATTTCAGAGGGTTTATTGTTAAGCCATGCGATTGATTCCATTCAGTTATTGTGGCGAGGTCATCATTAATATTATCAATCACGCTACCAATTTCCTCGAGAGTACCCTGGGTGTAAATGTGCAGATCATCAGCATATAAGTGGTAATGACATGAGATCAGTTGTGTCACAAAATTTATAGAGATTAAGGAAAGGAGAGGTGAGAAGAAGCCCCCTTGAGGTACTCCCACAATGACATCAGAAAACTCAGAAAACACATCATCTACACGTACACATTGCTGACGACCTACAAGATAATTACTAAACCAAGCTGTTTCCTTGTCTGAGCCAAAAACCCTACGCAGCATAGCCAACATGATATCGCAATCAACCGTGTTAAATGCATTGCTATAATCCAACAGAACCATAGCAGTCAGTTATTGTCAAAACATGCCCAAACGTATGTCATCAGTTACATTAGTGCCTTGCGCCAGCAAGACGGAAAAGTACCAGTACTGAGTGAGAAATTGAAAATGTGGCAAATTATAGGTATTAGAATCTCAGAACCAATTTCAATCATTCTGTGGTTTATACCATCGTAGCCTTCAGCATTTGATTTGATTGCTGATATGTTTGCCGCAACTTCGTGCTCAGATACTGTTTTAAAGGAGAAAGCAGGGTTTGAGGGCTGGACGTCGCAGACAAAGATTGCAGCGTAGCAAGTTTTTGATTATGTGGAACTGGGGAAACTGGTGAAATGTTTGTTTGAGGAATCAAGTTCAAGATGTAGAGGAAGTGACGAAAGAGATTTACCGATACCTAGACTTCTCAGGAAAGACCACACCTTAGCAGGTTTTCCATTCGAAACAGAACTATAAATATGTTGACGTTGCGCATCTCTACACATTCTGCTACACCTATTGCGTAATTCTTTATAACGACAGCAGTTTTCGTCTGAGGGATTATGTTTATATTTGTCCTTCGCAGCATTACGTTTGGCCATCATAATTTTTATATCGTTAGTAAGTCAAGGAGCGGGGAGATGTTTGAGCTGAACTGGTCGAAGTGGAGCGTGACGTCAAAGGTAGGGTTAAAATTGAATTAAAAAGTTCTAACTTAATATCAATAGTCGGCGCATCAAACACCGCATTCTAGTTTTTTCTGTGTAAGTCAGAGATAAGCTTCTGTTTGTCGATGCCATTGTAATTGCGCTGTAAAAAAACACGAAGCTTATGTTTAGAACAATTGATATATAAAACTGTCAAAGACCTTGGAGTGATTTTGGATTCTAAAATGACACTGACTTAGCACATCGCTGCAACTATCACAAGGGCTTTAAGAAATCTGGGATTCGTCCTACGTGTAACCAAACCTTTTTCTGATACCGAATGTATAAAATTGTTATACTTTGCCTACGTCCGCAGCGTAGTGGAATATAGTTGTGTTGTCTGGACCCCTTATTATTTAACCCATGCTCAAAATATTGAAAAAATACAGTCGAGATTTCTGAGAGCTCTTAATTATCGCACCTACTTTAAAAACTCCAGCTATACAAACCTGTTCAGCAGTCACACACTCTTGCCACTGACAGACAGACGCACTTTGCTACAGATGCTGTTCCTACATGACATATGTAATAATAAAATTGACAACCCTGAGCTAACCTCGCACGTCTTACAACTCAGAACACCAACTAAGCGAACTAGACATTGTACTCTCTTCTATATTCCTACTCGTCACTCAAATTATGCCAAAAACTCGGTAATTTGCCAAATGCTTAGCTGCTACAATAAAAAATTTCACTCAATTGATATATTCCATCTCACAAAGCAATCATTTAAAAATTCTGTTATTGCTGAACTCTATGCAGATCAAAAGTGACATCCGAAACTATTTCCGGTGTAATACTTGAACGTAAACCTAACATACATATATATAATTTTTCACACACACACACACAAACACACACACACACACACAAACAAACACACACACATACACATATTCGCGTACTGTTATTATTATTTGTAAATTCATATACATAGATTTGTTTAATTTATCTCAAATTTCTTTTTTGTGTTTCTCTCTGTCATTTGTTTTTTGTTTATAGTATTCTCAGTCCAAAAATTTAAAATTAGTTCACATAGGTATTCTACTCTATAAGATCGTTTTAAAAATTGTGAGCCTGTTATTGGCGGTCTGTTTAAGCAATTAAATACAAACAAGTGTAAATTAGACCTAAGTGCTGTTGGCTCTGTGAAACAATAAATAAATAAAAATAAATAAATAAATAATTTTATATGAGATAAAGATTAGGTTGTGGTACGAAAACGCGTCGGCAGTGAACTGTCCATGGTTGTTAAAATGTTCAATGGATAAGACTATACTGAGATCTAACAAAGATGGTTGACAGTTTGGAAAATGATGTGTTGTAGTTGATGGAAGGATATGAAGGTTTTTAGAATCTATAATTGATCGTAGTCTTGCAGTACGGTGGTCATTTCTGAGAAGGCAGGTGTTGAAATCACCCATAATAATGGTTTGATTAACAGTAGGCACGAGTAACTCCAACACCAACTCAAAAGCATTAAAATAGTCAATGTGTAGGTTAGGACTATAGAATACCTTGTAACGTAGTACCAGTAAAACACCAAAACTCTCTTCTATGTTTATTTTTTCGGTAAAATTAAAAATATACAAAAATGCCTGTAAATACAAACAGAAAAATATAAACAAAATTGAAATAAAAAAATAGTCACACAAAATAGAACAGAAATATTAATACAATTAAATTTGATCTGAAAAGAAAAAATAACAATAAAATAAAATTTTAATGAATGAGAATCCTTACCAAAAATTTTGGCTACGCACACTCGTGAACGTAAAAATAAATTATAGGTTTCTTAAAAAAAACTTTGATTGTAGATAATAAAATATCTTAACTATGTAATTTTGAATAATAAACTCGGAAACAATAATAAATAAATAGATTCAAGTTGCTTTGATGGATAATATTTCGTGACTGACTTGTCAAATCAAAACATTGCCGTTCTCCGACACTACGTAATTCCTAGTTTAAAATTACGTCGGGAACAACAAAAAAAAATAAAATTTACTGACAAAAAGAGGTCGAAATAGACAACCGTCACAATACCCCGGGGGCCGGGAAAAAAAAAATCTGAAAGATTTTTTTTAGTAAAATTTCAAATTCAAACCAAATCAAAATAAACCGCATATGCATATCGAATTTTAATATTTAATCTGCTAAATGAAAGAACAATAAAAAAAAATAATAATTAAAAGCAAAATGAAAATTAATATTAACATCCTATAGAAGAATTTTTCTGAAAAAAACATCCTGTATATATGAAAAAAAAAAAAAAATAATACTGATATATTGCATATCAACAAGTTATTTAATAGAAAAAAGAAAACAAAAAAGACGAGAGAGAGAAAAAAAAAATCCTAAATAATTATCTTAAATTACATGGTTCATGAATGATAAAATTTTAAACATGTTTCTGGAATATACAATGTTAATATACATCGTTCAACTCCATCAACGTACATTATAATTACAACATACATTCTCTATCATACTAGTCTTATTCCAACTACTGGAAATAAAACATCATGCAGTTAGAGTTGCTTATGAGGAATCGTATCCTAAATAAGTCAACTCAACAGAGTTGAACGCAACGGCAAAAGGCTTTAATAGTTGCCATCCGCTGAAAATATTAATAGCTTATGGCTTCTTTAACGTGTCGCTAACTCCCGCACGGTGATTACTATAAACAAGTTTCAGTTAAAGACTGAAATAAATATGCCGGAAAGAAAAGAAAATCATAGCCAGTCGTGAAACATTGACTTTTAAATAAAATCCAAGGGTCTTTTGTGAAGTAATTAAAATATTTATGTAATAAACATATGAAAATAATTCTCACAGGAAAGTGATTCAAGCGTATAAATAATACACATAGGTATGGTTTAGTTTAACGAGTTACCTTAATAAACGCTCGTGCAGAAGGCTTAATTTTACAAGTTGCAAACCGCTTGAAAAAAAAAAAATTGAGAAGAAAAAATTAGAATTGCAAATATTAAATAAATTACACAAAAAGTTAACCTAATACTACGATGATGATAATTAATTATAAGTTTTGACCAACGTCAATGTTAATGGTATAGCCAAACGATAATGAGGTGCATAGAGAAAAAAAAAATAAGACAAAAAGAATCGGCTTATGCTCGCCGTGAGATAATTAGCAATAATTATATATGAATTCATATAAAGTAATTGGTAACAACCAATCTAATCACTCAAAGAAGAAGTTAAACGCGGTAGAGGTTTAATGTCTCTGATATGCCAACGACCTAATGGGTTATTATTCATATCCACTAAATCGTAAATTAATGGTGAAACTTTATTTGAAACTTTACATTTAATAAATTTGGGTGCAAACTTAGCACAAAAATGTTTTTTAGAGGAACTTATTACATGGTTTCGCCTCCAAACAATATCACCGTTATTAAATTCTAAATTCTGATGATGTTTGTTATAATAAGTTGCATTATATTGATGTGCATTAAATAACCGCTTCTGTACTTCGGAAAAGATAGGTATTAATTGTCCTATGTTTTCAGCATATACATCCCTAGGACTGAAAATTAGTTCATCTCTGGAATCTTTATTTTTGTAGATAGATCCACATGTAACAGCTTCTCTACCAAATACTAAAAATGATGGAGTGAATTTTGTGGTTTCATTAACCGCAGTATTAATAGCAAACTGTATTTTGTTTATATAGGTATCCCAAGTTCTGTGATCTTTATCTATAAAAGCTGCAATCGCCGTTACAATAGTTTTATTGTAACGCTCAACGGTGTTAACCTGTGGACAGTAACGTGGGGTGTAATGTATTTTTGGTATGTTGTAAAATTTAAATAATTCAGATAATTCTGTACTTATCATTTGAGGACCATTATCTAATATAATAGTTTCTGGAACTCCATAAACCATAAAAACTAAATTGTCCAATATATGGCGAATAATAGAAGCGGTTGCATGTTTTATTGGAAATAACAAACAATATTTGGAAAAACAACAAGTAACTACAAATAGAAATCTATTCTGCTTACGTGAAGTAGGAAGTGGACCTATCAAATCTATGGATAAACATTGGAAAGGGCGTGAACAATGTTTGGGTTTGCCCATTAAACCAATTAAGTTTTGATTTTGGTGCTTGGTAGCTAAACAAGTCTCGCACTTAGCAATAAACATGGCTACGTCTTTATACATGCCAGGCCAAAAATAGAGATTTTTAATTCTATGGTATGTTTTAAAAGTACCAAAATGTGCCGTTTGGGGAGTAGAATGATTTTGTGTAATCACAGATTCCCTAAATTCTAATGGTATTACTTGTTTCCAATTAAATTCAGAGTTAAATAATGTGTTAGATCTACAAAATCTAAACAATTTATTATTATGAATCATGTAATCCGGAGTACTAGAAGGAAATGATAAACATTTATTATAAATTGCTAAATACCAAGTGTCTTTAGTTTGAGAAGTAGAAAAATTAATTAAATCAATTGGTTTTATCCGTGATAAAGTATCTGGTACGACATGATCTGAGCCTTTTTTGTGTTTAATTACGAAATTAAACATAGATAAACGAATACTCCACCGAGCTAATCTGCCAGTAGGATTATTTAAATGCATAAACCATTGAAGGGCTGCGTGATCAGTATAAATTGTAAATTGTAATCCATTATCTAAATAACAACGCCAATGTTCTAGTGCCGTAATAACACTTAAAAGTTCACGTTCAGTGACTGAATAATTCTTTTGAGCGCCTGTAAGTGATTTACTCATATAAGCAATAGGTTTATCAATATTATCAACTTCCTGAGTTAACATTGCGCCAATGCCATAGGAAGAGGCATCACAATGAACAGCAAATGGTTTAGAGAAATCTGGACATGCCAGAACTGGTGTACTAATTAAAGCTTGCTTAATAGCCTTGAAAGCAATTTCAGCTTCATCAGACCACTTAAATGGAGGTGATTTTTTGCTTGTAGAAGTTAATTTAGTTAACGGTGCTGCAAGGGTGCTTAAATTAGGTACAAAACGTCTGTACCAGCTGGCAGTACCCAAAAAACGTTTGACCTCCTTAGCAGATTTTGGAGTTTGTATATCAAGAATAGCTTGAACTTTTTTAGGATCCGTTTTTAAACCATTTTCATTAACTACATAGCCTAAGTACTTTAATTCTTTCCGGAAAAATGAACATTTTGGAAAATTGACTGTGAGATTGGCATCTGAAAGTTTTTTAAGAATTTTAGTAAGTATATCGACATGTTGTTCAAAGGTTTGAGAGATACAGACTATATCGTCGATAAAATAGAAAACATTATTATCATTTGTAAGGTCATTTAGTAGATTTTCAATGAATCTTTGTTGGGTAGCAGGTGCATTAGTTAAACCAAATGGCATAACTTTAAATTGAAACATTCCTCGGCCTGGAACATGGAATGCAGTTTTGAGTTTATCCTCTTTTTTTAAGGGAATATTCCAAAACGCTTTAGCAATGTCAATAGATGATATAAATTTAGCATCTTTAAGGTTATCTAATATATCAGAAATGAAAGGAAGTTTGTAAGCATCTTTTTTTGTGATATCGTTTAATTTACGACTATCAATACAAAATCGCCAAGTACCATCTTTTTTAGGTGTAATAATAATTGGGTTCAGCCATGGGCTGTCACTGGGTTCAATGACATCTAATTGTAACATATCATCAACTTCTTTACAAAGAGCTTTTTGTTTCTCAGGAGAAAGTCTGTAACAGCGTTGACGAATAGGTGGATGGTCTCCAGTGTCGATGAAATGTTCGACTAAATGAGTACGACCTAAAGGTTTACATTCAGTTGAAATCAACCTAAACTTTTCCATAATTGCATCTGCAATAATTTTTTGTGTATCTGTTAAAGAATGGTATTCATGTAAATGAAAGTTAGGATCTGTATTAATGAGAAAAGATGAGTTTAAATTTGAAGGTTGTAATGTGATATTACTAAGAATATCCGGAGCAAGATTAAAAGTTTTCCAAAAATCAATACCCAAAATGAGTGATTCAGTGATTTCTGGGATCACATGAGCTGTAATTAACGCAAATTTATTGTTATAAAAAGTAGGAAGAGTAATAATGCCGATAGAAGAAATAGTTTGTCCGTTTGCAACATTACCTTTTATTAAACAGTTTTTTTGCATAAAAAGACCATGTTGTGATAAAATTTTATGAGAATTATTACCCAATATAGTGATAGCACTACCACTATCTAAAAGACCATTTAAAATTAAATCGTTTACTTTTATATGTAAATAAGGACGTTCAAAATCTGATGTTTTATTAAAGAGGAGAGCACAAGTGTTATAAGATTTAAAAAAAATTGTTAAAGTTTTTAACCATGTATCCCAATCTTTTTTGTCAAAATTTGATGATTTAATACCATTATTTTTGTTTATGCACTCCTCGTAATTTAGTTTTTTGAAATCGACTTATTACAATTAGGACATTTACTAGTAATAAAGTCTTTTTTTCCACAACGAAAACACACTATATTAGTGTTAGTACAGTCTTTTAATAAATGTGTATTAGATCTACAACGTGGGCAAGTGAATTTATAAAAATTCTGATTTTTATTAATTGCAGCTACAGTATTAGGTAATGGATTAGCTACAGCTGCTATGGAATTATATGTACAAGCTTTTAAAGGAAATTCAGGAATATATGGTTGATTATGTGAAAGTAGAGTATTATTATACGATTTGTTATTAGAATTTGATGTAGAAGGAATAGGAAAAGAATGATAATGATCTGGTGGTGATGATGAAGAGTAGTAAGATGTATTATTAGAAACTTGGAGAATGCTTTCTGTAAATTTGCATGATTCCAAGAGGGAATTTACAGTATGTAAATCAGTAGGTGAAAAACGTAATGTGAATTCAGGTTTAAGATTTCTAACAAGAGTATTAATTTTTTCTTTTTCGGACATTGGTTCCAAGAGCTTTGAAAAAAGAGATTCCATTGTAGCAAAGTAGATGATAATTCTCTCATTATGTTTTTGTTTACGAGCATCGATTACTTTTTTTAGTTTATAATCGTAATCGGTAATTGCAAATCATTCAACAATGCCGATCGGAAAGATGACCAGTCATTAATAGTCGACTTTCTAGCTCTAAACCAATCAAGAGCAGATCCAGATAAAATATCATAAATATGTGAGAATAAAGATTTTTCAGAAATATTTTTTATTTGTGAAAATTCTTCAAGTTTTTGAATAAAATCCTTTGGACAACCTTCACCTTTATAAATAAATCTTTTTAAATCATTGTTAGTTCGATTTTCTGTAATTTTACTGACCTTATCAGTTAATGCTTCGAAAAATGAAAGGGGTTGTAGATTAATATTTTGTATAGATTCTGCAGAATGATATGTGGAATGTGTTGGTGATTTTTCCAAATTTTTAAAACGTGAGTCTAATTGAGTTAAATCATTCCAACATGAATTTATTAAATCTAACTGCTCTGAAGATAAATCTGATGTAATGTCAATGAGGCCTAATCTTGTTCTTATATGAGTTAAATAAGGTGAAATTTTTTGTTTCCTAATAGGATAAGAGTTTATACAAGCTTCAACCAGTTTTAAATTTTTTTTAATGGTATTAATATCTTCTGAAAATTCTTCAGGGCTATTTTGTAAAATTTCTGTTTCAGAATCTACATTAATATTTAATAATAATGATCGTAGTTCGTCTACAGATTGCGTCGAAGAAAAATTTATATTTCTGATTTTTAATTCATAAATTATTTCAGGTTTATTTAATTGTGAAAAATTCATTGCAAAATCAAAAAAAAAAATGTTAAAGTGAAACAAATTTGTTAATAGTCGTTATGCAGAATAGAGCCTTAAAAATATACGTATTTTCAAGTGATGAAAATGAATAGAAAATGTTATTTAAATAGTGAAATTACTGGGTTATAGAATGTTGTGTCTTCAGAAAATTTCTTCAAGGATATTATAACGAAAGAAACTAAAGAAACTTAAATGTCTGAATAATTTAGCAGTATTTTGATATATTATAGTAGATATATTATAGTAGATATATATATAAATATATTATAGTGAATGTTAATGATTGAAAATGGTAACAAATAAAGTTTTATGCCTGACCTCAATAATAATTATAAAAAAATTATTTTTAATGTTGCAATTCTTCTGTTGATATAGTTCCTCCTCTCTTCTCCATAAACTACGTTTGAATATTCGGGCGCCAGTATGTGACGTAGTACCAGTAAAACACCAAAACTCTCTTCTATGTTTATTTTTTCGGTAAAATTAAAAATATACAAAAATGCCTGTAAATACAAACAGAAAAATATAAACAAAATTGAAATAAAAAAATAGTCACACAAAATAGAACAGAAATATTAATACAATTAAATTTGATCTGAAAAGAAAAAATAACAATAAAATAAAATTTTAATGAATGAGAATCCTTACCAAAAATTTTGGCTACGCACACTCGTGAACGTAAAAATAAATTATAGGTTTCTTAAAAAAAACTTTGATTGTAGATAATAAAATATCTTAACTATGTAATTTTGAATAATAAACTCGGAAACAATAATAAATAAATAGATTCAAGTTGCTTTGATGGATAATATTTCGTGACTCAAATCAAAACATTGCCGTTCTCCGACACTACGTAATTCCTAGTTTAAAATTACGTCGGGAACAACAAAAAAAAATAAAATTTACTGACAAAAAGAGGTCGAAATAGACAACCGTCACAACCTTAGTATGAACAGCTAGAACTTCTAAGAAAAGGTGCTTCGAAGCCTCATTATAATGAGAAGAGGATTTGCTTACAACACGAAAAGTGAAGTGAGATATTAGATATAATAGCGACCCCACCGCAACCTTTACCAACTCTGTCATTACGAATAAGGTGAAATCCGGGAAGAGAATAGGAATAGGAGGGAAGACAGTTTTAAAAATGATTCTGATACTAAAATAGCATGTAAGTTGGAATTATTGGAAAACGACACAATCAATTCCGCATAATGAGCAGGAATGCTTTGAGCGTTAATGTGAACGGCGTTAAAATTTTTGGGAAATCCTGAGAAGACAGAATCCACCAAAAGGTCTTAGGATTCAGTCGTGCTGTGAAAACTGCTTTCAGGTGACGATGGTGCTGTTAGGAAACTCGAACCACTTACCGAAGAGTTATCATCTACACTATAAATAGCTTGTAACATTAAGTAAACAATAAATAAACAACATTTTAAATATAGTCTATTATAAAAATAAATACTAATAAGTTATAATATTCTTATAGTCTATTTGTATTATATTCATCAAAAGTAGTCTACACTCCAGCAGTATAGAAGAGTTATCGCAGTTTACCTATTACTCATACAGTAAACCAGTAACAACAACAAACGAGAGATATAACAATCACATACATAACCCAAATTGTATAATACCTAATGAAGTACCTAAATAGGTCACTAAAATAAATAACAATACAACACATCAAAGCTTAAATATAAAAAAAGTAAATAAAAAACGTAAAAATAGTAATATTAATTAATAAACCATATATGTATAATAATTTGAAAGTCGGGAAGCAGATATATAGTGAATTCATTACTTAGAAACGAACAAAAGACCCGTTTGGCTACAAGTATGCGGCTCGCTTCATCGCTCGACATATTGATACAATGAACCGTGCGTCTAGTTATTAATTGCCTCTCCGACGGCAAGTTAAGTATTTATAAACAATTAAAATAATAAACTAAAACGTGACTAAAAAAGCGTAAAACAACTATTAGGTATAATACAAACTTAAATGTTAGTGTAATAGTGCGTAAGTAGTGGTTTAAAATATCATGTAAAATTATAATTTTAACAACAATTACTGAAAACTGAAGGAACTTTATGGCGACGGACTCGAAGAATAGGTTGAAAGTTCAGCCATGGTTTCCAATTTGTATCGTTTACCATCCGGACCTTTGATGTGAATGATACCATCGAGCGTCCAGCAGTTGGAGATGCCGAACTGTTGTCTCGCTGCCATGAAAACGGCGTGACGTGGTTTTGTTAAAAACTCGGAAAGCGTGATATCGGAGCCTTTATGAGTAACTTTATTCCTCCAAAGTGCAGTACGTACCGATACATCTGAGAACTTCACCACAATAGGCCTAGGCTTAGAGCTGTTGTCAAGGAGTTTTCCTAACCGGTAACTTGCGGAAATGCTGTTGGAAGTGAGTGACGGCACCTTGCACCGGGCATCCAGACTGGACACAACTTTAGAGCACGTATGTTCGTTAGTTTGCTCAGGAATGCCCTGTACTAGAAGCATTTTACTGCGAAATCGCATTTCTATGCCAACGATACTGTTACGCAGCGCATCCACTTCAGCCCGCAGCAGCGCGAGGCCGTTGCAGTTGAAGGTCTTGAAACTCAGGAACTCGGCGCTCAGCGCAGCAATCGTGGGACTCTTGCGACTCGTGGAAGCCGCCAGGGCCAGCTCCGCTTGGAATTCTGCCATCTTTTCTTCAAACATCTTGGCCATGTTATTGATGTTGTCGTGCAACTGTAAGTTGGTGCTGCCTGCTGATCCAACTTGCACCACCTGTTCCTGCTCTCATTGATCCTGCACGCGCCAGAGCTCCAGTCGACGCCTGAGCGTCTCCCGCATTCATCGCCGTGACAATTTTTTTGATTAAAAACATTTATTACGTGACAATACCCACTCATTCATATGCATTCACATCATTACATCACACTATTTCATATACATCACATGCCCTAAACAAAGAATTTAAAAAAAAATTCTAATTTTATTATGTGTTTTACGATTACAGACAAATTTTCTTACATTCAATCCCCTTACATATAGATTTATTTTCAAATTTGTTTTACGTATTATTAATTTATTTACTATTATTAAGGGATATGAATATATCATTCATACATATTTTTTATGATAACATCTATGCATCTTATTTAAAGTATTTAACACAATACTTATAAATTTTACATAATATTTATCTATACATAGATAGATATATATATATATATATATATATATATTATATATCTATCTATGTATATATATAAGTATATTTTTATTGCTATTTTTATGTTTATATATAATCTATTATAGAATTTTTACCAATTGCATTAATTACTCCAAAACTGGTTCTTTATAAACTCCAAACTCTGCATCTTTCTCTCATACTTTCTCGCATCTAAATACAACAAATCGCTTCAAGCTTTGTTTTGGACCACACAACGATTTTATTCGTCTTGTCTTTTTGGCGGTAGTTTGTAACTTTAGTAAACTCAGTGGCGTATTCATACAAATGAATGAAACATCGAAGTTAGTAATACCCACGTTTTATGTTTTTTGTAATATAAGCAATTTTAAGTGTTGTTCTGAGAAACTTTAAATTTGTTTTGGATATAGATTATTTAAACTAAACATTTACCGAAAAGCTTATATTTTGTTTACACAACACTGAAATATCGCTTCTAATAAGTAGGTATAAGTACTTCTGTATCTTGTAACCTTGTTAGACGTATCATAGCGAGTTAAGTATAAGTAATATCTGTTTCTGAACTTTTATAAAAGTAACGCCCTAAAATTGTATTCCTGGAAGTGGGCGTAAACAGCTGCGACACAGTTTTCACTAAATCATAAATTTCATTCAATTCCATTAATCAAATTTCAATCAAAACTCAATTTCAATAAATTCATTAAATCATGTTTAGAATACTCCTGTCCCCCACTTAAGGTAGCAAATTGTTTATCTATCCGCGGAAGTGGATAATGATCCATTTTTAATTTAGGATTGATGGTAGACTTGTATAAATACGTATCTCTCCCGAGGGTTTGATGACGGGAACTATCGGTGTGCCGTAGTCCGAGTGCTCCACCGGGTAGATGGCGCCCTCGCTCTCCAAGCGACGCAACTCCCGCGCCACCGCGGTTCGCAGCACCAGCGGCACGAACAACGGTTCCTTGTTTACGAGCTGTAAACGAATTTCTTTTTTAACACGTACCTAATTTATCTGTAAAAACCAATGGATATTCTAACTTTAAATTATCAATAAACTTTTCTCTATAATCTTGACTACACTGTTGAATGTTGTTTACGCACAAATAATTTCAAATGAAACAACTGCTCGTTTAGTCTATTTCGGTTACTTCCACAGCCTCGTGACACATGGCATTCTGTTGTGGGGGAGTGCTGCCGACATCGATACTATATTTATTCTGCAGAAAAGGGCTGTTCGCGCAATCTATCAGCTCGGTCCAAGGGTGTCACTTAGAAGTAAATTAGGGAAATAAATATTCTTAGTTTCCATTCACAATATATTTTAGAAAATTTAATATATGCAAAAAAGAACATAACCTTGTTCAAAAGAAAAAAAGATCTGCACAATGTTAACACAAGAGGAAAAATATGCTGGCAGGTCATAATAGTAGGCTTCATAAAGTCACTAACTCATTTATGGATCAATGTATACGCTTTTATAATAAGGTTCCTGAGGATATCCAAGGTCTATTGACAAATTCAAAGAAACTTTAAAGCAGAAGTGGTGTGCTAAAGCATATTATAAACTATCCGATTATTTGGATGATAAAAGCCCTTGGGTATAATCCCCTCAATAACAGGATTTTACTAGTATTTGTAACCAAACGTGTTCGTCCCGATAAATATCTAAAGCGTCAAAGTCAGTAAAGTACGTCTTCTTATGGTAGCGTCGAGTAACGGTTCGCTCACTTCCCTCTAATATGGTTGAGGAGGGCGATGGCTGGATTCCGCGATAACTCGTGAACGGGTGCCGTTTGAGGGTGTTCACCGTTTGGATACTTTGGGGGATTGAGACTTGCCGAGCTAACGGATGCACGTAAACTTATTTTTTTTTAAATATACTCGTGAAGATTCTTGCCAGTTCTTCTTCACGAAGGTTTTTTCGTGGTGGTAGAGTCATGTTTTATTTGACATCAATAAGAACAAGTAATTGGCAATTTTGAGAAATAAATATTTCATTTCATTTCAATTAATGTTGAAACGACGAATCCATGAACGGTCTAGGTTTTTTAATTACATATAATTTTAAGTTTTGTTGGCAAATATGCTTAATTCCAGCGCCAACCATTATGTACCCGATCGTTTCAATTTTTGACCACGAATAGGAACACAATTTTAGTTCGTCTTTAAAATCTCATAATTCGAAAAAAACTCATAGTAACACGTTTCACTTATTGCTGAAATTTTACTTCCGGTATCTAGTTCAAATTTAAAAATTATGTTTCCTATTGTGACGTCAATAAAAAAAGGTTTCTCCCCCGACGAAACGGCTCGGATGTTACAAATTTCTTCCTCGGAATCGTAATCACTTATATAATTTTGCCAACTATTGTACATTTGTTCGTTCGAAACTTTGCACATTAATTTAAATAATCTTCTTTTGACACCTGTCACAAGTGTATTGTTCGAAACGACACTTATCTGCTCGATGCTGCTTACCGCACCGCCAACACACGGCCTGCGCCGCGCCCGTGAAGGACATGTGGCGTGATGGCCTATAATTGTCTGACACCACCCCTGAGTTGGTAAGTCTGCCAACCCGCACTTGGCATGATGGCCTACAATTGTCTGACGCCACCCCTGAGTTGGGAGAGGCTGATATCCCTCCAGTGATTATTAAGGGTACCTAATTAGTAAAGGTACCACACCAATCGATCGCCCGTTGATCGACGTCGACCCGTCGACGTAAAAAAATTAGAAAAATACATAATCTTGCAAAGGTTTTAATTTCCGAATCAAATTCTTCTCTGATTTTCTTTCGCCAATTGATCTCTTCAGATTTTTGTGAGGAGAATCTCCTTCAGATTGTTTCCGAACTCAGAATGAATACTTAAATGTTTTAGCTGTTGTAAAAATTCCATAGTGGTTTCTCCGGGTTTCTGTTTTCTCCCTAGAAATACTTGTCGTTCCGCTATTACAGAACGTTGCGGTTCTAGATGGTTTAAAAACAATTTTACCAGTGAGGCGTAACTCTTCTCTTCTGGTTGTTCAGTTGTTCACAGTTTTCACTAATGTAGCTGTTATCAAATAATGATGTTTGTTACTTTATATAAATTGTTTTTATGAAATAAACATTATTATAACTTACGAGTAAAGTCTCATTTAAAAACATAACATAACTTAACTCTAAAACCTCGATGTCCGCGGTGACGTCACGCGCTGGAGACATAGGCAGCCGTGACAATGCATCGGCGTTACCGTTATGTTTGGCTGTCACATATTCAATTTGAAAATCATATGCAGCTAGTTTGGCTGCCCAGCGTTGCAGTCTACTCGCCTGTGGGATGCCCCCCGTCGGCCCAAAAATGTACACCAGTTGTTTATGGTCCGTTATAAGCATCAAACGTCTACCAAATAAATATTATGTTTTTGTATACCATATAAAATAGCAAGTGCCTCTTAATCTAATTGAATATAATTTTGTTCCGCGTTTTTCAAAGTTCTTGACGCACAGCTAATTGGACGCTCCGAGCCGTCTGCATAGCGATGCGCTAGCACGGCGCCGACGCCTTACGCGCTGCTGTCTACTGCTAATACTAAAGGTAGCAAAGGGTCATAATGCGATAGCACTCTGTCACTTGTTAAAATATTTTTTTATTTTATTGAAGGAGTTATCACAGTCCGTATTCCACTTCTTATCTTTTTTAAATAATGCGTACAAAGGATGAACGATGGAACTTAGATTCGATACAAATTTACCATAATAATTTTCGAAACTAATTTCACCAGTGAGGTGTAACTCTTCTCTTCTGGTTGTTCAGGAGAAGACAAATCGCACATTAAATTACATGTGCGTTCTCCAACTAGTGTAATCCACATGGCTACCTTTAATTCGTCCTTAACTTCGTTTAATAACATGTACTGTTCTAAACGCCACACATAGGTAATCCATTGTCCTGAAAGTAAATCGAAAGGTTCCTTTTTTCCCGATTGGCATTTTCACCAACACTACTGATTTATTTAACTTTACAAAAGGTTTTAAAAAAAAGACTCACACGTGGAATTTCGTAATCGTCCTCGTCGCCGGCGTGGTATACGTTAATGAAACATCGCGGTCGGTTGCTAACTGACTTTGTCACGTAAAAAAAGTTTTTATTCCAAAAATAACTATCTCGGACATGAATTAGAGGAGGGGTCGCCGCGAAAGCTTCCACAGTGAAGACGCTTAGGCGCCGACTGGCGCTGTGGCGCGTGCAGTAACAGAGAGAGCAGGTTGGATCAGCAGGCAGGATGAGGCGGTATACAGGATCAGCAGGTAGGAGGAGGTGGTAGGCAGGATCATCAGGCTCAGCAGGCGCAATGTCGGAGTTTTCAGGTAGCTTCAGTAGGAGGCAGCTTCAGAGTTACTTGCAGAAGACTGGAGATGTTATCGGTAGGATGACTTGAAATAGACTTGAGATGTTATCAGTAGGATAGCTTGAAATAGACTGCCGTTCTAAGGCCAGCAATCGGCTTATATAGTCGAGATCGCATTCTTTTGGAACCGCAATTTGTAATTTTGAATTTAATCTTACTAGCCAGGAATCAAGTATATTTTCATACAATAGTTCTGTAAGAATCCGTGTGTAAGAGGCTTAGCCTGTTTGGCAGCCTCCATTGCTGTCATAAAAAATTTAGATGACATGATTTGTCAATAAAGTAAACAATTTTAGAAAAATCAAATGAAAATATAAAATGAAAGTATAAAAAAAACACAAAAAGGAGATTTAAAGATCCCTTATAAAATCAAGAATAAACAACAAAAAGGAGATTATAAAAAAACAAAGGCGGAGCGGAGCAGAGCGGAGACGAGCTGTGCGGTGATTTACCAATCACGGCTTGAAATCCACATCTCTTCTCCACTCCGCTTCAAAGGAAGCATTGGCGGAGAGGAGCGGAATTGTTTAAAATATCGGGAAAACAGGCTAGATTAGGCTAGCGCCGAGAGAGGAGCTACGTGGAGCGGAGAGGGGCGAGGCGGGGCAGTGCGGTGCGAGGCGGCTCACTCACGCGCATTTCATTTTAGTTAGCGTCTTGAAGTCATCAACAGTGAACGCGATTACAGTAAAAAAATGGATGAAAAATTTATTGAATGTGTTAAGAAATTTCCATGTTTGTGGGATACAAAACATCTACCTATATACAATAATATACAAGATATCTACCTACAAATGCCACCAGGCTATGCGAATAGGCAAAGCAGCCCCGCTCCGCTCCACCCTGCCCCGCTCCGCTTCAGTGGAAACACCCACCTCTTTTCACAGCTCAGCCCCTCTCCGCACCGCTCCACTCCGCCTCAGTGGAACCGCAGCCTAACGAATGATCAAAAGATCCTCTCGTGCATTAATGGTTATGAAATAGACTTTAATCCACCAGTCATACAAAACATACCTCCATCTAGTCCTGTTCTTGCTTAATCAGAAAGAATAAAGTATAGTAAATGTATCTGGATCTTTGAGTTCCGTATTTTTTTGCAAAAATTGGAAAAATCTTTAGAAAATACCCAAGTCTTAAATTTCAAAACAAATTAATGAAACCTGAACTAATTATTACGTTGTGCGGGCCTGCTATCAACTCTTTTCTTGGACGATTTTTTTTTATTTGGTAATTGTTTTGAACAATGTTCTTTTAACAAACATTACGTCGACAAATATAAAAAAAAGAAACTATCGAAGGTCAATATTCAAATATTGAGAAATCTTGTCACGTAAATTATCTTATAATAGTGACAGCTTTTTAAGTGCTAAAACGTATGCAGAAAACCTACATAACTGCCAAAATCTCCTGCCTATGGATAATACAACTGCGATGCCTATCTTACATAAATCGTATGGGCAGTATCCAATACCCTCATTTCAATCAAATAACTAGATCTATTTGACAGTGGTGTTATCAACGAAAACTGTTTATATTGGCTTCTTATATATCTTCATGCGAGAACCTCATTGCCTACGAAGAATCTACGAAAAATCACCCAGACATTGAATTTGAGTTGTGAATTGAATTTGACAAGCATTTAATGGCATTGTTAAAATATTCGGAAAACCTGTAAAATATTTATTTGCCAGCAGGCTAAATAAAAAATACTTAAGATATATTTCATGGCAAAGGGATCCAGATGCTTGTGCCACCAACTCGTTTACTGTCCACTAGTCAAATATTTTTTTATGCTTTTCCACCCTTTTCAGTGGTACTAAAAGCTATAAAAAAACAAGATAAAGCAATGGGTAAAAGCGAAATGGCTGCTACACTTTGGCTTATTCAATCATTTCTTATTCTTTCACAGCTTTGTTTATATCCGAAGAGATTTTTTTTTCACCACATGACAACGCAATAATTTCTAGTTCCAGTGCCCCTCGCCTGCGCACTTACTGGTTATCCGGTTACAGTGTTATCCGGTGCGTACTATTAAAACGGAGTACAAACCTGTGCATTAAACATAATGATGGCATCGCTAGCAAATAACTGCTTGAAGCAATACAGCGTTTGCCTTAAAACAAATAGGAATTTCTGCTCTTCTAACTTTGTAGATGTTTATAATCCCTCAGTTTCCACTATCATTAGTTTTCTTACCGAACTATATAATTCTAGCAGTCAGTTTGGAACTCTTAACTGTTGCAGAGCAGCTTTCACTCTCGTTTTGAGTCTATCTATTAGTAAAGATGATACACTTCAGAGATTTTTCAAATGAGTGTACCGTTTACCGTCTTCGAACTTTTTTACCTAAATACAACGTGGAGGATTTCACTGACACAGCCAAAAACTTGGGTGTAATATTTGCTATTTTATTTGAATTTTGTTGATTACTAATCGTTTATATCTCAGAACTGTGGAAAATGGATATTATCACTTCCCTCTAATATGGCTGAGGAGGGCGATGGCTGGATCCCACTTTAACTCGTGAACTGCTGACGCTTGAGGGGGTGCGTCGTTTGAATAATTGGGGTGAGTGAGACTTTCCGAGCTAACAGATGCAGATAAAAATAATTTTGTATAGACATAAAGAGATAACTTTGTATAGAAAAAAAAAACACAAGTAAGAATTGGTAGTAGAGTCATGTTTTATTTAACGTCAGTAACAATAAGTAATTGTCAATGTTGAGAAATGAATATTTGAATTGGATAGTCCACTGATATGGCATGCAACCCGCGCAGAAACTCTTGGGACCCCTCATTTTCCTACGATGAGTTTTAAAGCCGGCTTGGCTGCAAACGCCGCGGATAGTGTTAAGCATAGATAATAGCAACATTTAGGAAATAGTTATATTTTTTAGGCTTTTGACATTGAGTCTTGGAATCGTGGTGCTCTTTATGTGCCAACAGACTGGTATTACATTATTTATTTGTGGTCCAAGTATTTATGCACTGATTTATAGAATCCCCTTTTAGAGTCACTGTGTACGTCGGCAAGACCATTGAAACTATTTACGATTTTTACCATTCTTGATATGGGGGAGTTACTTCCTAAAACAGTGCTCGGCTCTAAGAGGACGCCGAAAGGGCATTATTGCTTTTCTCTGCATGCGAGACAGAGCACTAAATTAATGAGTAAGAAGATTGGAACAATCAATTTGACAGGTTACAATTTTGTATAAAAATAGCGCATCTTACAGCTTTCTGTGTTTTTCTAAGGTATCAACATTGAATTATTGCAGCCTTGAGTGGTAAGACCTCTCTTTTCTTGACCTTCTAATAGAAAACGAGAGGTGCCATAAGAAACGCTTTTGTATTCGTTCCAAACGCAGGATGTGAACTGCATAGTGTGGTATCCAGACAACGCTGCAGTGCTCCAAGATACTTCTAAATAAAGTGTTGTACAGAAGAACTTTCGTTTTAATATTACGAAAGTCTTTCGTATTTCTTATGACCAACCCTAACATTTTAGATGTTTTACTTATTACGAACTCTATATGTGGTTTTAAAGTCAATTGGGTGTCATAAATTACTCCTAAATCCCTTATTGTCTGGACTTCCGTTATATTATTATTGTTTATGCGATATTCAGAATGTATTGTTTTGTGTTTCTTGAAAATTTGAGATAATGACATTTATTATGGTTAAGGGTCATGTTATTTACAGAGCATCACTGGCATAGTCTACTGAGGTCACTTTGAAGAAGTTGTGCGTCATGTACAGTTTCGATTATTCTAGTAAACTTCAAGTCATCTGCATACAAATAAACTTCAGAAAACCGAAAGCATTCTGCTGAATCGTTTACAAAATACAAAATATATTCAAAATAAACCTCATTGGATTGATATCGATGAACGTTGTGTAATTTTGCAAAACGTCGCTTTGCCCTAGGTACACCGTAATTAACTATTTGGACGACCCAGTGGCTTAGTGGATAGAACCCTGCCTCATACGCGGGAGGTCTCAGGTTCAAGTCCTGGTTGCGGAAATCCTTTGTTTTATGAACACAGATGTTGGTTCTTGGATCCTGATTATATAAACTTTCTGTTTTATTGTAAAGTGTTACTACATCAACCGCATTGAAGACGTAACAGCACTTCCCAGCCAAACCTCTTTTAATTTTTGCTGATTGGTCAAAGAAGTGTGTGGTGATGCAAAACCACAACCTTTCTGTTGCTCAATTCCGGCCATATTTTCCTAATTACTTGCTTGATCCTTATCAGCCGTAGATAGTGGCTTTACTCGGCGCCGAAAGCTCATAATGAATGATGCTCATCCAATCCCACCAAACACTAAAAATCACCTTACTGTGGGTTAATCTGGGCTTTGCCACAGACTGTGGTAGAACTGCTCTTTGAAGATGACTTTCTACACTTTCTTGTTGAAGATGATCCACTTTTCATGACCAGTGATTATTATTTTCAAAAATGTTTAAATAATGGCAAATGAATGCATGGTGTATTAAATTTCCTTCTGTGAGCTCTTATAGTCCTCAAACTTCAAGCTTTTCTGTATAGCCGGACTCTTGTAGTAAATATATAATTCTCTAACTTTTTTTTTCGTAACTACAAAAAAACTACAAATAAAAATGGGCGATCCGCAAATTATTTGATATGATAATTTCTGGATTCAAAACTCGAAGGTTAGCAAAGATTTACATTTTGCATTATAAAAATTGTAAATATCAAGTTCCTTGTTTATTTTATTATATAAGTTACTAGCTCTGGTGAAAACAGATTTCACACGTTGTTGTGGTACAAAATTACGCCTTCTCCAAGAAATATTTTTACAATATTTACATATTTACAAATATTTAAATATTACATATTCACATTACATTTTGTTGAATACAATTTATGCTTACTTAGGACGAGATTTAAAATATATAATTTCCTAATGAATAATAAATTAGACAAAGTGTAGAGAGTATCTGTTGGGAACTCACATGGTTTAAAGTGAGCTTCAGTAATGATCTCTGAGACCTTTCTAAATCAAGAAATCTAATTTTATTAGCTCCACCCCACACATTTATGCAATACGTAAATACAGATTGCGCTAAAGATACATAATATGTAAGGCGCAACAGGTAATCAGAGGCCACATGTCGTAAAGTTTTAAATGTCCATATCAGTTTTCTGGTTCTATTTATAAGTAATTCTATATGGCTATGACATGATAAGCGCTGGTCAACCATTACACCCAGGTATTTCACACAAATTACTTTTTTAAATTTGGGGCATGAGCAAGACAGCAGAATCGTCACACTCGTGGATAGTTATGCTATAATCAGGCATAGGTTGGCCGTTATCATACTTACTAAAGACATTCCAATTAAAGCTTCTCTAAAATTTTGCCATGGTTTGCAGTTGCTGGCAATAGACATCGCGGTTTCCGTGAATTTCATAAAATATAGTTGAGAGAATATAAAGCAGGCAGCATCTGTTGCAGGCAACATCTGTATATCAGGCAGCTTCAGTATCAGGCAGCATCTGTTGCAGGCAGCTTCAGAATCAGGCAGCTACAGTGTCAGGACTTCTTGCAGTAGACTGGCATGTTGTAGACTGGTGTTGTTACTTGACCCTTGTAGTAGACTTTCTTTCTTTAATCTTTCATCTTTAATCAATTTATTATAAAAACAAATACTTACTTCTATGCTTAGAACAATGTAACATAAACAAAATAAAGTTTTACCGTTAGATGTTTTCAGTAGACTGCCGTTCTAAGGGAAGCCCTCGGCTTATAAGGCTATATATAGCCGGGTTCGCATTCGATTGGAACCGCAATTTGAAGTTTCAAAAGTAGTCGTGCCAGCCAGGAGTTATATATTCATAAAATATAGTTATTATTATATAGGCTTCATTATTTTCTGTTAAATTTATTTTTCAAGATTTTTAGAGATACTTTATTTTGACTTTATTGATTATTGTCTTAAAAATACAGGGTGTACATTTTTTGGATTTTTAGCCGGTTTTAATCCCTAGTGTGTCTTTTTTAAGTAACTTTGAATGCAGAATTGCCCTGTGTATAAATGTTCACAATATCTTTTTGCTCTGATTTTATGGTGTTTCTTTAAGCACGCTTTTATGCGGAAATAGCTCACTATTATTATTATTACTTTTAGTTTGAATAATTTTACATATTTTGTGCGCAACTAAATTGTAAATATAAAAATAAGTTGTTATTTTTTGATTACATCATATTTTAAACAGGTAATATTATACCAAAAAAGAAGCCTTGAATTATTTATTTACTTCAAATATTATATTTATACAGTTCAGTGACTTGTCAGGAAAAGATATTATTATACTCATACAATTTACACGAGGCGTTTTTATTCGGAGAGAAGTATTTAAATGAAATTGAAATCAACACCTTTATTGCTATTCAGAACTGAATTTATTGATTTAGTTATCAGCATATACTAAAACTCATCATAAAAATCACGGAGTCAATTCAATCATCGCCAGTTATTCGTAAAATGTGAAATTTTTCTTGATTAATTTGTTTTAACAAACTATGTTATAACTCGTAGCTGGTAGCGGTAATTGTTTAATGGGGACAAAGGCATGCATGCCTCTTTAATGCAGAATATATCAGAAGTACTTAGTAAGTTCCTTTACCACCTTTTGTAGGAAATATACATAAAAATAGACAATAATTTGCCATTGTAAACAAGACATCCGTTTTTACCAACTACTCAGATGTTTTTTTGGTTCATTAGCGATAGGGTCACAGAAGAGGAACGCCCGCGGCCTTTGTGAGAAAAAAAACTAAGGAGATTACAAAGTAAGCAAAACTATAAATTCCAGTAGTTTTTGTGGCAACAATTTAAAAAAAAAATATTCCATTAATTATTTTAAACTCACTGAATCGTAGTCGAACCAAATATTTTTAAAACAATGTACTCTCTAACCACCAATGTAAAGGAATAGCGGTTACGATTAGTTTTTATCGCAACCAACTGAAATTTCACGTGCTCAATTGTTTTGTTATGCCTACAAAATTAAAAACAATTATTTTACAAAGTTGTTTTAAAAATTATGCGCTTTTTCACTTCCTTTTTACGCATCAGCTAGTAATTAATTTTCACGCGCCATGGTCATAAAGAGGTCAGAACACAAAAAGTTAAACATGATAATAGACGTAATCTCATGCTGTGTAAAATGTATGTGTAAAAAGATGCAAGGTTAATTTTAATATAATGTTTGGATTTTCAATATGGATTCCTTTTAGTGTTATAGAGGCTAACAATTTTACTTACATCAACAATAAAAACTCTAGGTCGTTATGCTCGCGCGCACTATCAATGTGGCAACGGCGCTTCTGACCGGCCTCGCCGCCTGCCGCGTCCAATATTATTTTTTAAATAAATCTATTAATAAAATATAAACCCATCGTAAAGTTTTAACTCTTACACAGCTATAATCCTGCTGCATTTGTGATAAGAGTCATAGTAAAATGGATCCAGAGAAAAAAGAAAGTACGGAAGTGACTGTGGATGACATTCTAACGAATTTAGGACCTTTCGGCAGATTCAATGTTTTTAATTACATTATGATTTTATTTCCGGTGTTTTTGGCGGGAATGTATTCTTCTGTTTACAATTTCGAAGTATTGGACCTTGATTACAGGTAAGTTTATGTTCCTAATCTATAATATAATAATATCTATAGTTATATATTCAGTTACTTTAATGGACGTGTTTATAATCATTAAACCGGTAATGTTGCGCATACTATTTTACTTGCCTTTGATATATTCAGATCGATTTCAACATTTTCTATCACGCATATTTTTTGGATATTGCTACAGAAAATATATAACCATCGTGTATTATATACTCAAACTATACGTCTACGTATTTAGATACAATCCAATTTTAGTAATAACACATCGGTAATTTTGATGCGCATCTAATCGATTATGCAAATTCTTGTGAAGGTGATTCAAATTCAATTCAAATTCATTTATTTGGTAAAATTATAAAGAGTAATAATAATTTAAAAAATTTGTTAACCAAATATTATATTAATGATTAGTACTTCTTCTTAACCTAATAAGTGTCGACTGTACGGTTAGTTTTAATTTTTTATTTGATTCACATTAATATCATATAAAATTATTTAGTAACCTTCCGAGTCTGTATTCATATGTTACATTATCATCATAGTAAACTACAGAATATTCTCAAGCCCACGTGGTGTGCTCACTCGGGTTTGAGTGAAAGAACGAAGCCCTCGCTGATCACTCACAACGTTCTGTTCGACGTAAATCTTTTCAAAGGTCTTCCAACAAACTGGTGGCTCCATATTGTAAGTTGTCTGCAAACACAAAATTTTTCGGGATCTGATTGCGAATCCCAAAGACGACCGCCCCAGCGGCCTGTATGATCTACAACCACCTAAAAGCTATAATTTTTGACTTTGTCGGTGACAATGCTTAAGAATGATGCTACTGTACCCAAGCAAAAAAGGATTTTTCTGTTCCTACTTTCCAATGTTAATGATTGTTTCTTAGCCCCCTAATCCTATTTTTGGGAAAGTCGCTACTGACCTTCTTTTTTATCTGAATATAACTTCTACTACTACTCCTACTTACTTTTAGCACAAATTTAAAAAGTGTGCTTACCCTACATAATCTACAGGGACCTGTTTATTGACTTTACTTTCCAAGGTTGTTCCTACCTACTAGGATGTCAATTTAATGGATTTGACACTTAACCTTTGTGTGTAAATACAAAACCTAACCGGAATCCAAGATCTTATTTATCAAGGTTTTTAATAAGAATGAAAATATAATATATGAATAAATAAATATTAAATAAATAAAAAGAATCTTACCGAAATAAAAAAGGTAATATTCAATCACTACGTTTTAAGAAAACAAAGTTGTTCTTATACTAACCATTAAAGAAACCTGCTTTCAAGTTGCTTTTACAGGCTTTTAGACAATACCTGTATACTATTTTTTCGCACATTTTGTATTGTAAACATTTTATTGCACAAAAATATTGTACAGGATAATTTATAAAATTAAAAACAAATTATACAAAGGCAGACTTATCCCTGTCAGGGATTTCTTCCAGTCAACCTTAGAGTATCTAGTAGAATAGAATAGTTATTCCGGGAGTTTTTATTAAATCCAGCCTTAGTACCTTTCACACGTACATATATTTTTAGTACATAATATTTAGATAACGTTCAATGTCTAGTGCTAAATAAACTCACTCAACAAATAGGTATAAAAAGTGCGCCGCCTATGTTCAGTCAACATAAAATTGTTGTTACTGGTCGATAAATTTATTTACTCTGTTTGCTAACAAGTTGCGCGTGATCTTAGGTAAACCGAAATGCTAGTACGAACGATTACGTGGATAACTTGCTTACTCCATCTTTAACTCCAGTTAATAGTATTTGTGAAACATAGTAAAACAGTTTTGAATTATGATACTACTCTATGTTTAATGTATTTACTATTTCACTATGAATAAAAAAAAGAATGTCGTTGCACTTTTATTATTACTTTGTAGACAATAATACGAGTATTGTATATTGTCACAGAGATATTTCACTTTATGCAATAGATGACTTTGTTTATTGATGTTTAGAATAAGAAAATGTCATAATAGGAAAAAAATACCTGTAAAATTATTATAGAAAATGTACATGCTCTCCGTCACATAAGTCCGCTCTCAAATTACACCAGTTTAAAAAAAAAATAAATAAATTTAAAAAAAATACAAATACCCCCTTGTTTTTGAAATGTGTCAAGCCATTCTTACCAGGGTATCTTCCACGTCAAGATGGTTACGGGAAGAGAGCCACTCAGTTAAAATTATATTACACTCAAAGAGTTGCACCGGGTAAATTTTAAGTACTTATACGATCTTTTTTTTGATGATTTTTGCATACTTAATTGTCTTAGTTTGTGTGTGTGTGTATGTGTGTTAATGCTCTTCACGGTGAAATAGCTGAACTAATGTAATTAGATGTTTGGAATTACGTAGCTTATTACAATTGCCATTCAGATAGTGAAAATTTTAATCATAATATGGTAAAACTAAATTTAATCATTGGAATTTGACACAGCAATGCTCATGGCCGCGTCCAATTCGCCAGAATCAAAATTTTAGACTAACGTCGGTATTGTTCAATGTACTGGCACCGGAAGACGCACGTAAATTCGATTGTTGCTATAATTGCATCGGACTGAAAAATACTTAGTTACTCCTATTAGTTTTTTTCTGTAGTAAGAGCAACGGGCTTAGGCCAGTAATATGTATGGCCGGTAAGTGTTAAAGAGATGCGGAATTCAAAGGATATACCTACCTGTGCTATATATTGTGCAAGGACTTCTTTTTTCTGACATAGGCGGCATAAAAAAATACTTCATAGCTTCACGGCCACTTAGATATAAACCTGTTTGCGATAATGTTACCCAGCTTTCTTTAAAAGATAAGTCTAATCAAATTTCATTTTCCAACACCCGGTATGAACTAGTTGTATATTTTTATTGTGAAGTTTACCAAAAAGTACATTTAGATATTTTCGGTACATGATTACACACTGATTTATCTAGCCCAAATTACTTTTTAGAAACTTTTTACTTTTTTTAATAAAACTTGTGTTATGGACACTAGATACTGTCTTATCTGTCTTAATTTAACACACATGTGTAAGTAAAAATACTCGGTGAGCTCACCACTGTCCTTGAAGTTTATGTGAGTGGTGTCTAAATACTTAGGTACCTTCAAAACGACCTGTTGCATATGTATTCATTATGTGCAATCCTAAAACACACAGCGTTGAGGTGAAGAAGCTGTCTATAGTTTTCCTTATTTTCTCCAAAAATAGTGCTTTAGTCCAGCGAAATAATTGAATAGTACACTTTTTATTCACCAGAGGCAAATCTTTGCGATTGTGGTAACTGAGATTCAAATTCATAGCGTTTGTGGTCTTCTTACGGATAAGTGTGAAAATTGACAAGCTTTTTAAACAACGGAGTGTTTTAAGTGAAGGCGGACCTACAGCGTAAAGCTAAACGGGCAGTGACTCCTACAAAGATGCTTTATCAAAGCATCGAGGTAATGGAATATCTTTGTGTGCGTAATCCATATTAATTTCATTCACTAAGTTTCTGAATATGCTATTCCCGGTGCTTATGTCAAACTTTGGCTGTGCTCTCCCCGATCAATACTTCATACTTTGCACCTTGCTGATATTTAATAAATGTAGCATTGTTTTTAATCATTGTTATTTTTATAGACGCATCTCAGTCTTTGATGTTTATACTAATTCAATTTATTTATAACGATTTACTTGTTTTACAGTGTGGTTTTTAATATTCGTACACAATATCTCACCCTTTTCTCTAGACGTTACAGAGTGAACTGATTTTGCACCTTTTGTAGCAATGACTTTTCCAGGGTTATTATTTAATTGCACACCAGTCTTGTCTATATTAAATATAAGTTCTGGCTTGTCCAGCAAATTGTTTCTGTCAAAATATGGAGCAGAAGCTCAAACATCTTGTTACACTTCACGATAAAGTCCGTCGGCTCGAGCAAGGGAAAAACCCTCTGCTTGTCGAACGCTAAGTTTTGTGTATCGTTCCATAAAGGAGCGTAGCCAAAATTTATTCAAAAGCTAGTCTTTGTAACATATCACGTGTTACTGCAAACTCCGCTGCCTCTAACTTTCGAATTGGGTGTTTTCCTATAAATAAATCCATGCAAATATTAATTAAAAGAAATGCAAACATAATAAAAAAAACTATAACCTATATTCAATTTACAATTATAAATTTTACTCAGTAAGTAGGTGTACCTAATTTTAATTTTTGCGTGTCTTGTTTTTCAAATCGTCTTCTTGGAGTTCTGGGAGGAATCCCATATAACCGAGATCTTTTATTTACAGGGCATTACTTTTGTCTCAACTCTTTAAAAGCATCTTCAGTCCTCCTTCAGCTCGGGGCTGTGGCATTTTAATAAAATGTTGATTTGATGTAACTTTATCTTTTATTTTTTATTTTTACTCCGATGATCCTCCGATAATGTTTCCTAATCACATGTCAAATATTCTTACGGAATGTTGAGTTGCGAGCCAGAACCGTTATAGAGATGTTATTTCGTTGTTTTACGTCCCTGGCAGATAACTTCACGTTATTGCGCGCATCGTCAACCTATTCCTTAAGATAATTTATGCTGTTGGTGTCCACCTGATTACGAATGTACACCCCTAGGTTCCTTCACCAGATATGGACCTAGTGAAACACAACGCAAAAAATTATTTAATGATCATTACACATAACAACTTTCAAGAAAGATAAAATTAATTTTATAATTTTTCGTATCGCAGAAGGAGGTTTGTCATCAATCCTCATCCCTCGGTGGCTAGTCTCATCAACTAGTGCCTGCCATCTCATCTGCTAGTGGCTGCCATCTCATCTCCGTTATAATTCACAATATGAAATAGAAAAAGCACATTCCATCTGTTTGGAAGGAGGGAACTAATTCCACTACCCAAAAAACAAAATCCCACTTCCAATTCAGATATTCGTCCTATATCTATTCTGGCTTTCTTATAGAAAGCACTAGGACGACTTTTACACCAGCAACTAAGTAACTATTACACCGAGAAAAATTTACTCAATCGGTTTCAATCTGGTTTTCGACCTGGACACAATACAGTTACCACGTTAGGAATGGACATGGAAAGTTAACAGTTCTTACATTAATAGATTTCAGCAATGCATTTAATACTGTTGACTTCGATGTCCTGTTACTGATGCTACGCTCTCTTAACCTATCTCCATCAGAAATTGACTGGCTTCGTTCCTCCTTGTAGGAGCGCGCCAAAGTTTAGTATTCAATGATGGCTTTTCTGCTTGGGCAGATATTAAAGCTGGTGTCCCACAAGGTGGCGTGCTGTCTCTACTTTTATTCTCTATCATCATTAACACGATTTCTCACGGTATATTTTCTTTCTACCATGTGTATGCAGACGACATTCAAATCCATTCGCAGGCTAGCCAGGAAAATTTATCTCAAGCAATCGATACCATTAACAACGACCAAGCTACAATTCTAACATGGAGCAAATATCGTGCTATTGTTGTAAACGCCTCAAAGACTCAATCTATAGTCATTGGCAGTCCAAAAATTATGAAGTGCATCAACTGGACATTTTGCCTGAAAATTAACTTCGATGGAGTTACAGTAGACTGTAGTCTATGATGTTAGGAATTCGGGTGTCATATTCAATAGCTATTTGTCCTGGAAACCTCAGATGGACGATGTGAGCCGGAAGATGTTTGCTGCAACTAACTATCTAAAACGACTTCGCAATCTTTTACCAATTTCCAAATATTGATCTAAAATCTAAAATATTGATTGCACAATCTCTCTTTCTTCCAATACTTGACTACGCTGATGTATGCTATCTTGATGTCACTGAAGAGCAACTAAATAAACTGTATTAGGTTCATATTTGGACTTCGTAAATATGACCATGTTTTAAATACCGCACTAAGCTCAAGTTTTAGAATTTTAAGAATTTTTTTTACTTAAATAGAATAGCTCTCCGTTTGCTTTGCATCGCCGAGGTCGGCATAATAATTAGCACCATTTAAATGAGATATAATATCATCAATTATTGGCAATGGATATGCATCAGTAATAATTTTTTCATTAAGTTGTCTAAAGTCAACACAAAATGTCCACGTGTCGTCGGGTTTCTTAACCAACACGACCAGGGATGCATATGGGCTTTTTGATTTACGAATTATGTTATTCTGCAACATGTCTGACACTTGTTCGCGTATGATTCTATGTTGTTCAACAGAAACCCTATATGGAGCTTTATGAACAGGAGCTTCATTCGTAGTCTCTATCGTTACTCCGACAATATTGCTCCGACCTAAACTATTTTTATCGTAAGCAAACATAGACCTATGTTTATTTAACAATGACGACCAAGAACTACATTCACTGCCAGATAGTTCCGGCGATAAATCGAAATCATCGTTTTGTATTGCCACCACTTCACTCCATAAGTTATCTATAAAATTTTCTACAAGATCACTAAAATAAACATATTCACTTTCACACACCTTAGGTATTTGCTGAATCAGCTGTAAAGAATTATAATTATTATATACACTTTTATCTTTACATAGAAAATTACATACACATTTGCCGAATCTTACATTATTATTAGTAAACGGGTTCTGCCTTTCGTAGGGAATCCTGTCAGAGGATTAAATCTTGCTCAACGTCGAACGACGCATTCCTGAATATGTAATATTTTATCTATCGTTATGAATGTCTTCGTGCTTCCCAAGCAATTTAATTTATTGCCATTTACGGCTTTGGTAAACAGATCGTCCGCTTTTTGCATAGTTAAGTTATGTTTTTTGCAAAGTCGGTCAGACACCACCGACACGGATGCCCCTGTATCTAATAACGCAATAGTGTCACAGTCGCGTGAACGCAAATAAATGGAACGAACTTACTTGAGATAGGGTTCTCATCTTTTGTCGGCGTCTGTTTTATTACCCTATTACTGACGCCGATAGGTGTTTGGGTAATGCTTTTGTAGTGGCATGCCCTGGCTCTGATTGGTTGCACGGTCTCTAAAATTGTAACGGGGGGTATTAGGTCATGTAGTGGTTTGTTTGGGTACGCATTTAACGTTTTCCCTGTGTACGGGAGTCGGATCCATATCGCCTGCGTCCCTCGGAGCTGCATGTGTAGACGCCGCCGTTGACGCGCCGTGCATTGGTCGATCCCACTTTATTTCGGGTGTGTCACGAAATATTTCATGCATTTGCGTGATTGTTCGTTTCAGCGCTTCTTTGCTATTGAACAGTTGTGAAGCTAATCGGCCTTTATTAGCATATGAACAGGTGCGTAGGAATTGACGTATAAATTTGCCCTCTGAAATCGCCGTCTAAAGCGTAATAGTAAATTAAACCATCTTCTTCAGTCTTTTGCTTCCTTTTGTAAAACTTTGCCAAGTGATCGACATCTGTGTAAAATTCCTTGATCAATTCGTTTCTTAACTCTTCAAATGTATTACAGTTATTGGAGACTTGCGAGAAAAAAATTTAGTGCTGGCCCTTCAAGATAAGCGGCGATAACTACTTTCTTTTCTTCCTCGCTGTAGCGATTCAATGTTGCGATGATGTTAAAACTATTTCGAAACTCGTCTGCATTACTATGCATTGGACGTTGGACGATGTACGTTTTGGATAACGTCGAACACGGTCTTTATGTCCTCGACGGAGCGGGCCCACGGGAGCTACGGGAGCTGAGATACGACGGGAAGGTGGGGCGTCCGGACGCTGGCTCCAGGCGTTAGCTGGATTTGGCTTCGGCTGCGCGAGCTTTGCTTCCGTGGGAGCCCGGTTGGGCAGCGGTGGAAAGTTGGCCGGAGTGAGCGGCGGCGCCGGTTTTGTCGCAGCCCTCTTGGCGGAGGAGCGAAGAGCTCGGGGACAACCCCTGTAGTTTGCTGTGTGGCCGGACTGGCCGCACCTCACACAAACAGAGGGAAAGTGGATTCGGGAGTGCGAGTGCACTCCTTTGCGATGTGAGGATCAAGGCACTTGACGCACCTGGAAGGAGCTGAGCAATTAGCTGGTGGCATTGTCCTGGGTGACCACGAAGATGAGGAGCCTTGACGGAGATATTCGAGAGGCCGCAGATGATACGCGCCTCTCTGAAGATCTACCGCCATTTTTGAGTGTTGAATAGGATTACTAATGCGAGCGGGAAACGTCTGCCCCGGTTAGAGCGCATTTTATACACGGCTTCGGCCGGGAAACCCCGTAAAACCGCGCGGATCTTACGCTCCCGTTTAAAACCGTTTAAAAACCGACGGGGTCGCGGTCACTTGGAGTAACATAACGGTGAACATGACAGGTTCGGTGTAGAGGCTTGCTTTGAACGCTTCTTAGAGGGCTAAGAGACTAACGTAAATGGGGGCTCAGCAGAGCCGGTTAAAGTAGTGGCGTCCGACGACGCTTCGGACGCGGATTCCGGGAGCGGTACGCTTGCGATGCGACGCAAGAGAGGATATATCCGACAAACAGTCCATCTCGGAGGGCACGGGAGACGCGGGAGAGTTAAAGACCTACGGGCTTATGGCGTTGGTGGCCTGAGGGGCCGGGGTGGGCCTGAGGGTCCGGGAACGCAATCGTTGCCTGTAAGGCCTGCGTTAGAACGTCATTGTTCAAAGGGACACCGAGGGTGCTGGCGAGCGCCTCGGTGAAGGAGTTCGCAAAGGTTTACCGAGTTTACGAATCCATGGGAGGGCTTGGTAAGATATAAATATATAAATAAATAAAAGATGCCTGGATTTCCTATCAAACCTAGCAACCCTAGCGGCTAACCTCCCTACCAGCGGTAGGGGGCTGGGGACGACGCCGTCACCCTGGGAATTTAGGCCCCTGTAAAGGGATCGGGTCTGCTGGATTCTCCAAGAAAGCGCACCGGGTCAACGCTAGCAGGCTAAGTTGGCACCGTTAGGTTTCCACCTACTCAACGCGGGGGTCTACTACGGAGTGTGATATCAATAAAATTGGCAACAAAAACTTCGCAGAAATATAAGCGATTAATGCATGCTACTGCTGTATGATTTTACAATTATGTTGGTAACAAACATGAAATTTTATTTGAAAGTTTAGAGTGCGACTAGTGTTCTTTATTTTCTTTATTTAGAAACAAATAGCAGCTAGCGGCCGACTCTAATTACCAGGAAACAAATCACGAATAAACAGTAAGCTATCATTTTTACCTAATTTCCGTGCAACTACTTATGTAATATGTAATTTATTGCCCAAAAAGACTAAGCCTTAACTCACAAGTAAGTAAAATGATAATTTATATTAGTTAATATTCCAGTTCACGTTTAAAATGGGACAAATAACGAAAGAATTGTTAATGGTTTTATGATATTTACAATTATTGACACAAATGATTAAATTAAGCAAATATCAAAATTTAAATTTAAAAATAGTTAACTTCATTCATGTAGTCCGTGACCAACAAGGCTACATTGTCACAGATTTATGTTATTTTTTGCTAATAAATGTTATATTATGTGAATTCTCATTTTGAAGGTTCTGGTACATAAAGAGTAATTGTTCATCTGATCGTCAGGTCTCGGACTGATGGAAATTAAGTCGTTTAGTATATTTGTCGATGTTTCCATCTCATTGTATTGTTAGGCGACTGTGCATAATCACTCTTTAGCAAATAATTAGTTATACCTTTAAAATGAATAGTTCGTATCTTCGGAAACGGAACGGTCACTGGTTTGTCATTGAACGCTTAATTTGCATTTATTTAAGCCACGGTGCACAATGTACAAAGGCCTGAAAAGTATATTCAAGCGTTTATTAAACCTTAACGGACGACTATAACTAACGACTCATGTTAACGGAGATGCGACTTTAGTGTGATAAACCCATCAGTTTTTGTATACATATCATGATTATTCAGTGCACAGTTAAAAATCACAGTTTCGCATGTCATGGTGCAGTCTGGTGCAGTATGCGAGGCGCCTATAGACGCATCTCCGTGCGGTAAGGTACGACACGCTCGACTATGTCGCATTGCCGGAAGGAGTTTCGGTGCCGAAGGACTCCACTGTCACACATGGATTTCTGTTTAGAAAGGACTTATTATGGAATCGTCATTTTAAAACTGGATTGTACAAAAACTAAGATGAAAAAATCATGGCATTAGTGTAGGGATTGAACTTACTTATTAGGCTATCAAATGTGAAATAATTTGATAAGGCCGTGGGGGTCGAAAAACACAGCGATGCTCGCTAAATTAGCGGGAGTTTTTGTCGCGTATCAAAGCAATGCGCAGTATTGAATCGCGTGATATGGTAATTACACCGGAACTGAATAATAAATGAAACATTCTTAATTATTATGATTATAATTATTCCACTTATCAAAATAATTAGGTAGAACTCGGCTCAAAAATCCGAAATGATCTGTTTCCAGATAGTTGTAGGGATTGACGAGCTCTGGATACGATTTTCATGGTTTGAAGGCAAACCTTTCATGAGAGAGGTTTGGATATAACATAAGTGGCAACTACTGTTATACTTGAACAATGCCGCTTTTTATATTAGAACCTTGGAAAGTTTCTAGATCTACGTAGGTATTTCAATAAATAGATACCTACGGCCACAGTTATGCCCGTCTGCACTAAAGTTTGACAGCTCCTAAGTTGATACTTAAGTCTCCTCGACGTGCTTAGCAACGAGAATTGCGTTGCACTAAACTTAACCTAAATGCCTAAGTCATGCCTAACTTTAAGACACCGATTTCCCATGTCATAACATTAAGCAAGAACTTAAGCATAGGTACCACGGCGCTCAAAAACTTATGCGAATACACTAGTTAGAAAAATTTTACTTTTATTATATTAATATTTTTCCAAGGAGTCACCTTTTAGAAAAAAAGCATGAAACATCATATCTCCAACACGAAAATTCCTTTCTCCTTTAGGTTTTTTTTTCTAAATAGACAGTATATTTATGGCCCTATTAGCCTTTTAAATTTCACCGGACTTTGTGGCCTAGCGCCGAGGGCGCTTAGCCGGAACTTAAACTACTCCTACGTACGATACGCCTAAGGGCACCCGAGAGGGTACGGACCTCGGCCTAGGACGTCGTATATTGAAACTACCACTGGTCCGGAAGGGTCATCTACTGCCAAAAAACCAGCAAGAAAATCAGTAGGGATGCGTACGCTGCGTTAGCCTGGCCCACCGGTGGGTTAGGGGATTCGAATGCCGTGTTGCCCTATTTCTAACTGGAACGCCGGCGCTCCTTGTTGTAATAGCGTCGTCGGATTCTGTTAAGACGTTACGCGGACGCCTGTAACGAACCGGTGCGTCTAGGTTGGCTGTGTAGTCAGCTGACTTATTGACCAGCGGGTCGGGATGGTGGGGAGCGTTGTCGAAGTAGCGAAAGTTCTCCTTTAGTGTTTGTTGGTATATTGAAGAAACCTGAGCTACAGAAGTTCCCACAATACTCTATATCATTCTCATTACTTTTTGAAAGGCCTTAAATTGTATGTTGGTGTATGTGTTAAATATTGACATTTTCGTTCATTGATTTAAGATTGACATAAATAACCTCGCGTTATGCACTATATCTAGCGGCTGCATTATGTATTGATATAATAAAATATATCAATTTCAAAATAAATAATATTTACGTTATGTTTGAACTTTTGATTGAAAGGATATTTAGTTAACCTTCCTTTACCCGCGTCAAAGGGACCGCGCATGGTCTTACAGACCGAAAATTCAGGACACCATTTCATTGTTTTTTTTTTTTCAAGACTACCTATAGGTATATGACTAACAATAGGTGGTAGGTTATATTATTATATTATTAAAATAGGGGATATAATAAATGAAATAAGCACATCATATAAAAAAACAAAGGTTTTATTGAATAACTAACAATCTTTCTGAAATATATGAACTATACGTGCTACGAAAATGTTACCAAAATTAAAGTTTTTCTTCCAAAATAACAAAACAACTGTCAAATCTTATAGACTATTAGTTGGCAAAGAATAAAATAATAGGTCTTTACCTATGAAACTGCCGTTTTGCCGTACTGGCCATTTCAAATGAAAAAAAAATTTTTTTGTTGACTGATAATTCTGATTTCAAATTAATTTTATTTGACAAACATGGAATTCTTTTTCTAAAATCGTCATTTGTTTAATAGTTAGTGTTTTGTTTTCAACGCATTCGAACATTTTTCGTCATCATGGATAAGTTAAAAATTCGAGTAATTATGGAGTATGAGTACCGTCGTGGCAGCAAAGCGGCACAAGCGGCACGCAACATCAACGACGTTTACGGAGCGAACACTACAAACGAACGCACAACCCGTTATTGGTTTACCCGCTTCCGTTCTGGAAATTTTGACCTGAAAAATGAACCCCGTGCTCGTCCGAAAACTTTGGTCGACAATGACGAATTAAAGGCAATTGTGGAAGCTGATGAAACTCAATCCACGGCTGAATTAGCAGCAGCTTTCGACGTTAGCATCAAAACAATATTGGTCCATTTGCGTCAAATTGGCAAGATAAAAAAGCTTGACAAATGGGTACCCCACGAACTCAATGACCGCCAGCGCGAAGTACGCGTGGAGACGTGCCTTGCACTGCTCAGCAGGCATACAAATGAAGGAATTCTGAACCGCATTGTTACTTGTGACGAGAAATGGATCCTGTTTGACAATCGTAATCGCTCAGCTGGTTCAGCACCCAAACAATGCCCTAAACGAAAACTTACCCCTAGAAAAGTGATGGTCACTGTTTGGTGGTCTAACGCGAGTGTAATTCATCACAGCTTCTTGCCAAAGGGACAAGCATTACTGCAGATGTGTACTGTGAAGAACTGAACACAATGATGGAGAAGCTCGCACGTCTCCAACCAGCTTTGGTCAATCGTTCGGCTCCACTGCTCCTGCACGACAACGCGCGACCTCATACTGCACAGCAGACGGTCTCCAAGCTACAAGAGTTGGGGTTGGAAGTTCTCCGTCATCCGCCGTACTCACCAGACCTTGCGCCTATAGACTTCTACTTTTTCCAGAATTTGGATAACTTCTTGGCGGGAAAAAAATTCAATACCCGAGAGGCAGTACAAAATGCTTTTGAAGAATTTGTTGCCTCCCGTCCAGCTGATTTCTTCAAGAAAGACATCAATAAGCTACCAATGCGTTGGCAAAGATGCATTGATTGCACGGGTGATTATTTTGATTAATAGAAATAAAAAATATATAAAAAAAATTACGCTTCATTCATTTCGTGAAAAACGGCAATTTCATAGGTAAAGACCTAATACTATATAATCTTAGGCACAAGTCTCACTAAAACAAGCATAGCATACCAAATAGCAATTTACATACAAAAGTAAATTTTGCATATAGCGCAGATTTACCGCGTCTTAGGGTTCTTTTTTGAGGGGCAGTATGCAGAAAGGCCAATTTTACTATTGGCAGCTGTTACTGAGGATTCTGGACCATCTAATATACATATTGTAGAAGACTTAGCTTTATCAGTCTTGGCAAAGAGGAATTAACAGCTCGTCTTCTTAAAATCATCCACCTCGCTGTCGTTTTGATCTTCATAGTCAGCATCCGAAATATCGTCATCCAATGACAAACTTATTTGATGATCACCAGATGATCTTTTCGTAAATTAAGACCTAAAAATAATAAAATAAAATTGAATAACTAAATAACACAAATGATATCAAAATCAATAAAACAGAAATTATTACTTACACAAAAAGTTTCAATTGTACCCGCGTCGGTCTCACAGACTAATTGGCGCCTTATACGATCGCGGCAACAAATCATGCAGCTAGCAAAAAGTGCAAACCTCTAGCATATACGAAAGAAGTATTAAATACGAAAAGTTATTGCGTCGGTCTCACAGACCAACGCGCGGGTATAGGAAGGTTAAATAAACCGTCAGGCAGGACAAGTGACAAGAAAAATCTGATCATAGAGCAAATGAAAGACAAAATAGACTTTTTCGTTCTTTCGTTTGCTTTGTTAGGCAACGATTGTTCTAGGAGTCACTTAACGTAAACTGGTTAGTGCAGAGCAACGCAGAGTAAGTCGATGCTTAGGTGTGACTTAGTTTAGGCATAACCTAACTAAATACTAACAAAGTCTATACTTTGTAGAGTTTAGTGCAGACGGGCATTAGAGTACTGTTATAATGGCTATAACTCTACCAGCTTATGTATGCAAACGCGCTGACACTGCGTGCCAGTTATTGGACACCTTTGTTTGTTTCCTCTAATCTTGTTAATTTTGTAATTTTGATAATTTTTATTTCAATTCAAATTTTTAGTATTGTTTAAAATTCCTTCTCGTTCAGTCGCTGTTTCCATATTTTTCCATTTCTAAATCCTTAATTCTAAGTTTCTTTGTAATATTTGAAATAAACTCTATTTTAGTAACTTTAAAAGTGTTTTTAAGAACTCTCTCCTGACCTACCCTGTTACAGTAGTGTCAGAAGTGGGATTGCCAGTACGTAAACGTTAAAAACTGATATCTCATACGGGCAAAAACTCTGTGAAGTGCAAATAAGTGAAAGTGACAGTTTAACCAAAAGTACAATTCAGTGTGTGGTATCTCTTAACAATTCACCTGCTGCCGATATCCCTGATCACTGTATTTGATCCGTGCATACGCAACTCACCTGAAACGAAATCTCGTGCCGCTGTCTCCTTATTATCGCTGTCTCCTGGTCACCGCTTTATAGCTGTGACGTTCATCGCTGCTACCAAGGCAGTTTCCTGTCCTGCCTGTTTCTGCCTGGACCGATCTGTGGAAGTAAACCACCTACGTCGCTGACTCTACGCTGTTGTACCCGCCGAGTTCCCGCTGTTGCTGCCAAGTCCCCACGGAGTTCCCGCTGTTCCTGCCAAGTTCCTACCGCTATTCATTCCGACGTCCAAGAACTTCGCAACAGAAGTTCGAGTGTTTTGCTGTGAGTAATAGACTTTTATATATTGCTAAATATTGGACATTTATACATCCCACAATTTTATTAATTTCTACACTTGACTTCTATGTGTTTGGTTGTCGTTGTAGGTCGCTTTTGTAATCTATACTATTTCTCATTTTATTTTCTTAGATAGCTTTTCTATTTCACAATGTCTTAGTCGGAGAATAAGTCAGTAACTTTGACACAGTCTGAAGTACATCCGATACAAGTTTTGTGCAGTTTTATAGATGTGAATAAAATGGAACTTGAGACCTTATGTGCTTTTCTGACCAATTGCCAAAACTCGCTGGGTCTGGCATCAAAAAGCCAAAAATCGCGCTTATTTAAATGTATACTATCCCGGTTATCTGGAAAAGCACAGGTTGCATGTTCTAACCGCATTTTCGAAAGCTTTGATGAATTAAAACTTCGGTGAGAAAAAGCATCAAAATTAACTCTTATTACAATTACAATGGTGTAAGCTATTACCTTAGTCCTACCATCAAAATATGCAGGGCATTGATGGTAAGGAATTACAGATTGAGCTTTTTATAAACTGTGAAAATATTCATGTACTATGTATTACAGAACACTGGCTCAGACAGTGTCAAATTATGTCTTCGTATAAAAATCATGTAATTGCTAGTTCATTCAGCAGAGAACAAACCACTTGTGGTAGCTCAATGATCATCACTCATAAGAGCCTTGCATTTAAAGAACGCTGATATTGTAAGTCTGTCTGTTGAGTTATATAGTTATAATAAGTGTGTACAGACCCCCATCCTTACCGTTTGAAGTGTTTGAGAGCACTATGGATGAGTTCGTACATAGAGTAAATAACAAAAATAAAGAAATAATTATTTGTGGCGATTTTAATATTGATTTACAAAGTAAACGATTCTTGAATCTTTTTAATTGTTACAACCTAAATAATATATTTTTAGAACCTACGCGAATCACAGCGACTTCAGCCACATGCCTTGATAACATTTTAACGAATATAGTGCCATATACAAAGTCAGTAATTAATAAACTACAATCAGATCATAGCGGGCAGTTGGCCACTTTTAATATTGGTCAAAAAAACACTCTAAAAAGAGAAAATTACCTTTATATCCATGAATCAGAGGCGGCTTGAAACATTTAAAAATAATGTATTTGAAAAAACATTTAAATTAGATTACTGTGGCGATCTGTATGTTCGATGAGTTCTTCGTCCCGATGAATATCTAAAGTAGCATCGGGTGACGGGTCGCTTCATCCATCTGCCATCTTCACAAAAAATCTAAGAATCTGTCGCCGAATATGGACTTAGGATTGAAAACTGTTTAACAAACTTACAAGCTGGAATTCATAGCTCCGACTCGCTGAAAAAGGAACCGCCAGGACGAATTGCTTCACACTTTCTAACTAAAATTAAATACTATCATTAGGTGTAAGGGCCCTAAGTCCTAGAATTAGGCTATAAACGTAGCTATTGAGGAGGATAAAATGCATAGTTCTAATCTTTCTACTCCTACAAAATTTGGAAAATTTGTAATAAACATGGACACTCTGTCTCCGACTGTCCACAAAAAAGATTTTCTCTAGAGAGGTCAACGATACTTCCTAACCAAGTCCAACCTCAAACATCTTTCCAACGTCCTTCAACGTCACAACCAGAGTTAGGTGGTCCACCAATCGTTTGTCGTCTTTTAACCATACCAAATCCACTGTTTCTTATCATACTAAATCTACTATTTCAAAACCTACTAACTCCACCGTACTAAACCCTACTATCTCACAACATACAAACCATAATGCAAGACCTACTATACCAAAGCTTAATGACCAATATTTGTTGAACCCTATCCAACCTTCTACTAAATCTACTAAATCAATTACAAGTTCAACTAAGTCTAACTCTACTTATGATTTTAGAGAAACTGTCCCAAATATCGATACAAACTCCCTGCCAAAGTGTAATAAAACAACATCTAGTGCATCTACTGAAACTAATATGAAGTCCTAAAATCTACAATCATCAAACACTTTTTATACCAATTCTATTCATAATAATAATTTTCTAAACTTAAAAACGAGATTATAAAGTTTAAAGGTATTAATGACGTCAATTCATTCTCTGAGACCAAAGGAAGTTTTATTTTCAACATTTACTATGACGAACAAAAATATTTTTCATTCTCTTTTTATATAGTTAATAATGTCAACCTAAGTTATGATGGAATAATCGGATCCAAATATAAAATTAAAGTTAAAGCTCTTTGATAATGACGACGGCAAGTTGTTTACGTTGAAAACCGCCGATCGATCATATATCGTACCTGGACGTTGTGAATGTTCGTTGAGTGTTCAGTTACTAACCCCAAAAAGGTTTAATTCTATATAACAACTTTGATGAGTACCCGAATTTATATATTTCTAAATGTCTTTGTAAGGTAAACCCTAGTGGGAAAATTACTGTTTCCGTTTTAAATACCTCCGAAAACGACGTCATACTAAAACCGCTGTGTCTCACCATTGAGCCTGTAGCCTTTATGGAAGAAAACTTGCCAAATTCTTAACCTGACTTACCTAACTCCTATGACGTAGTCAATAGCACTGAATTTTTTTCTAGGCTAAGTCGAAATCGTTTTATTACAAAATTCACTTCGGTGCGACCATCTAAACAGCGAGGAAGAGAATGCTCTTCGTGAACTTTGCTCTAGTTTCAATGACATATTTTGTTTAGATGGTGACAAATTAACCGCTCCTATTAAACACGAAATCTGTACGACTTCCGATCCCTATCCACCCAAAAACCTACCGGTTTCCGGAATGTCACAAAGACGAAGTAAGTAAACAAATTCAGAACATGCTAGATCAAAAAATTATTTCTCCTTCTGTTTCACAGTGGTCTGCCCCCCACCTCTCTTTCTCTCTGGGTCGTTCCCAAAAAACTAGACCGCTCAAGTTAAATCACCCCTTAGTTCCATTTTTGCTATTCCAGGTTCGCTGTTACGTCATCACTAGCGAGCAGTTCGTTACTCGGATTCCTTATAGCCCCGGTATCTACTTTGATCAGCTGTTAGATCTAAAATTCTCCCATAGTACTTGGAACGTAGTAACTTTTATCGATCTTAGTCATATCCAACCCTATTTAGATAACATAAAACTTTTATTCAGTAGAGTAAATCAATATTGCAATTTAGTCCAATCGTCTAAAGTAAAATAACAATGTCAAAATACGGTAACTTCATTAGAAGCTCAACATAGTAACAATATAAAAAAGTTCTCGTCAGTATCTTATCTTATCAACGTTTAAACTTACTCGCATCAAGAGAGGCCTAGTCGATATGGGCGGCTCTATATTAAAATATTTATTCGGAACTTTAGACGCCGCTGACGCAATGCAATACAAATACGCTATCACAAAAGTACAGTCAGACGAGAAACAGCTATCTTTCTTAATGAAAAACAACATCCATGTCATTCAATCTACCATATCTACATTTAATTCTACCTCTATTGAGAGTAAAAGAAAACGAAAAAGGTTGAATCATAATTTAAATGTTATAGAAAAAGCTTTCCAAAATTTGATTAATACTAACGATAAAAATGATATCAGAATTCAAATATACCTTTTATTTGGTTCTATAGAAAGTATTATACTGACTGACTTTACCTTTTGACATGGATGACATTAATAATGCAATTTCAAATGAACGTCTTGCATCCGACCGTACTTGGGCCGCAACAGCTGTTCGACGAACTCCAATTACATATAAACAATACGCCTCGCCATTCCGCGTTACCTCTTTGCTTAACCTTGTGTGTTCACCACTTAATTAAAATATCTAACTTAGCATGTTATTGTAGTGATAATAAACGTGTTATCGTAGTCAAAATCCCGCTCGTACTATCTCAAGTTTACAATTTATTTCATACTATTCCTTTACCAGTACCTTATCACCTGACACTTATGTTTTAATCGCTCCTAGTAAACCATATTTAGCAATATCAGCAGATCGTCCCTTTTACTCTCAGCTCGACAATGTAAGGGCGCGTACACATAGAACGTCCGATTTTACAGGATCCTTTTTAACTGATCCGTCGATACTGGAGGTAATATTCACACAGCATTTTCAGGACCGATTTTAACAGATCCGACTGCTGTGTGTGCAGAACACTGCACCCCGCGCACCCCTGTGCCAATCATCGCGCGGTTTCGATTTGAACGGACAGTATTTCCTTTGTTACTGGATCCGGAATACTGTCATCTGTGTGAACTGGCTCATAAAACGAAATACGCTAATAACATATACGTTTAACCGGAACTGTAAAACGGACGTTTTATGTTTAAGCACCCTAACTGAGTGCAAAGTGATACAAAATCAGTGCTATGTGTGTCCCTTGACAAACGTTTACTCATCCATTGCCAATCCCACGTGCGAAAGTGTATTACTTACTGAAAAAGTTCATAAGATTGCAAGCTCGTGCCAAACAAAAATCATACATGGCTCTATCGACTATATTCAGAAAATTACAAATAACCGCTGGCTCTTTGTGCAATCTCAGTGTCATATCATTCGAATATTATCGAATGTCCATAAAATCATTTGATGTATTGCTGAATTTAACGAAGGATTCTAGAATCCCAAAGGCAATCCCTATTTTCCACTTCGATAATAAATCGTTCAGTGTCGAACATCCTGTGCGTGCGTCGCCGTCGCGAGTAATCCGCAGAATGTGGCGCAGCATACAAATACCTGGAAGCGACGTGTCCGATCTTACTCCAACGGAAAATCGGTGCGCGGAGGACGGAGCAGACGCAGAGAGCGAGCTGTCCGCCATGGACGGATAATCCGCGCAGTATGCCCGCTATAAGTAATTTATATGCAATAACATGTATTGGCGTTCCGTCGCGGAAGTTCGGCCGAATTTCCGTCAAGTGTGGCGCCGGCCTTAGTTTCACTGCTACTGGTAAGTTTGTCACTAATATTTCTATTTCTGTATCTGATTTTGATATCGTTAAGGACGACTACTGTGATCACGGGAAAATTAACAAGTCTTTATCAGCTCTACCTTTTGTTAAGTTAAACGAAATCAATAATTTAGATTCCATGATCCAGGCCAGTTCTCATCTGAGTTCATTTAAAAATTATATAAATAAATTAGACTAGCCGACTCATTTTACTAAAAAATGTATTTACTATCTTTCATTTTCTTATTGTTTTCTTTTTATACTATATACTTTTTAAGTTAAGAAAATACTTATGTTAAAATGGTTCTAGTTGTTGTGTAAATATCTATAACGATTGTCATAATAAGAAGATTAAAAGCCACAAAACAATTAGTTCAACAGTTCAACAAATCTACAACTAAGTTTACTTCCGATTCCTCTGATCCAGAAGAAATTGACTCTGTATCTATAAAATCTCTACCAGTTCCCTTAAAAAGAAATGTTTTACGATAAGTCCAAATATTTACTATTTTCTAAGTTATGTGTAAGTTTTATAAAGTTTCATTCTAAGTTATCATTAGTTAATTACAGTTTCATCTGTCGTAATATTATAGTTAACTTAGATAAAATACATGGGTTTATTATATAGTGTAATATATAGGTTTAAAGTTTATATAAAGTTTATTAGTTTATAAAAAAGTAAATATTAAGTTTCAATATTTCTTTAAAAATCTCATCACTTAAAGGGTGATGATCAATCTTAAAGGAATGGTTGTTATGATGGATACAACCCTACCAGCTTATGTATGCAAACGCGCTGACACTGTTTAAAAATATTTATTTTTATTTATATTTATATATATTGTTTAAAAATCCGCCTCGTTCAGTCGCTGTTTCCATATTATTCCATTTCTAAATCCTTAATTCTAAGTTTCTTTGTAATATTAGAAATAAACTCTATTTTAGTAACTTCAAAAGTGTGATTTTAAATTCTCTCCTGCCTGGCTCACCCCGTAACAGTACCATCAATGTAATCTTAAAAATAACCTTTTTTTGCGTTGAACCTGTGAAAGGTTTTTTGAAAATTGGATAGGTATAGTTATTATATAATTGGCTTATATATTTAATGCCTACTATACACATAATTTACATTTCAAATATTTCTAATCTAACTGTATATCAAAGCTTCCAACGAACACGGTTTTTAACTACTGCACAGATCAATGTTATTTAAATGGTATTGTTTTCTTAAATAGTATTTTATGTTCAGTATTATTATCATTTCACCCGCGTGGTATTGCAAATATTTTACGAAAGGGGTGCTTATGTAGCTTTTTATTGTTCATATTATTTAAACGTTATGAAGCATGTTTTGCAGCAGTTCAGCAATATACGAATAGTAAGGTTTTTTTTTTGTTAGTCGTTACAGCCTACTGAGTGCCATAATCATATTATTAATCTCCTTAAATTATGTCAAATGTTATTTTAACTTTTGTAGTTTTTTATTTTTATGGAAATTTCACGGTTGTACCTATAGAAATACATGAACAGCCAGGATTTTTTTTCTAAGTGTTCTTAAGGAAGTAATTTCAACCGAATTGGTGATAGAGTAATTTATCTTTCTAAACATGTCAAACTACATTAGCCTGTGCAATTATTTATGTGACAGTTGAATTTCACGGTCGGTGTTTGAAATGAAGAAAGTGGTATATCGTACAAATAATTTTATGAACATTACTAAACTTTGTTAAAGTTAAAAGGTATTTGTTTTTTTAAGGTATTTGTTCATTTGGAAAACCTTAATTTTAAAGCAACAAAGTGTGGAGTTATCATTCAAGCTCTGACGTACACCTCTTGTTTACAATTAATTCAGTAAACCGGTACTTAAATTATCAAGTGAGGAAAATTCCTTTCAAATACACTTTTTTTAAAGTTCCAAATAAGTTTTAGTTTGTCGTCAATTCCAACTTAAAAATAAAAACCTAACATGATGATGGTTTATTTGTCCATTTAAATTTTGGTGTATTTTCAAAATGATGTTGCCCAAATACCTGCGTGTGCCTCACTTTCGTAAACATATCTCTTGTTCCGTCTCTGAAAAATTACTAATTCCCTTTGCGCTTTCATACAAAATAGTAGCACCGAAAATCGCTTACTTCACCATTGTCACCCATAGTTTTAAACATGCCACAATGATTCTACGGAAATAAAATATTCTTCACTAAACTGACACCACGTCAGTGACCAAAATGTCTCAGTCTTAATGCTACCATAATAAACATAAAAGCATTGCCAAATCATAAACAACTGTGTGATCTATATAAAACAAGCATTATGGTTAAAAATTCTAGCAAGTTCTAGCAAGTAAAATATACTCGTATATTTATAATTTAGAATATTTTAGAATTAATTGACTTATGCACACCACTTAGCGAAATATTCTACAGATAAAATTCATAAATATAAAAAAGTTAAACCTTAACAAAGTATTTTATTTCACTTAGACTCTCAATGTGCAACAAAAGGATGCTTAATGTTTTAATAACCAACTATTTGAAAACATTTCATCATTAAAATCATACTACACTTCTTCAGGCCATTACACCTCTTAACAATTGTTAAGAACAGCTCTCGTTGTGTAGACCGAGTTTTAATAAAAGTATAAAGTATAATGCTTTTATTCTTTATAGTGCCTTTCAATACTGACTTAACCTTTTCAAGAAACATTTTCATTTGTTTCTTGGCATCCATCTTTAGCTGATATTGAAACAAGTGCAAGAAATTATCGATAGAATGCAAGTTCTACGACTTTCATAGACTTTTTTTGTTAATTTGATGGACTTACTTTTGTTTGAACTAATTCTCTCGAACCTTTTCAGTTTTGCTCGATATAGTAAGCTGCACGTTTCTATAATTTTTTCTGTAATTCATAGATACGTTAATAATTTTTTTTTTAATCATAGTTTTTTTTTATTGAAAAAGGATTAGAAGTTTCTCTTCTATCTCACCTGATGGAAAGTGATGATGAAGACGAAGGTGTTACACATCTATCCACGAGATACCTATTCACTCGACGCTTGAAAGAACTAGGACTATAGTTTTCTGGAAAAACAGACGCAGGCAGTTAATTCCACACCTTGGCGACCCGCACCAAAAAGGAACTATCGAAGCGTTTGGTTCGACTTCTTGGGATATCTACCATGAAGGGATGGAAGGTCTGTCTGCGTCTAGTAGTCCGATGCAAGAAGGGTGTGGTTTCACCTGATCAAAAAGAGCATTCACGCACTCTCCAAAATGTAAGTATAGAAGACTGCTAAACTGGCAACTTTCCGACGATGGCTCTTCGGTCAACTGCGTCCATCGCTTCTAGTTGGTACTTTGCAGAACCATCCCAAAGGTGGCTACAGTACACCTTACAAGATCGAACTTGAGCTGTATACAAATTAAGTAGCTGTTCAGAAGGCCTACTATGAACTATTATTGCGATTCAATTGACGACCTAAAATAAACTGCTTTGCTATTTCATACCACGACGTCATTAAAGCGATCCAGTCTAGGTTGACGCCAAATCAAGTCGGCAATTGGATCGCAAACTGTTTTAGTTCGTTCATTTTTCGTACCATGAGGTGATATTTCAACCTATATTGGATGACTTAAATGTCAAAGTAAGCGATTCAAAAAACGTTGCTACTTTCTTGGCGTGAAGTGAATCGTTTCGGTTTATCTTTAAAAAAATGGTTGAAAATATAGGTATTTTAAGGTATTTCAGTTGGATATTTAGTGTTTCTTATGTGTTAATGTAAAAAAGTGATTTCTAGAGTTATTTTTTATTGTAGATGTCTGACGAATTAGTCTTTTTTATTTTCTTGGAAAATGATAATGAAATAAACACAACACGGAAACAATCGGACCCCTTTTATTTGGAAGATGAAGAATATACAAAAAGGATATCGGTTGTCTAAACGATTGGTATTAGAAATGTGCGATGAGCTGAGCCCATTGTTGAAAAATCCAACAAAGTCAACTGATTTATCAGTAGAGACAAAGGTAGAAGTCAAATTAGGTGCGTTCTAAACTCGTCATAATCAATTTATTTTTACGACAACACTAAGGAAACCTTTAATTATTTGTAATTTAAAGAATTATATAAATTTCTATTATTTAATGAGTACTAATACGGGCTTATGGTATATAATTTGACACTAAAAAGCGCAATTTTAAAATATATTTGTTGTTATTTTTACACAAAAAACACCGCTAAAATCATATCAACTAGATTTCGAAACGCAATGCATATGGTTTGAGTAAAAGAGACAGACCTATGCAACGAGTGTATAGCGTCATCTCTTTCTCACACGCGGACCACAGACAAATTTCGGTCTTTCATTCCTCCGTGAGCGATTCAAACGCCAGTTAGCTAAAGGCACTTCATGGTACGAATCTTAGCGATTCAGTTTAGGTACCTAAACTGGATTGCATCGGAATTGAATGGCAAACTAAAAGTTGATGGTAGGCCTTCAGGGCTGAAGTACCCTCGGACCTTCGAGATGATTCCCAACTTCTTTGAAGCAGATTGAGCCATGGACATAATTTGTTGCCCGAAGTTTAGTTGGGACGATATAGTTACGCCCAGAAGCCCTAGGTGGTCGGTTAAGGGTACAAAAACATTTTGGAAAGTGGGCGTTAGGTCGAAACTGCTCTTTTTCGCGGAGAATAAACACGCCTGTGTTTTCGATGGGTTAAATTTGACCAAGTTGGACTCGCCCCAATCGGAAACTTTCTTTAAGGCCAAATCCACCCGCTCAACCATGGACTCTCTCAAAGCCCGGATTTCTTGAGGACTCGCTCGCGCATTGGACATGTATCTTTCTACAACGGTGCTGTCATTAGCGTAACCAGTAATGCCTGGGGTTGGCAGGTCGTTAATGTGCAGCAAGAATAACGTTGCAGTCAGAACAGATCCCTGAGGTACCCCGGCATTAATTGCCATTAGGTCAGAAGAGCAGCCGTCTAAGACTACTCGAATTGACAGAAAATCTTGAAATTGAATTGACAGAGACTCAGAAAATCAGATATCCAGTCGCAGAGCCCTTTAGAGATCATCATGCCAGACCCTATCAAAAGCCTTGGAAATGTCTAAGAATACAGCTATAGCTTCACCGTGACCTTCCAAGGCTTCGCTCCATAAGTGAGTGGCATACACAAGAAGATCTCCAGTCGAGCGTCCACTGCGAAAACCATATTGGTTATCACTAAGGAGATCGTTGGACTCAAGGTATGCCAGGAGACGATTGTTCAATACACGTTCCATAACTTTGCAAAGTGTGGAGGTGAATGCAATAGTCGATAGTTGATGGGATCTACACGGCTTCCCTTCTTTGGTACTGGTTGCACGTTAGCCAGCTTCCAGGATTTAGGGACCTTTCCGGATTCCAAAGAGAGTCGATGCAGGCGCGTTAGTATGGGAACAACTCGGCTGCGCAGTGTTTTAACACAAATGCAGGTATGCCACCGGGGCTGCTGGCCTTGTTCACGTCTAAATTCTGCAAGCATTTAAGAACCTCCTTTTGGCGAATATGAACGGTACCCATTTTGGTTTCGAACTGAGGTAACTGGGGTGGGACTTTACCTTGACTATTTAGACGTGAATAGTCTGCAAATAGATTAGCAAAGAGGTCTGCTTTCTCTTTTGCACTGTGGGCCAGTGAACCGTCAGGCTTCCTCAGAGGTGGCAGCAATGGGCGACAGAAGTTTTACTCAATAGACTTGGCCAAAGACCAGAAAGCTTTGCTTCCTGAAGGATTTGACGCTATCCTGTCTCCGATGTAGCCAATGTGGTCAAAGCGAGCTTTTCTGATCACCTTTTTGCAAGACTTGGCGGCAGCATTGTATCTTTTCTTCAGTTCATGCGAATCCACTGCTTTGCTTCTGCGAGCACCTGACAGGATCAGTTGTCAGCAGAAGGTCTATGCAATATGCTGTGTGGCCGGCAACGTCGGGGATGCGCGTGGGCTCGTGCACAAGCTGTGAGAGGCCTTGAGTCACGGAAAACTTAAAAGCCTCTCTTCCAGCGTGGTCAGTGTCCTGATACGGGTATAGCCATTGCCCGTGATGAGCATTAAAATCCCCCAGGAACACCAACTGTGCTGAGGGAAAACGTTGCCGAACCTTATCTGCTGCATCGCTGAGATACTCCATGAGCCTCGTTGTCTCCCGATCTCCACTATGTGACCGGTATATAATGGCGTAGACCAATTGGTCAAGGCCGGTATCAATGTGAACCCACATAACGGAAAAATCCAGATCTTCCAAGTAACGGAGTCGCTGACAACAGATCTCGTCACTGGCATACATGCACACCCCGGCGTTTGGGCGGAAATAGGACTCCAGGATGTACCCTGGGTAACAAAGGTATGCCGAGTCTGACGGATTACAGATCTGCGTCTCCGTTAAGAAGGTAGGTGAGGCCTCTCTGTCTCAATATGGTGGTGGACATTGTTGATATTTGAGTGCATTCCTCTGATGTTGCAGAAGTGCTCTTTAAGAGAGAAGGAAGTGCAACGGCTGTAGAACCTTACTCTTCTTGTGACTTTTCATATTAGTTGTGTGAGTGAATAGGGAGGAGGACAGAAGTTGAGTGAAGCGCTGCAAATGGAACCAAGCAGCTCGCAATGAACAACGCACCGATGGAGAACTGGCTTGGAGATTGCGGGAACGCCCGAACGCCCCCGGGGATTGTCATCGGGTTCTCTCTAAACAGTCGCCAGCTGGCACGATGGAGCCTCCCGGGATTTTTCGCGGGGTAGCGGGGCAGCCTTTCGCATGTGGCTAGCACACTACTCGGGCCCCCTACTACCTGCGGTCGGCCAGCGGTGCACGGTTTCTTCGGATCCCGCTACCCTCCAAAGCCAGTTACCCGGCGAGTCAATAAATCACGAGCTGAAGACAGTTCTCTGATGTAGCACGATTACTCAGACCTACCCTCCTCGATGGCTACACTAAACATCATGCCGGAACGCGACCATGTCCCTTGGCGGCATGGCTTTGTTTAGTGGGTGGTGACAAGCCACGGCCGAAGCCTACCAGCAGAAGATACTGTTCGTTTAGCACCAGCCAGGGACCACGTACAAGGCATCGAGGGCTAAACCTTGCGGACGCGAGCAGTTCCAGCTCCAGTCCCCAGTTATTCACTTTCCTATTAAGATCTTTAATAATCTGGAATCTATAAGTCTTGATACGTTAGTTACCAGTGGAAATCGTTTCCATTAGGTCTGACGTCATCGATCTGATAGTACTTCCATATAATGTCACTAAAATTATGTTATTTAATATTAATACTTTAGTTCAGGTTACGTAATATTTTTTCTACATTTAAAACAAACAGTTTGTTGTAAAAAGTTACCAGTCTCATAATACGTATTATATAATTGAAATGAAATACCAATCAACGTACAAATTGTAAGTATTATATTTTTTGGATGGCCATCACTGCTGACATGATTAGGTTTAAGCTCGCAGAGCGATTGTCGCCGTGAAGCCAATTTTCCTGACAATTTACATGACAGGTATCCTTTGGAAATGAGATTTTAAATGGCTTTGCATCATGTATTTGCAATAAAAGCAACAATCATTGCATAATCATAGAATTATCATCGAGTATGGGTACGTAATACATACATACAATTTTAACTTGAGGTACTTATTTCTTGTTGCATAAAGTTTTCCGTATTCAAAGACACAAGCCATAGTGGACAAATAAACAAAGACATTGGACAGTTATTAAATACATTATTTCACTCAAATGAGAAAATTGTAATGGAATTGTTTTAATTACTATTTGAGTATCAAAATATTAGATCTCACAGTAAAACGATCAATGCGTCCATTCCTCAAGGCAGCGCACTGGGCGACTTACGTTTTCTTATTTATATAAACGACCATCCAAAAACTCTAATACTCCATGCGGTTTATTCGTGGATGACGATTCTTTGCTTATTCCATCTTAGATGTAACAGACATACTAAATTCGACTTTTGTCAACATAGATACATGTCTTCTTGACCACAACTTAAATATAAATTGTATAAAACAAATATAATGAAATTCCACCCTTATCAAAAAAACCCTATTGACATTGATTCCAAGTATAAAAGTATAAAACTTAACCAAGTAAATGATAATGTATTATAGTTATTAGGAATTAAAATCGATTCTCACGTTAATTTGAAACGTTACGCTGATAAAACTAGGCTAAAACCAGCAAGATTTGCATACGCGCTCCGAGAACTTAAAAAAACACAGACCAATCTGTTTGCTGAGCGTCATTACGTAAACTCTCCATATTTATGCCACCAAAATTACGCTGTAGAATAACATTCAGTTTGATTTTTGGTGGACGAAGTTTATAGGAAAGGAATAAAAGATCGTGATAAGAGTATCCGTCCGCGATGCATTGTCCATGTTTGGCAACGTTGTTAGGAGACGAGACAAGAAGTGACGGCGTTGAGTGGGGATGGAAATGGGTAGCATTTAAGGGGATTACTTGCTTTAGCGAGGTTTTGGAATGCAATGAAATGTGAATCTTGTTTAATGAGACAAGTATTAAAATCACCCATTATAATGGTATGATTGTATAGGGGGATGAGGTTTTAAAATGAATTAAAATAATTCACCCGCATAGAAGGACTATAATGGACTCCGAGTAGTACCTTTGTGTGAGAAATGTTACGAGGGTGGATTGAAAAGTTCGCGGCCTAACATAGATAGCGTTGTCATATTATTATAAAACTACCCTCATATGAAACCTGGACTCTGTGAGCCTCTGTGAAATTTTTCTCTGAGATACATGTTTAATTATTTATTTTATTGAACATTAAGTGAGAGCAAGTTTCATTAATTTTGAAAATGGATAGTTTAGAGCACCGTGCCGTGATCAAATACCTCCGCAAGAAACACTTAACTCCAAAAGCAGTTTCATGAAGATAAGGTTGCATAGGATTTGAAAAAAATATACCCGTGAAGTTTCTTGCCAGTTCTTCTTCACGAAGGTTTTTTCGAACTGGTGGTAGAATCATGTTTTATTTGACGTCAATGAGAACAAGTAATTGTCAATGTTGAGAAATAAATATTTCATTTCATTTCATTTCATTTCATTATGTGTAGTATGTATTTCTTGTTTTGTATTGTTTATGTGTATGTTTATGTAAAGATGAAAGTATTTATTTGTAAACACCGCACCGCCTTGTTGCAATCTGGTTATTCTTGTCCATTCTACGATTGCGTGGAAGAGATCGCTTTTAGCGATAAGGCCACCCTTTGTACTCTATTTTCAATTTTCATATATGGAGAGCAATAAATAGTTTTTGTATTGTATTGTAATTCTCAGCCTACCGTGCATTTACATAATCGGAGCATGTATATTCTTGTGAAAACATCCCGAGTTGTATACAAAACGCGAAGAAGTAGCTGGTAAATACATCCTTAGACCCTCCGGGAAAAATATCTTAATACAACCTACGTCTTACCTAAAGATTTACTCATTTGGTCCTCTGGCTATGACAACAAATTATATAATTATTTACTGGAATATATCAAACATTAAAAAAACATCATCAAAGAGTGACTGCTCTTGCCCAAAATTACTCAAAACTGACACCTATAAATATCTTGGTATTATTTTTGACTCTCAAATGAACTTCCATGAACATATTCAATTATTGACAAGAAGAATTCGCAAATTAATTTTCATTTTTAAATCACTTCGACGTGCCGCCAACAATAGAATTATTCACACTGTGTATTTCGCCCTATGCCAATCCATCCTTACATACTGCATATCCACATGGGGTGGTACCAGTAAGACTTATATACTGAAACTCGAACGAGCACAGAGAGCATTACTGAAAGTAAGTTACTTCCTTCCATATAGATACCCTACAGTTGACCTATATAAGCTGTGTAAGGTCCTAACAGTGAGACAACTTTTTATTCATAATATTTTGATAAAGCAACATTCTATCACTCTATTTGACCCGACCCTATCGAATTCCCGACGTATTAACCCCTGTGCTATAGACACGGTATTGACTAGCTTCGCCCAAAAGTTCTCTCTCTTCCTGGGGCCCTATTTGTACAATAAAATAAATAAAAAAGTGTAAATATATGACCTAGATGGAGCAAACTATAAGAAGAGATTACTGGTTTATTTGCTTTCTCTGGACTATGAAACAACGGAATCACTCTTAACTATAATTCACTAGTTATACAAGTGCCAACCCATATACTCTACATATAGCACCTCTCCACCAATACACTAGAGATGGGTAGATCCGGATGGATGTAAATCCTCGGACACGCATCACACGCGTTAGAGATGGATGCGTGTCCAATGGCCAATTGGATACGGTTCCTCGGAGTGGTGACACGGCGCTTTGGATTGGCGGACTGGACTGGTCGGCGCGATCCGAATCCGATTGACGGGTGGCGTATTGGTTTTGTAATTATTTGAAATCGTTCAAAGAAATGTTGTTTTTATAGGTTTGTTAATTTCATTTGATGAGACAGTGTTACTATTTTTTTTTTTCTCTATTTATACCAAAAGGGGTATTTTTGTTTATAACTGACAGTTTAGATTTCATTATATTTGTAATTGCTTAAAAAAAATTATAATCAATCAGTCTCATGTTTTAAACATGAGACTGATTGATTATAATTTTTTTTTTTTGTACATTGTATTTAAGTTAAATATTTTCTTAAATTTTCACGATTCATACTTTAAATAAAACACTTTTTACCGGATATTATCGCGTATATTTTAGTTAATTTTAAAATTATTTCGACGTTTCGGCATCTTTGCAGTTGCCGTGGTCACGATAGTTAAAGTTAAAGTTGTATAATTTTTCCATCCATACATTCAAGCAATCAAATCGCTCAAATCCTTTTTAAAAATTAACTGCTCGCACACCTACGTCTGCGTCCAGTACACCTTCCTACTGATTCATGTTTTGTGCCTCTCCGTCCTACAACCCGAGTTACGGTGACTGCCAACCGGATACATATGGGTCCGTTGGACACGGGATCTGGATCTTCCTACTGAATCATGTTCTGTGCCTTTCCGTCCTACAACCCGAATTACAGTGACCGCCAACCGGATCCATATGGGTCCGTCGGACACGGGATCTGGATGTACATCACCTGAGCTGGATGCACATCCGGATTCCACTCCCAATTTACGGCGGACCTACCCATCTCTACAATACACACACACACACACGCACACACACACACACTCACACACACACTCACACTCACTTAAACACACAACAATGATTTTAATTTATTCTTTGTTTGTCCAAAAGGTGTTTTAAATTTAAATAATTCGCTCAAATTTTACTGTCAGTGGTGACCTGGAGACCTATAATACAGGCTTGTCCTAGCTTAGGCTCCAGTCTCCCATAACTAATAAAATCGTGTCACATGTATTGTTCATTTTTGGAGAGAATAAATGATTTTATTATTATTATTATTATAAACATAAAAAAATGACAAAAGATTAACGCTCTGGCTAAAACAACTCCTATTAAAAATATTTCATTACACGAATTACGAATACTTAATTTATAAATTTGAAGTGAATAAGACATAAATAGGTATAACGAATATACATATATCCAAACAATCTATTTAATCTTAAATGACCACAAAATGTCCCCTCCTGCATTGCAACACCTAAACTAAATTTTACTTTTTATTGTAGGTATAAATTCACTATTATTTTTAAACACTACCACCTGTAAAACTATGATAGAAATAAAGTATTGAGTATACCTATTTGTAAATAAAAACCTACATTATTATTCAACGAAGAAACGCGGTTGCATTGTGCGTCTCGTTTTACACATTAAAGTAGGACGCGACAATATAAAAGATTCAAACGTAAAACTGTTGTGCCTCTAATATATTTCGTTATTGAAACTATTTCTAAACCTCGACACATAATGAAGTTATAAGTTTAACGTGTGTATGTCTGTGTAATGTCGGTGCCAGATACATGTATACCACCGAGTCGTCGGCCAAATACACCCCCCCACTCACCGCGCGCTCTCCCGGACTCACACTACTAAAGACTCGAACAAGTAACACAACCGGTTTAGAGCGACTACGTTGTTTGCAAAATAAATTCCAACTATCACCGATCGAATCTGTTCAGAACAAAAATAATTTCAATATAGTCTATGAAGACGAGCGTAGCTCAGCCGTATAATGTGCAGATTCACTTGCCCGCTACCCTTGCTTCAGGCGGCCTGAGTACGAATCTCGGAAGCTGTGCCTGTTTTTTATTTTTTTCCATTTTTATAGATAGTCGAAGAATATTTATCATATAATAAGGTGTAGCTATGAACTATAAGAAAAAAAAACACAAACTTTTCCAGATAATTATTTATTTTGTGCATATTACAAAATGTTGCTTCTGACTAGAAAACAAACAAAAATATAACAATACTTATTTGGACTAGGTGACTAGACGCTGAGAACATTTAAAAAACAATTATAGTTTGGCTATTTAGTTGGAAATTGAAAGTTTTCAAAGACAGTTTTTATTATAATTTGTCTGTTACTTGGCGTATGACCTTATTATATCATGGAAGTATTAAATCCATTGTAGACATGAATCTGCATGTAATTAGCCAGACACTATAAATAATATTATTTGTTTCTAAGCTAAATGACAATAACATCATTCGCTCATGGATTACCTTCTTTTTAAAACACAACTATTACGAAACTTTTTCCTAATAACTAATTTGTGCGCCTTCGGTATCTATGACCTGCTGCAACCGAGATCTGATACTGTCAACTAGATTCCAGCACAAGTCAGCATCTCCCAAATTGAAAAAACTAATTCCTCTTAATTCTCTGGCCACGATATCGCGGTGTCTCTCCGATGCATCAGTATATGCATCAGGGATATAAAACCTTGTAGGCTTATATTCCGTCCAGGCCTACAAGGTTCTATATCCCCAGATTCGACGACGAACCCATAGTCGCACCGTCTTTTTCTGTAAATAAAATTATCAACTTAGAAATAAAAATTTCGTTCAATCCTTGTCACAAAATAATACTTAGCGTAAAGAGAATGGCAGACTGGGTACCCTGTTATATTTATAAAATGTAATCATATCAAAACCGGGCTATATTTAGTTTATAGGTCAATATAAGACACGTATTTACCGAGCTCAAATATTGAGATAGTTGTTGGGGATACTTAGAAATATAATAAAATCCAATTATTCCCGTAAAAACGCCATTTATTTTTTCATCGACATCTAGAAAAATTATATATATTTTCAATCTATAAAACCTCATAAACATTGAGCCGCCATTTCAATGAGCCCTTATGTCAATGGTCTTGTCACGGTTCCCTGTTGTATGAACAATAATTGAAACTCTAAACTCTTGAAAATCTAAACTCTAACCGTATTCGTCCTATTGAGTAAACAACGTTTTCACGTCTTTTTCACGTGTTTTTTGAGGTTAGATTATAATTTCGACTTTTTATTCCCAACTTCTATATAAATCTTATGATTGCATTTCGATTATCCATCATTCAAACAGTCAAACCTACATATTCAATTTGAGATACGTGAATGCTCTGAGGAAATAAAAGCGGTAATGACAATGTATGTGAGTTTGCCAATATTCTTTACTTACAGATATCATCAATCGAGGTGCAATTTGCCTAATGGAAACATTTTGATTAAACAAAACAACGATTTCAGCTCCCTGCAGCGTTGTTAAATTATAATTCATTTTCGGCTTCACTTGAGTATAATATGAAATATGATAGGACTTATAATAAGTTTAACGAACGAATGCAAAACAGCAAACAATCCGGCAATACGACTACACAATATTAGATGCGCACGTCGTCGTGTATGAGTAGCTAGCTAGAACCAGTTTAACTGATAATAAGTGAGGTATTTACACGGTCTGCTTGTGTGCGTAAGCAAATTGCCATAGTGCTCAGGTGGTTTAGATATTTCGTGGTGTGAGTATCGATAAAAGCGCGTGTGCGTGCGACATTAGAAGATGGTCAACATGATTCTGTTGCCATGTGTACCTATCTGTGGTCTTGCCTATGTGTGCCTGTCTGTGGCATTGTATCTCCTATGTTCTATACAATTGGACCGATTTTGAAGCTTTCAACTGAATTAATCAAGAGTGTTCTTAGTCATGTTTGAAGAGAATCGGTTTAGTAAAACAAAAGTTAATAATAATAAGTTATTTTAATTTCAGTTTACAAATAACTTGTGTTTCCAGGTGTTCTATTCCAGAATGCGCTGACGACGTCCACTTGAACTTCACAATACCGCACGACGAAGATGGCATACGCGCCAAATGCTGGCGATACGCCTCGTTTGCCAACGCTTCCCACGCGAACAATACTTGCTCGCCGTATGACTTTGATACCTCCACGGAAGTGCCCTGTGATTCATACGTTTATTTAGAAGCTCACTCTATTGTTAAAGATGTAAGTACTTACGTAAGCTCGTTAGTTATTGCCTAGCGGTCTAATGGCTATCGTAGCTAACCTACTTCGGTTAGTTTATTTAGCCTTTGGGATAATGTGTCCAGCTCTTAAGATTCGGCTAATAACATCATTTTCTAAGTTGTAATTTACGCACTTGAGCTTAGTGTGAAATTGCGTTATTTTCATATGATTTGTTTATTTGATGGACTAACTAATATCACACCTCGGACACTCGCGGCAAAATGTATGAAACAAACGCGTTCTAATAACCAGTCATAAGTTCGTGCAGGTGAACGCGTGCCATGTTTGTGTGAGTGAGAAAAGACATGCTAGGATTGGCGACATTTTGTTTTAATCGAACGCATGAGACGGCAATATGAGATAACCTAGTAATAGCGGCATCGAATTAATTTTGAGTGCTTATAATTATTTATTATGAACAAATACGTTTTAAGCTCTATTTTCCGACATTGTTATTATAATAGTAGTTAGGAAGAAAGAAAAATAAATCAGTTTCAATAACATAAAGTATTAAGTATAGGAGTAGTATAGCCAACGGAAAACTGAATATTTGCAATAGCCTCTTATACTATAAGGAGAATCGAAGGAAAATGGAATTTCATGCCTGTAATTTTATTGTTTATTTTTTACGAACGAAATGTACAACAATGTGTAACAAAATGGGAAAGGGCAAACAAAATCTGAATAGCACAGCATATGCCCATACAAAAATATTTGAAAATATTCTTGATTCACAAAATTCACATACTATCTTCGAATGAAGCGACTCATATAATAACGATAGAACTTCACTTGGAAGTTCGTTTAATCATATTTCGTCCTTTCATTCTTCAGATAGTATATCATTCAACAGGTAGATTTTTAGAGATTAAGTTTTGTTTTCTTTTGTCTTTACAAATTATAATTTATTTTAATGCGTTTATTAATTAAACTCCTTACTTTAGTAACTTAAGAATCCAGTACCCTTATAGCATTTATTATACACTTGGTGATTGCCAAATTAATTAAATCAATAAAGAGAATAACTTAATTTTAATTAATCTGTTTATTATTTGGCTACATAGACTATCCCCACAATAAATAAACACTTCTGAAAAGGGTATATCACTTATGCTGCGTTCCGTTTGCCGATTACAGCGCTCACAGCGCTAAAAGTGCTCAAAACCGTTCCGATTCGTTTGAGCACGCTAAAAGTGTTATTAGTGCTATTGCATTAGGAACGGTAAATATCGCGCTTAAGTCTAAAGTTACAATTTCATTAAGATCTTTGACCCTGAATGAAGCAGGATACATTTTTTATATTATTACAAAAGAAAATTAATAAGCAAGCTTTTAAAATCTTTAATCGACTAATAAAAACATCAACAAAGTAACGTCATGTGTCAGTTTTGACAGGCCGCTCACAGCGACCATGCTCCTTAGCTTGGGCACTGCTCTGAACGGGAAGATGGCGACGTTTATGACGTCATTGATGACGTATCGATATCGCTGTGAGCGCGCTCACGGGCAATCGGAACGGGTATTTAGTTTTCCGTAGCAGAAGTTTTGATACCTACCTCTCTGTTTTATTACATGTTGCCACGATTAGATATCAAATTTAGGAAATACAATAAATTGATAAGATTTATTTATTTACACACTTTCACAATAGGAACTATTTTACATGAATAAAATTAGGAACACAATGAGATAAAGTAATACCTTGAATGATGAAATATGGACTTACAACTAAAATAGACTTCAATATGTAACTTTTAATTGAGTAAAATTATCCTAGCTCAGCGTCATGTCCCACACGCGAACACATCCTAGAAACAACTATGTTATTCTTCCAGAACCTACCATCGCATTCCATTATGAAAGGTCGGTGATCGAATCATTAAACATCTCGACACACCCATGCCTTAATTATTGTACATCAAGCCGACTAAGTCACTAAAGAATGAGCCAACCAAAGCAATGTACCATTAATAATAATATTATTAATACAGCCCCACAAAAATACACAAACTGTATGGCCCCAAAGTAAGCAGAGCTTGTGTTATGGATGACCATACAGCGATCTAGGGGGAACCCAGAATAAACATACATATATAAATATCAACAACCATGACCCGAGAACAAAAATTTATGTTTATCACACAAACGAATGCCCCAGCCAGGACTGGAAATTGGGACCTCCGGCGTATGAGGGAGGGCTACTAACCACTAAACTACTCGGTCGTGCATTCTCATTAGTAGATAAGATAGTGGACGTTGTGAATAAGCTTAATCCAGTAACAGCAATATTTTTCGTTATGAGTGACGCATTTGACTTCGTCTCATGAGCTTCTTCTCCTTAAATGTGAGAGGTATGGATTCAAAATTTAATAGATGGTAGGTAAGATATTGCAATATCCGAACCTAGGTGAACACAAAATGTTTGGGTGTGCCACCGGGCAGCATCCTCGGGCCCATTCTATTCTTGTTGTACTTCAATGGTCTCTCAGATAGCTTGTTCTTCGAAATGGACAGTTTACTTATGGCCCTATGGGCCTTTTAAATTTCACCGTACTTGGTAGGGTGCCCCCAAGGGCACCGGAGAGGGCACAGACCTCGGCTTAGGACGTCGTATATTGAAACTACCACTGGTTCGGAAGGGTAATCTACTGCCAAAGAACCAGCAAGAAACTTAGTAGAAGTGCGTTAGCCTAGCTCACTGGTGGGTTAGGCGATGCAAATGCCATGTTGCCCTATTTCTAACTAGAACAGTAGCGTTCTTTGTCACAATAGCGTCGTCAGGATCTGTTAAGACGCTACGCGGACGCCTGTAACGAACCTCCGCGTCGGGTTGCTGTGTATTCAGCTGACTTATTAACCACTGGGTCGGGATGGTGGGGAGCATTGTCGAAGTGGCGACATTCTTGTTAACCTACGTAGATTCCTATCAGATGTGTATAGGGCAGTGTCGTCTGCGTAGAGCGCTAGGTATGCTTTCTCCGTCCTTGGCATGTCACTAGAGTATAGTGTAAACAAAGTTGGAGAAAGCACCGTGACTTGTGGGACACCGGCTAATACAGGTTCGACAACGGAGAAAGTCTCGTATTATGTGCACGAGGCTGTCTGGCACGCCTTCAAATAGCTTATATAACAAACCATTGTGCCAGACCTTGTCGAAGGCTTTAGCCACATCAAAAAAAAGCACACCCATGCGTATCAGTTTTCGACCTATGTTCCTTTGCTCCAAGATGTGCTCCGTGATGCGGTGCACCTGTTGAACGCAGGAGTAACGGGATCTAAAGCCGAACTGTTGATCCGGAAACAGAAGCTTCGAATGGATGACCTGTCGGAGCCTGTTCAAAATTATTCTTTATTATAATTTGCCTATCACGCTAAGCAAGCTAATAGGAGAGTAGCTTGTTGGTAGATAAGCCGGTTTGCCGGGTTTTGCCGAGATTTAACATCTCGTTGTACGGCCCTCATACGGATGCGGTTTGCCTCGATTTTATCGGAATCTATCTTTATCGGAAAGATGCAGAAAACACGTGATATCTGTAATAGATATACAACGTTATCCGCATAAATTCCTGGTAGTCTTCTACCTGATGTTTTTTATTATAAACTAAAGTTTCACTTTATCGAAAAGATGCAGAAAACACGTGTTATCTATTATAGATATATCACGTTATCCGCATAAATTCCTGGTAGTCTTCTTCCTGATGTTTCTTATTCCGATTAATGCTGTATAGTACTCGTATTGTTATTTTTGACTATTTTTTCAATAATGTTCAAAAATTTTAATACGAATACAGAAAATGCTTGTAGTCTGAAAGGGTTTAACACGATGTCTGTATTACGTAATATTCTATTATTTCTATTCTTTTTTTCAAATCTGAAAGTCGTCACTAAAATTATTTCAATTATATGATGAACCTAGTGGACGAACATCTGGCTAGCCATTTTGGTTACCGCAATACCTGAGCTCTCTATGTAGACGCTCCCTAATCTGGAACCGTCGACCTCCCAGAATGAACCGGGCCAGTCGGGATAATTATTTTCGACATGGATACAGAGATTTTTTCTAACCTCCAGTTATAGAATAACCGCTATAAATAGGGGGATGAACTTACTTCTTGAAAAAGGAGATAATAAAGTGTTAAAAAAAGTAATAATAATAACAATAAAAAAGTACACCGAAGCTATCTAAGTACTCCCCAAACATCGTCAGGCAACCGGACAACCCAGTCGGTAAACTGGATGGGACCCCCTCGTTACACGTCAAACAAGACGGGGGGCGACGTTAATGGAAAGTGCCAGTGCTTCCACATTTGATTGAAATTTAAACCAGTCCGGGACTCGTGGTCAAATCCATTACTTTTACGATTATTGGCCTAAAATAACAAATAATGAAACGATTTTAAAATGGATTAAATTCTGTTTCTCAATTCCATTTCATGATAAAATTACACCAGTATTTACTCCGAAACATATTTTGTCGCATAGTGAAAAACGAAATATGATTATAGCATTTAATAAATTGTTAGACTTAGAGGCTATAAAACCTTGTTTTACCTCAAGTGACCAGTTTATAACAAACAAATATAATAAATAAGTATTTTTAGCGCCGAAACTCAACGGCGAAAAACGGTTCGTACTAGACGAAAAAAAACTAAACATAAAAAATAATAAATAAAGTTATACAATTTTGTATAAAAAGTACACTTTAAAATGGAATCTTATAAAATAGTTTCTAAATTTATTCCCCATAATGTTTTCTTAGCTAACATACATAAGAAAGATCATAGCTACTCGTACCTTTATTTGTTAATTACAAAAAATACCTGCGTTTTGAATTTCAAGAAAACGATATGTTCGAGTTTACGGCGATGCCGTAAGGATTATCCGTTGCTCCGGGGGTACTTACAAAAATTATGCACGAAGTTACGAGTCACTTGTTGTGAATTTGGACAAAAATCGACTTGTACCGACAAAGTCAGTAACATTTTTAGGCTTTAAGTTTAACATCGAACAGATGTCTATTTCTTTAACAAACGATAAGCGTTATAATAATAAATAAATTTATGAAACTTCAAATATGCTCGATACGATGCCAAACATATAGGTGTACTGGTCGCTGGACAACTATGAGGCAATAATTAAACTCCCTAAATTACTGTTAGAAGATTTAATCTGGTAGAAAAGTATAAGTAAATATACCATTTCATGTTCAATTACTTCACAAAGTTACAGATATATACAATTGCATTCAGAACAGGCTCGGGCACAGTATTCCAAAATAATAAATTGTATGGTTCATGGAAACATAGTGAAAAAGAATACCATATTAATTACCTAGAATTACTAGCCGTTTCCTTAGGCTTCAAAAGTTCAGCCGAGGAAGAAAGAAACTGTGCAATATTATTACGTATTGAAAATACCATCGCTATTAGCTACATCAGTAGGATTAGTGGTATTCAAGTTCCACATTTAAATACTCTAACTAGACACTTTTGGCTATGGCATTTGGCGAGGAACGTAATTTATGAATTTTTGCTTTAATGTTTTGCTGCGTTCCGTTTGCCAATTACAGCGCTCACAGCCCTAAAAGTGCTCAAAACCGTTCCGATTCGTTTGAGCGCGCTAAAAGTGTTATTAGTGATATTGCAATCGGAACGGTAAATAGAGCGCTGATTGTTCGTCGATTAACTCTAAAGTTATAATTTCATTAAGATCTTTGACCCTGAATGAAGCAGGAGCCATTTTTTTACATTATTACGAAAGGAAATTAATAAGCAAGCTTTTAAAATCTTTAATCGACTAATAAAAACATCAACAAAGTAACGTCATGTGTCAGTTTTGACAGGCCGTTTACAGGGACCATGCTCCGTAGCGTTGGCACTGTGAGCGGTAAGATGGCGGCGTTTATGACGTCATTGATGACGTATCGATATCGCTGCGAGCGCGCTCATGGGCAAACGGAACGGGTATATGAGCGCTGTGAGCGCTGTAATCGGCAAACGGAACGCAGCATTTGTTTGCAAATTTGACGCATTTTTAACTAGGTATCCTGAACCGGATGCAGTCGCAGTCGATGCGTTTACGATTAATTGAGCCTCTACGTATTTTAAACATTTCCTCAATTTTCCCTTGTCTTAAAATGTGTAAGAAAAATAATTGATTTGAATTGAAACAAAAGATTTAATTAATGAACTCCCATAACAGCACCAAAGCTAAGCAGTCCAGCCTTACCCTGGGTGCCGCGAGACGCTCCGGGCGGCGTTCGCGCGATGCGGCTGTCCGCCAGAGACCCTGACGTTGATGCTCGCTTCTCTAGCATCCATGACTATTAGTCAATACAACATCACGTTGAGGTCATGGTGGGAGTTTTGTACGTTACGTAATACTGATATATGTTCAAAAACCTTTTTAAAGAATGAATGTTCTTTGTTTTTAAATTTGGAATTTAGTAAGGGTTGTTCATTCGGTTCATTAAATTCAAACCGTTCAGCCTTGTCTCTATTTTTAGGCGAAGATATGGGCAATGAGGAGGCAAATTTTACAAGAAGTAAATATAGAAATTGTAAAATTAACTGAAGGGGCCTTTGAGTCTATTACGGCGGCAGATTGGACAGCTCAGTGCACGCATGTCGAACATTTAGAGGAGGAATATTTAAAAAATGACGGCGTTATGGATGAAGAGATGGACCGAATAATTATATCTACGGCTAGTGATACTGAAACAGAATCTGATTCTGTTTCCATCCACTCTTCAGACAGTGATATTGCTATGGCCGCTGATCACAATTATTCAATAAAACTCTGAATAAAAAATTGTAATGCTTTTCTTTACCCTATTTTCTCATCTGTTCCCTGTAAGTAAGTAGAACACCGCTTATATAAGTAAATAAAAATATACTTTTTACATAACAGAAATATAGTAAATATAGGTAAATGGGCATTTTTATCAAAATGTCTACCAACCCACTCATGGGATGACCCATGCAATTAGTCCAAATAACTAAAGTTGTTATGACTCTGTAAGTGTCGTGTTATTATTAAATAGTTTCAAATTACTAAAGTTTTCTTTTTTACTATGTTGTTAAGTAAGAAACTTAAAACAAAGTAATAAAATTAAACTCAGAAATGTGGCATCCTACGTTTCCCAGTACTGTCCCCTGTTTTAAATAACTGTCATGACCAAAAATCGTCGGCTTTTATTTATGTGTTTTAAGTTTCTCACCTAACAACATAGTAAAAAGAAAACTTTTGTCATTTGAAACTATTTAATAATAACACGACACTTACAGAGTCATAAACGTTAGTTATTTGGACTTATTGTTGGTAGACATTTTGATAAAAATGCCCAAATATACTTTTGACTTATCAGAAATATACATGTGTTACTAATCTGAATTATTGTTAAAGTATGGGCTTGAGTAAGGAAATTACAGCCTATCTAAAATGTATTTATTTCTTAATACAATTTAAGAGCTTATATTGTTTCATCGAAGTATGCAGGAAATAGTATTATTTGGTAAATTACATATACTTAATATAAAATAGGTAAATTTTTTACTCATAAATGGCAACATTATGTCACGCGAGCTGCGTCTGGGGGACTTCTTTCATGAAAAGGACTTTACAATTGCCATACTTATGTGATTTCAATGTGAATGATGAATGTTAACACTATGTTCAATCAATGATGTACGGTTTTAGGTTATCTTTCAATGTTTTAATTATGTTAGAACTAATTTTATAATATTAATACTTGACATTGGCAGAAATAGTTATCGTCTAGTAACTACAGCTGATTGCCATAAAACGCAAAATTTTATTTTATTTTCACTCAATCAGCTCGATCTGCCTTTACGGTTTCAATGCTCGACTAGTGAAGAGTTTGCATTGGTAAATTTCCGTAACATAACCTCTCAGTTCCCAAATATAGTAATTAATTTGCGTTTATGGTGCTTCACAATGTACTTGTTGTACAGTGCTGGTAGTGAAGAAATTAGGCGAAAGGACGACATTTTCCATTTTTTCCCAAGAACTGAGATCGGACTTGACGTTGGTTACCGTGTCTTTGTGCTAATAGTGTTAACTTACAAGGTTTAAGTGTGGTAGAACTTCATAGGTAATTTGTTTGTAAGCCACAAACATTTTGAGAAGATATGTTTTCTGGGTTACTCAATAAGAATAATGGTGCTTAATTGATGTAACATAAAATAAATAAAAACTTGCCTCCCATGCAATACAAACAAAGCATATAAAAATATAAAATAAAGTTAAAATATAAAAAAATTCATACATATACAAGTCTTTTATTTATTTTACCTTCTTTATCTTTTAGATTCTCAAAATATTTTGTAGAATAAAAGAGGGGCAATAAAAATTTGCGCTGCCACAATGGCATTACGTCAATCCAATGCCGTCATTGTCCATTGTAGTTACGAAAACGTTAGTGTGATGCGTAGCATCACTAGTTGGTTTGTGCTTCCGATAAAGAGATTATTTAAAATTAAATTAGTCTGTCTATTGATTTAATTAATTTGGCAATCACCAAATGTAAAATAAATGCCTAAAGGTTACTGGATTCGTAAATTATGTACTAAAGTAAGGAATTTAATGAATAAACGTATTTAAATAAATTGTTATTTGTAAAGACAAAAGAAAACAAAACTAATTTCTAAAAATCTACCTGTTTAATTATATACTATCTGAAGAATGATGCGACGAAATATAACAGATGATTAAACGAACTTTCAAGTGAAGTTCTATTGCTATTATATGAGTCACTTCATTCGAAGATATATAAAGGATCTGTCCCTCCCGGAACCCATACATAAGTTTTGTTTTGATCTCTAAAAAATTAAGACTTGCCGGGCCCGGGGTTGATCAAGTAAACAGACGGAAAGTTTTTTGAATAAGTCAAATGACATGCTCTAAAACTTTCCAAAATTACCTAGTACCTTAAAAGGACTACCTGTTTAATTACATACTATCTTCGAATGAAGCGACTCATATAATAACGATAGAACTTTACTTGGAAGTTTGTTTAATCGTCTATTATATTTTGAACGATTTTACTGATTTTCAGGTTAAGTAAATTTATGTACGTTCAAATGTATAGATTGACCGGACTATTAAAGAACCGAAACATCTTCAAATGTTGTATCTTCTCATTTTCCAATAAATAAATAAGATACACGTGCACGCTCGGTTCATATCCTAACTGAATATAAATACGAATGACTAATTTATATGACTTTAGCGTATTAGTCCTCATTATCTCTGTATTTACTACTACTACTGTTAAATACTAATGTTGATTTAAAAACTTTTTTCAGTTTGACCTCGGTTGTCAAGATTGGAAGCGTACTTTAATAGGAACCGTGCATAATGCTGGTTTCTTCATGTCAATTCCTTTGACTGGCATTATATCTGACAAGTTCGGAAGAAGAGTGGCCTTGGTGATGACCTGCGTGGCAAATGGCATCTTCGGAGTGCTGCGTGCTTTGTCGAAGAATTATAACATGTTCGTTGTATTTGAATTTTTGGAACCTGCTTTGGGCAGTGGCGTTTATACTGCTTGCTTTGTTTTAGGTAAGTCATTTGAAAGTTACCAGATAATATAGAAATTTTACTTCTACTTATATTTTTTTCTTTCTACTTAGCATTTTTCATTTCCTAACCATAAGGGGTTGCTCTCTATAACGAAAGGAATAAGACAACAATATATTTATTAAAAAGAAAATGAATTCCTGTGAGTGTCTACACAACACAGAGATAGGTTTATACACCTATTACCTTTAGTTAGTTAGTTACCTATTACACCTATAGTTAGCGCCATTCACGAAAACCACCCTACCGCTTTTTTAGGAAAAAGAGTGGTGTGCGTCGTAGGGGATGGCATAAACTACAATAAAAGTAAATTTTAAAAAGCACAATTGGGGAAAGGACAGACTACAATAAACATTTTAATTTTGTCAAAACATTTGTTCCTTGTAGAAAAATTACTTCTGTACACAAAGAGGTTATTTTAGTTGAGATTCATGTGAAGGTTTAACATACTATTATATATACGAATACTCGATACAATTAAAACTTTAGGAACAGGCAAGCCTATGTAGTATGTCTTTAAATACCAAAATACCTGTGATAGTTTGTGTACGCCAAATTGTTCTTGTCTCACTTGAATTTCAATTTAATATTAGTAGAATAAACAACTTAAAATCACTGTAAGTTAACAATCTAATAACAAGAATACTATTACAGTTTTAGCTCGTGATTGGTTTTACCAATATTTTTTATATTTTAAATATTAGGTCTTTACCTATGAAATTGCCGTTTTTCACGAAATAAATGAAGCGTAATTTTTTATATATTTTTTATTTCTATTAATCAAAATAATCACCCATGCAATCAATGCATCTTTGCCAACGCATTGGTAGCTTATTGATGACTTTTTTGAAGAAATCAGCTGGACGGGAGGCAACAAATTCTTCAAAGGCATTTTGTACTGCCTCTCGGGTATTGAATTTTTTTCCCGCCAAGAAGTTATCCAAATTCTGGAAAAAGTAGAAGTCTGTAGGCGCAAGGTCTGGTGAGTACGGCGGATGACGGAGAACTTCCAACCCCAACTCTTGTAGCTTGGAGACCGTCTGCTGTGCAGTATGAGGTCGCGCGTTGTCGTGCAGGAGCAGTGGAGCCGAACGATTGACCAAAGCTGGTTGGAGACGTGCGAGCTTCTCCGTCATTGTGTTCAGTTCTTCGCAGTACACATCTGCAGTAATGCTTGTCCCCTTTGGCAAGAAGCTGTGATGAATTACACCCGCGTTAGACCACCAAACAGTGACCATCACTTTTCTAGGGGTAAGTTTTCGTTTAGGGCATTGTTTGGGTGCTGAACCAGGGTCCAACCAACTTGCTGAGCGCTTACCATTGTCAAACAGGATCCATTTCTCGTCACAAGTAACAATGCGGTTCAGAATTCCTTCATTTGTATGCCTGCTGAGCAGTGCAAGGCACGTCTCCACGCGTACTTCGCGCTGGCGGTCATTGAGTTCGTGGGGTACACATTTGTCAAGCTTTTTTATCTTGCCAATTTGACGCAAATGGACCAATATTGTTTTGATGCTAACGTCGCAAGCTGCTGCTAATTCAGCCGTGGATTGAGTTTCATCAGCTTCCACAATTGCCTTTAATTCGTCATTGTCAACCAAAGTTTTCAGACGTCCACGGGGTTCATTTTTCAGGTCCAAATTTCCAGAACGGAAGCGGGTAAACCAATAACGGGTGGTGCGTTCGTTTGTAGTGTTCGCTCCGTAAACGTCGTTGATGTTGCGTGCCGCTTGTGCCGCTTTGCTGCCACGACGGTACTCATACTCCATAATTACTCGAATTTTTAACTTATCCATGGTGACGAAAAATGTTCGAATGCGTTGAAAACAAAACACTAACTATTAAACAAATGACGATTTTAGAAAAAGGATTCCATGTTTGTCAAATAAAATTAATTTGAAATTAGAATTATCAGTCAAAAAAAAATATTTTCATTTGAAATGGCCAGTACGGCAAAACGGCAGTTTCATAGGTAAAGTCCTATTATAATCAAGCCTTTTTTTAACAAATGTTTTAAAAAGTTAACAAATGTTAGCCAGTAAGGACCAGATGGGGTGGGCTATAGAATAGAGCCGCAGGATATTGAGGGTAAGATGGGTCGCGGGGGTTAGGGGGTGGTCCCACGAACCCCTTGGTAGCATTCCATTTTTTTTAAATTATTTTTTTAATATCCGTGAAATAAAACGCATGCGACATTGTTTTTTACATTTTTATTCGTTATTATAAATTGATTCGTTATTAAAAAATGTTGTTACGTTCCTATAATATGTCTTTCAATACGTATTTATAACATTATAATTATACATATAAATTTTGACAAAATTGTTTTTACGTCAAACGGAACGCGACCGCCATTTTGTTATTATTACCACTAATTTATCAAGTGCAGATCATATGTACCTACTTTATGTTGAGTCTAGAAAGTAACAATAAATAATATTAGGTGCGACGACGAGCGCAGCGAGGAGGATAGGGTTAGTCAGTATGTAGGTCATGCCGCGCGAGCAGCGGTCGGCGAGCGCCAAAAAGCGACTTGCACACACATGCTCATTGAGATAAAATGAAACAGCCTTAATGAAGAGTAGATGATAGTTGTTAACCGATCAATTACTAAGTTTGATAACCAGAAAAGATCCAATAAGACACAAAATAAATTTCGAGGTTAGGTTTCTCATGAACTAACCATCTTACACCAATCTAATCTTGTATCCGGAGATGATGAGGGGACCGGGGGTATTAGGCCGCAACCTACTTTACCATTTTCTACTCCTATTTAAGCCAAATCCACCTCAAAACCCTCTTGAAAATACAACCTAACCTCAAACCTTTAATCATAAGTATCTCAGGAACCATGCATCTCCGCGCGAGGGGAGTGGTACCAAGGGGTTCGTGGGAACCCCTAACCCCCCGACCCCCTTACCCCCAAAATCCTGCGGCTCTATTCTATAAAAAACCCACCCAGGTGACAAGACAAGAGAGACGTTTATAAAAGCGTTTAGTGAAATCCATAGCTTTTAAAATTGGAACTAATCTTATAGTAACAATTAAAACGATAAAATTATATTTTTATGATAATGTAGTTTCTATGAAAAACTATTAAACTTCGTTTTTACAATAAATAAGTAATTTTACAATAGTATTTGCTAGGTTGCAATTATTTTCGTTCAATTTATTTATAAAATCATTCGTTAAATTTGTTACGCCATAGTCACTTTCATAAAACATGAAGTAATTTCACATTATATTAGAACATAAAATAAACACTTTACAAAAACAACGTAACATAATATTATATTAACAACTGGTCATGAGAGCAAAAAAAAGTGTATTCCAGATACTGGATGGAATTTAAATCTTAAGTATATCTAGTAATAGTAGTTATAACAGATTTATATGTATGTATACATATTAGAATTTGAAATGAGAATTTTAATATGAAAGAGAAATTGAATACTAACATTTTTTTTGTACTTAACTATATTTTATCATATATTATTTATGTTTATGATAAAACATATTAAAGAAATATTCTTACGATATTTAAGATATTTCTGAAAAAAAAGTAAAATAAACTAAAATACCTCAGACAGCAATATTAAAAACTTTTATTTATATTTCAGGCTTGGAACTCGTAAAACCAAAGGGACGCGTCCTCGCTAGTCTTCTTTTTAACACCATGTTCATCCTCGGGGGAGTGACTGTTACTCTTTTAGCGTGGTATCTTAAGAATTGGAGATATCTGCTCTTCGTTATTTACACCCCATCTGTATTCCTATTTTCATACATATTACTACTGACGGAGAGTTTCCGATGGTACTTCAGTAAAGGAAAATATGAGAGGGGAATATCAGTTCTTCGAAGAGCGGAAAAAATGAACTCTGCTTTAGTCCCAGAAGAACATTATCGACAAGTCGAGCAACAAGCGAAAAAACAACGAGATCAAAGAAAGCGTGAGAATGCACTTTTAAAAAAATCATCTCTGCAACAGGTCCTCACGTCACCTATGATATGGAAACGACTTATCATATGCTCGTTTTTGTGGATAGCTTCCACTTTAGTGTACTATGGACTATCTATAAACGCTATTGAATTGTCCGGCAACAGTTACATGAATTACATAGTAATCATAATAATCGAGGCGCCAGCGAATGTTTGTAAATTAATATTTTTGGACAAGTATGGAAGAAAAAAAGTAATTTCGATGGCTTATTTTTTAGCCGGTGTAATATTAATTGGCTATGGATTCGTCCCAAGTAAGTTGTAATTCCATGTAAAATCATATTTAAACATTTTAAAAGTACTGTAATATGAGAACATACTTAAAAATTTACAAATCAACATTGCAGGAAAGCCGTACAGTACCTTTTAATACAATTTTGCAGGCAAAAATGTAATGCAAAAAAACCTTGAACCTTCATTATTTGATTTTCATAATGCTATTTTTAATGATAGTTTTTTTTGCAGGAGGCTTATGGTCATTAAGTTTTTACCTTGGAGGAAAATTTTTCATAACGCTGGCATACAACGCACTCTATGTTTTCGCTGCGGAAGTATTTCCTACAAACTACAGAACGACTCTGCTAGCAGTTACTTCGACCATTGGCAGGATTGGATCAACTGTTGCTCCTCAAACACCTTTATTGGTAAGCAATATAATTGTGATTCCAAAAATATCGTAAAATTCAACTTGGGGTCATTGAAGGTACGATGTATTTAAGTCTCATTTTCACAAAGTCTGATCTCTATTTTTGATCTGCCTGTTTCTATTTTACAGCTTTCTTCAAGATTTTTTCTAAAACATCAAAATGCATTATTAGCGTTTGCACCTAGTACTCATTCCAATAGTCAATATCATATTATAAATCGGAGCCTGTAGACTTTTGTATTAAAATTTTAATTTTACGTTTCAGGCCAAAATTTACGAAATATTACCTGAAATAGTATTTGGCAGTATAGCTGCAATTGCTGCATTCGTAGTCCTCCTTTTACCAGAAACAAGAAATATGAAGCTGCCAGATTCCCTCCAAGAAGCCAAAGATCAAGATAGACCCACAGAATTAACGCACGTTCAAGAGAATACAAAAACGCATAAAACTAGGTTATAACGTGGAGATAAGTTTTAGTATAATGCAGATTTAAATCTGCTCTTGTAAAGATAAGATAAATCTAATAGTAGTGATAACCACACATGTTTTTGCTTTCCTGGATTATGAAATTCCGAAAAACGAGTATTGCAATCGCTAAAACGATTGTATTTTTACTGCGCTATTCATAAAGACAAATAAAAAAACGTTTTATTTTATTCAATGTTGATGATGCATGTACATGATGCAAAGGTTAAGTCATGTATTTTTGGGGATAATTTAATCGGTCGTTGTTTTATTCACGCGCTTATCTTAATTACAAAATACGTGCACCAACCAAATAATTTTAACTTGTATAATAGTTAATATGTATATCACATAGCTTATTTTCAAGCATTAACATAAATAATGATTTGAAGAATTACTACATAAAGTACAATTTTATCTTTTGTCAGTGTATCAAAGTGTAAAGCAAGATTTGTCTTAGTCAAATTAGTTAAAATCTATCTTTTTACATATATTTATAATGCTTTGTAATAACAGAATTAGAGAACTCAATATCATAAAGTTGAGTAGTTTTGTAAATTATTTAGTCGCACGTTTGATATAGACAACACTTTGTACAGTAAGTAGCCTTTGTTATTATTTTCTCTCATTTTTGTATCCAATAATGCTAAACGGGTAATGGTTATTTGGGTTCTTTACCGATATCATATCGATGTTTTAGTAAGATTTCCTTTCACCGGCTGTGAAAAAAGTAAAACGATTAGTCCAAAAAATAAGAAGTTCTATCTTAAGTATCGAAAAATTTCTCGGTAATGTTCACCTGCGAAAATCTTTTTAAATAGAAGTACAATTGAGCATTTGTTAATCAAATATTAGTGACGTTTCCTAATTTCCTTTATGTTGTCAGCGTTTTATGACAGCATACCGTAAAGTACATTTAAAAAATAATATGTATACCAACCAAGGATATACTTAAGTAAATGGTAACTGTTCTCAGTAAAAATGCATTTGAACTTTCATTTAAATAATGAACATATTCATTATGGACCCACATACATTAAAACATTCTTTTTTTATTTAAGTGCTACGAGTCAATACCGCATTGAAGCACTGGCCAAGTAAATAGAACTGATAACTAGAAGCGTGTCATGCAAAAAAACTTTCGTTATCCAAACAACGTATCTAAAGTATGTATCTCTGCCAGTGTAATTATAATTTTGCGACATGACCCTACTCCGTAGCACATGCCAAAAAGGTTTTTCAAAAAATCATTAACTTTATTGTACATAAGGTTAAAAGAAAAGAATTATAATAATTAGAATTATAATAGTGGCTACATCATAATAAAGACGATAATTCTATAAATAGAAAATAATTGTTTTTATGCTTATTTGTAATCTCGAAACACCGAAATTACTGAAATAAATGATTTGATGCTTTATTAATACAAATTTATAATATTGACTTAACCTAAACTATATTTAGAAATGGATGCTGCGAAAATAAAATTGAAAATCTGCATATACAAACAAAAATTACAATATTCTTTCACAATCAAGTTTATTTACTAACAAAAACTATGAAAATGAAAAAGAATCGCATAGGTCTAATATGAACCGCCTAGACATAGCGAAGCCAATTTGACAGCTAAATGATGACTTTGATGATGAACCCACGACGTCAGTCCTGTATATCAGTGTTTCTCAAAGTGGGGTACGCGAACCCCCAGGGGTTTTCAAAAGTTTTCGATATTTTATCGAACTTGAAATATTATATTGAAATTTAATGAACTTTTGTAAGAGATTGACGTAAATGAAATAATCATAGTTTATGGTTTATTTACTTTCATTATAATTCTTTTAATATAAAAAATAAAGAACAGTTTATTTTCGTAAGTCCTAATATAGTCCCGTCAAATTAGCCAGAAAAATAGTTGTCAGTTTGCATTCATTTCTAACAAGCTGAATTTTGGTACATTTGGACCTGGGCTACACTATTATAAATTACATTCGAGCTTCGTTCTCGATATTAGTATATAACACATGTAGTTTCACATACAGGCTCGCCATTTCGCACTTTGTTCCAGAGACAATATTAAAAAGTAAAAAACTAAAATTTTTGGAGGATTACCTAGTTTCTATATTGGCAACCCCATTGTTCTACCACTAACCGTCATTCACGTTATAGTGCTTCGCTGTTTCGCACATTATTAAGATTTAAATTTAATTTTTTTACTCAGTGTGCTAATGTTTTAAAATTTTAAATTAGTTTTTAAATATTTCCTTAGATAGTTTCCGTAGATAGTAAAATTAAAATTCATAGTAAATTGGGTGGTTAAGTTTAAAAATGCCCAGAAGAAAACGTGATTACGACTATTTAGAGGAGATGAAGAAGCTAAAAAGTTAAACAAATTGAAGACGGAAAGATAGCAGCCATAGCAGCTCATCATTAAAAGATGACACGCCTCCGCCTCGCGACCTAAAGGTAAAATTGTTATTGCACTACCTACCTTGTGCTTAGATGTGATTGAAAACTCGGATTGCGCTCAGGGGGTACTCCAATTTCATACTCAAGAACAAGCCACTCGGATCTACTATCAGGATTTTTCCAGGGCTATGTATATTATTAATAAGTTTTACAATTAAACAATGGGTTTGCGTGTTTCTCATACTGGAGTCTCACTTCCCACAAAAACAAAAATATAACAGAACAGGCTATTCGGATCTACCTCAGGGGTTTATCCACAGCCTTATAGACTATTTATTAAAGATAAATAGTTGAAGTAGATATGCTAAACTTATTTCATTAACGAAATTTATTAATTTCGTTTGCAAAGAGCGGCCCGCTTGATACCGGTGAGATTAAAGTTATCTCAGAGAGTGCGTATAATGCTGCTGTTTCGGGATGTTCTTACTGGAACTCCGAACATGAATTTACGGTTACGGACGAGGCCCCTCAACCTGCCGTGGGTGAAAGCCTGCCACCTCCGGGTAATTCGGTCGAAAAGTTGGCGTCCCTATCAAATATAACTAAGCAACCAGTTTCCTTAAATAGTGAACTTTTAATTGCAATGAACCAGCCCAGGAACTAGATTTTCGGTCAAGACCCTACCACCTGAAATGAGTATGGGGAGAGTATCCAGAAGGATTTGGCTATTAGGTTATGCCACATAGTGACAACGGGTATTTCGAAAGAAGCCCCTAAAGATCTCTAAGGGAAATACATGGTGCCAAAAAATTGCAAAACAAATTAAAGCACCCATTCTCAACCCACAGCTTCGTGCCGCATTATTAGATGGACAAGCTAAACGCGATAAAGCTATCGAAAATAAAGATATGCTTAGCTCAAGCGCATTGTGTTCCTAAGTCAAGCTATTACTTTAATGCTTGCTTCAATTCAAACAGATCCCGAATGTTTGAAAATACTAATGAACACTGCACGTATTTTAGCAGATATACAACATTACGACCCGGTAAACCACCGGTTGCTTACTCTGTTTTTCTTGAAGAAAAATCTCAAAGACCAACTTGAGAAGTCAGAAATTGATGAAACGCTTTTCGGTAATAATTTGCCTGAAACCTTAAAATCAGTCGCCGGCGGAGTCCAGCAACTACAGGACATCATCACGTCAGCAGCCGCCACCCCACCGACGCTAGACGAGGTAAAGCCCGCAGGCCAACTTACCTACTTTTTTAACCATGGTGTTGGCGCCTACTTGACTGCAATGGAAATCTATCAACGCCATCTGCCCAAACTCGTGTGTACTGCCGTAACTCGTTCAATTTACATTTTTTTGTAATAATTCTACCCGTCACATTCTATTATTTTTTTGTATCACTTCTGTCAATAACTACCTTACCATACATACTCACACGCTGTTGTTAAAATTAATTGTAAAAATTGATTCAATCCGAGAATATACGTTGCGAAGATACATTTGAAGTTTAATTACAACATCATCAAGACTGAGATTAAACATTTGGCGACCGTGACAGGACTGCAATCCAAAAAACGAAGTTCGATTCAGACGAATCACAAAGCAGCCGGTCTAGCTATTGCGCCGCAGCCTGCCTAAGTCGACATCAGCAGCTACATCGAGTTCCTGGAGCACCCACGTCGCAAGCCACAGCAGCCGCAGCCGGTCAGCGATCAGCGATCAGCCATCAGCGTCGTGCCGCAGCTCGGCCAGTGCAGCTAAGTGCCTTTCCTTGTAATCCCGTGTGGATAACCTTATAAAACTTTCCTAAACCAACCTATATCTCCATCTTCCAATGGTTTCTACTAGTGCAGCAAGTGAGTAAGCATTAAAGTGAAAGCATTATAATCAATAATTACGTAATCCCTCAATAGTTGATACAGTCTTTAGTGTAGGTAATATTAAATTTCGTACAAATTTATTAACTAATAAGTGATACATAACATATTTGAGTTGGTTATCGTAGTGAGAGTGAAATAATAAACTTAAATATTTGCAAAAGGTAATACAAAAATTTCTAAAGTTAAGTAAGTAAATTGAATCGTAATTAATTGAAAGTAGGTACAAACTAGTTTCCTAGGAGTTTTTGGGTTTGCAAATAGTTTTTACGCATTATATATAAGGCCATTTGCCGAACGCTTTCAGCGACTGGTATATATTATATACCGGCAACGGCCCGCCGCCGGCAGCGTCGGTTCCCGTCGCCCGGTCCGGCGGCTGCGCGACAGCGTCGAGCAGCTGACTCCCATCGAACAGGTGACATCAAGGCGAGGAACCTGAGCGATATTTAATTACTATTTTATAGATAGATACCTATAGAAAGGTACAGTTGAGCAGTGTTTTAATTCCATAATCAGTTAATTTGTTTCTTTGAGTTTTCATAAAAATAATTTCTTAAGTAGTGGAAGTTCTTTAATTTTAATTTTGTACTTATATTTTTGTTAACTAAATTGATAGTTTTGAAGGTTGGTAGTTATTTGTGTTCATAATGCCTAAATATTATGGAAGTGAAACCTCCACAAAGGATCCTCAGGAATTACAAGACCTCATAGTCAAACGAAGCTCAATTAAAGGGCAAATAACTAAATTTAAAAACTATTTAATGCTTTAGTTAGCGGAATTAACGTTAAAATTGAACAAATTCGAGTCACTTTCTAGCCGCTTCGACGACTTGCAAAATCAGATAGAGGTCTTAAATTCAAATAATTTAGCAACCGAAATTGATGAACGCGACGATATTGAGCAGTTATTTATTTCGAATATTGCGACGGCCCAGAGTATCACTCAAAAATATAACACAAATCGACACGATAATACCAATTTTAACTCGAGTCATATGTCCTCAGCTCAGGGAAACAACATGGAACATGGTGAGCTTAGTTTTAAATTACCACAAATGCAAATAAATAAATTTGATGGTGCATACTTTCGGTGGCTCGAGTTCCGTGACACATTTCTCTCATTAGTGCATAACAATGATCGCATAGCGCCAATTCATAAATTCCACTACCTTATTTCTTATTTAATAGGAGATGCAGCGCGAATAGTAGCTAACTTGGAAGTGTCAAGTGCCAATTATAATAACGCTTGGAAATCGTTATGTGATCGATACGACAACAAACGTCAGTTAATTAATCAACATTTAAACTCTTTATTAAACGTACAGCAAATAGCACGAGAGTCAGACAAATCTTTAAGGTTTTTTGTTGACCACTTAAATAAAAACTTGAGATCTTTGAGTAGCCTAGGGCAACCTACACATAAGTGGGATGTTTTGAATATTCATATAATGTGTTCGAAACTTGATAGCCATACTTTAACCAAATGGGAGGAACAGCGTAGCTCGTTGGATGAAATACCTGATTTACAGCAATTTAACAAGTTTTTAATAGATCGTGCTGATGTCCTTGAGTCAATTAATCGAACTAATTTTTATTCTAGTAAACCAGCGACATCACGATCTATCATCTCTAGTGCTAAGCCTAACCAAGGCCATACCAAGGTTTTCACTTCAACTAGTGATTCTAAGGCGCACACAACCTTATGCGTAGTGTGCACCGGAAATCATCGTATTTATGACTGCCCTACTTTCAAGGCTATGAGTATAGACGAGCGTATAATCGAGGTGAACAAATTGAAGCTGTGTACCAACTGCTTAAGGAACGGTCATTCTGTACGAGAGTGCCGATTAGGTCCATGTCGTATTTGTAAGGCAAGGCACAACAGTCTTATACACAAACCAAATGCAAACCATAACAATACAACTAGCATGGCCGCCACATAGCCTGAAAATGCTGACGATACTATATCTTGTTTAAAAAATCACAATACAAATCAAGTTGTGTTATCAACCGCTTTGATTGAAGTATGCAATCCCAAGACAAACCAAACTGAGAAGGTGCGTGCTATTTTAGATTGCGGTAGTATGTCTTCCTTTTTTTGTCAATCCCTTAAGTCAAAATTATGTTTACAAACAAACTCTAATTTCTGTGTCAATGTGATTGGCATAGGCAATAACACAACCAACCAGGTCACTGAAACATGTGTAGCGCAATTAAGGTCTTTGCACAAGCACTTTAACGTCACCTCGACCTTTTTGGTGTTACCAGCTATAACAGGTAACCTACCTAAAATGCCCATTGACAGGCAGCGACTTAATATCCCTAATGATATCTTTTTAGCAGACCCTAACTTCCACCAGCCAGCACCCATCGATATTTTGATAGGTGCCGATATTTTTTGGGACATTCTCGGCCGATAACAGCTTTCACTCGGTCCTAATTCATCTCAGTTAAGAAGTTCCAAATTTGGTTGGCTCATTTCAGGTCCTATTAATACACACATACCCGTCAATACATAGGGTGTTCACTGTAACTGCGCAATTATGCAAAATGTGTCATCTGACGAAAACATTCATCAATCAATTACTAAGTTTTGGGAAAGCGAACAAATTCCGCTTAATTCAAGGTTAACTCCTAACGAAAAGACTTGTGAAAATCATTTTAAATCTCACACCTTTCGCCTAAAATCTGGTAGATTTTCAGTCAGCTTGCCGCTTAAGGATTCGCCCGACTGCCTTGGGGAATCTTACACATTAGCTAAAAGGCTACTATACAATTTAGAGAAACGCTTTCGCAAGCATTCAGAGATGAAATCTCAATATATTGAATTCATGCGTGAGTACGCTGAATTAGGCCATTTGTCAGAATCCAGTGTACCTAAGGCTTATCCATCTTACTTCCTCTGTCATCACGCAGTTTTCAAAGACAGTAGTGAATCCACTAAAATTAGAGTTGTGTTTGATGGCTCAGCTCCTACATCTTCAGGCTACTCTGTCAATGATTTGCTATTAACCGGGCCAAATATGCAGGACTCTCTTTTCTCAATATTAATTCGAGCTAGGCAATACAAGTACCTCCTGACTGGGGACGTCGAAAAAATGTACCGTCAGATCCAAATTTACGAGGGAGATCGAAATCTTCAATTAATATTATGGAGAGAAGATGAGTCTATGCCCATTAAGACGCTACAGCTGAATACTGTTACTTACGGCATGGCAAGTTCCAGTTATTTAAGCACGCGTTGTCTTTGGCAGCTTGGCGAAGAATGCGAAGACCAGAAGATTAAGGATATCATACAACATTGTTTTTATATTGATGATTTGATTTCTGGGGCTGACACAGAAGATGACTTACGCTACATACATCAAGGTGTATCTCGGGTGCTTCAACAGGGTTGTTTTAATCTGAGAAAATTCAAAACCAATTTACCTTCTATTTTCAACATGAACTCCATAAATTCTAATGACAATCTGCTTGTGAGTGAATCATCTAGTACTTTAGGTGTAGGTTGGAATCCTAAAACAGATCAATTTAACTTTCCCATAAAGATTCCACACCCTTCAAATAATCAATTAACCAAACGCAATGTACTATCTCATCTTTTTAAAGTATTTTTTGATTTTTTGGGGTTGCTGAGTCCTTGCGTGATAAAAATAAAAATACTCTTGCAGCAACTATGGCTACAAAAGTTGTCTTGGGATGTCCCTGTCCCCTTAGAAATTCAAAGAGCATGGGATAGGTTTTGCGAAGCCTTACCAGCACTATCTTCCCTTGAAGTTCCCAGGCGGATACTTGGCGACAAACCCATTCAAATAGAACTTCATTCTTTCAGTGACGCATCGCAGGGTGCATTTGGAGCATGTATATACTTACGCTCTGTAAATGCTCAAGGTGAAGTTACAGTCAAATTACTTACATCCAAATCTAAAGTAGCTCCAATAAAAGGTACTACGATTCCACGCCTTGAGCTAAATGCAGCGTTGATGGCCGCTCAATTATGCAAGGCTGTCATGCAATCGCAACGTTATCCTATTCACCATCAAGTACATTGGTGCGATTCTACTGTTGTACTCGGGTGGCTTCGTACTAATACTAGAACTCTTAAAACTTACGTCTCGAATAGGGTGGCAGAAATATGGGAGTTGACGGATGCTACGTTATGGCGATATGTGCCTACTTCTGTCAATCCTGCAGACTTAATATCTCGGGGAGTGAGTCCGGATCAGCTTAGTGACATGAAACTTTGGTGGTCAGGCCCATCTTTTTTACCAGGCCCTGAAGATACGTGGCCCACACTTAATAAAGGAATTAATATTGATAGCCTACCAGAAATAAAGCCTCATGCTACGACATCCATGATTACAACTCAAACTAAGCCATTAATACATTTTGAAAATTATTCAAATTTTACAAAACTTAAGCGTTCGTTTGCCTATGTACTGAAGTTCATAAATAATATAAAAAATAAATCAGCTAAAATTTTAGGTACCTTGACAGTAGATGAACTTAAGGCGTCCTTTTTATTTTTATGTCAACTTGCTCAACAAGAATGTTTTACAAAGGAATACCACTTACTAATAAATAAGAAATTACTAAGTCCTAAATCAAATCTTTTATCATTGACACCATTTGTGAATAGTGACAAAGTTATTCGAGTTGGAGGGCGACTGGAGAAATCTGATTTTAATTTTGATAAAAAACACCCGGTTCTTTTGCATTCTTCACATCATTTTACAAAATTAATATTCGAAAACGAACATAAGCGTTCATTACACGCTGGCCCACAACTATTGTTGGCCCTAGTTAGGGAATATGTTTGGCCAATTAATGGGCGAAAATTGGCTCGCCGCACAGTTAGCAAATGCTTAAAATGTAGACGTTTGCAAGGTAAAACAATACATCCCTTGATGGGAAACCTGCCACCCCAACGAGTGACTCCAAGCTTCCCCTTTGCAAGTGTAGGAATAGACTACGCTGGACCTTTCTTAGTACTAAACAGGAAGGGTCGTGGGGCTAGTTTAATCAAATGTTACCTAGCACTTTTCGTTTGTTTGCGATATAAATGTCTGCATCTTGAAGCTGTTAGTGATCTTTCCAAGGATGCATTTATTATGACTTTTAGGAGATTTGTGTCTCGCAGAGGTCGGCCTGCCGAAGTATTCTGCGATAACGGTCGCAATTTCGTATCAGGTGCTAAAGAAATAAGTAAATTTTTTAAATCTAATTCGAACGAACTGTCTGATTTTGCAAGTGAGGAGGGCATTAAATTTATATTTTCTCCGTCGTACGCTCCTCACTTTGGTGGAATCTGGGAGGCTGGGGTTAAATCCGCAAAACATCACATAAAAAGAGTGATGGGTAATTCTCACTTAACATTTGAAGAAATTTCAACACTTTTTGCCCAAGTAGAAGCCATTTTAAACAGTCGCCCCCTATATCCTCTATCTTCATCTCCTAACGACTTCCATTGCCTTACTCCTGGGCACTTCCTCATTGGTCGGGCTCTTACTGCGCTTCCCTCACCGCCACTGGATGGCTGCAACACGACCAGTTTGCAAAGATACACAAGACTGCAGCAGATTTATCAACACTTTTGGCGTCGGTGGCAACGTGAATATGTCGCCGAATTACAACATCGGCAAAAATGGAAAACCAATGTCCCAACCATTAGCATCGGAGACCTGGTACTTCTGCAAGAAGATGACGTTCCGCCGCTCTGCTGGCGCATGGGTCGCATTGCTAGACTGTTTCCTGGATCAGATGGAGTTAGTCGCGTCGCTGATGTGAACACGACTCGTGGCTGTGTGCGTCGGCCCTTGGTTCGCATCTGCCCACTACCTAGGTACTGCTGAAGATTTCAAAGGTTGAAACCCTTCGCCTTTCAACGGAGGGGAGAATGTTGGCGCCTACTTGACTGCAATGGAAATCTATCAACGCCATCTGCCCAAACTCGTGTGTACTGCCGTAACCCGTTCAATTTACATTTTTTTTGTAATAATTCTACCCGTCACATTCTATTATTTTTTTTGTATCACTTCTGTCAATAACTACCTTACCATACATACTCACACGCTCTTGTTAAATTTAATTGTAAAATTGATTCAATCCGAGAATATACGTTGCGAAGATACATTTGAAGTTTAATTACAACATCATCAAGATTGAGACTAAACACATGGTGTATTTTAACTAACAATCCAATCATTCTGTCTTGGATTTAAGGTTATGAAATTAAATTTTCAAATCTAGTTTAACAAACAAGTGTACCTATTGAAAAAAAGTATTCTTTTACAGAATTTCAAGCTTATAAACGATCTATAGAAAACTTATTATCTATTGGGGCTATTTCTCCATGTAAATCCTGCAAAGGCCAATACATTTCAAAAATATTTTTAATACCTAAACCGAATGTAAACACGCCATATATTAAATTAAAAATGGCTAAACAAGTGCATTTCAAACATGAAGATTTAAGAACGGCAATTAAACTTGTTTCAAAAAATTGCTTTATGTGTAAAATTGGGCTTAAAGGCAAAATTTTTTTAGTAAATCTACATAATAATTAAAAAAAAGAAGTTTCTACGCTTTATAATTGATGGCCAACTTTAGGAGTATAATTTTTACCATTCGGGTTGAACACGGCGCCATACGTTATATAAAAATTCCTAACTAGTAGCAAAACTAAGGACAATAGGTTATTTATCAACTTTTTATTTAGATGACCTTTATCTCGTAAGGAATACGTATCATAATTGCTTGCAAAACTTAAACGATACCAACCAGTCGTTTATTAAAATGTTTAGGTTTTATCATAACAACTGATAAGTGTTTTCACACCTACCCACGCTTGTAAATTCTTCAGATTGATTATAGATTCAAGTAAATTGGAATTCGGACTACCCAACGAGAAAAAGGAAAAGATAAAAAAGAAATACTTACGTTTCGTAAATTAAAACATCGTAAAATAAGGGAGTCCGCTCATTTAGTAGGACTACTTATATTTTCTTGCCAAGCTATAGCTTGAAAGCTGTAAGTTTTTAAATTTAAAATATAATAACGGATATGATAAAAGAAATGTCCCAAAATGCAAGGAGTCTGGGCCAGGTCTTTGTACACTATAGCAAAAACTAGTTTAAGATGCTTATAACACTTTTCGATTGTTAAATTGTTATTAAAACACTTTATTTATTGGTAGGAAATGAAATTGTGCGTTATTAGTGGGCAACACAAACAAAAAACATCATGGCGGAAAAAATGTCATTTTGACAGTTAAGGTTTACTTACATCTTTTTTTGTGGCTCGACGGCTGGTTGCCATTAAGTCCACAAAATTGAATTGAATTGTTTTGTGTATTTTTAGCTTATTTAACAGTTGTAAGTTAAAATGAAACCGAAAGAAAGAACTCAAGCGCAACGACCAATCAAACACACAGATAGACAACTATCAATGTGATGTGAGTGAAGTGTGCCGTGAGTGAGATGGCTGTACCCTCTGCTCAGTGAACTAACTTCACTTGACAACTACCGCCATAGATAAGACTCATTGTCAATGTTGCCTGCTAAAACGAACACAAATATTGTTGACTTTTTTATTTTCTTACCATCTAACTACTGATTGCATCAAATTATTTGTATTTTTCCTATAATAACCATTAATTTGTCTATTTTTTTAGATGGTGTACAAAGACCTAGCCCAGGTTGTGACATTTCTTTTATGACAATACCGGAGACTTTATCTCCTATTTTTGATTGGTGGTTAAAAGCGTTAAATCACTCTGTATTTAAAAAAAAAAGCGATAATTATGTATTAGAAATATACACAGATGCCTCAACTACGGGGTGGGGGGGCTGCGCGCGGGAACAATACGGCCGGTAGTCCTTGGAGTAAACAATACAGTTTAATGCATATTAACTATTTGGAAATTTTGGCAGCCTTTTTAGGGCTCAAATTTTTTGCGAAAGATATTAGGAATTGTCAAATATTGTTACGAGTTAACAATACCACTGCAATATATTACATAAATAGGATGGGTGGCGTACAATTTCCCCATTTAAATCAAGTAACGACGGACTTATGGCAGTAGTGCGAGTCACGTAATTTAATAATGGTACATGCTGATTGTATAAGTTCTTCTGAAAATTTCGTATATAGCCGATGCCGAATCCAGAAAATCTCATGCGTATGTAGAATTGGAGATATCTAAAGTTGCTTATGATGATATAGTTCGTAGATTTGGTAAACCAAAAATTGATTTATTTGCAAATATAATTAACTATAAATGTGATTTATATATTTCTTGGCATAAAGATCCAGAAGTCAATGTCTTAACAATAAGTTGTCAATTTTTTTTACGCATTTCCACCTTTATGTATAGTTTTAAGAATGTTACGTAAAATCATAAACGATAAGGCAACCGGCATTGTTGTCGTTCCTCAGTGGCCTACTCAACAATGGTATCCTCTTTTCAGAGGCTTACTTGTCGCTTTGCAAAACCATTAGTTTTTCAACAATCAAATAACTCAATTATTTCTCATTGTAGCAATCGTCGGGTGCATCAATATATTTTACTGGTTGCCGGGTTGCTGCCCGGGCGCCAAACTCCAAAAAGGAATCGCTTCGTCAACAGTACTCGTACCAATAATGTTAGCTTCACTTTCTGATAACGCAACAAAGCAGTGTGAGTCTTGTATGAAAAAATGATTTTTATTCGGCAATCGAAATAAAACAAATCCTTGCAGTGCTGAACTACCTGATGTTCTAGATAGACATTCTTACTGAGATGTTCAACAAAGGTGCTACGTATGGTACATTTAACAGTTGCCGATCCGCCCTTTCGTTACTGTAAGATTGTAGTATATAAAACGATAGTTTAATTCATAGATCTTTTAAGAGTATATTTAGACTTCGACCAACCGATACAAATCAAATATTAGGTTATTTATCAAAATGGTATCCTAATGAAAATCCTATTCTAAAGCAAATAAGTAAAATATTAATCACCTTATTAGCGCTTATTACAGCACATGCTGAATGCAAACTGTATCAACAATAAAAATAAATAAAATTTGTAATTCTGACTCAGGATATCTTATAAAAATTTTAAGATTTTATTAAAACGTCTCAGGTCGGTACGATGCAACCAATCCTTTCCCTACCTTCTTTTATGCAAAAGCCTGAAATATGTCCCGTGAAGACACTTGCAGCAATTGCGTCAAAATCACTCGTATTTGTGTATTGCTTTAAGAAAATCTCATAAAAAGGTATTTTCACAGATCTGAAGTGGGTGGGTAAAAGTGGTTTTACACAGTAGTGGTAGTGACACCACTGTGTTCAGTGCTCACACTAGGCACGCATCTACTTCTAAGGTCTCCATGTCAGGGGTGATTTTGGGTATAATAAGAAACACAGCAGGCTGGAGGGAAAACTCCACAATGTTTGCTAAATTTTATAATGTTATTAAAAATTGTAACGCCACAGAATTTGCCAAAAAGTTATTAAATAATGCAACATAATGGCTTAGCTTAGTTATACGCAAAATTTTTTAATAATGTTATTTACAAATCGTCTTTGATTCTATTACTCAATCAATATAAATTCTTAAGTGTAGCCATATCATTGTATTAATACTTTGATATATTAATTATTAGCATTTTTTTGTGTAAAAATACAATACTTGAATGTAATTTTTGATCAATCAATGATTTTAATTTTTTAAACTTTTCTTTCTTCTCTTTTTCCGCTTAATAACATTTCACGACACTATAATCTCTCAACATCTACATGTGTTATATACTAATATCGAGAACGAAGCTCGAATGTAATTGATGATTAAACGAACTTACCTGTTAGTGAAGTTCAATCACAATTACTTGAAGAGCTTCGTTCGAAGATATTAGCTTCCCTCCCGCCCTTTTGGCCCTAGTCGTGAAATATCAGCTTAGTAATACCTACTCTAAACTAAATGACGGTTAGTGGTAGAACAATGGGGTTGCCAATATAGAAACTAGGTAATCCTCCAAAAATTTAAGTTTTTTACTTTTAAATATTGTCTCTGGAACAAAGTGCGAAATGGCGAGCCTGTATGTGAAACTACATGTGTTATATACTTATATCTTCGAACGAAGCTCTTCAAGTAATTGTGATTGAACTTCACTAACAGGTAAGTTCGTTTAATCATCAATAAAACACCGAAAATCCCATGTTTGCTTAAAAATTCAAGGTCAAGCATCAAAGTTTTCGGTTCAGTCAATTAAAATGTGGCTTGCCTTCAATGATCACAATTCAAAAATAGACAAAACAACTACCTGCCTATTCAATAACAAAATTAACAATTTTAAGCAAACTTAATTACCTTTTTCTTCACGCCTTGTTTGTTTCAAAAATACACGCACACCGGCAAGTAAAGCAAATACCGATTCGATGTAATTTACTGCCTAAGCGCCTGTTATCATTTGCATCGTAAGTACGAAAAATAAAAACATTAATAATGATCATCGATATCTGGTTCAATAATCAAAGCTCCGGAACATCGCTTTGATAGAAACGTTACAATAAATGGCGATTTGTGGCACCCTAGCCACCTGCTATAACGTCACTACACGATTGTTATTTTAGTGACAACATTCCAAAACAGTACTATCTCTTTCTTTAATTAGCACTTTTGTATAAGAAGAGGGAGACACCCAAGTTCTTCCTCATCTATGATTCGATATACATAACTACTTATTTATATAGGACATTACGACTACTCCATGTATTTATCACCTCGCTGGGATATACATAACATTTTTTTCTTTTATTCGGTAATTCACTCTGCACATCTCACGCAAGGAAGAAATAGATATTTTTTTTCGTGAACATTGTTATATTTATTTCTTGAAGAAACGACAGCGAAGAATTCTTATGTAAGATCTGCTACATTAGCAGATAGCTGACGCCTTTGATGTTTAACAAAGCGACATCTATCATAATATAGATAAACTACTCGCTAAAGTAAAATCCTTGAAGACTAGTGCCATATTATGCTGATTTATTTAATGAAACGATAGAGTAGAACCATATGTGTATTTCACCCTAAACTACTACGTTTAAAGTACTTTAAGCAAGTAAGTGCTTGGCGAATGTACGATGGCGATTGCATCCCTTAACCTTAACTTTTTAAGTAAAATGTTTATGTTGTTTTGGTTGTTTTATTTTATAATTTTATTCTAATAACAGAGGTAGCTACACAAAAACCATTATTAATATCTTAATTTTTTATTTATTACTCTTTGACAAAGAAATGGACTCTATAAACTTAAACTATGATTAATTTATATTTTATAGAGATAACTATATTAAATAACAATTTATAACTCTCTATACTTTAAAATACCCTCGCAGGGTATTGAGTATAAATGGATGCAGTGTTTTAACGCACAATCCCCAGAATTATCAGCCGTCACAGGGCTGCTCATATGCTCATCCCCCGCAAGTCAGTCACAATAATGAGTCGCACTCATTAGCCAGCAATACTCGTGGTTCCTTTCGACCGAGAGGTGGCCTATCGCATAGTAGACGAGGAAACTAAGGGAAAAATACCTACAAACGCGCTGATTCTCCCTCAGAGGTCAATAAAGGATATAAAAAACGTAAGTATTGACTTCAGGGCCGGCCAACTACTTTTATATCACAACCGTTGGCAAGAACTCGGTGCTCCAAATTATATTCTAAAAATTTTAAAAGCTTTTAAAATTATACCATTTATTTGGCATACCCTTTGCCAAAAAACCTCCCATCAGCATGCCAAACTTAAAACAAAACAAGTTTTGTATAAAAGTATCACTAGAAATGTCGAAGATAATTCGTGAAACGCTAAATCAAGGTGTAATAGAAGTAGTCGAACCGTCCCCGAGCTTCATTTCAACAGTGTTTCTTGTGCCCCAGGGCGAAGGTTCTCACCGACCTGTTTACAATTTGGCAGCTCTGAACGACTACGTAATAACTCAGCGATTTTCATAAATAAATGTTCAACGCATCCCAGAGTTTCTGCATGGGTTGCAGAAACTCTGGACTCACGACTGGATGTGCAAAATAGACTTGTCACGGGCATATTTTCACCTAACAATAATGCCGTCTCACAGACGCTTCTTGAGACTGATATACGAAGGTCAAATCATGCAAATGACATGCCTACCATTTGGCTTAAGCACGGCGCCGAAAGTTTTTGCATCATTAACGAATTGGGTTGCACAAACTCTAAGGGAACGAGGTCTTCGCATTATCGTATATTTTGATGATTATCTGTTAGCCCATCAGAGCCGTCAAGTTTTGGAAATTCACACTCAGGTAGTCCGTCAGAAACTTCAGTATCTAGGTTGGCAATTAAATCTCGAAAAATCGATCTTAACACGTTGGGCGGCAGTGAACGGCGCATTCCGTAATTCAAACATTTTTTACTGTACTGTGGACAGTACGGTTTACGCCGTAAAATTTCAAACAGCCCTAAAGTATGGTACGGAGGAACCCGTTATATTTTGAAAGTATTATTATGACACATAATTTTTACCGTCATTTAAGAGAAGTTTTAGAAAATCTTACCTTCAAAAATAACGTTAAAATATTTATTTCTATTGAGATTACCCACACACGCGCAAATGGGGTTAAATATCAAAATGTACGGCTATAGCCGCTATATTGCCGGGCAGTTCGTATTGGGTTCAAATTAGTAGTATTGGGTGTCACACCAAGCGGCGCCAGAGTGCAGTACACGTGCGGCTCAAGCAACTGTTTTATAAAATGTAAGTAAAATATGAAATTAAACCTTATTTTGTTTACTTTTAATATAATATATGCTTACAATTATTGCGATAGTTTAAGATCTTTATAAATTTACGTTGGACTTTTTCTACATGATGTTTGTAGTAAGGATTCCAAACGGTGCAAGCAAAATCTAATAAGGCCCTAATAATAGAAAAGTACAAAGTTTTAAGAGTAACAGTTCTCTTAAATGGTTTTGTAATCCTGCATATGAAACCAAGGCTTCGGAATGCCTTTTGTATAATCTGGTCGATGTGATCCACAAATGATAACTTACAATCCACAATAACACCTAAATCGCGAATGATGCTGACTCTGTTAAGTGTATTGTTATCGAGAGTATATTATCATCCGTTCTTTTCATATGTGATGTCCGCTAGAAGGTTCCAACAAATATTGCGCTGCATTTATGTGGGAGACCTAAATGCAAAAGGAGAAAAAAAAGGTGATGATTTTATAACAGCTTTAGCTGAAAACTTTCGTAGAGTTTATAGTCCGGGATGTGAATTATCTATAGATGAATCATTGATATTATTTAGAGGGAGGCTACATTTCAGATAATACATGAAACTGAAAAAGGCAAAGTACGGCATTAAATTCTTTGAGCTCACTAGTTCTGATGGATATGTTCTAAATATTCTGATGTTCGAAGGTAAGAATAGCGATGAACAAACAAGTCAGAAAAACATTAAAAAAACTGAAAAAATTGTGATGAAGTTATTGCGTCCTTACCTGTTGAAAGGTCACCACGTCTATATGGATAATTTTTATAATGATGTGGAATTGAGTGAAAAGCTATTGAATCTTAGAACTCATTCAACTGGAACTTTACGAAAGACTCGAACAAGTAATCCAAAAGTACTAACAACAATGAAACTTCAAAAGGGTGATTACTTTTGGCGCCACAAAAACCGTGTTTATGTCTCAGTCTGGAAAGATAAACGTCCCGTTTATTGCATAACAACAGGCAACCATTCTGAACTCAAGTATGTTCCTAATAGATTTGGTGTATATTCCCGTAAACCACAAGAAGTTGCTGATTATAATGCACATATATCAAATATCAATTCCTGGACTATCGTGAAGCGCTTATCAAGCAATTGACTAAAATAAATCCAAACATGATAGGAAAAGATGCTGTCCATCAAGATAGTATGTTTTCTAGCAGGCGTTATAATTTTACATACAAAAAGAACAAACTTCACGCCAACTCAATCAAGAGCGACCCTCTGGTACATAGCATACATGTTGGCCAGAAAAAATACCAGTTCCTGATCACTCCAAGAGAAATGTTAAGTACTTGAACTGCAGTTTGTGTTACAAAAATAAGAAGAGGAAGGAAACGAGGTATCGCTGCAAGGGCTGTATCAAAAATACGCCTTTGTGTCCAGAGTGTTTTGAAGAGTGGCACGACAAATATGTTAATGTTTAAGACGTAGTGACAGTAGTAACAAATAGGTAGCATTATTTAGTTTTTTTTAGTGTTCCCTGCTTTTTTACTAAGTTTAAGAACCTAAAATAAGTTCCTCAATGTTTTTCAAAGCTTTTTTTTTATCTCAATTTGTTAAGTCTTGTTATTTGCTATACATCTTTTTTGTTTTGGTGTTCCTGATATTAGCAGTGGTTTTGTAAAGGCATGTTTTTGATTTTGTTATAAATAACGCTCTAAAAAAGAACATAGTTAAGAAAAATGGTACAAAAATTGTTGTTATTACTTACACAACTTGATGTTTTGAAAAAATGTCTTTGTTTTTATATTATCATTTACAGCGTTTGTGATTTAATTTTATTAAACATATAAAAAAAAAACATATTGGTCTTTTAATCTGAAAAACTTTGCGACTGCTAATACCGTGGTGTCTTTTTGCGTTAGTCATGATTTTTACGGATTTACAGTACGGTTTAAGCAGTTTATGCGGTTAGAGCCGTACTGTTAATTGCATGTCTTTTAGGAATCTGTAAAAAAGCAGTACTGTTCTTACAGTATAACTGCTATAGCCAGTACTGACTTTTTATAAAAGTATTTATGTATTGCATACTAACGGTACGGCTGGAACAGTGATAAACTTTTGTATGAAGAATTTACTGTCACTACTAGGTGTTAAGCAAAATTTTACCGCCGCCCAACGTGTTAATTCCTCAGCAGGACCTAGTGAACCTAGGTGTTCGTTGGAACAGTTTACTAAACCAAAAAGTCCTACCGAACGCGAAAAATGCCACATTAAAATCAATCTTGACATGGCACGTAATACACCTAAAGACTCTCCAAAGTATCGTAGGTCTTTTAAACTTTGCGAGTTTCATAGTCCCAAAAGGGAGATTACATTTTCGAGCTCTACTATTCCTTCTCATCGACCTCGAGAAGTCTCAGGCAAAGCACTGTCAACTAACAACAGAAGCCCTAAAAGACCTACGCTGGTGGGGGCTCAATCACCATCGGCCCTCTCCAATACACGAAGATCCTCCGACTCATTTCTTAGTAACGGATGCATCGGATCTGGCTTGGGGAGCACAGATAGATCAACTTGCAACAGGTAGTCCTTTTAAGGTACTTGGTAACTTCGCACAGTTTTAGGGTATGTCGTTTGACTTATTCAAAAAAATTACCGTCTGTTTACTTGATCAACCCCGGTCCCGGCTAGTCTTCATTCTTTTTTCGTGCGTGGTAACAAGCACACGTGTTATACCAACCAGTAACTTAATAGTTTAATATTAAATATGTTGTAAAAGTTGTACGAAAAGTGTACTAAAAGTTTGAAAATTAGAACAAAAAATACAGAATAAACGAAAGCGACTCGTTATTTCTTCCGATGAGGTAAGCCAATTTATGTGTTTTCATAAGTGATCGCGGGCATCTATAAACTATAATTTCGCTTTGTTGAAAAGATGCAGCAAACACGTGTTATCTATAATAGATATATCACGTTGTCCGCATGCATTCCTAGTAGTCTTCTACCGAATGTTTTTTTTTTATTATAAACTTAAATTTCGTTTTATCGAAAAGATGCTGAAATTCGTGTTATCTATAATAGATATATCACGTTATCCGCATAAATTACTGGTAGTCTTCTACCTGATGTTTTTTGTTATAAAAAAAAATTTTGCTTTATCGAAAAGATGCAGAAAACAATTGTTATCCATAATAGACATATCACGTTACCCGCATAAATTACTGGTAGTCTTCTGGATCATGGCACGGATGGACATGGATCCAGAGATTCTTTCTAACCTCGTTGCTTAAGGGGCCTCAAAGTTACATCTTGAAAAAGGAGATAAAGTGTTTTAAAAAAATAATAGTAATAATAATAAAAAAGTACACCGAAGCTATCTAAGTACTCCCCAAACATCGACGGGCAACCGGTCAATCCAGTCGGGAAACTGGATGGGAGCTCCTCGTTACCCGTCAAACGGGGGGGGGGGTGACGTCAATGAAGAGTGCCAGTGCCTCCACTTCGGCGTTCACATTTGAATTCGGCGTTCAACGCAAAATTCAACCAGTCCGGGACTCGTGCACCGAATCAACCATAATTGAGGTACACGCAAGTCGGATCCATTACTATTACGATTATTGGCCTAAAATAACAAATAATGAAACGATTTTAAAATGTATAAATAATAATGATGATAATTTTAATTCCATTTCATGATAAAATTACACCAGTATTTACTCCCAAACATATTTTGTCGCATAGTGAAAACTAAATATGATAATAGCAATTAATACATTCTTACACTAAGAGGCTATAAAACCTCGTTATACCTCAAGTAACCAGTTTATATCAAATATAATAAATACATTTTTTTGGGGCCGAAACTCAACGGCGAAAAAGGGTTCGTACTAAACAAAACAAAAATTAATATATAAAATTATACAATTTTGTAGAAAAAGTACACTTTTAAATGGAATCTTATAAAACAGATAAATACTAACATAGATAAGAAATGTCATACCTACTCGTACCTATATTTGTTAATTACAAAAAATACCTACGTTTTGAATTTCAAGAAAACGATATGTTTGAGCCAATGACTTACGAGTTTACGGCCATGCCGTATGGATTATCCGTTGCTCCGGGGGTATTTACAAAAATTATGCGTGAAATTATGAGTCACTTGTTGTGAATTTGGACAAAATATGACTAATACCGACAAAGTCAGAAAATTTTTTAGGCTTTATGTTTAACATCGAACAGTACCTGACGATAAGCGTTTTAATAATAAATAAATTTATGAAACATCAAATTTGCTCGATACGAGATTTGCCAAACATATAGGTGTACTGGTCGCAGCCTGTCTAGCTACAACTATGAGCCAAAAATTAAACTCCCTAAATTACTGTTAAAAGATTTAATCTGGTAGAAAAGTATAAGTAAATATACCATTTCCTGTTCAGTTACTTCACAAATTTATAAGATATATACAGATGCATGCAGAACAGGCTGGGGCGTAGTATTGCAAAAGAATAAATTTTATTGTGAAAAAGAATACCATATCAATTACCTAGAATTACTAGCCTTTTCCTTACGGGCTTGCCACGGGTATCGGCGGTGCGAACGGCGATGCGGGGAGCGGGGCGACCACCCGCGCGGCACAGTTTGCCGGCCACGGGCAGTCACGTTCGCCGCCGCGACCACTAAGGAATCCCGAGAGCGAAATGTCTTTATCACAGTTATCTCGATATTGCTCAGAGAGTAACAGTTTTTTGGTATAAGTCGTAATATTTGGAAGAGATTGTGGAGTACATAATTTGAATAGGAATCGGGGTATAGATGGAGAATTCCAGAAGAAGTACGAGAAATACAGAATGTACCCAGAAAATTTTTTCGAGTTTACCAGAATGAGTGTCGAAACCTTCGATTATATTCTAGTAATACTCAATCAGTATTGGGGAAAAAAGTCAATGCTGATAGAATTTTAAGTGCCGCTGAAAAATTGTTTTTAACATTTAAGCTGACCATATTTTAGAGAATGATAGTACCCATCAATTTGATCAACTTTTCCCAAGAAACTTACGGTCGCAAACGGGATTTTTTCATAACAAATTTTTTCGGAACTATCATATTCATTATTCTTTCTTTTTTCTTTTATTGAAAAAGGATAGTGACATTGAAGGAAAGGAAAGTGGAAATCTGATGGAAAGTGACAACGAAGACGAAGGTGTTACACGTCTATCCACGAGATACCTATTCACTCGACGCTTGAAAGAACTGGGACTATAGTTTTCTGGAAAAACAGACTCAGGCAGGTCATTCCACACCTTGGCAACCTGCACCAAAACGGAACTATCGAAGCGTTTGGTTCGACTTCTTGGGATATCTAATATAAAGGGATGGAAGACTTGTATAATTAAAATTAATGTTATTTTTGTATTACTAATTTTATTGTATTCGCGGCGAAAACAAATAAACTCGTTTGATCACTGCACTAAAACCGCGACTGCCGCTTGACTCCGTGGCTCACTCCGTACTGATTCACGCGTTTGTTTCACTAGCCGGCCGCGCCGCAATTCGCCCGCGCCGTTCGCCAGTACATTTCGCCGGTCGCTTCGCCATTCGCCGCTGCGCTTGGCTTGACAAGTACATTTCTACGCGTTTATTTCAGTCGCTAGACGCTTCGCCGTTCGCACCGCGCAAATTTTCACTATAGCGAATGTACATTAGCCAAGCGGTTGTTAGGCTTCAAAAATTCAGCCAGGGAAGAAAGAAATTGTGCAAGATTATAACAAATTGATAATACCACCGCTATTAGTTACGTCAATAGGATGGGTAGTATTCAATTTGCACATTTAAATACACATTTGGCTATTCGAGTAGTCCGCTTTAAATCCAGCTATGTTAAGATATTATATTATCAACTTAGTTGCATACAGCGTACATACATACAACATACCGTACTTAAATTTAAATAGTACGGTACGTTGAGTGATAAGCATTCTATCAATATACTGCGTGATCGGGCTGCATTATTGGAAAGAGAGTGCTATAAATCTTATATCCAAAACGTAGAAAACTCAATTACATCTAATCCTAAGAATTTTTGGAGCTTTTATAAATCATGGAACTTCGATGATGCGACGGCAAATGATATTATTAACATATCATAATTAAATTTAACTATGTAGTAATACAAAGTAATAGTTAAAAATAATTTTAATTAGAAATTGAACATCAAATTACAAACAAAGTTTGAAACGAAAAATAATTTACTTAACCATCATTAAAAACAATTTTTTTACCCTGAAACGGTAGCATGCTAGAGAACTTCTTTTTCGCCTCCCAAGATGGATGTAACTTTTCAACTTTTGTTTCTGGTTTATCTTCTTCATACTTATTATTCAAAAACCTTGATTGACTATGTACATTTGTTTTGGTACTTCCATCTGTACTGCTGAGGTTGTTAATGTTAATTCTATATCTTTCTTGGTTGTACTCACTGTTGTCATTTGATTTGTTTTTGTCTTTTCGAGGTCGACATGGCAGAGCACGTCCAAACATTGCAGCTCTTCTGTGTTTTCTATTGCCTTGTTTATGAACTTCCTTTATTTCGTCAGGCTTTCTTGGTTCAGACACAGAAAGGTAACTTTCGCCAGTGTCAGTTATAAAAAATGGATCCACTATCTTATTTTCTTGAGCAACAAAATCAGCCTCTTTCTCAAATTTTCTTGACAACAATTTTTGATTTAGGTTTTTGTTTTTGTTATGTTTCACTTTCCTGATTACCGTTACCTCATCTCTCACTGGATTTTTCATATCATCCAATGATTTGGCTATGGGTTTCTTTATTTTAGATACAGCAGGCTTAGACTTCTCTTCGGCTGTACAAGAATTCACAAATTTTCCAGGAACTATTTTTGTGTCACACTTGCTATCAACAAAAGGTAGTTCATCTGCTTTTTTATCAAATTCCGTGTCCCAATCGATTTTATTTGTTTCTACACTGTCATCCCAAATAATGGATGGCATAGTGCCTTGCTCTATATTCAGCGCCTCTGTATTACTTTGCTCCAAACTTCGATCATCAGAATCTTCCGAATGGTCACTTTCCTCAGAATGTAACTCCACTTCAGTCAACGCTTTTGGCATATTTTTTTCTAAATTATTATTCAAGCCCTTCTGTTTATTCTTCTTATTTTCTCTTGCTTCTTTCTTAAGTGTCCTTCTTTCTTGTCGAGACATAAGTAAATCATTGATTGGTACACTACGAAAAGTGTGTCTTATAAAATTATACCGATCATTAAGTGATTTATGAAGCAATAACCTTGCATATGCTTTGTCACTGTCAACTGCTGACATATTCAGCTGACTCTTTAGATCACCTTTATGGGTCAGCATAAATTTTGCTAAATCTCTGACTTTTATTTTCTGTAATACAAAAATAAATCAACATTAACTAACATATTCATAATGAATACTTTTTTTATAAACTGTGTTATGTATCACATAAATTTTTAAAAAAGGCAAAGAAGTAACTATTAATACTTCAAATTCAAATTCAAATATTTATTTCTCAATATTGACAATTACTTGTTCTTATTGACGTCAAATGAAACATGATTCTACCACCAGTTCGAAAAAAACCTTCGTGAAGAAGAACTGGCAAGAAACTTCACGGGTATATTTTTTTTCAAAATAAATTTACAGAGTCTCTTTACTTATGTCTATACAAAATTATTCTTTTCTGCATCTGTTAGCTCGGCAAGTCTCCCTCCCCCCAAGTATCCAAACGACGAACACCCTCAAACGGCACCCGTTCACGAGTTAACGCGGGATCCAGCCATCGCCCTCCTCAACCATATTAGAGGGAAGTGAGCGACCCGTCACCCGACGCTACCATAAGAAGACGTACTTTAGTGACAATGACGCTTTAGATATTCATCGGGACGAAGAACTCATCGCACATACAGACACATTACACATGCTTTGTTACAAATACTAGTACAATCCTGTTAATGAGGGGATTATACCCAAGGGCTTTTATCATACAAATAATCGGAAAGTATATAATATGCCCTAGCACACAACTTCTCCTTTATAGTTTCTTTGAATTTGTCAATAGGAAGACCTTGGATATCCTCAGGAACCTTATTATAAAAGCGTATACATTGACCCATGAATGAGTTAGTGACTTTATGAAGCCTGCTATTATGAGCTGCCAGCATATTTCTTCCTCTTGTGTTAACATTGTGCAGATCTTTTTTTCTTTTGAACAAGGTTATGTTCTTTTTAACATACATTAAATTTTCTAAAATATATTGTGAATGGAAGGTAAGAATATTTATTTATTTCCTTAAATTTACTTATATTATACTAATATTATTTTGTTGTCTGCCCATCTGTTTCAACAAGAACCTAATTAAATTAATAATAAACTGAAAAATAATAAAAATAATACATTGAAAATGTTAGATCCATCAGATGTTTTATTGACTTTTAACTGCACTATATAAAACCATTTTACGAAAACCTATGTATGATTTCGTTTGTATTCGTGTCGTGCATATTCGGTTCGGTTCGCGTATTGACTGAACCTAGTACAAGTAGTAGAACACTTAGTAGTGGTAGAACAAGTAAAATCAGGCGAACGGGAAGAACATTTTGGAGATCCATGCATCAGAAGATTATTACCTACCTCATGCTATTTTACATTAATAAAGCGTTGATGTCCCTATGGCAACTTTGCAATTGCATAACTTAGCTATACCTACCAAAAAGGTAACTACTAACAAAATTAAATAAAAAAAAACGTAAGTAAAAAAATTTCCTTGATGAGGCATTTCAAAGAGAAAAGCTGAGCTTCGAATGTAAATAAATGTACTTATAATGTTCATTTTTTTTTATTGTATCACTAAATGTTCTGAATGCACTTACCTTAATTATAAAAACTTCTTTAAGAGCTAATTCTGACTTCCTTCTCAATTTTTCTTGCAACTTTTCTGGTGCTTTCTTTTGTGAAAGGGTTTTTGCTTTTCTCGTTAATTTATGGATTATTTGTATTTTAGCTTGATTAAAGTTCTTCTTCAGTTTAATAAGCTGTAATGAAAAAGAGTAGTTTTTAAAATGTGATGATTTAACATTTTAAATATCTCTAGGAAAATGAGATTTTCGTAAATCGCTTAACTCCTTACCATGAACAGGGTCAAGATGTGTCTCATTCGCAGAAAAAAGTGTAGATTCAAACATAACAATGCTTAAATATAAATGAAAATAGAAGATGTATCATACAATATTAACTTATATACAGGGTGTCCCTAGGCTAGCTTGCAACCCGATTAACCGAATAACCGAAAAACCCGAATAAGAGCCATGCCACACGATACGTTGCGGCGGCAGTGCGGCGGCTGGCCGGTGCCTCTCCGGTTTCCTACATATAAAAATGTATGGTATGACACACGACGCCATTCTCGCTCCGATCGCCACGCGGTGCGGACGTGCATTCTCGCTCCGATCGCCACGCGGTGCGGACGTGCAAGACCCAGTTCTCCGTTGGTCGGTTCCCTCCCGATATTCCGTGGCGCTCAGTCTACTGACGTCACAGTATAGCGTGTTGGTTCCGTGCTACGGTTTGCAAGGTTTTTCTACTCCGTCTGAGTGCTTTCGAAGTGCGATTTTTCTTTGCGACTAAGCCCCTTAGTCTTCAAAGTGCTGTGCTTTCAGACTCCGCCGCGTCCGAAGCTTCGTCGGTCGCCGCCACCCTAACCGGTTCTCCTGAGCCCGCGTTTCAGTTAGTTGCCAAACGCTCTAAGAAGCGTTCGAAAAAAGCCGCGGTGTCTTCAACACCTGAGCCAACCCCGGTGTCTTCAACACCAGCCCCCACGCCGTTAAAATCGCTCGAAGTAACCGCATCTCCGTCGGTCACATCGAAGCCAGCGACGCGCTGCGCTCCCGTCCCGCCGAAGCCTCAGCTCCCTCCGCCCGTCTTCCTGCGTGAAAAAGCGCGCTGGACCGCGGTTTCAAACTTGTGCAAAGTGCACAAAATTAATTACTTAAAAGCCGCCAACGCTGGCGATACAATCAAGATTCAAGTAGCGACCGTCGACGACTTCCGCGCGTTTACCAGGTTACTCGGATTAAACCAAATCGCGTATCACACCTACGCCCTCCCGGAGGAGCGTAAGATCCGCGCAGTACTACGGGGCGTCCCGTTCGAACTCAGCAACGAAGATATTCTCGAGGACCTTAAGTCCCAGGGTTTCCCGGTCACAGCAGTGCACAAGATGCACTCCAACCGTGGTAGGCGTTTTCCTTTAGCTTTAGTAATCCTTTCCAATACTCCCAACTCGAGGGAGATCTTTAGAGAGGCTCGCACAATTTGCGGACTCTCAAATATCTCCGTCGAGCGTCCCAACCCCCGTGGTCACCCTGGGCAGTGCCACCGCTGCCAGCTCTATGGCCACGCAGCGGCTAACTGTTCAGCTCCCCCCAGGTGCGTAAAGTGCCTGGATCCTCACTTCACTAAGGAGTGCACTCGCACTCCCGAATCCACTTCCCACCCTGCCTGTGTGCTGTGCGGCCAGTCCGGCCACACAGCTAACTACAGGTGCTGCCCGCGCGCTCCGCGCTCCACCACCAAGAGGGTCGCGCCTAAACCGGCGCCGCCGCTCACTCACGCTAACTTCCCGCCGCTGCGCAACCGGGGTCCCCCGGAAGCAAAGCCCGCTCAGCCGACGCCTACTCCGGCTCTGTCTTGGAGGCAGCGTCCGGCCGTTCCACCTGCACCTTCCCGACCCATCCCAGCTCCCGTAGCTTCCGTAGGGCCGCGTCCTTCTCCGTCATCCGCACCTCAGTCGTCGTTGGCTGAGGACATGAAGACCGTGTTCGACGTTATTCAAAACGTCGATATTAACGAAATTTCCGTGCTCGCACGCAAACTGCGAGCCGCCCGCTCTCCTCAAGAGCGTTTATTTGCTTTAGCCGAGCATCACTCGCTCCTAAGTTCGTTGTAAATTCTTTTATATTTGTATAAATTCGTAAATAATAAATTATAATGTCTAGACCCGCGAATCCCGCGTCCTGTCGTATCAAACCCAAGGGCTTATCCCTAATATCTTTTAACGCTCGTAGCCTGAACACCAACCTTCCCGAGATTAAACTGTTCCTTCAGAACAAAGAACCTGACTTATTCCTTCTCCAGGAGACATGGCTTACTCCAAACCGCTCCAGGGGATTCGCTATACCTAAGTACGCGTTTATTCGTAACGATAGGCCCAACTCCGACGGTTTCGGCGGCACCGCTATATATTACAAAAGAGGTTTCCATTGCTGTCCTCTCCCTACCCCTCCTCTCCTCAACATGGAAGCCACTGTGTGTAGATTGGCTATGACTGGTCATCCGACCATCATCATAGCTTCAATCTACATACCTAGTGGTACCAGACCAATCCGCAGCGACTTTGAGGCCATTCTCGCCCTCGGCCATTCAGTCATTATGTTCGGAGACTTTAACTCCAAACATACTGACTGGACATGCCTATCGACTAACACCAGCGGTATCGCTCTCCTCGACATCACTAACTCCCTTGACCTAGACGTCATATCCCCCATCACTCCCACTCACTATCCCAACAACCCGTCCTACTCTCCTGACATCCTCGACTTTGCAATTATCAAGCGAATCAATCTTGACCTAAGGTCTATCGAACCGCTCGATGACCTAGGCTCCGACCATCGCCCCGTTTCCCTCGTGCTAGGACCGCCGAACGATAACGTCTCATCTCCTAAGACCTTTACCAATTGGAAAGGTTTTAAAAGTACGTTGGTTTCAGCCTTAGAGGCTCCGAACTCTCCACTCGCGATCTCTCCCGAGCAATTAGATAGCCCGGATAAAATCGATTCATTAGTAAATTCTCTCACTGATGCTATCAACTCAGCCATCAGTGACAACGAAAAGGTTGCTAAGCAAGGCAAACCCACGCTTCCCTTAGCCGTTAGCAATCTTATTAAAGCTAAAAACGCGGCTCTCCGGAGAGCCAAGAAATATCCCACGCCCGCCTATAGAACAGCTGCGAATCAGCTTCAACGTAAAGTTAGGTCTTGCCTCGCGGAACTCCGAGACGCTCAGATGAACGATCTCATGGCGAATATCTCTCCGTCCCACCAAGCGTACTATAGCATGGCCCGAGCCTTACGCGTAGACACCGTCTCTCACGTTCCTCCTCTCACTCGTCCCGATGGCACTACTGCCTTCGAAGTCGAAGAGAAAGCCGAATGCTTCGCCGACAGCATTGCCGCACAATGCTCGCCCAGCACGCAACCTGCTTATCCCTCACACAGCCAGGCGGTGGAGGACGAAGTCCTTCGCAGAGACTCTCTCCCCATCACCGCCGACCCTGTCACAGTCTCTAATGACGAAATCTTGCTTCTCATTAGAAATCAAAAGTCCAAAAAGGCTCCGGGTGCGGATGGAATTTCCAACCACGCACTTAAGCACCTACCTCAGCAGATGCTTACCTTGTTAGCTATCATTTTCAATGCCTGCTTCGACCATAGCTACTTTCCAAAAGCTTGGAAAGAAGCGACAGTCATAGGCATTCCCAAGCCGGGCAAACCTCTGAACGTCCCGGCTAATCACAGACCCATCAGCCTCCTCAAGGCAATGTCTAAACTTCTCGAGAGAGTCATACTCTCTCGAATGCGGAACCATCTGTTTCCAACGGATGGCGATCCTCTCATTATTCCCCATCAGTTCGGCTTTCGCGCTAAACACTCCTGCCCTCAGCAAGTCCACCGAATCGTCGAGTATATACTTGACGGTTTCTATCCGCGTCGTTATAAAACAGTCGCGGTTTTCTTTGACGTAGCCAAGGCTTTCGATAAAGTCTGGCACAGCGGTCTCGTTTATAAACTCTACAAGATAGGCTTACCGGATCGCCTAGTCAGGTTAATAGCGTCGTTTCTCAAAGACCGTACGTTTCGATTTAAACACGAAGGCACGCTTTCTGCACCTCGTCCCATAAAGGCTGGAGTCCCTCAAGGCTCAGTCCTCGCCCCTCTGCTGTACACCGTGTACACCAACGACATTCCCATCCCGCCGAAAGGCGTCGAAATCGCCCTCTTTGCTGACGACACCGCACTCTATACCAGGGGCCACAGTGTTCGGCACCTTGTAACCAGACTCCAAAGGGCCGTAAACGCCCTTGGTGCATGGTTTCAAGAATGGCGCATCGATGTGAACCCTGAAAAGAGTTCTGCGATGCGCTTCGACCACAAACGCCGTCGTCCCGATGGCGATCCCCACGTTCGAATGTTAGACATTCCCATCCCCTGGAAGCGCAGTACTAAATACTTAGGCGTCACATTAGATCCGACGCTTTCTTTCAAGCCACACGTTGAAAGAGTTTCGAAACTCGCTCGTCACTATTTAGTCCGCCTAAATAGCATGTTAGGTAGAAAAAGTAAAATGTCCTTCAGAAACAAACGTACACTTTACAAGGTCTGCGTTAGACCCGTCCTGACGTATGCCTCGCCAATCTTTGCCCACGCCAAACCCTCCCTCCTGCACAAACTGCAGGTAGTTCAAAACCTCTTTTGCCGCCGGGCCACAGGCGCACCGTGGTACGTGCGTAACGCGGACTTGCATAGAGATCTTGAACTGCCTACAGTGCAACGACATCTCAAAACACTCTCTGAAGCGTTTTTGAACGCTCCGAAACCCATCCCAATCCTCTAGTTCGTGATTCGGTCTCATATGCTGCTCCTGTGTTAGACTCGAAGTTCAAAGTCGCTAGGCCTAGAAATGCGCAAGCGTACTCATCCACCAGACTGTCACGCGATCTCGAGGCCCTTCTGGCCGCAAATTCTAATTCTAACGTAAATTCTAATTCTAACGTAAATCCTAATTCTAACGTAAATGTGAATTAACTCAATTTTATTTTGCAATTTTTTAATTTTTGTTTTAATTATTGATTTTCATTTTGAGCACCTTCAGTGCTACGTATTCACCTTCAGTGCTTTGAGCACCTTCAGTGCTATGTAATCCCAGCGGGTGACCCCTTCTGGGCCCCGCTAGCGCGGCCTCTTTCTCCAATTGGCCGTCGCTCAGATGAAGGCTGAGTGGCAAAAATGCACGAGCCGACAGGGGGTTTTTAGTGGGTATGGTCCTGGTAGGCGTCGGGACGAGTCCCACATAACTTTGGAATCGCGCCAGAGTATGCGTCAGGGCATTTTTATCCTCCTGCCCTTCCCGCGGAGGGGAACAAAAAAAAAAAAAAAAAACACGACGCCGTCCGGTGCCCTCCGGCGCTGCACCGCACGCGCATCGGAATCGAGACGAGGCGGGGAGGGCTGTATGCATTGCGGCACCGGAGTGGCACCGCTCAGTTGTCTGCGCGCATAGCAGCGGGTAGTCTTACAAAAAAAAACTAGGAATTATGGCTATGGTTAGAACTTTTTGATTATGACAGCTCCGTTGCTACTTTTCGAGCGAATAATTGTCATTTGTTACAACACTTTGTTCAATCAATGATGTACGGTTTCAGGTTATCTTTCAATGTTTTAATTATGTTATAACTACTTTTATTATATTAATACTTGAAATTGGCAGAAATAGTTATTATGTAGTAACTACAGCTGACTGCCATAAAACGCATATATTTGACGAGTGAGTGTGAGAGTTTGCATTGATTAATTTCCGTAACATAACCTCTCAATTCCCAAATATTGTAATTAATTTGCGTTTATGGTGCTTCAGAATGTTCAACAAGTGCTGTGTGTAGTGAATGAGAAAGTAGGCGAAAGGACGTCATTTTGCCACCGCATAGTCCTTACCGACAGAATTAAAACTGTATTTCGAGTTTTTGTATTCATGCATGTCAAATTAAATCAAATCATTTATTTGTTTGTTCGGATATAGGGAAATACATAAGATGTTTTGGTATGTTAACATAAATTGAGCTCGTGCCATATGCTACCATTGTGGCATGTACATATGTAGTATTACACAGTCATTTTTAGTATGTCTAGAAGCATGTCATTTTACACAGATTCATTTTAATTTATTTATTTACAGAGAGTTACTTGTACACACAGTCATTTAATAATTTATTTATTGGTCCAAACATGATAGTCATAATACAATTGAATTTGTTTTTACCTACATTCTTTGTCATTAATATAATCGAGTACAGTGTAATAACATTTATCTAGTAAAAACTATTTCTTAGTTCTTTCTTCATCTGTTCTTAGTTATTATAATTATTAATTTCTTTAATGGATTTTGGTAATTTATTATATATATTTGGGGCCACCCCGAAGAAACTTTCAGCAAACAATGCGGTACTCCGAGGTGGTGCACAAATACTTAGTATCCTAGTGACTTCTACTATTTAGTTTTTCAGACAAATTGAGATTCTTTTTTACAAATAGGGCTGTTTCAAGTATGTTAAAGCATGGGAAAGTCAGAATTCTTAACGTTTTGAAGCCTACTTGCTCCATGTGCTCTATTCATTTCAGATTAGAGACAACTATTAATCCAAAAAAATTTGTACTTACATTTAATTTCTTTTATTTCTTCTCCGTAAAAGTCAATATTAAAGTGAAATGCATTATATGGGTTTTACTCAAATTAATTGTTAGATTATATGTCATTAGCCAGTTCATTACTGAAGTCAATGTATTTTGGAAGTCATTTTTGAGTATATTTATGTCCTTATTGTAGAAAATTAATGTACTGTCATCTGCGAATAATACCATGGAATGTGTAGTTTTACTGGGGAAGTCATTTATATAAATAAGAAATAATAACCGCCCTAAAATACTACCTCGAGGAACGCCGTGCTCAACTTCTCTGTATTTTGGAGAAAAATTAGTTTCTGTGATATGGGCACATTCTGGTTATTTGGCTAGCTTGCATTCTATTATGTATTTCACTTACGCAAAAAGAAACATTTTTGTACATTAATACAATAAAAATAAATTAACAAACTGAAATATGAGTCGTGTAACACGTATACTCTGCCCTCATAAGCCAAAAAACGGTATCTCAAAAAAATCAGTTTTTTGATCTTTAGTGCATTGGATAGCTCAACGAATTCTCTACCAGTTATACGAAGCGCCATAGCCCTATCTTCCTCAGAAACCCCCTAAAAACCACTAATAAAATATTGCGTATCTCAATTTTGTACGATATTCCTAAGAGGCTGAGAGGTATATTATTATTTTTAAGCACAATGGCCGTACAGCGCAATTGCTTAGAAATAATCTTTAAATTAACAGACAACATTTCTAAGATCATTGGCGGTATCTGTAAATCACGAAGCGAGAAGTATAGATACGGCTTTTGCGCTTAGCATAATAGTTCGCAATGTAATGAGATGTCGCTGCAGTCGCACAGTTTGTTGAACCAAAATAAACGCTATGTTATGAATAATAACAACGATATTCCAGTGTTTCTTAATCGAATGTTTACTCCCAAATTTACTTGTTAGATCTTTGTTTGTTTTGCTTAAAGTGACCAACTAGTAGTAGATAAATACGAAAATAATTAAAAAGTCATTATAATAAAGTGATAGCCTGGTGTTTGTTGTTATAAGTGTGATATTTGGTGTTCAGGTGAGTTAAAGTAATTTAAAGTAATTGTTTGTTATTTAGAGATAAATCAATAAAAAAACTGTTTTACCTCTCAATCTTCAATCAATTGATCAATTACTAAGTACGTAGTACTCATCAATTATAGAAATATTGCGTCATGTTTATAGATTTCAGTTTATAATCATTCATTATAATTATTTGTTAATCGATTATTCTAAATAGATAGCTATAACTAGATGTAGTTTTGACAATTGGTTGTTATAATTATGTGAAATATTTTAAGAATCTAACTTTCTGTTGTCTGTCATTCAACATCAAATTATGGATGTAAAATTGACTTAAAATATTAATTGATTCGGCTAGTGAATGCTTGCTATGCTATATTATGTTGCTTTATAGTTTTCGTTTTGAATCCAATGTCCTTTCGTAGGTACGTACCTACTACTTAGTGGTGCGCTTCATAGTGCGGTTCATACCTACGTTTTTTGTCTTACTGGATTTATAATACATATTAAAGTAACTAAACTTAAAATATTTTTCAGTATTAGTTACATTATTAAAAAGAATTTGTATTTTCAATAAATTTTCATAGTAGATATTTAGTCGAGTAAAGGTAGTAAATGGGCATTTGCTTTTGTTACAGATAATTATTTATTAGCAATGTCACAAAGAAACGCAAGAATAATGATGATGTTAAAATTAGCTCAATAAAATAAAGATTTACGAAAAAAATTTAACGGTACGAAAAAGTTACAAAGCGAGATTGAAAATGCTGATCCAGATATATATTTTCCTAACAGTGATAGTTCAGACAAAGATTCTACGTGTTCAAAATATGAAATACCTGAAAATATAACAACAAAACATTCTTGTCTAATACTAAATAACAGTGAAATATTAGGGTCATCTACATCAACAGTCCTATCGGTCTATGAAAATGGCGACTATATGCTACCAGGTCCATCTAAACCGACCGCAGTATTAATCAATGACGATAATTTGCCTGAACAACCAGTAATAAACAGATATTTAATTAACTTAGATGAAAATGTCACAAGGCAACCTACCCCAAATTTAAACAGTGAAGACGTAGATTTAGATACTTTGAATAACATCGCAATTTAATCATTGGTTTCATTAACATCTCCTACTTTACCATCATTGTCTGCACATAATGATAGGTTTTCTGATATTCCAAGCCCAAAATATATGCTGGAAAATAATCAAGAGGACAATCATGTTGATATTGATTCCAATAAAATTGTTACATTGCCGAAACAAAACACTGAACAACAGATTCCTTATATTGATTCAAGTAATATAAGTGGAGAAACAAATAATTTTCTGCCAGGTGCAATAGAATAAGAAGTTATAGAAAGTACCAATAATGCTGAAACAAACGATATTGTAGGAAATAAAACAGAAGATAATACGCCTAGAGAAAGTTTAGAGAGCTACACAAAAGCAGGAACGTTGAGAAAAAGAAAACGGTATGACGTGTCACTTAAAGAAAGAAAAGAAATAAAAAATAAAAAATTGAAAGAGCAACATGCTGTTAAACCACCTTGCAATATAAACTGCAAGAAGTCCTGTTCTTTGAATATATCTGAGGAGCAACGAAAAAATATAAATAATAGCTTTTGGGCAATGAATTCCAAAGATAGAAAAATTTTTATGTTGCATCATACTTCCAAAAGACCTGTAAAGCAGAGAACAGTCACTGAGGCTTTGGCAACTGACTATCGTAAACAAAATACCTTCGTTTATGCTATCAAAGATGAAAATGGTATATCACATACAGTTTGTAAACATTTTTTTTAACTACTTTGGGTTTTAAGGCGTCGAATGATAAGCCCTTACAAACTGCATTAACAAATCTTAAAAACTCGGTAACAGCTCCAGAAGATGAGATGTCAAAATATTCCCCATAATAAAATAGATGATGATCCTATTAAGGAACATATTATGAGCTTTGAACCTAGTATTTCTCATTATAGACGCGAACACGCCCCCAAGCGTTTGTATTTGCCCAATGACATGTCAATAACTCATTTATATAATGATTTTAAGAATAAGAATCCTTCTTTAATTATTTCTTACGATAAGTATCGGAATGTAGTTCGCAATTTAAATATTTCTTTTGTAAAATTGGTTCACGAGGAATGTGAGATTTGTGAAGGATTCCTTTTGCACGATGATACACATAAAAAAAATAATTTGAAGGATGACTGTACTTGTTGTAATAATTGGGTTAAACACATGGAAAAAGCAAATAGATCCAGAGATGAATATAAATCTGATTCCGAAAACAAAGACACTGATACCATAATATATTCTGCGGACTTGCAAAAAGTAATCATGCTGCCCAGAATCGACATGTTCAAGTCAACTTTATTCACTCACAGGATAGTCGTTTATAATGAGAGCTTTGTACCAACTGGTAAAGGTCGACAAGGTTCCGTCGTTGTACCAGTGTTGTGGCATGAGGCATTATTTGGGAGGACCAAAGATGAAATTATTAGTGCATATTATCATTTTTTACTGTTTCAACGAGATGCCAAAGATATAATTATATGGGTGGACAATTGTTCAGCCCAGAACAAAAACTGGGCGTTCTTTTCTTTCCTAATTTATATTGTTAATTCCGATGAAATCAGTGCTAACAACATTGTTATAAAGTATTTTGAAGCAGGACACACTTTTATGTCTGCTGGTTCATTTCATCATAGAGTTGAATTATCTATGAAGCGGATGAAGAATAAGATATATGACTTCGAAGACTTTTGTTCTGCTGTGACTATTGCTGGAAAAAATGTTAATCCAAAAAAAATGGACCATAATGATTTTTATGAATGGCAAGATAAATGCAATATAAATTGTCTCGTCTAAATCCACGTCCTTATATTTGCGATATAGTGCAAGTGGAAGCTAGGAGAGGCAGCTTTGATTTCTATTACAAGTCCTCCTTTGATAGTGAGTATATAACTGCTAGTATTATTGGAAATAAACTTTTAAAAACGAATGTTATGGCAAGATTATACAATGCAATATAAATTGTCTCGTCTAAATCCACGTCCTTATATTTGCGATATAGTGCAAGTGGAAGCTAGGAGAGGCAGCTTTGATTTCTATTACAAGTCCTCCTTTGATAGTGAGTATATAACTGCTAGTATTATTGGAAATAAACTTTTAAAAACGAATGTTCTTACACCTCCAAAGAAGAAAACCGTAGTCAACGGCATTTCACAAGACAAGAAGAACAATATATTGAAATCCCTTCAAAATATAATACCATGCAATAGACTTTCTTTCTGGAGCTCCCTACTTCAGACTAAAATATAACATAGATGCCTAATTTCAAAATTGAAACTTTTGATGTACGTTTGTCTGGAATGTAATAAAATTATTAAAAATATCATTTGTTTTCATGTTTTATTTTATTTAATATGTATTTTCAGCAAAAATTATTGAAAATAATTTGTATGAAAATTTATATGAATACACTAAAACTTAAAGCGGTAACTCACATAAATAACCATATGATATGAAGCCCAATAACGGTATCTCAAAAATAAGGTAAAAAAACTAAATTTTTCCAATTTTTTAAAACATCAATAAAAAATAAGGATATGAGTATTTAATATTATGTTCAAATAATTTTAAAACTACTTTTCTAAGTTGACGCGAAAATAAAAAACACAAAACAACAATTTTCTCGAAACTAGTTTTTTTGAGATAACGCTTTTTGGCTTCTGAGGGCAGTACTCTAATCATTTTATAATTCTCAAAAGTAAATTTTTATTAATATTTTTTCTTCAATTTTTTATAACGAATATTTTTACATGTTGATCTCAATGATCATGATTGTGTTTAATGTAAATTTTTTTATGTTTAAAGAACGTTAAATTTAGTTCGTTAATTTAATAATGAATGTTTCTTTAGTTGATCTCATTTTGAAGACTCAATATAATTATTTTTCATTTAAAGTATTTTTAGAAAATTGTTGCTAAAGTGTGTTACTTTATTTTTTACATTTATTAAAACGTTATTATGAGCATATTTGAAAATACTAAAAAAATTATTACTAATGTTTTTCGCTTTTTTCTATATTAACCTTAAAAACCGAAATTACCCGAAAAATCCGAATTCCCCAGTTTTTCAATATAAAAACTTAAAACGAGTAATTCGGTTTTCTGAAAAGGTCGGGTTTTTGCAAGCCCCAGGTGTCCCGTAACCTGCACGACAAACTGAAATGGAAGAAAGACTGAGGTATGCCCTACCAGATAAAAAAAAATACCCCAGTAATAGTGTCATCAGTGTCAACACTAAGTTGTCGTATGATTTACACTTTAACGTCGTTCGTTTGTTCACACATTGCTGAACCGTAAAACTTTTTTCATATACACTAAGACTTTTCGCCAATTTAACTGCGCTTTGTCGTGGATTTCGTTCAATTCTAGCCTTTACCTTTCGAACCATTTCTGATGATGTTGCTGTTGCAGGATGTCCACCTACATGGCGTTTACATGATGCTACCCGTATTATTGTAACGCGTGATGGTCCGATACACAAAGCTCATTAACAATGGCTGGTTGATATTTTCCAGCCAAATTATAAACAGTTTGGTTCCTCTAGCAACTAAAATTTGGTAACACTTCGAGTGCCGACCCCTGCATAATAGTTATAAATTGAGAATATTTGTGTAATCCCTACTAATATTATAGATACCTATTTGTTTCCTTTACATGGGTTAACCTTTAAACCGAGTTGAATGAACATTAGTAGATAAGAAAATGGGATTGTACAACTTAGTCCCTAATAATGAATGACCAAGTAACGATTGCCCGAAAAATATTTAAGCCGAATAATTATTGATCGAAATTATCATTCGTTAAAAATAACGTTAGCCCGAATTTATTAATGACGAAATATTTTTAAACAAATAATTTATTAATGTATTTATTACTCTTGGTTTCTAGGGGGTTATTGGAATAGCGGTAAGTATTTACTATTTCAAAAAAAAGTACTGTAAAAATATATTATACCTATTTACACCACATGAATGCAGTTAATGAGTAATAATATAGAATAATTGTATAAAAACACGTAAAATGACGCATAAAGAATGCATCCGTAGACTTTCAAATCGTAAAATAAATGCAATAAACGCAGCCATAAATAATCTAAAATGCATTTAAAATATTATACTTACTACTGCGGCGCCGCAGTTGGGTTGGCAAAAATTATACTTGCGGTGCTTGTTCTAGTACGTTAGTACATATTAGTTCAATGGTTACAGCTAATAGTTGTAGAATAGTTAAAAATGTTAAGATTAATAATCATTTCCATTCACCAGAACCAGAAAAAACTTTTAATTATAACTTGAGATATTATTTGAAGCGCAAAGCAATCGATAGTATAGATGCACCCACGCAAGTTATTCAATCTAGCTTGCAGGATGTACCTTCTTCGAGTGCACAAGTATTGGTAAAAAAACTGCAGGGAAATGTTCATATCAAGATGATGCAAGATACAATAATTTAAAATTACCAAAGACATTACAAGATTTCCAAGTCCCTGAGACACAAAAACGAAACGAGATTTCCCCGTGATAAACGTTGGAGACTTTAAAGTCTTAAATAACATGTATCCCGTTTGTTTTAATATTATTAAGTCAACATAAATTATTATAGGAGTCGCGACTCATAAAATGTTGACGTAGAAAAGAAGTAAAGATGTGAACCAAAGACATTTCCAAGTCCCTGAGAAATTTAAAAAAAATTGTTAAGCAGTTTCCTATTGTGCGATGGAAAAACGAACATTTTGGTATTTGGTACTAAGGAAAACATAAAACTGTTAAATAATTCGAAGTTTTGGATTATGGATACATTTAAGTGCTGCCCTACTCAGTACTATCAAATGTTTACTGTCCATGGCCAGATAGGGCAGTCGTCAAATAATAAAATAGTTCCTTTAGTATATGGATTATTGACGCAAAAGACGGAAGATTGTTACTACAGATTTCTCGAACTTATAAAAACATGTGCACATAATCAATGTGAGTTAAAAGAAATATCCCAAAATGCAAGGAGTCTGGGCCAGGTCTTTGACCACTTTATCAAAAAATTGTTTAAAATGCTTAGAAAAGTTTTTGATTAAATTTAATTAAATTAAAAATTTAAGTTCAATTGTTAAATTGTTTTTACAACAATTAAATTGTTATTAAAACACTTTTTTTATTGGTAGGCAAGGAAATTGTGCATTACTAGTGTGCAACACAAACAAAAAACATTATGGCAGAAAAAAATTCATTTTGACAGCTAAGGTTTACTTACATCTTTTTGTTTTGTGTATCGAGTAGTTTCGATGGCTGGTTGCCATTAAGTCCAAAGAATAGAATTGAATTGTTTTGTGTATTTTTAGCTTATTTAACAGTTGTAAAGTTAAAAAGCAACTGAAAGAAAGAACTCAAGCGGAACAAACAATCAAACACACAGACAGACAACTATCAATGTGATATGAGTGAAGTGCGCCGTGAGTGAGGTGGCAGTCCCCTCTGCTCAGTGAACTAACTTCACTTGCCAACTTCCGCCATCGAAAAGACTCATTTTCAAAGTTGCCTACTAAAACGCCCTTATAGATTTGTCATGTCTGTCTGTCTGTCCGTCCGTATGCAACATTCACTAATCGTGAATGTGGCATACGGACGCAATTAGATTAAACGCATTAAGATTTTACACAAAAATAGAGAAAAAAAAACAATAAATTTCGGGGGTTCCCCATACTTAGAACTGAAAATTAAAAAAAAAATTTCCATCAAACCCATGCGTGTGATATCTATGGATAGCTGTTCAAAAATGATATTTATGGTTATATCATTTTTTTCTAAACTGAATAGTTTGCGCGAGAGACACTTCCAAAGTGGTAAAATGTGTGTCCTCCCCTGTAACTTCTAAAATAAGAGAATGATAAAACTATGATGAAATATAAGATGTACATTACCATGTAAACTTCCACCGAAAATTGGTTTGATTCTAGTAAATAGTTTTTTTTAAAGTAATAAATCGTAAACCACAATTTACCTTTCATACGATTGATTAAGAACTTGTGTGTTATGTTACTTGCTGCTTCGGAACCCTTCATGGGCGAGTCCGACTCGTACTTGGCCGCGTTTTTTATTTCCTTACCATACCACTAATTAAATCAAATTATTTGTATTTTTCCTATAATTACCATTTATTTGTCAATTTTTTTAGATGGTGTACAAAGACCTAACCCTATATTGCGGCAAATATCTGCCCTCGCATTTTTGTCGCCAGACGAAATACCTGAAACATTTAGATTGCTTGAAGAGCAATTTCTTCCGGAAGAAGTAAGTAAAATTGCAACTTCGTTCAATCGCTACTACGTTGGCAGTTTCAGAGCTGAAACTAAAAAAAATTGCACCTGTATACCCCCCAAACATGTGGTCAGTAGCAGCTAGCAATGAACACGGTGTACCAAGAACCCAAAACTCCCTCGAAATTTGGCACAATCGCTGGAACACGTTACTATCCGGCAAAAATTTAATATTTTTAACATATTCCAAGAACTCAAAAAAGAACAGAAAAACACGCGGTGTATATAGGAAAACTAAGATCGCAGTTAAATGATAGCAGTTCAAAAAAAAGGCTTCTAAAGAGGACAAATTGCAAAATTTACTGAATGGCAAAACTGAAATGGACACGCTTACTTTTCTTAGAAGTATCGCAAATGTGTGTTATTTAAAAGAGTAATATCAAAATAAGAACAATTATTATAAAAAAGTAATAATTTGAGTAATCACAAATAATCATAAAGGAACATAAACATACATGATTACTTTACTAGAAAAAGTATTGCTTAAATGTTGAATTTTAAAATTTTCAAGTGGTACTTACCAGAAACCCTATATCCCCTTAGAAACCAAGAGTAATGAATGGAATACATTTATAAATTATTTGCATAAAAATATTCGGTCATTGATAAATTCGGGCTAACGTTATTCGAACGAATTATAATTTCGATCAATAGTTATTCGGCTTGAACATTTTTCGGGTAATCGTTACTCGGTCATTCATAATTAGGGACTAAGTACCTACACTCAGAAAATGGGACTTCTGAGAAGGTCACTGGCTGACACATTTTGGTAGGGGAAAATATAACTTCAAGGGGGTAAAATGAGGAATGAAAGTTTGAAGCCAATAAAAATAGGTTTTGACCAACAAGAGATGGGATATATAGATGAGGATTTCATTTTTTATTTTGAAGCCAATAAAAAGTAGGTGTTACCAACAAGAGATGGGACATATTGATGAGGATTTCTTTTTTTATAAGTATTTGCCTATCTATGTATAATCATGTATCTATAACAGTCTATCTAAACTAACTTCTGAGAGATTCTTCCAGGCAAAATGCTTGTGCTATTAAAAAAATTACTAAGCTATTTCAGTTTTAGAAAAATTTACTAGGATAGAGACTAAAAAACTTGAAATCCATGAAATTACTGGCAAGTGTGTAAATCCTTGAGAAATACAATGCTTTATGTTTTTACAAGCAACTAACGAAGCAAACTTTAAATCAGTCAATGAAACACTTGAAATTAGGTTTGATTCAACCGAAACCTACCAACAATGATTTACTAACCATTAAAACTATTCAAAGAAGGTGACAAGAACTGATCCTTCTGTTAAAGAAAGCATTGATAATATATAATAAATATATAATAATCTTTTTAAAATAAATAAACTTTTTTTTTTGGTCATACCAATATGCGTTTTCAAATTGTATTAGTCTTTCAAGATGAGAACAGATTTTATTGTGTCTTTTATCATAAAAACAAATATTATAGTCAACTTATTAGACATTGAATCGACTTTTTAATAAAATCTGTTCATAATTTAACAATTAACATAATGCTCCTTAAAAGGAATGCTAGTAATATGGAGTGTTATCTTTAATTGTTTATAATCTAAAAAGCCTATGACACCTTATTGAAGTCATTGAGGATAAATAAAGATGAGCCTAAGCCTGAATCAAATCAAACAACAATTTTTCCGCCAAAATTTTAACATCCGATGAAGACTCTGGAGGGATAATCCTATAGGGAAAATATCTAAATTATGACGGGGTGTTGCTACTTGTAGGGAACCTATGGCAATGATGTAGAACAAAGACCAGAGTGCACACAAAAAACATAAAACTTTGATGACATCCATCATCACGAGGCGAAAAACCAAAAGATTCTGCAAGAAACACGTTTTCCTTGATCCCAAAACAGCTAAAGAATACCGTTTGAGACTGAATAATAATATAATTTGTTCCAATAATAATATAATTGAATAGTAAGCTTTTTTTAATTATGTAAATTGTGTTGCAAATATTTTGAGTACCTGTGAATTAAATAAAATAGTATGTTTGGTAAATATGTGATAACCAGTAGTGCATATTACTATATCAAACACTATTTTCACACTTTTCTAAGACAGGTTCATCTTTTACACAATTTTTTTGTGAGTCAAAATTATGCTTTTATTAGTATGTATAAAAGATATAAATACCAAAAATCATCTCAAAATTTTTAATAAATTATAGATTTTTTGTTGCCGTTGAAGCAAGTCACGGGAGGGAGGTGGAAGATGCGTCATGCATACCACCGCAGGCATACCGGCTACTGCGGGGTGATGTGGGACTCACCAGAGTGGCACCTACCCACTAAAAACCACCTTGCTGTGGCATGGGAATGCTGAGCAGCTTCGGAGCGACACCCGGTGGTTATAGATTAACAGATGCGCATGCTTTGGCAGTGTAGACTGTGGAGGGGATAACAAGTATCAGAAAAATAAATACAGATACAGCAAACTAAATCAATGCAACAAATTTAGATGGTTATAAAACTCAATTCTTGATATCAAAATCCACAGTTTTTAATGTGTTCATGAGATTTCTTGAACTGAAGGCATGAACAAAATATATTAGGTCCTAACATATGAAATTGGCGTTTTGTCGTCCTGGACACTTTGAGGTGCATTATCTCATCTTTGGTTAAAAATTCCAAGTGTACAAATAAGTGTGTGTGCGTTTATGTGTGTGTGTGTGTGTGTATGTGTGTGTATGTGTATGTGTGTGTATGTGTGTGTGTGTTCATTGTGTCTGTATAAGCGTGCATGTGGTTGGGGTCTATTTGGGTTTCATGGTTAAGAAATTCTAGTTTAAAGATTTTCCACTTCGTTATAACTTAATGAAACCAACCATTGCTTTAAGGTTATTTGGCAGATAAGTAACCGCATCGGATAAATTTGAAGTAGTTTATTAAAATACAGCTCACATTTGTGTTTCGAAAACCGTATTTCATTTGTTTTTTCCTCTTTTGCTTTTTTCTTTGCGTCACTTAGTTTACAAAATAGAAAACTTGAAATATCGCATTAGTTACGAGTACGAGTTCCACCGTGGCACCAGTGCTGCAGAAACGGCTCGAAGTATTAATGCTGTGTACAGCGGCGTTGTGCAAAATAAATAAGGTTAATAAAAAATAATAATCAAATACATAACATGTACTTAATATGATACATAAACGCATATATATGAAATATATCATATACTTGCATATAAAAGTAGTTTGTGTATGTATGGTATATAGGTATATATGTGTGTATATATATATATATGTGTGTGTGTGTGTGTGTGTGTTTGTGTGTGTGTATAATACATTTTATTATCTCAAATTTTCAAGGCTACACAAAACTCGCAAATATCGCATAAACAATAATAATATAACGGAAGTCCAGACAGTAAGGGATTTAGGAGTAATTTATGACACGCAATTGACTTTCAAACCACATATGGAGTTTGTAATAAGTAGAGCATCTAAAATCTTAGGGTTTGTCATAAGAAATACGAAAGACTTTCGTATTATTAAAAAGAAAGTTCTTCTGTACAACACTTTAGTTAGAAGTGTCTTGGATTACTGCAGCGTTGTCTGGAGGCCACACTATGCAGTTCACATCCTGCGCTTGGCACGAATACAGAAGCGTTTCTTATGACACCTCTCGTTATCTATTAGAAAGTCAAGAAAAGACAGGTCTTACCACTCAAGGCTGCAATACTTCAATGTTGACACCTTAGAAAAACGCAGAAAACTGTTAGATGCGCTATTTTTATACAAACTTGTAACCTGTCAAATTGAGTGTCCAAATCTTCTTACCCTCATTAATTTTAATACTCCGTCTCGCATGCAGAGCAAAGCAATAATGCCATTTCGGCCTCCTCTCAGAGCCACTGTGTTAGGAAGTAATTCCCCCATATCAAGAATGGAAAAATCGTAAATAGTTGCAGTGGTCTTGCCGACATACACAGTGAATCTAAAAGGGGGTTCTATAAATCAGTTAATAAATACTTGGGACAACAAATAAATAATGTAACACCAGTCAGTTGGCACATAATGCCCATTAATATTATACATTAAATTAATGATTATATAAATCTGTAGAGTATAAAACCTCCTCAGTAATACAGATAGATAGATATATATATCAATAAGTAATATATATATCTATATATATTCTATTGCACTCCCACACATACTCACACGCACACACAAACAATACACGCACAAACATTCGCATTGTTAAAGGGGAAGACTGGTCTTCACGACACAGGGAATCCTAGTGTGGAGTCCAGTTACACTGTAAAGAAATTTTAAAATTACCATGTATAAAGTATTACAGCAGTGACTAAATTAAGCTCTTGTCTATTTGTACTTAAATAAAAAAATTCATTTCATTTCAAAAGAAAACAGTGCGTTTATAGTTGCAACATTTTCGTTTTGGAAATTTCGAACTAAAGAACAAGCCCCGTGGGCGGTCGGATATCAAAGTAGATAATGAAGAATTGAAGGCTACAGTGGAAGCGGATCCATCGCAAACCACGTCCGAGTTAGCTGTAGGCTGCGGTGACAAAACTGTTTTAATTCACTTGTCGCAAATTGGGAAGGTGAAAAAGCTTGAGAGGTTTTGAGTGCAGCAAATTGACACACGCGCGTCTTACATTACATTACCCAACCGGCACACAATAATGAAAGCATTTTAAATAAAATCATTACCTGTGATGAAAAATGGATCCTGTGCGACAGTTGGAAATTTTCAACGCAATGGTTGAACCCTGGCGAACCAGCCAAATCCTGTCCCAAGCGGAAATTGACTCAAAAAATATGTATAAACAGTGTCGTTAACTACAGCTTTGTTAAATAGGGCCAGACGATTACGGCAGATGTCTATTGTCAGTAACTGCAAACCATGATGGAAAAGCTAGCTGATAAACAACCGAGGCTGAACCGCTCTAGGCCACTGCTGCTTCAGGACAACGCTAGACCACACACTGCACAACAAGAGGAGCTTCAACTGGAATGTTTAAGACATCCACCGTACTCCCCGGGCCTTGCTTCAACAGTTTACCATGTTTTTTCGAAATTTCGACAACTTCTTGCAAGGGAAACAACTCCAGTGGGGCAGTCCAAAGTGTCTTCAAAGATTTTGGTGATTCCCGTCCGAATGGTCTTTTTAGTAAAGGGATCAATGAACTACCTACGAGATGGCAAAGTGCATAAATAGCAATGGTACATACTTTGATCAAATAAATATATAATATTTTTTTTAAATTGACTATATGTTCCTCCCTTACAAAACGCCAATTTCATATGTAATGACCTAATATTAATACAAAGACACATCTCAATGAATAAATTGAGGAATGAGAAACTAACAATAAGTACTGGCACTTACTAACTTACAGTTCATAACTTTTATAGTTTATCTAAAACACATATAAATCTTTATTATTAATAACACTAAAAAAGATGTGTGGTTGTGGTTAATTAGAAATCACTACCTAAGCTTCAGAAATCTCAAATATTGAGATGATTGTTCTTTGTAAGGGTTGGTCACGCCTTTCAATCAATATCATATTTCCTTAGTGGAGATGCATGGTTTTAGAGGTATTATGAAAATTTATATTACGAAAATTTAAATGTAATTTGCAGATATTTTGTTTCATTGTGCTTATATTGCGAGATCAAACAGTTTTTGTTATTTTAAATTTTTTAGTTAATCACTATAACTGTAAACCTGTAAACAGTAAAACTGACTAAAACAGTTAGTTCAGTTAAAAAACTGAGTGCTTGGCTCGATTAAATCATATATTTCTAATAGAAAACAGAAAGTAGCAATAAATGGAGAAAAATCATAAGGACCGGCAGTGACAATGGGTGTGCACCAGGGCTCAGTTCTTGGTCCTTTCCTATTTTTACTATTTATCAATGATCTGCCATTGGTGGTTAAGAATCAATGCCATATTGTTATAAGATCATATTGTTTGCTGACTATACTTCCTTCTTATTTAAAATCAAAGACAACAAAATGAGACAAATTTCAAATGAAACAACTGCTTGATCAGTCTATTATTATTTTACTATCATAGCCTCATGACGTATGGCATTCTGTTGCAGAGTGCTGCAGATATTGATACTATATTTATTCTGCAGAAAAGGGCCATTCATGCAATCTGTCAGCTCGGTCCAAGGGTGTCAAATAGAAGTAAATTTAAAGAAATATTTATTCTTTACTTTAGTAAAGTGTTCTTTAAGTAATCTTTAGTAATTCACAATATTTTAGAAAATTTAATGTATACTGTTAAGAAATATGCTGGCAGCTCATAAAAGTAGGTTCATAAAGTCACTAACTCATTCATGGGTCAATGTATAAGCTTTTATAATAATTCCTGAGAATATCCAAGATCTTCCTATTGACAAGATCAAAGAAACTATAAAGCAGAAGTTGATTAAAGCATATTATAAAATATCCGATTATTTGGATCATATAAACCCTTGGGTATAATCCCCTCATTAACAGGATTTACTAGTATTTGTAACAAAACATGTCTGTTTGTTCGTTGAGTTCTTCATCCCGATGAATATCGAAAGCATCATTGTCACTAAAGTATGCCTTCTTACGGTAGCATCGGGTGAAGGGTCGCTCACTTCCCTGGTAATATGGTTGAGGAGGCTGATGGCTGGATCGCAGGTTACCTCATGAACGAATGCCGTTTGAAGTATTTGATGTCCAAGCTAACAGATGCAGATATGAATAATTTTGTATAGACATAAAGAGACACTGTTAATTGATTTTGAAAAAAATATATACCCGTGAAGTTTTTTGCCAGTTCTTCTTAATGAAGGTTTTTCTGAACTGGTGATAGTTACGTTTTATTTGACGTCAATAAGAAAAAAAAATTGTCAATATTGAGAAATCAATATTTGAATTTGAATTTGAACATAGGTCACATATTAATAGGTCAGATTAGTTTTGTATGTATTTATCGCCAGAAACAAAAATTTTGTCAACTTCTATGAAGAAAACCTTGGCATTACAGATTTGTTTTGTTAACAATACCTCAAAATTATATATAAAAGAAAAAAATGATACAAAACAATACATAAACTTGTTGAGTTTCCTTATTTCTGAACTTGAGCAGGTTATATGGATTCATAATATTTACATGTGTAAAACAAATTTGATGGTGGTGTATCCAATGGTAGTAGAATAGTAGTATTCTAGGGTTGGCACTCGAAACATGCATCACAAATTTTGAGCTGATAAGGATTGTTTTGTGCAGGGGTTAATCACCCCTTTTAAACGACTTTCCCCCTAAAGAGACGGATAGCTATAAAGAAATTGTATTTAGAGGTTATGTCTGGATTTTTTTTAATATTTTGTTTTGGAGACGCATAGCTATAAAGAAATTGTATTTTGAGGTAACATCTGGATTTTTTTTAATATTGTGTTTTTAATATGTTTGTTTTACTAGAAAACACAAATATAAAAAGTTTTGGTTACCTGACATTTTTCTCTAAGGGTCATAGTTAGCAACAAAATCTATGTATCTAACATTCTATGTAAACTACATTCATCTATGAAAAAATGAATGTAGGTTACCATGCAAACAGGACAAAAATTTTTGACTACATTAGAATAAGAAAATCATTTTATGTTAATACGTTTTGAGGTGATTACTTTAACATAAAGATAAAAGTGAATAAAATATGATCATCATATTAATGGGTTAGGTTAAGCTTGGTACGCAAGCCGAGCGAGCACAGCTAGCGTGGTGCGACAGCATCCGGCGAAGGGCCCGAAAGGAGAATTGTGCCAAAATTTATTTCTACATAACAAATTAGTATTTAAAGATTATAGGTACATATAACCTTAAAATTTATGAACAAATTAAAAAATTGTGGGATACACTTACTTCCGGCACCGTGCCGAGAGTCAAAACAGAGTTACACCCAATCCCCTCCCAGAAACCCCAATTTCGAGGTGCGAATTTTTAATGCAACCCCGTATTCTACCATGAGTGAATTTTAAACCATATGAAACATTTGGTTTGTTTATTTTTGAAAGCCGTAATATTTTACCTCATTATTGAAAGCCTGCTTCACTGCTCCTACTTCCATCTTGGGATTTAGGTTATCTGATAACACTATCTTAGCGCAAGTGGTCACAAATAGTCAAAAATTAACTACAGTAAGTTCAAAAATTATTTTTTAAATTATTACAACATTTAGTAATCAGCATTCATTTTCTTTTTCTTTTTTTAATTCTTTAGCCTTAGGGGAAGGTAGGGATCTAGCCCATGCAGCCTGTTCTTATGTTATCTTTAATACATTTTCTTGTAGTCTATTATGTTTGTTTCTAAATACTCTTCAAGATTCCTTTTTTTTTACAGGCAAAAACCGGTAATATTTGTAATTTGTTGTCCTTATCAGTTTCTTGAACAAATGTATTAATTCAATATGTCTTAATCCGTGTATTTTAACAAATCCAGTATAACTGTAAAGCCCTTTTTTTCTTTTTTTTCCAATCCAGAAAGTTTATATTTTCTTAACAGTGACTTGAATGAAGTTGTGTATGGGTATACAGGGTGTCCGGTAATGAATGGATAACCTTGAAACGTCTAACAGTACAACTTATGGCCGTTCTGAAAAAAGTACGAAAAATAATTTAACATAAGTAGTACCTCTGATATTTCTGTTTTAAAGAAAAGTCTTTTTTTTTTCAATATTATTTTACTGTCTCCAAAACTATGACCAGAAATTAATGATTTCTATTATTTTTTGTTGTTTTAATATTATAGATAGACTAACTGTGCTTATAGATTAAAAGTAAATAGTATGAAAAGCTTACGCAGTTTTTTTTTTAGAAATACGCAAAATAATTTATTTTTGAAAAATATACAAAAAATATTTTTTAAACAAAGTTCAAACCTCTTGGGTATGAAAAAAATTTATGAATACATGGGTGGCCAATAAATTTAAAATAAAGTCTGTTTCAAGCAGATTTTATAATGGTACAACTCATAAATGTATCTTTCATAAATAGTGACTTATTGCCATTAATGTAGAAAAGGAGAAAATTTTACTAGATAACCAAGTTTGTAATATGGGAATTTTTTTTTTAAATTTAATTGTGTCTTGTGGTTAATTTAAAACGCATCAGGAATTGATCAAACATGAAAACAGCAATTTTAAAACAAACTGAAACCAAATTGTTAGAAATTAACTAATTTGAATGTAATAAAATAACCAATTTAAATGTTTAAAATTGTTACTTTACTAGCGTGAAATGGGCCGTGCGACCTTCATATTTGCTACCTGCGCGCATGCCATACCGACCGTCTTTTGTGTTATGTTAGACAAAGAGGGGTCTGAATTGGGTAAGTGCAAAAGAGAGCTAAATGTAAAAGTAAAGGGAAGTTAGTGCGTCACTCGACTTGCTCGACTTCGCATGTGTTTATTTCGTCTCCGTTTGCAATTATTTGAACCGAGCAATAGCTCGAGGCACAAGCATTGGAAAATCAACCGTGCAAGATATTTTAAAGAAAAACAGATTCCACCCTTACCACGTCACACGCGTGCAAACTCTCCAACCGAGAGATTTTCAAGCAAGAGTGCGTTTTTGCTGGCAAATGCTGGCTATGATGGAGGAAGTCCCGCAATTTTTTAATAATATGCTGTAAAGAGACGGTTATGTAAATTTACATAGTCCGGAACTAGAAAATCCCCATCTTATGCGTGAAGACAGGTCACAATACCAATTTAAAATAAATATTTGGACTGGAATTTTAAATGGTATGGTAATTGGCCCATTTGAATTACCGGGGAATTCGACGGGGCAAAGGTGTTTGAAGAATCAAAACGATCTCCCCAATTTATTACAAGAGGTTCCCGAGGAGCTGAGGGAATCGTATTGGCTGCAAAATGACGGTTGTCCTGCGCATTATGCTGTTCCGGTTCGTGCATATTTAAACAGCAGATATCCAAATAGGTGGATCGGACGTCTAGGGCCAATTTTGTGGCCTCCACGTACACCGGATCTAAATCCATTGGATTTTCTATACTGGGGCTGCTTCAAAGAGGAGTATACCGTAAGCCTATACGGTCTTTGGACGAACTTCGCAGTCGTGTCAGAGCAGCCGCATCAAAAATAAGCGAACGACGGTACACTAGACAGCTCAGAAGAGCATTTATCCGAAGATGTAGGGCATGCATTAGAGTGGGAGACAAACAATTTGAACATTTACTGTAAATTTATGTAAAATAAATTATTTTAAATATTAAATGTTGTTTTTTATTAATCACCAATGATCAGGCACAATTCGATTTAAAAAAAATTCCCATATTACAAATTTGGTTATTTAGTCAAATTTTCTCCTTTTCTACATTAATGGCAATAGTCACTATTTATGAAAGATACATTTATGAATTGTACCATTATAAAATCTGCTTGAAACAAACATTATTTTAAAATTATTGGCCACCCATGTATTCATAAATTTTTTTTATACCCAAGAGGTTTTAACTTTGCTTAAAAAATATTTTTTGCATATTTTTCAACAATAAATTATTTTGCGTATTTCTAAAAAAAACTGCGTAAGCTTTTCATACTATTTACTCTTAATCTATCAGCACAGTTAGTCTATAATATTAAAACAACAAAAAACTAATAGAAATAATTCATTTCTGGTCACAGTTTTTAAGACAGTAAAATAATATTTAAAAATTTTTTCTTTTTCTTTTCAAAAAAATTCATGGTACTACTCATGACAAATTTTATTTCGTACTATTTTCAGAACGGCCATAAGTTGTACTATTAGACGTTTCAAGGTTATCCATTCATTACCGGACACCCTGTATATGTTTGAGAATCTCCCATGAGTTGCTGAACTGAGCGCGGGATTTGATCAGCAACTAAAAACTAATTTAAAACTAAATCACTAACGTCAATATCACAGAAAATAATAAAACAGCCTACCTTAAGAAATTCAATAAGTTCCCAACTAGATGGCGCTACCAGTCGATTAATGCGCGCATACACTTTTGTAAACAATTCCTCTCTCGGTGGTGTGTTTATTTTTGAAGGTTTCCGTCGTTCGATCGGGGCGGCTGATGTCTCAATCGGAGCAGATAAGTTGATGGAGTCTATTGAAACTATAAAATCAATATGTGTGTGTAATGAAAAATTTTGAAAATATTAAGGAATAACAATAATTTTAACCAAAAATTGCCGGATTTACAGTTTACACTAAGTATTGCAGATTGTTCCAGCACCGTTTTCCCGCAGATGATGGTGTAAAAGATTTGTATAAGATTTGCAAAACAGAGTGTTTTATAAAATTTTGAAAATAAAACCTACCAAGCGCTACTATTTTATATGAAAAATTGAATCTACAACGATGTACCGAAAGGTGTTATTTAACCTTCTCGGATCAACAAGAACCTAAATACACACAAACAAATACAAAACTACCTATTAAAACCGGTCAGAATGGTATTTCGTCTATTATATTACTACCAAAAACGAGTTTTCCGGGATTTCCACGAGATTCAAAAAAGAAAATTTCACTAGAACCTTACAAAAAGGCAGGCGTCAATATAACAAAAATTTCAGTGCAAAAATCTCGAAAATCGGCCAGCAAAAACTCAATAAAATATATGTATTTGTATAACTACCACTGGTTCGGAAGGGTCATCTACTGCCAAAGAACCAGCAAGAAACTTAGTAGAAATGCATACGCTGCGTTAGCCTGGCCCACCGGTGGGTTAGGTGATTCGAATGCCATGTTGCCCTATTTCTAACTGGAACGCCGGCGTTCCTTGTTGTAATAGCGTCGTCGGGATCTGTTAAGACGATACGCGGACGCCTGTAACAGACTGGCGCGTCTGGGTTGGCTGTGTAGTCAGCTGACTTATTGACCAGCGGGTTGGGATGGTGGGGAGCGTTGTCGAAGTAGCGTCTAGACATCAACTTAATCAACGTGGCAATAGTGGGCAGCTCGAGATCTTTATGCAGATCTAAATTGCGGACATAGGGCGATCCCCGACGCATTTGCGTAAGAACCTATTTTGAATAACCTGCAAGTGATTGATATTCGACTTACTGGCATGAGCGGAAACCACACCGGCATATGTCATGATGTTTGTAAAGTGTAAGCTTATTTCTAAGCGACATTTTACTCTTCTTGCAGATTAGGGGTTCAGCCTACCCATGACGAAGGCGGCTCGGTTCCGGACTCGTTTTATGTGATCCACGAATGTAAATCCACTATCTAAAGTGACTAATGCGTTGGCTGCGGATTGGAGTATTCTAGTTAACCTACGTAAATTCCTATCAGATGTGTATAGCGTGGTGTCGTCTGCGAAGAGCGCGAGTTCTACTTTTTCCTTCCTTGGCGGCATGTCTGGCAGTGTATAGTGAAAACAAAGTCGGAAAAGTACAAAGCCTTGACGGACACCGGCTAATACAGTGCGGGGATTAGAGAGTGCACCATCCAATCTGTTACGAAAGGTTTGACACTGTAAAAAGTCTTATGATGATGTGCACGAGGCTGTCTGGCACGTAACAGACATAACAGCCGTTGCACCAGACTTTGTTGAAGGCTTGCCACATCAAAGAAAAGCGCACCCGTGCCTATCGGTTTTCGACCTACGTTCCTTTGCTCCAATATGTGCTCCGTGATGCGGTGCACCGGTAGGACGCAGGAGTGACGGGACCTAAAGCCGAACTGTTCGTCCAGTGCTTAAAGTGGATGACCTCTCGGAGCCGGTTCAAAATGATCCTTTCGTATAATTTGTGTGACGGTAGCTTGTGGGTAAATTAGCCGGTTTTCCGGGTTTCCTAATACCGATGACAATCGCTTCCTTCCATGTTTGCGGAAAGGAGCAGTTTGTTAGCAAGTTATTGAATATAACTACTAACAGTTGTATGAGTGCGAGTGGGCGGGCTTTCAGAACCCTGTTTGGTATTTCGTCTGGACTTGGGGCTTTCCGCGGTTTTAGGTTTTTAATAATGTCTTTACCTCTTTCACCGTTACCGGTCGGAGGATTTCAGTCGGGTTTCAGCTTTTTCGGAGTCATCGAAGGCGGGAGTCATGGGCGGTGGCCTAAGAAGCGGAGGCATCGATGACGCGGCAGAATCCATCTTGAGAGACTTCGCCAAGCTCCAGTAAGCTGGATGCAAAGGCGAAATCTTTTCAAGAAGCGCGTCCCAGTTGTTAGACCGCATTTCGCGTATGCGAGATTTGACATCTCGCTGTAGAGCCCTCATACGGATTCGGTTTGTTTCGGTCGGAGCGTAATCGTACGCTTCAACATTTCCCTCACATCCTCAGGCAGGACCCAGCGTGAGGATGGAAACCTGACTGGAGGACGCACTGATAGCAGTTCGAATGGTGGTTGGTGAAAGCAATGATCGCAGCATTGATCTCCTCAATGGATGACAACGTAACGGGAATGGTGTTTAGGTTGGGGCTGTCGATTGTCTTAAGGGCTTCTGTTAGTTTGACCTAATCGATGTGTAACCTCGTTTGAGGAACGGGGTTAGTTGAGGTACCTAGCTGCATGACTACCGGTCGGTGATCCGAAGCAAGCTGGTGGATGACTTCTACTGAGTGAACCGTTAACACTTTGGAGGATTGCTATATCGAGAATATCGGGGCGATGATTTGTGTTAAAGGGATAGTGTGTCGGTACCCGAGGATCCACTACATCACAGTTTAGCGCCTGTAACATGTGATGAACACGACGCCCGTTTGGGATGGTAACTAAGGAATACCAACTTGAACGTTTCGAGTTAATGTCGCCAGCTACTATTACGGAGGGACTCATATCGAGTAGCGACTGAAGGTCGCTTTGAAGTATAGTTTTATCTGGTGGTTGATAGATGGATGCCAGCGTGATTGGCTGATGGCCGCTCATCGCTATTTTACAAAAGGAAACTTCGATATTCTCGAGCTGTGGGGGATCGGCAGGTATACAATGCAGTGACCTTGCGTAATAGATGAGGGTACCGCCTTTATCAGCGGTAAGCCTATCGTTGCGAACGATGTTGTAGTTTGCTATTTTAGGGTCCTTGTTACTAGGTTTCAAAAAGGTTTCCTGCACATGTAAGATGTCGATTTGAAATTCTCGAACGAATTCGTGAATTTCATTGTGCTGATGTTTAAGACCATCGGCGTTGAAGTAGCCGATAGTGAGGGCCCGCGGTTTTATCCTAGAGGACGCCATTTAAAAGTTTAGCTTATTAAATTTTTTGACGTTGGCGTAAGTGCCTGGTGTTCGAGTGCTACTAAGCACTTCGCCTGAAAGTCACCTTTTGCGGCTCGTAGTTTGCGTGCCAGAGTTGTTATTTCGCCCAAGTCGAAGCTTGAGGCGAATTCGCAAATCAGCACGAACTCCGCAAGTGGCTCCGCACGGCCATTGACTGGGGGACGAGAAGGCAAGCAACTAGGTGCTAACCTGACCAGCTGTACCTGAGAAGACGACGAAGCGAGGGAAGCGATGGGTTTCCTCACCATGGAAGGCGGGTCACCCATGCGTTCTTGGGTGGCGGAGGAGGATCGCGGGAGTCATTTAATTGTAGCTGCGGTTATACGGATGGGCTGGGCTTGGCAGGAGCAGAGGCTAAAGATATCTGCTTCATCTTGTGAGCCTTTTGGGGGTTAGGTTTTGGAGCCCTAGGGCAACCTAAATAGTTGGCTGTATGGCCAACCGTTTCGCATAATACGCATGCGGGGGGGTCTGTAGAGTGCGAAGTTCTTGCGCACTCCGCAGTGCCATGATCGCCCAGGCAGTTAACACACCTAGGTTTGGCGTGACAGTTTCTTGTCGTATGGCCTTATACTTGACATCTATGGTATTGGCTCGGAATGCCGCGCTTGAACGCTCCACTGTGATCCCTGACAGATTGGCAATGGATTTTAAATTAAAAATCTTCTTGCCTTCTAATGAGTGGCCTAGTGTTACTTACACTAGATTGTACGGCAACTTATCTTTGCCATACATGCGATGGACAGACTGCACAGGGAACTTCTGGGTTTTAAGGTCCTGTAATAACAGTTCAGTGTCGAGCTCTTTTGGTACGGCTCTATGGACGACGCGTAAAACGCGCTGTTCCTCGAGTGCGTAGGTATGGTACTCGATGGATTTCTCCATCAAGTACCTTGTGAGGGCGCGGTGGTCGGCGGGCCAGACGGTGGCCACGTGAATACCGATCGCAGTATATTTTGCGTGTGTGTACGTGATTTTGAAATTGGACATGTGTGTGGACACAGATGTCCATGCCGCTTTATTGCGGATGAAAATAGGAGACGGATGCCGATATGTTGGCTTGGCCTCGGAATCGTGGAGCATGGAAAAGCAATAGCCTAACGGAAATGTAGACGATAGTCATAAATAAAAATGTATAAATGTAAACATGAAGAAACATAGTTGTAGAATAATATAAATTGTAATTAAAGATAAGTTTATATATTAAGATAAAAAATGTGAAAAACAGTCTAGATATTAAGTAAACAAAAAAATGTTGTTATAAAATAAGAGTGAAAAGTTTGTGTTCCAATAATATATAAGAAATACTGTAATGTACATAATAAAACACGCTGTTGTCCTTACCCTAATAAAGAAAAAGACAAATAAAAACAATATCATTATACCAGGCTCGTAACAAACTGATTTTCGCAAATGCACTTGACGAATACAGTCTGCGCCATTAACGGCGGAGGTACAAGAAAAAAAAGCTGGTGGATGAGTTCTACTGAGTGAACCGATAAGTTAACACTTCGTAGGGTTGCTATATCGAGTATATCGAGGCGATGTTTTGTGTTATAAGGATACTGAGTCGGTTCCCGTGGCCCCACTCATCACAGTTTAGTGAATCTAACATGTAACTACGGGGTACCAACATAAATGTTTCGAGTTAAAGTCACCAGCTAGTATTACTGAGGGACTCATATCGAGTAGCGACTGAAGGTCGCTTTGAAGTATAGCTTTATCTGGTGGTTGGTAGATATATTTCCATCTACTGCCAGCAAATGCCAGCGTAATTGGCTGATAGCCGCTCGTCACTATTCTACAACAGGAAACTTCAATATTCTCAAGGTGTTGGGATTCGACAGGTATAGTGTAGAGACCTTTTGTAATAGATGAGGGTACCACCTGTATCGGCGATAATCCTATCGTCACGAACGATGTTGTAGTTCGCTTTTTTCGGGTCCTTGCGACTAGGCTTGAAAAAGGTTTTGTGCACAAGTAAGATGTTGATTTGTAATTCTCGTACGAATTCGTGAATTTCATTAGGCTGATGCAGTTTCTTAATATTAAAGTTGAAATTCTGTACTTCATTTTAATTGGGCATCAAATGCTATGTTTTATTTTGAGAGTGTAGTTATTAAACTGTTATATATAAAAAAAACATTTAAGTTTATTAAGCATTTAGACATATTTAAATAAAAGAAATGAAAAAATTACGGAAAAATTCAAAAGTTCATAATATATTATACACCGAATTTGGCCAAATAGTTTTTGTTAATATTCATCTTTTAGTGCATACCTGCCGACCCTGAAACGATGCTCAGTACTAACGCTAACACCCTGTATAGAAAATGATTTGGAAAACTTTTCTAAATAGTCTCAATAATAAATAGTCCTTATAATATACAGAAATAAATTCTGTTTAGATGGGGTTTTATTTCAAAATATTAAAATTTTTTTTTAAATGGCAGCACATTTCATCAGTTATGATTCTATTGGCAACATTTCATTCTCTTTGGTCGGATCCTGTACGTCGTGATGTGCGTAAAATATGTTTAGTGAATTTTAATTCCTTGTTATCGCAAACATCTCTTAAACTATTTATGGTTTTACACTTTACAAAGTTAATTCCTCACTACTCGAAGCGCCATTCGTGAGTCTTTTAATTGTGTGTTTCTAAATTCAGTCTTATTTCAGCATGGCTCCCCGGTTTGAAATTGCGGTGGGTCTTCGAAAAGGCCACAAAACTACTAAAATATCTGCTGGCAGGAAAGGAATAACAGACAAGGCTATTAAAGTCAGACCTGCGAGGCTCAAGGGTGTAAGTAGTTAATTCATTGTTTATCTACTTCTTGAAATATTGTCATCACTTTGTCCCGTTTCATCTTGCAATTGCACATACCGTTTAGTGTATTTATTTCAATGACCCTACAATCATCGCCCGTCGGGTGCTACAAAGCTGCTGTGCGAATAAATAATGCGTTTATTCTTAAAACTCCAGCAGCTGCACTTGTTTGTTCTTGTTAAGCTAACATGATATATTCTGCGATGCTATGCGAAACTTATTAAATCTGATTCCTTGTTATTTTCAGTTGCAAACAAAGCACTCGAAGTTCGTCAGGGATTTAATCCGCGAAGTCGTGGGACATGCTCAGTATGAGAAACGAGCTATGGAATTGTTGAAGGTAGGGTTTTAAAATTATGTATTGTCAATTGAAAGTCGCAAAGTTACCCTTATCTCACTGATTTGGTTTACCTTAGCTTCGTTGGGTTTTGTTCGCTTACTGGACACTAGGGAAATAGCCATTCATAAAGAAAACTTGTAATTTCTTTAACCAAATTTATCTTGTTCTTGTTATACAGTTATGATCTGTTTATATCTGGCTTGATTGTCAATGATAATGAACATCAAAATTGGTTTTAAATCACAATGAATACTTAGTAACTGCCACATTTTGTAAATATATTCTAGTGATGAAATATAAAACTTTGATAGACAATAAATTTTATATTGGGACTTTGTTTTCAGGTGTCCAAGGATAAACGTGCTCTTAAATTCCTGAAGCGCCGTCTTGGTACACACATTCGTGCTAAGAGGAAGCGTGAAGAACTCAGCAACACATTGGCACAGATGAGAAAGGCTGCAGCGCAAGCACATCATGCCACTGCCCATGCCAAATGATTGTTAATAAATAAGTGAAAAGTCATTTTATTTCTTTTCTTGTTTTTGCCTTGCCTGTACAAAATTTATATGTTTTAGCACCATTTGGAACAGTGATTGATTTTGAAATAATTTGAATGAATAATATTAATATTTGCTTTGCAGTTTGCAGTTAATAATTTGTAATTTTTTATTGGATGATAATTTTCACCTTAATATTAGTTAGCTAGTTACATTTACAATGATGACATTTGCTAGAATTTTGAACATCCATCTTACAGTTTGGCTATTTATAATTTTATTTATTGAAGTCTGTAATCAAGTCCATTTGACCAACTTTACTGATTTTGTGTCAAATAAACAAATTTAAATAAACCAAGAAGTGCAGCAATATGAAAGTGTTTAGAGGGTGATGTTATTGGTTTACAAGTATATGCAGTCTGAGCTAAGAGATCATTTATTCAAAGTGACTGCAATCAACCTTAACAGTAACTCTAGTTATTTTAACAATAATTGTCCCTTTAATGTGTACATGCATTTTATTCAGGTGAATGGGTTGGTGTTACACATGTAGATCTTATTGGTACAGATAACTTATATTAGTATTATGAATAATAACCATATAATGAATAAAAGAATAATAATAAAATAATTGAAAATTTTGCCTGAGACTGTTCAGCTTGTTAGATTTGTTATGGTAGGAGCAATTTTTGATTCATTTGTTTTAGATGTTTACTACCTTTGTAACCACATTATAAGTACATTTCTTTTAATGCTTTGGTTTTGTATACATATTGAAATGTGATTTCTGTAGTGGAAATACAGTTAATTTATCAGTCACCATAATGAAGACAGTCTGTGACATGCGATTTTGTTACATATTGCAAATATTTAATATAATTATTTGACATCAGACATTGTTTTTGAGTGATTTTGTGTTATCAAGTGCGCGGTTCGAGTTGATGTTACGTGACAACTCGTCACAGGTATGACTCCCGCAACAAGCGATCGTTTCGAATTTGTAAGTTCCGCCATTTTGGATTTATAGCATGCTTAAGTCCGATTGACTAAGGTATAATTAGTATTATTTGATTAGATTAATCTGCTATTTTTATTCTGTTTTTTAGTAGCAAAATGACTTATTCTAGCCCAAGTTGAGTCATTCCATGTTTTGAACCAATATAAAAATCAGTATTACGAACACTTGATCTTATTACTGATAACTTACTAATGTTGATTTAACTCCAATTTTTTATCTACAAGAATACATTCGTTAACTTTCGATTAAAATGCATACATAAGCAATTACAATACTTATTTAATTAGTTATACTGACTAAAAGTTTGCACTAAAATATAATTTTAGTATATGTAACAAGTGCGATGTGAATTTTAGGTCTTGAAATTTTCTTTGTAGGTATGATTTCAGCTTTTTGTTTTGGTGTATTTTCAAAGTTGGTAATGTGTTTTTTAATTTTAACTTTGATATTATTATATTAATATACAAAAACATTCTTCTGAATATCATAAACCTACATTTTGATATACATGGACATTCCATTTAAGTCGCAGCTCTTTTATGAAACTTATGTTGGAAACTACCAAAACATTATTTGTTTTATCTATTAAGCATCAGTTATGCAGAATCTGTAACGACGATATACACCCGATATATACCCTTGAAGTCGAATTAGAAAGCCAATTTAGTCACAACATTTGTGAAAAGTGGTCAGTTGGTTTATGGTTACTGATTTAATTACATACTTGCTGCCAGTAAAATATATTTGAAAATGCATTTAAGTAGTCTTATGATCTTTTTAAAAGAAAATAATGGTTTTGTTTCTATATTATTAGTACAAAACAGAATTCGTCACATCCATTTAGCTACGTGACACATAATTGAAACAATTTTAGTGACAAAATGGACACATAAGGTGGGGTTCATCCCAGTAGTACCCCATGCCAGTTCTATAGAACTGTTGAGGTTGACGTCAGAACCTAGGGCCTCATTTGTGACTGACTACAAAGATATCTCATCATTTAGTACTTCAAATTGACTCATTGCGGCCTTGAAATTTGTGACGCTTTAGTTTCGGAGATATTAGTGGTTGAATGAAACTGATTATGAACCTAGGGCTTACCAGTTTTCATCAAATTACTCGTAAATTATTGTACTACATTTCAATTTGATGTAAGTTGTCACGATAGCGTCACTAATTAATGACGCAGGTGTGAATTTCATAACACGAGCCATCGTCGAGATACAGAGAAGCGCTAGGTTGGCACCGGATGGTCCTAGGAACTAAGAACTTGGATTAATCGTTAGAGACGAAGAATTTAAGAAATGTTGACAATCATTTTTGTTTCGAACTAGTCATGGAGGATAGTTACATGCAAATGAATATTTCTGATGACGGGTGACATATTTATATAATTGTGTTATTGTATTGATGTTATTTAATTGATTGTGATGTGCTTTTTATATTGATATTTTTGTATATTTGTGAGATACCATTTTATTTAATTCGTTATTTTGAAGTAATTATTTCTGGACTAAGTTAGCCAATCAATGCTGTACCTACATGCCTGAAACTGACATTAGTAATAGCCCTTGCACAAACTTAACTGTATTTGACCTGTTTTTTTTTATTAATGTTGTTGCCGTGTCTTGTTTATAAATAAAAAAAAATTAGTGAAAAACTAAAAAGAAAAAAGTTAGGCTGCATGGGCTAGATGCCTTTGCCTTCCCCTAAGGGTAAAGAATTAAAAAAAAAGACAAAGCCCGGGAACCGTCGAAGTGAAAAGACGGTGTCCTAAAATATTTCTCATTTAATACTTAAAATATCCTGTATAAATTGCTGTTAACTTGTAAAGAATTTATAAAGGTGGGAAAAATACCGCGGAAAAGGAAAAAAAGAGGATGAAGAAAGATCCAGTATAGAAGATTTTTCATCTGAATCCGGCTCATCGGTTGACGGAAAGTATGAGTACGTTCCGTACAACGCTCCACGCTATATAAGGAAGTATCCAGATAACAGTGTCGGTAATGTAGAATACATAGTATTTCTATTACATTTAGAGTCTGATCAAGCTATTACTGAAGGCACCCGTATGGGTATCTCCCGAGCTATTCGAAGGGAATGCATTAGCGGCGTTCAACACTTACGGACAATGTACAAAATTCAAGTGGGCATTGTCTTCGACAACGCCAATAATGCCAACATGTTTCTCCAAAGTAACAAGTTGACCACCGAACTAAAATTAAAAACGTCTGTACCTGCCTCTGCCACTGAGACTATCGGGGCCCTAACAAGGGTACCTATTCAAATGAGTAACAAGAAAATATATTCTCTTTTAGCCAGTACTCGAAATATTATCCAAGTCAGAAGATTCATGAGAAGAGTGAGGACCGGAAGCACGGTGACGTTCGAGCCAACGTAGACCGTGGCCGTGACCTTCTCCGCCACTCAGCTGCCCGATCATGTGTACCTGGACCACTGGCGCCATGAGGTGAACGCGTACGTCCCGCCTGTGAAACAATGTTTAAAATGCCTCAGGTATGGACACATTACTAAGTTTTGCAAAAATTGAGAAAAGTGCTTCATCTGCACCGAGAATCATAACTTCAAAAAATGTATTGTAGAACCAGAAAATGCTTCAACTCTGGGGGCAATCACATTACAATATCGTCACTATGTCCCATTAAAAGACAAAAATGAATGAAATAAAAACTAAGGCAAACACTTTTAAATACGCTGAACTTATCAATGAAAATTTTTTTCCTTCACTTTTGAAAGCAAACAACATCCAGCAAATAATCAATCTAAATAAAAACAATGAAAACATTTGCTCTAGTAGGATAAAACAAATACTAAATGAAACACTCAACAAAAATATAAAACTATTTAATTATGGATATTAACATGATTCAAGGGAATACACAAAGTATACTATGTAATAAACTCTCTTTACATAATTTTCTACTAGATAATAACATTCATTTAGTTATTATATCCGAAACTTGGCTTACACCAGAACAAACATTAAAATTAAGAGGATACCAAATAGAACATAATGATACAGGTAATAAACATAATGGAGTAGCAATTCTCATTCACAATAATATTAAATATACTAAACTTAATACTTTCTTTGATGACTCTTTACACAACATTAGTATTCAACTGCATGTGGGAGGTAAAGTCATTAGTATTATTAGTATGTATTGTCCAAGTTATACAATGCCTAGATTTACCAAAAATAAGTTTGATTTTTGCTTTTGATGTATGATGTTTGATTATTAGCTGGCGGTTTTAACGCTCATCACACCTCTTGGGGATGGTAACTCTACTGATGTACATGGTAGAGACATTTTGGATGTAATTGATGATAATGGTATGGTTCTGCTTAATAATGGTCAGGTAACAACTGTGGGCTCTATGACTTGGCAGCCAATTGCTTTAGATTTAACTATTGTATCCCCAAGTCTAGCTCTTTCTTGTGAATGGTCTGTACATGACGACCCGCTCGGTAGCTATCATTTACCTGTAAACACAAAAATAACTTTTAATTGTAGTAGTGACCGCAATTCTAATAGGTACGGTACTTACTGATTTTCATTTATTTCCTAATTATAAATTAGTGAACTGGGATAAATATTCTGATGAAGTTAATATTACACTTAATAGTTTCATAATAATCCCCTAGATCCACAAGTAAGCTACAACAAATTTTGCAGTATACTTCATTCTGCCATTGAAAAATCAAAGAGGTAACAGATCAACATCAACATGCCTAAAAAGAAATGTCGAGTGCACCTTCCATGGTGGATTCAAAAATGTAGATTAGCAGTAGAAGAATCTAAACAAGCATACATTAAATTCAAACATGATCCTTCTGAAGTTAATTTCATAAATTTTATAAGATTACAGGCTTTTAAAAAGCTTACCTTAAAGAAGGAAAGAGACGCTAGTTTGGCTAAATTGCGTGAGTATGACGTGTCCAATAGTCAACATTATGTGGTTAGAGGTTTTCATGTCAAATTACTGTATAATTATAAGGTGTTATGTTGTGATTCTTTGGTTATTATGTGTCAACTACTTAGTTATGGTAGGTTAATATTTGAAGAAATAATTAGCATGTGTGTGGAGCTTGAAAACTAAGTGTAACAAGTGTAAGTGTAATAAAACAATTACTATGCGTTTCAAACGAGAATAGGAAAGTCAATGACCTCTATCTGTCAAATTTCACTTGAAAATTATAGCCAGCAAAGAAAATTTTGCATAAAAATAATGAGTTAATTTACTTTATTAAAGTATTATATCGACAAGACTTTATTCAAAATAAAACTGTATTCAAAAAATAACTGTTATGAGTTAATAAAAAGGCACAAACCACCAAAAAACTATGTCAAAAATAACATTTTCAACACTCACTACACACAAACAACTACAGTTGCTTCTGAAATATTATAATATCAACAAACCAATTAAAATTACATTCACTACACAATAGCTTAGTGAAATTTGCACTTAAATCCCTAAAACTTGTCAAGCCCTATAATTTCATTTCTTCTTCGCGTTCTTCTAAGGGACTTAGTATCGGAACATCTTTGGGGACACCACCAGTCTGCGAGCTTCGTGAATTCTTCGGACCGTATTCGAGACCCGACATTTTAAAACGTTGTAAAGCTGCAAACAAGCCTGTTCCATTATTATTTCTCTGTTCCGTGTCGTCGATGGTTTGAGAAAAAGTAATACTCCTGACAATTTTGAGCTCAAGTCTCGTCCCTCCTTAGATCGGACGCGAACTCAGGCTTAGGTCTTATGCTTATTATTAATTTATGGAATCAACTAACAGTTCCAACAGTAGTTTAGAAACTTGCGTTAGAGATTTAAATAAATAAAAATCTTTGAACAAGAAATTTCTACAAAAGTTCCTAGCTTTTGAAAAAAACAAATAATAAACTTATTGCCAAACAAGTTGATGGCTGAATCGAAGACACATAATGATGTTTATCAAGATGCGAATCATTCGATCAATTGAAGTTAAAACTTGCTTTTTTCAGTATTTATTTCTCTTTGGCTAGTTGAAGTTAGTTGGAGTCATTAATTTTAAATTTATTTAACCAAATACATGTTAAAAACCGTATTCACGATTTAAAATATGTTTTAATGTCTAGGTAGTTTAGTTATAACTTTAACTGGCAACTTCTTATGTCGTATTCAAAAGTCGTTCAGTTTCGATCCTATTGAGTTGAAGTCCTATCGAAGCGCGTCCGAGCAATACGTGAATACCGCGAACTTCTGCAGTACAGCGATATTTCAATTGTCTTTTACGAAAATTGGGCTAGTGTAGGCCAATTCTCGTAATTAAAACCGCGGTGATATCGTAGCGACTCAGTCGTTGAAGCCATTTTCGTATTCTCATTTGTTGATTGGACCGTTGAATTGATTCTAAAGTCGTTCTGAAGTCGCTCTATCGGAATGTCGTGAACCGTATTCACATAGGTACGTGAATCATCTTTCCATCGCTTCAAAATGATATTACGATGGTATTCTACTCTACAAATGACAGTTACTTCGATCGGATGTCAACGACTTAACGTCAAAATAAGTGATCCAAAAGTCGTTGAACAAAAGTTCATTCTACGGGACGTTTACAAAGAGAGAACTGCTGTTTTTGTGTTTTGAAGAGGCTAAAAATAAATAATATTTTCTAACAATCACACCACATTATCTAGCCCAAATTAAGCATCATTAAGAACTTGTGTTATGGATACTAGATAACGGATAAATAAACTTAAGAAATATACAAACACACATATATATTTTTTTTACATATAAATATTAGAAATATACTTAAATAAACAAACATACACATCCATGACTAGGAAGCAAATATGATAAAATATCTGCCCCTACCAGGATTCGAACCCGGGACCTCTGGCATGAAAGGCAAGGCTACTTACCTCAATACCAAACAAGCTGTCAAAATGAGCCAAGAGTTAGCGTATTTGTTGCTAGATATGCCAGAATTGCAAAATTGAAGCGAAAAGCGAAAAAGATGAAGTATATTGAGGTGCACAAGATGGGATGCATTCACAATGCCGGAGAAAGATTCCATCAAAACGTTTCGTCTCACAAAAGTGTTGGTGCAGAATCTCTTTGATGAAAAGAACGGAAACCAGATTCTTTTCTTTAAAATTCTCTCAGTAAAAAGGAAAGTAAAGTAAAAATCAATCTCAATATATTGTGGCAAAGGATAGCTTCACAAATGAAACAGCTTACATGGAGACTTTTCAAGGACTGCATAGAGTTAATGTTGATTGATATAGAGCAAGGCAGGATGGCCCAGCAAGCACTTATACAAAGACTATAAATGGGGTTGAATAATCATAATAAGTTCCATCTTTTAAAAGACAGAAACAAAAATTATTGTGTTAAATCAAATCTATTTGAATATTTACGTGTTGAATAAAGATCTTAAGGATGACTGGATGACATCATGTTGAAAGCACTATAGTACCTAAGATGTGTCCAATAGTCAATATTATGTGGTTAGAGGTATATGATATTAGTATATAATTATATGTGTTATGTTGTGATTCTTGGGTTATTATGTGTGAACTACTTAGTTATGGTAGGTCAATATTTGAAGAAATAATTACCTTGTGTGTGGTTAGCTTTCAAGAGCTAAGTGTAATAAAAATTAATAACACAGCACGGACGTAAAAAATAGGCGGACGGAGCATTGCCGAACTTAGAAGTGAAGCACCAAAGGATGCCGATCCGCTTGTACACACAAGCCACACGCACACATTTACATCAATAGGATGCCGATCAGCCGGCACAAAGCAGCCGAAACTCATTGGTGGTAGTTGTGTCGTTGTTGCGACGAAAATTAAAAAACAATGCCGTCTTGTGCAGTTAAATTTTGTAGAAATAATTCCACTTACAATAAAAAATGTCAGGGAATCACGTTTCATAAGTAAGTTTATAATTTATCACGTTGTTTTTCACATTTTGATTAAATTACATCAATTGGAATAAAATACCTAAATGCCTTAGCTCATTCACCTGTGTTGCTAGGAATAAAATCTGTACAGGTGAGGTATAAATATTGGACTAGGTATTAGGAATAGGTATTATAATATTTTTTTAAAACTAGTACGTACATAATCCCAGGGATCGAGTATAAGTTTCATGTTCATATAGCACTACCGCCAGTGCCATCTAGGATATTATTTGCGTATTATTTATTTAGTTTTAGTGGCCGCACTTTTTGAACTTTTTAGTTCCTAGACAGATTACTTTAAAACTCTATACCTGGTCCATTAAGTTTCTGAACACGAATCTGACAACAGAATTAGAAAAAGTAGGTGCCATTTTGAACTTTTTAGTTACTTTACCGATTGCTTTCAATTATGTTATCAGATTCATGTTTGACGTACTCACAGATATCGATTTTAAAAGCAATCTATCTAGTAAAGCAATCTATCTCCTAACGTCGAGAACGGAATGGAAGATTGTTTTCTACCTAATACATAGAAATAAAAATAATACATAAATATTGGTAGCGTTGCATACTTATTAGGCGCAGGTTCATAAATATTAGGATTAGATATCTGGATTAGGTATTTTTAAATATTAGGATTAGATGGAACAGGTAGCGAAATTTTTACCGTAATTTGGGGTAATTTTTCTTTTATGGCCACACTCCATTCACTCACACAAACTCACGCCGCCGCCATTGCTATGCTTCAGTTTATGCTTAGCGATGTTCCGTCCGCCTATTTTTTACGTCCGTGTAACACAGTTGTAAAATATACTATTTGGTTTTATTTAGCTCTTAAAAATTTTAATTTACTATAGTAACAAAACAATAACTCTAACCATAATGTTAAGTAATACTTACCTAAGTTTTCGTAATCCTTTTATTTTCTTATTATTTATTCTCCTTCATTTTTATTATTGTTGTTTACTATTTGACAAATCGTGTCAACAAAATTTTTTATGACAGCAATGGAGGCTGCCAAACAAACTAAGCCTCTTACACGCGGAAGAAAATATACTTGATTCCTGGTTAATAAGTTTAAATTCAAAATTTCAAATTGCGTTCCAAAGGAATGCGATCCCGGCCATATAAGCCGCTTGCTGGCCTTAGAACGGCAGTCTATTTCAAGCCATCCTACCGATAACATCTCCAGTCTACTGCAAGTAACTCTGCAAGTCCTCAAACTCATGCTCATGCTGAAGCTACCGACTATGAAGCTGCCTCATGCTGAAGCTACCGACTCTGAAGCTGCCTATTGCTGAAGCTACCCCCCCGAAGCTACCCATGCTAGCCCCCGTTCGTGATAGTTTTTTTGAAAGCTGCAACCTATACTTTGTTCCATTATTTGGCTGTCCCGTGTCCGTCGATGGTTTGAAAAAAGTAATACACCTGACAATTTTGAGCTCACGCTATAGTTAATTCATGGAATCAACAAACAGTAATTACATATACCTATTAATTACCTATTATCATTATATATATACCTATTATTAATATACTGTTGCGCATATTTTGGAGCCGTGCCCGGCGCAGGCACCGCCGCGCCAGGCTGCCGCACCCAAGCTGCCGCAGCCGCAAGTATTGCTTAAAGTGGTAAAAGTGAATGTTTGTGGACCCCTCGGTACTGTGAGTACATATGCATTATTAGATGTCGGTGCCGCGATTTCAATGATCGATGAGACATTAGTAAACGAATTAGTTTTAAACTGTTTTCAACCTTGTTCTATAAAATTCATTGATGCATTTGGGTTGGAAATTTACCAATCATATGCACCAAAAGTTTGCACAAAGATATGTGGTATAGATAATGACAATAGCTTGTATGATATGACGCTGACAAGTTGATAAGCTTTTACCAAAACAAAATTTATCTATTATTAATCAAATTTTTGTGTTAAATTTTCACATATTAAACAATTTGTATGTTAGAAGTGTGTTGTGCTTCGTCTACTAACCGGGGAAGATGATTATCATTTGATGGCTCCTTTAGAAATTTTGCATGGCAACGACCTTGACCCGTATGCAACGAAGTGCCGTTTAGGATGGACTATTCATGGTTGCGTCGGTCTCAGTCACACTCCTCTCAATGCGCATATGTTTCATCTCGCTCACGCAGAACCTATACAAGAACGCGAAATGAATGAATTAACCAGTTTAGTTAAACAATCATATGACTTGGATTCTATAGAAATATCGATCGTATCCCGTGAGAATATGGCTCACTTAAGAGCAATCCATATTTTGGATGAAAGTTCACGTAATATTAGTGATTGTTGGAAAGTAGATGTTTGTAATATTAGTGATTGTTAATAAAGAAAAGTTTTCTATGCCTGACAGTTATTCCTATGCATTGGTACGATTAAAAAGTTTAATGAAAAAATTTCAGGAGGATGATTCGTATGCGGTTATACCTACTATTTCCATTTCTTTATTTTCTCGATGACAGTTCTAATTTGATATGATGCTCTCTAGCTCCATCCCTTTCAGTTTCTCCGACTCTGGTATTATATAACCTTGTACGTGTGTAAATGTCATATTTTTATAAAATAATGCACACATAATGTAAAAAAAAAAACGTTCAAAATTATTTATATTTAATATCACTTCAAATATATCATATAAGGTTGACTTATGTACGCTATTATACAGACAGAATGGCAAAATTACTGGATATTATTCAGCTAGAGTGATAAATATTCAATATCAGCGTGAGATCAGATTAAATAATTTATTGTATGGAAAGCAATGCTTTGAATACTATATTTAATTTGATTATAATGTTAAATTCAAAAGCTCAAGTGGATATTTACTCAATAATAGCTATTCATTCATACAATAAATTAATAAGTATAATAAAATATAAATATAAATATTTCTAACAATCACACCACATTATCTAGCCCAAATCAAGTATCATTAAGAACTTGTGTTATGGACACTACATAACGGATAAATAAACTTAAGAAATATATAAACACACATAGATATTTTTTTAAATATATAAATATTCGAAATCAACTTAAATAAACAATCATGACTAGAAAGCAAATATGATAAAATATCTGCCCCCACCAGGATTCGAACCCGGGACCTCTGGCATGGAATGCAAGGCTACTTACCTCCACACCAAACAGGCCATCAATAAAATATCATATGATCACGATGCAATTGTTTTTTACGTGCAAGGTTGCTAGATTTGCTACCAATATTTTTTAATAATATTTACTCAACACATTTTAATATTACTACGCATAATGACTTAAATAAGTCATCAGACAAGTTAACAATATTTTATCAGAACGTGCGTGGTCTAAGAAGTAAGTGTTTAGAGGTAAAAGAACAAATTTTTGTAAATGAATACGATTTCATTATTTTAACTAAAACATGGTTACACAGTGGGTTTTTTGATAGTGAATTTTGTGATGAAAGGTATGTTTTTAGATGTGATCGTAACCTAACATTGAGTTCTAAAAAAACAGGGGGAGGGGAAATGATATTAGCTCGTAATGAGCTGTGTGCGTGTATGTTTAGTAGATCGCAACCAGCGCCATTAACCGAACTTATAACAATCTTAGTGCCATCACGTACTATTGCAGCATCGGCAGACCTATACATAAGTGCAATATATATTCCACCTAACTCAAATAGAATTTCAACACATATTGATCATTAATCTCAACTCCTAAATAGCTTATTTAATTTAAATAATGAAAATACTAATTGTATTGTAGTAGGAGATTTTAATCTGCCTTGCATATCTTAAGAAAACCCCGGACCGATACATATTAGTTTAGGAAGACTTTAAGTACAAAACGCTGCGAAAAAATTTACAGATGACTTTAGTTTTTTAGGCTTACATTAACATAATCCTTTTAAAAACCATGCTGGTAATGTTTTGGATTTGGTTTTCTCTAATATTTCACTCCAAATCGATAATTGTGACAGACCCTTATTACAAATAGATCCAGCTCATCCACCAGTGACAATTACTGTCCTTGACTTGAGTTTAAAATCTCTAGTAGAATCAAATGTAATAAACTACAACGATATAATTTTAAAAAAGGTATTTTTATAAAATTAACAAAATAATTAGCGACATTAACTGGATTTCACTTCTGGGATCAAGTACTGTTATGATATTTTTATGGTGTATTAAATGACGTAATACGGGAAGATATACCTTTGGTATTGAAATATGGAGGTGAAAAATATCCGGTTTGGTATAGTCCTGCCCTCATTAAAACAATTAAGGAAAAATCCAAGGCCCATAAAAAGTGGAAAAAGTACGGTAATTTTCTCGATTATGACGAGTTTTCGCTGCTACGTAATCGGCAGAAACGGGTTCAGGAAGCACGCTTTAAACATTTTGCAGAGAATGCTAAAAAATCCATAAGGTACACACCTAAACTATTTTGGTCCTATATAAAGTCAATGTAAAGCAATGTTTAAAATATCCAAAATCTTTAACATACTAAAACAACTTATTTACTGACGGCAAAGATATCTGTAATGCCTTTAACGATTTTTTAAAAGTGTCTTTGGGGTCTCATCGGTTAAATTTGAAAGGTTCGAAAATGCTAGTGAATCGAAAGATGCCATATCTAAAATTGAAATACGATGGTTGCGATAATATACCCCCTATATTTTGGAAAAGCTGCGCTAAAACTATTTGTATTCCAATAGCACTAATATTTAAAAAGTCCCCTAGTAAATGCGTGTTTCGTAAGATATGGAAATCCGCATATATATTACCTATACAAAGGTATAGGTATGCTATAGAAAGGTACTAAAACAAGAATTGAAAAACATAGAGGTATTTCAAAATTAAATGTTGGTAAGTTATTTGAGAAGATCGTTTTTGACGAAATTTATACAGGTATTTGCAAGGGTCTTCCAACTTGGCTTTGGGGTACGTGGTACAATCAAGGAACTTGGCGGTCGATCATGCTTACATCGATATTCGCTTGCGCATTACTCGGTCTATTTCTAGACGCGGAACTCCTACTCGTCACTAAGCCACGCCCACTGGTCTCAATGGACTAAGAATTTATAGATTTTTAAGTTTCATCAGTTTTCAGTAATCAGTACACATAGTAAGAGTTTTCTGTGATGTTTTGCGCGCCATTGAAGGAGTAACTTTATGCCAAACAAAAAAAATATCATGAAAAATTTTATGCATCAGAAATGTTTCTTTGTAAAGGAGACGAAACTTTTCAAACAATTTATCATTATTAAAACAAAATGAAATGAGTTCAAAAGTAATTTATAGATACTAGAAACATAAACGACTTGTTTATTTGAAATATAAGCATGTAAAATACAAAAGAAGCAATGTGGATTTTTAGTGACAATGCACAATATACAGGGTGTCCAGTAATGAATGGATAACCTTGAAACGTCCAATAGTACAACTTATGGCCGTTCTGAAAAAAGTACGAAATATAATTTATCATAAGTAGTACCTCTGATATTTCTTTTTTTTTAAGTCTTTTTTTTTCAATATTATTTTACTGTAAAAACGATGACCAGAAATGAATGATTATTATTAGTTTTTTGTTGTTTTATTATTATAGACTAACTGTGCTGATAGATTAAAAGTAAATAGTATGAAAAGCTTACGCTGTTTTTTTTTAGAAATACGCAAAATAATTTGTTTTTGAAAAATATGCACAAAAATTTTTTTAACAAAGTTCAAACCTCTTAGGTATGAAAAAAAATTATGAATACATGGGTGGCCAATAATTTTAAAATAATGTCTGTTTCAAGTAGATTTTATGATGGTAAAATTCATAAATGTATCTTTCATAAATAGTGACTTATTGCCATTAATATAGAAGAGGAGAAAATTTGACTAAATAACCAAATTTGTAATATGGGAATTTTTTTTTAATCGAATTGTGTCTGATCATTGGTGATTAATAAAAAGCAACATTTAATATTGAAAATAATTTATTTTACATTAATTTACAGTAAATGCTCAAATTGTTTGCCTCCCACTCTTATGCATGCCCTACATCTTCGGATAAATGCTCTTCTGAGCTGTTTAGTGTACCGTCGCTCGCTTATTTTTGATGCGACTGCTCTGACACGACTGCAAAGTTCGTCCAAAGACCGTATAAGCTTACGGTATACTTCCTCTTTGAGGCAGCCCCAGTAAAAAAAATCCAATGGATGTAGATCCGGTAAACGCGGAGGCCACAAAATTGGCCCTAGACGTCCGATCCACCTATTTGGGTATCTGCTGTTTAAATATACACGAACCGGAACAGCATAATGCGCAGGACAACCGTCATTTTGCAGCCAATACGATTCCCTCAGCTCCTCGGGAACCTCTTGTAATAAATTGGGGAGATCGTTTTGAAGAAACTCCAAATAACTTTGCCCCGTCAAATTCCCCGGTAATTCAAATGGGCCAATTACCATACCATTTAAAATTCCAGTCCAAATATTTATTTTAGATTGGTATTGTGACCTGTCTTCACGCATAAGATGGGGATTTTCTAGTTCCCAACTATGTAAATTATGTAAATTTACATAACCGTCTCTTTTCAGCGTTGACTCATCGCTCCACAAAATATAATTAAAAAATTGCGAGTCTTCCTCCATCATAGCCAGCATTTGCCGGCAAAAACGCACTCTTGCTGGAAAATCTCACGGTTGGAAAGTTTGCACGCGTGTGACGTGGTAAGGGTGGAATCTGTTTTTCTTTAAAATATCTTGCACGGTCAATTTTCCAATGCCTGTGCGTCGAGCTATTGCTCGCGTAGAGGTTGAAGGATCATTTTCAATCTCCTCAAGCACCACGTCTTCTACATCAGGACGAGCGATTCTTCCAGTGCTATTACCACCTACACTACTACCCGGTATTCTTCCTTCTGAGTTACAACCGTGGACTCTTATAAATACGCGGTAGTCTGGATGGCGCGAATAAGGGTATCTCTCCCTAAAAAGAGCTGCGGCTGCATTGCGTTGCCTCTGCATTCTCCATAAATAAACTGCATGTTTGCATATTCTTGAGCCGTGTACTGATGACGTGGCATTTTGATACACAAAAGTACAGTTCAGTCCAGAAACAAGCCAAATCGTCGCAAATATCACCAAACAAAACAAGTCCAAATCAGTAAGCAAAACGAAGTCCAGTAAAATAGCCAAGTGGTCGTTTTAACACTGATTCAAATAATTGCAAACGGAGATGAAATAAACACATGCGAAGTCGAGCAAGTCGAGTGACGCACTAAGTTCCCTTTATTTTTACATTTAGCTCTTCTCTTTCGCACTTACCCAATTACGACCCCTCTTTGTCTAACATAACACAAAAGACGGTCGGTATGGCATGCGCGCAAATAGCAAATATGAAGGTCGCACGGCCCATTTCACGCTAGTAAAATAACCATTTTAAACATTTAAATTGGTTATTTTATTACATTCAAATTAGTTAATTTCTAACAATTTGGTTTCAATTTGTTTTAAAATACCTGTTTTCATGTTTGATCAATCCCTGATGCGTTTTTTATTAATCCCCAATGATCAGACACAAATTGATTTTAAAAAAATTTGGTTATTTAGTCAAATTTTCTCCTTTTCTACATTAATGGAAGTTAAACTACAAGAAATAAGAATTATTTTACAATGCGATTTTTTGCTGGCAGTCTGACTTCAAACCACCTCGCCGCGCCGCTCTCCGCACGCGCAATGCACGTGTGTGCAATAAAACTGGTCTTACGTTAAAACGAATAAAAAAAATATGTTTTCTCCTAGCGTAGTTTTAACCTACACGTTCAGGACCGTGGAAGGGAAATTTTGTTCTCGAGAGACGAAGTTTTTGCTACATAGACAATCCCGCCCCATTGTTTATTTTGGTTGTTTTGATGTTTTTGAAACAGCTTTGTTAAGTTTTAATGTTCCAAACTACTCTGAACTAAGCATGTAACTGTAAAATTTGTCAAGTTTGTATTTAAACCTTTATATATTTGTGAATAAAAACAAAAATTTAAATTGTCGTGCCGCTTGAGACTAGTTTTCTACGATTTAATTTTTATCTTTCGCTCCTGAACGCACCCCAGACGCGACGCGGCTTGCTTTGCGATTTATTATTTATTTATTTACTTTATTATTATCACAACGGGCAAAACCCAACTACGCTGACAAGTAGTTACATGTGGTATATATATATACAGTAACAATGTGAAAACACAATATACATTCTATAGTGTAAAATAAAATTATACAGTGATATGTCTCCCGGGAGTTATCTTGATTTAAAATATTTTCCGAATTAAATACATAGTAAAACCATTATAACTTTATGTCATGTTTAATTCTCGAGAAATTTGATTAATATTTTGTCCTTGGTGATGGAGAACCAATATTTGAGTTCTCTCATGTCTTAAATTTCGAGGCATTGTTGATGTCAATCCAGAAAATACAATACACATCAAAGGTTTACTAAATCATAGCACAGGTTATCAAGAAATCAGGAATCGGTCCATTTATCAAAGCAAAGGTCAACAGGAATAAAACAAGGAACAGTCCAAAGAACGAGCACAGTTCGGAAAAACGGGAATACAGGAACAACAAACAGATGCGTCTACAATAAGCGTAATACAAATTGCAAATAAATCAATAAATTTTAATGTAAACAAACATGCCAGTCCTTGTCCCTAATTGGTCGCACTCGGAAGTGGGCGGAGTCATACGCTCCTTGACGCTGCAAACAAACTAGATGTACAAGTGGACTACCGCGAAGTTATCTGATAAAACATGGCTTTATGAAAAGTCGCTCTACTGTCACAAATTTAACTTGTTTTGCAAATTATGTTTCGGCCAATATGGACAGAGGTGGACAAGTTGACGTAGTCTACACTGATTTCGAGAAAGCCTTCGCTCGGGTGGACCACGTCATATTGTTAAAAAAACTGCAAATGCTAGATATCCACGGAGATCTTTTAAGATGGGTTAAGTCTTATCTTGTTAACCGATCTCAAGCTGTTGTTTTGGGGGGTTATAAATAAGACTTCATTGATATACCTACGGCAATCCCACAGGCTTATACTCACAATATCACAAACTGTTTTAAGTCATCCAACATTTGATGTACGCCGATGATAAAAAGATCTTTTTAAACAATTCGCAGTGAACAAGACAGTTTCATGTTGCAATCAGATTTGAACGCTCTGTATCGTAAAATGTGAGTGCATAAGTTTCACAAGGAAATCCAACCCAATATTTTTTCAATATAAATTCAACGGTACACCCATACAACGAACTGCTATTGTCCGAGATCTAGGGGTTTATTTTGATCAAAAATTTTCATTTTCTATTCATGTAGGTAGATGTAACAATAAATAAAGCATTTAAGAATGGGATTTGTCCTAAGAATATGTAAATCATTTAAAGATATTGCACCAATTAAAACTGTATATTACGCTTATGTACGAAGTGTCGTCGAGTACGCAAGCTGTATCTGGTCACCACAATATGCTACCTACATAGACCGCTTGGAACGCTTGCAAAAGATCTTTATAAAACACTTTAACTATAGACTTCGTGGACCTCCTTTTCCAACATATAAACAAATCTGTAATAGTTATGGTTTGTTGACCTTGGAAGATCGTCGGAAATTAATGGATGTGTGTCTGCTTTATGATATAACACGAGGAACCTTAAATTGTCCATAGTTGGTTGAAAGCGTGAAATACAATGTTCCCACACGACGTTCTCGTCACCGTGTTCCATCTCTGTTGTGGATGTCGCCGTGTCTCATCATCGTAACGCTCCTGGGTCACGGTTACCAATAACTTTTTTTTTAAATTAATAATTCTAATTTATAAAATTCTTATTCTTATTTGTAAAATTCCATGCGCTTATAGGAAAGACAAAAAAAGCATTTAAATTAAAGCTAGAATCTTCTTCCTTGGACCACACTCGAATTCAAAATTACCGTCAATACTAATTTCTTATTACACTGGATTGTTTTGTTTGTTTCGCCGTTGGTATGTCATTGTAGTAAATGTAAGTAGATGCAGGGTAGATGTATTTTGTAACAACTCTGATCAATGTTGCTATTGTTATTGAGTGGTTATTTCATTATGTTATTGTTTATTTTACTTGTCATTAAAAGTATAAACGAATAAACCAGGTACTTTAATGGAATAAAAGAAAAATGTCAATGTATGCTTGTATACTATACTTGATGAGTAGATATATGAATTATGTTTCTTTTTCGTTTATATAATTTATATAGTTTGTATCCTTTAGAAACCTTATGTAATTGTATTTGTTTGTTTGTAATATACTTGTTTGAAAAAGAACATAAGATTTTGTTACGCTTTATTAATAACATCAATGGCTTAGAACACACATGTTCTAATTACAAAAAGTTGATTTTTGAGGAAAGCATTTTAAAGTTGAAGCATTATTCATACAAAAACTATCTATGATATGGAATTCATATTACGTTTATTCATAAGATTTGTTCTTGGCTTATGGATATCACAACAAGACTGATCAATTGAGAGTTAAACCGCTGGCCCAACTTTGTGAGTTCCCAACTAGGAATCACTACATTACTGGCCAACTGCTTTGGTAAATAGGGAATGAACTGAATGTATCCACTCCATTTCATATTTCATTACAAAAAAATTCAGTGCCTTCCTCCTTTTTCCGGGTTTAGGACCGACATCAAGCACACACTTAAATGGCGGAGTTTCACTGCAATGTGAATAATTAGTGCGCAGTATGTAAGTACCTAATAAATAATTATAAAAAAATAAACTATAAGTTTGGCAGTCTATTACTAAAGTATCTATAAATAATACAGAAATACTTAATGAGTGCCATCTACAAGGACGCCCGTATGTTCCATCGTGCAATACTACTACTAATTTTTCATTAGTAGGGCGCGCTTCGTGGAAGGCACTCGCTATGGATAATTATAAAAATAATAATGATTCAGATCAAACAGAGAATGTTTCTATTTAATAAAAGAAACGCGAACTACAAAAATATGCAACATAATATGCGGCAAAACTGGCAATATCTGTATTTTCATAAAGATAAATTAGTGAACACATCTTAAAAAACACCTGTGGGCAAAAAGTAAAAAGCATGCTGAACAGATTTGACATCGACAGACACACACGTCCAACTTATAACACCAGTCTTTATGCGTTGGAGATAAGAAGAATGACAGTAGGAAAAAAGAGAAAACTAGGTGTTACAAATATACACGGACTGTATCCATAGTAGAAGCCTGGCAAAAGGGGCCCGTCTGCATTTGCTGTCGGCATGGTAAACATACTGCGTGTCCACGTGGTTGCAGAACCAATGTAGACTCGTTCTCTATGCAAATGCGATAAAGAATAGGTATCGGTGGTGGTTGTAGTGATGGCCTGGTTGGTTGCTGTACCGCTGCCTGAAGGGTCTTCTCATCTGAAGGATTTGGAAACCCTGTGACATCAAGCACACCCTCTTCCTCAACAACCTCAACCTCTACCCCAACCTCAGGTACATCTTCTACAATCACCCCCTCACCTATATCTATGTTCCTACTGATGGATACAAGGAAATCTCTGAGGGGAATCAACCCACTTTCAAGAGCTCTCGTGTTGTTCATCATGATATTTGTCCGTAGGTATGTAGGAACGTTCTGTGTTCCTCCTCGGCAGTCGACCTCCTCGAAGTGCTGACCGCGAACTTCTCTGCAGCAACATCTAAAAAGAAAATAGATTTGAAGTTAGAAACAGTGAAACAAAAACCATCACATTTTTTTATTTTAATTTAATCATTATTGCCAAAAAGGGTTAGAATCACAAGAAGAACATTATCATACAAAATAAATTACTTTGCGGAAATTCATTTACTATCAAAGAAAATTTAGGAAATTAACAACAACCCGAAAAATTTACTTTTCAACTTGCTTTTTAAAATACTGATAAATTGTCGGTAATAGCGACATTACTATAACTCACCTTGAGTTTTCAGATATGATCCACTCCACACAAACCAAGGATGTAACTAGAAAAGAACTACAATAATCTTAAAAAGGTTCTAAGTTAATATTTAAAACTAAGTCTATAAAGAAGGCGTCTCACATCTAGATGCACATACTTACATCTATATAAGTATAGCAAATTTTTTGTGAAAACATGCATTTTTAGGATTCCGTAGTCAAATGGCAAAAAACGGAACACTTATAGATTCGTCATGTCTGTCTGTCTGTCCGTCCGTATGTCACAACTACTTTTTTCCGAAATTGTAAGAACTAACTGTTGAAAAACTTGGTAAGTAGATGTATTATGTGAACCGCATTAAGATTTTACACAAAAATAGAAGAAAAAAAACAATAAATTTTTGGGGGTTCCCCATACTTAGAACTGAAACTCAAAATTTTTTTTTCATCATAATCATACATGTTGGATGTCTATGGATATGGTATGTAACTTCTAAAATAAGAGAATTATAAAACTAAAAAAAATATATGATGTACATTATTATGTAAACTTCCACCGAAAATTGGTTTCAACGAGATCTAGTAGTTATTTTTATAAGTCATGAATCGTAAAGCGCAATTTACAATCAACTCAAATATAAAATTATTAACTAAAACAACATTTAATTTCATAAACTTAAACCTTATACATTAATCCTGAATCATTATTTTCTAATAACAAATCTGTAATAGGTGCCTGAGTAAATAATAATTATAATTCGCGCGGGGCGTGGCTTGATCTGTAGCGGGGGGCAGGCTCCCGAATGCGCTGACCCGAACAGGCAGACGTCGCTGACGCTCGTGCGCGCAGAGCTAATTATTTTCGATATATTGATACTGTTTTCGTTGGATAAAATTAATTTAAATTACTTACATCGAAATTATTCCTTAAAACTCATTTACTGCCTAGAAATTGGTAAGTACTTACTATAAAACGTCAGCCTAATAAAAGTTTTGAGATTTTCTGTTCATTTCCTTAATAAATTCCTCTAAATACTTAATATACCTACCTACTTCGATAACACCTACTCATATTCGAATAAAACTTAAGTGTTATTTTAAGTATGAATTCCTTGGCTGAAGATACTTTCTGCTAGGTATTAAACCCATATAACGTCCTGGAACATGACAGCGAGCAAGCATTTCATGAAAAATCGTCTCGTCGTGCATCTCTCCGTCCGCGGGAAGTGGGTCTCTTCGGGTTCCCGGAACTCATTGAGCCTGTGCCGCCAAATGAGTCTCATCTCCAATTTATGATGGCTATTTGGGTTCAATAGGACACTGGTCTTGTATTTATTATATCAATGGTATACTACGCGTGAACGACAGTCTCTATAATTATTTAAAACCAACCCAAAAAATATATATTTATGCATTGTTTCCATACCTAGCAGAATTTAATATTCAATTTCCTAGCGTGCAGCGTCAACCCAATGCAATAGATTTCCGGCTTTATGCAACAGCTTTTGCCACTTCTTAAGCGCTTAAAATGAAAACCTCTCTACACAATTATGTACCAGAAATGATGAGATCTCATTTGCGCTGTTTGATTTTGAGCAACGATTTTTTGCCTTTTCCATCTACAGCTAGCTGTTCGTGGACGTCCGCCCGTAAATCTTTTTGTTATTTTACTTGCTGCTACGGAACCCTTCATGGGTGAGTCCGACTCGCACTTGGACGCTTTTTCTAGCCTAGAATCATAATCTACACACTAATTGACAAGCCATCCATACATAACATTACGAAACAACACAAAAATGTAAACTTCATTGGAAGTAGGTAAGTACCTACAATTTTTTTGTGTAATTAATAATTACATAGTGTGTAGGTATATGAATGGCGTGTTTTGAACCACAAAGTTGAATCTGCTTACTTAACCACATCTACTGATAAGTATATTTAACTTAATTACAACTATATACTTAAAAGATTATTAAACCTGAAAATCGCCAAGTGTTTGGTGATGGACCAAGAGAGCGCCACAGGGAGGCGTGGTAGCTCTCCGCCACATTGGATGTTCGGTGAGGACTCTGGTAGACGCTAAACGCCCCAGGAACCCGCCCAGACAAAAAAATCAGCAATTTTAAATACAATCATTAGTAGTTACACAAATTCGTAACACTGCCGAAACTCCTTTTTCAGTTAATATTTAAGTAATAGTAAATAGTTAAGCATGACCTGAGAGATTCTTTACTTCCATAAGATTAAATAAATAAACAAACAAATAAATATGTAATTGAAGGAAAGACGAGAATAATTTACTTACCCGAGTCATCCAATGTGATACAAAGTAGTTGTGGAAGTGCAGACCTTCCGCAGCAGCAGCGGAGCGCACCTCAGCCAGGCCAAGGGGCACCTGCACCGGCGGCAGTAGCGCCAACGCCGCATACAGCTGCACCAGACGCCAGCCTGGCGAACGGCATGCCACGGGCACCCCAAGCTGCCTCGCACGTCTTAGCAGCGCCTGCACATAGTGGAAGACGCACCCTTGAATCTCCATTCCAGTCACAGACTCGAGCGCACTCCGAAGAGCCGGCTCGTAATCAGTATATGTGGGCAGGGCTTGGGTTACCTGCCGCCTGCCAAATCCTTTGTAGGACGGCTTCGTACAGGTCACGTCTCCTATTTTCCATCAAAGCTATTACAGGATGAAAGTAACATCCTCCAATCACCCCGTGAATGGTGAGGATTTGGTAGGCAGGTAAACTAGCCGGAACAGTTGGTAACGTGCCATCCACTATGACAGTCGAACTGTCGCGGAGGCACTTACCAAAATTATTCATAGTAAGTATGATGGCGGAACTCTCGCCCGCAGAAACCGTCGCCAACAACATGTACTGTAGCTAGGGTGTCGTGCGAGCGCGTCCCCGTATGCTTGAATATTTGTGGGACCGCTGGCTGCATGCTCCTCATCCCCTTCCGCATCGACGGCTCCACAGATGTCCACCGAGTACATGTTTCGAGAGACCTTCATTTCGTGTCGATTTTCTTAGGTCTTAAGTTGCTAGTCAAATTTCATAAAAAATACAATCCTGCATAGAGTACAGGTAAAACTGGCATTCGGCACAGTAAGAAACTCACAATCCATTAAAATAGGTATTCGTGCACGTACCTGGCTGCCTCTTCTTCACATATTCTAACTAGAGCGGTGCTCTCTGATGCGGTCCTCCTTTTTAGGGCCTGGAACATCGCGTTGCTGTAAACGGGTACCGTTTGAGGGTGTTCGTCATTCTTTCGGGAAATCACAGTACAAAATAAAAGTGGCCACAAAGAAAATTTCGCTAAGCAGTGGGGTACTTGCTCTAAAACAAAATAAACTAAGAACTAATAGTAAATGAGTTCCAATATACCTATAAATTAATAATATACAGCCAAATATGTAATTGGTGAAATAAAGCACTTCTTAACCGGATTTAATCCATTTAAATATATGTTTACATTGTTACTCAACTTAATATAATATGTATAATGAATCGTGAAAACTAAAGGAAGTATTTGATTGGTGAAATAATACAAAATCAAGTTATTTAAAACTCCTACAAGATAGTGGACCTTATTTCAGTGCATCATTTTTATAAATCAAAAAACTACTTTACAGGTAGCTAATAACTAATTGATAACATGTAACATTACAACATGATAAGAGTAGTAGTTTAGAGGGAGGGTTTAAGTTCATATGATCCTAGGTCTAGATCAGATAAGTTTATTTTTAAGATAAAAAAAATAATAATAAGATATTGCCAGGTAAAGATAAGGTTTGCGGTCGATGATTAGTATTCAAGATTTGATGATTTATATTTATTTTATACATAAAGGTATAATGTTATGTAAATGAAAAAACGTTTAATCTTAAAAACATTTTTTAACAAAAATAATTTAGGACTTGTAATTTTTTTCGAAAAAGAAAATATTGTATGATAACTATAAATCGTTTTCATCAATGATGATACTATCCAGGAACTGTGCTGGATCATTAAAATGTCCCCAAGCCAAGAATCACACAATAGATATAACGTGAGAGCATGTGTCTACAGTGCGTCTGCCACTCTGACATGAACAGTATTAATTATATAAAGCCTCAAATCCATTATGGTCTGAGTTTACAAGTATATACGTTTAATAAGTTCGGCTGCGAGTATATCTACACTGCATTTTACCCCTTAATAGCCAGCAATTATTACTAGCGATGTTATATTTATTCAAATTAACATTTTCCCTATATAGTTGTATGGTATAAACACCATCACGGACTTGTTCACTGTAATAACTCCTGGCTAGTTTTAGCTGCTAAGTCCCTAGCGCATACATAACAAACTCTTTCTCAGACAACGCTGGAAAATCTCCTAATCCAGGTGATTCGGCAGACATATTTTCAAATTGAACTCGTCGGCTGTTTGTGTTCATGAAACATATCTGCGAACTTTGTATTTGTTTCACCGGTTCTCAACTTAATCAAATATATCGCCAAAGCGGTTTTAGGTCTTTTACTCCTTACACGCAGAGAAGGAGTTTCGTCGAACTATCTATTAATATCGATGTTTCGACCAGTCACAAAATAAAGTTCTTGTGGGTCCATCCTCTCAATATTTTCAAAATCTACTCTTCCCCCTTCAGGTACAGATTTTAAAATCTTCATCATGTCCATGATCAGAGCTTCATCGAAATCATGACTGGCATTTGGTGCTGATAACATAATATCCAAATCATTCACTATCGTAGTGATTAAAATCATGCAGCAAGTGAACTGCTAGCGCCATGGGTTGATCTCTCGGTTCTACAGGATTTACCGGTGGTTCATTCACGTTCTCTCTCTCACTTGAGGAACGACACCTGGGGGATACGCTTCGCGTCTCCAACACAAATGGCAAACAAACTTGGCGTTATTAAATAGTATCTGAAACAAAAGTATTCAGGGTTTCACACATATATCTTTAATAACCTAAACCCTAGTCTTTATTAAGTTTATGTTCAGATTAGTTCATTCAGACCTAAAATTGCATCTTGCTTTAATAAAAAAAAAGTTACTGTAAAAGTAACAATATTATAAGTATTTTTATACACAATTATGCAGGGTGTACACGAAAGCACTTTGGAAAAAATATCCTAAATCCAGTAAGTGTAGAGCATTCGATTACAAGAAACCATTTTTCTTTTGCACTCATATTCTATTTATAAAGAAACGAATAAATAAACAGTTTCTCAAAGTTTTCTCGCTCACACAGGTTTTAACAAAGGGATAAGGATCGCTGACCAATATAAGTAACTGTGGTAAACTCGCTTGCTAGCTACTTACGTGCGATAAAAGGTGCATACAATTCACACAAAAGTGCATAGTGAAATTCTCGGTCACACAAGGAATAAGGATCGCTGACCAGCCTGTGTAACTCTGGTAAACTCGCTTGCTAGCTAACTATCTGCGATAAAAAAGGAAATAATAACTTTTTCTTAAGACTAATTATTAGCTAATATATAAATTTCTGCAGGATATATTTTTTTGATTCCATAGGAGAAAGTATTGAATTTGAGATGTTCTTTCAAATAAACCATGTGGCAAGCTTGGGGGCACACTTTTATTTTTTTGGCCCAAAAAAAACATTCCTCTTTAGAAGACTAATATTAGAAAAGAACTTAGATTCGCATTTAGTCACCAATTTCAGTTACTTACTTTAATTGAACCGGTGTTCCATCTGGTTCAGCAGCCAACAACGCTAATATGCTTAAACATATAAAATATTGAATCTAGGTAAAAGTATATGTTTGAAGCTTTCAGCGCTAAACCCATGGGGACTAGAAGTTCATCGCCTTTATTCATACCCTTAGTTTTTGGTTTCATGGTAATTATTTTTTGTATTATTTTGTGATAAATAAAAGTTTTGGATTGATTTCTTAACATAGTAACGCTAAGATTTATATATTTAATACAATATTACATATAAAGCTTATTATAGCCGTACAAGGCTCCAAACAAAAAAAAGGAGGCAAGTAAATATAAACGGGGCTACTGATTGAAAAATAAACTCTATTCTTGTCTATGGTGTGACATCAATTATCGGGGCGTGCAATACGGTGGTGTACATTATCAGCACGTACCGATATTGCATGGCTTAATAAAACACAACACGTATTGCACACCACGATAATTGATGTCACCAAATATTTGCTGTCACCAATTATCAGGCCGAGCAATACGGTGCTGTACATTATTTGCACGTACCGATATTGCGCGGCACAATAAAGCACGACACGTATTGCACACCACGATAATTGATGTCACCAATTATCAGGGCGTGCAATTCGGTGCTTCGTTTTATCGTGTTCATATTCATATTAATTTATTGCTCAATGTATGGTAAAAAATAGTTGTTTACAAAAAAGTTATGCTCCACATACAAAACTGTTATACAGCATGCAATTTTACAAAAGTATGTTACTTAAAAGCTAAAAAACGTCACAATTCACTTCATTCAATTAAAAATAATTTAAAAACAATTACATGTCACAGAATTTAGTTAAAAACAATTACAATAATATCAATAAAGATAATAAAGCTTATAATAGGTCTTTACCTATGAAACTGCCGTTTTGCCGTACTGGCCATTTCAAATGAAAATATTTTTTTTTTGACTGATAATTCTAATTTCAAATTAATTTTATTTGACAAACATGGAATTCTTTTTCTAAAATCGTCATTTGTTTAATAATTAGTGTATTGTTTTCAACGCATTCGAACATTTTTCGTCATCATGGATAAGTTAAAAATTCGAGTAATTATGGAGTATGAGTACCGTCGTGGCTGCAAAGCGGCACAAGCGGCACGCAACATCAACGACGTTTACGGAGCGAACACTACAAACGAACGCACCACCCGTTATTGGTTTACCCGCTTCCGTTCTGGAAATTTTGACCTGAAAAATGAACCCCGTGGTCGTCCGAAAACTTTGGTCGACAATGACGAATTAAAGGCAATTGTGGAAGCTGATGAAACTCAATCCACAGCTGAATTAGCAGCAGCTTTCGACGTTAGCATCAAAACAATATTGGTCCATTTGCGTCAAATTGGCAAGGTAAAAAAGCTTGACAAATGGGTACCCCACGAACTCAATGACCGCCAGCGCGAAGTACGCGTGGAGACGTGCCTTGCACGGCTCAGCAGGCATACAAATGAAGAAATTCTGAACCGCATTGTTACTTGTGACGAGAAATGGATCCTGTTTGACAATCGTAAGCGCTCAGCAAGTTGGTTGGACCCTGGTTCAGCACCCAAACAATGCCCTAAACGAAAACTTACCCCTAGAAAAGTGATGGTCACTGTTTGGTGGTCTAACGCGGGTGTAATTCATCACAGCTTCTTGCCAAACGGGACAAGCATTACTGCAGATGTGTACTGTGAAGAACTGAACACAATTATGGAGAAGCTCGCACGTCTCCAACCAGCTTTGGTCAATCGTTCGGCTCCACTGCTCCTGCACGACAACGCGCGACCTCATACTGCACAGCAGACGGTCTCCAAGCTACAAGAGTTGGGTTTGAAAGTTCTCCGTCATCCACCGTACTCACCAGACCTTGCGCCTACAGACTTCTACTTTTTCCAGAATTTGGATAACTTCTTGGCGGGAAAAAAATTCAATACCCGAGAGGCAGTACAAAATGCCTTTGAAGAATTTGTTGCCTCCCGTCCAGCTGATTTCTTCAAGAAAGGCATCAATAAGCTACTAATGCGTTGGCAAAGATGCATTGATTGCATGGGTTATTATTTTGATTAATAGAAATAAAAAATATTAAAAAAAATTACGCTTCATTTATTTCGTGAAAAACGGCAATTTCATAGGTAAAGACCTAATATTATTATTATTATTACTATTATTAATTTTTTATTTAGGTATATTCTTTAAGATTTATGAAGTTTGCAATACATTTATCATAATTTAGGTTTTACATTTAAAATACTCATTAAGCGTATAAAAACATTTTTCTGTTAACCAATGTGAGAGTTCGCCTTTTAATTTGTTTTCTGGCAAATATTTAAAACGGTTTGGTAGCGCATTAAAAATTTTTATGCACATTGCGTATGATTGGTTAAGATATAGTTGCAGGCGCGGTACATCGTCCTACACTAATCTTTCTCCGTGCCGCGTAGCCCTGCCTAAGTTTTTAGCTCGACTAAAATAATGTTACGTTTTACAAATATAGCAACTTCCAAAATATACATACACGGCAGAGTCAACAAATTCAAAGCTTTAAATAGGGGTTTGCAAGGTTAATAAAGCTCCTTGCCTAGCATCGCCCGTAAACACTTTTTCTGTGCAACAAAACTTTTACAAAAATTCGTTGAGTTACCCCAGATTAACAATCCGTATCTTAAGGTTGAAGCAACATATCCGTGGTATGCGGTTAATACTGTTGCCCGAGAACAGTTTTTCCTAAGTCGGCTTAGTACATATACATAGCTATTTAGTTTACTACAGACTTTGTCGATATGTTGTTTCCAGTTTAAATTTTTATCTATATTAATGCCAAGAAATTTCACACAATCTTCTTCTTTTATTTTAGTGTTACCATATTTTATGTCAATTTTTGATAGTATTTTATTTGTATTAAATCGTACATACTTAGTTTTGGTCAAGTTAACAGTAAGATTATTTTTTTCTAGCCATTTAATTATTAATTTTATTGTATTATTTATGTCATATATATAGTCATTTGTATTATTATTATTATTTGTCAGAATTACAGCAATATCAATATAAAAGGAAACAATAGCAATACAAAAGGAATAATATCGGGCCCAGTATGCTTCCTTGTGGTACACCAGTAGCAATTTCTCTAAATTCAGACCTGTGATAGACGATTTCTGATTGATGATTTGCAGTTTGTGTTTCAACACATTGCTGCCGTTGCGAAAGATACGAGCTAAACCATTGTAAGACCGTGCCTCGGACACCGTAGTTTGTACATTACGGTGTTGTACAATATGGGTTTCCTTAATAAAACACAACACGTATTGCACACCACGATAATTGATGTCACCAAATATTTGGTGTCACCAATTTTATTATCAAGGCGTGCAATTCGGTGCTTCGTTTTATCGTGTTGTACATTACGGTGTTGTACAATATGGGTTCCCAATAATTAAATTATTATTTTTATAACTTCCCAACTCCTTTTGATCCTTAAAAACCTTTGACGAATTCGAAATACGAACCTTTCTATTACTCTAATTTCCTAAAGATTTCAACAACAGGAAAAATCTTGACATTGCCTTAATTGGCAACCGCGCTGTGGCCATATGGAGAGGAAAAAAAATTTAAAATGGATCAGACATTAACCAAGAAATTGGCTTCATTAAACTTGATATCTCAAAGAAAACTTCAGAGAATTTTATCCGAGTGTGGGGATTTAAAAGATCTCATAATAGACCCTTCATTGATCAAACCATTGGAAAGAATTTGTGGTGTAAGCTGGCTAAAGTAAGTTTAAATATAACTAAGTAGAATAGATCAATCAAAATTCTGTGGATAGTAAATCAACAAATATACAAACAACGCGTTTTTTTTCCAGGAGAAATGGCATTGATAAAATTTACAAAATGGAACCGCAACTCGGCTCTACAGTAAACACCAATAGGGTCTATTTTTTGCCATCATGTACTCAAAAGTTAAAATGCGTGCTGGATCAGATATCTTCAGTTCTCAGCATAAACCCACATCTATCAGAAAAAAAATGCTTTCACATTATCATTGTCCCTAAAGTTCTGGACTCATATGATTCAGTATTAGAGAGTAGAGGGTTGTATGGTGTAGTAAAGATGTATTCTTTTACATGGGAGCTTATAATGTTGGACGAGCAGCTATTGAGTCTAGAATTACCATTTTTATACAGGCAAGTTTTTGTTGAGCAAAGTCAGTGTTTGTTATCAAGCATATCTATGTCTCTTTGGAGTTTATTCCACATAATTGGTAAACCGAAAGTAGTTTTATCTGTAGGAAAACAATCAGAGAGTGTTCTCAATATTTTAGAAATCTACAATAAAACTTTCTCTTGTAATTCAATAAGCTTAGAGACAAATGAAATTGGGACTCTTATTGTAATAGATAGAAATCAGGATTATGCCTCAAGTCTCCTTACTCCAGCTACTTACAGTGGTTTGCTGAGTGAAATATTCAATATAAACTGTGGTTATTTAGAGTTAAATGAAAAAGATACTAAATATAAAAAAGGAAAATTAGATTTTGGGTTTGCAGAAAATAGTAAATCTGTAAAAAATACCACTATGACTCTGGATGGCTCCTTAGATAATTTATATAAAGAAATTAAATACAGACATTTTTCAGAAGTTTTAAGTGTACTCAGTTCAAAAGCAAAGTTGCTAAAACACGAAGATATAAAATCTCTGGGTATACAGGAAATAAAAGATTTTGTAACAAATAAATTGCAACAAATTGCATTATACAAACAAAATCTTGTAAACCATGTACTGGCAAGTGAAACAATTATGAAAGAAATGAATAATAAATTTGAAAAACTCAAGGTATCTGAAACAGAAATGTTAAATAATAGGAATAAAAAAGCTAATTTTACATTTGTAGAAGAGAATTTTGGGACAGACATACACATTTACAACAGTTTGCGGCTTATGTGTCTTCTGAGTCTTACACAAGGCTTGTCCTATGATGAGTACAATTCTTTAGTTAACAAGTACTTATTGGCTTTTGGATACAAATATCTTTATGTGTTTAATAATTTGATAAATATGGGTTTACTCATACAACCATCAAGTCCAAAATTATCTCTTAATATTTCCACTCTGGGAAATCTAAGTGAAAGATTGCCAAAATGGCAAAGTGGCTTTCAGGCTGCTGCTAATCGGTTGAAGCAATTGCCCTCACAACCAGATAAAGTTGATGCTTTATCTCCAAGTAACGTTTTTAATGGTGGATATATACCACTAATTGCTGTAGTTTGTAACATCATGCTTGTCTCAGAATCTATGACTGAAGTTTTGTCAAAATTATCTACTGTGACAGACTTAAAAGTAGGTGGCAGATTTGTGGACTTTCTGAAGATGGGTATTCAAACTTTAGATGTTAACTTATCTGACATTAAGTTAGGAGATGGTGCTTCAGACTTTGGATTTAAAAATCCTAAAAATCTACTGAAACTGTTGAAAAGTGATCCATTAAAAGATGATATATTTCCTTTGAAGCCAAAAACTATTTTGGTATATGTTTTAGGAGGTGTAAATTATGCTGAAATGGCTGCTTGTGACATGGTTCAGACAGCTCTAGGAAGTAAAATATTTATCGCCAGTGACTGTGTGGCCAGTGGCAGTGACTTAATTATGGCTCATACTTGAGATATGTCTTGAAGTGTAATATCTTATAAAATTTAACATGACTAATGCTGTTTTGTACCTTCTTATTGTACATTTAATATTGTCCAATCATTTACAACATTATAAAAGTTTTGTAAACTGTAACCAATTAAATTTGTTTATATAAGTACTTTAAATTTAATTTCATTTGACTTTTTCCTTATTTCACATCATATCAAATTCAAAATATTTTATATCATTATTCGTTTACATTAGAAACACTTAATGAATGTTAGGCGAACACGAAGAATTGCGAACTTCGGCTTTTAAAAAATATTGTAGGTAGACTAACAGAAAAAAAACCCCGCGGAAAAAAATCCACGAGCTACAATCAACATTAAGATTTTGTTCTTGTGTAGTTAATATTTTTAGTTAGTATATTAAATTATAGTATATTTTAGTTAATATTTTTAATGTATAGTTTAATAGTTATGTGATTCGGTTCAACTTTTAAAACGGATTTATCCTTTACTTTTGAATAAACTTATCACTGGAAGGTCATCAAATATAGCTTCATAACATAGCATAGAAAAACATAGCTTCTATCACCCTTAAGTATGCAAATTCAAAAGCACACATCAAACCAGCATGTCTGAATTAAGTGGCTCTTCATGTTCCATAAAACTGACTAGATATAAGCAGAAATTCCAAAAAAAATTCAGGTGAAAGAATAAAAAATAGAGAGAAGTTACCACATAAAATTTGTCTATGCTGTTAAAAGCAGAGGAATCCATTATACCAACACACTTGAAAGTTATATTTGAAGGCACTTGTATTGTGATATGTACGCAGTCAAAGTAAGCATATTATTTCGAGGCAACCAAAGCAGAATGTTCACAACTTAGTTTTCAATTTCATACAAGCTGTTGGGATGTTCATGAGTATGTATGGAAATAAATATTTCACCAGTATCTATGCAGGCATAGTGATCTTAAACTACTTCATAAAAAAAAATTCTAAGGCCTTAGTAACTATATTTTCTGATAGTATTATTTTGACAGACATATCTTTAAATATAATATTGTTTTGCTTCCTGGTAAACTTTTTAAGTAAGTATATAAAATATTTGAAATGCATATTCTTCAACAGCTAGCAATGCATTTAGACCAAGGATTTACCCCAACTAGTTTTAATGACAGCCGAGTAGCGTAGTGGTTAGTAACTCTGCCTCTTACGCCGGAAAATATGGTAGATAGGTAGTTGGGACACCCAGAAGTCAGCCTTTTTTGAGGACTAAAATTTGATTAAGTATACTGTATTTTAAATATTAAACACTATGAATTAAAACAATCATTATTCTCTGAAAAGCTGTTTATAATATTTATTAATAATAAAATTATAGAAAAAATCAACATGAAACAAATCGTGTCACTTTTTACACTAGTAGTCAGCCTTATTTCTCTACAAGTCAGCCATGTCTTATCCTGTAGTCAGCCTCTCACTCTTGCATATTTGGCATAGAAAATTTTTATTATGTAGGTACAACCCGGGCGCAATAACTTGACACCTGGCTCGAAACTCGACCCTCCTCCCGCTTCCCCGCGCGAGGCACCGCTCTCGTCCTTCAGTAGCGTTAGCATCGCTGTTACCGTTGCGCGAAATCTTCTTTGAGTTTCGTGCTGCGTTCCGTTTGCCGATTACAGCGCTCACAGCGCTCATATACCCGTTCCGTTTGCCCGTGAGCGCGCTCACAGCGATATCAATACGTCATCAATGACGTCATAAACGCCGCCATCATCCCGCTCACAGTGCCAACGCTACGGAGCATGGTCGCTGTGAACGGTCCGTCAAAACTGACACATGACGTTACTTTGTTGATGTTTTTATTAGTAAATTAAAGATTTTAAAAGCTTGCTTATTAATTTTCTTTTGTAATAATATAAAAAAATGGCTCCTGCTTCATTCAGGGTCAAAGATCTTAATGATATTGTAACTTTAGACTTAATCGACGAACAATCAGAATGTTAGCGCGATATTTACCGTTCCGATTGCAATAGCACTGATAACACTTTTAGCGCGCTCAAACGAATCGGAACGGTTTTGAGCACTTTTAGCGCTGTGAGCGCTGTAATCGGCAAACGGAACGCAGCATCGGAGTCATTCGTTTGCTGTTATAATTATTTTTGTTAGTTTTTGTTATCTTTACGTTTGGACGTTTTTTTGTAACTGTTGTGTTTATAATTATACGATGGGAAAAACCATACACAGTAAAGAAAGGGCCTTAATAGTCAAGGTACCTTTTTTGTTTTATTTTCTTAAGAAATTTATTGTTTTACCTACTTACGGTATAGGTAGGTACTTTAACAAATATGAACTTGAATTTATAAAAAATATATTAATACTTACATTTTATTGACAATATTGATAATTAATCGCAAAATAGACTCTAAATAGTTTATTACTGCTCCAAATCGTAATTAAGCAAAAAATACTGCATTCTTTATCAGTACAGATGTTTTATCTCAGTAGGTAATAAATTATAAATCAGTAATAGTTAGACTTTTTGGTTAGGTAAAGGTTTTCATTTCAAAAATACGGCGTAATTTCTATGGAACTAAATTTATAATAGAAATTGTTACTTTAGTTATAATATAATAAAGCCTGACAAGAAAAATAAAAAACCTGCTTTGGGGGCGCTACATGTACATGTACAATATTGATAGCACAGAGGAAGAAATAATTATTTTTTTGTAGTATCAATATTCTTTATAAAAAAAAAATTTTGGACTCAGTAATAAAGACGATAGTCGTTTGAGCCAGGTGTCAAGTTATCGCCCCCGGGTTGTACTTATAATCATTTTCATATAATATGTCGCTAGCGAATTCGGTACATTTCAAATGATACCATGCAGGGTAATTATCACATCCAATATTCTTTAAGTCATTAATTTCTGTGTTGATAGTCAATTCCTCTTCACAGTCTTTACATCTTATGTTCTGTTTATTGTCGTACTTTTCTTCCTCTTTTTACAATTTTTCGAATTCAATAGCTTTTCTGCTTTCCTTTTTTGTAATTATTCTTCTTTTTTTGCCTTTGTTCTTCTTTTTGTGCCTTAGCTTAATATCTCTTAATTTTTATAGTAAAAATATCGTTCCTTTCCTTTTCCTTCACTTCGTTTTGTTTTTCAAATCGCCTCCACTCTTCGGAAGTAATAGTTCCTATTCTATTCATTGATGTCAGCTTTTTTGTTGCTATACACCAGGCAAGATCAAATCCTTATTTAGTATGGATGATAGATTTCTTGATTTTACTACAACATTCAACAAGATAGTTATTTTGTTTTTGGACTTTCATTTAATAAGTATTGTATATTTTGTGGCTCTTCTTGATCAATGTTATTTTTAATTATTATTATATTATATTATTTCAGTATTTATGACTTTAATATTATTAGTATTATAATTATTATTTTATAAAAGTAATGTGTCTCCTGTATTTTCTTTATTAATTTTATCTTGATAAGTATTTATTTTTGGCTCAAAACCTTTATTTTCTTTGTCATCATTATCAATTATTTCTCGGAAAGTGAATCACAATGACTTCAGCTACATGCCTTGATAACATTTTTACAAATTTTATGCCATATACAAAGTCAGTAATTAATAAACTACAATCAGATCATAGTGGGCAGATGGCCACTTTTGATATTGGGCTAAAAAAGACAAAAAAGAGAAATTACCTTTATACCCATGAATGAGAGACGGCTTGAAACATTTAGGAAGAATGTATTGGAAAAAACATTGAAATTAGATTACTGTGAAGATCTACTGAATATAACTCAATTCATAATAAAATTAAAAATGAATATGACTATTAAAAAAATATATGTGTAAATAATAAATTATTTAGGTTTAGTGACTGGGCAACAGTAGGTATATGCAGAAGTAGAAATAGATTATATGAATTGTACAGTGAAAGAACTTATAATCATAATAAGACAATTTCTGAATGTGTTAAAAAGTGTTCAAAATTATTTAAACGAGTAGGCATGCAGTGTAGCTATATCTTATTACATTAATAATAAAATTAAATATAGTATTAACATTTCAAAAACTGCATGGAATATAATTAATCAGGAAACTGGGAAAAGACACCCACACCAAATATAATTTAAAAATTAATGATAAATTGTTGTCAACTGACAGAGAAGTTGCTGAAGCATTTGATTTTTTTACTGCCATCCCTGTACTTTGAGTATTAATTCATGTTCCACTCTTGCACAGTCACTGCTAATGGAAAATGTAAATTCATGCGATATTGATTTCATCTTTAAATAAATAAATTTTACTGTTCCACAAGTTTTAAATGCATTGAAGTAAAAAATATTGCCTATTTAGATGGAATTTTTGTTAAAATTTCAAACTGTCATTGATGGTATAGCCCCCCGCTTAGCCAGTATATTTAATTACTGTGTTGATAATGGTGTATTTCCTGATTTAATGAAATTGAGTAAGGTTATTCCAATATTCAAAGCAGGTAGTATGTCTGACCCTAATAATTTTAGACTCTACTAACGCTCAGTAAGATTTTTGAAAAATCAATTTTTAATTAATTGCTTTCTCATTTTTATGGTACTAGTTTAAAGAATTTTAAGCAATTTGGTTTCACGCGGGGTCCCTCAACAACCGATGCCGGTGTTGAGCTCATAAAACACAGCGCCAATTTTAACAAAGCGCAAAATTCAGCGCCAGAGAAGAGTCGTATGATGCTATTGGTGTCTTTCGTGACTTGTCCAAGGCGATGGACTGTGTGGATCTTACCACTCTTCTCATGGAACTGCACCATTATGGCATAAAAAACCGAGCTGTCATTAGATATTAGAAAATATGATTAAATCATATATTTCTATTAGAAAACATAAAGATGCAATAATTGGTGAAAAATCATCAGGATCGGCAATGATAATGGGTGTGCCCCAGGGCTAAGTACTTGGCCCTTTCCTATTTTTAGTTTATATCAATGATCTGCCATCGGTCGTTAAGAATCAAAGCGAGGTCATATTGTTTGCTGACAATACTCCCTTCATATTTAAAATCAAAAGACCAGAAACTGACTATCGAGCAAACTTATGGGTACCAGGGCTTTTTGAATTAGTACATTTCTCGATTTTAGTACTGATACACAACTTAGTAGGATTTGAACCGTTTTGGCTACTCGGTTCAGTAATTACCGAGAAAGAGATATTCGGATTGGCAAACTGGTGTCTGTTATTTTTGCCTATCTTATGGCAATAATTATGAAGTGTATGATTAGGCTTAGAACTGGAACTTAAAGTTAGATTTTACTGTTATTGGAACTAGTATTATTTTAGGAAATTTATCAGAATTAGACTTTAATTAGGATACGTAGAATTAGAATTGTTATGCGATTTACTAGTATAGGATTCAGAGCAATTAGTAGATTTAGCAGAATTAGTAAATTTCGTAGAATTTGTAGAATTAGAAGATTTCTCAGAATTAGTAGATTTCGTAGAATTAGTAGGTATAATCTTTCCAGATTCACAAATAATTGAATTATTAAATCCAATCACTTTGGCAAAGCGATAATCAACATCAACAAATCAACAATATTATTTTCTTATCAAAAATATAATTTCTTCTTATTAATGTAATAATAATAATAATAATCTAATCCTTTTTCAATGAAAAAAATAGAATTACCAATCAATCAGTCTTCTTTATATGTTTAAAATAATAGAATCAGACTAAACAAAAATAAACTAAATGTTATGTTTTCTTTCTAGATTGCACAATCAAAAGTAAAAAACAAATTAAATCGACTTCTTAAATCAATAGATATTTTTTATTAATATTATACAAAAGTTACTCTTTAATCAGTCTCTGTATTACTCAGAATCAATCACATTTACTACATAATTAGTATGACTTTCCTCAAAACAAGAGGGCAAAGAGGATTTTTGCAAATCTTATACCTAAACCTCGTTTTCTTGCGCTTTTTCTTTTTACTACACAGAAGGCAATTACGGTATTTAATGTTCCTCTTTGAATTTTCTGCAGTCAGAATGTCAGGTCAGTGACCATTGTAAACTCTCTTTGCTGGCTGTTTTGTAGCACTATCATTTGTGCGTCTACTGGAATAAATACTTTCTATTCTGATAACATGTTTGCCCTTTAAGTTACAATCGACTTTAGTCATATGCATAATTAGCTTATCCTGATAGCTCTAAAAGTTTGCAATCAGGCAATAAAGCTGACCCCCCTGCGAATGAGGGGTATGTATACGCGCTACAGATAAGAGTTTGCCATCAGAAACCCAGTTCAAAGATGCCACATAAAAAAATTACATTTGAAATTAATATTAATGTACTTACTTACAATGTAATTTTATGAATTTGAATAAAAAAAATAAAAGTAAACATATTTAATTTAAAAAAGGATATTTTTTCTGCCGAATAGGACTTATTGTACCAAAAAACGATACATTCTAGTGGTACATTAATTCACGGAACTATAAGCAGAACGAATTACGCTCAAAACTCGCCTAATAAAAGATTCCAGATTCCAGAACCACTGTTCACACGAGTGAACAGGCATCTTAGTCAGCAGTGCGTCGACCTACCAAAAACGTAGCAATTTTTATGCAACATTGACAATTGACGTATTTTACATGCAATTGACGTATTTTACATTGTACACACACTGTTGTAGATAGATTTGGTATAAATAGCTTTAATTTTTACAAATAAACTCTCTGGATTTGGACTCAACGCTGTTTTATTTGGGCACCCCTTGACAAAACGACTACCAAGCTGAGCTAGCCACGACGACGCCCTGAAGAAGTACTACGACGTGACTGGGCTTACTGGACGACTACTGTGTGTGTCGCAGTGAGAAAAACCTTTCCAAACCTTTCATCCTTTTCTCTTTCGTCTATTGCCTTAGGTCTCACGGCAATAGGTATCCCGCATCTATTCATATATACGTAGTGTATGGATAGGTTTGGTGGTTTAGGTAGGAAATTAGGGTTATTTGTAGGTTACAGATTTAATCTCACCCTTTCTTGTACAGTCCGCTAACTATTACAGTTCTATACAGTCACACTAAAGTTAATAATTTATACAGTTTTTATTGTCTTAACACAGTACAATAGACACGTGATAGTAGTTAGCTGACCGAACATTATGGTCCTTCGATATTAATTTTGAACCAAAACCGCGTTCCTATTTTCCCCCCCTAGGGACTAGATGACAAAGACTGACTGAGCGTTTCGTGTGTGAAGGGCTTGTGTACCCACAACGCATCAAGTTTGTTGCATATCGAGACAACTAGTGTTTCACTGTAGCGTATAGACATCCCTAGTTGGTAGAGGATCGGTGGCTGGCCTTCCACAAGCGGACCTCCCCAGTTCATTGAGAAGTCGCATAATACCGAGTCGAGGGGGTAGGTGAGGTGGGCACTGACGATAGGGTAGCAGAATAGGAGTAGGGTAGGGACCATTAGGGCATTCTAGAGCAAATAAAGAAGTGAAGAACAACACGACTACCTAGAAGTCAAAAGAATATAGGATAACATCAAAAAATACTCACCGACCAGGAAGACACAGAAGTACGTTAACGAAAGAAGAGCCCTGTTGAGCATTTACCAGAGAGTACGAGAAAACCACCATCTATTAGAAGAAAAAGAGTTAGTAATGACTTACAGATATATGACCCAAAAATACTTTGAAGTAACTATACAAAAAATCTACGACCTAGCAACAGAACATCTTGACCAAGTAGAGGAAAAATTACGCCATGTCAAAGAGCTCTTCAACATCAATTTCCCTCTAGAGACGGACTCAGACAGCGACCAACAAACGACCCCCCAAGTGTTCATTCAAATGTACAGATATAGACAACTCCGACGAAAACTAGAGACAGCAGAGATAGCTATTTGTGAAAATAAAACGTCATGGCAACAACAATCTATAACAAATCAACTTGAAAAATTATGACAAGAAATCGATGACGCACATATACAACTATTATTAGAACAAAGTACACTCAGCCACGAGTATTTCCGACAAGACCTGCACATAGACGCGCAAACGCAATTCGACACTGTTATAGAAAAACTACAAGACAAAATTCACAAATAAACAATCAAAGTTTAAAGACTACATCGACTAAGTTGTCAAGAATAACCTTGCCAGTATTCACAGGAAGTTACAAATCCTGGAATTCATTTTTCGACTTATTTAAAAACACTATCGACGACGACTGTACTATTTCCACGACTGAAAAGATGCAATACCTAAAAACCCATGTACGCGGTGACGCCGAAAAATTAATAAAGCATTTGTTAATGAGGTCTATTTTTAAGAGAAGAGTAAGAGAGCACTATTTATCACTTTGCTAAAGAGTTCATCGTTGTAATCTATGTATGTAATTCTATACGTGTGTATTGTTTTATGTATATGTATGTATATATGTATTTTTATATAAGTAAATATGTATAAATTGTACTTATGTAATGTTTTGTATTTATAATACATAATGGCACACTTATTTGCTTTATACGAAACTCTCCAGTCACAGGTCTGCTGGAAGAAATTTCCTAGGAAATAAGCAGTACCTTTGTACATATAATTCTACTTTTTTTCTTCTTTCTTTTATTGTTACTTATAAATAAATTGTTAAATAAATAAAATAAATAAATATTTTTACGGGACAGTAACGTAACCTGACCGATAAGTAACAAACAGGACACAGTAAAAACTAGGGCACACTGAGCCAACCCAATACAGTTTTGAATAGACAAACTTAAAACAAAATCTGAAACTCTGATTGAGATCTTTCGCGCTCTCTTATTAGTAACTGTTATTTATTAGTGATCCAGAGCATAGATCAAAACTTTTTTCAAATCACCCTTGAAGGCACGTATCGCATTGTGATTTGTATTCCGCAACAGTCCCAACAAAGCCATTTTTCTACAATACATACATTTGGCTATACGGTTCATAACCAGTCAACCGTCCTTGCAACCGTCACAGTGTTACCACACCAATCGATCGACGTTGCTTGTTCCATGCTACCATCGATCGATTAGTGTGGTAACAACCTTAAAGACTGTTCTTAGTTCGTAGTAACTATGTTTTATTTGATTTTAGACGCTGTTTCAATTTATATATATTTTATAAAACTAGAAAATGTAGGGTTTCATTAATGTTTGTCAACTATGATACAAGATTCAGATAAGAATAGGATCTGTAACCGTCATATAAACATACATGCTCATACTCGCGGGGCACATTAACATGTATGTAGTATGTCCCCGATTGTATGCTGTCCTGTTCGTTACTAATCAAGTCCGGACTATACGTTACTGACTCAATGGTAACGATCAGGACGTAACAGAATTATGTACAATTTCAAAGAAACATTTATAATCTAAAATATTTGTATAACACACCTTCTTGTTTAGGTATTTTATACTTCAGATTTAACTTATCTTCGTGATACTATATGTGATGAAATGAATGTTATAGTCTTTTTTTAAATAAAATGTCAAACATTTACCGGACAATCACATGTAAAAACAGGAATCTGTTCAGGAGGAAGCGTGTCGAAGACTCTTATTTTATTAAAATGGTCGACAATGAATGAACTTTGTCGTGAGTTTGACAGTTTATTGTGAGGGTTACTATATTTTAAAAGAACAAAGATGTTATTTATTAGAAAAATCGCAAAATTTTTACTAAACACGGTAACGGTACATGACATGTCCGTTATTATCGAAAGTACAGGACGTAGGTTTTTTAAAAAACAATCTACATTTTGTAAGATTTATGCAAACGAAAAGTGTTTAAATTAAAGGGTTATCATATTTTTCACATCAAAATGATTTTTCTCATGTAAAGTACTAAAGAAAATTAGTTAAAAATTTCAGGTCAAATGTTGACGTCTGGAAATGGGACAGTACTAAAACTACACCAAATATGATTTTTAAATTGCTCTTACGTTTTTTTTTCGGCATATTATTTATTTTATTATATTTTAAGCAATTGCTCAATAGTCGATTCAAAAAATAAAATAAAAAAATAAATTATAATGATGCTAGAACATTTATAAAAAATTATATTTATTCATGGGACAACTAACTTTATAGCTTGTACAAGTTTTGGTGAAAGTGCCCTGTTACGGCGGACGATAATGTCGAGAGCATTTTAGAAGGTGTGAGAAAGAAAATATTCCCAAACTTTCTCGAATATCCTAGAGCCTAACTCTTTGAATATATAAGAGCCCGGTGTCGCCCGCCAAGTTAGTTCGATTTAAACAGTGAAATAAGTGATTTCGAAACGAAAAAGAATGAAGTTATCTGTGAGCCTTTATTTTGAAGTATCACGTGTGAGTATTTTTAATAATTTGTTTAATTAATTCTCGATTTCGAAGCGAAGAAGAAAAAAATTGTCTGTGAGCCTTTATTGTAAAATATCAAATGTGAGTATTTTTAATAGCGTGTTTAAATAATTCTAATGGTTTTTTTTCTTTTCTTTTAATTTTAATTCCCTTAAATACATTTTTTTTCTTTGTTTTAATGTACCCCACGTTTACGTAACAATATATTTGTCTATAAAATGTTTATTTAATTTACATTTTACAGAATACAATGCCTAGACGTAAAAGAGGAGGAGATCTTGCTAGTGTTGCAGCGAAACGGCGGAAACAAAAAGAATATCGAAGAAATGAAACGGAAGAAGAGCACGAAGCACGTTTACAAAATCAACGAATCAGAATGAGCACCCTGAGAAGCAGAAAAAGCGAAGAAAGAAAAGAAAATGAAAGTATTGAAGAACCCAGAATTTTAACAGATAATCTAACAAAGGAAGCAATCCACTACGAACCGAAGAAAAAATATTACAATCATAAATATGTTGTAATCGGAAAAATAAACAACATTTGCCAATTTTGCCACGCGAAAAATTTCAGTAAAGAAACACTAGGTCTCTGTTGCATGAATGGAAAAATTCGATTACCACCACTGGAAGCACCTCCGCAGGAGTTTCTACATTACATGACCGGGGAAACACTAGAATCAAAACACTTTCTTCGAAATATAAGATCATACAACTCCTGCTTTCGAATGACTTCGACCGGTGTTACTTCGACTAACACGGATAGAGATAAATTTGAATATGTATTTTCAATTCAAGGGCAAAGCAGGTAGTACAAAAGATGACCTACTAATAGTCAGTATATCAAATTAAAGGCCAATACATATAGATTATCATACAATCATTAGTTTGAATATATAGTCCTTCCTACCATTGTAAGATATTTTTTAAAATATATCTTTTCCCCGATTTTTTTAGGTTCATTCTAGGTAATTCATGTGAAAAAAAAGAACTGACAGATTGTTGATTGACTGTCAAAACTAATCCGCCAATAACGTCCATTACTTGTGGGTTCATTCGACATCGTTTTGTTACTTTTTTGACATTGACATTCATACATTCAAAAAAAAAAACAAAATGGTAACTTATGATTGATTTTTTGCAAATTCTTTATTATTTTTTACAAGATTTTTAGATTAAAAATTAGGGAAGTTTAAGAGGGAAAAGGTTACTCATGAGTTAATCTTTCATGCATACTACTGACCATTAGCAGGTCAAAATCCCATATTGAGTTTGACCATCATCTTTATCACAAAATAGGACCGTTACTACTAATTTCTAACGAAGACTATACATTTCTGCAAGTATATTTCATCTGAAATGAAGAACAAGAAATTGATCAACGATGCGTGTCCTTCAAGCTGTAATCCTCATATTTGAAAACTCAATGAAAACAAATTTTGACAATGCTAAAAAATAGTCATAAATAGTCATGCATGTAAAAAAAATAGTCGTATTATAGTTTCGCCGTTATAGCTATAGGTTGGTGAGGATTATGGCTTGAACGTCAAGCTGTAATCCTCATCTCTCGTGCTAGCAAACGGTAAGGTCTATCGACTTGGTTTAGGTTCTAAAAAATAGTCATGAAATAGTCTTAACGACATAACAAATCTCAGAAATAGTCGATGAAAGATTCCAGAGATATAAAGGTACCCTGGTGAGGATTATGGCTTGAACATTTGAAAACTTAAAATTTCTCCGGAACGCCTACGACTTTCAGTTTAAAGTTTGTGCCAAAAAATTGTCATGAAATAGTCGTATGAAACGAAAATAATTTGAAGACATAATTGTACAACGAAGAAGAAAAGGACTACAACGCATTGCAGAGACACACCGTTCATATGATGCTCTTCAATATCCGTTAATATTTCTGCACGGAGAGGACGGATATCATTTCAATAAAAAACAAATTCATCCTGAAACAGGCATAGAAACAAACAAAATATTTCACTTCCAAGGAGTTCTATGCTTTTAATGATCAGGGACAATGAAATATACAATCACATTCTCAACACTCGCCGTTTATTCTAACAATTTCTGGTAGATATGTACGTAAACATAGAAGCAGAACGGATGCTTTACATAAGACTGAATCAGAAGAAACTACGCACAGAAGAATAATTCCACCTTCGAGACGCGATCATAAATGACGGCAATATTGACGGTATTGAAAGAATGGTAATCTTACCCTCATCATACACAGGATGTCCAAGACATATGCACGAATATACTCAAGATGCCATGACCTACGTAAGAAAATATGGACGACCTGATCTCCTCATAACATATACATGCAACTTATCATGGCCAGAAATCAAAGAACAACTAGAATACGGACAAACCTCCATGGATCGACACGACTTAATAGCCCGAGTTTTTCGACAAAAACACATAAGATTTATTGAAGTCATCACAAAATACCACATCTTTGGAACCGTTAGGTGCTGGATGTATACAATCGAGTGGCAAAAACGGGGATTCCCTCACTCACACAATCTCATAATATGGCTACACGATAAAATGTATCTTACGGATATCGACAAAATCATCCAAGCTGAATTTCCCAATCCATCCGGAAAAGATCCGGAACTATACAACATAGTAGTGACAAACATGATTCACGGACCACGTGGACCATTAAACTTCAATGCGCCATGCATAGGTGATGGAAAATGTACAAAAAAATATCCAAAACCATACTTGGACGATACAAAAACTGAAGATGACGGCTATCTCAAATATAGAAGACGATCACCGGAAAACGGTGGCTTCACAGCAAAAATACGAATACAAGGCAGAGGCGATCTGGAAATAGATAGTCAATGGGTAGTACCATATAACCCACTACTTTCCAAAATGTTCCGAGCACACATAAACGTCGAATACTGCAATTCAGTAAAATCTATTCAATGTATATGTAAGTACGTAAACAAAGGCAGTATATGGCAGTATTTCAAATAGTCCAAAACAGCGAACAAAATAACAGAAATAATGAGATCCTCATGTACCAAATGGGAAGATACATCAACAGGAACGAAGCAGCGTGGAGGATTTTTAGTTTTCCCATACACGAACGCGATCCAGCTGTGCAACATCTAGCAGTACATTTGGAGGACAGAGATGGACAGAGAGTTTACTTCACAAAAGACTCGGCTAGAAAAATTGCAAGCGAACTACCTCAGAACACAACATTAACAGCTTTTTTTCCAACTGTGCCAAACGGATCCATTCGCAAAGACATTACTGTATGTCGACGTCCCCATTTATTATACGTGGGACAAAACATGGAAAATTCTTCTACGACGAAAACAAGGAATTCCAGAGGAGGGTCATCCAGAAATCATGAAAACTAACGCAATAGGTCGAGTATACACTGTATATCCAAACAATGCCGAATGTTTCTATCTTCGGATGTTGTTACACAAAATACGGGGACCAACAAGTTTCACAGATCTCAGGACTATTGACGGCTATCTATGCCAGACGTACAGAGAAGCATGTCAACGCTTAGAATTATTGGAAAAAGATAACCACTGGGAATTAACACTACAAAAAGTCACAGTCACAGCTTCAGCTGAACAAATTCGAGAGTTATTCGCCATAATTCTAACAACATGTAACCCATCAAACCCAAAACAACTATGGTACTCTTTCAGAAGGAGTATGAGTGATGATATACTGTACCAAATCCGACAAGCTAATCCAGAACTGACTATAGAATTCAATGACGACATCTTCAATGAAACACTCATTCGCTTAGAAGATAAATGTTTAGCAAAAAATAACCAGGCCTTAGTAGAACTTGGAATGCCAGTACCACAAAGAAATGCTTTAAATAAAACACTTTTTACCGGATATTATCGCGTATATTTTAGTTAATTTTAAAATTATTTCGACGTTTCGGCATCTTTGCAGTTGCCGTGGTCACGATAGACTCTAATTATTACTCTAAGAAATAATTTTAAAATTAACTAAATAATACGCGATAATATCCGGTAAAAAGTGTTTTATTTAAAGTATGTATCGTGAAAATTTAAGAAAATATATAAAGAAATGCTTTCAGTGTGCTAAATTACGAAATTATAAAGGAAAAAAGCTACAACGTCAATGAACTACTTGAATACATTGCTCACAACAAACCACTCCTCAATGACAATCAAAAAGAAGTTTACAACGTTATAATGAACCGGATAAATAACAACACCGGTGGAATTATTTACTTGCACGCACCAGGAGGCACCGGTAAAACTTTTCTAATAAATCTAATACTGGCGGAAATACGTGCCAAAAAAACCCATTGCACTGGCACTAGCATCATCCGGCATTGCAGCCACACTTATGGAAGGAGGACGAACTGCCCATTCTGCCTTACAACTACCGTTGAATATAGCCGAACAACAATTCCCGGTATGTAAAACCTCAGGAACATTTGGACGGGGTCAACTTCTAAAGCAAGCTCAAATAATCTTCTGGGATGAATGCACCATGGCCCATAAAAAATCACTAGAAGCCATGGACAGAACATAACAAGAATTGCGAAAAAACTCTGAAATAATGGGACGAGCTCTACTCTTACTCTCAGGAGATTTTTGACAAACACTTCCAGTTATTCCCAAGTCAACACCAGCAGACGAGATCAATGCATGCTTAAAAAAGTCACATCTATGGCCACAAGTACAAATACTGCAAATAACAAAAAACATGAGAGTTGAATTATCAAAAGATGAAACAACAGCACATTTTGCTAAAATACTTTTACAAATAGGCGAAGGTACATATCCTATTGACCAAACGACCGGCCTCATTGAACTCAATAGAAAGAAAGAAAGAAATATATTTATTTTACAAAATTGTCGAATTTACAAATAATATTCACACATTAAAAGACAAATTTATAAAAAATTCTACACAGTAATTCGACAATAAATAAAATGGGAACTCGACTCAGCAAAATGTCGAGGATTCAGTTAAATCCCCGACGCTGGTTTTCAGTCGAACCCTGAATCCCATAGATGTTCTGGGAGAGGGAAAAATGCACTTGGATAGTTCCACAATAACATAATTTTTTTTACTTAAACATGAAACAAAGAAGAATGTATTTATTATGGTAAGTTACTTTACAAAATTAGGAGCAATTCTATATATATGTATTTGTGTATTTGTGGCACGGTAAAAAAAAATAAAAAATATAATAATAAATAAATAAATTATTATTATTATATTAAAATAAAAATATATAAAATAATATAATATAATAATTAGCGATAATATTGAACTGTAAAAATAGTTCTGCAGATTCACTGTACTTTCGAAATAAAAATAATAATATAAATGATAAATTAGTTCATGCCTACGCTTATTCATATACATATAACATAATAATAATATAACAATAGTGATTTCTGTAACATAGCCAGTACTGAAAACGAACTTATCGACAAAATGTATCCAAATATTGTTCAGAATTATACCAACGTAGAGTGGTTATTTCAAAGAGCAATTTTGGCCACTAAAAATGACATTGTTGACGATATCAATTTTAATATTCTAAAAAAAATACCTGGTGAAGAGAAAATATATCAATCGATCGACACGATGGTGTCCATTGAAGAAAGTGTCAACTTCCCTACTGAATTTTTAAACTCTTTGCAAGTACAGGAATGCCATTACACTGCCTTCGTCTGAAAATTGGATCTCCAATCATACTACTCAGAAATCTCAACTCCCCAAAATTGTGTAATGGAACGAGGTTGATCGTAAAACAGCTATCGAATAACGTCATTGAAGCTGAACTTATTTCTGGAAAGAATAAAGGACACACAGTATTTATACCTAGAATACCACTGATCTCTTCTGAATTGCCATTTCAATTTAAAAGATTGCAGTTTCCAATTAAATTAGCCTTTAGTTTTACACTTAACAAAGCGCAAGAGCAAACTTTAAAATATTGTGGCATCAACCTCAAAGAATCCTCAAAATCCAAAGAAAAATCTCACGGTCAGCTATATGTAGCTCGCTCAAAGAGTAGGAAATTCGAAAAATTTATAAATACAGGGTGTCCGGTAATGAATGGATAACCTTGAAACGTCTAATAGTACAACTTATGGCCGTTCTGAAAAAAGTACGAAATATAATTTATCATAAGTAGTACCTCTGATATTTCTTTATTTCTTTATTTATTTATTTAATATTTTATGTACACACAAGAATAAAAATACAATGAATGAGACTTAAGAGACTAAAAATGTACAAAGGTCAGCTTATTTCTTAAAGAAATTTCTGCCAGCAGACCTGAGACTGGAGAAATAATACAATGCAAAGTTAGTGCGTGCGTACTACGAATAAAAATATTAAAAACTTATTTCCAAGTATAATATTATAAAATATACTTAAATACTTATACATATAATATCATATATACAATAAATATATAAATCTATATAATTAACATCATTTAAGTAATTTGCATGCAAAAATGTTTATGAAAGCTAAAATATATTTAAGATAAGTAGTATTCCCTAACTCTTTTCCTAAATATTGTTAGAGATTTTGACTCGCGTATTTTGAAAGGTAATGAATTCCATAATCTGACAGCATGTATAGAAAAGGAATAGGAGAAGAAATCGTTTTTATGGGGTTTTAAGTACAAGAGAGTACGCTTATGTGCTCGGCATGGCGTATCTTCAGAATGAGTAAAGGAAATACGCTCGCTCAAGTATTTTGGAGAATTTGGGTTATAGAGAACGTTAAATAGAACACAAAGAATGCGAGTATTTCTATGGAGACGGATCGGAAGCCACTTTAGTTTTTTGCAATGTTCTGAGACATGGTCGTACTTCTTGAGGTTAAAAATAAAGCGGATGCAGATATTTTGTAAGCGTTCTAGCTTACTCAAAAGCTCCTCAGTGGCGTCCAAGTAACAGACGTCGGCATAATCAATTATGGGTTGAATAAGTGTTTGCGCAAGGAATATTTTCGTTTGAAGTGGTAAAAAGCTTTGAAGGCACTTTAATGTGTGAAAGGAGTGGTGTACCTTACGACTGACTTCATTTACGTTAGCACGCCAAGTTAAATTTGAGTCCATAATAACGCCTAAGTTTTTGGCAGTGTCGGTAATAGCAATCTGTGTGTTATCCAAAACTACAGGAGGGAGATTAGCGAAATCGAGGCACCCGCGCATGTATCGACTTCCCAGTATCATGGCTTGAGATTTACCGGGGTTCACAAGTAATCCAAATGATTTGGCCCAGTTACTGATACAAACTAGGTCATCGTTAATAGCTGAGATAGCTGAGTCAACAGTGTCTACGGCGAAATGCCGGTAAATCTGCAAGTCATCGGCATAAAGGTGGTATTTACATGAAAGAACTTGAGTAATACAATTAATAAATATAGAGAAAAGTAAAGGAGAGAGAACGCCACCCTGAGGTACGCCTGCAGCTAGAGCACACCAGTTTGAGTAAGACTCATCGAGGCGGACCCGCTGAGACCGTCCGCGAAGATAGGAATTAAACCAAGCTAATGCAGAAGAAGAGACATGAAGTGATTTCAATATTCCAAGCAGGATATCGAAATCTACAGAATTAAAAGCGCTGCTGAAGTCTAGCAGTACAAGCAAGGTAAGGGATCTATTCTCCATGGCCCATCGGATATCATCAGTCACGTTGATGAGGGCAGTTACGGTACTATGACCTGGTCGAAAACCAGATTGGAAATGACTATGAAGATTATTGGTAGTTAGAAATGACATCAGTTGTTTGTGCACAACGTGCTCAAGAACTTTTGACAGGAAGGACAGAATTGATATGGGTCGAAAATGTGTGAGAGAGCTAGGATTTGGAATTTTAGGCAAAGGGATCACGTGTGCAAGTTTCCAGGAAGTTGGAAAAGTACTTGTGGATAGGGAATAATTAAAAATGTGTGTGAGGATAGGCAACAAATGAGGTAGGATCATAGTGATCATTTTTGAGCACAAGTTGTCATTACCAACTGCGACCGATGAGATTGAGAGAACAGACTCCCTGACCGCGTCTTCGGAAATGGCAATGAAAGAAAATGGAGGATGTTGTACTGTTGGAACATTTAATAACGAATTTAAGGTGTCGGTTTTAATATTTGGATGCAAAGTAACTGGCGGGTGTGAAAATTGTAAGTTCAGCGCATTCAAGTCAAAATTATTACTAGAATTTGTAGGAAATTTACCGATACCTACAGACTTCAGAAATTTCCAAACTTCTGCAGAGCTATGGTTGACGAGGGACTCGTGGAAGTAGCGTTTCTTGGAATCACGACATAGGCGGTTACATCGATTACGAAGATTTTTAAAATAAATAAGGTTACGTTCGGAGGGACATCGCTTGTATTTTCTCTTGGCTTTATTTCTAAGAGCCATTTCCTCTTTAATAGAGTCTGACAACCAGGGAGCAGGATTATGTTTAATTTTGACTGATTTGATAGGAGCGTGACGGTCATACAGTTCTAAGAGTAAGGAATTAAAACAATCCACTTTTTCATCTATGCTCGGACTGTTAATTACCGGTTACCAGTCAACAACACTGGCATCGTGTTTCAAAGACTCGATATCGATGTTTTTGTAACTGCGAAGATGCAAAACTTTAGGTTTTTGTTTAGGGAGACGTATACGATAACTAAGGAAAATTAGGTCATGATAGGAGAATGGCGCAGTAAGTTGTCCATGATTTGTTACATTGCTAGGAGAAGATACTATTATATGATCGATTAAAGAGGGGACATAATTTGGAAAATGGTGAGTAGGATTTAGAGGTAATGTGGTTAAATTATATGAGGTCAAGAGAGATTTTAGTTTACGAGAATGTAAATTATTCTTGATCAAACACGTATTGAAATTGCCCAGCATAAGAAAATGATCATATGAGGGACAGACATTATGGAGAAATGAATCCAAGGCATCAAAATAATCAATGTTCATATGGGGATTGTAAAAAACTGTGAGTAGGATTTTGGTATGACGTATTGTTATTTCGATAGCAAGGTATTCAGCAGACTTTGGGTACACAGGTGGTGAAACGGTTACAGTTTTGTGAGGTATATCTGCTCTAAGGTAGATTGCTACTCCACCACCACCATTACCAGTTCGGTCATTTCGTATAAGAACAAATCCAGGAAGGGAATAGTGAGTAGAAGGGAGTGACGGTTTAAGAAAAATTTCAGAAATAAATAACGCGTCAACGTTGCTACTGCTGAAAGAGGCTAAAATGTCGGAGTAGTGGTTGGATACACTTTGAGCGTTAATATGTGCAATTTTCAAGTTAAGTGGATTATTGGAGAATGAAGAAGAGAGTTCATCATGCCGAGTCAGTGTTGGTGAGAGAATACTATCTGCACTTATGAAGCTACTTGAGGAAGATGAGCAAGAGAAGAAGCTATCGTCAAAATCGTTATTTGATGCGTTCATATAAAATAATAAATACAACGGAATACTTAAATACAAATAAATAATAATCTATTAAAACTATTTCTAATTATTTAACTTACGTAATTGCGTAACTCACAACTCACAAATTGTTTATTCATGCTAAGTTCATATACACATACATTTGAAATGAAATATTAAAAAGACAAAAAGAAATAATAAAAAAAAATGGTTATACACGTTACTAAATTAATGTAGCTATACATCCTGGAACTGTCATAGTTACGCTACTGTCAATCGGCTGTACAGCATAATTCAAACCTTTCTAAAATGGATGAAGAAAACAAAAAAAAGAAAAAGAAAAAAGAGCGGGAACGTCTGATTTAAGAAGGCGCACTTTTTTTAATTATTTTAATAAAACGCAATTATTTGGTTACTATTGTGTATATTTCGTGTAAATATTCTGTAGTATTGTTATTGATATAGTAGACAATAGTTTAGTGTAAATATGGCGAAGAATCGAAAACGAAAAAAAAACTTGAAGAAAGTGGTAGTGGAGATGAAGATTCAGCCTCGGAATTTAGCGACGTCTTGTCAATAAAGTCTCTGGAACAAGAAAAAGTTAAAAGGGACAAGTATAAAGATTTCCGGGTTCCAAATTATGTAAGACTTTATCCAGAACAAGGTAGTAACTTTGAGTATATTGTATTTATTGAGAGCACAATAGCTGAACAGCCCCTAGGCAATCGCGACACGATGTCGTTGGCCAACTGCCTGAAAAGATTCAACAAAGGAGTGAAACAGTTACAAAGAATAAATAAATACAAAGTTGGTGTGATTTTTGAGCGGCCTGGCCTAGCTAATGCAGCTCTGCAAAACAAAAAATTTTTAGATTCATATCATCTGGCGGCATCTATTCCGGCGTCGGCCAGTGAGGTGATAGGCGTGATCACTCATGTCCCAATAGATCTGTCCAATGAACAAATATATTCTGCATTGACATCTACAAAAAATATTATAAGTATTCGACGATTTATGCGAAGAACAAAAATGAGCAATGGTCATATACAGTTCGAACCGACAAAGACAGTTTCCATAACTTTTTCCTGTCCTGTGCTTCCAGAGAGTGTAGACCTGAACAGCTGGCGCTTTGAATTGCGTCCATACATTCCGCCCGTTAAGCAGTGCCTCAAGTGTTCACATAGCAAAGTTTTGTAAAAACTCTGAAAGGTGCTCCATCTGTGGTGAGTCTCATAATTTTAAAAATTGTAATAAACCGACTGATGAAGCCGTATGCTGTCACTGCAAAGGTAATCACATTGCTATTTCGTCTCAATGTCCTGTAAAAAAAGAAAAAGTACAATTAAATAAGGCCAAAGCTGAAAACAAGACATATTCTGCTATACTTAATGAGAAATCATTCCCTCCATTGAAACAAAATCCCATGGAAATGTTAGCTTCGTTATTAAACTCAGATCAAATTTTGAATATGGTTGTCGAGTCTGTTGTTAAATTAATAACAATGAACAAAAATAATGAAACAGTAATTTCAAGTAAAAGTATTAAAGAAACTCTCTTGGACACTATTAAAAAAAATAAGACTAAAATTACATTTTCTTATTCATGGATTATTTACGAATAATTCAATGGAATGCTCAGAGTTTACCAGCGCATAAATATTTATTATTAAATACTCTACAAGAGAATAAAATTCATGTGGCTTTAATCTGTGAAACATGGTTAAAACCACATATTACTTTTAACATTAAAGGATATGATGTAATACGATTAGATTCTGGAAAAAGACATAATGGTGTAGCAATATTTATTCATAATAGCTTACACTTTACTAAAATAGATACTTCCTTTGATGATTCTATCCAAAATGTAGCTGTTCGTTTGCAATATGGCAACAAAGAAATTTCTCTTGTGTCTGTGTACAGTCCTGGTAATTGTAACCCTTCATTTTCTAAAGTCAAGCTTGATAATTTAATTAAATATGTACCTGGCCCTATGTTTGTTGCTGGTGACTTCAATGCGCGGCACACGGCATGGGGTTGTGATACTATAGACTCACGAGGTAGTCACATTATTGAATGCATCAATGACAACAACCTGGTCCTTTTATGATGATGGTCAGATGACAACTGTTGGTTCTAGTAGGTGGCAAAGGAATGCTTTAGATTTAACTTTAATATCATCCTCGTTGGCATCAAATTGCGATTGGTCTGTTTATGATGACCCCATGGGTAGTTACCATTTACCTGTAATCACAACAATCAAAATTACTAACAATAATACATCCGACGTACCTTACATTTCAACTCTTTCCTCTTTCAATTTTCGTTTAGTGGATTGGCAAAAGTATTTCAAAATGTGTATTCCTGTTTGCAAAACTATCAATTAGATCAGTCTGATCCCTTAAAGTCCTATTCGGAGTTGATAGCCTTATTGAACCTTGCATTGCATCAGTCCGTTCCTATAAACAGTAAGTCTGCTCCTATTGTTAGGTCTAACAAGCCAGTTAATCAAGTTTATCCAAAAAATCGCAAAAAGCGTGTAGGTTTACCTTGGTGGAATAATAACTGTGCTAAGGCAGTAGATAATTGTAAAAAAGCATACATTGATTTTAAAAATAACTTTACAGAAGAAAGTTTTCTCAAATTTAAAAAATTGCAAGCCATCAAGAAAATGGTTTTGAAAGAAGAAAGAATTTTAAGTTTTAATTCGTTTTGTGAGCCTTTAAATCGCTGTACCCCTATTTCTAGAATTTGGAAAGTAGTTAGAAAATTTAATGGGAATTGTGCTTCTTATACAAATGAGTATACAGGTTGGGTACAAGAATTTATTGAAAAATATACACCAGATACTGTTGAGGTCCCTTTTGAATACATCAATCATAATCCAGATTTGAAAAGTAATAATTATCTGATATTGCCATTTAATATGGAAGAGCTCAAGACTGCCATTTCTACGCGAAGGGATACAGCACATGGCCTCGATGGTATACCTTACAAAATGTTAAAACATACATCTGTAAGAGCAAAAAATGTCATTTTGGATGTGTATAATTTGTTGTGGTCTAGTTCTGTCATACCTGAGGGCTGGAAAAAAGATTGTCTGGTTCCAATTTTAAAACCAAATAAGGACAAAACTAAAGCAAATTCATATCGCCCATAACTTCATGCATGGGAAAATTTTTTGAACAGCTTCTTAAACAAAGACTTGAATTCTTCATTGAAAGTAACCAACTTTTACCGTCAAATCAGTTTGGTTTTCGTAGAGCAAAGTCTTCTAGAGAGAGTATAGCTCACCTTCAGCTTGACATATTTAATTCCCTCAAACAAGATTATGTTTTAGTTGGTGTCTTTTTTGATGTTGTTGGTGCATTCAATAATGTGAATCAGCACATTCTAGCTGGCGAACTTTTTTATCTTGGTATTCCTGAAAAAATTGTGAAATGGGTTTTTAATTTTTTGCATGGTCGACAGGTTTATGTAAAGTTAAACAATCAACTACTAGGTCCTAGATGTTCGTATAAAGGCGTCTGTCAAGGGGGTATACTATCTCCCTTGTTATATATTTTGTATGTACATAAATTAAATTGTATATTGGGTTCCAAAGTTAAGAACATACAATTTGCTGATGATTTGGTTATATACTTTTCTGGTCCTGATATTCACCAAGTAACTTCTGTAATTAATTCAGCTCTTGCAAAGTTAAACAGCTATTTTAATTACTTAAGTTTGGATATAAGTCCAGAAAAATCTAAGGTTGTTGTGTTTGGAGAATGTGATGATGTTGTCAATATTGTATATAATGGTATTAGTCTGCCAATAGAGGATTCATGAAAGTTTCATGGATAAGCAGAGTAACAGCATGTAATCGACATCGATTAAATAAAAATTGTTAAAAATGCGCAATATTTTGATAATAATCTGAGTAATAGTAATAACGCCTAATTTTTTAGATAGATTTTATGTTCATTTAGTTTAGTTAGACGTGTTTAATGTTAATGCCTGTTAAAGTATGAAGGCTAATTTAATCACTACTCTTAATCAATATTATATACTCGCTAGCTTTATTAATACATTACTTTTTCGGGTTGAAAAGTAGCGTACCTATGTCTTTTCGTAATCTGAGACCTAATCCAAGAAATCCAGTACCATACCAAACATTAAAATCGGTTCAGCAGTTTGAGCCTGCAAAACTGTTGAACAGTACCTACATAAAAACTAATAAATAAGCAAACTTTCGCATATTATAATATAATTCTAATATAAGTATGCGATTCTCTTACACTCGTATAACTAATATACAATCAAACTAATAAAGATTTAATGAATATTGCGTATTATAATAACAACATCGGACGGAAAACTATCCCTATTATTTGACTGTTACCGAATAATAGGCACGATAACATAATGTTGGTAAATTATATACGTTATATTCGATAATAGAAATACGTCACCATCAACGCGCTCGCTCGCGGCGCCTTTTTCATGCCGGCGTATCCATGTCGCAGTTTCTATGAACTTTAAGTGAACAATCAAAACAAAAGCACGCAATCTTTATTCCATACGATTATAATAGAGTTTCAAGGACAGTAAAAACTCTTTACGAACCTTTACGAATATAAATAATACTAATACAAATCATATTAAATTGCAAGAATATCGAAAAACCAATATTGCCTCTTACTGTTACTAAAACTATTTATTTGATATCGCTCTATTGAAACTATATTATTGATAGGTACCTATAAAATCTAATGCATCACTGTATATCGATTATTCGTGACGAATCGTGTATTAAACTGGCAACAGATGCATTGCAATGCGTTCAGATATCGCGAAAATACTATAACACCTATATTAGTTTGATTCGGATACTAAATCGGCTCGCTATTATTTGACTATTATCTATACAAATATTATAAAGAGGAAAGGTTTGATTTTTTGTTTGTTTGTTTGTTTGTATGAATTGAATAGGCTCCGAAACTACTTGGCAGATTTGAAAAATTCTTTCACTGTTGGAAAGCTACATCATTTCTGAGTGACATAGGCTATATTTCATTTTCAAAAAAAATAGGCATCCTTACTAAAATTACGATAACGTAATCCAAGGTGTGAAAAAAATATCAAAAAACTACCTTACATCGCGTGCGCTGCGAAAACTATTGATGATAGAACAAAATGATATACTACATTTTTTTAGAACACACCATTATCTACAAAAAATCAGCGGCAGCATATCTCTAACTATTACAGTCATGTCACAATAAGCGTTTTTTTATTGAAAAAAAGAAATTAAAATACCACCGCTACAAAAAGCTCTTTATTTGTACCTTGGTATTAACCCTTATCAAAATAAATGATGTATTATTTAAGACTGCTTCAATATCTTTATATTAATTTTTGAATTATTCGATTCTGACAATCCATTCAAAAGATATCACGAGTTAAAAAAAAATTAAAAAATAAACTGTATTCGGCTAGCTATGCGTTGTAGGCGTCACTCGGGCAGGGGTACGGGAGGGGGGTTAAGATCACGAAATAAACTTGCCGCGCGGCTTACTCGCGCGGTCGGCTCCCTACGTGATGGACGTGTGCGGAATTTACGCTTGATAATAATTCGTTTAGTAAGTAACTAAACCGATTTAAAAAGTTCTTTTCAGAACTAAACCCATTTATATAAAATATTGTTCACTTAGTTATTAATCTAATAAATTACTTGAATATTTTTCATGATTTTCAATTTAATTTTAATAAATAGTAGGTAGTTGTGTACGTTGTAATATAGTAGCATATATAGCTTACAGTTATGCTAATTTAGTTCAAAGGCATTTTTTCTTTTGTCATTTTGAAATGCCTAAAAGATCAAGATCTCAACTTTCTAGAAATAGTTCCCAGGCCAGGGCATCAAAAATACGTCGAAATGAAGAATCTTCATCAGAAACTGAAAATCGTCTTTCAATTCATAGACAATATGTGGCACAATCGCGTGCTAGAGAGTCGAGTACCGAGCGTTCGCAACGGCTCGCTGAACAAAATATGAGAACCGCTCAAATACGCGCGCGAGAATCCAGTTTGCAGCGTTCTCAACGGCTCGCTGAACAAAATGTGAGGACTTCTCGAGTCCGCGCGCGAGAGTCCAGTCTTGAGCGTTCAGAGCGACTAGCTGATCAAAATTTGAGAACTTCTCAAGCACGCGCGCGAGAATCGAGTCTTGAGCGTTTACAGCGTCTAGCTCAACAAAATTTGAGAACCTCTCAGGTACGCGCGCGAGAGTCCAGTCTTGAGCGTTCGCAGCGCCTTACTGAATCTATACAAATATTATAAAGAGGAAAGGTTTGATTTTTTGTTTGTTTGTTTGTTTGTATGAATTGAATAGGCTCCGAAACTACTTGGCAGATTTGAAAAATTCTTTCACTGTTGGAAAGCTACATCATTTCTGAGTGACATAGGCTATATTTCATTTTCAAAAAAAATAGGCATCCTTACTAAAATTACGATAACGTAATCCAAGGTGTGAAAAAAATATCAAAAAACTACCTTACATCGCGTGCGCTGCGAAAACTATTGATGATAGAACAAAATGATATACTACATTTTTTTAGAACACACCATTATCTACAAAAAATCAGCGGCAGCATATCTCTAACTATTACAGTCATGTCACAATAAGCGTTTTTTTATTGAAAAAAAGAAATTAAAATACCACCGCTACAAAAAGCTCTTTATTTGTACCTTGGTATTAACCCTTATCAAAATAAATGATGTATTATTTAAGACTGCTTCAATATCTTTATATTAATTTTTGAATTATTCGATTCTGACAATCCATTCAAAAGATATCACGAGTTAAAAAAAAATTAAAAAATAAACTGTATTCGGCTAGCTATGCGTTGTAGGCGTCACTCGGGCAGGGGTACGGGAGGGGGGTTAAGATCACGAAATAAACTTGCCGCGCGGCTTACTCGCGCGGTCGGCTCCCTACGTGATGGACGTGTGCGGAATTTACGCTTGATAATAATTCGTTTAGTAAGTAACTAAACCGATTTAAAAAGTTCTTTTCAGAACTAAACCCATTTATATAAAATATTGTTCACTTAGTTATTAATCTAATAAATTACTTGAATATTTTTCATGATTTTCAATTTAATTTTAATAAATAGTAGGTAGTTGTGTACGTTGTAATATAGTAGCATATATAGCTTACAGTTATGCTAATTTAGTTCAAAGGCATTTTTTCTTTTGTCATTTTGAAATGCCTAAAAGATCAAGATCTCAACTTTCTAGAAATAGTTCCCAGGCCAGGGCATCAAAAATACGTCGAAATGAAGAATCTTCATCAGAAACTGAAAATCGTCTTTCAATTCATAGACAATATGTGGCACAATCGCGTGCTAGAGAGTCGAGTACCGAGCGTTCGCAACGGCTCGCTGAACAAAATATGAGAACCGCTCAAATACGCGCGCGAGAATCCAGTTTGCAGCGTTCTCAACGGCTCGCTGAACAAAATGTGAGGACTTCTCGAGTCCGCGCGCGAGAGTCCAGTCTTGAGCGTTCAGAGCGACTAGCTGATCAAAATTTGAGAACTTCTCAAGCACGCGCGCGAGAATCGAGTCTTGAGCGTTTACAGCGTCTAGCTCAACAAAATTTGAGAACCTCTCGAGTACGCGCGCGAGAGTCCAGTCTTGAGCGTTCGCAGCGCCTTACTGAACAAAATCTAAGAACCTCTCATGTGCATGCGCGAGAGTCAAGTACTCAGCGTTTGCAGCGGCTTGAAGAGCAAAATATCAGAAATATTCAATCTCGCACTTGGGAATCAAGCTCTGAGCGTTTCCAACGCCTTCAAGATCAGAGAGAACGACAACAGACGTCAAGAGCGAGAAGTCGCAATCAAGTTTTAGCCCACAGTAAAAGATCGGCTTTTAGATACGATCCACAGATTGATTACGCTCAACAGTCTTCCGTCCAAATCGGCGACATGAATAAGATCTGCCCTAAGTGTTCAGCCAAAAAATGGGTCGATGAAACTAATGGCATGTGCTGTGCTTCTGGAAAAGTTAGTCTCCCCAGTATTCAGGAACCACCACAGCCAATAAAAAATCTTTTGACAAATAATCATTCGCTATCTAGACATTTCATAACCAACATCCGTAAGTACAATAGCCTATTTCAAATGACTTCGTTTGGCGCCAAAGAAATAAGAGAGGGTAATTTTATGCCAGCTTTTAAAATAGAGGGACAGGTATATCATCTTATTGGTAGCCTTTTACCACCACCAGGCCAAAATCCACAATACTTGCAGGTATATTTCATTTCAGACGCAGATCAGCTATCATTGAGGTCAAACATAGCTCCAACGCTGAAAATAGATTTAATTAACGAACTACAGACCGCACTGAATAGCCACAATGTATATATACGAAGCTTTAAACAAAACATAGAACGCAATTCTTCGGATAATTTAAAATTAATTATTTATTTCGACCGCCCACCACAGACAGCACACCCGGGTAGATACAATGCTCCAGCTGTAAACGAGGTAGCCGTTCTCTTGGTTGACGAAGAAAAAGGCCCCAGAGACATAGTGCTCCACGGAAGAGACGGCCAACTTAAAAGGGTCTCTGAGTTACACCGATCGTATGATCCACTACAGTATCCCTTAATGTTCGTGAAAGGAGAAGACGGTTATTATTTAACCATTCCGCAGGAAGGTACAGCGCGTAACAAAACTGTGACGTGCATGCAATTTTATGCATTTAGGTTGATGGTTAGAGCTAACTGTTTTAATGCATTACATTATTACAGGGACTTATTTAGTCAATATATTGTCGATATGATGGCAAAAATGATATCGGAACGATTGAATTACATATGTCGTAACGTAAGAGACTAAGGGCTGAAGAATACATTCATCTCAGAGATGCTTTAAATCAAGACGGAAATGTTGACCCATCAAATATCGGTCAACGCGTAATCTTGCCATCTTCATTTACAGGTTCTCCGCGTTACCTGCATGAAAAAACCCAAGACGCGATGACTTATGTCCGAAATTACGGGAGACCAGACTTATTTGTCACATTTACGTGCAACCCCGAATGGCCTGAAATTAAAGCGGAACTACTACCTGATTAGCGATCTTTCGATCGTCATGACATCATTTCAAGGGTGTTTCATTTGAAAATGAAGAAATTCTTAAATTTATTCGTTAAAAATGAAATATTCGGCAAAGTGAAATGTTACATGGCAAGTGTAGAATGGCAGAAGCGAGGTTTACCACACTGTCATTTGCTGTTTTGGCTAGAAACAAAAATCCAACCAGACGAAATTGATAGCGTCATAGTTGCGGAACTGCCCAACCAACAAAACGATCCGATATTGTACGATATCGTAACAAAAAATATGGTGCACGGACCATGCGGAGAACATAACTTATCAGCACCATGTATGAAAAACGGTATTTGCACAAAAAAATACCCACGACGTTTAGTCAACGAAACTCAGACTGGAGAGGACGGATATCCAGTTTATCGTCGTCGTGATGCCGCAAATGGAGGACTGAGCGCTTCGCTAAATATCAGAGGCAGAAATTTCACTATAGATAATAGTTGGATTGTCCCATATTCTCCACTTTTGTGCAGGACGTTTAATGCTCACATAAATGTAGAGTACTGTCACTCAGTTCAAGCCATCAAATACATTTGTAAATACATAAATAAAGGATCGGACCAAGCTACATTTGGCGTCAGAAACCCAAATGATGAAGTGGAAAACTACGTAAATGGCCGTTACATAAGTACTTCCGAAGCTGCTTGGCGAATATTCGAATTCCCGATCCATGAGCGGCATCCTACAGTTTTGCAGTTAGCTGTCCACTTAGAAAATGGCCAAAGGGTGTATTTTACCACAGAAACGGCTGTACAAGTGGCCCAAAATCCACGTAAAACAACATTGCTGGCTTTTTTTGAGCTCTGTAATGAAGATGAATTCGCAAAAACACTTCTTTACCACGAAGTCCCGCAATACTACACATGGGCCAATAATAAGTTCACCAGAAGGAAGCGTGGTGAGAATGTAGTTGGCTATCCAGGCATAAAAAAAGATTCCGCTTTAGGTAGAGTCTACGGTGTCCATCCTTCTCAATCCGAGTGTTTCTATCTTAGGATGTTGCTGCACCACGTACGCGGTCCAACTTCATTCCAGTACTTGAAAACCGTTGACGGAGTTCTGAAAGAAACGTATCAAGCTGCTTGCCGTGCTAGAGGTTTGCTAGAAAACGATGACCATTGGGAAAATACTCTCAGAGAAGCTTCGCTTTCTCAATGTCCATTACAATTGAGAGAATTGTTTGTGGTCATACTTTTATTTTGTCAGCCATCGGAACCATTAAAATTATGGAACATTTTCAAAGACGATTTATGTGAAGATATTAGACACAGAATCAGACAGCAAAATCAAGACATCACCTTACCATACAATGAGGACATTTATAACGAAGGTTTGATACAAATAGAAAATAAACTGTTGCAATTAAATGACAAAAGCCTAAGTGATTTCGGATTACCATCATCAGTTCGTACAGAAAGCAATGCAGCAGAGACTATGACTCATCGCTATGATACAAATAATTTGACCGCTTTTGTCAATGAAAACCTGCCAAAGTTAGTCCCAGATCAAAGACATGCTTTTGAAACTATAGTCGATAGCGTCATTCATGACAAAAGAAAAGTTTTCTTTTTGGATGCACCTGGTGGAACGGGAAAGACGTTTCTTGCAAATTTGATACTTGCTAAGATAAGACAATCAGGGAAGATAGCAATAGCAGTTGCTTCCTCAGGAATTGCTGCAACTCTCTTGAAGGATGGCAAAACTGCTCATTCTACTTTTAAACTTCCACTATCCGTCAATCTTGAACAACAATCTACATGTTCCATCCGCAAAAATGGACCTATTGGTAAATTACTACAAGACGCCTCATTGATTATGTGGGACGAATGCACGATGAGCCATAGAGCACATATAGAGGCCGTGAACAGAACCTTACAGGATCTAAGGAACTCCTCTGCAGTCATGGGCGGGATTACTTTTGTATTTGCTGGAGATTTTCGACAGACTCTCCCCGTTATTAACAGAGGCACGCGAGCAGATATCATCAAGGCATGCTTGAAATCGTCTCCCTTATGGACTACGATTGAAACATTAAAATTAAGGACAAATATGAGAGCTCATCTTCATGGAATCACTGATAGCGATTTCCCACAGCAACTGCTAAAACTTGGGGAAGGAATTTTTCCAACTCCAAATTTAAGCGGTCATTGTGACATTCTTCTGGATGAGTCTCTAGGCCAAATACTCCATAATTTGGAAAATTTAATAGATTCTGTATACCCTGATATCGAGAATTTGCACGAAAGAGACTTCCATTGGCTGTGTTCTCGGGCTATAGTATCACCTAAGAATGATACTGTCAATGAAATAAACAATCTGATTGTTCAAAAAGTCCCCGGCCAAACAAAAACATACAAATCGATCGACACTGTAACGAATATTGAAGATGCAGTCCATTATCCACAGGAATTTTTAAATTCGTTGAACCCTTCTGGACTGCCACCCCATGAATTGACGTTAAAAATCGGAATCCCAATCATGCTTTTAAGAAATTTAAACCCTCCGAGCATGTGTAATGGGACGAGGCTGCTTATTAAGGAGTTAAAGGACAATTTAATAGTAGCAACTATTATCACTGGCCCAGCAGGTGGTCAACTAGCTCATATACCGAGGATACCGATGATCCCAACTGATCTGCCAATCCCATTTAAACGGCTTCAATTTCCGGTAAAAACATCTTTCGCATTAACAATTAACAAGTCCCAAGGCCAAACCTTCGAATTAGTAGGGATCGATCTGCGAAAGAAATGTTTTACTCATGGTTAACTGTATGTTGGTCTATCGCGAGTCGGAGCCCCTGAAAATCAATTTATTTTGCTGCCACAAAATAAAACAACATCAAATATTGTTTACAGAGAAGCTCTAACAAAATAAATGTATTTTCTTTTAGGGTTATGACCTCAATAATTGAAAAAAAAAAACAAAAAATTAAAAAAATATATCAAAAAAAAGAAAAAAAACCCCAAAAATATACAAAAAAAAACACATAAATACAAAAAAATCATTAAATAATATCTGAATTTAATTATTCTTATTTTTTTTTTATTTACTCAGAGATGTCAGCATCAAAAGTTTCTAACCATAGACATAATTCCTAGTTTTTTTTGTATGAAGACTACCTGCTATGAATCTGAGTAAAAGAATAATGCCTAATTTTTACGAAAGTTCATTTAATTTAGATAGACGTGTTTAATGTTAATGCCTGTTAAAGTATGAAGGCAAATTTAATCACTCTTAATCAATATTAAGAGTAGCTAGCTATATTAACACATTATTTTGTCGGGTGTTTATCCGAGGCCTAATCCAAGAAATCCAATACCATACCAAACATTAAAATCAAATCTGCCAAACAGTACATAAAGTCGAATAAATAAGCAAACTTTCCAATTTATAATATAAGTCTAAAATATGCGATTCTCTCTCGTATAACTAATATACACGCAAACAAATATGGTTAAATGAATATAGCGTATTATTAGAACAACATCGGACGGAAAACTAACCCTTGTATTTGACTATTACCAGACTATTACCAAATAATAGGCTTGATAACCTAATATTGGTAAAGCGTTATATTCGATAATAGGAATACGAATATTTGAGCCTAATATAACACCTTTAGGCTTGATCATTGTCGTGTCAATCATCACTTGTATAGAATGAAAATTGTAGATAATCCTCAGTGTGACCAATGTCAAACACAGGAAGATCAGACTGTAGATCATTTAGTCTTCTCTTGCTCGGCCTTTGGCATTCAGCGCCTTGTGCTGATGGACGAGTTAATCCGTATCTTCGGAGAACAGGTCCCGCTCTCTGTACAGGAGCTTTTAAAAAATCAATTTTCACATGTTCCATTGTATAATTTTATAATTTCTACTGTAAATAATATTTAACTTGTGTACTATATGATGTAAAGTTTTACTATAAGTTACTCCAAGTGTACATTTTCAGCTATATGACTCAAATTGACTCAATTTATTACGAATACGATAAAACTTGATGGAAACTTGGTTGTAAATAAAACTTTGACAGTTTTTATTTTTTATTGAGAAAATGGACAAGAAGATATTAAACGGACATGACTTCAGTAACGGACAAAACAAATACAGAAGAATATGAAGAATTGGCTCAGGCCTTTTAAGTGTGAAAAAAAAAGAAGTGGCTTCGGCCTTATTAATATCCTGATAAGAGGAAACCAACGAAAGACTTGGCTGCATGGCATTGCCTTTGCCTTCCTCAACTTGAGGAGAAATAGTTAAAAAACAAATAGAAAACAAAAACGTTATTATTTACCTGCAAATAGAAATGTGAAATTGCGAGTTGATGGATACCTTCTTATTACAAAAGTAAGAAATCAGTATAACCCGTACTAAATCGGATGTTCAAATTCGAGTTTAGTAATTTTTATTAATAGAAAAGAAATTAATACTTGGTAAATCGAGATTAGTGTCGCCGACGAGTTTTCTTCGGAGATTTTTCGGCCTGTTTAGTAGCAGCTTGTACAGGAGCAGCGGCTGAGCTGTGATCGATTGGATATTGAGAGATGATTTGTTCAAGTGCTGCGATGGTTTCGACCTTACGACGAGATTTGTCAGGAAGATTAATAGCTATTTTACCTTCGACCGACCAGCAGTTTTTCATTCCGAAGTGTTGACGCGCCGACACAAAAACCTGTTGTCTTTGTTTTGTAAAAAATTTCCGATATTGTGATGCCGGTGCCCTTGAGACTTGTTTTACTATCCCATACGAGACGCCTGGACTCTAGATCAGCAAACCGCACCAGAATTGGTCTTGTTTTACCTTGGGCAGATCCCCCTAGTCGATGACAAACTTGTAAGTTGTCCCTATTTAAAGTGTTCATCTTCATTTGGTTGGTTATTATGCCACAAACTACTTCATGGGGCTTCTCACTTTCTTTTTCAGGGACACCATGAAAAAGCAGTACCTTTATTCGTGAAGCAGTTTCTAATCGGTCTTGATGAAGTTGCAGATTTTCTATATCCGACTTCAGCTGCTTAAACATCTGCCATGCAAGCGTCTTGAAAGACAGATAATCTTGGGACAGTGCGACAAGATCTGGATGAACAGGAGATTTACCAGCAATTTGTTCTAGTTTACTGTCAAATTCACTGAAGCGTTGTTCGAGCATATTTGCTAGTGCATCCATGTTAACTTGCAGTTGTTTCCAATAATGTACCCCGGTGAGAAAACTTTGTGTCAAAGTGAGTGAAAGTGAGTTTTCTAGCAAATCACAACATTAGTTTCTTAATTTACTACTAATAATGTTTAAATTAATAAAAAAATACGAGCACAATAAAATTGCGTGTTACCGTCTTTTTTTCAATATTATTTTACTGTCTTAAAAACTATGACCAGAAATGAATTATTTCTATTAGTTTTTTGATGTTTTAATATTAAAGACTAACTGTGCTGATAGATTAAGAGTAAATAGTATGAAAAGCTTACGCAGTTTTTTTTGAAATACGCAAAATAATTTATTTTTGAAAAATATGCAAAAAATATTTTTTAAGCAAAGTTTAAACCTCTTGGGTATGAAAGAAATTTATGAATACATGGGTGGCCAATAATTTTAAAATAGTGTCTGTTTCAAGTAGATTTTATAATGGTACAATTCATATATGTAAAATTTTATGTATGTAAAAAAGAACATAACCTTGTTCAAAAGAACAAAAGATATGCACAATGTTAACACAAAAGGAAAAAATATTTTGGCAGGTCATAATAGTAGGCGTCATAAATGCTGCGTTCCGTTTGCCGGTTACAGCGCTCACAGCGCTAAAAGTGCTCAAAACCGTTCCGATTCGTTTGAGCGCGCTAAAAGTGTTATTAGTGCTATTGCAATCGGAACGGTAAATATCGCGCTAACATTCTGATTGTTCGTCGCTTAAGTCTAAAGTTACAATTTCATTAAGATCTTTGACCCTGAATGAAGCAGGAGCCATTTTTTCATATTATTACAAAAGAAAATAAATAAGAAATCTTTAATCTTTTAAAATCTTTAATCGACTACTAAAAACATTAACAAGTAACGTCATGTGTCAGTTTTGACAGGCCGCTCACAGCGACCATGCTCCGTAGCTTTGGCACTGTGAGCGGGAAGATCGCGGCGTTTATGACGTCATTGATGACGTATCGATATCGCTGTGAGCGCGCTCACGGGCAAACGGAACGGGTCTGTGAGCACTGTAATCGGCAAACGGAACGCAGCATAAGTCACTGCCTCATTCATGGGTCAATGTCTACGCTTTTATAATGAGGTTCTTGACGATATCCAAGGTCTTCCTATTGACAAATTCAAAGAAACTATAAAGCAGAAGTTGTGTGCTAAAGCATATTATAAACTATCTGATTATTTGGATGATAAAACCCCTGGGGTATAATCCACTCATTAACAGGATTTTACTAGTATTTGTAACATGTTTTGTTACAAATACTATAACTGGTGTACAAATACTGGTGGTAGAGTCATGTTTTATTTGACATCAATAAGAACAAGTAATTGTCAATGTTGAGAAATAAATATTTCATTTCATTTCATTTCATGAACAACAAGACGCTACTTAACCACCCCTTTCGTAACACATTTGCAATACTTTGCGGGTGAAATGTTTATAATTCGCTTTAGGTATACTACTATAAAATACTATTAAAGAAAACTGAATATTATGTCATTACCAATTGCCTGTACAGTAGTTAAAAACCGTGTTCGTTGGAAGGCATTAATAGCTTTGATAAACGGCTGAATTCTAAATATTATTTGAAATGTAAATTATGCGTATAGTAGCTATTCAATATATAGACCATTAATATAATAACTTTGGACGAGGAACTCGGGGCCTGGTTGGTCACGACATGAGAGTGTTGGATGCAGTTAAATTATACGGGAGTTCACATTAATACATATAGTTTAATCACTTAGTTGGACAGTACAAAATACATTATCCTCGTCACAATTATTAACCTGTCTTATGTATAAATCTAATTGTATCATTCTAATGATTGATAGTTTGACAGTCTACAGGCTACGTTCGTAACTATATATATAATGTAATGCGTGTATACGCCACACCACCCCCCACGGAGAGAGATAAGTTAGTCTCTAAAAACCTTAAATCTAACCCGTCTGCCAGACCGTGTGGTATAAGGCGGGACAATAGAAGTATCCGGAGGAAGAGAAGGAACAGATGGCGTATGCACTGGCTTAAGAGCTGACGTCGGCTGAGTGGCAGGTAGCGGCAAATCTGTAGTTTCAAGCCGTTCGATGAACGCAGGCTTTACTCGATCAACACTTACCGCAACTTTCCTGCCTCGAACGTCAAGAGTCAAAGTCTTACCATCAGATGCCCTATCAACAATTTGGTGCGGGCCGGAGTACGGTGGTTGCAGAGGGCGGCGGACAGCATCTTCTCGCAGGCAAGCATGAGAACAGGTAGCAAGATCTTTAAAAACAAAAGTGGTTGGTTCGCTGTGTTGGGAAGCAGGGACAGAAGGCCTACTATGAACTATTATTGCGATTCAATTGACGACCTAAAATAAACTGCTTTGCTATTTCATACCACGACGTCATTAAAGCGATCCAGTTTAGGTTGACGCCAAATCAAGTCGGCAATTAGATCGCAAACTGTTCTAGTTCGTTCATTTTTCGTACCATGAGGTGATATTTCAACCTATATTGGATGACTTAAATGTCAAAGTAAGCGATTCAAAAAAAGTTGCTACTTTCTTGGCGTGAAGTGAATCGTTTCGGTTATTCTTTAAAAAAATGGTTGAAAATATAGGTAATTTAAGGTATTTCAGTTGGATATTTAGTGTTTCTTATGTGTTAATGTGAAAAAGTTATTTCTAGAGCTATTTTTTATTGTAGATGTCTGACGAATTAGTCTTTTTTATTTTCTTGGAAAATGATAAAGAAATAAACACAACACGGAAACAATCGGACCCCTTTTATTTGGATGATGAAGAATGTATAAAAAGGATATTGGTTTTCTAAACGATTGGTATTAGAAATGTGTGATGAGCTGAGCCCATTGTTGAAAAATCCAACAAAATCAACTGATTTATCAGTAGAGACAAAAGGTAGAAGTCAAATTGGGTGCGTTCTAAACTCGTCATAATCAATTTATTTTTACGACAACACTAAGGAAACCTTTAATTATTTGTAATTGAAAGAATTATATAAACTTCTATTATTTAATGAGTACTAAAACGGGCTTATGGTATATAATTAAACACTAAAAAGCGCAATTTTAAAATATACTTGTTGTTATTTTTACACAAAAATCACCGCTAAAATCATATCAACTAGATTTCGAAATGCAACTTATATGGTTCGAGTAAAAGAGACAGACTTATGCAACGAGTGTATAGCGTCATCTCTTTCTCACACGCGGACCACAGACAAATTTTGATCTTTCATTCCTCTGTGAGCGATGCAAACGCCAGTTAGCTAAAGGCACATCATGGTACGAATCTTAGCGATTCAGTTTAGGTTCCTAAACTGGATTGCATCGGAATTGAATTGCAAACTAAAAGTTGATGGTAGGCCTTCAGGTCGTATATTCGACATATGTCGCCTCAGAGATACGACAAAATCAGCAGGATTATTTATACTTAATATAGGTGAAGGAACCAAAAATTCACCAGGGAGACGCAAGGTTTCACCATAAAGCATCTCAGCAACCGAAGATTTAAGATCTTCCTTAAAAGAGGAACGCATATCCAAAAGCACAAGAGGCAGAGCGCTAAACCAATCGCCACCATGGCACATAATGGATGCCTTTAGCTGGCGATGGACACGCTCTATCATGCCATTTGCTTGAGGATGGTAAGAGGTGGTTCTAATGCGCTTCGTAGCGAAACTCTGCATAAACCTTCGGAACAGGTCGGACTTAAATTGAGTAACCTGATCAGTGGTAATGATAGTCGGTACACCGAAACGAGAAATCCACTCTCTAACAAACGTCTCTGCAACTTCCTCAGCCGTAATTGTTTGCATGGGCCAAACTTCAGGCCATCTGGACGTCCGGTCGATTGCAGTCAAGCAGTACCAATATCCTTTACATGGAGGAAGGGGTCCAATGATGTCAATATGTACGTGCATGAAACGACCTGAGGGAGTTAAGAAATTGCCAAGCGCAGTGGTGTTATGTCTCGTGACCTTAGCGCGCTGACCTGCGTCACAGGTACGCGCCCACTCTCGGCAATCTTTGTTAATGCACGGCCAAACATAGCGTTCTGCTACAAGGCGCGTCGTGGCTTGCTTGCCAGTTGAGAGATCGCAGAACAAGTATACGCTAGTACCAGGTTCATTTACTTTGGAAAGGTTCAGGCTAGAACTGTCGCGCAATAATTGAGATAGTTCTCTGTCTGCCTCTTGAGACTTGACAAGTCTTCGTATTCTTGCTCGAGCTAAATTGCGTCAACTCGAGACATTGCACCTGCGACTACTTTGGGTTGGCTAGTAAAAGATAACTGATTTAGCTGTGCTGGGGGAGCTTATCACGGCGCTGTACGAAAGCGTAGAGCAACGGTTTATGATCTGTAAAGTTTGTCCTCAAGAATATATCGAAAATGTTGTATACTTTCGTACACTGCCAAGAGCTCTCTGTAGTATGTAGGCCACTCAGCCTGCTTAGGGGTCAATTTTTTACTGAAAAATGCAATAGGAAACCATTTGCCATCGATGAACTGCTGAAGGCATGAGCCAATATGTACGCTCGATGCGTCGGTAAACAAACCGAGGGGGACATCAGCGATAGCGTGGTGCAGCAATGTTGCATCGGACAAGCTTTTCTTGCATTCTTCGAATTTTTGTACGAGCTCAGGCGTCCATGGATATCGTTTCGAGCCTTTGCTATTCGTAGAGACGAAAGCGTCAATGAGAGGGGCCTGAAACCGGGCGGCATGGGGAATGAACCGGCGGTAATAGTTTAAAAGGTAAAAGTGCTTGGATACGGTCCTGAGGAGGGCACGTACCGTCAGCACTGATATGGTAACCCAGAAAGGTAACCTCACTAGCACCCAGGATGCATTTGGACGGGTTGATAACAACGCCATAATCCTCGAGGCGCTTGAAAAGGATTCGCAGGTGTTCCTTGTGAAGGGACTCGTTCTGTGAAAAGACTAAGATATCATCTATGTACGGAAAGCAGAAATCGAGACCCCGTGTGACCTCTTCGATAAAGCGCTGGAACGTTTGACCAGCATTGCGCAAACCGAAGGTCATGAAAGGAAACTCGAAGAGGCCAACCGGGGTAACGATGGCAGTCTTCGAGATGTCGTCTTCGAAAACGGGTATTTCATGATAGGCCTTCACAAGGTCCAGGGTGGAGAACACCTTCGCACCGGACAAGTTATTCGCGAAGTCATTAATATGACGGACTGGATATTTGTCCGGTACAGTCCTGGCGTTCAGCGCGCGGTAGTCACCGCAGGGACGCCAGGTGTTGTCTTTTTTGGGGGTGATGTGCAGCGGTGAGGACCATGCACTTTTAGAAGGTCTTGCAGTGCCACAACGAACCATGTCCTCGAACTCCTTCTTAGCAGAAGATAACTTCTGAGGGGCTAAGCGGCGTGGACGGCACGACACTGGGGAACCGTCTGTAGTTTTAATATGTTGCACAGTATTATGCTTGATAACCCTGGGTAGGCCGGGTGGTCGGGTTATTTCTAGGAACTCAGCTAGCACTGGCGCGTAGGTAGAGTTTCCAGCAACCACAGCCTTGACACTCGGTTGCTCAAACATTGCCGGAGTAGCGGCAGAGCATAGACCGGTTTTACTGTCTATTAGTTTTTGTCTGGTGCAGTCAGGCAAGAGGTGATAATATGCCAGAAAGTCGGCTCCGATTATCGCCTTCTGGACGTCGGCAACGACGAACTGCCAGACAAAATCACGGCGCAGCCCTAAATTGAGTCGCAGGTTTACAGTTCCATATGTTTTTATCTTGCTACCGTTAGCAGCGCTGAGCTCGTAGTCGAAGAATTCTCGCCGACGAGGGAGCCAACTAGCAGGATAGCAGCATAAATCGGAACCGGTAACAACTAGGAATTGGCGTTTTGTCACTAAGTCGGTGACAAAAAGGCGGCGACTTACACTGGAGCAGTCAGGTGCCGCTGCAACTGACTGTCCCTTGAGTTTTCCGCAGTCCAATTGCACGGTGGAATGCATTTTGAGGCGCGGGCTCGGAAACGCTTATGGTACCAGCAGTGCGTGCCAGTAGCTGGTGAAGATTTTCTGGATGTGGAGCGGCTGTGTGCAACTGCGACCTCTAGCAGAAAGAGCATTTACTTGCCTGGTGAGTTCCGACATCTTTGCGACCAAATCGGCGATGGGTTCTGGCGGAGACGCACAAGTGCAGTAGAGCGCGCGTGACCGGCCGGTAATCTTACTCTGGTAATCTTAATCAATGACCTTATCCGCTAGGACAGCCAACTTCTCTAAGCTAAGGTCATCCGCTTGTGAAACAAGGAGCACCTGTATTTCCTGCGGAAGGCGGCTTATCCAAAGCTGCCGTAGAATATTTTGGTCCAATGGTGAGGCACCAGCCAAAGATTTTAGGTGGCGGAGAAACTGGGACGGTTTCCTGTCACCAAGTTCCTCATTACCAAGCAGCTGACGGAACTTTTGGTCCTGGGGTACGGAAAATCTATTGATAAGGGCATTTTTTATAGTTAAATATTGCTTACCTTGTTCTAATGGTGAAGTTATTATATCTTCAATTTCACCAGCCAGTCAGATAGTCAGATAGTCTATCTGACCAACAACGTAATTGTACTTGGTAATGTCAGCTACAATCCCAGCAATTTGAAATTGTGCTTCGACTTGGGCAAACCAAACTGCTGGTTTATCGGGCCAAAATGGGGGAAGTTTGACGGAGACCGCGTTAACTTCGGTTTCCCGAGAAGGAAACTGGTTGAGTTTTTCCTCAAGTACAGCCTTCTCAGCCATAACGCGCTCTAACTGTTCCTCAACTTCAGCAAAAGCCGCCATAGTAGAAAGGAAATAAAAACTAAATATATACCACACAACCCGGCAGTGAAAACAGAAGGAATTAAAATTAATATGCACACAATATAACTATGCAAACACACACATGAAACATTGAAAACAATATTTAAGAAAACATGCACATAAAAAAATCAATAAAGAAATTATATATGAAATACAGCCAGAATACTCTCTAAGTATTAAATTACCAGAATACTCCTCATAAAAAAAATATGGTACATTTATCACCAAAATTTTTTAAATTTTATGTTAGTACACATGCAATTGAAATTAAAATTAATAACAAACATGCCCAGACATGCAAGACATCTTAACCACAATTAATATTAAGTTTCAACATTTTGTATGGAATGTAAAAACAAAGAAGAAAAATAAGTCAAATTCTTTAAATTCCTTTGATAAAATATTAAAAGGTTAAATGTAAAGTTACTTGTCAGTAGTTAACTAGACTTAATTACAGTACAGTTTAAGCTTTAGGCTAAATATTGCACATTTACTTTTACTTTAAAACACACAGTTTTGGTACTGAATTTGAAAACACTGAATTTATAAAATAATTGTCTGCGACATCCACATGCAGTTAAAAAATGGTAAGAACTAAGGTGTTATTTTGTATTATCACATACAGTTTAGTAAGATAAATCTAAGAAACACAATGAGGGTTAGTAACACTGTGAACTGGTAGATACGGAAGTTGGCAAACACTAGAGCAGCAAAAATGTACAGAATGTTTAAAAAAAAAGGTCAATGTGAATCTGCTCTGTGTTGATGATGCGTTTCCAGGGAGGCCGTAGGGAGTTAGTAACAGCGAGTACCTCGTTATGCGTAGCTCCACACCTCAGTAGCACACACATCTAACACGTGGCCGCCGGCAAGGTTAGGTTATGTTTAACATGCAACACCAAAAGCAGATGAAAACGTTCAAACATGCCATGCAGCAGCCCTTTTTACTCGGCGGCACACCAACACTCATGCAGTCACGGTGGAAACCAACACCAGGGGCCCAGCGGGTACACGTGGAATCACGTCGGGGTCACCAATTTGGACGAGGAACTCGGGGCCTGGTTGGTCACGACATGAGAGTGTTGGTTGCAGTTAAATTAAACGGGAGTTCACATTTATACATATATAGTTTAATCACTTAGTTAGACAGTACAAAATACTTATCCTCGTCACAATTATTAACCTGTCTTATGTATAAATCTAATTGTATCATTCTAATGATTGATAGTTTGACAGTCTTAAGGATACGTTCGTAACTATATATATATAATGTAATGCGTGTATACGCCACATAACTATACCAATCAAATGTTCGAAAAAACCTACAGTTTCAACGCAAAAGGTTATTGTTAATATTACATCAAAGGTACTCTTACTGTGATAGGATGAATCAAATTACTCAAATACCTACTTTGATCTACAAACCGTCCAAGGTTCTAATATAAAAAAACAGCATTGTTTAAATATAACATTAGTTGCTCAAACTATGAAAATCTTATCCAGAGCTCGTCTATCCTACCTGCTATCTGGAAACAGGTCATTTTTATTTTTGAGGGAAGTTGGCTCGTAAAAAAAACGACAGCACTAAAAATCCCGCGGCTGCGACCCAATTATTTTGATGCCTGGATGAATAAAACTGATACCGCGAGCCCACGGATCTGGTTAGAAATAAAAATTTATCCAGTTGGAAATCTAACTGGACAAGAGGTGAATTTGTCGTTTATTATTCAGATCCGTTGTAATTACCATATCACGCGTTTCAACCTGCGCATTGCTTTGATTAGATACTAAAACCTTAGCGAGCATCGCCGTATTTTTCGACCTCCACTGCCTTGTCAATTTAATTCGCGTTTGTCAATCCCTACTATTGCCGGTTGAGTAATGTAACGCAGCAGTCGACGCGCGTTTGTTGGTTTGCCGCACTCAATTCATGAGGTTTCCACCTCTTAAGCTTTTTACCTTGCTTCAAGTGGATTAAAACAGTTTTGTCACTAACATCGCAGCCTAATCGATTTGCAAAATATTCGATTGTGTTCACCCAGAATCACTCGTACTCTCGATAGTGTCGATACAAACGATACTATCGATGTCAATTATACAGAAATACTATCGATTATAATTTGTCTAAATGCCCAATACAATCGATTATATCGATAGTTTCGATAACAATTACTACAGCAATAAAATCGACTTAATCGATTTTATTTAATATTGGTTAAGATTACATTGCCCATATTACTGATCGTATCGGGAATATCGATACTATCGATAGAACGAATGGCTTTGAGGCCCATGTAATAACCGATTATAATAGATACTCGATCGATTATGCGACAACACTAGCCTACAGCTAACTCGGACGTGGTTTGCGACGGATCCGCTTCCACAATAGCCTTCAATTCTTCATTATCAACTTTGTTCTCCGGCCGTCGACGGGGCTTGTTCAGCAGGTTGTTTCCAGAACAAAAACGTTGGAATCTATAACGCACTGTGTTCTCTTTGGGATCACTACGCCATTTCGAAATACGTTTCATCAAATTACAATTTATCGATGTCTTCTCGCCGACTGTCTAATAAGTCTAATGGTTATATCATCGATTGCTCAACATTTCGAAGAACATTTGATCGAAACGCTTTCTACCTACGGTAATTTTCATCGAGAGAAAATTGGTTTAATAATGAATAAGTCGAAGCCAATTTGATCGAATGCATGTTTGTGTACCGTAAATATTGATGTCTGCAAAACAAGTAACTAGACTTTACTCTGAGATGAAGTTAGGCGTTGTCATAATGTAATTGGCTTTTGATTTTAATCTACCCGCATTTTTCAGTATTTCCCTGGAAAAGGTGCACGAGAAAAAATCACTAAAATGTGTGACAACAAAAACATATCGATTTATAATTTATTATGTTTTATTAAAATAAAAATTACATAACCAATTAAACTGAAATCAGTCGTAGTCGAAGTTTTTCAATTTTTCCCATTCACTGCCAAGAACGCGGATCGGCGTCTTTGAAATTTCTTATCAGAAACCGAGGACAAACCTGATTTTCTCAGCCAAATTACAGTAAAAATCACTGAGATTTTTTTTATTGCGCAATAATGTCCATCCAACTCCTGAACGGCCTGGGGATCCAACTTATGTTATTAAAAATGCGGATTCTTTACTCGCAGTCGGAGTTCAACAAACATTTTATGCATGCAAAAGAAAATGGGTCTTGCGTAATTATCAAAGAGTTAGAAATAAATGTAATAACTCTGATATTATTGTTATTTTTTTAATAATTGTGAGCAATGAAACATCATGTTAAATGTTATTCATATTTCTTTTGTTTTTAGCTTGTTTTGTATAATCGCGATTTGCCTACTTTCGAGGTAAATTATCTTCGGGATTTATGATCGGGTCAACATAAAAAAAGCTTGAGTAAAGCTAAGTGCATATGACCTACAATTGGTGTGTTTGGAATTTTATCACAAAATAGCCGACCTCAAAGTAATTTAACAATCGTTGTTTTAGGTAATTAGTTCTGTATTCCGCTTCTGTGGTTAATTATGCACTAATTTAAATTATCACAAAGGATATGCCGCTTTAGCTACTGTGTACAGACCTATGTGCCAGAAAATAGATACATATGCTCGGTAGATAATTTTAACAAAAGAAAGCCGACCTGAAAGTAGTCGAGTATACGAGCTTTTTCCCGCGACTCCATCCGCGTGGAAAAGTTCACAAACCCAATAGACATTTAAATGGTTTTGTTTCCAATTTTGTGTAGGCGTTTAAATATGCAACACTTCCATTCGCTATTTCAACCCCTTTTTTCGCGATAAAACTCCTGTGACACACTCCAGCCTCCTATCACACAAAAATTAAGTCATGACATCGTTCTGGTGTGTCGTGAAAGAACGACAAACAAACCAACAAATTCACTTTCGGATTTATAGTATGGATTCTTTACAAGCCATACAATTGGATTCTTTATAAAACGTGATAATGAAATACTTCAAATCTATTAAAAAAATCCGTAGATTAGTGACCTATGACTTATTGGAAAAAGTTTAAAATTACGATTTTTTGTGGCGTATTGTATTCTTAAGTACATGGGTCGTGTTTAAGTTGATGCAATGGATATATTACCATTCATTCGGTCCACTTTAATTGAACATGTCACTCACTTTCACAAAAGTTCTCTATTTTAGTTTTAACCAATTAAATTGTGTTTGCCTAACCTTAGGGAACACAGATCAATTATTTAAAAAAATCTAAGTCCTTGTTTTGTGTATAAAAACAAACTTTTTTTACGAAATCTAGATGCTCACGCCAAGTACGCCCATGGGCAGCCAAGAAAACTATAACGAATAGCCGGGGCCGCCGATGGGCGTCCGTTCTCGAATGTATGGGGTAATTTCGCTCTTTTCTGTGCCGGCAGTGAATGAGTTAAATCGCATTCCGTGATAATTGATTCCTTATACTTGGTACCCAGATTTCATTTACTATGTTCTGTCATATTATTTAAAACTAAATAATGTCATTATATATTTAACTGACATATTAAACTTTTACGACAAATTGACAGAAGTTACTGAAAAATACTCAAAAAACAATATTGTACCAATGGGTGACTTCAACGCTCAAGTAGGCGCACAACTAGCAGGGGAAGAACATATAATAGGGAGATATGGTAGAGGGAGAAGAAGCAAAAACGGAGAAAAATTAGTTGAATTCTTACTTCAGCAAAACTTAACACTTCTCAATTCGATGTTTCACAAAAAGGCTAAAAACAAGTGGACATGGGTGTCTCCAGATGGGAAGACTAGAAAAGAAATTGACTACATAATAACTAACAATGTTTCTGCCTTTACAGATACGGGAGTAGTACAAAACCTAAACTTTAATACTAACCATCGCATGGTACACAGCTGTCTAAATGAAAGAGGTACAAAAAAGCCTAGACCAAAGGCAATCCAAATGAGCGACTTACAAAACATGAGCAAAAGCGGGGACTCAAAACATACCGTAGAAGACCTGATGGAAGTTGTAACCTCAGATATGGACCTTAATGAAAAATACAAAAGAATGGAAACCAAGCTTAAAGAACAGGCAAAATTACAAAAAAGCAAACCTAAAGAGTCCTATCTCAGCGAAAAAACGATGAAACTTATTGAAGAAAGGAGGAATTTAATAACAAAGAAGAATAAGAAAGAAAACCAAAAAGAAAGTTCAGATCTTAGTAAACAGATTCGCGAAAATATGAGAAGAGACCGGATAAACAGAAGAACTAAAACCATAGAGAAGTACATTGACAAAACAGGAGGTACAAGAAAAGCACTCAAAGAACTCAGAGAAAAGGGAAAAGAATGGATACCAAAACTAAAAGACAACGAACTGCCAACTACGTCCGGCAGCAAAATCCAAAATATAGCAACAAACTATTATCGGGCGTTATATCAAATCCACAGTCCAAATCAACCAAAAATATACTTGCCTGATACTGAACATAATTCAGAAAATTATAGCATCCAAGGTACTGAAGACATACCAGAAATATTAAAATCAGAAGTAGAAAAAGCTATAAAAAGTCAGAAGATGGAAAAAGCTCCAGGTCCAGATAGAATTACAAACGAATTAATCAGAGGTACCATCGAAGAAATAAGCCCAATACTTACACAGATTTTTAATGAGATACTATATACAGGCATCATTCCAAGCGAATGGGCAGAATCAAATATAATACTCTTACATAAGAGGGGTTCAAAAGATGACATCGGAAACTACAGGCCCATATCGCTCATTTCAAATATATACAAAGTTTTTGCTAAAATAATTCTAGACAGAATATCACTGAGGCTCGACGAAAACCAACCAGTGGAACAGGCAGGGTTCAGAAAAGATTTTAGTACAATTGACCACGTACATACAATCAAACAACTCATACAAAAATACAATGAATATAACAAACCCATATATCTAGCCTTTATTGATTATTCCAAAGCTTTCGACAGTTTCAAGCACAAATACGTTTGGAAAAGTCTAAGAGAACAGGGGATACATAAAACCTATGTAAACATTATTAAAAACATTTACCGACAAAGTAAAGCGCGTATCAGACTTGAATTTAAAGGAAATGTTTTTAAAATTGAAAAGGGAGTCAGACAGGGCGACCCGCTCTCACCAAAGATGTTTACAGCAGTGCTCGAACAAATGTTTAGACAATTGAATTGGGAACATCTGGGCCTAAACATAAACGGAGTACGATTGAGTCATTTAAGATTTGCTGATGACCTTGTTATATTGGAAGAGGACCCAAAGATACTGGAGACCATGGTACAAACCCTAGTAGACATAAGTAGAGAAGTAGGTCTGGAAATTAACATTAGTAAAACCAAAATGATGACAAACTCATTACCCACAGATATAATCATCAATGGACAAAAAATCGAATTTGTAGAAGAATACGTATATCTAGGACAGATAATATCTCCAAATGATCAAATGTCAAAGGAAATAGACAAAAGAATTGCGATTGGGTGGAAAAAATATTGGGCTTTGAAGGAAGTTATGAAAAGCAAGGAACTGAGCATGAAGATCAAGAAGAAAGCTTTCGATGCCTGCATTCTACCCTGCATCACATACGGCTGTGAAACCTGGGCCCTGACGAAAAAACATAGGGACAAACTGGAGAGATGTCAAAAAAGCATGGAAAGGAGCATGCTAGGTTTAAAATTAAAAGATAAAATAAGAAGTATAAATATAAGGCGCAAAACGAAATTACAAGACATACTATCACGTATTGATAAACAAAAATGGAGATGGACCGGACATATGCTTCGCTGTAAAAGAGAAAAATGGAGCAAACAGGTAACAGTTTGGTACCCAAGAGATGGAGTTAGGAGTAGAGGTCGCAAAGTGAGAAGATGGGAAGACGAACTGAAACAGACCCTAGGGCCCTTTTGGATCAGAGTAGCAGCAGACAGGAAGCAGTGGCAAGGGTTGGAGGAGGCCTTTGCCGTTAGGCATATCGAAATAAGAGATACGATTTAGGTAAAAGTGTAGTAAAAAATAAAAAAAATAGATTTTTTTCCTGTAAGTTTTTTGTCAAAAATTTTTGTAAATGGAATATTTCGAAAATAAAAGGCTATATTATTATTATTATAATGTCATTATTTAAAGGAATAATATTATTTGATCCTCTAAAAAACTAATTGATTTTCTGTACATGAGCAATTAGGTTAGGTTTGTATGTAGTTATTAAACGCGCGAGCCAAGCGAGCGAAGCGAACGTGGTGCGGCAGGGCAGCACCCGGTGAAGCGCGAGGACCACATTATGTACCATTTCCAGATTTTCACGCAAAGCGACTTTGGTTTAATATAGTGCAAACAAACATCACGACACGAAATATCAATTATTACAGTAGATGCAAATGTAGATTAATTTTTTTGCCTTTTTTGAAAAATTATAACGATCATTTAAATATATGCCTTTTAATTTTATCGTGGGTTATGTGTTCATTTCAAAATAAAATAAATATCATCTTAAATTATGTTTTTTATTTCAAACATAACTCAAAAAAGTTAATTTTTTACGTGAAACCGGTTTTTCCTCTGTAACTCAAAAAATTTGGGATATCGGACCATGGTACATACCCGTACCAAAAAAATATTGGTATGGACTAACTCTATCCACAACATATTATAATAGTTTAATATTAGAGTTTCCGGTGCGGTTATCAAAAAGGAAAATTAAACAATGATACATATCAGTTTAACTTTTATTTTAAGATGAAAATAGACTTATACTATTTTACTGCAGCTGCAATGTGATCATACCTTACAACAAATTTATCTAGCTCTGCAGCTTTACCTAAACTATGTCCAAACAATAATTTTATAAAGTATTCTTAATATTCGGTACTATCACATCACAACTTTAAAAATAAAATATAATATTTATGTTTATATATAACAACAATATGTCAAAACTTAAATTTAGAGTGTTGCCGTCAGAATATGAACTTCCCCTAACAAATGTGTTGACTTTCTTACAACTTAGATGGACAAGGACAAACCTTATTTATTTCTTACATAATAGAAAACATTTTTATTTTAATTATTATTTACAGTAATTTACATCACATGGGTCATATTTGTATGGTGGAATTAACAATACTTGTCTTTCGTTCTGTCTAGAAGAACTGCAAATTTTCGGAATAGAGAAAATAACTCTAATAACATGAAGAGCCACATTACTCAAAAGCTAAGTTACAAGATTTTTTTTCTATCAAGGCAATATAACAATAGTACGCAATATTATTATTTTCAAGCAATTCGGATCGATGTTATATGTTTTATCATATTTTGCGTCTAATCATATTAAGGGAATGTATAGGGCAACACTGTGATTTGTAGAAAGATAGTAATTTACAAAAACAAAAAACTTAAGCCTTTCCTAATATAATAAAGTTAAATAACCATTAATTTTGTTTAATTTCGCTTAATTCAAACTTCAATGACGATTTATTATGTTCAAAACAGCATTTCAATTTATTCACTTTAAATAAACATATAAAACTGATAGGAAATATTTTTGTATTTTTTTTTCTACGAAATCAACGCAAGAGAGCTTTTGCACCATAATAATTTTGAATTTTTATTTAAACGAGTACTCCAAGTATTCTAATAAGTCTAAATATCTAGAAGACAGATTATCGGGAAATGGAGAAAGTGAACATTTTCAATTTTCTAGAGTATCATGTAAGATTATGCTGAAGTCGCGTTCGTTCGGGTATATGTTTGTGTGTCCACCATACTTGTAAACCCTTACAGCACAGCTGATTGAGTAACAGAGGGCTCAGGATCCGATGAGTCCATTTTCTGTAAAAGTAATACATAGGATATTAAAAATATTGACGTTATGCTATCTGTATTTTTTATAAATAATATATAGCTTGAACTATAAAATTTGAATAATTGCCCCCATAAAAATTACGATATTTGATATATTTATATAATGACGAGATTATAGTATATAAATAATTTGCCATATATTTTGTCATGAATTCATATAAATGTCAAAGATGAACAAGAAATTTTTGAACTAACAGTCGGGATTTTTGTATGCGGAATATGTAAAATTCATCATGTTGTGTACCAAAGTTATTGACTGAAAATTAGACTGAGAATTGAAAAGTCATGTAAGAACTTGAGCAAAAACGCTAGATCAGATAATTTTAACCGATTCGTTGCGATGTCTAATTTCGCTAACTTCTAACTGTGGCGTCGAACAAAAATAACGTGACACTGTTCAGTACCCACCGCCATACGATTAGATGACACGCATCTGTGTCTTCAGCCATGCGGAAAAGAAAACAGGATTTTGACCATTTTTTACATGTTCAAAGCTAAAATAATTTTAGTTTACATTCGAAATCTAACGTGAACGGCCAGGCACATTGTTTTAAGTGATAAGAAGCGGCAACATAAGTGTATTTCTGGAAATGGAGGGTAAGTGACTTTTTAAATACAGGTGTGCTAAACCTTTTCAACTTATTTTGCATTTCCTAATGACTTGATTGATTATGAGGTATTAAATTTGGTCTAAAAACATTGTTTTGGTTTTCCTAATGACTAATTTTAACTGTTAAACTATGCACATGAAAACTACCCAGTTAGATTTAATAGATAATAGATCTTCACAAAAAATTTCAACGTTATTATTGTCAGTAAAAAATATCATTTTGCTAAATACTACTATATTATTATTTAGGTATGATTTTCAGTATTTTTTGATTTACTTAAGTATTTGTATTTTTGTAATATACTTCAGATCATTCTTATATTGCATGCGTATCAATCTGAATAAAAATACTTTTTATTGTTTAAATGTTATCGGTATTGAGAGTGGGTGTATCATTTTATAGGAGACAAGCTAAACCAACCGAAGCTGACTGATTTTCCCGCTTTAGGGAATTAGTCGTTTAATCGAGTGACGTTATATAGAGTTTACATTGTAATACATTTAAAACTTATTATCAAATATCATAAGGTTTAATATCAAATAACGCAATTTTCAAAAAGGATGGTGACACCTATTTTTAAAAATATCTCACAAAATCCAGGAACGAAGGCTACGAGCTTAATACACGTGAAAAATGAAGATAGTTTGGTTCTGGGTAAAAGCTCTCAAAAACTTAATTGGAGGAGTTACCATCGATTTTTAAATGAAACATCCGTGCCTAACGCTACACGCAAAAAACAGTGATGGCACTGAAACGTGCCATCCGCAACGAATTGGTTAATTATTATATTATGTTTAGTAAATTAAGTACAGTATGAATTTAAAAACAAATTCTATGGTGTTTGTCTTCCATCTTAACAGGTAAGAAAAAAGCGAAGATAATTTTAAAGTATTTAATGTATTCTTAAATGTTTTCACTACCTACTCAATTTAATTAAACTACTATCTACTGATAATATATTTAAGTACAATGTATGACAAGGGTCAGCTAGCAATGTTTTATATACAAGAAACATCTCCAAGTCTATAAAGTTTAAACAATTAAACTATGAAAACAAAAAAAGACAAATTTCAAAGTATACTTAATGAAAATTTCAAAGTCCATCGCTTGCACGGGAAACGAAATCATTCACATTATAACATTTCTGTAATTAAGAAATAAACAAATTCAGAAAAGAAACTTACTAACACGTAAGTATATCTTATCACATATGTGAAGATAGATATTCTTTATAAACCATTAGTTAGTTTTGATTCATGGATTGGATATGCAGCTCTACATTTTGTAAGAGTTCTAACAAGGTCTATATCTATTTTTAAATGAAGTCTAGGCAAATATACACACATCAAATAAAGTTTAAGATCACTTTGTAAATACGAAATCTTTTTTGTTACAGTAGAATAAAACGTTTTTTATTTTTCTTCTAAGATTCTTCATTTAAAAATCAAATATTTTAATAACAAAAGATTTTAAAATATGCATTATTTTTTTGGGTCAAAAAGAGATTAAATCCTTATTTACGCTCATTCAGACATGTGACCAACTGAACACGAAACATGTGAAACGTGAACACGTTACGAAGGTATCGCGGCGTGGATAACTTTGCTCATCGACCTCGCAGTGGTCGGCTAACTGTTCTTACTGCTGCTCAGAAGCGTACCATCAGATTGCTGACTGCCCGAGACCCAACAATCAATGCCACTAAAATAAAAACCGAGTTGCGGGCTGCACTAGAAATCAGCACTCAGACCATCAGGAATTGCTTACACCAGATTGGATTACGAGCGAGAAGATCCTGGCAAGCACCCTTGAATTCACAGCAACGACAGCAGATTACAGTGGGCTAGACTACGCCAAAATGAAGAAGACGACGAAGAAAACATTTGGCGGAATTGTCTCTTCGTTGACGAGTCCAGAATTAGCTCTCATCCGGACACCCAACGTCTCCGTATCTGGAGAAGACGCGGGAACGCTGAAAGACAAAGAACTGCCACCGGAACCGTTCAACAAGGCGGGAAATCAGTATCCTTTTGGGGCGGTATAATGATTGGCACCCTTGATCCCGCATCGTGGCTGGATGACTGCAGCTTTGTACCAAACCATTGCTTTCGTTAAATTATAAGGTCATTTAGAATAAACCATGGCCCTCGATTCGTATTGGTTGATGATAATGCCCCGCACATCGAGCTCAACGAATCAAAGCTGCTCTGTGTGAATACGACATTACCAGGTTAGACTGGCCTGCCGGCTCGCCTGACTTAGACCCCATTGGGCACGCGTGCGATGCTCTCAAGCGAGCTGTTTGGTTGGAATCGTCAGCCACCTCCCCAGACAGTGCCAGAGATCAGGGAAGCTGTTATTCAAGAGTGGGACAGGTTACCATAAGAATGCCCAGAAGGAGTTGACATTGTTCCAGCATGTGTTCGAGCCAGGGTGGGTTGAAAAGTTCGCGGCTTAAATAAGAAAACACAGGAATAATGCAATTGTTTATATTTATTTTTCTACATACACTCCTCCTAGGTTACAGCACTTGGTCCAGCGGTCCTACAAAGCCTTGATCCCATTGAAAAGATGAAAGAAGAAGAGATGGAAGACAAACGCCTGCTAATTATTAATAAAAAAAGGATAGGAGGTTTCGTGAAGATCTTCAAAAAAGGCATCTACGGCCATTTGACCTCATTGGTAAAAAATTTCATGTCACCTAAGTGTTTTTTTAGTTTTGGAAATAGGTGGAAGTCAGAAGGTGCCAAGTCAGGTGAATATGGGGGATGAGGAAGCAATTCAATTCGTGCAGATGTGTGAACACGAGCATTGTCCTGATAAAACAAAACTTTCTTGGTCAACAGTCCTGGTCTTTTAGACTGTATTTTTTGTGCAGTTGTATGTGTATCCACATTTGTACTAAATAAAAACAATTTCATAATAAATGTTGATAATATTTAGTTAAATTCTCTTATTCTTTCAATTATTTATATGTCTAAATTGCATAAGGACTTATTCCATTTTTGTTAATAAAAAATAATTTATTATTTAAAAAGTGTATCTTTTTTATAAAAAGATGTTAAGTAAGCAACATTGCGTCCGCACACTTTTTTTGATGCGTGTATGCACTTGTTGTTACAAGAAATACCACGCCGAACAGCCGCGAAAAAGTTCCCATTAATTTTATTTTTTTTTTCAATTTTATCTTAACTCTTATTTATTGCACCATCAAAGTGAATACTAACTCAACTATTATGTATTAGTAGGTTATGGACATGGCCTTTTCAATTTTTTAAAGAGTTTGAAACAAAAGTAAAAGCTATTAAATTTGGTAAGTGGTATTGTTAATATTTTGTTTGAATCGTACCTGTTCTTGTGGAAAGATTGTCTATTTTTCTAATAACGACATGTTATGGGAGTCAAACACGTTTAACAATTAAAATATATTAGATCCAGAGCACAATATATAATTGTTTACCCATTATTGGCTCGAGGTTGCGTAGCCTTAGGGAATAGCATATTTATAATTGTCAATGGTTCAAAAGGTTTAACCCTTTCGCTGCGGGCTCACCGTGCACTAAACCTGCCCTGTAGATAGGTTGGCGAGATAACTCGTTTTGATAAAATCGCTTTGACACACGGATGACGAGATAACTCGTCCCAAAATGTATAGTCAATATCATCAAAATGAGGGTAGTGTTACCATTTACAAGCTGTCAAGCGTGAGTAAGAATTTGAGTCGCGGTTCCGTAATTTATAAACGGTTAGATGATGCCCGCGACTTGCGCGAATTGCGTGAAAAATTAGTACGCGTAGAGTTCATATTTATGGTTAAATAGCTGGTGTCAATACACAATATCTTTATAAGTTTAGCCTATGTGTGGCTCTATTAAGGTATACTGGCGCGGAAGTGGACCGCAACGGTTGCACGCGCGCATGCGCTGTTTTAAATTGAGCCTTATGGCTGGTTTACACACGTTCAGTTGGTAACTACATTTTAAATTAAAGTTACGTGTAAAAAGTTGAGTGACAAGTGGTAAGTTATAATTTAGTACGCAAGTGATTAAGTAGATTAGGATTCGTTCTATTTTTCGTATAAGTAGGTTGGCGGGGCTTCTCACTTAATACGTTTGGACGTGATTTTTTAGTTAAGTGCAAAAGTTAACAAAGCGGATGGCGGCAAGAGCTCGTATTTATTTCGCATTTTCCCTTTTTTTTCAAAATATCGAAGTGGGGTTTAGTTTCAACTTCAAAATTTGATGAAGTATATTTTTAATAGGAATGCTTGTGGAATAAACGAGGTAAAAAATTGTGTATTAGAATTAAAAAAATCAATTAAGCTTAGTACATTACTTTTCTTCAAAAAACAATTTAACCTAATGTCACTAATCAGATCCATATGTTTTTTATAAAATTAATAATTCAGTTTATAGCAAAGCCGAAACGATAATAAAAGTGACTAAAGCACTAAATTATACAAGGTTAACTAATAATTTACCGACTTATTATATCATAAATGTGCCATTTAATAATATGGTTTGCGGATAAAGTAAATTCATTCGGATGGTATTTCAAATTAATTTGTATCGTATCTGATAAATTTTGCTGTAACCTTAAATTTATACGCTATACATTTAAGCCCGTTTTCAATATTGTATATTACTTTACATTAAGTTATGAGACTATCTTGGAGATGGTGCATGTATTAAAGATTTTTTGAAATATAAGAAAGTACTGGCCATCAAAGAAGGTTTGAAAATTGTTTTGATAATAACAATAAAATATTTTGTTACTACGCTATTTTTGAATTTCCGAAACATGGAAAAAAAAAGTTTTGAGTGTTGACAAAACATTGCTGTTTAATGGAAAAAAATACCGTTCAATGGCAGCAGCTTGAAAAGTGTCATTCGTAATCTGATCCGGTAAACCTAATCCGACTTGCTGATTTTAAAAGTGGTATGGACAGAAATGATGCCGTAATGAAGTAGTTTCTCCACAAAACATCAACCAAACCCTGAAAGTGGTTAAGGAAAGATCGGAAGATGCGAGAGATAGCCGAGGTAGTGAAGATTTCAACTCGTAGTGATTTCACTATTTAACATCAAATTTGGCAATGAAAAAGCTAACAATTGAACAAAAGCAACAACTTATTATGAGTCAGTCTTTAGCACGGAAAATAAAAATAAAGTTTTACGTCGTAATGGACCTTTTCACTCCGGAATAAACAGAGTGGAGGGCGACCGGTGAAATCAGCTAAAAGCGACCTGCCAAAAATCTGCCAGCAAGGTAAGAGCCTATACAGGGTGTTAGCGTTAATTTATTTGGATTTGCTTAGCCATCTCTTTTCTAAAATATTGCAAACATAGTACATCACATTGGCTTCAAATGTACCAATCCAGTTTATCACAGTAAGAGACGGGGTGGCGACCGACGCGGACTGACGCACGTGCCTGTTTACATATTATCCTATCACGGATAATGCGATAATAATAATGAGCTAATAACTTAAAAGTATTCATTGGAAATTTAAAATATTGGAAATATTTAACTGCTGAACACAACTTTGGTGAAACGTAGCTAAGAATTTACTCGATGAAGGTACCTTTAAGATAAAAAGCAGTATCAAAATTGGTTTGTGTGCTGGAAGTTGGCGAAGTTTGTTTCTCTTTCACTCTAAAATGGATGACCATAACGTATGGGTGGCTAAAAGTGGTTGTTCAAAATCCCGTCTTAGCTGGAGTTTGCTAACTTGCTAAGTTTGCTGGTTTGAGCTCTGCCTTGGTGCCAGGCATGCCATTTAAGTTGTGTCATTCACATATTTACTTATGGCAATTTTGAATTTATTGGGATTAATTTTAGTCAAAAAGGTAGTGTTTAGTCAAAATATCATAATCTGTCAGGTCTAATAAACTAAAATCTATTATCGAATCCAGTAACTTGCACTTAATGCAACGCATTTTTTCCCGAACTGTGCCCCTTCTTTCTTAGATCTTATGTAAGATCTAAGAGAGATCTTCCAATCACATACATAAACATGGCCAGTGTGGTGCAGACGCGTTTTCATATCACGACCTTGATATACCTGTCGTAAAAAGTACGCCCCCCTAAATTAAAGCCTCAAGCTGTGTTGCGTCGTAAGTTTGGTGGTATGAATGTAGATAATCTGCGAAGTGATGCAGCTGATATGGATTGGTCTGTCATTGACAAAACAAATGATGAAAACGAACAGATTAGGCTTTTCAACGTTTTTTTGACAGAACTCTACGACCACCATGCAGTTTGCGTAAAATTAAATTAAAACACCTGCCGTAAAATCAAATTAATCAATTGTTACATAAGAAAGGCTAAGTTGAAAGCATACCAATCGATACTGATCCATTAGAAATCACTTCAACAAGGTGTGTGGGGATGCACAACGGCGCCATATTCACGCATCCGTAGAGAACGGTGATCCAGCTAAAGTGTGGAAATTTCTCAAAACCCTGGGCATTGGCAAGCCAAAAAATTCTGTAACTTCAAATGTCGATATAAACTCAATCGAAATTTTTCCTTAACTTCTTCAATGGACGGAATATTAAATGGCCGTTCCATAAAGAATTTTTTCTACATTGCCATGCCCAGACATAACTCATTTTACATTTTAACCTTTCACTGAATGTGTTGTTAAGCATAGTATACTTCAAATTATATCCAATTCACGACTTACTTGTGATAATAAGATGAAACAATTTTAACAATGAAATGAAATGAAATGAAATATTTATTTCTCAACATTGACAATTACTTGTTCTTATTGACGTCAAATAAAACATGATTCTACCACCAGTTCGAAAAAAACCTTCGTGAAGAACTGGCAAGAAACTTCACGGGTATATTTTTTTTCAAAATAGATTTACAGAGTCTCTTTATGTCTATACAAAATTATTCTTTTCTGCATCTGTTAGCTCGGCAAGTCTCCCTCCCCCCAAGTATCCAAACGACGAACACCCTCAAACGGCACCCGTTCACGAGTTAACGCGGGATCCAGCCATCGCCCTCCTCAACCATATTAGAGGGAAGTGAGCGACCCGTCACCCGACGCTACCATAAGAAGACGTACTTTAGTGACAATGACGCTTTAGATATTCATCGGGACGAAGAACTCATCGCACATACAGACACATTACACATGCTTTGTTACAAATACTAGTACAATCCTGTTAATGAGGGGATTATACCCTAGGGCTTTTATCATCCAAATATTCGGATAGTTTATAATATGCTCTAGCACACAACTTCTCCTTTATAGTTTCTTTGAATTTGTCAATAGGAAGACCTTGGATATCCTCAGGAACCTTATTATAAAAGCGTATACATTGACCTATGAATGAGTTAGTGACTTTATGAAGCCTACTATTATGAGCTGCCAGCATATTTCTTTCTCTTGTGTTAACATTGTGCAGATCTCTTTTTCTTTTGAACAAGGTTATGTTCTTTTTAACATACATTAAATTTTCTAAAATATATTGTGAATGGAAGGTAAGAATATTTATTTCCTTAAATTTACTTCTAAGTGACACCCTTGGACCGAGCTGATAGATTGCGCGAACAGCCCTTTTCTGCAGAATAAATATAGCATCGATGTCGGCAGCACACCCCCACAACAGAATACCATATGTCATGAGGCTGTGGAAGTATTAATGGACCTAGTACAATTATGGACCTACTCGATCTTGCTGATTATATCAATGAGCCTGGGCCCTCTCATACGTTGCAAGATAACAGGTATGAGGATGAATTAATTTATGCCTTGATTGACTCCGATTCTGAAGATAACCAAGAGAGAGGTGAATCCTTTCGTGAAGATATTTCTACAGAATCTGGTGATCCGAGAGTATTTTGTTGGCAAACTGGCAATTTCCCAAATCCAAAAATACATCGTTTTATTGGTGAAAATGGATTTCAAGATATGACGTAGTCACAATTAGAGAAACCAGTAGAATTTTTTGAATACTTTTTTAGTTATGATTTAGCTAGTAAAATTTCTATGAACACTAACGTTTACGCCGAAAAGTGTAAAGCTGTTATTGATTTGAAAATAAGGTCTCGTAAGCAGTCATGGCAGCCAACTTCTCCTTCAGAAATCATGATCTTTGTTGCACTTACTATGCTATGTGTATGAATACTGGTCTACAACCACTTAATTGAATCGAACATATTTAGAAAAGTTATGTCTCGTGATCGTTACCTAAGTATTTTGTCGTTGTTACACTTTGAGGAATCAAATGAGACAACAGATAAATTAAAAAACCTAGAGGATTCTATGAATTTGTTAAAACCAATTTCAGATCGTCTTTTTCACCTAATGAACGACTCTGCATTGATGAGATTCTGGTATTGTTCAAAGGAAGACTACATTTCAAGCAGCACATACCATCCAAAAGAAGTCGAAGGATTTATTTTAGATTTTATTATATATTATAAAGAAGCTGGTGTTTACGGAGCTATTGTAAAGCACCTTATTCAAGATTATTTAAACAAAGGGTACACTTTATTTACCGATAACTGGAACACCAATCCGATCTTATTTCAATATTTACACAATAATGGGACGAACTGCAGTGGGACAGTCAAGCCTAACCGAAAGTGCTTTCCGCGGATGACTGCAAGATTATCAAGAGGAGAAGTGGAAGTTAAACACACCGACATTTTGATGGCCCTTAAATGGTGCGATCAAAGGATGATGCATATGCTGACATCCGTACGTACTGGCGTTTGTGCCTGCGGCATTTGACCAAATGAAGCCAAAATGTATAACGATTATAACATCGTCAAAGGGGCTGTCGATAAATCAAATATGTTAATACATACAATCAGCAGTTTGAGATAAAGCCTTTCCAATACCACATAGAAAAATGGCATTTCACATAATGGGCATGATAACCTACAATAGTCACATCACCTACAACATTGTCAAGGAAAAATCAACACCATTAGCAGAATACTACTTGGAAGTTGTTAGAGGTTTGATTGAAAAGTTTGCTAGGCAGAAATATATTATTCGACCTTCTCATAAAACCTTGAATCCACTGCGGTTAACCAGTCAACATTTTCCATCAAAAATTGCAGCTAACAGAAAAGAAACTTCGACCTACACGTAAATGCCAAGTCTGCTCTAACACCAAGAAGTTCAATAAGACCAGAAAAGAAACACGATATGAGTGTACCCCATGTGGTGTCGAGTTATGTGTAGATCCATGTTTCCGGATTTATCATACTATGTCTGAATTTTGAAACAAATTGAGAAAAGGGCTTTGCTATTTACTTTCAGTGTCATTATTGAAATAAAAGATGTTTGATAATAAGAAACTTTTTATTTCAGTCTAATAATGAATGAAATATACTTAGGTATTTATTTTTGACAAGTAGGCGGATATATTACTTCCAGATCTTCCTCTTTTTTATGTTTCCTTTTGAAACATTGAACAATCTTTAACACATGGCGATAAACATTAGTACGGTTGCATGGCGGTACATATTGCAACTCTTCCAATAATAAGGGGCAAAAACCGAAGTTCCTTTTATCGGGCGAATCATCTTTGATGCAGTCCAAACATTTGGGCTTCATGTGAATATTCTCGATATCACTGTCTTCTTTAATCTCACGATATTGGTAGATTTTAGAACTTTCAGGTTCTGACGTCTCCTTCTCAAGTTCGAAGACTGGTGATTTGTGCAAAGATTCTTCCGTAGTTAGATGTTCGTTTTCGTTGTAACGTATACCAGATAAGATACTCTGAGACATTTCTTATTCAGTCTGAAAAAAGTGTGGTGACAATTTTCTTTTCTTTTCTGAAAAGTAACAATATATAGTTAAAAAAGTACCTAAATGAATTTTAAAAAAATGGTCGTTAGGTACCTAACGCATCACATCATTTATTATTGTCTAGATGGTGGAAATCCTAGCATATTTCCAGCAGTGGGCATCATTCAACCTAGGGTATAATACGTAGGTATAAGTAGGTTGTCTTAAGTCGGTAAGTATAACATACTAGCGGTTGCCAGCGGTTTCATCCGCGGAAATCCAGATTCCGTACGAATATCGGGATAAAACATAGCCTGTGTCCATTCTGAAAGTTTTATTTATATCTGTACCAAATTTCATAAAAATCGTTTCAGTGATTAAGGCGTGAAAGAATAACAAACAAACAAATATACTCACATTCACAATTATAATATTAGTATGGTTGTCGAAGTAGTGTAATATTGAAGTAGGGATGTGTCGGAGTAGCGTGTCAAACTTACGAAGTATCGAACTAGCAAAGTAATTATAAAGGTTATATAGCTCATTAGGCTCAATCTATGCTCACTCCTTGAGTCGCCTGCTGGATGCGTGCACATCCTCGAGTATGCGCGCATCCTCGCACATGCTCCAGCACGCGCGCTCGCACCACTAGTATAAATTGAGATCCAGCTGACACCCGACCAGACAGTTCATTGCTTGACAACGCGGCGTCCACCCGTGGACCACCTGCTTACGAAAACGAGTGGACACCGAGCAACGAGGTGGTGCTTATCGGGTGACGGGTGGGTCTTATGAGCTACGCCCTTAATACATCATCTAACTATAGGTGTATCACATTTGCTAGATTGTCAGTAGTCATAGTGTCGGAGTGAAGAAATGTCGAAGTAACTTTTTCTAAGTTCCGTTTGAGTCGTAAGCTGGACAAATAAATCTTAGATAATCTAAATCAAAAATACATATTCTCATTTTTATACAAATGTAATCACATAATACATTATAAATAGGTATATTTACTGCTTACCTTTAGAGACATCCATTTCTTCAAAGTACTCGTAGGATTACTGTTCTGATGTTGCAAATAAAAGAGCTGTATTTGAAACGATTTATTTAGAACGAATTAATTCGCCTACCGTATATAGTCCTGATCTATCAACACGTGATTATTCGCCTTCCGCATTCAATGCAAATAACATTTTTTTTTATTTTCATGCTAGCCATACCAACCACAACATAAATATATTTGGTAGGTATGGCTTGGGCTGTCGGTACATGCTACGATGAGTCAGTCTGAAGAAGCTTTTACCGATTTCGAACCGCCGTATGTGGTGACAGATTTCCGTAAACGAGTTTTCTCGCCCACCGTGTCTAAGAACACATTTTACAGAACGATTTAACTCGCCAACCGCAGCGAAAGGGTTTAAATTGAAAGAATCCAACAAGAAATAAAAAAAGGGTTGGCAATTCTTTGAAATCTCGGTATTACAGGGTAACGAATTTAGTCAAAACAAAAAAGCCTTACATGTTATTGTAATAAAAATTTTCTTTCTTGAATTATATAAAAGTCATTTGGTACTTTTACCTGGAAAGTTTTCCAGGAGTTTTGAAAATGGGTAATTTTTTACATTTGGATGAGCTCTTTCCGAATATCGACGTTGCTACCTCGTATTTTTGACGCTCACGCCACAATATTGGAGAAATGGCACCTAAAACCAGTGATTTGACAATATATCCTTTCTAACTCATTTCAAAATGAAAACATAAAAACAAGAAAAAATTAAACTGGAGAAAACTTCCTACAGTTTATGCAATAACCATTTTTTTTTCGTAAAATTTATACTTTTGGCATACAAAGTGCCCATCATAGCATGATGACCAATCAAATAATTTCCACATCAATTTGAGGTAGAGCAAGCGGCGTGTTTTTTATTAGGGCATCCCCAGTGGGTCTTATTTACATTATACATCTCATATACATATCTAAAATTTCGGGAATTTTCCTTCACTTCGCCGTCCTTGATAAACTTGCGAGTTATTACTCAGTACGTTGGTGCAGGCTCAGATTCGCATTCTCATTTAGGCAACATCTCGTTTTGCATTCGCAAGAAATAGCTTTCCGGAGCTTGAGTGAAGAGACGACTATTAAACCACTCTTTTATTTTACAATTTATGTGCACACAAAATATGAATAATCATATATGGGTTAAAATGCTTGTACAAAGGTACTACTTATTTCATAAGAAAAGAAATGTCCCAAAATGCAAGGAGTCTGAGCCAGGTCTTTGTACACTTTATCAAAAAATTGTTTAAGATGCTTAGAGCACTTTTTGATTTATTTATTTATATATTTATTTAATAAGGCAAACACACAGATTACAATTGTTAAATTGTTATTAAAACACTTTGTTTATTGTGCATTATTAGTGTGCAACACAAACAAACAACGTCGTAGCGGAAACAAATGTCATTTTGACAGCTAAGGTTTACTTACATCTTTTGTTTTATGTATCGAGTAGTATCGATGGCTGGTTGCTATTAAGCCCAAAGAATTGAATTGAATTGTTTTGTGTATTTTTAGTTTATTTAACAGTAGTAAAGTTAAAAAGAAACCGAAAGAAAGAACTCAAGCGCAACGAACAATTAAACACACAGACAGACAAGTATCAATGTGATGTGAGTGAAGTGTGCTGTGAGTGAGGTGGCTGTCCCCTCTACTTAGTGAACTAACTTCATTTGACAACTTTCGCCATCAAAAAGGACTCATTGTCAATGTTGCCCGCTAAAACAAACACAAATAATGTTGACTTTTTTATTTTCATACCATCTAACTACTAATTAAATCAAATTATTTGTATTTTTCCTATAATAACCGTTTATTTGTAAATTTTTTCAGATGGTGTACAAAGACCTATCCCAGGTTGTGACATTTCTTTACTACCAGTAGACTGAAACTGGAGAGTTTGATTAAAAACTACAAAGTTTGTGTGCTTTTTATAACTACTAATTCTAAATTCATGAAAAAGAAAAAATATATATACATAACTATATAATATACGTACAGATAACATACATACACATAAATACTTCATATACATACTTAAATACATCATATAATTTCATAAATAATACTTATGGGATAACAACTAATATCATGTCTGAGGAAGATACTGCTCTTTCACTCTCTTTTTAAAAACTGACATAGATTTCGACGCTCGAATTGTATGTGGTAAGGAGTTCCATAGCCTAACTGCATGTACTTTGAAGGAGAATGAGTAGAAATCGGTTTTGTGTGGAGGCATTCGTAAAAGAAATCGTTTAATTGGCCTTACCGATTCATTCACAGAACGAACAAATGTAAAGCGCTCACGTAGATTGGACGGTGAAACCGAGAAATACAAGACATTAAAAAGGAGGTAGTGTTCCTGCGAAGACGAATTGGGAGCCATGGTCAAACTTCTTAAGACCGAATATGAAACGGATAGATCAATTTTGGAAGTGCTCCAGTTTATTTAATAGCTTCTTCGTGGCATCGAAATAGCACGCGTCTGAATAATCGATAATAGGTTGGATAAGGTATTGTGCAAGAATAATTTTAGGTGACAAAGGTGAGAAATAATGTAGCTGTTTTAAAGAGTGAAAAGTAAAATGTACTTTCCGACTGATTTCACTGATATGAGCATTCCATGACAGATATGAGTCTAAAATAACGCCTAGATTTTTATAAGTATCAGTATTTTTATAGCAATCGAGACGTCCAGCAACGAAGCACAAAGGTTGAGCAAATCCAGGAAACTACGCATTGGTCCACTTCCTATTAGCATGGCCTGAGATTTAGTAGGGTTTATACGCATACCAAAGAACTTGGTCCATTCACTTATGCGTCAGAGACCATCATTAATCGATGAAATTGTAGTATGAATATTGGATGGCAAGCAGTGAGTGTGAATTTGAAGATCGTCATAAATGAAATTTGGAGGAAATTACTCTTGTGACAGAATTTATAAAAACGGAGAAAAGCAATAGCAAAAAATAAAAAAATTATAGATCTGGGTGTATATTGATTGAAATATTGAAAAAAAAAACAGATGTAATTAGTACTTAATCAAATATTTATTGCTCAACGTAAGAACAATACATCGAAATTTGTTATCTGAAATTTACTTTATATCTTTTCTTAAGTTTTCACGATACATACTTTAAATAAAACACTTTTTACCGGATATTATCGCGTATATTTTAGTTAATTTTAAAATTATTTCGACGTTTCGGCATCTTTGCAGTTGCCGTGGTCACGATAGACTAAGGTGTTGTTCATCTATTGCCAGTAATAAAAACTATATCATGTATATAATACTATATGATGAACAACACCTTAGTCTATCGTGACCACGGCAACTGCAAAGATGCCGAAACGTCGAAATAATTTTAAAATTAACTAAAATATACGCGATAATATCCGGTAAAAAGTGTTTTATTTACTTTATATTTTTGCCAAAATTTTAAATACATTAATGTATATTTATTTAGTTGGGAGGACAATTTGACTTGCTTAGACTATTTAAAAGTGCGCACCGAGAGTGTTAAGTGTCAATGGCTGTATGTACTGTACCCACTACGTCTTAAAATAAGTCTTAAAAAAATTGAAAATGGCGCCATTTTAAAAACTTTCTTTATCGTTTACTGTTGTAAAAGTAACTATTTCATACGACTAATTTAGGGAAGTTATTGTTTCTAGTCACTAACTGTCAAGATTGCCTCCAATCGCTTCATTTTATCATAGAACATTGTTGCAAAACCGTCGATTGACTATTTGTGCATATTGAATTGCATACATAATGAGTGATAACAATTGTGATAAGTGCGTTATATTGAAAAGCAATCGAGGACGTGACCTCTTGTTGGGCAATGGATATACTTACCATTTGAATAAGCTAAATAACGAAAATAATTTTTAGCGCTGTACCAATTACCACTTGAGAAAATGTGGCGTTACAGTAACTACGATGTACCTGAATGGTAAGCATTCTCTCATAAGACAGAGCCATGAACATTTACAAATTATCCAGCAACGTTCACAATAGATTGGCCAGCACTGCCACGCCGATAACATAATATAGTGATACCCGAAGAGTTTTGCGGCGAAATAGATGCAGAACAATTTCTGATTGCACATTATACTGGCGGCAATGAATGTATTTTGTTATTTATCACGCTAGGAAACATAAAGTTACTAATGGAATCGGCGTATTGGCTAATAGAACTACACAAATTTATTAGTTCTTCTTTTTTACACTGCTTCTGTTGGTGCATAATTTAATTTTGTTTATAATTGATACAATTGGTTATTTTTTTAACATACGATTATCCTCTTAATTTAATAACGTTTCAATGTATTGTTCTTACGTTGAGCAATAAATACTTGATTAAGAACTAATTACATCTGTTTTTTTTCTCAACATATCTATTAATTAAACCAAGATCATACATAGTATAAGATAATAAACAGCTTTTGTATGAAATGTAATTTACATCAACGGTTTTTTAAATTATTTTGGAATTACAGGACAGGGGTGAATTTACGCATGGCAATACAAGTTATCGGCAGTAATATCGATCAGCGAAACAAATATGAATAACGAAGTTCAGAAAATTTTTCATAGTCACCTAATCTGTTATAGCATTTCCATTTTTATGTATTTTTTTTAATAAGTCTTATTAAAGTGGCGAATACCAAACCGTATACTTGTTTTCTTTGGCTACAGTTTTTGAAGGGACAAACACGGCTTTTATCTGGTTAACAAAATAATAGAATTTTTCAACTGATACATTCATGTGACCAGTCTTAAGAACACTTCCCCAATCTAACTCACTTAGAGCACTCCTTATTGCGTCGTAATCGACGGCGACGAACCTCCTTAATACGCGCGGCGCGGGCTGCAGCTCAGCGAACCCACGCGCAGCGCCGGGTGGTGTGCGTCCTCCGGCAGAGCCAGTTGTGCCGCGCGCGACATTGAGCATGCGCAGCTACTAAACACAAGATCTAAACATCTTTTATTTATGTTTAAGATACTGTTATACTGTGACCAATCCGTGTAACTCATAATTAGATGCATTTGATTAGTGAATACATTAAGAAATGAACTATGTAAATCCTGGATACCTAGGCCATGAAGGCGCGATTTCCATACTGCATCAGGAATGTTAAAATCTCCCAATAGAATAATGTCACCATTCGGCAGATCGACGCTTAAGTCTGACAAGTAGTCAAATAGTAATTGCTCAGCTAAAGCTTGGTCTTTATTTTGTGGGAAGTAACAACAGAATATATATAAAAAGTCAGAAGCGTTATGTACACCATCAAGCGCGATTCCGAGGCAGGCAATGTCGGGCGCGCCAGGCAGCTACACGCTATAACGGGGATCCAATAATTCCGAATCGAATATTCCCGGTAATAACCACGTTTCGGTCAAACATCACACTCTACTTTTAGAAAAACTATATAATGCCGGAATCCACGGAGACCTTTTCCGATGGTTTAAATCGGATAAAATTCTATGTAGAAAACAGATCCCAGGCCATGGCTCTAAATGGATTTTCGTCTGCTAACGTAGTGCTCTCAGGAGTACCCGAAGGCTCATAATTAGGGCTCTTACTATTCAATATTTTCATCAATGACGTTAAGCAGTGTTTTCAATACTCTAAACTTTTACTATATGCAGTCGATATGAAAATGTTTTATAAACCAAGTCAATTCGCACACAACGAAATACGCGTTTTAGGCATCATACTTGACTCAATGTTAACCTATGAAAGACACATCGATAACATATTTAGTCGAACAAGGCGTTACGATTTGTCATCCGAGCTAGTTTACAACTCACCAGTATAAAAGCTATTAAAATTCTTTATTGCTCATACGTGTGTAGCACACTCGAGTATTGTTCTCAAATATGGAATCCAATATATGAAGTTTACAAAGATAGGCTTGAATCCATACAACGCAAATTTGTGAGTAATCTACAATTTAAGTGCAAAGTATTTGATACAGAGTACGTTCAACGGTGTAAGCGACACCACTTGATGACCTTGCACGAAAGACGTAAAGTTACAGACATAATAACGCTTATTAAGATATCACAAAATTCTGTAGATTCCTTGCATCTTCTATCTAATATAAGGCTTAAAGTGCAAACAAGGTCCTGCAGACTGCATGTTCCCCTACACTTTACCAACAGCTCTACCAATTACAGGCAACATTCATTTTTTATCAGGTCCCCTTATCAAATCAACAAACTGAACTTACCACAATTCGACCTTTTCAATTCTTCAAGTTAGAAAAGCTATATCTTAGAATTGGTTTGATTCTATTACCTGATTTCATTCAGGCAACTTTCATTATATCTGCAAAATCTGTTTAAACACAAAATTGTTTATATTTTGCTGACCCTGTCCTTGTCTGTTTGGTTTTGTATGTATATTTTGTGTGTCAATATTGTTTGTTTCTTAGAGGTTTGTTTTTACTGTAACTACTATAGTGTTTTATTGTCATTGAAGCAGTTCTGAATGTTATTTGTTTCTTGGAGGTTGTTTTTATTGCAACTACTATTTAAGCAGTCCTAAGTGCTATATAATATTATGGATGCTATGAAAACATAACTTGTAAACTTTTTCAACTTAATCATCGTAATTATTGATATTTATATGCAAAAACTTTTAAATGGTGCTTAGAAATGTATTTAGTTTATTATTTTTAGTTCTAGAACACTGTTTGTTTTCCGAATAAAATAAAATAAGATAAATCGTATAACGATTAAATACAATATAACATCCGCATATGAATACCTAAATAAATGAATGTATGTATGTTAAATCTATGTAAATAAAAATTCGGCAAAAATACGCACACTAAACTCTCATCAAAACAAAATCATATTTAGTTAAATTACCTAAAAATACTGAACGTTTACTTATGTAAACGATTTAGTTCAGATTATTATCACTAAACGTGAACTGCAAGTTGCCTTCATTTCTTCATTCAATATAATAAGAAGAATAATATAAAGATATAAAGAATATAATAAGAAGATATATTTCAATGTGACATACATTCCACAAAACACACTTGTTTACACCAATTGACAAAGCGGTCGAACTCCGTGACAGTTAAATAAGTATACTAGTTTTGTGCCAACTACCACGAACACTATGAACGTAACACATTGCGCGCGTCGAACATCCAACATTTAAGAAACCTGTAACGAACCGTGACATGAACACCAAACATAACGAAAGAAAACTTATCCGACATGTAAGATAGTAACAGCAGCTAAAACACCTCAAATTAAGTGTCTCAAAACGTGATTTACTAAAGAAAATATTTAACGTAAAATGACAATGTATTCTATTAATAAAATTTTGAATAAGAATTAAAAAACATGCATACCTAACATCAAGCTCACACTGAACTAATATTGATAATGGCAAAATAAAATTTAACAGTACTTTTTTAATTTTTTTCGAATAAAAGCATAAAAATTGTTTGGGAAACTGAATATTACTTATACAATTAAAAAAAAATGCTTATTCCGAAGATGCAGTACCGGGGAATTATCAGTGCGCCGCACCATGACCGTGCAGTTGCGCACCCAGCAATAAGCGTAGTTCTTCTCCTTCGCTTTGGTACGTGCTTGTTGTAAAAGAAACTTGTTGCGGGTTGATAAATTGTCATTATTTATATGCGGTTATTGTCGCTGATAAATCCTAGATCACTTGCTTCGGGATCTTTAAGTTTTTGAATTGCTGCCAGAAAGTCAGCCTTTTTGTACCTCGACTGAAACTTTAATATGATTGGTTTAGGTTTTTTATTGTTTTTATCCGTGTCATTTCTTACCGCAATCCTGGTCACAAAGTCGATATCCGTTGTCAAGTTCAGCGGGAAACTACTGCGTTCTGACAGTTTTTGGACTATTTTCATCAGGTTTCCACCAGCCTTATGAGGAATACCATTTAATTGAACGTTAGGTCGACGCACCCACTGCAAATTTCTGTGATTATCCTCCAGGATGCCATTCACAACATTCCTTAAATCATCAAGATCGGTTTTGGATGATCTACAGCTTTTATCCTGCTTTCAATTGTGCTAACTCGCTCCGAGATCTCACCCATTCTTGAATTAAGAGCTGACTTGAGCCCTGCAATAGCATCAGTAACTTGCTTCAGGTCGTTTTGAATCAAATATATAGCTTCAAATTTAGATTCAAGTCCAGCGATTTTTGAAGATTTGATGTCGCTGAGAGCCTCACGGGCAGACCACCCCAGCTCGTTCGCATCACGAAACTTGATCGAAGTATTCGTGTTATCGGCCTTAGGTATTTTAGAAATGCATTCCGGCCAACACCACTGTTTGTTCAAATTAACGCCACTATATAGGTGGCACTATGTGGTGTTATTGAAATTGGAGACAATGAGGGCTTTTCATTTCTTTTTTTTAAAGATGTTTCATTCGAAACTAGATGGCGTTGAACAAAACTCAAGAATAAATGTCAATTTCTTTGTTCGTTGAATGATCGTATGCTTATATTTTGATACATATATTTATACCAGTTACATATTTATCATATATCTGGTGGTGGTAGTGACGCAATATATTTTCCGTCTGTGACATATTTTTAAGGAATTTACTAAGGACAATGAACTTGCAACAAATTATCTGCCCAGAGTAACGAAGATAAGGAAACTACGCAAAATTATAGTAAATTGCTTGAGGATACCAAGATTTAAAAACTCTACGGCTACTTACTCTACCTCGAGGTGGTCTGGCAGTAAGCTTTAGGCCAAAACGCGCGTTGTGGCGTTCGTAAGCGAACATTATGGATTAAAAAGGTTTTTATAATAATAATAATTTGAGTGGAACAAAGATTTTTCCAAAAACTGCTTTTAGGCGCCATTTTTCCGATATAAGCAAGTGGCAAAGATACGAAGTGGCAAAGTAGAAACTCTGAAAGAAAGAGCGCATCGAAATATATTATAGTCAGGCCATTTTTCAATTAAAGTGAATGAATCGATACGGACTTGAAACATATGTAAATTTTAAAAATAATCAGGCGAATCCCTGTCCCATTATTATTTTTTCTTTCGTAAATTTAAGGAGCAAAATAAGACAAGTACACAATATAAAAAATATGGTTTTATTTTGGTGTACGTAAAGTATTATCTTCTGAGCCTGATGGTCCGTATGTCTCTTTCAGAATTTGAGTTACTGTCCTCTTCCCTATTCCCAAAGCTTCGGCAACGCGTTCACTCGGTCGTGTCAATGGTAAAAGAAGCCCATCGTTAACTGATTCACGTTCAAAATAATTGTACAATTTCACTACTAGTTCGCGAGATTGGCTGTTTAGCATTTTCCCCCGTTTCGACATGATAAGACTGTAATGTTGTTATTGTTTACTAATCGCTAAGCAATCGAAGTCTAATTTATAACCAGGTAAACGTAGTCAGTGATATCAGTCCAATAAAAAGGCGGGTCAGAAGAAAATAACAGAGAACACACACCAAAAACGCATAGGCATTTCGCACAACGACAAAAGACTGCGTCATGTAATGAAGCCATGACATGACGTCATCGACAGGCACTGGTGATGCCAGCAACATCCCACCTCAATTTTATTGTACCTATTATCAATGGCTTTTCTATTTAGTTATTTTTTGTATTTTTATAGTTCGTTAAAAGAATAATAAATATAATTATGTTTTATTGTAATCACAACGTGGTTATTAATTTATGGTGATATTTCTTCACAAGTAATCATTACATTCGATTCAACTTATCAAATTTAGATTTTTAGAGTAACATCCCTAGTGTTTAAAAAGAAAAAGGGTTAACTGACGCAACATTGTAACGACGTTCAGTTCTTTGGATAAGAAATTGTTTATTATGTTTAGAATGGTTTATTAGTGAAAGCAAATCATAAAATAACTCGTATCGGTCATTATTACAATAAATATGTAATCGTAATTGTAAAAAGTTAAGCATTTGTGTAGTTCTAACAATACGAAAAAACATAATTATGCCCGCCGTTACAAGGTTATGTTGTTGAAATTTGATGAATTGTAAAATGACTATAAAAACTTAATGGATTATACCTATCAGCAGGTGGCAAGACTTGCGATTTTATCAAAGTTGAAACAGAGTTTTTTTTATAAACTCTCAATCAATAAGTTTTGCAGTAGGTAATTAATAGTAGTAGTAAGTAATTGCCATGGATTTTCTAGCTAAATCTGTCTTACGAATGAGTAGTAATCGTCACATTGCTCGAGATCAAAACATAGATGAAGACTATCTTTATGTGTACTAAGTTAAGGGATTTGAATATTTTATCTAAAACGGGATGATAACTAAATATACTGCAATAGTGAGTTGTTTATTACCTCTGTATAGGCATCAGAGCGGCAGCGAGTGACCTGCGGCGGTTCGGAGCGGTTGACACAGCCCTCGTGAATGTGCACCTGTCGAATGTCCGACCCGGGGATCTCAAACATTACTTCTAAGAGCAGATTTTCCTGGAAATGTTTATGTTTTTAAGAGTAAAGTTATAAGTTTGTTTTTAAAATTGATGGTTTTAAGAGGTTCATCAACAAAAAAATTATATTTTTCTCAATAACAAAGTATTGTAGAGTTAGAAGGGGCTTTCACCGGATACGAATTATAGTTTGAATAGAAATAAAAATGTATTTTCGGAATGACATTGGTTCGACATGCTTTGCGTAGCCATGTTTTAGGCTACGTCCGCACTAATATAGGCAGCTGGGTAAACACCTACAGCGTAGTGACTTACGTCCTGGGTACTTGATAAGACACTTGGTGGCCATATGAAAGATGGTATGCGTATAGGGTCGCTAGGAGACTTGATCCAAAGCAATAATATACATGTACAGGAATATCTTCTTATTGTAATAAAATTATCACATTGTAAATAAATTAATTACCTATGTACAATAACTCTTCCCATATATTTTTAAAACAACTGCATTTTAATGGTTTCGATGGTTCTATCTGAAAAACTGATGCAAATATGTTTTTCTGTTCTCAAATGCTATTCTCGTGTTTTAACTTCGATACGAGCGAAGGCGCCAGGCGCGATTAATGGGGCCGCCTTTTACAGTAGGGCAAGGTAAATTCGCTAGGTCCTAACTATCAGTGCAGACACAGTCTTAAAGATTTTCATAAGGTTAAAAGCTACTTATTAATCTATACAGTAAACTATTATGACAAAGAGACATGCGCCATGTAACACATGAATGATTGTATGTATGCCGAATAAGATATAAAATTAAAGGAGAAGAGCAAATTAATAGCAATTTTTTTTAGAATAAATTGTTTACCTTATTTTTCGATATGATAGACATGGAAAATGAAATTACTTCAAAACAAAGAATGATAGTGATACTCTCTATTACTATTTTCATTGTGTTTGTTTGTGTGTGTACATTAAAGTTTTATTATTATGAACTATTTATGAACTAACTCAAAATATTGCCAAATATCTCTTCCAGTTAAATATATATTGACAGTGAAGCACATTTTTACAACCTTAACTCTAAGCTAGAAATATGTAACATAACCATTTCATACCATAATAGCCCTGAGGCCACGAGCTCCCGTTTTCCTTTCCATGGCGAGACCTGCGACCGCTCTAAGTGCTTCGTCGCTGAAAGTAAGCTCGCACTTGTCCATAGCGAACAGAAGTTTGTATTGCGATACCTGATACCAAAAACGTGTTTTATTTAATAAATTAAACGTTTTAAACGAGGTGCATACCTATGAATTCTTATAAATATCTCTAAAAGGTTTTTCATGCACCAAGTGACGTACTACCAAAAATAGTTTTAACACTCGTGCATATAAACTCGTGGCTATAACGTATGATTTTTAAACATATAAAAAATGAAATATTATAAAATACACTTATATACAATGAATGCGTGTAAGACGAATTAAGCACTGGACATATAATGGAAGAAAAATAAATAGATTCTCAATAAATGAACAATACATTTACTTACCATGGCGTTTTTAGGTTCAGTGAGTATCCTTATGAGCAGGTCTTGGTTCAGGCTGTGGAACGGCACCAACACTGGGAAACGGCCCACGAACTCCTGCAAAACCATACATTGAATGAAAAAAAAAAACCTTGAGTTTAAGAAACGATTCATTTGTTTTTTTAAGTGTGTGTCTACAAAGAAAGCCTTCCCGCCATTCCTAGCTCTCCAAAGACATGGACAGAAGTTCAATAAAAAAGCTCTTTAAACCATAAAAATATAAATATTTGAACAAATAATTGACAGGATCATTAAAAAATATGTATAAAACATAACTATATCATAAAAAAAGTTTCGTTTATTGACTATATCAAGGGATATTTTTTAGTTTCATTTTGTTTTGTCTTAAACAAGAATTGGTTTGGGTTACTTTTCAAGAACAAAAATTTGAATTTATAATTTGTATATACTACAGATTATATTGCGAAGATAAATCGATTATTTAAAGAATGCTTATGTACATTTTATTAAGGACACCTTAGTTGGGATAGGCTGACATCTCTGCAGAGGGATTATTAAAGTTGCCGTGTGATGCAAATTTTATCGTTGAATACAGGGTGCCCCAAAAATTAACGTCAAGCCAACGTTCTTTACAAATTGTGGGCATCATTTCTAAAGAACATGTTTAGAATTCCTCGTTTCGGCTTGACGTCAAATTTTGGGATACCCTGTATATTTATAATTTATAATGAAGAATAAATTTCATCAACAGTATCAGGCTTAGAACTCCCGGCGCGTCCTTACTATGTTGCGACGTTATCTATCGTTGAAGTTTATGACCCCTATCTACTGGTTACAATCAGGTTCTATAATTTAAATACGTTACTTCATAGTAAATGCTTTCAAAATGTGGCGACAACATGTATTTGACAGCATGTGTAACGTCTGTAACATTCGGCAAAACGAGAAATAGAGCTATATTTGATTGTGGGTAGTTTGCTCAGTTTTAGTTATTTTACTATACTTTTAACCAGCGAATTAACTGTGTGACTCAAGTTTGACAAAAAATTATTTTATTTTACTTTATTCACAAAACAAACAGTCATTATATGTACTTAAAATTACAACATATGATTTATACAGAGACCAGTGAAGTTTTCATACTAAAATTATATGCCTGAATATCGAAGATATCAATATTTTTGCGATTTGACAGGTACATACAGGTTGAACGGACCGTGATGTTAACAACGTAGACCACACAAATTGCGAAATGCTAGAAATTTGGTAGAGATTGAATTCTTTTTTATTTTTATAGGTATATAGCAATAAAAGAACGTCAAATTGTTTTTTATTTATTAAGTAAGAAGAAATATTTATTGTTTATTCTCTCATCTAAGATTTACCTACCAAATGATAAAATGCAAACCTCTACTATTTAAGCACGTCAATTGATTAATTAAAAAGCTCTTAACAAAACGTAACATATTGTATTGCCGGGATCTGTAAATAATTCAATTCTCTTTACTCAGTAATCAGATTATTTTAAAATATTTTATTATCCAATTTAGTTAGTTATTTTATGACAAATTATATAATAAATCAAGTAATTTAAAAAAATATGTTACCCCTTGCATAGGTTTCCTAATGACTCAATCTAGATATGGTAAGTCCGACCTTGGTCTAATTATCTGCTATTAAATTACTTTGTTGACGTATTACGAAAGGTTTTTGTGTTGGTCACTTCCGAGTTCCATTACTCAATACTGGGTATAGCCAGTAATGGAAAAACACCCACTCGCACCCCACGCGTCCCCTTCGACTGAATCCCTAGTAGACAGATACTGCACCTCCTCTATGTATTTGCCCGTGGTAACGCACCTCTAAGTCTAGCTGAAAATCGGTTTTCGACTGTAAATTGCATGATAAAAAATGTTTACAATATCTAGAACAACACAATTTAATGCTGCGACAGATCACCCTACGCTTTATTTCAAAGCATTTGCTGCATTCATTAACAAATTTCACCAAGCAGTAAGATGGATTATAGAATTTTGAGAGTATTTATCACACGGACATTAAAAACTTTGACCATTTGTGTTATGTATACAAATAATATAAATGTGACATGAGCAGCATATCTATGGCCCAAAGTAACATTACCTTCAGAGATTGTTGATAACTTACAAGGTGAAGTCTCATAATACCTCGAATATAAGAAATAAACGTTAAACCCGATTGAAATACGTAATGCCAGCAGTTTGGAAGTCTAGTAGAAAGATATGTGCATATTTTAATAGATAACTCAAGAACAGGAATCCGTTAAGTGCATCATTGATGTTACTCTTTCGTATGGCGAAGAATAGTAGGCTGCTGCGCACATGTAAATAGTGTGGTATTTAGGGTGGGCAAGGTATGAAACAAATATACTTCTTGCTACCCAGCAATAAGATTATTGTATGGTATAACAACTTGATGAAAAATAAATTACTAAAAAGCCAGGATATACCGGGATATTTAGAAAAACCAACCGAAAATAAGGTGGGAAAAACAATCCTTTTGCCTTTATAAAGTGTTAACCGGCTTTAAAAAGGAGGAGGTTAGTCCAGCAGGCCTATATTTTTTTACAATTTCACTTTAATGCATACATACCGGGATCATTCCAAAGTCGATGAGGTCCCTAGCTTGGACTTTGCATAGCCAGGCATCTCTCTCGTCATTTTCTTGGGCCGTCGAGTCAAGCGGGCTGACGTCATTAGCCGCTGCTTGCACGGCGGCGCGGCGGCCCGACCGCGCGTCCCAAGTTCCAAACCCGAGGTACTTCTCGTTGTTCCGACGTTGCACTAGCCTTGGATTGGGAGGATTGATTTTTATTTTAAATTTAAATTAATTTGTTGATATGTATTTTAAATTGAAAGTTGTTAAAGATTTCAATTCAGTGTTGACAATAAACTGACCAGAAATAAGCTGAAAATGTTTTATTCATTAGTATACTGGTAACATTTTGTTCTGGTTTAATGGTTTTTATCATGAAGTTTTATACATATTGCCCCAAGGTAGCCAACCGTTTTTCTTGATTTAGAAATAACTTTAACTTGAAACCAAGAATTTACATGACAGAACACAACGAATTGACCAAAAATATTGATATTTTCGTCAAACCAACAACCAAATAACATTTTTTTATGCAATAAATACCTGTCCAACCCGTTGTAAGCGCCACTAGCAACGAACAATATGTTGGTCGTGTCAACCTGCACTGCATCGCCGCGTAATTTACGTGAATTGCGTTCCGGGACCGAAACTACAGCACCTTCGAGCATTTTTAACATTCCTTGTTGAACACCTTCCCCTGCAAAACAAAATGAATTCAAACTAACCTTTTTGCTTGCTCGCTGTAAATTATCAATACAATCAATAATATTCAACTTTTGGGTCTTAATAAGAAAGTAGGGTGTAGGGGACAATACAGGGTGTATCAAGACCGCTTCCACTAACTTTGGGGTATGATTATACTGCTTATTCTCATTACGATAAAGTTTTTTTAATTTTATTAACGCCAAAAATAATGATATTTTCCAAAAAAATATTTCTATTTTTTTAGGTTTACATATGTAAGAACTAACGGATTATCAGCAAATTTTAATTAAATACACAGTTTTTTTTACTAATTAAAAACCACAATGTGTTGCTAAACGTATTTACAATCATTGCGCAGCGGGGCAGGCCACGCGACCGATCCGTTGCGTAGTGATGCGCGCCGTGGCGAGTGCACAGGACCTCGCTTGCTGCTACTCGCGCTCAGCTGACTCGCAGCGTGCCCATTACGCATCGCATGAATACCATAAGCGAACTTTATATAGTCGTTTCCTATGTTCGAATGACTTTTTATGTTATGTAATAGAAATTTTTCATGAAGTTGTTTAGGTATGATGGCGATGAAACAAGTAAGTACTATTAAAAGCAGTTGATCGAAGTAGGAAGTAAATAAATAATGGCAGAAAATTATTCCTGCCAATCATTAGTTCGATAAATTTGTTTTATTACAAATTTTCATTCGTAAGCCTAGACTCGTTAGCCGCGCTTGCGAGTGACGGATTTGCATCTCTGTTTTTGTGTTTGTTCTCGTGTTTACAAATTGTGATCGTTTAATTAGTGCTAAGTTTTGTTGTGCTTATTTTTGGGATCAAAAATACCTGTTTCATATGTATACAGCTCTCGAGAATATGGCATGATGCTAATGTGCGTAGGAGAAGCATCAGGGAATGCTGCTGAAGCTTTAAGGATTAACCGGAACAGGTATCCGAACGCCCACCGTCCTTCTGACTCACGGGTCATAACCAATGCATACCAGCGAGTTTTGGAAAATAGGCGGATAGCTACTTTAGCTTCTGGAGGTAGGCGTCAGCAGATCAGTTGGATGTCAATACAGAAGAGCGCATTTTAGACGTTGTGCGCCAAAACCCTCATCTTGGAACGCGCAGTGCTGCCCAGCAGCTTAGACGTCTGCAGGGTAGGCAGTTGCTTTACATTCAACTGTGCAAAGGATATTCGACGCAACAGAATGCGGCCTTACGCAATTCATCGTGTACAAGCTTTGAGTCCGCCGTACTGAATTCTGCCAGAAGCTGTTAGATCAGCAGCAAAGTTCACCTGAATACATCGAGCACGTGATTTTAACGCGCTTGGCCACTTCAGTCGCCTGAATTGACCCCACTAGACTTTTTTTTGTGGGGTTACGTAAAAGAAGGGTGTTCGATCGACAGTGCTGAGTGCTGCAGTAATGATAATAAGACTAAACGATGTTTTTAATAAGTTACGCGCAAACAGTAGAGAATTGCCTACCCTTCTGCCTCGACTTCGCCAGGAGACGAAAAGACGAGCCAAACTTTGCATCGAACTGGAAGGTGCGCAGTTCGAACCACACCTCATTAGGATGAGAAGATTTTAGTCAGGTTAGTGAGTGTATTTTGCGATGGAGCGGAATTATTTTTACACGGCTTGAGCCTTTTTTTTAAATAGTCATTAACTGTTATAATAGGTATGTCATTTCATTGTATTTTGACACAATTTCAGCTTACAGGTTTTGCTTATAAGTTAATTTAAAACCCAACTAAATGTGAAGATTTAATTGTTTGATGAACACACACACTTTTTTTTTTCCCGTATTTATGCAGGAAAGAATAATCTATTTCATAGGCTATGGGTATTGAAAAACAAGGTGTCATTGGAATCATCTTGAGTCTTGACGAGGAGTGACATAGGCTATAAAGTTTATCCGATTGCGGAATGAGGTTAATGTTTGACGAGTGTCGAAGCAGTCGGACCTTTTCTTCTGTATTTATAGTTCTGGTTAGACCAAACAGTTCGATTTATTGTGACAAACGAGGTATATTTTGAATCTTCTTAACGGAGAGACTCGTAGGCTATAAAATTTATCCGACTGTGGCATTCTGTAATGAGGTTAATGTTTTACACGTAAGTATTATTACAATTATTTTTCTAAAGACAGAAGTCAATCTTCGAATCCAACTCTGTTAGACAGTAATTCGGAAAGCTAGTTATTAGGTACGTAAAATTTAATACCCACGTGTGATGTATTGCAGGATTTGTTTTCGCCGTTATTTATTTTAATCAACTGCTGTTATCAATGAGTAATAATTAAATGAGTAGTAGTTAAATGTATTGTCATCGTAACAAAAATCGTCCGGTTGTAGGTGTTCTTATAATCGTGTAGGGTGAATAAGTGCTTTTACAAAATTTATAGGTGGGTACTTACCTACCTACTAAGATTTTGACAATGGGAGATAGGGAAGGGAAGATGAGCGAGTCAGCTGAGCACGAGTAGCAATAAGCGAGGTCCGGTACATTCGCGCGGGCTCGCGTCACGTTGCTTAGCAACGGAACGGTCGCGCGGTGAGCCCCGCTGTGGGATGATGGTAAATACGTTTAGCAATACATTGCGGGTTTTTTTTTGTAAAAAATTCTGTGTATTTAATTAAAATTTGCAGATAATCCGTTTGTTCTTACATATGTAAACCTAAAAAAATAGAATATTTTTTTTGTAAAATGTCCAAATTTTTGACATCATAAAAATTTTTGAGTACTTTTTCGTAATGAGAATAAGCAGTATAATCATACCCCAAACTTAGTGGAAGCAGTCTTGATACACCCTGTATAGACTAAAACCACAGTAAATGTATAAGAGAATATGATAACTACATACAAATGCTCGATTTGACGTAATTTCATCACACACACGCTCCAGTAAAAGCCCTAAACAGACCTCGCAATCCTGTCAGTTGATAGGATTTGATAAGTACGAGGGCAATTCACAAAGAAGGTTACGTTTTTGTCTAGCGTCGCAGAGGGCGCAGCTATCGCGGCCATCTTGGTGTGTGAGCGTTCGGCAGCTCAGTCGGCATCTAGCCGTGCAAGGGAGAAGGTCGTAGTGTCGTTCGTTCCGTTGCTGCAGGCTTTTGAAATGTGCGCCGCCATTGAAAACCCCACCAGTTGTGAGGTGCGGTCAGTAATAAGGTTTTTGTGGGCAAAAAAACTTAAACCCATAGAAATTTATCGGCAACTGTGTGAAGTTTACGTAGTGAAACAGTAAACGCTGATAGGTATTGCCAAACATTGCGAAACCTAAGAAGGGCAATTCAAAACAAGCGAAGAGGAGTATCTCACAGAAAAATTGCACAGAGACTGACAAGAGTCTAGGTTTCATATGAGGGTAGTTTTATAAAAACATGACAACGCTATCTATGTTAAACCGCAAACTTTTCAATCCACCCTCGTATTTACGTTTCATCAGCTATCCAACTTTTGTTCTTACGAGAGCGCATGTTATTTCCAAAAATAGGCCTAGTTTCTGTGCTGCTTTAGTAGTTTATATTTTTACATTTAGTTCAGTATACAAAAAATGTTTAGGCCATTATGTAAATACTAAATAAAGGTCATCTATATTGATATTAAAACGATTTTAAATTCATAACTTATTTCTATTTTATCTATTTTATCGGTATGCTTAAATTTTTTTTGATCAGATGTGAATAGCAATAACCAGTAGGCATTAAAACATGTTTAATACCTTGAGTATCATAATGTGTATGGTAGTCTTCTAATGATATCTTGAACACTAATAGAATAATAGGCTTGGAGTAAAGGTCAGCAGGACCTGCATAGTATTTCGCCTGGGCAACAAGTATCAACTTTAGGCCGCAATCGTAACAAGTTTAGAATTAAAATAAATACAAACTGGTTATTTTTGATGGGAACTGATGGGAAATGAAAATATGTCAACAAGAAAGTGGACAAAAATAATGTAGAAAATAACCGCCCAATCTCAAAACTATGACTTATTGCAACGATCTTTGAAAGAATGGTCCAACATTCCAGCGAAGCTAACGATGAGCGAAGGATAGCGATGAACTTCCTCAGAAAACGGTCGAGAGGTAAGAATCAAATCATCGCGCAAGTAGATGTACTATACCAGGCGTCTCAGAAAGGTATGCAAAAATAGTTTCATGTATAGCATGCTGGCGAAGAAAAAATTTATTTTGAAAATTCAATTATATAGAAGTAAAAATATTTTTGTTCCAAGTTTAAATTTTCCTCTACTTTTTAACAAGCATGATGAAACTACTGTATGTCATAGAAAAACGGATCTGCTTCGGGAACATTCTCGTACAATGATTTTTTACGATTTCAAGTCTAACTTAAAAACTTGGTGAATCATTTAATTGACGTCAATTAGCTTTTTGAACAAGGAGCCTTCTTAAGCAGCTGTGTACCGCTGGTATAACGAGTTTAAGTGACGTCGCTTAAATTTGAAGGATGAAGAATGAAGTGGTCATCCTTCTTGACCACCTCCCTTTGACCACTTCCATTGCTGTTATGGAAGAAAACATGCTTCAAGTAAAAAAAATTTTTCAACAAAACCGGCGAATCACGAACGGGGCAATTGAGCACAATCTGCGGATTAGATCGGTAAGTATTCATGATATTCTAAGAGTCCACCTTTGCGTAAGGAGGACTGTTTCGCGTTGGGTACCGTCATGAAGTCTTAGGAAGCACGTCAGAATACCGCGACATTTCAGTAAAGAGGTTAATATGAATTATTATGAATTAAGAAGAAAAGATATTTGAATATACGGTTGAAATAACAGAAATAAAAGAAGGAAAACATTCTGACTTGCTCCGTCAGATGAGCAAGATGTATTTAGATTAAAATTACTTAAATAAAGGATATAAAATTTATAACATTCTTTTCAATGGTGGAGTCGCCGCGTACGGTCAAATAGGACCAAGGCTACCTGACACACGTTATAAACGAATTTTTTTTTTAGAAAAGAAATACGAAATAGCCATGCAGAAATTTACTCGATTGCAAGGGAATTTAGAAGAATTCCTAAATAGTTTCAACATAGTCGCAACGTTGAATCGCTACAGCGGGGAAGAAAAAAAAGTAGTTATCGCCGCTTATCTTGAAGGGCCAGCACTAAATTTTGTCTCAAAAGTCTCCAATAACTGCAATACATTTGAAGAGTTAAGAAACGAACTGATCAATACATTTCATGCAGACGTCGATCATTTGGCGAAGTTTTTTAATTTACATTAAAAAAACTTACATTAAGCGCACTTACGGCCAAGGCTGGTCTAGCGATTTCAGAGAGCACATTTATACGACAATTCTTACGCAACTGTTCATATACTAATAAATGGCGATTAGCTTCACAAGTGTTCGATAGCAAGGAAGCGCTGAAACGAACAATCATGCAAATGCATGAAATATTTCATGACGCACCCGAAATAAAGTGGGATTTACCAACGCACATCAAGTCGACGGCGGCGTCTACATATACACCTCCGAGGGACGCAGGCGATATGGATCCGAGTCACAAACACAGGCAAAATGTAAAATTCATACCCAAATTAACCACATCTAGGAGACCTAATACTCCCCGTTATAATTTTAGAGACCGTGCAACCAATCAGAGCCAGGGAATGCCACTACAAAAGCATTACCCAAACACCTATCGGCGTCAGTCATAGGGTTTGTATAGACGCCGACGAAATAAAAAAAACCCTATCTCAAGTACGTTCGTTCCACTTATTTGCGTTCAGTTTCGCGACTGTGGCACTATTGCGTTATTAGATACAGGGGCATCCGTGCCGGTGGTGTCTGACCGACTTTGCAAAAACATAACTTAACAATGCAAAAAGCGGACGATCTGTTCATCAAAGCCGTAAATGGCAATAAATTAAATTGCTTGGGAAGCACGAAGACATTTATAACGATAGATAATAAATTACATATTCAGGAATGCGTCGTCCTGGAGGATGTTGAGCAAGATTTAATACTCGGACAGGATTTTCTACGAAAGGCAGAAGCCATAGTAGACTTTAAGAATAACAACGTAAGATTCCGCAAATGTCTTTGTAATTTTCTATTTAAAGATAGTGTAAAAAATATATGTAATAATTATAATTCTTTACAGCTGATTCAGCAATTACTTAAGATGTGTGAAAGTGAATATGTTTATTTTAGTAATCTTGTAGATAATTTTATAGTTAACTTATGGAGTGAGGTGGTGGCAAGTCGAAACGATGATTTCGATTTATCGTCGGAATTATCTGGTAGTGAACGTAATTCTTTGTCATTATTGTTAAATAAGTATAGGTCCACGTTTGCTTTCGATAAAAATAGTTTACGGTGGTGCAATATTGTTGAAGTAACGATAAAGACTACGGACGAAGCTCCTGTTCATAAAGCTCCATATAGGGTTTTTGCTGAACAACATAGAATCATACGCGAACAAGTGTCAGACATGTTGCAAAATAATATAATTCGTAAATCAAGAAGCCCATATGCATCCCCGGTCGTGTTGGTTAAGAAACCCGACAACACGTGGAGATTTTGTGTTGACTTAAGACAACTTAATAAAAAAGCTATTACTGATGCATATCCATTGCCAATAATTGAAGATATTATTTCTCATTTAAATGGTGCTAATTATTATGCCGACCTCGATTTGAATTCTGGTTACTGGCAATTTGCCATTAAGGAGCAGGACAAACACAAAACTGCGTTTATTACCCCATCAGGGTTATATGAATTTAATTTATTACCTTTTGGCCTAAAACTAGTGGGGCTATTTTTCAAAGAACGATGGACGAAGCGTTGGCTGGGCTTAAATATAGGAATGTAATAGTCTTCGTAGACAATGTGATTATCTATAGGAAAACTTTTAAGGAGTTTATGAAAGCACTCAAACAGGTGTTAGAAAGGTTAAAGGGTGCAAATTTAACTTTAAAACCATCAAAGTGTAGTTTTGGGTATAAGCAAATAACTGTATTGGGGCATACTATTTCAGGTCAAGGCATATTGCTTGATCAAAGTAAAATTGAAAAGATAAAGAATATGAAAATGCCCAAAAATGTTAAAGAGTTAAAATCAGTATTAGGTTTATTCTCTTACTATAGAAAATTTATTAAAAACTTTTCATCTCTAGCTTTAACATTAACAAAACTTTTAAAAAAGGCAGAACAATTTATTAGGACGAAATGTCAACAAAAGGTTTTTGATAAAATTTTATCATTAATTCAAAGGGCGCCACTTTTACGTCATTTTAGTAACGAAGAAGGTATTTGTACTAGGCTTTATATTGACGCAAGTGATCTAGCTATAGGTGCGTGTTTAATGCAGGGATATTATAATGAGATATTGCCGGTATATTTCGCTTCACGAACATGAAGTATGCTATAACAGAAAAAGAATGTTTAGGGTTAGTATGGGCTTTGAAGTATTTCAAACATTTTTTATGGGGTCTTAAATTTCAAATAGTGATAGACCATAAGGCATTATGCTGGCTTAGAGAACGTAAAGATATGTCCGGTAGGTTAGCTAGGTGGGCTTTAGTAATACAAGCGCACGACTTTGACGTTATACATTGCTCAGGAAAGCAGAACGTCGTAGCTGATTTTTTGAGTCGGAATCCGCTGATTGAACAAGAGCTTCTTCCGAGTGAACCGGTGGACGACGGTTTACAACCTCACCTCCGTTAAGTTTCATTTTTGTTATTGTTGTTGAATTTGTTAAGTTTTGTTATCTTGTGCTGTTTTTTGTTCGCTATCTTTAAAAATGCCTAATCGGAATAAAGTTTTGCGGCGTCAAGCCAGAAAAATGATTTACGATGTTTCGAAGTTTATGCAGAAGGAAGCCGAAGAAGGCATCCAAATAAACGTCAAGCACGTGCAGAAAAGAGTTGCTACAGCTTAACTGACGAAAGTAAAATAATAACTTTAATTAAATAAAATATGTCAAACACGAACTAATACGAATTTAATCCTTAATGAGTTATGTGACTGAAGGTGCATTTGTACTAGTGTTTGAAATAGCAGTAAATTAGGTACATCTATTATTTTATTATCGTATATTTTGTCTTGGACAAAAAGCCAGTATTAATTAAATAGGTCCAAAAAATATCATGCGACTGACTGTACACCTGCGCGAATCGTCTCGCTACAACTTCAGAGTGGAATAGATGTTTGGCGCGATCTGTATCAAAGTCTGGGAAGTAATAAGTTTAACTCTGAGTTTAACGTGCAGGCTAAGAAGGATCTTATTCTAGATACGGAAAAAAATAACGTTTTACCGAGCATTTTTTTATTACTCTAATGTTGATTACATCATTAGTCATGAACTGATTATCTCAATCAATGAAAAAAGTAGTGCCACATGATACAGACTTAGAGTTTAAAACAAAGGTAATGTATGTAATTTTGTCGTACTTCATTACTTCCCAGAATTTGATCTTTATTAGCAACACTATCAAAGTTGGATTCCTGGCTTACGAAATTTATTAAAAAAAAATCCAATAATGCAGTTTTAGTTTTTATCAAAATTGAGCTCGTAACTCCTTTCAGCATTTTGCGATGAATAGCATCATAGTTTAGGACTTGACTATCTATTTCCACTTGGAAGAACCACCCTATATAAAAATCTTTGTGTTTATCGTGTAAGTAACAATTTGTAAGTAGCAGCTTTTTTATATTTTTGTACATACATTTAGTCTCCTCATTTAATGTTGCTATAGACCAAATGAATATATTACCCGCAAAGCAAATTGTGCTAAACTTTCCTAGTAAGCTTAAGTTTATATTTTGTAAGTTTGTCATTTTCTCTTGAATAATCAAGTCTGTTGCTATTTAACTTAACCTAGGATATTAACTACTCATGGTTTGGGTGCATTCATGATTATACCTTCATATCTGATTATTGGCATTTCTAAAAAATCTAATGTTAATTGCAAAATGATCTGTAACTGTTCTACCTTAAAGAGTACGTGACAATTTTGCATGTATGAAAAACAAATATTTTCGCCTTTGCCTTTTATACCAAAGCCTTGTAATAATATTTTTGGTTCTTATTTTTCTGTCGCAAGGGCATATTTTAACAGAGTAATTACAAAAATCTAGTAGCTTTTCGCGATTGCCAAGCTTTTCAATTATCGCCGTATGGATGTCATTAATGCATAGGGACTTGGACTTTCCATACTAGCTAGACTGTTTCAATATTATGGTGCGTTAAAAAATAAATAATATTTACCGTTATATAACTTATATGTTTATTACAGGAAGACTATGAATCGCATAATAAAATAAACCATAATTTATTATTTTATGAGCGCAGACATAAAAGAGTGACCAGCACTATGTCTTCACTCTTTTGACGTGGTCTTTCATCTCATAATAGTCGCATAACCTGATGCGTAAAGTGAAACTTCATGCGAAATATCAGAGAGGCGTTGATGAACGAAATATTAATCAGGACTTATGTATGTTCTTACGTTTAGGCAATTTACCGACATAATGATTAGAGTGGAATTTAATACTGAAAGGTTTTACATACTAAACACCAATAATTAAGTCAAGTCACATCTATGCTAGTAGCCCTGCCATATTTGCAGCAAGGACCAGGTTCGAGTTCTTATTTATGTGATTAACACAGATGTTTTTTTTTTGGGTCATGGTTGTTTATCATTATATATGTATGTTTATTCTGGGTTCTTATCCCCAAGTTTGCACTATAACACAAACTCTGCTTACTTTGGGGCCATACAGTTGGTGTGATCGTATGCGAATCTATTATTATATTTAATACCTTTCATTTAGTAATAAATTAAAAAAGGAACATTTCTGAATTCATATACTTTTTTATTTAAAACGCATATTTTTGTGACAACCTGGTGGGAATTTGCTTGCAACAATGGAATTCAGTTGACGTGAATTTCGAGCTATTTTGTTTATATAAAAGGTATAAAGCCTTAATAATGTTTTCAAATTTTAGTTACTTGTTTTGGTGAATCTGGTTGTTCACGAACAACAGTTTGGGTTTAATAGGGGACAAGGAAGCCATCAGACTTCCGCCAGAACACTTGATCTTTTAAAATTCAGTATATGTGTCTGTCTATCCTATGTCACCCATCATATATTCCCCTGACTTGGACCTTGCGATTTGTATCTGTTCTCCAAAATAAAATAAAAATTTTAACGCAAGACTTTTGAGAGCAAGGAAGATGAACTAGGTGCCTATTATTTTGACATTTCTGAGGTATCTGAAAAAAAAACTAGTTAGATATTTTTCAGGAGGTTTAAAACGTGGGTAAGTTAAAAATATTGTTTTGTAAAATAGTCAATTAGCGATTCAAACTACGTCATAGGGTTATTGGGGACAATAATATACTGCATGTTGAAGTAAGGCAAGCGCAATAACGTAAATGTTCATCATCATAATGTTCGCGAAGGCTTATAAAGTACTTCGCAGTTGCTACTTATGGCTACAAGTCTACATAAATTTGCACAGCAAGAAGAAAGGCGGCGTGCTAGGATTGTTAAGTATATAGAGGATAACCACATATTGAGTTCAATAGGAACACAAATAAAATAAATATTGAGAAAATATATATATATCCTTCTATCTTAACTGTAGGTTTAATTCCTTCTAGGGTGTGATAACATTTTGGTATCCGATATCATGAATGAAGGCAGAATGAAAAGATGTAACGTCCAAAAACTATAAGAAACACACAATTATTGCTAATATCATCATTCAATAACAACAAAATTCTGACCAATTGCAAGTATTCTTAATAATAGTTGCCATCTCTATATTTTATCCGTTGTTGCTTTGCTTATTTTGTTGCTTTGCTTAACATATTTGTTCAGCGTATGAGGTTTTTTGTTATCAAATCTTAATAATTCAAGGCTAACCTCCGACATCCCTAAGTTGGTGTATTCCCGGTACAGCTCCAATTTTATCCACTTCATCGAGAAAGACGATACCAGTCTGTGCTCGCTCCACACTGAAAAAGATAAATAAAGACATATGCTTTATGTGAAATTATAGAGGATATAAGACAACATTGTCAGGAACTATGTTACATGTATAAAGTGTACTTAGAATTATCGCATGTCATCAAATGGTCGAATAAAAAGCGACTTTGGTTTACACTACATAAAATATATATTCTGGATCCACACGTTAACAATCTTGTCTAAACAGAGCTATGATTTTTTTCAAAGCTATATAGTAGAAAAAAACATTGCTTCCTATTCGACAAATTGCAGTTGCCTGCCAACTCTATCCGCACTAGTGCTAGTTTCTCGCTTCATATAAAGTAAACAAGTTATTATGTTTAATATTATAGAACAGTATAATTTAGTAGTAATTTATGCACTATTGATAGAGAATTTTTTTTGTAAGTTAACAATTTTATACTTTAGACACCATTTAAAAAAAAATACAAATATTGATCACATATTTTACGAAAAACACAAAACACTGAAGCAAATAACAAATTGTGTAAGCTTATAGTTTAGCTTATAGTTTACTCGTAAGTGTACACAACGATATTACACATTTTTTTTTATATAACAGACCATAAAGCAGCCAATTCACATGAAATACAATTAAAAAAATCTCCGTTTGAAAATATCGCGCTCGTAGCCTTGTCGACGAGAGATCTATGTGTATTATATCGATTTTTTACAAAGAAAATTTACGAAGTTATACTGGTTGCGGAGCCGAATTAAAAATTGTTATGGTAATGGTAAAAAATTTGCAAACTTTTTACCATTAAAACGGCAAGGTCTCTTAAGGTTTAGCTGACTAATTTATTTATTTAAAACTTTATTGCACAAAATAAAATTATTTTTATTGTACAAACGGCGGACTTAATGCCATTTGGCATTCTCTACCAGTCTACCGCAGCAATGGAGAGGTTTTCAAAAGAAGGGGTGCCTACAAAATACATATGCGTACATACTAATATACTATAAGATTGACAGTTAATATAATAATATAATAGGTCTTTACCTATGAAACTGCCGTTTTGCCGTACTGGCCATTTCAAATGAAAATATTTTTTTTTCGACTGATAATTCTAATTTCAAATTAATTTTATTTGACAAACATGGAATTCTTTTTCTAAAATCGTCATTTGTTTAATAGTTAGTGTTTTGTTTTCAACGCATTCGAACATTTTTCGTCATCATGGATAAGTTAAAAATTCGAGTAATTATGGAGTATGAGTACCGTCGTGGCAGCAAAGCGGCACAAGCGGCACGCAACATCAACGACGTTTACGGAGCGAACACTACAAACGAACGCACTACCCGTTATTGGTTTACCCGCTTCCGTTCTGGAAATTTTGACCTGAAAAATGAACCCCGTGGTCGTCCGAAAACTTTGGTCGACAATGACGAATTAAAGGCAATTGTGGAAGCTGATGAAACTCAATCCACGGCTGAATTAGCAGCAGCTTTCGACGTTAGCATCAAAATAATATTGGTCCATTTGCGTCAAATTGGCAAGGTAAAAAAGCTTGACAAATGGGTACCCCACGAACTCAATGACCGCCAGCGCGAAGTACGCGTGGAGACGTGCCTTGCACTGCTCAGCAGGCATACAAATGAAGGAATTCTGAACCGCATTGTTACTTGTGACGAGAAACGGATCCTGTTTGACAATCGTAAGCGCTCAGCAAGTTGGTTGGACCCTGGTTCAGCACCCAAACAATGCCCTAAACGAAAACTTACCCCTAGAAAAGTGATGGTCACTGTTTGGTGGTCTAACGCGGGTGTAATTCATCACAGCTTCTTGCCAAACGGAACAAGCATTACTGCAGATGTGTACTGTGAAGAACTGAACACAATGATGGAGAAGTTCGCACGTCTCCAACAAGCTTTGGTCAATCGTTCGGCTCCACTGCTCCTGCACGACAACGCGCGACCTCATACTGCACAGCAGACGGTCTCCAAGCTACAAGAGTTGGGGTTGGAAGTTCTCCGTCATCCGCCGTACTCACCAGACCTTGCGCCTACAGACTTCTACTTTTTCCAGAATTTGGTTAACTTCTTGGCGGGAAAAAAATTCAATACCCGAGTGGCAGTACAAAATGCCTTTGAAGAATTTGTTGCCTCCCGTCCAGCTGATTTCTTCAAGAAAGGCATCAATAAGCTACCAATGCGTTGGCAAAGATGCATGGATTGCATGGGTGATTATTTTGATTAATAGAAATAAAAAATATATAAAAAAATTACGCTTCATTTATTTCGTGAAAAACGGCAATTTCATAGGTAAAGACCTAATATAAACGTCATAAACGATATTCTGAGCCTTCATATTCCTATGCATCATTCCGGATTTATCTCTTATTCTTTTGTTATCCAGGCTACACGTTTATGGGATACTCTACCGGTGGAGTTAAGGAAAGCTTCCAGTAAACTCTCTTTTAAGCTCTCAGATTATAGGAAGACCGGAGACATCTATCATGTGTAGAGCTTAGAAACTGGAATTTACACTTTAAATATTCCGGAGCGTGAGGATCATTGAGGATTGAAAAGAGTGTACAAAGTATCCTAACGTGCCTGCGTTGTCTAATAGGCAGCCAACCAAGTTGTTTGCGAAAGTTGGATATGTGATCATATTTGCGCAGCCCATAGATGAACCGAATGCAGTTGTTCAGAAGACGGTCCAACTTGTTGAGGTGATCTTCGTTGAGATCTGTGTAGCACATATCCGCGTAATCTTTTACAATCTAATCGACGTAAATAAAAAAAAAGTTAAGGTTTAACGCAGGCTTACAGTAATTTATTAGTCGTGTTTGCTAGAGTTAGTCTACTCACTTGAAATTAGCGTGGTGCAGCAGTTTGGCGACCACGCTTTCGATGTCTTCACCGACGTAACCAGCTTGAGTGAGTGTGGTGCAGTCGCAGATAGCGAACGGCACATCCAAGCATTGCGCTATTGTCTGCGCTAGCAGGGTCTTACCTGGAATATTATTGTATGAATTTTGAATAATATTTTTAATAAATAATTAATGATTATTAAGATTATCGCAAAATAATTTCGCTTTCGAAGTGAAGTCAGCATGCTGACCTTATAAAGACGGTGAATGAACTGGACAATTTCATTACGATGGAGGATTACTTGGCTATAGCTATAGCTTACCTTAACCAAAACCAAAATTGCAAAGGAATATAACTAAAAATTAATACAAGATTACAAAATATTGTAGAGCAGATAAAGCCTAGCTATAAGTTTTTAAATTACATTTTACGATTAGACTACTAATATAAGCTTTTTCTCACCACATCCAGTAGGCCCCAGTAGCAGAATGTTACTCTTGTCAAGTCGCAACTCGTGTGATTGCCTCTCGAGCACTTCAGCACCCTCTCCGCCATTGTGCCCTATGTGCAGCAAATCTGGAGGTAATATGCACAAGTAACCTACGGTTCGACGAGTTTGGGTGCGATAGGCAAATTAATCTTAAGATCTTAGATTGATTTATGTCATCTGGACAATGAAACCTTAAGAGATGTTTTCACGAAAAACTGGTCTACTGTGTATACGTGGAAAAAGTATTTGTAATGTAATGCATTAAATTTTCACAATGCCAGTTTAAATCATTGCAAGGTGTCACTTGTAAATTTAAGGAAATAAAAATTCTTATTTTCGATTCACAACATATTTTAGAAAATTTAATGTATGTAAAAAAGAACGTAACCTTGTTGAAAAGAAAAAAGAACTGCACAATGTTAACACAAGAGGAAGAAATATACTGGCAGCTCATAATAGTTATCAGATCATTACAGTTACAGTCATTTCTGTTCGCGGCCTAAATACGATAACAGGAATAATGAAATTTTTTATATTTATTTTTCTACATACTCTCCTCCTAGGTCACAGCACTTAGTCCAGCGGTTCTCCAAAGCCTTGGTCCCATTTAAATAGAAGGTCTCGTGAAGGTCTTCAAAAAAGGCATCTACGGCCACTTTGACCTCCTCATTGGTAGAAAATTTCATTTCACCTAAGTGTTTTTTTAGTTTTGGAAATAGGTGGAAGTCAGAAGGTGCCAAGTCAGGTGAATAAGGGGGATAAAGAAGCAATTCGAAACCGCAATTCACTATTTGAGCCATCGATTCCGCAGATGTGTGAACACGAGCATTGTCCTGATGAAACAAAACTTTCTTGGTCAACAATCCTGGTCTTTTAGACTTTATTTCTTCGCGTAAACGACGTAATAGTGTGCAGTAGTATGCAGAATTTAAAGTTTGACCTCTTTCTAAGTAATCAACCAAGATGACGCCCTTAGAATTTCAGAAAACTGATGCCATTACCTTGTTTACTGAAAAAGCACACCTTGGCTTTCTTGGGGGTAGGAGATCGGGGTCCCTTCCATTGTTTGGATTCAGGATTCAGTATAGTGATGAACCCATGTTGCGTGCATAGTAACATACCTTGCCAAAAATTCGTTTGGATCAGCTTGAAAAAGCTCTAAACAGTCTCTGGAAATCGTGAGCCGAGTTCGTTTCTGTTCAACTGAAAGGAGCCGCGGAACTCAACTTGCAGACACCTTGTGGAACTCTAATTTGTTAACGATCATGTTTTGTGTACGTTCATATGAAATCCTCAGAGCTTTAGCTATCTCAGATACTTTCAATCTTTCGTCTGTCATGATAAGATCACATATATTTTCGATGTTTTCCGAAGTCGTAGCTGTAGAAGGCCATCCAGAGCGGGGGTCATCTTTCATGCTCTCTCGTCCACGTTTAAAATCGGCTGTCCACTTTTTTTATCATTGTATACGACGGAGCAGATGTTAATAAAGTAGCCACCATATCTTCATAAAATTTGCTTTGGAGTTGTGTTTCTTGTGGAGGTATTTGATCACGGCACGGTGCTCTTGTGGCGGCAAGCCACATTACTTAACACTTACACACTAGGTATACAACTAATAGTACTTAACACACAATTACACTTACATAAGTATGTATGCATACATAGAAACATATCGTATCTATTATAAAATCCTATTATATTTATTATATTACATATTAGTAAAATGCACAGTACAAAACAATAACTCAACAACTACACTACTCATTAGCACTAAACATGCAAATAATACTATTTATTATGTTTGTGATATATTTCTTCAACCGACATATTGGCTGCATGGAGTACCAGCGTAGCGCGCGCTACGTTCGCGCCTTGTTCGTTTTGCCACAACCAGTGCGCACAGAACTGCCGTACGTGAGACTCGAGTCGCGTCGCACGTACGATACGCTTGCTTCCGCATTTTCTATCGTGCCTAATTTGCTTATCGCTAGTATCGTGTCTGAACTTTTTTAGTGTTATGTGTATAAACTATCTTACTCATCTGTGTTTCTTCCAATTCTAATTCTATTTAATTCTGTCCTGTATATGTGTGTTTCCTTGGAATCAATATATAGACAATTAAACGGTAAGTAGAGTGTTTGTCATTTACCACGAAAGACAATACTAGTACTACACTCCAAACTATCCATTTTCAAAATTAATGAAACTTACTCTCACTTAGTGTTCAATAAAATAAATAATTACGCACGTATCTCAGAGACAAATTGCACAGAGACTGACAAGAGTCTAGATTTCATATGAGGGTAGTTTTATAATAACATGACAACGCTATCTATATTAGGCCGCAAACTTTTGAATCCACCCTCGTAGCTGTCGAAATAGTTGCTCGTCACACTAAACTACTGCTTGCAGTATATGATATATGATGCCCCAACTTAAGTATCGATTATTTCGATACGCTAGATCACATTCTCCACGATCTCTGTCCATCATACAAATACTTCATATTAATGGGTGATTTTAATACCTGTATGATAAAAAATAAGTCCCGTTCCCACAGATTGAATTCCCTCCTATCCCCGTTTAACCTCCGTATTCTCGTCTTTCCGCAACTCATCAATTTCCCTATTGTGTCCCTTCCTTGCTTGATTTCACGATTACATACAGCTCCAGCAATGTTACGGCACATGGGCAACTTACTGCAACATTTTCCTACCATGACCTTATCTTACTCCTGCGTAACTACAGGGGCATTAATTTGGCGGCTTTGCAGAATGACGCCGAAGCCGTATGTGTCGTGATGCGAAAAGATGATACTTTTATGATTCCCTTGTGAATCGTGGTTCTGCGGAAGTCTGGGGATTCCTTAAATCCATCGGTATCGGCAAATTCTGCAACTCCTCTATTAAAGAGTTTGATTTGAACACTCTTAATAGACAATTTTCCTATCCGCCCCTTTCTTTGACCCACTACCGACAAAGCTGATACCTTGGCTTAGCTGTCGAAACTTCCAGTAACAAATCCAATTTACCTTTACCACTGTCTCGACAGCAGTGATTTCTTGACATCATCTGTCGAGACAGTGGTAATCCATCTCCTCGTCGGCAGTTGGTGATAACCTAATCTGTCCCATATGTAAAATTTTTTAATATTATCTTGAATCTTTCCAATGCTCTGGCAACGAGCTGATGTCATTACTCTACCTAAACTTCCCAATCCATCTTCATTTTCACATGTTCGACCTATATCTATCTTACCTTTTCTGTCCAAAGTTCTCGGACATATAGTGCATAAACAACTGTCTGCATTCCTTTGCTCAATAATATCATCATCGCATACCAGTTCGGTTTTCGTCAGGGCCACAGCACCGTATCAGCTCTTATACATGTGACTGATGACATCTCTTACCTTACTTCTACTCCTAGACTTCAGAAATGCATTAATGCCGTTGATTTCCACATGCCATCCTTATTGGCATCCTCAAATCCATTAATATTTCTACATTCGCAATCTCCTGGCTCAACTCCTGCCTTCGGGTCCGCCTCGACGACAACTGGTCTAGGACATGTGACCTGATTGCGGGTGTGCCCCAGGGCGGTGTCCTGTCGCCTCTCCTATTATCCAGCTTCATTAACTCAGTCACTAAAGTAATTTCATCTAAATCTCATTTGTACGCATACGTACTGCAATAGCTTCAATGAATCTGGACCTGTCTCAAATTAGTGTTAAGTGTTTAATTAATTAATTAATACTACAAGGTCACAAGCCATGCTTATTGGCAGTCACTATATGCTCGGTGACTTCTCCCTTCCACCCCCTATCACAATGAACAATATTTCGATTGCCTGCCTTGATACAGCTAAGAACTTGGGTGTCATTTTGGACTCTATCTTGACATGAATCGCGAATGTCAGTGAAATCAGTCAGAAAGTCCATTTCACCTTCAACTCGTTAAACTCTCCGGAGCTTCCTGCCCCTTTCAGACCATGATTTTCCTTGTCCACACGTTGGTTCAGCCAATACTGGATTATGCTGATGCTTGCTATTTGGATGCCACAGAGGAGCTTCTCAATAAACTTGAACGCTTGCAAAATTTTTGTATACGCTACGTGTTTGCACTTAATAAATATTGACAGTGATTTTTGACAATTTCAAAGTATAGAATCATAATGAGTGGGAAGTAAAGACGTAAGTGAAGGAATTCTTTTAAATCGTGATCAACTTGGAATATTCCGATTTACCTTTCTGCGAATGGTGCAGTGAATGGGTTTCATTAGTCGCCCCGCTGGTTACATTGTTGTAAATCCTCTTGTAGTGATTGTAAACGGCCACGGATAAAACTTTCTTAGCGTATTCTTGGCCTACCACGTGCTTGTTCAGATATTCGAAGATCTTCTTAGGTGGTGGAGGTGGTTTTCTGAAATATAAAACGTTAATTGGATAGCTTTCTATGACTTAAAATATATAAACACTGAGTTCAACGCTACACAGTACCTACCTTTGCGAAGCATAAAGCAAAGGCAACACACCCACATTTTTGTATAAATACATACAATACTTTAAAGACTATATAAATCAGACACAAACAATGTCACAATGAGAGGTTTCCACAAAAAAAAGTTTCAAAATAATTTCAACAGTGAGCGCTGTACTGAATCTGTAAAACTAAAATGTCAATGCTAGAGAATGACAACTGTCACTCACTGAACCCTTAGTTTTACCAATCAAAAGCAAGAGTTTGTACATTATATAATACTGTTACAAGTTCCGGTTCCGTCCTACAATACATAACAACATATTGTTACAAGTATTACAAGTTCCGGTTCCGCCCTACAATAAATAAGATCATAATATAATATTTAAAATTAGATTCTATAATCTTGATTATATACCTATATATTCTTTTCTTTACATATTATTATCCTAATCATAATTTTGTATAAATAAATAGGTACTATTAACTTTAAATTATATTAACAAATATTGTGATTGTACAATGTAGTGATTACAGCGATTGCCGGTTCCTGTTATGTTAGGTCGTTGGCCAGTTAGCTTTGTTACGTTGTAATAAACGCTCTTGCGAGAAATTCGTGTCGTTTACGTTAGCTTCAACGTCCTCCATTATTGCATCATCGCCTCCGCCCATCCTTGAGAAATACCTATTATTTCAATATCGTAGATTCATCATTTTCTTATTTCAAGTATTTTGTTTTAGTTCCATACCCTACATGAGCCCTAACATTTAATGAAGCTGACATATTAGTTTTAGTTAGAGGCATCTATTGTGATAGTTGATACTTATTTTTGACATTCTGAAAACCTTTCATTGGCTTGCAGTGATATTATAATGATATACCTATATATTTCCTTCCAACAATTTATTGCGTAACAAAGGCCATACCTTTGACATTTGCCTCGATTTTGATATTAAAACATCTTTTGTGGTTGATGAATTAAACCAATAAACTGAGGAATTCGTTTTGCACATTTCTTTAAAGAAACCTTTGAAGCATTTGTAAATGTTGTATAAATTACGCATCTTCTTAAAAACAGGTGCATTTTGCAAAGGGAAAGTCTAATAAAGGACCAGTTTGCAGTTAACACCATTATAGCACTAGGAAACGCTGTAATCTGAGATTCAACTGATACCATTCGAGATCGATTTGAAGAAAGTTTCACTTATTATGTAACGAACACAGTTATATGACTAAATCTGTATTTAGAAGTTGAGCGAATGTGACTTTATTATGTAATAATACAATAATAGACACTTTTTATGGTGCCAGTTTATCGGAATTAAATGGATTAATTATTAATAATCTCATTTTATAAATCTTACTTATAATTTTTGTTGACAAGTGTTCAATATATTTAATATGTAAGGACCTTGTCTCAAATAACTTCAGATGTTATTATAATTTTTGTAAGTCATATTTACAAAATAACCTTGATTTTTTTAAACTATTTATAGCGCAGCAACTTATCAAATACGTCATAGTACAGGTAAAATAATTCTTTCATAGTCGCTATTGTCGAAGTTTACAAAAACGTGAAATGCTACCAGTAAGGGAATTTAATCAGCTTGCGATAACGAGGACAGAAGTATTAGTTGTAAAATTAATCGGTGAATTAAATATCTGGAAATTATTACCACCCACACATGTAAACTAAATTCATATAAACAATAGGTATGTATAGTTAAGAGCATGCGCATGCCAGATAACAATTTAGCAACAGATATACATCATTGGTACACGTGACAAGGTCGTGGGGATATTGACTGATTGTACTCAACAAAAATATTGCATTTACAAATCTTGACATAAATATAAAAATACTAATAAAATCGTAGTTTTGTCGACAAATCAAAAATTTTGTTTGATAGTAATACAATAAAAACTATGGACTTTTGTATCATGTCAATACTTTTTTTCGTGAAGTTAAATAGGCACACGTCGTCACACGAACTATGTTATGACGGCAAAGCAAGATATCCTCTTTGTCGCCAAGGTGAGCAACAACTGTCTCAGTAATTTTTTCAGGGACTTGGTGGATTGGTGAGTTATGTAATTGTCTTAATTGTCATAGATTTATCTGTAAAGATTTATATCTGATGAGATGTAAAACCGCTTGTCCGATTTGAGCACACATAACACAATGTTCCAAGTATTAGAAAAAATTACAATTGGTAAAAACACAGCGGATAAATACGAAAACTCTCAACACAATAATGCTCTACAATACATACCGATAAAATCCAGATTTGGCGTCAGCGTTCTCTTTGATGCTCTTCTTGGTGTCGACCTCGCTGAGCACAACGAAGAAGTGATGACATTTGTCACATTTCACGAAACGTGTGGAGCTAACAAAGGTCTCCACGTGAGTGCAAGGGTCTCCACATTTTGGACATGTCAGCACACCATTTCCTGAACCAGACTTCTTTCCCCCAGAAGTGGAACCTGCTAAATATGGACGATTAATCGTCAGTTGTTTACTTGTATTTAATATTGACCTAGTTTTTGATTGACCCTGAAGGTTAACTGAATTAACTGCATTGCTTAAAAATTATTTTCTAGTCATTATATATATATTTCAAAAATTATCTTAAATGCAGATGCGAGATTAAATCTCATAGATGTTATTGCGACCCTCATTTTCTTTTGGTAGGGAAGGTAAATGTATAACTAGTAATGACTGACGTCTTTTACGGATCGCTTTGGTTACAATCGCGACGATAATTATTGAGAATGATATATATCTAATTTTTTGGTGATAATAGATCACAATAATAAAGAATCTAGAAATGCTAAAACATTTCTAGATTCTTTATTTTTGTATTTAGAGAATTTATTATAATCCTATGATAAGCCTCGTAGGTACATGGATCCTTTCTCTTTATTTACAACTGTTAAAAAATCCACCACCAACTTTTGATTTTAATAACAATGTTATCGATCATATGAACAGTCCCGCCGTATTTATGCAAAAGATGATTGAACAAAACAGAAATAAGGTCAACTTACTACTCATATCTCCGTTGGCATCTTTAGGCGGCAAAGGGGGTTGTTCACTGGGGCTCTTGCAGAGTACCGGACACGTATTGATGGTACGGGCGCACTGTCGCCGTACCGCGCGGCACGAGTGCGCTCCCGATACTATGGAATAAAGGAATCACTTAGCCTTCATTTTAAAAGATTAATTGCCAGGTTAGTAGCTAATTTGGTTACAAGTTTCACCAACTGAACTCTACACTTACTACTAAGTTTTTACTGGCTGCATAAAAAGGATCTAAGTAGTCAACATTTTATTTTAATAGCTTTTTTTATCGGTGTATTAACAAATACCTACATTATATATAGCTTAAACATAATCACATATTTCTTATAATCACAGTCGAATGTGTAATACTCTCAAAGCATATTTCGTGTTGTTATTTGTATTCGTAATTCATACAATATTTCGGTACATGTCACACGTGTATCGCCGATGCAGAATTCTTAAAATAGTAACTGCAAAATTACAATACTTTTATATGTGCCATAAAATTTGTATAACTATTCAGTGTGATTGCTTACCTAGTTAGACGTTACATTTGGATTTAAATATCGCAACAACGTTTATCGCTTTGCTAGATATTGAATATGTTCATTATAAATGGTAACCATTACTATGAGTACAGTACTATGAGTACATGAAGTCATTTATATACAAACTGACAGAATATAGAACAAAATGTTTAGTGTCACGAAATCGCGCCCCACCCACTATTTGTTGCTTTTTAGTAGTGGGGCACGACGTTGTTGTTTACATACTAAGAAACAAAAATATGGCAAAACGTGAACTAATATGGGCATTTATTAGGTCATTACATATTAAATTGGCGTTTTGTAAGGGAGGAACATAAAGTCAATTTAAAAAAAATTATGTCCGTGCATTTTAAATCTGTAATATCTTCGAAAATATTCATTTAAATTATACGTTGTAAAGGGGCATATTGATTTATATTACATGCACAATATTTTTAAGGTACTTAATTGGATAAGGATTAATGCTGTATTGCTTAAAATCGCTCAGTAAATAAGCCATTCTTTCTCGTAAAAACTAGAGGATAAAAAATGGTTATCGTGGGTCATCGCGGACCTTTTTGTAGACGTTTTTAAGGTGTACGATAACTTTTGTACATTATTTTGATTTATCTCGTAGGGTACAGCCAGCGTTTGCAATGTAAGCGCAAAAAATGTGTTTATTTACGACATCACATTAGAAACCTATAAAATTATCACTGTTTCTCTACTATATTATGAATGTATTAAACAAATAAACCTTCCTCTTCAATCACACTATCCATAAAAAAAACTGCATAAACTAAACCTTGTCCGATACAGCCACATTGGGCTTCGGATATTGCGGCTAAGGTGAAAGGGATGCCGCTGGTGCTACTGCAAATTATGGCTCTTTGCATGTTACTTTTATATCTGGTTAGTTTAAGTTAGCGTGTATGACCTACTATGAAATCATCATTATAAGAGAAAGAGAGCATAGTTTCACGTCGATTTATTTTCTCATTTCATCTAAGGTTTTAACATTAGACGAAATGCAGGCTGTACTTATGTTTAATAATTCTCGAATTTATATATCATTCTAGCGAAAGCTAGAGGGCAATCTGATGTGTCCAAAATCTACATGCATACATTTCAGCAATTACATGTTTTTGGCATGTCTGATTGTGATGTAGCAAAAGTGATTAAGTAGTTGAATGAGCGAAATCGAATTAGATTGTAGTTGTTTACAGAAATAATTTTTATGAGTACACCACTTCAACGATAACAATACTATTTTTTTAAATTTATTACTTCAGAAAATCATATAATTAGCAATACTTTATCTTCTCTTCTATTCTTACCTTTTTTAGTAACAAAATTAATAAAAAGTGAAGATATTGTCAAAAAGTTAAACAGTCTGAGACACAAATAATCGAGTGGAAAAAATGTATACCATGATCTTTAAAATATTACTCATGTAAAGCCACAGGCGATCGTTTGTTGACCATCTATACAGACACTAATTAACTAAATAATAGTAATTAAAAACATCTACAGGGCGGCAAGTGCCTTAGTTGACTTCAGTGACACATGGAAGTTCAAGCATGATTCTTGTCCTACCTATTAAATAAAAAAGCAACTTACAAAAATTCCAAGCTGCCAAGTAAAAATGACATCGCAACCACTAAGGAACGAAAAGATGAAGTCAATACTTAATTGATTTTGTCATTTTAGAATATAAGATTGTAAAAGATAGGAGATGAGACTGGGCAGTTAGGCGTCAATATATGGATATTTGGTTTTTGTCATGAAGGTCCTCTTTTCCTCTAACCAGCCTATTACCCTGAAAATCATCTGTAAATATATCTTGCAGTTTAATAATAGGTCTTTACCTATGAAAAGTGATGGTCACTGTTTGGTGGTCTAACGCGGGTGTAATTCATCACAGCTTCTTGCCAAACGGGACAAGCATTACTGCAGATGTGTACTGTGAAGAACTGAACACAATGATGGAGAAGCTCGCACGTCTCCAACCAGCTTTGGTCAATCGTTCGGCTCCACTGCTCCTGCACGACAACGCGCGACCTCACACTGCACAGCAGACGGTCTCCAAGCTACAAGAGTTGGGGTTGGAAGTTCTCCGTCATCCGCCGTACTCACCAGACCTTGCGCCTACAGACTTCTACTTTTTCCAGAATTTGGTTAACTTCTTGGCGGGAAAAAAATTCAATACCCGAGTGGCAGTACAAAATGCCTTTGAAGAATTTGTTGCCTCCCGTCCAGCTGATTTCTTCAAGAAAGGCATCAATAAGCTACCAATGCGTTGGCAAAGATGCATGGATTGCATGGGTGATTATTTTGATTAATAGAAATAAAAAATATATAAAAAAATTACGCTTCATTTATTTCGTGAAAAACGGCAATTTCATAGGTAAAGACCTAATATATCTTTGTAAATATGTTGATAGTCTATGTTCAATAGTGTATATATCTTTATGTCACTAACTCTATTAGGTTTATAAGTAGAGTATGTTGGTGTTGGTACTAACTGTGTTGTTCTATTGTTTTAGATAACTCAATGACTGGCCTACGTAGCGCACGTACTATCTCAAAATAATACCGTGTCTATTCCATCACGTGAGATTGGCAGTAATAGCCTGTCGCGTAATATCGACGGCTGGTTGCCATTGTGCCCAAAGAATAATAATAATAATAACTTATGATTGATTTTTCGCAAATAATTTTTTACTTTTTTACAAGATTTTTAGATTTAAAATTAGGGAAGTTTAAGGGGGAAAAGGTTACTCATGAGTTAATCTTTCATGCGTACTACTGACCATTAGCAGGTCAAAATCCCATATTGAGTTTGACCATCATCTTTAAACCTAATTTTAGGATTTAACTGCACAGGATACTTATGTAACCTTTTTTTTGTTTAAGTTGTAAATTGAAAATGATTTCTAGAATGTAAAAGTAGTAAATGGCTCTTATATGCAGGTAGCACAGTAGCACAGTAGAGATTTACTTAGGCCGTAGCAGTAGGCTGAATATTGCTTTATGCCTTCATTAGTTTAATAGAAATAGAAAGTAGCAGAGGGATATTTTGATCTGCACAAGTGGGTTTTAGTGTTAAGGGCAGTTTTTTCTAGTCAATCATAGGCAACAATTTGACAAGATTTATATCAATATACTTAATGATTTGTCAAAGTATCAGCTCACACAAAGGCTGGAATATTGCAAAACCTTGCTATTTACTAATATGCTATAAAATTGTTATAAAAAAAAGGAATTAGCTAGTGGAGTTGTAAGATTGGTTTCACTAGTTTCTATGCTATTATAAATATTTTTATTATTTTAAATGCATATATAGAAAAAAAATTTCAGGAATTCCATGTTTAGCGTCAGATAGAGAGTAACAATGGAGAAATATGTGCAAATTAAAATATTAGTCGAAGATAATTTACAAATATTCAGATAATTTCAAAGAGTTGGCATTGTGCCTACATGAGTAGATAGATATGGTATCATAGATCATGGTCACATAGCAAGAGGCAAGCAAGCACAACATACCTATTTTTGATGCCTTGCATGTTTAGCAACAACAGTGTTACCAGATGGTCTCGGCGACATACCCCTAGACTAATTTTATTACTCCCCTAGAAAAACCTCACCAAGTGGATGGTGGCATGCAGTGATTTTCTTAAAGAGGCGGTTCGTGCTCTTATGTGGTTCATATATTATTAAACTTTATTATTGCCACCTTTTATTACTTATAGGTAAATTTATTTGTTATCTTCAACGCCTCAAATCTCGACCTAGACTAGTTGTAGCTTTTAAATTTTATTTAAAGATGGTCAAAAACATTAGTAACAAAACGTCAGGAACGTGATATTTGGTAAAAAAGCTGTATTTGTTGGTTTTTATATTGCCCCTAAAAAATCCCCCAAATATTTTTTCCCCTTATTTTCCCCCTTACTCGGTCGAAAACCCCCTAAACCTAGGGGGAAATCCTCTGACCTGGCAACAATGATAAATAATCGGAGTGTAAGAGGGGAACCACAATAAACAGATATAGTATAAATGGAAAATGATCTATGACTTAAAATGTAACACTATTTCAAACACCTTACACAGTTCCACCACTTAAGGTCAGGACTATACACAGTGTTTTTTTATTAGAACATAATCCTTTAAGGGGTTATAGTACTACTACTATTTGTATACTATTTGTATCTCAGTATGATCAGATAAAAAATATTGATTAAAAATACTGGTACCAATGCGAACAGTCTAAAAATTGCAATTTCACTATAATTCTTAACCTTCCAGCTGTCGCGTGCGGTCTTTGAGTCCATTTGTCAATTTATTTAAACAATAAGCAATAGATGCCTGCGCTTCCGTGTTATCCTCGGGGTGTGAGGTAGCACCAATATGAAGCCCCGTGACATTCGTCGCATGCACACGTTCTGTCTTAATTGAGTTTGCCATTTCAGATTGTGCTCCAGAACAAACCAGTGCATTTTTGGTGAATTTAATGTTTTTTGTATCTTATAATTACTTTTTACGTTTTATATTATATTATAAAAGTATAGTATAAAATTAGTGTATTATTAAAGTATAATTAAAAAATGATACAAAAAATTTATTTTTGTTGATGAATGTCGAATATCTCGCATCTAGGAGGATGGATTATGGTAGATATTATTGATACTTATGACAAAAAGTTTATTATAGTTTTTCTAAAATAATAATAAGTAGCTCTAAGACATGTTTTTTAATATTATTTTATTTTATTGTAATTTAGATTATAGAATTTTATAAAATTTTATTTTTTTTCGTTTTTGTTGATTTATAATGGTGATTATCACCCAGAGTCAAACATTTTGAGTGTTTATTGAACTTTGTTAAATTAGGTAAGCACAAATGAAAAATATGATGAATAATTGATTTTTTTGCAATTAAAACAGTTTGCAAAAGATTCTAGAATGTTTGCAACAATATGAATTTGCAAATTATACTATGACATATACATGAAATATATTATTGTGTGAATGAGAGATGCCATATTTTGTTTTAAAAAAAATCATCTTCTATCATTGGTTGATTCACTTCAACATGGTTTCCCTTGTTGTATTTCATTTCATTTCATGACATAATTTCATACAATGGTAGTATTGGTATTACTTGCATGTTTCATATCCAACTAATCGACTTGCATGTTTCCTACCCAACTAGATCATTATTGGGTATTTCACAAAACCACCAAAAAAGTGTCTTCTTTACATGTGTCCTGTGTTTGCAATTAAAACAGTTTGCAAAAGATTCCAGAATGTTTGCAACAATATGAATTTGCAAATTATACTATGACATATACATGAAATATATTATTGTGTGAATGAGAGATGCCATATTTTGTTTTAAAAAAAATCATCTTCTATCATTGGTTGATTCACTTCAACATGGTTTCCCTTGTTGTATTTCATTTCATTTCATGACATAATTTCATACAATGGTAGTATTGGTATTACTTGCATGTTTCATATCTAACTAATCGACTTGCATGTTTCCTACTCAACTAGATCATTATTGGGTATTTCACAAAACCACCAAAAAAGTGTCTTCTTTACATGTGTCCTGTGTTTGCAATTAAAACAGTTTGCAAAAGATTCCAGAATGTTTGCAACAATATGAATTTGCAAATTATACTATGACATATACATGAAATATATTATTGTGTGAATGAGAGATGCCATATTTTGTTTTTAAAAAAAATCATCTTCTATCATTGGTTGATTCACTTCAACATGGTTTCCCTTGTTGTATGTTCTAATATAAATATGGCAAATGTGACATAACATAAAATAATTTGAAGCTAATTTGTTTGTTGAATAACACAAGAACTTCAGCAATTTTCTTTAGTCTTATAACTTAGTCTAATTATAGTTAGCATTACTAGATATGTAAGAATAAATATTCCTGTATCTTACCTGGAATATTATGATGTGTACAATGGTTATCACAATTGAGCTAAATTGGCATCAAATGCATCAATATGATTAAAAGTTATAACCCATTTGCATAATAAGTGTAGCCTACAGGTCAGTGTGGTCAGAGGGTTTCATAGCCTTGACCTTGAATTTGACTAACTTACCTTGAGAAAGAGTTCCGTGCAGGACTGATATACTATTTTTTTTGATTCTTTGCACATTTACATTAAATCACCTAGGTATGCAATAAGCGTCACCCTTTCTTGGGTAGAAAATGCATTCTGCTTATTGATAACATCTTTTACAAATTTATTAACAAACATAGTTTTCATTTGCACATTGTTCTGAGTCAGGGGAGGAACATGCAAAGATTGGCCAATAATGTTGGAACAGTGCCAAATTAAAAACATATTATTATAGAAAGGTACTCACCCGACGTCAACTGAGAATTTCTCCTCACCGCTATCCGCCCCACAGAAAGCAAGCTCAACCTAACACTACTCATTGTAAATTTATCCTAAAAATCGATAAAATCATCAGCACCCTGACCGATTTAGAAAGGTAAAACGCAAGCAAAACAGAAATGTTACAATAATCCACTCGGAAAACGTAATTTTTATTGTATTTGTTTGTCAGTGAGAGGTTCTATTCTGTCATGACGCAACACTTTTGATCAACATCAACACACTGATTGTAAGATAACAAATTAGAATAATAAAAGATGACTGTATAATTACACAAATAATATTTAATTATTTTTTTGTATACTTTTCACAAAACAAAGTTATACTCAATAAGCGGCCATACTGATGTTCACAGCTGATTTTGATATGAAATGAAGGAGTTGAAATTTTCTGTATTAGGTACCTACCACGTTGTTTCAACATTACTGACATCTAGAATAAAAGTAAAGAAACTAAGTGCCACTTTACCAAAATGTATATGAGGTATTTTTAAAGATAGCGCACCCTACAGAACCATTATTTTAAATGGCAAGTATAGTTTGACTGAAGTGGTAGAAGTAGTACCGAGCGATGTAAAAAAAAAAACAAAACAAGCACTCACTGTCGAGTGCTGTCGAGTGTCGTCCAAAATGGCTGAGACGGAGACTGATAACAGTATTACAATAAAAAGTGAGCGAAATAGTAAAAGCTCACGGATTGAGAACGGGCCTCGTCGTGTAACTATTTACAAAACGGACACAGGTTTCGGTTTTAATGTTCGCGGTCAAGTCTCTGAGGGTGGGCAGCTAAGATCGATCAATGGCGAGCTATATGCTCCGCTCCAGCATGTGAGCGCTGTTTTAGAGCAAGGAGCTGCAGAACAAGCTGGCATTCGAAAAGGGGACAGAATCCTTGAAGTGTAAGTATTGATTTTAGTATTTAATGAAAGCAGTTACGCCCATTGGGATAATTTGTGAACCTGGGTATTTCCCATAAATGTTTGATTACTTACAACCCAAGCAACACTAATTTTCCATCCATCATGGTTACTAACAATTTTTAGGATACTCCGTCAGCATTAAAATTTAAGTACCAAGAAAAATGACTCATTAGTTTAAAACTGGTTTATGTTCCTGCTATGCCTTTCTAGAATACTTAAAATTGCAAATATTTTAAATATTAATTTGTTTATATAATAATATGTTAATTTAGAAGTATCAATACATGTCTAGTATTCTTTGTTTCTTGAATACCAAAATATTGTTATTGACAAGGATTATTTTTCATTCATGAACAAGTTAACAATAGAAGAAAGAAACATTTAGTCAGTAATGGTATGGTTTTAGTTAACCTTCTGCATACTAACTCTTACATATATTAAATAAGTTTAGTTTTGTTTATTTTATTGTCTATTAGTGTATACTGGAAGAAATCACTCAATTAAATTTTCATTAATTAAGATTTTCTTCTAATCTTGATATTCTTGTAATAAAAAGCCATAAGCTTAAACATCTTCCTGCTCCATGGCTAACTGAGGAGATAAAAACTCTTATGTCAAGATGCAACAGAGCCCGTGTATGCTATAAATCAAATCCTACAGAGGCAAAGCACGAATCATACTGTAACCTGCGAAATCACTGCAACCTCATGTCAACAACATCGCCACATTCATTATTCAATCACAAAATAAGAACCAGCAAGAGTGGACATTTCTTAGGACTCTAGGTGTATGCAAGAGTAAAGAAAACAATGTTATTAATAATATCAACAACAATGTGTTTAACAGTCATTTCACTTCTTCTGCACATATGGATGCTTGTATCAAAAGTCAAATACTATGAAACATTGCATCTCTGCCTTCACCTAACTTTAGTTCATTTACTGTTAGCCGATTTACAGTGTGTGGTGTTAAGAGAGCAATCACATCAATAGCCTCAAATGCCATTGGTTGTGACAGCATTAGTCGAAAGATGATAATTCTGCTTCTTGACATCCTCGCGCCCCTTTTTAACCTCAATTTTTTATGAATCCATAGAATCCAATACCTTCCCTACTTTATGGAAAGACGCTCAGATACTACCTCTACCAAAGAAAACTTTTCCTGAATTATATAGTGACTTCAGACCAATCACTATATTGCCTTTCTTGTCCAAGGTACTCCAGCGGCTTATCCACCAACAATTGCATGTTTCCTCTATCAGAACAACATCGTTAATCCTTACCAATCAGGCTTTCAACCTGGGCACAGCACTACAACAACATTGGTTAAGATAACTGATGACATTAGAAAGGCCAAAGAAAGCAAGCAATTTACAGTACTGATTTTACTCAACTTTAGCTATGCCTTTAATAATGTTGATTTCGATATCTTATTATAACTCATGAACTCTCTTAACATGGCTCCACCTAATATCAACTGGTGTCGTTCTTACCTGTGTGGACGTCCACAACAGGTATACACTGAAGATGCATGTTTGCCTTGGCTCCCCTTTACTTTGTTCAATTTTTATAAATTTGATATCTTAAAATTTAACTTCTCTCTACTACTACTACTCTTAATTATCATACGCACACACATAAATAAATAAGTATAGATATAAAAGTTGTTTTGTGCTGCATTTGGTTAAATGTGCTTGTGCTTGTTTGCTCTTTATTTCTACAGACTTTTAGTTTCACACACACTGTTTACCAAAATAGTTGGGTTGTTTAATATGCTTCCAAAAACAGTTTCAACAAGAGCTAATTGGTAGTTGAGTTTATTTGCTTTAGAGCTCGTTTGTGGTAGTATTACAGTCCTTGCTCTTTTGAAGGCCATAATAACCACGTTTATATGGCTCTAGCCTAATTCTCGTAAAAGCAGACAGTTGAAATATCACTGTAATGCAGAAGTCGTTTGATTGAAGTTTTATCCAAAATTGGTATTCACATATTGCTTTGACGCGCTTCGATAGGACTATCGATAACTCAATAGGATCGAAACTCAATGACTTTTGAATCTAAGGACACAAGAAGTTGCCAGTTAAAGTTATTACTAAACTACCAATACATTAAAACATATCTTAATATGTAAATGCTTAAATAAATTTAAAGAATAACGACTGCAACTAAGATAGAAATATAAGCTGAAAAAAGCGAGTTTTCACTTCAATTGATCGAATGATTCGCATCTGGATAAACGTCATTGTCTTCGTTTCAGGGATCAAATTGTTTATCAATGTTCATTGTTGTCAAATTGGCGATAAGTTTACTATTTGTTTTTATTCAAAAGCAAGAAACTTGTGTACAAATGTCTTGTTCAAAGATTTTTATTTATTTCAATATCAAACGAAAAAATTTAAGAAAATTATTCCTTCAGGTACTAGGTAAATGAAATAAAAGAAAATTTATTAGGATAGATAATTTATTTCTTAACTTAATATTTTACTTATAAACTATAATTTTAACTTAAATACTATATATTTCATTATTGTTCTTCACACCAATCACTGTTGTCATCATCATCCACCTCCACATTATCATCATGGCACTCCACATTATCATCAGAGCATAAATTCCTTTAATAGTCTTGGTTCTCAGGGGTACCAAAGTATTTACTGAGAGCTATCAAATTAGCCTTTTTACCAGCAGCCATTTCTATAAAAGAAACATATAAGAGATCCATGACATACTCATTTGGTAAGCTTAGACGCTTACATATTTCACTCTTGAATGAAGGCCCTGAGAATGTATTCTTCACCTTTATATATTGGTACTTATACTTATCTTGATATTCCTTATTGTCACAACTTGAGAGTTGGTTTTGGGGTCCTCAAGAAGTATGGCATAAGTGCCTCCTTCATGTTAAAAAAATAATCTTGTGTGGCACATACAAGTTTAAATGGTGTGGGATATTTTCTGGCCTCACAGATTATCTTGTCCCAATCTGAAGGAACCTCTGCAGAATGTGGTTTTTTCTTGTTAAGGGCAATTGATAAGGGCAAGTCATTAGGCAGGTAAGAATGTCCTCTTACAGGAAAAATGTGTTTAACTGTTTTAAAAAGCTTCAAGACGTGGACCAAAAAGTACTGGAAATAAACCATGATGTGGTTTTTATTTTGCCCACTGCATACATAACTCAATAGTACAAGATTTTCAGATGTTATCTCCCTGTTAGTTAAATAATGAAATAACAGTGATGTCACGTCTGATGCACCTTTCTTGGCAGTTGTTTCTGTATAACAGTACATAGAAACAGCATCAGTAGCTAAATCATGTATACCGAATAAGTAGTACTACATGCTACTATGAAATACTATGAAAGCAGCATGCATTCTCCTCTTTGTGCCTTTTCTTTGTAAGTTTTTTTTAGGGATCTGAACTTTTTAGCCTTGCTTAAATGCAAGTGTTTCTGAGTGATGAGTTCTGACTTTGCTACTGGATCAGAGGCACATTTGATTCTTAAATTGAGTTCATCGCAGACACTACATGTATCTGATCGTGGAAAACCAAACTGTTAAAATTTGTCTTGAAAACATTGTAATATACTTTGTGAGGTATATTTACTTGCACTTCCTTTAAGAATAACTCATGCATTCTAGATACAGACAACTCTTCAGGTAAGTAGCTTAAGTTAGGATTATCCCATAAGGAATAGTGGGACTGATGAGCTTTAAAGCTTTTAATATGCACCTTAATTAATTCTGTTATCCCAGCAGGTACTTTGTGGGGCCTAGATTCATGTTTGCCTCATTGGTCTTTAGGTAACTGCCCAGATAATAATTTGGTCTGAATGGTGCTCAGTCGTCCACATGTAATACCATGAAAGCTTATAAAAGCTTTAGCACATATAGGTAATTCTTCACCATGAATTCTTACTTTATATGAATATGCCAACTCATGTTGAAAGAAACAATCACTATCATCTCGTTCTGTACGAGGTCTTCGTTGTTTGATGTTTTGATAGCTCATCAGAGCTGAGAGATGTGCGTCTTGGCAATTCTTGCAAGGATATTTGAAAAACAGTTGTAGTATCTCCTGCCTCTGTTCTGGTGTTATTTTAGAGAAGCACTGCAGACGCGAACATCTGTAAAATAGAAAACCACACACTTTTAATAGGCAGGTAAATATTTTAGAGCTACTTAAAGCCATTAACTTGAGCCTATATAGCTAAATAAGTACGAGTATTTCGTAATAATTACCGGCAATCGGGTCCTGTAGTAGCGCCAGCAACTTTCCGTCTCTTTATAGATTCGCGCTTTAGAATCTTTTTCACTCTCTTTGTGGCCCACTGCACATTTGACTGGCTGTCTCTTTGGATATTGTCTATATTTACTTTGAAAATAATCAAACGCTGTAACTTATTCACGCCAAAAACCAAATTTTATTGAATACGAGTTTTTTTTGTTCTCTTCATGTTTGGCACCACTCTTTCATAAGTATTTGCCAGTATTTGCCAAGTTTTTTCATTTTTGGTACAATTGGGTACATGACAATTTTTTTTATTTCATATTTAAATAGTTTATCAACAGTAAAAAAATATTGCAAAAGTAACAGTATGTTTACAATCAATAGTTTTCTAGATACAGCGATGTGTTCGAGGAGCTGCTGCGAGTCGCCGAAAAACGCTCCATACAAAACGGTACTGAGCTGTGACGTCACGACTTGTGAATCATACTAAAATTGTATGGGCGTTTGGATAAAATATATAATAGCTACGTAGATAATGCGTTTACATGCATACTGTCATAGTAAAAATTGTTATATTTAATGTCAGTAAGTTAATGATATTTAAAAATTTAACATATACTATAATAAGTTTTTGCTTCTTTTTTTAAGTTTTCAAATTTATATAATTTCGATATTAAATTCAAAACTATATTTTTCAAAACATTGTACCTGTCAAAATAACTAATATTTTATAAATAAATTATAAAAACTTGCATTTTTAAATTGTGTCATCTACCCAATTATAGAAAGGTAGGGAATGAATATAAAGAGGAAAATGACGGAATTTGGAATTATAGGAAAGGATTAGGTAAGGTATTAAACTAACTTGAGAAATATATAAAATGTACAAGTCAAAATATAGAGGCTTATTTATTTACATATTTACAAATGGGGTTATCGGGATAAATAAATAATGTTGAGATTATTATAAGTAAGTATATATACATATAACAATATTTGTAATTAAATATTTATATTATTGCAAATAATAAATGATGCCATAATAGCATAGTTTGCCTTATTCATTAGTAACGTTGAAACGCAAGAGGGCAAAGAATTTTGGGATGATACTAAATTATCAAAGAATGCCGTATGATCATACCGTGCGCATGAGAAGAATATGTGATCTATGCTACCCACATCATCTCCACATTCACAGCGATCACTGTCAATGATCTTGAGTCTGGCGAGGTGAGTTGGAATACAGGAGTGGCCCAGCCTCAAACGTGAAAGAATGGATACCACCCTCTTACAAAATTTTAACTCTTTCTGGAAGTACCAAGGTTTCAGTGACGCCGACGGTTCTATATTGTAAAGGTGTTTACCCTTGGACCGTGCGCTAGAAGCCCACATATCGTTCCAAGAATTAATAAGGTTTTCCCTAGGTATTTTAGTCACAATATCATGATTGTAGTTAACAAAAGGCACGCGATCCCCCCAGAGAACTGCATCGTTTGCGATGGCGTCTGCTTTCAAATTCCCTTTGCTGTGGCCCGGTATCCAGGCCAGTACTACTTGTTTGTTATTATTGGAACAATTGAGAAGGGCAGATCTTATTTCAATAATAATGGGATAAACTATACTGCACTTAAAAGAGTACTTTTTAATTGCTTGTAAAGCACTCAAGGAGTCTGTCAAAATCAGGGTGTTCTTATATTTTAATAATATTGATAATTCGATGGCTTTAAGAATGCCAACGCATTCCCCAGTGAAAACTGACGACTCCGGGGGCATCTTTATTTCTTGAGCTATTTTATACTGTCGGTCAAAAACCCCCACTCCTACGCAACTATTATCGGAATGCTTAGATGCATCGGAGTAGATCTGACGCCAGTGGTCAAATTCCTCCTCCATAATGCTATTAAATGTACTATTGGGCTTGATGTCTCCTTTTGATATTCCTAAATCTAAAATGATGTTTGGTGTCATTATTAAACTATGGAAACTGCTTGAAAATATTGGAAGATTGTAAGAAGAGTGTACTGGATTCTGTAGAGCAGCTATACTCTAAGTGTGTTCCGCGGAACTCTAGGGTTCCGTGATACCTCTGTCGGGGTTCCGCAAGAATTTAGAAAAAGAAATCAAAACACCTTTCTCTGGTCGCTCCGCGGCTGCGCGGACTCGGCGGCCGCGCGGAGACAAATCGCTATGAACGTTATTTAATTATTTATTTGTATTTGTAGAAACATGTGTTACAATAGCTGGTACAATATCTTATAAGTTTGGTATCAACAATTTTATACTTGTACAACCCGTTCGCTCTAAGTTTGCCGGTCTGTGGAATGCGCGTACCCTCCCCCACGTGACAACAAAGCTTATAATGTGTCATAGTTTTACCCAAATATGTACGTACACAATTTTTATTGTTACAATTAAATAAAAAATATTTTTATATTATGTTTTGCTGACGGTACTTTTCGAACGTCATACCTATCGCCAGCGGCAAACTTAAAAGGAGCGGGTACTATACTTGTGAGCGCGCAGTCTCTTTGATAAAAGCCGCCTCTGAATTAGACGCTATAGTTGTCAACAAGCGACTTTCGACTCTAACTTCAAAGGATAAAGTTGATATTGTTTACAACGCAATTTTTAAATTTCTGTTTTTATTTTTGCTTTTTGTTTATCAAAGGTGCCGACTCGAGTATTTTCGAGAATATTTGAGATCGAGTCTAGGACTAAGTAAAAAAGCGGCGATCGCGCTTCGCCCGTCGTCAGTTGACGATTAGCGTTCGGAGCGATAAGTTACTACCTACTTACAAGCTCGCTAGCGAGAAACTAGTGTTCATTGTTTTACTGCCTGCTGTAGTGTGTTGTCTCAGTTTTATACATTTCTTCACTGTAGGTACTAAATTTAGTCTCTTATACGCAGTAATGATTGTGCATTATTTAAACCCCACTATCCTGACGTGTAACATTATAAATAAAAAAGAATGGAACGTTGGCTTAAAGGTGTTAAACGTGTTGCAACAACATCTTCTAATGACGCTGAATGTTCAAAAGCAGTGCGCGCGGAGAATATAGCAATCACCGATCCAGAAGATGATGCCACGACGTCAAGCTCGACGGTTTCAAAGACGAAAAGAAGGAAGTATGATGAATCTTATATCAGTTTCGGATTTGTTGGTTCTAACGGCTCACCTCTCTGCATGCTCTGTAGTAAACTGCTACCTAATAGTTCCATGGCACCTGCCAAATTGCGCCGACATTTAGAAACTGTACACCCCGAGTCTAAAGACAAGAATAAAGAATTTTTTGTTCGCAAAAAAGATCAGTTATTAGTAAGTCAAAAAAATATGATGCATGTAACACAAACTATCAACGAAAAGGCCACGGAGGCATCATATTTAGTTAGCTATCGCATTGCACAAGCAGGTGAAGCGCATACTATCGCTGAGAAATTAATAAAACCATGTGTATTAGACATAACAAAATGTATGCTCGATGAAAAATCTGCAAAGCATCTTTCTACTGTTCCGCTATCAAACGATACTGTTTCACGACGAATCCATGATCTGGCAAGCTACGTCAAACAAGAACTAGTTACACGTCTACAAAATACACGATTCGCCTTGCAAATGGACGAGTCGACTGATGTCGCTGGTTTGGCTATCCTGCTGGTTATTGTGAGATATCCATATAAAAGTTCTTTAGAAGAAGAAATGCTTATGTGTTCATCGCTGCTTACAAACACTACCGGGGAAGAAATTTTTAATAAAATAAATATATTTTTTGAAGAAAATAATCTCAGTTGGAACAATTGCATTGACATTTGTACAGATGGGGCCAAGGCGATGACAGGTAAAACAGCAGGAGCAGTGTCACGAATGAAAAATAAAGCGCCTAATTGTAGTTCCAGTCATTGTATTCTGCATAGACAAGCACTTGCGATGAAGCAAATGCCGTCAAATCTAAAATTAGTTATGGATGAAGCGGTAAAAATAATTATATTTATCAAATCACGACCACTACAATCCCGATAGTTCTCATTATTGTGTGAAGATTATGGCAGCAAACATAAAACACTGCTGCTCCATACAGAAGTGCGATGGCTGTCTCGGGGTAAAACTTTAACAAGGCTCTTTGAACTTAGAGCCGAGTTACAAATGTTTCTTTCAGCAGATACTTCTTTTAATTTGAAGGACCGTTTGTATGATAAAACTTGGTTGTTCCGGTTGTCTTTTATGGCGGATATCTTTCAAAAACTTAACGAATTGAATTTATCGTTGCAAGGTAAACAGACAACAGTGTTTCAGGCCTATAATAAAATAACTGCTTTTAAAAGAAAATTAGATTTTTGGATCATTTGCATTGATAAGAAATAAATAGAAAGCTTTACTTACTCAGTGAGTTTGTTAGCGAAAACGACTCAAAAATGTTTGAAGATGATGTGTTTGAAGAATTGGTCCAATATCTCAGTTCGATGCGCGCATCTTTTGAAAAGTATTTTCCCGAAGAACACAATACAAAAATTAAAGTGAATTCATGGATTCATAATCCTTTTTTACCCAACTTGGAAAAGCCTGAAAACATGTCAAACGAGATATATGAATCTCCTTTAGAAATGTCATCAGACACAAGTATGGAGTCACTGTTCAAAACGACGCCTCTCAATGATTTTTGGTGCAGAATCCAAGATGAATATGCAATGCTTGGCCAAATGGCTCTGGATATTCTTCTCCCGTTCCCAACTACATATTTGTGCGAAACAGGATTCTCTACCTACGCAGCCACGAAAACTAAATATCGCAATAGACTGGACGCCGAAGCTGATATGAGACTCCAACTTTCTTCCATCAAACCTGATATCAACCAATTGATGAAAAATAAAAAACAGTTTCATACCTCCCACTAGTTAGATTTTTTCTTTTTTAATGTTTTCTATTATTGTCCTAGCCAAGTGGTGAAGTAAATAATAATTAGTAACTGTTACATTGTACTTTTATTATGCTGATTAATAAAAAATACATTTATAAAAACAATTGTTTTATTGTAGGGTTCCATCAAGTATTTTGCTTCCCAAAAGGGTTCCGTCATTTAAAAAGTTTGAGAACCACTGCTGTAGAGATTCATATTTCATTAAACTAATAATTGATGGAGGTAGTGATTTGTTTGTCCAGTAAGAACTAGAGCGGATTCGATTTAAAAGAATTCGGAGTTGTTTTATAACAGGGTTATTTTTAACTTGATAGGCCTTAAACACAAATTTATCGGATAGATATTGTCTTCTAAGTTTTAAGGGGGGATCTCCGGTTTCAACTTGAAGAGCGTTTATGGGCGATGATTTCATGGCACCACGGACTCCACGGAGTGCTTTAGACTGTACTTTATCAATTTTTTCTCTTGCTGAAATATTAATTGGTTCTAGCCAAAATAAACTATAATCTAAAATGCTGCGGATGGTTGCATTGTACATAAGCTTCAAGGAATATGGATGAGCTCCCCACCATACACCAGAAAGACATCTCAATATATTTATATTCCTTTCACATTTACCTACAATATAATCGCAATGTGGTACGCCAGATAATTTGGAGTCTAATATTAAACCTAAAAATTTTACACTATCACGGACTGGAATAATATCGCCTTTGCAGGTTATTTGCACTGGTGGAATTTTTCTTTTTCTAGTAAAAGGTACTATTATATTTTTAGAAGGAGAAAGTGTCAGTCCATTGTCTTCTTACCATTTTTCTAATTTATTTAATGTGGAATTTAAATAACAGCTTGCTATTTCTATTGACTCATGAGTTGAATATACTAATAAGTCATCGGCGTATTGTATAACTGTAGATTTTTGATTATCTAAACTATCTTATAAATCAGCTGTGTAAATATTAAAAAGCAAGGAACTAAGTACAGATCCCTGAGGCAAGCCTCTCCATGAAGTTCGTGTGTACTCTGCACAGTCGGATCTTAGACTTATTACACGCTCCCTTAAAATATTCAAAACAAAATGTATTAGCATTTCCGGGATCCTGAGTTTTTCCAACTTCAATTTTAAAATGGATATATTTACGTTATAAAAGGCAGCTGTGACATCTAGGAAACTTGCTACTATAGAATTGTTTTCTGAAAAAGCTATACGTATATCGGTTATCAATAGACCAATACAGTCCATACAACTCTTTCCCTTTCGGAAGCCGAATTGGCATTTGGATAAAAGGTTGTTGCTTTCTAAATACCATTTCAGTCGGTTTTTTACTACATGTTCAGCAATTTTTAAAAATATCGATAAAAGAATTATCGGTCGAAATGCAGTTGCATCAAATGGTTGTTTGTTGGGTTTCAAAAATGGCAACACTAATTGATATCTCCACTTCTTCGGGATGTTTCCTGTCATCGTCACAGTGTTTATTAATGATAGTAAATATTTATGATAATCTTCTCCTGCACTAACAATAAAGGAATATGGAATTAAATCATCACCGGGAGCACTATCTTTCAAATAAGACAATACACCCTGTAGTTCAAATATGGAAAAAGGGTCGTTGAGTTTATCTTGACAAACTGGGAAGGGACTTGGGGCAAAGCTATTGCAAATATTAAGCTGTTCTGGAACCGAAGGAGGAGCTAATCCATCCATAAAAGAATCGATTAGGGGTCAGGGATATTTGGTCCACTGGAATCGACAAAAGCCGACCTAAAGCGACGAATATTGGTCCATACTAGCGAAGGTTTAACATGTGGTGAAATGCTAGCATAAAATGCGCGCCAACTTTCTCTTTTTTTTAGCTTAAATAACTTTTTGGTGTATCTAATACATTCCTCTAATTTATCAAAATTTTCTGTAGTGGAAAAAACTGAAGTGTCTTTTCTCTGTTTAATTGCTATGGTACATTCTTTATCCCACCATGGTGGTGAAGGAATGTTTTGCCTATTTTGACATTGTCTAGGAAACACTCTATCTGCGGCCCTAGTCAGTGATGCTACCAGAGCTTCACTGCATACATTAATATCAGAGGACATGTTTGGTAATTTGCAATATTCTTTTGTAACTTCCTCTCTAAATTGAGGCCAGTAGTCCTTTTGTATTTTAAATTTAGTTTGTGATGAATATTGTGAGTAATGTTTTTTTGTTGTTTGCATTCTTAGTATAAAGGGAATATGGTCACTGCCATAAGTTAGGTTTAGTGTGCCCCATGATATTGTGGAAGCAATGTCAGGGCTGCATATGGTGAGGTCAACTGCACTCGTATATTCTGCAGGTTTAGTCCTACGAGTAGGACTTCCATCGTTAATTATGCATAAATTTAGTGAATCAAGAATTTCCAACAATTCTTCCCCATAACAATCATTTCTACCACATCCCCACACCTGATTGTGACAGTTAAGATCTCCTAATTAAACAAATAGTTTTGGAAGTGAGGTGAGAATATTTTTAAAATCTTGTAAAATTTGCATTGATTTTTTTGATAAATATATAGATACATATGATACTTTATTTACAATAATACCTATCAAAGGCATATATTTATTTTGATTATGAAATAAATATGGTTTATAATATATTAGGTCTTTACCTATGAAATTGCCGTTTTTCACGAAATAAATGAAGCGTAATTTTTTTATATATTTTTTATTTCTATTAATCAAAATAATCACCCATGCAATCAATGCATCTTTGCCAACGCATTGGTAGCTTATTGATGCCTTTCTTGAAGAAATCAGCTGGACGGGAGGCAACAAATTCTTCAAAGGCATTTTGTACTGCCTCTCGGGTATTGAATTTTTTTCCCGCCAAGAAGTTATCCAAATTCTGGAAAAAGTAGAAGTCTGTAGGCACAAGGTCTGGTGAGTACGGCGGATGACGGAGAACTTCCAACCCCAACTCTTGTAGCTTGGAGACCGTCTGCTGTGCAGTATGAGGTCGCGCGTTGTCGTGCAGGAGCAGTGGAGCCGAACGATTGACCAAAGCTGGTTGGAAACGTGCGAGCTTCTCCATCATTGTGTTCAGTGCTTCACAGTACACATCTGCAGTAATGCTTGTCCCGTTTGGCAAGAAGCTGTGATGAATTACACCCGCGTTAGACCACCAAACAGTGACCATCACTTTTCTAGGGGTAAGTTTTCGTTTAGGGCATTGTTTGGGTGCTGAACCAGGGTCCAACCAACTTGCTGAGCGCTTACGATTGTCAAACAGGATCCATTTCTCGTCACAAGTAACAATGCGGTTCAGAATTCCTTCATTTGTATGCCTGCTGAGCAGTGCAACGCACGTCTCCACGCGTACTTCGCGCTGGCGGTCTTTGAGTTCGTGGGGTACCCATTTGTCAAGCTTTTTTACCTTGCCAATTTGACGCAAATGGACCAATATTGTTTTGATGCTAACGTCGAAAGCTGCTGCTAATTCAGCCGTGGATTGAGTTTCATTAGCTTCCACAATTGCCTTTAATTCGTCATTGTCGACCAAAGTTTTCGGACGACCACGGGGTTCATTTTTCAGGTCAAAATTTCCAGAACGGAAGCGGGTAAACCAATAACGGGTGGTGCGTTCGTTTGTAGTGTTCGCTCCGTAAACGTCGTTGATGTTGCCTGCCGCTTGTGCCGCTTTGCTGCCACGACGGTACTCATACTCCATAATTACTCGAATTTTTAACTTATCCATGATGACGAAAAATGTTCGAATGCGTTGAAAACAAAACACTAACTATTAAACAAATGACGATTTTAGAAAAAGAATTCCATGTTTGTCAAATAAAATTAATTTGAAATTAGAATTATCGGAAAAAAAAATAATTTCATTTGAAATGGCCAGTACGGCAAAACGGCAGTTTCATAGGTAAAGACCTATTATTATTCGCCGATAGGGAAATTAACACAGTAGTTGTTTCATTGTAGGTAATACTTTGCTTTATAGTAAGTTGTAGTGCGAGAGTAATGAGGTCAATCCTCATATGAGTCAGATGTTACGTCTTTGTTTGTAAGCTGTGGGCTTAACCTTCAGAAATACAGTGAGGGGCTTTCATTCTACGATTAAAAATAAAAAAATAGTTCTTTTTTCAACATTAGATGGCGCTGATCAAAACTCAAGAGTCAAAAAAAGTATGACATGACAGCAATGACTGAGTGAGTGAATTCTTCTTTTCTCTTCTTTTGAATATGAATCATCCGTCACTGGTTCTTGCTATGTTTACGGGTGCCATAGGTATCAATTTTAGTAAACTTTACCTAAAGAAAAATAACGAATAAAATAAAATAACCTAATCTACCTCAAGGAACACTATATTATTAATCTTTTATAAGATGTGTGTGTGTACCTGAAAATAAATATATGATAAATATGTAACTGGTACAAATATGTATATCATAAAATAAACATACGATCAGTCAACAAACAAAGAGATTGACATTGACCCTTGTGTTTTGTTCAATCTATCTAGCCATCTAGTTTCGAATGAAATATCTTTAAAAAAATCTTCTTATGGTAGTGTCGAGTGACGTATCGTTCACCTCCCTCTAATATGGTTGGCTATGTGAACTTAGCACCCGACTTTTTTTTTAAAGATATTGGTTAGTAGAAGATAGTAGTGAAGTTATTTTCGTTTGTAGTAGAGCCAAAAAAATTTTGCAGAACAAACAAAACATAAGCTCTCGAAAACTAAAAACTTTTGGTGTGTCATGCAAGAAAAGTGTAGTTTTGAATTGTAGAAAATCATTGCACTACAATCTAGTTATAACCTCTGCACATGCATTCCAGCCATTTCCAGCGTTTGTAGTTTGCTGATTTTCTTTGAAATCAAACTTAAGTGGTAAATTTAGTATTGGAAAATTTTCAAGTGAAAAGTTATTTTTTCTGTGAATATTATTTTACTACAAACGAAATACATTGCAGTACAATCCAAAACAAATCTTTTCTTGCATGACACAATGAAACAAAAAAAAATTATGATTTAGATAGCTGAATTTTTATTGATCTGTAAATTTAAAAAATAAAAACAATTACTTCACTACTAATCTACTGCTTACCAATGTCTTTCAAAAAAACCATCAGGAGAGCCATTTTGAAAAAGTCGGGTACTAAGTTCACATAGCCAATATGGTTGAGGAGGGCGATGGCTGGATCCCGCGTTAACTCGTGAACGGGTGCCATTTGAAGGAGTTCGTCGTTTGGATACTTAAGGTGAGGAAGATGTGCCGAGCTAACAGATGCAGACTCTGTAAGTTTATTTTGAAAACAATATATCTGTGAATTTTCTTGCCAGTTCTTGTTCACGAAGGTTTTTTCCGAACTGGTGATATAGTCATGTTTTAACTGGTCAATAATGGTATAACTCTATAGCAAATAACGGCTGCCTCATACGCCGGAAGACCCGAGTTGGAGGTTCGAGCCTGGCCGTGGCATTCGTTTGTATGATGAACACAGATGTTTGTTTTCGTGTCATGGTTGTTTATATTTGCGTTTATTCTGTGTCCACCACTTTTTTCGCTGCATGGTCGTCCAAAACACAAGCTCTGCTAACGTTGAGGCCATACGGTTGGTGTGTTTGCCTGGGGATTTAGTATTATTATTATTATCATCAAGTACCTCTTATTGGCATAAGCCTAAATCGTTCATTTACCAGTCAAAAATACATGACATCTTAAATAATTGTATAACAAACTAGATTTACATATTTTATTGAAATCAAAAGTGACTGAAATCACTCCCCGGTCAATTTACTAATCAATACAAATACAAATACTATAATTTATTAATCTTCATCATTCACATATTCGTTTCGGACCGAGAAAGCTAAACATTATAACAAACTTACACGGGTATCATATTTTTGTTGGTTTGATTGAGTGAAAAACATTACTATGAATGTTATTTATATTTCTGTTTTTTATATAATTGGGCTTGTGAGGCAAGTAGGTAACGCGTGTCAATTTGAATACTGTGCTTGTTAAAATTTCGTGTTTTTGTGATTTAATTTTATCGATTTATCCAAACACCATTTGTAAGATTATTTTGATGTACGTCCTAAAAGGACAAATAAAGAGGACTTTATCAAAGCAAACTCCAAACTCATTGTTTTGTGGACTCTTTCGTTGTTTACTATTAGTAAGTAACATAAAAATATAAAAGCACATCAACAAATAAAATAAATTTTCAACAACTTTGAAAAATAAAACACTATTTGTGTCAGGACCTACAGAATATCTACATACCTACAATTGACTATAGACGTCTTATAACTTAATTCCGTGTTTCGTCACTTTCTCGTAGTGCGTGTCATCCCCTACTTTTTTGTAGTGTGTGCTACCATAAAAAATAAATAGAGGGGCGCGACGTCGTGGATGACATTTACAACTAGTGACAGATAAGGATGAAACACGGAACTTTGCATGAATATTGCATATTTATTTATTCATTAATACTATTTTTAGATTATACCAGAGACTAGTAAATAACTATAGACTGACCATCTCCATACAAAAATTCGTGACTCGGAAAAAGCTCAAAATCCAAGCTATTACTAGATGTCGCTCTCAAATAGCTTGGACAAACCTTGTCGTCTTTAATTTTTATATGAATTATTGACGAGAAACGTAATGCAAAATATTTGTTTGTATATTAATACGGACTAAAACTGCTAGATGGCGTTGTCAAATAACCTGAAACCTTAGCAAGTAAATAGTTGAGTTCATTCCAGGCCCTCAATAAGCTTTTGATTTCAGTACTTTACGCCAAAAATGACTATAACTTAATTTTTATAACATTTTATAATAATTACTAAAAAGAAAGTCAGAACCAAATTATGTATATAAATATATAAAAGACATAAAAGCAAATCAAAGAATATGTAACTGCATGCATCTTTACCGATAGAGACAAGGTTCTCGAACTATAGGTGAATCATTATGGAAAAAGAAATACATGAATCTGAATAGATATTCAGTTGTATTAATTACTTTAAAAAGTGTCAAAATCATAACATATTAAATAATATCACAAAAAATATATTTATGTCAGCTTTATAGTCAAATATTTTATTTTGTGCTTTTAATTTGTTTGGACTTATGTGCGAAATTATTTTCTTTGATCGGCACGAGTCACAGTAGGCGAGCAGAAAAATTGTGAATTCAAAGAAAGCAGGGAAAAGTTCCAAAACAAACACACACCCATAGCAACAACAATAAACGACAAAGAATTCAAATTGTCAAACAAATAAAATGTTGTCATAAAAAGAACAAAAAAAGTTGATTTAAGTTATAAGTGTCTAAATACAATATTTACAAAATATTTCAAAATCCATCCAGCAAGAAAATATTTTTTTAACTACTGCAAAATAGTTATGAGTTATATGCATTATAAATAAAAATTATGCACTTATTAAGACATAATTTTTATCGATATCAAGAAATAAATTAAAATATAAAAAACCTATTAATTAAATGCACTGAAATTCGTTTTATTATGTTAAGGCAGATAAGAACAAACAGTGGAGATGAATGCTATATTTTTGTGGGAAAAATTATATACTGGCAATACAGTAATCCAGTAACACTACAAATAATATCCGGGGTGGTGTAAAGATTTCTGTTACTGAATTATAAGAGCGGCAACATAGCATCAAATAATATAATGCACTAGCTGGCAACGTCTGTTGTCGCCTGATACCTACGGATAGTACTTGCAATGAAATATCAAATGATTTTTTAAACAGCTCCATCTTATGTTTTTTTACGCATTATTTTGACTATATTAAATAACTTGTAAATCTAATACAACTAACGCCATCTCTCTATCTTAAAAACAACTATTTTTCAAGTCACAAAATTTTGTTAGACATGGTTAGTCTATAGTTATTTACTAGTCTCTGATTATAGCGATGTATATATTATTGGGTACAACACCAGCATTCCATATTTTTGAAAACTCATCTCATAACTAAAAATTATGAAGAAATAAATTGCATATTATTAAGTATTTAAAAAGTCATTAAAAATAACAACTCATATTTAACAGTATAAGTTGTTAACTTACATTTAACAGTAGCAATGTTATGCGTGTTCCTTCCTATACATTCAAAGCCTAGTTTACTTATTGTACAATTTTCTAAGAAGCGTTTTCTAGGCCTTTAATAATCTTTTCCGTGCATATCAGTGTATCCTGCAAAACTTATTGATTCTATTGCCTATAGTTCTTTTGGCAAATGTATACAAATATGACATAAAATATTTTTCGTCATCATCCCAATTCACAACACAAAGTGAGAAAATAATAATAATAATTACTTTCTACTTGCTCTTTCATAACGTTTTTTGTTATACCTACATTTTCATCATACGAATATGGAAAATAATATTAACTTACTTTAATTACCTAAACAATCTTCTCTTTGTACAATATATCAGTTTAATAGTGATTTACTTATCACTATTAAACTGGTATAGATATATTTCTTAATTATTCCTTATGTAAAAATAATTCTCAAGTTTTTAGTGGGCATAAATTTATTATTTTTTATAAACTTATAAATATCGTTATTCTTTTAATTGGACTCAGTTCTAATATTAAAACTGTCAGGTCACAGTAGATGAAAGTGAAACTGGCAAAATCCGAAACCGCAACTATGCCGGTCAGTAAAATTGTATTAGGCCTTTGCTCCTATTACTAGATTGTAACACATAATTAATTGCTGGTTTCTTATTTTACAGCAATGGGGTGAACGTAGAGGGAGCTACCCATAAGCAAGTGGTGGATTTGATCAAATCAGGAGGAGACTGCCTAACATTGACTGTCATCTCCGTTACACCGAAAGTAAGTTGATGAACATTATGTACTAATAAATAGTTATTGTAGAAACAAATCTAAACAGAAACTCCGGTATTTTGTTTATTGATTTTACGGGACTGTGTGGTCACTTGAACTGCGCTCTGTCACACTGCGACCTAGCAGATCTATTGTAAGTAAGTCCACCTGTTTATAGCTCGCCGCTTTCACCGATCGAGTCCAGGAAGCGAATCACCTTCCTGACGGCAATGTATCTGATCTCCCTTGTGTCCAGTTCATGTTTGTCCAAGTGTATTAATCGCTTCTGTACTAGTGCGACACAATGACATAGTATATGAAAGGGCGTTTCTTCTTCCGTGTTACAGAATCTGCAGCACGTAGCGTCCGCTGATTAAACATGTGTTTATTCAGCTTGCAGTGAACTGTCAGTGCGCGCACTATATTCTAAGCTGGGTCCTGTTGAGAGATAGTAGTTTCCTAGTGTATGGTTTTGAGTACCCCTCTATTAGCGCCCTGGAGTATTTTATGCCCTCTGCTTCGGTCCAGAGGCGTTTACTTTCTGTTAGGCACAGGCTTGTTAGTATCTGTTGTGTCAGGCTCCTTAGGATTCCGCAGAAAGGTTCTGGACCTACCCGTTTCTGCATTGCGCCTTCTCTCGCCAGTTCATCAACCTTGCTATTTCCTGTGATGTTCAATTATCGTGGGACCCATTTTAGGCGTACCGTGTTTTGTTCCCCAAGTCTTGTGGCATTGCATTACCAATTTGGAGTCAACTCTGAATGAGTTTAGTGCCATTAGTGCTGCTTTGCTGTCTGAGAATGTATAGATTATTTGGCTTTTGTAGGATTTGCTGAGATTGAAAACCGCACATCTCAAGATTGCATGTATCTCAGCTTGGAATATTGAGATAGGCTCGTAGGCTTGCGCATTCGCTAAACCTGGGTTTTACGCGGTGTATCCAATATCCTACCTTATTGTCCATTTTACAGTTATCAGTGAACCAGGTAAGGCTATGTTCTTACCAGTGAATGTTGCCCTAGTCCATTCTTATCTGTTTGGGATTTCTGTTTGGTAGATTATTTGAATTGTAGCTCTGGTAGTATGTAATCCGAGGGCATGTTTATGATTGGGCATTTGTGAATGAGTTTCTCCAGGTAGCCCGTATTTTTTGATACACATGCATTTCCTCTTTGGGATTTGGCTCTAATCATGCACCCTCTAGCCTCTTATAAGGCTCTAAGATGCAGGGGCGGGATCCCTAAGAGTGCATTTAATGCTAGTTTTGACGTTGTGTTCATGGCGCCAGTGGCCAGAATGCATGCTGCTCTTTGTATCCCTAGTTCGGTAATGGTTGTTGTTTATGTGAGCTTCTTATGCCATACGTTGGGTCTGATGATGGCGTCTAAAATCCACATGATCATTTTGGGTTTTAGTCCCCATCTTAATCCAACCATTCTGCTACACAGATAGAGAGAGATGTTAGCTTTCTGTGTGGCGTCTAAGTGTTTATTGTAGGTAAGTTTATCGTCAAGGGTGACGCCTAGATATTTTACCTCTTTAGAGAATGCTATAGTGGTTCTGTCAATATAAGGAGGTCTGAGCTTGTCAAGTTTCCTTATATTGGTGAATGGCACTATAACAGTTTTGGTGGCGTTGATAGTCAATAATAATAATAATACACTTTATTGCCCAAAAACATTACAAGAACAAAAAAGAAATATTTTAATAAATACAAAATTTTAAAAGAAATAGGCAATTTAGGCGGCCTTATCGCTCGAGAGCTATCTCTTCCAGGCAACCACTTACTGATACAAAGTATTATAATTTAAGTAATACAGGCAGTGTATCGCAAAAATGAAAAGTTAAAAATATTACATAGCTAAAGTTGCATTAATAATAGAGAGAAATATGAACAGAAAAGCAAAAGAGAAAAATGTATAATATTTTATGATAAATTAAAGTTTTTTATTTTACTTTTAAAGGAACCAATCGATTTTGCATGGTGGAAATTTACTGGTATCGAGTTCCAGAGAGAAATGGCTTTAACCGTGAACAACTGCTGATAGAAATGGGAGCGGTGTGCAGGAGTTGCCAACAAGAAGTTGTTGGCTGATCGCAAGATACGTTCGTGGTCAGCATGCCGAAAAGTAAAACATTCTTTTAAATATGAGGGCAGGATAGTGTTAAACAGTATTCCATACAAAAAACAAAGAATGTGAGTATTCCTACGAAGGCGAATTGGGAGCCACTTGAGTTTACAGCGAAAATCGGAAACATGGTCATATTTACGCAAACCAAATATGAACCGAATACAGGTATTTTGAAGGCGATCAAGTTTATTTAATTGGTCCTCGGTTAAATCTAGATAGCTCACATCGGCGTAATCCAGCAACGGTAGGATAAGAGTCTGTGCGAGAGCAATTCTGGTAGATATGGGCAAGAAGTTTTGAAGTCTCTTGAGCGCACCTGTTGCCGCAAACACCTTCCTACTAATATAATCGATTTGTGGTTTCCAGGATAACGTAGTATCAATTAATATTCCCAAGTTTTTGACCACATCACTGAAGGGAATATGTACATTATCAAAAATAACAGGTGGGAGAAACTTTTTATCAAAGTAGCTTTGAACTACCTATCAGGATAGTTTGAGTTTTATTTGGGTTCACTTTAAGGCCGTGTCTTTTACTCCAGTCCGATATATGTGCTAAGTCTCTATTAATGGAGTCCATAGCTACAGTCAGATTGTCAAGGCTCGCATGTGAATAAATTTGCTAATCATCTGCATACAAGTGGTAGGAAGAAGTTATGGAATGTGTTATAGAATTTATAAAAATAGCAAATAGAAGTGGAGATAGCACACCGCCCTGAGGCACACCAGCTGTAGTACGACACCAAGAAGATACATTATCTTCCATAGATATCCGCTGCCGGCGGCCTTGCAAGTAACTGCGAAACCATTCAATCACTGTTGGAGATATGTTAAGCGAGCTGAGTGTGTTTAGTAATACGTCAAAATCAACAGTGTTGAAGGCATTACTGATATCTAGCAGACACATTATAGTCAGCTGTTTATTTTCCATGCCTTGTCGAATATCATCAGTAATTTTTACAAGAGCAGTCGTCGTACTATGGCCAGGACGGAAACCAGGTTGAAAAGGATTCAGTAGATTATTTTTGTTGAGGTAGACATAGAGTTGCTGGTGTACAAGGCGTTCAAGGACTTTTGAAAGAAATGGAAGAATGGAAATAGGACGATAATCTGAAAAGGATGTGGGATGGGATTTTTTTGGTAATGGAATTAAATAAGCATCTTTCCAGAGATCTAGAAATGTAGATGAGGATAGAGAATGATTGAAGATCTTGGTGATAACTGGAACCAGGATATCAAGGAGGGGAAGAACCATATTACGACTAATACTATCGCCACACACCGCATTCGATGTTATTTTGAGAATGCTGAGCTTAACATCCCAAGCAGATAACTGTTGAAACGTAAATGGAGAAGAATTAGGTAATGGCAGGGAAGAGATATTATGAATGGTATGTTTTCTAAGAGAATCATCCATGACAGTGTTAGAAGAAAAATGCGAGTTTAATAAATTAAGATCAATATTTGGAATACTAGTTTTGCCAATTCCCAACGTTTTGAGGAATTTCCAAACCTTGGCTGGGTTTCCATTTTCTACGGACTTATGAATATGGCGGCGCTGTGCATCCCGACACACCTTGTTGCGGTGATTTCTAATGACCCTAATTTTTCTTTGTTTGTATCTGATGAGTTGGCTTTAGCTTTCGCTCTAGCTGAGTTCTTACGACGCAAAAGGTTTTTAATGTCATCAGTGAGCCACGGTGCAGGAAGATGTTTTACTTTAACAGGTCGTATGGGAGCATGGCGATCAAAAAGTTCAATTATTAATTTGTTGATCATGCCAACCTGATCACTAACATCCAGATCATCTATAGCTGACCAATCAATTACACTCGCATCTCTGCGTAGTTCTTCAATGTCCATACCAGCAAAATTACGTCGCAAAAGAATTTTCGGTTTTAGCTTAGGAGGTCGTACTTTATACGACGCATGTATAAGGTCGTGATATAAGAAACCATCTGCACTTAACTGGCCATGTTTATCAATAAATTTTTGAGATGAGACAATTATTAAGTCAAGAAGAGAAGGGGCACAGTTTGGGAAAAAATGTGTAGCATTCAAAGGAAGAATGTGCAAGTTGCTGGATTCGACGATTGATTTAAGTTTATTAGCCCGACAGTCACCTTTTAACAAACAGGTGTTAAAGTCACCCATTATAATGATATGACCATAAATTGGAACGAGATCTTCTACTACTTTTTCCAAGGACGAGAAATAATTTATGTGCATATTAGGTACATAAATGACACCTACAAGAACCTTCGTATGCATAAGTGAAGCTTCCAAAAAAAAAAACTCCATATTAGAAGAAGTGGAATGTGATTTTAAAATAATGTTGTATGGAATATTTGATCGCAGATAAATTGCAACACCACCACCCTGTCGCCCAATCCTATCATTGCGAATCAAATTAAACCCTGGCAAAGCGTAGGTTTCAAATATGGTTTCAGCCATGACTCCAAAACAAGAAAAGCATGTAGGTTCTTAGTATCAAAAGTGTCAATCATATCTGTATGATGGGCAGGAACACTCTGAGCATTAATGTGAACAATATTAAAATTGTTGGGGACATCGCAGAATTGATTTTGCAAAATATTGTTAAGGGGTAAATTGATACTTTGAAAATATCATCACTGTTTAACTCACCTGTTGAGCATGATGCAAATGAACTTTCACTATTAGTACTTGTGTCCATATAAATATAAAACAAAAAAACAAATGCAAAATTTAAATAACTATACAAAATAAATACCTACTTTTTTTGTAATAAACACCTACCAGCCTTGTTTCTAATTTTAATTTAACACACAAAGGGATAACTCAATAAATATTTGAACGAATTCCCAAACATAACTATTTTTAAATTAAAAGATTTATTTTTCAAGCCGCGCGGCAATCATAGGAAATACGGTGGTGTAAACAAATTGCCCCGGCAGCGCAGGAGTCCCGGGTACCTACCGCGTCGCGTCGCTCGCAAGGATGGCTTGCGACACTAAACCAGTTTAATTAGTACTATGGGTCGCGTAGCTCACGTCCACGAGCCCGGGCGTTTGGAGAAAAAACAACAGGAACAAGATAATAAAAATTCGTTCAAATAAGATGTTAGTAAACAGTGAATATAAAATAAGCCTACAAAAAACTAAATACATACTTCTAAGAGAAGATTTAAAAAAGTGTTTAAAAAGTTCTAGTAGTGCGATAACGATATTAAATAAACAAGAAAGAAATCACTTTTTTGTTGCGGCTCGCCGAGTCCTAATTATTTGCGCCGGTCGTGGATGTCGCCGTTCACTCGTCGATGCCTCAGGAACAGGGATACTGCTCAAGTCCGCCAGTATATAGACGCGGCGTCGAACTCCTGCCTGAGCGATAAAAACGTCTCCATCACGGGTCCAGCAGTTGCCGATGCCGAAACGTTGCCGTGCCGCCAAGAATACTTCATGCCGTGGCTTCGTCAGATATTCCGATATTGTTATGTATGACCCTTTGAGACCCGTCTTGGCATACCATAGCTTGTCCCGGACCCTGCTATCACAGAACTTGATCAATATCGGTCTCGTCTTTCCACCTCGAGCTATTTTACCGAGTCTGTGCAAAAATCGGATGTCATCATTGCCTATCGAGATTTTTAACCGGTCTTGAGCTACTTTTTGCACCTCCGATGCAACATCTTCTTTGTGAGCTTCAGGAACACCATGTAGCAGCAGCATTTTTCGGCGGCCTCTCATTTCAAGGCGGTCATAATTTCGATATAGACTGTCAATTTCTTTTTGCAACATGTCTAAATTAGACAGGACGAACTTCTGGAATGCGGCGAAGTTGACTGCTAGAGAAGAGGATGTTCCTGCAGTGCCCGATGTGTTCGCCTTGGCTAGTTCATCTTTAAATTGAGCCATTTTTTTGACAAACTCATCTTTCATGGTTTGTAAAGACTGTTGCAATTTGGTACCGTCCATAGTGATTTCTTACTTTGTTTGTTATGTGTTTTTTGTGCGAAATGTGTAAAGGATTATCTTGCTGGAAGGTTAGTGGTCAACTTTTAACGCATGAATTAGCAAACTTATTAGTTATTATAGTAAATTAACAATTTAAATATAATTTATATTAAGTTTATATTAAGAGCAACACGAATTCAAACTTTTATGATGTTCAGTGCTCCTTGAATGATGTATGATAGGACTTCGTATCCCATTACACCGTAGCCTTTAAGGCTTAGTTCCTCCAGGAGCGATTCCACCGTCAGTGTCCACAGAGGGGAAGAGAGGACTCCACCCTGCGGACACTCTCTGTGGTAAGAACTGTACGGTATATCCCATTCAGTTCTAGTTTTGCTGATCGCGATCGGAGCATTGATTCGATCCATATTTTTGTGGTTCCATCTGTTTGTCCACGTATGATGGAATCAGTGGGAGTGTTATCAAACGCTCCCTCAATATCCATGAATGCGCATAATGCAATCTTTTTCCTCCAACGCCTTTTCCACTTTGTCGGTCAGGTCTAGAAGAGCCGTTTATGTGGATCTGCCCTTTCGGTAGGCGTGTTGCGACGGTTGTAGAGGTTTTTGTATCAGGATTTCATTTCTGATCCAAAGGTCAACTACTTTTTCCATCGCTTTTAGGAGGAAAGATTATAGACTGATGGGTCTAAATGATTTTGGTAGTGAAGGGTTCTTTCTTCCGGCCTTGGGGATGAAGATAACCTTTACTTTTTTCCATGAGTCCGGTGTGCTACCTAGGGCATAACTTGCCCTATATAGTTTGATAAGATGTGGAAGGAGAATTAGGAGACCTTCTTGTAGCAGAGCAGGGAAGATACCATCTTCTGCTCCACTTTTGTATTGTGAGAAGCTCGTCGCCAGTCTTTACTTTGTGGTTGCCGAGTTTGTCCGTAAATCGGGTCAGATGTGGCAGTCTCTGGTTAGAGCACTGAGCCTGGGCAGTGTGTGCGTGGTAGGAGTTCTAGGGTTTCTTATTTATTTATGGTGAAGTTGCCTTCTTGATCTTTTAGTAGGCTTGGTTTTTTGGGAGGGGCTTTTGCTAGTAGCTTTTGAACCCTGGCAATTTGGGGCGTCGAATCCAATTCGTCACAGAAATTACGCAACGAATTACCTTTGGCCTTTCTTTTTTCTTTATTATATTCTGTGAGGACGCTCTTGTATTTGTCCCATGAGTATTCTGTTCTTACGTTTTTGGCGTTGTTGAATAATGGCGGTTTTCATTCCACCATGGTACTTTCCGCCAGATTCATTATCACATTTGATTTTATGGAGTTCGGCATATCCTTGAGCTTGTCAGCTAGTACTTTCCTGTAGGTTTCCCAGTTGGTTCTTTTTGGGTTTTGGAAATTGGTCTCCGCTGCCTAATGGGTAGTATCTATATTGAAACGGATGTGTTTGTGGTCCGACATTGAAAATGTATCACTGATGGGCCAGCCAAGCATCTTACCTATAAGTCCCTTTGACGCAATTGTGATGTCCAGGACTTCTTTTCGTGCTCTGCTTTTAAGGGTGGGTTTGTGGCCTATATTACATTATATGTTTAGATTGTTAGTTGTGAGAAATGCTAGGAGTAACTCACCCCTTTTGTTGATACCTGTCCTATCGCAGCAGGTGTGATGTGCTTTTGCATCGCATCCTATTAGGAGCTCTACGTTTATCTTCCTGGCCAATTTTGCCACACGCGCCAGCTCTTCCGACGGGTCCTTTTTTTCGCCTGCGAGGTACGCTGAGCATACACGTGTTCTTTGCCCCTAATGGCTACTGCTAGGTCATCGGTGCACAGATCTGTAATTGGTAAAAAATTAAAACTTTTCCTGAAGAGGATGCAAGCTCTGGGCCTATTTCCATTGATGTTAATATAAAATATTACTTGATGTATCCAGGCCCAGGATTGTACGGTTGTTTATCCACGGCTCCTGGATGACTGCAAGGTCGAGGCCATCAGACTTGAAAGTCTGTTCCATCACTGCCGTAGCAGCAGTGGCATGTTGGAGGTTGGCCTGCACGACCTCCACTTGGCACCGTGACAGCGCCATTGAGCCGTCACGTGTGCCCGGCCCTTAGGGGCCCGCGATCCTTCCCCCTGCCAGGGTCTTCCCCGCTAGGGTTGCTGGTCCACGTGGAGCCGGTTTGAATGATATTCCCCTTAAGTTGTTCGGCGCCAAAGCTTTACTTGTTCCTCTGCCTTTGGATGTTGGTGGCTGACGGCCACCGCTAGTAGGCCGGTTTGTACCAACTAGAAGCGATGGACGCAGTTGACCGAAGATCCTGAAAAATTATTAACAACTTTGACCTCACCACCAAAAAACTGCAAAGCCTCGACCATCGTTGGAAAGTTGCCAGTTTAGCAGTATTCTACAGATTACATTTTAGAGAGTGCGCGACTGCTCTTTTTGATCATATTGAACCCACACCCTTCTTAAATCGGACTACTAGACGCAGACAGACCTTCCATCCCTTCATGGTAGATATCCCAAGAAGTCGAACCAAACGCTTTGATAGTTCCTTTTTGGTGCGGGTCGCCAAGGTATGGAATGACCTGCCTGCGTCTGTTTTTCCAGAAAACTATAGTCCTAGTTCTTTCAAGCGTCGAGTGAATAGGTATCTCGTGGATAGACGTGTAACACCTTCGTCTTCATCGTCACTTTCCAACAGGTGAGATAGAAGACAAACGTTTTCAATAAAAAAAAAATCTCAAGGAAATATAAAGTACATTCAATAGATAATGCATAAGTATTAAGATGATATAATGTATCAGAATATAATACATAAAATAATAAAATCAATGAAAATTCTGTAATAATAAAGCTTTTTTCTGAACATAGACATTTAACGATTCAAGTTTAAATTTATATTTTCTGCATGAAAAAAGTCCATGAATCTACGTAGGCTAACTAAAATGCTCCAATCCGCAGGCAACGCATTAGGTGCTTGGTTTAGGAAATGGAGAATAGAAGTCAACCCGGAAAAAGTGCAGCAGTATACTTCTCTCTCTCAACCTGCTCTAGGACAACCTCGAGGAAACCCTCCTAAAGATTAGGTCAGTTCACTCTGTTTGGTACTCCCAAGCCTATGGGCTAAAAAAGTCAAATATTTAGGATTCACTTTATATAGTGGACTCACATTCGCGGATCACATGAAACGCGTCCGGGACCGACCTGCCTTTGTCATGGGTAGTCCGCAAGAATGTAAAATGTCGCTAAGAAATAAGCTTACGCTTCGAAAAAAGGTTACAAAACTTAACCCATCCGCCCCATCACGACATATGCCAGTGTAGCTTTTTCGCTCAAGCTAGCAAGTCGAACCATTGAAATGAAATGAAAAACTTGTTATTCAAAATAGGTTCTTATGCAAATGCGTCGGGGCCCCGCCCTATGCCCGCAACTTATATCTGCATATGGGTCTCGAGCTGCCTACCATTGCCGCATTCATAGTGGCGTCTAGACGCCTCTTCGACAATGCACCCCACCATCCCAACCCGCTGGTCAATAAGTCAGCTGACTACATAGCCAACCAGATGCGGCGGTTCGTTGTAGGCGTCCGCGTAACGTCTTAACAACGCTATTGCAACAAGGAACTCCGGCGTTCCAATTAGTAATAGGGCAACACGGCATTCGAATCGCCTACCCCACCGGTGAGCCAGGCTAACGCATCGTACTCATCCCTACTGAGTTTCTTGCTGGTTCTTTGGCAGCATATGACCCTTCCGAACCAGTGCTAGTTTCAATATACGACGTCCTAAGCCGAGGTACGTGCCCTCTCGGGTGCCCTTAGACGTTTCGTGCTCCAGCGCTAAGGTACAAAGTCCTGTGAAATTTAAAAATGGCATAGGGCCAGTAATAAACTCCATTTAGGAAAAAAGCCTACAATAACTTGTATCATAGTAAAATAATTTTGACACTTGTAGGCCAATTCTCGTAACAAAAACCGCGGCGATATCGTAGCGACTCATTCGTTGAAGTCATATACGTATTCACATCCGTAGATTGGACAGATTCTAAAGTGGTTCTAAAGCCGCTCTATCGGAATGTCTTTGAACCGTATTCACATTCATGCATCGTCTTTTAATCGTTTGAAAACGATCTCACGATGGTATTCTACTCCACAAATGACAGTTACTTCGATCGGATGTCAACGACTTAACGTCATAATAAGCGATCCAAAAGTCGTTGAACAAAACTTTATTCTACGGGACGTTTACAAAGAGAAAACCCCTGTTTTAGAGTTTTGAAAAGGCTAAAAATGAGCTTAGAGTTAGCGTATTTGTTGCCAGATATGCAAGAATTGCAAAATTGACGCGAAAAGCGAAAAATAAGAAGTATAGTGAGGTTCACAAGATGGGACGTATTCACAATGCCTTCGTTCAAGCTTCGTGAATTCCTCGGACCTTATTTGAAACCAGATATTTTTAATCGTTGTAAAGCTGCAATCTACACGTTGTTGCCCTGTGTCCGTTGATGGTTTGAGAAAAAGTAACACTCCTGCCAACTCTTTCCACAATTTTGAGCTCAAGTTTGGTCCCTCCGTAGATTAGACGCAACCTAAGGCTAAGTCCTTGTGCTTATTATTTATTTATGAAATCAACAAACAGTTACAACTGTCGTATAGCAACTTGCGTTTGATATTTAAACACCTAAAATCTTTGACAAAGAAATTTCTGTACAAGTTTCTTGCTTTTGAATAAAAACAAATAATAAACTTATCGCCAATTTGACAATACTGGACATTTACAAACAGTTTGCTGGCTGAACCGGAGACAATGACGTTTATCAAGATGCGAATCATTCGATAAATTGAAGCGAAAACTCGCCCTTTTTTCAGCATTTGTTTCTCTTTGGCTAGTTGAAGTTAGTAGGAGTCATTATTCTTTAAATTTATTTAACCAATAACATGTTAAACACCTTGTTCAGAATATAAAACATGTTTTTATATCTTGGTAGTTTAGTAATAACTTTAACTGGCAACTTCTTGTGTCGATCGATTCAAAAGTCGTTTAGTTTCGATCCTATTTATGTAGTTGAAGATTTCGGATAGAACTTCGATATTTCAACTGTCGGTTTTTGCGAGAATTGGGCTACGGTGTCTAGGTACTGACAACTTCGAGCCAGGTTTTTACTGAAGCGGAGAAGAACGGTGAAAATTGGCAAGTGTTTCCACTGAAGCGGAGTAGAGCTGAGCGGAGTAAAGCGAAATGGAACCGAGGTCAGCGGAGCGGTGTAAAGACTTTTAAAACGGAGCAATTTGAAGCGCCGAACAGTTATACTCAATCTCTCAGAGTTACCGTACATCAAGTTATTAAAAAAGAAGACAGCAATCTTTTCTTATCTTTATCTACTTGAAAACGAAGATTACGCATCAGATGAAGTGGCATTGAGTTACCGTACATCATGTTGTTAAAAAAGAAGAGAGCAATCTTTTCTTATCTTTATCTACTTGAAAACGAAGATTACGCATCAGAAGAGAGCAATCTTTTCTTATCTTTATCTACTTGAAAACGAAGATTACGCATCAGATGAAGTAACATTGAGTTACCGTACATCATGTTGTTAAAAAAGAAGAGAGAGATCTTTTCTTATCTTTATATACTTGAGACGAATATAACGCATCAGATAAAGTAGCATTGACTTTTGCTTTTACTTGGTAATAAGGCTCATAGTATAACAAAGCTCGGTATAGTAATATAGAATTTACGACCAACGGTGTTGAAAAAATACTAACTTTTCGAGCTAGTCAGGCGGTTGCGGCCCCGCCCGCCTCACCACAACGCTCTGCTCCGTACCGCACCGCCCCGCTGTCATCCGCTCCGCACGTATTTTATATGAATCTCCGTTCAGCTCTGCTCCGCTCCGTTCGTAGGTACTGCTGAAGCGAAGCGGAGATTTTGACAATTGTGATTGGTCAATTTGTGCACGGCTAAGATCCGCTCCGCTCGTCTCCGCTTCAGTGGAAACGCGGCTTAAATTCTCGGGAACGGAATTAATCGAGAGATAAAGTCTCTTCGATATGCCTGAGTTAATTTAAGATAAAACCATTTCATAAAAGTATTCTTTCTATATGAATAATTGAGCTTACAGTTTATTTATTTTAGAAACCAACAGTGTTACAACATGAATTACAAAATAAGTGTTTTATAACTAGTATGACTAATTTCAGGCTTCTCTTACATGTATTATACACAAATTAGGCCAAGTGACAGCGAAGTGGAAAAAAGCATATTTTAATGTTAATCCGAAACTTGCGTTGAAAAAGGAAAGAAAAATATATATAAAATGTATGTATGGCTACCTATATGCTTGTAAATTGCAAAGTTGCTTTGCTCTGGAAAAGCGAAGCTGGCTGGCTGGGAAAGGATCGATTGTTATTACTGTACGATGTTGTAAGATGAAGTATGTAATGGCCAGGTTGAAACTTAGCTTCAGGCGTTTCAGGCGTTGTCGACGTTTTAAGTTGGTTTGAAAACGCAAAATTCTCTGTCTTATATTTTCCATGCTAATCCTTCAAAACTGGCTATCGTGTAATATTGCATCAGTGAACATATCTTGTTGTGTCTCATTTTTGTTCGCCTGGGCATCCTTAAAACCTTTTATTACATAACGCGTTTGGGAACTAAGATAAAATAAAAATTACTTTTTGATAAAACATGGCAATTATTTACCGAATTCATTTTATCTCCACTAACAAGGCCCTTGGTGATATAATGAAAAATAATCTGGTGTACCCGTTTAAAAATGGCTGAAGTACTTTTTATGGTGGTATACTTTTAACAGGTTTAAAATAACGTATTTTATAAAAATATACAAATATGATAAAAAATGATACAAATCGGTTTAAAATAACGTATTTTAAACCGATTTGTATCATTTTTTATCGAAATAATATGCTACATTGAAAATTATTTGAAAAACTAATAAACTAAAAAAATAAAATCGTTCTATAGGTTATATTTTTTTGGTTACTTCTTTCTAATGAACTCACCACCAGAGTCCATACAAAAATTCATATGACCGAACCAATTTTCAAAGCATGGTAAATGGCAATGGTAAATGACCAGTCTGCAACAGGTACTTCCACGGCCAACGCGCAACGGTACAACGGCCTTCTCGAACGCAGTGAACGCATTTTCTGGCGATAAAAACTGTACCCCCTTGAGCTGGTTTTTAATTTAAGAGACTAAGAAGAAGCCAAATCGGGGCAGATGACCCAAAAGTTTTACCGCTGTGGTGTTTAGAAAATCCCTCGTCCTGATCACGGAGTGAGCGGGTGTGTTGTCTTGGTGGAGCAAAAGGGCCCGGAGCTCCGTGTTAGGTCGTTCGTTGCTCGCAGCAGCCTAAACTTCTGGCAAGCATTTGGTAGTACCACTCTGTCTTGTTTCTTGAGGAAACCTCCCTTTGGGAAGAACCTGCTTTGAATTTATCAATCATATCCTGGCACCAATCCAAGCGCGCCTGCTACTGCGCGTCGGTGTGGTTCTGGGGTACCCAGCGCGAAAAAATCCTTTTTACGCATAGGTGGTTGTAAAGAATATCATTACCACATCCCGATCCTATCGGTCAGTTGTGCTGAATTTCCTCGGATGGGATGCGCCGGTTCTGTGGAATCAAATTTTTGACTTGTAGTACGTTTTCTTCCGTGACAACAGAAAAGGAATTAAAGGGTCAGTTATACCACCGGTACACAGTTGCTTTAGAAGACACCTTGTTCATAAAAGCCAGTTCAAGTCGAGCAAACGATTCAGGTTCAATCGATCAGGTTTCAAGTTGGACTTGTAGTCGTAGAAAGTTATAGCACGAAAATGTTCCTGCTGCATATCCATTTTTCTAAGACACACAATAGTTTCATAATGCTGGTATAAACATGTTGGTGGAAATTTAAATTTGGAATAGCTATACTTTTACTTCTAAATAATCTTTCAAAATAAATTATAATCGTCAGCGTTCCATACATAAAAACTTTTTGTCTGGTACATAAGTATAACCAATGTATCATTTGGTGAAGTGTACCTGATGAACATCGTGATGGAAGCTTGTTATGAGGTATAAATTGTTATTCTACCTATTGTTTTATATCACAGGAGGCAGAACGACTTGAGCCCTGCGATGATGGTTCAGCGCCGGTGGGGGTGATTGGCGGCGCCGTGAACTCTCGCGTCTCTTCCTACCAGCGCTATGACTATAGCGACAAAAGATCTCTACCTGTCTCCATCCCGGACTATCGTCTTATTATGGAAAGACTGACTGGCAGGTATGTGCCGTATATTAACAGACTCTTGTATGGCTAACAAATTTTTGCGTGAATAGCTCTGGTCTAAGACCTCCTTAGGCAAAGAAAGCTGGGAAAGGATCTAGTTTTAATGAGAATACTTCCGTTATGTAATTTGCAAGTATTGAGCAGACAAAGATCCCGAAAAAGTGTTCATCTTTGTATAAGGTTTATACCGCTGAGTAAGACATATTGTAGATAAATGAACTTAATTGTTGCTTTACATATTTATTATAATTCTTTATTTATTTGAAACCGATGAACTTCTTTGAAAACAAGTAAAACTGAATGAAGGCACATGAACCTATTTTAACCAACATCTTAGTGCTCTTCATATATTTCAAAAATTTATGTAACATGATTTTTTTGCTCTTATTTAGATCATATGTAGCATTTAACATACACATGGCTGGGCGTCACCTCTGCAGCCGACGCTACAGGGAGTTTTCTGCTCTGCACCACTTGTTACGCAAGGAGTTTCTTGGTAAGGATTTCATGAAAAGCACATAGAAAATAATGAATAACATATGTCATTTACCAATCTTTATAATAAATTTAAAAAAAATTTCAGGATTCAACTTCCCGAAGTTGCCTGGAAAATGGCCGTTCACTCTAAGCGAGCAGCAGCTAGATGCTCGGCGACGCGGTCTTGAGCAGTACTTAGAAAAGGCAAGCAAGTGTTTTTAGAAATATCTATACAGCTCGAAATACCTTAAACTTAATGAAGTTCAGTACAGTGCACGGTCAACTGCGTTATTAGTATATCATATCAACACAGATCTATTATTTTATTGTCATAAAATTTGTTAGTAATATCGTGAATTTTTTTTTAAATATTCGAATATACATATAGTATTGCATAACATCCATTTATTCCTAGCGGCAATTCAATATCAGTTGCAAATCATTTGCGCCCAGTATGTCCTGGTTAGTTACGAACGTAACCACTATAATTTTCTTAAATAGGAAATTGGCTCTTGTCACCTCTACCGCAAAGAGACGCCCATTTTAATGCAGCTGTGAGAATCAATTTGGAGCATTTTGCTTCAATCAAGCAATTGATTTAACTAAGTGGCAGTTATCTAAGTTTATCTGGCTGCATCTGAGATTTGTGCAGTTCAGTCCATTAGATGGATTCGACTGAGAGTTACCTAAAGTTGGTCTTTGTAATATCAGGTCTGTGCGGTACGTGTGATTGCTGAGTCTGATGCAGTCCAAGAATTTCTCACAGATTCTGATGACTCTTCGAATCCGACTCCAGTTGATTTGAAAGTTCTACTGCCCGATAAAGAGGTGAGATATAATTTTTTTTATAAATGTAAGCCGTGGATTGGTGCTATTTTTCTGAACTTATTTTAAACAGGCCTATTTCAAAATAATTGTTTTCCATGTGCAACATGTATTTATAAACCGTATTAATAAATTCATATATTCTTTAAATTTGCAGGTGGTGACAGTATCTGTTTTAAAATCTACTAACGCGGACGACGTTTACAGAGCTGTTTGCGAAAAGATCGGCCTTCCGAAATCCGTGCAGAAATATTTCTACTTATTTGAAATTGTCGAATACAACTTTGGTAAGTTGTATTGAGCAATAGTTTCAAATATTGATTTAATAATTTAATTTTAATTTAGTTGATAACTATATTGATAATGCTAAGCGATGTGTTAGCTTAATGCGAACTTTGGATCGACTAGAATTGTAAAAATATATTTTTATTTTTAGAATTAAATTAAATTTGCATTTGAGCACATCTATTTGGTTTATAAAAACATCGAACATTTTGGGTGCGGATGTAATTCTAATTCAAATAGTTGAAATAGCGTAATGCGGAGCACGCATAATTCATGTGCGAAAGTTTATTAAATGTTAAATGTTATTCCTATATTTATTATTTGTTTAAGCAAAATTGAATTGAATTAAAACTGCTTTGAAATACTGGTTTATAGCAGGTATAATTTTGAAGTTATGTTGATGGAATAGAATTATATGAGTATTAGATTTTTGATTTTCCATTCAAGGAATATATAATATTCTAGATACATGTTCTTTAACGTCGAATTTATTTTAAATGCTTATTTTCTTTATAAATGAGTATTATGTAAGAGTTACATTATAGCTTTTCCTAGCTCTTGTATGTTGCGTGAAAAATATTATTTCATAATATCCAGTTCGCATAACCTAGTAATAATACCAGGAGCCTGGACTTTTAATCACTCAATTAGGTTTATAATATTATAATGAGGAGTGACTTTACAAAAGGGGATATCTACATCTTATCATTTTTTTCAGAAAATTAAGAAAACCGACAAAGACAGGACACACAGATCACACAAAGTCTGCATTCTGCAGTCTGTAGGTACTATGTAATAAGATTAATAGAAGGGCATTAAAAAAATATTTGGCTTTCTAATTTAGCGATACAAAATAAACAAAAAATTTTATATCCCCTTTTGCAATGTAAAGGAATGTAGACATCTCCTTTTGTAAAGTCACTCCTCAATTGTGAACCTGTATAACCCTAGTGCTTGGCAAAGGCAGTTCTTTGCACTTTCATGTGTCTTTTTCCTCTGCATCCCGCATATAATATTCGTCAATCTAGTTCTTCATGGCATCTTCTTTTTGGTTTGCCATGACGCCTTTAGTTCGCGGGAGGTTAGGGCCCAGTTCCACTTGTGGTTGGCGGCTGTTACTGGGTGGTCGTAAAGTTGACGGCTATGTACTCTGGCGCGAGCGACGAGCCGCCCAGCGCCTGCGCACCCGCTGCGCGCAGCGGTCGTCGAGTTACAGACAGTCAGTTTGTTCAATTGCGTCAGTTATTTTAACTTTGGAGCGTAGCAAGTATCTCGAACTGAGTCTATCAGTAAAAATCTCATTAGCAAACCTGCGAACCTAGAATTTGGATCTCTGTATTTCCGTCAAAGACCTTACTTGAGCACAATAAGGGAGTGTAGGGAGAATGCTTATGTTAATTAATTTGCGCTTTAAAGAGGTTTTCCTCAAATAGCTACTTCATGGGCCAAAAGCTCCTCCAGGCGTTTTGTGTTCTTCGTGCAATTTATTTGTCGTGACGTCCTGGAAGGAAATCTATATATTTAATAAATTTTATAAAGCAAAAACATATTATACTATACAAAAAAACACTCATAACAAAAAAATGAGTCTTGGATTCGTTCCTAGCATATGGGAATAATACGTTTTCAATACAAATATTTTAAATACACCTCATATTAATAGTAATGACAAAATATATTTGTTGCATAAATAAAATGAATAATAGACTTATTGTGTTTAATATACATTAATAATAGAAATATTTAATTCAATAAACATATAATATACATTCATGCTTCCTTTTGATAATGTGACCTAACATTTGCAGGAAAAAATTGCAGTTTAAATTGTCACCGAGTTTTAGGCTCACAAAGCTACTGACGTTATCGCGTATATGATTTTGCATTAGTAGAGCATGGATTCTATTTACAGAATGTAAATAATTAATCCTAATTTTATATGTAGTACAAAAATGTGACATCAAGCAAATACATTTGAAGAGCACAGGGAAAGAATGGTCAAAGTCACTTTACGTTAATTGTTAGAAATAATATTTTTTAATAAGTGTGACACATTAAAATTCTATTATACAAGGATGACTACTGATATATTTGGGATATTGTGTTATACATAAAAATAAAAATAGTACTTATATTCATTATAATTTTAATCCTATCTTAATTAACACACAAATATAAATTGAAATAATGATCGAAAACTTGTATAAATGATCAATGTCTTATAACTATGATCACTAATAACTTTTAGGCCAAAATATTAAAGATAAGTTTTCGGCACTTAGAACGTTTTTGCTCATTTCATATTTCGAGGTTAGCAGGTTTAGCGTATTGCGGACAAGATGGCGTTACTAACTCAAAAATAGTTTTAGGGTGACTTTGATCGGTCTTTCCCAGTACTCTTCATTTATAAAGGCAAATTACCCTTAAAATTTCATGGCCTTTCAAGCAATTTATTTTTGTTTTCGGAAGCTTTACCAAATATTTTCTAAAATAATATTTCAATTCTTATGTTTATACAAGCACAGATAAACACTCATGCCAGCAAACCAAATAGTACCAATTTGTATTTATAGATTACCATCTAAGAAACCATGAAACAGGCATAACTTTTTATCATTCTACAAAATCAACAGAGCGTAAACTTCAGCCGAATGAGTGTCCGCATTCGCTGTACATCCAGAACTACTCAACAGCTAGTAGCAGCTGCGTTTGCATCCGGCGATGGGTCTTCAATCCGAGCACAGAACTGGCTTTGCAAAGACACCGCGTAGCTGCTGAACTACTGTATTGGCAGGTTGGTGTTTAGAGTTTATTAATTTTAATGAAACGCAAGAAGACAATTAAACATACCGCCTAAATTATTCACGATTAATTGTTACTTAAGGCACTCCTTAATATAGGTTTTACTAAGCAAATCCATACTTAAGCCGGATTTGATCAAACTGCAAGATCTCCCTGAGTAACTTCTGAGAATATGGTTATTACAACAAAATTTTCATAGATTAATAATAAACCATTTCATTAAATAAACCCTGGAATAAATTACCCTATGGATAACTAGCCCATCATATTCAATGAGCCTACTTAATGACAATGTAATCCGACAAGTTGCGAAGTTACCATTTTTAAATGAAATGAGGAACATTATACAACTTTTTAAAATTTATCCCACTATACAGGGTATTCCAAAGGTCGACGCCAAGCCAAAATCGTGTGATAGGCTAAGTAATAACAGTTATCAGAAAAATTGAAAAAAATGTAATTTGTCATATATTATAGCGCATTTTTGTATTTTTCCAAAAATTTATACCCTGCGTCAGTCTTTCAACTGCTGTTACTACAAATCTTTACTTTTGACAAATTTTCTTTTCTTACGACCTCTTGAATATTTCTTCTGTAATCTGTTACAATAAATTTTAAGCCATCTGCTCCAGCTTGAAAGAGGATGTAATTTTATGCCGAACCAACTATTCAACATTAATTTTACACCACACCTTAACTGCCTGCACTGAAAAAAAAAAAATTGTACTACGCTATTTTGGCAAGTAACTGGAAAAAGTAGCGCATTTAATAACGATTTTAAAATGGTGTAACACTTACTACATTATTTCTTAGAGTTAATGTTTTTTTCAAAGAAACGCATTTCGAACAATTTCTCACTTTGTTGTTTTCAAATGTTATTTTTTTATGTGGCAACTTTAAATTGGGTTTATGATAGCAAACCCATATCTGTAGCGCGTACGCATACCCCTCATTCGCAGGGGGGTCAGCAATGATTTGCCTGTTTGCAAACAACTATCTAGAAGGGCAAACTTTTAGAGCTATGGGGATAAGCTAATTATACAGATGACTAAATTGGATTGTAACTTAAAGGGCAAAGATGTTTGCAGAACAGGAAGTATTTATTCCAGCAAGCCAAGGCAACAGCCCGCAAAGAGAGTTACCAATGGTCAGTTTATGGCTGGCCTGAAGACATTCCAACTACAGAAAATTCAAAGAGATACAATAAAACCTTAATGGTTTTCTGTGTAGCAAAAAGGAAACGCGCAAGGTTATATATATATATATATATATATATATATATATATATATATTTATATATTATAAGGTATAAGATTTGCAAAAATCCTCTTTGCCCTGCTTGTTTTGAGGCATCTCAAAACCTCTGATTTTGAGATACCTCATATTTATTACTATATAGGGGGGAATTTTTTAATGCCATCTGGAGTAAAATTACTCTGAATATTAGAGATAGCAAATTTTACTCCAAAGAAACATTCCTTTATTTTTGAAAAGAAATAAAACCGTATTCAAAGATTTTCAAAAATTCGCTTGCTTCACCCGGGAGTCGAACCGGCCAAAATCTGTAAAAATACACACAAAATTGCAATTATATGGTTGTTTTAGTTCACGTGTACGAAGGTCATTTAAACACTGTCAAGTATCTTGAAATACTGAACCTGTTGAGAAATTAATTAAATGGTTTTTCCGATGAAGAGCGAAACCAAATAATTATACAACAAGATCGTGCTCCAGCCCATAACAGCAGAATCACTAGTTCCTACATTTATAACCATTTTAATATCTGGATTGGTACAATCAGATGACCTGCAAGATCACCAGCACCGCTTTAAATTTTTTTTGTGTGGATATGTAAAAAATAAAATTTACACTAAATCTTATGCGCGTGTAGACGAGTTGAGAGACGGAATTCACAATACGATTTATAATATTCACCATAACACGATTTTAAAGGTATATCTAGTAAAGGTACACTAGAAATGAATTTATTAAAAGAATAAACTTGTGTATCCATGAAAATGGAGCCCATTTTGAACAACTAATTAGTTAGTTTACCATTTTTTCTGTAAATAGGTAATTAAAATTATTGAAGATTTCATGGTTTTCCTTTCATTTAATTTACCAAGTATGTTAGAGAGAGTACATTCTTGTGATTGATTACGATCGGTGCAATAAAATTATAGGGTGTAATTTTTGCAGATTTTGGTCGGTTCAATTCCCGAGTGCAGCATACAAATTTTCGAAAATCTTTGAATGCAGTTTTATTTCTTTTCAAAAATAAAGGAATGTTTCTTTGGAGCAAAATTTGCTATTTCAATTATTTAAAGTACTTTCCGTCCAGGTGACATTAAAAAAATCCACCGTGTATACTAAATACTAAGTATGTAGTAAATGTGACTGATTCTGAGTAAGACAAATACTGATTAATGAGTAACTCTTACATAATATAAATAAAAAAATATATTGATTTTAGTGTTTTTGTGCATTTGAGTGCATTTAATTTGTTTTTGGTTTTGATTCTGTTATCTGGAAAGAAAACATAACATTTAGTTTATTTGTGTTTAGTCTGATTCTACTATTTTAAAAATATAAAGAAAACTGTTAATTTTAATTCGGTTGTCAATTCTATTACATTAATAAGAAAAAATCATATTTTTGATAAGAAAATAATTGTATTGGTCTCATTATCATAACATATTGCCTTGCCAAAGCTGCTTATAGTGGCTGTGTTATTTTGAAATAAATAATTTAATACATATTATAGTTTTATATCCTGCCTGCTACAGCATTTCTTTTTTCATTTTCGACAGCCGCTGTGTCAGCGGAGTTTCTACTTATTTGTCTATTATTTCATATATGTCAGTACGGTTACTACTGTACGACAGTTACGGCCATATCATTGTATATTATAGTCTAGTTATTATGAAAATAGGCACTACGGCTAAAACCGATATATGGTTATAGCAGTCACTGACCTAAAGTTATTGGTGAATAATAATGCATAAAATAGTACGGGTATAGGTGTACTAAAAATTTGTATGAAGATTATTAGTGTCAAAATGGATTGGAGTACCGCGCTGAAAGGTGTTAACTTGTCACTAAATTAAAAAAAATTAAGTAGATATATCTATAAAAAATATTTATTTTTGATGTATTTGCACCCTGTTCAAGCAAGTTCTAAACGCGGGGAATCACTGGGAAACAGTAGTAAATTTCAACAGAAATAAATAGATCATTCAATATTTCGTTTAGATCAGTATGGGTAACATAACTCAAATGCTAAATTGTTCTCGACGTTTCATTGTTTACAAACCATTTTTTTTTGTTTTGTATGGTTAATAGTAAGTTTTACAGTATTTTAAATTATTTATTAAATGCGCTGCTTTTACAGGTAACTAGCCAAAATGACGTAGTACGTTTTTTTCTGTACAGGCAGTTAAAGTAGGGCGAAAAATTAATTTCGAATACTTAGTTCTGTCATAAATGAAACCCTGTTTCAAGCTGGAGCCGTTGGTTTAAAATTAATGTTACAAATTACAGAAGCGCTATTCAGGAGGACGTAAAAAATAAAAATTGGTAAAAAGTAAAGATTTGTAGCCACAGCAGTTTAAAACTGACACAGGGTGTACATTATTTTGAAAAAAAAAAAACATATTTACTATAGTTTGAAAAATACATGACTTACATGTTTTTCATATTTTTCTGATAACTTTTATGACCTAGCCTATCACCCGATTTAGCCTTGATGTCGAATTTTTTCACACCCTGTATATGACATTCTTGTGTCAAAAAGCAAACACAAACAGCTGTTTTGCACCTGAATGACAATCACTGACATATAATTAATAAGCTAGACTGGCTACAGTCAATAATTTTTGTGCCTGTTTGAATTTTTATTATTTTGGAGCTGGATATACTAATTTTGACAAACTTAAATACACAAAAAGACTAACCGAGTCATCATAGGACTTAGGCCCTGGCACTGCAGAGTAGAATTCGGCAATTAATTGAAGCAGTATGAAATAAGATTATTTTTCATTAGATCTGTTTTAAGATATATCTCCTGTTTAAAAATATTCTTGTGTAATAAAGTCATTTCTTGTTTATTTTGATTAATATTATGACTATGATTGATGATTTTGGATGATGATGAATTATTTCATAAAACCATGATTTAGCATCGATATACCATTAAAAAACGAAATCGCAGGTATTTTAAGTTATAAACAGTTTTCAAAAATAATAACTTCGTAGTCCTTGGCCATTTAAGAAATGTTTTGTAGTGGATTAACCAACTAACAATAACTATATTTTTGTGCATATCTCACCTGAGTCTGCTTGGCCCGAACCGGGTATTTCCTTTAGAACATGACCACAGATATTTCAGTTTTCGACTTGAGAGTACTCCTTCGAGGTGGTTCAAGTTGAAACAAAAAAATAGCTGTCGTTTGTATGGTTTGTATAAATCCTGTCTAGTGTCCATAGAATAAATTCACAGGTCAGTATTGACAGTCCATTCGCCATCTTGTATTAATACCATGAATTTCTCCGCAATACCACCAAAATCGGCGGTATGATATTACACCAGGCACAGTGTTTTTATTTCTAGAATGACAATTGGTGAACACAACATTTTTTTATTTCGAGGATAATATTAACTTATCTTTAGGATTTTTTCATATTCTAGTTTATTAAAATCCAGCCTGAGTAAAAAAGAATCAAATAGATTCACAAAGCTTAAACTATATTAAGGATTGTCTTATGTTAACGTCTCTGTTAGCATAAGTTAGCGAAATTATGTAAAATGCAATGTGAACCGAGCTAAACCCAATTCTGATATCCTTTTCTAAGGAAGGTTTTTTAAAACAGGCAGTAGAAGATATAAATCGTGGTGTTTGCAACGCCGGTGCTCGGCTCTACCAACTAAAGGCGGTTCAGCACGTCAACAGAGCTATTGACTATTTGACTTTGGCGAGAACTATTCCTGGGTACGGAGATCTAGTGTTCCCTCAGCACGCCAGGATTGGTACGTACCTGACTTTTAAGTTATTTTAATTTCTTGTTCCATTTTTTGTTACTGAAAAGGGCTGTTAAAAAGAGGTGAACATACGTTCCAAATTTAAACAGGCTAATAAACGTTCAGAAGAATTAAATTATCACTACCTCATATATATCAGACTTACAATACTAGTCTCTTTAAATGGGTTTAAATCAACTTTAGTAATTTTTTGTCATAAAAGAACTATAGTAACAATAGCGAGCCAGATTCATAAGATCTCACTTTACATTATTATAAAATCTCGCATTAAAAATGTAATCGAAGAACCGTAATATGATAGATCACTATTGCATCCCGTAGGTTATCTCGCAAGTTTTTCTATGTCATGTAACACTTTTATCAAAAATAAATATGAAAGGACAAAAATGAAAAACATCTTAATAAGATTACTACAGAAATTAAAAAAGCAACAACAATATTGCGGAAGGTGAAATCCTTGGGCGAGGCGTTGGTTTCTTCCGAGGAGGGTCCTGTGTTAGGCCTAAGCCCCATCTAGACACAAAAGACATATAAAACAAATTTAAACATCGTTGAATTGCAAACGTGTCACGATTAGGTCACCGCGTGAATTTTTTTTCTTATAACCTAGTTGAGCCGTGCGAACGTGGTGAGCGTGGTGTGGCAGCTCCCGGTGAAACACTGTTTTTGTATGGTTTTTTTTGTGACATACTATTGAACTGGATGTTAGCTAAAACGTTGGGAGCCACTCCTAACTAGCACAAATGGTTCCGTATAAGCTTTAAAGCAGTCATGTCAAAGATATGCCCGCGGGCCGCATCCGCATTAGATTTTGTTCATTCATTTCGTTTCTGTAGTTGTTCTGAAAGTAACAATGTTGAGAATATTAATGCCGTGACAGTTTTTAAGTGACAACTACAAAACATTATATAATTGTAAGTACCAAATGCTTTAATTCAACGAATACTTTAATAAAAGTCAGTCAGTCGCTCGACTTCATACAGTTCGCACGTACTTGACACTCTGTGATCTATAATCCAGTGATCCTCAAACTCTTTCATTCATAATACAAAAGTGTTCGCGTTGCAACGAAGAAGTTACAGATGGAGCCCAGAGCAGTCTCTGCAATAAATTTTATGACTTTGCGTGCAGTGGAATAACCGAGGTTGGATATCGCAAGCTCGGTGACAGAAAAACAACCTGGAGATGTGCAGTTTGTAAAGGAAATCGTTCTGCAAGTCCAGCAAGCAGCCCGAAACCCGCGGATATGGAAAGCATCATGCACGAATTACGTAGACTCTCCCTCCAAATGTCAATATTACCGTCCCTTCGAGATGACATAAAAATCGTCAAGGATGACTTGGTAGAATTAAAACAGTCTATCGATTTTGCGCACGCCTCTATACAGTCTTTTAATGAAAGGGTGTCATGTATGGAAGAAAAGTTAAAAAGATTTGAGCAACTTCAAAGTAATACTTTACTACTACAACAGAAAATAGAGAAGATCGAAACAACGATTAATGAAGGTGAACAAAGATCTCGCCTTAATAACGTAGAATTAAAAGGAGTTCCTTGCGCAAATAATGAAAACTTATTTACAATTATTGATAAGAACGGCTCTATAATAAAATATGAAGTACCTAAGGAGCAAATCAATTACATTGCAAGAGTCCCTATGCGCGGCGACAAAGATGTGAAGTCAATTATTGTAGCGTTCAATAATAGGTACGTAAAAGAAAACTTTGTAGCAGCTGCTCGAATAAGGAAGAATTTACGCCCCACTGACATCGGCCTGAAAGGAGATTCGAAGATATACGTGAATGATCATCTGACCATGGAAAACAAACTACTTCTAAATAAAACAAAAAAGTTACCAACTGAAAAGGGTTTTTCATATGTATGGGTGAAACAATGCAAAATCCTAATTCGAAAAAATGCAACCACACCTATACAAACAATAAGAACGGAACAAGATCTTCGAAAAATTTTCAGTGTATAATTATTGTACCAAAGTATTTGCAATATAATCCTGGCTGCTACGACGCTTTGACAATATCTGGTGCGTATTCCGTTTCTTTGTTTAATTATGAATACAATTTTCTGTATCTATCTCTTTCGCTTTTGTCTACGCTCGCCGCTGAGCTGCTTCTCGCTTGCTCGCTGGAACCGCTATGTCTTTTGTTTCTCGTTCATTGCTCCCGAAACATGTATTATGCGCGTAACCGTGCGCTGTTACAAACATTTTTTATTTGCACAAGTTATTGCATGTTTGGTAACGTAGCTATAATAAGATTTGATACTTATGTATATACTCAAACCATACAAAATTTAAATTTTTATGCATTAATTTGTGCTATTGTATATTTATACACAATTAAAATGGTATTGGGAAAAAAATTATATATTGGTTTTTATGTAATACAATCTATATTTATATATGAATATTCTTACAGTGTGAAATGTGATCGGATAATTTTATTTTATGAGGGTTCCTTTTGTTTTACTATTCTTATTAAAATGATTCTACACTTTATCTATAAAATCTTACGCAATGCTTAATTTTTACTATCAGAATGTACGGGGACTTCGGACTAAAGCCAACGAATTTCTTAGAAACATAATGTTGAGCTCATATGATATTATTTGCCTAACGGAAACATGGTTAGTGGAAAGCATTGGAAACTCTGAACTTTTCGATGACCGCTATACAGTGTTCAGGCGCGACAGGGACTACAATAAGACCGGGCATACTCGTAGCGGTGCGTCGAGAGCTTGCAGCGACAGCGCGTACGGATTGGTTCTCATCCGCTGAAGACCTATGGGTTACGCTAAAACTTCACAAGAAGCGCATCTCATATTGTATGCACATTTGTATCGTGTACTTGTGTAAAGAGCAACACGGATTAACACAAAACGAGCAAACTCTAAACTTCTCAAACTCACTTACAAACACAGTACTTGGGGCACCGTCTGATAAGTTTATTGTTATCGGTGACTTTAATATGCCAAACTTAGACTGGGCTACATCAGATTCGACCAATTATATACCGACCAATATAATAGGCAGTACGCAAACTATATTTTTTGATAATTTGAACATTTGTAACCTTAACCAATATAATGTTATAAAAAACTGTAACAACCGCGTACTAGATTTAGTTTTCTGTAATGACGACGTGTCTATCATGGAATGTCCGTGCCCGCTTGTACCTATAGACCCGCACCACAAAGCGTTGAGCTTCTATGCCGAGTTTGTAGAGCATCAAGAGCTCTCTGTACACCGTAGTACAGTATACTTATTTAAACAAGCCAACTACAATAGTATCAGGGAGAAATTGGACGACTTTATCTGGACTGACATTATTAATGAAACGAACACTTTAGAAAAATCTTTAAATTTATTCTATGACATTATATACAAATTAACTAATAAATACGTACCAACCAAAACTGTGAGTTCAAATCGTACATATCCACTGTGGTATAAAACTCCATTAATTAAAATGTTAAAAGAAAAAAGTAAATACCACAAAAGATTTCTCAAATACAAAAATATGTCGGATTACCACAGTTTCTCAATATTGCGAAATCGAGCAAAGTCTGTAGAAGCTGAAATGTACAAAAATTACATTAAGAGTATTGAAAAAAATATAACAGTCAATCCTAGAGCGTTCTGGAGTTATGTAAAAAGTAAGAAATGCTGTAACTCCATTCCAGCTGTAATGAAGTACGGAAATATGAGCTCGGATTCAGGTGCTACAATGTGTGAGATGTTTAGTAACTATTTCTACTCTACTTTCCAAGCTCCGTCCTCACCTGATAATAACACTAACTCTCAATCCCCTACTAACACTGTATCTGACATTAATATTGAAATAATAAAATCGGAAGTTTATGAATTACTGAAATCCGTAGACATGACAAAATCGGCCGGCCCGGATCGCATTCCTCCTTTATTTATTATTAACTGCGCTAAAAGTCTAACTGAGCCCTTGACCCTACTATACAAACTCTCATTAGAATTTGGACAAGTACTTTTAATGTGGAAAACTGCTTTCATAACGCCAGTACACAAAAAAGGCAATAAAAATGACGTGACAAACTATCGTCCCATTTCTAAATTATGTATTTTCTCAAAACTATTAGAAAAAATTGTACATAATCAAACTTACAATGCCTTGCAATCCAGTTTTATTGTACAACAACATGGGTTTTTGAAAGGCAGGTCTACTGAGTCGAATCTCCTACTTTGTGGTGAATTCATAACCAATAACATGTCAAACAGATCGCAAGTTGACGTAATTTATACTGACTACAATAAAAGTGTTTTGACCGCATTGACCACTCTATCCTTCTCCGCAAAGTGAAAGATATCGGCATTAAAGGAAACCTATACCGAAGGTTCGCCTCATACATTGACAACAGAAGCCAAATAGTTGTCCTGAATGGCTTCAGCTCTCAAGCCAAGGTAGTCCCTTCGGGTATCCCCCAGGGATCATTGCTCGGGCCCTTGTTGTTTACAATATTTATAAATGACATTATATCTTGTATCTCGAAATCAAAGATTTTATTGTATGCAGACGATGTGAAGATTCTTTGTCCGATTAACAATTTGTATGACTGCTATAACCTTCAATCAGATCTAAATATTTTTTACAACTACTGCGTTATAAACAAACTAGAACTTAATACAGCCAAATGTTTTGTTTGCTCTTTTTTAAGAAAACCATCGCCGTTCAAATATGACTATACAATAAACACTGCCATATTACAGAGAGTCAATAGTATGACTGATTTAGGAGTTACTTTCGATTCAAAATTTCTTTTTGATGAGCATATTAGTAGAATCGTTGGCAAGGCATCTAAAGCTCTAGGCTTTATTTTACGCTTATCTGCAGACTTCTGTAATATTAAAACTGAAAAAATTCTGTATTGTGCATTTGTCCGAAGTCACCTCGAATATGCTTCATCCGTATGGAACCCACTCTACAATGTTTACATAGACCGCATAGAGCGCATCCAAAAGCGTTTTTTAAGATTTCTACAATACAAATCTAGAGCTTATGACCATGATTATATTTCACGCTGTAAACGACATCATATACTGCCACTTAGCAGGCGAAGGCAGATTAGCGATATTACAAATCTCATGAAGATTGCTAATAATAAACTAGATGTCCCGGAGCTTCTGGCTGGGATTGGTATTTGCGCACACACAAAGTCCTTCCGTTATCCAAGCATACTACAAGTTCCTACCGCAAATACCAATTACAGACAGAACTCCTTCATGATCAGAGCACCAAGGCTGGTGAACGAGATAGCTAATCGGATAAACAACTTTGATTTTTTCTGCAGCACCATTTCAGGCGTCAGAGCAGCCATGGCTAAAGGTTTCTTTGATTCTTAAGAGAATATTTTAGCATTGTGTTATATTAATCAATATATTCCACTTTTCCTTTTGTTGGTCTATGTTATTTTGTATCTCAGTAAATTGGAAAGGTGTTGCACACAACTTTGCAACAAATATTGTAATTTTTATGCGTGTATTTATCTAAGCTTGTCAAATGCGACTTAATTTTAGTTTAAACTTAATACCTATAAGTGGAAACTCTGTAAATGGCCTTCACATTTCGCTATCATCTCAATACAATGTGTAAAAATAGCTGTAAGTTTCCCAAGAATTGTAAAATAAAAGAAAATAAAAAATAAAATACTTTGATCTGCTATATTTGTACTGAAAAATCAAGTGGGATATTAACTGTACTGCAAAATGCGTATATGTTTATTAAGTAAATTTACACGCCATATTGATTTCATGAGAATTTTAACAAAAAGTTGTGTAAATAAAATCTGGTTATAGTCGTTTTAATAAAACTGACCTAGAACGTAATTGGTATAACGAGTATTTAAATAGTCAATTTACGTAGTATAGCTGTAAAATCACTTATTTTGTTAAAACAAAAACATGTTTATAGTTACATAATGTAGATAAAATATATGGGTTTTCATAAAAAACATTCCATTAAAGATGGCGAATCGTTTTGTTACTATTGGTAATAATTTTAACCCGGTTACTTAAATTTTCGTTGTTCTAAGTGATAAAATCACCTTTCTTATTACTAAGTGGCCCAAAGAACTACTATGAGTGAATTTTATATTTATAGTTCTTTTGTTTCAGTACGGAAAACAGTTTAGGGATCAATTGACACTACATACATACAAACCTTCGTTTGCATAAAAATAATGTAATACACTCACGCTGGTTTAATAATGAATTTTTAATTGCAATTATAATTTAATTTCAGCTATTAAACGGAGCTACAGATGCAGCCTACAATACTCTAAAAGCACCGAAAATTATATAATAATTCGTTAAAATCCAAAGGCACAAAAACTACAGATGCACTTTTCTTATAAAAATTTTATAAGTGAAATATTATTTTAGATCAGCGTTAAACAAATATAGTTGTAACCTTTAAACAGTAATCGCCTCATTATTAAATTTTAAATAAAAGTCAGATAGCTGTTAAAAATGTATTTTGTTTCGCTTTGTCGGTAATCAGAACACAATTTATATGAATCTAATTATTCTGAGCTCTGATGACTTTTATTTTCATATTGAGTCCAAAAGTTGATCACGCATTGTAAGACATTGATTTTGGCTAACGTGTCATTAGGGTACATGTAAATTAAATTAAAAAAGCAAATTGTGTTTTTTATATTTATTATCAGATGAAAATTAATTAAGAATAATTAAAGTAAGTTGATATTAATGTGTCCCGTAGTATTAACTTTTGTTTTATAACAAACGGAGCCTATTAAGACATCGTTAACGTTCACGAGTTAAAGCTTCGGTTCATTCCACAATAACAAATATTTAACCCTCCTCTAAAACTTAAGAAGAAAATGATAAAAACCAATAATACCATTAAGGTTCATTTTATCATCCTTCTAGATATTCCAGTCCAGTGGTTTAAGAGTAGATTTTGCTTCCTTTTAGAAATGTTGGTCGTAATGGTTATTATTGCTCCACGTTTATAGCTATAAGACGCACTACAGGTATAAATTACCACTTAAAGTAGCAATTCGCACCCATATGTAGCCTAAAGTGGTACATCAGCGCAAAGGTGCTCAACTTTAACCCTGTATATATACACCTATATATAATATCACCTATATTAATTGAAAATGTTGAGCCCATAGTTCATTTTATATATTTTATTTATATTAATCTAAAATATATAACACGGGTTTATTTTAAGGTCTTTGTATATTTTTTTATATTTGACGTCAATAAGAACAAGTAATGTCAATGTTGAGAAATAAATATTTCATTTCATTTCGTTTCAAGTATATTTTTTACTATGGGACCATTGTTTACATTTTTAATACGAGTTATGGAATCGAATATAGTTTAGATTAGTATTATTATAACCTAAGTATTTTCATTTTATTAAGCAGAGCAATTACCGTCCGAGTTAAAATGATGTTACTCTAAATATCTCATCGTAAATTGCTAAATACATGTTTCATCCAAAAACTATTTTGCCCACAGGCTGGTCCGGGCTTAAGATAAGCCCCTACCACGAGAACTCGGATGATCGCACCGATAACTCTGCGGTTGTGATCTTTGTCGAGTGGAATCGAGTCGTTCAATGGAGGGCTGATGACACTGCAGGCTCCGCCATAGTAAGCTACCGAGCGGATGACGACAGCGTAGCTACTATTGCTCTACATACTCCCTATGTGAGTGTTACAGTTGTTAATTTAGTTGGCTAGAGGTTTCGCGCAATTAACCCCGCGTAGCTCCCAAGCCCGTGGGAAATTCTGAATGAAATGTAGTTAATGCGACTTTTGGATAATCTAGCTAAAACCGGTCCAAAAGTTTCAGATTTTAAAGATATCATACAGACAATAAATAATATACAAACCATATAAACTAGACTGTACCACAGAATCTGTTCGGTTTGTTGATTGCGCAGTTATGTGTGCGCTATTTTTGGTTCAAATAATTTTTATACAAAATAAATAATGAGCGTCGGTTCATTTTTTTCTTGACATATTTTATGCATTTTATTTTATTTAATATTTATATTTTATAACTAATATAATTATATATATTTAATCCTGAACTGATCATCAAGAAATTGTGTTATGACGAGAAATATACATTTGTGCGGTATCTTTTAACCGGAAAAAGGCTTATTCTCGTATGATACGTTCATAATTGAAACCTTGAATAAACTTTAGTATGTCACTATAATGATTTCATACTTTCTTATCGAAAATGGTGACAATGGTGTTCTCATAGCAAAAATTATGCCGAAAGTTTACCAAAACTATGTAAATAAAAAACCGGAGGCCTCCAATGCACACAGTAGACGGTAGATTTTTTGAAAGCACTGGTAACGTTTTTAATAGTTACCAACCCTTAATGATGAAAGATCGGTTTACCACATAAGAAAGGCAACGAAACTATGCCATACCTGGTCTGTCGTAAATATTTCTTTACTTATGTAATAATAATAATTTTATTAATGATATTAAGGCAATACAGTTTTAGTAATGAAATAATTGCAATGTGAAATTACATGTTCGTGGTATTTATTTGTGATTTGTTGTCGTTATGCTTCACTATCGCATTAGTCTTCCTGTAAAGATAGTTTATACTATCCTAATTAATGATTAAATTTTGTTGAAAGTAATTGGTTGTGCAAAAAAAAATTAGATTGAAATCATAAGGTTTTATTTAGTGACTGTACAATAATTTCGAAGATAAAAAATATTTGTATTGAAATGGACGATTTAGTTATAACTTATGGTAGTGGCTTTAAAAAGATCGTATTGGGTTTACTAAAGCAAATACAGGCCAAAAATATCAGCATATTTTAAAATGAAAATTTTTTTTTTAAGTAATTTCATTTTCAGTAGTAGTGTTCTCATTAATAAGAAAGTTGCTTTTATTTACATTAATTTAAAATGATAAAGCATTGCAAAATGTGTACTTGTTCGGGAAAGAACTTGTCCGGAAAATCAATATGTAATATAACTTGTAAAATAGTGTAAAAACCATTGACCTAACTCTTCTTCTCTATCTTGACCAAGGTAGTTCTTTTTTTACATGTTTATATGAAACAAATTATGAAATAGATTTTTAGAAATTTGACTCCTAAAAGCTACAAAGAGCTTTAATGCTAAATTTTGCCAGAAACGAGGGGAATATACGTAAGTGGAGATGTGAGCAAATACTAGTGTAAATTTAAAAATTAAATATTTATTTACGTTAAATATTAATTAAATGTATATAATTTTGTTACAGTATCAGTTTCTTTGTATGTGCATGGACAGAATAGCCGAAGAAATGAACTGGGTTGACACTGGAGAATAAGGAGAAAGCCATATTGATGTCATTAGCGCTCAATATATCCAAACGTATTATTGTACCGAGCAAATATTTATGAGAAATAGAAATTGGCTGAAGCATAAGAAAACTTTACTGTACTGTGTAAAAGAATCAATTATTTGTAAATTTTGAAATACATGACCAGTGTTTTTTTATATTTATACCGTTAAGCATTACTTTTACAGTCGTATATCAAACAATATTTCAATGTTACAATTAAAATCATAACAATGTTTATACTGGGCATTTATGTAAGGATTTTTTGTAGAATAGAGTACTTCTTTAGCAAGCCTTTCAATAAAATATATTATGTTCTTTCGTTAGTTGTTGAAACAACAACGTTTTATTTCCTTTAATATTTTCTTTTGCATGATATTTGCATGAGTTTTCAATGAATGTAATCGTAAAGGACAATGAAACAAACAAAAGAAAATCTAAACACCATGTATTTTTAAATATATTAAATACTATGTCTTTTAATTTAGTAAGGTTTAAAATTATTGTAATTTGATTAAGATTATTTTTCAGGTTGCAGCTAATTAATTCTTTATAATAGATAGGTTTCTACAATGTCTGTATCGCATTCTTGTATTCTATCACTATAATACGACCTAAGTTGTAAAAAAACTGTATATCACATTTCTTTTATTATAAGAGTTGTAACAGATAACACTAAATTTCTCTACTAATTTACACTGGCTTTGACTATCAGAACGTTGTGCATTTCGTTAAACTCCTTATAAAAACAAATTAGTAGCGAAATTAAATAACCATTAATTTTGGAGATTTTACTGTATCTAGTTTATGGTTCTTTATCCAGACGAAGAATGGGGTGTAAATTTTATTTTATAATAAATTATTTGAGGAAGGAATTAAAAATGACAAATAGTTACTAAAAGGTTTATGTTAAAAACACAAACAATTCTAGGTTCCTTATTGGTGTTTTTCATGATATTTAACTCCATCTTTTTGGAGATATCCTCATAATAACCTTGAAGTATCGTTACGTAAAAGTACTAATTGTATGTACCTTTATGTTTATTTGTATGTTCAAACCGTACTGAGTTATACATTTCTTAAATTAAGTAGCTAAGTAAACATAAGGCCCCGTGTATTATTCCAGGGCATGAAATTAAACAGAAAATGTGCCATTTACTACAATTGTATTATATAATCGGTGTGATCAAATTCCCGGGCTATAACCAAGTGTACCTTTATAATAGATAAATTTATATAGTCTAAGATTAATCTATTCTACTCACGTATATAAGTTTTAGAGAGCAGTAATGCTCCAGTTACTAAGAAGTTTCAACTAAAATTAGTTGATACGTGACGGCCGATACATTCAGAACCGTGAAAGAAGCGAGGGTGATTCGAGACTGAAAACATTTCTTGGGGATTAACAGAGTTAATCATCGTTGTTCGGAGTCATGAAGTTTCACGGGCTCCGGGCCTAAGGTGGACTGGACTGCGCTGCTAGCTCTTTTTCAGCCTCGGGCTCGACGTCCCCCGTCCCCCGGCTTTTCGTCTGATGGCCATTGGATTAGACTACAGCTGTCTTTATTAGTTTACGTTCGTATCGTGACCTTTTAGGTCTTATTCAAAATACCTACAAAACTTGAATTTAAATAAAATTATACATAGTAACTAGTGCGTAGTATCTCGAGCAATAAATAAATATTTCGCTTAGTCGTGTAGAGCATTGAATATTTCTTTGAGGAACTAATAAATGGTTTTTTAAATCGTAGTAGTTAAGAAATAGATAGCACATTAATGGGAGAAATCAACAAGTCGCTATGAAGTTATGTGTAGTTTAATCTGTTTATTTGTTTCATGATATATAAAAATATATATATTTATTGTCATACCCTTTTTACCCTTTTTAGTAAGATTTTTTTTGCTTGATTGTTGTGTCTGTTGAATGGTTTAGTCATGACATATCATAAATTATACATACCAGTGCTAAGCTTACTGTTGTTAATTATTAAATTTAAAATAATTGTAAACGTTTATGTAATGTCAAATATTTATATTAAGTAACAGTTAATCTGATTTTATTGTTTGTCGTTACTGTCTGTAGTTTTATACTTTTTAAAGTTGTATGTACCACTAGGCTTTGATTAAGATTTGGTAAAAACAATATTACTGTTAGAACTATACATGTTATTTGGAAAGCTTCTATGCGTTTTCGTGCATCTTATCGCGTTTGAATGTGCACGAGTTCATTTTATGTAGCGTGATATAGAATTCAGTATCTATTTTCACGATGTTTCACCAAAAAACTATTTGTTAACAGTTGTACATATTTGTACAAACAATCTAGTAGACTACTTGGACATAGTTGTGTGCAGTATTATTGAAAAGTAGTTATTTGAACGTAATATATTGGCGCCATAACGCATCGAGATTTTTTCTTATTTACTTGTATTTCGTTAATTCGTAATTGAGATTTTTGTGTTGAGAATAGTAAACACTGAGACAGTTGTAAAAAACGTTAAACGATTTTTTGTCCCATGGTTAAGCTATATTTAATCTTACATAAGTAAGGCATTTAAATTGTATGTTGTAATTTTTGGAGGTATTTCGAAAATGTTTCAAAAGGTCTGACCTTTCTGAAAGACCTTTTTTTTAGATTAATATTTATAATTGTTATGGATAAGCACGAAGCAGCAGCTTTAGCGATATTTTTTAATTTTGTAGTCTGTTATTGTATACCGTGTTTATTTTAATGCCAATATATAAAAGTTTCACAATTTGGCTTAGCCACCGGCACTCAGAAATATATCTTAATCGAATATTTATTTCGTGTTAAAAATTTATTCGTGGTTAATTTATTTAGATTTTACCAAGTATCGTATTTTTATAATAAGAATTTTTAGAGTTAAACGCATATTTAATTTATCTTTAGAGCCAATAAACCTTTTGAAAAATCTTGCTAGAAAGTAATGTTATTTGTGTTTATAAATACGAGTCGACCAAGCCAACTTGACGGCTGTCCAACGGCCTCAATAGTAATCTTAATGATACTTAATTTGGGCTATATTGGGTCCGCGAGGGACTGAACCACTAATGCTGGCATAATTACTTACTTGGGTAGCCAAGATAATGCACTGTGCAAGGTATTTGCAAGCTTCTCATTGACCCAAACCACATTACCCTACTTTACAGTAACCTACATTACCTACAAAAAAAATAATACAAAAAGTTGTTATCTGTAAGAAACCTAATAATAATAATAATAATAAATTATTTTATTGTAGCAACTTGGCCTACTTGCTAGTATACAATCTATGTTAGTATGAAAAACGATTAAAAATCTAGTTACATATGTCAATTCATTTTTAAGTAGGATTTTCCATAAATATATAAATTATGTTGGTGATGTCATAAATGTTCAAAAATAAACTTAGGTAATTAATTCTAAAACATAAACACATGTCAAATTACAGCAAAAAGATCTAAGTATAATATGCCAACAGATCAAATATAATAATAATAATAATATTTATTTATTCACACAATAAGGGTAACAACTTCATATCAAGACTCCGACTCCTAAACTAGATAAAGTCTTTACCATAGGAATCATTGACTTCTCCCAGATTTTTACACACTAGTACATTCCATTTTAATAATAGGTATCCTTATATCCATCCAAGTTTAAACATTAAAAGTTTTTCACTTCTACATACTGTCCCCTTAAGGCAGCCAGGTAGAATGTGTACAATTACTAAAATACATTTGATTTGATTTTATTCAATAGACAATTTAATTATTTATCAAGACATTTAACATTTCAGATTCTACTACAAAGCAGGGCCTCCGTTTCATCGTAAATTATATTAAATAGCCAAAAGTTTACTTTCATCTTACATTCACGCATAGACAGAGGATTGTAATTCAAAATATTATTCATTTTATTATATGAAAACGGCGACAGATAGTCTCATGAAAACTTCTCAGAATGCTAACTTCTCAGAAAGCCATTTTGAGAAGTTTTAATCTTGCGAGCTGTTGCGAGAGTTGGCATTTTGCGAAGTTGGCATTATGAGATGAGAAGCGACAGATAATATAGTTGTCGCCTAGCAAAAGCGGTGGTAGATGAAATATTGTTGACTATATTAGGTATAGTGCGCGTATTCCGGCAAAGGATGTCAAATATTTCTTCTTACTTTACCAACTGGCCATTTAAAATTGCCATGTCCATGTCCATGACCAAATGTCCATTTTGCCCTATTCCTTCTTACCCGTTCTTACTAAGTCCCTATTTACCCGGCGTTCAGTGTGAAAAGAGTTGCCATATATTTTATTTAAATATCGATATTTAAGAAAACCTATACCCGATCCTATAACATTGTCTTAAAATCAAATCAAAATTGTACACAATGGTGTTTCCATAATAACAAACTAATCTTTCAAAGACCTTAAAATTACATCTTTTTAAATAAATACGATTTCAAATAGAGCTAACATGAAATTTGATTTATTGTTACATTTTAAATCCATGTTTAGATATAATCATTACACTATTTTTATTTATTTATTTATAAAGACACACCAACAGTGTACACATATGAATTTCACTATACTAGATAATAATTAAGGTATAACAACCTATTTAAGTGGTAATTTTTTTTATTCTCTGGTAATTCCTCTTTAGCTGTTTCCAACCTTGTTGCTAACGGGCCTATAAAATCTTCCAAAAAATACCTTATAAAGAAACTGCGGGTTTTAATCTTTTCAAGCGTTTAAAACCTGGCCGCTAAAGTTATCCTTTCGTATAATTCCTGTTCCCGTGGGGTCCGGAAAATAAATAGTATATCCATAACTGAGACGAATCTAATGATAATGTTAAAATCCGTCAAACGGCTCAGGCTGTAAAAGCGTGCCAAAGATATGTACCTACATACATATTTTTATTAATAATTGTTTTTCAGTACTTTATTGTATTATACTGTGTAGATATGGAATTGAAGCCTAAGCTAGGACCCTCACAAGAAACCGAAGCATCTCCCAAGGTAGGTTTCTCCTTCGTGTTGTTTTTTCTTCCTCCTTTTTGTTGTTTTTTTCTTCCTAGTCATATGATTTTAATATTTTTATAATTTTATCCTATTATACAACCTAATATCTCGATCGATTTTAACCATCGATTCTAGAGCCGTATCGTAGTTCATAAAGTGGTATTACATTTAGTCCAATAAAGCATAATTATCTAGACATTCAATATTTAAAAAAAAAGCAAGTTGAAAATCTCAAGTGAAACATCTTAGTGCATCTTTTGATGTCGGAGCATTGTCGGAGTGATTCATGAAGTGCCTTTTTCGATAACGTAGTAGAAGAAAGTTTATTGATTTTTATAGTGAATAGCGAGATGTAAGATATATTCATTTATATTACATCCCGCTCTTCACTCAGTGACAGTGATTTTAATGTATTCGAAATTATAAAACTTTTCGATTTAAAATTTTTGAGCTAGTTATGAAAATTTTCTTATAATTAAAATCATGCATGATTTACTTTATTTATTGGTTCTAAAGGATTAAAAGAGTACACTGTATTTACTCCCATTCGTCTAAATCGCTTGGTCGTCTAGTATTATACTCAGTGTTATTTTTAACGGATTTAGTTTGTTTTTGTGTAGTTTAGTTTTAAGTATATTTCTATCAGGATTTTTATTGCTTTTCATGATAGGTTATCACACCTCTAAATGTTAATGTATTTTTTCTTATAGAGTGTAGTCAACGTATTGTACGTATATACTAGTTGATATAAATGTTTTGAAATATTGCTGCCGTGTTTCAGTACACATGTATTATTGTAATCGATGTGGTATTTGATATTCAAGATATTTACCACGCCATTTGTTCAGAGTGCTCTGTTAGACATAAGTTTCCTATCCTGAAAAAAGGTGCATAGCTAATTTAGAGGTAAATAAATTGGACGATCGATTGGTGTGGTAACCCCTTAGCGCGTTTTTGACTTTTTTGTGGGTTGGATCCTTATTGCTAAACTACGTCCAATTGCTATATTACAAATTAGCTTAGGGTTATAAATCAGCACTCTTAAAGATCCATTCATTGTGTATTTTATTTTAATGCAGTTATTATACATACCTGGTCTGTTTATTTTAATAAAATATGCACATTGCTAATTATGTAGCAGATAATCGTAATCATCATTCGTGTAAATCGAACATGATGTTCCTAAACCAATTTTATAGATTATTTTCTTAAATTTTTTATGCCAATTTAAGGCTCTGTTCTTTAACTGCCACTGGTTTTAAAAGAAAGATGCCGTACGCCTTGTCCTGTTTTTTGATCTTTAGTTTGGTAAGTTCAGAGTAGAGCTAGCTGTCCCGGTATATATTAGTGTTGCCGCATAATCGATCGAGTATCGATTATAATCGATTATTAGATGGGCCCAAAATCACTCGTACTATCGATTGGACTGTCGATAGTATCGATATTCTCGATAAAATCGATACTATCTATACAATCGATTATATCGATAGTATCGAAAAAAATTATTACAGCAATAAAATCGACTTAATTTAATATTTTATATATATAAAATATTAAATTAAGGTTATATATATATATGTGTGTGTGTGTGTGTGTGTGTGTGTAGGCGCTTATCGAAATGCATAGTTTCATATTATTTATATGCATTATCAAAATATAGTAACTATTGCCTTGATTGTCTATCAAATGAATTTTCTCACATTGTATATAATATAAATAAAATAACATAGCTCTGTAGTAATGCGACATCGTTGTTCTTATCTACAGGGCTGTTTTTATATTCAAGCATAATCCTTTAAGGGGTTATAGTACAGGTCATTTGCAACATTTTTTGTACGGACACTCGTATGCGAAAGTGAACCATTATGAGATATTTTAATTTTAGTGTTTATGTGAAAAAATCGTAGGTGGTAACTTAAAATCTAAAGAAAAGAATAAAAATTCAAAAGATATTTAATTAATATTTTGATTTTATTTATAACAATAAAAATAAAATATCTCAATAATGGGTCACTTTCGCATATGAGTGTCAAAAAAAAATAATTTGCAAATGACCTGTACTATAACCCCTTAAAGGATTATGCTCTAATAAAAAAACACCCTGCATAAGTTTATGGATTTTACTTGCATTCCAAATGACAGTAGTTATTATATTCACTCGAGGTATTTTTGATTATTCACTTATCTACATTGTAGGTCGGTCACAGTCGTGTGTAAATCAGTATATATAGTTCTTTACTAAGTAAATAAAAATGTGTCAAAAGCTGCTGTTTTATTTATAGTGGTAGAATTTCTTATGTTAAGAGCTTAGCTGTGGCGGTATTATAGTCCTTCTTTTTTAGTATTTCAGTTCGTCTTACGGGGCTGTGTTCTAGATAAAGGGAAGTAACAACAAGTGTAATGCTAGGTCTATACAAAGGCAATTTCCACTGCAGCCTGCGGTCGGCAACGCACCATTAATCGATAATTGTATAAATAATTATTACGACCAGGCAGAGGCTTGTAAATTAAGACACGATTACATTGCTGCGTTCCGTTTGCCGATTACAGCGCTCATATACCCGTGCCGATTGCCCATGAGCGCGCTCACAGCGATATCGATACGTCATCAATGACGTCATAAACGCCGCCATCTTCCCGCTCAGTGCCCTAGCTACGGAGCATGGCCGCTGTGAGCGGCCTGTCAAAAGTGACACATGACGTTACTTTGTTGATGTTTTTATTAGTCGATTAAAGATTTTAAAAGCTTGCTTATTAATTTTCTTTTGTAATAATATAAAAAAAATGGCTCCTGCTTCATTCAGGGTCAAAGATCTTAATGAAATTGTAACTTTAGGCTTAAGCGACGAACAATCAGAATGTAAGCGCGATATTTACCGTTCCGATTGCAATAGCACTAATAACACTTTTAGCGCGCTCAAACGAATCGGAACGGTTTTGAGCACTTTTGGCGCTGATAGTGCTGTAAGCGGCAAACGGAACGCACTACTAGTTGAGTGACAATTTATTTGTTAAAATAATGAGCTTATAGATATAAACGTGTGAAATACAGTAATATTTAATCTTCTCATGATCTTTTATTACGCTTGTTTACTGGAGAGATAAACTCAGATACTCTCTGTAGGTCACGTCTGGGGACGCCACAATAACAATATAATTTAAAGTATCATCTACGATTAACGATGTTTATCAACGGGGGTGCCACTTACCATAATGTAAATCACCCGATCGTTTGGCGGTTGTGGCAAAGTCAAAACGAGCATCATAATTTTTCAATTTTTTTGTTGACTTTGTCCTTACGAGCATGTATTACCCGTTATAATTCGCAATAAGTGTACTTAACCTGTCTAAGATTATTTACGTGCGTAATTCCAGCCAGATGTTAAATTGTGGTATTTAATTTTAGTAAAAAAACTAGTCTTCCTGCTTCTGTAACTTTTTTTGAATATTATTTATAAACTAACAAATTCGGACAAAAAAAGAGATTCAGTGAATACGCAAACATTACTTCATAGGATTTGGAATAACTCCGACACTATAAAATATAAAAATAAAGGAGACATTTCAGCATTTAAGGGGCGCTTCTCTAGCTTTTGTACGGGTTGAATTCTATAAAATAAATACGAGTATTAAATGCCATTATTACACTCGTTTTTAATTCGTTTAGATTTTATTAATTTACAAAAATCCACAGCTCTTTAATACTATATTAGTGAATCCCATAGCAGGTAGTCTTCATACAAAAAAAAAACAAGGAATGATGTCTATGGTTAGAACTTTTTGATGCTGACAACTCCGTTGCTACTTTTCGAGAGAACAATTGTCATATGTCACTTCAATGTGAATGTTGAATGATAACACAATGTTCAATCAATGATGTACGGTTTTCGGTTATTTTTCAATGTTTTAATTATGTTAAAACTACTTTTATTGTATTAATACTTGAAAGTGGCAGAAATAGTTATTGTGTAGTAACTACAATTAATTGCCATAAAACGCAAAATGTAATTTAATTTTCAATCAATCAGCTCGATCTGCCATTACGGTTTCAATGTTTGACGAGTGAAGAGCAGGGCTTTGAATAACGTTAAAAAATTGGTAACGTTATCTCTTACAAACAGAAGTATCGTTATTAAGAGAGGTAACAATACCAAAGGTAACGTTATAGGTAAAGTAACGTTATGAAAGGTATCGATACTTATCAAATTTTTTACCGGCAAATGTAATAACTTTACCTATGATAGTATCGGTAACTTTATTGATATTATTTCTGTCTCTTTTACTATATTATTTGACTTGTAACCATAAGTTTGTAGGAGTTGAAATAATTCGGTAGCCAGGCACTGCACCGCACAAGACACACCGGTATTACACAAGCTAATCACAAAATATTTATAAAGTGTGAGATCTACTCTAAGGAATATAATGGTAAGTAGGTAATTTGATATTTCTGTAAGTATTGGTTTTATAATTGAAAAATATTGTGACAAATGTTTTTGTAAGTATTCATATTTTAAAACTTTTCTAACAGTGTTTTCATTTTTTTGGTTATGGATATCCTAAATTGATAGTTTTTAGGGTTTCGAACCTTCAGGGTAAAACTAAATCTTATTACTATGACTCCGCTGTCTCCGTCTGATACCAGGCTGTATCTGCTGAACCGTTGAGTTAGAAAGTTGAGTTTTTCACAGATGATGTATTTCTGTTGCCGCTATAGCAACAAATACCAAAAAAAGCAGAGTAAAATATTTAAAGGGGGTTCCAATACCATGTTATTTATACATAATGGTACCGATCCTGGCCGGTTTTGTGTTATTAACTTTATATATTTTTGCAGGCATGCCGATGCCTTGCTCGTCGAACCATCCACCAACGAAAACGCGCACGTGTGGCTCACTTTGACAGAGTGGCAACGTCGCCAGAATTAACAAAAAAAAGTAACACTATTTTAACGTTAAATTCGTAGTGTTATTTATTTGTATTGAATCTTCATTACCGCTACGTATTATAACGATACTTTTTTAACTTTATGAAAATAACGTTATTTACCGATATTTAAACCGGTAATTCGGAAACGTTATAAAGCCCTGGTGAAGAGTTTGCATTGATCAATTTTCCTAACATAACCTCTCAATTCCTAAATATAATAATTAATTTGCGTTTATGGTGCTTCACAATGTACAACAAGTGCTGTGTAGTAAATAGAAAGTAGGCGTCAGGACGTCATTTTCCAAGAACTGAGATAGGACTTTACATTGGTTACCGTGTCTTATAGCTACCGTGGCTAATAGTGTTATCTTACAAGGTTTAAGTGTGGTAGAACTTTGTAAATTGTTTGTAAGCCACAAACATTTTGAGAAGAAATGTTTTCTGGGTTACTCACTAAAAATAACGGTGTTTAATTGGTGTAACATAATGAACAGAATATTAAAAGGTACTAATGTATCGCGTCTAAAAATAAAAATTTGCCTCCCATGCAATACAAACAAAGCATATAAAAATATGAAACAAAGTTTAGAAATAAAAAAATTCTTGAATATACAAGTCTTTTATTTATTTCACCTTCTTTATCTTTTAGATTAAGAAGGTAAAATATCTTGTAGAATAGAAGAGGGGCTTTCGCGCTGCCACAATGGCACTACGCCAATATCCAATGCAAGCATTTTAAAATTACGAAACGAAAGACAATGTAATAAAAAAAAAGTTGTCAAAATGAAAACCTGGGTTCCTAGTGTTGCATTGTCTCAACCAATGGACAAGCCCTAAGTACGAAAGAAACGTGCATACCTAAACTTGAAATGTAACTTAAAATGGCGTCCATTTTTAGTGTTGCACAGAGAGTATCGAATCTACTATCGATATTTTAGAACTAAATATTACATAATGAACTTTTGTAAGAGTTGACGTAGATGAAATAATCATAGTAATTATTTATCTACTTTTATTATAATTCTTTGAATATAAAAAATAAAGAACTACGCAGTTTATTTTAGTAAGCCCTATTCTATTCTATTCTTGTAATATATGGCAATCAGCCGTCGTTGCGACTCGACAGACTATTACTGCCAGTGTCAGGTATTGGAAGAGCCACGGTTATTGAATGACGATGGGTTCCTCAGAGCAGGACACACCAGACTCACTAAAACAACCAAAACCTGTTAATTCACTTAAAAACTATTAATAAAAAGGACTTATGGTTAGTGGAAACTACAACATGTACTAATTTGCTGTGTTTACAAGTATATTTTGATATAAGATATATTGCAATAAAACACGCCTGAAAAGACTCAGATCAAAATAATGTACTAGTAATTATAAGTTAGTAAGTTAACACAACCTATGGAGAGTCAATTCAGGGTTTTCATCGACCTTCTTCGCACCACACCACACAATCGAGCATTTGGGCATATCGAACTCTAGTTTTAATATACTAATACGTATTAAAAATCACAAATTCACAGCACTTGTATAAAATCGCATGAAACTTTCTTACACGTCTAACAACAAAGTTACTCGAGAGCTCAAGTGTCTCAAATACTGTAAAAAAATACAAAATGGTGGCACCATTGGCTGCGTTCCGAATCAATATTATTGACGCTATAAGCGCTGAACTGAAAATCATTATCACGTTCATGAGAAGTTTGTCACTACCTCTTGATATCAATTATAGTCTGGCTTGTCTTCAATTATTTAAAATCAAAAATAAACAAAACAACTACGTGCCTATTCAATAACAAAATTAACAATTCTAAGCAAACTTAATTCCCTCTTTCTTCACGTCTTTTTCAAAGCATTTTTTCACGTTTTTTTTTTGTCAAAGCAAATACCGTTTCGGTATTGATTTACTGCGTAAGCGCCTGTTATCATTTGCATCGAAAGTATGAAAAATAATAACATATTAATAATGTTTATCGATATCTGGTCAAATAATCAAAGCTCCGGAACATCACTTTTGACAGCTTTTTTTGACAGAAATGTAACAATAAATGGCGATTTGTGGCACGCTAGCCATCTGCTATGACGTCACTACACGATTGGTATTTTAGCGACAACATTCAAAAATAGTACTATTTCTTTCCTTTATTATCATTTTGTATTTTGTTTGTGTAAGTAGAGGGAGACAACCAAGTTCTTCCTCTTCTATGATTCGATATACATAACTACTTATTTATAAAAGACATTACGGCTACTCCATGTATTTATCACCTCGCTGTAGTGTTGTAATAATAATTTGTCTGATGCGTAGCATCACTAGTTGGTTTGTGGTGAAACCCTTAAGCTAATAAAGGATTCACATTTTACTATACTATTGTACAGAGTAAACTTGAATGAATTAACAGAAACAGTAAACATAAAAAAGGAAAAAAAGTGTTATATAAAAACTATTTAAAAAAGAAAATAAAATTATTTTAAATAGAAATATATGTATATGTGTCGCAATGGGGTACCACTAAATAGATCCGAAAAACTTAAATTCCTGTAGTCGTAATCACGAATTTCAAAATCCGAATTTTATAACACCGAATGTTTCAATTCCGTGTTTCATAATTCCGAATTTTTGTTCTTCGAAACTTCAAAATTCCGAACGTTTATAATTACGAAAATCAATATGCCGAATTTGAAAATACCGAACCATAAAAAATCTGAATTAACTGTAATCCGAAATATCACATATCATAAATAATATAAATATCAATCCCGAATATCAAAATAATAATAATATTAGTATTTTGTATTGTGTAATAATATCAGTAGCAATAACAAACGCCTTGTAAAACTGCATGAGCACATAATTTATACGTTCGAGCAATGAAGTAGTCAGCTGGAAATGAGAAAGTTTATTTAGTTTTTTGTACCGAGTTATTTCTTGAGTATATAGGTTATGTACTGAACGGCATATCCCTTTTTGGCGCTTCGCTGGCCGCTGCCGCGACACGCTCGCTGCGCTCGCTCGGCTCGCGCTGCATTATCTACATAAAGACAAACTGCTCCTCCTCGCTTCGCTCGTCGTCGCGCCTAATTTGTATAAGTCCAAAATGTGCCTTATTAATTTTAATTTGTTTTAGATTACAATTTTTAAAATATACCCGTTTTAGGTTGTTACCACACCAATCGATCGACCGTCAATCGATGTCGACCGGTCAAATTCGAACGATGGCAGAATAGAACAGTCGACGTCGATCGTCGGTTTCTACCACACCAATCGATCGACGTCGACCGGTGGTCGATGTCAGAACAGAGCAGTCGACGTCGCAGTAGTCGTGATGGCCTATAATTGTCTGACGCCATCCCTGAGTTGGTAATTTAGTAGTAAAATTATCCCATGCACCTATACATTTATATGAAGGTATGTGTAGTCCGCCAACCCGCAGTAGGCGTAATGGCCTACACTTGTCTGACACCACCCCTGAGTTGGGAGCGGCTGATATCCCTCCAGTGATTATTAAGGGTCGATCGACGTCGACGGGTCGACGTAACACCCTTAGATTCAAAATCAGAATGTTAGCATTGAATTTTCGGAAAATTAAAATTCGGAATACCATATTTCAGACTAGTAAGACAGCGGGTTTTTAATTCTTCGTACTTATGAAAGTGGGAAAATTAAAATTTCGGATTCGTAATTTTTGGTTGTTCCCGGCGCAATGGGGTTAGTTTCCGCGACATCAGACTGCATATTCAATGGCGGCTCCGTTTTGTGGGCGTATGTGGGGATAAGTCGGTTTTAAAAGAATACTGCACATCAGGATTGATTAAGTTTTCTTATATTTCTGGCACTATTAACAAAACGTATTGCACTGAATAATTGTAATGGATACTGGAGCGGCCGATGACCGAGACAACTCGGCGCGGGCAGATCATAACGGTGCGTCACCCCGCTCCGCTCCGCCGACCGAGCTACTAATGGCTGGTTTACACGCGTTAAGTGGTTAAGTTGGTAACTAAATTTTAACTAAATTTTAAGTTAAAAGTTGCGTGTAAACAGTCAGTTAAGTGACAAGTGGTAACTTAAAATTTAGTACGCAAGTGATTAAGTAGATTAGGATTCGTTCTATTTTTCGTATAAGTGGGTGGGCGGGGCTTCTCAATTAACACGTTTGGACGTGATTTTTTAGTTCAGTGCATAAGTTGACAAAGCTGGTGGCGGCAAGAGCTCGTATTTATGTTGCATTTAATCGTTTTTTTTATAATGGAGTAGAGTTGGGTTTCTACTTTAAAATTTGTGGAAGAATATTTAAGGGTGTTCACCCATCGATCGACCGTCGACCGGTCGACGACACCACCCCTTGTGTTGGTAAGTCTGCCAACCCGCAGTTGGCGTGATGGCCACAATTATCTGACACCACCCCTGAGTTGGTAAGTCTGCCAACCCGCAGTTGGCGTGATGGCCTACAATTGTCTGACACCAACCCTGAGTTGGTAAGTCTGCCAACCCACAGTTGGCATTATGGCCACAATTATCTGACACCACCCCTGAGTTGGTAAGTCTGCCAACCCGCAGTTGGCGTGATGGCCTACAATTGTCTGACACCAACCCTGAGTTGGTAAGTCTGCCAACCCACAGTTGGCATTATGGCCACAATTATCTGACACCACCCCTGAGTTGGTAAGTCTGCCAACCCGCAGTTGGCGTGATGGCCTACAATTGTCTGACACCAACCCTGAGTTGGTAAGTCTGCCAACCCGCAGTTGGCGTGATGGCCTACAATTGTCTGACACAAACCCTGAGTTGGTAAGTCTGCCAACCCGCAGTTGGCGTGATGGCCTACAATTATCTGACACCAACCCTGAGTTGGTAAGTCTGCCAACCCGCAGTTGGCGTGATGGCCTACAATTGTCTGACACCAACCCTGAGTTGGTAAGTCTGCCAACCCGCAGTTGGCGTGATGGCCTACAATTGTCTGACACCAACCCTGAGTTGGTAAGTTTGCCAACCCGCAGTTGGCGTGATGGCCTACAATAGTCTGACGCCACCCTTGAGTTGGGAGAGGCTGATATCCCTCTAGAGATTATTAAGGGTACCTAATTAGTAAAGGTACCACACCAATCGATCGTCCGTCGATCGACGTCGACCCGTCGACGTAAGAAATTTAGAAAAATACATAATCTTGCAAAGATTTTAATTTCCGAATCAAATTCTTCTCTAAATTTGTCCAAAATCACGTTTAAAACATTATATCTAAGTACAGAATTGACGAATTCCTTGACATTCATCACTGCTCATCTTCATTGAACTTATGAACTTAACTACTTAATCCGTTTGGACACACAAGTGACATGCAGTAACTTAAAATTTAGTTAAAATTTAGTTACCAACTTAACTACTTAACGCGTGTAAACCGGCTGGCTGGTTTACACGCGTTAAGTGGTTAAGTTGGTAACTAAATTTTAACTAAATTTTAAGTTAAAAGTTGCGTGTAAACAGTCAGTTAAGTGACAAGTGGTAACTTAAAATTTAGTACGCAAGTGATTAAGTAGATTAGGATTCGTTCTATTTTTCGTATAAGTGGGTGGGCGGGGCTTCTCAATTAACACGTTTGGACGTGATTTTTTAGTTCAGTGCATAAGTTGACAAAGCTGGTGGCGGCAAGAGCTCGTATTTATGTTGCATTTAATCGTTTTTTTTATAATGGAGTAGAGTTGGGTTTCTACTTTAAAATTTGTGGAAGAATATTTAAGGGTGTTCACCCATCGATCGACCGTCGACCGGTCGACGACACCACCCCTTGTGTTGGTAAGTCTGCCAACCCGCAGTTGGCGTGATGGCCACAATTATCTGACACCACCCCTGAGTTGGTAAGTCTGCCAACCCGCAGTTGGCGTGATGGCCTACAATTGTCTGACACCAACCCTGAGTTGGTAAGTCTGCCAACCCACAGTTGGCATTATGGCCACAATTATCTGACACCACCCCTGAGTTGGTAAGTCTGCCAACCCGCAGTTGGCGTGATGGCCTACAATTGTCTGACACCAACCCTGAGTTGGTAAGTCTGCCAACCCACAGTTGGCATTATGGCCACAATTATCTGACACCACCCCTGAGTTGGTAAGTCTGCCAACCCGCAGTTGGCGTGATGGCCTACAATTGTCTGACACCAACCCTGAGTTGGTAAGTCTGCCAACCCGCAGTTGGCGTGATGGCCTACAATTGTCTGACACAAACCCTGAGTTGGTAAGTCTGCCAACCCGCAGTTGGCGTGATGGCCTACAATTATCTGACACCAACCCTGAGTTGGTAAGTCTGCCAACCCGCAGTTGGCGTGATGGCCTACAATTGTCTGACACCAACCCTGAGTTGGTAAGTCTGCCAACCCGCAGTTGGCGTGATGGCCTACAATTGTCTGACACCAACCCTGAGTTGGTAAGTTTGCCAACCCGCAGTTGGCGTGATGGCCTACAATAGTCTGACGCCACCCTTGAGTTGGGAGAGGCTGATATCCCTCTAGAGATTATTAAGGGTACCTAATTAGTAAAGGTACCACACCAATCGATCGTCCGTCGATCGACGTCGACCCGTCGACGTAAGAAATTTAGAAAAATACATAATCTTGCAAAGATTTTAATTTCCGAATCAAATTCTTCTCTAAATTTGTCCAAAATCACGTTTAAAACATTATATCTAAGTACAGAATTGACGAATTCCTTGACATTCATCACTGCTCATCTTCATTGAACTTATGAACTTAACTACTTAATCCGTTTGGACACACAAGTGACATGCAGTAACTTAAAATTTAGTTAAAATTTAGTTACCAACTTAACTACTTAACGCGTGTAAACCGGCTATAACGGCTCAGTGCCGTACCAACTACCATACGCACAATGCGCGCTCGCGCGTCTCATCCCTAATATTTCGAAATACGATCTTGTAATTCGTTTGTCTAAACGTTTAATATATATCATACAGTCCACTATATATGGTTTTATTGAAGGCCCAAACATTTGGTCCTTCCACCGTAAAAAGAAGAGAACAAAGCGCCATGGCAGACAAAGGAATTTGAAAGTTAACGGCTAACGGAAACAGCAGTCGTTGTCGTGAAGCTTTAAGATCGTCGTCTGAGTCCTGCTTGTCGTATCTGCCTTCATCCATCCAGTTGGGCATCGCTTGGATGATCATCAGGAGTTTCGAACTTGCAACTGCGGCTGTGAGTACTGAATTCATCATTCAACAGTACCAATTGATTCGTGCATCAGGAAAGAAAAACACACTTCCAGCATTGGTGCCGTGCATCAATATTATTGGCATCTCGGCGTGAGCATCATTACCTTGTGGATAGCATAACACCGTGAGATCGTTCCAATATTACATTCCCTTCATTTTCCTAAAATCAATCCTTTATTTATTTTTAATCAGTGCACTTTTCAGGAAATGTTTTAATTTTGTTTATTTATTGCAGCTACCTTACGGATTCATTTAGTTAAAAAACCGTTATTTTTTTATTAGCATTGAATAGTTCATCGCCTTTTCATTGTATATTGTTCACTATTTTAAATAATACTATTCTTAGTTAATATGTATTCCGCTACCAGCTACTTACTGACACGTTTATAGTGTCTTATATTTTTACGTAGCAAAGTTTATTTCGCAATACTTGCTTATCTTTTCTATGAAACTTACCTGCTGAAGCTTATTTATTTATACATTCAAATACATACAAAATAATTGCTGATCGAAAAGATGTCTGACGCACATTTTAAAGCTTTAGTAAAAAAACGAGCTTCAATTAAAGCTAAGCTTACAGTTTTTTCTAATTACATTCAGCTGTCCAAATCATGTGAAAAGTTATGTGAAGTTCAAGTTATGGAAATTAAATACAGGCTTACTACTTTTGATGGCTTATATGAAAAATATGACACCTTACAGGATGAACTGGAGACATTGAGGGACAACCCCGAAGAACAATATGCGGAGCGCGAAGAGTTCGGAACTCTTTACTGCAGCTTGGTGGCCTCCGCTCGGCAGCCTATCAGCAATTCACGCAAGCAGTTGCCCGCAGATATTCCATCCGAGGTGAGCTCTTGCCATGGCATACACATACACAGTACTGTTCGTTTACCTGAGATTGATTTGCCAAAATTTTCGGGCAGTTATCATGACTGGTTTCCATTATTCATGAAAACCAATCTATTGACAGAATTAATTACCTTCGATCTTCGCTAAGGGGTAGTGCTCTTTTGATAATCAACAACCTTGACTTCAAATCTGAGAATTACGAAGCTGCCTGGAAGTTTTTTGTGAGCGTTACGATAATAGGCTGCTTGTTAATAATCATGTCCAAGCTTTGTTACCATTGATGCATTTGTAAAGGAATCAAGTAAGTCGATAAGACACCTAGTTGATGTAACTAACAAAAATTTTGGAGCTTTAGCAACATTAGATCAACCTGTTCAATATTGGGAGACCCTAATTATTTATACAATGACGGGAAAGCTCGACCAAGTTACAAATAGAGAATGGGAGCAGCATCGTAACTCTATGTCGGAACCACCTACTCTACCAGTATTCATTTCTTTTCTTAGCAGTCGGGCAGATTTACTCGAAATCATATTCACAGCGCTTGTGAATATGACGGACGCTATAGCAAAGCTCCACCGCGCGCGAGTTTTGCTGGATAACGGAAGCACGGCAAATTTCGCTTGCGAAGATTAATGCAGTAAGCTGAACCTTTATTTATACCTACAATACAATCTCTCAAGTACGGGGCATAAATAGCCGGGCTACTAATTGTTCGAAGTCATGTAGTTTCAAACTACAATCTACAGATAGGTCTTACGAAATAGATATACAATGTTTCGTCCTACCTAAGACTACATCTAATTTACCATCAACTTACGTTGACACTCGGTACATACAAATACCTACTGGCATTCGTCTTGCCGATCCCACTTACAATCATCCTTCAGGTATCGATATCTTAGTCGGTGCACAAGTATTTTGGGAGGTTCCTGGCACGAATCGTATCAGTTTATCAGTTTAGGAAAGAATAAATCCACCTTTTCCAATCAAGGTTAGGTTGGTTGATTTCAGGCAGTTTCATAAAACCTGGAAACCATAATTTACCCGTGTGCATGATTACAGATCACACACTTACAGGTTTACCTCGTTTCTGGGAACTTGATACAATCCCTTTCAAAACACAAGTTCATTCCTGAAGAGAGACGGTGTGAAAAATGTTTCGTGGACACCACTTACCGCAACCCTGACGGTCGGTTTGTGGTTACTGTTGCGGGGTTTGCGCCGGCTGGGAAGATGCAGCCGTATGTACCCTTCGAAGCCCCGAAGACACCACGACCTGACGAACCACGGAGTGACACCCGACTTGGTCGAGTGCAGGTTGGAGCGCAGTGAAAACAACACTTCTTCGAAGTATGAACGTTTATTGCGGATACAAATAAACCTTAAGTTTAAACAACCCTATGAACCGCAATTGTTCCTGTAGTTCAGCTTCTTTCTTCAGACCTCTTCACTGGCCTCCGGATACACCAAACAGCGCTTACGTCTTCTTGGGTCTTCACTGGCCTCCGGATTCACCGAACAGCACTTTCTTTCTTCTAGTTGGATTCTTCTGAACTTTTCTTCTTAGACTGTTTCTTTCTTCTTATTAGTTGTTGTTTTCTTCGCTGCAGGCACCGAACTGACTGCCGTAGTTTTTTTTTTTGGTTCCCCTCCACGGGAATGGCAGGAGGACATAAAAAATGTTCTGACGCATACTCCGCGCGCGCGATCGGAGTTATGTGGGACTCGTCCCGACGCCTACCAGAACCATACCCACTAAAAAACCCCCTGTCGGCTCGTGCATTTTTGCCACTCAGCCTTCATCTGAGCGACGGCCAATCGGAGAAAGAGGCCGCGCTAGCGGGGCCCTTAAGGGGTCACCCGCTGGGATTTACATAGCACTGAAGGTGCTCAAAAAGAAAAGTAAAAATTAAAAAATTTAAAATTGACAAATAAAATTGCATTAATTCGGATTTACGTTAGAATTAGAAATTACGTTAGAATTAGAATTTGCGGCCTGAAGGGCCTCGAGATCTAAAGTTAATTGCGTGCGTTCGCTCGTGTGCGCGTTTCTCGGTCTAGCGATTTTGTATATCGAATCTAACACAGGAGCAGTATATGAGACTGAATCTCGAACAAGATGATTGGGATGGGATTCGGCGCGTTTGAAGAACGATTTTGAGAGTGTTTTGAGGTGCTGTTGCACTGTAGGTAGTTCAAGATCTCTGTGCAGGTCCGCGTTACGCACGTACCAAGGTGCGTTTGTGGCCCTGCGGCAGAAGAGATTTTGAACTACCTGCAGTTTATACAGGACGGAGGGTTTGGCGTGGGCAAAGACTGGCGAAGCATATGACATGACGGGTCTAACGCAGACCTTATAAAGCGTACGTTTATTTCTAAAAGACATTTTACTTTTTCTTCCTATCATACTATATAGACGGCTTAAGTAAAAACGCGCGAGTTTCGTTACTCTATCGACGTGTGGCTTGAAAGAAAGCGTCTGATCTAAGGTGACGCCTAAGTATTTGATACTGCGCTTCCAGGGGATGGGAATACCTAACATACGAATGTGCGGATCGTTGTGGCGATTACGACGTTTGTGGTCGAATTGAATAGCAGAACTCTTTTCTGGGTTGATATCGATACGCCATTTTTGAAACCAAACACCGAGGACGTTTACGGCCTTTTGGAGTCTGGTGATGTTATACGGGATCGCTTGACTTTTAGTGTACAGGGCGGTATCGTCTGCAAAGAGGGCTAGTTCGACGCCTTTCGGCGGGATGGGGATGTCATTAGTGTACACGGTGTACAGCAGAGGGGCAAGGACTGAGCCTTGCGGGACTCCAGCCTTTATGGGACGAGGCGCGGAGAGCGCGCCTTCATGTTTGAATCGAAAAGTACGGTCTTTAAGAAACGACGCTATTAATCTGACTAGGCGAGCCGGCAAGCCTATTTTATAGAGTTTAAAAACGAGACCGTTGTGCCAGACTTTGTCGAAAGCCTTGGCTACGTCATTGTTTTTTTACGACGCTGAGAGAATCCTTCGAGTATGTACTCGACGATTCGATGGACTTGCTGAGGGCAGGAGTGCTTAGCGCGAAAGCCGAACTGGTGGGGAATGATGAGAGGGTTGCCATCCGTTGGAAACAGATGGTTCCGCATTCGAGAGAGTATGACTCTTTCGAGAAGTTTAGACATTGCCTTGAGGAGGCTGATGGGTCTGTGATTAGCCGGGACATTCAGAGGTTTACCCGGCTTGGGAATGCCTATGACTGTCGCTTCTTTCCAGGCTTTTGGAAAGTAGCTATGGTCGAAGCAGGCATTGAAGATAATAGCTAACAAGGTAAGCACCTGCTGGGGCAAGTGCTTAAGTGCGTGGTTGGAAATTCCATCCGCACCCGGAGCCTTTTTGGACTTTTGTTTTCTAATGAGAAGCAAGATTTCATCATTAGAGACTGTGACGGGGTCGTCGGTGATAGGGAGAGATTCTCTGCGGAGAACTTCGTCCTCCACCGCCTGGATGTGGGAGGGATCCGCGGGTTGCGTGCTGGGCGAACATTGTGCCGCTATGCTGTTGGCGAAGCATTCGGCTTTCTCTTCGACTTCAAAGGCAATAGTGCCGTCGGGACGAGTGAGAGGAGGAACGTGAGAGGAGGAACGTGAGAGGCGGTGTCTACGCGTAAGGCTCGGGCCATTCTATAATACGCTTGGTGGGACGGGGAGATATTCTCCATGAGATCGTTAAACTGAGTGTCACGGAGTTCCGCGAGGCGAGACCTAACTTTACGTTGAAGCTGATTCGCAGCTGTTCTGTATGCTGGCGTGGGATATTTTTTTGCTCTCCGGAGAGCCGCGTTCTTGGCTTTAATGAGATTGCTAACGGCTAGGGGAAGCGCGGGTTTGCTTTGCTTAGAAACCTTTTCATTGCCGCTGATGGCTGAGTTAATAGCATCGGTTAGAGAGTTGACTAATGAATCTATTTTATCCGGGCTATCTAATTGGTCGGGCGAAATCGCGAGCGGAGAGTTAGGGGCCTCTAAGGCTGAAACTAACGTATTTTTAAAGCCTTTCCAGTTGGTAAAGGTCTTGGGAGATGTGACGTTAACGTTGGGCGTACCTTGCACGAGGGAGACGGGGCGATGATCGGAGCCTAGGTCATCGAGCGGTTCGATAGACCTTAGGTCAAGATTGATTCGCTTGATAATTGCAAACTCGAGGATGTCAGGAGAGTAAGTCGGGTTGTTGGGATAGTGAGTGGGAGTGATGGGGGATATGACGTCTAAGTCAAGGGAGTTAGTGATGTCGAGGAGAGCGATACCGCTGGTGTTGGTCGATAGGCACGTCCAGTCAGTATGTTTGGAGTTAAAGTCTCCGAACATAATGACTGAATGGCCGAGGGCGAGAATGGCCTCAAAGTCGCTGCGGATTGGAGTGGAGCCACATGGTATGCAGACTGAAGCTATGATGATGGTCGGATGACCAGTCATAGCCAATCTACACACAGTGGCTTCCATGTTGAGGAGAGGAGGGGTAGGGAGAGGACAGCAATGGAAGCCTCTTTTGTAATATATAGCGGTGCCGCCGTAACCGTCGGAGTTGGGCCTATCGTTGCGAGTAAACGCGTACTTAGGAATAGCGTATCCCCTGGAGCGGTTTGGAGTAAGCCATGTCTCCTGGAGAAGGAATAAGTCAGGTTCTTTGTTCTGAAGGAACAGTTTAATCTCGGGAAGGTTAGTGCTAAGGCTACGAGCGTTAAAAGATACTAGGGATAAGCCCTTAGGTTTAATACGACTGGACGCGGGATTCGCGGGTCTAGACATTAAAATTAATTTATTTACGAATTTATACAAAAATAAAAGAATTTACAACGAACTTAGGAGCGAGTGATGCTCGGCTAACGCGAATAAACGCTCATGAGGAGAGCGGGCGGCTCGCAGTTTGCGTGCGAGACTCCCGTAGCTCGGCGTGCGCCTTTTATACAAATTTCGCCCTAAATAATTCCAGCGCTCTGATTGGCTGGCGCGTTTGTGCAATTTGCACCTAATTACACTTAAGTTTTACTTGGACTTTACATTGAATTATCTTTGAAACTATTAAGCAAAACTATTGCAATATTATATTCAAATAATAGAGCGAAACGATTCCTATATGTTTACATAAATATCAATTTGATAAAATTAAATACCAAAAACTTTCTACAACAAAGACTATCTCAAAACACCGTTTGCGCCGGCAGACTACTTACTTAGCCTAACATTGTACCTAAGGCGAAACGGTTACAAACATAATTTTATCATTTTACATTATTAAAATATGCAAACATTCTAATTACAATTAGATTTTAACATAATCAAAAAGGGTATATAACTACCAATTAGGAACATATACAACAACAAAGGTTTTCTCGTTATTCTCTTCAAATACGTAAAACACCATGAAAATAATTATTACATTTCAATAAAAGAAAGCAATTTACACATTATAATCAATAAACCATTACAATAAACCCTATAATTACGTAGTTATTCAACGAGAAAATATCTAACCATATTACGTCATTTATTACTTCAAATAAGTACTTTATTATATGAACCTACCTACAATAACGTTATATCTACCATTATCTACCTAATCTGATACGAAATAACCATAAAATTACCACAATTATGACAAATCTAAACAAATCAGTATTTGACAAATAACCTAGGTCTAATTTCTATCAAAGACATACATAAAGCTTCTCATATTACGCTTATCTACCAATGAAATCTCTAAGAACTTTATTTAACACAAATATCATCAATTCAACCATAAATCAATGTTATTAAAATAGCATTCAAAATATACCTATACCTAGGTTCCTATAACATCATAATTTCCTATAAGAATCTTATTAGACCTTGCTTACGTCACACTCGAAAATAACCACCCATCCGAGGACGGGCGCAAGTAGTGAGGATGTGGACTAGCGTTATTTATAAAACCATTATATGACTATGTCCCTATTATGCCGAATCCGTTTCATGTTGCGTCGCTAACAGTTACTGTTCCCCTCAAAGAGTCGTCAGATACATTAGGCTACTCATAAACAATGGCTAGAAATCGTTTTCTTTCGCTAGAACGTCGTATACAAAAAAACCCAGGTCTTAAAAAGCTGTATGTTGATTTCATGGAAGAGTATATGGCTAGGTCACATGACTGAAAACACTAATACCTGTGACTCTAACTCGACAGAATCTTCATACTATCTTCCACATCATTGTGTTATGAAGGAGTCGAGTACGAGGGTGGATTGAAAAGTTCGCTGCCTAAATAAGAAAACACAAGAATAATGCAATTCTTTGTATTTATTTTTCTACATACTCTCCTGTTTTAAACTATCGCGGTTATTTTCACTCTAATTTAATGAATTTACGGGATTCTTACCACGATTTTCGATTTTTATTTCGCGCGTCCGATATTTCGATGCTGTTGCAAGCACCATGATCGCGGACTGGCAGATGTAGGTAGGTGGCGATGACAGTTAGAGGCAAATAAATCGATCTACCCTCTTTCTCGTTCGTTTTGATCTGCTACTACTGGAACTCACATTATTGTCGTTTTTGTAATACACGCTCACCGTATCACTAGGTTTTTGACCGAACACACCACGATGGTTGTTTTTTCGTTTCATGAATGTCCTAAACAATGTTTTAAGTACTAGATAATTTAAAACCGTCTTCTCGATTAAAGTTATTTTCGCACTTTTTTTTATTTCTAAGGCGTCTTTAACGAGCCGCGGTATGTAGTGTCGTTCCGTAGATAAAATCCGAGTATTATAGAACTCAATCCAATGGTTAGGGCCTGGTTCTAGCAAATGTTCAGCGATGGCTGACTTGTTTGTGTCTGAGTTTTTTATGGCCTGTATATGTTCCTTAAGACGGCATTGCCAATGTAGGAGCTGCCACAGCTGCAGTCAATTTTATAAACACCCGGTGTCTCAAGCGGTATGTGATCTTTCGGTGAGCGCAGACACTGATTGATTTTCTTATAAGGAGTGAAAATCGTGTCAATAGAATATTTATTTAATATTCGTCCTATTTTATCTGTTACTCCTTTTAAGTATTGCCATACATATGAAGGAAGGCTGACGCTTCACCTTGGGTGTAATTGGTTTGGTTCTCGTGTTGCGTTTTATATTTGACACCTTCACGTTGTAGCCATTTTTAATAAAAACTTTATGTACATGCTGTAGTCCGCCCTGAACATGATCCTTATCGCAAAGATCGTAAGCGCGATGGTGAGTGACGAGACTACTGCATTGAGATGACGGGGGTGGTGATGAGAGGATGCGTGAAGGTATCTGTCAGTGTGTGTTGGTTTTCTGTATACTAAGTAGTTTAAAAAGCCATTACTGTTGATCGTTAGCTTTATATCCAAGAACGCCAAAGATCTTTTATTTTCAAGTTCTACAGTAAAGCGCATTTTATGGTTTACACTATTGATGTAGTTCAAGAACAACTCAACTTCCGGTGGCCCACCTTCCAAAATGCAAAAAACGTCATCAACATACCTTTTCCACAAGCTGACACAAACTGGAGATGTACTCAAGGCTAAGTTCTCGATATGTTCCATCCACAAGTTCGCGATTACAGGAGCTACTGTACTTCCCATCGCTACACCATCAATCTGCAGAAAGAACTCGTAGATGAAATAGCTTGAATTTAAGCAGTGTTCTCTTAGCTTGATGTATTGCAACATTGGCACATTGGTAAACAACGATTCAACATCATAACTTACCATTGTTTCATTGTCTTTAATATTTGTATCCTTTGTGATTTCAATAAAATCGCGAGAATCTTTAATAAATAATGACGTGTGACCAACCAGTGCTTGTGGAATTCCTGAGACATGCTGGGCGAGGTCTTAGGTGGGCAAATGTATTTGGCTAACAACTGGTCGTACAGAAACATTCTGTTTGTGACAAGCCCGGTTTCAATCTGCTCGCGACCACTTAAGTTGGGGTATGAAGCAATGGAGCCAAATCTTGTTCTCGGACGATACCAGAATGTGCCTGCGTGGTAGCGACCGTCGAGGAAGAGTCTACAGACCGGGCGAGCGATATTCTGCTAACCCATGTGCTCCCCTAAGCATTAATGCATGATAATGCTTACTGCCAAGTGTGGCAAGTGTGGCAGTTAGTGAACTGCCGTCACTAAACAGTACGTGGAGCAAGTTGGAATTGCCACAATAGACTAGCCAGCCCGCAGTCCTGACTTGAATCCTATAGAACATTTGTGGGACGAGCTGAAAAGGCGGGTACGAGGAAGGAGTCCAGCTCCAGCATCAATAGAAGAACTCGAAAGAGCTATAATCGAAGAATGGCAAGAAATCCCACATGATTCCATCAGGAAACTCATTCGGATTTAGACGTCATCATTTCGACCTATTGCAGGTAATTTTTGATTTTTGATAGGAAAGTGACATCAGTTTTAAATTATTTAATATCATTGGAAAGCTAACAAAATTACCTTTTGTTAAATGGTGTAACACATAGTTTATTGCATTTAAATGGTAAAGCTTTGTCTTGAGAAACCCGCGATGAAGTGATTCCAATTTAAATCTCGCAACTGTTCAGTAAAAATCTTATCAAGTCTATCCTTGTAGCGTAGTTTCAATAAAACACAAAATTCTCTTCTGTGTTTATTTTTTCGGTAAAATTAAAAATATACAAAAATGCCTGTAAATACAAACAGAAAAATATAAACAAAATTGAAATAAAAAATAGTCACACAAAATAGAACAGAAATATTAATACAATTAAATTTGATCTGAAAAGAAAAAATAACAATAAAATAAATTTTAATGAATGAGAATCCTTACCAACAATTTTGGCTACGCACACTCGTGAACGTAAAAAATAAATATAGGTTTCTTAAAAAGAACTTTGATTATCGATAATAAAATATCTTAACTATGTAATTTGGAATAATAAACTCGGAAAATAATAAATAAATAGATTCAAGTTGCTTTGATGGATAATTTTTCGTGACTGACTTGTCAAATCAAAACATTGCCGTTCTCCGACACTACGTAATTCCTAGTTTAAAATTACGTCGGGAACAACAAAAAAAATAAAATTTACTGACAAAAAGAGGTCGAAATAGACAACCGTCACAATACCCCGGGGGCCGGGAAAAAAAAAATCTGAAAGATTTTTTTTAGTAAAATTTCAAATTCAAACCAAATCAAAATAAACCGCATATACATATCGAATTTTAATATTTAATCTGCTAAATGAAAGAACAATAAAAAAAAAAAATAATAATTAAAAGCAAAATGAAAATTAATATTAACATCCTATAGAAGAATTTTTCTGAAAAAACATCCTGTATATATGAAAAAAAAAAAATAATACTGATATAATGTTATCAACAAGTTATTTAATAGAAAAAGAAAACAAAACAGACGAGAGAGAGAAAAAAAAAAAAATCCTAAATAATTATCTTAAATTACATGGTTCATGAATGATAGAATTTTTAACATGTTCCTGGAATATACAATGTTAATATACATCGTTCAACTCCATCAACGTACATTATAATTACAACATACATTCTCTATCATACTAGTCTTATTCCAACTACTGGAAATAAAACGTCATGCAGTTAGAGTTGCTTATGAGGAATCATATCCTAAATAAGTCAACTCAATAGAGTTGAACGCAACGGCAAAAGGCTTTAATAGTTGCCATCCGCTGAAAATATTAATAGCTTATGGCTTCTTTAACGTGTCGCTAACTCCCGCACGGTGATTACTATAAACAAGTTTCAGTTAAAGACTGAAATAAATATGCCGGAAAGAAAAGAAAATCATAGCCAGTCGTGAAACAGTGACTTTTAAATAAAATCCAAGGGTCTTTTGTGAAGTAATTAAAATATTTATGTAATAAACATATGAAAATAATTCTCACAGGAAAGTGATTCAAGTGTATAAATAATACACATAGGTATGGTTTAGTTTAACGAGTTACCTTAATAAACGCTCGTGCAGAAGGCTTAATTTTACAAGTTGCAAACCGCTTGAAAAAAAAAAAAATTGAGAAGAAAAAATTAGAATTGCAAATATTAAATAAATTACACAAAAAGTTAACCTAATACTACGATGATGATAATTAATTATAAGTTTTGACCAACGTCAATGTTAATGGTATAGCCAAACGATAATGAGGTGCATAGAGAAAAAAAATAAGACAAAAAGAATCGGCTTATGCTCGCCGTGAGATAATGAGCAATAATTATATATGAATTCATATAAAGTAATTGGTAACAACCAATCTAGTCACTCAAAGAAGAAGTTAAACGCGGTAGAGGTTTAATGTCTCTGATATGCCAACGACCTAATGGGTTATTATTCATATCCACTAAATCGTAAATTAATGGTGAAACTTTATTTGAAACTTTACATTTAATAAATTTGGGTGCAAACTTAGCACAAAAATGTTTTTTAGAGGAACTTATTACATGGTTTCGCCTCCAAACAATATCACCGTTATTAAATTCTAAATTCTGATGATGTTTGTTATAATAAGTTGCATTATATTGATGTGCATTAAATAACCGTTTCTGTACTTCGGAAAAGATAGGTATTAATTGTCCTATGTTTTCAGCATATACATCCCTAGGACTGAAAATTAGTTCATCTCTGGAATCTTTATTTTTGTAGATAGATCCACATGTAACAGCTTCTCTACCAAATACTAAAAATGATGGAGTGAATTTTGTGGTTTCATTAACCGCAGTATTAATAGCAAACTGTATTTTGTTTATATAGGTATCCCAAGTTCTGTGATCTTTATCTATAAAAGCTGCAATCGCCGTTACAATAGTTTTATTGTAACGCTCAACGGTGTTAACCTGTGGACAGTAACGTGGGGTGTAATGTATTTTTGGTATGTTGTAAAATTTAAATAATTCAGATAATTCTGTACTTATCATTTGAGGACCATTATCTAATATAATAGTTTCTGGAACTCCATAAACCATAAAAACTAAATTGTCCAATATATGGCGAATAATAGAAGCGGTTGCATGTTTTATTGGAAATAACAAACAATATTTGGAAAAACAACAAGTAACTACAAATAGAAATCTATTCTGCTTACGTGAAGTAGGAAGTGGACCTATCAAATCTATGGATAAACATTGTAAAGGGCGTGAACAATGTTTGGGTTTGCCCATTAAACCAATTAAGTTTTGATTTTGGTGCTTGGTAGCTAAACAAGTCTCGCACTTAGCAATAAACATGGCTACGTCTTTATACATGCCAGGCCAAAAATAGAGATTTTTAATTCTATGGTATGTTTTAAAAATACCAAAATGTGCCGTTTGGGGAGTAGAATGATTTTGTGTAATAACAGATTCCCTAAATTCTAATGGTATTACTTGTTTCCAATTAAATTCAGAGTTAAATAATGTGTTAGATCTACAAAATCTAAACAATTTATTATTATGAATCATGTAATCCGGAGTACTAGAAGGAAATGATAAACATTTATTATAAATTGCTAAATACCAAGTGTCTTTAGTTTGAGAAGTAGAAAAATTAATTAAATCAATTGGTTTTATACGTGATAAAGTATCTGGTACGACATGATCTGAGCCTTTTTTGTGTTTAATTACGAAATTAAACATAGATAAACGAATACTCCATCGAGCTAATCTGCCAGTAGGATTATTTAAATGCATAAACCATTGAAGGGCTGCGTGATCAGTATAAATTGTAAATTGTAATCCATTATCTAAATAACAACGCCAATGTTCTAGTGCTGTAATAACACTTAAAAGTTCACGTTCAGTGACTGAATAATTCTTTTGAGCGCCTGTAAGTGATTTACTCATATAAGCAATAGGTTTATCAATATTATCGACTTCCTGAGTTAACATTGCGCCAATGCCGTAGGAAGAGGCATCACAATGAACAGCAAATGGTTTAGAGAAATCTGGACATGCCAGAACTGGTGTACTAATTAAAGCTTGCTTAATAGCCTTGAAAGCAATTTCAGCTTCATCAGACCACTTAAATGGAGGTGATTTTTTGCTTGTAGAAGTTAATTTAGTTAACGGTGCTGCAAGAGTGCTTAAATTAGGTACAAAACGTCTGTACCAGCTGGCAGTACCCAAAAAACGTTTGACCTCCTTAGCAGATTTTGGAGTTTGTATATCAAGAATAGCTTGAACTTTTTTAGGATCCGTTTTTAAACCATTTTCATTAACTACATAGCCTAAGTACTTTAATTCTTTCCGGAAAAATGAACATTTTGGAAAATTGACTGTGAGATTGGCATCTGAAAGTTTTTTAAGAATTTTAGTAAGTATATCGACATGTTGTTCAAAGGTTTGAGAAATACAGACTATATCGTCGATAAAATAGAAAACATTATTATCATTTGTAAGATCATTTAGTAGATTTTCAATGAATCTTTGTTGAGTAGCAGGTGCATTAGTTAAACCAAATGGCATAACTTTAAATTGAAACATTCCTCGGCCTGGAACATGGAATGCAGTTTTGAGTTTATCCTCTTTTTTTAAGGGAATATTCCAAAACGCTTTAGCAATGTCAATAGATGATATAAATTTAGCATCTTTAAGGTTATCTAATATATCAGAAATGAAAGGAAGTTTGTAAGCATCTTTTTTTGTGATATCGTTTAATTTACGACTATCAATACAAAATCGCCAAGTACCATCTTTTTTAGGTGTAATAATAATTGGGTTCAGCCATGGGCTGTCACTGGGTTCAATGACATCTAATTGTAACATATCATCAACTTCTTTACAAAGAGCTTTTTGTTTCTCAGGAGAAAGTCTGTAACAGCGTTGACGAATAGGTGGATGGTCTCCAGTGTCGATGAAATGTTCGACTAAATGAGTACGACCTAAAGGTTTACATTCAGTTGAAATCAACCTAAACTTTTCCATAATTGCATCTGCAATAATTTTTTGTGTGTCTGTTAAAGAATGGTATTCATGTAAATGAAAGTTAGAATCTGTATTAATGAGAAAAGATGAGTTTAAATTTGAAGGTTGTAATGTGATATTACTAAGAATATCCGGAGCAAGATTAAAAGTTTTCCAAAAATCAATACCCAAAATGAGTGATTCAGTGATTTCTGGGATCACATGAGCTGTAATTAACGCAAATTTATTGTTATAAAAAGTAGGAAGAGTAATAATGCCGATAGAAGAAATAGTTTGTCCGTTTGCAACATTACCTTTTATTAAACAGCTTTTTTGCATAAAAAGACCATGTTGTGATAAAATTTTATGAGAATTATTACCCAATATAGTGATAGCACTACCACTATCTAAAAGACCATTTAAAATTAAATCGTTTACTTTTATATGTAAATAAGGACGTTCAAAATCTGATGTTTTATTAAAGAGGAGAGCACAAGTGTTATAAGATTTAAAAAAAATTGTTAAAGTTTTTAACCATGTATCCCAATCTTTTTTGTCAAAATTTGATGATTTAATACCATTATTTTTGTTTATGCACTCCTCGTAATTTAGTTTTTTGAAATCGACTTATTACAATTAGGACATTTACTAGTAATAAAGTCTTTTTTTCCACAACGAAAACACACTATATTAGTGTTAGTACAGTCTTTTAATAAATGTGTATTAGATCTACAACGTGGGCAAGTGAATTTATAAAAATTCTGATTTTTATTAATTGCAGCTACAGTATTAGGTAATGGATTAGCTACAGCTGCTATGGAATTATATGTACAAGCTTTAAAAGGAAATTCAGGAATATATGGTTGATTATGTGAAAGTAGAGTATTATTATACGATTTGTTATTAGAATTTGATGTAGAAGGAATAGGAAAAGAATGATAATGATCTGGTGGTGATGATGAAGAGTAGTAAGATGTATTATTAGAAACTTGGAGAATGCTTTCTGTAAATTTGCATGATTCCAAGAGGGAATTTACAGTATGTAAATCAGTAGGTGAAAGACGTAATGTAAATTCAGGTTTAAGATTTCTAACAAGAGTATTAATTTTTTCTTTTTCGGACATTGGTTCCAAGAGCTTTGAAAAAAGAGATTCCATTGTAGCAAAGTAGATGATAATTCTCTCATTATGTTTTTGTTTACGAGCATCGATTACTTTTTTTAGTTTATAATCGTAATCGGTAATTGCAAAATCATTCAACAATGCCGATCGGAAAGATGACCAGTCATTAATAGTCGACTTTCTAGCTCTAAACCAATCAAGAGCAGATCCAGATAAAATATCATAAATATGTGAGAATAAAGATTTTTCAGAAATATTTTTTATTTGTGAAAATTCTTCAAGTTTTTGAATAAAATCCTTTGGACAACCTTCACCTTTATAAATAAATCTTTTTAAATCATTGTTAGTTCGATTTTCTGTAATTTTACTGACCTTATCAGTTAATGCTTCGAAAAAAGAAAGGGGTTGTAGATTAATATTTTGTATAGATTCTGCGGAATGATATGTGGAATGTGTTGGTGATTTTTCCAAATTTTTAAAACGTGAGTCTAATTGAGTTAAATCATTCCAACATGAATTTATTAAATCTAACTGCTCTGAAGATAAATCTGATGTAATGTCAATGAGGCCTAATCTTGTTCTTATATGAGTTAAATAAGGTGAAATTTTTTGTTTCCTAATAGGATAAGAGTTTATACAAGCTTCAACAAGTTTTAAATTTTTTTTAATGGTATTAATATCTTCTGAAAATTCTTCAGGGCTATTTTGTAAAATTTCTGTTTCAGAATCTACATTAATATTTAATAATAATGATCGTAGTTCGTCTACAGATTGCGTCGAAGAAAAATTTATATTTCTGATTTTTAATTCATAAATTATTTCAGGTTTATTTAATTGTGAAAAATTCATTGCAAAATCAAAAAAAAATGTTAAAGTGAAACAAATTTGTTAATAGTCGTTATGCAGAATAGAGCCTTAAAAATATACGTATTTTCAAGTGATGAAAATGAATAGAAAATGTTATTTAAATAGTGAAATTACTGGGTTATAGAATGTTGTGTCTTCAGAAAATTTCTTCAAGGATATTATAACGAAAGAAACTAAAGAAACTTAAATGTCTGAATAATTTAGCAGTATTTTGATATATTATAGTAGATATATCATAGTAGATACATATATAAATATATTATAGTGAATGTTAATGATTGAAAATGGTAACAAATAAAGTTTTATGCCTGACCTCAATAATAATTATAAAAAAATTATTTTTAATGTTGCAATTCTTCTGTTCCTTTTGTTCCTTCTGTTGCAATTTCTCCTCTCTTCTCCATAAACTACGTTTGAATATTCGGGCGCCAGTATGTAGCGTAGTTTCAATAAAACACAAAATTCTCTTCTGTGTTTATTTTTTCGGTAAAATTAAAAATATACAAAAATGCCAACAATTTTGGCTACGCACACTCGTGAACGTAAAAAATAAATATAGGTTTCTTAAAAAGAACTTTGATTATCGATAATAAAATATCTTAACTATGTAATTTGGAATAATAAACTCGGAAAATAATAAATAAATAGATTCAAGTTGCTTTGATGGATAATTTTTCGTGACTGACTTGTCAAATCAAAACATTGCCGTTCTCCGACACTACGTAATTCCTAGTTTAAAATTACGTCGGGAACAACAAAAAAAATAAAATTTACTGACAAAAAGAGGTCGAAATAGACAACCGTCACATCCTTAGGTCTTTCATCGTATTGCAGTAGGTTAACTTGATGAACCCGGTACTGTCAGTATTCGAAACTACCTGTATATATTATAGGTATTCAAGGTAAAGGTAAAGTCTTTGCCTCATACAAACATCATGCAAACAAAGATCTTGTTTTAGTTTTACTATTTTGTTTATTTAGTTTCGTACACTATTTAGTGCTTATTTTATTCGGTAATCATGTAGAAAGAAGAAAGTTTATTTAAAGTTTATACGTCACAACGCGAATATGTTTTTAGTGCAATACAAATTAGCTTAGACTTATCTGTTACAATACGGGAGAACCCTAACCCGTCTAATATCACTCAATTTAAAGCTAGATATTCTAAATTATAAAGTATTCGAGAGGAATATATCAATTTAACGGAGAAAATTGACAGTTTGAAATTAGTTTTGAATCCTAAAGACACAACTGTTTAAGTGTTTGCTAGCGTCAAATATGTTTGATTTTATTTCTATTTTTATATGTGTAATATAATACTCTTTAGTTGCATGTATTTGCACGCGAAGTGTGTCTATTTTCCTACGGGTCTTGGCAGAATAAACAGTGTGTAACTGGACTTGCTTCAGCACACATTAAACTGAGCCAGGACCTTTTTGCTCACACTATTTTTGTTAGTTCTAAGTCAAAATATATTGCCATATATTTATATTGTTTTCTCTTCCATGTATGTGTAAATAGACGTATTATTATTATTATTAAAATGAAGCTTGTGAGTTTCAAATTCCTCTATAGATAATCCGGCCAATAGCAGACCACCATTTGTGTCACGTGACATATAAATAAGTATGGCGGATTCTTGTAAATGTAAGTTACTGAGCTGCAGTTTTTTTATTGTATTTATGTGGATAAAATGGAAGATTTACAACAATTTATTAAAAAATGCGAAACTGGTAAAGCACGTAAGAGACTGGTCAATAGATCAAACTGGAAACGTAAAGTATATCGTGAAAAAAGGTATTTTTAGGTTTACAAGTTAAACAGTTGAAATGCATATTTTTTTTATATCTTTGTAATAAAATATACAAGGAAATGCAATGAAATAATCAAATAGTTTTCTAAATACCTAAAGATAAACCTGAGTGTGCTATTTCAAGACACTGGGTGCATATGCACGTCTGTGTACCCAATGCCTCAACTAGGATATCGAAAAAAGGCCAGGAACCCGTAGACAAACCATAAAGTTATTAGTACGCTCTCCGACCATATGGAAGAAAGCGACACAAGCGAGAACGATGCAGATCGCTCGGCAGCGGATACGCGTTGAGGACCAGACGCCATTGATGCAATGCACCAGATGCTTGCATATGGGCACGGGAAACTGCAAAAAAGTGATCAGAAAAGCTCGCTTTGACCACATGGGCCACATCGGAGACAAGATAGCGCATTTTCTTCAGGAAGCAAAGCTTTCTGGTTTCTGGCCAATTCGGTGGAGTTGAACATTTGTCGCCCATTGCTGCCACCTCTGAGGAAGCTTGACGGTTCACTGGCGTACACCGCAAAAGAGAAAGCAGACCTTTTTGCTAATTTTTTTGCGGATTGTTCAAGTCTAAATAGTCAAGGTGAAGTCCCACCCCAGTTACCTCAGTTCGGACCCAAAATAGGTACCCTTCATATTCGCCAAAAGGAGGTTCTTAAATGCTTGCATAATTTTGAAGTGAATAAGGCCAGCAGCCCGTATGGTATACCTGCAGTTGTGTTAAAACATTGCGCAGCCGAGTTGTCTCCCATTCTAACGCGCCTGTACCGACTGTCTTTGGAATCAGGAAAGGTCCGTAAATCCTAGAAGCTGGCCAACTTGCAAACAATACCAAAGAAGGGCACCAACTACCGACCTATTGCAATCACCTCCATACATTGCAAAGTTATGGAGCGTATATTGAACAATCGTCTCCTGGCATACCTTGAGTCCAACGAGCTCCTTAGTGATAGTGGTTATATATATGGTTTTCGCAATGGACGCTCGACTAGAGATCTTCTTGTGTATGCCACTCACTTATGGAGCGAAGCCTTGGAAGGTCACGGTGAAGCTATAGCTGTATCCTTAGACATTTCCAAGGCTTTCGATAGGGTCTGGCATGATGGTCTCTTGAGTTAGCCTCCAGCATACGGAATACCTAATTGGCTCTGCGACTGGATATCTCATTTTCTGAAAGAACGGTCAATTCGAGTAGTCTTAGGGTGTTACCGCACCAATCGACGTCGACATATGGCAGAATAGACCACTCGACGTCGATCGATGGTTTCTATAACGACGTCGCGTCGACCAATCGACGTCGATAGACGGACGATCGATTGGTGTGGTAACACCCTTAGACGGCTGCTCTTCTGACCTGATGGCAGTTAATGCCGGGGGACCTCAAGAATTTGTTCTCTCTGCAACGTTATTCTTGCTGCACATTAATGACCTGCTAACCCCAGGCATTATTAGTTGCGCTGATGACAGGACCGTTGTAGATAGATAAATGTCTACACTAAACTTCGGGCAAAAAATTGTGTTCATGACTAAAACTGCTTCAAAGAAGTTGGGAATAATCTCGAAGGTCCGACGGTCCGAATGAACGGCTACTTAATTTGTACACAGCTCAAGTTCGATCTTGTATGGAGTACTGTACCCACCTTTGGGATGGTTCTGCAAAGTACCAACTAGAAGCGATGGATGCAGTTGACCGAAGAGCCCGAAAAATTATTAACAACTTTGACCGACCACCAAAAAACTGCAAAGTCTCGACCAACAGTCAGAAAGTTGCCAGTTTAGCAGTCTCCTACAGATTACATTTTGGACAGTGCGCGAATGCTCTTTTTGATCAGGTTGAACCCACACCCTTCTCACATCGGACTACTAGACGTAAACAGGCCTTCCATCCCTTTATAGTAGATATCCCAAGAAGTCGAACCAAACGTTTCGATAGTGCCTTTTTGGTGCGGGTAGTCAAGGTGTGGAATGAACGGCCTGCGTCAGTTTTTCCAGAAACTAGTTCTAGTTCTTTCAAGCGTCGAGTGAATAGGTATCTCGTGGATAGACGTTTAACACCTCCGTCTTCATCGCCACTTTCCATCAGGTGAGATAGAAGACAAACGTCTAATCATTTTACCACAAAAAAAGCCATTGGTCGGCGGTAGCGTATTGCTGAAAGTATGAAGGATTATCGAAAAGTGAGGATCTTCCAAAATAACACCAGTATTATCAAAGCAGTATTGTCAAAGCAGCAATAGCATTATTTCAGCCAAATTACCGAAAAATTATTATTATTATTCCCCAAAAATAGACATTGTACAGTACTGCAACGTTTGCTTGTGCCGTATCTAATAAAAGAGGTTATCGCATAAACAAACTTGCTGGCAACTACAACTGGCAACTTACAAGCTTGTCATTATTTGTAATTTCTTGAAAGATAGAATACGTAAGATTGTTCTATGGGATTCTATCACGGGCAACGGCCCCGATAATATCTATATAGAATAAAACGTGTATATCTAAGTCTTCTCATCTTTAATAAAAGGAGTGTATTTAATAATATAAGTGTTTTCCTCGATAGTTAGAAATCCTAGTATTAGGGTTAGGTCATCAGATGGTCCCGGACCGTTTGATGGTGGAAGCGCTGGGTAGTTTTTACTAGAAGTTAATAATTTTTTCCAGATTCTTCAAACAAAGAAGAAAGCGTAAAATCAAAAATAAAAAAGTAAGAATATCGAAACAGGATGGATAATACGCCGAAATATAATGGTTTTTCAACGGTTCTAGTCAGCGAGTTTTTGGCCCAATTTGAAATGATTTCTGCATTGAACAAATACGATGAAGGAAACAAAAAAATAATATTGGGAGCATATTTAGAAGGACCGGCGCTGTATTTTTATAGAACAATAATTGGTTCGTGTGAAACGTTCGAAGATATAAAAGCTAAATTAATTTATGAATTTGGTAGAGAAGTAGACCATGTTGCAAATTTTTACTCACGGAAGCAACAAGCCGAAGAGGATATATTGACCTACTTCTATGCTTTAGATATGTGTGCAACTAAAGCCGACGCAGTCATAACAGAAAAGATGTTCATAAGGCATTTCCTTCAAAATTGTAATTATACAATTAGATGCCGATTAGCTCCCCAAATTTACGTGAGTAAAAATGCGTTAAAAGAAACGATTATACAGATACAAGATATTTTTGGTAATAAGCAGGAACCGAACGTCACAAGAAAAGCCAGTATGTTCTACGACGTCACCAAGGAATGTAACATACACGACGTGCAGTGTAACATACGTCATGATAGTGCTAAACAGTCCTTGACATCGTTCTTAGAATTCCTGTAGTGAATTGTTGCCTTGGGTCATTAACGAAATAATAATAATAATAACAATAAATAAATAATATTTCTAACAATCACACCAAATTATCTAGCCCAAATTAAGTATCATTAAGAACTTGTGTTATGGATACTAGATAACGGATAAATAAACTTCCGAAATATATAAGGACACATAGATATTTTTTTTCATGTATAAATATTAGAAATAATCTTAAATAAACATACATACACATCCATGACTAGAAAGCAAATATAATAAAATATCTGCCTCTACCAGGATTCGAACCCGGGACCTCAGGCATGGAAGGCAAGGGTACTTACCTCCACACCAAACAGGCCAATCATTATAAAAAGTTAATTCATCCCTATGGTCTGCAAAATTAATAATGAGAGCATTTCTAATGCCTAACCAATAGTCCGGGATACTGTTTGTATTAATAAGACGACACGCGGGCCCAGTTACTTTATTCAGAATCCCATTTATTAAGGCAAGATTAGTAAGTTCACTGCACGATTCAGGTTGTAAGTAATTATGTACAAGTTGGTCGCAGAGCCATCAATCTCAGGCACTAACCTAAGGGCCTTTAAAATCGTGTCTAAATCTACACTAATTTATGTACTACAAATTAATTCACTATTTTCTAAGTTTAAATTTCTACTACTATCTAGGCGATTTTGTCTCAAACTTCTTAAATTAACACTACTCACAGATTACCTAGATTGTCTCGGATTAAAATTTTGGAAGTGTAAATAAAATACTTAAAATAGAATAAAAATAGGCTTAAAACTTACGGGGAAGTGACACAAGAATAACTCTTAGTGTACTTACAACTTCATAACTCTAAGTATTTTCTTGATGTATCGATGTCTTGATACTCCTCGGCAGCAGCACTTGTAGGTTAGGATCTCATTGCTGGGGGTTAACACGGGGCGGTACGCGCGACGTGAATTTATTAATTTAGCTCGCGGACCGGCTCGCGAGATCTTACCGACTGCGCCAATTACGAAGGTTACAGCCGTAGGATTCAAAAAAATACAAAAATTTAAATTAATATAACTTTAATTTCGATTTAAAAGGTTTACAAATTAAAAATTACAATTGAACTTATTACTAAAAGAATATGTCTAATGGCCGATGTGAGAACCAAAAGTGAGGTGAATTTGATGCGACGGACAAAGCCCGTGGAAACTGCAGTGTCGGCAATCCTTACACTTGTCTTCACCGTGGGAACGTTGACTTTTAGGTATCTTGGTTAAGTAGTGTGCATAACAAGTTATTTCGTGTTTATGTGTTTGTTTTGAGTTGTCCTGGCTTGGTAAGCGGTATATTATAGTTAAGTTGTACGTTTAATTATTTAATGTTGGAGTACAATGGAGGCTGATAATATTGAGCTTGCAACAGTATATAAAATTTGAACCCTTGAGTAATTTTATATACTGTTAAAAATTCTATATAATTACAAGCTCGATAATATTCCGCATAAGCCTCCAAACCCTATTACCGTATGCAATGAAGCATTGGTAGATCCTCCAACCTCTGTTTTCCATTCCAGAAAACGCCCCTAGGACGTTTCCGAACCATACGTCCTGAGTAAGTTAGCGAAAAGGAGAGTATACGATCATATTTACCCCAAATGTAGGCGCTTTATTCCAGAATAAACAACACGGTTTTATGCGAGGAAGACCAACGCAAACTAATCTTGCTATGTTTACACACGATGTTCTCAGAGATATGAACGGAGGTTCACGTAATCTAAACGGACTATGCAAAAGCTTTTGACTGTGTTGATCACGTCATTCTGTTAAGACAGCTCCATAGGCATTTCTGGTAATCTACTTAGATGGCTTGAATCTTACCTTTGTAATAGGAGTCAAGCTGTGGGGGTGGGTGGATATCGATCTAACTACGTATCTGTAGTACCACTTCCGGAGTACCACAGAGGTCTATACTGGGACCGTTACTTTACTCAGTGTACTTGTGTGACTTAGGCCAATGTATTGTTCACTCCAAATTCATTATGTATACGGATGACACAAAAATATACCTACCGATAAAAAATGAGTCTGATTGCATTAAATCTATTGCATTAGATCTCAATCGTCGATATCATTACTATAGTAACAATCGCATCAGTATTAACATCACTAAGTGTAAGCACATAAGTTTTACTCGAAAAACGAAGCCTATTGAGGCCCTTTATCACTTCAACAATACTCAAATTCTCAGTACTAACGTCGTTTGCGGTCTAGGTGTGTTTCTGGATTCAAAGTTAACCTACAACGAACATATTAACAGCATTATCACCAAAGCTTATGAAAATCTTGGTTTTATATTACGGGTTGCTGCTGCTTTTTTGGAATTAAGTTCCCTTAAGCTATTGTTTTACAGCTGTGTAAGTAGTACCCTGGAATGCTGTAGTACAATTTGAAATACGCCTTACATCATGTATAGCGATAGCATAGAGTCGATCCAAAGAAAATTTGTTAAACACCTCAATTATCGTTCACGTAATAACCATCTTACACAGTACACCGAAGCCTGCAAATATCATAATATACCATCCCTACATAATGGCCGCCATCTTCTTGATATGCTTTTCTTTTACAATATATGCAACGGTTCAGTAGATAGTACTCAGCTCACTAACATCACTCTTAAATTAAACACGCCTTTCAGAAGGAACAAGGCACACAAATTTGTTTAGTACAGATACCTGTAAGACAAATTATGCCAAGAACTCTGCCATAAATAGAATGTTGTGTACTTATAACGGAATGTTTGCTAAGGACTCTGATATATTTCACGAAGCCAAAAATAGTTTTAAGGCTAAAATAATCAGATCACTAAACTAAACAAAAATTTATTGAATCACAAACGCACTCACACACACACACACACACACACACACACACACACACACACACACACACTAACACACAATCATCGACTCACACATGCATCCACGCACAATCCTACATTCATATATAAATAGTGAAGTTTGTACCTTCATCACAAAATGTTTTTTGTTTTAATTTTTACTTATTATTTAATGTAACACTGTCTGTGGTTATCAGCAAAAAAATGTAAATCCCTAATTGGCTTTATGTATTATCACTATATGCTAACTTGTAATCTGTTAGAGAGCTGTAGATTTTGTAACAAATAAATAAATAAAAAAAAATTATAAAGATTATTTTGGTTATTTATTTATTTTTCACCTGAAATTTTACGTAACCCTGCTCTCGAGTCTTCGCTGTCGCAAAGAAAACATACTTCATGCCAAATTGTGATCGTCCAGCTATGATTTTACTACAAATACCTAACTACTTATAAAAAAAAATAATCTGTCACACTTAGATACATTTTAAACGTACCTACTGAGTTTAGAAATTAGAAGTGGATACAATTACATCTAGATCTCACTATCTAACGTACAGAGCCAAAGTCTCTAAAAAAAAATTAGTCTAAGGTTACTGAGCATAACTGTCGATGAAATTTCAACTGCTCGTTGACGGTGCGTGCGAAATATTCGTACTCGCGAATTTTGTTTACTCACGTAATCGGAAGATGTTGTTACAATTTCATACAAAAGTCTAACGTTGCCTGCTCGCTGAACGCGATGGTAAAGCATTCGATGGAACTCGGTATCAGCGCACTGTGCTGCCGACTCTTGACACAGCAACTAAAGATCAGGCTCTTTGCCAGAGTGTTAATGGAGAGCAGACCACCTGTAAATTGGTCTTCAAAATAACACTAAATACCAGTAGTTAGTGTTTGAACCTTGGTGTACCTAGGTGGTACACCTTTTTGCGTAAATATTTATTATTTTTCTGTTTTTGATAATATCTGTTAACTTCTGTTTTTCCTTGAAGTCGGTTTCTATTCTTTTTAAAATTATTTTTAATACTGCTATTCAGACATGTGTTAAGAATACATTTATACGGGAATTTTAATAAAAACCTTTTAGCCGACAATGCTACTTAAGATTTCGCCAAAGTGGCAGCCTATCGCTAGTTACTTACTAATTCGATAATTACTGACTAACTCGCAGATCACGAGGTAGAACGCTAAGCATTTACGTACCTATATGTAATAATATATACTAATTGTCGCCGTGGCTAATATTCATCTATAAATTTCGAAGGAATTAATATGTAAATGGCATGAAAGTTTAACTCACATCAGGAGTACCAATTTATAAACAAAGGGTGTAAATCATAAGATAAATATGCCGGTGAATTGAGGCCTTCCTCCTTTTTTTTGATTTCTGTTATTAAATAGATAGTAGTAACAAGTAAGCAGTGATTAAATAAAATGTAAGAGTGGGTATCACAAATATTATAAGTTTAATAACAAAGCAAAGGACACATATTTTGGGGACTGGCACATCCGCACTTCACACGTAGTAGGTTTCTCTTGGCCAAAAATATTTTTGAATCAAATAAAACAAATCAAGTTTTTTAATATTGCTTAAACTTAAACTCCTTATTTTTTAAGTAACTTTATAACTTACATGAAAATTGCTACGTAAGAACGCAAAGACGCACTAAAAGTTTTTTGTGGATTTAAGTTACATTTCATTTTTATTTTAATCGTCCCAAAAGTAATGAGTAGGTACCATATGACGGGCAAACGAACGTAACCGATACCTTGAACTAAATTGTCTAATGTTCTTCAAGTGCGGTAAGTACTGTGAGTCTTTGGTTACATAGCATGTATTGCAAATTGTCGGCGTCTCGGCGCCGACTTATATTAAAGTTATTGTTTCCGTCGGATACAACGATCGACTACCTAAGGATTTCATAATTGCTTAAAAAGGAATTTCCTTGATTGAATCTGCGTGAGACAACAATAAGAAAATTTAGATTTGTTGTGACTTTGACTACTCGTAGTCAAGTTGTATACCTATTACGTGTAATTAACAATTTTTACAAAAGAGTGTGGACTGGTTTTTTCCACCGGATTTTTTTCATATAATAATTTAAAAGACGAAGATAATGTGTTATCCTTATCGCTACGTAAATTAAGAAAAATAAGATTCTCAACAAAAATATTTTGTATAAATTAATAACTCTCCTAGTAAAATTAAGGGTCCCGAATTCAATTTCTATTTAATGATCTTTGGGTTCACTGAGTTGGGTTAAAACTTTTTTTTGCTCGTCCTATTGGTGCGCTTATTATAAGCTATCAATAGCGTCGAAATCTTGAGCCTGCTGCAACCGGCACCTAAAAACATATAAAAATAGAAAAAATTTTGTAAAAAAAAATTGGTACTATTAGGATGGAATGTGGCATCAGTATTTGAATAGCGATTGACGGCTTAATTCTTACTAAAATTTACCTCTTGTCCAATAGGATTTACAACTGGATAAATTTTTATTTCTAACCAGATCCACGGGCTTGCGGTATCATTTTGATTAATGCTTTTTTTTAGGAACTCGCCTCAAAAATCTGAAATGACCTGTTTCCAGATAGGCTCTGGATATGATTTTCATAGTTTGTGCAACTAATGTTATAATATGTAAACACTGCTGTTTTTTATATTAGAACCATGAACGGTTTCCAGATCAAAGTAGGTATTCAAATAATTTGATACTTACTACCACAGTTAGAGTACCATCAATGTTACATGATTTTCATAGCTTGAGCTATTAATGGTATATTTAAACGATGCTGCTTTTTATATTAGAACTTTGGACGGCTAGTACTCTGTTTGTACATTAATAGGAATTTGAATAATTTTCAACTAATTTTAAGTATTTTTATTTTATTTTATTCTCTCAGGAAAACTTACAGCTAAAACAAATATATTTATAGAAAAGAAAAATAGCTTAGTAAGGCATTTTACAAGTTTTCGCTTATAAATAAATGATAAATGTAATAATATTAGAAACAAAAACTAAAATTTAAATTCAAAAAAAAATTAAAAATATCGTGCCGTTTTGTGTAGATTAGATCAATATTGTGATCGCGATATATTTTACTAAATAGGTTACAAGCACGTATTAAAAATGAATGTTGTCTGTAGCTGCTGCTAACACATGGGACGTTTAGAAGTGATGGGTGTCTATATGACTGTATGCGCACAGATGCCTATTTTTCCTAAAAGCTCAGTACAATCGAGCTCATTATTTAAAATTTTGAAAAGTCTCCACAAGTCTGTAGTATCACAAATTACCCGTGTGATACATTAAATTTATCACACGGGTTTTGTAAGACAATATCGGTGATCTTTTCAGAAAATTTTACTAATTAAGAGTTTCTGGAACTGCCTTGTTGAACTGCTTTGGTCGCTTCCTATGCAATTGTAGCGTCACCCAAATGTTCTCTACGGATGAGTCGATCCACTCTGGCCGGCAGTCTGCGGCAATCCGCCGCTTAACAGCCACGAGAATCCCACCGCCGAGCGACTGACCGGTTTTAACCCTAATCCCGGTCGTGCCTAAATACAACGTACCGATCGTCAAACATTCCACTGTCGCTTATACTGTCTAATAGCCAGGTTTCTCAATAATAGTCCGATTTTAGTCCGTAGTCCCCTAACGTTTTGATAATAAACTTTAAGCATTGCAGAAATTTATAAAGCAAATTAGTAAACTAAGATAAGAAAAAAATTATAGAATAATAGCTTTAAAACAACTATTTAAACAGAACATCGTATTGTCCCCAAAAAAGCACCCACAGAACCATACAAATATAATGTAAAATAACCTTAGGCTTAAAAATTCTAAAAGTAGTGCGTAATGCGTATAAGCGTTAAGCAATATATGAATGCTGAGAAAAGCAAGCGGTGCGTTAGCGCTGAACGCGGCATGTCGTCTGGCGCGGCCGCATAGCAACCACCCGTACGTCACACAGTGGTCAGCGACGCGCGCTCCGCTAGGAACCTGTTCTAGAGAGCAATGCACGCTAGAGCAAGATAGCATGAAGATTGCAGTACGCATAGACACAAGAGAGATAGAAGGGCCATAGACCACGCACGTCCAGCAGCAGCGAGGACATTTAAACGAAACAAAGTAAATAAAATAAAATGAGATAAACATACCAGATATTCCTGAGACACGCACGACATTGCTTAATACTTGAACATAAAATTGGCTTAGTAACGCATATAGTATAACACTTATTAGCACTGAATCACATTTAATTAGGTCGTAAACTTCAGTAGGTCTGCGTCGGTTTTTACGATATGCGCTGGGGATGTAGTATTTTTCTCAAAAAGATTTTCCATCCCTTTACTTTAGCATCCACACGTGTAAAAAATCTCGGTCCTTAGCTTTGACTTTGGTTTTATTTAATAACACTTTATTTTCGGAAGTAAGATGTTCATTTACGTAAATCCTTCCCTCGCTCTGTAGACCAATATCACGTTCATTGAGAGTTTTGTATGCACGGGCCGCAGCGACAAATTCATCTTTGTGGTATCTTTTGTGGAAGGTGGTGATGATGGATTTTTTATTTGTGTCGTTTCTCATAGGTACTCTGGCGCTGTATTTGATTTGTTCTTTTGGCACCTCACATTTAATTTTTATAACTATTTTGGCAATGATGTCGAACAAATTTTCGGATTGCTTGACACTGACTCCTTTTATTTCAACATTATTGATTCTCGACCATTGTTCCTCTTCCATTATCGATTGTTCAATCTTAGTAACCCGTTCTTGTAGCGTTATGATTGTAGACTTAGACATTTCAACAGATTTTCTCTGCTTTCTAGAGATTCAAGCCTACCTGTTAAGGCTTTTATGGCATCGTGAGAAATTTCAGCTGAAGCTTTAAGATCAGTGAGGCACTCCTTAATTGTCTTCATATTGTTCACGACATTTTGGTAGAACAGCCATCTTAAGTGAAAGTCTTTTTAGCTCGTTCATAACGCTTCCAATATTCGCATGTTTTGGAGGCTCGCACCGCGAGAGTGCTCGCAAACTGCACATTTCCAAGTAGTTTTTCTGTCGCCAAGTTTCCGAAATCCCGTTTCTTTTATCTGGTATAACAGAAAGGGATAGTCATAAAACTGCTGGCATGCTGTACAACTTACTCCATCACTCACTTCAGTAGAGCAACGTGAACAGGTAGGCATGATAAACATATTTCGTCAGCTTAAGAGCGGTGAGAGAGAACCAGTACACGCATGCGTTCGCTGCCGTAGTCTATCTGTTACTATTTATTTAATCCATACCAACACAGAGAGTATCTTAAATGTAATGTTTACAATAACCTTTTTTTGCGTTGAAACTGTGGAAGATTTTTCGAAGATTTGATTGGTATAGTTATATCTGGCCTATATATTTAATACTTGCTGTACGCATAATTTAAATTTCAAATATTTCGAATCATGCTGTGTATCATAAAAGCTGATAATGCCTTCCAACGAACATGGGTTTTAACTACTGCCCAAACAAAGGTTATTAACATAGTATTCAGTTTTCTTAAATAGTATTTTATGATCAGTATACCTATTACAAGTTATAATCATTTCACCCGCAAGATATTGCAAGTATGGTAGTTAAGTAGCGACTTATTGTTAAAAGTTATATGTTATATTATTTAAACTTCATGCAGCATATTTTAACTTGTTAGGTATGGCAAACGTATAGAAATATACGAGTAGTAAGGTTTTCTTTGTTAGTGTTACCACCTACCACCAATCTTCTTAAGGCAAGTCAAACAGTTAACCTTTATAATTTTTTATTTTGATGCAAAATTCCACCTTTATACCTAAAGAAATACATGAATAGTAAGGGCTTATTTGTTAGGGTTGTTAATAAGGAAGTAATATCAACCCACTGGGTGGTAGAGTGATTTATCTTTCTAAACATGTCAAATTGTTCATTGCAATTATTAATGTGTCAACTGAACTTCACGGTCGGTGTTTCTTAGAAAATTAGAAAGTTAAATGGATTTATTATGTTTCTAAAAACGAATTCTTGGGATAACAACAAAGGGATAGAATTTAGCGCTTCCTCGATTCAGTCTATTGTTCCTTTATAGCTCTGTATTCTCATGACGACAGTAATATTTTAACGCATCAAACCACCTCCGTCTTCTAACTTTTTTATCCATTCTGGATCAATATTCACCAACGGGAGCTCATACATCCATAAATTTCATATCTACAAGTGCGAGTGAAAATTTGAAAGTTTTTACCCAGTAATACTATAGTAATACTATAGCAGTATATAGTAATAATATACCAGTAATACTATACTCTTGCCAGAAGTATCTTAGAGAACAATATGATCATCTGGCCACCTTATTATAACAATCACATTGATAGATTGGAAGCATTATAAAGGCGCTTTTTACGTAACTTATGCTAAGTTCGATATGAGGCGCAAATTACCAACTTATCAACACCGACTCACCTTCTTCAGAGTAAATACGTTACAATCTAGATGTTCTATCCAAGAACTAACTATGCTGTATAAAATCTTCAACAAATGGGATATTATGGATTTACTCAGCCATGTTTCGCTGAGAGTTGGGGGTAGTAAAAGGTTGTCAAAATTGTTTGATGTACCATTTTATAGTAACAATTTTACATATGATGATCCGTTATTTCGTATGTGTAGAGCTTACAATGAAAAATGTAACGATTTAGATATATTCTTAACATTCACATGCTTACCTGAAAGTTGTATTAAACAATAATCTATTGTCATAATTTATATGTAATTGTTATTATAATTTTGTGTTAACCTACCTAAAAGACCTATATTTTCTGAAAAATGTATACTATATTATTGTTACAATAACATGAGTAACTACGAATGCTGGCCGTAGCAATTATCTGTGTGCAGTTTTAATTATGTTTTATTTAGTTTATAAGTTGAAAATCTAATGTGCTGGGTTGTATGCCAAGTATGAATCTGTGCCAAGTAATAAATAAATATAAAGTTTTGTTATGTAAATGGTTAATTACCTCAATCAGTGATCGAAGATGTAGTTAATTATAAGAAGCTGGCAAAGCTCATTGCGTGAACCATACTCCGTAAACAACAGTCAACATTACCTTCCGTAACATTCAAGGTGGAAAAACAATTCGGAGCTGCTCTAATAGAAGCTTGTGAGGATTAAAAACTTGTGGAGGTTCTTGAAGAGATGGAACGGAAACTGCGTATCACTAACTCGAAATCGAATTTGGGTAGTGGAGAAAACTGCATCCTCTCAGGATTCGGTTAGCAAGAAACTGTATTGTCCGTCTACAAGCAAATGCATGCCGTATACCAGTGATGAAATTACTTTTGTGAAAGTGATCAAATTGAACGTTTTACTTGTAATATTTCGGTATTTTAAAAAGTATTTTACGAACCATTGAAAAAGTGAACCGCACAAAAGATCCACTAACTTCCACCCATCCACATCAAACCCGGGCGCTCCGCTGTGTAGGTAGGTGTGCGAGCCGGTGATCCTGCCGCCGCACGTGCTATGCTACTCAAATGCTACGTTGCCAATTTGTTACGCAGGTGGCGGCAGGCTACTCAATAAAGGATGTTTACATTTTTACTTAATTATTAAGCTATTTAAGTTCTTTGAAAAACGTTTTTTCGTATACTTCTCGTAAACTTTTTTTTAATAGTTTCGGATTAACAGTAGGCACTTATAGTATATGTGGCTTCATTAAATGCCTCTCGCTTTTATCAACGTTGTATATTAATTTTCTATGAAGTTAGGTAAAATTTTATATTTTGTCCATTTTGTTCATCCATCAACCACTAACTTTACTTCATAATTTCAATAATGTGCAATAAATTGAAACGGCTTAATCGTGTAGTAACATATCGAATTAGTTCCTTGTTAAATAACTTTGAAACCCCAGAATCTTTATTGAATGTCATAAAAAGTATATTAATTTTTTTATTTATTGCTAGAAGATAACATTAATATACGGTACTCAAGGTAAATTTTATTTTAAAAGGAGACCTTATCCAAGAAACAATATTCAATTTCATACCTTTGATTCCCATACAAATAATTGGTGCTTGTGTCAGGGCGATGATAAAAATATGTTTTTTTCATCAATAACAGAAGAGATAATTACTAAAATTTGCAATTTTCAAAATTAAACATTTAGACATGAATATAAATAGATTCAATCCATTACATGGTTCATCCGATCTTGACTTACCGATTGAAATTAAATTAATAATAGAATCAACGTTAAAATTAACGATTTACAATGTTTCAAGAGGTTCATTCGGCATTAAATCCAATTACCAAATCGGCCATTCTCCGATTAGCCAGCTTTGTCGTGTCCGGGCTTATATATTGGTAAGTATTGTCTAATTCAATAAGTGCAATTTTTTTAAAAATTAGTAAGCATTCTTATCTAGCTATAAACATAAACTTAGGCCTCATTTAGGTAAAAATATTTGGTTAAATTAAATTTTGAACCCCTGTTCTCTAATTGCCGCGACCTGTCCGCTCGCTAACCTAATGTTAAAACTTGCCTGTAGTTTTTACAAGATAAGGATTTAATTTGTTTAATTTAAAGTTTTAAATATCCACTTAATAGAACCAGTATGTAAACAATTATCATTAAGTGCCCGCATGTCCGGTCTAAAGTTATAATTAGCGCTTTTTGTTCAGGCGTGCTCATCCCAAAATAACAGTATTTCGCACATCACTACTAGACGCACCGCGAGCCCTTAGTTTGGGCTTCTACTCGCAAGCAGGTGGATGTTTCTTGTGTGTCGGTGTCTCGCCACAAAACACGTAGGAGTCTAATTACCGTACCCTTGGTTTGAAAACATTCTAATTACCGTGCACTCATTTATATACTAGATTGTTAAGATTAGACCCTCGTTGCTTATTTCAATAAAGACAGTACTTTGGCCTCCGTATGAAGTAGTAGCCCAGTAATTTAAAACTGTGTAAGTTTTCGGAATTTCTAAGAAAACCTTCCATTTTTTAATTACCGTATACTAATTACAGTGTATTTTCTAATTACCGTTGAATGAAAATATTAAGTAGTAGGTAAAGACCATTCGGTCATTGTCACTAAAAAACGTCTTCTTATCGTAGCGTCGGGTAAAGGGTCGCTCATTTCCCTTTGAGGAGGACAATGGCTGGATCCCGGGTTATCTCGTCAACGGGTGCCGTGAGGAGGAGAGTCGTGCGGGAGAGCCGAGCTAACAGATGCAGATACGAATAATTTTATTTGGACATAAAGAGACACTAAAAATTTATTTTGAAAAAAATATACCCGTGAAGTTTCTTGCCAGTTCTTCTTCATGAAGGTTTTTCCAAACTGGTGGTAGAGTCATGTTTTATTTGACGTCAATAAGAACAGGTAATTGTCAATGTTGAGAAATAAATATTTAAATTTCAATATGATTCAAAATAGTTAAATTCAACATTTAAAAGAAAATGTACCTGAGAATGACTGTTCACGTTGATTTTAGCGAGAACTATAACACAAAGTGCATTGATGAAATCTTGTCATTCCACTTTCATGGCAGCCGCAAGCAACAGCATACATCTGTCATTACTTACAAGAAAAATGGAACATTTCTGACTCAGTCATTTTGCACCTTGAGTAATTCACTTAGACATGGGGCAATTGCAGTTTGGAGTCATCTCATGCCTATCCAATTAATTGCCATTAATTTTATATCAGATCCTCCGGCTGGACAATACCGTCACAAAAATGTTTTATGTCATCTCAAAACTTCATTGGCACTTTAAGAAATTTAAAGTGGTTGGCTGGAATAAAACAGAGAGCGGCTACGGCAAAAGCTCATCAGATGGCGTAGGAGCGACGGTAAAGAGGACTGCAGATAGAATCGTGGCTCAGGGCTGAGATATTGTCGACATTGAAACTCTTTGTGAAAAATTTAGAGCCAATACTAGAGGAGTCATTACGGAAATAGTTAATTAAGCAGATATCCTCCAAAAAGATCTGCTTATCGATAAGGAGTTACAGGAGTTTAAGGGCACAATGAAAGTCCTTCAAGTCGTTTGAATTCATCAAAACCGAACTTATTTGCCATTCGAATTGCCATTTAGCTGTGGCACACAAGAGTGTATGCATCAATCAGTTAAATGTGAACATGGTAAAAATCATGGATTTTATGCTTTGAAACCAGAAACGACAAAAGAAAAAGAAATTTATCTAATTACCGTATACAAAAAAAGTTATGTGTCTTTAGCTCAAAAAGTACAAATAATAGCTTGATGCCTTTTTTAGTGCTAATTTGTATCTTTATTTATAATTTATATTCTAGTGTTTTCAAGTCAAATTAGTGAAAAATTAAAAAGGCTACCGAAATTAGACGAAGAATGCCTAGTGTCGAAAATGACCGAAATGACAGAGTTAACTCATATATACAACATAGTAATAAATTAAATTTCGCTAAAATCCCGTTTCCTCTAAAAATAAGAGATAATTTTAAGTTTGAGCAACAAAACAACTTCAGTATATTACCCAAAAATTAAATAGTCTTCCACTAAACATTAAATGAAATACAAAAAGTTGATGTAGGAAAATGTACCCTTGCGACATTTGTTTTAAATAATGTTGGTGTAGTAAACTATAATAGGCATACTGGTTGCTAACGAGGAGTAGCGCACGCGTTGTGTTTCAAAAAATATAAACCACAAATTTTTTTAATTCATTATGGTGCTGATTTTATTATACATGCATTGGATTGTTTAAAAGGAGATACTGAACCCATGCCATAAAATAAAGAAAAATACATTTCATTTTCTAAAATCTTAAGGTTCTGTTTTGAAATTGAGATTTTTACATTCCATCAAATTCATGTCTAGTAGTTTAGAAAAATTAGCCAAAAATTTAAAAGCAGAACAGTTCCAGGAATTAAGTTTAAATTTCCCTAATGATGACGATTTTAAACGTTTACTGCGAAAGGGTGTTTATCCATCATTAAAATATTAAAATCGTTAGAAATAACGCCCCTCCCAACTCATGATAAGTCTTATAGTTCCTTGAATGATAGTAACATTTCCTATAAAGATTATCAACCTGCACAAAATGTTTGGTCACATTTGTAATGTAGAAATATGGGCGGTTATTCTAACCTCTACTTAAAAACTTACGTTTTATTATTGGCTGATATATTCGAAAACTTTCGGCAGGTTTGTCTTTAAACCTATGAGAGACCCTTCACATTATTTTACTGCACCTGGATTGAGCTGGAATGCAATGTTGATTTACACAAATATCAATTTAGAACTATTAATCGATTGATAAAATTTCATTTATTTAGAAAGGTATACGAGAAGGTATTTCACAATGCTCTCATAGATATGCTAAAGCCTATATGTTTATGGATGATTATAATAGTGAAGCTGAATCATCTTATAATGTATCTCGACGTAAATAATTTTTAGGGTGGGCCATATCTCAGGCGTAGGTGATTTCGAATGGGTATATTTTGAAGCTAATCATAATATTTCAGACAGTGCAGAACATGGTTTTATATTAGAGAGTGATTTGGATTACCCTGAAAACGTCTATGATTTTCATTCAGACTTATCTTTTTATCCAGATCAGTAAACAAAAAAAACTGATTCCTAATTTAAATCATAAATCTAGATATATAATACATTACAGAAACTCTACAGTTTTATTTTGCAAAAAATTCATAGTTTTAAAATTTGAACAAAGAACGTGGATAAAAAGTTATAGACTTAAATTCACAATTGCGAGCTCAATCGTCTATTGATTTTGAGAAAGATTTTTTTTTGAATGAATTCTGTTTTTGGTCAAAATATGGAAAATATTGCAAAACGTTATTAAATCATTGGGAAAACCATGGTTAAATTCAGGGAGTACGATTCTTAGTGGATAATTATTTACCTATGGATTATTAAAAAAAAACAGCCTCTGACTCTGATCTATCACGCACTACCCCACTGAACTTTGTCTCCCAGCGGAATAATAGAAACAGAACCCAAATGGATGACGAATCAGTTTCCCACCAATTGGATGACTTTAGAGAAGATCATTCTTTGCCTCGCGAGATAGGTCTTATATTACTGTATTTATTTATTTATTTTTCAGGAAAACAAACAGTCATCTTAATCTACTTAAATTAAACATATAAGATTGTACAAAGACCAGTGAAGTTTCCATTAATTTAAATTACTAGGGTATACAACTCAGAAAAACAAAATATATATATATATATATATATATATATATATATATATATAAACAAATTGAGGAGAGAAGCTCATTGTAAACTAAAAGATAGGTTAAATAAAATTGAAATTGTACTCGTGCAATAATAATTTCAATTTAGGGAGTGGGAGATGAAAGATGTCGAAGTTATTTTTAAGTTTGTTGAATTCCTTGCATGATCTATTAATAAAAGAGTTAGCGGCATAATTAGTACGAGACAATGATAGATGAAAAGTAGGCGTGTAACGAGCATTTATGCGAGGACAAGTAAAACCAATTTTACTAAGTAAATATGGAGAGTCAATGTTACCATTTACAATTTTACATAAAAATGTTATATCTCGTACAGTGCGCCTATCAGAGAGTGAAGTCAGATTAGTTGTTTTATCGATATCTACACCATAATTATAATTAGATTTAAATTTTAAAAACTTCATAAATTTATTTTGAATTCTATCTATTTTATTCACGTATATTTTGTACTGCGGATTCCATATTGTAGTTGCATATTCTAATATTGATCGCACGAAAGTATTATACAACAAGATAAGTGTAGATATGTGTTTGAACTCTTTTCCGACTCTAAGTATAAATCCTAATATTTTGAAGGCTTTATCTGTCATATATTGTATGTGAGGACCAAAATCTAACTTGCTGTTTAAAAACACGCCCAGATCTCTAACCAAAGAAAGTCTCGTAATAATTTCACCTCCTATCTTATAATCGAAGGGAATGGTTTGATTTTTCCTCGAAAAAGTAATGACGTTACATTTTTTTATATTCAGATTCAAGAGGTTGTCTTCACAATACTTTGATAAGAGGTCTAAGTCACGCTGTAAAGCCAAACAGTCGTTATATGAATGGATTGTTTTATAAATTTTATTATCGTCGGCATACAACAAAAATTGTGAGTTTTTAAATACTGATGCAATATCATTGATATAAACGTTGAATAAAAGCGGTCCAAGATGAGATCCTTGGGGCACAACAGACGGAACAGGGGTGAAAGTTGAGCAATATCCTTTTACTGTGACAGCTTGACTACGGTCACGCAAGTAGGACTCAAACCAACGAAGGAGGTCGCCATGTATACCGATTTCGAATAATTTGTGTATGAGAAAATCATGTGAGATTTTATCAAAAGCTTTTGAATAATCGGTATACACAGCGTCAACCTGAAAGCCATCACTCATTGAGCTATTTACAAATTCAACAAATTCGCACAAATTACTTTCAGTTGATTTTTTGTTAGTCCGTGTTGTTGTTGAATAAGTACGGGTCGAAGATGAGGCAGAATTTTATCATAAATAATTAATTCAAAAAGTTTAGGGATACAACAAAATTTAGATATGGGCCGATAATTCATAATATTGTGCCTATCTTCAACCTTAAACACAGGGACCACAAAACATCGCTTCCAAACTTCAGGAATAAGACCTTTGCGTAAGGATTTATTGAAAAGGATATATAGCGGAGTTAAGAGACCTCTTGAACATCTACGCAATAACAAAGGTGGGATGCCGTCAGGGCCAGCACCTTTGTCTGTATTTAATTTATTGAGGTATTTCATAAGTGAAGCCCGTGATATGTAGATGGAGCTTAAGTTGACCTGGCTGGAGTAATTGTTTTTCAAAGCAGAATTCCAGGAACCACCCGCAGAACTGGTAACAAACACAGAGTTAAAATGCTGATTGAATAAGTCACTCATGACTTTCCCATCCGAGGTAGACTGTACTCCATAGTACAAACTCTGGGGAATGTCGTCCGTTTTTTTCTTACATTTGATGTACGTCCAGAACTGTTTAGAGTTTTTAGAAATCCTATCTTCCGTGTTTTCAATAAATCTGTTATAACATTCCCGTTCAATCCGTTTCTGTCTTTCCCTAAGACACTGAAATTCAGTATAATAGCAAAAATTACCGTAACGTTTCCATTTTTTGTGGACTCTAAGTTTTTCTTTGATAATTTTTATTAACGAAGGTGAAAACCATATTGGAAACTTTTTATTACTTTTAATAGTTTTAGTTGGTACATGCTCCGCAATAATTTCATTAAGGCAGGAATAGAATACGGCTATACAATTTTCAATATTTACATCCGCCAAGATGGTCTCCCAATCAATTTTTAGTAAAGCATTGTTAATAGTATCAAAATCTGCCTTACGAAACAGTCGAACCAATCGAGGAGGTGGGCGTAAACTAGTACAGTAAATGTTTTCAAAAACAATGTCTAACGCTGGGTGATGGGCATCCTCCTTGACTAATGGGATTTTTGCGTGTTGAACTTTACAAATACCAGAACTTATAACAAGATCCAATTGCCTGCCATTGGCATTTGGCACCAGGTTAAATTGTTTAAAATCTGTAAATGATAAAAACGCAGAGAGGGAATCGATCAAACGATCTGAGCTATGGAGGTGAAGTGAAGCAAAACTGTGAGGGGAAGAAGGAGTCCATTGCGCATTTCTGATATTAAAGTCCCCGACTATAATAAAGTAATCATCTGGATTTTGTAACACTAGCTCTGAGATATCATCAAGAAAGTTTATTTCAGCATCATATTGCGATGAACACTGCGGAAAGTAACAGCACGCCAGTTTACAGTTGTACGAAATATTATTATTCTTAATTAAAATATTTAATATCAGGATATCAGAAGAAATAAGATTATTTGATTTTGAAACTGTAACGTTATTAACAACAAATTGTTTACGTACTGCTACAAGGACCCCACCACCCATCCTATCGGAGCGAGAGTCATAATCACGATCACAACGATAGACTGTATACCGTTCATCAAATAGCTCAGAGTCAAATATTGCTGAGAGTAGCCAGGTTTCACTCAAACACACAATATCATAATCCATTAGCAATACATTTTTATAAAACTCATACGTCTTACTACGTAGCCCACGCACGTTTTGATAGAAGAATGACACTGACAAGTTAACCATTTATGTATGATAAAGTTTGTAACATATAAACACTCCTGATAATACGAACAATAAAACATACTAAAACAATATAACACTGAAATAATTTTTGTGGTAAAAGAAGTAATCGCCCACAACATCCATCATCATTTCCCATTGGAAAATGTGTTAGAAAATCAACTTTCATCTCTCCCTGACAAAATACAGATATAACAATACGCTTACAATAAATTGACGTAAGAATAACAAAGAACGCATTTATAACACTCATTTTATCTTGTTTAAATCTTCAACAGAACCAATATGCAACACGGGACTTGTGTCAGATTTGCGAACCTTTATGCCACAATTTCTGACCCAAATATATTTGTAATTACAGTCTTTAGCAAGCCGTTTCGTATCCAATAACAATTTTTATTTTCCCTCGTCAGATGGTCGTTGAAGAAGACACGTACGTCACTTCAACTATAACCGATGTCACTAGCTTTGAGGTTCTTTAACTTACGTATATGTGCAAGAAATTCATCCTTTTTGTGACGTGCCAGAAAGCGCACAATAATTGGTATAGGCTTAGAGACTTCTTTTTTAGATGGCGCCACTTTTTTGATAAAGTCTATGTCATTTTTCGTGTCAAAACAGTCATTACTCAGTGATGCCAATTTGGAAAGGATTTTCATGAGGTCTTCGTCCTTTTTTTTCAGGAAGACCAACTATTTCCACATTAGAGCGCCTGGACCACTGTTCATTAGCAATAACGCCTTTGGTGACATTCCTCAACTCCGTCATTTCTTCTCTCACCGAATCTAATAATTTAGTTTTCTTATCTAGATTATTCAATTTTTGAATCGTTTCATCATATTTTTCACCAAGAAACGAAACTGAAGCTTGGAGAGTAGATATCTGAGTCTTTATATCTAACAGCTTTTCATTGTAGTCTCGCATAGCATTCCTGATTTCAGATCGTATAATGTTGCATATATCTTCTGTAGATGGTAAACCTCCTTCTACTCGAATGTTTTTATTTGGTAATTTCTCAGTTAGTACTACAGGACTATCTTGCAGCAACGCCTGTGGAGTGACATCTTCATGGAGGGGTTTGATCGGTGTTGTCAAATTGTCTCCCTTTGGCAATTTAATTTTGCAAGTGGGACATAACCACTTAGGGTTGATTTTACAGCCTTCAGGAAGTGCCACGCAATCCTTATGGTACACAGTTTTGCATTTATGACATGCAGCACCATCCGCATTTGACAGAAACCGACCGCATCCTCCACACTTCGGCATTTTCTTACGAAATTGCGACTGGATTTAAAAGTTATCAGAAAGTTACGGCTTCTAAGTAATAGGTGGCGCTTTAATTAAGATCAAATTGATTTTATCTGTAGATCGATCACGTTTAGCTGTATAGATGTTATACTCTTTGTACACCTTATTATGTTTACTAAAATAAACAAAATGAGTTCGCAAATTACTACTTCATCATTTGATTAATTGATGATTGTACTTAAAAAGTTACATAAAAGTTTTAAGTTAATTGAAAACACTCGAAGAAAAGAATTCTATATGCGTAGTATTGAACAATGCTATTAACGGTTTTTAGGCAAGTCAATAATTAAGCACTGGATTTAATAGAAAACTTCCCAAATAATGTCACTTCGATCACGCACACAATGTTTTTAGTTTATTTGATCAGTTTTAGAACACTATAGAGAAAATCAGTTACAGAGCTTGTTGTTTTTACGGATGTTTATCGGAGAGCAAACTTGAAGAAATAAAAATTAATAGGCGAAAATCTAATTTCGAAATAAAAAATGTTCCAAAAAAGTTTAATGAAAACAAAAAAGACCTTATAGAGGTGGTACTCAATCTTTTCAAGTCTGTGGACTGTAACATCTCTAAACTCGATATCAATGATATATATAGAGCGAGAACAAAGTCTAGCAACAAAATAAACTCTACAGTTATTGTGAAAACCAACTCAACGTTGTTAAATAATAATATCCTGAAATCGGTAAAATATTTTAATATCAAGCAGAAAACTAAGCTATAAGTATGCCAAGTTTTTGGGATTTAAAACGAATGAAGACACCCCTGTATAAACGTCTGAGCATCTTACTCCAAAAGGTGCGCGCTTGTATTTTCTAGCACGAGACCTGGCTAAGTTAAATATGTACAAATTCTGCTGGACGTCACATGGAAAATATGCGAGAAAAAAAAACACTCTCCAATTGTGAAAATTGTCAATGAAACTCAAATACAAAAACTCCTGAACGACCAACATTAAGTACCGAGTGCTATTTGACTATTCACAGTCAAGTGGAGTGACCTCTGCACGTTTTTAAAAACTTTATTATTGTATTTTTACTTAACTCTACCTAAATCTGTTTCCTTATTTTATTTTACTGTACCTTTTAGTACTATTGAAAACCCTAATCAGACTCAAAATTGCAATACATACTAAAACTGAAACCGACATCTTACTAATCTACTCAAATACATATCAGTCGAACACAAACAACCTAACACATACTCTCTCCACAGAACATTCAACCGTCGAATCCCTGCCCTCAAAAATTATAAAAGAAATACATATTTCTTACTCAAAAAGCAGACCCGCACTCATATAAAAGATTTATCTCTACATAGCGTTACTCTTGTAATGACGGATTTTTTTATAACTATTGTGTTTTTTATAACAACCTAAATGTGATAGATAATATGGAGATTGCAAATGCGATAGAGTGTAATTATGCTGAACTCTCGTCTTTTAAGCAAATTAAAAAAGTAACCTTAATATGCGTAACTAATACGTAACTTATATATCGTAACTTTGATGAATTTCTGGTAACATTGTCTGACATACCTTTCTCGGTTGATGTCTTGGTTTTAACTGAATGTAGACTTATCTCTAATAAGCATTAAAGTTAAATGAAACACTAATAATGACACTTCTGTATGCCAAAATTAGGACATATTTATACTTATAAAATTATTTACGAAAATATAAATACTTATAGAGGTCCGTATTACGGGATATTTTACAATAATAAGGGTTTATTATTGTAAAATATGTCCTAATTTTGGCGTACAGAAGTGACATTATTATTGTTTCATTTAACTCTAAAAGAATGACCCATATACGTCAACTTGATGATTATAACTCCTACTTCACCTCGTACCAACTAAACCAGAATGATGGGGTAATTGTATGTAAAAAAGCCATCCATCCATCCAATAGGACTTAATCATGCTTCCTATAAACAACTGGAAATATTTAATAACACTATATTATTTACTACCACCCCCTCTAATAAAAATGCTACAGAATTTATAGACTTTCTTTCATCACACTTAGGTACCCAAACTGCATGGAAAAGTATTGTTATTACCGAAGACATCAATATATATATACATGATGACTGGTGGGTACCTTTCCACTATCTAAAATTTGTCACCAGTCACCCTGTATAGTGCCAAAACTAGACGAACCTATCTGATGTATAAAAGACAACACCAAAATCATAAGTATACCAAAAAATCAACGTACTATCAAGCCATGGATCACCCCTGGCATTTTACGCTGCATTAAAAACAAGAAAAAAGAGTACAACAGTCACAATGATATACTAAAAATTACTTATTATGCTATACAAATTATTATAATAGCCTTATTAAAAAGTTGAAGTGTCATATGAAAAGAACTTACAAGCAAAGTCAGTCACGGATAGTAAACTATTATGGAAAAATGTAAAACTTGATACCAATTTTAGTGTCTCACGGGACACTGAACAGGAACTCATCAGGGTTAAAAGTAGCCCTACGAAGTCAGCCAACGTTATAAATAGCATCTTCGCACGTATCGGAAAACAATTAGCAGAAAGGATGTACCTAACCCCAAATTGCACCAAAATTGCACCACTGCCAATATTATGGAACAGGTTAACTCTTTCGTACTCCTTGAAAGTGATACAGTTGAAGTGAAAAGAACTCTCATGAAGTTAAAGTCTGATAGTACCCCTGGACGGGATAACAGATCTGTCGCTTTCCTGAAACTCGCGGAAAAAAACTTAACCCAATTATTACTCATCTTTTTAAAAAGATCTATTATCACTCCCGTGTACAAGAGCGGAGACCGGGACGATGTTAGTAGCCACAGGCCTATCTCAGTACTTCCGGCCATTTCGAAAATACTACAAAACCTTTTAACATCTGTGTATATCTTATAAATTTGTGAAGTAATTGAACTGGAAATGGTATATTTTTTATGGTAATTTAGGTAGTTTAATTTTTTCCTCATAGTTGTCCTTTTTTACTAGCTGGACAGGCTGCGACCACCTTTAGCAAAATCTCGTATCGAACATATCTGAAGTTTCATAAATTTATTTATTATTATAACGCTTATCGTCAGGCAAAGAAATAGACATCTGTTCGATGTTCAACATAAACCCTAAAAATTTTACCGACTTTGTCGGTGCTAGTCAATTTTTGTCCAAATTCACAAGAAGTGAAAAAAATAATGTTTAGTTCTTGTTTTTGTAAATTTTTTGTAAATACTCCCGGAGCAACGTATAATCCATACGGCATGGCCGTAAACTGTTATGTGATGGGCTCGAACATATCGTATTCTTGAAATTCAAAACGTAGATATTTTTTGTAATTAAAAAATATATGTATGAGTAGGTATGATCTTACTTATCTATGTTAACTAAGAAACCATTATGAGGAATTACTTTGGAACCTGTTTTATAAGATGCCATTGCCATTAAAGTGTTTTTTTTCCACAAACATGTATATATTTTTTTAAATTTACTACGAACTGTTTTTCACCGTTGGTTTTGGAGCTAAGAATATTTATTTATTATATTTGTTCGATATAAACTGGTGACTTGAGGATCAACAAGGTTTTATAGCCTCTAAGTCTAACAATTTTTTAATTGCTATTACCACATTTCGTTTTTCACTATGCGACGAAATTTTGTTGGGACTGAATACTTGTGTATTTTATCATGAAATGGAATTGAGGAACAGAATATTATCCATGGTAAAATCGTTTTAATGTTTGTTATTTTAGGCCAATAATCGTAAAAGTAACGCATTCAATTTACGTGTTTAACTGAATTATGGTTGATTCGGTACAAGAGCCCCGGACTCGTTGAATTTCACGTTGAACGCCGAATTCAAATGGGGACGCCGAAGTGGAGGCACTGGCACTTTTCGTTGACCTTGCCCCCCTGTTTGACGGGTAACGAGGAGGTTCCAGTTTCCAGTTTCCCGCCTGGGTTGACCGGTTGCCTGTCGAAGTTTGGGGAGTACTACATAGCTTCGGTGTACTTTTTCATTATTATTTGTTTTTATTATCGACTTTTTCAACAAGTAAGTCCATCCCCCTATATATGTACGTTTATTCCGTAACTGAACTATTGCTGGAGGAAAATAATTCTCCCGACTGGCCCGGTTCTTTCTGGGAGATCGACGGTACCAGATTAGGTAGATAGATCTACATAGAGGGCTTAGGTATTGCGGTAACCGAAATGGCTAGCTAGAGATTCATCCACTGGGTTCATCATTATATTTAAATAATTTTAATGACGACTTTCACATTTGAATTTTTTTATTAGTTCTAATAAATTTTATAAATAATTATCGTTTTAATAATTTTATCACTTGTAAATGATATAAAAGCCTTTTACCGCCATCACAGTCTTAATTTATTATTTAATTGGCAAATTTGTTTTGAAATAGTATTGAATTAAACCTGCACTGGATTTTGTGCTTTTTTATTATTTTTATCGTGTGTCAACGAGTATTGTCCGTAATAGACCTGCTTAGAGTTTGATGTTAAAATATGCGTGAATTTTAATGATAAGGATTTGCAGAACATTTTTTAACACTAACATAGTTTTTAAGCTTTGTAATATTATCAAGTGGTCAGTCACATAGTTGCCACAATAAAGAAATTTATTATTATTATTATTAAAATATAACAAATAACAATACGATTACTGTACAAGAAATATCAGGTAGAATTTATGCGAAAAACCTGATATATCTATTATAGATTACACGTGTTTTCTGCATCTTTTCAACAAAGTGAAATCATAGTTATAATTAGAAGCCTCAGGTAGAAGACAACCAGGAATTTATGCGAGTAACGTGATAATAAAAAATATATCTGTTAAAGATTACACGTATTGTCTGCATCTTTTCGACAAAGCGAAAATATCGTTTATAGATAGATATCCGCGATCACTCTCAAAAAGCATAAAATTAATGAACAAACGAACTTCCCCGATGTGAAGTTCGATCATAATTGTATGTGTCACTTTATATGAAGATATGATATTTACCAGGTAGTCCCTCCATTTGCTAGGTAGCTGCGCACATTTTTAAAAGACTTTAAACGATTTTTTAAAACTAAACCATTTCCTCCCTACCTCTCACCCAGGCTGTAGCCTTTTCGTACTCTCAGTCATTTAGAGAAGCAAAAATTTTTTAAATAAAACTTTCTAACGGGGAGCTAGGGTGGGTGGGTGATCATATCTTCATATGACGCGACTCATGTAATTATGATCGAACTTCACATCGGGGAAGTTCGTTTGATCATTAATTATATTTCGTCGCTTCATTATTCGATATGATATTTACCAGGTAGATGTTAAGAGAAGAAAGTTTTGTTCAATAATGTTTGTATAAGTATCATAATAACAAACAATTATTAATAATTAAATTAATCACATCAAGTATTGATTAGCTGAACAAAAATTTTTTATTTTGTTTTATAATAATAATTATTTTTTTTTATATTTAAGAAATTTTTTAGGCAAACAAACACTACGGGCGAAATTAACAATAGTTCTGTTATAGAAACGGGCGAAAGTATTAGAAGTATCGGTCCAGCCCGCAGTTTTTCGAAAATTTTCGATACTAACTCATGTCGAGCTTGCGGGAGAAGTGCTAGCATGTCTCGTACTGTGTGCCTCAAACACAGTTAGGTCGATACCGGTTTCTGACAGCACTTGTTTAATCCAACGACTGATAGATTGAGTTGTGGCGGCTCTGTATGGCTTTTTGTATGGCAACAAAAGATTATTATTATCTGATCTGATATCTTGTGTTTTAAATAGATACTCCGATAACACTGTGGCTGGGCATATACGTTCGTTATCCCTCAAATAGGGTATAAACAAAACGACTAATCCCTACTGATGTTTTAATGATGTCAGTAATGTTTATTTTTATGCCATTATCTAAAAATGCCATGTTATCGATTTTAGTAAGGGAGAAAGTATGAACTCGATGGGCGGTACATAATGTTATTAAAATAATCAGTTTCTTTGTTATTTTGTCTAATGTTAAATCATTATGAGGAAACCAACTAAAAATATGGTTTAGTGCTATCTGTGGGTCCCAAGTACTTATGTATTTGGGTCGACAGGGTCTTAATTTGAACGCGCCCTTAAGCAAGCGTTTGACGGTGTCTTGGAATCTTATGTTTCCAGTGATAGCTGACAATGCACAACGATGGGAATTTAAGGTACCATAAGAGCAACCTTGAATTGATTTGTAAAAAGTGAACGGACAGAATTAACCGAGGGCTCGAAAATATTAACTTTGTTGACTATAGAAAATTGCTGGTAAATGGTAATTATCATATCGAATAATGAAGCGACGAAATATAATGGCTTACTTCATCGGAAGAAATAACGAGTCATTTCGTTTATTCTTTATTTTTTGTTCTAATTTTCAAACTTTTATAAAAAATGTTCTAATTTTTGTTCTGTTGATCTTTTCAGCGTTTTTAATTTTAAAATTGTTAAGTTACTCGTCGGTATAAGACGTATGCTTGTTACCACGCACGAAAAATTTATGAAGGCTTGCCGGGACCGGGTGGCTCAAGTAAACAGACGGCGCCACTGCTGAGCGGTAAGTTTTTTTAATAAGTCAAATGAAATACTCTAAAACTGTGTGAAATTTCCTAGTACCTTATAGGGATTACCTGTTTAATTATATACTTTCTGAAGAATGAAGCGACGAAATATAATGATATTAAAATACTATTTAAGATAACTGAATACTACACACTACTATACTATACTACACACAATACTACACATGATTCCAAAATACCTCTACCCAAATAGCGACACTTTTCTGTGACAGCATTGGTATTATTTTATTTGGTAGTTATTATATTATTTGCAATGTCGATTAAAAGTAATAATTTGATAATTGCCAAGGCCATTGGATTCTAGTTTTCTCTTAAAAAAGTTGCTTTAGTCAAATAAAATCGAATTTCATTAAATCCTTGATATAAAAGGTAGGTAAACATGTGATTTCAGCAAAAATTTTCGCGGCCGCTGTTGCATGGTTTTATTGGTTGCACGTTTTGTTTGCACTAAGGGACACACTGAGAGAAGTTGATCCTACGCTACAGGCTATAGGTTACAATTATAATTGTAACCTATAGCCTATTAATTAGTATCTCTTGTAAGTTTTAATTATTTAATGTAAGGTTATTACTGTTATTGCAATAATGCAGTATGTTCTTAATAAGAGGTTTGCTTGCTAAGAATTTTATTTGATATAGGTATAACTCAAAATTTCATTATAGGTCCCACAATTTTTATCTACTATACCATTTTTTTATTAAAATAAATTCCAATAAATGTTTTCCTACCCCAAAATCCTATAATATAATATGAATATTTGTTTAAACGCCTGAACTGTAGGTACGCAACCCGGAATAAGATAATTTTCGCACAGTCATCTCTATTTTGTGCCCAGCATACATTAATTAATACACTAAGTTTATAGATAGTTAAACAATGTCAAAGGTTTTTGTCATATAATTACAATCTACTTTGCGCTCATAGTGTTCACAGTAAAGTATAAGCCCGCACAAGCGCGTAAAGATAGGTAATGAGTTGGGCAGTCGTCGCTCGCACAACCCACTGGCCTATCACGAATCAGCCGCAGTGGTGAATTAACTAAGAACCCAGGATATTTTTTCAGGGTAAATACAAAACTGATTATATAAAATAAAAATAAATACGTCCTATTTCAATTGCAAGAAAATGTTGTGATGGATTAATAAACAATCTAGGCATTCTGCTTTATTTTAAATTGAAAATGCTGTATAAATCAATCGCAATAGTTAATACCTGTTCTCGTAAAAATAATTTAATTGCTTGTCATATGTCAAATGCTTTAGATAACTTTCTTATACACTAACCAAACTTAAAATATTTAGCAATACAATATATTTTTGTAAATTGTTATCAGTTTTAAAATACTTAAAAAACTGCTACACTAGATGATAATGAAAACAAACAAATTTATCTCCTTATAAGTTACATAAGCCGTTCCTTTGCCGTTTTTATTACATTGAAACTAACCAGCCATAACGTTATAAAAATCACAATAACAAACTAGTTATAAAATAAATTTATTGTTAATGTTGAGGGTAATTCCGTTAATTATATTTAACTATTTGACGTTTGAAATTTCTGACTCTATGATTAAAAGTAATGTCGAGTCATGGAAATATATAAAATGAAAATAGAGTAGGTATACAAAACTTTAAAATTTAGTGTGTTGTTATGTTGCATTTGTTTAAGCTATGTAAGCATAAAAAAGGTCACAAGTTCTTTTCAAAGGTTTTTACATACCAATAAAAACAACTACAACGTTTAGTGATGGTGTTTAGCAGTATAATGCGGAGTTTGTTTTTTATCACGGTGATATCTTGAAAAGAGTATTTTCATATTAATGTGAAAAATAAGTTTGTATCGACTGGCTCGTCAATTTTGGAGGTGTAGGTAAGTATATTCTTCATGTCTATACATAATTCTAAACAGTAAATCAATTATTTGATTAATTCATTAACTTAAATTACTAGTTAATTAATTAATTAACGTAAAATTTTAAAAACGTGTTAAATAATTAAATACTTTGCTAGGGATATGTATTAATTTATTAAATAATACGTTACTAGGGATGCCTCGTGCATATTAATTGCAGAAATGTGCAATAAATTTAGTTTACGCATAGCATACTGGTTAAAGTGATTAAATTTTTTTTTACTAATTACAAAACCAAATAATTCATTCTATGTATTTTCAGCATAATATAAACTCTGAAACCTTTATAGTCCACTAACAAAGCCATAAAATGTAGGAATAAATAAGTAGTAATAGGTAGTCTGCATTACAGCGAACCGAGCAGAGAATGGCGCGTCTGCATATAGATTAGCATACCTAATGGATAGGAGGCATTGCAGAGAAATCTGTACATACAATGCCACCTATTCGCCTGAGAATTCAACTATAAGTTATATACAGGGTGTCCCATAACTTGCACGAGAAACTGAAATGTAAAGATTGAAAGGTAAAAAAATTACCTAAGTAAAAGTGTCACCATTCTCGAGATATTCCCGACTTTTAATTTTTTTCGAAAAATGCCGCTTTTGGTCATCTATTATATTTGTTCTAAATAAAATTATAAAAGGTACCTAGGTCCTGCAGAAACCATGCAAAATAATTTTTAGTAAAAAAGGACACAGGAAATTTTGATATGAAGTATTTTTTTAACTAATGGCAAACCTACTTTATCCTCCTTTTATTTAAACCCCATATATTTACTTAAATTTTTAACAGTGGGTTTTAAGTGTATTCTTCTTGTTTAGAAAATTCTTTGGTTTTGGACTAAGAACGTAGAATTATAGTTATTTAATTTCGTTTAAAAGATAGCGAAATAATTAATATAACTATGACCTTAGCCGATGTTGTATAATTTCTCGTATCAAGAGGCTACTTTTTAAGGCTATGGTCTAATAAAACTAAGTACCTAAAAGTAAGATACGAATTTTACCTATTACCTAGTGCACACCCTGTTGTTGTTTAAGTTGATAAAATTATACTTAAAATGGCATTGAACGGTAACATGATACCAATAAAAAAAGTAAATTACAGTTGATGACTATCTGATGAGCCTATTATAGTGGCAGGTAAAAAAGGCAAAAAGCCAAATGTTTTTGAAGAGGTTTAGTTTACTCACAAGGTTTGTGCCTTTACTAATGTTACACAAAAACGGACAACTAATAGTTAAACAAAAAATATGTAAGTTGATACCTAGACATTTCGAGCTATTCCGATCTAATACCCAAAAATAATACCAATGGTATTTGTTTAAAATCGTAATTTATCTACTACGAACGAATACCAAATTTTAAATATTTCAATAAAGTACTTAATCTATTCCCAACGAATACCAAAACATAACTTTTGGTACAGTCACAGAAACAGTTTAATTTGCTTTTTAATATTAGGATCGTAATGCAATCCTAAATCTTAACAAATTCACTTCATTCCGGCATTTTTACTTAAGAGCAACTTAAGTCAATTACTTACCACATTTTTTTGCCAAAGTTTTCAAATCTGAAGCAACCAATCACAGTAAAGCAAACCAACGCTAAAATGTTTTATTGTTTCGGAATTTTAAACTTAACATTACTGGGGCGAAAAACACTAATTTATATCAGCTTCTGGTAGCGCTAAAAGAAGAGGCAGACTTACAAACAGTCGTTGCTACTCAGGTCGAGAAAAAGGCACCACCTGTGAAACGGTGTACAATAGAAATTATAATAAAAAATCAGTGGATCAAATGTGTAACTGACCAACTGGTTGACCAAAAAATTACCGTGGTTACTGCCTGGAAAAATAAGAAATTAATTATTAGTAGTCAAAGAATTTAAAATTATGATTATTCCCAAAAGCTAGATAATTTTACGAAGTAAAAAAAATGTACATATTTTTTATGTAAAAAGTTTTCTGATGTATTTATAACAGTTAAGACTCTAAGTTAACAGTTACGATTATCATGCCAAAAATTTAATCATTTTTAATTAGTGAAAAAGTTGATTCTTTTGAATACTAAAAGTTGAATGTCTGATATTTTATAATAGTTTTGATGTTACATAATTTTTAGTAAATAAGTTCATTCTTAATATAATATGAATCGTTGATGGTTTGTGAAATTTTTTAGTTGTTGCTTTTTGAAGACAAAAATGAATAATTGTGATTTGTTGAAAAAGCATTTTTAGATATATAGGTATTTATGCAATAACATAGGTCTGATTGTTTGTGTTATTAGAATAATGAACCAAAAGTTTTCCTAATACACTGAAATTTGTTTACAAAGGCTGAATTTTTTTTTATTATTAAATAAACACTACCTTATTAAATAAATAACATTTTATTAGTGACTGTATCTCATTCCATTTAACTTCTTTTGGGATTCTTTTATGAGTAGTATTCACCGGAATAGGAAGTTAATTACGATAGTAAACAAATACCAAAGGTATTCGTTTTTGGTATTAGAAAGGAATAGCTTGACATTTGAGCCGGTCCAGCATGCGAAATTACCCACAAAGCTTTTATTTATTTACAGCAAAATACCACTTTCCTTTCTTAAAAGGCGTTGCGTTGTGTGTATTGCAATAATTGAGTGTAATATTTGGGGAAACAATTACGCGTCAGGTAGTTTCAATGATTTCTGCACTAATTTCATTATCGTATAATTTAACGTTCGCTTGAATGTTAATAATTACCTAACGCAGCATTACGAGAGGCTATGAGTAGTGTTCTGAGAGTTATTAAGGTTTCACGTTCAAAGGATTCGGGCAAATAGTAATAAAAAAAACCATTCAATAATGGTTTTTACTTGTACGTTGTAATCAATCGGATTCGTAGTTAAACGAACGAGTTATTGCACAGTGATTAACAGAGATAATGTAAAACGTTTAGAGCAATGATTTGCGTTAACAGAACTAAATCTTTGCCTCTCATAATGCAGTAATTAAAATGATCTGTTATTGTTTTCCGAACATTTCCAAGTGAACAAAATAAGATTATAAATAAGGAATTTTTGGTGGAGAAGTTTGAGCTCTTGGTAGTTGCGTGCTAGCTTTATTTGTGGACGTAAAAGATAAACGTGTACGAGTAATATTTGATGGTGATGATCCATCGCCACAAGCTTATTTAGTGTTTGCTTATTATCTGTTTAGGAAAAATATTATTTATGAAATTTTATAATTCCAAATTAAATAGATATTATTATTATTATCATTATCCTGTTAGAAATAAAATGTAAAGTGATTAATTAAGTTTCATATGAACGTAATGCCAAGCATGTATGTTGCTCAAACTGTACATTGGCGTTGATTTTTTCAAGAAATATTGCAAGAAAATATTTATTGGATATAAGGATGGAGAACGATCCAATGCGATGTGAGTGCGCCTGCCCTAACGACAAAGTCAACTTCTACTACTACTTCTTGTACGGTATGCTGGCAGCAGTACTAATTGGACTATTTGTGTATTTCGTTTACCATGGTTAAATCGTGGTAAAGTAATTTTAAAACTATTATACTCGTAAAAATCGGCAATGTGATTGAAAATGTTCATCAAGATAGAACAAGAAGCTGCCTGCGAGCAATTACTTCCTTGAAATTCTTTTAATCCTTGAAGTGTACGAATATAATACTTATATATTTTTTTAAATGCATTATATTAACTAAATACAATTTGATAGAAATGTGTTAAATATATTGCCTTTGTTTTAGTGAGTTTGAGTTTGTGTACGCCGATTTTGTCTAGTTACTATATCTACCTATTTGTTGTATTTTCCAGACGGAAGGCCAAATATTCGATTTTCAATTGGCCTGCCAATTGACATCGAATATTTAGAAGGTAGTGTGGTTCATTAAAAAATTACAATGTGTATTTTATGTTATTTTATTCCATGAAATGCTACTAGGTACTTTGAAAAGTCAACTGTCACTACGTACCAATATTCTACTCGAAATGAGCTATAGTGACTATTTCAAAAAGGTCTTCATTTTGCATACAAAGCTCATTATAGAGGACCTGAACAACAAAACTAATTTAAGCCACGCTTTTAAAAGAATTTGCTTTTTCACAAGGGTGGCAATTGATTGACACATGTATTAATATTCTAAAATCATGTTTTACAAAGTGTGTTTTAATTAATACACTTTTTTCAACATTCTTATCTGGTCATCTTTAACACAAGAACACATTGAAATAGAAATGAACTATATTTTATGGATTAGAAACTGCAGGTTAGAAACATACGAGATCTTTCGCGATTTACCTAATTCTTAGTGTTAATCCATGAACAAACATGGTCGACCTTGGTCGTAGACCGTGCTAGTTTGCTTGGATTACATGAGATTACTACAGCAAAATCATATATTTTAAAGGGCATAATAAGAAACTATAAGCACATCTAAACATTTTTGGTATGTCAGTCGTTATTAGATATCATTTCGAATTATAAACAAAATAATCCTTGTACTTATATGAAGCTGTTAAAAAAGTTCTGCAATGATTTGCAAGTTTATAATTTTTTATGGTTTTAAATAAGTTTATAGATAATTATTATACGCGATAAACGGCATTACTTATAGATAACTAATATTTTTAAGTAAAGTATAAATACGCGAATTATGTAATTAATTTTGAAATAATTATGTGAATTAGAGTCATCTAATCTTATTTATTTTACTATGATCAAACGGATCGGACTACTACTTACTAACGTTTACTTTTACATTGCTTTGGTAGTGTAAAGATATTTCTTAAGTTACCGTATTTGCATTGAATGGAAATAATATTATTAAGTAAGAACTCAATTTCACGGTCGTGCCTAGTTGCTTTCAGACAAGTTACTATCTATGCAATAATGGTTATTTTCAATGTCGACGCTTCGTGAAACATCCTTTTTGCATGGATTGATTAAAAATACTTAACTGTTAAGCCCAACATTACAAGTTTTGCATTAAAAGATATGTCCCAAAATGCAAGGAGTCTGGGCCACATCTTTGTACACTTTATCAAAAAATAGTTTAAGATGCTTAGAACACTTTTTGATTGTTAAATTGTTATTAAAACACTTTGTTTATTGGTAGGAAATGAAATTGTGCATTATTAATGTGCAACACAAACAAAAAACATCGCGGCGGAAAAAAATTTCATTTTGACAGCTAAGGTTTACTTACATCTTTTTGTTCTGTGTATCGAGTAGTATCAATGGCTGGTTGCCATTAAGTCCAAAGAATTGAATTGAATTGTTTTGTGTATTTTTAGCTTATTTATCAGTTGTAAAGTTAAAAAGAAACCGAAAGAAAGAACACAAGCGCAATGAACAATCAAACACAGACAGACAACTATCAATGTGATGTGAGTGAGGTGGTTCACTTGACAACTGGAGGAGGTTCACTTGACATTTTCCGCCATAGAAAAGACTCATTGTCAATGTTGCCCGCTAAAATGGACACAAATAATGTTGACGTTTTTTATTTTTTTACCATCTAACTAATAATTAAATCAAATTATATGTATTTTTCCTACAATAAGTATTTATTTGTAAATTTTTTTAGATGGTGTACAAAGACCTAGCTCAGGTTGTGACATTTCTTTTTATTTAAATATATTTTGTATTTATCAGTAAGATAGAATTTAATTTATATTTTGATTATTTTCAGAATCACAAGCATGAGCTAAACTGGAAAATGGAAGGAAAGGAACGAGGTTATCGAACCATCTCAGCATTAACGTCCCCCGATATAAAAACGAATACTGATATTCCCTTTGTCGATGAAGTAGTTGTAATATCATCTGCTGACAGCGACCAAACTCGATCAAAAAGAATCAAAGACTCTAGAAAAAGTGCCAGTGATAGCCCAGATGATATAAGCAAGTTACATGCTTCTGATTTAGGTGCAGTACATACATCACCTAATAGTGATACTATAGTTGTGAATACTCCCGAAGGAACATTGTATATTACTTTAGAACCAGAGTCTGCTAAAATAAATGCAACACAAAGTGCAGTTGTGAGTCCAAGAACCATGTCAACAAATGCTGCTACCCCAAGTACTTTGACACGAGCAGAAGACTCCACGCTGTTGCTCGAATATCAGAAGAACATAGAAGCCAGGTGTGCGGGATTAAGACGAAATTCAATATCACTGCCCACTCTACAAAATTTGGAACAAGAAGTTTTACGGCAACAGTATTTGGGCTCTCCAGATAATGAGGTAAGTATCAAATAATGTTAATGACAAAGTTCTGTTATACTTTTTCTCCATATCAGGTAAGAAGGTACTTAAGAGCCTTTATACAAATCAAAGCTCTCCCGAATAAACTGCAGCACGCACACGTATCCGTTACACGCACACATCTGCAGTGCTGTATGATACAGTCACTGACCGTCAAGTAGCGCGTCCGCAATGGTTTTGATACTTTTTCAAATATGTTTATTCGCTAATGTTTATTTTACGCTATTATATTTTACTTTTGATTTGTAGATATATATATTTATGTAATTTATTATGAGTTATGTTTTGCAAAGTAAGATATTTAAATACCTGGTTAGGATAATATGGGACGAAATAAAATTGGGGTACAATAAGGGCTTAACGAAGAGATTGAAGTTATTAATATATAGACGTTTGTTATGGTAGTTATAATTTAAGATAAGAGTGATTACTTAATGAAAATAAATAAAATTAGGTGAAAAACATATTATTTATTATTATACAATACAGTGCCAAACTTTAATTTGGGACCCACTTAAGGTGCAATATCGTATAGCAAATTGAAAATGACTAGAGCTATTAAATTGACTGATTAGGTTGACACATTTTTACACTGACAAAAATAGGAATAAATACCCGGCAGTGGGTCGACAATGAGCTGATGACGATTACTTTTTTTACTAGGTACTTAAAAGTTTAGACTTTTAATTAATATACAGTCTAAACTATATGTGCTAAAATCGGAATATATATACACCTTCTTGACCTTAAGCATTATGTCAACTGAAGGTATGCAATTATGTCAATCGTGTCATTTTCGGTATTGTTTTATAGATTAAAAATTACTATGAACAAGGAGCAACCAGCGACTACTATAGTCGAATGTAACGAAGATCTTCCCAGTAGCTCCAAGGCTGTTAATTATCTTGTAAGTAATTTTTTTTTTTAATTTTAAATTTGAAATAAAAAAATCTATCAGTTGCCCTCAAATCTAATAAAGCAGTGATTAGACTATATGACAAATTGTGACTTTCTCAGATTGACGTTTTAGCAAGGGAAAGTGAAAACCTTTAGTAGATTACAGTGCATGCAAAGCCCTTAGTAAGCCAGATTGTGACAATCTAGAGTACTACGAATTGTAGTCTTATCACTATTTTAACCAATAGTAATATTAGAACTAAAAATTATTACTTTTGTAACAATACAAGTGTATCGAAAACTGCGACAAACTAGACTGAAATCCAACTTTTTCACGCTTTGATTTTTATTTTTTAGCCTTTAAAAATATAATATTTTGTACAATTTTCTCTATTACATATTTTGTACATTTTTCTCTATTATATATTATATAGAGACTCTATAGAGATAAAATCGTATAGAGTAATGATACAGATACCAAAAAACCATTTTTTTTAATTCTTGTCTATCTCTATGTATATCTATCGTTACGAATAACTACGAAACTGATCGTCTTGAAAATTTGGCATGGGCATGTCTTTCTTATAGGAGCTACATCTAAGCTTTTTGTATTTGTTTATACAATATCCTCTTATCTTAATTTTGCGAAGACGCGAGGAAAGGTGTGGTAACAAAAAAACATGGTTTAATCGAAACTAAAAAAAACATGTTTAGATTGGACTGCCCCAAAGAACAGTCGGCAAAAACATAACGGCAAAACGCACGTAGAAAAAGGTTTGATACAAAGGTTTAAAAAGATAAAGCACACAATGTGTATCCATAGGTTTTGGAATCATGCGAGGGTTGTACTACAACATTTAAATTTTGCGGCTACAGAACGTCTGTTTTATTTGGTTTTACGTAAACATCGCTTAAAAGAAACCAGCGAAAGTTGCCATTCAGGCCTATTAAATGCAAAATTGCAAGATATATAAAATATTGTGAGGTAATAAATATATCATAAAATGAATGACGTCATCAAATTTATCTAACAGCAAACGATAATATGTAAGTTTGATAATGAAAAGAAACGAGTTATTATTTTAGTATTGATATTGTATTCGAGCTAGCGAAAGCAATTCAAAAGTTTTTATTATTTCACACGCAAAAAATACAAAATACAATCTCTAATTATTGTGCCTTGAATTTGTGGTACGAGAAAAGTGTTTACTCGGCTATTAGTAGTTTAATCTTGCCTTAGCGTGCGAAGATAATTCTTATTATCTTTTAAGGTTAAGACAATATTAGTACAGTGATAATTAGGTATGGACTTAAAGAAATTTATGATTTTATATTGATAGTTTAAATTTGAGCGTTCGCTGCAGTTGTAAAGATGAGGATAAGAAAGAAACCGGACCTGCGCTTGCACATACCGTCTTATCCGCACGACTATGTGCAAATGCCTGGTAATGTTAGGCAGCTGATAGAGTCGACTCTCACGCCGACTTCACCATTAGCTACGTCCGACATCAACTACATAGACCATGACGACATCCCATCAGAAAATCCAGATTCTGGTAACTCGTGCAATAACGAAGCAAGTGTTCGATCTCCAACCCCTGAAGTTAAAATAACAGAACCAGATGGAACTGAGAAAAACATGGGCGAAAATGTAAGGGACAACGAGATGCCTATAGTTTATAGGATGAGGAAGATCTCAGCGTCTGCTCCTCATGGATTAGATTTTAATGTGAGTAAAAAATTTCTTCAAATATTTATTTGTATACTTGTTTATGACAATTTGGTATAAAGGCTAATATCAATGATTTACATTAATGTTTATCGAAACAAGTTAAACCTGTTTATAAAATAGCGCGCGTGCGAACTATTTTTTTGTATCTATTTATACGATAGAAACATGTAGCCCTTTTTTAGTAATTTAAATTGCTTTCTTTTTATTCAATATTTAATAAATTAGCTTACTTTTTATAATACAACCCTAAAAGTGTTACATTACATGGCTATTACATAAACTGTAGAGAGAGTCCCATAAATGAATTCTGATTAGTCCTTAATGGATATATCACTTATATTAACAAGGTTCTTCACAGCGCGGTATAGGTACAAATTGTATAACGACATCCTCTCTTAAGAGCATTCAATTCATAACTCGAGTCTTCTCGCGTGGATTTACTTGACGAAATCATAGTTACATTTGGAGACCCAGAGTCTCAAAATCAAAATCTGTAAAATAATGATATTTCTTTTCAAATACAAAATTTTGTGTGCCAGTCAAAAGCCGACAGTAATTATTTAAACTGCAGTTTAATAACGAATAGCCTTTAATTGAAACTTTCAGCAAAAGTGTGTTTTTTACATTTCTTAACAAGCTAAATTAAAACTGTATTATATTCATATGGCGTCTGGACTTCTGTATTAAACAAACATTTTTATTCATGAATAATTCACTGTATCGCTTCGTGAATCCCGTTTGAGTACATTCAATTATTTGAAATTGTCCGTGATCTTATTCCATTCCTTTAGTGTGAACCGTCAACATGTGGTAGCCGCAGAGATCAGTAAAAAACATAAATAAAATGGATAGTAATCAGTCGCGTTGGAATGCGTTTGCGCAGAAGTTTAAGTATAGTTCTCCTTTGTGGATCGAGTCGGATTCTGATGTAAGCAAGAGCAGCAGCGGCGATGGCGAGGGCGAGCCCGCCGCTAGCCCGGCCAGCCACGCCAGCAGCAGTTCGGGCAGCATTAACAACTTTCTTGATAAACAGGTGATAAATGTAACTTTGTACTGGTTTTGCGTAAATCCATTAATAAATGTGGAAAATATATGTTACTTTCATAAAACTGGTCGTTTGGCCTGACAATGACAAAAGAACGTAGAACATACCACGCCACTCAGAAAGTTTTGCGAAATTTTTTTTTATATATCGAACGTTGGCGTGTAATAATGTGGAACAACTTGAAACTTGATGAGTCGTTTAATCGACTCCAACAAGCTTTTATGGACGCCTTGTTCATAAGCAACATTGTACCGCTGGCATAACGAGTTTAAGTCCGGTCGCTTAAACTTGAAGCATGAAGCATAATTCGACATAACTAACTGGCGAATCACTGATCAGGGATTCAGCACAGTCTGCAGATTGGATCAGGAAGTGTTCATGATATTCTGCACTACTACTCTGAAGCAGACGCGCGTGGAATGTTGCCACGATATGATTAATAAACTTAAAGCTGGTTCTTACGCTATCATAACAGGTGACAAATCTTTATCAACAAGATCCGGAAACAAAACGTACGGCTGTATCAGAACGATCTTAACGATCGAAAAGCGTTGGGAATATTTTGATCGCCAGGTTTTTCTCCTTAACAGGGTATTTAGTATCAATTCCATTGAGATACCAAAGTAGCATCAATGCACTACCAAATGCTTGCCAGAAGTGTTTGCTGCTGTGAGCAACAAGCGACCGAACATGGGACTCCTTTTTCTCCAACACTTGCGAGAATTTAAAAACCAGCTCAAGGGAATGAAGTTTTCACCGCCAGAAGTTGAGGAAGTACTTGTTGCAGACCGGAAAATGTGCTTTGAAAATTGGTTTATGCGCATGAAACTTTGTATAAACGCTGGTGGAGAGTTCTTTGAACAGAAGTAAAAAATAAAATATAACCCAAAGAAAATTTATGTTTCTCAAATTTTCCGTGTGCTCTTTTTCCTTGACCCATGTGAGAAATATTTAGATTGGTCAAACGTTTGATTATTTAATTAAATACTATGAAATGTGTTGCTTACACAATATGGTTTAATGATAACAATAAAAGTACAAGTTACTAAGTGATCACATTTCAAAGTTACACAGTTTAATGCCTAAATAATAATTAAACTCAATAATTATCCTTTTAGTCCTTTCATCCTAATGTTAGGGTGTTACCACACCAATCGATCGACGGACCTTAGAGCCTCACCAATAAGGCGGTTCTATGATACTGCCTAGTAGGTTACAGCCACTGCATTTAAAACAATAAAGAATTTTGATTTATAAAGGACGTTTTACACAGCTTAATAAATTTAAAGTAGAAAAACTATTAAATCTTATAAAATAAGCTTGCTGCTGTGACTGAAATTTATTTATTTCTTTATTTTTATCGATACTATAGTGTAAATTCTTACCTATTAAAATAAATAGGTACGATATTACTGACACGTACACATACCAAATGTTCCTTCAGGCAAAAGGGACGAATAATGCACTTGATTGAACTATCTTATTTACAAATTACTCTAATAAGAAACAAAACAAATCGCTTGTATTATAATAACCTTCTAAATAAAGAACAACGCCGTATCATACGAATACGCGTTAAATTATCACTTTACCTAAACCCAGTGACCTTGTCAGCACAATACCCCGTAATCTCGTCCGAGGAGCTTGCGTAAGTAAGACACCTCGTGACTGTCTATATCAATATACTACACGCTATTTGTTTGTTTATCTCAGTAATTATAAGGTGTATTAGAAACACTTTATTTATATTGACATGATTGCTAAACACTTCGAAGTTTTAGCTTCCTTGTTTCGTTTGTTTTATATCTACTTAGTAGCTGCTGATTTCTATGTTTAATATATGTAAACTATTATTAATTAATCATTTTACTTTCATTTCCCAATATTGTAGAAAAAACTTGTTTCTTGAAGCCTTTTCAAGAAACAAGTTTTTTCTAAAGTTGTATGTGTAAGTATGGGTCACTATGAGACCTACTAGCTAGAGAGTGAGAGTTCGACTTAATTGAACGTTACATTTTAGTTTACCTTTCAGAATTTGTATCAGAAGATACCACAAATTGCCTTGTATGGTCTTCGTATTGCTACTTTTATAGTTCTTTGTAATAACTAACCATTTAAAAGTAAGTTAATGTTTTAATTGAAATCGGTCTATGTAATATTTTTGTAAAAAGTACATTTTTAGTTTGACTTGGGTGCCTAGTAATCAAACCTATTTAAATAATATATACCGTATTGGTCAAGATGTTGACAAATAAAAATACAGGGTTTGCTAAGACACTAATAGTATACTAAAATAATCTACCTACCTAGGTAGGTCCTACCAGTGATATCGATATCTCCTTACATAGTCAGAACGCCATCTATTCATTCACTACAACACCGAAAATAAATTCAAGATTTGCATTTTCCACTCTATAAGTATGCGTTTAGTTGTACGCAGTAAAAGGTAGATGGCGTGTAAGTTTATAATTCAATCTTTGGCATGAAATAAACACAATTGTTCGTGTACCCATACCTGGGCAGGTAGGTAAATATTTTTAAATATAACTTTGAATCATATCTTTAAAATATTGAATCAATCCTAACCACGGCCACGATAAAAAAGGACGCTATTACATAAAATTGTTGTATCGATTATTTAATATTTGCAAACTGATTAATTAAATTGATTCGTTTCTGAAATTTCTGTAAATAGGTAGGTGTATAGAAAATTTACTAGACACGTAGCAGACAAGCACCTAGTGGGCAGTATAGGTACCGTGCCAATTAACTAATTACTGCAAACGAGCTGGTATTCCACCACGAACGGCCCAAGTGTCACCATGTTCCTAAAGAGGAGCAACTCTGATTGTATCCCACTCACGATGGTCAGTATAAACGTTTTAATTTGTCATTTTTGTGTATATTTAGATCATTTCAAAAATCTTTAAATGTAAACATTTCAACTAAATCTAAATTTGGTATTAAATATATCACTTCGAATTTATAATAATTAATTTAACCACATCTCGTTAATAATAAGGCTAATTAACCATGTCGCCCAGGTAATATAATACGCTTATGTTAACATCGCGATCCATTTTCATCGCACTATTTGCGTGAGGTCAATCTTATACAATTTCAAGTTAAGTCTAGAATCTCAAATTAGTATTAATTATATTTGAACGTGAGATCAGCCTTATCTCATTAAAATTATAGTATAATCTTCAAACCCAAATTAACTTCAATTATTATTATTATTATTAGAGTAAACAATAAGATATACTAAGTTTCTATCGTTGGGTACATAAATCGAAGATGTATATGTCTGCCAAACCTCATCTAGGTCCTATAGTATGACACCACAGTCATCAACGGTGGTACGGCGATACCACATATCTTTATTTTTTTCTAAATTCTTTGCAAATAATGCATTTGACATCACTGTTGTCGTTAAAAATGTGCTTTTTATCTTCACTCTCTGGAGGTTTTTCTTGTCGAATTTATCGTTTGTATAAATTTTGTATCTTATTATTATTTTTACACCCACTTTCCTAATCGGGTGTCACTCCGAAGAAGGCTGCATAGCAATCCCTTGCCATAGCCGTGAATGTGGTGTTTAGTGGTTAGGTGCTACTCTGGTGAGTCCCACCTCAGCCTGAAGATCGGCTGCGGGGTTTGCATGGCGCATTTACCACCTCCCTCCCCGCAGAGGGTGCCTATTAGCAAAAACTTATTCTTATTGTCTTTGGCTACTTATTTGTTATTGATTTTTGACATTATTCTCTTTTATTAAGTGTCGCAATCTTTTTATTTTCTTTTTCTTATAAAACTTTTCTTAAGAGTCGCAGTTAATATGGTCTGGACTCACCGACGAAATCACTGAACCGAAAATATATCAGTGCATATACGGACGGAGAAAGGTACTTTTTGGGTACTATGTGCGGTGAGCTAACTGTAAGGGTGTCGCCTGTTTGAGGGCCCACCTACTGCGCTTCACGTGACGCGGCCTGTTGCTATGTTAAATTTTTACAAAGTTACAAAGCGAGCGCCATTACTCAGTGAGCGCATTTCCCCCTGCTTCAAATAAGTTTTGTAGCTCTATGTAAAGTTTTGGTGTTATGGTCTTTTTTGCACATCACTCTAAAATGTGATACTGTAGAGCGTAGGTGCTATATTTCTTGTGTTTTTAAGAGAGTCCCGAATCCATATATATATAGGTCAAGTCGTGCACACTGATTTTTAAAACTAAACAAAAGAAGATCGGAAATGTTGCCTAAATCTTCAAATTATGAAATATAATATGAAATGGTAACTTTGAATTGAGGTTTAACTTTGAACAAAGTTGGGAAAAAGATTTATGATTTTTTTACATGGAATCGTTTTGATGTTTCAATATCGGAACTGCGTAAAAGGAATCGCCAGAATGTCTTGTAGCAAATGCGGTGTGAAGTTGTTGGAGGTGTTTAGTGCTTGAAATCGTGATTCAAAATATAAAACTTACTGTAAACAGGTATGTTTTTGTGTTTTTCTGTAAAATGTAGTTTATATATTATCATTGTGAAATCGTTATCCATTTTTGATGTTAAATATTGTGTGAAACTGATAAAGTTTTGAGTACGTTCGAAATCGAAGTTATTTTGATAATATTGAATGGTTCAAAGTTACCGGTATCGTAACAATAATATGTCGCGTAACGTTAAATATTTAACTTTAGATATTTTTTTCCACTTAATTGGTCTACCTTGATTTATATGCCAAGATAAAGCGATCTACTACATATTCGTCAGGGTAGAAGTCATTTTCATAGATTATGTTTTCCTTCATAAAAAGACATTATTTAATTATAGCCAAACCTTGAAAATTCAAATATTAAAGGTTTTTACATCCTATAAAAAATATATTCATAGTTACCCAAAACTCATGATAACTTTAAATTTGACTTTTGGGGAAAATTGTGGGTTATTCTATTGTTTTTTAAATGTAAGTTCATGTTATTAAAATAAATCAATTCAAAAGGACATTGTTCATTCAATAAAGTAAAGGTGTAATAACTATAAATCAGATTTTAATATCTCAAATACTGTAAAAAAATTTCAACGTTACCCAAATTGGCTGTACTTGCGTAAAGCAGATAGTACAAAAAATTACCTACTAATAGTCAGTATATTAAATTAAAGGCCAATAAATATAGATTATCATACAATCATTAGTTTAAATATATAGACCTTCCTACCATTGTAAGATATTTTTCTAAAATATATCTTTTCCCCGATCTTTTTAGGATTCACTCTAGTAAACTCATTCAAAAAAGAACTTACAGATTGTTGATTGACTGTCAAAACTAATCCGCCAATAACGTCCATTACTTGTGGGTTCATTCGACATGGTTTTGTTACTTTTTTTGACATTGACATTGCTACATTCAAAAAACAACAACATGGTAACTTATGATTGATTTTTCGCAAACTATTTATTGTTTTTTTACAAGATTTTTAGATTTAAAATTAGGGAAGTTTAAGGGGGAAAAGGTTACTCATGAGTTAATCTTTCATGCGTACTACTGACCATTAGCAGGTCAAAATCCCATATTGCGTTTGACCATCATCTTTAAGTCGGTCTGATTTCTTTCCAAACACTTGACGCCCTGCACACTGCACCGGACGTCGCATGCAACGACATACGATTTTTAAGTGTGTACTGTAGAATCTTGATTTGTGTGCCAAAGCTGCATTGTATAGGTACTGTCGGATCCGTGTGTAATGCTCCACTGAAATACGGGGTGCCACAAGGATTTTTGTTTAGTCGTATTATAAGAATCATAATCATTTTTATTTCCGTTAAAAAAATCATTGCACTTTTTTATTAATTGTGGTTAAGTAAGTAGCTATAATATTTAAATACTCTATGGTATTTACAGATGAGTGTTAGAAAGTTACTAGTAATATACATCAATCGATGCCAAACTAAGCTAGGTTTATTAGGTTCGGTGTTTATTAGGTTAATGAATTAATTATTATAATTTAATTGAATACACCATTTTGTAACTCGACTGTAAAAATAACAAGGTGATTATATCACTGTAGCATTCTGAATGAGTTCTGTATTCATTTATCAACAAATTTTATCTGCTTTTACCTCAACGTTACAATAATAACACTTCGCAACGACATGCAGCTACCGTGTGCAGACGGCCTTATATCTCTTTTTATTTCTGTTTATACAACCTAAATAAAAATTTCTTTCTAAGATACCGGAGCACCACACGAGTTCCGCATCCGGGTTCAGCGATGGCGACCAGCCGGCGGAGGACGCTAACGTCGTATCGGACGAGGACCGCGCCGCCAAGTGAGTAGTTACCTTTAGTACTGTTACTAGCTTACTCGTGGGGTCAAGCAGAATATAGTGAAAACACGACCAGGAATGTGTATATACTTTTATTTAGATCTGCGAAGGTATGTTGATAAAAAAACAATTATGTTTCTTTATTCGGCACTTAAAGGTTACACAATATACATAGGTACGACGACGTACGACAAGAAAGCAATGAAAATAAATTTAAATATAAAATTAAATCAGTATTAAAATAAAGTTATTAAATTAACACAGTAGATAAAAATATTATTAATTTTGCGAAGAATATGACATAATTGGAGAAGAATTAGTCTTCCTAGTTTCAACTTGGTTTGTGTAGTGAGTGTCGCCCACGACGTCGCGCCCCTCTATTTTGTTTCCGACACTTGCACTCTACAATGTATAGGCCAAAAAACGTGGGCCGAGACTGACTGACGCGTGGATGACGCTCACTTACTCGAACATGTCTGTTCAGTGACAACTGTCGCTTTTGGGAACTGTACATAAGACAGTTAACGTGTTGTACACTACCACAAGTTCTATTAGAAAAATTACAACGACATTGAAATATGCTTACATTTTTGCATGGTTTCAGTTTGGTTTCAGGAGGAACATAATATAAATTTTAAAAAATATTATATATTTATTCAATCAAAGTATGTACCATTGCTATCTATGCACTTTTGGCATCTCGTAGGTAGTTCATTACTAAAAAAAAACCATTTATCAATCATCAATAAATCTTTGAAGGAGCTTTGGACTGCCCATCAGAATTAAATTTTTCTCTTGCAAGAAGTTATTCAAATTTCGAAAAAAATGGTGTTCTGTTAGAGCAAGGTCCGGGGAGTATCTTATATAAACAACTTTTAAAAACTTGAGATTACTATCGTGTTTTGGCATAGAAATTAGATACAAAACAGTTACTTTGTTCCCTGTATTTAATTTTGAACATACTTTTATACTGCCGTTATATAGTTTTATAGTTATATTTATATAAGAATATACATTTTAACGATTTCGACAACTTAAAAGAATTGGAAGTGGACACCAGTAATAACCGACACTCAACGGATATCAAATCTAAATCAATAAATCAAATCATAGGCGCGGGCGCTATGCAGGTCGGATATTGCATGCATGGAGCCTTTCGCAACGGTACGGGCGAATGACCTGACTTCCTTATTAGCTCGTCAGTCCCTAGCGACTCTGTCCCTCCTACTCATGTTGTCTTTGTTGTACGCTTATGTGACCTTAAAGACCCATTGCTTTATTAATGCCAAATAACAAATGTTTTATTTCTTATATTAATTCATATCCTTCGAAATAAGGTTTGTGCTGTATTGCCGAGTAAAGATGTGTCATTATTGCACAAATATCCGTACAGTTTTGCAGCTTAAAGTTTAACAAAATAAAAACTTCAATAATCATGAAACTAAAAGTTTCCAACTTAAATGCCAAGGTAATATTTGAAAAAACTTTGTTCAGAGATTGTCTAAATAATTTCAATTTTTTTAAATCGGTTGGTAAACCGTTGAAGTTTTTGCACTTTAAACCAAAATTTTCGATTTATTAGCACAAATTTTGGTTTTTTGGCTGAAATTTGAAAATTTTCTTAGACACCCGGTGTTTTTGTGCATCGGACACCTTCCGACGATCGGCCACCGCACCCACCCTAATGTGACGCCCAGAAGCCCTAGATGGTCGGTTAAGAGTACAGAAACACTTTGGAAAGTGGGCGTTAGGTTGAAACTGGTCTTTTTGGCGGCGAATAAACACGCCTGTGTTTTTGACGGGTTAAATTTGACCAAATTGGACTTGCCCCAATCGGTTACTTTCTTTAAGGCCAAATTCACCCGCTCAATCACGGACTCTCTCAAAGCCCGGATTGATCTCTACACCGTTCCCTCAGAAAATCAGATATCCAGTCGCAGAGCCCATTAGGTATTCCAAATGCTGGAAGCTTTCTAAAGAGACCATCGTGCCAGACCCTATCAAAAGCCTTGAAAATGTCTAAGGATACAGCTATAGCTTCACCGTGACCCTCCAAGGCTTCGGTCCATAAGTAAGTGGCATACACAAGAAGATATAAGTATTATAGTCGAGCGTCCACTGCGAAAACCATATTGGTTATCACTAAGGAGCTCGTTCGATTCAAGGTATGCCAGAAGACGATTCCTCCATAAATTTGCAAAGTATAAAGGTGATTGTAATAGGTCGATAGTTGATAGGATCGGCACGTCTTCCCTTCTTTGGTACTGGTTGTACGTTAGCCAGCTTCCAGGATTTAGGCACCTTTCCAGATTCCAGAGAGAGTCGATACAGGCGTGTTAGAATGGGAGACAACTCAGCTGCACAGTGTTTTAACACAACTGCAGGTATGCCATCAGGGCGGCTGGCCTTTTTCACGTCTAAATTCAGCAAGCATTTAAGATCCTCCTTTTGGCGAATATGAACGGTACCCATTTTGAGTCCGAACTGAGGTAACTGGGGTGGGACTATACCTTGACTATTTAGACGTGAACAATCTCCAAAAAGATTAGCAAAGAGGTCTGCTTTCTATTTTGTGGTGTGAGCCAGTGAACCGTCAGGCTTCCTCAGAAGTGGCAGTGAGGGCAACAGAAGTTCGACTCAACCGACTTGGCCAGAGACCAGAAAGGTTTGCTTCCTGAAGGATATGACGCTATCTTGTCTCCGATGTAGCCAATGTGGTCAAAGCGAGCTTTCCTGATCACCTTTTTGCAAGACTTGGCGGCAGCATTGTATCTTTTCTTCAGTTCATGCAAATCCTGCAGTTCATTTGCTTCTTCGAGCGTCAGCCCAGGCTTTCTACGCTTCTTGCTTAAGCTTTTCAACTGTGAGGTAAGCAGCATTTAACCATGGGCGAGCTTTGGTTTCAAGGGATAGATCAGCGTAAGGGATAAAATACTCCATTGCTTGGCCCATCACACTTGATACAGCATCACCGCAGACGATGGATCGGTTGATGTAAAACAAGTCTGCCGCCAAGGATAAGACGCGAAAAATTGCCACTCATCCCAATCTGCTGACTTGTATCGCCATACTCGCCTAGCGCCTTTTGGGCGGGTGTCAGGTGGCGAGTACTGCGATACAGATTTCACCACACAGTGGTCGGATGTCCCTAAAGGTGCAGTTACGTTGTGGAGGCCCCCACCTGAGGGCAGAATGCGCGGAACGGCTGGCGGGCCCGCTCCTTTTTCTTTTAGACATAGCATTCTTTTAGCCCGGTGCGCAGGCGATGGTACGCACTGGCTAGGGCATCAACAGCGTACTGCTAAGGTGCAGCAATGTATAAAGTATTCGAAAAGGGATCCCAAAACCTCAAAATTAGTAGGAAGAATGAAAGTATGAAAAGTTAAATGGAATGAGAGATAAAAGAGAGATGAATAAAGTCTGCGGCCACCATATCGGAGGTAGGAGATTTGAAATAAATAATGATTATTTCAATGTCGAAGATCTCTCAGGTTTGTTTGTTTTCTAGTCAAGTTTGCATTAGTATTTTATTTTATTGTTACTATTCGCAACCTTTTGAATTATAGTAAAGGAAAGAATCATCAAAGGTTGAACAAAAAACGGAAAAGAAATTACTTTCTAAATCTTGAAAATTTTAAAATATTTAGATTTAATGCATTAGATGTATCGTGGTAATTATGTCAAAACTCATAATATTTCCTCCCCTAAGTAGATAAAAAAATTCGCAAAGATATCAGTCGATCATATTTTCTGATAACTATTTATATTTTAATATACACAAGTAAACCTGCTAAGAGCTGGTTCGTTTGAAAACAAGTTATCGGTAACTATCAAGTTGGACCTCGGACGGTCATTCGCTAGCCAGCATGCTCTGGCGCCGACCGCTTTGAGGCCTAAGAAACAAGTGCAAGAAGCAATCTCAGTCGCATATTCCGCGAAAAGTTCATAATTACGTGAGTACGATTGTTGGATCTTTATTTATGATCCTACTAAATGAAGTTTATTTGCGATTTTTGCAGAAGACCTATGGTAAAACATTTTAAATACCCGGTTTCCAAAGAAATCAAAGATGTGCTTTTAATTAATTACCACACAGTCTTAACGGAATCACGCTGATGACTATTAATTTGGAATACAAGTCTCTTTATTGGTGATAAGGCTAATGTAAAGTAATAAAGAACAGTTTGTTATTTTATTTATGTTTAGGTATATCGTATTCGAAAACAACTGTCTTTGTTTTATATAGACTAAACATCATTCACGCAGGAGTAACAATTTTATATAAACTTTATATACACGTTATATTATCCTTGTAATTATTTAAATAATGCATTGGGTTACATTGTTACCTATTGTAAACACTAAAGAAAACGAAAACTTTATGGTTGGGATAACAAGTTATGAAGGCAACATAAATTTTTTCAACGGTAAATAAACAGGATATTCAAAACATTAAATTGAATTAAAGGCGAAAAATAATTTTTTTTTCTATGGTTGTTTCTCTTTTGATATAGATTTATAAATATTAGAAGGATTTTCGATAGTAATTCTGTACTTGTGTTTATAAATAAATTGAACAGTTGGATTTTACATGACCACGAACCTATGTGCCTATGATCTAATGGCTTTTAGGAAAGAGTGACGAATTCGGTATGTAACGAAAAATACAAATTCTAATTCAAAAACCATTTCGAGATTGCACTTTTTTATAATATGTTCAGCTCGCAAAATAAATTTATTTGGTTTATTTAAACTAAAATATACAAAACAATTTGACTGTCGCTAGACATCTATATGACGTCACCTAGTAGCATCGGCTTGTACCACTCTTTAGTTAATACTGTCATGTCAATGAGTGCAGTAAATATCTGTCGCCAAGAATTACAATAAAACTTTTTATTCAAATAGCTGGAATTGGATTTCTGTGCAAATTACAGAAATCAAATATATTCAAATCATTTTCTCAAAATCTCTCAGAAAAAAACATAAAGAGTATGCCTCAAAAATACTTTCATACCAAATCATCTAAGTATTAATTTCATAATATACGATAGTGTAAGGAAGATAGAAACGAAGATTCTCACATTAATAAAGAAATGAATACATGTTTGCTGTTATCTTCTCAACACCTGCTTGACTTGTTACAAAATTGTAAGTTTCACATGACCGACAATATCAGCGCTAGGTATATGACGGAATGATTAATAACGTTGTAGGCTTCCTCATTACGTTATGTATGTCTAAAAATATATGGGTCAAGAAAAAAAGGAAATAAAAGATATTATTTTCATACAGACATTATTGAAGTAAAATTCTCGTATGCATATTGTGTTGACACAGTGGATGTTACAAATTTTACATCTTACGTAGAAGTTATTATTTTAAATCACGAAATGACATCTCTTTCCTTATATTCCAGCAATAACGTAGCTCATATTTATTGCACATAAGGATATATGGCACATCGCGATATAATCCGATCGCCTTTTAAATTACGTGCGAGGGTACCTTAACGTTATTTCCAAGTTCAAAATGTGCCTTATTGTAATCAAAGCGTTATTGGACACCTATATGATCCAACGTCAATATATGATAGCAGGATGCTAAAGATTTCCACTAAGCATTCCTGAAATAGATTTTTTCTGTTCTTTCAGAGTTCCGCTACGGTCGCCTCGTCGCACGCCACGTCGTCTGGGTCGTTCCGAATTCAGCATGGATGAGGATTACTCGCCCAGTAACTCTGTCACTTCAGTCAATTCCCTTGCAAGCCTCCTCAAAGAAAAAATTCAGGTAAATAAATATTTACAAAACAATTCAATTTGTTATTTGTAGCTGTTGGTCTTCCAATAAACTAAATAAAAGATTAAAGGTGATCACTTACTAATGATCTTGCTATTAAATTTGGTTATATGAATTTGGAAAATGGTCTGATGATATAGTCATATTTTTTTTGTAAGGCAGGGCCAGGAAGTGGTAAACCACAAGCATTACTAGTTTTTATATGTTTATTTTACATTTTATTATAACCAACTATTGCTTTAAACTTAAAGTGAATTGTAGGGTTCTCATGTATCCTTCGAATGTTAATAATTTAGACTACTGCGAAAATCGTGATCAGAAATGCAAAAAGTATATCGAACCTAGTGCCGAAGAAAATATTATTAAAATCACCAGGTGCATATAGGTGATTGAATAATTTCTATTGGAGTTTAAACAATAGTTTTCAAACGAATGCAAAACTAAATGATAGCGCACATAAAAATCATAAACCAACTGCAAATTTCGTTCCTGTTTTGGGTATTCAACGCAACTAAAACTGTTAACGGTTATTTGCATCTGATCTAAATAAATAGGTATACCTACCTATATCAGATGTGTAACAGTCTTGAATTAATTTATTTGTTGTACAAGATAGATTTAGAGTATTTTTTATGAAACTACGTTTATAAGCGTAATATAATTTTTTTCAGAGCATCCCTCAAAAGATTCGTAAGAAGCCGTCTGACTATAAGCTGCGAGCGTTCGTCGGGTTGATGTTCCTAGCTGTGGCGTTTTTTGTTGGATTCGCGTACGTCCTATACCACAGACAAGCACTGACAAAAGCCTACTTCCACAACGTTCAGTTCAACGAACCGAAACGACTAATAAAAGTTTTCAATCTGGATGACAATGAAATTTTAAAGGCTACTTTGGGTAAGCTTATTTTGATAAGAATATGTTGGAGGTCCAAGCTTATCAGTTTTGGTATAGTGTGATGTACTTAATTTTGCACTGCATTGACTCCTTTCATTATATGAAAGAGATACTTAAATTATAGATCTGTGAAGCAAGAAAATTTAAAATATGTGAAACGACGACTTTTACGTCTTCAAGTTTTCATGAATTTTGTGTTGGAAAAATATTACAAATATAAAAACGCAATGCTTTTTTACTGTTTTGATAATTTTACACACGAAAAATCAATACCGTCAGTTTAAGTAGTTTAAAAAAACAGGTACCACAGCAGTATGACGAGTTCTAATGTGTGAAACACTCCAAACAAACATGTTACGTACATGATTTGATTTATCTAGGATATCATAATTTGCTGGTTGGCAAGGTATACATTCCAGTATATATTTTTTCTACTTTTACATGGGCTGGCAAACACGCTCCACCACCTGATGGTAAGCGGTATTCAGAGTGGTTATAAGCTTTCTTTCGAATAGCTTAAGTTTCCGCTGTTGGCTTTTTTATTTATTCCATATTTTCAAGTATTTAAAGAAAGAAAGAAAACATTTATTTGATATATTCAATCAATACATTATTTATTTACAGTATTTCTAGCTATACTTTTAGATTTCCAAATGTCGTGAAACTATCGATTATGTGTGTCATATCTTTCTGTAGGCAAACTTTCATAATGTTAACTTTGCAAAAATCTGGGCCCAGGCATAATATATGACTTAGATTATTTTTCGTTTCAATATTTGTTGGTTGTTATGGCGATTAACGAGGTTCACTCAGAAAGTTTTGAGAAAAAAGAATACAAATTTTGTGTCAATCATCTTTTCAAAGAACTCTCCATCAGCGTCTATACAAAGTTTAATGCGTTTAAACCACTTTTCAAAGTAAATTTTCCAGTCTGCAGCAATTGCCTTCTCGAAGGGAAAGCAGTGAGCGTATCTTCTGGCGATGAAAACTGTATCCCCCATCAGCTGGTTCTTAATTTAAGGGAACAAGAATAATGTCGCACGGTTCCAAATCAGGTCTGCAAGGCGGATGACACAAATATTTTACCAATGTGGTGTTTAGGAAAGAGCGACGTCTTGATCGCAAAGTACGCAGGCGCGTTGTCATGGTGGAGAAAAAGGCCATGGAGTTGCTTTGCTATTGATGCTACTTTGGTTTTTAAGGAAATTAATACTAAATAACGGCGTATTTAGTATCAATTGGATGAAGAATATAGAGAAAAATCTGGCGATCAAAACTTTTCCAGCGTTTCTCGATCGTTTCACTTACGTCGATCACATTGATAAATCCAAGATTCGAAATCTTTTATGATATCGTAAACAGGACGGGAAAAACCTGCTTTGAATTTATCAATATCACGGCAACATTCCACGAGCTGTTTCTGAGTACCGGTGAGGTTGCGGGGTACCCAGTGCGAAATAATTCTCCTTATCCAAAGGTTGTTGTGTAGGAGGATATCATAAACACTTCCCGATCCAATCTGCAGATTCTCCTCGTATGGGATTTGCTGGTTTTGTTGAATCAAATTTTTCACTTGTTGCACGTGTTCTTTCCTAACAGCAATCAAACGACGTCCACTTGTTTCCATCCATCCATTTAATTTTCATTCATCCTTCAAATTTAAGTGAAATTAAATAAAATATTTTTATTCCTCAACATTGACGATTACTTGTTCTTATTGATGTCAAATAAAACATGACTCTACCACCAGTTCGGAAAAACCTTTCGTGAAGAAGAACTGGCAAGAAACTTCACGGGTGTATTTTTTCAAAATCAATTTACAGAGTCTCTTTATGTCTATACAAGGTTGTTCTTATCTGCATCCAGCTCGGCAAGTCTCCCTTCCCCCCAAGTATCTAAACGATAAACACCCTCAAACGGCACCAGTTCACGAAAGACCGCACTTAAACTCGTTACACCAGCAGAACACAGTTGCCTTAAAAGATGCCTTGTTTTTAAAAGCTATTTGAAGTAGATTAAACGATTCATCAGTTTTCAAATCGGACTTAAGGTCGTAAAAAATCATTTCATGGAAATGTTCCCGGCAATGATCCATTTTTCTTTGACACACAATAGTTTCATAATGCTAGTAAAAAAGTTTAGAGGGAAATTTTGATTTGGAACAAATATAATTTAACTAATAAATTACCTTCATAGCTGAACATTTTGTGAAAAATAAATTTTCATTATGTGCATTTCAGGGGTGGGCATCGTCGGAAAAAAAAAGGCATACCCCTGCCTCCCAGGTGACCATCGCACTGACGGCTCTGAATGTCTTGTGTGGCTGAATTCCCTGCGGCTGTACTTGCAAAGCTTGCCAAGTGATCCAAGTTTGGACAATACTACGTGTTATTCAATACATTGGCAAGCTCTTTCTCATAGTGAGTGGAGTGAAGTAACCATGCTTTGAATCTTAATGAATTCCTGAATTTATCAATAACGTATTTGTTTTTAATTTTAGGTGTTTCACCAAATGATTGCTTCGATTGGGGTGATACCAAAGTACACTGGTATGGGGCTGGTCAAGCTCTTAATTTAACCTGGCCTTTAGATTCTGGATCCATGAACTATACACCGTTCGTAACTGGAGATATACAAAAAAGACAATTCGGGAATGTTCTTACTCGGTACCTTATCAATTCGAAAGGAGCTGCTATAGTTATCGATGACGATACGCCTTTATTGCTGGCTGTCAATAGTGCAACGAAACAAATTTGCCTAAAAGCAAAATATGATGATTTTGCCTACGCTAATAAACTTACTGAATTCCCTGAAATGAAATACAATATTTGCATTTCGAAAGACATGAAGTCTGTGCATTCAGCTATACATAGTCATAGGCGTACTCCACTGTGGGATGGTCTTAAGCCTACTGACATGCAAACTTTAGAGTCACTCATTTCAGAACCTGTTTGGCAAATTGCACCACGATTTAAGCATGAATTACAAGCTGAAACTATTTCTCGATACACAGAAGATGTCATCAATCTAGGTTTCTTAAAACAGGGCCATGTCCTAATTAATGAATATTGGCAAAATGAAATAGGTGATTTAACAGTCGACGACAGCCGATTTGAAACTTTAAATATTACGCTTGATAAATTGCATAGAAGAGGTTTTAAAGTCGTTTTCACGATTCAGCCATTCATAAGTACAGAGAGTAAAAACTTTGCAGAATGTGTCCAACGCAGATTACTTATTAGCGAAAGAAGTTCTGACAAACGAATTCCGGCATTAACGCGATTCAAATCATTAGGCAGCGCTGGAGTGCTGGATATCACGAATAACAGAACAGTACCTTGGTTACTTCAAATGCTTCAGAAAGTCGTTGACAAGCATAATATTGATTCATTTTATCTCGATCTAGGAACAGCTTATGACATGCCTCATTATTATGATTGTGAAATGAGGTTGATAAATCCGGACCAATATAAAACGATTTTCATTAGGACTTTTGAAAAGTCATTAAATATAGTCGGCGTGTCTTCGGCTATATCTTTGCCACGGCCACCAATATTCGTGTCCCTTCCGCCTTTTGAGTCGACCTGGGAAGCTTTAAGACGAGTGATTCCTGCAATGCTGACATACGGTGTGAATGGATATCCATTTATAATGCCAGGAGCAGTAGGAGGTGACATTTACTGGCCGGGAAGTGAACAATTCTTGCCTTCATCCAAAGCCTCTTTAGATTCAAATATGACAAACACAACTCAAGATAACGGTATAGACTTGCCAGAAAAAGAATTGTATATGCGATGGCTGCAAATGGCAACATTTTTGCCGGTCATGAAGTTCACGCACTTGCCCAGTAAATACAATGATGAGAAGGTGTTGGAAATGGCTAAGAATTTGACACTGTTGCGGCAAAAATTGGTAGATTATTGTCAAGTAAAAATTTCAACTTATATTATATTTAATTGGATCTAATAATTAATGTTTTGCTTTCTGCCAGGTAACTCCACTATTTCTTAAGTACAAGCGAGAAGCTCTTGAAGAGGGTCTACCGCTGATCCGACCGTTGTGGTTGGTAGCAGGCGGAGATCCCGCGTTGTTTGTTGACGACGAATTTGCTATAGGCGATGAGATTGTTGTAGCTCCTGTCTTACATGCACAACGAACTACTAGGGAAGGTAAGTTATCAATATAAAATATTTAGCATTCTTATAATATTAGGTCATTACATATTAATTGGCGTTTTGTAAGGGAGGAACAAAAGTAAATTATTCAAAAATATTATAACCACATCTGACTGCATGATAAACTCTCTTCTCTCTTTCCCAAAGATCCCTTAAATTTTAAAGTAGTGCATATTAATGCCCAAAGCGTTCCAAGTCACCACACTGATCTATTAGCATCTTTCAGTTCTCATAATGTTGTTGCGTTGTTAATTTCTGAAACCTTTCTTAAACCTTCCCTCCCTTCTACTTCCTACTCTCTTCCAGGATTTGTTTTGATACGCAACGATCGTACCGGTAAGGGTGGTGGAGGTTTGGCAAATTGCCTTCGTGCGGATATCCCATATAGAATTGTGAGTGCCTCGTCATCTTCTTACTCAGGATCTGCTGAACATCTTGCTATCGAAGTAATAATACGACATACTAAAATTCCCCTCACCGTTTTTTACAGCCCTAATATGTATGTCGATTATTTCGATAACTTTGAGAACTTTTTTAACGTCTTCTGTCCCAGTTACGATCATGTACTTGTTTTAGGTGACTTTAACGCGGGCATGATCAATTACAACCCTCGATCGCGCAGATTGAAATCTCTTCTCACTTCCTTTAATCTACCTGTCCTGCCTCTCTCTGCCACTCACAACTTTCCCAATTGTATTCCATCCCTAATAGACCTCATGATAGTGTCATCTTCTCGAAATGTTTCCGATCATGGTCAATTGACTGCTACCTTTTCCAACCATGATTTACTATTCCTGTCCTACCACATTCGTCTCCCTAAACCTAAATTTTGGACTCGAATACTCGCAACTTCACAAACATCAACGTCGAATCACTGCAGTACGAAGCACGTGGCATTGACTGGTCGTCTGTATTTAGTACCGATAACATGGACGCAAAAATTTCTAACTTTAACTCCTTTCTTTTTGGAGTTGTATGACCGTCATGCTCCCCTAAAAAGAGACAAAATAAAACACAGTCCTGCGCCCTGGTTGTCGGACTTTATTAGGAAAACCATGTCATTGCGCCAAGAGACGCTATGTACATGACTCTCTAGTCAGCCATACCACTGCAGAAGTTTGGAAAGTCCTGAATCAGTAGGGATTGGTAAATAACCTGTCTCTTTAAATACCTTTGACCTCAACTCTTTGAATACACACTTTTCCAATTCACCATCTCCCCTTACACCTGATATGAAAACCGATACCTATAATGCATTGTCCGCAACTTCCATCTTTTATCCGCCGTTTAACTTTTCAGCCATTTCTAAGGACTGTGTTAAGAGATCCATTTTCTCCATCTCGTTAGCAGCTGTTGGTAATGAAAATGTGTGCTCCAAAATGATCACTTTGATCTTACCTATTGTATTACCTATACTCACCCATATTTTGAACCATTATTAGCTACTAATACTTTCCCTACCGCTTGGAAAAATAGCTCTCGTTATACCACTTCCTAAAGTGTCTAACCTTAGCTCCATTACCCATTTTCGTCCCATTTTCATCCTATGTTTCTTGTCCAAAGTCCTTGAACACATTGTCCATAGCCAACTGTTAGCATTCGTTACTGGCAATAATTTGCTAAGCCGTTTCCAATCTGGATTTTGACCGGGCCACAGCACAGTATCAGTACTCGTCAATGCAACAGATGACATACGCCGAGCATTGAAAATGGATCTCTCACACTACTGGTTCTGCTAGATTTCAGTAGTGCTTTTAACTCAAAGGATTTATGTATGTATCAATCTCTTCTCAGTATGTTGCAATCGATTAAAGTTTCTCCGTCTGCGGTGGCTTGGTTAAATTTCTATCTTCAAGGCAGGTGTCAGCGTGTCCGCCTAGATGAGTTTTACTCGGACTGGTGTGATCTCGTTGCGGGCGTGCCGTGAGACGTTCTCTCTCCATTACTCTTCTCTAGTTTCTAACTAGTGTCCTTACATGTAAGTTTCAAATTTCGTTGTCAAAGTCCGTTGAAGATGTACCGTCATTTTCGTGTTTGTGATGTTGGCTCAGCCATTTCCACTATTAATGACGATCGCAGCCACGTAAGTGACTGGAAAGGTGCAGCTACTAAGTGACTGAAAAAAAAATTAAGATTGAAGAGAGCGGCCCGCGGCAACCGAGCTCGTCGCTCTTATTGCAGTGATACCCACAAATCCAGCAATCTTTATTAATTAAAAAACTATATAGGTACATAAACGACAAAATCAACATACACATATGTAGTACCTAATACTAATGTCAAAACTAATGTCATATCAAAACGCGTATTGCTTAGTGAACAGTACAAATAAGACCGCTAGGTACATGTGTTTTACTACATACCTATATAAGAGTACAGTCAGGCGGACATTACTTCGTGGCGTCGTTAACATCATCCCCCACAGTGTCGGAACTGCGACACTCATCACCTAGGAGTAACGTGACGCGAGTCGCCGGACGGGATCAAAGATCCTTACACGTACACTCTACTGATAACTCCTTTAGGCCAAACGTTTCGTGAAGAATAAGGCTCCACTATAATTACAAGAGCTGCTATTTTTAGTTGTGTGCCTTCCGTATTCCACTTGTGTCCAAAACATATCTGTAAACCGTTGTGCAATATGCCACTGCTTCCGTAAATACAAGTCGCAGTCGTCAAACGGCTTAGAGGATGAACCTAATAAAAAGTGATCCGGTGGTCAGGCTTCAGTATGACGTGGATCTACAGAAACATGAGTTACAGGACGTATATTTATTGTATTTTCTACCTCACACAAAAATGTCACTAATTTTTTCTCCCTAGGTGCCCGTTCCTCCATCACTACTTTAAGAGTGGTTTTAACGCTTCGAATTAAGCTTTTCCATTCGCCACCCATGTGTGGACAAGCGGGCGGTATAAATTGCCACTGAACCCTTTTATTTAATGCCTCGGATATTAAATGAGATTGATTTTTTACTAGTTCTTATCAATTATTCTTATCAATAAATGGGGTGTGTTCGCAATCCATTTTCCGTTGCATAATTGTTAGATTTTAATAACTCATTTTCAAAAGACTGCAATTGCGAGTAACGAAGCAGCAATATCTGTACTTTGCACGTTAATTCCTTATTAATACATTTAATGGAAATTTCCTTACACTTTTCAATGAATAATAAAACATTTTCACGGAAGCTTGACGGACCATTGACGGTTAATCAAGACAGCTGACTCGCAAATTATTTTAAGGGCTTTGGTTTCGTCCATATTTTGACGTGGTTTACTACTAATACCTATCGCGTCCAGCGAAAGCGATCGTCGTCGTAGTAACTCGTGTAAATCTGTGTTGGGAACATAGGTATCTGTAGGTATGGACGAGCTAACCACCGCCTGTTGCGTCATAACTCCTGCGCTATCAGTACATGAATAAAAAATACGATCACACCGGCGACTAGAATTTGCTTGTTTGCTAGTTGCTACCTAAAGCTCCATGCAAACACCACCTTAATAACGTATGCGTGATATACGGCCCGCCCGACTGCAACTCTTTACATACAATTGGTGCAATAAGGTGATAATTATCTTGTCCAATTAATAATTTAGGTTTTACTTTTGACGACTTTTATTTATCTTAAGGTACATTAATCAAATTCGAACCAGTAACAAGAGTTGTAAATTGAAGTGATAAGTTAGGTTCTTTCATTTTCCGAGCACGTAAGTTATATGTTACACCAGTACTGTTACTATTGTCAAAGTTAATGATTTCGGTAGTACATACCAACTCGGAGGAGTGACTTCCTCACCTCGTTTCCCAGCCTGCTCCGCCACGTCGGTGGCCAGCAACGACACTGTGGTGACGTCGTCGAGCAGCGCGTGCGTCGCGAATGTTCCGTTAGATCCGTGAATATTTACCGGCTCTATTCTAAGACATATTTTAGTCATTTTTATATCCCTACGTACACTAAACACTGACACTTCACTTTGAGAGTCAACAGCGTGCGTGACGATGTTCATATCAGATCTCCAGCCGGCGGGGGCCAATGGTGCCGCAGGGTCGGACACGACGTGCGTGCCCAGCAGGCACGGCGCTCCCGGCGGTTGGAGCGGCGCAGGTGGCTTCATCCAGTGCAATAACCGATGATGATCCCTTCACAGGCCTCGACGTCGCAGTGTTCTGGAACACATGCTGATTAATCTTCGTGTCGAGTTCCCAAGCATTTGTAGCAGAGGTTCTTAGCTTGCACAATAGCGCTATCTGTCTCGGCACATAGCGCGTTTGAACTTACTGCACACTGCTACTGAGTGATTTTGCCGCCGTAAAATTTAAATGACTTGCTTAAAGAGATTGAATGTGTTGCTAGTGTACGTCAACACTTGTTTCTTCTTGTGATTTTCACCATGAATATAGCTCATTCCGGTCACTGCTACTTTCGAAGCGATTTATCAGTATAGTATATATATAGTACATGTCAGTATTTATCAGTAGTATTTATCAGTTCAGTGGGTAACTTGGACATAACGATCGCGACTAAAGTAAAGTATGAGTTGTAGTTACAAAGTTTAAAATTTTTGTTGCGAAATTAACTATTTATGTATGGTAGGCGGGTGGTAACGGCGGTACTTTCTTCAATTGTGCTGTCACTCTTCGCATTATATTCTCAGGCCTGCTGAATTGTAATTCCACAGTTTCCATAATTTCTTTTGGCGAGGTTACACTAATCAGCAAAGAAGCAGTCACCTCTTTTGCGTCGCCGGGAAGACTCTTGCTCATCATTAGATGTTGCCAGTCTAGATAGGATTTCTTGATTAGCCTTTGAGGTGGATTGACCGACGGCGTCCTTAATTGCTGCAGCCAGCGCCTCGACAGCGCGGGCAGTCTTCGCGTCGTTACCTCGGCAGGAACTCGGTGACGTAGGTCTTATCGGTTGTTGTGTTGGTTTTCGTTATATTAAATATTTCATTTCATTTCATTTGATAGGATTCTGACATGGTACACTTAGGTTGACTAGCGCTTCCTATTTGCGCTATAACAGCAGCTAATTTCTTATCTAGCAATTCTTTCTGTATTTGAAGTTCCTTTAGTTCGATTTGTGCCTTTGCTTGAGCAGTTTCAAATTCTAACCGTCGTCCTGTTCGCTGGTGGTTGCAGTGAGAAGAAGGAAAACAAGGTTTCTAGTGGAACTTGGATGGATTTGCAGATATCACTACGTAGCGCGTGTGTACAGCGGTGCAGCTAGTCAGCGACTGAAAAAACTAGTAATCACGTATATTTGCCGAGAACGGCTCCCGAGCTCGCCGCTCGTTGCTTGTCAAGAACACAAGTTATACCTTTCTAGAATAAACACATACTAGACAATTTATTTAGGATAATGGGCAGCTATAGCGTCTACCTTTTTTTTCACAGTAGATGATCAAAAGTTGACATTTAGAGAAAAATTTAAAAGAAAAATCTTAAAACTACAATTTTGATAATGATTTAGGTTAAAACACCTAAAATTGTGTTAAAGTTAAATAATAAACGTCTTCAGGATAATAATACTAAAAAAACTACACACAAATACCTAAATCTACGAAAAAATTTGCGACATTTATTTAACTAAAAATTGGATGGGCTACGTAGATAATGCGTTTACATGCAGTCATAATTATAATTGCTATATTCCTTACGAGTAAGCTAATATTTAAAAATTTAACATATTTTATTATGTCTCTTGCTTCTTTTGTAAGTTGTAATGCAAATATTTTGATATCTAAATCAAAACTTTAGGTTACAAAGTTTTTTTGGGTCAAAGTAAACTATGTTTTCTTTTTAAATAAATTATAAAACTTGCACTTTCAAAAGGTTTCAAATACCCAACTGTTAATAACTGTCACTGTATACTATATAACAAACTTTTATTTATATTTCGTAGTGTTATTTGACCCAGGCGTTTATTAGTTGGATAATAGATCTTTAAAATAACAGTAGCTCATAAACCCACCGCAAACACAAAATTAAATCATAGTTTTGTTTGTTTCTAGTGTACTTACCAGCGGGCTTGTGGCAAGATGGTATTGACGGCTCTCTTCGCAAAGGTTCCCGCTGGATGCACGAGTACAAAGTGCCTTTGGACCGAGTGGCCTATTTTCTTAGGAAACCGGATGACCTACGTTTCTGATTACTTGTACCTACATTACCAAATACGTGAGACACTCAGAAATTTTCGAAAAAAAATTAAATTGTTCTATAGATGGTTACTACATCCTTTCAAAGCACTCTCAACCAGCGCCAATGGCAAGTTTCTTGCGTCTGAACTAATTTTCAAGCAATTTTCTAGCCTGCAACAGGTACTTCCTCAACGGCCTGCTCGAATGCACTGAGCGCATCTTCTGGCGACGAAAATTATATCCCCCTGAGCTGGTTTTTAATGTTATTTGCCCAAAAGCTTAACCGGTGTGGTTTTTAAGAAGTCCCTCTTCTAGACCGCAGAGTGTGCGGACGCGTTGTCGTGGTGGAGCAAAAGGCCTCGGACGCCCATGTTCGGTCGCTTGTTGCTAGCAGCGGCAAAAACTTCTGGCAAGCATTTGCTAGTGTACCACTTTGCGTTGATGCTACTTTGGTTTCCTAAGGGAATTGATACTAAATACCCCGCTAAGGAGAAAAATCTGGCGATTCCCGATCCATTTTGCAGATTGTGCTGAATCTCCTGGTATGTGATTTGCCTCTTTTGTTGAATTCAAATTTTTCACTTCTAGCACGTTTTTTTCTGTTACAGCAGTCAAAGGACGACCACTTCTTTAAACTCTTTAAACGGTTCACAGTTGCTTGAGAAGGCGCCTTGTTTAAAGTTTCATACTGCTAGTAAAAAAATTTGAGGGAAATTTTAATTTTGAACATCTATATTTTTACTTTTAAATAATCGAATTTTCAAAATAAGTTATAAACTCGCCAGCGTTTCGTACATAAAAATCTTTTTTTTTTCGCAAAACTTTCTGAGTGGTCTGGTATTACATATTACCTAAACCAGGTAAACCCAAGGATTTAGTTCATTATTTTTGACAATCATGGCAATTATTATTAAAATAAGCGCTAAGCGATTCTATGGTTATGCTTTTTATGTACCATTACAAAAATAATAATGTGCAGTAAATTTGATAATTTCTATAGTTTTATTGAAATCAAAGAACAAATGCTGTTACTTTTTTCAATCGCTATTTTTTGTAATGTGACATTACTATTATTTTTATTATTAAAATAAGCTTTTGTTGCAATAAAATAAAATAAAATAAAGTTTTATGTCTTTTTCTAAAGTTTGTCTTGTAGTTTGAGTGACAAACATAATTTTCAACCTAGTTGTGCCAAACTGAGATTTACCGCACTCAATGAAGTTTAGTGGTTACTTAAGGCACTCCTTAATATCGGTTATGTTGAGCTAAACTATTTTTTTCATAGTGTCTAAGTCTAGATTTCTTTGCAGATTGTACACTCAGGAGCTTCTTAATTAATCTTTTTCTTTATTAAGTTAAAATTTATTAGTATTTATTATTTGTGTCGAACATATGTCTTTAAGTTGTGATGAATGAAATCATTCCAAAGCATATTATTAATAGTATTCTAATTAAATATAAGTAAATTATTTTGATGTAAAGCTAAACTAACCAAATCTTTATTTAGAAAAAGGATAGAAATATTTAGGTGACTATTTCGGACCCAGATGTTTTCTATAATTGCGGACGTAAATTAACTCCTATTTAGAGCATGTTGATAGAAGACTCTATCTACATAGAGTCTTCTATCAACATGCTATAAATAGGAGCAGTGAGCTAAACATCTCATTACTGACTGTCCAAACCAAAAACAGTTTTAGAAATTATGGCGAGCGGAGAGGAGTGAGCATATGTTTTACATTCCCTAAATAACACACATGTTTATTCTCTGATTATCCGATGTATAAAACGTTTTTATAATCTGTCCATGGAACGTTTAGCTAAATGAATCCCATAAAATGTTATTTGATAATATTATTTAATTTCACCAAAAAATACTCGAAAAGTAACCAAGATTTCAATAAAAAAAATATTATTGTGTCCCTATCTACTACTACATATTAGTTTTCTTAGTACCTACTTTTAGGTACCTACGTACGATTTTAATTTTTATAAATTTATACCATTTTTATTAAAATGCATACCAGTTAGCTGACTTGAATGTCCTTTCATAACAATGAATTAAGACACAGGGGAAATAATTTACGCCGCGTTAGACAGCTCCTCCTTACAAAATTCAAATTGCCGTAAATTGAAACATCTTTTTCTACGTATTGCTTAATAGTATTAGGTTGGTATAATTAATTAAATAATTAATTAAGTTAATTTAAATACTTTTTTATTAAATCAAGGCTAAAACACTTGCCTTAAAGATTATGTATTTCGTAGAATGATATTCACTGCCTGTAAATATGTTATACTTTCTATGTTATAAAATTATTTTTCTTGTTATTAATTAAAATTATATGTCTTCTTTGGTATTATAGATTTTATAACCTCGATGACTGTTGCTACATAATATTAAATATAGTTTTGTATATCTTGTGACAAATATTATGCTCTTCTCCACGCCAGTGACTGAAATTCAAGTCTATGTTAATCTTTGCGACCCAAAATTTTATGTTTAATAAAAATAAAGTGATTATATCATGATATTCGTTTTAATTTAGTATTACTGACCTTTAATAGTTTGGCATGATTCTTGGGTTTTAATTAAATATCAAATTTAACATAAATTTAATATTTTAACATATTTTAATGTTAAAATATTAAACCTATGTATAACTACCAGCACGAGATATGTTAAAAAACCCTCATCTATTTCTTTTACCGTCTCTAGAATACATGCTAGATGTCATAAAGTCCATTATTACACTGCTAATACTCGTACGTTTTGTACGAATATGGGGCATGAGACAAAAAAACAAAGGTTGCCTTACTCACCGCTAATTCACCTGTTTATACCTAGCTAACACCCTAATCAGATATTAAATCGGATTTAATTACGTTGCCTCATCTAAAAGTTGATTGAACACGTGGCTGCCTACAAAACTTCGCCAATAAAATATCGAGGTATTTGATGGATTCTTTACATTAATATTTTTATTATTTCATATCGTCAGAACGACATTTAGCTAGGCAACCTGTTTGCAATCTATTAATGTACATCACATCTAAGTGCAGATTCGCTTAGCAAAATCTATACTTCAATTAGCCTTAATTAATTTTTTAATATCCCTGAATGTGGCATTTACCGAATTTGTTTTGAAAAATTAAGAATTTAGTTTTAATCGTGCTTATGTCTGTTTATCGGAGACTCTTATAAATAAGAATTAATATGAGGCGCGTTTTAGCAACAATAGAAGCCGAAAAATTGTGTCTTATACACGTCTGCGAGTTCATATCCCAAAATTGTATCGCAGGTGAATAGTTAAATTAGCCATTCGACTAAAGAGCTAGCCGTTTGGTTGAATGAATTTGTTCCATTACGCCATTATGAAAATGAATAAAACAAAAAGCATATAACCTTCAACGAAACGACTAGCTGTTTCGCTAAATGGCTAATTCAACCATCTGCCTCCGACATATACAGGGCAATCTATTACGGTTTTACTATGTAGTACAGGTTTGCTAAACTTCGTCTGACCGCACTTTTAGACTGAAATTCATAAACCGGTATTAGATATTTTCAATAGATGCTTATCCATTCAAAGCTTTAATTAATTGTGATACATCCAAAAACGGAGTTTCATGTTGCGATTAATAATTTAAGTTATTTATATATAGCTGGTTACAAATTATTATCTATCGAAAACAATTTACATTCTAAGTAAGTAGCTTTAATGTAGGTACTATTTCAATAAGAAAAATGTTACCAAAACACACGAAGTTTATTTTTTTGTCTTCGATATGTTAGTACTCATTAATAATACCCAACTATATTTCATTACAAACATGCACGAAAATTGCTACAATTCATTGATTAAACAGTTGATTTAACAGAAGGTAATTTCAACTTATCAAACATATTCCTGTCATTTTGTACTTAAAAGTCTGGTTGTAGAGTCGCTCATGTCAGTTAGGTATTCACTGTTCTTACTCAAACTGGATTCGAAATAAATGAGACCAATAACATTTTTGCAATATTTTTATTAATTTGTAATGACTCATACACATCACCAACCACGCTGAATGGAATATAGCGACATGACTGATACAATGAATGGTTTTAATTTACGAAATATAATAAGTAATAGTTACAAATATCTAACCACATGAGATTTTACATCATTATTTAAATTATTAAACATTGAAAAAAATTCAATGTATCGTTAATTTACCCAATACTTGCTTTACACATTCCACCATTTGTTGACATCAATCAGTCTTCAAGCCATTAAGCATGTCATCTCTTTTATATAGTCAATGACAGTCACACATTCATTGAATATGCGAAGATTCAATTACATAGTTGACAAGCCCTCAGAGTTAACAGTAACGAGATAAGTGTACAAGTACCTTACATACAGTTTTATTTGTCTTCATGAATGTGTAACTATCAGTTCACAAAATATTTTAACATTAAGTCTTCCCATCTCCGTTGTTAGCACCACAAAAGCTTACACACAATTATATCTATTTAAACAATGTTGGTTCCCACATAGTCATTTGAGCGGGTTTCTTTTTTTTTTGAAGTAAATATATTACCAATATATTAATTTGATTTAATAATAACCATTGATTTAGATATTTTAAAAAATCCGCTCATTAATTAATACCGAATGAGTGACTTTAGTTAGACATTTTTAAATTATATCTTTCTATACAACTGATATAATATAATGTAATAAGTACAACTATAGTGAATATATCGATTGAGGAGGACATACCATATATATCTTTTATTTGCCATTATTTCTAAATGCACGGAACCATTACCAGAAAGTTAAAATAACAATTTCAATTGAGAAACCCACAGCCTAAAAATACAACATTTAATAATTTTAATAATGATTTGATATCCAGAGCTATTGATGTTCACTAAGCTGATACAATCCTTAAGTTTAATAACATTTTATATTCCTAATAATATGCTTTAATTAATTAAAAATCTAGCTATGACATACAATAGTAATTATTTAACGTAGAGGCTTTAGAGCCAGCCAAAATGCCGCAAGTTGAAACGATTAAAAGCCATAAAAATTAAAAAAATATTTAAAGCAGATGGCTGATTGCGGCCGATGCATGTGGCGACGCCAAGCGTGGCAAAGCTTCACTGGATATAAATATCAGTTGGCTATGGAGGCACAGTCACCGCTGGATCAACCAACCGACATTATTTTATGTAACCATTATTACAATTTTCATAAACAAAAACGAAACAGGTTTGCTGTTCGTAACATTTGGAACATGCATCGGCCTCGAGTACTTACTACGTTCTCGTTAAAAATTAATTAACGCCTCCCTGTTTAGTCCTTTCCACGATATATAAAGCAGTAAATCACGAAAATTAAACTTTATATTTATTGTGCTCAGATATAATCAACACACGGAAAGACACTATCGAGATAGATTATATTATATTATAAATTCTCATTCGTACATTTCAAACTAGACACTAGAACGTAAAAACACAGAACTATGACATACATTTATGTATGATTAAATATTTAGGTCATGTATTGTGCTGGTGTCGTGAAACATGTTTTGGCTGTTAGATTTATTGGAGTAATTATATCCATAACTTAAGCAAGTTTCGATATTGCTTGATTCACCCATGACTAAAATTAATTGACTCAAACGTCCAATAGTAGGTAGTTTAACGCTAAAGCGAAATTTTCCTGAAACAAAATTGATATCCATTTACGGCTTATACTCTAGATGGTGCAATCATTCAGATGACTTTTATATTTATCACATTCGCTCACATCATTCTAACGTAACAATTACATATAAAAGGAAAACGATCTTTTCTAATGGAGAACTTGATCTATAAATATTTGAGGAATTGGATACCCTATATTGAATGGAAAACATTTGAATACTAAATTAATTCAATAGGAACAAATAACGTAACTAACTTCTTCATAAATATTTAGGTCTTTACGACTAGAAATTCAAATTGGTACAAAAATTAAATACTCAGCCAAAACATAGGTATTAGATCTAAAATACATCAATATTTAAATGAAGCTATGGTTTTGTAAATATTTATTATAACTATATTATTATAGTTAACTTCAGTATCAACTTTTCGTTCTTAACAAGCAAAATATCAATTAAACTTTGGTAAATAGAGGGTTGTTTGAATTTTAATAAGTAAATAGTTTCACTAGAACATTTATTTTAGTATGAATTAAGCTCTCTATTGTTTAGGCTTGCATTGTCAAATCAAGAATAACAAAGGTTATATCGATCATAAATTAACCTCGTGTCATCTAAACTCGTCGTAAGACAACTGGGACTATTGTGATAACTTCCAGCTGTCTAAACAGGTATCATTTCATGCCAGTTGGAAAATTTAATGTCTCTTTTTTGCGCTCTGATAAGATTATTTAAACATACGGAACCTTTGTTATTCTAGAAAAATATAACAATAACTTTTAATATACACATGTAAAGTAGTTATTTCCTAATTATATATTAATTCAGCGTTATGTGTACGCTAGATAACTTATGTTCGAACTTTATTCAAATTTATACGGTCTTATGAAATGAGGTTTTGCAATCTTTTGAAACGCAAACTTTGAGAATAAGACTATGGTTGCTAATACCTCCACAGATAAGCTGTAAAGCTGTTTGCTATAATTATATAAACATGTAGCATATACATTTTTTGTATATTTAAATTTCACGTTCGATAGCAAAATAAATTTTAATAATTTAGATTACGCATACAGTTGAGGCTAAATAAAATGGACTGGTTATGCTGAATTCTTGTATAAAAGCACTACATTATATAAAAGACCAAATTTCAAAATATTATCATAAATATAATTTAAATGGCGTGTTCTATTATTATAAAATGCAGTTACTTGAAAACAGTTTTAGAAAAAAATGGACGTTTCTGTTCTTGGGTCGAGAATTGGTTATTGACGTATCAAATGGATGCGGATGGGACTATTTTTTTATTGGATTCGCGTGATCGTGAACTTCTGAACGAACTTTCGTTTTAGTTGCATTACACAAGTTGGCGTTCAAACGTATAAATTTTTATATTTTAAGTAAATATCAATATTTTGAAACGGTTTCATATTCCGTGTTACAATCATATTTATTATAACAAAGTTACAAAAGAGTTTTAAGTGTACTATTTGTAAACAATCTCATACGAAGTAATAACCTCACTTAGCACTTGGGTGACTGCTTTATGACTGCATTCATTGGCGTGGCCAACAGCTTCGCCATCGCGCCAGTAGCTGTATTTTACTAAGGGTTACTTCTTCGATGAGAAGGCCACAAATAGGCCCGGCACCTAGAACTCTAGTCTGTATGCAGCACACGAAGTTTCATGATCTTGCAAGTTAATCGTGCATCGGGATGCAGAAGGCGACAAATCTATTTTGTATTTTTCCAAAGCTTCTTCGTTCTCCGCTACCCAATATCCAAGCACGTCGGTGTCGTATGTAGGTATGATAGTTACTTCTGAAAAATTTTAAATGCCAGTCTGTACTTAATGTAAAGTAAATTCAATAAAAAATCGTCATAAAAAAATCGGCATTTAACCAGAGATAAAGTTAAGAGTTACTATCACCTAAAAGTTTAAACGTAGTGTACAATAATAATAACAACACAAGTATGTTAATTATTACATAATTTTTTTTAAGTGTAACTGTCAGATTAACTTACCTAGATCTTTGTCTTCCCAGGTTTTCTTTGCATCAAGTAAAGCGTTGTAAATTTCTTTTGAAGGTTCTGTTCCAGAAAATACATAATAACGAGCTCGTACGCGTTTGAAAAATTCTATAGCTGAGTAGTATGAGTTTCCATGGTGGGGTACGTAAGTAAGGTCCATATATACCGGAGTAAAACTTTTCTTTTTGCCTGGAGATTCTGAAATTCTCTTAGTTTCTTTGCTTTTCTCTTGGTTAATTTTATTTTTGTTTACAATATTTGTCGAAACAGGGTTTTGCTTTTTAGGTGTACTTTTGCCATCGGCTTGATTTGGTGGAAGTAGTGGGCTTGGAAGTCCTAAAGGTTTACCCCACGATTCAATAGGATCTTCAACACTACGTTCAAATGTCGATATAGAAGTAGCAGTTGACGTAGATGGACCTGCTACTTCGGATTTCTTTACTTCTGTTTTAACATCTTTCAGGTTGATTGAATTATCATTTTTGTAAGAGAGATCGCACAAATTTATGGAAGATTTATCATATTCATATTTTGCCGTAATATTTGATATTACATCGGACCCACTGACCTTCTTATGCTCTTCAATAGCTTTGTCGAAACGCTCATCGGCTTCTTTCAAAAATGTTATATCTGATGGCAGGGTTGTTCCAAGATTAAAAACCTTTTCTTTTGCCTTTAACTCGTCACTTAATTTAATAGTAGAATAAACGGTTTGTTCGGTAAATCCAGTAAAATTTTTGGTTATCTCACATTCCATTGAAGCGTTTGTTGCCTCTAGCAAATCCTTATTAATAATAACTTGTTCATCGTTTTCCTTATCTGAAATCTCTGCCTGAATTCTGTCGAACTGTCCAGATTTTATATTTTCTAGTTCGAAACTTAAGTTTGACCTGGGAGAATGTGCAATTTGTGATTTGGTACTACTTGGGCTCCCTTGACCATCGTCATCACTAAAGTACATTCCACTATTTTCAGTGCCCCATACATGAGAGTGAGTTCTTGATTCTCGGGAGCTATCGGACGGGGGTGAATTTATTCCCCGTTGATAAAAATCATCACTTGGTAAGGATGAGCTATGCATATCTCCTACTTTTGATGAATATTTAGTAAAGTTCTTTTCACTTGCAAGAGCGTTTGTGATTTCTTCAAATTCTTCCGTGATCTCTGAAATAGTTGTTTTCGTAGATTTTGTAGTTTTGGCAATGTCATCATTTCCTTTGCAAGTTGTAGTTTCTACTATAGTTTTTACTTTCTCTGGGCTAATAATTTCCCTAGTTGTAACAATAGTAACATTTTGGGCAACGTCATTGTGTCCCTCTCTTATAAGTTTTGTGAAAGTCTCAGTATTAGTATTTTTTATTTCACCTACAGGAGAGCAAACTTCTTTCAACTTTAAATCAGGTTCTAAATAATGCGGTACGTTTAATTCCAAGTTTTTATCCGCTTTAATTTGCTCATCACTAATTTCTTCCATATCTTCCGGAGTCAAATCATCTAACCCTATGCCATTATCTAAATATGATATTTGTATTTGAACATCTTTTGTAGTCTGACTTGAACCATCAGTATACAAACTTTCAGTGACAGTTTCAGTAAGAGTTTTTACTGCCTTTTTATTAGACTTTAAGTTTACTAACTCTTCTTTAGTAATGTACTTTGTAATATTTTGTTTTATATTTTGTTCTCTTTCGGTTATGATACGCGCTTTTTTGTCAATATACTTTTTTACCTTGCCAGTTGTCTTAAAGTCGTTTAATACTGTTTGTAAATCAGTGTCTGATGATTTTTGATACTCAGAAATAGTGATGTTAATATCTTTAGTGGTTTCTGTAGAATCATCAGGGTATCGGTCAACTGTGATGGTTTCAACAGTTGTACGAATTCGTTTAATATTTTCATTTGTGCTTGCCAAAGTCTCCTTTTTAGTTTTGGTTGTGACTGTTCTTTTAGTACTTTGAGAGCCATCATCAATACATTCTTCTTTCATATCTGTTTCTACTGATGTATCTAAAACTGTTTCAACATCATGTTTGCTTTTATCGTCCGCTAATGAATCGCTTAAACCTGGACTTATTTTATCATTGCATTCAGTTAACATTTGAGGTCCCTCTCTTAAGTTTTTAGGTGTAACACTACTATCATCAACATGGTTGATAAGAATATTGGTTTCAACGGTAGTCTTAATTGAACCATCAGGATATTGATCAGTTGTCGTTGTTATAGTTTCAGTTTTAACTTTTTGTGGAACATTGTTAATGTCACAATATTGAGTTTTGATGGTTTTTATTAAAACTGTTCTCAAAATATGTATGTTGTCTAAGCAAATTTCATAGGCGTCTGAAGATTGGATTTGTTCCGGTTCACCAAACTTTTTTAACCCAATCAGTTCTTCAATATCACGCTCTTCAAAGCTTGTATTGTCTTGTTCATCAGACAAAATAACCTTTTCAGTCCTTTTTGTAGTTGCAGATCCATCCGGGTATATGTCTTCAATAAGTGTTTTTATATGCGTCCGCAATTTTTTCGATTTATAATCTTTACTGCGCAAAAATTGTTTAACAGTGTTTGTAGTAACTTTTCTTTTTATTCGTAAACCATTTTCTTCAAAACTTTGTTCCTCTGTTAAAGTTTCTTCTGTTGGGCTGGCTTCTGGGATATATTCTTTAAGGAATTCATCCTCATAGTTTTTATTAGAAATGTACACTTTCACATCTTTTGTCATTTCAGTCATCTTATCGGGTGACTTCATTTCCGTCACAGTTTTTACAGATTCTTTTATTGAATAATCATGCAAATCTAACATTTCTGACATTTCTTCCTTAACTATATCTGTTAACTCTGTATTCGTATCAATTTTTGTTAGGCATGAACCATCGGGATATTTATCAGTAGTTGTTACTACCGTGACCGTGGTTTTTTTAGATAGATTTCCAAAATTATCACCATATTCCGTTGTGACAGTTTTGGTTGTTATTACTCGATCGACATTTTTACCATTTATATCGATTTGTTCAGATTTGGTATTGATTGTCTCTTCAGGTTCACCACAAATTACTAACCCTTGCAAGATTGATTCAAAATTACCATTAGTGCCCTCCAATTGTTCTTCTGTTTTGACATCAACACTTTTTTGCACATTTTTAGAACCATCTGGATATTCTTTCGTGGTAATAGTCTCAACAGTTGTACGAATAATAGTTTTGTTATTTAAAAGTTTCAGAGTTTCCTTCTTGGTTGTTGTTGTTATGGTCACCACTATGTCTATATCGTTTTCTCTGACAATTTTTTTACTGACATCTGTATCAATAGTTGTGTCTTCGACATAAACATCATCAGCATCTTCATCTTCATCATCAATAATAAATCCCTCGTCGGAAATTTTGCTTTTAATAGTTTCTTCGTCTAAAATTAAATTTTCGCATTTTCTGGTGTTAAAATCAGAAATAACACATTGTTTGTTGAATTGTTTACATTCATTAGCATCCAGATTCTTTAGCGAAGAAGATTTCAAACTTGAGGAGCACTCAGATAATAGTGTTTGGGTATCTGTTATGGTGCTACTGGAACCATCTGAACTTTTACTAAGAGTAGTTGTTTCTATTGTAGTTTTCACATTTTGTGGAGTTCCATCTTCTTTAGAAACGATTTCTTTAGTTGTCACTGTAGTAATAGTTTGAGTTACTACATTTTCACCTTCTTTTATAACCTTAGTCACAGTATCTGTTTCTGTTTTTATTTTGCCCATTGTTTTCATTAAAGCCCCAAAACCTGTTTCAGCATCTTCGTCAGCTGAAGCATTATTAAAAGTTTTTGGTATTTTTTCTGTCAACGTAGAGATTTTTTGCGTCAAAACATCTTCACCGACGTGAACTACTTTGGTTATTGTCTCTTCAGTGCCATCAGCATTATCACATTTTACTTCTCTTTGCAGCCCATCTCTTACTTTTTCATCTTGAACGATATTTGGAGTTTTTGGCAATGGACTCACAGGAACCGTTGGAGGGGTAGAAACTCTTTCTATTTCTGATTGTACAGGAAGACTTTCAATTTCTTCTAATTTTATACCTTGTTGCACATGGTCTTCTACAAAAGCTTTCCGTACAGATTCCATAAAATTGGCAGGATCGCTAGAACAAGTATTTTTTGGGTCGAAATCAAAGCTAAGTAAAGGATCAGTGTTTGCTTGTATGCTGAATGTACCAGAATCTGCAGTTTCTATTAAACTAACATTTTTATGGCTAATCTCAGATACAAATATTTTTGATATTTCAGCATCAAGTTTTTCGTTATTTTCTTTTTCATCAGCTATAGATTCAGTAGATATAGATTCTTCTTTAGGTTTCTTTACAATATTTAAACCTTGCCTGATTGATGCTTTTTCTGGCAAGTTCTCTGTCATGTTTTCATCATTTATCTCTATGTTGTAATCATCAGATAAACTTTTCAACCCGCGTATAGTCGTATTGTCATCAATTTGTAGGACTTTGGGCGATTTTAAAGAATCACTTGTGCGTAGATTGTCTATTGTGCTCCTGGATTGATTAGGCATTTCGCTTAAAATAGTTGGAATTTCATGAATAAATTCTTTCGCTTCTTTCTTTATATCATTTAATGGTAAACTTTTCGGAAGAGTAACATTTATTTCTTTCTTTTCGTTTAATGCTGTTGCAGGAACGATGGAATGTGATGATGGGATTTTTTGCTGTACGTCGTCGCTCAATGGTTTATTAATCAATGCTGCAACTTTTGTTTCTTGTACAGATGTACCAGTTAATGGACTTGAAGGTAATAGTACAGTTTCAGCTGAACCAGCTTTTCCGCCTGTAGTCTTTTGTTGTGTCTTACTGCTTATTTGTACTTTTTCATCTTTAATTATGGAAACTTCCAAAAATATTTCTTTTTGTTGAGAAGTTTTGTCTGATTCTTTCGTATCTTGTAATAAACCGTCACTTTGCACATCTTTTATCCTTTCTCCAGACGATAAAGTTTTTTCAATGTTTATAAAGTCTCGTACCATATTCTTGTCGTCAACAACTGATGAAAACGTCATTACTTTGCTCTTTGAAATAGATTTTTCCAATTGTAATTCGAGGTCTGATACCGTGTCTTGAAATTTTTCCGTTTCCTTTTTCTCAACTAAAACAATTTCATCTTCAGTCTTTCTGATTGATTTTTCTGATTGTGATTCAACACTGATTACAGATTCTGCCGGTGTTTTCTTAACTTTTGATTTTGTTGCAGAAATATCAGCTTCAATGTTTGCAGCAAATATTTCAGGCTGTATTTTTTGAGAAACAGTGTCTTGACTGCTAGGTGATGAATCCAAATGTTGCTTCGCACTTTCATCGACCTTCTCCGTTTCTTCTTGCATTTCCAGACTATGGACCGCTAAAATGAGCTCAGGTTCAGAAACGATACTCTTTGATGATGTATTTTCGGACTGAAAAGTTTTAGCTGTGGTTTCCTTAACTGATATGTTAGGTAAAGGTGAAGAAAGTTTATGTAACGAATCTGTGAAACTTATTTTTGCGCCAACAAGCTCACTTTGAGTGTCATCGTGCACTGAAGTTTTCTGGTCTCCATCACTTGACAGAACTGATGTTAGTTTTTCTTGTTCAGAACCTTGGGCGTCTCCTTGTGTTTCTTCTAATGTAGCGCCACTTTCGTGATCTATTTTCTCCTTTTCAGCAAGAAGTGATAAACTTTTTGGGCGGCTTATCATGTCTTGAACTTTTTCCGTTTCCATTTTCTCAAGTAAAACGATTTCGTCCTCAGTCTTTATGATAGATTTTTCTGATTGTGTTTCAACTATTGGAGGAGATTGTGCCTGTGTTTTCTTCTCTTTTAAATCGGTTTTATCGGACTGAGAAGTTTCAGTCTTGTTTACCTTAACTGATATGTCAGGTAAATGTGAAGAAAGTTTATGTGAAGAATCAATTGAACTTGCTTTTGCGTCGACTATTTCTTTTTGAGTGTCATCGTGCACTGGTCCTTTGTGGTCGTCATCTTTTGACACAGTTGATAAAAGTTTTTCTTGTGTAGAAGTTTTGTCGTCTCCTTTTGATTCTTGTAACGTAGCGTCAGTCTCTGGATCGATTTCCTCTTCCTCATCACGTACTGATAAAGTTTTTTGGAGACTAACCGTGTTTTGTTCTTTTTCTTTTTCCATTTTCTCAAGTAAGACAATTTCATCTTCAATCTTTGTGAGTGACTTTCCTGTTTGCGATCCAATAAGTGCTGGTGCTTCTGCCCGTAGCATCTTCTCTTTGGAATTTATTGCAGAAATATCAGCTTCAATTTTTGCAGCAAATGTTTCTGGTTGTACTTTTGGAGAAACAATGTCTGGACTGCTATGTGATGCATCCACATGTCGCTTAACACATTCATCGACCTTGTCCGTTTTTTCCTGCATTTCCAGAATTGAAACCGGTGAAATGAGCACAGGTTCAGAAACGACACTCTTTGATATTGTTTTCTCGGAATGAGAAATTTCAGGCTTGGTTTCCTGAACTGATATGTCAGGTAGAGGTGAAGAAAGTTGAGGTGACAAATCCGTTGAAATTGGTATTGCTTCGAATTTCTCTTTTTGAGTGTCATCATGCACTGGTGTTTTATGGTCTCCATCACTTGATACAGCTGAAAACATTTTTTCTTGTTTGAAAGCTTTGACGTCTCCCTTTGTTTGTTGTAATGAAGCGTTGCTCTCTGGATCTATTTCCTCTTCCTCAGCACGTCCTGATAAAACTTTTTGGAGTCTAACCGTGTCTTGAATTGTTTCTGTTTCCTTTTTTTCATGTAACACTATTTCATCTTCACTCTTTGTGAGTGATTTTCCTAATTGTGATTTAATAATTGGTGGTGATTCTGCCCGTGGCTTCTCGTCTTTTGATTTTATTGAAGAAATATCAGCTTCAATTTGTGCGGCAAATATTTCTGGCTTTACCTTTGCTGAAATAGTGTCTGGACTGCTAGGAGATGCATCCAAATGTTGACATGCACTTTCATCAACCTTCTCCGTTTCTTCCGGCATTTCAAGACTTGAAACCGGTGAAATGACCTCGGCTTCAGAAACGACACTCATTGTTGATGTTTTTTCGGACTGAGAAGTTTCAGCTTTGGTTTCCTTAACTGGAATGTTAGATAAAGGTGTAGATATTTCTTTAGGTGACGACTCTGTTGAACTTGCTTTTGCGTCGATTATTTTTTTTTGAGAATCATCGTGCACTGGTCCTTTGCGGTCTTCATCTTTTGACACAGCTGATAATAGTTTTTCCTGTGTACAAGTTTTGTCGCCTCCTTTTGATTCTTGCGACGAAATGTCGGTTTCTTTATCTATTTTCTCTTTCTCAGCACGCACTGATAAAGTTTTTTGGAGATCCTTAGTGTCCTGAACTTTTTCTATTTCTTTTTTCTCAAGAAACACAATGTCATCTTCACTCTTTGTGAGTGATTTTACTAATTGTGATTCAACAATTGGTGGTGATTCTGCCCGTGGTTTCTGCTCTTCTGATTCTTTTGTAGAAATATCAGCCGCAATTTTTTCAGCAGAAATTTCTGGCTGTACTTTTGGAAAAACAGAGTCTGCACTGCTAGGAGTTGCATCCAAATGTTGACTTGCACTTCCATCAACCTTCTCCGTTTCTTTCGGCATTTCCGGACTTAAAACCGGTGAAATGACCTCGGCTTCAGAAACGACACTCATTGTTGATGTTTTTTCGGACTGAGAAAATTCAGCTTTGGTTTCCTTAACTGGAATGTTAGATAAAGGTGTAGAAAGTTCTTTAGGTGACGACTCTGTTGAACTTTCTTTTGCGTCGATTATTTCTTTTTGAGAGTCATCGTGCACTGGTCCTTTGCGGTCTTCATCTTTTGACACAGCTGATAATAGTTTTTCGTGTGTCCAAGATTTGCCGTCTCCTTTTAATTTTTGCAACGAAACGTCGGTTTCTTTATCTATTTCCTCTTTCTCAGCACGCACTGATAAAGTTTTTTGGAGATCCTTAGTGTCCTGAACTTTTTCTATTTCTTTTTTCTCAAGTAACACAATTTCATCTTCACTCTTTGTGAGTGATTTTACTAATTGTGATTCAACAATTGGTGGTGATTCTGCCCGTGGCTTCTCGTCTTTTGAATTTATTGAAGAAATATCAGCTTCAATTTGTGCGGCAAATATTTCTGGCTTTACCTTTGCTGAAATAGTGTCTGGACTGCTAGGAGATGCATCCAAATGTTGACATGCACTTTCATCAACCTTCTCCGTTTCTTCCGGCATTTCTAGACTTGAAACCGGTGAAATGACCTCGGCTTCAGAAACGACACTCATTGTTGATGTTTTTTCGGACTGAGAAGTTTCAGCTTTGGTTTCCTTAACTGGAATGTTAGATAAAGGTGTAGATATTTCTTTAGGTGACGACTCTGTTGAACTTGCTTTTGCGTCGATTATTTCTTTTTGAGAGTCATCGTGCACTGGTCCTTTGCGGTCTTCATCTTTTGACACAGCTGATAATAGTTTTTCCTGTGTACAAGTTTTGTCGCCTCCTTTTGATTCTTGCAACGAAATGTCGGTTTCTTTATCTATTTCCTCTTCCTCAGCATTTCCTGCTGAAATTTTTTGGAGACTAACCGTATCTTGAAGTTTTTCTGTTTCCTTTTTCTCATGTAACACAATTTCATCTTCACTCTTTGTTAGTGATTTTCCTAATTGTGATTTAATAATTGGTGGTGATTCTGCCCGTGGTTTCTGCTCTTCTGATTCTTTTGTAGAAATATCAGCCGCAATTTTTTCAGCAGAAATTTCTGGCTGTATTTTTGGAAAAACAGAGTCTGGACTGCTAGGAGATGCATCCAAATGTTGACATGCACTTTCATCAACCTTCTCCGTTTCTTCCGGCATTTCTAGACTTGAAACCGGTAAAAAGGTTTCAGCTACAGAAACGACACTCATTGTTGATGTTTTTTCGGACTGCGAAGTTTCACCTTTGGTTTCCTTAACTGGAATGTTAGATAAAGGTGTTAAAAGTTCTTTAGGTGATGACTCTGTTGAACTTGCTTTTGCGTTGATTATTTCTTTTTGAGAGTCATCGTGCACTGGTCCTTTGCGGTCTTCATCTTTTGACACAGCTGATAATAGTTTTTCCTGAGTACAAGTTTTGCCGTCTCCTTTTGATTCTTGCAACGAAATGTCGGTTTCTTTATATATTCCCTCTTCCTCAGCACGTACTGATAATATTTTTTGGAGAATAACCGTGTCTTGAATTGTTTCTGTTTCCTTTTTTTCATGTAACACAATTTCATCTTCACTTTTTGTGAGTGATTTTTCTAATTGTGATTCAACAATTGGTGGTGATTCTGCCCGTGGTTTCTGCTCTTCTGATTCTTTTGTAGAAATATCAGCCGCAATTTTTTCAGCAGAAATTTCTGGCTGTACTTTTGGAAAAACAGAGTCTGGACTGCTAGGAGATGCATCCAAATGTTGACATGCACTTTCATCAACCTTCTCCGTTTCTTCCGGCATTTCTAGACTTGAAACCGGTAAAAAGGTTTCAGCTACAGAAACGACACTCATTGTTGATGTTTTTTCGGACTGCGAAGTTTCACCTTTGGTTTCCTTAACTGGAATGTTAGATAAAGGTGTTAAAAGTTCTTTAGGTGATGACTCTGTTGAACTTGCTTTTGCGTTGATTATTTCTTTTTGAGAGTCATCGTGCACTGGTCCTTTGCGGTCTTCATCTTTTGACACAGCTGATAATAGTTTTTCCTGAGTACAAGTTTTGCCGTCTCCTTTTGATTCTTGCAACGAAATGTCGGTTTCTTTATATATTCCCTCTTCCTCAGCACGTACTGATAATATTTTTTGGAGAATAACCGTGTCTTGAATTGTTTCTGTTTCCTTTTTTTCATGTAACACAATTACATCTTCACTTTTTGTGAGTGATTTTTCTAATTGTGATTCAACAATTGGTGGTGATTCTGCCCGTGGTTTCTGCTCTTCTGACTCTTTTGTAGAAATATCAGCCGCAATTTTTTCAGTAGAAATTTCTGGCTGTACTTTTGGAAAAACAGAGTCTGGACTGCTAGGAGATGCATCCAAATGTTGACATGCACTTTCATCAACCTTCTCCGTTTCTTCCGGCATTTCCGGACTTGAAACGGGTAAAAAGGTTTCAGCTTCAGAAACGACACTCATTGTTGATGTTTTTTCGGACTGAGAAAATTCAGCTTTGGTTTCCTTAACTGGAATGTTAGATAAAGGTGTAGAAAGTTCTTTAGGTGACGACTCTGTTGAACTTTCTTTTGCGTCGATTATTTCTTTTTGAGAGTCATCGTGCACTGGTCCTTTGCGGTCTTCATCTTTTGACACAGCTGATAATAGTTTTTCGTGTGTCCAAGATTTGCCGTCTCCTTTTAATTTTTGCAACGAAACGTCGGTTTCTTTATCTATTTCCTCTTTCTCAGCACGCACTGATAAAGTTTTTTGGAGATCCTTAGTGTCCTGAACTTTTTCTATTTCTTTTTTCTCAAGTAACACAATTTCATCTTCACTCTTTGTGAGTGATTTTACTAATTGTGATTCAACAATTGGTGGTGATTCTGCCCGTGGCTTCTCGTCTTTTGATTTTATTGAAGAAATATCAGCTTCAATTTGTGCGGCAAATATTTCTGGCTTTACCTTTGCTGAAATAGTGTCTGGACTGCTAGGAGATGCATCCAAATGTTGACAAGCACTTTCATCAACCTTCTCCGTTTCTTCCGGCATTTCTAGACTTGAAACCGGTGAAATGACCTCGGCTTCAGAAATGACACTCATTGTTGATGTTTTTTCGGACTGCGAAGTTTCACCTTTGGTTTCCTTAACTGGAATGTTAGATAAAGGTGTTAAAAGTTCTTTAGGTGATGACTCTGTTGAACTTGCTTTTGCGTTGATTATTTCTTTTTGAGAGTCATCGTGCACTGGTCCTTTGCGGTCTTCATCTTTTGACACAGCAGATAATAGTTTTTCCTGAGTACAAGTTTTGCCGTCTCCTTTTGATTCTTGCAACGAAATGTCGGTTTCTTTATCTATTTCCTCTTCCTCAGCACGTCCTGATAAAATTTTTTGGATACTAACCGTGTCTTGAATTGTTTCTGTTTCCTTTTTTTCCTGTAACACAATTTCATCTTCACTCTTTGTGATTGATTTTTCTAATTGTGATTCAACAATTGGTGGTGATTCTGCCCGTGGCTTCATCTCTTCTGATTCTATTGTAGAAATATCAGCCGCAATTTTTTCAGTAGAAATTTCTGGCTGTACTTTTGGAAAAACAGAATCTGGACTGCCAGGTGATGCATCCAAATGTTGCTTAGCACTTTTATCGAACTTGTCTGTTTTTTGCTGCAATTCCAGACTTGAAACCGTTGAAATGAGCTCAGGTTCAGAAACGACACTCTTTGATGTTGTTTTCTCGGAATGAGAAATTTCAGGCATGGTTTCCTGAACTGATATGTCAGGTAAAGGTGAAGAGAGTTGAGGTGTCGAATCCGTTGAAATTGGTATTGCTTCAAATCTCTCTTTTTGAGAGTCATCATGCACTGGTGTTTTATGGTGTCCATCACTTGACACAGCTGAGAATATTTTTTCTTGTTTGAAAGCTTTGTCGTCTCCCTTTGATTGCTGTAATGAAGCGTTGCTCTCTGGATCTATTTCCTCTTCCTCAGAACGTACTGATAAAATTTTTTGGAGACTAACCATGTCTTGAATTTTTTCTGTTTCCTCTTTTTTATGTAACACAATTTCATCTTCACTCTTTGTTATAGATTTTTCTAATTGTGATTCAACAATTGGTGGTGATTCTGCCCGTGGCTTCTCGTCTTCTGATTCTATTGAAGAAATATCAGCCGCAATTTTTTCAGCAGAAATTTCTGGCTGTACTTTTGGTAAAACAGAGTCTGGACTGCTAGGAGATGCATCCAAATGTTGACGTGCATTTTCATCAACCTTCTCCGTTTCTTCCGGCATTTTCGGACTTGAAACGGGTGAAATGCCTTCAGCTTCAGAAACGACACTCATTGTTGATGTTTTTTCGGACTGAGAAAATTCAGCTTTGGTTTCCTTAACTGGAATGTTAGATAAAGGTGTAGAAAGTTCTTTAGGTGACGACTCTGTTGAACTTGCTTTTGCGTCGATTATTTTTTTTTGAGAGTCATCGTGCACTGGTCCTTTGCGGTCTTCATCTTTTGACACAGCTGATAATAGTTTTTCTTGTGTACAAGATTTGTCGTCTCCTTTTGATTCTTGCAACGAAACGTTGAATTCTTTATCTATTTGCTCTTCCTCAGCACGTCCTGATAAAATTTTTTGGAGACTAACCGTGTCTTGAATTGTTTCTGTTTCCTTTTTTTCATGTAACACAATTTCATCTTCACTCTTTGTGATTGATTTTTCTAATTGTGATTCAACAATTGGTGGTGATTCTGCCCGTGGCTTCATCTCTTCTGATTCTTTTGTAGAAATATCGGCCGCAATTTTTTCAGCAGAAATTTCTGGCTGTTCTTTTGGAAAAACAGAGTCTGGACTGCTAGGAAATGCATCCAAATGTTGACATGCACTTCCATCAACCTTCTCCGTTTCTTCCGGCATTTCCAGACTTGAAACCGGTGAAATAACTTCAGCTTCAGAAACGACACTCATTGTTGATGTTTTTTCGGACTGAGAAGTTTCAGCTTTGGTTTCCTTAACTGGAATGTTAGATAAAGGTGTAGATATTTCTTTAGGTGACGACTCTGTTGAACTTGCTTTTGCGTCGATTATTTCTTTTTGCGAGTCATCGTGCACTGGTCCTTTGCGGTCTTCATCTTTTGACAAGCCTGATAATAGTTTTTCCTGAGTACAAGTTTTGCCGTCTCCTTTTGATTCTTGCAACGAAACGTCGGTTTCTTTATCTATTTCCTCTTCCTCAGCACGTCCTGATAAAATTTTTTGGAGACTAACCGTGTCTTGAATTGTTTCTGTTTCCTTTTTTTCATGTAACACAATTTCATCTTCACTCTTTGTGATTGATTTTTCTAATTGTGATTCCACAATTGGCGGTGATTCTGCCCGTGGCTTCATCTCTTCTGATTCTTTTGTAGAAATATCAGCTGCAATTTTTCCAGCAGAAATTTCTGGCTGTACTTTTTGAAAAACAGAGTCTGGACTGCTAGGTGATGCATCCAAAAGTTCTTTAGCACTTTCATCGAACTTGTCTGTTTTTTGCTGCAATTCAAGACTAGAAACCGGTGAAATGAGCTCAGGTTCAGAAACGACACTCTTTGATGTTGTTTTCTCGGAATGAGATATTTCAGGCTTGGTTTCCTGAACTGATATGTCAGGTAGAGGTGAAGAAAATTGAGGTGACAAATCCGTTGAAATTGGTATTGCTTCGAATTTCTCTTTTTGAGTGTCATCATCCACTGGTGTTTTATGGTCTCCATCACTTGACACAGCTGAAAATATTTCTTCTTGTTTGGAAGCTTTGTCGTCTCCCTTTGATTGCTGTAATGAAGCGTTGCTCTCTGGATCTATTTCCTCTTCCTCAGTACGTACTGGTGAAATTTTTTGGAGACTAACCGTGTCTTGAATTGTTTCTGCTTCCGTTTTCTTATGTAACACAATTTCATCTTCACTCTTTCTGATTGATTTTTCTAATTGTGATTCAACAATTGGTGGTGATTCTGCCCGTGGCTTCTCGTCTTCTGATTCTATTTTAGAAATATCAGCCGCAATTTTTTCAGCAGTAATTTCTGGCTGTACTTTTGGAAAAACAGAGTCTGGACTGCTAGGAGATGCATCCAAATGTTGATGTGCATTTTCATCAACCTTCTCCGTTTCTTCCGGCATTTCCGGACTTGAAACGGGTGAAATGACTTCAGCTTCAGAAACGACACTCATTGTTGATGTTTTTTCGGACTGAGAAAATTCAGCTTTGGTTTCCTTAACTGGAATGTTAGATAAAGGTGTAGAAAGTTCTTTAGGTGACGACTCTGTTGAACTTGCTTTTGCGTCGATTATTTCTTTTTGAGAGTCATCGTGCACTGGTCCTTTGCGGTCTTCATCTTTTGATACAGCTGATAATAGTTTTTCCTGTCTATAAATTTTGTCGTCTCCTTTTGATTCTTGCAACGACACGTCGATTTCTGTATCTATTTCCTCTTCGTCAGCACGTCGTGATAAAATTTTTTGGAGACTAACTGTGTCTTGAATTGTTTCTGTTTCCTTTTTTTCGTGTAACACAATTTCATCTTCACTCTTTGTGATTGATTTTTCTAATTGTGATTCAACAATTGGTGGTGATTCTGCCCGTGGCTTCATCTCTTCTGATTCTATTGAAGAAATATCAGCCGCAATTTTTTTAGTAGAAATTTCTGGCTGTACTTTTGGAAAAACAGAGTCTGGACTGCTAGGTGATGCATCCAAATGTTCTTTAGCACTTTTATCGAACTTGTCTGTTTTTTGCTGCAATTCCAGACTTGAAATCGTTGAAATGAGCTCAGGTTCAGAAACGACACTCTTTGATGTTGTTTTCTCGGAATGAGAAATTTCAGGCATGGTTTCCTGAACTGATATGTCAGGTAAAGGTGAAGAGAGTTGAGGTGTCGAATCCGTTGAAATTGGTATTGCTTCGAATTTCTCTTTTTGAGTGTCATCATCCACTGGTGTTTTATGGTCTCCATCACTTGACACAGCTGAAAATATTTTTTCTTGTTTGGAAGCTTTGTCGTCTCCCTTTGTTTGTTGTAATAAAGCGTTGCTCTCTGGATCTATTCCCTTTTGCTCAGCACGTACCGATAAAGTTTTTTGGAGATCGTTAGTGTCCTGAACTTTTTCTATTTCTATTTTCTCAAGTAACACAATTTCATCTTCACTCTTTGTAAGTGATTTTCCTAATTGTGATTTAATAATTGGGGGCGATTCTGCCCGTGGCTTCTCGTCTTTTGATTTTATTGAAGAAATATCAGCTTCAATTTGTGCGGAAAATATTTCTGGCTTTACCTTTGCTGAAATAGTGTCTGGACTGCTAGGAGATGCATCCAAATAATGACATGCACTTTCACCAACCTTTTCCGTTTCTTCCGGCATTTCTAGACTTGAAACCGGTGAAATGACCTCGGCTTCAGAAACGATACTCATTGTTGATGTTTTTTCGGACTGAGAAGTTTCAGCTTTAGTTTCCTTAACTGGAATGTTATATAAAGGTGTAGAAAGTTCTTTAGGTGACGACTCTGTTGAACTTGCTTTTGCGTCGATTATTTCTTTTTGAGAGTCATCGTGCACTGGTCCTTTGCGGTCTTCATCTTTTGACACAGCTGATAATAGTTTTTCTTGTGTACAAGTTTTGTCGTCTCCTTTTGATTCTTGCAAAGAAACTTCGGTTTCTGTATCTATTTCCTCTTCCTCAGCACGTCCTGATAAAATTTTTTGGAGACTAACCGTGTCTTGAATTGTTTCTGTTTCCTTTTTTTCATGTAACACAATTTCATCTTCACTCTTTGTGATTGATTTTTCTAATTGTGATTCAACAATTGGTGGTGATTCTGTCCGTGGCTTCATCTCTTCTGATTCTATTGTAGAAATATCAGCCGCAATTTTTTCAGTAGAAATTTCTGGCTGTACTTTTGGAAAAACAGAGTCTGGACTGCCAGGTGATGCATCCAAATGTTGCTTAGCACTTTTATCGAACTTGTCTGTTTTTTGCTGCAATGCCAGACTTGAAATCGTTGAAATGAGCTCAGGTTCAGAAACGACACTCTTTGATGTTGTTTTCTCGGAATGAGAAATTTCAGGCATGGTTTCCTGAACTGATATGTCAGGTAAAGGTGAAGAGAGTTGAGGTGTCGAATCCGTTGAAATTGGTATTGCTTCGAATTTCTCTTTTTGAGTGTCATCATCCACTGGTGTTTTATGGTCTCCATCACTTGACACAGCTGAAAATATTTTTTCTTGTTTGGAAGCTTTGTCGTCTCCCTTTGTTTGTTGTAATAAAGCGTTGCTCTCTGGATCTATTCCCTTTTGCTCAGCACGTACCGATAAAGTTTTTTGGAGATCGTTAGTGTCCTGAACTTTTTCTATTTCTATTTTCTCAAGTAACACAATTTCATCTTCACTCTTTGTTATAGATTTTTCTAATTGTGATTCAACAATTGGTGGTGATTCTGCCCGTGGCTTTTCGTCTTCTGATTCTATTTTAGAAATATCAGCCGCAATTTTTTCAGCAGTAATTTCTGGCTGTACTTTTGGAAAAACAGAGTCTTGACTGCTAGGAGATGCGTCCAAATGTTGACGTGCATTTTCACCAACCTTTTCCGTTTCTTCCGGCATTTCTAGACTTGAAACCGGTGAAATGACCTCGGCTTCAGAAACGATACTCATTGTTGATGTTTTTTCGGACTGAGAAGTTTCAGCTTTAGTTTCCTTAACTGGAATGTTATATAAAGGTGTAGAAAGTTCTTTAGGTGACGACTCTGTTGAACTTGCTTTTGCGTCGATTATTTCTTTTTGAGAGTCATCGTGCACTGGTCCTTTGCGGTCTTCATCTTTTGATACAGCTGATAATAGTTTTTCCTGTGTATAAGTTTTGTCGTCTCCTTTTGATTCTTGCAAAGAAACTTCGGTTTCTGTCTCTATTTCCTCTTCCTCAGCACGTCCTGATAAAATTTTTTGGAGACTAACCGTGTCTTGAATTGTTTCTGTTTCCTTTTTTTCATGTAACACAATTTCATCTTCACTCTTTGTGATTGATTTTTCTAATTGTGATTCAACAATTGGTGGTGATTCTGCCCGTGGCTTCATCTCTTCTGATTCTATTGTAGAAATATCAGCCGCAATTTTTTCAGTAGAAATTTCTGGCTGTACTTTTGGAAAAACAGAGTCTGGACTGCCAGGTGATGCATCCAAATGTTGCTTAGCACTTTTATCAAACTTGTCTGTTTTTTGCTGCAATTCCAGACTTGAAATCGTTGAAATGAGCTCAGGTTCAGAAACGACACTCTTTGTTGTTGTTTTCTCGGAATGAGAAATTTCAGGCATGGTTTCCTGAGCTGATATGTCAGGTAAAGGTGAAGAGAGTTGAGGTGTCGAATCCGTTGAAATTGGTATTGCTTCGAATCTCTCTTTTTGAGAGTCATCATGCACTGGTGTTTTATGGTGTCCATCACTTGACACAGCTGAAAATATTTTTTCTTGTTTGGAAGCTTTGTCGTCTCCCTTTGATTGCTGTAATGAAGCGTTGCTCTCTGGATCTATTTCCTCTTCTTCAGCACGTACTGATAAAATTTTTTGGAGACTAACCATGTCTTGAATTTTTTCTGTCTCCTTTTTTTCATGTAACACAATTTCATCTTCACTCTTTGTTATAGATTTTTCTAATTGTGATACAACAATTGGTGGTGATTCTGCCTGTGGCTTCTCGTCTTCTGATTCTATTTTAGAAATATCAGCCGCAATTTTTTCAGCAGTAATTTCTGGCTGTACTTTTGGAAAAACAGAGTCTGGACTGCTAGGAGATGCATCCAAATGTTGACGTGCATTTTCACCAACCTTTTCCGTTTCTTCCGGCATTTCTAGACTTGAAACCGGTGAAATGACTTCAGCTTCAGAAACGATACTCATTGTTGATGTTTTTTCGGACTGAGAAGTTTCAGCTTTAGTTTCCTTAACTGGAATGTTAGATAAAGGTGTAGAAAGTTCTTTAGGTGACGCCTCTGTTGAACTTGCTTTTGCGTCGATTATTTCTTTTTGAGAGTCATCGTGCACTGGTCCTTTGCGGTCTTCATCTTTTGATACAGCTGATAATAGTTTTTCCTGTGTATAAGTTTTGTCGTCTCCTTTTGATTCTTGCAACGACACGTCGATTTCTGTATCTATTTCCTCTTCGTCAGCACGTCCTGATAAAATTTTTTGGAGACTAACCGTGTCTTGAATTGTTTCTGTTTCCTTTTTTTCATGTAACACAATTTCATCTTCACTCTTTGTGATTGATTTTTCTAATTGTGATTCAACAATTGGTGGTGATTCTGCCCGTGGCTTCATCTCTTCTGATTCTATTGAAGAAATATCAGCCGCAATTTTTTCAGTACAAATTTCTGGCTGTACTTTTGGAAAAACAGAGTCTTGACTGCTAGGAGATGCGTCCAAATGTTGACGTGCATTTTCACCAACCTTTTCCGTTTCTTCCGGCATTTCTAGACTTGAAACCGGTGAAATGACCTCGGCTTCAGAAACGATACTCATTGTTGATGTTTTTTCGGACTGAGAAGTTTCAGCTTTAGTTTCCTTAACTGGAATGTTATATAAAGGTGTAGAAAGTTCTTTACGTGACGACTCTGTTGAACTTGCTTTTGCGTCGATTATTTCTTTTTGAGAGTCATCGTGCACTGGTACTTTGCGGTCTTCATCTTTTGACACAGCTGATAATAGTTTTTCTTGTGTACAAGTTTTGTCGTATGCTTTTGATTCTTGCAAAGAAACTTCGGTTTCTGTATCTATTTCCTCTTCCTCAGCACGTCCTGATAAAGTTTTTTGGAGACTAACCGTGTCTTGAATTGTTTCTGTTTCCTTTTTTTCATGTAACACAATTTCATCTTCACTCTTTGTGATTGATTTTTCTAATTGTGATTCAACAATTGGTGGTGATTCTGCCCGTGGCTTCATCTCTTCTGATTCTATTGTAGAAATATCAGCCGCAATTTTTTCAGTACAAATTTCTGGCTGTACTTTTGGAAAAACAGAGTCTGGACTGCCAGGTGATGCATCCAAATGTTGCTTAGCACTTTTATCGAACTTGTCTGTTTTTTGCTGCAATTCCAGACTTGAAATCGTTGAAATGAGCTCAGGTTCAGAAACGACACTCTTTGATGTTGTTTTCTCGGAATGAGAAATTTCAGGCATGGTTTCCTGAACTGATATGTCAGGTAAAGGTGAAGAGAGTTGAGGTGTCGAATCCGTTGAAATTGGTATTGCTTCGAATTTCTCTTTTTGAGTGTCATCATCCACTGGTGTTTTATGGTCTCCATCACTTGACACAGCTGAAAATATTTTTTCTTGTTTGGAAGCTTTGTCATCTCCCTTTGTTTGTTGTAATAAAGCGTTGCTCTCTGGATCTATTCCCTTTTGCTCAGCACGTACCGATAAAGTTTTTTGGAGATCGTTAGTGTCCTGAACTTTTTCTATTTCTATTTTCTCAAGTAACACAATTTCTTCTTCACTCTTTGTTATAGATTTTTCTAATTGTGATTCAACAATTGGTGGTGATTCTGCCCGTGGCTTCTCGTCTTCTGATTCTATTGAAGAAATATCAGCCGCAATTTTTTCAGCAGAAATTTCTGGCTGTACTTTTGGAAAAACAGAGTCTGGACTGCTAGGAGATGCATCCAAATGTTGACGTGCACTTTCATCAACCTTCTCCGTTTCTTCCGGCATTTCCGGACTTAAAACCGGTGAAATGACCTCGCCTTCAGAAACGACACTCATTGTTGAAATTTTTTCGGACTGAGAAGTTTCAGCTTTGGTTTCCTTAACTGGAATGTTAGATAAAGGTGTAGATATTTCTTTAGGTGACGACTCTGTTGAACTTGCTTTTGCGTCGATTATTTTTTTTTGAGAATCATCGTGCACTGGTCCTTTGCGGTCTTCATCTTTTGACACAGCTGATAATAGTTTTTCCTGTGTACAAGTTTTGTCGCCTCCTTTTGATTCTTGCGACGAAATGTCGGTTTCTTTATCTATTTTCTCTTTCTCAGCACGCACTGATAAAGTTTTTTGGAGACTAACCGTGTCTTGAATTGTTTCTGTTTCCTTTTTCTCATGTAACACAATTTCATCTTCACTCTTTGTTATAGATTTTTCTAATTGTGATTCAACAATTGGTGGTGATTCTGCCCGTGGCTTCATCTCTTCTGATTCTATTGTAGAAATATCGGCCGCAATTTTTTCAGCAGAAATTTCTGGCTGTACTTTTGGAAAAACAGAGTCTGGACTGCTAGGTGATGCATCCAAATGTTGACGTGCACTTCCATCAACCTTCTCCGTTTCTTCCGGCATTTCCAGACTTGAAACCGGTGAAATAACTTCAGCTTCAGAAACGACACTCATTGTTGATGTTTTTTCGGACTGAGAAGTTTCAGCTTTGGTTTCCTTAACTGGAATGTTAGATAAAGGTGTAGAAAGTTCTTTAGGTGACGCCTCTGTTGAACTTGCTTTTGCGTCGATTATTTCTTTTTGAGAGTCATCGTGCACTGGTCCTTTACGGTCTTCATCTTTTGACACAGCTGATAATAGTTTTTCCTGTGTACAAGTTTTGTCGCCTCCTTTTGATTCTTGCAACGAAATGTCGGTTTCTTTATCTATTTCCTCTTCCTCAGCATTTCCTGCTGAAATTTTTTGGGGACTAACCGTGTCTTGAATTTTTTCTGTTTCCTTTTTCTCATGGTACACTATTTCATCTTCACTCTTTGTGATTGATTTTTCTAATTGTGATTTAATAATTGTTGGTGATTCTGCCCGTGGCTTCTCGTCTTTTGATATTATTGAAGAAATATCAGCTTCAATTTTTGCGGCAAATATTTCTGGCTTTAGCTTTGCTGAAATAGTCTCTGGACTGCTAGGAGATGCATCCAAATGTTGACATGCACTTTCATCAACCATCTCCGTTACTTCCGGCATTTCCAGACTTGAAACTGGTGAAATGACCTCGGCTTCAGAAACGACACTCATTGTTGATGTTTTTTCGGACTGAGAAGTTTCAGCTTTGGTTTCCTTAACTGGAATGTTAGATAAAGGTGTAGAAAGTTCTTTAGGTGACGACTCTGTTGAACTTGCTTTTGCGTCGATTATTTCTTTTTGAGAGTCATCGTGCACTGGTCCTTTGCGTTCTTCATCTTTTGACACAGCTGATAATAGTTTTTCTTGTGTACAAGTTTTGTCGTCTCCTTTTGATTCTTGCAACGAAACGTTGAATTCTTTATCTATTTCCTCTTCCTCAGCACGTCCTGATAAAATTTTTTGGATACTAACCGTGTCTTGAATTGTTTCTTTTTCCTTTTTTTCATGTAACACAATTTCATCTTCACTCTTTCTGATAGATTTTTCTAATTGTGATTCAACAATTGGTGGTGATTCTGCCCGTGGCTTCATATCTTCTGATTCTATTGTAGAAATATCGGCCGCAATTTTTTCAGCAGAAATTTCTGGCTGTACTTTTGGAAAAACAGAGTCTGGACTGCTAGGTGATGCATCCAAATTTGCTGAAATGAGCTCAGGTTCAGAAATGACACTCTTTGATGTTGTTATCTCGGACTGAGAAGTTTCAGCTTTGGTTTCCTTAACTGATATGTCAAGTAAAGTTGTGGAAAGTTTACGAGACGAGTCTGGTGAACTTGCTTTTGTGTCGATTATCTCTTTTTGAGTGTCATCATGCACTGGTGTTTTATGGTCTTCATTGCGTGAAACAACTGAAAACAGTATGTCCTGTTCAGGACTTTTTTGGACCAGTATTTTTTCTTGTGATGAAAGGTCTTTTGTTGCCTTGGTCTCTTCAGTATATAGTTCTAAAGTTTTTAGAACATTTACCATGTCTTCATGTTTTTTCATTTTCTTGTCTGAAACATTTTCGTTCTTACTTTCTGTAAAAGATTTTTGTAACAATACCTCAACGATTGGTGAAGTTTCTGGATCTTTATTTTTTTCTATTGTAGTTGCAGAAATATAATCTTTGACTGTTGCAGTCAATATTTCTGTATTAGTCATTGAAGAAACAGCCTCTGGAATGCCAAGTGATGAATCTTTTGAATGTCTTGTTTCGTCAGCAATCTCATGGCAGCAATCGTCTTCTCGTACACTTACACTTGACACGTGAGAAACCCCTTCTGATTGAGAAACTACAGTTTGTTTTATTGAATTGTCAGTAAAGGGAGAGGAAAGTGTCGGTGATGAATCAGAAGGACTAGATTTCGAGACTGTCATCTCTGTTTGAGTCTTATCATGCACTGTATTATCTTCAGCATTTTGGTCTACCACTTTTGTTTCTTTTAGTGATTCGTTGCTCTGTTCTACTTTTCTTATCTCTTCAGCATGTAGTTCTAAAGATTTTTGAACACTAACAGTGTTGTCAACTTGATCTTTTTTCTTATCTGAAACATTCTTGTCATCACTCTTTATGAACGTTTTTACTAATTCGTCCTTGAGAGAAGTTGCCATTTCTTTCGGTTCCTCCACTGTTCTTTCTAATTCTCCTTTATTATTTTCTATAATGTTGTCTTTTTTAGTAATTTTCTTATCAACAAACAATTTAACGTCGGTTAACATACTCGAACCCTTATCAAATACTTGGCCAAAGAAAGATTGTTTTTCCTTCGGAGACTTTTTCTTTTCTTTAATGTCTGTTTCCTTAATACTTTTTTCTAAAAGTATGTCAGATTCTATTTCATATTGAACATTTGCGGTTTCAGCATTACTTGCAGTGCTTTTTTCTCTTTTTTTGATATCTGCAGTTTTTTCTTCCAATCTCTCTAACGTTTTTGCTGATTCCACAGTGATACTTATCAGCTTTTCTTGGGTTCTATATTTTTCATCAAATTTATGAGTTAATGGCTCGGGATCAACGTCTCCAAGCAAAGGGGTATTCGATTCTTTCGCGAAAATAAATTCTTCTTCGAAAACGGGTGGTTTTGTTTTCTCCTGAGTTTTTTTGTCTTCAGTTATGAAGGTTTTATCAGAAGTGTCACTGATTTCTTCTGAAGTCACAGGCCTTGCAAGAGAATCCTTTGCTTGTAAATTTAATTTTGTTATCTCTTTTTCTGATGGCAATGAAGATTTATCTTGAGCAATTTCACTTTCTTGCGTAATACCAGTGTCTTGCATATCTAGTGATCTTTGAGTTATTACAGGTGATTTAGATGCCATTATTTCTTCTAAGCTTTTTTCTGATTTCAATACTTCCGCTACATCTGCTACTATTTTTTCTACGTCTTTAGGGTTAACCGCAGACATTTCTGCTTCTAATTTACTCGCTTCTTCGATTTCTTTTTCAACATCTTCTGGTATCGAAGGAATTTTTTCCGGCATGCCAGATTGCATATTGTCGACTAAAATGACTTCTCCATCTTTGATAGGAGATTCTATTGTTGTAATATGAGTTTCTCGCAATTTCTCTGTGTATTCACCAAAACTATATTGAGGATTAATATACTCTTGTACAGGTTCTAAATTTTGAGTCATTGACATTTTCATAGGGTCTTGATACATTGGGGACTCCGGAGCTGAACTCGGTGTCACTGTTACTAATTCTGGATGTGATGGACGTTCTACAGTTTTAAAAACAACGTCACTTTGTATATTTAAGCCACCTGGAGACACTGACGCTTCTAAATTCGGAAGCGGCAAGTCTGTAGGGATTTTCACATCATGAGTAAAATGAGAATCTGATTTGAATATCTGATCATTTAACGGAGTTTTTTTATCTTCATAACTAGCATAGTCGACTTCTTCGTGAAGCGGGAGATCTGCTACTTCATCGGGTGTTTTAACAATGTCTCTGATTTGGACTGGTATGGAATCTTTTGGACCTTTGCCAAGAGTTGATGGTTTTATAATAGCCAAGGTTGTAGGTAGAACAACTTCTTTAGTATCTTCCTTCACATATTTTTCCTCCACTGGTTGGTCTTCTTTTATGTCATTTAAAGTCATTCGTTCATCTTCTGGTAAAGTTGGTGCAGTAGTTGCTCCAGATTCTGCGGTTGTTGATAACTTTTCATCAGGTTGAGATTCAGGCTGCATAAGATCGATGGAATCTCTAGGTTTACTTAACTCCTGTTTACTGTCAGACGTTTTCTTTTCACTACTTACATCTTGTTTTTCTTCGACGCTCGTAGAGTGTTCTTTTGATTCTACCAACTTTATTTCATTATCTCCGGTCATTTTTCTTATTAAATTAGTTTTTTCATTTGCTTCAATATAAATTTTATGTTTCTCTGATTCTGCTTTGTCTTTGACATGTTTTTGCAGTTCATCTTCTTGAGCTACTTCAGTTTCATTGTAGGGGCCTACTTCTTCTTTTTCAATTATAAGATATTCTTCTTCAAATTCACCATCTGCAATATTTTCATTTTTTGCAGTATCTAATAAGCAAGTAATTTTTTCTATATCAGATCGACCTACATATTCGTGTTTCTCTTCAACCTCACTGTCTCTTTTAAAAACAGCTTCTATTTCTCGAACTATCTCCTGTTCCTCTCTTTCATCTAGTTCTTGTTGTTTAATATCATCCAAAGATTTTGAAGTATCTTCATCAGATTTCTTAGCATCTTTTAGAATATCTTCATAATTTACTCTTTGTATACCTTTTAAATTAGAGGTGTCGGGTTTTATTTTCATTGTTTTTGAAGGGCTTTTCGATGACTTTAATCCTTTGACAGGAGACACTAAAGGTCTTGGTCGTCTTGAAATAGGTTCTCGTTTTGGTCTAGTTTCTTTCTTCTCAGGTGCTTTACCGATTAAGTCACGCTTTGGAGATAACTGTTTGTATTTTGATTCTACTACTCTTCTATTATTAGCCTCTTTTGTACTTTTAGCTGAAGTTACACTTGGACTTAATTTTCTAGGTCGAGGTTTTATTTTATCTTTGGTTAGATGTGAACTCTTTTTCTCATCGATAATTTTTTTTGGTGTAAGCGGAGGTGACTTTTCGTCCTCTAGCAGTTTTTTATCACTAGGTTTTTCGATTGTTTTGAAAGTCGAACGTTTATTTCGAGTAGCTGTGACGATATCAGAGTTTACACGATTTTCAAATTTCTTTTTTGACTCCAATTTTAACTTTGCATCTGCATCAATCTTTTTGTTTTCAAAATGTTTGATGGCGTCTTTGATATCTTCAACTTTCTCTGCGCGTTTTGATTTCTTACTGTCTGTTACCTTTTCCTTCCTTTTTGTATCCTTTCTCTTTAAAGCCCCGCCTAAAATATTACTGTCATAAGGCGTAACTTTATCCACACGAGCAGCTATGGCTTCTTGTAAAACGACGTTTTCAATTTTTCTATCTTCGCCATCAATCAACTCATTGATAAGTTTATTATCAATTATATTTTTTGTGCCTTGTTCGCCTTTAAATATTTTTTTGTAATCTGAATCATTTTTATTTTTATCCGTAATGATACATTTTTCTTTGTATATTTTTGTAAACGCTTGTTTAGTAGCTTTTGTGACTGCAACGGATGCAATGGTCTGTTGGGTAGAAGGTACCGCAGCCATTTGCCGACCTGTGCACGTAGGTTGTCGAATAAATTCTAAATGCTGAAGTTTTTCCAAGCCTTCAAAAATTTTATGTTGAGGAGTCGAGCCTGGGAACATTATCCTAGTGATTGTATCATTAGGATTCGCAGGACGCCATACAAGTAAAGCACATATTGATACCAAGTTAGGTATAGGGAAATTAAATTGACCAGATTTATTAGCACCTTCAAACAACTTTTGTTCGCTATTGTGCCAGCGTTTGAGAAAATCACGAACGTATTTTGAGTCCTTGGACGGATTCAGTACGTACATGTCTAGTGTCCCTGTAATGAAAGAAAAGTATGAAGTTACATATAAAAGGAACAAATTGTTAGAGGGTTCACATATTTTTGTGCAAAGGTGAAATCTCATTTGATGTGCACATCAAAAGTTAATTCGCCAAGCATTTCTTAAAACAAGATAAAATTATAACCATTTGTATTCGCATTCGCAAAATAAGTAAAATATCGCATGAATTGTGATAATGTGTTGTGAATGTATAAATAAACTATTTCGCTTATAAAAGACATAATAACTTACCGTGCCCAACTTTGTGGTACAAGTTGATTGGTTCATTGCCACGATAGCAGTGCTGGGGACGTAAGTTGAGACGACGGAGGTCAGCCATCATGTCTCCTCCCTGAGAGAGTAGTGACACCAGTAGAGGGTCTAAATCTTTGTCTCCATCGGGACTTGCCAAACCCCGCCGCTCCTATAAGTGCATTTCACTTTATAAATTTAAATAATACACTCAGTAATTTTCAATAAATACACAAGACCGGATTAAACTTTTTGTAATGGTTTAAGAAAGTTATTACAAATGAATGATACAGGTTATAGACAACAGGGACAAGTGATCACTTAAACAACTCAAGTGGAATTTAACTACTTGGTTACGAATCGAATTACAGCACGTTTGGATATGGTAGAGTAAGCAAGGTTTAAGATTATTTTCCTGTTCGAGTGTTTCATTCTATTCAAGTCAGTATCGAATTAAATTTCTAAAAACTTTATTTGATTTAATTAAACAAAAAAAGAATAATGACAACACACAAGTTTTAAAAAAAAATATTTAAAAAGGTGATGATTTGTAAAAGACAGGTCTACAACAATGTTTACGAGTTACTACGACATTAAGTAAGGTTTTGGTTTAAAATTTCAATAAAATAATGAGCACAAAAAGGTAGCAGTAAGTAAGTCAAAGTCACTTTTTACTTTTGAGTCACTAAAGAGTTACACAAATTGATATTGAAGTAGTTTTTATATTTAAAAAATACTTTTGTTGATTTACTTCCGCTCCAATAGAAATCAGCCCTATGATAGGTAGGCACTGAGCAGCCAGGCATGGTGTTCACCTCGAGTTACCGAGACCTTGTTGTGGCGACCGAACGGCGCCTGGTAATGTGATGTCTTTTCAATATTTATTGTGAAATATCTTACAAATGTATGTAATCTAAGTATCTATAAAGTTGGGAATTTATTGTTTTTAACTTGTTTCATATTGTTGGTAAAAAAAATATTTCATTGTAATTGCTGAAGTTTACCTCTAAATTGCAGAAGAAGTGTCCTATTTGTGGGTACACGGTTGCGTCAGCCTTCCTCTTCAGAACGGCGGCCATGCCAGAGACTGAGCAGTTGTTGAGTCGAGTGAACAGCACCGCATCCAGGCGGTCCAGGTGGCGCGCGAAGTCCCACCAGCAGGCCTTGCGGGAGAAGCCTCCGTCCACTAGCAAATTACAACAACGTTACAAGTGTATCATCAATACTAAAAGCATAAATATACGAATTCTATGACCACAAAGTAAGCATTTACCGAGAACAAACTTGGTGGAATTAAAAAAGGAGGAGATATTAAATACATATAGACTATTCGGAAAATTAAAGTCTTATTAGATTCTCCGTAACCTTTTTGGTATAATTAAATATTTGTACTGAAAACTTAAAAATCTACACTTACGAATGACATTAGGTATAAAGAAATTAGTTCATTCATTTCAATTTTATATGTTAATAATGGTCCAGTCAGAATAGACATTTCGGTTTGCACTAATTCGCGTAATGCTGAATTTAGTTACAATTTCAAGAGATTATTACAAATTAAATACTCAAATCTCCAGCGTTCAGACATGCGCTGAAAAAGTTGTAAAAGATGGATCTTAAGACTAAACTTGTAGACAATTTTTGGATCTACAACTTTGTCTATGTTTACAATATTTGGAAACTTGAGGTCTGCACCATTTTTTTCGTTTAGTTTGAGTGGAATTTAAATACCGCCCTGATTTTACTTGAAACTAAACGCAATATTTTTTGTAGTTTTTATAAAAAAACAAAACATTATTCTAATATTCACGCCGAATGTATCATGTCATATGCTACGACTTGGATCTACTCGTATTAATTTTTGCTAACTTATTTAATTTCCATAAATCTCTGACGCAAAAACGTTTCCATCAATATCATCTAGTATAAGTCAACGTTTGAAGTTGTTCGTCGTTTAGATACTTGGGAGAGGGACACTTGCTGAGCTAACAGATGCACATAAGAATAGTTTTGTACAGATATAAAAAGACACTGTAAATTTATTTTGAAAAAACTATACCGTGAACTTTCTTGCCAGTTCTTCTTCACGAAGGTTTTTCCGAACTGGTGGTAGACTGACGTTTTATTTGACGTCAATAGTAACAAGTAATTGTCAATGTTGAGAAATAAATTTTAAATTTAAATTTACTCATATGAATGAATTGCTTTTGACGCGTGCTTTTTGTTTGTAAGCTGAATGAATTCTTAGGAATCTTTGATGTAAATCGGACAAGCCGTCCAAAAGTATGCATGCGTTTTAGTTTTGTCATATGGGTATTTTTAATTTATGTTTACAAATAATTTGTTAGTAACTTCAAACAACTGGAAAATTTAAATTATAAAGATAAACATAAAAGTAGACTGGCCAAAGAGTCATTTGTTACTAGCAGCGATTTGTTACAGAAATCTTTGTGTCGATGGCGATCAAGACACTTCACTTCCTGAACCGGGTTAGTATGTAAAATAGCTGTATGAGTACATTATAAATACACCAATAAAATAACAAAAACGGTTAAAATATATTAAATAGTGAAATTTTTAAACCATTCAACAAACAACCAATTGGGTTGAAAGCCGTCAAGAGTAAACGTTTACTGAAGTTCGATACTTGATTGAAAAATAGATTGGGACAAGCCTATCGGATCTGATAGCACAATGCACAATGATATAGAATATACAGGGTAGAATTTTGCAATGCCATCTGAAGGATAAGTATTATAAATACTAAGGAAACATTCTTTATTTGAAAAAAAAATTAAAAGCTGTATTTAAATATATTTGATAATAAGCTTGGCCCGCTCGGAAATCGAACCGGCTAAACAAGAAGCGACGTAAGTATCAAGATACTGAGTATTGTAACATGAAATGTCACAGCTAAAAAGATAATGCTTCGGCTAATTTTTAAAAGATATTCCAGTTTTAAGCCGGTTCGATACCCGGGCGTGGCAAGCTTAATTTAAAATAACTTTGAAAGCAATTTTGTTATTTTTAAAATAAAGGAATGTTTCCTCAGAAACTTGCTATCTCCAGTGTTTAGAGTACTTTCCCTCCAGGAGACATTGCAACATACCACCCTGTACATGTGAATATTCTTGCACACCTCGTGAATACAAAGATTTGTGATCAAAATAGACATAAACTTTTGTTGCTCTATTTTATTCAGCCACACATACAATACAAATGAGACAAGTAGTATAAGATGTCTAAAATAGGAGTTGCATGTGCAATAACTTTGATATCTGTAACTTTAGATTGGGGAACTAGAGAAAACAATCAACTGAATACGGGGTGTTACGTCTATTTGTTCACTAGGCACTGGTAAGTTCCCGCAAACAATATTAATGTACAAACATGTCACATGTTATCGTAACTGGTCTCTTGTTGGACATGCTCCTAGCGCTCGAGTTTTTATTTTGTGTATGTTGAGTCAACTATATTGCCGATATTGGACCCAATAAATGCAACATTGATTGAATTGAATACCCAAAGTATTTTCATTTGTGAGTTTGATCTGCATATAGCATTAATGTAGTTTCCATCCATATCTACAGTAAATAATATAAAATAATAAAAATTTTATATAATTTTTACGAACATACCAATCAAATAAATGTTATATTTACTATATAAATAAGAACAACTTGTTTATGAGGAAATTATATATTCTTACATATAATCTTCCAAACTTTATTATTTTTTTATTAGGGTTTTATGTCACGTTGTAGGGTTATACACGAGTGTTGTACCCTTAAACTGAAGAAGCTCAAGAGGCATTTACTTGTGGCCTTCGGATAGCTCTCTTGAAGTTTGGTCCGCTGCCAGGCACGTGTTTGCTCTGTATGTAAAGGCTTTATTTATATCTACAGTGATTAGAACATATTTTATTTTACAACAAAATAATTGTTGCTTTAATGTTGATAAAAAGGTTACTGCGATCACTATAAAAATAAAGTATATATTTGCTTATATTTTTAAACCATAAAAATATAAGGGTATTAAAATAATACTGTACTTATTTATTTGTATATCAAACCACAGAAAAAAGTGCAAAATTTAATTATGAACTCTATTAGAAAACGTGCTAATAGGGAGATCCAGAGGGCGCATCTACGAAATTAAATACAATTTTAAGAACTTTTTTGCGATATCTACATTTCTTCATGTATTTCTCTGAAAATTACTTTAAATTAGTTTAAATGTTTTAGTGTATGTCAAGTACTATTTAATATTTATTTAATTCATCTACATATATTGGCGTCCACCCGGCGATGCCATGTCGGCCCGAATTACGAGAAGCGCCTTTTAAGCGGGTATTTACTTCGCTAACACGACATATTGGCTTAAGAGCCCGCGGGCCTGGCTGCCAACCAGCACGCAGCCGCCGCCGCCGCTAAGGCACTCTCATGAATCACCATTCTTTGTAAGGCGTGGTTGAATCCGAAGGTAATCCGTGGCAACAGTTTAAAATTTAAACATGTTAGCTACAAAATGATATACTTAGTATGTCATATTTCATCAAAGTAAAAGTAAGTTAACTCTATTTTTTCGTGCTTCTTGTTAATTAATTTTTTACGGTTTTAAAGAATTTTGCAAGGTATTTAATTATAAATTAAGGTCTTTTATAACTAAAATGCTCTTTTAGTTTTTTGCCGTTTCTTATCTTTATGTCTGAAGATCAATTATATACAAAAGATTAATTGATTAGTCGCGTAGCTGATTACTTAATTAATGTAATCATCATAGCTGTAAGTGGAGGACATTAGGTGGCACTGGTACGATTATGTGGTTAGCCTCTTCATTAATTACAATTATTTAGATTAATGATACTGCTTTATCCGTCTTAATTCTGACAAGTATTCTCTGGTTGCTGGCCGTAAGCCGTAAAGGAAGTTTAATTTGATTCATTTTATCGATTCCCTTATATGCTTAGTGTAACCGAAAAGTTCCTCAGGTTGCATTTGCGAAACCGGTCAGTACTTCAAAAATATTTTAAATATTCATGAAAAAACGTGTTGTCTTACAGTTAAGAGTATTCAAATAAATAAAAGCAGCAAATACTGCATGCGCCTTTATGGATCTGCGTGTTTAACAAGAAGTTAAAAGCTCAGAATCCAGTCGTCTTCGTGAAGAAGTAGTTTGGGTTTTGTTTAACACAGATTAAAACAAAGATGTCTACTCACCAAGCATATTAAATCCATTAATACCAAAGAGAGCAGCGTCGCCCTGTCCCCCCGGGAACACGTACAGTGTCGGGTGGCTGAAGCGGATGTTCCCGACCACGTCGCTGGCTACCAGCAGCTGCTCCAGCGAGGCCGGCACAATATATGAGTCCAGGTATGCTATAGACGGAAGATGGGCTCGTTATAAACATTACAAGATACGTCAACCATGATACCTCTGTACAAAAGTTAAAAAACCCTTTTTTTTCTAAATAAAAATATATACCTACATAAAAAATGTGGGTAAGTATTTAAATAATGGTGTCACTAATCGCAAAATTTGCTAGAATAGGTACGTGGGCCGTAAACTGCTCTTTATCTGCTGTGAAAACTGTACAAATGTTTCTAAACTGATAAATAACGTAAATTGCTAATGGAGTAGTTAAATTAAAACCTACAGTGGTTTCTTAAATTAGAATCTATTAGCTACAGCTATCAAAGATATTCTTTCCCTGAACATTAGTTATCATTCGTGTTACAAATAAAGTAGGTATAGCACCGCTCTGATTACAACGTAACCCGAAAAACGATAATAGATTTCCCTGAATAATAAAACGATTCGATCACTTCCCAATTTCGTTTTTTAACTGTACATTCCTTTCAAAGAGTTCGTTATAGGTTTAAATGCTTTTTTCAAAGCATTTTACTGTAAAGAAAAGAAAAGAAAATATTCATTTTGCAAGACTGTCCGAAGAAAGTGATTTATACCTCGAAGTATAAAATGCTTGGTAATTTTCCGCTTAGCTTGCACCACGCAGAAATCCACATGAAAAATGGTGAAAGTTTTATAAATGTGCAACTTTGGAGTTTATAATATTATTTGCAATTTTGTCAGTAAATATTTTGTATTGTAATAATATAAACCAACATTTGGAGACTCCTGGAACAAACTTCAAAAAAGCTTAAAAGGAAATCTCCTTTTATCTGTATGTGTAAAAATATTTCGTTGCTCAATAAATATTTTTTTTTTTTCGAAATCCTCGAAGCTCGACTAAGTCGGTAAAATAAACACAGATGACTATGCCAAGTACTCTGGTTAAGTCATGAACCTACTGCAGGATTGTTGTTGTTTTCAGGAGACTGTAATGGCACAGAATTTGGGTTTAAGAAACGGCGAAATATGAAGCAGGTGTAAAGTATTATACTTGACTTTTGTAAAGGGATGTATGTGGTTTCTGGCAGCTGCAGTATTCTTAAAGCAGTATGTAGGGATTTCGGGATGAGTCCTGTCCATGAAATTGTTATTGGTATGATTTGAACTGTTTCTTGGTGCCACAGTTAATTGATTTCATCTGCTAGAAGTATATATTTTTGGACTTTATTATTATTATTATTATTTGCATTGAATCAACTCAACGTAGGGCGTGGAAATATTTTTTTATTTTATTTATTTACAAAATAAAGACCACAAGACCAATTAAGGGACATAGGATTATACACTATTTATGAGAAAATCTTCTCTGTTCTTTGTTTTATTCAGTAGCTACGACACACAGTGCCTTTGTCTTTACATATATTAAAATTTTATATTATTGGTTAATAAGGACACGTTATAAAAAAGTGGAGGTATTTGTACTCAAAGTTATACCTATTCTTTTTACGAGGGTGAAAATAGTTTTATCATCCCAAACGCTACTAGCGAACACACAAAGCTGTTTTACAACTGCTTTAGCAACTTTCAGAAACGTAGAGCAAGTTGGTTCCAGTATCAAATTGCTTCAGCGGAAAGTTAGGCGCTTTTAAACTAGAGACGTAAAACAATGCATAGTTCTGAATATAATATGATACCTTTTAATTGCAGTTTGGAACGGCATTTTGATTTCTACACATTTATTAAATCATCTTTATAATTAGATCATTGAGTACAAGAGTATTTTTCCGTTATACATTTAGTACGAGTATAAGGAATGAAAAGTTTTTTACTTTATTATTTTTATTACTTTCAATGCCGCTAGAGCTGCTTCTGATTATTTGATGTAAAAATAGAAAATATTTCAGAGCCTTTCGGAAACAGTATTTGAAAAAACCCTATCACTGTAAAAGCGCTTTCACAATAAAAACATTAAAAAAACTTTGTACCAAAACTCCTTGAATACTTTCTCAGGTGATCAGCTCTTTCCCGTAAAATTTTTATTGAGCTATCTCAAATATATTATACCTAAACTTTTGTTCAAATGCTACAGAACCTTAAATTTAAAAACTCACTTTACGTGAATCATATTGTCTTGACGAGCAATTTTCGAGTTACGTGCGCTTTAAGTAAATGCAGTGATCCCAAAATATTAGTAGGTATATTAATTTTTTTTTTTACAGATATGTAGGTACCCTAATTTTGCTACTAGCACACTTGTAGAATCGTTAAACTGCATTTTGTAGCGAGCCTTGTTTAAACTTGATGAAAAAGAGAAACTTAAGTTAAACTTCATGTTCGGTTGCAAGGATCTTTTCGATAACGATTAATGGTTATTTTTTATAATACGGCTACTATCTATTTAAAACGTCATTTAGAATTATCAAATTTTCAATGGGTCCATCCAAAAATAGGGTTACTGACATTAATTCTAATGATCAAAATAGTTCTAACATGGAACTGGATAAAATCCTAAACATTTTTTCGAAACATTCTTCCAGCAAAATGTATGCGAATATACGGTATGGCCTCTGCATTTTATTCCGCTCACGCGGATATTGCATTTAGTCATTTTACAAACGGCTAAAAAAACCGTTGGATCTTGTTCAAACTGTTTAGATGATTTTTTTATGATAAAGCTAGGCCAAGATTATGAGGTGTGGTTTAAAATTAAATAGTTATTCTATGTAATTTCTAATATAACCTAATTTAATCGTGAAAATATCTCAAACTGTTATAACCAACTACGCTCTTAATCATGATATTTTTTGGTCGTTTCAGAGTACGGTGCGACCATAGACCAAAAAAATTAGAGGGGCGCGTCTTCGTAGATGGCACTCACAGTACAACTATGTATTATAACTGTATATTAGATAAGTTTACACTTGGTTTGACCCTATGTTAATTGATTTTTACAAAAACTAGACAACATTCCTAACTTTTTACCCTGATATACGTCGCAGTGTTCCCAGTAGCATGTGGCTGAAACGTAGGAATGTTAAAAAACTTGCGAAAAGGTGATATTTTAAACCTATGTAAAGAGTTACTTACAGATAAAGTCCTTGATGGCTAGTGAGCCTGAGTCGAGTATGTCCGTGGGGTTGACACGAATTTGACAATGTTTCACAAAGGGCATGTTGGGCAATTTGGCCCAGTCACCACCGCTAGTCGAGCAGTGGATGTCAATCGAAATGGAATTCTCGTAAGCCCTGATCACGCGCTGAACTTCGTTTTCTTGGTAGGCATCAGCGAAGTCAGCCAGAGAAAATGTTCCATCCTAGAAATAAAGACACATTTTTAAACTAACAGAAAAAAAGTTGTTTAGTATTAGTTTAGTTAACATCATTAATTTCTTCAATAAACAATAAAAGTAGTAAAATAATTTGTTATTGTATCATATTCTATTATTAATTACAATAAATTGTAATGAAATGAAGACAAGAAATATGTAAGTAACTTTCAGAGTTGCTTTACGTTAATGATCGATTACTCTAATTTCTGTTTAATATAAAGATCTATTTCTGTTTAAACGTTAAGGACGTTGGGACAAAGGACGTCGCCGGCACCGCACAGAGCGCTGGCCTACGCTGTCGGGCCGCGAACGATACGCATGCTCCTCGTGACCCGACTGCGTGCGTCCAGACTGAAACCGCAGGTTTTTAGCCGGTAGGAGTCCGGCATAACCCGACTACGGCCCCCGCTTGGTCGGGTACCCATGAGGATTTCCTGCGTCAAAAAAAAATCTATTAAGGACGTTTAAACAGAAATATATCTTTATATTAATCAGAAATTAGAGTAATTTTCGTTCTTAATTTTCTTCTTCGGATCGTTTATCCATCCATCAAGCAATTTTAACGATTAAAACCCTATGCAGATTAAATTCGAACAATTAGTTCACTACTCGTACATACTGCGATTACATTGTCACATTAAAATTCCAACAAAAAGAGGTGTGGGTACAAGATTCCATTCGCAGAGCAATCAAATTTATCGCATCTACATTTTGAAAATTCAATATGCATAACCTTATAAAACCCCACTGAATTGATGAAATACTTATGACATGGAGGATCCTACCTATCGTTTATTACAAAAGCTATCCCAAAGTGTGAAAGTTCTATTTATTGTGTCACAGTGTACAAACGAACTGTTAATATTAATTGTTTCCACGAGTCATCAAGAGTCTGTAAACAACCCGTATTACATTTCACTGTAATGGTATCGTGTAACTTTGTTGATTTCCCGGGAGGCAAGCCTCTTTCTTCCAAAGGGGAAAGCTCGTTTGTGAAACATTCATAGATAAAAATTTGGTCTTTCGTTTCATTCCTTAGGGCATTTAAGGCTAAGGTAAGTTTGGTAAGTTCAGATATTGGTAGTTCAATTATTAGTAACAGTAATAATATCAAAATAAACAATGTATATTTCTTTATTTATTTATTATACAATTTATGTACACACAAAATATAACTTATCATAAATGGGAAAATACTTGTACAAAGGTACTACTTATTTCATAAGACATTTCTACCAGTAGACCTGGGACTGGAGAGTTTGGTCAAAATTAGTGTGCTTTTTATAACTACTAATTCTAAATTCATTAAAAAGAAGAAAAAAAAACAATAAAGAAGAAATATATGTATAACTATATAAATATACGTACAGTTAACACACATACACATAAATACTTTATATACATACTTAAATACATATGCATACATGAATACATACAAGAATACAACATATAATTACATAAATAATACTTATGGGATGACAACTAAACTCATGTCTGAGAAAGATAATGCTCTTTCACTCTTTTTTTTTAATTGAAGTTAGACACAGAACCTAAGTATGTTTCATACAAGTTTACCAAATATTTAAACGATTAATTTACGGTTACAATTTCACACACAAGTAGTAAGTAATCTTTGCTCTAAACATGAACAAGGATATCGCATTTAGTAGGTACTACTTCTTCTATCTCTTTTCGACCTGATTTATACACAACTTGATGAGTATCTAACATATTACTGATTTTATCTCATACATTTTCATCTTTAGAGGGTCTCGAGTATTTTATATTATATCTTACATTATTTACTGAGTTTTTGATTGTGAAATTTAAATGAAATCAGGAAAACGTTGAGATACAATCACGGTTGCCTGGAGATAACAATTTTTAACAATGTAGTAAGAGGAGTCTTTTAGAGAAATAATATTGGCATTAAATACAGTCAAAGCTGTTCAGGCTTCCTCATAAAGTTACTAATAGAGCTTGTGCTCTCTAAAGTGTAGGGTTCAGGACAAAAACATGGACTGTTTCAACACTACAACATAGGTAGCATTCTCGGCGTGAGCACTAAAGACTTGTCTTATGACTAATCAACAGCAGACAATGAGTTTGCGGAAATTATCTGTCGCTTAAGTAGACCCAAATGAGCAGAATAATCCTGCTCCAAAGCTTATCACACAAACCCGAGACAACTGCACCGTAAATTATATAAACTAACTAACTTACTGCTGTGTCATGTCTTTTAAAAAAGAATCGCATTATAAGATATTATATTATATTATATTACGTTATAAAAATAAATAAATAAGAGCGCACGCAAGTCTGAAGTAAATGAATAAAATAAATAAGTACTTATATACTTACAATAGAAAAGAATATGAAAACTGAATCCTGTTTCATTGTGAATACTTCCGCGATTGCCACATAGCATTTAAATTACATTTTACTAAATCAAACTTGTTTTGTGGGACGATGCCTTCAAAATTGAAAATGTGTTTGACGTGAAACCAACTATAATAATAATAAATAATAAATATTTCTAACAATCACACCACATTGTCTAGCCCAAATTAAGTATCATTAAGAACATGTGTTATGGATACCAGATAACGGATAAATAAACTTAAGAAATATATAAAATGAAAAATAAAACTTAAAATTAAATAAACACATATAGATATTTTTTAAATATATAAATATTAGAAAAAATCTTAAATAAATGTACATACACATCCATGACTAGAAAGCAAATATATTAAAATATCTGCCCCTACCAGGATTCGAACCCGGGACCTCTGGCATGGAAGGTAAGGCTACTTACCTACACACCAAACAGGCCGTCTAATTACGAGATATGATTTAAGCTTTAATTAAATTTAGGCTTTTGGGAAATTATTTATGGTTTAACTAGCTTCATAGTTTACCTAAAATTAATATATTTGTAAGTGGTTTTATATGAAAATATTTGTTTAAACAAACATTTCATGCACAAATCAAACAAATGAAAGAATTTTATTTTGTTATTTGTTGCTTAAAAAAGTTCTGTAGAGGTTTGAATTTAAAAGTTATTCCTTAAGTTTCTTCAGGCCGGGAGTAATGTGAGCTTCGAAGGCGTAGGTAATAACAGCCATAAATCCTGGTCAAAATGTAATGAAGACATATATCCTGCGCGCAACACTATACCTTATATACAAAGTGCGGTACTTTTAAAAGTTAAAAGAATATTATTGCACAAGAATTAGATTAAATTGAAATTTGTACAAAACCACACTTTCTTACTATTATAGAAAATGTGATTTATATTAATTTAAGCCATGACAAAGGAAATAATGAAAAGTAAAGCACTTTTTATATTAATAAATGTCCTATTTTCAAAAATAGACAAAGAACAATTATGAAGATATATCATAAGAAACTATCTAAGGTTTAACGATTGCCAATCTTGTGAAATGAGATGGTTACCGCACCATAGTTGGCTTGGTTAACTCTTAAACTTGGCTGAGGTATGCTTTACCAAAAACTTGTATGTTGTTATGTTAGAGTTATTTTGCCGATTTTGTCTGTCTTATATGGCGCGATAAACGCGAGGCTCAAAATACGCGGGAGTGGCAATATTCCAAACAATGTACCTTTTATATTGAACTGCAACGCTCTCAAGTTTATGTTGTAGTTTAGGTATATCGACTTCTAGAGTTGTCGCTAAATTAATATCTACGAGTATACCAATTCTCAAAATATGTTTGCCCTTTGCCTGGCTGGGGGCTTCAGCGAAACTACAATCCTTACCAAACAAACAGCCTCCTTGTAAACTAAAACCCACCTGCATAATCCAAGAGCCGTTTCCGGCGAAGGTATATCCGGCGTGGATAAGATGTCGATGGCGGGTGAAGCTGCTGAGCAGGTTCCTCATGCACTGCATCAGCGTGTTCATCTGAGGGTGTATGAGTATCTCCGTCACCAGGTTCTCCGACGCGAACTGGATGAGACGCTCTCCTGTTGACACGTTTACACTCTTAGTGAAAAATTTCCTGTCAAGAATTGTCTTGACATCTTATAATTTTTTTTTACTTTTGTCTTTTAGAGGTCTAAAGCATTAAGTTGGGCTTTTCCCATTTTCATAACCAGCGAACGAGCATAAGATTCCTCTTATATTAACGCAATTCTAGATGACCTCGTTTTTATAGTTAAGTAATATATTTAAATTTTAATGCAATCTTTTATGATCAAGGAGCTAACTAACAAAGGTGGCCCATAATGCCCTTAATTAAATCATATTTTATATTTATTTCTGTATTTTAAAAAGGAGTTACATACACGACAAAAATCCCCTTGCGTCAAAGAAATATAGATATCAAACAAAATCATTGGAAATGTAATTTAGCGACTGGCGAAGGTACGTAATCATTCTCGTCCATACATTATATTACAAGATATTTTTCTTGCATATTATTTTACAAAGTAAAACAGAAGTATTTTTTTTTATTTGTCGCAATATCTGTGTATTTCGTCTCACATATCTATAAAAAAATACACCTATGTTTTGAAAGTTCAGTTCCGTTTCTGTAAATTAGATCAGTACCGTAACGGGGCGGAGCGGGCGTAGGTTTTTGTAATTAACTCATGGTGTTTATGTTAAGTAACATAGTGATACCCTGTTCTTATATTATCATATTCATATAATGTTATGTAAATAAACATATACTTACACATTTCAAATACTATCTTATACATGAGATATTATTATAAAAGTAATAATTTAAATACAGGTTTCTTTACAATTCTTTATATGGCGTTTTAACTACTGACAGTTTTATTTTAACCCAAAAACATTCTTTCTTTACTCTTTACTTCTTAAACTTGGCAAGCTTTACTGCAAGCTATAGAGCCTATCTGTATAAAAGACATAAAAACGTGGCCTTGGCCTCGAACATGTGACGCAAAAACTGAACTAATGATTTACAGACCGCTTTAAAGAGATAGTTTCCGCAATGCGACAAAGCCGTCCTGTGTCGGCTGTCCTCGAATTTATTTAACCATCTGTCACCAACATCTCTATATCGATCTAAACTTATCGGGGATTAATGTTGTTATTACGACATTTAAAATCAAAACACCCTCTATATCTGAATTAATACCCTTACGGGTGTCGGCGTTATGAGGTAGTTTTTTGGGTAATCGAGGGCCCCTTGACATTTTCCTTTACCACGTCCTGACCATTTATCGGTACACAGCAGCCATTCTCAGCCATTTGCCGTTACTCACCATTATAAGCCAAATCCTGAGTTAACGGTTTCCTCGTGTATACATATGGATCTGAGACGAAGCTCTATGAACACAATAATGTCATTGAAGACATCAACGTGCACGCGTGTTTGATTGCTACATTAGTAACAGCGTTCGGAATCAGGTATTTCTTTTTAATACGATGCCACAATATCGACGAAAAATTTACTAAAACTAAATTTTTGTTACAACATCTTTGTACAACATAAATAAACTATTTTAAATTTATTGTATGAATAATGACACATTTTTGAATATAATAAAATATTAAATTAAATATACCTTTGAAACATTCGAGCCTTTAAGGAAATCAAGTCATTTCACAAATTCAAGAACCTACCATACATTTCGTTTGGTAGGTTCCTAACACATACCTAACAATAGTCTTCTATGGAATTCATACACGAATACATGAAAGAGATACAGTGTCATCAAGTACACGAAAGAAGTAAAATTATATTAAAACTACTGAAATAAACACCATTTAGCCGTATTTATGTGGAAAACACTTTGAATGTCACGCTTGGCTGAATTACTCTCAATATGAGCAACATTTTGTCTTTGCTATTAAACTATTTATTGTATGAATTAATTAACACGATGGAAAGCACAATTTACTGAAGCCACTCAACAAAATGGGTTTTAAGTGTTATGCTAGTTTCCTGCATTATGGAATATCAATAGCCTGAATATCTTTTGTGTGATAATCCGAGACTCGACCGTGGGCTAGGTAAACCTATGAACAGAAACATAGCCTTTCATTCGAAACCTACTTAAATGAAAATATGTTCGAAACGGAAATTTTGAATCAATGTTCTGTAAACTCATATTTAAATAGGCATTATTAAGAGTTAATTCAAGTGGTGTGGTATGTGCTTTTTTTCAGGAAAAAAAGTACAGTCACATTGAAGAAGTTGTATATGGTCTTTGATTCCAAGGTAAACAGTGGTTCATTTTTAGCTTCTAATATAACACTTCTCACTTTTACACTAGAGCAAGCTTCATAAAGCTTTGAGTTGTTTTAACGATGTATAAACTTTTATAAATTTCTCTGTTAAAATCGACTGATGAGTGTAACGAGCCATTAGATCTCTGTAAATCAGTTCTTTGCTCTTTGCTTCAATCTATCCCTAGGTTTAAAGACAGATTTTTACCACCGATTCCACAAGAATAACGCACTTGGAAATAGGTAGGGCCTGGCTTTTCACGATGACAAAAGAAAGTATTTTTAATATTTCAGAAAAGTCGTGTTATCATGTAGGATGTACTCACCATAGCGCGCTTCCTCGCCCTCCGGAGCCTGAGCCGTAAGGGATGCCAACTCCTTCTCCAAGTCCACCTGGTGCTCGCCAGAGTCCCATGATAGCAAACCTGTCAACAATTTACTATATTTATCAACAATATTACCATTTAACAAAATAGTCAAATGTGAATTATCTTAATTTTCCTGGCAAGTATATGAAGTAAAAACTATAACCCGCACTTATGAAAACTCTGACCTGCAGAAAAGGCGATACAAACGAAATTTAAATCTTAGTTCTAATTAGCTTATTCAATATCTCGATCCTTTTTAAACAATACGAGTACATCCAATAAAAACTCGTCGAATGCCAAGATTTGTAATTGGAAAATTTTCCTTTAATCCACACAAATTACAAATGTTACGTAAGCATTACGTAACTAAAATGGAATTGTTGGATACATATGTACTTCGCAATGGAAGTTTTCCTTCGAAGAGGAAGCAATAACGGAAATTGTTAGTGGGGCCGCTGAAGCAGAAGCCACGGATATAGAGCGAGAAAATGCATCAAAGCTATTGCTATTTCACCGAATATTTGTATAGAAAAAGGTAAGCTTATTTGACATCTTTAGGTAATATCAATTATGAACTTTTGATTATTAAATTATCTTGAAACAATATAAAACTTGTATCACGGATCGGAAATTGTTGTTTGTTAGGAAACAACTTTGAAAGGTAATAATAGTTACGACCCTTGGCGCCTGGTGAGATAAAATATTGAAACTTTTATTTTCGTAACGTTCTTACTGGATAAAAAATAAATTCTGGTGTAATTTAATGTAAAGTTTCAACTAACCCACTGAATTAAGTTAGATACGTAATTAGAGGATCTAACAAATGATGTCTCCGGCCAGAGCGAGACACAATGAGAATTAGAAGGCGCCAGGCGGCTGCTGGCGATATTTACACTACTACTTACAGATTATTGTACTTCACAACCAATTAATACATAAGTTACACTAATACCATACGTAATTAATTTTGATAACCAAGTGATAATTAATTGTACATTGAAATATTTCCATTATTTTGCTTTTAAAAGTCATGTACTTATTTTATTTTAAATTTTAATAAATATTTCATTGAAACTTTTATGTTTTTTAAAACAAGGATTCTCATTTAAAAACTTTTGTTAGTAAAATACTTATTATCGTTGTAAAAACTTACTGGCCATACAAGGTTTACATAACCTTATTATTTCAAGAAATCTTACCAAAACTTGGAACAAAGGAATCACGAATGTTTTCCGAAAAAAGGTAAAAGTAATTGATGTAAGCTAGTTAGAAGTCACAAAAAGCGCAAAATTTTGCGAAATATTGCGGATTACAGGATAAGCTCGTTTTGTTTCGAGCATGACTTTAACTTAGTGTTACATGAAAAAGGGAAAAATTTTACAACTAAGAAACATAAAAAGTGGTCTCGATAAACATCTAGGATAAGTGTTAATATATCACAAACGTTTTCATAATCCACGAAGTGGCAGAGTGTTTTTCGGCAGCGTTTAGTTGGAATCATAAATAAAATAACTCCTAAGTATGTATAACTTATTGCATATTATAATATTATACTGGATCTTGATTTACATATTGGCCACATGTATTGAAAGCAATGTTTTAATTTTACTATACTAATACTTGAAATTGGAGGAATAGTTATTGGGTAGTAACAACAGCTGATTGCCACGAAACAACGAAAAAAAATAATAATAATATTAGACTGGAAAATTAAAGCTATAGTCTTAGAAGTTTGATAACGTTTCAAACATAATAATACCAATTATATAAGTTAGTGTAAAAAAATGTTATGAAGGATTTGGTCTCGGATTGATTGTTAATGAATAATAAACAATATAAATGAAGACAGCAAATTTCCGCCTACAGCGTGCCGCATTATTAACAATTTGGCAACCGAGTTACGCAAAAATTTATTGGTTTCGATCTAAGCTTAGGAGATAATTGCAAATTTCCACCTAAAGCCAAAGTATTTGCTGCGTCAATATATGGCATAATGTAATGTGATTGATTTTTGGCATAATATTAATTTCTAATCGCAAATAAACGGGTATTACTTGAGCCTGAGATGAGATTTTTATAATTCCGGGAACCTTGGTACCGTAGTTCAAATTCAAATTCAAATATTTATTTCCCAACTTTGGCTATTACTTGTTTTTCTTGACCTTATTCAAAGCATGAATAAGATGAAATACTATCAGTTCGGAAAAACCTTCGTAAAGAACTGGCAAGAATCTTCATTTTTAGTACCATATAAGTATCTGTTTTGAGAGCCTTTACAAGTAAGGTTTGGTACAAAATTTATTAAAATACGTCTAATTAAAATATAGGTACCATAAAGTTAACTACCATCATGTTAGTCGAAAAATTGCCAAGACAATAATCCAGGTTTGTTTTGGCAAAGAATTTCCCCAGCACTATCAGCAGCAATTCTAGGGTATATAAAAATTCCAGACACGACAAAGGTCGTGTGTCATGCTCGTGAATTATTGCTATTAATATTTATTACTGAAGATTAGGCATCGAAGCGTATGCAAACCGACGAGGCTTTACTGGGAAATTTGTTGATTACTTACAAGTTGTTTCGAGCTTCAAATCCATCCAAAGTCAAATACCATCATATTTTGAAACATCAAAAGTATTTATAATCAACTAAAATTACTAAAATGATGACAAGAAAGTGGCTTTACAAATTGGTTGTTCCAAAAATGTAATACATTTAAAACGCGTTACGTAATTTACACACCAAAAGAAGTGCCCCAGCCTAAATAGCTAGTAAAGAAATGGAACAATGTGTTTGCCAGTTTAGTGAATTAAGTTTTGTTTTACGTGACCCGGTCAGGGGTCATCGGGTAACACGTTTTTCTGACATTCTCAGTGACCTTTTTCTTTCAGTAATATCTACCTATTTTTGTGGTTAATGGAATGCCACAGCTTAATGGAATATATAAATTTTCATCCGGCAGCCATTAGTTTTAAGCCAAAGAGCGGTGCTCATCTGTGGTTGGTGCTAATAGCCAATTATGCCTTGTATTTTACAATAATATTTAGAAAAAAAGTGCTTATAATATGAAGGATACAGGGGAAAAATGATGAATGTCATTTTTTTTTATTTTGGCAACATTTGAAAGTCCATTCAAAATAGTATAGTTTTATGCTCTACTACACGCTAAAACGCTTTTTGTCATATATTTTTTAGCCATCAAAGATATGGGGCACAGGCTAAAAACGATGACGGTTTCAAAAAACCGGCGAAAAACGATGGATGTCAGTAAAAAAATGATGAAGGTGTTTATGGCTAGCGCAATTTGAACGTCTGCAGAACTCTGCAGAAGCAATATGTATGGACTTTCAAAAAAATCTTAATTGTCCCAATATAACCACAAATGATGCATACTATAAAAGAAAACTAGGCTATTATTTGTTTAATGTACACATACTTTCCAATTCATATTCAAAATTTTATGCATATGATGAAACTATTGCTAAAAAGGGGTCAATTTGGCTTCAATGCTGTATGACTTTATAATGATAAATTTGACAAATACTGTAAGGAAGTTAACAATCTTTTGTGACTCTTGTGAGGGGGAAAAACAACAATTATGTTATGTAAGATAAACCAAAATTGATATTTCACAGAGAGAATTACAATGGTCTATGGGTATCTAGTGTAGTCACCAACAATAAATATAAGGGTCCCATATTACAGGAAAATGAATTTACACATCCAAAAAAATTATACAATGCAAGACTTCCAATATCTGCAGCCAAGTATAATGATTGCTTAGACTTGGCAAAATTCTGCTCAGAGAAAGCAAAAGAATATTTTCTTGCACTACCCAATTCAAATAATATAACTGATACTAATGAATAAGTAATTAGTTCTAAATCCTTTATTTGGAAACATTCATCAATTTTTTACTGACAATCATCATTTTTCCCTTGGAGTATTGGGCATTTTTTTTCTAATTATTTTTTTAAATATAATATGATGTTCAAATAACTATGACTATTATTCCAATGGAGGCAATAAATATGAACCTTTAAATACAAGTCAGATATAATATCTGGTTACTGTTAAAAAAATGAGCTTGGAGTCTGTAAACTTAAGAATCTAATTATCTCTAATCATAAGAGAGATGACATCAATTATTCTTCCCCTGTACCCTTCATATGTGGGTCGGATCTTTAAAAGCAATTTTCAGTATGTAACGAAACACGTTATTGACGTAAGTACCCGCGCACCGCGACGACGTAACATCGGCTCCGTATTAAAAAATTCACTAAAATTTTAATTTTAGTCTTTTAAGCGCGCTAACATAATAATCCTAAAGTATATCTTCTAAATATTCAATGATATTGTTTTTAACTTAATATATTTATCATATGTGACATGAATTGTGCGTCAATACATCCCAGTGCCATAGTTTCAAACCAAATTCAAATTCAAATTCAAATTCAAATATTTATTTCTCAACATTGACAATTACTTGTTCTTATTGACGTCAAATAAAACATGATTCTACCACCAGTTCGAAAAAAACCTTCGTGAAGAAGAACTGGCAAGAAACTTCACGGGTATATTTTTTTTTTTCAAAATAAGTTTACAGAGTCTCTTTATGTCTATACAAAATTATTCTTTTCTGCATCTGTTAGCTCGGCAAGTCTCCCTCCCCCCAAGTATCCAAACGACGAACACCCTCAAACGGCACCCGTTCACGAGTTAACGCGGGATCCAGCCATCGCCCTCCTCAACCATATTAGAGGGAAGTGAGCGACCCGTCACCCGACGCTACCATAAGAAGACGTACTTTAGTGACAACGACGCTTTAGATATTCATCGGGACGAAGAACTCATCGCACATACAGACACATTACACATGCTTTGTTACAAATACTAGTACAATCCTGTTAATGAGGGGATTATACCCAAGGGCTTTTATCATCCAAATAATCGGATAGTTTATAATATGCTCTAGCACACAACTTCTCCTTTATAGTTTCTTTGAATTTGTCAATAGGAAGATCTTGGATATCCTCAGGAACCTTATTATAAAAGCGTATACATTGACCCATGAATGAGTTAGTGACTTAATGAAGCCTGCTATTATGAGCTGCCAGCATATTTCTTCCTCTTGTGTTAACATTGGGCAGATCTTTTTTTCTTTTGAACAAGGTTATGTTCTTTTTAACATACATTAAATTTTCTAAAATATATTGTGAATGGAAGGTAAGAATATTTATTTCCTTAAATTTACTTCTAAGTGACACCCTTGGACCGAGCTGATAGATTGCGCGAACAGCCCTTTTCTGCAGAATAAATATAGCATCGATGTCGGCAGCACTCCTCCACAACAGAATACCATATGTCATGAGGCTGTGGAAGTAACCAAAATAGACTAATCAAGCAGTTGTTTCATTTGAAATTTGTCTAATTTTTTTAACTGCATATGCGGCAGAGCTAAACCTTTTCGCTAAACCATCAACATGCGGTCCCCAATGGAGTTTGGCGTCTAAGGTTATGCCCAGAAATACAGTTGAGTTTACAGGAGTCAGTTCCTGGCTCTTAACTACAATGTTTGTGTTTACCTGTTTGACATTTGGCAATGTAAATTTAACACATTTCGTTTTTTTTTCATTGAGGAGCAAATTATTAGCTGAGAACTGCTGCTCTGTGTTGGAGATGCATTTGTTCACCGCTCGATAGTCAATTTCTTGTCTTTTGATTTTAAACAAGAAGGAAGTATCGTCAGCAAACAATATGACCTCGCATTGATTCTTAACGACCGATGGCAGATCATTAATATAAAATAAAAATAGGAAAGGACCAAGAACTGAGCCCTGGGGCACACCCATTGTCACTGCCGATCCTGATGATTTTTCTCCATTTACTGCAACTTTCTGTTTTCTATTAGAAATATATGATTTAATCAAGGCAAGCGCTCGGTTTTTAATGCCGTAATGGTGCAGTTTCATGAGTAGAGTAGTATGATCCACACAGTCGAACGCCTTGGACAAGTCACAAAAGACACCAATAGCATCACACGACTCCTCCCAGGCGCTTAATACGTGTTTTATGAGCTCAACACCGGCATCGGTTGTTGAGCAACCCCGCATGAAACCAAACTGCTTAAAATTCATTAAACTATTACCGTAAAAATGAGAGAGTAATTGATTTAAAATTAATTTTTCAAAAATCTTACTGAGTGTTGGTAGTATAGATATAGGTCTAAAATTAGTAGGGTCATACATACTACCTGCTTTGAATATTGGAATGACCTTACTCAATTTCATTAAATCAGGAAAAACACCATTATCAACACAGTCATTAAATATACTGGCTAAGTACGGGGCTATACCATCAATGACAGATTCAATAATTTTAACAGAAATCCCATCTAAATCAGCAGTATTTTTTACTTTAATGCTTTTAAATGCATTTAAAACTTGTGGAACAGTAACATGTTTAAAAATAAAATCAATATCGCATGAATTTACATTTTCCGTTAGCAGTGACTGTGCAAGAGTGGAACATGAATTAATACTCGAAGTAGTTGACACAGGGATGGCAGTAAAAAATTTTCAAATGCTTCAGCAACTTCTTTGTCAGTTGACAACACTTTATCATTAATTTTTAAATTATATTTGGTGTGTGGTTCTTTTGCTTTCCTAGTTTCCTGATTAATTATATTCCATGCAGTTTTTGAAATGTTAGTACTATATTTAATTTTATTATTAATGTAATTAGATTTAGCTACACTGCAAACTCGTTTAAATAATTTTGAATACTTTTTAACATATTCATAAAATGTCTTATTATGATTATAAATTCTTTCACTGTACAATTCATATAATCTATTTCTACTTCTGCATATTCCCACTGTTGCCCAGTCACTAAACCTAAATAAATTATTATTTATACATATTTTCTTTTTTTTTAAAACAGAGTCATATTCATTTCTAATTATATTATGAATAGAGTTATAATGAGTAATAGGATCTGCACAGTAATCTAATTTAAATGTTTTTTCAAATACATTTTTCCTAAATGTTTCAAGCCGTCTCTCATTCATGGGTATAAAGGTAATTTCTCTTTTTAAAGTCTTTTTTAGCCCAATATCAAAAGTGGCCAACTGCCCACTATGATCTGATTGTAGTTTATTAATTACTGACTTTGTACATGGCATTAAATTTGTAAAAATGTTATCAAGACATGTGGCTGAGGTCGCTGTGATTCGCGTAGGCTCTAAGAAGAGATTTTTTAGGTTGTAACAATTAAAAAGATTCAAGAATCGTTTACTTTGTGACGTCTCTACTAATAAATCAATATTAAAATCGCCACAAATAATTATTTCTTTGTTTTTGTTATTTACTCTATGTAATACCTCATCCATAGTGCTCTCAAATACTTCAAATGGTGAGGATGGGGGTCTCTGTATACACTTATTATAACAATATTCCCTATCTCAATACAGGCTATTTCAACTGATCGCTCAACAGACAGACTTACAATATCAGTACGTTCTTTAAATGTTAGGCTCTTATGAGTGATGATCATTGAGCCGCCGCAAGTTGTTTGTTCTCTGTTGAATGAACTAGCAATTACATGATTCTTATAAGAAGACATAATTTGACACTGTGTGAGCCAGTGCTCTGTGATACATAGTATATGAATATTTTCACAGTTTATGAATAGTTCAATCTGTAATTCCTTACCATCAATGCCCTGCATATTTTGATGGACTATGTTCAGAAAATTATTTTTTACATTTTTATTGCTTAAATTACTACTTAGAATACTGGTGCTAGATGTATTATCTATTGTCACTAACTTATGTTTAAATTATTTCTAATACTATGTTTTGGAATATTACATTCCAACGGGTCAAAAGTATAAAGTGACTGCTCAATAGAAGCAGCGGTTGTAGTCAACGAATTGACTGTTATGCATAAAATATATTATAGCGAGTATGCTATATGTCGTAGGTCATTACTGTACAAATTGTACCTATCATTGGTCATATATGGCTTGTTAATAAATGTATTTAAATCAATAAACTGAAACTTTTCACTATGACGACATGTCATATTTTGTACATCTATATTTAGTCGATGCTTCATATTATTTTCTGAGGGGTTCTGGGTAAATGGAAATGCAAACAAAATAATTTTACTAATATTCTGCCTGCAATTCAATCTAGCAAAACATGCTGTCATTGTTTTCCTACTTAGTTGCTTACATCTGCCTACTAATATAATCAATATTGTATTAGGGTTAAATGTACGGGATGTAATTTTATCAACTATGTAACCAAAATATCTAGTGTGATTTGTGCCTCATTATACTCATAGTAGTTTTTCGTTCATTTACCAAGTGAGGTGTAAAAATGAACATGTTTTAAAGCAAAAAAGTGTAGTGTTGTGCCAACAAAGTGTTGTGTGATAGCACGAACAACAAGTAAATCAACAACCGTCAAAAATATATATGTCATCTGTATCGCTACTGAACGACAGAACTCTCATTCCTGTTTACTACTTACTAACTACGTGTACCGACAAGTAACTAGTTCGAGACTCGTAGCAGACTCGGCATTTTTACATTTTTGTATAAATATTCGGTTTTTTAATTTTCCTGTGTTTTGGGAATTTATTTTATTTGACTTTTGATTAGGCACAATAATGCATTATTTTTAACGATTTATAATATCACTGACTATTATAAATTATATGACAAGGGATAAAGTTACGTTAAGACATCCTTTTAGACAATGTACCTCTGAAAAATCACTACAAAATGTCTACAATGAAAGTTGCAAAGTAAACTCGACTCTGGTAGAATTGACTACTCGTAGCCAGCCTATAGAAATATCCATAGATTTACGTACTTTTATATTGAATTTAAAAAAAAACAAGTGGAACGATTGCAAATTCACCTAAATAGTGCACATAAAGAAATAGCAGACTTAAATATAGAAATAAGTGATGTGAAACAGGAATTAACAGAAAAAATAATAACACTATATCATTATTAAGAAAAATGACATCTACGGTAATAAATACACTAAATAAATCAATAAAATCCATTAGTTACAAGTTTTTAGTGGAGTATGTAACTGTTTGTGTAGACTTAAAAATTGTAAGGGTTTCCACTAAGCATTCCGGAGAATAGATATTTTTTTTATTTTAATTATTTGAAGTAAAGGAAACAAACAGCCAATACATATTACTTAAAAAATAAGATACAAATTAATAACACAAAAGCCTTTATAGAGTTTCTAATGATGTTCAATTATTTTAGCTTATCGGTAGCAAATTAAAGAAGTATTGAACACAACATAAAATTACATTAAAAAAACTATAAAAGTAGGTGAAAAAATATACCTAAAGAATATAAAACTATTGCTTGTGTTTAAGCGCCTACCAAAAATGTGCCTAATTACCTACCAAAAAAATTCATATAAATATATGAACGCCTTTAAATTAATGTCAAACCAAATATTAAACATTGTCACTAAATAGATGATACCAATATTTTATGTCACTAGCTTTAATTTCTGAAAATTTTCCTGTGCTAAAAAAACTAACGGTCGATTGACCCTCTAACGATTCCACTAGAGAACTTTACTTAAATTCAACAGTATAGAAGCACGATGTACATTAGTTTGAAAGTTCACTGTAGCGAAGTATGTAATTCCGATGATCGTGTCTTTTTTTTGTTTTGGACCAAAGTAGCTTTTCTTGAAAAGCTGGAAATAATACTTTATTTGGTCCTGGCGCTTCGCCGGGTGCTCCCGAACCACGCTCGCTTCGCTGCTCGGCTCGCGCGTGTATTAACTACATGCAAACCTACCCTAACCCACTTGAAAGTCGCTACAGTGAATTTTCGAATTTATGTACATCGTATGTCTAACTTTTAAACTTACATACATCGCGATTTTGTAATTGAAAGTTCAAAAGCGGAGTGTAATCTAACATTTGGTGAGCATTTTGAGTAGCAAAAATAATATTTGTACAAAACGTGTAATTATTCTATTGTGAGTGTATTCCTTTTGTACTATTATATCATATACTTTAGGACCCATTTTATAAAAAAAACTATAATTTTTTTTTGGAATTATTTATTTTATTTATTGATTATAAAGAATTCTTGAATTATTGACCTATTTAGGTATTATCGACTGTTCATAATGATTACTGTCAAAGATAATAAAAAGGATTTTTCCGAACTTAAGGTACTTAAGACAGAAGTAATGAGGATCCACGTAAATTTCATAGAAAACGGTCCCACATTTTTCAAAAGTAATAAAAATTTCAACTACAGATCTTTTTACTTAATAAATATAGTAAATAATATAGCAAAGATTAGCGTTCTGAGAACTTTCGCTCTCGTGGGGCAAATTGACAAACACCGTTTAGTATTCAGTCAGTATATTCATGAACAAGAAAATGCTTCGTCCTCATTTCGAGATTTTCTTCGTATACTTTACCAGTGCGTTATCGTATCCTTTTACAATACTTTATTTGTATTATCCTTACAGTGAAATATTCTTAACAAACGTCATTGCCAGTATAATTATCGTTTTTGTCCTTACTCATGCCCCGATAACGTGATCGAACAAAATTTACCATCGCACATAAATGACTTCCATTACTTGACGTTGGACATATGATCATGATAGTGTAATATCGAAAATGAAGATACATCGATTTATTCCTTAGATTTTTCTATCATAAACCTGATAGATATTTCAAAGATAAATATTATAAAATCAGATTTACCCATGTCTACTAATTTTTATTTGTAAGCTTATCTCATTAAATATATATTTTTCAAAACAAATAATTAAATGAAGTAAAATCTAAAAGTTATGCTTCAGTGCACAGGTAATTTTGTTTTATTAAATTAAATTCCGAATATTATGCTGTAAAGAATGATACTGGATGGTGAAAAAGTTACGGACAGTTTACTATTACAGTTATTTATGAGGTAAAGAAAGATGCATGATAAATCCTTCATTAATATTAAATAAACGCAGTTTTACCCGATGATTTTTTTAAAACATTTGTTTAGAAAATAGGATTTGCAAAAAGACTTAAGTTTAAACGGAAACTTAAGTACCGAACTGAACTTCAACGACATCAGTAAGGTTAAAATAATAAACAAGAATGAAAAGTAAGCACTCCTATGTATTCGAATGGAAAAACCACTCACCTATGTCGATGCCGCAAGCTACGCAGAATGTATGAGAACCACGCATGTCAGATTTTACATCAAACAGAAAGTAGAACATAAAAGTCATCAAAATAATATGGACCCTAATGATTATGAGATTTACTCAATTTTACGCCATGTACTGTTTCCGTTTTTGGGAATTAACTACAACTGAGTTTTCATTGGATTTTATCTTGAGGAACAAACATACCACGACGTTTTCAATGTAATTTTTTTCAAATTTTATATATATATGTTTGTCTTTTTAGTTATTTGATTGGTCCTATAAAACAGAAAAATCTATTTTGTCTTTTAAGATAAATAATTGATTTATTTGCTCTATCATTTCTTCTTCTTCTCTCCTTTTGACATAATGTGGAACAACAGCATTTGAATTCAACAAAAAATGACATTACGACAAGACGCTCTTGAGGAGAGAATGTTCAATGTCAAGACTCCTGAATCTTTAATTTTCTACGAAACTAAGTCTGTGCAAATGACACATGACAGAAAGGGGTTAAGTTAGACTTGACTTTAACGACCAGCAAATGTATTTTTTTTCTGAATTGGTAATACTGTTATAAAATATAGTACAAAAAAGTTTGCTATTGTGAAAAGTAAAAAAATGCGTCTGAAGTGTTAATTGAGGCGAAATGCAAAAATAGTCAACTAAATAATTGAATTAAAATTGACGAAGAATCTAACTATGACAGTATTCACATATTCGTAGTATTATTGAAGTGTAGTAGTAGAACTTTAGTATTAAGCTCTCTTTAAGGAAATCGTATATCATATCTAATAGAAATAACTTAGTTCCTAATTTTGTTAAAGTACAAAGAGAATGCGTTAAAATAATTTCCTGTCTTTTAAAACTTGGTGCCTTCAAAGGCTTTCAAAGCCTATTCAGTTGCAACTTTACTCGTAAAGAGTTTTACAACAAAAACACTCAAATGTTCTCTGCTGGAAAGTTACAACGACAAAAAAGGTCTGAAAATGATTTGCTAATGTTATGTTGAGTTGTATATTATTTAAGCTAAGTTATTTGGAATCAAAAAGTTCTAGGCTTGACAAAAAAGATTACAAAAAAATACAAAAATATGTCGCTTTATGTTTACACAAAATTATTCTTAACTACATCTATTAGCTCGGCAAGTCTACCTCTCCCCAACTATTTGAGCGAGGAAGAGTGAAGACCCTGAACAATTACGTTATCATAATCTTCAAAAACCTTATCATATTACTATTTAAGCTAAAAAAAATCAGTTAAATTACACTTTAAATAATGTATGTTTGAAACTGACGAATGCTGTTTTTTATTGTATTATAAATTTCAAGCTAAATCTTATATATTTTCATTCACATCTGAATAAAATTTAACTTGACTCAATAAATCACCTTTATTATCCTAATTATTTACCTCTTAAGTCTATTAATTATATCTCGACGCTTTTGTTCGAGCCTCTTCTATCAAGAGCTTACTGTAACAAAATGAGCGGAGTGATACAGTAGAATCCGTTTATTATGACTCCGCCTATATTGACCAACCGCTTATTATAAAGTAATTACACAGCGAAGTTTGGTTTTCATTGAATAAAATTCTTTACAACTAAATCGGATATAATGACTTCGCTTATAGTGAAATATCCCTTTTTGTGACCCTTTTTAAATTAATTGCGTCCAGTTATAGTGACCTTAGGACCTATAAGATTCCTTAGGGTGTTACCACACCAATCGATCAACGTCGACAGACTAACACCTTCGGCAATGTTCGGGGGTCACGTGATACCCGACGACGATCGGCGCGTGCATGGCTTTTTAATGTTTTGAGTCTTAGTGGGTAATTAATAGTTGAAGGTCACGCATTGTTCGTTAGTGATTTGTGAAAAAAATGACATCTCAACCTTGTCGTACAGCATTTATGATTAAAGAAAAGGTGCAATTATATGCAGATTAGAAAATGGAGATATTAACTAATCATACTAACAAAAACAGGATATTGTTTATTTTCTTGAAAATGCTTTGTATGACATCCGCTTAGTATGACGTGTTTATTATTTCCCTGCAATATCATTATAAACGGATCCCACTGTATTTAATTAAAATCTCTAGTAATATTTTCATTCTGCTTCACGATTAATTTAAATATTTACACATGTCTACATGAATGTAATGCTCAAATAAAATCTTTGTTTCGAAGAGGGTTTCAAAGGTATGATGTATTTAAGAACCTTTATTTCTACAAGTTATATTCAGTATAAATTAATAAAAGCGACATTTGAAGATAATAACATAAAATCAAATTGAATTAAGTTGAATTCCTGTCAGTCTTGTTAAGTGGGGAGAGTGTTAGAATATTTTTTATGAGTCAGAAGAAATACTTACAGCTAACGTCATTCTCCCACATTTCAGGAATAACTGGCGGCCGAGTTTCATATTGGTTAGTAGCCCTGCGTCATACGCTGGAGGTCCCACGTTCGAATCCTGGTCGGGGTAATTATTTATGTGATGAACACGGATGTTTGTTCTCAGGTCATGGTTATTGATATTTATATACCTACTGTATGTTTATTCTAGGTTCCGTCACAATTTGCTGTATGGTCATACATAACAAAAGCTCTGATTACTTGAGGCCGTACAGTTGGTGTCTTTGTTTGGGGTTTATTTTATTTATTATTTAAATAACAAGTATTTTATAGCGGTTTGTAGAATTTGTTTAATAAGTTATTGCAGTTTGCAAGTTGTATCAAACCTTAATCTACATGTTGGGCATAAAGCCTTATGTTACCTGAACAGCGACATGTGTTGTGGGTTTATAGCAGCAAGAACTGCTACCTTAAAATCAGCTTTATTTTTACGTAAGTTTTTTTTTCGAAAATTAGCCTTTAAAATTTCACGGGAATTTGTTACATACGCTTTTGTTCAGAATAACAGAAGGTTTTTGAGTTTTATTGTAGGAAAAATTGAAGTTCTTTTTAATTTTGAGACTATCGGCTTTTGGGAAATATAAAAGTTGGCTTTGATTAATGTATTTTTCAAATTTACTTTTCTTGAACTATCATCTCAATTTTAATTCTCAATAATGGACCAAATTTTAACTAGATGAGTTTCTAAACAATTGACAGAAGTTAGAAAATAAACAAACCTCTTCACAACGCAAGCAAATTGTAAATTAATGGATAAATTTCTTAGATCGAACTAAATGTTGTGAAACTCTAAGCTGTACACAACTTTCAGTTTTAAGGATTCAAAAACTACTATCAAAGCTTAGCCCTGTCGAACCAATTGCAAGCAAGCCTATAACATTTTCTGAGGCTTATGAAAGACCACTCTTCCCTAAGGAAGTCTGTTATGACTGTTATTGCTAAGAACAACTGTTGTAGGATATAAATATTATTTTATTATCGTTATAATATCATGGTAACCATCCGGAGACAATTTGGGATTTTATTAATATTATAAATTATTAAAAAAATGTTTCATACATAGTTTTGTAAATAGAATAATTTTTATCGAATAACGACGCGTTAATTTTCATCCATCTCAATTTACCTCTGACAGAAGTAGTAGAGGAAAAATAAAATAATCGTACTATTTTTATTTTAATACATAGAGGAGTTTTGCAATGTCATCTGGAGGGAAAGTACTCTCTATACCGACAATATAAAGTTTTCCTCTAAGGAAATATTAATATTTTTAAAAGAAGAAAAACTGCATTTAAGGTTGTTTTTTAATTTGTTTGCCACGGCCGGGATTCGATCCGGCTCCGATCCGAAAAATTATAACTTAGTATTTTTATGGCTACAGTCATTACTACAAGGCTAAAATCTCTCGTATAAATTTGATAAATTGGATGAACGGAAAATCATGAAACCTAACCTTGACGGCCAAGTGGTGTAATGGGTAGTTTTATACCTTAGCTACGATGAAATAAAATCTTTTAGTTTGAATTACGCATAGCGTTTTCGGCGAATATACGAATTTTAAAATGCCCCATTAAATAAAATCTAACTGTTTGAGGTCTTCCAATCTTGCAAGCCATCCGATTATTCCTTTTGTACCCAGGTTTTGAAATGTTTAGTAATACAGGCTGTGGAGAATCGGCCCGAGCACTACCTTTTCAAATGTGACTTTTCGAAATACTCGTGTCTCACGCATTCATGTAGCGTAATATAATGTTATTTAATAAAAAGTCTGTATTACAAACATGTCTTAAGATAATACACATTGTATTACCAAAATAGCTACGTCAAAGATTTAAGTTAATTCTTAAAATAAGTAACCCAATGCACCCTTGAGTAAACGTTCTGTATCTTGACCTTGTTATTGAATGTATAAGTTACGATCTCATGGTTTTTCCTTCAGACATTTCACAAGGTTCGTTAGAGAGGGTTAAGGAATATGTAAGATTTCCTATTTTGAAGTATGTACTCGTATTAAATCAGTTTTTCATATGTTCAAAAAAATTTAGTAATAAGAGTAAAACTTGCTATCGCTAGCATTTTGAGTACAAAATTCCACCCTGTATAATTAATCAACAGTATATAATATATTGTAACACTTACGTATGATCCTTATTTCTGAACTTTATTTATATTTTGTAAAATTTTCTTCATCATGCTAAATATATTTTTTTTTTGGCGCAATGGCAATCAGCCGTCAATATACGCGACAGGCTATTACTGCCAGTATCACGTGATGAAATAGACACGGTATTATGAGTTCAAACTCAATTTTGAGAACCAATCATTGAGCTGTCTCAAACAATAAAACAACACAAACGTTTATGAAAGAATTAGTAATATAAAGATAAATACACCATTTACATATATTATCAACATATTTACAAAGATATATTAAACTGAATGATATATTTACAGATAATTTTTAGGATTAGAGGCTGGTTTGAGGAGAGGAGGACCTTCATGCTGGCTGGTCTAGGGATCTGGGGGGAAGAAAATCATAGAGAGATACCGAGAGGAGCGTGCAGTTGAAAAAGATATGATCTACTGTTCCATGCTCTGAGCCACAATTGCATAATGGGGAATCACGGACGCCAATGCTGAATATTTGTATTGTCTATTTTCATTGATAATCATGTCAACGCATTTTTTTTAGTGACAGCAATGGAAGCTGCCAAACAAACTAAGCCTGATACGCACAATTCTCTTAAATATATCTTATGAAAATATTTATGATTCCTGGCTAGCAAGACTAATTTTAATAATTCAAATTGCGGCTATATACGCCGATGGCTGGCCATAGAACGGAAGTCTATTACAAGCCAGAAAACATCTGAAGTCTTTTATAAGCGGGTCTATTGCAAGCAAACTTACTGGAAACATCTAAAAGTCTAGAAACTAACGCTGAAGCAGAAGCCTCCAAAATACAGGGGTCGGCACTCGAAGAGTTACCAGTTAAAATGCTGTAATTTTGACAATTTTGCTATTTAAAAACTTCAGTATATAAAAAAAACATTAAAAATTAAAAAGAAAAAGTTATTGCTCGATGTGGCCACCTTTAGCGCGGATAACAGCATCGAGTCTGTGCGAGAAGACTTCACAGGCTGCACGTATGTGGTCTGCTGGTATTTTGTTCCATTGTCGGCGAAGAGCAATCTGTAAGGCGTCGACCGTCTTATATTTTTTTTATGAAATGTTGGCCTCCAGAATTGACAGATACATTACATTATAGACTTTTCGCCAATTTAACTGCGCTTTGTCGTGGACTTAGTTCAATTCTAGCCTTTACCTTTCAAACGATTTCTGATGATGTTGCCGTTGTAGGATGTCCACCTCCATGGCGTTTTTTGATGCTACCCGTATTATTGTAATGCGTGATGGTCCGATACACAAACATTATATTTAGATGTAAATGTCGTAGCTCATTAACAATGGCTGGTTGCGATTTTCCAGCCAAATACAAAGCAATGACACAGTTGCGTTTGAATTCCATCGGGATAACTTTTTTAACAGCGACGAAAAACAATAAGCTTTCTGTAAGTTTATAAACAATACAATAGACTTACGACTGTGAAAAAATGGCACCATATTTAAACAGTTTGGTTGCTATAGCAAGTAAAAGTTGGTAACACTTCGAGTGCCGACCCCTGTAATGCTGAAGCCGAAGTCCTTAAACTGATGCAGAAGCCGACGTCCTCAAACTGATGCTGATGCTGAAGCTGCCTACTTCTCATGCTAATCCTGCAACTCAAGGAGCCCGCTACCGATGAAGCCTACCACCGACGTAGCCTACTCCAGATGCTGCTTGTCTCGGATGTGGCCTGTTGCTGACCCTGCCTGCGCCAGAGCGCCAGCTGGCGCCTGAGCTTTCTCGCCGGCGAAGTCTTCGGAGCAACCCCTTCAAGTCCGTGACAGTTTAGCAATAAAACTATTACTTTCTATTGACTTTCTTTTCTAAATTATCTTTTATTAGTTTTCTAAATTATTAAGGCATCAACGAGCCCCATAATCAATATCTCAATTAAAATAGATTTTTTTAAAGTCTTTTGGAATTTTAACTGCAATATTATTGTACGTCTTTTTGTATGAATTTCTTTTTTTATTAGTAATGTTACATTAATGAGTATTGTAAAATGTTCTTAACGTCAGAAAAAATAAAATAAAACACTTTTTGCTCAAACATTTTCTTTTCTCAAAGTCAGCAAAGACGGCTTTATCGCTTGAAGCGATTTCTTACAAGCTAACTTTGCGTAGGAGGAAATTGTGATAGAATAATCATATAAACATAAAAACAATCTTATTCAACAAAGAAAAAACATTTTCATTGCAGCAGGTTTCATTGCAATTTTGAAGAAAACCTACGTTCTAAACAAAACCAATATTGAAATATAAAGTATTGAAGATTGCCATTGGCAAAATCAAGCGTTTCATCGCGAATATAATTGAGTCATTTATATTGAAAACAACTCAATATTGAAAATCAAATAACATTTTATTAATTCACGTGAATTAAAACGATCAAGAAATATCATAGCAAGCCGATTAATGATACCTGCTTGCTATTTCAGATAAAATGCAAAAGTTCAACTGTGTCAAACAATAAAAATTGGATAACCAGCGAAACTAAAGCGAATTTTAAGCTAAAATCGATACCAACGTTGCATCTGCAGTTACCGGGTCACAACCCCCTCCCCCACCTGGTGTATACAGCAGGGGGAAGGCATGGATCTGTGAGTTAGTCCACCCAGCGACCTACGTACTAGATAATGTTGCGCATTGTAAGGAATGAATAATGGCTTGTACTTTAATCAAAATGCAAATAGAAAGCTTATTGAATGAAATTTGTAACTTGAATTTGAATTAGATTAGCGAGCTGCCACCCCGGATTACTAAAGTCCGTCAGGGATCGCGGGATTGCAGGTTAATGCAGACATGACCCTATTGATAGCGCATGCCATTAGCGAGTTACCACTGGCTATTGAGCTGATTTCATATTTGGTTTACACAAATCAAGGTTTCCCAGACATTTAAGCAGAGTGCTAATTTTTTTATGTGATTACTGGTGTTATTAATTATAAGATTTCCCTTTTGCTGTGTGAATTTCATAAACATACCAAAATGATTACGATTTCACATTAACTTCTTCATTTTAAAATAAAATATATTTGAAATCAAAAACAACTCTTAATACTCTTAAAGAAGTGATCGAATAGAATTTCTTCAAAGAAACTTCAACTTATTCTTAACTTTTAGCTGCTGGTCTCATATCGAGACCTATTATTGAAACCTTGAAATGAAATGAAATGAAATGAAATGAAATGAAATGAAATATTTATTTTCTCAACATTGACAATTACTTGTTCTTATTGACGTCAAATAAAACATGCTTCTACCACCAGTTCGAAAAAAAAACCTTCGTGAAGAAGAACTGGCAAGAAACTTCATGGGTATATTTTTTTTCAAAATAAATTTACAGAGTCTCTTTATGTCTATACAAAATTATTCTTTTCTGCATCTGTTAGCTCGGCAAGTCTCCCTCCCCCCAAGTATCCAAACGACGAACACCCTCAAACGGCACCCGTTCACGAGTTAACGCGGGATCCAGCCATCGCCCTCCTCAACCATATTAGAGGGAAGTGAGCGACCCGTCACCCGACGCTACCATAAGAAGACGTACTTTAGTGACAATGACGCTTTAGATATTCATCGGGACGAAGAACTCATCGCACATACAGACACATTACACATGCTTTGTTACAAATACTAGTACAATCCTGCTAATGAAGGGATTATACCCAAGAGCTTTTATCATCCAAATTGAACCTTATTGAAACCTTAATCTAATTTTGCACCGCAATCTGTCCTTCTTTTTAGCTCTTCTCAATTTCCACTCGGCGCCATCCAAAGGCTGATATTGAAGTTCAAATATAGGTCTCTAATTTTTCAATCTTATAAATTATGTGAATTTTATTATGTGTAGTTAAATGCTCGCATCGATTCTACGCTCTAATACGGCTTCCATTCAAAACTAAGTATCTATTAGGCAACAAGGTTGCGAATTAACTAGAGTCAAATAATAAAATGGTGCGTATATTGAGCTTTAGCGATTGCAGAGTTTGCCTGTAGTTGCCTGTAGCTAAGCCTTTAATTAAAAAAGGTTTTAACTGGGTTAAATTGATGTAATAGCGAATAACTTTTTTAAATAACTTTGACTTTCTTATTAAATCGGAAGACTGTGAAAGAAATTTTGCAAGGTGGTTGAAATGTTGTAAAGAACGCTTTACGGCTATCTGTATCTAACCGGTGATGAACAGGAACTTGATGATTCGATGATGAATAATAAAATAATCGTTATTCATTTTGTCTTTGTTTTATGCTTATATCATCACTGGGGAATAACATTATATTTGCTTGCAATGCTTTTGACTACTTATCAAGCAAAGGTGAAGTTCATCGTCTCGAGAACAGTTTATCATTAGCACAGTAGCAAGTTTAGATGCGAATGGTCTATTTGTGCGCAGACGGCGGAGGTTTGCTAATTTTGGCGCAAAGTGCAACGCTCGCGCACTTCGCACTGCTAATATCAATGTCAATGACCAACTGCGCCCGAGACAAACTTCAAACGATTCCTGCCCTTAACTGTTTTCGATGGTATTATTAGATTCCGCTGATTGGTATACTTCTAGATACAACGTTATTGATAATTAATCTGTACAGTCTAATACGTTATGTAAAAATTAAAATAAGCCTGTTACTTTTATTCACAATTACGTTTTACGGAAAAAAATTTGTCCTTGCAAACACCCAGCAAGTTTTTTACTGTCAAGTGTACTGGTTTAAGGTACCAGTGATTTGTATCGCTGTATTGATATAAGAGAAATAAAAGCATAGTGTAATACTTTGTATGTTACTTCTTTTTGGATTTTATTAAACATTTCAAAAACTGTAGCGTTGTCGTGTAAAAAGAGCTCACCTTTCGTCAATTTTGCCCATATTTTATACTGAAGCGTAGAATTATTTATCCCTATATCTAAGTCCCAAAAAACCAACGCCATGAGCTTCCCAGCTGATCTTTAACTTTTTGGGTGGTGCTGTAACCCTCCTTTTGCTACTGCTATGAGTTATTTCGCAGGCATTTATTCTTCGGCTTTGGTGTGCTCATTCTTTTGATAATCTCTGATAGCAGCGGGCTCATGTGAGCATGATAACAGCAAAAATATATATATCGATATCGTCTGGAATTATGAGAAATGTACGCAGAAATAAAAAGTTGTTAGTGTTACGTATATGCGGACACTATTTTAGTATATTGTCCGTTAGACTACGGTTTAGGAGTTACGGAAGACTCCAATTTATAATGATAAACCCAAGTTTGAACCCCAGTAACAATTCGACTCAATATGCCATCCTTATCTTCACTGCAGGGTCCATAAAAATGCAAGAAAAAAACTCTTAGGGGCTGTTCTTTTTGCCGAGGAATGCTGACATTCTTGGCACTGATGCGATGATCGTGTAGAATGAAAAAAAAATGATTGCATGTCTGCGCCAACAGTTGCTGCAAAAATTAAAAACTACAAACGCACCCACGTACCCAATAAAGTTAACGCAAAAAATATTTTCAATTTCCTAAAGAGTGCTTAAGTGCTACAACAGTTATTGTCTTTATTTTATATCTACAGGACTTATTCAATCTTTACTAAGATTTATCTGTAGAAGAAGTATCAACTAAGGTTTCAAAACTCAAGATTAAAAATAACATTTTGCTATGTTTGAATATTCTTATATTAGGATAATATTATCCTGTGTAAGGTATTTTAAATTATAATAGTATTGTCATACAATATCTTACAATATTTTCACATTATAGTAAGATGCCAAAATAAGTAAAATTTTTCGATAAAATTGAGTGGCCCTTATAACTTTTAACTTTATTTCGGAACACACTGTATATATTATCTGCATTATCTGTAATATGCCTGTAAATTATGTGGCGAGGATAAAAAAATATATTATCGTTTCTTTATCGACCAGCTAATGCGCTAGTGCAAACAGATAATTAAATTTAAAAAAATTGGTAGTAAAGTAAATGCAGTAAATTTGGAACCTAAAACGTTAACGTTAAAAAGGTGCCCTAATCAAATCAACAAAACTTACCACAATTCGACCTTTTCAATTCTTCTACAGCCCAAATTAGAAAAGCTACGTCTAAGACTTGGTTTGATTCTATTCCCTAATTTCATTCAATCAAACTTTATTATACATGTGAAATCTGTTTAAACACGAATATTGTTTATATTTTGCTGATCCTGTCCTTGTTTGTTTGGTTTTATAAATGTATATTTTGTATATCAATATTGTTTGTTTTTACTGTAAGTACTATAATGTTTTATTGTCATTGAAGCAGTTCTGAATGTTACGTTATTTGTTTCTTGGAGGTTGTTTTTATTGCAACTACTATTTAAGCAGTCCTAAGTGCTATATTATGTTATGGATACTATAAAAACTTGTAAACTTTTTCAACTTAATAATTGTAATTATTGATATGTATACGCGAAAACTTTTAATTGGAGCATAGAAATTTTATTTTTGAATGAGATTTTATTTTAGCTGAAATATACGTATTCCTATCTTCTAAATCTTCGTTTACTTGTTCTGTTATTCAATTAATGTTTTTTTTTTTTTTTTTTGGTTCCCCTCCACGGGAAGGGCAGGAGGACATAAAAAATGCTCTGACGCATACTCCGCGCGCGCGATCGGAGTTATGTGGGACTCGTCCCGACGCCTACCAGAACCATACCCACTAAAAAACCCCCTGTCGGCTCGTGCATTTTTGCCACTCAGCCTTCATCTGAACGACGGCCAATTGGAGAAAGAGGCCGCGCCAGCGGGGCCCTTAAGGGGTCACCCGCTGAGATTCACATAGCACTGAAGGTGCTCAAAAATGAAAAGTAAAAATAAAAACATTAAAAATGAAAAATAAAAATTGCATTAATTCGGATTTACGTTAGAATTAGAATTTACGTTAGAATTAGGATTTGCGGCCTGAAGGGCCTCGAGAGCTAAAGTTAACTGCGAAGGTTCGCCCGTGTGCGCGTTTCTCGGCCTAGCGACTTTGAATTTCGAATCTAACACAGGAGCAGTATATGAGACTGAATCTCGAACAAGATGATTGGGATGGGATTCGGCGCGTTTGAAGAACGATTCTGAGAGTGTTTTGAAGTGCTGTTGCACTGTAGGCAGTTCAAGATCTCTGTGCAGGTCCGCGTTGCGCACATACCAAGGTGCGTCTGTGGCCCTGCGGCAGAAGAGATTTTGAACTACCTGCAGCTTATACAGGACGGAGGGATTGGCGTGGGCAAAGACTGGCGAAGCATATGACATGACGGGTCTAACGCAGACCTTATAAAGCGTACGTTTATTTCTAAAAGACATTTTACTTTTTCTACCTATCATACTATTTAAGCGGCTTAAGTAGAAACGCGCGAGTTTCGTTACTCTATCGACGTGTGGCTTAAAAGAAAGCGTCTGATCTAAGGTGACGCCTAAGTATTTGATACTGCGCTTCCAGGGGATGGGAATACCTAACATTCGAATGTGAGGATCGTTGCGGCGATTACGACGTTTGTGGTCGAATAGAATGGCAGAACTCTTTTCTGGGTTGACATCGATACGCCATTTTTGAAACCAAACACCGAGGGCGTTTACGGCCTTTTGGAGTCTGGTGATGTTATACGGGATTATTTTACCTTTAGTGTAAAGGGCGGTATCGTCTGCAAAGAGGGCGAGTTCGACGCCTTTCGGCGGGATGGGCATGTCATTAGTGTACACGGTGTACAGCAGAGGGGCGAGGACTGAGCCTTGCGGGACTCCAGCCTTTATGGGACGAGGCGCGGAGAGCGTGCCTTCATGTTTGAATCGAAACGTACGGTCTTTAAGAAACGACGCGATTAATCTGACTAGGCGAACCGGTAAGCCTATTTTATAGAGTTTAAAAACGAGACCGCTGTGCCAGACTTTGTCGAAAGCCTTGGCTACGTCAAAGAGAACCGCGATTGATTTTTTACGATGCGGATAGAATCCTTCGAGAATGTACTCGACGATTCGATGGACTTGCTGAGGGCAGGAGTGCTTAGCGCGAAAGCCGAACTGGTGGGGAATAATGAGAGGGTCGCCATCCGTTGGAAACAGATGGTTCCGCATTCGAGAGAGTATGACTCTTTCGAGAAGTTTAGACATTGCCTTGAGAAGGCTGATGGGTCTGTGATTAGCCGGGATGTTCAGAGGTTTACCCGGCTTGGGAATGCCTATGACTGTCGCTTCTTTCCTTCAATTAATGGCAAGTATAACACATTAATAGCGCGTCAGGCATGTTCGCGGAGACGGGAGTAAACGATTTTGGCGCGATTACGAGTATAAAAAAAGAAAATAGTAAATGGTCGCCTCACTGATGCGTCCAACCTGCGGCAGCGCTAACAGTATCCTAAAAGTTTTGAAAGTTAGAGTTGATAGCTTACATTCATAGGCATTGGTAAAATTAAATTAAAATTAAATTGTACTTACTAACATTAATAATAGATTTCAATTGTATGCTAACATTTTTTTATGAAAACTGATCTGACATACATTTTTATTATTATTAATAAACTTTGCTTATTTCAAATTAACTTATGAATAAACCATTAAATCATTAACGATTTAACTGTACCAATTTGATACCAACTTAAAAATTTACGCGAGGTAATATTGTAAACAAAATTATTTTTATTTATTTATTTAATAATTAACGTACACACAGGTTTTAATTACAGTATAAAAAGTAGTTACCGAATAATGTACAAAGGTAAAAAGAAAGAAGTAAAAAGTAAAAAGAAGAGGCTAAAAGAAATCTCTTCCAACAGACCTGAGGCTGGAGAGTGTGAATAATAGCAAATTTAGTGTGTACTAAATAATATACACATAAGATATATACAATAAACAAATGCTAATATACTTACATATTGTATTAAATATAAATATAAACTACTCATCTACATATAAATAGAATATCTATGATATATAAATATATGCAAACTAATATATACACAGTATACTTGACTTTTACAAATGATTCAAAGAAATGAACACAAGATTATAATAATACTACGAGGTTACAAAAACAAGAACGCAAGCTAATATACTTCGCGATCTTGCTCCGAAAGGGCAGAAAACTCCAAAGACTTTTTAATCGATGGATGGAATAGTGCACTTTCCTACTAATTTCGCTGATGTTAGCATTCCACGTAAGATAAGAATCGACAATTACTCCTACGTTTTTGACAGTGTCAGGGAAATTAATAGGAACACCATCCAGGACGCAGAGGGTAAATTGGCAAAATTGATGCAGCCGCGCATATGCCGACTGCCAATTATGATAGCTTGAGACTTGCTAAGATTCACACATAAACCAAATGATTTAGCCCAGTCACTTATACGACCGAGGACCTCATTGATTGCAGCAACAGCAGATGCTGAATCTGCAAGTGTAAAATGGCGATAGACCTGCAAGTCATCAGCGTAAAGGTGAAATTACAAGAAAGGACTGTAGAAACGGAGTCAATAAACATTGAAAAAAGCAATGGGGAGAGGACGCCACCCTGAGGCACGCCCGCAACAAGATCGCACCAATCGGAGTGAGACTCGCCATGGCGGACCCGCTCCGTCCGGCCCCGAAGATAAGAGCTGAACCAGGCCACTGCAGAAGAGGAGACGTTGAGTGATGTTAAAACTTCGAGAAGGATGTCGAAATCGACTGAGGTAAACGCGCTACTGTACTCCAGAAGTACCAGTATTGTCAGAGATCGATTCTCAATCGCTCATCGAATATCGTCAGTGATATTTATAACAGCCGAAGTACTGTGGTACTGTGGCCAGGGCTGAAGCCAGACTGAAAACCGCTGAGGACGCTATTGTGTGCAAGAAACTTAGAGAGTTGCTCATGAACAATAAGTTCGAGCACTTTTTGAGCACTTGAACACAATTTGTCCTCACCGACAGCAGGAGATGTAATAGCAAGAATAGCCCTCTTCACAATGTCTTCTGAAACAGTTTTCAGCAAAAATGGAGAAATAGCAGAGGGGGCATAACATGATGATAAGGACTTTAAAGTTTCCTCTTTAACAGCGCGGCAAACAACAACTGGAGTTTTAAGTGAGTCTAAATTTAAGTTGATGTGACCAGTGGGAGGAAACTTACTGATTTCAATGGACTTAAATGAAATTTCCAAACTTCTGCAGGGCTCCGATTAGTAAGGGAATCATGAAAGTGGCGCCTTTTGGCATCACAACATAGACGGCTGCAGTGATTACGCAAATATTTGTAGTGGTTCAAGTGTTGCTCGGTTTCTAGCTCGGTGGAGCGTTTCTACCTGTGTTTTGCCTTATCTTGAAGAGACATGGCTTTTCTTATAGACTCTGATAACCGTGGAGCTGGATCGGTCATACAATTCTAATAACAACGAGTTGAAATTTTCAACCTTACCATCGATGTCCTCACAAGATGTCACAGCCGACCAGTTTGTGATGCTGGCATCGCGCCGTAGTGACTCCATGTCGATGTTATTATAATTATTGCGACAAAGCATAGAATTGTGGTTTTTTTTTCGGAAGACGTATATGAAAAGATTAATATAAAAGAGATAAATATATAAGATAAGGTAAGAGAAGGGTGCAGTGAGTTACCCATGTTTATCTACATAGTCAGGTGATGACACTATCATAAGGTCTATAAGAGAGGGATCACAGCCAGGAAAATGATGGGTAGGAGACAGGGGTAGCATAGACAGGTTGTAGCAGGATAGGATTGGCTGTAGAGCGCGAGATCTAGAGTTGTTTTTGATCATACATGTGTTAGAATCTCCCAACATTCAAAAATTATAATAGGTTGACCAAAAGTTAAGAAAGTAGCTGTCGAGATCATTAAAATAATTGATATTCATGTTAGTACTGTAAAAAACAGTAAGTAGAGTTTTAATGTGACGTACAATTATTTCAATGCCAAGATCATCAGCTGCAATTTCAGCTGATCCAGAGTAAAAAGAGGTAGAGGTGCTAAAAATTGTGTGAGATATTTCTGCTCCAACGCATATGGCCACCCCACCACCCACCTTTCCAGTACAATAATTTCGAGTATATCATTCAGGATATTGATTGGAGGGAAGAGAGGGATTTAGAAACGTTTCCGATATGAGTATTGCATCAGCGTTACTCGTAAAAGTAGCCAAAAGATCGGAGTAGTGACTAGGAACGCTTTGTGCATTCATGTTAAATACTTTTAAATTATATTTATCAAAAAATAAGAAGACAGTTCTTCGTGCAATGTCAGAGGAGAGGATGAAAAACTATCGGCACTTTCGAAACTGCAGGAAGAAGATGAGCAAGAGAAGAAGCCGTCGCCGAATGCATCACTTACGTTCATGGTATAAAAATAATAATTAAAAAAATAAAAATAAAATATATATGTACATAAATACTATATATAAAGTTTCAAATAGAGTAAACCTAACTAAATATGGTTTTTATTCTTGATCTAAGGAGTATCACCAGTCACCACTCAACACTCACAAGTTGAAGGAAAAGATACCACTAATACTAATAACACGTTGCTGGACAATAAATGAATTATTATTTTGGTTATAATGACAGTATAATTTTTCATATATTTGTTTCTTACGGTTACAGCAATTCTGTCACATCAAGACTACAAAAGCCGATAGCCGATAGAGCAGTACGGCTGTGACCGTATTACGGTCATTGGTGGTAAACAATGTTAAACACCAGATTTCATCAACCTCATTTAAACTTGGTGGAACTTGAAACCGTCGTTTGTGAATGAACTCGTCGCTCACCAGTGTAGACTTCATTGTCACTGGAGCTGGACTGATTTGCGAAATCAGGCTGACAATTTTCATCCGAATCATATTCCCCATCGTTTTGCAAGGGGTCCTCTTCACTTTGAGATGATTCGGGCGTAAATACATCTTCAAGAAGACGCTCAATATTACGTTTTTGTCTTGAACTACTCATCTACAAAAATATAAATTATCGTAAATATAAAGTCAAAAAGTCATATTTTTTATATGAATATAAATGTATAGTACTGTGTTTCGCAAATATATTTACTTATAATAAGTGTCCATAAAAATAAAATGTTATGAAATACTAACATCAATAGTATAAAGCCAATTATAAAATACCGATCAACAATTACAAACACGTCCAGAGACGATCGCGAATTACGTGGCACTAATTCATACTTGTAACGGATTTTGTATGAACTGTCAACGGCTGTAACCGTAGTGACTTTGTTTTCACACATAATTATTTCAGTAACCTCAAAATGATAAATAGGCAAAAATAATTGGCACAGAATGACAGTAGGGACTTAAAACTTATTTGTGATACGACAGTAAAAGTTTCCTAAATGGTTATTCTGTAGGAACACGTCTGTTACAGCCGAACGTAAAATTATGATTGTAATAATACTACGGTATGTCATATTACAAAGATCCTTAAATCAGGCTATAGCCTTAGTGTCCAGCATCGTGTTAACATGTAGATGAAGCAAGACTACTTGATTTATGAAAAAAACAGTTTATAAATCAGTCCTTCATATTAGGAAGCTGCTTGAAATTTTAATAAAAAAATAAATAAAAACTGTCATGCTGTCAGTTATACACAATAACAAACAAAATATAATTTAAAAATTAAACTAAACACGGCAACTGTATGGCTCAGCTCCTTTGCCTATCCTAATAAAGGATGAATTATAAATACTACTACTACTAAACACGGCAAATTGAGAATTTATAAATTATGCAATTTTTATTTAAAAGTACCGACGTAAAAAGAAAATGTAAATTCTTTAAGAAAGTACATACAGATTATAAGTTTGAGATTTAATGAAAAGGAAAACAATGATGAAACTCAAGTTTAGTGACGCCTGTGCGTTTTCCTTGGCGATTTATCAGCAAGTTCGGGTGCAGAATCTTGAACAGGAACTACTCGTTGGTAACTGAGAGATAAGTTGATCTAATTGAAACTGAGTTTCGATCTTTCTACGTGACTTATCCGGTAAATTGATTATAATTTTACCTTCAGCCGTCCAGCAGTTCTTGATTCCAAAGTGTTGACGTCCAGAAACAAAAATCTGCTGCCGTGCCTTCGTCAAGAACTCGGCGACTGCGATTCTATCTCCAAGGCATATTTAAGTTGAATCTGCGCCTCAGGAGGAAGTTTATTATACAGCCGCAGATTAAATCAGTAGTTTAAGTCGAAGTTGCCCTTTGGTAGATTATATTTTTTTGCAATTTCACTCCCATAATAAAATTCATACTCATAAGCTTACACCTATGATTATAAATGTATGAATTTTGTGTAATTAATAACTTAAACTGACCAAAGTCAGCATTTTTTGTTGTATTACGCATAAGCCTAATACGTTGAATAACTATTAGTGTACTTTTATTCCAAGTAAAGTAAGCTGGATCAAATGGCAGAGCCTTTGAAATTACGAAACCTACTAACGACATTTTGTTTTTGCCCTAACGTTAGGCCGCTTTTCCATCACTAATTTATTTTAAAAACTTTCTTTGGTTCCACCATTCTTGAAATATTAAGCAAATGTATTCTGAATAATTTGCAAAGACTGAGTTCTATTTTGCATTGATAGTTATGAAAGCCACTATTTTACCTATACGCCGGTAATCGAAATAGAGACCCGTAAGCCGCGCATCGAGTATATATAGTGAAAATGGCAATGTCGTCACCGGCGAAGGAAACAGGCTTGCAGGTCGTAAACCATGAGAGCACTTTGTTGCATCCCAGGTCGCTTTGTTCTACAATGTTTGCCCGACCCCGCCATTGTTATAGAACAACAAACAGATTTAAATGTATTGGTTTTCTTGGTGTTTATACGAATTTTATTGCTGAACCTTGTGTAATTCCAGTAATATTTATTAGACCTTAAAGTTTTAAGAAAAATTTTAGTTGCTATACTTATTTGAAATTTAAGGTTTCCTTTGAAAACTTGACAGAGATATAAATATTTCTGGTGTAATATTATATCTCTGTCTGGTGGCGGAGAATTTTCTCAGGGCTTTCTTGAAATGACTGTTACTTTTTTAGTTAGTGCTTCCCAAAATCAGAAAAAACTCAAACGGTTCATAAAAAACTCATAAAACATAAAATTTAAGTTATCATAGCAGTAAAAATAATAAACATGGAATTTGGTAACTTTACGTCACAAATTCAAAGGAAAATGTGACATGTTAAAATAATTTTAAAAATTATGTAGAAACGCTTAATATTAGGTCATTACATATGAAATTGGCGTTTTATAAGGTAGGAACATATTGTTTTTTTTTTTAATAATATATTTAATAAATCAAAGTATGTACCATTTCTATCTATGCACTTTTGCATCTCATAAGTAGTTAATTGATTGAAAAAAACAAAACAAAAAACATTCGAACGAGAACCAATAAAATCTTTGGAGGCGCTTTGGACTGCCCCATCGGAGTTGATTTTTTCCCTTGCAAGAAGTTATCAAAATTTCGAAAATAATGGTATCTGTTGGAATAAGGTCCGGGGAGTACGGTGGATGTCTTAGACATTCCAATCGAAGCTCCCCTAATATGGTAGCCGTCTGATGTGCAGTATGTGGTCTAGCGTTGTCCTGAAGCAGCAGTAGCCTACAGCGATTGACCAGCTTTAGTTTTTAGCAGCTAGCTTTTCCATCAGGGTTTGCAGTTGCTGACAAAAGACATCTGCTGTAATTGTCTGGCCAGATTTAAAAGTTGTAATGAACGACACCGGCCGGTGGCCCTGGGCCCCCAAACGCACACAAGTAACTTTTTTAGAGTCAATTTTCGCTTGGGGCAGGATTTGGTTGGTTCGCCAGGGTTCAACCATAGCGATAAGCGTTTCCGATTGGTGTACAGGGTTCACTTTTCATCACAGGTAATTATTATATTTACAATCCTTTCAATATTGTGCCGTTCGAGTAACGTAACGCAGCAGTCGACGCGCTTTTGTCGGTTTGCTGCACTCAATTTATGAGGTACCCACCTCTCAAGCTTTTTCACCTTCCCAATTTGCTTCAAGAGGATTAAAACAGTTTTGTCACAACACCACAGCCTACAGCTAACTTGGACGTGGTTGGCTATGGATCCGCTTCCACAATAGCCTTAAATTCTTCATTATCAATTTTGATTTCCGGCCCTCCAGGGGGCTTGTTCTGCAGGTCTAAATTTCCAGTAAGAAAAGTTGGAACCAGAAACGGACTGTGTTTACTTTTGCGTCACCACCGCCATACACAGCATTAATACTTCAAGCCTTTTCTGCAGTACTGGGTGGAACTCGTACTCATAAATAGCGCGATATTTCAAGTTTTCCATTTTGTAAACTAAGTGACGCAAAGAAAAAACCAAAAGAGGAAAAACAAATGAATTACGGTTTTTGAAACACAAATGCTGTATAAACTTGAAATTGAAATTCTTAACCAAAAAGTATACATACAAAAATAAATACAGATCAAAATGGCAAAATAGACTAAAATGCCAATTTCAAATGTAAGGACCTAATATTTAAAAAAACCTGTTAACCGCGTTGGTGAAGTCATATTACTATAGTAAAGACAAATTTCATATAATAACATTCCTATGCTGACATATTTCATTATTTGACGTACAACCCGTCAGAAATTTCTTTGTAACGACTTGACTTTCACTGTAATCATTGTAGTCCCGAACTATTCAAGGGGCCAACTCTAAGTCTCGATTTAAAGCATTGTGTACTAAGTCCGGCTGGACTCAAATTTTGACGTTATAGTAACTTACATTGATTCAGCGGTTAGCCTATTTTATTTTATTTTATTTTTGTTTTCATAAACAAATATGACTGTTTTACATATTGTGTCAAAAGTTATAAGTTCTGACGGCCTCAAAATGTTGTTAGAAAATGAGTTCATCTTACTCAAAATGAGTAAGAAACGACGAATACTGAAACCGATACTGAAACGTTATCTAGATACTCAATCGCACATGTATTTTCACACTCTCGCAGGAATATATCCATGAAAGTATTACTACTAAGCAGATAAATGTTATTTACTCTAAATGGCATAACATTATGGTCGACATTGAGTTCCAATTTACAACAACGTATGTATCACTTATTTAGGTCGGAAGAATGAAACTCTAATTAAAATTCCACGAACTTAATAAAAACTAAGTAAAATATTTAATCTTACTTGTACTCGTAGTTAGTTTGCTACTTATATCCACCCACATTTTATTTCAATCTAAGGCTTCGTAACTAGAACCGAAGCTTGGGAACTTTATTTATTATCAATAAATCAATCTATATCATCTATAATCAAGTGTATCACTTGTAAGAAAAGTGTAAGCAATTATTGCACCCCGAGTATAGTGAACGTTATACCCGCACTTCAGATCGCTATTCGTGTTTTCGTATTTGTCTTATTCATTCAAATACGACGATGTGAAGTGGTTTTATTGGTCTATTTTTCGCTTATTCTATTTTACGTGAATACACAAATACCGGTTTCCGCAAATTGTCGGTTTTTTGGAACACATCAAAGGATTGTGAATAAATTGAATATGTTCATGTACTGCCCACACATCGCTGGCTCAGAAGCGTGAGGTGCGTGACAGCGTTAGACGTGTTAAATAAAAAGATCTCGTGATGCAAATTCTAGAATCTTATCAAATGTACCTCTGCATATGGAACCCGAAACATAGATGTCATAATATCCAAAGCAAAGTTAATTGAGATTTTATAAATAGCCTAATATATACACGCGCGACGAAAAAGCTTAAAAACACATTCGTTTTTACGTCCGGGGCTAGCAAAAATGTTCGTGAATGTTCAACATATTCGCTGTTCAAGACGATGTGTGGATGGTGTGTTCATGTTATTCGCACTTAAACACGAAGTAGAAAAAATATCGAAAACATTCGATGAGTATGTAGTGTTTTTTATTCAAATTGGTAGAATTAAAGACCAACTAGAAATAACAACTCTAAAACCACTTGAGTAGTTATTTGAAGACCCAAATGTGAAAATTTTATTGTAGGGCTTATATTATATTGATTTGCAAATATTTATTTTCAATTCTTAATACCTTTACTGCATAAACTAACTTTATCTATTGTGGTTAAAACTGAAAGCACATACTATGTAAATTAATAATCGTTATCCCGTTTGTTAAATTCCACAAGTACTCTATAAGTTAATCTACATTATAGTTTATAAACTGAAACTAGAAACCTTAAAAAAAGGCACTACCTGTCCCTATGATCTTCCATTCAGCCGTCAATTTACCACTTTTCAAATCGTTGTCAGACCCTCGCTTGTATACTTGCTACACAATATCGCGCATCTGAACATGTTGCGAAGAGGTGGCGGGAAACAAGGGTGGCCACACAATACCACAAAAATAGCCACACCACTCAAAGATATCGACAATCGTACTTGAACTAAACAAAGCGTCCTACGTCGTTATATTCTCCTATTACTCGTACCTAGATAGATATAATTTATGGTGGTAAATAGTAGGCTTCAAAAGCAAAATATTTAACAATACGCAATGCAAAAATTAATTTTTTTCTTTATTTTCAATAAAGAAAAAAATGGTTGAATCCTGTCGAACCATCCCAATCCTGCCCCAAGCGAAAATTGACCCAAAAAAGATACTTGTGAGCGTTTGGTGGACTAGTGCCGGTGTTGTTTACTACAGCTTTCTTAATCTGGCCAGACGATTACGACAGATGTCTATTGTCAGCAACTCCACACCATGATGGAAAAGCTAGCTGCTAAACAACGATGCCTGGTCAATCACTCTAGGCCACTGCTGCTTCAGGACAATGCTAGACCACTCACCGCACAACAGACGGCTACCAAATTAGAGGAGTTACAGTTGGAATGTCTAAGACATCCACCGTACACCCAGGACCTTGCACCAATAGATTACATTTTTTCGAAATTTAAATAACTTCGTCCAAGGGAAAAAATTCACCTCCGATGGGGCAGTCCAAAGCGCCCTCAAAAATTTTATTGATTCCCGTCCGAATGGTTTTTTTAGTAAAAGGATCAATGATCTACCTATGAGATTCCAAAAGCGCATTGATAGCAATGGTAGGTACATACTTTGATTATAAATAAATATAATATATTTTAATAAAATTTACTTTATGTTCCTCCCTTACAAAGACCTAATATAATCACTGAAAGTGCTAGTTAATTATATTTTAACAAGTAAACGTTAAACGTTAATAATCTTTTATTTTAACTGAAATAAATATCTGATATATTAACAGATAGATAGAGAGACAAAAAAAGTTAAACAACTTAAAATGTTGTTAATTCTAAGATTAATTAATTTTTTGTGTTTTATAAAATATGCCATTCATTGAGATAAACCTTCTGTAATATGGAAAATACAAGTAAACTGATTCGACTGTTCGCTCATTGTGGAGACCGCGTCACTGAACGGAAGCTATGCATACCATTAATTGTGTATGTGAGTATTGTACAAATACCAACAAAAATTTATTAAAACGATTCATTTTAGCCAGTTTTAGCTAAAGGCAGATGCATAGTTAATGCTTTAAAACCTTTTCTTTGCACATTATTTTATACGTATGAATTTAGTTCTGACTTTGAATTTTAATTAGACTACACTCAAGATTGACTCTCTGTTCAACACCATTATATACTCGTACATCCTATGTAAACAATTAGACAAGAGAGCGACGTCAAAACGCTCTATGCCGTGAAATTATCTGGTGTTATATATATCCCCAATATACCTACACATTATATAAGTATATAATTAAATGTACGATAATACTATGTAAATCTAAAGTATATAATCAAATATAAGTTATAACTAAATTCTATGTGAACCGAGAAGTATAATTTATAATTCATTTTTTTTCCTTGTTTCTTGTTTTGTAACTGTCGTTATTTGTTAGATCATTAGCACCTAAGCAGAATCCATAATATTGTTTACCAATCTCATAACCTCTGTACCAAACTATCTATAATCACATTAGTAAATGACTACTATTAATTATTACTACATTACTTTCTTAATAAAATAAGTGTAACTAGTAAATAATGTTTACCTATCTCATATAGTTAATCTAATGTTTGTAAACTCATTTGAACTATTTAGACTAATATTCTCTAATCATTTTGTGTATAAAAGATCAATCTTACTTCATAGAAGACAGTTCTATTCCCACATCTAAACATTCCACATCGTTACTCTGTATCTAGTTCTATAAATCATAATAATTGTGAATTTAAATAAATATTTTATTTTTAAAAGTGTTTTGCCTCCGACCACATAACACTAGCATATCAAATTTATGTCAAGGTCAAACTGTTTATAAAAAAGAAAGGCTTTTTACATACTTTGAACGGTTCATAAAAACTTTGTTGGTTTCAAGGTTGATCGAGTCATTAAAACAGAAATTCAGAAAAGACACAAATAAACTTCTAACCAATCCACAAAGCTGTCTACATCAATCCATACGGTACATGGTCACCGCGTCGTCAACCGCCGTCTCTGACAGAAATGGAACAATTTCCAGCGGGCTAAAATTAGCTAGCATTGCTGTGCCGCCGCGTCACCGCAACCGCCGGCGGGGTAACTGCAGTCGACTGCCAGAATTGGGCAGAAATGCTCGGTGAATCATAAATGCAAAAATGCAACTATTTCATTCTCTTTTTGACATAACTTCTAAATCCATTTACTAGATTATTCTCTTTGAAATGAGAATTTTGAAGTCTATTTAATGCATAAAATAGTTTTCAATATATATATGATATACGGGTAGACTTCTATTTTTAAGAAGTTTCTATTTATTAGAATTCTATACTATTCTTTTATTTTATAAATTTTTCATTAAAATATTACACTTATAGAGATAGATCCCTGTGTTCCTAATTTGACATCGATTGACATTATTTTATTTTATTCTCATAGAAAAACTTACAGCTAAGCAAGTGACATAGCACATAACAAAATAAAAAATATGATAGCCAGTAAAAGTTTTTACAAATACTTGCAATATTCTTAAATCTTGGGATACTGGTTCATTAAACTGGTTTATACGGAGTGCGAATCACAAATGAGTTCTGTCTGTAGTTAGTGCTTGATTTAGGTACATGAACGAGCAGTTTAAGTAACAAAACAGCGTCTCTCGACGCTTTCTTGCTTGTCTTATCAATTTGTTTGACGAACAGGAGCTTTGACTCGAGCGTAACTGTTTATTATGCGTACATATTTTTAAACAATAGGCTTTTTTGCAGCTACCACAACATTTGATTCATTAAATAAATTCGGCAATGTTTGCAATTTGAGAGCGGTTAAAGTTTGCGGCGACAATTGGCTCATGACCGTAATGGGTTGGGTCAACAAGGTAATGTATGCCATAATGAGTTAACTGCCAGTGACTCGTCGCAACAGATTACTATTGTCTTTATTTCGGAGATTCAAAACGATGACTAAGTGATGGAGTTATGATAGCAAATAAGTGTTAATAAATCTCATAATATAATTATAAGAATTGTGCAATATATTATAGTTAATATAGACACTTTCAAGTATTCACCCATAATTTTAATCCTCAAACTGGAACTGATATAAACTTTGTTGTTTCATTACAAAATGTCAAAAGTCAAGCAAAAGCAATTTCTCTTCTTTGGTAAGTCTTTGGTTTATCCATCAAAGCCTCGCCGCGAGTGGCCTGGGCCTGCAATCTTGCATCTTGACTAACTGTGCACTCAACCACTTCGCCCAGGGGCAAGTTAGGGACTGACAAGTTGGGGACTGACAAGACTGTCGTGTTTGCTACTCGGAAATAAACATTAACTTCTTGAGGTCAGGCGACTAACAATATAAGTTATGGTTATTATGGCACTGGTACGATTAATGCACAAGTGCTTTTGATGTTGATATTGACTTAATAGATAACTTTAATTTATAACATGCACCACCTATTTGCATTGGTTTGAACATAGCTATTTTTTTGTATAATTATTATGACAGGCTCAAAAGTTATTTATTAGTATCTACTACACTAACTGAAAGACAACCAACAGCAAAAAAATTGAATATTAATTAGACTAATATTAAATTCTATTAAGCATTGGCGTCGGGTACACTACATAAGTACGAAAAACTTAATTACGATAGTCCTAATCACGAATTTAAAAATTCGGAATTTTCTAACACCGAATGATTTATAATTCCGAAAATGAAAATTCCGTGGTTCTTAATTCCGCATTTTTTTCTTCGAAACTTCAAAATTCCGAACGGTTATAATTACGAAAATCAATATGCCGAATACCGAACCATAAAAAAATCCAAATTATTAATAATCCACAATATCATAAATACGAATCCCGAATATCGAAATTCCGAATAAAATTAGTTGCAATAACAAACGCCTTGTAAAACTGCATGAGCACATCAATTTATACGTTCGAGCATTCAAGTAGTCAGCTGGAAATGAGAAAATTTATTTAGTTTTTTGTACCGAGTTATTCCTTGAGTATGTAGTTTATGTACTGAAATGCAAATCCCTTTTTGGCGCTTCGCCGGCCGCTACGGCGGCACGCTCGCTGCGCTCGCTCGGTTCGCGCTGCATTATCTACAAACAAATCGTTGTCGCGCCTAATTTGTATAATTTCAAAATGCGCCTTATTAATTTTAATTTGTGTCACAGGAGATTTAGATTATAATTTTTAATATATACCGGTTTTAGGTGAAAAATCTGAATGTTAACTTGAATTTTCGGAAAATTAAAATCGGAATACCATATTTCGGACTAGTAACACAGCGGGTTTTTAATTATTCGTACTAATGAAAGTCGGAAAATTAAAATTTCGTATTTATGAATTTCGGTAAAATAAGAATCGTGATTTTGAATAGTCGGAATTAAGATTCTTCGGGATTGTGAAATTCGGAATTTTAAAAATCTGAATATTCAATTTCGGAATTACATAATTCGGAATTTTTGGGTGTTCCCATTGGCGTCGAAAATTCCCATTTTACTCCATAAAATAAAATCTACGTAGCTTATAAGTAAATGTACAGCATGTTATGCTCAAGTTAACAGACATTATAAAATTGAATTAGAAACTAATTTTTAAATTGCTGCTAGCGCTTGTTTGTGCTGTTTTATTTTATTAAATAATGATGTTTATTATCCAGGAATGAGCAAAACGGTTTGGGTAAAATCTTTGAAATCAGCTACTAAGCAAGAGTTTGTTAAAATAACGGCAAAATTTGGGACACTTGGCCGAGCTACACGATAACAAAAGAAAATCATTCGTTTCGAGTTTTCAAATTTTCTCAAATATTACCAAAAGCTAAGGATCTTTTGGAAAGCTCGTGAACTACAAAATCGATGCTTAATATTGAGGTTAACTTCTGATTACTTACACGCCGTACTGAAATCTATTTGCTTCGTGAGAGAAGATAGATTAAGTTTGAGTGATTTCATTCGAATGTTCGGAAAACGGCAACAGATACCTATTAAATATTTTTAAACCTAGTGAATCGAAGAGCAACATAAATACAAATTTCGCAATTAATATACATCTTTGTTCAAAGTAGAGTGCCATACGATGAATATCAAAGTAAGTAAGTACTGTGTAGTTACACTCCGAATGCAAACCTGAGCGTGACATTATTTCACGCAAATGGCTGTCTTAATTTAACAGACATGCTATGTATGACGTAACTGGTTTCGATTGACCTACCAGATTGAAAACTTAACACCCGCTTGTACCTGTAAAAGTAGGCTTTGTGAGAGGATGGGCAGGTCATGAGAAACTGGGCATTCTTTCGCAGTTGTGAGTCAAGCTGTAAGTGAGTCATCGTCGTCTGCGCCGAGCCCGATGTGATCAGTCGAAACACATGATGGCCTTTTTATTGATTTAATTGACACCGCAATCACATGAAAATCTTCAGGCTTATCGGGTTTTTATTATTTTTTAAATTATATTTACAGCGCCATTGTAAGATTAGTCACTTGGAATATTCTATGTTTATTAGTAGATAATATAGTTATTGGATCAATAATTAATCAGTTATTGATAAATTTATTCACACGAAAGCAGTTTAGTGTTGAGTTTGAAATTAAAATAATTTTAACTTTAAATTCACTATATAACTTCTAACATACCACAAGTAGACTTATTGGAATGTTTTAAAATCTTTTATTATTCAAAAATATATCCGAAGAGAAAGTCCCGTCGACTACAAGCAAGTGTTACTGACATGACATGACATGACATTAACAAATATGTTTCAGGGCCTTTTGCAAAATCATTAACCTTGAGTACGCAAGCAATATCAATTAATTGAAAATCAATTCACCATTATAGTAAAAAAAGGCTATCTTGAATCAAGTAACTATTTGTTAGAGTATACATTGTTTTGTATTAAGTTTTCAGATCCTCATTGCTTCCTTTTATATTGACCTGTAAAAATATGGCCCGCAGCCAGTGATTCCATCCACGACGGGCGGCGCCAGGCGTCTGTCTGGCATCGATCGCTGAATCACCCTGCTGCGTTACTATACCCTGGCTTTACGACATAAATCGGTGAATCACCGCACAGGACTCCCCAATTACAACCATAAAACCCGCTTCGATAAAAATGAGGCTATACTAACTTTGTAACTGTAATACACAATATTCCAATAATAAAAAGTTTAATAATTAAGGGCAATAATCAAACAATTCTCTAAACAGGCGAACCCCGTCAATGTATACTCGAACTAAAAGTTAAAAGAACTTTAAGCTAGTAACATCCTGAATTTACGCCCTTGGACTACGAAAAAATACATGTAGCCGTGCCGACTAGCAGCTTATAACAAATGCTAACGGCCTGTTTGGTGTGGAGGTAAGTAGCCTTGCCTTCCATGCCAGAGGTCCCGGGTTCGAATCCCGGTAGAGGCAGATATTTTATCATATTTGCTTCCTAGTCATGGATGTGTATGTATGTATATTATTTAAGTTTATTTCTAATGTTTATATATTAAAATAATCTTTGTCTGTTTATATCTGTCTCTGAGGAATCATTGAGGCCTACTGATGTCACTGGTACGAAATCGGTAAATAACTACTTGACCCAAATTAAATTGAGCCACGATCAAGTTTTAAAAACATTAAAAAGACTTGATATTTTGAAGGGGGCTGGTGCGGATGGTATCCCGTCTGTTTTTGCAGCCAGGTGTGCATCTGCGTTAGCACATCCTTTATCTATAATTTTCAATCGCTCTTTACATACGGGATCATTCCCAAAAATATGGAAAAAAGCTTTGATTGTACCCTTACATAAGGATGGAGAAAAAAGCTCAATCAAAAATTATAGACCTATATCCAATTTGCCCGTATTTGCTAAAGTTTTTGAAAAAACCTTGCTTCCAATAGTTTCCTGGCACTTCAAACAAAGCCTTACTTCACACCAGCACGGCTTTTTAAAAGAAAGGTCCACTTCTACGAACCTAGTCGCCTTTGTTAACGATGTTTCAACTCTCTTGGATGGACACTCTTCTGTTAGCGCCATCTATACAGATTTTAGCAAGGCGTTTGATAAAGTCAACCACTCTATTCTTTTACAAAAGCTAGCTTCGCTTGGTATTGCAGATCCCTTGCTCAGTTGGTGCAAGTCATATTTGGTGGACAGAGTATCATCAGTGGTCGTTAATGGACACAACTCAGATTACTTTCCTGTAGCCTTGGACCGTTGTTTTTTAATGTTTTTATAAATGATATTGGGCAATGCTTCAAACACAGTAACTATTTCCTCTTTGCCGATGATCTGAAATTTTATCGCTCGATAGATAACAGCGGGGACATTGTCCTGGTACAAAATGATTTATCAAGGCTAGAAGCATGGTGTAAATATAACGACATGGTCCTCAATGCGTCCAAATGCGTATCATTACTATTCACTCGTAAAAAAAAGTCACATTCCCAGTGTACCGCATTAAAGATTGCTTCTTAAACAATGTAAACACCGTACGAGATTTAGGTGTCATTGTGGACAGTAAGTTGGGTTTTAATAGCCATGTAGATAATATAGTTTCTAAAGGATTTAAGAATCTCGGTTTCCTTTTACGAAATTGTAACAGTTTTAAATCCCCATCCACAGAAATTTTGTTATATAATGCCTTTGTCCGCAGCGGACTTGAATATGGAAGTGTAGCATGGAGCCCCTTCTATGAAAAACACAAAAAACGCATTGAAAGCATTCAAAAACGTTTTGTATGGCACCTCACTTTATCAAGTTATTTAGCAAAAAAATTGTCTAATTATAGGAAAAGATTAGAACATTTTAAAATAAGTACTCTTGCGAGGCGTAGGATTAAGTTTGACATATTGTTTATTTATAAATTATTGAATAACTTAATTGACTGTCCTCATCTGCTAAATTCACTTTATCTGTCGGCTCCACGTCGCCTACCCAGAGCCAGCAGATTTAATATTTTACATACCGCGGGATTTCGGTCGAATCTGGGTTACAATGCTTCTTTTGCAAGGGCGGTCAGACACTGTAACATGTATTCAAAATCGGAACTCCTTGATCTTTTCGGAGATTCCATGAATACTATCACAAAGGCCCTGAATTCGATTTCATATTAGCTGTTAAGTTTAATCTGTTTGCATGCTATACCATTATAATGTTGTACAATAATTGAGACATTATATTCAAAATTTGACATTTGACATTTCTTTTTTTTTATTTCACAATATTTTGTTAAACTTAAATTTTATTCTTTACATGACATTCTGTATTTAAATCTAGATACCCTGAATAAATTTACTTTATTGTTATTCCATATTCAAAAATTGTCCTAATAGCTTTCTTCTTATTCAATTGTATGTATATTTACTAGTTACTTCTTTTATCACGCTGTATTCGCCTATAATTATAATATTACTTAGTTTGTATCCATTATTAAATGTAACTTGACAATGTTTTGGTAACTATTATGTTGGTGAACTAATAAATAAATAAAAAAAATAAAAAAATATATATTTCTTAAGGTTTTTTATCCATTATCTAGTATCCATAACACAAGTTTTTAACGATACTTAATTTGGGCTAGATAATGTGGTGTGATTGTTAGAAATATTTATTTATTATTATTTATTTATTTATTTAAAATGACCGTTATCGAGTTATTAATTAATGAAAAGCATTTTATGAAAATTAAAACCTTTTAGTTATGAACATAGGTTTTACAAATGTCACGCTCTTCCAAAGGAAGTCCTTATTGGTGTTCTTCAAAACTGACCTCATTTTTCATTATTGCACTGGCTCAGCTCCTTCGTATGAATAGTTCATTTGTTTGTAAACAGTGCCATTGACACTTTATCCAAAGTAAAATACTGGAAAATAGGTGACGTTCTTACATTACTAACCTAAAAATGGCTCTAGTTATACCACACATTTACACAGACAAAGTCAATTATATTGCTCCCCGGCATAAAATAATGATGCAAAACATGGGCTTGCGAGCTAGACATTGTACTTCGTGTCCGTATAATTTCATTTGTATTCGTTTGTGTTGTATATTGTCGATTCAGTTCACACACTGAGCCATTTGACAAGTAAAATCAAGAGAACAAGATTTGATTCATACAAATAAATTTATGCGAAAATAATATTCAAGCGAAGTCAATGTCTATATCTTTAAGAGTAAATAAAAATTAAGCAACGGTTTAACAATGATTTCACTGTTTCCAATCACTCTTTCGTGATTTGCGATAGCATTTAGCTGCGAAAGATCAATGCGACCTTGGGTCGTAAATTAAGAACAACCATTGTGAACCAGCTCATTGCCACCCAACTTCTTCCAACTTCTTTCTTATATTCCTTTTGTACAACAATAAATTCGAAATCCTTATTTTTAAACAATCTGATCAAGGTCTCAAGCTTTTTTATAAATGGGATGGTTTAGTTCAGTTTCAAAACTACACTTGTTGTGTCTTTCAAAGCGAATTTGGACAAAAAGTGCTACGTTTTTGTTAAAACTGTCAGGATTTTTTATACGACTATTACCAAAAAATGAAACTTGCGAGTAATGGTATAGATTCTATTCTTTTGAAAACAAAAAAAACAATGCCCTACCAAAAACCATTTTATAACGACTGTTTGCATAAATTTAAATAAAACGAACTTATAAACATCATTGGACTAGTACAGTTGACTGAAATATAAATTTGTATTACTGCTATTAGTAATTCTAAGCTATTCTACTATAAGAATAGCTAAGCCAACAGTTCACAATTTTATCGATGTAAAAATTAACGATAAATATTTGCAAACTAAAATATTTTCATGTGGCAACGAAATAACAACCAAATGTAAATAAATGTATAAGTAAATTTTGTCAGTCAACATTTTACAAGACCTAAATTGCTAAGTTTTCGACAGGTAAACCAAATTCCAACTTTCTGTCATCGAGTTTTTGACATGATATTAATCCCTCATGTCAAACTGGGGATCTTGAAAAGCCCAAATAGACCCAAGCAGGCATTAACTTGAGTTAAATTGAGTTTTTACCGCAGAATATTTTGAAGGCTTTTAATTTGAAATTTGTTGTCAAAGTGATAAGTATATATCAATAAAAACTGGCAGTAAAAACTGACAGTAAAAAAACAACAACAAACATTTCTACTAAATTTTCCAATAACATTAACGTTTTCCAGATATTATTTTTAGTTCACGATATTTATGGTCTGCCAATTGAGTATTACGATTTCTTTTTGTTGGTACGCCAAATGACCCAGCAACCAAGTGGCCGTTTTTTTGGCATATTCTTCGATAGTTTATGACTCATAATTTGGTTCAACAGAACATAAATGCTTTTCACTAGAAATTGTAGATATTAAGAGAAAAAAGATGCAATTTAAGGATCAATTTAATTAATTAATTTTGTAATCACTTTTAATATCATCTTCATTGCTCAAAAAGATTCGCATTAGAGTATTATCACGATTTTATTTTCTTTACCTTTACTTTTGTGACAATCTACAACTACGCAACTTTATTTCTCAGATTATGGTAAAAACTATCAAAAAGCGAGCTGATTCATAAAAAAAATCAACAGCCATCAGTTTTCGTGACGTCGTGGCTCGTGATCTCAGCACATCGCAGCCAGATGCGAATGCGCACAAAGTTACTTCACACTTGTTTACCATCAAGCGTTCTACTATTAAAATTTGTATATGTATAAACTCTATCCTGAAACTAACTGTCATACCAGTTTGTTGGAAAATATTACGTTTTAACTATGACATATGACAGTGATATCAAAATAAATTGTGGGTATAAACATTATATTCAACTGCAAATTACATAAGTCTTTATGCTCAAAACATTAAAACACCTAGCAACTTTGATAGGAAATAAAGGCTAGAAGGTAAGTAATGTGAGTGTGTTTTTAACATGCAATAATTAGGAGTTTAGGTAGGCCGCAAACGTGGACAAGTGTCCACTTATGTGTCTTGTTTCAGATACAAGCTACCGATGAATATTTGATTTCTATAAAACCAGTCAGGAAACCATCCACTCCCTGCGCATAAGTAAATATTTTTTGTGTCCAGTTGCTTCCACTTAACACATACTAAGTGACGTGTCAATAACTGGAAACTTAAAATCATCAGTTGAAGACACAAGCAACATTAACCGATTTCCTTACAATTTTACTGAGCTGCGCAAACGGACGAGTTGTATTCGGTGTTCTACTGTGTGCGACACAAGCCGTTTTGAGACTGATGGAAAGCGAGCAACGAATTGTACCAGTGGCCAGAAGTAGCGACCGTTGACTGTGTCTGGTCGCCGCCACGGGACGCATCAACTACGGTTACTAGTTACCAGTTGTAGCAACCGTCGACTGTGTCCGATCACCGCTACAGGACACAGCAATTACGGTAACCTGTGCTGGAGTGCCGTATCGGCAACAAAAAGTGTCGCCTTAAAATGTAATTGCTTAAATATTATTCCCATTCCAGTTTATTATTAATCGGCCAAAAACACCTCACAAAATTAAACATGGTAAAAGCTGAATCTGTTAAGTGATTAGCTACTTATATTAGATCATGGCGTGATGACAATCTCCTCCGATTCTAAGACGCGGCCAGAAATTGTCTACCAGGAATGAATAGTATTACATTGATACAGTGTCAAATCCCGTCAAGCTTAATGCCAATCGTATAATAATTCAACTGACATAATCTGGATGTATTCCAAATTCCAGGAATATCAAAGATTTGGAGAATACCGAAGCAAAAATTTTCAGTAGAACCTTTTCCACGAAAACATTCTGGAGGGATTGTTCGGTTTTTGGGAACATTATTACATCACATTATATCTTAGCACGAGTAATGGTACCGTAACAACACGTTGGCAAGTGAAACAAGCACCGAAAATCGAGAAGCCATACTGCGAAGCCATATTAATTGGATTCAAGCTTTGCGAACGAGTCGGCATCTGTGTCGGCAGCCTTTATATAACATTCGACTCAGCAAATAAAATGTTCTTGAAATATTAGAAATTACAAAAATTTATAGCCGTTTCGAGTCCCATCTTTAAATATTGTGACTATTTTGCTAAAGCATAGCATTAGCTTCGTAGACTAGTTTCACGCCTCAACAGACATATTAATTATTTAACCTTGGGGACCATGTTTCTCTGCCTTACTTGATTAATAATAGAAAAATTTTCCAACGCCAGGTTTGAAATTATGTACATGTGATTTGACCCGCATTTCTTTTAGAGACAGTAATTTTCTGATTTAAAAATATCTGTTGAAGTAAATCAAAACGTTTGTGTAATTATTAACAAATCATTAAACAGGTATCATCCAATGCAACAATTGTATTTTATGTTCTGAAATTGATTGAATATTAGGCATAATAAATTAGATTTTTTTTTATTGACAGCAATATTTTAATTTCGTATACTTCTATAGACGAATATCGTACGATTCATAACTTTTTGCCAGTGTGTAAAAGCTTTGTGGCACTGGATAATCTAAGAAAACCGACATAAAGCTGACCATGTGAGAAGCAAACGTACCTAAGTTAATTCCAGCTACTTTCAGCGTTTGTCTTAATGGCTTATTAATGGTAATTGTAAATGCTCACTTACGGGGAAATTGTGGACTCTTAAACAGAAAAGTCAAATAATTGGATTGAAATATTAATTTGAATCAAAACGCTATTTCATTTAATTAACAACAATTAACAAAATAGAACTGTGGCTTTTATTGAATTGAGGACAGCCAACGTAAAACGTTGTCAAAGAAATAAAGTAAAAAAACAAAGCAAACTAATGCAAGCAAAAGCAGTTGGAATCCAGGTAGCAAAGTGAAAAAGACAAAAGAAAAATAATTTAAGTTCTCGAAATAATCACAACCCAAACTGAAAGCAAAAATAACCAAAAAGAAAAGTTAATGAAAATTCAAAAACTAATTATGTGTCTTGTAAAATTTAAAAGAACCACAAAAAACGAAACCAGCTTACACTTTGTAAGCCAGTCTCAGTCAGAAAAATATAAAACAGACCTAATACAACAAAACCAAAAAAAAAAATTTAAAAAATTGTGAAAACTTTATCTAAATTCATAAAAATTTAAGTTAGAACACACAATAAGCTTATTTCTCGTAATATTAAAGAAACAAATTTGATTTTGGTTGTAGGTAAAGATTTTTATGGTGTCGCATGGGGAGTTACTACTCGTACAGTAATTTCTGTTTTGACCGCCAAAATAAGCACGTTTACGTGATTGTGTTACAGTTAAAGGAAAGGCACAACAAATAAATTATAATAACGACGATGTTCATGGACACAGAAATCAGGATCATCAGGCGTACTCGTTTGTCGGCTATGAAAATAGTAGAAAAAGATTATTAGTAAATTTCAAAGAAAGCATAAATCTTTTAAACAATGAATAAATAAACAATGAACAATTAAAAATATAAGTGAATAATAAATTGCTATGTTCCTTTTCAAGTTGCTTTGTCGAATCTATCTTTGATATTGGGCACAACCATCATATTCGAGTCAGCAATAATTGGCACTGCCGGGTAACGAAATCGAATGTTTAAGATAAACTTGGAGAGAATTATATTGTGGGATCAGATTTCATTGAATGTAGAATTAAAGTTAAATTACAATCCAAAACTGGATAATATTACAAAATTGTGCATAAATAACTGGATTACAATGTGAATAATATGAATGTCGGGACTATATGTAATATTGTGTAATATATACTAAAAATTAAAAATTAGTAGTAAAAATACAGCAAACGGTATTTCCATTATTCTTCAGTATATTTACATACTAGAAATTAAAATTTTAATAATTGTCACATTGATATTATCAGTATGCCATCACATTAATATAGAGTACTGACGGCCTCACGCAGATACCGGTCCTAAGTAGACGTTTTGATTTAAGTAATATCATAAATATATACATAAATATCATCATAAATAATGTACTAAGCAAAATCTATAATTTAGGGCACCCTAAGTTTCTCGGACATTTTATTTCATTACAATCTAACAATATGTATTTATTTTCTCTACATTAAAGCAAGTTTACATATTCGATAATCCATCTATGAAGCATTATTTAACAAGTACATAGTGGGTATAGCATGGTGTTTCTTTGTAATTTAATGTGTTTATAGGTACTACAAAAATTCCTAGTTGGCTCCCCAATTTGTCAGAACTGTGTTCGATAAGTCTTTCCGCTTAACGGTCGGCGACCCGTCGGGCCACGTCCCTGCTTGTTCTGGTGATATTTGACGTACCATATATACTTTCACCTATCAAATCTATGTAATTTTACCCAGTTTTCCAGTATGTACCAAAAATATTCATAAAAATATATAAATAATAAAAAATCGAATGGTTAATCCTCAAAATAATGAAATTTAATTTAAAAAAGGACGTCGTTATCTATAGTTACAAACTAATTGTAAAATGATCTAACTTCATTTCAAAGTACCTAGGTAATTTAATTCAAGAAAATATTGTATGCCAGAGTAACCTTTTTCTTTATGTAGCTGCAGAAGTATACTGATTTTCTGCCAAAACAACTTTGTTATTTAATTTGCCAACAAAAAAATGTTCATCCTTTTCTTTTATATACAAAGATCAATAACTGATCATTGATATATACCATATTTTTATTTAGTTCAACTATATTGCACAAAAAAAAGAATTGTACAAATGGCAGACTTAATGCCACTAGGCATTCTCTACTCAACCGTCGATCAATTGGCGAGATCAGTAGTGCGGTGTAGATTTTAATTTAAAAAAAAATTGATAATTGAAAATAAAAACATATTTTCTCATTTAAAAATGAATAGATACGTTAAATCCAGCCTCGACATAGCAATATAGTTATTTAAAATTTCGTAAGCTACAACCTCAATAGTAATAAAATAAAAGCTAATAGTCAATAAAATACTACATGAAATCAAGTGAAACACTTGCGATAATGGTTTAAGATAATTTTCATTTTCATAATTTTGTTGCAGTTCAACTTCGAAAGGTTTTTAATCAACCGTCTTTGTTAATTATGTTGATTCTACCTATGTTATTTTATTACATGTTATTCTGTGTTTTATTAATAATATTTAATTTACGAAAGTAATATAGCACCGAGTCTATAATTTGTGAAAAACTCTTCATGAAAAGACATTAAAAACATTACCTAAATTTCCTATACATCACTCCTAATTGGACCATAAATTGGGCCTTTAGGTATAAATAACTAACTTTAGCCCAAAACGTGGTAAGGATGCTATTTATTAATAAGTACATTTCTGGTTACTTGAATTCGTATTTAAAACCCCATAAGGGTTAGTATTTATGACCCAATTAAGTATTTATGACCCAATTTAAGCTGTTTATGGATATCTGACCAGGAAAATATTAACATAAATGATCGTTTAGTCTTTTACGATGTGGAGCAGAAGTAGAAAATTGCACACTTAAAATGTACTTTAATAAGACTAGAGTGATAATGAATTCGAAAAATATTACTCCTAATAATTCTCTATCTCGACATAGGTGCGAAATTTGTTCTATAAGTATTCGGAATAAACGTAGTAAACATAGTTTAGTAAACCCAAAAAAGCCAATAAGAATAACCGAAACCTAAAAAACCTGTCAAGTTTCATATATGTATTTTAGTCCCGTTAAAAGGCTAATGCGATTACTTAAAGGAAAATTTAATTTTATTCGTATTTAAAAAAGGTTGAACAAAAACATTATTTCCCTGAATACTTGAAACTCAAGTCGACAATAGAGGTGACGTCATACGTGGCTACGCACATGACACCCTGCGAATTATAAAATAAAATGAGGGTTGGTTAAAGTCTGTCGCCACACTTCCGCCGGCAGCAACCTGCGCATCACGTAACCACCGATTCTCAGAATGGGGTAAATAAAGAATAAGGGTTGCAAGGGCCAAATGCCCTTACAACAATATACTTGGCAACTGAAAATAAAATTGCTTTTTCCAATTATATACTTGGTACTTTTACCAATTTCGTTATCACAAGCATCACTTGGCGATGACCGCAGATAGCTCTGGTATGCAACCAACTTAATTATCCTACTGTACACTGAACATGCATTCAGACATCATACTTGTAGCACAATGACAATAGAAACTGAACCTTAAAAGTTTGCATAAAGAGTTTAATTTTCTGAAACTGCTTAGTTGCATTCAGTTTTCTGTATACTTTCTTTGCTCGTTCTGCGTTACAAAGTTAGGACCGGCATCTTGAAGATTCACTCGATTTGAATATTGAAGAACGTTCTATCTACGAGTATTATCGTTTTGGATCAACCTGGAAATGTTAGTGGTTTGTCGCTAAACATGCATTGTTCGCAACCCCGGTTGTAAAAGAAAAAGTATTAAATTTTTCTCTTAACCGCCGATTGTAAAGATAGTTTTGTTGCTATCATAGTAATGTTTAATAAAAATAAAATAAGATTGAGATGTTTTATTTTTTATAATAATTTTTATACTTTATGATGTCATAATTTGCTTGTTAAGATTGAAGTTCAGTTACATTACTTAATATTCAGAGCTAAGAATAAACTGCAAGTTAAACCATATATCACTAATATTTGTTTTTGATAGTATTTGTTTTTATAGTATTTGTTTTTGATATTTAAAATATTCTAAAAATTCATACAGAATTTTAAGCCAACTTGACAATACTTCAGTTCATTTTAACAAATTTATGATCATTGGTATTCTTAAAATGGTTTTTATTTATAGAGAAATATGTTTTCATTTGCAATCAGTATAGTATTACTAAATATAAATAAAAAAATGTGATTTCATAATAATTAAATGGATGACGTTATTAAAGGAGATATCAAACATAATTTTTTGTTGGGGTTGTTACTTTTGTTATTTATTTAGTAAACATGCTTTTGTTAACTCCCCAAATCGATAGTCTGTAATTAATTACGTAAGAACAGCTAGCGGGCGCCAACAAACCGTGAAGTTATGTTCTTTTGCACTTGATTTATTTTCAAGTTATTCTGCAAATCGCTTTCATCTGTTTATAAACCGTATTTTATTATATGTACAGTTAACTTAGCTGGAGAGTGAATGTAAACTTCGACAGTGTTGCAAATCAATATTCAAAAGTGTTTCAATGGTTTTACAAATTATTTGATTCATTAAACACTTTGTTATCTTAACGCGATGGTATCTTATATGTGAAATTAAATTTGAGATGATTATGGAGTTATGACACAGTAGTTAATAAGGAACCGAAAGTATGTTATTTGTTTATTATCTTTTGAAAAGATAATTTTTTAGTTGTTTAAGCGTAATACGCATAATATAGAATAGAATAAAGAACGCTATTAATGTCCCTTAGCAACATACAAAATTATTTAGCAACTTAAATTGTAATTTCGTATCGTTCTTGTTTCCGAATTAACTGGCTAAAAACGTCTTCTCTCTGCAGAAACAGTGACGTGGACTAATTACTCAACTGCCTGAACTCGAAGTAATTCGAACTTTCATCTATTATTCAACTCCAAAACCTGTCTCGTCCGTCGGTTGATCGATAGATCGGTTGACAAAACGAAGTGCCTTCAGAACTGGACACATAATTTTATAACTCATTTCAAATACGGTTGCCGAAAAGACGAGACGTAAAATTGCTGCATAAAGATAAAGACGCAGTGTTTTTCGAATATTGTTTCTAAAGTAGGCATGGCAAAATTACAAAGTGTTTAAAGAGGGGATATTTTTCTCCACATACATATTACAATCGTGTAATATTGAAACCCTTTGAAAGTCTTAGGATAGTAAGAAAAGATTGTAAGTATGTCGAAAGATAGTCCCGTCGGGGTGTAGGCGCGCGACCCGGCGTCGCCGGCTGGCCACTTCTGCCGGCTCACGCGGATGATGGAACGTTGTCAAGGCGAGATTACTTCGACGGCTCCAGGCCTTTACTTATACGCTGTCCTAACGGCTACAGTCCAAAAACGTAACTAAAGACATTACAGTACCTTAGCGCGCGTTATTTATCTTCCACAACATTGCAAACTTCTAGACTCCTTCACTATTTACAAAATATCCTTTCTAATTATATCCTATGATCCTTTAAAAATATATTATTTTAAATTAGGTCTAAAAATATATTTTAAAACCACCTCACAAAATATAAAACGTAAAAATTACCTATATGTGGACAAGTCAATAATTCACCTTCATGCACTTATTCATCTCACATTAAATATTACAAATCCCTGACTAACGACGCCGGTGAAAGTGTGGCTGAAAAAATGATATATAAAGAATTCCAAATTCGCAATCGGCGGCGATCAGCTGTAAAATTGACAGCGCACGTACCTTTAACAAGCCGCTGAAGAATGATTTCTTTGTGGTCGGTGGTGTGCGGCTCGCCAACAACAACCAGCAGGTAGCAGCCGGTGAGCGGACTCGGGGGCGGCACACAGGCCGAGGCTTCCGTGCCCAGAGACAAGGAGCGCTCCTCGTCGTGTTCCATCGCGGAAGGCGACGGCGCGCGACTGTACGGCCGCTGCGAGCGAGCTCTCGGTGCCGAATGCCAGTACCCGGCTACGTGTCGTCCGCCGCTGCCGCCGCCAGCGTGCGCGCGCAGGTCCCATCGACCCACCATGCGCGCAGTCGCGCTACAACCCCCTCCCCACACACGTGATCTGCATTGCGTCTAAAGAACCTCACAGCCACTACTCAGCTGTTACATGGAGTGCCATGGCTCCAGCAATCGATGACCGCCAAGGAACCATACCAACCCTGGTCCCAGGCGCATACACACGACGGCCGTATGGACCCCGACAGCAGCACTAACGCACCCCTTTTGCTCCCTTGAACTTTACGCTGGGCTGATACATTCCAGATCGATGAAAGCTTATTTTGTTAGCCACTTTGTATGTAGTTTAATATTTCGATAAATGTTAGTGTCGCATAAACTAAAGTAGGTGGATACATCATTATGCATTTTTAGCAGAGTTCTGTATTTATCGTTTGATGGTATAAACCATAACTTTAACACCAGTTTCTTTGCTTAATATATGTATTTAATACAGAATTTTTGTTTTAGAAAAGGAATACCTTTGTTCGCAGAACTATGAAAACTATTGTTAAAATAAGGATCCAAGCTCTTAAATTTGAAACAGACGTGCCGAAAACTGCATGTCTCTAATACAATATATATTTCGATCTAAGCAGTAACTTATGTACTTCATTTTCCTACTCAAATTCGAAATACCATCTTACTACTATCACAATCATGTATGTGGCACGCCTTCCACCACCGTGACAAGTAAGATAAAACAGCTGAATTAAGTTAAATAACTAATATATTGTTGCCGAACTTATTATATTACACTAAATGAGTGGAACGCGCTATATGGGTGATTGCTAATTACGAACTGAACGATTTTTATAATTCTACATGAAAACGACCGGATGGTGTAGTGGTAAGTAGCCTTGCCTTCTACGCCGAAGGTCCCAGGTTAGGGTCCTGGCCAGGGCATTCATTTGTGTGATGAACACAGATGCTGGTTCTCGGATCATGGTTATTTGAATTTATATGTGTATGTTTATTCTGGGTATGTAAGACCTTGTGTATGGGCATCCATAACACAAGGTCTGCTTACTTTGGGCCCATACAGTTGGTGTGTTTGTCTGGGGATTATTATTATAATTTAATTGGTAAGCCAGGAATTGTAACATGAAAACGTGCTTGATGAACTAAAATGCTGCGTTGCGACCTACATGTTGCACGTACATGCTCACGGGGGAAAGAATTACTGAATGAAATGAGGTAATTATGAATAATTACAATGAGTCTTATGCTACAAGGTGAAAAGCATTTTTGACTTAAATTAAAATGAAATTAACAATAGGTACATTAAACCTAAAACATAAAACCTAGAACATTTAACCGCACGCTGGGCTTGGGGGCCCCTACCGGAGAGAAAGACGGCGCGGGCTGTGTGCGGCGTGCAGCATTCCTCCACCACACCACCGCTAACGCCAACGCTGCTGCTGCTGCTACCACCACGTATATTACAGCATAGTGGTGTTTGTCGTGATAGGAAATCCCTTCACTTAGCGGTGTCGCTTCCTTCATCTCATTTATCTGACTTTGTAGCTCTGCAAGTTGCTTGTTGTGAAGTTGGTAGTCGGATTCAGATAACGTTTCCGACTTGGTCAATGGAGTATTTATAAAATGGTTAATAGCTGACATATCGATAGGTTTCGTGCAACATGGCTTACACTTAATAGGCTTGCGAGAGATACATCTAAGGAGGTAATTTGATCTGCACATATATTATCTTAAGCGCACAGATATTACAGCAATAATAAAAGTTGCTATTAATTGTGTACTGGTCCCTGAACTTTTGTCTACTTCGCAGAATAACTCGCATTTTTGTTTTTTGTTCCCCTCCAAGGGGAGGGCAGGAGGAACTAAAATATGCTCTTATGCAAAAGATCGAGGTTATGTGGAACTCGCTCCGAGCCTACCAGAGCCTCTACCCACTAAAAACCCCCTGAATGACTACGGCAATTGAAATATTCTAGGATATTACTAGGTATTTGAGGATAATAACTGAAACGCTGAGTTGTCTTATTGTAAACATGGGTTACAAACATCTAAAGGAGCAACTTTACCACTGCACATCAACAACTTCTAAATACATTATCATAAACAATACAATTGAAAATACTATTTAATTTTATTCTATTTGAAATCTAACAACCGGCTTCCGGTTTCTTTTGACAGCCGCGGGAGGTTCACGTGGTGGTTCCTGAGGAGACGAGAGCGGCGTGCTATATGGGTCTGCGGTTTCCCTTGTTCTGCTAATGTTGCCCTCGCTATTTGTCTCATCGCTCGCCCCCGCCGCCACGCTCGGGCTGGAATCCCCTTCTGCACTCGGCTGCGCTCCCACCAGGTCACTCGTATCTCCCGGACATTGCCCGTCTAGCAAACCTGACCTGCGTCTGATTTGGTGACTTACCACCTGCCGACCGTTCCCCCTATCTACTGCATACCTCCGAGATCCTATCCCGTGAACTACTTGTCCTTTTACCCACTTATCAGGTTGTCCGTATTCCCGCACCCACACTGGCTGCCCGGTCGCGGCGGACCGCTGCACCCCGCCGGCACCGTCTGCCTGCCTACGCTGCACTTGTCACACCTTATCCACGAGCGCCTGCTCACTAAGCAATTTTAATTGTAATGCAGCATCGATGTCAAAATACTCCCTAGTTGCTTTTTTTATGACTCGTTTACACTATTTTACAGCATTTTCCGCAGCGCCGTTGACGAGGGATGATACGCAGGTGAAAATCGTTGTAGTATGCCATTATGCTATAAAAACTGCTTAAGTTCGAGGCTAGTAAACGGCGGTCCTTGATACGAACTAACTCCGTAGGTAATCCGAATCGAGCAAAAGTACTTCGTACTACTTTTAATTACCGCAGAGGCCATTTCGTACTTGAATCAACCAAAAATAAAAAGGTTTTATTATTTATGGGGCCCAAAAAATCGATATGAATCCTACTCCAAGGCTGGACGTTGGTAAGGCCAGGACGGCGGGGGCGCTCGGGGCGACGCTTGCGCCTCCGCCGCGCATGTCTCGGAACTTCTGCACATTGTCTCGATGTCCCCGTCAATATTAGGCCACCAAACATAGCTGCGCGCGATCTATAAAGTTTTGACCACCCCCATATGACTACTGAAACCAATTTTTTTTTTGTAACATTGCTTGTATGACTAACTTATAACCCCACATAACGCAACCCCGTTCCACATACAATTCGTTCCGTTTAATATAATATTGCTAGGGCACCTCGTTAGGGCGCGTCACCGGCCAGCCTGATTGTTAACGCGCGCAGTGCGTGATGTCACGAACTACAAACTTCGGCCCGGCTGCAACAGCCTTTCAAAAAGGACAAGCGATCACACAGCCAGCGCGTACGCACGCATTGTAGCTACGACAATTTTACTCTATATTTTGTAATCTTAAAACCGTAATAAACGAGCCATCGATAATAAAAAAAAAATAACTTTATCTAATTCATTCTTAGCGCACACAAAATTAGTACCATTATCACAGAATATGTAACGTGGTTTACCTCTACGCGATATGAACCTTCTTAAAGCTAATAAAAAAAGCATCTGTACTCATGTCACCAACAGCTTCTAAATGTAGGACCTTGGTTGCAAAGTCTTATTTCTTTAATTTTCAGGTATAAGGGGTTGCAATTAACAAACAAGATTTTTCTTTTTATTTCTTCGCCTGGCTGTTTACATTTTTTTTAAATAATTATTTACATTTTCTATTTCATTTTCTTATGTAAATTTTTATTGTTACATATTTTAATTACAGGTTATTTTTCTTATATTTATACATTTCCTTAGAACCAGTGTTACTACTTTCTGTTGTTATTCGTTGTCCTAATTTGCACTCTGTATCATACCTATATTGCGCAAAAATAGGGCAATCCGCCAAGACATGCTCGACTGATTCGGCACAACTATTTTCACAAATACATGAAGGGCTTTCTTTGAGCCGAAACCTAGCTAGGTATTCCGAAAACCTCCCATGGCCAGTCAACAACTCTGTAAGGACCCCGGATGGTTGTAATTTCCTTATGGCTTTATATGCCTGTGGAACATCAGGGAAGAACAGCTTGGTAACTCCTGCTACGAATGTTCTTACTTTTGTTTCTCTACTATTCTTAACGCTTGGCTCTTAAGTAACGGTGAAGGGGGTTAACCTACCTCCTAAATAAAGGAGTTATCTGGGGTATAACTGGAGATTCTGGAGATTATAATTATTTATCTTAAGTTCTGCTCGCATTAAGTAAGTAAAAATCGGTTTTCTAACGGTGCACGATTACTCATAATCTCCTCCTAAGGCTAGCCTTGAACGTGACCACGTACTTGCCGGCATGGCTTAGTCAAGATGGTGGTAGCAAGCCACGGTTTTAACCTATCACCTGTTAATGCAACTCGATTAGCGCCACCCAGGGACCACGTGTAAGAATTCCAACGGCCTACGTAGCTTACGGCCGTGAGCAGTACCAGTAACCAGTCCCCAAAAATCATCTTATAAAATTTATCGTTTAAAACTAGTACTGTAAATAATACAGAAACATCTGCCATAATTCTCTACTATCTGCCACAACATTACGAATGTTTCTTGTATCTATGAGTACCTTTTACATATACAATGTATTTACAGTGTGGGGCAATAAACATTAATCATACCTACACATGATTTATTGACAGAAAACTAAACCTCGAATTTATGGTTAGAATTTTCTTGAAGCTCATGAGTGTTATATAGGTGTTTCATTAATTGTAATTGTAAAGTTACACTGTAGTTGTTATTTAACAATTTGAGGTTGGTTTGTATACAGGACAATTAAGCTGAGTTGTTACTTATCCATTGTCGAACAAGAAAAACAAGTCATTGACCTTGACACTGGCCTATTTTCTTTAATCCAGCATTTTCAATGACTTTGGCTTCAACTGAAGATGTCCTTTCTATTATTTTTAGTACAAAAATGTATTTATAATCTTTTTGTAGTTTAAATGATATTATTAAAACATGTTTTAAAGACATATATGGCCAAGTGGCGTAGTTTGTACTGGCCCTGCCTCATACGTCGATTGTCCCAGGTTCGAGGCCTGGTCGGGCCATTCATTTGTGTGATAAACACAGATGTTTGTTTTCGGGTCACGGTTGTTATATTTATGTTGATTCTGGTTTCTCCCCAGTTCACTGTGTGGTCATCCATAAAACATGCTTTACTTACTTTGAGGCCATACAGTTAGTGTGTTTGTCTGGGGATTAAAAATATCGTTAAAAATGGAAAATAATCAACTTTTTATCTTTGTTCAACTGGGCCAGATCGTAACAAAATCTGGTCCAGTCCACATTTTTTGTGTTGAACCGTCTGGTGATCCTGGCGACACTCACACCTCTTATTACTCGTGCAGCTATTTTGAATAGGATACCATTATGGTCCGCGCTGGCGAGGGACTCGTTGACTTCCCAGTCGTTTACAAGGTCAAATAGATCCGGCGAGCAGGCAGTTACATCACCGTTACTAGTGTAACGTTTCCCTCCTCTAACTGTGTCGAAAGTCGATTTGTTCCCGGTGTTCAGTATCTGGAGCTCTATTTCGTCGAATACACCCATAAGCTTCTCTCCTCTTGCGTCTCTCGTTTTCGAACCCCACCGTGTATTTTTGGAGCTCGAGTGCCCGGCGAAAAGAAGCTTCTTTGAAGCTATTTGTATTTCAACACTCTTGAGTCGCAGCATGTAGGGCTCTATCGGTAGGTCTGAGGTCTGAAAGAGGTGAGAGTGATGCTCCATGCCCCGATCCTGGGACAAATAACGAATTTGTTTGGCGTGGTAATTAGGGGGTATTGGGTAACCTCGATATCTGGGTCAAGTACTGCTATTGCCGCTGTGGCGGCCACTTCTTCGATAGCGAAGGCCACCCTATGATCGCTTGGGATACACACCCGTGTGGTATGCGGGTTAGGTTATTGGCGGTTTTGGAGGATCTAATACCTATTATATAGAACTACACGAACTAACCTGGAAGGAGGCACTTAGCTCTCACCCAAACACACGACCTGGAGCGGCGGTACTTCGACGTTTTCTTCTTCCGGGCCCGGGTTATTCCAAGTGTCTTCTCACAGTAGTTAAGTCACTGCAGTCCAGTAAGCGGGTGTGGGTCGCTAGTAAGCGAGCAACCACGAGCGGTGCGGTCAGGGAGCTCAGATGAAACTTCCCTTCTACAAGTAGGTGGTACACAGCGTCCGACGCGCGTGAGGGTTCGGAGCGTGCGGTGCGTATCGAGAGCGACTATGTACTATTTGGTAGCGAATGATGCAGCGCGTTTGACAGCTAAGGTCAAAAGAAATATTAAATTTTATGCGGGTAGCCTAAACTACATACTGAGCGCCACATTGGCGCGAACAGCCGCCTTAGTCGTGCCATGCTCGGAGCTCTGGAATATCCTCGCACCCCTATACGCCTTCATGCGTTCGATGTTGCCCACATACGGCTCCTGCAAGAGTGCAATTGCTACACGACGTTTTGTCGCTTCGAGCATCGCCTCATCCGTTGCGAGGCTCATTCGTTGAAGGTTCGCTTGCATTACAGTTTATGGAACGTTTTTCCAGGAGTGCCCTTAGCAGTATGCTACAGACGGTCTTACTAATGCGTCCCAGCGTTTCTGCACAGGACACATTTCACTAAACGCATTGTGCTCATTTTCGTCAATTCTCCCTCTTTGCAGTTTTGGCACTCTGGTGTTGTTCCCGCTAGCCAATCCGCGCAATCAGCTCTGGGGTGCGGACCTTCGCAGTGACTGCACCGATCAATGTTGTATTTACATTACTGCTTCCTGTGACCAAGGGGGTGGGTGTTGCAGAAACCGGGATGGGATCGGATGTTGAAGACACCGGAGGTTGCTATGTGCGATTCTTAGAGCGCTTAGATGAGACTAGCGTAAACGCGGGCTCAGGAGAGCCGGTTAAGATAGCGGCGACCGACGAAGCTTTGGATGCGGAGCCTGAATCGCTCCCGGGAGCGGTACGCTCGTGGCGCGATGCGCGAGACGATGTGTCCGATATAAAGTCCATCTCGGACGGCACGGGAGACGCGGGAGGAGAGCTAAAGACCTGAGAATCAAGGCGTTGATGGCCTGAACACCCGAGGTTTTTTTTTTGTTATTTTATTTTATTTTTTATGTTTTTTATTTTTTTAACAATCACACCACATTATCTAGCCCAAATTAAGTATCATTAAGAACTTGTGTTATGGATACTAGATAACGGATAAATAAACTTAAGAAATATATAAACACACATAGATTTTTTTAAATATAATATATATTATCAATAACATTCTTTCCTCTTCTTTTACGGGCGAGATTTCTCATCTTTCGGATGCCGAAATGCACTGGAATATCGTACCAACAGTTCAGCAGTTCCACAAAATCCCGCATCACAGCGTCAGTGGGACGACGTGCTTTGTATTTTAGAGCGGAACAAACAATTAAATACGCCTAATTTAACAGAGCGCGCTCGTCTGCTAGCGGTGGGTTCGTGGGAGTCAGGGCTATGGTTGCAGGCGCTTCCGTCATCTAACTTGGGAACCCTTTTTGACAACCATAGCTTTAGGCTTGCCTGTAGTTTACGTTTAGGGATAAAATTATGTGCTCGACACCGCTGCCGCTGTGGCGTGTTGGTCGATGAGCTCGATCGCCATGGCCTTTCATGTTCTCGCAGCGGTGGCAGAATATCTCGCCATGCCAGTTTAAATGACATCATCCATCGGGCTCTTGTTACCTCCAACACTCCCTCGGTTCTTGAACCGTCAGGATTGTTGCGTGATGATGGCAAGCGACCTGATGGTATGACTCTGGTCCCGTGGAGGATGGGTAGGCCGCTGGTGTGGGATGCAACCTGCGTAGACACTCTCGCGGCTTCCCATCTTTCCACAACTAGTATACAATCTGGTTCTGCTGCTAATAACGCTGAAAGCCTTAAACGTAGAAAATATAAGAATTTGGGTAGCGGGTATATTTTTGAGGCTTTTGGCGTTGAAACCATGGGGTCCTGGGGACAAGGTGCTCATCGTCTTTTTTCGGACCTAGCGAGGCGATTGGTGAGTGAAACTCGTGACCCGAAGGCTGGCACCTACCTCGCACAACGAATTTCTATAGCGATCCAGCGTGGTAATTCAGCCAGCCTTTTGGCTACGTTGCCCTCAATGCATTCAAGTTTAGATTTAGTGTTTTATTTGTAGTATAATTTTAACGTATAATTATTTATTTAATTTAAATTTTAAATTTAAATTGTATTATGACTTTTTATCATATTTAAAGCTAGATATTCTAAATTAGAAAGTATTCGAGAGGAATATATATATAAATATTAGAAATAAACTTAAATAAACATACATACATATCCATGACTAGAGATCAAATATAATATTAGGTCTTTACCTATGAAATTGCCGTTTTTCACGAAATAAATGAAGCGTAATTTTCTTTTATATTTTTTATTTCTATTAATCAAAATAATCACCCATGAAATCAATGCATCTTTGCCAACGCATTGGTAGCTTATTGATGCCTTTCTTGAAGAAATCAGCTGGATGGGAGGCAACAAATTCTTCAAAGGCATTTTGTACTACCTCACGGGTATTGAATTTTTTTCCCGCCAAGAAGTTATCCAAATTCTGGAAAAAGTAGAAGTCTGTAGGCGCAAGGTCTGGTGAGTACGGCGGATGACGGAGAACTTCCAACCCCAACTCTTGTAGCTTGGAGACCGTCTGCTGTGCAGTATGAGGTCGCGCGTTGTCGTGCAGGAGCAGTGGAGCCGAACGATTGACCAAAGCTGGTTGGAGACGTGCGAGCTTCTCCATCATTGTGTTCAGTTCTTCACAGTACACATCTGCAGTAGTGCTTGTCCCGTTTGGCAAGAAGCTGTGATGAATTACACCCGCGTTAGACCACCAAACAGTGACCATCACTTTTCTAGGGGTAAGTTTTCGTTTAGGGCATTGTTTGGGTGCTGAACCAGGGTCCAACCAACTTGCTGAGCGCTTACGATTGTCAAACAGGATCCATTTCTCGTCACAAGTAACAATGCGGTTCAGAATTCCTTCATTTGTATGCCTGCTGAGCAGTGCAAGGCACGTCTCCACGCGTACTTCGCGCTGGCGGTCATTGAGTTCGTGGGGTACCCATTTGTCAAGCTTTTTTACCTTGCCGATTTTACGCAAATGGACCAATATTGTTTTGATGCTGACGTCGAAAGCTGCTGCTAATTCAGCCGTGGATTGAGTTTCATCAGCTTCCACAATTGCCTTTAATTCGTCATTGTCGACCAAAGTTTTTGGACGACCACGGGGTTCAATTTTCAGGCCAAAATTTCCAGAACGGGAGCGGGTAAACCAATAACGGGTGGTGCGTTCGTTTGTAGTGTTCGCTCCGTAAAAATGTTCGAATGCGTTGAAAACAAAATACTAACTATTAAACAAATGACGATTTTAGAAGAAGAATTCCATGTTTGTCAAATAAAATTAATTTGAAATTAGAATTATCAGTCAAAAAAAAAATATTTTTATTTGAAATGGCCAGTACGGCAAAACGGCAGTTTCATAGGTAAAGACCTATTATAATATCTGCTCCTACCAGGATTCGAACCCGGGACCTCTGGCATGGAAGGCAAGGCTACTTACCTCCATACCAAACAGGCCGTCAGGTTGGGGCCTGAGGGGCCGGGAACGCGATCGTTGCCTGTAAGGCCTGCGTTAGAACGTCGTTGTTCAAAGGGACACCGAGGGCGCTGACGAGCGCCTCGGCGAAGGACTTCGCAAACTTTACTAGGCTTTGCGAATCCATGGGAGGGCGTGTGAAAATATAAATATATATATAAATAAAAGATGCCTAGAATTCCTAGTCCTAGCAACTAGCGGCTACCAGCGGTAGCGTGGGGCTGGGGAAAGTAACTTAAAACTAACCGAAGTTCGCCGAAGGCCGGTACTTAGAATCCTAAAAAAGGTACTCTTTACCGATAAAAAGGGCAAATATACACGAAAAGACGCAAATATGAATATAAAAATAAAAGGGTAAATAAATAAAATAGTAGAAAGTAAATAATATATAAAATAAAAGAACTGGATCAGTACAAACTAGTTGTCACCGTTGGGTATCTTTGTACTAAAACCAGAATACTTTACGCTGGGCACACACAGCACTCAGCACAACTACAACACAGCACTTTGAACACCGAGAGGCTTAGTCGCAAAAGAAAAATCACTTTGACAACGCTCGGAGGGAGTAAGAAAACCTAGAAAACCCGTATCACGGAACCAACACGCTAAACTGTGTATACGGAATACGGTCAGCATGTCAGATATTTGAAGAAAGCGAAAAGTTATTCATAGTGAGGTAATTTTTTGTTTTATAGTTTTGAAGTTTACCTACTAAAATTAATAAAAAAGTAATTTATTTAAAATATGAATATTGTATTTATTTTATATTACGTTTTATTGTTTGTAGGGTCGAGCAATTTTCACCAAAGTCTATCACTCTCTACAAGAAGAATATAACTTCATGAAAGCGAATAACAGTGACAGCTGTGATTTGAGTCTTTTGGCTAATATGCTTAAACGTACATGAAAAAACGTTGTTTAAGGGTTAGAAAATACATTTGAGATAATATAAACTGTGAAATAATTCGGACTACAATTCAACATTTTCATATAGAACACAAAGAAATACCAACTTTGGCAAAACTTCAGTCAGTTTTGAAAATGGTTTTGATGGATGCTTGAACACTTGACGTGCTTTGCTAATAGATATGGGTTACAAATGGAACATAATTGGTACCTAACTTTTTTTTTTTGAAATGGACAGTTTATTTATACCCTATGGGCCATTTAAATTTCATCGGACTTTAAGAATTGGTAACAACCGCCAGTCATTACAAGAAAGGCACGAAATACAATTATGGCGATTTAATTATTTGAATGAAATTCAATTTTTTTTTTCTATCTCACCTGATGGAAAGTGACGATGAAGACGAAGGTGTAACGAGATACCTATTCACTCGACGCTTGAAAGAACTAGGACTATAGTTTTCTGGAAAAACAGACGCAGGTAGTTCATTCCACACCTTGGCGACCCGCACCAAAAAGGAACTACCGAAGCGTTTGGTTCGACTTCTTGGGATATCTACCATAAAGGCCGTCACTTATATACACAGATGAGACATACGTATTAACTTCTCACGTTCGTCAAAATACCTGGTCTTTGGTGAGACCGGCATTTTTCGCTATTTCGTAAATTTAAATATTATTTATAGCTTTTTTCCCTTCTGTAAGCGTGTGACGTCCAGTTGAGGTTATTTTCTTTCATTTTTTCAACTACTGCCACTACACAAAGCCTATCATATAATACATGATCATCTTCGTCTGAACTAGACAACAATGATAATTCAAATAATAAATAAAAATACGTGTATTTTCAGATTCGCACTGTAGAGAAATGACTGCTGGTTGCTCTCTCGGCGTGAATTCTGATCGAGCTGAGCGAGTATTATGTTTCATAGCTCTTGTCGCTCAGCGTCAATCTATTGAAGCGAATCCTCGCCGGCAGTGTGAACAGTCAACGATCAACTATTGCATTTGTATCTCTTTTGTTTACACGGAATGTATAACTTTTGTACATTTCTTTAGCGAGAGAATAGCCGATAGCTAGTCGTTTTCTCGCCGGCGGTGGGACAACTGCCTGACGAGAATGTCACGGTTTCGGATTGAAGCAAAGAAAAGCGTGATGGATGTGTTTTACAAGAGATTTACTGCTCCCGATAAAATTAAGGGCACACTGAAGAGACAAATATAGTCAGATGTAACCAAACTCGACTGATTTTTATTTGCGTTATGGTAATAAATTATTCATAAAATAATTTATTTGACAGGAAACTAATTCAATTAGGTAAAAATGGTAATACCAATACCATAAGGAGATTTAATGTTCCTTTGATAGATTGTACGAAATCCTTCCGTTAAAAATTATTATCTTCTATAATCATCTATATTGAATGAACGAATATTGTAAGAATTTAAATATTTCCCACTTATTCCAAACGATACACAGTCCGTTGAGGACGCATATTTTACATTTCCGTGCAGGCTGAATATGAATCCAGGATTTTTATCTGGAAAAACAGATTAATGAATATTAATATATAATTTAATATTATTATATTAATATTCATCAGGTATTTTATAGTTCAGGTTTCTAATAAGCGAAATCAATTTGCATAAATCTGTTTTTCCAGATAAATATCCTGGATTCATATTCAAAGTAATATAATATTATTAAAGGCTTCATTTCACTTTCCATACATGGTCTGGCTTAAGTGTGCCCAACATCTTTCACATAAAATTTTATATTGTCTAGGTAAAACAAGGTACTGGAATTATGATTTTAAGCATTATTTAGTGGAATAATCAAGTTTGATTTTGTAAGCTCAAAATACTTTTCGAATTGAATACTAAGAAAAAGTTAATAATATTTTATTAATTTGTTGCACTACGATTACCTAATCATTAAATTAAGAAAAAAATACTATTAATTTTAACAATAACATTATTTTATTCCTAACTTGGGCAGCTGAAAGCCAGGAATGAAATGAAGCATTTAATGAATATTAATATATAATTTCATATCATTATATGAATATAAATAATATATTGATAGAAATAATATCATACTAATAATAATTTTAATATTATAATTTAAAGTCTTAGAAATAGTGTAAGATATTTTACAGGAAAGTTAAGACTCAAGATAAATAAAAATATTTTTTAATTTCAAGGATCTACATTCAAATGTTTATGTATATTGCCCGACCCCATATAGTTCGGATGTTTATACAGTTTAAATTGATTTCAAGATTATGAACCGTTTTGACATGCTCTTAACGTTTATTTGTAAATCTATTTCAATAAATTTCATCTGAAATCTAATGTTGACTGCTTTTGAAACCTACTAATTTTTATTTAACATCGAAAGTACTACATAATTCAGATACACACCTTTGATAGTTCCTCTGGTATTTATTTAAAAGGATAATCCACGCTGACAGTAAATCCGTTACATTCAAACTTTTGAATAAAGAATTCCGTGACACGGGTAAAATCTTGCCGTCCGAAATAGAACAAAACCTAATCCATTTTAAAGGTTCGGCCTTCAAGAATGTCCTTGGCCGTCGTCGTCCCATTTTCATTAACAGAATGAACTACAAGAAAATTTTCTCGTTTATTTCTGCCAGCATCATTTATATCTATTTATCTTGGATCAGATCCTACATGGTATAACTAAGACTTACTTAATACATCAAATTCTAGATTTCTAATTAAGTACTGCAATTGCGTTTGTGAGGTCCAAGGTTGCATTAAAAGTACCCAGATAAGCAAGTCTTCTTATGATTATTAAGTTCTTGAGTAGTATTAAGTCTTAAAAGCATTTAAATAACATATAAAATGACAACAGACCAGAGCCCAAAGTAATTAAAGCTTGTGTTAAAGATCTACGGTGTTTTTGTAGATTACCCATTAATACATGAACAAAAGGTTAATGATATCTATGATCAAGTGCTGATTTCTGCAGTATATAGTAGAACTAGTACGTGGTTAGTACCGATGAAACCTCGAAATTTTAAGTATTTGTATATAGTTTTCTCCCTGAGTGGAATAACTATGATTGGTTTTGAAAATTTTGGTCAATTACTTTACACCAAAAATTGCCAATATACAAAGTAACTTACTTGTTTATGAAACGCGGGTACAGTTGAAACTTTTTGTGCAATTTCTGTTTTATTGATTTTGATATCATATTTTGTTATTTCGCATAATTTAATAATCTTTTATTATTTTGAGGTCTTATTTAACGACAAGATGGATGATCATCAAATAAGTTTGTTGTTGGATGACGATATTTCGGGTTCTGACTATGAAGATCAAAACAACAGCGAGGTGGAGGATTTTAAGAAGACGAGCTGTCAATTCCTCTTTGCCAAGACTGATAAAGCTAAGTCTTCTGAAATACATATATTAGATGGTCCAGAATCCTCAGTTAAAACACCAATAGTACAATTGGCCGTTGTGCTTACTGCCCATCAAACAAGAACCGTAAGACCGTACCTCTGCGCTAAATGCAAAATTGACTTTTGTATGGCACATGCTATTATGGTATGCTCTGCTTGTTTTAGTGAGACTTGTGCCCAAGATTATATATTATTTTATTCCTTGCCAACTAATAGTCTATAACATTTGACAGTTTATTTTTGTTTATTAGAACAAAAACATTATTTTTGTGAATAATAGTTCTTTACCTATGAAACTGCCGTTTTGCCGTACTGGCCATTTCAAATGAAAATATTTTTTTTTTTTGACTGATAATTCTAATTTCAAATTAATTTATTTGACAAACATGGAATTCTTTTTCTAAAATCGTCATTTGTTTAATAGTAAGTGTTTTGTTTTCAACGCAAACGAACATTTTTCGTCATCATGGATAAGTTAAAAATTCGAGTAATTATGGAGTATGAGTACCGTCGTGGCAGCAAAGCGGCACAAGCGGCACGCAACATCAACGACGTTTACGGAGCGAACACTACACACGAACGCACCACCCGTTATTGGTTTACCCGTTTCCGTTCTGGAAATTTTGACCTGAAAAATGAACCCCGTGGTCGTCCGAAAACTTTGGTCGACAATGACGAATTAAAGGCAATTGTGAAAGCTGATGAAACTCAATCCACGGCTGAATTAGCAACAGCTTTCGACGTTAGCATCAAAACAATATCGGTCCATTTGCGTCAAATTGGCAAGGTAAAAAAGCTTGACAAATGGGTACCCCACGAACTCAATGACCGCCAGTGCGAAGTACGCGTGGAGACGTGCCTTGCACTGCTCAGCAGGCATACAAATGAAGGAATTCTGACCCGCATTGTTACTTGTGACGAGAAATGGATCCTGTTTGACAATCGTAAGCGCTCAGCAAGTAGGTTGGACCCTAGTTCAGCACCCAAACAATGCCCTAAACGAAAACTTACCCCTAGAAAAGTGATGGTCACTGTTTGGTGGTCTAACGCGGGTGTAATTCATCACAGCTTCTTGCCAAACGGGACAAGCATTACTGCAGATGTGTACTGTGAAGAACTGAACACAATGATGGAGAAGCTCGCACGTCTCCAACCAGCTTTGGTCAATCGTTCGGCTCCACTGCTCCTGCACGACAACGCGCGACCTCATACTCCAAGTTACAAGAGTTGGGGTTGGAAGTTCTCCGTCATCCGCCGTACTCACCAGACCTTGCGCCTACAGACTTCTACTTTTTCCAGAATTTGGATAACTTCTTGGCGGGAAAAAAATTCAATACCCGAGAGGCAGTACAAAATGCCTTTGAAGAATTTGCTGATTTCTTCAAGAACGGCATCAATAAGCTACCAATGCGTTGGCAAAGATGCATTGATTGCATGGGTGATTATTTTGATTAATAGAAATAAAAAATATATAAAAAAATTACGCTTAATTTATTTCGTGAAAAACGGCAATTTCATAGGTAAAGACCTAATATTTTCGTAGCACCTATATTTCAGAGGCTTTATTGAAAGACTGCTAGTTATTCAATAAAACATTTATTTTTTATATGCTGAGCTTATTTCATGCATGATATCCCCTATTTTAATTATACACATAATAACATTAATATCGGTGTTCTTGAAAAAAAACAATGAGATTGTGTCCTGAATTTTCGGTCTGTAAGTCCATGCGCGGGTATAGCTGTTACACAATTTGACGCGGGTATAGGAAAGTTAACTGAATATCCCTTCAATCAAAAGTTCAAACAAAACGTAAATAGGATTTATTTTGAAATAGATATATTTTATTATATCAATACATAATGCAGCTGCTAGTTATAGTGCATAATGCGAGGTTATTTTTTTCAATCTTAAATCAATGAACGAAAATGTCAATATTTACAACGCACAATTTTGAGTCGTTCGAAAACTAATGAGAATAGTATAAAGTATTGTGGGAACTTCTGTAGCTCAGGTTTCGTCAATACACCAACGAATACCGAAGGAGAAAGGAATTTTCGCGTTCGAAATATGATGGTTTTTTTTTCTAAAAGATGACTCCTTGGAAAAATATTAATATAATAAACGTAATTTTTTTCTAACTAGTGTATTCGCATAACTTTTTGAACGACGAGGTATCTATGCTTAGTTTTATGACATGGGAAATCGGTGTCCTAAAGGTAGCAATGTCTTCAGGAATTAGGCATTGACTTAAGTTTAGTGCAACGCAATTCTCGTTACTAAGCACGTCGCGTCGTAGAGACTTAAGTACCAACTTGGGCGCTGTCAAAGTTTAAGTCGCTGTTAAGTTTTGCAGACGGGCATAAATCTATTATAAGTTTGTTTTCTTAAATAATTTAGCTTTTGTTTAGTAAGTCATTACTAGTTTAAAGTGGTTTTTTTATGTCGCGACGGGATTGTCATTGTCACGTGTACAAAAATCTCGTTAATAAATAAAGACAAATAAAAGTGTAAATGATATAAAATATTGCAAAATGAAGAAACTTATTTTATACACCTATTTTTTTAAATTATAATTACTTTCCAACACTTACCTTGTCCTAAATTCATAAAACAATGTATCTATGTCTATATAAATAAGACCATAATAGCAATATAATTTTAGAATTTAGCCATAAGTCGTCCATCTTTTCATTTGCCTCCCGCTAACAAAACATCCGCAAAGAATAACCTAAATAAATGTTATTTAATCCTATATTTATTAAAAGCCATATTCCAGGTCAAACAGATTTCAAATAAACAAGCAAAGCGAATTAAGGGATGATATTTAAATTCCGAACAGGTATGAGCAGGACACTAAAGACTATTTACATGCCGGTTATAACCTGTGCAAGTTAGGAAGTGTAGTAAATGAATATAGAAGTGGCAGAAGAGTGCGTGGCAGGCGACTTGGACGCAGTATCGATCGCGCGTCGCAATGCGGCGCCGCCGCCACGCGATTTGCTTCACAGCTGATTTTGACTTAAGGGCGCCATTTTGTTGAAATTTCAGGTTACTTTGCGATACTTTTATCAAGATTACATTCACATCACACATTTGTCAAATAAACAAATGTGTGTTAAAACTATAATGTATTTACCTAATCAAAATTATCATGCACTTAGAGATGCACAATGGATTTACTGATAAATGTTTTATAGATAAGACCCGGTTTTTTATGGAATACGAGTAATCAAGGTGTTGTGGAGATCCATGGTTACATACTTACATATTAATTATTACTATACATGTAGCTTCTGCCCTGCCGTGACAAATTTTAATTATCAAGATAATTGAATTCCTACATTAAAACATATTGTTTTGATATACGCGAAATCAAAAAAAAATTATTATATTTAGATTTAAGATACTACGAAAAATCGCTGTGCACTATCAAGGTTATTTATTTTAAGTGTTTTCTGTTCGTTATACACACTGGAAAAGTGATAGCATTCGATTCACATTACATTACTGTCGCCACAGAAAGCTACGGTATCGGACCGTCGTAGTTCGTCCGGGACATGACTACGTAACTTGCAGTTTCACGCAACCATTGTAATTATATCCAATAGACCATATATTGTTTATTTGTATGTATTATAACTTTGTATGTATTTTACAGTTAACAGAAACTACGAGTATGTTAACAACTAGCTTGCTTGAATTTTCAACAAATATACTTTGTTAATATTGGATATGAGTTCAAGGTGAATATTTGATAACAATATGCTAATTTTAACAGTGCTGTAATAGTTTCTGTACCTAAAATGGCCAATAAAAAAATTATGTTTTAAGAAGCCTTAGTCATTTAATCTGCATTAAAAACTTTAAAAAAAAATTAAAAACTTCATATTTAGATAAAAATTCGATTATTACTCTATTTATTAATTTTACCGGAGCAATGGATGTGTGGTAAATAATACAGACAGATACGCGATATCGGTTTTCGACCTACGTTCTTTACTCCAAGATGTGCTCTGTGATGCGGTGCACCTGTTGGACGCAGGAGTGAAGGGACCTAAAGCCGAACTGTTCGTCCGGTAACAGGTGCTTGGAGTGGATGACCTCGCGAAGCCTGTTCAAAATGATCCTTTCGTATAATTTGCCTATCGCGCTAAGCAGACTAATAGGACGGCAGCTTGTAGGTAAATTAGCCGGTTTTCCGGGTTTCCTAATACCGATGACAATCGCTCCCTTCCATGTTTGCGGAAAGGAGCAGTTTGTTAGTAAGTTATTGAATATAACTACTAACAGTTGTATGAGTGCGAGTGGGAGAGCTTTCAGAACACTGTTTGGTATTTCGTGTGGACCTGGGGCTTTCCGCGGTTTTGGGTTTTTAATTATTATCTGTACCTCTTCCACCGTTACCGGTTGGAGGGTGTCAGTCGGTGGGTTGCCGCATTTAGTTTTGACTGTGCTATTCACAGTTTCTATGTGGAGGAAGTTAGTTCTTTCTGTACTCGGTGTACATTGTTGGGATAAGCTATCGGCTAGGGTTTCATCTTTTTCGGAGTCATCGAAGGCTGGAGTCATGGGCGGTGGCCTAAGAAGCGGAGGCATCGATGACGCGGTAGAGTCCATCTTAAGAGACTTCGCCTAGCTCCAGTAAGCCAGATGCGAAGGCGAAATCTCTTCAAGAAGCGCGTCCCAGTTGTTAGACTGCAATTCGCTTATGCGAGATTTGACATCTCGCTGTAAAACCCTCATACGGATGCGGTGTGCCTCGGTCGGAGCGTAATCGTACGCCCAGATAGCTGCGTTCTTTGCTCTCAACAACTCCCTCACATCCTCCGGCAGGACCCAGCGTCGATCATTCGCCGCCGGAACCTGCCTGGAGGATGCACTGACAGCAGTTCGAAGGTGGTTGGTGAAAGCACCGATCGCAGCATTGGTCTCCTCGATGGATGACAACGAATCGGGAATAGTGTTTAGGTCGGGGCTGTCGATTGCCTTAAGGGCTTCTGTTAGTTTGACCCAATCGATGTGTGACCTCGTTTGAGGAATGGGGTCAGTTGGGATACCTAGCTGCATGACTACCGGTCGGTGATACGAAGTAAGCTGGTGGATGACTTCTACTGAGTGAACCGTTAAGTTAACACTTTGGAGGATTGCTATATCTAGAATATCGAGGCGATGATTTGTGTTATAGGGATAATGTGTCGGTTCCCGAGGACTAACATGTGATGAAGCCGACGACCGTTTAGGATGGTAACTACGGAATTCCAACATGAATGTTTCGAGTTGAAGTCGCCAGCTAGTATTACGGAGGGACTCATATCGAGTAGCGACTGAAGGTCGCTTTGTCTGGTGGTTGATAGATGGATGCTAGCGTGATTGGCTGATGGCCGCTCATCACTATTCTACAACTGGAAACTTCGATATTCTCGAGCTGTGGGGTATCGACAGGTATACAATGCAGTGACCTTTTGTAATAGATAAGGGTACCGCCTTTATCAGCGGTAAGCCTATCATTGCGAACGATGTTGTAGTTCGCTATTTAAGGGTCCTTGTGACTAGGTTTCAAAAAGGTTTCCTGCACAAGTAAGATGTCGATTCCAAATTCTCGAACGAATTCGTGAATTTCATTGCGCTGGTGTTTAAGATCATTGGCGTTGAAGTAGCCGATAGTGAGGGACTGCGGTTTTATCCTAGAGGACGCCATTTAAAAGTTTAATTTATTAAATTTCTGGACTTTGGTGATAAGTGCCTGGTGTTCGAGTGCTACGAAGCACGTCGCCTGAAAGTCGCCTTTTGCGGCTCGTAGTTTGCGTGCCAGAGTTGTTATTTCGCCCAAGTCGAAGCTTGAGGCGAATTCGCTAATCAGCGCGAAGTCCGAAAGTGGCTAACGCCACGAAAGGTATGGTACTCAATGGATTTCTCCATCAAGTACCTTGTGAGGGTGCGGTGGTCGGCGGGGAGACGGTTACCACGCAAATACCGATCGCAATATTTTTCGCGTGTGTATTCGCGATTTTAGAATTGGACATGTGTGTGGACACAGATGTCCATGCCGCTTTATCGCGGATGAAAATAGGAGGTGGATGCCGACCGGTTGGCTTAGCCTTGGAATCCCGGAGTGAGAATACGGGCGTGGACTGCGGGGCCCGCTATTTTAAGGGTTTTGGACTCATCGCTAGATGAGTCCGAGGGCTTAGCCCTTTTTTGTCGCTTAGCGACGACGGTGAAGCCCTCGTTGGATTCGAGGGCTTGGACGAGATATCGCAATCCATCGACGATACATTGCTGACGGACGAAGCCACGGACGAGCGCGAGCTAGAGCGCTCTCGTGAGAGGTTGGTGGATACGGGCTGGCGTGCCCGTCTCTCCTTTTTAGAAGGAGATTTGATTGAGGATTTGAGTCCACTTTCGAACTTTGTCCAGATGTCTGGATACTGCGCGCGAACAAAGGCCATGAAGGCCTTCGATATATCTGCTTCCGCGGTAGCCATAGCAACCACGGCCTGAAAATGACTTAAAAAACTAACTGTAGTTCGCCGAAGGCCGCTACCTGGAATCCTAAAAAGGGTATGCAGGTAAAGAGTTGACTGCGTTAGGGTCAACCTTTACCGATAAAAGATATGATATACCGAATATGATAAAAGATAAATGAAAATAGAAGAGTAAATAAATAAAATAGTAGAAAGGAAATAATATATAAAATAAAAGGACTGGATCAGTACAAATTAGTTGTCACCGTTGGGTATCCTTTGTACTAAAACCAGAATACTTTACGCTTGGCACACACAGCACTCAGCACAAGCACAACACAGCACTTTGAAAATTAAAAGACTTAGTAGCAAAGAAAAAAATCACTTCGAGAGCGCTCGGAGGGAGTAAAAAGACCCAGAAAAACCGTATTACGGAACCAACACGCTAAACTGTGACGTCAGTAAACTGAGCGCCACTGAATATTGGGAGGGACCAATCAATCGGAGTGGTCTTGGAACGTCCATACTGGGTGGCGGTCGCACCGAAAATCGTTCCAGCAGACCCTAGACTGGAGAGTTTGGTCAAAATGCAATTATAGTGTGTACTACTACTTAATATCCTTAAATTCTATATTATGATGGAATCAATAAATATTTATGAATATCAATAAATACATTTGTATTTATATATAAATACATATTATAAATACCTGAATAGAATACCATATTATAATACATAAATAGCCAAAATACATTTGAAGTTAAGATAGTGAGGTGGGTAATTACTTTTTTCTTAAAGATAGATATAGATTTAGACTCACGAATAATGTGAGGAAGTGAATTCCACAATCTGACTGCATAAACAGGGAAAGAGTAAGAAAAAAAATCAGTTTTATGAATAGGCATATGTAGAAGAGTACGCAAATGTGCTCTCCTTAGCGTATTATTAGAGTGATTAAAAAAAACCTTTCACGCAAGTAGAGAGGAGTGAGTGGGTTAAATAGGATATGGAATGAATAGGAGGCAAAGGATTCTAGTATTTCTACGGTAGCGTATTGGAAGCCATCGGAGTTGCTTCCGGTACTCAGTGACGTGATCAAACTTTTTGAGATTAAATATAAAGCGAATGCAAAGATTTTGCGAGCGTTCCAATTTGTTTAATAGTTCTTCCGTGGCATCCAAATAGCAAGCATCGGCGTAATCCAGTATAGGGCAAAGCAGTGACTGAGCACGGGAAATTTCGGTCTTAAAAGGTAAAAAACTTTGTAAGGCCTTAAGTGAGTGAAGACTGAAGTGGATCTTCCGCCAGATATCACTGACATTAAGACGTGATCAAACTTTTTGAGATTAAATATAAAGCGAATGCAAAGATTTTGCAAGCGTTCCAATTTGTTTAATAGTTCTTCCGTGGCATCCAAATAGCAAGCATCGGCGTAATTCAAGATAGGCCAAAGCAGCGACTGGGCACGGGAAATTTTGGCCTTAAAAGGAAAAATCTTTGTAAGGCCTTAAGTGAGTGAAGACTGAAGTAGATCTTCCGCCAGATATCACTGACATTTGCGTTCCATGTTAGAACGTTTTGGAGTAGTTAAGGACAATAATGCGTGTGTTAATTGTTTAAGTCTGAAACTTCGGGTATCATCTTGTAATTCAAACACTAATTGTCGAATATGTAAAATGAAACACCATTCGCTACTGGACCTTGACCGCGAGGTCGGGGTTGGAGCCCGCACGTCGCGTAGTGTGCGACGCGGTCCGCTCCGCCTGCCGCCGCCGCCGCGTGCTTCGACCGGCCCGGCTCCACGGTGTTGCTGGCCACGGCCCAGGTGTTTCGCGCGTTATTAGATTCCGCCTCACAGAGTAGTTTTATTACAAAAGATTGTTGTGAGCGATTGGGCCTCAAGTCTTAAACTATTAGGCATACCATAATAAGGGGGTTTGCAGGCACAGAAAGCAAAGTAAGCGATTCGGTTACGTTTAATTTCGCATCTTGGTTTAATTTAAATGTCAATTATGACGTAAACTGTTTATTAGTAAACCATATTACACACAATATGCCGACAGCCATCGTAGATAAATCTTCATTTACTAATTTAAATAATTTAACGCTTGCGTACAGTTCCTCGTAAAATTAATGTTTTGTTTGGAGCTTCGATATTTCCGCATTAAATTTTAAATAATGTTGTTCGCGTCGCCGCCGGCTCCTCGTTGCCTCCTGCCATCGAAACAGTACTCGGGTATGTAATAGTGGGCTCCGTGCTCGCCGCCACGCCCGCTCGCACGGCCTGTCTCACGTCGTGCTGCGTGACCGAGGATGATTCTTTGCATGTGCTAGTGAAGCGATTTTGGGATCTCGAGGACGTGCCCGATTCGCCAGTTCAGTGTTCAAACGACACTGAATGAGAATATATTTACAAATGCACCACCAAACGGGACTGTGACACTGGCCGTTATACAGTGGCCTTGCCGTTTCGAGGTGATGTGTACGCGCTTGGTGATTCTACAGAAATGGCTCGCAAACGTTTCCTTTGCTTGGAACACAAATTAGAAGCTTCGCCTAAATTAAGATAAGCTTACGATAATGGTATTAAGGATTATGTAACTAAAGGCTACTTGTCACCTGCGCCCCGCGACGACCCCGCGCTTCCTTGTTACGTAATTCCGTCGTCCGCGGGGATAAACCGCTCTGCCCCGTTCTAGACGCCAGTTGTAAAACTACGTCTACCGCTTCATTAAACGATATTCTTCATGGTGGCCTTAACCTGCAAGGTGATCTTTTTAATATACTTTTAAATTACGAACTTTACATTATTGCCATGACGATTGTCGTCAAATGTTTTTACAAATTATTGTCCGCGAAGCACACCACCGATACCAAAAAATATTTTATCGTTTTAGCCCAGATGAACCGCTCGCACTTTATCAATTCAACCGCGTATGTTTCCGTATAAAATCAAGTCCTTATCACGCATTTCGCACGGTGAAGCAGTTAATCATCGACGAGGGACACAAGTACCCTCTCGCGAGTAACGTAGCGGCGAGTTCATTGTATATGGATGACCTGGCCTACTCCGTGCCCGACGCTAGGACGGCTGTCAATGCTAGTCGAGAGCTGATCGACATATTTAAGTCAGCTCAGTGGGATCTGGTCAAATGGAACAGCAACTCGAGGGCCGTCCTTGAAAACGTGCCCACGACCACAGACACAACGGCGGAGTAGAATTTGATGAAAACGCGCAGGGTAAAATATTAGGTCTACATTGGTCGACGTACTCCGATGAATTTTATTTTAAAATCTCGTCGCCGACGTCTGCATCAAGCGCTCGATTTTATCGACAGTAGCTAGATTATGGGAAATTATGGATTTCGTACCGCCCACAGTTCTTTACGCTAAGCTTATAATTAAGCGTCTGTGGCAGCTACAAGTTGATTGGGATACCCCGCTCGCTTATATTGTGAAGCTGTGGCAGCAATTCTGTCGCGAACTTCCGGCTCTTAATAATTTTCGCATTCCACGACATTTAGGAGTTACTGACGAGTGCGTCGTGTCTCTAGCGGGTTTCGCAGACGCGAGTGAGAAGGCGTATGGGGGTGTTGTATACCTTCATGTTAGGTCCGTCAGTGGTGTAAACGCGCGCCTTATTTGTGCTAAGTCTAGGGTCACACCTTCCACTCCACATACGATCGCTCGACTTGAACTCTGTGCTTGTGTATTACTCGCTAAGTTGATGCGTGCCGTAATAAACCATTATGGCCCTCGTTTAAATTTAAAGATTTATGCCTTCTCAGATTCAAGGGTAGCACTCTACTGGCTGAAAAGTTCGCCCCATCGCTGGCAAACGTTCGTCGCAAATCACGTTGTTCAAATCTCCAAAAACGTTTCAGCACAAAACTTTTACCACGTTGCCGGAGTTGAAAATCCTGCAGACTGCTTGTCCCACGGCATCACACCGCAGAAACTAATAACGCATCAACTCTGGTTACACGGCCTTACGTTGCTGTCTGAAGACGTACCACAGTGGCCTCTACAATTACAACGACGTCTCGCCTGCCGATGTGCAAGAGCATAAACTTATCGTACAAGTTACTACCCTACCCGCGTCCTCTTCTATTTATGACCTGGCCCTACGCATTTCATCGTGGATTAAATTGTTACGCATATTAGTTTATGTATTTAGATTTGCAAAAATATTAACGCGCCGCCATTCAATTTCTATTACGCTTTCCGAATTAGATTACGCGGAATCTAAGGTAATCGCATTAGTTCAACATAAATGTTTCGCGGATGTGTTTGCTAGTTAACGAGACGGCAAACAATGCAGTCTTTCATGAAACGGAATGATTCGCGTCGGAGGCCGCCTCTCGAACTCCGAACTCTGCTACGAGCAGAAACACCCAGTAATACTGCCGCGACACGACCATGTCGTCGACTTACTCATCGATTACTACCACAAGATGCACTCGCACGCTGGTCCCGAGTTGCTGATGTCTTTGCTTAGGCAACGATACTGGATTTTATCCGCCCGCCGTGTCGTAAGACATAGAATACATAAATGTAACAGATGTTTTAGATTGAAGCCGCGTTCCGCTCACCCGCTCATGTCAGCTTTACCAGACTGCCGCACACGTACCGCAATAAAGGCGTTCATCCACACAGGTTGCGACTACGCCGGTCCCATACCATATACGCCAGTCCGACGTAGAGGCACACGCAGTGAAAATGCTTATATTTTTCTTTTCACGTGTCTAACAACTCGCGCCGTTCATATAGAGGTAGCTACAGTTCTTAGCACGCCTAGCTTTCTGGCAGCCCTAAAACGCTTTTTCTCGCGTCGCGGATCTGTGCAGTATATGCGGTCTGACAATGGGACCAATTTCGTAGGTGCTAATTCTTATCTAAAAACGCTTTACAGATTTATTTCTAAAGAATATCAACCTCGTTTCAAAGAGTCTCTCCTTGAAAATTGCATCACTTGGAAGTTCAACTGCCGCGCCGCCGGACGTTTCGGCGGATGTTGGGAGAGCGTGGTAAAGGTCATTAAAAATCTCCTATTTAAAATAATCGGTCAGCAGCTGTTGTCGTATGAGAAGCTCACCACGGTCCTCGTTCATCCTGCACGCGCCAGAGCGCCAGTCGGCGCCTGAGCGTCTCCACTGATCCTGCACGTGCCAGAGCGCCAGTCGGCGCCTGAGCGTCTTCACTGATCCTGCACGCGCCTAAGCGCCTTCACCGTGGAAGCCTTCGTGGCGAGTAGGAAGCGGACAAAGACGCACGACCGGTTGCAGATACGTTGAGCTCGGTGAGCGGGCGCGAATTTAGTAAACATTCAATCTGACAACATTCTGATCAACAAGTGGTGCACGTTGGATCAGCAGGCAGGAGGAGGTGGTAGGCAGGATCATCAGGCTCAGCAGCAGGAGCAGGATCAGGCGTCAGTGTCGGGGTCTTCAACATGAGGCAGCTTTAGGTAGCTTCTGCATGAGGCAGCTTCAGCGTCAGGTAGCTTCAGAGTCAGGTAGTTTCATTAGGAGGCAGCTTCAGAGTTACTTGAAATAGACTGAAGATGTTATCGGCAGGATGGCTTGAAATAGACTTGAAAATAGGAATGAAAATACTTCAGCTGTCAAATAGTGAAATAAAAAATATTAAAACGGAGTCGTAGTCAATCCCGCTGAGTCCAAGCGTTAGTCATTGAAAAATCTGTCAAAATAAACCGCACTAACTGGCACCAAGTACCCCGTGTAGTTTTCAGGGCCATGCATGTAACATTCAGTAAAAAAAGTTAAAAAAATTGCTGTCTTTAACTGAAATGTTTGCGTGATCTTTTGCCTATACCGATTTAAGTTTGTATAGCACAATCTCTGTTTCTTCCAATTCTCGACTATGCTAATCCATGTTACCTTGATGTCTTGGAGGAACAGTTGGACATATTTAAGCGCCTCCAAAATCTTTGTATCCATTTTGTATACCTTAGACAAAAATATGATCACACGAAAAATTTCACGCTAGCCCATGTGGCTTCCGAATCGCCTTCGCAGGGATTCTTTCACTTCACAAATTTTTTCACTTCTGTGCCAGTTGCTGTTTGAACAATTTGCTCAACTAATACCTAATTTATATGTGTGAAAGGAAATTGAGGTTCTTTAAAAACTTAATGTTTTGCACAGCAAATATTTTACAATCGATCCTTCTAAGCGCATGTAATATTTCCTTGGTGTTATTGTATAAATAACTTACCACTGGAAAGAAAACGCTGTCAATTCTTAGTTACATTTAAAATCAACGAAGAAAAAAACACTTTTTATCATACATTTATAACTATATAAGTGAAGTATATTTATTTGTGTATTTATTTTATGTTATTAAGGTATGTATGTCTATGTAATTTTTATGTACGATTGTAAATTGTAAGTCAATAAGAATGTTATATTCTCATATATGCTGAACCTGATACCTTTACCTACCTACCTAACTACCTGGTTGTCTAGTGGAGGTCTGTTTCTGCTATTGCTTGAAACTACCCGCTAGTAGGGCTACTTATCCTATCAGGTGAAGATAAATCAATTATTTCTTCATGTTTGGTTGCCAAAAATCTTCAAAGGCTTAGGTTTTACACCTCTAAAGAAATTGAAGTATTTTAGTACCTATATAGAATCCTAGAAGTATGAATGCCATAATCAATTATTAGGTATTACTTTGTTACAATAATCTTCCACTTGCTCAATAGGATTACGTTATTATTATGGTTTTAGTAATACTTACTTTTATTTTGGTTTTATTCATACAACACAGTACGCATCACGCCACATCAAGACTTTTTTTTATGTAACCAATATCACGCATATATCATTTTGCAGACCCAAATGGGGTCACAGTAATTTGTGTAATGAACAAAGAATGCATGCAGGCCCTTTTAGTTGAAGCGTATCTTAAAACAATGATCACTTAACTGAAATTCAAGTTACTTAAATATGGCCTGTACAGAATAAACTAATTGACGTGGACTACGACGCTTCTGCCTTCACCATAAGGCAGCCGTTAACAGCTGGAGGGAAATACCGCTCTTACGCGGTCTTTGGGCCACTAGTAGGATATGCAAAGGCACAGCAAACGTCAAATAAAAACATTAATAGCGCCGCGCTATTAGCCTCCAGATTTCACTGCTAGTAATCAGCAGTAATAGTAGTAACAGATGCAGAAAAGAATAATTTTGTATAGACATAAAGAGACTGTAAATTTATTTTGAAAAAAAAAAATATACCCGTGAAGTTTCTTGCCAGTTCTTCTTCACGAAGGTTTTTTTTCGAACTGGTGGTAGAATCATGTTTTATTTGACGTCAATAAGAACAAGTAATGGTCAATGTTGAGAAATAAATATTTGAATTTGAATTTGAATTTGAGTAGTGGTAGCATCAACTTGAAGAAAATAAAGTCTAGGTTTCAAAGGAGGCGTATATTTTGTTTTGGATAGTTTTGAAATGTATATAACTTATCTTGGTATTTTTGGTAAAATCTTTTTAAAGAGCACAATAACTGTTATGTGATACTATTGTAAAATTTCGAGTTAAGTGAAATCATGCTAGTCGAGGTTATTGTTATTTGTTGACTATGCCATATAAAGTATTGACATATGAATTAAAAGTTTGTTAAAAGTTTATCACAATACACCAAAAACTAAAGTTTTTTATAACTTGGCTATACACTTATGACATTTACGACAACTTACCATATAAATATAATAAGTCTAATTAAATTATTTGTCTTATATTGGACGAAAAACTAGACATTTCAATTTCAATTGAAATGTCTAGTATTTCCCCACAAATTCATTCGCATAGAGCTGATATTTAGTACGTTTAAAACATAATAACAAATAAAATTCTAAAATCCCCAGCGATCCTGTTTGTACTAAAACGGCTTTTTTAAGTTTCCTGATATATAAAACATATCACAAAAATTATGAACTAAACCATGTCAATTTAAATAACAACAGATTGATTCCTACAATTGCGTCTTATTTCTGTGGAAAAGATTATACTCGTGAATCCTATGAATAGATTTTTTATTTATTCTTGTTATCTGTAGATTCTCTTGCGTTCTGTACAAAGCTTTTGAAAATATCCCGTGTACTTATCGCATTGAAACCTAATTTTCTAAATTCAAAGTGTTTGCCGTCAATCCTTAACGACAAAAAAGGTTTAGGTGAATGTTCTACAAATAAGTGTAAATATTTTTTGTTTTTAAGTCAATAATTGCAATGATGGAATTCTGGATATTTTTTTTCGCATCTGCATCGTCGACCTGAGGAAATATTCACTAATGATATATGTAAAAATAACCCTCCTTAGAATTAAATATCGCAGAGGAACTTCTTTTTTAGAAATCGATTGTTTATGGTTTATTAATTACACCGGACTTTATGGCCTAGCACTAAGGGTGCTTAGCTGGTACTTATACCTCCCCCACAAAGGATTGGACTAAGGGCACCCTAGACGGTACTGCAACGTTTGATTGTGCTTTATAATACAAGACATTATCGCACAAACAAAGTTGCTGGCAGCTCAGAATTCTGTCATAATTTGACAGAACTCTGCTAAGCTGTGGTTAATTTTCAGTAGTGTAAAAACCTTTAATAAACTCCACCACCCCGGTACTTTATAGTACGGACTTAGGCTAAGGACATCGTTAAAGGAAGAAAAGGCTGTGTTTCTATGTAAATGTGAAGTATTTAAAACGAATGATTTATTTATCGAAGAACTTAAAATATATTTTTAAGTATCAATTCCCAGACTTTTCTTGAACGACACATATATTCAAATTCAAATTTAATGCCCTATTTAAGACCGATAAGATATTTCGGAAATTTTCAGCGATAAAGTTGTAAATTTGGATTTCCTCTAAATAAAATGGTTCTTGTCCTATTTTTATGTTTTGTAACACTAACGTTTAACGTATGATCTTTCCTTTTTAATTATATTTAAATTTTATTATTTATTTATTTTTTATTTAACAGTTTTTGTACACAAACAATATAAAATACCTTAAAGACTAAATATGTACAAAGGTATATTTCTTAATATATTAGGCCAGCTTATTTCTAAAAGAAGCCGACCTGTGAGAGGAGAGATTAATGTATAACAAAGTGGTGTGTACCCAATTTAAACATACGTAAATTATACACTTAATACCGTAAATAAACTTACATATACTCATATATAAATAAAATAAAATACAATAAAATATATACAATCTAAAATTGTGTAAAAGAAAACTTATAAGTGCCAAAACAATAAATAACTTACTTAATAAGGGAAAAGTAGTGATCTTAAACTCTTTTTTTTAAAGATGGCGCCTCTTTCGAAAGGGGGAAAGAAAATCGTTCGCGAAGATATTGCGGGGAGTTTGGATTATAAATAACATTAAAAAGGAGGCAGAGGATTCGCACGTTTTTACGAAGTCGGATAGGAAGCCATAGAAGTTTGTTACGGAACTCCGATACATGATCATGCTTTTTTGGACCGAATATAAAACGTATAGAGAGATTTTGTAAACGTTCCAGCTTAGCTCCTTAGAGACATCTAAGTAGCAGACATCTGTACAATCGATGATGGGTTAGATAAGACTTTAAGCAAGGGAGATTTTAGTCGAAAAGCGATGGAAAGTCTGAAGGCTTTTTAAGGTATGTATTGAATGATGAACTCTACGACTGATTTTACTAACATTAGGTCACCAAGAGAGAAAAGAATCAAAAATTACACCCAAGTTTTTGGCTGTGTCAGTGAAATCAATCCGAGAGCCATCAAAAACAATAGGAGGAAGATCGGATAAAATAATGCAACCGCGCATGTATCGACTACCTAGGATCATGGCTTGAGACTTGCTAGGATTTACACGTAATCCAAAAGACTAAGCTCAGTCACTTACGTGGCTGAGATCGTCATGAATAGCGGAAATGGCTGAGTCAACATCACAAACAGGAAAATGACGGTAAATCTGCAAGTCTTCAGCGTAAAGATGAAAGTTACATGAAAGGACACTAGTTAGAAAATAGAGAAGATCTTATTTTTCATTTGTGCTAAATGTTTTATCTTTTTGTTTACTTTCATTGACAATCATTTCAGTGCATTTTTTTAATGGCAGCCATAGAAGCTGCCTAACAGACTAAGACAGATTCCTAGCTGGCAAGCCTAATTTTGAAATTTCAAATTGCGGTTCTAATAGATTCAGAGCCCGGCTATATAAGCTGAGGGCTGGCCTTAGAACACGTCCTCCTCAAGGCCATGGCTAAACTTCTCGAGAGAGTCATATTCTCTCGAATGCACAACCATCTGTTCCCAATGGATGGCGATCCCCTCATTATTCCCCATCAGTTCGGCTTTCGCGCTAAGCACTCTTGCCCTCAGCAAGTAGGTACATCGTACCGTCGAGTACATACTCGACGGCTTCTATCCGCGGCATAACAAAACGGTCGCAGTTTTTTTTTGACATAGCCAAGGCTTTCGATAAAGTCTGGCACAACGGTCTCGTCTATAAACTCTACAAAATAGGCTTACCGGATTGCGTCAGGATAAATGCGTCGTTTCTCAATGATCGTACGTTTCGTTTTAAACATGAAGGCACGCTTTCCGCGCCTCGTCCCATAAAGGCTGGAGTCCCTTAAGGCTCAGCCCTCGCCCCTCTGTTGTATACCGTGTACACTAACGACGTTCCCATTCCGCCGAAAGGCGTCGAACTCGCCCTCTTTGCCGACGACACCGCCCTTTACACCAAAGGCCTCTGTGTCCCGCACCTCATCACCAGACTCCAAAAGGCCGTTAACGCACACAAACGTTAAATATCAATAGGTATAGGGCGCCGTAAAACACAGTTATAATTTAAAAACGTGAAAACGTGGTTCACAAGTCGCACGTCCATCATTTTTTCATTTATGCGCCGATCGCACACGGAAAAATGTATAATAATAAAAAAATATTATGAGCAGCAGAGACTCGTGCGGCGGTGAAAAGGATGTTAAAACTTCGATAGCTGTGCCGCGCCGTTAGAGTCAAATTTTGAGTTATTTTTATCGTGGAACATAAAATCACGATCCAGTCATCGGCGTTGTGCAGTCCGATGTTAGGTTTGTACAAATACGAATAAAAATATATTATAATAAACACTAAGTACAAACCTTGTTACTGCTGGCACTCCTTAATTCCACCTTTCACAATACACAAAGTTTATTTAAGTTTTTGTCCACAAACGTTAAATATCAAAAGGCATAGGGCGCCGTTAAACACAATAACAATATAAAAACGTGAAAACGTGGAGTTCACAGTCGCACTTCCATCACTTTTTCTTCGAAGTGACAGTTCCCGCCAACTTAACTGTTTAAACCCAACCAATAGAGAAGGCACAGAATAAATACATACAGCCTAGTAAAAATAAAATAATGATATTAAAAGTGTATATGTGTGAACCGCAAAATAAGGACTGTATGTCATCAACCAAATAAAAACTAAACAGAATTTTTCTCTTTTTCTTTGGTTTATCCTACGAGTATGGGGCTTGTAGTGCCGAGCCCTATACTCGTAGGATATAGGGCTCCAAACTGTGCTGCGCTAAATGTTTGCATAATCTGACGTGTGCTGATGTGTGTGTGTTCTACGTACTTACAGCCTGGGCCCTGATAGATACTTATCTGTTGACTTGCTAACTTATTCTATTAGAGGTTAGTAGATAAAAGATTTTTAAGATTGGTTTACTGGGACATAGCCCTTGAAAGGAATAGTGTGTCATACACAACATATACATTAGCAATTGGTTTTAAAGCCAAGCTGTATTAAGTTTGCTGTGTGAGCTAATTACCTATTTTATTTATTTTACAAGGTTGACAAAAGAGTACCAAGAAGATTTTCAACCGTGTATATACGCAATCATGATAACAATGAAGGAAAAGAAGATATTCATCATGTGCACTTTTTTATCTATGATGAAATAAAATCTTTTGATTTTGATTCTAAAACGTTTATTTATATTATATTGCATTAACTGTCAAAATTTCTGCATCGTGAAATAAATTCTAGGATAATAAAAAGATCTATCCTATAATATGCCTATAGCTAATAAACTCATCAGTGAATATTATAATTTATAATAAACGTTTAATTTCTTATACATCAAATAAATACATTTATTTATTAACTTAATAGCTGTGTTCTGCCGTAAAAGTTTTCACATATAAGCATTGTGGATCTTAAGCCATCGTTTAAGACAAACCTTTTCGGCAATATTATTTAAATTCGCTTCGTGATATTTAAAAGACATTCTCAATACTTATTGTGACTATTATCCATGAATAAAATATCTTTGCACCAATTTAAAAATACCAAAAGTAGCCATCATTTTATTTTTCGACCTCGATATTGCTTTGTGAATATTTCAAAGCTTTAAAGAAACTAGTTCTCAGAAAGCTATATAGGTTCCAATCAATATTCGATGTATCCTAGGTGTTGGAATTTGATGGATTGTGCGAGAAACCACCGACTACAAGATTATCTATGTTCACCATACCCTGTGACCTGCGCAGAACCACTGTTCAATACATTTAGCCATTTTACATTTAGCTCCTTGTAAATATATAGCAATCTAGGCACTTAAGGTATTTTTGTGGATCCTAGAGTAATGTAACTAAAAAATTTTGGTTATTAGAATAAGTTGGAGTGTTTCAGAGTTGATTACGGTTTATATTTTTCAACGTTTTCAATATGTTATCGAACTAAAGCTGCTACACTTACTGACAATACTGATATTTTTAAATAGTGTTATCAGTAAAATGCTAACTTCCTATTTGCATGAAGCAAAGTATTCAAATCAAATCAAATCAATTTATTTGCAAAATATGGTCGATACAGTAGGTGTTTAATTATTTAAGTACAGCATATTTAACCGTGTCAAACGGTGTGCAAATCTTTGCGACGTCATATAATCAGACCTTAATCAAACTATCAATTAATAAATTTAAAATGTCAACATCAACAATGAAAAACTTATGATAATTATTTAAGCTAAGGACTTAAATCTATGATAAAAATTCATTTAATGAGTAGTAACCCTTATCTAATAAATAATTAAATAAATTTATTTTAAATAGTCTAAATGTCAAGTTCTTAATATTATGTGGTATTTTATTATAGATACGCACAGCCATACAATAAACATTTTTTGAAAATATATTAAGTCGTTGAGCAGGTACATATAGTTTATCTTTATGTCTTCCTCTGCAATTAAACATTTCATTATTTCTTTTAAAATATTCTGGATGAGCTCGTACAAATACGCAAATCTCAAAAATATACAAGCAGGGCACAGGTAGTATCCTTAGTTTTTTAAAAAGAGGTTTACAATGGTCAATATGCCCAGCACTACACAGTATTCTAATACATTTTTTTTGTGCACGAAATACTTTATTTATATCAACGCAATTTCAACGCAATTTCCGTATAATTTCACGTATATAATTTGTTTATCTTCCTAAGTAATACATGTGTCGGAATTTTCCATAGATTGCAAGAAAAATAAAATGTACATCACAAGTATAATGTTACTTAACATAGTTGTAGCAAGTATATACAAGGATGGATTGAAAATTTCGCAGCCTAAATAATAAAACACAGGAATAATGCAATTTTTTAGGTTTATTTTTCTACATACCTCTCCTCCTAGGTCACAGCACTTAGTCCAGAGGTCCTCCAAAGCCTTGATCCCATTTAAATATAACGTCTCGGCAAGGTCTACAAAAAGGGCATCTAAGGCCACTTTGACCTCCTGATTGGTAGAAAATTTCATTCCACCTAAATGTTTTTTTAGTTTTTGAAATAGATGGAAGTCAGAAGGTGGCAATTCAGGTGAATAAGGGGGAGGAGAAGCAATTTGAAACCATAATTCACTATTTGAGCCATCGATTCTGCAGATGTGTGAACACGAGCATTGTCCTGATCAAATAAAACTTACTTGGTCGACATTCCTGGTCCCTTACAATCCCAAAAAACCGATGCCATTACCTGATGTACTGAAAAACACACCTAGGCTTTCTTGAGGGTCGGAGATCCGGGTCTCTTCCATTGTTTGGATTCAGGAGTATAGTGATGAACCCATGTTTCATCCATAATAACAAACCTTCCCAAAAATTTGTTTGGATCAGCTTGAAAAAGCTCTAAACAGTCTCTAGAAATCGTAAGGCGAGTTCGTTTCTGTTCAACCGAAAGGAGCCGCAGAACCCATCTTGCAGACACCTTGTGGAACCCTAATTCGTTATTGTGTGTACGTTCATATGAAATCTCTAGAGCTTCAGCTATTTCAGATACCTTCAATCTTGTGTCTCCCATGATGAGATCATATTTTTAATATATTTTCGATGTTTTCCGAAGTCTTAGCTGTAGAAGGCCGTCCAGAGCGGGGTTCATCTTTGATGCTCTCTCGTCCACATTCAAATTCAGCTGTCCACTTTTTTATCATTGTATACAACGGAGCAGATGTTCCTAAAGTAGCCACCATATCTTCATGGATCTGCTGATGGAGTTAAATGTTTCTTGTGGAGTTATTTGATCACGGCACGGTGCTCTAAACTATCCATTTTCAAAATTAATGAAACTTACTCTTACTTAATATTAAATAAAATAAATAATTTCGCATGTATCTCAGAGAAAAATTGCACAGAGACTGACATAGAGTCTAAGTTTTATATGGGGGTAGTTTTATAATAATGTGACAGCGCTATCTATGTTAGGCCACGAACTTTTTAATCCACCCTCGTATATTCACGGGTAGTAAGAATGGCCTTATTGATTAGTAAGTACATTCTATAAGAACAAATGGCGTCAGTTTTAAGTGCTTGAACATAAAAGACTGAAGTTACAAGTCTCAGGTGAAAGGCCCGGTTAGCTTATTCTAAAGTTTGTAGGTTCTGTTATTTTTTAAGAATGCGAAACATCTAATGCGGCTAGTGAGGCCGGCTGTTGGTTAAGTGATCCGTGGAAATTTTCTATCCATACACATTTTCTATGGAACCTAGCTTAACAATTTTTTTTTTTATTCACCATTTTCGCAGCTGAGCTATTTTTCTAAAATATTTGTTCTAAAAGCTTGAATTCTACTGTCCATCCCGCAGTCTTTTTAGCCTACTACAAGGACATCAGTCCTACGCTTGCCTACTGCGGGTTAACGCACTTATGTCATAAAGACTCATGCTTTCGCAGTCGCCGCTAGCGTATCAGAGACCATCATTTCGAGAAGCCAGCGCCTTAACCATTAACGCACAAATCCTTTTAATGCAGATCTTGTAAATAATTTAGACCGCTGTGAAAAGTTAATAGTTAAAAGATGGTGTTGGCCAACAATTCATGGCTCAATCGAATGTTGGTGAACCGTTACGGTATTTGCGTCTAACTATTACTATATTAACAAAATATATTTATGATATGAAACATTGTATTCAGACTTTGTTTAATCTTGTACTCTCTAGTTCCAAAATTTTGAAAGATATTATTATTATTATTAAAATTATTAGGACTGCTCGTTTTGTGATTTCCATTCCTTACATCCATTTGCATCTTTATATATTTTTTTACCTCAAAAATCTAACAAATATTTAACTGTGAATTTATTTAAAAAGACATTTACTAAGCCGTATGATTTCCCGAGTTCATTCGTAAGAAAGCGTTCTTATCACCAAGTGCAGGCAATTAGTTCCAGATGAGGATTCTTGAGCCAATTCGAGCAAACATTCTGTCTGAAGCCGTATATTGCTTCCACTAAGCAAAACGGCGGGTACCCGCGCCTGGCCCCCAGCCAATGGCGATATTCAGAAAACCCTGAAGTCAACAGCTTAACTATATCTAACCGTGTCACTTAAATTGTATGGATTTAGACAGGATTATATCGTTTTCGGGGTTCTTCTACTAAACACATAGAACAAAGCCTTTAAGACATTGATGTTACAAGTTTAAGGTCTTTACATAAGTACTGATAAAGTCTCTTTTTCTATGCAACTGGGTTTTTAAACATTAAAACCCACCCTAATATTATACATAGAGACTTATTTCAACTTATATATTTACTTGGCATGATATTATTTTGGCAACGAAAATATGGTAAAGAATGCTAAAGTGCATAATGAGTTTCCTGGATAGGATTGCAATTAAATATTCTTACTTTATTCAGTACGGATTTTCTAATGGTAGTAATTTCTAATTTCTTTATTGTAGTAACTTTGCCCACTTGTTAGTATACAATCTTATATATCTATGTTAGTACAAAAACCATTAAAAATTTTGTTACATAATTTATATCATTTATATTTATCATTTATATCTCAATAAATATATAAATTGTGTTGGTGATGTCATAAAAAATGTTAAAATGTCATAAATAATCAAAAAATAAATTTAAGTAATTAATTATAAAACAAAAACACATTTCATTACAATAAAATTAAATTCAGTCATTAAAATACAGTTAAATGGGTTGTCAAATTACAGCAAAAAGATTTAATATAATATGCCAACAGATCAAGTATTATGTCAAATTATGTCAAATACATGTTCTTACTTTACCAACAGGCAATTCAAAATTGTTATTTGTTTACTAAAACATTCATAAATTGTTGCCAAGTTGGTAGTTCTAGATTATTTGCAAACAGTCGCAGAATAGTGTTGGAGCTGGAATTATATCTAATATATAAAATTCTCGTATATAATATATATTCCGAATTTTTTTTATATATCGCTCTCCTATCGAGTCCTATACTTCAATTATATAGTTTCTCTATACCGAGACAAAAAAGAGGTTCTCAGAAGTTGAGTAGGTACTTACATTGAAGTATATTCTGCATTCTAGAAAAGTTTAAAAGCAAATTTTTTTTATAAACCATTTGTTGAACCCACAAATCTAACAGATAATGTTCGACTATGAGTGAGTTATAAACATAACCCAGAAATTATGGGGTCTTTTCAGGCGATTATACGAGGTCTTACGTCACAAATACTAAATATTATTAAGCTTAACAAAATATAATTATAAAACCGAAAGTATAAATTTATAAGTTATACAAAAATAAAGCGATAGAATATTTCCAACGAAATATCTTAACATTACTAAGTTATTTTCATCGGTTGATAAATAAATAAGTTGTAGGTATCTATACTACGACAAAATTGGCAGAGTGCCAGCCAGGATATTATTTTTGTAACCTCAATAAAAGATGAAAAACACAATACACATATTCACTGGTTGCAGTTGTGACCTCTACAAAAGACACTTATGTTCGATGCGGAATATACAGAGTACAGGTAAATCAATGCAGGGTGAAAAGTTAGAGAGGAGTTGTAATTAAATATCAAGTTTATTATATGTATTAATTAGTTGTTTACCTAAAATTCATAACCCATTTACAATGTGAGTTCCTAATGTCACGATTATGTCTTTTTATCGTAGGCTTTAAAATGTACGCTAAATGCTATATATTTATTAATTTTATTAATAAAACCAACTGCATAATTAGTTATACATGGTAAATTATAAAACAATGTTTACATAAACATAATGCCAATAACAGGTTTCCCTCAAATTTTTTAAAAATAGTCTCAGTAGAATAACATACATTATTGAAGCACATGTGATCATTATAAAAATAAATAAATATATTTTGTGATTATATATTATACTTAAATATAATATAATAATTAATATTTAGTTATAAATATTTAGTTATGACAATAAAAAAAAGTAAGTGAATACAAATGTACCTACACATATACATACACATAAAAATTAAAACACATATAAGGCATACAGATTGCAACTATGTATTTCGTTAAGATTTCAAGAACTTCCTTTCTGAATTTAGGTTTACTGCAAGCGAAGATGTCTATTTGACTGAAGTGTTTATTGTATGTGTGTGTAATGCGGGAAATGATAATGTTTTTAGTGTAGTTTGTGTAGTGTAATTGTTCATGCAATAAGCCTGTGTGCCTCGTACGGTAGGATGGTGTACGGTAATGTATTTTAGAAACAAGTTCAGGGCAATCAATTCGGCTATGTACAATGTCGTACAAGAGGCACATATCAATTCAGAAATGTTACCTCTTTCAATAAGCAAACCAATACACATTGAAAGTATTATAATCTAAAGTGTAAGTTTTGTCTTCGTTTATCGCAAAAAAGTTTTGAAAATATTTTACAAGTACCTGTACAATCAAGACTCTGTAAATTTATTTTGAAAAAAAATATACCCGTGAAGTTTCTTGCCAGTTCTTCTTCACGAAGGTTTTTTTCGAACTGGTGGTAGAATCATGTTTTATTTGACGTCAATAAGAACAAGTAATTGTCAATGTTGAGAAATAAATATTTCATTTCATTTCATTTCATTTCATTTCATTTCATTTCAAGGCACTCGGTGGAGGCTCACGCTTTCGATACGAAGGGGCAACACCACTGCAGGGTGTTTGAATGCAAATCTGAGCCTGTACCAAGTTCCCTGAGTGTACATTCTTAAAGGTACTGAATAATACCGTTTTCAATTTTCTCCTACTAAACAGTAGATCGAGTCATTTTTCAGTTGCCAGTCTTTTGTTACCGTCGGCCGTGAAGGACAAAAGGCCTTTTCTGCAGCAAATGGGGACAATGAAACTCTCGTATCGATTGTTCTGCTGCTGGCCTTATTTTGTGAGCTTTAGAACACTTTCTGAGTTTCTGCTAGGACTTAACAATACAATATTTTTTTTAAGAGTATGCAGTATTTTTGTCATATGAGATAAAAATCAAGCTCTGAAACTCCAGAACAGAGTGCGATATTCATAACAGGCCTAACAAGCTTACGGCACTATAACTATGTCCTATTTAAAAATAATTCAGTGCACAACATTCATTATGTTACCACAGCTTTCGTAGCAACCATAATCTAAGGTTATACAATAAATCAATACGAACTCTTATAGAGCAAAGCATCACTCAGGTTATTTTGTTTGTACTTAAATACATAAAATCACATTTTTACCCACTCTGGTATTGACTTGGAACCCTGCGGCTACGTACGACCCACATCAGCGGTCGATGACCCGACAAGGTCGTCAGCTGATCGATTGAATCATTTGCTCTTTGCCCTCTCGACCTATTAGCCAAAATCGTAAATATTCCACTGTTATAAGACTTAATGTTCATAAAGTCTTAGGTTTAGATTCTGCAATGTTGCAAATAACACGAAAAGGGGTTTAACGGATGCTGCGTTCTTTTGATAGGAAATTAGTTTAGTGGTAACTGCTACAATATACTTCGGGGAAAAGCCTTTTCGTACTGTGTACGAAATATTTTTTTATTATATCACTTTGGTTGTATTTTTTGTTGTTGGCTGATTTTTATACTATGAAGTACGTAACAAATTGATTACCCCGCAATAAGGTGATATTGCGTGTTCGGTGTTCGTGTACAAGATAGGTGTTGTGTTTCATCATGATAACGCCAGACACACTTCTATAGCTACTCAGTAAAAACCAACAGTTTGGCTGGGAGGTGTTAATGTGTCCTCCATGCATCCCTGAATAACCTTGAGATTTCGAAAGGTTTCGGTTTAAATTAGAATAATAACATAAAAAGGTCACAAAGATAGGAAACACGCACATTACACAACGACGCAAGAGCACACGAATGAGCAGCGAGGTGATAAATACATGGAGTACCTAGCCGTAATGTCCTATATAAATAAGTAGTTATGTATATCGAATTATAGAAGAGGAAGAACTTGGTTGTCTCCCTCTACTTATACAAAAATGCTAATAAAAGAAAGAGATAGTACTATTTTTGAATGTTGTCACTAAAATATCAATCGTGTAGTGACGTCATAGCGTGCCACAAATCGCCATTTATTGTTACATTTCTGTCAAAAAAAGCTGTCAAAAGTGATGTTCCGGAGCTTTGATTATTTAACCAGATATCGATAATCATTATTAATATGTTTTTATTTTTCATACTTTCGATGCAAATGATAAGAGGTGCTTACGCAGTAAATCAAATCGAAACGGTATTTGCTTTGCTTGCCGTTGTGCGTGTATTTTTGAAACAAAAAGACGTGAAGAAAGAGGGAATTAAGTTTGCTTATAATTGTTAATTTTGTTACTGAATTTATTTTTGATTCTAAATCATTAAAGAGAAGCCAGACTATAATTGATATCAAGAGGTAGTGACAAACTTCTCATGAACGTGATAATGATTTTCAGTTCAGCGCTTAGTGTCAGTTAACGCAGTTTAGCGTCAATAATATTGATTCAGAATGCAGCCAAGGGTGCCACTATTTTGTATTTTTTTACAGTACTTGAGGCACTTGAGCTCTTGAGTAACTTTGTTGTTGGACGTGTAAGAAAGTTTCATGTGATTTTATACAAGTGCTGTGAATTTGTGATTTCAAATACGTATTAGTATATTAAAACTAGAGTTTGATATGCCAAAATGCGCGATTGTGTGGTGTGGTGCGAAGAAGGACGATGAAAACCCTGAATTGACTCTCCATAGGTTGTTTTAACTTACTAACTTATAATTACTACTACATTATTTTGTTCTGAGTCTTTTCAGGCGTGTTTTATTGCAATATATCTTATATCAAAATATTCTTGTAAACACAGTAAATTAGTACATGTTGTAGTTTCCACTAACCATAAGTCCTTTTTATTAATAGTTTTTAAGTGAACTAACAGGTTTTGGTTGTTTTAGTGAGTCTGGTGTGTCCTGCTCTGAGGAACCCATCATCATTCAATAATCGTGGCTCTTCCAATACCTGACACTGGCAGTAATAGTCTGTCGAGTCGTAACGACGGCTGATTGCCATATATTACTAAGAATAGAATAGAATAGGGCTTATTAAAATAAACTGCGTAGTTCTTTATTTTTTATATTCAAAGAATTATATTAAAAGTAGATAAATAATTACTGTGATTATTTCATCTACATCAACTCTTACAAAAGTTCATTATATAATATTTAGTTCTAAAATATCGATAGTAGATTCGATACTCTCTGTGCAATACTAAAAATGGACGCCATTTTATGTTACATTTCAAGTTTAGGTGTGCACGTTTTTTTCGTACTTAGGGCTTGTCCATTGGTTGAGGTCGATGCGAATGAGGGACTGCTAGAAATGAAGAAAATAAATACATATCAATCACATCTGACGTTGAAGTTGAGGTCTGATTGATGTGTGTGAATGACAGAACCCGCATCTCATATCTGATAGCTATGTTCAGCTTTAATATTTTATAATAATCATTATAAGTATGTATTTACTGACATATTAGTATTTTTATTTTAATGTGAGCTTTGCTCTAATAAAAATTTTTAGTTTCGGTCGTTCATTAGGTTGCTTTCTGTAAAACTTACAACAACAGATTGGGTGCATTCAAAAAAATATTTTTCGTAAATAATAACAAACGATTTTCTTTTTTTTTCTTAGACTATCTTATCACAGTTTTAATTGCGTTAAAATCAGTAAAAAAATCTATTTTTTGAATGATATATTATATTTGTTAACTAAGACGCGTCTTCTAACCATCAATCACTTGACAGGTCATATCTGACCGGCCCTCTTTGTAATGCGATTTTAAAATTATACTACTCCATAACCTCATCACGCGAAATTCTTAAAAAATTGTTTAAAATTAAATAATGCACAGAAATCCGAAATGTGCAAACGGTTTTTACAAAATACATGAGGTCTTTCGGCAAAAATAAAAAATATAAACCTCGAAATTACTTTACGTATCGAATTCCAACATTTGGTTACATGAAGCTAGGAGGCTACTAGAGAACTCCTCGTGTTTGGGGTCATTTGGTTTACTTTGACAATTTGTAACATATTACGTTCAACTGAAAGTTTCTGATGACGAAGTCACAGGTAGAGGTCACTCTCAACTCTTCAAGTTGAGTTTGAGTCGACTTTGCCAAGTACCAAGTACAGTAATATCTCAAATGCTTAATTGAGAAACATCTTTACTTGTGGGCACAAGTGCGACACATCTACACTAGAAATGTCGCACTTGTGCCCTATTTTGACGGGAATCCTAATATTTTAACTCGTTTTATAAGAATTTGTGATCAACTTGCAGCTCAATATTTAAGTTCTGTACCTGGGAACGATTTATCTAATTTATTTCTTTTAAATGGCATACTTAATAAAATTACTAGAAGCGCCGCTTGTACTATAAGTTCTAATGGAATACCTGAAAGTTGGTTAGGCATCCGAACTGCCTTAATTAATAATTTTTCGGATCAGCGTGACGAAACTGCTTTATACAATGACTTATCTATAGCGACTCAAGGTCAAAAAACGCTCCAGGAATATTATAAATTTTGCCAAAGTTTATTTAGCACTATTATGACATATGTGACCTTATACGCCCGTGGGTTACGGGCATACGTTGCATGCGTCCTGAGAGTATTGAGAAAGCTTTAGAATACGTACAGAAAGAGTTGAATATTATGTATATGCATCATCGTAATGAGCCCCCTAAAATACAACAAACCCCAAGGATACTCTAGTCATCGCCAATGCCCTACTTAATGCCAGCGCCCAGCCCGCGTTTTCACGTACCGCAGCCACCAGTACCTAATTGGCCCGTTCCCGTAGGACATCGCCCGATGAGGCCGCCGCCGCAACCTTTTAAGTTTGCTGAACCCGGTCAACGAATGCCGACTAAGACACAGCGTATGTATGCCGCGCCGCCGCCAAATTATAACTCCCGTTCTTTGCAATATAATCAACCCTCGCAACCAATGAACGGTGTGCAGCGATTCACTCCAAGAGTGTTACCTCACTCAAAAATGTTAACCGGGCATGACTGGAATAAATCCGATAACGCACCGCTTAGTAATTATTTTAAAAGCCGTGAAATGAATTTTTATAATTGTATGACTTACGATGACTCATAACTATTATCCGGAACCTGAACGCTATGACTATACTGACTACTCTGACTATACTTGTGACTATGACACTAACTATGACTTAAATTATAATAACCCGAATTGCCGGATGAAACCGAGCCACAAGCAGAGCCGAGCTGTTCACAGCAGGATTTTCAGAAATCTATGAAGTTACAAAAACCAAAATAGAACTGAATCTCCAAACACAACGACAACTGCCATATATTAAGATCGCGGATCCACCATTGATGTTATTAATAGATACCAGAGCCAATCAATCTTTTATTAGTCCTGAAGCCGTACAAAATAATTTTAATCATTTTCCTTTTTTGATCCGTTTGAAGTTACTAATATACATGCGACCAGTAGAAAGGATTATTCTATCACTTTACCATCTTTTTCAGAATTTAAAGATAATGATTGCATGAAATTATTTGTGAATACGTTTTCATGACTATTTTGACGGATTGATAGGGTTAGATTTGTTGAGAAAATGGGAAGCTCGTATCGATTTAAGAGAAAGTCAATTAAAAACCCGTTTTGCTACGAACCCGATTCTCATGTACAATTCTCTTAGCGTAAAGCTTTACGAAGACATAATTCCAGCGGGAACATCTAAAGTCATCCGGATCCCAGTTGACTCCAGTGATGGTGACGTTCTTGTCCGGGAACAATTACTTTGCAACTGTATTGTACACGACTGCATAACGACGGTTGTAATAATCGTGGTTATTTAGAAGTAGAAAATCCGAGTCCTAATGACGTAATTATTCTCTTGATAGGCCTGCGCAAGCAGAACTGTTTAATACCGAGATCACTTGCACTCAACAGATTAAGACTCGTTCAAAGGAAGTTATTTCGCGGTTACGTACAAGTCATTTAAACGAAGAAGAAAAGGCTAACCTTACAACTCTGTGCGCTCGCTATTCTGATATATTTTATATAGAAGGGGAACCGCTTACCTTCACTAACAAAGTGAAGCATAGAATACGCACAATTGACGAGATCCCGGTACATACTAAGAGCTATAGGTACCCATTCATTCATAGACAGGAAGTTAGCGATCAAATTCGCAAAATGTTAGAGCAAGGTATTATACGACCTTCAGAGTCTGCTTGGAGCTCCCCCATCTAGGTAGTTCCTAAGAAACTCTACGCCTCTGGCAAACAAACGTGGCGCCTGGTTGTTGGCTTCCGTAAAGTGAATGACAAGACTTTAGATGACAAGTACCCTATCCCTAACAGCGCTGACGTCCTTGACAAGTTAGGGAAGAGCCAATACTCTACCACATCATTTCTTCGAATGCCCATGGGACTTAAGAATTCTTCTTCCACGTTTCAATGTGTGATGGATAATGTCCTCAGGGGACTCCAAAATGAGGTTTGCTTGGTCTATCTGGACGATATAATCGTCTTTAGCACCTCCCCGCCAGAACACATGGTCAACCTTGAAAAGGTTTTCCAAAGTCTAAGAGAATCCCACTTTAAAATCCAGATGGATAAGTCTGAATTCTTAAAGCTTGAGACACTTACTTACTGTACGAAGTACAAATTAACTATTTGACTCATAAAATTAACAAAGTTTTAAGTCAGTTAAAATCCTTGGCGCCTGACCGTGTTAAAAGAGGTCTCATTAACGGACTAGGTTCTAAAGTAAAAAGTATTAGTGGAAACCTAGACCACGCTGATGCTGTAAAATATAATGAAGCTATTCAAAATTTTGAAAATAACCAAGGCAAACTAGTTTCTGAATTCAATGATCACATAACTATGAATAAAGCTTGGATGTCCAAACATAGTGACGTTCTAAGCCATATTTTAGAAAATCAGAGTAAAATTAACTCCACCATAGAACTTATTTTAAACAGCCATGCTTACCGAGAAAATAGTCTTATTAAATATGCCAAATTTGCTCAACTCTTAGAGGTCATTAGTAAAAATGTAGAGGATTCAATGTTAGAATTACTTCAAATAGAAAATAGTCTAGCTTTTATCTATGCAACCACAGCACATCATTCTATGATAGCTGTTAGTATTTTAGAATTAATGATTAATAAGATTAAAATTATTTAAGGTAGCGAACATATTTTAAATCTAGAGTTAAGACTTATATTATGACTTAATTGAACCAGGATATTATTATACTAAAAATCAAATAGTTTTCGTTTTCCAGTTTCCAATAGTCTCTAAGGATAGTTACGATTTATATAGACTTTCAGTCGTACCTAATAAGCATGCACAGGGTCTAGTTCCACCCCTTCCCTTCCTAGCAACAAACGAGAAGTCATTCGTGTGCATAGAGACAGAATGCCCGAGACATAATAGCCAATACCTTTGTGAAAAAGGAATATCTCATCAAATTCACACTAAAGCAGGTTGCATTCAGGAGCTAATCACCAATCAAGCCGTGCAGGAATCATGCCAATTCACAAAAATCCCAAACCCCGGCGAGAGAAGCTGTGGAGAAACTTGATGAACAGCACTACATACTCTCCTTTCTTGAAGACACAAAAGTACAACTCATCTGCGATCGTAAGGACTACACTTCACTCCACGGCAGCTACCTTGCAACAATACCCCTTGGTTGCCACCTCAAATCCGAAGAACTCACAATCGTCAACGATAATGATGAAATCAAAGGTCAACCTCTCAAACTTATAAAAATACCATATGACAATGAGAAATTCAACAAACTCGTGCCAGCCAAAACTCTCACCTTCACCAACACTCGCCTTATCTCCAAAGTCTACACAGCATTGACGCCCTTTGAGATGAAAAATGATGAATCCCTATATCATACCACAGTACCGTTCTAAACTATCCTATCAAGTGCAGGCGTACTTGCTATCATCATATTGTTTCGACAACTACTGAAACGAAATTCAATTAAAGAAGAAAAGCAGCAGCCACCCACCATCACCCTCCAGGACAAGGATGCTGAAAACGTTCCGGCAACATTTTCGCTGAACGTGCTAAAATAGTCGCCTTTCCGGGATGGAGGAATTACATATACCTACAGTACGAGGATTGCCGATACGCACTTATGAACTCCTGATGCATTTGGCGTAAACAGGAAATGCAGACACAGCGTGACGTCAATTAGAAGTTTTAGCAAATAAGTTATTAATGTAAATTCGCATTCTATAATCAAACTTCGATTAGGATCATTCTTTGTGATATATTAGTTTTGATGTATTTCTTTGTGATTTATTAGCTTTGATGTATTTCTTTTATCTTTTAAAATTAAAGTAATTTAATGAAGTATCGGTTTTTTTTCGATCCTCCGGTTGTCGCTAACGTAATTATCTATACCAAATTCAAAACAAAACTATGTAAACAAACCATTGCTGGATATAAATTCGTCAATTTCACATTGACACTAAAATTGCGCACCAGTAACTCATAAAAAAATGCCGGCCCTTTATTAAACAACTTTTAAGTAGTAATTGGAGCCAAAACTTGCAAAACTAAACGAAATACAATTAGATAAAAAAAATTTGAGGTTATTTCTTTTTTTTCTAAAGCAAACCTTCAAAGGAATACCCATCGACAATGTATGACAATGAATGAATGACAGGTATCGATTCCCGATTCGTATCGACATTTTGATGTATCGATACAACAAGATCTGATAAGACTAAATCGATCTGATAAATATGTTTATGTAATAATGAATGTTTCTATAATATACTTATCGTTCGGCACAGTGTCTGCTATCAGTATAATGTAGTAAAATTATAGTTTTCAAAGACTATTTGCCGTTGGAAAAATATTGTGGTCGTTATTGAATCTTTTATTAGGTAAGTTTTCAGCATAAGTCGTTCTGCTTATAGGTCCGTGAATTATTGTACCACTGGAATGTGTAGTTTTTTCGTACAATAAGTATCCTTTTTTTAATTAAATCTGTTTACTTTTAATTTTTTTTTTATCTTATTCATAAAATAACATTGCACATTAATAGTTATTTAATTGTTATTTTCTTATGTGGAAACTTTAAATTGGGTTTATGGTGGCAACCCCATACCTGTAGCGCGTACGCATACCCCTCATTCACAGGGGGGTCAACTTTATTGCCTGATTGCAAACTACCTAGAAGGGCAAACTTTTAGAGTTATCGGGATAAGCTGATCATGCAGATGACTAAAGTCGATTGTAACTCAAAGGGCAAAGCAGTTATAGGAATAGGAAGTATTTATTCCAATAGACACACAAATTGTAGTGCTACAATCGAAAGGCCAGGGCCAGGGTAACAGCCAGCAAAGACAGTTTGCAATGGTCACTGCCCTGAAGACATTCCGGCTACAGAAAATTCAAAGAGGAACATTCAATACCTTAATTGCTTTCTGTGTAACAAAAAAAAGCGCGTAGGATACGAGGTTTAGGTATATGGTTTGCAAAAATCTTCTTTGCCCTGCTTGTTTTTAGGAATGTCGTACTAATTATGTAGTAAATGTGATACTGATTCTGAGTAATACAAAGACGATTAAAGAGTAACTCTTGTATAATATTAATAAAAAATATATATTGATTTTAGTAGTGCATTTAATTTGTTTTTTTGTTTTGATTGTGTAATCTGGAAAGAAAACATAACATTTAGTTTATTTTTGTTTAGTTTGATTCTGATATTTTAAAAATATAAAGAAGACTGATTTATTGTTTATTCTATTACATTAATAAGAAGAAATTACATTTTTGATAAGAAAATAATTTTGTTGATTTGTTGATGTTGATTCGCTTTGCCAAAGCGATTAGATTTAATAATTAAATAATCAGTATGGGTAACATCACTAAAATGCCAAAGGGTCACTGACGTTCCATTGTTTACAGTTCTTTTTTTAAATCTGGTTAACATATTAAATAGATTTATTTGGAATTGTTAATAAAAAGTACGAATTAAAATAAGTTTATATAAAGAGTAGAAACTGTTCGTAGATGGATTCTATTTGATTTTTATTCAATACAAAAGAATGTTGTTACTTTGAAAACATTTTTGTGATCTATGCACTTTCTGTTACTTCAGCTTTATAAACAAAGCACAAAAAAAGCAAAATACGTAGATATCAGTCACAAATTGCCTGACCTGTAAAATTTTGGGCGTGACAAATTAGATAAAATTAGAACTAGCCAGTGAGCAGTTTTAATCAAGTTCCTGAACCTAAATTATGTGATGACCTAAAAAGCCGCGCTGGCTGAAAATTCGAACCAATTTTGATAGGTATGATAATGATCTGCTGAAATATTTGTACCTAGGAACGAGCTTAAACGGATTCGTGCAAATAAATTCAATTCGGTGTGAAATGAAAAATTTCATGACGATGGTAATTACCGTCCATAAGTAAGCTCATATTGAATTTGCCTTTTTTGCATTATGAAAATTTATTATTCTTACATATTATGGATATATACAGTACTGAAATATAATTCTTTGTGGATAGTAAGAAGAATACTCGTTATTTTCCCTTAGTAAATTAATTGTTAATTGATGCACTGATTACTCCAGTCGCAGAACTATTATGGTGATGTAAAAAGAAACTAAGATTATTATTTTTGATTTTATATATTATTAGTATTTTGTCCATAATAATGAACAAAATAAAAACCTTAATCTTGATTTGAATATTTTATTGCGTAAATAAAACCTAAATTGCTGCAAATTACAGCTTTTGATAATAAGGCCAGAGTTCACGGCGATGCGCGAGTTTTGGCCCATTTCGTAGACGCCATTTGGCCAAGCGGTCCGCGTTTACGTGTCCTAAAAATTTTTATTTGAAATGACCATATTAAGTTTACTGTGATTTCTTACATAACATAATGTAATTCAAACGTTTAAACTGTACAAGTAAACCTGGAGCTGGCACGTTACGTAAACCTACTTCTATTCTTTAAATGCTTATTATGTGGGTGTTTGGTTTGGTAGTTTTTTCGTTTGCGTTGAGCCTTGGGCTGTTGTATTTGAAGTGTACTTTGTAAAATATTCTTATGATGTTCAATACTAGCTTTTGATTCTCCTCACAACACAATTTGTGTTTAGTTAAAATATAGGTACCTATTTAACATTTTTAACTTTCTAAATACCAAAAGAAAGATTTTTAGTTTCGAGGCTAAATAAATCGAAAGTGTTCTAAGTGTAAAATTTTTTGAGTTGTGATTTCATTATTTGCAATATTTGTGATTAATAACAACATAATCACTATGTATATGGATTAAACGCTTTTCCAACCAATTCATGAAACCAGAAGGGCCAGACGGCTTCAGCTCGCTTTTAAGCTGGAGGTAGCCACTTCGTGCATCGACAATAAATATTATAAATAATGAAATACTAAATAAATTTCTATTTTTATGTTTTCTTTGTAGGGCTTAAAATAATATTAACAAAAGTAATATTAAATAACTTGAGTGATAGACGTTCAGTTAATAATGTAATGTCTTATTGCAGGTTAGGTCAATCTTGTAAGAAAATAAATAGGGTCAAGTGCGTAATTTTTGCAATAATTTGCAGTAAATTGCACATTTTGCATTAATTTCGTATAATCTTTTGTTAAGCCTATATAATATTAACTATATTTTGTAATTTAAAGCGAATGAGCCTATTTTTATCCCGTTAAGGCCATAACTTTCAGAAATACAGTACCTCTTTTTTAACATTTCAAGGAGGAAACGAAATGGCTGCAAATGAGAGGAAATTTGGGTGGACTCCCATATTTTGTGTGTTTGTGTATAAAAATAGTTGTATATCGTATAATTTTAGAATATTGTTGGTTGCTAACCGCACACAAGCTAGTTGCAAACCTTTATGGACGATAAAACCTTAAAAACGAATTCTTGCAATTTCCTACCAGGAGATTTTTGTGACGTTTACATACCGAAGATATTTCGTTTCAAAGTGCTTTGGTAGGTAATTCCTGTCAGCACAATTTACGTACTTCATAATAAAATAATTATTACCTATCAAATCGCGAACTACCTAGCCACAAATGGAGTTTGACGTGGTGCGGCGTCGAGTCACGCGAGCCAACAAACGCGGGCCGGCTCGGGCACCTGCAAACTGCTAGACCGATTTTATTGATACTATTTAATTTTTTCTATTTTTCTAAGTTTTTATGTAGTAATAAAACAAAAACAATTTTTGAACTTATAAAACCTCTTGTTTTATTTGTAAATACATATTTTACAGCTTCGTGGGTTCGGTGGTATAGCCTTCTGCCAAACAGCGGCCTAATTGTGTAACATCAACACCTATCAGGATCCCTTTGAATTTGACAGTTGAAGCATATTATAATATAACTTCCTTCATGCTACAGATATTTCACACATGATGGCGAAAGCGATCTAGACACTTTTTGAATGAATGATTTCATCTTTTTGACATAAAATTGGAATTGTGTATCATAAACACTGAAATTCTTTTGAACGTTATTGGTTATGTCAATTGAAAAAGGCAAATAATTTCTACAAGCTATCTGCAATTACAAGTTTATTTTTCAATTTTTTCTTTAAAATAAAGAACATATGTGTATGTTCCACACGTCAAAGAGTCGTCTATTTAAATATGTGCATCATGTTTGATTATTTTACTTCTAACATGGCAATAGCTATTTTGCAGACCTTCCAATGTTTTATTGAAGAGTATTATGCATATACAACCACTTTGAAGAAAAATGAAGATTTGATGTGAACAACGAAAGTTTATAGAATACAAATTAGCGGAGAAATACCTTGAAAAACCCCGACACTAGCAAGCCTTGGTCCATATAAATAGACTTCTCTATTAATCAGGAAATCATGTGCCCTAAGAACAATCTCGTTCGGAACAGCTATAGACCGCAATTCAGAACAGAGAACATCAATATTAACACTATTAAAAGCTCCAGCAACGTACAAAGTAAACGGACATTAAAAAGTTCTCATTGTTTGTAGGAGTTTTTTGAATATCCAGCTGTAATTGGAAAATACTTTTACGAGCCTACGTTTCCTTACGAAACCTAAATTGATAAGCAGGTAAAATATTATTTTACTCTTCGTATAATTCAAACTTTTGCTTTAACAATTGTTCAAAGACTTTTCCAGGATGGAAGACCAATAAGATGGTATGAATTTGGTTTTATCTGGTTTGAAAATGAAAACAATCTAACTTCCAGGAGTGTGGAATATCATTGTACTGCCATAGATTGTACTTTCCAAAAATCAAACACTCCTTTTTCATAGAGTTGTCAAAAAAATGGAAACAATACCAAAGCATTGTTCTTGCTAGGATAACTGTTAATAGTCTGGAGTATTTTTCTCTAAAAACAATTGTACCCATTCCCTTTTCATACATGGTCTGGCTTAAGGGTGCCCAACGTCTTTCACAAAAAATTTTATATGGTTTAAGTAAAACAAAGTACTGGAATTATGATATTAAGAATTATTTCGTAGCATAATCAAAAGTTTGATTTTGTAAGCTCGAAATACGTTTGGAATTGAAGAATATTAAAATGTTAAAAAATAAATAAAAGACATAGTTTTTATGCATTTATTTACTTATTCATATATGAGAAGTACATTATCTTATGACTGGGCAGGTGTTACATTAATAGGTCTTTACCTATGAAACTGCCGTTTTGCCGTACTGGCCATTTCAAATGAAAATATATTTTTTTTTGACTGATAATTCTAATTTCAAATTAATTTTATATGACAAACATGGAATTCTTTTTCTAAAATCGTCATTTGTTTAATAGTTAGTGTTTTGTTTTCAACGCATTCGAACATTTTTCGTCATCATGGATAAGTTAAAAATTCGAGTAATTATGGAGTATGAGTACCGTCGTGGCAGCAAAGCGGCACAAGCGGCACGCAACATCAACGACGTTTACGGAGCGAACACTACAAACGAACGCACCACCCGTTATTGGTTTACCCGCTTCCGTTCTGGAAATTTTGACCTGAAAAATGAACCCCTTGGTCGTCCGAAAACTTTGGTCGACAATGACGAATTAAAAGCAATTGTGGAAGCTGATGAAACTCAATCCACGGCTGAATTAGCAGCAGCTTTCGACGTTAGCATCAAAACAATATTGGTCCATTTGCGTCAAATTGGCAAGGTAAAAAAGATTGACAAATGGGTACCCCACGAACTCTATGACCGCCAGCGCGAAGTACACGTGGAGACGTGCCTTGCACTGCTCAGCAGGCATACAAATGAAGGAATTCTGAACCGCATTGTTACTTGTGACGAGAAATGGATCCTGTTTGACAATCGTAAGCGCTCAGCAAGTTGGTTGGACCCTGGTTCAGCACCCAAACAATGCCCTAAACGAAAACTTACCCCTATAATTTATATAATTTGTTGCCTCCCGTCCAGCTGATTTCTTCAAGAAAGGCATCAATAAGCTACCAATGCGTTGGCAAAGATGCATTGATTGCATGGGTGATTATTTTGATTAATAGAATTAAAAATATATATAAAAAATTACGCTTCATTTATTTCGTGAAAAACGGCAATTTCATAGGTAAAGACCTAATATTTTCATACCTTGCCCAACCAAGGTACTGCAACGTTTGCTTGTGACGTATCTAATAAAAGAGGTTATCGCACAAACAAACTTTGCCGACATTTATGACTGGCAACTTACAAGCCTGTCATTATTTTATTTAATTTGTAAATTGTAAAATAGATAGAATATGGAAGATTGTTCCATGGGATTCCCATCAGGGGTTTCAGCCCAAAAATAGTCTAAGAATTATCAATTGTATTATTATAAATAGATTCATCTTTAATAAAAGTGGTTTAATGGTGTAAGTGTTTTTCCCTTGTTAGCTAGGAAGACCTCCCTAGGGTAGACTTAGTCCATCAAGGGTCCCGGACCGCTTGATGGTGGAGGCGCCGGGTAGTGTTTTACCTTTTTTCAGAATATTTCAGGTGACAACATTTTACGGCAAATAAAAAATTGAAGAAAGTTTATAAAAGATGGCTGTTAATATTCATAGATATACTAGCAGTTCGACGGTGTTGGTGAGCGAATTCTTAGCTCAATTCGAAATACTTTGTGCATTAAACAAATACGACGATGGAAGTAAGAGGCTAATAGTCCAGACATATTTACACGGCCCGGCGCTGTATTTTTACAAAACGATAATTGATACGTGTGAAACATTTAATGAGATCAGGAATAGATTTATCCATGAATTTGGTAGATAAGTGGATCATGTGGCTAATTTTTATTCGCGGAAGCAACAAGCCAATGAGGATTTACTCAGTTATTACTATGCATTGATCATGTGCGCAAAGTAATAACGGAAAATACCTTTATTAAACATTTCCTACAAAACTGTAAATATACGTATAAGTGCCGATTGGCGTCTCAAATCTATGTAAATAAAAAATCGTTAAAAGAAACGATCATACAGATGCATGAAATTTTTATTGAAAAGCAGGAAGAAAATGTATACCTCCCAATTAACATTCGTGTATCACGAGAAACACCAATATGTTCTACAACATCACCGAGGAGTGAGAAGGAAGATTCTCAAATGTTAACCAACATGGACTACGGGAACGCGAGAGGAAGATTCGCAAACGACAACAACCGATCTCCGTATGCTTTAAGAAGGAGAGGAGACCGTGGCGATGCATACAATGGATCAAAGATGGATGAACCTGGAGTACAATCGGCGTCAATCAGACAGATGGAGACTCAATTGATGCCAAATAGTCTAGAAAATAATCCTACAAGTGAGTTTTCCCCATCCATTAGTTTAAAACTAAAAAATAATAATATTTCAGCTTTGCTTGATACAGGCGCATCAGTTTCTGTAATTTCCCAAAACTTATGTAACCAATTGAATATCACAATACTTAAGGTTGAAGATGTAAAGATCCGAGCCGTTAATGGTAATCGAATGGATATAATAGGTAAAGTACAACTATGTTTGGAGATTGAACATGTTGTTTATGTACAAAATTGTTACGTAATCGATAATATTGAAAGAAATTTAATTCTCGGGCAAGACTTTCTTCAGAAGTCTGGTGCAATATTAAACTTTAAGGAAGGTCATGTTCAATTGAACAATATTATTTGTAACTTTATTATAAAAAATAAAGTAAATAATCTTAGTAATAATGATAATACCGAAAATACACTTCAGGCAATACAGATTTCAAATGAATTAAGTAAGGATGAATATGTTTATTTTTCTGATTTAGTAGTTAGTAATGATGATAAATTAGTGGTTACTGAACCCAGTGAAAATGAATTTAATTTACCCCCGAGTCCTCAAAACTTCAAAGTTGTGTGTTGTTCTGAGAAACAGAATCTTAAAGCTGATGTAGTGGAAAAGGTTAAGAAAGATATTAAGAGTCGTATGCCATGTAAAGAAAAGAAATTGTGTAATTTAAAATCACTACGTCCAGTTGTAACAGAACGTTTATTTGAAAAAAATAGAGATCGATGTATTAGGTCCTTTTAATCGTTCAGTAGATGGCAATAAATATATAACAACGTGTATAGATTGTTTTTCAAAATATGCTATTTGCAAAGCAGTCCCACGAGTGACAGCTCAAATAGTATACGATTTCTTTATTAATAAAATTTTAACAAAGTTCGGAACGGTATGTGAAGTATTGTCAGATAAAGGTTCTATGTTTACGTCTAGGTTAATTAAGTCTTTATGAATTAATTTATATATTTACTTATTAACTCTTTAATATCCACCTCAACAACAGGAAAACATGGTAGAAACAATTTCACTTACACTAAAAATAAGGCATAATTTGGCGGTCTTATCGCTACACAGCGATTTCTTCCAGACAACCATATTTGATGAAACATAACGATGAAGATTCAATTTAGTTAGGCATATAAAATAAAAAAGTACATTTTTCATTAACACACATTTCAAATAAACTTACTTATACCTAAAGAATACAATATAAAGTAAAAATATATACTAACATAAATAAATACATATATAAATTTACTTCATTTAGTTATATACTTTCTCTAGAAGGTGTTTTTTCAATTTGATTTTAAATGAATCTATAGTTTGGCAACGTTTGATTTCAAGCGGCAATTCATTCCATAGGGATACAGCGCGTACTGAGGAGGATTGGTTGAAATAGTGCGTGGTGTGATAGGGTGTACAAAACATTAAGTTTTGGGAAGATCTTAGTTTCCTTTCATGGTCATCACATCTAAATCGAAATTTATCTCGCAAGTAGTAGTGCGCATCCCTGCGAAGCGGATAGGAAGCCACTTGAGCTTAGCGCGAAATTCTGATATATGGTCGTATTTACGTAATCCAAAAACGAAACGGATGCAAAGATTTTGCAAGCGCTCAAGTTTGTTCAACTGTTCCTCAGTGAGATCGAGAAAACAGACATCGGCGTAGTCAAGGAGAGGGAGAAATAGAGTTTGTGCAATAGAAACTTTGGTCGGTATAGGCAAAAGATTGCGCAAGCGTTTTAGTGAATTGGTGGCAGCAAACATCTTCCTGCTTATAGCCTCAATTTGAAAATTCCAAGATAAATATTGATCAAACCAGTTTCGAAGGTTTTTGACAGATTCACTGTATTTTATATGTACGCGATTGAAGAAAATAGCTGGTAAATGTTGCCAGTTTATGCGGTTGATCGAAAATGAGTTTCCAATTATTATCGCTTGTGATTTTGCAGCATTTACAGTTAAGGCATGAGCATTACTCCATTCAATCACTACCGACAGGTCCTGGTTAATTTTCTCAATCGCTTGAGGCAATTCATCGAGTGCGCAGTGAGTATAAATTTGTAAATCGTCTGCATACATGTGGTAGTGAGAAGCTAAATTTTTGGATATCAGATTAATAAATACTGAGAAAAGTAAAGGGGATAACACGCCACCCTGCGGAACACCAGATACAACGCTTGACCAAGATGAGCACTCATCTACTGTCCAAATACGTTGTTGGCGTTCACGCAGGTAAGAATGAAACCAATCGGTCACAGATGGAGATATGTTAAGAGAGCGCATTAGTCGTAACAAGATATCAAAGTCGACATTGTTAAAGGCGTCGCTAAAGTCAAGAAGAACCAGTACAGTAAGTTGTTTATTTTGTTTAGCTTTACGTATGTCATCTGATATCTTTACTAATGCTGTGGTTGTGCTATGTCCAGGTCGGAAACCAGACTGATGAGAGTTAAGAATATTATTGCGATAAAGAAAGGATGCAAATTGCTCGTGGATAAGACGCTCAAGAACTTTAGATAGGAAAGGTAATTTGGCTATAGGTCTAAAATCACTTAACAGTTCAGGACAGGAATTTTTGGGTAATGGTATAATTTGAGCGTCCTTCCATTAGCTGGGATAAATATTTGATTCAATAGATTTATTAAAAATTGTCGTCAAAATGGGAGCAAGAAAGTCAAGAAGGGGAATTATCATTTTTCTACTTATACTGTCGCAACCTAAGGCATTTGATTCAATTGAAGTAATAGCTTTCTTAACACCACACTCTGTAAATCGATTAAAATAAAAGGGACTGTAATCAGGTGCAGGCAAAGATGAAATATTGGAAAGTGTTGTAGCCTTAATATTGGCATTCATGTGACAGGGTGATGTAAAGTGGCTATTTAACTGATTTATATTTATGTGATTAGGGATATTTTTGTCTTTGCTTTTGCCTACACCTATAGTTGTTAGAAATTTCCAGACCTTCGCTGGATTTTCTTCAGTGACAGAACTATGAATGTGACGACGTTGTTTATCTCTACACATCATGTTACAGTGATTTCGTAAGTTACGGTACAATTCATGATTTTCCGCAGTGGGATATAGTCTATAGCGCGCTCGTGCTTTGTTGCGTTTTGACATTAATAATTTAATGTCATCGGTAAGCCATGGTGCAGGAAGATGTTTGAGCTTCACAGGGCGTACTGGGGCATGGCGGTCATAAAGCTGAGTTAGCAATGAATTAAAGATTTCGATCTGGGTGTCGACGTTGTCAGCATTTACAACTTCTTGCCAATCCACAGTACGAGCATCATCTAATAGTTTAACATAATCTATACAACCAAAATTTCTCTGCAGAACTGTTTTTGATTTAGACTTTGGAGGTCGCAGCTTATACGACAAATATATCAAATTAAGAAATGGGAATGCTTCAGCCTCAAGTTGACCATGCTTTTCTACGTGACTCGGGGAGGAAACAATAATAAGATCGAGCAGAGATGGTGAGGAGATTGGATAGGTCATATAAGGGTACCAGGTCTTCCAACAACCCTCCAAAGGACGGGAAAAAATTGTGTTTCGCCGAGGGGCTGTAAACCACACCCAGTAGTACCTTAGTATGACTTAAAGAAATATCTATGAAAAGATTTTCTGAGTCTTCAGATTTATCTGTTGGGTGCAGCGAAGAATGAATAACCTTGCCTGGTATGTGAGATCGCAAATAAATCGCGACACCACCGCCGATGCCTTGAGGGCGATCATTACGATATAACTGAAATCCAGGTATTGAATATGAAGTAGATGATAGGCAAGGCTTTAGCCACGACTCTAAGACCAGTATGGCATGGACAAATTTATCTTCAAATGACGCTAGAAAATCAGGATAATGTGCAGGGATATGTGGATATGACTCTGTGCATTGATATGTACGATATTGAAGTTTTTCAGCAGACCTGAGAACTCTGAATGAATTTGGGAACAAAGTGGAAGTGAAGCGCTGTAGAAACTCCCGGAGCTGTTAGAAACTGCAGATGAACATGAGAAGAAATCATCAAAAACGTTATTAAGAATATTAGTTTCATCAAATGAAGTATTCATAAATTAAGTAAATTAATATAAATAATATAAAATTAAAGTATATAAAATCTAAATAAAACAAAACTAAAGCCGTCTAGCATTTAAACATTAGTTCTAGGCTCTATAACAGAAACACTTAGTAAATGTGAAAGAGAAAAATTATTAAAGAGAAGAAATAAAAAGTTAAAACGTGAGTCGTGTACAACTTACAAACATTATTACATTCTAAAGTTTATAACTGAGAACGCAGCGTTACTTTTCAATCACTAATGTGAATTGATCACTCATTCACTCACTGTTTTAATCTGTTTATAATGTTTACAAACAAGCGAGAAATGTTTTTTTCGGAACTGAACTTAATTTTTAATCGCGCGTTTTCGAGTTGTAATAGTTTTCACACTCTCCGGTTTTTTTATGCGCTTTGGCGAAGCCGCTGCTGTTGTAGTCTCTTGCCTGGGATAAGGAGCAAGTCAACCTCGTTAACTATTCTATGACGAGCTCCATTGGTATCGACAACAAACACGTACCCTCCGCGAGTCCAGCACTGTGATAAACCAGAGCGTTGTCGAGCGGTCATGAATGCCTGATGTCGAGTTTTGGTCAGAAACTCAGACAAGGTGATGCCAGTGCCTTTTAAATTTGTTTTTTTGGACCATACAATGTCTCTGACATTGAGATCGCGGAACTTTATCAGCAGTGGCCGCGGTTTCTCATCTCTTATCTTGCCCAGACGATGGCAGCGATCTATGTTGGACTTGGAGACCGTATTAAGCTTTAGCTTGCTTTGGATGTTATCTACGACTACAGCAACTGAGTCTTCATCTTTCACCTCAGCAACGCCATGCAGCAACAAGAATTTCTGCCTGCCCTGCATGTCCAGCTTGTCGCTAACCTTTGCAAGGAGTTCAATCTGCCGCTGCAAACTGCCAACTGAATCCAACATAAACTTTTTGAAACTGCGGAACTCTTGGCTTAGTGCTGGTTCTGCAACTGTTGTGTTGGATACCTGTGCATCCTTTTCTAGCTGTGCTATCTTGGTAGCAAAAATGTGTTTCAACTCAGTTAACTCTCTGTAGATCCATGATCTTGAAGGTTAGGTTTACTTCTTTGATTTAGTTTCAGCGCAGTTTTATGGAAATATTGTATATAGCTAGTAGGGTTTCAGTTCAATCTTTCATGTTAAACTATATTTTCCAATTTTTGATAATTTTATATCTAATTTATTACTTTAAAACATACCAAGTTTATTACTTGTTTTCAATATTCATTTCAATATTATTAAGACAATATAATATAAAATATTCCTTAGCTACCACTATGCACCATCAAACTTTAGGTTTAGTAGAAAAATTGAATCAAACCATTTCATATTCATTAGCTAAATATGTAAACCAAAGTCAAAGGGATTGGTGTCAAATTTTACCTTTTATAATATATGCTTATAATTGTTCAAAACAAGCTTCAACGAAATTTTCTCCTTATTATTTAATGTTTGGTAGAGAACCTGAAGTTCCATTTGATGAAAGATTAAATCCTAATTGTAATATGACCGTTCAACAAAAAAAACATGCTTATATAAGTGCAGTAAATCAAGTGAGAGAAAATTTAAGGAAAGCTCGTTTAGTACAAAATAGATCGTATGATAAAAAAGCTTATAATATTAAACTTCGTGTAGGACAATTAGTTTTGTTACATTGTCCAAAAAGAATATCAGGTAAAAGTCGAAAACTTAGTCGACCATATAAAGGTTTATTTCGAGTATTACAATATATAGGATGTGACAATTATCTTGTAAAAAAAGTACAAAATAACCAAGAATTAATTGTACATGTGAATAGATTAAAACCATATAATATTCGATAAAATAAAACTAATGATAAAATTATGTCTATATTTGTATATACATTTATTTCTTGAAATATTATAATTTTATTGTAATTTCATTATTCTAAGAGTTAATAGAGTACAAGTACACATTTAGGTGTACAAGTATGTATATCGTTCATTTGTAGATATGCAACGGTTAGAATTTCGTTGGGGTTTTAGAATAATGTAAGAAACTAATATTTTTTTTCATAAATTCTATGTACACTTCACAACGCAATGTTCCGAGATGACATATCCTGCAAAGCCAATCCAAACAGCATCACCAAAAAGGAGATGCAATGGATGGACAATGCAGATAAAAGAAAATCAATAAGGAAAAGGTTTTTATATATAGTGACAAAAAGGTCTCTATATATATATATATATATATATAAACATGATCTGGAATATATATACATATATTCCTATCGGTAGGGGGCTCATCTGAGAGTAATCCAGATTAATGTATATGGTCCTGATTTAAGTAGGGTCGTTATTTAAGAATGAAATGTATACAGGAATTTATTTAATCAGTGAAGCTTAATGAAAATTATGAAAATTAAACAAGAGGGGTGATTGCAACGTTTGCTTGTGCCGTATCTAATAAAAGAGGTTATCGCACAAACAAACTTTGCCGACATTTATGACTGGCAACTTATAAGCCTGTCATTATTTTATTTTATTTGTAAATTGTAAAATAGATATAATATGGAAGATTGTTCCATGGGATTCCCATCAGGGGTTTCAGCCCAAAAATAGTCTAAGAATTATCAATTGTATTATTATAAATAGATTCATCTTTAATAAAAGTGGTTTAATGGTGTAAGTGTTTTTCCCTTGTTAGCTAGGAAGACCTCCCTAGGATCGCGAGTCCCGGACCGCTTGAGTACCAAATGATTGTGGCAATGTGTGCTCAGCAACCCAAAGTCTTCCGGCCTACCTTGCTGTTACAATAATATTGCTTTATAGCATCTGTATTTTATCAATTTGTTGCACTATGATTACCTAATCATTAAATTAAGAAAAAAAATCCTATTAATTTCAACAATAACATTATTTTATTCCTAACTTGGGCAGCTGAAAGCCAGGACAGAAATGAAGCATTTAACATATAATTCCAGATTTGTTGCAGAGGAAGGAATGGAATGAGATAAATCACTCCAGCCTTCGATTCTCAGTTTTCAATGTTAGGTTTTTAAGAGCTTTATATTCAAGATATCTTTCCCGGAAGGATTATTTTTAAAATTAAATTATTCAGCTTAGCTTTATGCATAGCTTCTGAGTTGCTTCTGAGCATTTGTCATTCCACCGAAGAAGTGAAGTTTTTTTGGACTTTCTATGACAAGAACTATCACAAGCAAGCAAGAAGTTCTTTAAACCTAGATTACAAGCCTCCTCATGTTGTAGAATCCTGATACCGAATACTAAGCCATTCTGAATGTACATTTCTAACCTATATTTTCCAATCTACCAATTTAAATTTAGCGTATGCTATTTATCATATGCTAAATGTTTTACTTTGAAATAGGTATTGACAAAAAATTAATATGTACAGGAAGGTTATTACTATTAAGTGGATCATCATAGACAGAAAGATTCCTCCACAAGAAAGATTAGTTTGAGGTCAGTTGGAGGGACCAAGGTTAAATCTAAGGCATTGAGACACCACAAGAGAGAAACAACTTAACTCACCATACCATTATTAAAAAGGACCAATTCGCTATTATCTATTTTCTATTGGCTATATATAGCTCTACTCTAGAATTAGTAGTGTTGCATCCCCAAGATGTATAATGAGCATTAAAATCACATTAACTTAGGTATTGACTTGAGAAGAGCATCAAAGTTGTGTTTATCAAAGAATGGATAGCAGTTAATGTGGCAATAGAAACTTATGATGCTAATTTCTTTGTTAATGACACTAACATTAGCACATAAATGTTATAAACAGCTGTCATAATCTTATTGTTTTATTTTATTATGAATCAAAATAGCAACACCATATTGTATATTGCTAATATCTGTTCTTTCAATATTGTAACCTTTTTATTAAAATTATATATATTATAAAATTTATATTTATATTAAATTTTTTATCAGGCTGTAACCATATTTTGGGTATAATTGCAATATGAATGTTATTATTGTAGGAATTGTGTAACATGAAACTCTTATTACTATTTATACTCTGCAGTGCTCGACTGCATTATATTAATTGGAAGAACTATTGCTATTTCTGAATGTATATTGTTTCCTTGATCGAACTTGAATTATGGGCTGAAAAATAAATAATGTCTATATATACTTAATAAGACAAAATGTTCTACTATCCCAGGGCACTACATGTATCACAAATGTGTATTGGCTATTATATAAAAGTAAAGATAAGATTTGAATAATAAATAAAACTACCTTTTAAATACTGTTATTTATTTATACAACACCATCTCTTAATAATATTTCATCTACCAACCATCTGAGGAGTATTATTAGTTTAATGCTGAGCCCAACCAAAGTACCAAACTAGTGTCATAACATGAGCACAGGTCCCGACTGAACTGTCAAAACTGACTTACTGTCCCTATTAAACAATTACAATAGTAAGCATTTAATTTTTCTATAATTTGTCATCAAGCAATGTCTTACAATTGTTACATAATTGCTGAACAACATAAGTCCTAATATTAAAAATGCTGAATATTTTATTTTTACAAATTTTTGGGAACCTTACAGCTAAAAAAAACACTATATATATAAAACACTATATGCGTGTAAGAGGTTCTATTTTATGGGACTGGGCTCTGAAGATATGAAGCTAAAACACTAATATTATGGTTATTGTAATTTATTTTATTACACACTTTTTCACTTATTCATTCATTTACACTATTTCATATTTACACTAGGTATTTTATTAAGTATTTATATACTATACTACTATATACAATATTATTATACTAAGTATTTTATAACTATCAGATGTTACATCGTTCGTGTCTAGATGAAAAGTAATTCATAACAGAAAACAATAATCTGTTATGACATTTAAATGAACAGTTTAATATTAGAAAACTGTCACTTCATACGTGACAAGTGTTGCCTACCATTACTCACATATACAACCTCCAACACACCCCCTCAACACTTGCACACATTCAACTCCCTGTATATAATTTAATCATTTAACCCCCTGTATATAATTTAATACAACATACCAACAAACAAATAACTCACCTACTTAAATTAAACATTACCTTCCATACATACCTAATTATACATTAAAATCTCACAACCACTCACATTCAAATACTTCCACTTAATTCCATCTATTTAATAAAGAAATATTCCCTCTTAATTCAACCAACAACTATTAATTCAATCTTTCAAACTTAATACCAACTTTAAAGTTGCTACCTCTTTAAGTTTATTTAAAAACCTTAAACTCCTTCTCGACTACTCACTACATAAACTACTCTAAGTTTATTTAAAACTTTAAACTCCTTCTCGACTACTCACTACATAAACTACTCTAAGTTTATTTAAAACTTTAAACTCCTTCTCGACTACTCACTAGATATACTACTTTAGTTTATTTAAAAACTTTAAACTCCTTCTCGACTACTCACTACATAAACTACTCTAAGTTTATTTAAAACTTTAAACTCCTTCTCGACTACTTAAATAAAGTACTTTATTCATATCTAATTCATACATAAAACATAGGGAACCAATTCTCTAATTGAGTATTGCCATTCCTACTCAAATCAGTCAAAATCAACTCAACTCATAAACCATAACATAACTTAATACAAACACAACAAATTCACATAACTTTAAGACTCAACACTTGAATTAAAAAAAAACACATACAACCTTACATTATGTTCAATTATTTGAATTTTCATCATCTTTTATTGTCTTTCATTTCTTAAATTTTCTCACTTTTTCCACATATTAACCGTTCAATTATTTTATTATAAAACCAAAAACCAAAATACCAAATAACTATTATTATTATTTTGTTTTATGGCAATCAGCTGTTGTTACGACACAATAACTATTTCTGCCAATTTCAAGTATTAGTATAGACACGTACTACACGGGGTTAATAATTTTGTAGCGATCAGTTGAGTAGAACTTGCAGTATCTCGAGCATTGAGTTACCTTGAACAATACAAAAACAGGGGGATGAAATAAGTTTTTACAGATATTTTAACATAGAAGAGTATAATTTATAAAGGCGTCTGGCCATTGTTAAGAAGAAGATTAGCAATAGGGGATAACTTTTTAGCAACGGAGGACGGTAGTGGGATGTCTTCAAATTTTGAAAGAATGTTCAAAACTAGGGAAATCAGGAGTTCTAAAAAATTGTCATTAGGGGAGCAGGAAGAAGTAGGGGGGAAGGCATTATCAGATTTAGTAGATACAGGGTTAGCAATAATAGCCTTATGGGCAATTTTGTCATAGCCTGGAGATAAAGACGGACTGGGTTTTGATGGTTTGTATATTGTTTGTTTGTAAGAAAAATTCAGTGAAGGAGAACTTTTAGAAGCATCTGCATACGATTTTTTAACTGAAGGGAAGAGGGATGATGCTTCCTTGAATGATATGTTCTTTTGGGACATGGTGATTTTAATATTCTTTTGCCGGGAATGTTCCGGGCAAGATTTGTCAGTTGCTAAATGAGGGCCTGAGCATTGCAGGCAGGAAACTTCAGAGGATGCAGGACAAGAGTCACCTGAGTGAGTTTGTGCACATCTGAAGCAACGAGCACTGGATCGGCATTGGGCTTTCACATGGCCAAATCTACAACAGTTTAAGCATTGTATGGAAGGCAAAATGTATGGATCAACGGTTAATGATGAGTTAAAAATAAACACTTTATCAGGTAAGCATTGTCCAGAGAAAGTGATCACTACAGAACCTGTGGGGGTCCAAGTAGAACCAGACTCCATGGACACTTTTCTGTTTAAGCGACGCACCTTCAAAATTGTTATATCACCTTGGCTTGTGGAGATTGTTGATACAACTTCCTCCATAGGCCATGAAGTTGGGATCCCGCGGATCAGCCCCATTCTTGTTATATTATATGTAGGAATTAAAGCTATATAGTTATGAGATTTAATGTAAGAGGTTCTATTTTAAGGGACTGGGCTCTGGAAGCTAGAACACTTATATAATGGTTATAAGTAATTTATTTTATTGCACACACTAATACTTTTACATATTTACAATAGGTATTTTCTATTTTTATAACTATCAGATGTTACATCGTTCGTGTCTAGATGAGAAGTAATTCATAACAGAAAACAATCATCTGTTATGACATTTAAAAGAACAGTTTAATATTAGAAAAACTGTCACTTCGTATGTGACAAGTGTTGCCTGCCAATATTCAGATATGCAACCTCCAACACACCCCCTCAACACTTGCACACATTCAACTCCCTGTATATAATTTAATCATTTAACCCCCTGTATATAATTTAATACAACATACCAACAAACAAATAACTCACCTACTTAAATTAAACATTACCTTCCATACATACCTAATTATACATTAAAATCTCACAACCACTTACATTCAAATACTTCCACTTAATTCCATCTATTTAATAAAGAAATATTCCCTCTTAATTCAACCAACAACTATTAATTCAATCTTTCAAACTTAATACCAACTTTAAAGTTGCTACCTCTTTAAGTTTATTTAAAAACCTTAAACTCCTTCTCGACTGCTCACTACATAAACTACTCTAAGTTTATTTAAAACTTTAAACTCCTTCTCAACTACTCACTACATAAACTACTCTAAGTTTATTTAAAACTTTAAACTCCTTCTCGACTACTCACTACATAAACTACTCTAAGTTTATTTAAAACTTTAAACTCCTTCTCGACTACTTAAATACATAAACTACTTTAAGTTTATTTAAAACTTTAAACTCCTTCTCGACTACTTAAATAAAGTACTTTAATCATATCTACTTGATACATAAAACATAGGGAACCAATACTCTAATTGAGTATTGCCATTCCTACTCAAATCAGTCAAAATCAACTCAACTCATAAACCATAACATAATACAAACAGAACAACCTCACATAACTTTAGACTCAACACTTGAATTCAAAAATCACATACAACCTTACATTATGTTCAATTATTTGAATTTACATTATCTTTTATTGTCTTTCATTTCTTAAAATTTTCTCTCTTTTTCCACATATTAACCATTCAATTATTTTATTATAAGACCAAAATACCAAAATAACTATTAAAACAAAACAACAATAAAACAAAACTATAAAAGAGACATAAAAGGATTTAAAAAAAAAACTGTAAATATTTTTGTATCTAAATAAATTAGTACTTCACTTCTTACACGGCTTTTATTTTAATTAATAAACAATTATATTTTTATGATAAATAATTATATTTTTATGATCACCCCCTTAATTGTTTATTGAAAAACACCCCCTTAATTGTTGAATTGAAAAGCACCCCCTTAATTGTTTAATTGAAAAGCACCCCCTTAATTGTTTAATTATCCTTGTCTCTTTTCAGTTATATTTATTGTTGTATACAACATTGAAATTCCCCTATAAAACTTATAAACTAACAAAAAAAAACAACCCATTTCCCCCGAAAAACACAATAAGTTCACTTTTTTTTTTTTTTTTTTAAATTAACAAACTCCCATCTTCATTACGACACTATTTTCTTCTGACATCTTTCGAACTTTATCCTTGGTAAACTTTTTGTTAGAATGTCTGCAATCTGTGACCCAGTTGGACAATATTTAACTTGAATCTGGTTTTCGTCAATCTTTTCTTTTAGATAATAGTATTTTACATCAATATGCTTACTTCTTTTATTCATAATACCGTTCTTCATAAGCCAAATCGCAGATTGGTTGTCAACTCGCATTTCAATACTCAAATTTTCATTTGTAATTTCCTTTACCAGGTCTCTAATATATAACAAATCCTTACAGCATTCTGCAGCAGCAATGTATTCAGCTTCAGTGCTGGAAAGTGCCACAACTGATTGTTTTCTTGAGCTCCATGCAATTGGTCCACCATTCATCCAGATCACAAAACCAGAAGTACTTCGTCTCGTGTCAGGATCACCAGCGAAATCAGAATCACAAAAACCTCTCAATATATTGTCACCTTTACTGTAATGAATACCTTTTTCTTTTGAACTTTTAATAAACCTCAAAATATTTTTAACATTGTTTAAATCATTTAAATTTGGACTGTTTTGATGCCTTGAACAATAGCCTACATGAAAACTAATGTCAGGTCTTGTTTTATTTGACAGATAAAGCAGAGAACCTACCATTTCTCTATAGTCTTCATGCATTTTCTTATCTAATTTGACTGATGGATGTTGCTCCACCAAAATACTCGGGTAGCTGCAATCTCTCACATTGTTCATATTAAATTTCTGTAATAATTTCTCCGAATATTTTTGTTGATGTAATTTAATACCACTCTTTTCCGTCTCGATGTCTAAACCAATATAATTAGTTACTTTCTCACAAACCCTTAAATCAAATTCTTTTTTCATATTATTTATAATTTCCTCCAAATCCTTTACATTTTCACCGATAATTATTCCGTCATCTACATAAATTCCTAGATAAATTCTTTTATTTCCTTTCATATCTAAAATAAAAATACATTTATCTAGTTTCAATTGTCTGAAACCAATTTCTGATAAAATTTCTGTGAAACGTATATTCCACATTAGGGGAGCCTGTTTCAAACCATATAGACTTTTATTTAATTTACATACTTTGCCCTCACAGTTATTATAACCTTTTGGAACCTTCATGTATATTGTTTCCTTTAAATTCCCATGAAGAAACGCAGTCTTAATATCAAATTGTTTTAATTTCAAATTTTTATCAGCTGCAATAGACAATAAAATTCTCAAAGAAGTGGTGTCTATAACAGGACTATATGTTTCATCATAATCTATCTTATATTTTTGTTGAAAACCTCTCGCAACAAGTCTAGCCTTATGTCTTCCGTCAGCTTTTACAGTAAAAATCCACTTGCTTGTTACCAATCTTCTTCCTTCTGCCTCCTTCTTGTCAACCAAAGACCATGTGTTATTTTCTTTTAAAGAATCCATTTCTTCTTTGATAGCTTTTAACCAGTTTTCCTTTTCTTTTGAATCAATTGCTTCCTCGAACGTCAATAAAGAGAACTCTCCATCTTCCATTACAAAATCTTTGTATCTATCTGGCGGTCTTCTGTTCCGCTGTGGTCTTCCAGTTCTTGTATTTTCTAAAATTTGTTCATTTATTCCCTCAGTATTTTCAGTGTCAAAAAATTCTTCTCTTTCATCCATATCATTATTACTTCTTAAAGTCTCCACCAGATTTTCATTTGTTAATCTGCTATCATTTGACCCATTTTCATTTCTTTCATTAGCATTTGTTCCGCTGTCATTTGTTTCCGTTTCCTTTTCAATTGTTCCGCTGTCATTTGTTTCACCTTCAATTATTTCATCTTCATTTATTTCACTAAATATATCTTTTTCTTCAATACTTGTAATTCTTCCTCTTTCTTCTCGATTTTCATTTCTTCCTCTATTATTTTGCCTCATAACAACATCTTCTCGAACTTCATTAACTCCATTTCTATTATTTCTTCTAATATCACCTTCTCGAACTTCTCTGACTTCATCTTCACGATTATGTTCATTTGTGTTAGTGTTCTCCCTTTCATAGCCCCAAAGCCCATTAATTACTTCATTATCTTCTAAGTATCCACCTAGAATTCCTTGTTCTCCCTCATTAATTCTTACATCTCTTGCTCTTATAATTTTCTTTTCATCTTCAAGCCAAATTTTATAACCGTTTCGTACGTAGCCAACCAATATACCCTTCTTGCAACGATCATCAAGCTTTTTCAATCCAGAATTTATTTTAAAATATGTAGTTGAGCCAAATCTTCGAATGTTTGAAACATCTGGTTTTATTCCAAACCACAATTCCGCAGGAGTTTTGTTTTTCCCTTTTGTTGGACATCGATTCAATAAGAAGCTAGCCGTTAGTAATGCTTCTCCCCAGAGATATTTCGGTACAGCTCCATCCAACAACAAGGCTCTCGTTTTCTCCATAAGAGTACGATTCAGTCGCTCTGCTTTACCGTTCAATTGCGGTGTGTATGGAATAGTTAAATCTAGGACTATTCCTTTATTTTGACACCACGATATTAGGCTATTGTTCGAATATTCAGTCCCATTATCACACCTAATCTTTTTTACTTTCAACCGAAAATGATTCTCCGCCAAAAATACAAATTGTTTCATTTTATCAAACACATCACTTTTGCACGATAAAAGGTAAACCGCGGAAAAATGAGTAAAATCATCCAAAAAGGTGACAAAATATTTATGGTTGTCCCAAGTGGGTAATTCAATTGGACCGCAAAGATCAGTATGAACAATCTCTAAAGGAGATTTCGCTGCTATCCTTTCTTTACCAAACGGAAGTCTACACATTTTAGCCTTAACACAAATCTCACAAAAATTGTCCGAAAAACCTCCCTCAATTTTCATCCCATTTAAAAATTTTGAAAAACGTTGTACTCCGGCAGCGTGACCAAGACGACGGTGCCACAAATTGCAGCTCTCAGTTATATGTATTTCTTTCTTAAACTGAGCTCTAATTTGAACCTCATATAAACCAATTTTATTTTTAATTCCAGTTAAAATAATTTTTCCTAATTTTTTAATAATAACTTTATCATTTTCGAAAATTACAGTGGCTCCATTATCTGTTAAACAGCTTACTGAAATTAGGTTTCTAGAGATTCCTGGTACATACAGAACATGTTCGAATTTCCCAAAATTTGTATTAATATATCCAACAGCTGTTGCTACTAAATTTTCTTTATTTGCACATTTAATTTCTACTTCAATTTTTTCAGTAAAATTTATGAATTCTTTACTCGAAAACATGTGTGACGAAGCTCCAGAATCAAATATTGCATTTATCAAAAAGAAATTTGAATTGTCACTTACCAAATTATGTGTTCTACAAAATTTCTTTATATGTCCTTTCTTACCACAGCTGGTACATATTTTGTTTCTGTAGCATTCATCTGCACTGTGTCCTGATTTGCTGCAGACTTTGCACCTTTTATTTTTGCAAAATCTTGCAATGTGTCCTGGTTTATTGCATATATAACATTTCTTTTCATCCCCTTTTAGGATTTCTTGAGATTTTGCTATGAAATCTTCTTTGATAAATTCCAATTCATTTTTGATTCTTCTAATTAACTCCTCTAAATTTTTCCTTTCCATATCCAAATTGCTCCAAATAGACTTAAAAGTATTAAATTTTTCCGGTAATAGATTAATAATTTTCTCCATAAAAATTTCTTCAGAAATTTTATTTTCTTTCTTCTTAATTTCAAATTGAATGTTTTGTAGTTTATTAATATCATCTAAAATATTTCCAGAGTATACTATTTCAAAAAACTTCATAACATGTTTATTATCTTGACCTTCTGTATTATAGTTATACATAAAATCTAATTTTCTAAAAATTTCAAAAATTGTTTCCAAATTAATGACATTATGCAAAAATTTTTCTTCAATAGAACTAAATATTATTAATTTTCCTTTGTTCTCCAATTTTTCTTCATTTTTTTCATCTATTTTTATGTTCTTTGAATCCAAAAACAATTTTATAAATTTTCTCCAGACTTTATAATCAGATTCATTTGTAAAAGGTTTTATTTTTATAGAATCCATGTTTGGTTGCTATGTATATTTTTGTATAAACAGTTTGGTTTCCACGGTTATTTTGTAGGTTTGAAAACAGTAAGCAATTATAAATATTTATCTTTTCAATTATGCTTCAATTATGCTGTGCCCATGACCTGTAAGAGGTTCTATTTTAAGGGACTGGGCTCTGGAAGCTAGAACACTTATATAATGGTTATAAGTAATTTATTTTATTGCACACACTAATACTTTTACATATTTACAATAGGTATTTTCTATTTTTATAACTATCAGATGTTACATCGTTCGTGTCTAGATGAGAAGTAATTCATAACAGAAAACAATCATCTGTTATGACATTTAAAAGAACAGTTTAATATTAGAAAAACTGTCACTTCGTATGTGACAAGTGTTGCCTGCCAATATTCAGATATGCAACCTCCAACATTTAAGACTCGGGTTTCTGAGAAACTCGTTCGCTGCACATGCAGATGAGAATTCCACAGAGACCCGATTTCTGCCAACACTCTTTATACCATCATTTTTAATATTTTTAATGTTTGATGTAAATAAAAATTTTCCAAAATTTAAATGATTAAATGTACTGCCTGACTTAGGATGTTTCTGACCTGGACACATGAACAATGAAAGGACCTTTGTCAGAAGGATGGTAAGATTTTTCTTCTAAAAGACTTGGATGAGTGTAAATAAGGTTATTGGTTTGAGATGGAAGAGCATTCGAAACAGATTTTTTAGGAGTAGTGGACGAATCCCGATTTATACTTGGACGTTTTCTTGTTTGCACATGTTGAGAGAAAGGGTCAGGGGAGTTGTTGACATCAGAAAACGGGATTGGGTCTGGGGGCTTAGGAGGGATTGGAACACAATCCATGCTCATTAAGAGCTAGATAATTCGTACAACCACTTACCAGGCGAGGAAGAGAAAAACAGAAACACTTAAAATAACTCAATGATGATAACAAAATCACCAAAATAACCGACAAATAACGAAAACCGTGTGTACACCGCAAACGAAAAATTGACAGTCTACCAAATAACTATTAAAACAAAACAACAATAAAACAAAACTATAAAAGAGACATAAAAGGATTGAAGAATCGGCAAATGGAACGCAGCACATAAATCCAAAAGCGGTTGCGATCGTAGAAATTAGACAATTCGGTTGATCACTATCACAACCACTATACCTTCGAAAGGGATCGTGATAGGTGTTGAAATTAGACAATAAGGCCGCAGGTCCCAGGTTCAAATGCAATTGACAATTTTTGTACGTTATTAACAAATCTATTTTGTGCTTATTCTGGACCCAAGTTCTGTTAATTTTACTACAGCGCTTTAACAGTTAGTGTGTCTTTAATTATACAGGATCCCATAAGCAAACCAAGCCGATGCCAGATGATGGAGGACCAACTACACCTATCCACTGTACCCCCATTTAGCGATTTTTGCTAGTTACCGAGGTATAGTAACTAGCAAACTAGCTTATTTTAATTTTCTTAAGGTTCGTATGACGAAGTAACATAATTTTTTTCCATCTTTTTTTTGGTTTGTTATTTATATGCAAAATTTTCTAAAACTGAGCAGCCATAAATCGTAGTTTAATGATTGAAATTGTCCTCATATATTAATGCAAGTTACTATACAAAGTAATTGAAACCACGTGATTTGAGTTTGAATGAAATTTTTCAGTGTAATATAGTAATCAAGAAGTGCTCTTTTTCGTTTTAAAAACTGCTCACGAGTCTAAGCTCTCATATTAAACCTAAAAACTGGTGCTTAAAAAAATTATTGTTCTAATAGGTCATCAATTAAGGGTTTGTCGTTTGTCTTTTTCATTAAAAGATATTTAATTCGAAACTAGATGGCGTTGAACAAAACTCAAGAGTCAATGTCAATCTCTTTGTTGACTGATCGTATGTTTATGTTATGATATATACAGGATGACTTATAATTCGACGTAATCATCTTGTGATGTGATAATACTTATTTCTTATCTTATTTATAAGATAATACTAATTTCCAACAAAATTAACTATAATGACCCTAATACCAAAGAGGCTCGTATTCAAGATATTTAATATTTTTGGTATTGTTCAAAAAAATCCCGAATTAACTACAAAAAATTCAATAAATAAATAACTAGTATTTTGAATAAAGTGGTTTAAATTTTTATCAGTTACCAATACATCAATAAACATTTATTAATACTAATACTGGTACAAATATTAAACTATTTAAAATGGCAATGAATTCATAAAACAATTTTGTTTTGATACTAATTTAGTCAATACAAAACAGGATTTATTTTGAAAAATCAACTGTACATTAAGCGTACAAACTACTAGAAAAACTTCCTTATTCTATTAGCTATCCAAAAACATTAAATTATTTACAAAACAAGAAAAGATTCTCAGAAAAAATTGAATAACATGATGATAGTTAAAGTTTAAAGAAATAATGGAAATTAAAAAAAACCTTTAATTAATAAATTTTGCAACTACTCCTATTCATTATTATTTTGTACACTTCTGTCAGATTTTGGATTTTTGTTATGGATTTTGTATTTTATAATAAAATAATATCTAAAAAAGGGGTGAGGTTGAAGTACAGTTATACAGATTCAAAAAGGAAATCAATTACAGTACTATTATTATACAATTTCTAGTTCTACAGAAGACTATACCAATGACTAACATTGTCTATGTTCACTCAGGCTGTATGGCTTAGGTCCTTGCCTGCTTTTACGAGCGAATAGAAGCAACAACAACTATGTTCACTCTATCTTGTCTATGGTTTATTAATGACATAAATGAATCAGTATATAAATCAATTAAATGAGGTCGGTCAGCTTGGCGTTTTTGGTGCAAACACGGTTTAAATTATTTATTTTTGGTTAAAAATAATTATTGGAGTCATTGGGATAATTAAAGTTATTTCACAATCCAGTTGTGGTAAGTAGTTTAAGTAGGTAGATTGAGCTGTAGTTTGTATTTGTACATTTCTTATTTATTTTCGGATGTATAATGGATGGTGACGTCATTCCCCCAAAACCTCCGGATCCTTGCGTTCCGCGCGGTTCGTCACCACTGGACATTAGGGACGTCTCACAGGATTTGTTCAGCCATTCTTCCCTCTCTCAGTCCAGGAAGCGGCCGAATGCCCTTTCGAGTGATCTTTCAGATGTTACTCCATTCCCCAAGAAAGCAGTTTTAGATACTCCCAGTTTGTCTCAATCTGTGTACTTTCACCCCAGTCTTACTGAAAGTAAGATTTATTCTATCAACGATACAGGGCCGTTTATTGTACATGTCTCCAAGGCTGAGGCGAACCCTTCTGCCGGAACCCCCTAACTTTCGGTAAATTATTTTTTTAACAACAAAATTAATGGCATTAAATTAGACGGAGTAAAGAGTGTTGGTAGAAACCGGGTCTCGGTTGAGTTCACCTCCGCCGGGGAAGCTAATGATTTTATTAAGAATCAAAGTGTTGCGTCGAACAATTTCATCGCAATTATTCCAACGTACAACGTCACCCGTATGGGTCTTGTGCGTGACGTGCCCTCCTCATGGTCCATGGAAGAATTTGTGTTGGCAATTTCTCCCTCCCACGGTTGCGGTGTAGTGCTTAAAGATAGGCGACTCAATCGTAAAGCTGTAAGCTCATCCGGTTCAGTTTGGTTACCTACAGGTTCGGTTGTAATCTCATTTTCTGGCCAAAAACTTCCAAAGAACTTACTTGTTTTAGATTCTTCAATTCAAGTAGAACCGTACATCTTACCTACTATCCAGTGCCTAAACTGCTGCAGGTTTGGGCACATAAAAGCACAGTGTCGTTCTAAGCCACGCTGTTTCCTTTGCTGTCAGCCTCACTCCGGTGATAGCTGTGTAGTGTCTCTCGATCAAGTTTCATGTTTACTTTGTTCAGGTTCTCATTTGGCCACTGATAAATGCTGTCCGGAACATTCTAGGCAAAAAACCATATAAATGGCCATGTCCCAAGACAATATTTCATTTAAAGAGGCCTCCTCCCGATTCCCTGCCGTGCGTAAGTCGTACGCGGATGTCACAAAATCTTCTGTACCATTCAACTTACCCCCGTCAACTTCTGCTTCGCCTAATCCATCAGCGATTTCATACAGAAAAACTGTTTTCACTTCAGCTAAATCCAAAGCTCCTCGTGCCCCGGGCTTCGATAAAGCCGCACACGAGGCTCTCATTAGGGACTATAATATGCCCCCCTCTAAATCGGGTTGTGCTCTCTCTTACCCTCTACCTTCTCAGCCTAATGACAACATCTTGGACCTTTTGATCACCCTCCTTATAAATATGCTTTCCAAATATGAAGATCTTAACTTACCGTCCTACGTAGCAGATAAACTCTCCCCTCTCTCTAACCTTTTTTTAAAAAATGATCAAACTTCTACAGTGGTTTTGTAGGAGTATCCGTCACAAAATTCATGAGCTTTCTTACCTAGCTCACCATCATGACATTTCGGCTATTACTATCTCTGAGACTTGGCTAGCCCCGGATAGTCGTTTCCGTCTTTCAGGCTGTGTCTGTCTTAGGGATGATAGGTCGGATGGTCATGGCGGTGCGGCGATCTTCGTAAAAAGTGATCTGCCTTATTTTCGTATCGATATACCTCCTCACTCTTTCGAATTAAATGTTGTTGCTGTAGAAATTTTAAACTTTGTTCTACTATCTGTATATATTTCCGACCCTTCGGTAGCTCTTATTAATGAGTTTCAATCTCTGCTATCGTCACTTCCTCACGCCCCTGTCATTATTCTCGGTGACTTCAATTGCCATAATCATCTCTGGGGTTTCCACTGCTCCCAATCAAACGATGCCCTGGTCTTCAGTTGGCAGATCTGATTGACGATCAAAATTTTTGTGTGCTCAATGACGGCCGGCCCACTAGGTCTGTTGGTCCGCACCAAAATCCGAGCGCAGTGGATCTTTCCATGTGCTCAACTTCCCTAGGTGCGTCCTGGAATAGGCTGAACTCACAGCATGGGAGTGACCACTTTCCTGTTGTAATATCCTTTCCATCCTCTACTTTTGTTCCTACCTCCCTTCCTCCTCTTCTGAAATATAAGATCTCCAAGGCAGATTGGCCCAAGTATGCGGCGGATACCAACATGTTATGTTCTTCAATACCTTCTGCTAATCAAGATAACATCATGGAGTGTTATGTCAACCTTATGTCTTGTGTTCTCACAGCAGCTAATAACCATATTCCCCAGAAGCGTTCGGACCCGAAAGGCAGAGCTTCCCTTCCTTGGTGGGATTCTGAATGTACAGATATGATCCGAGTAAGACGTTCGGCTGAAAAATCCTACATCGCGAGCATGTCCCTTCATAACTTTTGAAAATATAAGAGGGTGGCAGCACTAGCGAGAAAGTTATTTAAAAAGAAAAAGAAGGTAGCTTGGCGTAGTTTTTGCGAGAGTTTATCTCCTCGCTCACCTTCGTCCAAGGTGTGGGGAGCTCTGAAACGTTTCCGTGGTTCTGTGTCTTATTCTCCATCTCCAAACTCTAATATGCCGTCTCTTATGCCGGCTTGATCAGTTTTTTGATAAAATTGTCCCCCTTTTGTGCCTTACTCCGATCTTCTTCCTGTCCCCTTTTCATCGTTAGTGCCTTCAAACTGCCCCTTTGACAGTTCATTTTCTATGCAAGAACTGAATCTTGTCCTTAGTGGTCTTCATGATTCGTCCCCCGGCCTGGATGGTATCCCGTACTCCCTTATAGCTAGAGCAGGGACAGTCTTTAAAGAGTCGCTCCTTAGTAATTTTAATATAATTTTTCTTACCGGTCAGATCCCAGATCCTTGGAAAGTATAATTAGCTATCCCATTATTAAAAAGCGGTAAAGACTCTTTAGATGCAGACTCGCACCGTCCCGTTGCTCTGGCCTCTTGTCTGTTGAAAATTACAGAACACCTTGTCAAAAATAGGCTGGAATGGTACGTAGAATACCATAATATTCTTAGCAACACGCAATTCGGCTTTCGTAAGGGTTTAAGCACGATGGACAGCTTGAGCATTTTCACGGCCGATTTAAGGTTAGCCCTATCTAGCAATGAATCGGTCGTGGGGGTGTTCTTGGATGTTTCTTCTGCTTACGACCATGTCCAGCTTCCATTGCTTAGGCTTAAGATGCTTTCTTTAGGTATTCTTACAAGGCTTACTTACAACTTTTATTTTCAATCTATTAGTAGAACGCTCTATTCAAATCAGACACTCCCACGGCAACTTCCAGCCCCGAAAAGTTTGGCGAGGACTCCCACAGGGGTCCGTCTTAAGTCCCCTGTTATATAACATCTATACGTATGATTTGGATAGATCTGTGTCTTCCTTCTGCGACGTCTTACAATATGCGGACCACATTACTTTATATTTGCGCGTTATGAATATAGAGGAGGCCCCCTCTCGTTTGAATAATGCGCTAAATTATTTAGGCATCTGGCTAGGTAATCACGGTTTGTCCCTATCTACATCTAAAAGTAAGGCTGTAATTTTTACTAGGAAAAGGGTTTATTCTCCCATTTCAATTATTTTCCAAAGTCAACCAATTCCGTTTTCCAATGAGGTAAAGTTTCTTGGTGTAGTTTTTGATTCAAAACTTTCCGGGACACCACACCTTAACTATGTTTCCAAAAAATGCGAGGCCAACATCAACGCCATTCGGGCTCTGTCTGGCGTATGGTGGGGTTCTCACCCAGAAGCTAAGCCTATACCCAGAAGCTAATATACAACGCATTGATACGGAGTCTAATAGACTACGGCTCTTTCTTATTGGAACCCTGCCATAAACCAGGTTTAGACACTATTACTAAAATTCAAAGTAAATCACTTCGCATAGTTTTAGGTGCAATGAAGTCTTCCCAATTAATGCCATGCAGGTCGAATGCGCAGATTCTCCCCTGCATCTTCGACGTCAATACTTCTCGGATCGCTTTCTAGCTAAGTCGTTACAACTTTCATCTCATCCCCTTCATTTTACTAAAACGGTCCATCGAAAACTCTAGGTATTGGTTAATAAAATTCCGCCCTGTCTCATAAAAAGTTGTGCTAATCTGGACATCTCCCGTACTCCAGTTTTTAAAAGCAGTCGTCCTTTTCTTTTTACTTTCCCTTATAATTCGCTGATTTTTACCCCGACTATAGACACAAGTTTTGGCATTGCCAAGAACGATCCAAACGCCAATTCCGCATTCTTGAGTGCTGTAGACAGAAAATATAGGGACTGGCTTCAGGTTTATACGGACACCTCTAAACTCTCCTCTACGGGAGACGTAGGGTCAGCCGTGTGGATTCCACGATTCTCGGGTCTGTTGTCCTTCAAGTCTCCTCCTCAATCTACGGTCTTCACAGGTGACAGGTGAGGCTATTGCGCTTTTAGAAGCAGTTAAGTATATAGCTGAAAACAACTTAAATAATTCCATTGTATTTATAGACTGTCTAAACTAAATTAGGCTCAAAATTCCCTATAATAAACAAAATTAGACATGTCCTTTTCTGTTGCAGTTCCCGGGCTATAAATATTGTGTTAGCCTGGATTCCTAGTCACTCTGGTATCACAGGTACCGTTACAGCTGATGGCTTTGCGAAAGATTCCATCCAAATCGGTTCCGCAGATTACTACATGTGCCTCGCTCAGGATTTGTGTCTCCTAGCTGAATCCCACCTACAGGCCGTGTGGACTTCCGAATGGGAGAAGTCGCGGAAAGTTAAAGGTACGCACTACGGTGACATTCAACCTTTCATTCCCGATAGACCTTGGTTTTTTAAATTTAGAAAGGTAGATAAAAGGACAACATCAGTTATCTCTAGACTTCGCTTAGGCCACTGCTGTTCCCCAATTTTCCCCAACAGGATTGGAATTCGCTCTTCCCCGTTCTGTGACTGTGGTCAGGATTTAGGAACAGTGGACCATATATTTTTAACTGCCCGCTCGTTCCAGTATCACTATTTGATTTCCTTCCCCCTAAGATTCAGCGCCCAACTAATATCAAGACTCTCCTCTCTACTTACAGCCCCAAGATTTTAATTATATTATGTAAATTCATTCATCATTTAATATTAGCCTTTGATTGTACATTGTTAGCAAGTATTTTGTTTAATATATATTATTATTATTTTTTAATTTTTTTTTCTTTTTCTTTTGGTAAGTAAGTTTAGTTTAGTTTGAGCATGTATTATACCATATAAATAATTAATAATTCTTATTAGTTTAAGTTATACGTGTGTTTTATTTTGTTTTAGCCTATAATATATCCCAATGCAAAACGGAATTAACTTTTTGGCAATTTTTATTTTATTTTTTGTACTTTGTCCCACCAATACACGACACTGGCAGAAATAGCCCGCCACACCAATCGCGGTTTTTCAATTAACTAACTAACTAACTAATCGAATAGTAAGGAATCAGATATTATGTAAGAACTATTAACGAGTACTACACTGATTAGTGCGTAGGTGCATTGGTGTTCCCAATCACGGTCGGTAACACTCGGCCATCCTGCGTGCCCACGGCGCTCCGGCTCATAGTTACGCTCGTTGTTGGTTATGTGTAAGAGAAAGAAAATAATACGGAACAGTATGTGTATGTACTATAAAAGTTTTGATGTGTTACAAAATAAGTAGAAGACATCAGTCGCAGCAGTGACGGAAAATTCCTAAGTGTATTTGTAGGGTTGGCATATTATAATTTTTTTTTCTAAATTCTAAAATTATATTATGGATAGCCATTACGGGTTTCGGCGACACATTGAATACGGGCATACAACATTGCTATGTTATAGAAACGCTCGGTACCATAGATAAAAATGGCTGAATTTAGGTAACTATTTACTTATTTATGTCACACAGACTGATGAAAATCTTTTCAAGTTCAATGCCATTCAACATCACAGAACTATTTTAAATGTTTATATCTCTTTCTACCAGACATAACTCTGTCACACAGACTGGTCACACAGACAATGGTCACAATGACAATGGTCACTCAGACAATGGTCACACAGACAATGGTCACACAGACTATTATCACACAGGCTTAGTAGTTACACAGACTATTTTAACTTTCCAACAAATCGATAAGGTCAACCCGATTTACTTCCTCCTCACTGGAGGAGCTGTCTGTGTTTGGGGTAACTGAGTTGTATGGTCTTAAAACCTCACTGCGAACTGGAAACGAAAATTTCTTGTAACCTTTCAAACCCTTCGTATGGTGTATTTATCTAAATTGGTTTCTGCCTTGCAAACTTTATACGGACCTGTATAAGGGCTTTTCAATTTTTGTGCGCCTTTAGCATTTGCGTCTTTAGTACAGTCACCTTTCCATAGAACGAGATCTCCAACATAATACTTGATACACTTTTTATGCGTACGATTGAACCGTTATTTCATTACAGTCATATTTCTATCTATATGCAATTTCGCTATATTACGTCTATCATTTAATGCATTTATTTGTGAAGAATGGTCTCCCGTTTCGGTAATTACATGTAAATTCGGAAATTTGGTGTTATCGTGACAACATTAGTTTCAAAGAAGACAAACAAAGAAGAAAAACGAGAAGACAAACGCCTGCTAATTATTAATTTAAAAAAAACATTAGTTTAAAGGGGGGGAAGGAAGTAGTAGAATTAGGTGTATTATTTATTTCCCACACCACGTCAGCAAGTTTTTCATCCTATACGTTTTCGTTTTCTACCGAAGTGTTAAGCCCGTCTATAATAGTTCGATTCACGCGTTCAACATGACCATTTGATCTAGGGCTGGCTATTGCATTTAAGATGTGCTTAAGCTGAGATTCTTCCGCGAACTGCTTAAAGTATGGACTTGTGAAAGCTTTGCCTCTATCTGTTATTACACGAGTTGGATTGCCAAACTGAAGTACTATTTCTTTTATATGCCGAATAGTTTCTATGGAACTACAATTTTTGACAGCTTAAGCAAAAACAAATTTTTTAAACGAATCAATAACCACAAGAAAATGGCCTAAATGGTCGGCACGAATGGTATGCATAGGTACGGGATCTTTTTCAAAACACAGGGTAATTCACCCTGTGTTTTGCCATAGTTTCCTTTGCCGTATGAACGCGATATACATGAATTTATATATTTTCTAATAAAACTAGTCATTTTAGGAAACCAAAATTGTGCCTTTATGACAGCTTCACATCTTTCAAAACCCGGATGTCCTATCTGGTCATGGTACTTTTGCATTAAGCCATATTTTGCTAATTTTGGTATAACGTGGTTCATTAAAGAAAGGAATTGAAAATGGCGGTGCTTATCATGTTCTCTCGCTCGCACACTAGTGCCGTCTACACTCACTCTCGCGCGTACGGTAATTAAAAAAATATTAGTCTTGATTTAAATAATATTCGTTTTTATTTTAACCAACATCATAATAAGGATTCTTCTGAAATTTTTTATTTACTTTGTCAGGTGTACAAAAATGGACATAAGGTCCTTTCATCCCGAAAAAAAGCACTGTTTCCGATGAAAACAACAAAAACGTTCTAATGATAATGGATGGCGCCACGTGTTTTTCAAACTTTCACGCCGACGAAGCCGCTGTCAGAAGCAAGTTTGAAAACCCGATCTTTTCTTAACATTTTTGAATTGAAAAAATCTTTTGAAAATTTGTATGCTAAATGTACTACCTGTCAATGCAAGTACAAGCCGCCATTTATGATTCCTTTCTTTAATGAACCATGTTATATAACAAAACGTTCACCATGTATTGTTTTCCCAAACAATATATTATCCTATTATATCCTATAATATATTTACAATATCGCGATTGTTTGTTTGACCTTGTAATTGTGTTATAATATTTTGTATGTTATCGTCCTGTAATTGGAGAGTAACTAACCGGTTGGTTTCTCCTATCATTTAAATCGCTATTTCAACCGAGTTTCTGCTAAGAGCGTCTACATGCTTCATCCTATCCCCAGGGCGATATTCTATCTCTAAATCATAATCTTGTATAGTAAGCCACCAGCGAGCTATTCGGGAAATAAGATCCTTTTTACTTAAGGTTGTACGTAATGCTGCGCAATCGGTAATTATTTTGACAGGAATTCCTATTAAGTAAACGCGAAACTGCTTTAAGGATTCTACTACAGCCAAGGTTTTTAGTTCATGACTGTGATAAAACTTTTCTTCTTTGGAAGTTAATCTAATGTAAGCAGACTAATAGGACGGTAGCTTGTAGGTAGATTAGCCGGTTTTCCGGGTTTCCTAATACCGATTACAATCGCTTCCTTCCATATTTGCAGAAAAGAGCAGTTTGTTAGTAAGTTATTGAATATAACTACTAACAGTTGTATGAGTGCGAGTGGGAGAGTTTTCAGAACCCTGTTTGGTATTTCGTCTGGACCGGGGGCTTTCCGCGGTTTTGGGTTTCTTATTATCGTCTGTACCTCTTCCACCGGTGACCGGTTGGAGGGTGTCAGCCGATGGGTTGCCGCATTTAGTTTCGACTGTGCTATTCACAGTTTCTATGTGGAGGAAGTTAGTTCTTTCTGTACTCGGTGTACATTGTTGGGCTAAGCTATCGGCTGTGGTTTCAGCTTTTTCGGAGTCATCGCATTTGCATCGCATTTGCTTCCACAACGGGACTGTGGAAGCAAATAATAGTCGGGATTCGACCCTGTGACACTAATTTATTTTTTTTCATAAAAATTCTTTTGTTGACCTGTTGTGCTGTGTATTATTTAGCAACTCACCTACACGTCATTACCGTATGCCACAATAGTAGAAAGGAAATAAGTAAAATAAAAGGACTGGATCACAAATTAGTTGTCACCGTTGGGTATCCTTTGTACAAAAACCAGAATACTTTACGCTGGGCACACACAGCACTCAGCACAAGCACAAACAGCACTTTGAAAACTAAGAGACTTAGTCACAAAGAAAAAATCACTTTGACGGCGTTCGGAGGAAGTAAAAAACCCAGAAAAACCGTATCACGGAACCAACACGCTAGATGTGATGTCAGTAAAGATCAGATCAATCGGAGTGGTATTGAAACGTCCGTACCGGGTGGCGGTCGCAGTGAGAACGCTGTTTTAGTTTTTTTGCGGTTTCTAAAAGATTTATTTACTTGCCCAGTGAAAGTAGTGTTCCTTTCTGATTTTTTAATTTTGCACTTTACATGTAGATTCGACTTTAGTACCCAGTTCAAATAGCCCTGGTAGAGCCAATATTGATGACCAAAACCGTGTCGCAATTGGAATCTTGCAGCCAAAGTCATGTGGGCAAGAAACAGCCGTAAAAACATCAGTTTTTTTCTTAGAAAGCTGCGAAAAGTTTCTGCCTCATGTGCGGGGCTATGTTTACCCGATTTTGGTGGAAAAACCGTAGGTCGAATGGAGACTCTATGTAGAATCACTTTCACTATTGGATGGTATAGTAGGCAATGACAGTATACCTAGTCCAAACCGCGTCCTTCTACGACATCTAGGAGTGGAAATATCCTGGTTGGTAGACTTTGAAGATCGCAGACCAAGATGACTGCCAAAATTTTAAAAATTTTTACCACTGGTACCGCAAGTCGTACCGGGTCGTGCGACACCTCGCACTTATTCCCCTGGCCTGCTCCATAAGCCCCAAATGTTATAATAAAGATTTACTGGTGACCACTCCAAACAGGTTGGAGGCATTAGGGCGGGGAGGGTAGGAAACATAAAATAAACAATAGCAAAAGAAACCGCAATATTCTCCGACAATTTGATCGGAAGTTATGAGAACAAAAAGCAAAAATTTGCAAAATCCAAGATGGCGCCGTGTAAAACAATTAAAATCTCATATTTATAATTTCTCCGCTCTGCATTGTCTGAAATTACCCGTGTTTCCTATGAGTTTTTAAGGATTTTCATTTTCTAATTTAATATATTATATTTAATTTTTTACTTAAAGAGACTACAACCGCCCAACAAAACATGAAAATAAGTTGGATAAATATATGTCGCAGCCCTTAATGTACTTACAATCAGAAACGAAGAAAATCTTACAGAACTAACATATACCTTAAAACAAATTGGAGAAACAGACAATGAATGGGAGAAAGAATTGTCAGCTATCCAGACTTTATGCTGTACCATATATGAATGTCCCCAGGGCATTATGGTGATGGTTTTATTGTCAAAAAGAACCTCACAATTTGGAATTTTAACAATCTGCAAGCGATGTTTACTCGCTTAGAAATAAGCTTACACTTTACAAAACTTGCATCCGCCCCATCATGACATATGCCAGTGTGGTTTTCGCTCACGCCAGCAAGTCGAATATCAATCACTTGCAGGTTATTCAAAATAGGTTCTTACGCAAATAAAAGAAAAAAAGGATGCCAGCGTAATTGGCTGATGGCCGCTCATCGCTATTCTACGACAGGAAACTTTGATATTCTCAAGCTGGGCGACCGACAGGTGTACAGTGTAGAGACCTTTTGTTATAGACTATGGTACCGCCTTTATCGGCCGTAAGCCTATCGTTACGAACGACGTTGCAGTTTGCTATTTTCGGGTCATTGCGACTGGGTTTCAAAAAGGTTTTGATCCTAAATAGCAAACTGGAGCAATGGTAATTTAACAAATCGAAATTGCATTAAATATGAAACGCCGGTTTTTGTATAAATACATGACGTGTATAAATACTAGCGTACCCGTCCCCAATCAATAACAAAATGTCATAGAGCAACACAGGCAATTTAAAAAAGAACTTGCTTGGCTAGACGGGTTTGTGTCTTGTGAATTTTAGTATTTGTAACTGCGATTCGAAGTATTTGATTTAATCCTCATAAAATATTAAAATTTTTACGATATACTTTTCAAAATATCATACTGTACTCCTTATAAAGTCAATTTGTTAAATATAAATAATACTATTGACTGACGCTTCCTCCGTACTACATAACAATAATGAAACATGTCTCCTGGTTTCGATGTCGTGTACAACAGAACAAAACGAAAGTGACTAGTTGATCGCGCACTTTGGTGGATTGTTCTGGCTGAATCTGTATCTTCGTAAAAATGGCGCAGACCACTCGTCGGGCAATTGAGGCGAGATACCCATCTTGTTACATCCCAAATAGATTAAAGGAACGCAGAGCGAAAGCTAGAGCTCAGAGGTAATTTTTTTTAAATATACTTAAAACCGCTACAGTAACTCAATACATCAATTTCTCAGTGTGTTGTTTTTTAAAAGTAGGACAAGACCTTGATGAATTTCTCATGGATATTTAATTCATGATTGCATATAGTAATTAATAAAACACTATTGTTTTACCTTTATTGATTAGGACAATATGTTGAGCAGTTGACATAAATATAAATATTATATTTGTGCATCTGAATAACATTAAGTATTATTTTCAACAATAATTCATTGAAAACAACAATTTTATGCGTTTTTTCTGAGATATGGCTCATGCTACGAAGCACATTTAACATCTTTACAATTCCACATCTTAGAGGTGACAGTTTATTTTTACTTTTGTATTGATGACAGTGTTTGTCCAATAGAGTTGAACAACAACGCAAGCCAGATAAGCCTGAAGATTTTGTTTGCTACTCCGAAAGTGACAGTGATGAGGAAACTGCAGCGCAGCAGCACAAAGTACTTTCTACCTCTTACAACTTTGTGGACTATGTTCGTTCCAGGGAAATCCTGGCACCGGAGGTAGGAATCTTTTCATTATTTTGCTCATTTTGGTGCTACTATGATGTTATTACATAAAAAAAGGTAAATCAGTGGATGTTTCTCCAGATGTAAATAGTCTTTTCCCACATATTGACATATTCAACTTATTAAAGAAAATTGTAATTACTAATAAAATAAAATAAATTTTATTTTGATCATTTGACTTTTTGATTGATTTTATATGCAAGTAATACATATTGCTCTTTGCGAATGATAAATTTTATTATATTCTTCTTATCACATCATAATGTCTTTTGAATCACTACTTTCTAAAGTATGCATAAAATTCGACAATATAAATAATGTATGTGTAATGGACTCTTCATGGATTTGGACCCTTTATTTAATGATATATAAATTCATCATTATAAAAGATAAACTTTTTACAAGAGACAAATTGAAATTTTAAAATTGTTTTGTTAACTGTATCAAATCCACGCAATAATCTATGTTATACTATTTCCATTTCTTTATTTTCTCGATGACAGTTCTATCTATCTTGTTTATTGATATAGCTCCATCCCTATCAGTTTCTCCGACTCTGGTATTATATAACCTTGTATGTGCATAAACGTCATATTTTTGTAAAATAATGCATACATAATGTAACAAAAATGCTCGCACAAGTTTTCACAGGAGCTGTCATCGAGAAAATAAAGAATAGGTATAGGTAGGTACTCGAAAATGAAATGAAATAATTATAATGACAGGTAATCTTTGTTTTTTTTATTTTAATCAAAATCTGATGAATCATCGCTGTCACTCAATGAGCTCTCCCCAACATTTATTATAAGTTCCTGTACTTGTATATTATCGAATGCCACATGAATTTCCCAATCCGATGTTATAACGTTTTGGGTTCTTCTCACAATTTTTTTTCAGTTTTCGGCGATTACTTCAGCACTTTTGCACATGCATTTTTTAATAAATCTAACATCTTGTTTGCCGTTAAAGGGGGATGGGTATTGTTTCGAGCGGCGTGTCCTTTGATTTGTGCCCATATTAGTTCCATAGCATTGTACTGGCAATGATACGGCGGAAGTCGAAGAACCCAATGACCACATTCGGCAACTATTCCGTCGATAACATCGATAGATCTTTTAGGGAGGCTTTTTTTCGATTTTAAAATATTCACTAATTGTACTTTTACTTTCGCCATGACGTTGGAGCCAGTCAATTATCTCTTGTTTTTTATTGGCCTGCGTCGGCACTTTATCAATTTGTCTGGAGTGATATGTAGCGTTGTCCATAATAATTATGGACGGTTCTTCCCGAGATTGCACCATTTCTTTAAACCATCCTTCGTAAATCCCCGCGTTCATTTCTTCGTGGTAGTCCACTGTTTTCTTGGATTTAAAGGCCAGTAAAGCATCTGACTCGAATCCTTTCGTAGACCCTGCATGGCATATGATAAGGCGTTCACCTTTTCCCATTGGCACTGAACTAGTGGAAGCGGCGGTGTCGTCAGTCCAGTTCTTAGATACTGTGTGGTTTGCATTTAACCAAGTCTCGTCAGTGAAAATAACATTTGACTAATCTGATATCTTTTTGGCTTCGCTTAAAAATTCGCAGCGTGCCATAGCAACGTCGTGACGCTCCATCAATATTTTACGTTTGTCCGATTTTTATAAGAAAATCCAATTTCTTTCAAAACTAAGTTCCGTGACGATTTTTGGCCATGAAACAAACCACATTCACGTAAAGAAACAAGTGTCGGAATTTATTGCGCAAGTAATAGTCATAGATATGAAGGCGAATAGCATCAGCGTTGAAGTTGTCAACCGATGTCACACGACGTGTTTGGCGTTTTTTCTTCGGCGTACGAAGCTTATTTTCCTGCATGCCGCTTGTACCGTAAGCTTCGGTAGTAATTTTTGAAACAGTAGGTCCACTAATTCCTAATGCGGCCGCAACACGCTCTCGCACTTGCGACAGTGGTAATAGCGGGCCACCATTTTGATCACCAGTTCTCTCGTCTGCCTTTTCAGAACAGATCCTTTCGGCATTTTGATATTTGACAGCTGAGCAGCAATCAACACGGAGGAACACAAAATACACAACGTAACGAACGTATGGATAATTTGAAAAAAGTCGGCGAACAGAAATGTAGTGACTAGCACGACCGTCTTGTTGCGAGTGACAGATTAAAACAAACACAAAACGGCGGTGGGCCATTGAGTGTTCCCAACTTGAAAAAATATATTTGAATGTTTTTGTTGTATTTGTCTTTGTTCAAAATATGATAAATATATGCGATCAATATCATTACTTATTTGGTCACAACACTACATTATATCAAATTAGGACTGTCATCGAGAAAATAAAGAAATGGAAATAGTATAGATGTTGTAATGTTTTGCAAGATTTTGGCAGCTTTTTATGTTTATGTCTCCGTCCCATGCACATAATCTTTTAAGCTACCCCAGTAAAAGAAATCTAGAGGATTAAGGTCTGGCGGTCTTGCTGGCCACTCAATTGGGCCGTGACGTCCGATCCTTCCGATCTTCCTGGGTATTTTTGGTCTTGGTGGCGGCGAACAGCTCGTGCGAAATGTGCCGGGCAGCCATCATTTTGACAGCCACATGTTTTGTCTTGTTGCAAGAAACACATCTTCTAAAAGGACTGGCAACTGGTTTTCTAGAAACTCTAAATAAATCGGTCTCGTCAATGTTTGACCATTTAATATCCATATTACTTGGCTATTTAATATTCCAGTCCTAATGTTAATTTTAAATCGGGTTTGAGACCGATCCTGGCGTGTGAGGTGAGGTTTTCCTGTTGCCAGCTATGTAAATTGTGCATATTTAGGTACCCATCCTTTCTGCACGAGGACTCATCGTTCCAAAGTATTTTATTGAAAAACTCATTATCTTCGTTCATTTTCCGCAACATTATCCTGCAGAACTCCAATCTACGTGGGTAGTCTGGTACGTGGAATGGAAAACGTTTCAAAACACTGTGCGCCGTGCTCTCTCAAGACACCTGTTCTGCGTGCTATTTTCCTAACTGAAGTAGAAGGGTCAGCTTCAACTTCATTAAGGACCTCTCCATCAACATTAATTCTAGACCTGCCTTAACGTTGCCTTAGTCCTGGCAACCGTCCTTCGGCATACGCCAGATGGGTGTTAATAAACACGCGATATCCTGGATGATGTCGATTGGGATACCTGCAGTAATAAAAAAATAATGATTCTAGACTAAGAATAATTCAGGTTTAATTATTTTAGTATTATCTACTTTTAAAATGTTCAGCATAAAATTTTAATAAATATTTAGTATCTTTTATTTGTTTGTAAACATGAAAATTCTTTCTGGAACGCCTTTACTTCTGGTGAAATAGTCTTTCATCGTAAAATAAATAAATCAACTTACCTTTCTGCATAGCGTTCAGCGGCTTCGGAAGCGTTGCAATGGTATTCACCATAAACAAGATGAATATCAGCGTATTTGCTAGGCTTGTACTCATGGCCGGATTTAGGGGAGGGCAACCCGGGCGACAGCCCCAGGGCCTCCACAAAATAGGGGCCCCCACAAGATTAAATTTGCCTTGCCTTCATACTTTAACGGGCATTAACATTAAACACGTGTAACTAAACTCCTTTGTTGCCCCGGGGCCTCCACATCTCTAAATCCGGCCCTGTTGTACTCGTATCTGGGGATTGTTTAAGCCTAGCTCGAAGAAATTCGTTGCGAAGCCAAGTTGTCGAGGTCACCGATATCAAAGTCCAAATCACAAAGCAAAACCAAGTCCAATTTCAGAGCACAAACGTTATAAAGCACTTATCAAAACTCGAGAAAATAGGGGAGCACGTCGGAACTGAACAGAATCAATTATGACACTAAAAAGACGGTTTCACGGTTAACTTCATTGTAGCGGGCCAGGTAGAGCCTTTTATATTGTTTACCAACGGAAAAAGACTTTCACAGTAACTTTATGTCAATTGTATTTTTGTACTGTAAATTTTTTTAAATCAACCTGCCTGCATTAGTAAAATCATAAAAAAATTGTTTTAAATGTAATGTTTAATAAGAAAAGCACAGCTGGCCCCATTTAATCAGTTATTATCCGAACTGAAAAACGAAGATCCAAAATGCTATCAGATCTTTCTTCGGATGAAAGTAAAATCAAAATAACTTTTTAAATGGATTTTATCGCGTACCTATGATTAATTTTCACACTTTTATAGATAAGAAAATATAATAAATAAAATCACCCCGACCGGGATTGGAGCCACTGGTCTCCCGCTTGCCGGGCGGGCGCTCTAACCAACTAATGCAACTAAGCCACTGGGCCCTGGCTGATACCATGGGCATTATTTAGTATCTATATAGGATTTTTCCGTTATATTGCTAACGTAGCTCCATCTTGTGTTAATTATAAATAATAATTTTGTGTTAATATACAATTAAAGACTTTGTTTCGTCTGCAGTCTAAGTGCGTGACGTCATGTTGCTCTAGCTAGAAATGTCGCGCAGGCTCGATAACCACGACACTCGTGTCTGACACTGCGCCCGACGCGTCTCCACGGCAGCGACACCGACACTTAGCTAGAGCGCCGGTAGATCTGCAACTAAGTGTCGCTGCAGATGACACACGCGGACATTTAATGTATACACTGAGTGTCAAGTGTCTAGTGTCGTCGTGTATCAGTAGCTTTAGAAAAAGGACACAAAGTTTTTTTTTTAAATCTTGTTTTTTACGGGTTTCTTCAAGATTTTAGGAAATAATTTTGCATTGTGTTTAATGACTTAAGTAACCTCGAGGATTTTAAAAAAATGGGACCTAAAATGCCTTCATTTGTCAAAATAGCATGCATTAAACAGAAAATTCATTTTTTTTTAATCTAGAGATACCGCTAACTCAAAAATTATGAGACTTTTACCAGAAGTTTTTTTGTTTTTGAGGTAGGAAATAAATAGACCTATTATCCGCAGGTGGTGGATTATCCATCACTTTCTGGACACCCTGTATACACAAAAGAGACATACGTATTAACTTCTCACGTTAGTCAAAAAATCTGGCCTTTGGAACAAAAAGATGCCATTAAAAATATATCGATTTATTATTGTGCATGCAGGTGGCAGTAATGGCTTTATTCATGATGCCGAATTAGTATACAAAGCGGCTTCCACTACTGGAGATTATCGTTCAAATATGAATTTTGACATTTATGGCAAGTGGCTCAATGAGAGACTCTTACTGAATTTGCCGGAAAAGTCAGTTCTTGTGATGGATAACGCATCCTATTACAACCCGAAGCAGCAAAATACCTACCTCGAATTCACGTAAATGCGAAATGCAGAAGTGGCTGACGGACAACAGTATTCCATTCAATAAACGGGTGCGCAATATAGAATTAAATGATTTAATTAATAAGAATAAGGACCGTTTCGTTACATTTAAAATTGATGAGATAATAAGAAGCAAGGGTTTTAAAATATTGCGACTGCCACCTTATCACCATGAGCTGAACGCTACAGAAAACATGTGGGGCATTTTAAAATACAAAATTGACTCGAAAAACATTGGACAGAACATGACTGAGGTATAAAGATTAATATTTGAGGGTTTGACCAGTATCGATAGCAACCAGTAGTTTAATACTTGCAAGCATGTTGAAAAAATTGAAAAGAAATATATTAAGTATTTTAATTACGAGTTGTTCCGCATCTCGCACGAAAAATACTCGCATGAAAAATCGGGCGACTTGACACCCTTCAATTTTTCCTAATATTTTGGTCATCAACTCGCACGACTGTAAAAATCTAAATCTGATGTATCTAAGTACAGTCAGCTACAAAAGGCTAAGACTGGATTTTAAAGTAAAACAAAATGTAATTAATAATTATAGATATATTTAACAAATTATCATCCCAAAAATATAAAATATCTTATTCTTATTAAGTACCGATACCGTTTCAAAATATTAAATTGGTTATAAAATAATGAAAACAACAATATCACATATCATTTGGCTTGTTATTATTAACTAAGTATAAAAAAATAATCAACAATAGCATAAAAATGACATAATAAACAATATCTCAAAATTATTTGGCTTTAATTAACTAAGTATTTATATAAAAATAATCAACGATATCAAAAAAGCATTTCGCTTGTTATTACCTAAGATTAAAAATATAATCGACAATATCACATATCATTTGGCTTGTTATTATTAACTAAGTATAAAAAAATAATCAACAATATCACAAAATCATTTAGCTCGTTATTATCTTAGCATAAAAATGACATAATAAACAATATCTCAAAATTATTTGGCTTTAATTAACTAAGTATTTATATAAAAATAATCAACGATATCAAAAAAGCATTTCGCTTGTTATTACCTAAGGTTAAAAATATAATCGACAATATCACATATCATTTGGCTTGTTATTATTAACTAAGTATAAAAAAATAATCAACAATATCACAAAATCATTTAGCTCGTTATTATTTTAGCATAAAAATGACATAATAAACAATATCTCAAAATTATTTGGCTTATAATTAACTACGTACTCATATAAAAATAATCAACGATATCAAAAAAGCATTTCGCTTGTTATTACCTAAGATTAAAAATATAATCGACAATATCACATATCATTTGGCTTGTTATTATTAACTAAGTATAAAAAAATAATCAACAATATCACAAAATCATTTAGCTCGTTATTATCTTAGCATAAAAATGACATAATAAACAATATCTCAAAATTATTTGGCTTTAATTAACTACGTACTCATATAAAAATAATCAACGATATCAAAAAAAGCATTTCGCTTGTTATTACCTAAGATTAAAAATATTATCAACAATATCACATATGCATTTGGCTTGTTATTAACTAAGTATAAAAATATAACCAACAATATCAAAAACCATTTGGTTTGTCATAAAGTAAGTATTTATATAAATATAAATCATCTACATACTTAATAATAGGTCTTTACCTATGAAACTGCCGTTTTGCCGTACTGGCCATTTCAAATGAAAAAATTTTTTTTTGGACTGATAATTCTAATTTCAAATTAATTTTATTTGAAAAACATGGAATTATTTTTCTAAAATCGTCATTTGTTTAATAGTTAGTGTTTTGTTTTCAACGCATTCGAACATTTTTCGTCATCATGGATAAGTTAAAAATTCGAGTAATTATGGGGTATGAGTACCGTCGTGGCAGCAAAGCGGCACATGCGGCACGCAACATCAACGACGTTTACGGAGCGAACACTACAAACGAACGCACCACCCGATATTGGTTTACCCGCTTCCGTTCTGGAAATTTTGACCTGAAAAATGAACCCCGTGGTCGTCCGAAAACTTTGGTCGACAATGACGAATTAAAGGCAATTGTGGAAGCTGATGAAACTCAATCCACGGCTGAATTAGCAGCAGCTTTCGACGTTAGCATCAAAACAATATTGGTTCATTTGTGTCAAATTGGCAAGGTAAAAAAGCTTGACAAATGGGTACCCCCCACGAACTCAATGACCGCCAGCGCCAAGTACGCGTGGAGACATGCCTTGCACTGCTCAGCAGGCATACAAATGAAGGAATTCTGAACCGCATTGTTACTTGTGACGAGAAATGGATCCTGTTTGACAATCGTAAGCGCTCAGCAAGTTGGTTGGACACTGGTTCAGCACCCAAACAATGCCCTAAACGAAAACTTACCCCTAGAAAAGTGATGGTCACTGTTTGGTGGTCTAACGCGGGTGTAATTCATCACAGCTTCTTGCCAAACGGGACAAGCATTACTGCAGATGTGTACTGTGAAGAACTGAACACAATGATGGAGAAGCTCGCACGTCTCCAACCAGCTTTGGTCAATTGTTCGGCTCCACTGCTCCTGCACGACAACGCGCGACCTCATACTGCACAGCAGACGGTCTCCAAGCTACAAGAGTTGGGGTTGGAAGTTCTCCGTCATCGGCCGTACTCACCAGACCTTGCGCCTACAGACTTCTACTTTTTCCAGAATTTGGATAACTTCTTGGCGGGAAAAAAATTCAATACCCGAGAGGCAGTACAAAATGCCTTTGAAGAATTTGTTGCCTCCCGTCCAGCTGATTTCTTCAAGAAAGGCATCAATAAGCTACCAATGCGTTGGCAAAGATGCATTGATTACATGGGTGATTATTTTGATTAATAGAAATAAAAAATATATAAAAAATTACGCTTCAATTATTTCGTGAAAAACGGCAATTTCATAGGTAAAGACCTAATATTAGTTAGTTAGTTACCGATTGTCATTGTTATAAAAAAATATAAAAAATATCATATGGTGAGACTCTCGATACATAATTCAATACTAATATTTCCATTCTCGAATTCGGTAATTGTGGTCGAAAAATGTTCATCGATATCGCAGGTTTCTTTTTTTTTGACGTGATATTTGACCCTTTCAAACGTAATGTTTGATAATAGTTGTCTTCTTGTTGTAAAACAGTCAAAAAATGTGCGATACTTTTGGGTTTATTCTTAATTTTTTTGTTAACAGTAGCATGCCAGCTCTCAACCATATTTGTAGTACGATGAAGATTACTACTGCAGTACCATTTGTCGGCAAAAAAAGAAGTTTTACTCAACCAAGTTTCAACAAAATAATTATTGAATCGGACAATGTTTTCATCATTGGGACATTGCGACATAATGTATAACCAACCTCTATCAATCTCTTCTTTAGACAAATGTGCCAAAACAGTACATCTTTTTATATGTTTCCGAGCTAGTGCAGATTTAGTGATTCCTATTTCGTCAGCTTTTCGCCACAAGCTTCTAGAAAAATGAAAGTAACACCCACTTACATTAGTCTCTGGTAATATATCTTTGATGGCTGCCATTGCCGCATGCTCGAAGTCGAGTATAATATTTTTGGGACCAAACTGAGGAATTTGACTTTTGATCAAGGAAAACAATAATAAGTAACTTGTTTTAGTTTTGTTTGGCAACAACGCATAAATCAAAGGTATAATGTTTGTATATGTTTTATTACTTCCTAAATCCACATGCAAGGTGTATAATTGCTGAAAAGGTTCCGTCACATAAAACTGTCAAATTAGGATTTTTTTTATATTATTTTACAATGCTCACTAGCGAAAACCGAAATTCTGTTCTTCGAGTTGTCGTCAGCAAATAAAAAGCTTTTGAATCGTTCAGGCAGAACAACTTGCTTCAATTTGTCAAAACATACTTTTTTACACCCAGCGATTTATTTCTATTTCGATAAAACTTATTCTTAACATTTTTAAATTTAGGTATTTTTTGTATGAGGTTGATGCCTTTGTCTTTTAATTGTGCTACAGTCTCTCGAAAAACACTTGGTATTGGTGCAGTATAGTCATCTTTCACTTTTTTTTAATGCACTCGGTAAATTTTACTTCCAACTCATTTGATGCAAAATCAGGCTCACAGTTGTGTTTATCCTCCCGCTTGATAGAGTTATCACCATTTATAACGAGGAAAGCTTTGCAAATGTTTCTTTTCGAGCATCTCCAAACACAAGAGCTCTTGTTTTTCCTGTTAAGATTATATTTATGGCCCGCGCGAAGAAGTACTGGCTTTTTTCGTTGTGATGTGATTATTTCAAATTTAGTTCGATGGGTACTTGAAGGACCTGCTGGTGAACCATTGCCTGAATTAGATGGACCAGGTGGTGAACTATTTCCTTTAAAGAAATAGGGTTTTTAATGAGAGCTTCTTCAATAAAATAAAAAAGAACACCAATTGAAATAATTTTATATACTTATCGAAATATCACATTTTTTGGTAATTATTACAGATATCAAAAAAATATGAAATATCTATACTGTTACAAACTGATTTATCTGATTGTTCGTTCATCGCGTGAAAACTATTGAAATAATTTTTTGCGGTTACACGTCTCATGGGCCAACTTACTTACTTTTTCCCACGCGGACAAAGCCACGGGCTGAGGCTAGTTCAATAATATAGTTTTTGCCCAATGCTAGTAACGGTGAGATACTCTACTACTCTGTTAGAACGGTAGTTATCCTAAATGAACCTACCTTCGGTAGTGGTGATAAAATGCAAATTTAACTAAGTGATAATAATTTTCTTAACTATGCCCTAATACTCGTACATTCAACAAAGGGCAGATAAGAGTAAGGTTTCTATTGTAATTCTAAACTAGTTTGATTTGATCAACACTATTATACTTCTAAATTAACTTACCTCCAAAGCACATAAAATACAATTGTTAGGTCTGTTAGGTCTTCTAGTTGGAGATAATTGATACACAAGTAGTCAGGGAACAATTGAGTGCTTTATTATGGTTATTTACATATAATATACAATTTAGCTGCATACTGGTAGTACCAGGTCAAAATAGTGTACGTCTTACTTCGCTGACCAATCACAACACGGGAGAAATGTTCATACAAAAATGTTTTGCGTGGATAATGCACGAAATTATAAACAGGACCCGCACGCAGCGCGCGCGCTTCAGTACGCGTCGAGCGGTCGCGCAGATCGGTCGACTCAGGAGCTGCTCACGCGATGCTATTGATGTCCAACAGTATGCGGCGAGCGGCGGTGCAAGCTGGTCGTCTTGAGAGCTCTGTGCAACGATATCCCACACAATAAAAAAAAACCCACATTTTCACTTATATAACTTAATGCGCTATGATTTGAGTGAGAGGTTAGATAAAAAGAAAGAGCTTGCCCAATCTTTTTCTGAGAATAAATCTTTTTAGCTCAATAGGGCAGGTAGAAGGCTGCCCCATTCTCGTCAGAATTCTTCGTTACAGTGTGCAGCCGGGTATATTTTTATTTCTATATTTTATTTGCGATATAGACGAACAAACTGCGACCACAATTACCGAATTCACTCACGGAAACATTAGTATTGAATTATGACAATCATTAAAAAAAAGCTTAATGTCTGATTATTATAATAATGTAGATTATATTTTTATAAGTTCTAAGTTAATAAAAGCTGACTGTACGTAGTTACCGCAGATTTTTAAATCGTGCGAGTTGACAACCAAAATATTAAGTAAAATCGAAAGGTGCCAAGTCCCCCGATCGTGCGAGATGCGGAACAACTCTTAATTACGACTTTGAGATTGTGATTAATGTAGGTGAATACGTAGCGATACGGAAGAGTTTGAAAGTGACAGTGACAGTTTATTCGAAGAAAATTTAATAATTTTACATACATAATAATAGGTAATTTTAATTTAATTATTTACTTTGAAATTCCTTTGTATACTTTTGTCAAAATCTTAATGACTATAATATATACCTACAGTAAATTTCATAAACATTTCTCTTTATTTTTTTATGCCGACCATACTCGATTTGATGTCACGCACACTGACACGTTTACAGATGCGTGTTTACCACAACTAAAGAACGCTCACCTTCGTGAGTTGCAAGAAATACATATATATAACCAATCAGTTGTGCATTGAAACTCACATAACACACTACAGCACGCACACACACGCATACTCTCTAATTTTATTCTATTAAGACAATTATTCGTACCCAACATCTTTCCACATTTACCATCTAAAACTAAAAAAGCGTCAAACACGTATACTGCGAACGATACCACCTCAGAAAGAACAACTAAAATTTACGAATTAGATCAACTACAATATTTGTTTAAAAAGTGTCCGTATTTCTCCAACATGTTAAATACATGTGTAAAAAAATTACGTAAGTAATGGCTACGTTGAGGATGTTTTTTGATTAAGTATTTTAAAATAGTAATATATCAATGGAGCACTCTAGTGCTTGAGGGACAGGCTAGGTCTGGTTTATGCACTAGAGTGTCATTTTATGATGATAATTATGTAATATAAAAACAAAATAAATAAATAAAAAAGTTTACAGTCCCCTAAACTTGCCTGCTGCAGACTTGCCTACTGGTTGGCAGACTTTACACACACCTTGGAAATATTTTCTAAAGTATGTGTGTTTTCTCACAATGGTTTATAATAATAATAATAATAATAATAATAATAATAATAATAATCCCCAGACAAACACATTGGTTTCCTTCATTGTTAGAGCATTTGGATACATAAGTTGTTAAAACTCATTGTTACACCGGTTGACAGTCACCGGGGATCGAACCCGGGACCTTAAGACTGAGAAGCCAGCGTCTTAAACACTGCGCCACTGACGCTCGTATAATATTACAGGTCGCATCATGTAAAAAGGACGCTGAAGAAAGTAGAGGGCGTGGTGTTTGCGCATGGGTACACTCGCGCACGAAAGTACTAGGCTTTTTACTTGCGGCTTCGTATATTAGTTGGCACATAAATAATATATTAGATAGAAAATAATTAAATAGGAAGAAAAATAAGTAACAAAAAATATTAAAGCAATGGGGGAACTCATTTCATTAAGTCATCATGGGTGACGTGAAAACCAGATGAGGATGCGGTGTTGGTTCTAGAGATGTTTTAAATTATCGACAAAGTTATTAATATTACCAGCCTCTCTCATCATAAAACTATAATCGTCAAAAATCATTTTCCTAACTTTTCTATGTAAAACCATAATTCCGAAATTGTTATTTAAAAACTTTTCTGCTCAATGGCATTTTGAGAACGAAAGTAGCGTGGATTCAACGCGGGAAGCTGCGATTAACTGACGAACCAATAGGGCACCTGCAAGCATGTGGCCCGTGACGCGCCCGCCCCGCGCCGTACCTTATACCACCAAATAGACCGATAAATCGCCTACTGCGCAGGTTCACAGCCAGCGTTCTTTTTATATGACGCGACCTATACTAGGTCATAATATATAATATGTATTATATATATATATATATATAATGCCATATATATATATATATATAATGCCATATATATATATATATATATATATATATATATATATAATGCCATATATATATATAGGCATTAAAATTGCCTAGATTTCAAACAAATATTTTAGATAATTTTAGTATACTGAAAAGATTGTTTGTGAAGAGTTTCTAAATCAGCATGTCATTAAAAAAACACTAGAATTTGTGATAGGAAATTTACAAATAATTTTGTTATTGGTCAACAGAGCTTGTTTTGGTTTCGAATACCATTAGAGGTGATTTTTCTGGGTTGGGTATAACTTATTTGTGTCCCTGACGATGACGATAAAATCTTTTAGTAAAACTTATAACTTCCTCAATGTTGAGATGTCAGTATTAATATAGCTGTGCGAATGTTTCTCGGGTGACTATCCTGCGCCGTTGCCGTGCCAGCAGAGCTCGCCGTTATTGATCGCGTCTCGTCGCCCGCTCATCACCCACGCGAAACATCCTGTTACTATTCATCAAACATGAGAGATATATTTTTCTCCACAGACACAACAAAACGTGGAATGTTTGCTTTGTTTAAATTTACCACAGGTTTTGACAAGAATCCAAATTAGATATAGCAATCTTAAAATTTAAATAATAATTACCTTGGGTATTTTGAAACAATGTGTGTAAAAATACAAAAAGTTCTTTGTAAAAACCAAAAATAACACTAACCTGCCTTAAATCGTTTGCAATCGTGTTATATAATATTTCAATTTCACTTACTTAGAAATCTCTAACTTTCACAGCTTGGTTAACCCGTCCCGTGTCGAGGGTCAAATTAGCTCTAACGCCGGTAGTATCCAAGGATTTTCGATTGTTTTTATTTTTATTTTAGAAAAAGATTTTTTGCGACTTGGGTTACAAAACTTAAAATAATTCCTAGATTCTTACAAATATGTGCCACATTATATACATCGTTCGAGAGCTTAGATTCCAAGCTATATGAACGTTTAATAATATTACTAAAATATATTCGTTATGTTTCCAAAAATACGTGGTTTTCGTGAATTTAGCAATTTTTGTTTACATTTTTCGAAATACTTTGATTTATTACAGAATATTGTTAATCACCCATCACTTTTGTTACACATTATTTGAAACTCTACTATTTACTTAGCCTATTTCATAAATTAGTTATTACGTAGATGCCGTGGTTGATTGCGAAGTAACATTGACAAAAAAGAAATTGATATATTTTAATTATGATTGATAAACATTATAAATTTATTTTAAAAAAACATAATCAATACTATTAGATATTTTAGTTACTACAAAATTAATCCTTATCCTATTGAGATAATAGTAACTTGTATGTACAATATTATGAAATATAGCCCAATAGTTTTACGGAAATGCGATAAACAGCGATCCTTTTGCTGAACTGTAGATTGTGCTGGATTGCATGCCAAAATTATACAAAGGACTTTAATGTCGTTTTCAGCTATTAGTTTTGCATAGAGATTTTATATTAGAGTGCTTTTATCGTATCTAATTATTTGTTTATAACTTTGTCGTCTCTAAAATAAATACTGACCAAATTACACGTTACATTCAATAAGACGAACGCTTTATCGATTATCTTTTATTGCTCATAGCCTGAACGGCATTTATTTGCTTGTCTATATTCATATATATATAGGTATATACCTAAACATTTGTCATTGATTTCTTGGTAAGTAGGAAAAAAGGCATACCTCGAAATCACACTCTTGAAAATCTTTTTATGCCAGTAGGAATGAAAATCTTTTCTGCTTAGTTTTTTGGAAGTTGACCACAAAATATATTATTTATAAGAAAAACACACAAGAAAACAAAACAATATATTTATTTACAATATTTTCACTTTGAGTTACATTTAAAGAGCATGTTTCCCTTTTTTATTATACAGGGTGAAAGGAAATTCGATACATACCTTTTAAGGAGTTGTTGTTGAGCTTACTTACAATAAATTTGGATAGACAACATGTGGTGGAAATTATTATTTATCAAGTTGTACGCATTTTTGTGTTTTTTGAGAATAATGTCCGATTTCAAACTCCAAATTGATGTATTTTCTAGAAATACCATAAACAATAAGACTTTATGTTTTATTTAAAGTAAATAAACAAGAAACTTATTTAAATCACAAATCTAGTTACGAATGGTACAAAAAAAGATATTATGCCCCTAAAACGGCAAACTACTTTCTAAGAAAAATGTTTTTTCTCTACAATTGGCAAGACTTAGTAAATAATAATTTCCGACCATATGTTGTCTATCCAAATCTATTGGAAATAGGCTCTACTACAACCCCTTCAAAGAAATGTATCGAATTTCCTTTCACCCTGTATAAAGTATAGTTTGTGTTACAAGAATGTATTAACCACAAGCTGAGCTGGAGTCTTTCTAAGTTATATACATATATAAAAATAATTTATTATGTGGTTGGATTCCTCTTCCAATACGGAACATCCCTCTTCCTCGTCAATTCCACGGGCAGCGGCTGTTTTTAGGGCGGAAATGCTGGCATTTTCAAGCCTGCTCGTTCCTCCGATGGGCCAGGGGTCACGAAATGTGACCGAGACCGCGACACCGTTGACGCCTCTGCTGAATTCTATTGAAAGAATACATTTTTTTTAAACTATTTTAGATTCAAGTTATTTTTTAGTTTATTAGTAAAGAAAACAATTCTAAACGAAAAATATAAAATTGCCTATTTTATAATTAAAAAAATATGCGTTGCAATATAATATTTCTGTTCAGTACTACTTTCATTCAATCTATCAATCAAACATATTTCTTTTTGCTGTTAGTACTTTGCATTTATTTTTAGATTGTTTTTACTAAAAATCGTAATTTTGCTAAAAGTATTGAAATATTATGTAAATATAAAGTCTAACTTAAATTGCTGAATAAATTTCCCACTAATTTGTCTATTTTACTCAACGTATGAAAATAATAAAATGATATTTTAACGCAAATCAACGTCTGCTTGCATTATTTCATAGCAATATCAAAGTTAGACACTTTTTTCATTGTATTACAACTATAAATAGGTAAAATGAATACAATTCACATAATCTATATTATATTCATAGTAAATTGGTTTAGAAAACAAATCACAAATACTTACCGTTTCAAATTCCAGGACATTTTTAATCACTAACTATTTTCACTCGCGAATGCAAAATGGCGGTATGGCTTTTTTATGAACACCGAGAAAAAGACTTAAAACTAAAAAGGTATATAAAGTCAAAACAAAAGCTACAATCATTTAAAACAAAGAGTACATAGATGAGAGCTTCGGAGTGAATGCTTTTTTTTTGTCTTTGGAAAAAGAATTATGGCCATATTCGTCATTCATTGAATGCGTTACCAATTTTCAATGAATGCGTTATTGTCAAACCTTGGCACTAGGACATTGTATGTACGAAATCGTTAGGCCCAAATGCTGTGCCTAGGACACGGGACGGGTTAATTAGATACTAAACAAATGAATTCGAAAATTAAAGCATGGTGAAGTAGTTGTGTGGTTTTAACTCGATAATATGTTACTTGTTATACAACAGACATTACTAAACTATTTTATGTCATTCATTTTAGAAAATGTTGGTCACTCCTGTAACATTTGTGAATGTTGCATAAATTGAAACGGCTATTTTATGCTGTTAGTTTATGACAAATTTACAACTAACCAAAATACTAAAATATTGAATAATTTTCCTTATTTTTTCTTTTTTTTCTTTATTAATACTAGTTGCAAAACTTATAGTTACAATACTAATTGACCAACCCTCCCATCTGTTAGTCAAAAATTATTGAAATTTTCTCTCTGATATTATTAAAACCATTAACAAATACAATTAATTGAAGATTAAAGGAAGGCATTTGGACCGTCTAAAGAAGTCCATCGTCAGGCCATTACATAAAGAAGGTTCTACTACTATATCAATAATTATCCGCCCATAGCTAATACGTCAGTTATATCAAAAATATTTGAAAAAGTGATATTAGAAAGGTTACAAAGCTATTCCTCTGATTTAAATCTTTTGGATAATAACCAATTCGCATTTAGAAAAAACAAAAGCACTACTCTTGCCTGTTTTTCTTTTATGAAACATGTGCAAGAATCACTCAACTTGAGGTCACAAATAGTCTATATAATTTTAGATATGAGCAAGGCATTTGATTTGGTCTGTCGTGCGACTCTACTCAAAAAGCTAGAGTCATATGGTATAAGGGGAAATGCATTAACTTTACTAACGAGTTACTTTCAACACAGCAATGCGTCGAAGTGTCACAAATGTGTGGAAATATTTCTAAAACAAATCCATTCGGAATCCTCCAGGGTAGTGTGTTAGGGGTTTTTTTTTATTTTATTCATTAATGATCTTTCTATTGTTACCGAATATGAATGTATACTTTTTGCTGACGACATAACAATAATCATAACAGCGAAAGATACAAAATCTTTGCAACATGAATCTTATAAAGCACTCACCTCTTTTACTAATTACTTGAACCAAATTAATTTATTCATTAATATGAATAAAACAAACTTTATACAATACCAGACATACAGAAGAACGTGACTTAAAACCACATACAAGTAATTTATGTAAAAAACTAAATAGTTTTGTTTTCGTCATAGGTAGGTTATCAAGAAACGTAAATCAATAAGCAGCAAAATTAGCTTGTCATGGTTATGCTTCATCCATCTTGCGCTGTGGTTTAATTTTATGGGGAAATTCTGTGGACATCCAGCAAGTATTTTTGTGTTAAATGTGTTAGACCACTTTGTAGAGCAGATTTCAGAGATCCGTGCATTCCATTTTTTTTTGCCGAGTTTGTACATATTCGAATTGTTATTGTTTTTAAAAAAAACATAAGGAATATTTTAAGGAACTAGGTAATGTCCTGATTTTGAAAACTAGAAATGAAGATGTTTTGTTTAAAAAGCTGTATATGCCACCTAGAACATTAAAATATTTAGTGGAAATGTTTATTGTACGGCTTTCAATATACAGGGAGTTTGGTAACAGGACATTTTGAGCTATACATGTCTTAGACGAAGTGTGATTGTTTTTTTTTTAAATTAAAGATTTAAGGTTTTTCTAAGAAAACTCCAAAATTTGACAGTAAATTTCTTATAGTACTTCTGTATAGACAAGCATGTTTATACATATTGCATACAATAATAGTAATTTGAAACATCTGCGACTTTTTAATTTTTTCGAATTTGAAAGAAAAAATTAAAAGAAAAATTATTGAATTGTTTCTTTTAGGATGGATTATAAAAATCTAAAATGTTCTTGGTTATTAAAATCACTTCAAAACATGCTTGGCTATTGCCCTTTTATTTAAGCTATTATTTACGACATTAGCTTTCGTATCTTAGAAAATAATCTAGCTAAACTAATCACAGGGAAGTTTTTCCTTGTGCTTATGACAAAATCAAACAACAAAAATCAGGTCAATTATTTATTTTTATTCTTACATTACAAAGAAAACATACGTCACTCGTGTTCAAAATGGGACCCGCGAATTCTAATACTAGCATGAGGTCGTTTTCTTACTTCCATAGTAGTAGTTCCCAAAACCATTTCTTCTTTCATGGTTTCAAAAGCTATTTGAATTTTTGTCTCAACTCTTCTAGAGTATTGATTTCTTTTGTATGAACTAGCTCCTTAGCCCGTCCCCAAACGTAAAAATCAAGGGGTGTTAGATCGGGCGACCGAGCAAGGGATTGGTCCGCCTCGGCCGATCCAACTGTCCGGTAAACAGTTATGTTAGTGTTCTCTTATAGCCAAGGTATAATGGGCGTGACAACCATCGTGCTGGTACTTTTGGCAGCTGGTCCTCGTCCTAAGCTAGGGCAAATAGTTTTGCAGAAATTCCAAGTAGGTATGTACTCCAATGAGGGTTCTTCGTATTATTCCTGCCCAAACATTGATGGAAAATCTTCTTCGGAAAGACTTATGCTTTTTCCAATGTGGACTGTTATAAAGTCTTGTCAGCCCATTGGTGGAGATTGCGGAAATTTGATTAAAACTCATCGGAATTTAATAAAAATCGGCAGAACTGCACTCTTTGTGCAAAGTCTCCTTCTTCAAGACTTTAAACTCCAGTGTCGTGGAAGAGATATTTTCCCTCGCGATGAACGGTTCTCCAAACCTTCCATATGGACATTTTTTTTGGTTTTTTGTTTTTTTTGGTTCCCCTCCACGGGAAGGGCAGGAGGATATAAAAAATGCTCTGACGCACACTCCGCGCGCGCGATCGCAGTTATGTGGGACTCGTCCCGACTCCTACCAGAACCATACCCACTAAAAAACCCCCGGTCGGCTCGTGCATTTTTGCCACTCAGCCTTCATCTGAGCGACGGCCAATTGGAGAAAGAGGCCGCGCTAGCGGGGCCCTTAAGGGGTCACCCGCTGGTATTCACATAGCACTGAAGGTGCTCAAAATGAAAAGTAAATAATTAAAAAACATTAAAAATTGAAAAATAAAATTGCATTAATTCGGATTTACGTTAGAATTAGAATTTGCGGCCTGAAGGGCTTCGAGATCTAAAGTTAATTGCGTGGGTTCACCAGAGTGCGCGTTTCTCGGTCTAGCGACTTTGAATTTCGAATCTAACACAGGAGCAGTATATGAGACTGAATCTCGAACAAGATGATTGGGATGGGATTCGGCGCGTTTGAAGAACGATTCTGAGAGTGTTTTGAGGTGCTGTTGCACTGTAGGTAGTTCAAGATCTCTGTTCAGGTCCGCGTTACGCACGAACCAAGGTGCGTTTGTGGCCCTGCGGCAGTAGAGATTTTGAACTACCTGCAGTTTATATAGGACGGAGGGTTTGGCGTGGGCAAAGACTGGCGAAGCATATGACATGACGGGTCTAACGCAGACCTTATAAAGCGTACGTTTATTTCTAAAAGACATTTTACTTTTTCTACCTATCATACTATATAGGCGGCTTAAGTAAAAACGCGCGAGTTTCGTTACTCTATCGACGTGTGGCTTGAAAGAAAGTGTCTGATCTAAGGTGACGCCTAAGTATTTAATACTGCGCTTCCAGGGGATGGGAATACCTAACATTCGAATGTGGGGATCGTTGTGGCGATTACGACGTTTGTGGTTGAATTGAATAGCAGAACTCTTTTCTGGGTTGACATCGATACGCCATTTTTGAAACCAAACACCGAGGGCGTTTACGGCCTTTTGGAGTCTGGTGATGTTATACGGGATCGCTTGACCTTTAGTGTAAAGGGCGGTATCGTCTGCAAAGAGTGCGAGTTCGACGCCTTTCGGCGGGATGGGGATGTCGTTAGTGTACACAGTGTACAGTAGAGGGGCGAGGACTGAGCCTTGCGGGACTCCAGCCTTTATGGGACGAGGCGCGGAGAGCGTGCCTTCATGTTTGAATCGAAACGTACGGTCTTTAAGAAAGACGCGATTAATCTTACTAGGCGAACCGGTAAACATATTTTATAGAGTTTAAAAACGAAACCGCTGTGCCAGACTTTGTCGAAAGCCTTGGCTACGTCAAAGAGAACCGCGATCGTTTTCTTTCGTTTCGGATAGAATCCTTCGAGTATGTACTCGACGTTTCGATGGACTTGCTGAGGGTAGGAGTGCTTAGCGCGAAAGCCGAACTGGTGGGGAATAATGAGAGGGTCGCCATCCGTTAGAAACAGATGGTTCCGCATTCGCTAGAGTATGACTCTTTCGAGAAGTTTTGTTTAGGGTCTGTGATTAGCCGGGGCATTCAGAGGTTTACCCGGCTTGGGAATGCCTATGACTGTCGCTTCTTTCCAGGCTTTTGGAAAGTAGCTATGGTCGAAGCAGGCGTTGAAGATAATAGCTAACAAGGTAAGCACCTGCTGGGGCAGGTGCTTAAGTGCGTGGTTGGAAATTCCATCCGCAACCGGAGCCTTTTTGGACTTTTGACTTCTAATGAGAAGCAAGATTTCATCATTAGAGACTGCGACGGGGTCGTCGGTGATGGGGAGAGATTCTCTGCGGAGAACTTCGACCTCCACCGCCTGGATGTGGGAGGGATCCGCGGGTTGCGTGCTGGGCGAAGCATTCGGCTTTCTCTTCGAGTTCAAAGGCAATAGTGCCGTCGGGACGAGTGAGAGGAGGAACGTGAGAGGCGGTGTCTACGCGTAAGGCTCGGGCCATTCGATAATACGCTTGGTGGGACGGGGAGATATTCTCCATGAGATCGTTAAACTGAGCGTCACGGAGTTCCGCGAGGCGAGCCCTCACTTTACGTTGAAGCTGATTCGCAGCTGTTCTGTATGCTGGCGTGGGATATTTCTTGGCTCTCCGGAGAGCCGCGTTCTTGGCTTTAATGAGATTGCTAACAGCTAGGGGAAGCGCGGGTTTGCTTTGCTTAGCAACCTTTTCGTTGTGGCTGATGGCTGAGTTAATAGCATCAGTTAGAGTGTTGACTAATGAATCTATTTTATTCGGGCTATCTAATTGGTCGGGCGAAATCGCGAGCGGAGAGTTCGGGGCATCTAAGGCTGAAACTAACGTATTTTTAAAGCCTTTCCAGTTGGTAAAGGTCTTAGGAGATGTGACGTTATCGTTAGGCGTACCAAGCACGAGGGAGACGAGGCGATGGTCGGAGCCTAGGTCATCGAGCGGTTCGATGGATTTGAGATCAAGATTGATTCGCTTGTCGAGGATGTCACGAGATATCACGGATGTCACGGGGTGTTGGGATAGTGAGTCGGAGTGATGGGGGATATGACGTCTCAGTCAAGTGAGTTAGTGATGTCGAGGAGAACGATACCGCTGGTGTTGGTCGATAGGCACGTCCAGTCAGTATGTTTGGAGTTAAAGTCTCCGAACATTATGAATGAATGGCCGAGGGCGAGAATGGCCTCAAAGTCGCTGCGGGTTGGTCTGGAGCCACATGGTATGTAGACTGAAGCTATGATGATGGTCGGATGACCAGTCATAGCCAATCTACACACAGTGGCTTCCATGTTGAGGAGAGGAGGGGTAGGGAGAGGACAGCAATGGAAGCCTCTTTTGTAATATATAGTGGTGCCGCCATAGTAAGCCATGTCTCCTGGAGAAGCAATAAGTCAGGTTCTTTGTTCTGAAGGAACAGTTTGAGCTCAGGAAGGTTGGTGCTAAGGCTACGAGCGTTAAAAGATACTAGGGATAAGCCCTTGGGTTTAATAGGACCGGACGCGGGATTTGCGGGTCTAGACATTATAATTTACTTATTTACGAATTTGTAACGAACTTAGAAGCGAGTGATGCTCGGCTAACGCAAATAAACGCTCTTGAGGAAAGCGGACGGCTGGCAGTTTGCGTGCGAGTACGGAAATTTCGTTAATATCGACGTTTTAAACAACCTCAATAGTATAATAGTCCTCAGCCAACTATGACTGAGGTGCAGATGACGGAGCAGGACGCGGCTCTACGGAAGCTGCGGGAGCTGGGATAGGTCGGGAAGGTGCAGGCGGGATGGCCGGACGCTGCCTCCAAGACAGAGCCGGAGTAGGCGTCGGCTGAACGGGCTTTGCTTCCGGGGGACCCCGGTTGCGCAGCGGCGGGAAGTTAGCGGGAGTGAGCGGTGGCGCCAGTTCAGGCGCGACCCTCTTGGCGGTGGAGCGCGGAGCGCGCGGGCAACCCCTGTAGTTAGCTGTGTGGCCGGACTGGCCGCAAAGCACACAGGCAGGGAGGGAAGTGGATTCGGGAGTGCGAGTGCACTCCTTCGTTATATGGGGGTCCAGGCACTTAACGCACCTGGGGGGAGCTGAGCAGTTAGCCGCTGCGTGGCCATAGAGCTGGCAGCGGTGGCACTGCCCAGGGTGACCGCGGGGGTTGGGACGCTCGACAGAGATATTCGAGAGTCCGCAAATTGTGCGAGCCTCTCTGAAGATCTCCTTCGAGTTGGGAGTATTGGACAGGATAACTAGAGCTAAAGGAAAACGCCTACCGCGGTTGGAGTGCATCTTGTGCTCTGCTTCGGCCGGGAAACCCTGGGACTTAAGGTCGTCGAGGATTTCTTCGTTCGCGAGCTCGAACGGGACGCCCCGTAGTACTGCGCGGATCTTACGTTCCTCCGGGAGGGCTTAGGTGTGATAAGCGATTTGTTTTAATGAAAGTAACCTGGTGAACGCGCGAAAGTCGTCGATGGTCGCGACCTGGATTTTAATTGAATCGCCTGCGTTGGTTGCTTTTAGATAATTGATTTTTTGCTCTTTGCAAAGATTTGATACTACGATCCATCGCGCTTTTTCGCGGTCCATATGGACCAGATTCAGGATTTTCAGATTGCGGAAGTTCAGATTGCGAGCTACTACTCTGAGGGTCGTAGTCATCCGACAAATGCCTCAACAAATGCCCGTAGAATGTCATCCTCCACATCAGGACGATTACATCCTGGATTCTCTCGACGTTGACGAGCAATTCCAACTTCATTCAGACTTCGGGACGTGTTGTAGAACACCCTCACATTAGGTAATCTCCGGTTTGGAAAACGCTCTTGGTACATCCGTTGAACCTTTGCTCCGTTACCGTCAGCTCTGCCGGTACATGAGGAAAATATCGGCGTATTCTTCATTTGTGAACTCCATGTTTACAAAAGAAGTATTAATTACAAGACAAGGAGCGCCTACGGCAGCTACTTTAAACAAAGACTGGCGGCGGCGTCAAACAAAATGGGCAAGTGGCGGAATTTTCGTACCGTAATGACTACTACTTAATATCTTTATCTTAAATAAATCACAGTGATGCGGCATTAGTCGTCTTTGTTTAATGCCACCCGTCACTTGGCCCTTTTGGTTTTAAAGGGCAGGTGGCGGTTTGCTTTCAGAATTCACACCTTAAGCAAAAACATCGATCCTTTACTTCGTACATTGTGTTAATATCCCTCTGTCATCCAAAATGTCAGCAGACAAGCTTAGGCATCGGTATGAGTCAAGTGCACAGAATCCTCCTTTCACATTTAGCGTCAAGAAGCTTTGTGCCCGGTGGATACCTCATTATTTGACCGAGAGCCAAAAACTCCGTCGTGTTGATTGGTGCCGTAAAATGGTTAAAAGATCTAACGTAGGTGACTCAAATGTTGTGTTCAAACATATTTAAGGGTGTCGAAAGCTGGATTAACGGTTATGATCCTGAAACCAAAATACAGACTGCTCAGTGGGCGTTTCTTTTCGAAGAGTTCCCAACAAAGTGAAGAGAGGTCGTAGCGTGGGAAAAAAGATGGTGGCCTTGTTCTTCGGAAGGGCAGGTCAACAATTGTTTTAGAGGATCGAAAAACAGTTTCTGCGGAATGGTACACTAACAATTGTTTGCCACTTGTCTTGGAAAAAGTTCGGGAGAAACGACCACCCAGTAGGATGCTTTTTCACCACGACAACGCCTCGTCGCACACTGCCAGCGAACGAACGACTATTTGGTGACGTCAAACGTGGAATAACTAGGTCACCCGCCCTATAGCCCCGACCTCGCACCTTGCGATTTTTATTTGTTCCTGAAAATAAAATAAAAATTCGATGAAAACGTTTTATGGACGCCGCGGAAGCTGTGGCTGCGTTTCCAAAGGTCGTCGAAGAGACCATTAGGACGAGTGGGTAAAGTGCTGTTCTCAGTGGCTCCTTCGGATGCAGCGATGTACTGACGTGGATGGACACTATTTTGAAAAGATATAATAAAATTAATAACTGGCTAGTTAAATCAGATTTTGATTTTCTAAGAAGTTTCAGATTGACCCTCGTATGTATAAGTATCGGAATCATGTTTATAAAATGTTATTACATTTTAATACTTTTTAATATTCGTAAACACTATTTTGATAATATTCAAGAATAGGTTTTTATATATTAAATCATTTTGTAATCAGTAAAAAATTCAGAACTGTCAATTTTAATAAATACATGTCATACAATGTCACTTTATACACATCTTCACGCAAATAATTTCATTTGATTTTGATTTGACTTAAAACTTAATCCAAATTACAATATACCATATTTTAAATTATGATAAGTCTAGGACCACATTGTAGCTACATTATTTCTCTGTTCCGGTACAGTATTTCCCCAGTTCGCTATAAGGTCATCCATAACACAAGGTCTGCTTACTTTGGGACCATAAAGTTGATGTGTTTATCTGGGGAATTACTATTTATTATTGTGCACAATGCGCCATTAAAAAGTATTACCTTACAGCCGCGTACCGTGGAGCCATCTTACGCGACGCGCCACATGCTCACGCATGACATGTTTCGTGAGACGTCCGTCAGCCTTGGCAACATGAATAAGGTCTTCTGCTCGCAGTGGCTCTCCGACAGGCAGGTCGTCTTCGGCACTAAATGCAACAAGGTAAAGTATTATCTCAGCCACAATGGCTTAACCATTTGGTAATTTTTTTTAAAACACCGAGTGGTTTAGGCTTTATTTTCGGTCGATAATTGGATAAGGCCGTTGGATATTATTTTAGGATATATTTTTATCTAGGATTTATTATTTTATTCCGATTACAACCAAAGTGTCCGGAATCCGGACCCTGCGTACTCTGCAGTGAGTTGATAACCCAAGCAGTGGGTTTACTAACAGAGGCGAATCACATATAAAGGAGATTCAGCAAAGTCTGCAGATTGGATCAGGAAGTGTTCATGATTATATATTTTTGTTTATTTGATTATATATAATGTTTCGCGCTGGATACCCCTCAACCGATGTAAAGAAACAAGAGCACGTGGAATGGTCCATTGATATAATTGATAAATTTAAAGCAGGTACTTCCCGCAATTTTTACGATTTTATAACAGGAAAAACTTTGATCGCCATTTTCTTCTCCCTAACGGGGTAGTTAGTATCAATCCCCTTAAGAAACCAAAGTAGCTCAATGCACTATCAAATGCTTGCCAGAAGTTTTTGCTGCTGCGAGCAAAAAGCGACCGCACACAAGACTCCGAAGCCCTTTGCCGCACGATCAAGATGAGGTACTTCCTAAACGCCACACCGGTTAAACTTTTGAATTATCCGTCTTACAGACCTGATTTGGCAGCGTGTGACTTCTTGTTCCCTAAAATTAAAAAAAACTGCTCAAGGGGCTAGTGTTTTAATCGCCAAAAGATGCGGTCACTGTAATTCAAGAAGTCGTTGAGGAAGTTGCAGAATGGAAAATGCGTCGCGCATTCTCCCGCATCCTAAATACTGGTTGGATCCACCAATAAAACAACACCAAATGAATTAAATTAATATTCTCTCCAAAAATTTTGAAATATATTACGCATTTTTTGCAGTTTTTTAATGAACAGTAACACAAAGGAACAACCAAGAAAAATGTATCGATTTAAATATCGTTCCGTTGTAGCATTTAGGTCATATAATATAAAACTTATTTTCAGCTGATGGTGTATGACGTGCGCAGCCGCGCCTTGGACGCGATCCCGACGCTGCGAGGTCGCGGGCCGTGGCCGCATCCCGACCAACAGACTGGGATACACGCCCTTCAGATCAACCCATCCAGGTAAACTTGCTGAAAAAAATCTAATACTTCAAATAGTTTTAGGCCTTTATGATCCAAAGCCGACCATTTTACCAAAAGTACCAACTAAACCTAAATAACAGTTCGGTTTATCTTAAAAATCCTTACCATCAATTTAGAAGATTCCTAGGTATTGGGATCATTCATGCAGTGTTTTTTCTTTCTTTTGCATCACAAATAAGGATTACAACATTGTACATGTCTCATTAAAGTCGAAGCTGTCAGTGATGGCCAAGTGTAAAAGGAGCCTGTGTCATACTTCTGATATATGAAAACCACCACAGCATTCAAAACTTTACACAACAGATTGAGTTGTCCAATTGCGTTCACTGAGTTTTAGTTAATACTTTAAGTGGGATAGCGTTTTTGTAGAAAAGTCCATAAATAAAGATTGAAAAGAAAAATGCAAAGAAAATCTTACAAAAAGTAAAATTATAATTTTTAATTCAGTTAACTTGCGCGATTTATTCTACATACAAATATAGAAAAAATATTTATGAATGTTTCTTACGCTTTGGTTAGGACTCTGCTAGCTACCGGGGCACGGAATTCCTGCGAGCTTGCAATCTACAGTTTGCCCACTTTGGACCCGGTGTGCGTTGGTGAAACTCACAAAGACTGGGTAAGTATTCATGAAATAACTAACCTGAAAGTCTCAGAAACTATAGTCCTGGAATATGTAAAAGTATTTATGCTAAGAACCTTTTGGGTATGAGTAACAACCTCTTCTTTCAATCAGATAAGATGGAGGACAAACGTGTGTCTAATTCTAAATAAAAACAGGTGCTACTTAAAAACAGTCAAGTTAATGAATTTTTAATAAAATTTGTATAGTTTTAATAAACTTACTATTTCTGACCATAATTCTATTGCCAAGCATTAATGCAAGAAGTGGTTTTTATCAATTTTTTGTACCGGAATAATCTACTCCAGTTTAATACAGATCTCGTATCTAAAAGATCTCCGATAAGAAACAACTGCATTTAAATAAGCAGACCAACACGTATACCCATAACCATTACACTTCTCAGGCAGTATATTAGAATAAGAACACACTATGTTATTCAAATAAAGTATGAATGTTTTGTTTTGGTTTATGCAACTGTTTTATTCATGGTAAACATCTACATGTCTCAACAGAACAGTGATTCAGAAATATATCCTTACATTGTGTCTTATCAATCTATTTGTTCGGATTCAACCGACCAACCTTCAGTTATAACAGCATAATGACCATCAATGAGATCTGAGAGGGTTATACAATAATGGCGATGAGTGTTTCTGGCTTAAAGTTCGTACAGTGTATACGATTCACGTAATTTGTTGAGCGCCCTCTTCGATCCATTCACCAAAAACTAAAAAACATCTTAGCATGATTAAGCGTTATCATGGCACTTGGGTTACTTACGCTTGTCTGCACCACACAAAGCATAGACCTAGTTAGGTCATGCCTAAACTAAGTCACACATAAGCATCGACTTACTCTGCGTAATTGATATAATAAAATAAATCGATTTCAAAATAAATAATATTTACGTTTTGTTTGAACTTTAGATTGAAAGGATATTCGGTTAACCTTCCTATACCCGCGTCAAATTGTGTAACACCTATACCCGCGCATGGTCTTACAACAGACCAAAATTCAGGGTACAATTTCATTGTTGTGTCAAGTGAAAAAAATTCCATTTTTCTTCGCACATTGCTGGTCACACAAGTCTCACTTGAACAGGTTTCTATTCTTTCGGCACTCCAAATAGTATCAAGCAAGAGTCTTTCAAAAGCGTGTGTCACGCTACATTTACAATTTACTGTCCTTGTTTTATTGACTAGCAAATTTCTAAAAAAATTTTTAAAACTTGAGCACGAGAAAAGTATAGATTGTCGATGGAATCACTTTCATCTAACATACTATTTATAAATAGACAAATCTCATTTTTAATATGAAGCACTTTGCTATTAAGTGCATATCCATCACTGCAAGCTTTTGCAATCAAATAACAAGCGGAATCAATATAGTACATAATGCGAGGTTATTTATGTCAATCTTAGGCCCGGTGCCCAATATCGGTACGGCATGATGCGGCAAGGTAGCCCTCGGGCTGTTTCGACGGCCTTAGGCATGGCTCAGCATTGTTAGGCATAGCTAAAGATCCCTCGACAGTCTTTGGGTTACTTCGGCAGCCCTAGGCATACCTAAGGATGCTTAAAGACGCCGAGGCAATACTCGGATTAAATAGGCGCCCAAAGACACCCGTAAGGCAGCCAAAGGCATACATAAGGCCGCTGAAGCATCCCTCGGGTAGTTTCGACACTCTTTGGTATACCGAAACAAAACTGGGAATCACCCGCAGCCCTTACACCGAAGCGTCGCGCGCGCTTCCAACCAGTGCCATTTGCTTGACGACGCCGTCATTGATCGTACGTGGGTTGTTGCGATAGCATACCTTAAGATACTTCGGCATTTCCAAACAAACCTCGACATGCCTTCGCATTCCTAGGCACGCTTCAGCATGCCTGAGAATGCTTCGGCAATAATGGCCGTCAGTTTACGCGAAGGTACGCCCATAGCAGGTAGTCTTCATACAAAAAAAACTAGGAATTATGTCTATGGTTAGAAACTTTTGATGCTGACATCTCTTGCTACTTTTCGAGCGAACAATTGTCATACGTCACTTCAATGTGAATGATGAATGATAACACTATGTTCAATCAATGATGTACGGTTTCAGGTTATGATTCAATGCTATAATTATGTTAAAACTACTTTTATTATATTAATACTTGAAATTGGCAGAAATAGTTATTGTGTAGTAACTACAGCTGATTGCCATAAAACGCAAAATTTAATTTAATTTTCAATCAATCAGCTCGATCTGCCATTACGGTTTCAATGTTTGACGAGTGAAGAGTTTGCATTGATCAATTTCCTAAACATAACCTCCCATTTACCAAATATAGTAATTAATATGCGTTTATTCGGTGCTTCACAATGTACAACAAGTGCTGTGTAGTGAATGAGAAAGAAGCCGAAAGGACGTTATTTTCCATCACTTTCCAAGAACTGAGATAGGACTTTACAATGGTTACCGTGTCTTTGTGCTAATAGTGCTTTGTGCTTACAAGGTTTAAGTGTGGTAAACCTTTGTAAATTGTTTGTGAGCCACACAAGAAATGTTTTCTGGGTTACTCAATATGAATAACGGTGTTTAATTGGTGTTTGGGACTGGTAAGAAATAATGCACTGGTTCGAAGGACCTTAGGTTTTGGAAAGTATTAAATAACGCATTAAAGTAAAAATTGCAAGTATTGATTTAAATGAGGAGAATCACGGACCCCTGCCTCAAATAAGGAAGAAAAGATTGCACAAACCTCGAGTTTCCACCGCCAGTCTCCGTCAGTAGTCTCAACTTTCATGCACATAGGTAAAGGGCGTCTTCCAGGCAGCTAGCTTAGCTCTCAGAAACGTTCTGATTGTCCAGCACTTCACAAATAGCACAGTGTAGACAAAACGAAGCTCACAACATAGGAAAACACAGGTTTAAAGTATTATTCAAAGTATTTAAAATTAAGCAGAGCAGCGCCCATGCAGATTCGACAAACGTCAAGCAACCGAACGTCGGTCACCCGCGATTTGTGTTGTTTTTATTCTACCTACATTTGAGGCAAGAACCGTACATACCCCCCACCGAAATCACTATGATGATTTCCTGTTAAGAAGATAAAGGAGGGAGTAGTAGGAATAGGAGGCATAAGCCAAACAGAAAGTGTGGACGTACCACACTCATAGATAAGGTTGAATACAGTTTCAGTTTTACCAGCAAAAATATAAAGTAAATATATATATATACATATAATTTAGTACATAAATTTAAAAAATTAAAAAATTTAATTAATTATAGGTAGAGGGCACAATTTATTAACAGGTCTTCTCAACAGACCACCAGAAGTCTTGACACTGACTACGCGAACGTCGCCATCAGGTCCGGGAAAAGTATTAACGACTCTACCTAACGGCCAATGCAAGGGCCGAGTCAAATCCGATTTGATAAGAACTAAGTCTCCAGTATTTAGGTTACGCGGTTTTAAATGCCACTTAGATCTCTGTTGTAACGTGTGAACATAGTCGTGAGACCAGCGGTTCCAAAATGATTGCGTTGTTTTTTGAATAAACTGCCATCTAGAGAGTCTACCGACAGCAAGGTCTTGAAGGTTGTACTCAGGTACAGCGAGGAGGTTTTGTCCTATTAATAAGTGTCCTGCGGTTAACACTTCAAATTCATTGGGGTCATCAGACAAGGAGCAAAGAGGGCGAGAATTCAAGATAGCCTCTATCTTACAAAATATAGTAGTCAGCTCCTCGAACGTGAGGGACTTGTCACCAACTACACGCGTTAAATGGTGTTTCGCTGACTTGATGCCAGCCTCCCACAGACCTCCCATATTAGGAGCGCTAGGCGAGTTGAATCTCCAATCGATGCCCCGAGTCGTGCAACCATCTGCAATACTTACTTGTGTTTTACTATTTTTCAAAAACTTCACGACATCTTGCAGATGCCTGCTAGCCCCGATAAAGTTAGTTCCGCAGTCAGAATAAAGACAAGAACATAAACCGCGACGAGCTACAAATCTGTCTAAGCTGGCTAAGAAACAATCAGTGGACAAGTCACTAAGTACCTCCAAGTGCACTGCTTTTGTCGAAAAACAAACGTATAAGCAGAGATAGGCCTTATTGACGCGGGCGTTACGTTTATTGCTTTCCTTCACGTAGAAAGGACCAACTAAATCAACGCCAACGTGGCTAAAAGTTTTATTTATTTCAAGCCGAGACTTTGGTAACGTACCCATGCAGGGCTGTAGATGACGCGGGCTGCACCTAAAACACTTGATGCACCGCGACAGCACCGACCGGATCACGCTACGAGCGGATACAATCCAGTACTTTTGACAGAGGATACCTTGTAACGTACGAGGTCCTACATGTAAATTAATTTTGTGAAAATATTCAATGATAAGATTAGTTACGTGACTACGCTTTGGCAATAATAACGGATGTCGTACAGCAACGGGAAAATTAGATTGAGATATCCTACCCCCCACCCTGAGGAACCCCGCCTCATCTAGGAAAGGAGATAGTTTGCGTAGAGACTCAATAAACGTTTTATTATTCCTAAGTTGGTTAATTTCTTTCAAATAAAAGTTATGTTGTGTAAGTTTTATAATTAAATTATGTGCATTGCTTAATTCCGATGTAGTTAAAGTTTTAAAGTATCTGTCGCTCTTTGGTTTACGTAGATTATTTATAAAACGTAAGCACCACGCAGAGATGCGTTGTAACCTTAGAAAGGAAGAAAATCTTAAAAACAATTCATTATCTTTAGGTTGCTCATTAGTCACCAAGTTAAAACTATCTGTATTTGATTTTAATTCTAAGATGTCAGTTTCATCTCTAATGTAAAATGTGGAAATCGGCCAGCAGTTTTGTTGTTGAGCGAGCCACTCCGGGCCGTGTAGCCAGCGATGCCGAGCGGCGATGAGCGCAGGAGGCGCGGATCCGCGCGAGCACAGGTCCGCGGCGTTGTGTTCGCCGCTCACGTGGTACCAGCTGTTTGACGGCACTACTTCCACCACTTGCGCGACGCGATTGCAAACAAACGTCTTAAGTTTGTAAGGTGGTGTTTGCAACCATGCCAAAGCTACACTCGAATCTGTTAGAATCAATATTAATTAAGTTTTGTTTAATGAATTTAAAAAGTTTAGAAAGTAGCACACATCCCATTAATTCCAAACGTGGAATGGACATAGGTTTTATGGGAGCGACCTTTGTTTTACTAACGAGCAAACTACATTTAACGTTGTTAGAGCTATCTAAGCTACGCACGTAAACGCAAGCTGCGTATCCTCGAGTCGAGGCGTCACAGAACCCGACTAACTGAACGTCAGTAAAGTCACTGGCCAGCATGTGACGTTCGATGCGGACCTCAGATAAGAGCGAGAGAGACGATGTGAACTTTTCCCATTTGTCACGCAGGTAGGTCGGCAAGGGATCATCCCAACCCAAACTAAGTTTCCAAAGATCTTGCAAGAGGCATTTAGCCACAAAAACACATGGTGCTAGAAAACCTACCGGATCGAAAATGCTAGCTAATAATTTTAAAACCGATCTTTTAGTCAAAGTATTATCCTTAAAATTATATTCAAATGTGAAGCAATCGTCCTTGGGATCCCATTTCAATCCGAGAAGCTTAACCGCAGCGAGCGCGTCTGTGTCGAAGCGGAGCGCGCTGCCGAAGTCGGCGCCGACCCTGGCCAGCAGCTCCGGATGGTTACTGGCCCATTTGCGCAGCTGGAAACCACCGCGCGCCAGCACGGCGCACACATCGTCTTGCAGCGCTGCTGCCTCGCTTAGCGACCGCGCCGAGCACAGTAGATCGTCGACGTAGAAGTTGTGCAGCAGCAGCTTCGCACCCGCCGCGTGCCTCCAGCCTTCGTCCTGCGCCAGCTGACGCAACGTGCGCACAGCTATGAACGGTGCACTTCGCAGGCCGTAGGTGTTGGTCTTCAGCTCGTAAACCTTAATGGGGTCCTCTGGTGATTCTCTCCATATAATATGTTGAAACCTCCTCTCTTCTGGGTCGATCATTACGCACCTATACATTTTAGTAATATCAGCCGTGAAGCATATGTCATAAAGTCGAAAATTAAATATTATTTTTAAAATGTCATGGTGTAATTTGGGACCGCAGAGAAGGGTGTCATTCAAGGACGTTCCATTGGATGTCTTCGCTGAGCCATCGAAAACAACACGCACGGGAGTTGTTGTACTGCAGGTACGTACGACGGCGTGATGCGGGATAAAGTACTCGCTGGGAAGCTCACCGACGTAGCACTCCATGTGGCCCAGGCGTTCGTATTCCTTCATGAAGTCAATGTAGGCGGTACGCAGCGCAGAGTCGCGGGCTAGGCGGCGCTCAAGCTGCAACAGGCGGCGCGTGGCTGCGGCGCGGGAGTCGCCGAGTGGTGGGCGCGCGCGCGCAAGTAACAGCGGGCATGTGTATCGGCCTTCAGCGTCGCGTTGTGTCCGCGAGGAGAACGTCTCCTCCGCCTCGAGCTCCAAAGGGTCCACGGGGGCCTCACACACAGCATCCTCCACCTCCCAAAAACGCTGCAGGTAGTTATCGATGACGTCATCGTCCTTTGTGTATGACACCAGGTTTGACGTCATTGAAATACCACTAAGGTTGGTTAAAGAAATCGGAACTTCCAGCTTTCCTGAAATTACATATCCAAATATGCTGCCTAAAGCTAACGGGAGTGACGTACCGAAAACAATTCGACTTCCATCATAAATGTGTGGAAATATGTCGCCTGATAAAATCATATCAATAACAGAACGTCTGTGAAATAATGGATCCGCTAATACTAAGTTATTATATTTATAGGTAATTTCTTCCGGTAAGTCAAACGTTGGCAAATCGGAAGTGATGCGCGGAAGTACCACTGCATCTATTGTGAACGTTGGTTCCTGAGTATGTCTAGGTTTTACCGTGCACGAAGTCATCCCACAATTTTTACAGTTTCACCCGATAGACCATAGATATTAAATGGACATTTAAAACGTTTAAGTCCCAATCTTTTCAAACAACTAACAGTAATAAAATTAGACTGCGCGCCAGAATCAATCAAAACGCGACAAGGCTGTTCATTTCCTAAAACATCTACAACGTTAACTATAGCTGTGCCTAGTATAACTGTGCAATTCTTATAATTAGATGACGCATGACAGTTATTGTTACTTTCGTGAGTAGATGCGCGCGCGCCAGTGGTGGCGGGAGCGAGCGAGGACAAGATCGGCGTCGGAACCGGTTCTCTGCCACCGCAGTCTATGTGCAGCAGAGCGTGATGCGCCTGTCCGCATGTAAAGCATCTAAATTCACTGCGACAATCGACAGCTGAATGATTTAATTTTAAACAGTTATGACATATCTTCAGGGTATTCGCACGGCTAATTCGCTGTTTAGGTGTAAGTTAACGAAACTTACTACAACGAAAAATCATATGATTTTCCCCACAGTGAAGACACGACAAAACGGTGTTTGTTAATTTATTAGTGGATGTTTGTGAGAAGTTTTTACGAGATGTTATGTTTTTATTGAGGTTAGTGTTAGTGAGCTGTTTACGTTGTGGTCCACCACCACTGCTCGATACAACGTCGCGATCATATGATTGTGAATGCTCTAAAACTTTGATTTGTTTTTGAACGAAAGTAATTAGGTTCTCATAAGTAGGGATCGTTTGCTGATCGATACTTTGTTCAAATAATTTACGAGTATTTTTATCGAGCGATCTAAGTGCGATGTGACAAACAACGAAACTATGTAAATTAAGTATTTTTAACGAACATATAGCCTTATAAGAATTTTCAAAGATTTCTATGAAATTATTGAGGCTAATCGGGGATTCCTTAGTGATAGGAGGAAAGTTTAGCATTTTGTCAAGGTAGTTACTAGCTAGTAGTCGCTGATCTTGGTACTTATCAAGGAGTGCCTTCCATATGACATCATAATTACTAGATGTAAGAGGTACACTTTTAATAATATTTAATGCCGAACCCTTCGTACACGATAATAAGTAGTGAAATTTATCAATGTTTGAAATGCTCTTTTGATTATGAACTAGGGAACAAAATGTTTCATAAAAAGTAGGGAAATTTTCAAGAGTTCCATCAAAAGTAACTAGTTCAATTTTAGGTAACCTAGGTCTACTGTCAAAAGTACTTGATTTATTATTATTCGACTGCTCGCCGCCGTCATGACGTTTAACGCAACCTTTGACTTCAAAGTACAAATCATCGAAACTATTTAATTCCTTGTCGTTAAACTGCATTTTAGGATTTAACTGCAGCTGAAGGTCAAACAGATCCAAAGTTGCCTTTTCGTAACGTTCACGTAACTGAGTGGTCTCGGACGCACGAAGTAAAAACATATCAATGTCAACAGACTCTGGGTTAGATTTAATTAATAACGTAGTATCGTATAACTTTTGCATTTGTGAATATAACCTTTGTCTGATGGTATTGCAACTGTTAATTTTTTGTAAAGTTAACTCGTCCGATTTGGTGTCATGACTTCGGGTAGCCATATTGAATGAAAAGGTAGTTACGTATTAGACAATAGAATAGGTTAAAATAAGCAATATTCAATTTAAGTTTAGGTTAGAATAATTATGTATAGGTAAATCTGACGAAAATATTTATTACTTTGATGGAATACAAGTATGTATAGAATTATGTAAGAATTGTGCCATGAATTAACGAGGTATTATAAGAAATAAACACAAAGGTTTAGAAATTAGTCATTAATGACTTTCATTTAAGATATTTAAAGGTTACTAATCCGGCTCGGAGGCCAAATGTTTGGGACTGGTAAGAAATAATGCACTGGTTCGAAGGACCTTAGGTTTTGGAAAGTATTAAATAACGCATTAAAGTAAAAATTGCAAGTATTGATTTAAATGAGGAGAATCACGGACCCCTGCCTCAAATAAGGAAGAAAAGATTGCACAAACCTCGAGTTTCCACCGCCAGTCTCCGTCAGTAGTCTCAACTTTCATGCACATAGGTAAAGGGCGTCTTCCAGGCAGCTAGCTTAGCTCTCAGAAACGTTCTGATTGTCCAGCACTTCACAAATAGCACAGTGTAGACAAAACGAAGCTCACAACATAGGAAAACACAGGTTTAAAGTATTATTCAAAGTATTTAAAATTAAGCAGAGCAGCGCCCATGCAGATTCGACAAACGTCAAGCAACCGAACGTCGGTCACCCGCGATTTGTGTTGTTTTTATTCTACCTACATTTGAGGCAAGAACCGTACAATTGGTGTAACATAATTAACAGAATATGAATAAAAGGTACTGATGTCTCGCTTCTAGAAAATAAAAATTTGCCCTCCGTGCAATACAAACAAAGCATATAAAAATATAAAACAAAATTTAGAAATTAAAAAAAAATCATAAATATACAAGTCTTTTATTTATTTTACCTTCTTTATCTTTTAGATTGTTAAAATATCTTGTAGAAAAGGAGAGGGGCTTTCGCCTGCCACAATGGCATTACGCCAAAATCCAATGCCGTCATTTTAAAATTAAGAAACGAAGGTCAATCTAATTAAAAAAAAAAAAGTTGTCAAATTGAAAAGTTCCTCAAGTTCCTAGTTCCTAGTGTTGTAGTTAGGAAGACGTTCGTCTGATGCGTAGCATCACTAGTTAGTTTGTGGGTACGCCTAAGGGTCCTTTGCCGTGCCGTGCCGATAGTGGGCGCGGGCCTTAAAGCCCGTGGGTCGCGGCCTCGCACCACAATTACATCTGTGGGAACGTGTAGTTTAGTTCCCTAAAATATCAATATTTACAACATTTAGGGCCGTTCGAAAGTAATGAGAATAGTATAAAGTATTGTGGGAACTTGTGTAGCTCAGGTTTCTTCAATATACTAACCAACAATGAAAGAGAAAGGAATTTTCACGTTGGAGATATGTTTTTTATTTTTTTTTCTGAAAGGTCCTTGGAAAAATATTACCTAATATAATAAACGTATAATTTTTCTATACCGTATACTCAAAATTTTTTAAAGCCGTGGTACCTACGCTGTTGTTCTTGCTTAATGTTATGGCATGGAAAGTTAGGAATATCTTAAGCATTTAAGCATTGAGTTAAGTTTAGTGCAACGCAATTCTCGTTGCTAAGCACTTCGTAGGTACTTAAGCTGTTAAAAGTTTAGTGCAGACGGGCATGACATTTTTAAAGAAAAACTTAATAAAGTTATATACGTAGGCGGATATTTTGGTAGTTTTTTCTCATATAAAATGTGAATTATTTATTTGTCGGTTACAGCAAATGCTTATGTGACTGTAGAAACTTCGGCATTACAAAAAACCGCCACCAAAGATATATATTATGATTTCTTTCGTGGTATGTAATAATAAATGTAAGTTAGATTGTATCTATTCTTCTTCTTGAATTGCGTGCCCAGGGATTCCGACATGATTACCTGAACGACGATATTTTCCTGTGCCTCTTGAACTCTTGGGAGGAACAGCCCGTGCAATTACTGGAACAAATGCAATTTCAACTGAATCTTTACTTAAAGACTTCTGAAATGAAAGAAATCGATTTTATAATCACAGTCACTATTAATAAATAAAACACCTCCGACTAATGATGACAATGGGAGCGATTGTAGTGATTGCCACTTACCATCAGGTGAGTCGAGTGCTCGTTTGCCGCATATGAATATAAAAAAATATTCATATACATATGTAAATGTACACAATATATTTTTTTAGGATAATATGACGCGACTGTATTCTAGCTATTTAGTAACTATGCGGAATTAGAATTTGACAGCTCTCGTAGTAAGTTTCTGTGCACATCTCAGCACGCTGGGAACACCCAAAAATTCCGAATTTGAATATTCCGATTTTTAAAATTCCGAATTTCAGAATCCCGAAGAGTCTTAATTCCGATTATTCAAAAACACGATTCTTATTTTACCGAAATTCATAAATTTTTCAAAAAATTTTAAAAAATTCATTAGTACGAAGAATTATAAACCCGTCTTACTAGTCTGAAATATGGTATTCCGAATTTTAATTCTCCGAAAATTTAATGCTAGCATTCAGATTTTCTATCTAAGGGTGTTACGACGACCCGTCGATGTGTATCGACGGACGATCGATTGGTGTGGTAATACCCTTAATAATCACTAGAGGGATATCAGCCTCTCCCAACTCAGGGGTGGTGTCAGACAATTGTAGGCCATCACACCTACTGCGGGTTGGCGGACTACACATACCCCCAGCACGCTTCTATTACAAACCCATTATTGCAGCTAACATGTTCACCAAAATAGGATGTTTACTTTTATATTAATTCTAGTTTCCAAAAAAAGAAACACATATAATTCCATAGAACTTTCGTCAGATCCTGGACATGTGCTGGTTGGACGACGAGTTCGTGGTCACGGGGTCACGTGACTCGCGCCTGGCCCTGTGGCGCGCGCCGGAGGAGGGCCCGCAGTCTACTCAGCACTCTTACTTGACTCCGCTCTGCGTTAAGGAATGTCGCTCAGGTTTGTTTATTAAGTAAATGTCTTATGATTTTTAAGAGGTTCCTTATTTTTTGTTTACGAGACTACTAGACATAGCCAAAGAAATCCAAAAACCAGTTCTATTCAGTTTTACGTCTCTTGCAATTTTTGATTTGATTTTGGTTTCCAAGATGAGAATGATTTATCAAAGATTTATAAATAGCCATCAATAGTTTTGTACCTCTTGAATAGGCCTGTAATACTCTCATCTTCAGTACCTCTTTCTGCCAGGTACGATAGCTAATTCATACTGACCTTATAAAGAGGATTTTTATTTGTTATGTATGTATAAACATTACAGAATGTTTTACCTTATTTAATCGAGTAAAAATTGTAAACTGTACCAGTCCATATTTACATCCATCTTTATTATTAATATTAATTATTAAATTATAATCAGTGACATAAATAATCAACAGAACTTAGCATAAGTTTCCACATAGTTAAATTTAAGTAATTTTTTTTAAAATACCTTATAATAGGTCTTTACCTATGAAACTGCCGTTTTGCCGTACTGGCCATTTCAAATGAAAATATTTTTTTTTTGACTGATAATTCTAATTTCAAATTAATTTTATTTGACAAACATGGAATTCTTTTTCTAAAATCGTCATTTGTTTAATAGTTAGTGTTTTGTTTTCAACGCATTCGAACATTTTTCGTCATCATGAATAAGTTAAAAATTCGAGTAATTATGGAGTATGAGTACCGTCGTGGCAGCAAAGTGGCACAAGCAGCACGCAACATCAACGACGTTTACGGAGCGAACACTACAAACGAACGCACCACCCGTTATTGGTTTACCCGCATCCGTTCTGGAAATTTTGACCTGAAAAATGAACCCCGTGGTCGTCCGAAAACTTTGGTCGACAATGACGAATTAAAGGCAATTGTGGAAGCTGATGAAACTCAATCCACGGCTAAATTAGCAGCAGCTTTCGACGTTAGCATCAAAACAATATTGGTCCATTTGCGTCAAATTGGCTAGGTAAAAAAGCTTGACAAATGGGTACCCCACGAACTCAATGACCGCCAGCGCGAAGTACGCGTGGAGACGTGCCTTGCACTGCTCAGCAGGCATACAAATGAAGGAATTCTGAACCGCATTGTTACTTGTGACGAGAAATGGATCCTGTTTGACAATCGTAAGCGCTCAGCAAGTTGGTAGGACCCTGGTTCAGCACCCAAACAATGCCCTAAACGAAAACTTACCCCTAGAAAAGTGATGGTCACTGTTTGGTGGTCTAACGCGGGTGTAATTCATCACAGCTTCTTGCCAAACGGGACAAGCATTACTGCAAATGTGTACTGTGAAGAACTGAACACAATGATGGAGAAGCTCGCACGTCTCCAACCAGCTTTGGTCAATCGTTCGGCTCCACTGCTCCTGCACGACAACGCGCGACCTCATACTGCACAGCAGACGGTCTCCAAGCTACAAGAGTTGGGGTTGGAAGTTCTCCGTCATCCGCCGTACTCACCAGACCTTGCGCCTACAGACTTCTACTTTTTCCAGAATTTGGATAACTTCTTGGCAGGAAAAAAATTCAATACCCGAGAGGCAGTACAAAATGCCTTTGAAGAATTTGTTGCCTCCTGTCCAGCTGATTTCTTCAAGAAAGGCATCAATAAGCTACCAATGCGTTGGCAAAGATGCATTGATTGCATGGGTGATTATTTTGATTAATAGAAATAAAAAATATATAAAAAAATTACGCTTAATTTATTTCGTGAAAAACGGCAATTTCATAGGTAAAGACCTAATATATCTAATCTGTAAAATAAATAAACGTTCCGTTTATCTCCAGGACAAAAAGTACGCGCCCTAACGTTCAACTCCCGTTGGCGTGAGATAGCTGCGCTGACTCTGAACGGCTACATCCACGTGTTCAGCGCTGAAACTTTCCGTCAAACGCTGTCTCGCAAACTGCCATCTTGCCAAGATCTCGTGTGCTTGGCTACGCAGGTTCGTTTGATCCATTGACTATCACTCCCTATTGACGACTGTAGTGCACGAGGGAATAGAATCTCTTTTATAGAAATTTACCACAACAGAAAAGGACCAAAACAGACCTTGTAACCCGTTTTGAATGACAGAAGGTCGTCAAATTCGACACACCGACCAAGTTATATGGTCTCAGTCAAGGGTCATACAAATCTTTTAGATCCGATTTTTGTCTATTGCACAGATAAGTTTGTGACACTGTATATTTGCATAGGGGTTGACTCAATAACTTGCACAATGATAAATCAAAATTCCCAATGGATGTCCGTAACCGGACAAATATATTTTAATCAAAGGTGGTCAAAGGAAAACCAGTCTAGGGCTTCCTTGTGTCCTTAATGAGGTTAAAAGTTATTGAAGACTTGCGCATAACTTTGAGCAAAAATAATCGTCCCAAAAAAATAAGAACTTGTACAAAAGATGCAAGCCTAAAAGTCGCCTTATTTATCTACCAAAAATTTATATTTCATTTATATCACTGTTAATTAATGTTGATTTTGAATTTTTTACAATCTGAAATGATTAAATGTTTGAATTTATAAACTTTATTTTTTTGAAATTATTTTGAACTCACGATGGTCCCTTGGCGTATGATTTATACGGTGTAATATAACAAATCTTTGGTTTGGTCATATAATTGTCGTTGTCAATGAAATTTCACTCCGGTCATTCCCGTATATGAGGAAAAGAATATTACTAAGGGACAAATTTTATCTAGGCTAGGCAAACAAAGAATCGATATTCACTATTGAATTTTACAGCATTCCTTACTGAAACAAAAGAACGAGCCATTTGGCCAATAAAGAACTAATACAGGTTGTGCACAGTATCGATCTCCGTTATATTGGTCCAATTTTATCCCATCCTTAGCTTCCGAATAAGGTAGCAAAACAATTTATCCTTTGAAATAGGGAACACTAGCCATTGCTTATTCCTATTTTTTTTTTATTTATAGGAGAGAGGAGTGTATGCCATCGGTTGCAAATCCTACACTTTGCTACTTGACTGCCGCACTTTGCAGTCGGTTAAGAAAATAACTTCACGTTATAATGGCTGTGGAATCCGTTCAGCTAGCTTCAGAGGTGATATGCTTACCATTGGAACTGGTCTAGGTAAGGAATAAGTACTATTGTTGTTAAGAGTGTTTTAATTTTCCGCGTTTTACTAAGAATTCTTACTTTTCTAAGTTAGGTCTGTGTCATCTAAGGATTATCTGACACCCATAATTTAAGTAATCGAAAACATTCGATTTTTTGACGGATTTTGTGGTAAATAAGCAATTAATGCAAGAATAATAAAATTGCTGATTACATAGCCTTTAAGAATATGCAATGATTAAAATAGAGATAACCAGTGTTTACATGGATCCCTACGATATTTTTAAGATATTTTGATCGCAAGCGCAGAGATATTTATCAATAATTCATTCATTTGAGTGTTTCAGTTCAAAATGAATGAGAAGTATAATATTCCTAGTAAATTTATAAATGTAAAGGTTTACATGTATACTTAAAGGGCATGGGCGATAAAAACTGAAAAGCCTGGGCTACGCAAGAAGGAATGAAATACACATCCATTTAAGTAAATAAATTGGTGTTTTTAAGTACATGCCTCATTAAATGCCATATTTAATGAGGCATGTACTTAAATGACCTTTATATTTTTGCAAAAAAAGGCAAAGTAAAAATCTAAATGGTCACCGATTTTAATAATTGATCTTCTTTCGTGTTGTGATGTTTGTTTGAACCAAATTAACTTTTTGTGAAAAGCTGGAAATTATACTTAGTTTGGACCTGGCGCGTCGCCGGGTGCTTAAGCACACGCTCGCTCGGCTCGCGCATGTATTAACTACATATAAACCTAACCTACTTGCTCATGTACAAAAGATCTTTTAGTTTTTTAGGGGATCGAATAATATTATTTCTTTAAATAATAGCATTATTTAATTTTAAATAATACGACAGAACGTAATAAATAAATAATATCTGGAAACAAAGTAGAGAATCGATTATCACGAAATGCAATTTTAATAAAAAACTACGACTACGACTGATTCCAGTTTAATTGGCAATGTTATTTTATTTTAATAAAACATAAAAAATTATGAATCCATATGATTTCCAATCGCCCGCAAAAACTGAAACGTATCCATGTCGTCTTTGTTGTCACAAATTTTAGTGATGGTGTAATTTTTGCTCGTGCACCTTTTCTGGGGAAATACTGAAAGGGCCGGCCGATTAAAATCATAAGTCAATGACATTATGACAACGCCTAACTTCATCTCTGTAATACTCTTGTTTCAATTCACATTAAATAAGCAGTGATTACTTGTATTTATATTTATTTATTAGATAACATACATTGATTAAATAAGCTTAACGCCATATTGTGTGTCTGTCCATAGAGTAATCAAATCAATGCTGTGGTTTGTGCTGTAGGTCTCTATAGAGTATAATGATATTATCTTACAATCTCAGAGTAAATATGTCTATCAATTGTTTTGCAGAAATGGATACATACGGCAAACAAAGATGCATTCGATCAAATTGGCTTCGACTTATTTATTATTAGATCAAATGTCTCTCGATGAAAACCAGCGTAGGTAGAAAGTGTTTCTATATAGCATCGATCAAATGTTCTTCGAAATGTTGATCAATTGATGAAATAAACGTTAGACGTATTAGACAGTCGACGAGGTGACATCGATAAATTAATAATAACAATAATAATAAATCCCCAGACAAACACACCAACTGTTTGACCCCAAAGTAAGCAGAGCTTGTGTTATGGATGACCATACAGCGAACTGGGCGGGGGGAACCCAGAATAAACATACATATATAAATACAAACAACCATGACCCGAGAACGAACATCTGTGTTCATCACACAAATGTATGCCCCAATTCTACTACAGATGACTTATTGACTTAGTAGCCAGGTTAAGTTATTTAATAACTACAAATTCAAATAGGTAGATATAGTATCAATGATATAAAATTAAAATTTTGCTTTGTTATTATTTTGAGAGTAAATGGATTTGTTACCTTGTTTGTGTTTTGATAAGTATTGAAGTATTGTTTTGATAAGTATCCTAGTATTGAATTTAAAGACTGTTTTGTTGATCAGCTCCTAAAGGTTAATTGATAAAAGATTGAATACACTATGATAAATAACTGATGATAATAATAGCGTTTAACTATATTGTATGCGCAAGTGGAGTCAATATAGTATTACAACAGTATACCCTTTACTACTTACTGGTAGCACAAAGTGAAGTATTTTGCTGCTGAATATGGTTTGATATAAACAAATTAAAAGAATTATGCCTACAATTTACCCGTTGCGTCTTACTGACAGCACAACTTGGCAGTAAATGTATGCAATTGACTTGTTTTCTAATTTATATGAATGTATGAATAGGTGGGATGGATAAGAAACCTAGGGCACTTAACTTGGTGTATCTGCAGTACAACACGGTGAGCAAAGGCACTGTGTCCGCTGGCGCTATAAGTGACGCCCCGGGCGGTCCGGCAGCAGGCCGCCTGGTAGCTCCTGGCAAATGTGCTCCTCCGCTTGCATTTTTGTAACTACGGTGTAAAATTTTTGATTTTTGTAACTGCTGTCGGTCGGATATTCGGATGTCTGCTCACGAACAGAGTGTCGAAAGTCGATGTTCTTGAGATTGCATTGAAGTCACCTCGTCGATATTTCAACGGCACATCGATATGAATTAACGATGTTACCTTTTTATTATAGTCTCACTATAACATGAATGAGCTACAATGATAGTTTCAAAGTAAAAATGATGCACGTTAACACGTCGACTCTGCTTGACCGGTATTTCGCAGTTTTTGGTTACTTGGATTTCTTTGTTTCTAGACCTGTAGGCCAATTCTCGTAATAAAAACCGCGGCGATGTCGTAGCGACTCGACCGTTGATGTCACTTTCGTATTCTCATCCGTCGATTGGACCGATTCTAATATCGTTCTGAAGTCGCTCTATCGGAATGTCGCTGAACCGTATTCACATCCTGAATCAACTTTCAATCGTTTCAAAACGATGTCACAATGGTATTCTACTCCTACAAATGACAGTTAGTTCGATTGGATGTCAACGACTTAACGTCAAAATAAGCGATCCAAAAGTCGTTGAACAAAAGTTCATTCTGCGGGACGTTTACAAGGGAGAGAACCGCTGTTTTTGTGTTTTGAAGAGGCTTAAAATAAGCTTAGAGTTAGCGTATTTGTTGCTAGATATGCCAGAATTGTACAATTGACGCGAAAAGCGAAAAAGAAGATGTGTATTGAGGTTCAAAAGATGGGACGCGTTCACAATGCCAGAGAAAGACTTCATCAAAACATTTCGTGTCACGAAAGTATTAGTGCAGAATCTTTACTGGTTACTTTCAGATTTTTACTGCCTGTAAGTTACACTGCAGCCCAGAAGTTTCTGGCCAAATGGTCAATGCTTGTACAGTTTTGGCTAACGTTGCAAAAAGAGCCTCGATTGCGGTTCCAGTACTTCGTGAGATGGAATATCAATCTCAATATATTGTGGCAAAGGAGAGCTTCACAAATGAAGCAGCTAACGTGGAGACTTTTCAAGGACTGCATTGAGTTAATGTAGATCTAGAACAAGGCAGGATGGCCCAACAAGCAGTTACATAGACTATAAATGGGGGTGAATAATCATAATAAGTTCAATGTTTAAATAGACAGAAACAAAAAATAATTGTGTTAAATCTAATCTTATTTGAATAATTATGTGTTGAATAAAGATCTTAAGGATGGTATCATGTTGTGCTTATCTCTTCTGAAAGCACTAATACCTAAGATGTGTCCAATAATCAATATTATGTGGTTAGAGGTTTTCATGTCAAATTACTGTATATTTATAAGGTGTTATGTTGTGATTCTTTGGTTATTATGTGTCAACTACTTATTTATGGTAGGTTAATGTTTGAAGAACTAATTACCATGTGCGCGGAGCTTGAGAGCTAAGTGTAATAAGTGTAAGTGTAATAAAAATTAAAACACAATTTAAAATATACTATTTGGTTTTATTTAGCTCTTAAAAATTCATATTTACTACAGTAGCAAAACAATAACCCGAACCATAAACATTGGTCTAAACTTCAACTACAGGTGCTTCTGCAAATTGTTATCACTGAAATATTATAATATCAACAAACCAATTAAAAATTACATATTCTTCACAATAGCTTGTTAAACAACTAATAGCTTAGTGAAATATACACTTAAGCCGGAAACTTGTCCAGCCCTATAATTTCACAAACGCGTTCTTCTAAGGGAGCTAGTATCGGAACATCTTTGGGGCCACCACGAATCTGCGAGCTTCGTGAATTCTCCGGACCGTATTTGAGACCCGATATTTTAAATCGTTGTAAAGCTGCAACCTGCACTTTGTTCTATTATTTCGCTGTACCGTGTCCGTCGATGGTTTGAGAAAAAGTAATACTCATGACAATTTTGAACTCGAGTCTCGTCCTTCCTTAGATCGGACACGACCTAGGGCTAAGTTCTAATGCTTATTATTGATTTATGGAATCAACAAACAGTTCCAACTGTCGTATAGAAACTCGCGATTGATATTTAAATAAATAAGTCTTTGAACAAGAAATTTCTACACAAGTTTCTTGCTTTTGAATAAAAACAAATAATAAACTTATCGCCAATTTGACAACAATGAACATTGACAAACAATTTGACGGCTGAACCGAAGACAATAACGTTTATCAAGATCCGAATCATTCGATCAATTGAAGTGAAAACTCGCTTTTTTCACCATCAATTTCTGCTTGGCTAGTTGAAGTTAGTTGGAGTCGTTATTCTTTAAATTTAGTCAACCAATTACATGGTAAACAACGTATTCAGAATTTAAAATACGTTTTAATGTCTTGGTAGTTTAGTAATAACTTTAACTGGCAACTTCTTCTGTCGTTCGATTCAAAAGTCGTTCAGTTTCGATCCTATTGAGTTGAAGTCCTATCGAAGCGCGTCTAAGCAATACGTGAATACCGATTTTGGATAGAACTTCGATCGAACGACTTCTGCACTACAGCGATCTTTCAATTGTCTGTTTTTACGAGAATTGGGCTACTGTGCTTCCGATTGCAGGTCCTGTCATGGTCGCCAATATTTTGAAGATGAATATAAATGAAATCTCTTGATTTTCAATAAACTTGATTTAATATAACCTTTTTTCTACAGGAGCTGATGTGTAATGCGTATTCTAGAATAACCTTTTTTACAATTTTTTATTTTTGCAAATATCGAAACTACCTACAAATAATTACAAACATCTTTACGCCTTATGAATTTAACTAGCAAAGTTTCACTTAATCCTAAGCACCGGCGAATCACATACGAGGAGATACAGCTCAATCTGCAGAATGGATCATGAAGTGTTCTTGATATTCTACACAACCACCTTTGCGTAACGTGGATTGTTTCATGCTGAGTACCCACAACCTCACTGATGCTGAGAAGGAGGCGTGCGTGGAGTGGTGCCATGATATGAAATTCGAAACAGGTTCTTCAAAATGATCCAGAAACAAAGTGCAAGTCAAAAGTATGCCTGTTCCAAAACGAACTAATTCCTACGATAGAGAAGCACTGGAAAAACTTGCGATGACCAGATTTTTCTCATTAACGTGGTTTTTAGTATAAATTCCCTGAAGAAACCAAAGTAGCATTATTGCAGAGTGGTACACTACCAAATGCTAGACAGAAGTTTTTGCTGCTGCGAGCAACAAGCGACCGAACACGGGACTCCGAGGCCTTTTGCTCCACCACGACAACGCGCCCGCGCACTGCGGTCGAGACGAAGGACTTTCTACTAACCTAACCTAACCTCACCTAACAGCGCTGATTAGCACCGTGTGACTTCTTCTTGTTCCCTGAAATTAAAAAGCAGCTCAAGGGGTTACAGTTTTCAATATGACCCCCATGTGCTCGCTGCGTTAGAGAAGGCCGTTGAGGAAGTATCCGATGCAGACTGGAAAATGTTCATTGAAAATTAGTTCACATGCATGAAACTTTGTCACTTACGTGATTACTTTAATAATTCAGGGGTTGTGAATCGTCTTAATGCTTTTTAATAATGCATACATTATATTATCTTTGTACGATGCTATATTATCGTTATTTTCTCGCTGCAGACTCGGTCATAAATCAATCGCGAGGGTCCGGACCCCTAGGTTTGTGTGCTAGCGGCACGAGCGCAACGCCGTTATCGATAAAACCTTATTATGCGTTATTGTTTTCCAATTTGTATAGAAATTATTATTTTTAAAATGGTTAATTACTTAATAAACTTCTTTAACTTATTTAACTTCTCTCAGCCACCCTTTAAAATACACTCGATATTACTTATCGACAACAATAATACACAGCACTACGCGGCGTCTACGTCATCCCGTATGGGGCCCTTGAGTGGGAAAAAGAGAATCCATCCCATGTTCTTTAGAAATTACGGGCATAAAACAAAAAAAGCAGAATTTCTCCACTCTTTTAACAATTTTTGGTTGTTGTGGTTAATGTTGGTAAGTTCGGTCCATTTAAAACATGTCACCTTAATCCTAAATAACATATCTTAAACCACAATAAAAAATTGCCCCAAGTTTTCTTGGACATTTTGCCAACCTATGAATTCAACATTTTCAAAATATATCAACTTTGACAGAGCCTCCTGAAAAAAAAGGAACTAGAGTGCATTGGCAAGTGCCATCAAAAGTTGGCGCCTTTAATAAGGATTCAAAAATTGTGTAACACTTGGTGGGTTAGACGTGGTTATTTGATTACTACAAGTAAAGCGAACGATTATTATGTTTTTGAAGCACAGCTTCAATTGCAAACCGTCCAAATTAAAATGGTGTCAAAGCATTGCTTAATTGATATTTAAAGAGTCGACTTGATGTTGTCGGGTTGGCTGTATTTTGTGTGTTTTCAATTGCATGGTTAATTGACAGAGTTAGGTATTTAGTAACGCGGCTTGCTCACGGTACAAGGTTGGATAGGTCCGACTAGTTTCGGACTCGTCTGGAGTCCATCTTCAAGGATGAGTATAGTCGCTGCTACACGCTTCGCCTCGCACTGCACGCCGCCGCACGCAGCTCGCGCTGGGTGTCTTGATATCGTACTTACGGCTAAGTATGTGCCCAATCGAGTCTGTTAGACCTTTTAGTAGCGCTGCCATCCACCCCCGCGGCGACGCGCAGTGCGAGGCGAGGTGAGTAGCCGCGACTACACTCATCCCTGAAGATGGACTCCAGACGAGTCTAACCTATCCGACCATGTACCGTGAGTAAGCCGCGTTACTAAATACCTAATTAAAATGTCTCACGTAAGTTTTATGAAATTAATTGAAAGAGTTTTCTAGCAATTTTGTTTAATTATTTTTCTTGGCGCAAAATTGTAATGTCTCCGAATATTTAATTACCGTTTGTTTTTGTATTGGTTATTGTTATGAAGTTATGAAGCATTTACTGCACATTAGTAAAATATACCTGTAATGGTAAAATGTTTTAAAATAATTAAAATAAGTCGTTGTCACGACTATATCTTTTTAAGCTAAGGTTTAATTAAATACGAAGGAAATTCGTGCACTCGGGTCGGATTTAACTCTAAAAAAGTTACGCTAAATAGAATCATTTCCTTGAAACAGGTCTGCTCATGTTTTATGACATGCGTGCTGGAAAGTACTTGGAGAGCAACATCCACTCTTCCAAAACGGTGACTCTTCGCGCCTCGCGCGGATACGTGGTAAGAACTCCCTCATCTGTTTTTGCTAACATAAAAATTCAAGCTAAGATTCAAGAAATTTGGTCTGATTATATAGCGGTTTCCATTTTATGTATTAGGCTTGTATTTTTTATTGTCACTCCAAAATGAAATAATTAATGTAATGCTGTCATTGACTTACAAAAATTAATTTTGGGTTTGCATTCAATAAGGTCCGAACGCAATGGAATGAATGTCTGGTTTGTATAAACCTGATTTGATCAGCCGCCCGGCTGTGTAGATTAGCTTGGGACACTTTTTTTTGGATAACTTTGTTTTAGACCCTCCGTGTATTTATTACTAAGCAAACGGATGTCCTTAAATAAATGTCAGCCAATAGCAATTTATTACTATGAAACGCAATTTCAAATTCTGATAATTACTGAATAAATTTGGACATTACTTTTGGAACCGAGTAGTAGAAATTTAAATCTATCTATTACTAAATCCATTTATATATTACGAACCCACTTGCGCGAACTTAAGTAAAAAATTTGATCTAACTCAGGGTAAAATATTTCTTTATGTCTCAGTCAGTAATAAAAATGTACACTGATGGGGAGGGACATGTTAAACTTACTAACCGGCTTACTTCAAGTTAAATTGTTAACTCAGATCTGCGCAGGCCGGCCTTACTATCATATGAAAAATAATGATCTAGTCCCATCTTTTCTTCAGTTTCCGGATGAAGAAGCTGACGGGTTCAACCAAGTGAAGTATGTGCCTGCGATCTACACCCACTGCTATGACGATAGCGGCACCCGCATCTTCACCGCCGGCGGACCGCTGCCTGCCCCGCTGGTCGGCAACTACGCTGGACTGTGGCACTAAACATTGCCAGGAAATATTTTTCCTTTTCTTTATAAACTTATATACCACAGAACCACCTAGCTTGACAGAATGATTTAGCTTTTAAGCAAGATTGTACTTTACAATCTTATCTTTGTTTAGTTTTCACCAACAATTATGTAGGAGAATCAAATATTGTAATCGAGCTAATAAATGTTTGAGATTTTGTCATAAGGTATAATCATTATAAAGCATTCAAGGTTTTAAACTATAAACTAAGATAGAACGAGTCTCTGATAGACGTACCATTAAGCCATTTAAATGTTTATAACTTTGTGTCAAACAACATAAACATACATATGTACTTGATGGTCTTTGATGTTAAACTTCATCGTTTATATTATTCAATGTGCGTGTTATAGTTGTTTTGTGGGGAAATGGAAGGCCTATATTCATGAAAAGAAAGTTGGTTAAATCAGTGGAATAGTATATTTGATTGTGTTGGAAATCCCGTCAATGTTTAGAAATAATATTGATGTTAGAATTAGAGCATAATAATAATGTGTATTAATTTAAAATTTTCAAATATTGCATAAATGTTCCATCATATCTTTTTATATGTGGCAAGAAAACATCTTTCGATCTTCTTCTAGATAAAAAAATATTGGATTATTGATTTAATCGCAATTTTAGAAATGACAGGGGTTGTTTGAAAATTATAGTGTTTAGATGAGTTTTCAACTGCTTTATAAATGCTATAATTGATCCAGTCAGTTTCAGCTCCTTCAATATTCATATGTTTAACACAATATATTGTAATAATTAAAAAGTCGTTCATAATCGTTCAAAACCCCAAGATATTTGTCAAGTTATATCATTTATAACCATATTTATTTAGTAACTCAAGGTTAATGTGGCAGGTTCGGTTGGTAAATGAATAATTGGTATTACCCTATAATTAATATTATTTTTGCGGTTGCTGCAATAATTATATGAACATGTAAATATTTAGTTCATTTTGTTATTATAATATATAGTAGAAAATGTTTTTATTATTTGCCTAAAATTTCTCTAGTACTTTATATTATAGTAGATAATCGATTTAGGTTAATTTGTACTGAGCATTATTTTGTCATCTTCTTTAGGATATTTGTTTTGATTATTAATTGATTTTGTAATCATAACTGTTTCTATTTAATTTACTAATCTATGATACTTTATTCAATATGGTGTTTTCAATTAAAAGATAACTTTTCTAAGTATATGGAGTGGAATTTTGTGATGCCACCTGAAGGGAAAATACTTTAAATACTGGAGATAGCAAACTGTACTCTTAGGAAACCTTCCTTTATTTTTAAAAAGAAGAAAATCTGCATCCTGTGGTATATATAAATAAGCTTGCTACGACCGGAAATCGAACCAGCTAAGATCCGAAAAAAATTAACCACTCGGCATTATTTTGCCAAAATTGTTAATTACTATATTAGATTGAGATAAAAACGAAGGTTTATAGTATAGTTATAAATAATCACTACAACAAGCAATTAAAAGATATTAAATTAAAGTGTACGATGGATTAAAGGTTTATGCAACCAATAAGTACAACCCGGGCGCGATAACTTGACACCTGGCTCAAATGACGTTTGTCTGTAGTACTGAGTGCAAAAAACAATTTTATAAAGACTATTGATACTACTAAAAAAATTCTTTCTTCCTCTGTGCTATCAATATTTAATTTAAGCTAAGTAAAGCTCGACTAGAAAAATAAAAATCCTCACCATATTGCGGAGTTTCAATGGAACTAATTCTATAAAGGAAATTGTTGCCAGAAACATATACATGTAGCGCCCTCAGAGCAGGTTTTTTATTTTTCTGGTCAGGCTTTATTATATTATAACTAAAATAACAATTTTCAATATAAATTTAGTTCCATTGAAATTCCGCTGTATTTTTGAAATGCCTTTACCTAACTAAAAACCTAAATATTACAGTTTTGTAATTTATTACCTATCGAGATAAAACATCTGTACTAATAATGAATGTAGTATTTTTGCTTAATTACGATTTGGAGCAGTAATAAACTATTTAGAGGCTATTTTGGGATTAATTTTCAATATTGTTAATCAAATGTATTAATATTTTTTTTATAAATTCAAGTTCATACTTATTAAAGTTCCTATACATTAAGTAGGTAAAACAATTAATTTCTTACGGAAATAAAAAAAAAATATCATTGATTATTAAAATTATAACGAATTGTCACTTCTATACCAGACATATTATCGGTGTCATTTTCCTCTTCCTCGCTTTCACTTCACGCTTTCTCTTCTCCTCCAAGAGATATAATAAATTGTCTTTCTTGGACTTCTTGCAGTCGATCTTTGACCCAGTATTCTTCCTCCAGTCTTTGGACATGGTTCACTTCCTTTTTCGAGTCTTTGGACATGGTTCACTACCTTTTTCCAGTCTTTGGACATGGTTCACTACCTTTTTCCAGTCTTCAACTGAATTTGACTTATTGCTTCTTTAGTCAACATTTCAATAAGTCTTTCAGACGGATCTATATTATTGTCTGCTCTTTGTTTAACTAAATTTCAGATGTATGCTATTGGGTTTAGATCACAGTAGTATGGTGGCAGATGGTCATCTGTTCATTAAAAGTGATGAATGTTGGTACTGATAATGTTTGGTATGCCAGCTTTGCATCTTACTATTGAGTGATGACTGGTAAGGTATTTATTCAGATTGCTTGAATGGTACGGCACGTTATCAATTACAACTATGCCGTTTGGATGCAAGTTTGGCAACCGCATGAACGAGAATCCAACGTTGGCCGGGATTACAATTTTGCTTTATACTAGCGTCGCTACTATTCTGCCAGCATTTTGGTACTATACAGGGTGATTTGGAATTCGACGTATTCCTCTTGGGATGTGATAATACAACTAATTTCCAACAAAATTAACTATAATGTCCCAAGAGGAATACGTCGAATTACAAGTCACCCTGTATAATGAGAATGGATCCAGGTCTCATCTAAATACGTGACCGGTTTTTAGCCCGATCCGAGGTCATTATTTTCTTTCATTCGCCGCAGGTAGAGCGAGCCCTCCAGGCAGCGATATCAAAACCTTGTATAAAAACCAATCGGGCATTCTTGCATTTCTTAAATTTGTATCCCAACTGATTCGTTAAGATAAGCCGCAAAGTAGTCACCTGTAAAAAAGAGTACGTTTTGTAATTTAAGTTCATTTTCTCATCGTATTACAAAAAATATTCGATTACCAAAATTTTAGACCAGGTATTATTGATATAGTAATAAAAAGGCAACAAAAACGTGAAGAAAGTAGTCCAGCGAGCGAGATAGAGTGAAGCCGAAACATAATACAACACAACGCGCCGCGCCGGCTCGCAACTTGACTTAGAGGGTCAAGTTTTGTTTTACGAAGTTATAATCACATATAACTTCGTAAAACAGTGATACATAGTACAGATTTGATGTTCATGGCGTAGCATAGTAATCTTAACTTTGGACCCTTAATTGTTATCATATTAGCTAAGTAATGTAAAAAAAACTAAATATTATTATTAATGTACTTCGAATTGTAAAGATGTAAAAATTGTAAAGAAAACAAATTTAGGACCACGTTTCCAGTACTTGACACATATACGATGTTACTGGCGTAGGTACTTGTTGGATAAAAACATAATATTAGAGAAACACACTTACCTGGAAAATTTAAACCCTTTTTTGCAGCGGCCAATATTTTCTTCAGCGCAGGGACTGCGTTTTTGACAGTGTAGAAACTGTTGACTGAGTTTCTCAGAGCGACTAATTCGAAATTGTCAAGGTTTATTTCTGTGCGTTGATGTAATGTTGATGCTCCGGGTAATTGGGTAGACATCGAAGTACTCGGCACCGGTGAAATTGATGGTGCCACTGTTTTACTTGCTTTTTTATTCTCATTAATGTACTTTTAGATATACCAGTAGCAGCGCAAGTTCTATTTATCGGTTGATCCAATGGAATCCTAAATTTTTTTATTTACTTTTTCATGCCCACGAATTTTTTAACTTCTCACGATAAAAAAAGCCGACACCTTGAGTATTAAGGCCCTTTCCTTACTGTGTATGGTTTTTCCCATCGAACAATTTTAAACACAACCGTTACAAGAAAACGTCGAAACGTAACGATAACAAAAACTCAACAAAAATAAGTATAATAGCAAACGAATGACTCCGAAACTCAAGAAAGATTACGTGCAACGGTAACAGCGATGCTAACGCTACTGAAGGACGAGCGGGGCTACGGGAGGTGGCACGAGTTTCGAGCCGGGTGTCAAGTTATTGCGCCCGGGTTGTATTTTTGCTATAGAAGTTTCATTTAATTGTTAGAGAGATTTCATCCTTAGACTCAATAATTGATTAAGGTAGGGTGTTATTTTTAGGATCTTTGTTGATTTTTTTCCCCGGTATGGCAACCTCATTTAGAAATATCCTTGAACGCAGTATTTAGAGTAGGTACTTTCCCTCCAGGTGGCATCGCAAAATTTCATCCTGCGTACTTACGTAACCTGCATCTGCAAGTACTTTCGTCATCGAGACATTGATTGTAATTGGTGTTTAGTATTTATCAATATATGTAAGTATACACATTTCATGTAAGCACCAAGGTAATTCATAAAATAGTGTATTTTGGCAAATGTATATGGAAAAAAAATTGTCACTCTTTGTAATTGTAAGTTGAGCCATGTCACTATTATCGCAATCGTTTCCCCTTATAGCGGCTTTAGACATAGACAGCTTTTTCATGGAGAACCGTAAAGAATTTCTACTAGTTTAAAAAGCGACAACAGTGGTCTCTACTCAGCTCTCATATATAAATAATAATTTACTTGCATTAACTCTTTTGAACATTTTCAACAAATTATTTAATTGGCAACGTTTATTTTTGTCTATACATGAGACTTATTCATTTCCATTGTTTCTAGGAAAGTAGGTAGACATAAGCAGCACTTTGTTGTCTGACGAAGTGAAAATTTTCTATTTTTACTGGATAGTTATAAAATAAATAAAAAGACTTGACTCGTGTTTTTGTTTTTCATTTCCTTTAATGCTGGGTTGAAACATTAACAATGTATTTTTTTAAATCGATCTATCTTTATAAAAATCGTACTTTGCTAAATCTAATCTAAATAAAATCTAAAATGTGAAACCGATCAGTTTTACAAGTCCTTGGTAATTATGGAAGAATATGCTTAAAAGTGAGCTTATCCCATATTGAAACGAACCAAGACGAGCACCTATGCCGTTCGATACTTATGCGCTTATAAGTATCGAACGGCAACTTGAGTATGTAATAAGGAATATCCATGTGTGTTTTATATGCGAGTGTATCGCACAGAGACTGCAATCACACTCTGTATTTGTTATTTGTATTGCTATTGCTGTGTGCAACGCACACGGTGTGCGATCGTTGTTGCCCGGAAATGTAGAGAATTGCGCGCTATGGAAGCAAATATTCAAAGGTTACGCTGTGTTGCAATTGACATGAATTTTAAGAAAAGACATTTTAAAGAAAATACTTGGTCCATCCCCTTTTATCGGATCGATTAACAAATGGATATTTTCATGCGAAACATGCTCGGTTAAAACAATATCCATTCTTTAAATCTTATAAAATGTCGGTTGGAACTTTTGGTGAGTTGTTGTCAATTGTGGAACCTGCGATAAGGTATTCTGACACAATGATGAGGACGTGCATCGGTCCAGAAGAAAGATTATCAGTAACTTTAAAGTAATTAAATAAAATACAATTTTAATTTTCAAACATTTTTTTAATCATCTTAGAATGCTTACAATCACGAATTATTTAACTTTTATTAACGTTTTGACCTTGTATTAATTATACCTACTTATTTTAATTATGGACGTATGCTTAATTATAAATCAGTCTTCATATTTGTTATAATTCTACCATGATTAAAGTAATTTCAAGCATGAAACTTAATTTTTTTCATCATCACCGAGACTTCACAAAGTGTCGCAGGTATCATTTTCTGGGGATGTGATTGAAACGTATTCCCGATGCACAGGTGTTTATGTATATAATATACATTATTTGAGCGCTGTGATGACGATGGTTGAGGCATATATTCAAAATTTTCAGATGAGTCATTTATGGTATACATTAAAGACTGGTTAGGATCATTAATACGATTTTGGGATGTCCGTTTGGATTGAGTAGCCACTCCAGATTTTTAAGGGCAGCTATCACCCTTATTTAGTAGCCATGCAGATAATTTTGTAGGTTAAGTTTTGGAATTTGTAATAAAATACATCAAAAGTTATATGACTCCAAAGGTGGCTCCTCAATCGAAACATCTAGATTGAGGAGCCACCTAGAACTCGTAATGTACTGAATGTAGGTTACTGAAAATTATGTATCATTTTGTATCTATAACGTAGGATATCTACTACAATTTTGAGCACATTAGTTCTAAAATTCAAGAAACTACAACACTTTTGTTGTGGCTCCTCAATCCATATACAATAGAGTACCTTTTTAGGAATCCTTTCGGTCAATTCATATTTTCGACATAATGACAATTTAGAAGAAGGTAAATCCTATAGCCTACAATATGAATGAAATACTAAAACATGGTGGTTTCCGTAAACAACGCATATTATTTGGCTCCTCAATCCTGACGTTTAGAAAACCAATAATTTACTATATTTACCTGAGATAACAACGAAATCAAAAGCCAGAGATACTAACATATAGTAGGCATGCCTACTAAATGGCTACATACAATTCATTGCTGTATTCGTTTAAATTGCTGAAAAAAAAAGCTTTTTGATATTGCTTAAGGATTCGTTGCGAGGGGTGACCATAATATTATGTGAATGAAACTAGGATAAGTAATTTATCAAAGGGTTAAGTCCATTTTAGGCCGTCAGTAAGCTTTTAGTTTCAGCACTTAATGGACGAATGGAATGCACGATAATTCGTATCATTTATGTAAATGATTATTAAAAAAAAGTGTCAGAACTAAAATATTTCCCAATAAAATTATCTCAATTAATAAGAAATAAGGAGTCTCCATACAACAGCTGCGCAACGTTGAAGTTACCGATTCAATGCAAAAGCAGTTTTGCTGGTGGCTTATTCTAAAGATAAAGGCATAAAGCTTTTCATAAACAGTAAAGTAAACATATAAAGTATACATTTAAAACTAAATAAATAAAATCAAAAACATATTACAAACTTAATTATGTTAATTTATAATCTTGCAAAGCATTATTTCGATTGCAACTACAACTTTTTGTGAGTTTTGTATTCTTTTAGTTCGGGATCCCTAGCACCAAACTTCAATATTCAAATTATTTCATATACGTCAATCAAATATTCGTTCTGTTATTTTGCAACAAGTGGATGTGCTCTTTCGTTTTTCCTTTTTTTTTGACTTTTTTCTTCCCAATGTTATTTCCTTTTTGATTTTCCTTTATATTAGAACGTATTTTATCATAAAATAAACTAAATTATCCAAAAAAACTCTCCTGTGTTAGACAATAAGAACTCAAGCTGAAAACAAGCTTCATAAGCTCGGAAGGTTAAACTTGTTTGCGTCTATTAAAGTTGCACGGGGCTAGCCATATTTAGCCGAGAAGGTGTCTAAACGCGACAAACACTCGCTTCGGGTCGAGAGATAATATAGCTCAGTAACGTCAGTTTCTCGCATTTTGAGACCTGCTCGACTTGTCGCGGGTACAGACCTCTTCCTTCAAAAGCCTTTAGGTTAGTCTAATGTATAAATGTGTTTTCTTTCTATATTCTAATTAAGATTTTGGACACGTGATACTGTAGTGCTGTACGTGAGATTTCCTTTGACTTCATTATTTAATATAAATACCAAAAACAAAAAAGTTAGTTCAATAGCCTTTTAAATATGGTTTATGACGATATAGCCAATATATTAAAAATAATCAGGATGGTATTATATGCTGAAACATCATCGGCCGACGGCTCAAACACTTTGGACTTAAGCCTTTAATAATTTGTTTTTACAAAATATAGGTGAGCGAATGGATGACTATTGGGTCTTCTGCGCTCTTACGAATTCTGGATTCATAGTCATCGTAACACAACATCACATCCTTTGCTAGGATATGACATTTATAGTGACCCATGCCAGTGATACTAACTCCGGGAATGAATTCTATAGGACCCATTAATGTGTATGAGCTGCCTAAAATAATTATAGATTCAGGTATCTCCTTCAGACAAATTTTCTTGCAACCATTCAAATCGAACGAAACCGTATTTGAAAGTGTATATTTACAGACTATTGTTTGATTGTTGCAAGAATTACATGCGTTTTTATCTTCTGTAATGCAAATAGCATCTTCTAAACTTTGATGCCAAATACAGAAAGGATATTAAAATTTAAAGGCAAAAATCCGATAAGTCTGGTTCTCGGAGTCATTAGGCATGAATCGTTACCACACTTTTTCGTGAAAATTGCACTATAACAATACTTAAGAGCTACGCGTTCGTAAATGTTGCTCACGTTGCTAGCAAATTCACAATAGTTTTTTTTTACTGTGTTAAAATAAAGAATGCCGATTTCAGATTTTATTTATGTATATTGTCGTCATTAGAAAAAGGGTCTGACAAAAGTTTAATATATTGTGGAATCAATTCATCCGGGTAATTGTTTAATCTTTCTTGGAAACCCATACTTTGATTATAGGCTGCGCTTAATAGATATAGGACCGAATCAAAGCTACACGTATTTCTTAAATCCGCTTGAATATTATTTTTTCCGATAGGTGCAGAATTGCATAGGTTGCCATTTTTTACAAATTTAATTTTTTTTTTTGGGTCGTGTGATTAGCATCTGCTTCACCTTTCCAATTTTCATTAAAAGAAGGACGATCAGAGAATATTGATTCAGTGGCAAAAGATCGAATAATTTTCTTTGATTTCAAAGCTTTTGTCTTCGTTTTTTGACTTCGTCTGAGGTTTTGTAAGTGAAAGCTTCCTTTTTCGACAGCGTTGAGCCTCTTTACTTTGTATGTCATTATCAAGATCATTTGTAGCGAGGGCTATTTCCGAGTTCAAGTAATTGGAATGTAAGTTTATAAATTCATTTTCAGCATAAAACCTCTTTGTTGTTACCAAAAAAAAACCTTATTACCCGGTTAAATTGAAAATGCTCTGTTTATTCGCATATAATTTGCAGTTAGGTACTAACTTAACTTTGTAGGGATAATTCTATTATGCACTAGTATGTTATACTATTATGCACGTGTGTGTTATAGTTCGGTTTATGGCCCTTAGAACGATGTAATAAAACTCACTTTACGAGCAAGTGTGATGAAAAAAAAGTTGTGGCTTTGACGTACTGGTTAATTGGTTTCTGACATTTAAATTATTAACATCATGTAGGTACATGTAGGCAATGACATATTACATATACACAAATTATACCCAAACATTACCGCACAAAAAACGGCGTCAACTCAACTATAGATATATAGAGTAATATAATTTGTGGGAGAAGGAAATAATAATACGGTTCACTTGTTGTAAGAAAGATATATGTATGTACTTCGTGACGTTGCTTCGCACTGATTGGTCGCGAGCGTACGTGACGTAGTATGTACGTAAATTGTCGCAACTCTATAGCGTTGTCTCTTTTACTCCCACATACAAAATCATATTACATCTCGCTCTTCGAGTTTGTTGAAATGAATAGCCATGTCAATTTTAAAACGCCATTTAATAATAAATAAGATAGTTGTAAAAAAATGGTACTTATTTAAAATTACGCAAATAATAACACAAATATGAACAGAAGACAAATACGTACTTACTTGTAAACAAGAAACCAAACTGCACTTAATCAGTCACTCAATATATATAGGTATTAACCACAAATTATGATTAATAGATCTGCAAGTTATGCCTTTAATTTACTTTTTACTTCGTACACAAGAAAGCTTCAATCACTAATGAACGTTACGTTACTTAATAATTGTTATTGGTAGGTAGGTAACAAAATAATTTCCAACTACCCTCAAAAAATATATAGTCACCCCTCGCAACGAATCCTTAAGCAATATCGAAAAGCTTTTTTTTCAGCAATTGAAATGAATACAGCAATGAATTGTATGTAGCCATTTAGTAGGCATGCCTACTATATGTTAGTATCTCTGGCTTTTGATTTCGTTGTTATCTCAGGTAAATATAGTAAATTATTGGTTTGCTAAACGTCAGGATTGAGGAGCCAAATAATATGCGTTTGTTTACGGAAACCACCATGTTTTAGTATTTCATTCATATTGTAGGCTATAGGATTTACCTTCTTCTAAATTGTCATTATGTCGAAAATATGAATTGACCGAAAGGATTCCTAAAAAGGTACTCTATTGTATATGGATTGAGGAGCCACAACAAAAGTGTTGTAGTTTCTTGAATTTTAGAACTAATGTGCTCAAAATTGTAGTAGATATCCTACGTTATAGATACAAAATGATACATAATTTTCAGTAACCTACATTCAGTACATTACGAGTTCTAGGTGGCTCCTCAATCTAGATGTTTAGATTGAGGAGCCACCTTTGGAGTCATATAACTTTTGATGTATTTTACTACAAATTCCAAAACTTGACCTACAAAATTATCTGCATGGCTGATAATTTTGTAAATAAGGGTGATAGATGCCCTTAAAAATCTGGAGTGGCTACTCAATCCAAACGGACATATTTTGGGCAATGATATCGGTTCTCTCCTTGGTGTTTCATTGATAACATTAGGTGTTCGGTTTATTTGACAAAATCTTGAACTGTCGTTTAACCCGGCGGTAGGCGCTACCGGGTAAAAAATACCTCAGTGGTATAAAAACCTGTCATATTTTTTGTTTGTCATACTTTTGAACGGCGACCCTCTAAGTAGCTTCTAGTATGGTATTAAGGAACGCGCTCTCCCGGCCCCGCTCAATTAGCGCCTGTCGCTTGGATCCCATGGACGTACAATGTGAGTATAGGCATTTTTTACCCGGTAGCGACTATTTACGTACTATTTTATTTTGTAATAATGTTATGATTTTTGACCATTATGTTTTATATTTTTAGTTATTTATGATTTTTGCGAGAACATGTTGTATGTTTTTTTGTTTTCTTTCTAATTGTTATAATAATAATGTACAATTTTGCTTTTTTTTAGGGTTATAAAAATGGCTTCTAATTATATTAGAGATGTAATGGTATGAAAAATGGAAAGATAAAAAAGACACTAAAACTAATCGCAAATTGTGCTTGAAAATGATAGGCCTTGAACATACTACACTAATTTGTGATGATTCTTGTTAGGAAAATATCTAATAGATTATAAAAATGTTTAGTATGCAACGTAGGTAAATTAAATGCCAAATTAGATGCCATATTACATAAGTGATATGATTAAGAAAAACTTTGAGGAACCATATTCTTTGTTATAATTTACAAGACTGTTTAATATTCGTATGATACTTTTCTCAGGTTAAGCTTTTTTAAGAATAAACCTTTAATTTTTGTAAGAAATTCCCTTTGAACTAGAAAAACGTGTTCTTTTTTGAGTATGTAAGAAATATGATCATTTAATTTTTTTTAATGCACATTCTTATATATTTTTTTCTGAATATAACACTAAGATAGTGTAAAATTTACATAAATAACAACACTATTCAAAGTTCATTAGAAATATCTGTGTTATTCGTACTTTTTGACTGTGGTATTTTTTACCCGGTAGCGATTGTTTATATATGTTCTAAAAATGGGTGCGCATCCCGCCCGGTTAATGATTGCTTAAAATTTAAAATTTACTGAATAATTACCATCCTCAATAATAATTTCTGGTCTCCGGAAAAGTCTTTCATATATGAGGTAAGAGAACGTAAAAATAACTCATCTTCATCGTGCCCGCTATCACATCTGTTTGATGTAAAAAGACTCGATTACCTTCTCTAAGTAATGTTATTATTTCATCATCACTGTTTTTTGGACTGTTCTTGGATTTGAAAAGCTTGGTTGAGCTGGAGAGGTTGTATTTTTAATGCTCAGTTTCATTGTTTTCATTTTCAATAGATCCGTCTGTGTCTATAATTTCCGTAAAAGACAATAAAAATCAAAGAGAGTCGACATACAAGTATTTTCTCTTCTTTTTCGCTGCACTTCCAGACGGCATCATTTTCTGCGCAGAGAGTTCTTTCCTAAAACCATGTCTAAGAGATGACTACCTTTTCTGTACCGCCTTACCTGCAAAATAAGAGAAATAGTTATTCAGAAAAAAACTACAATTAGGGCTGCTGGCTGCTAGATTTTTAATTTCACCTCTTTATTTTTCAGGTATTTCAGGCACGAGGTTCATCGTTTGTAAATCTCTAAGAAGACTACTTAATTGGATCGTCTACTATTCATTCTATCGTTAAAGAAACTTGTACAGCAATTTGGGAATTGTGTAAAAATGCATGTTTTCCTACCTTAACTGAGGAAAGATGGCTAGAGATTGCAAGTGCATTCTATAGAAGAACTCAATTCCCTTATTGTTTGGGGGCTGTGGACGGTATTCGCTTAAAGATGCCACCAAACTCAGGTTCAAATTAATTCAATTATAAATCATATTTTTCTAGACTCTTAATGTCGGTAGTTGACGCTGATTACAGTGGTTTATGCTGATTACTGTTTAAAAATACAAAAGCTAAAGAACAGCAGCAGCATCATAAAACGACTCAGGTTTCCATTTTATACTATTTCCATTTCTTTATTTTCTCGATGACAGCTCCTGTGAAAACTTGTGCGAGTGTTTTTTTTACATTATATAAGCATTATTTTATAAAAATATGACGTTTACACACGTCCATAATACCAGAGTCGGAGAAACTGATAGGGATGGAGCTATATCGATAAACGTAACACGATAACAGACCCGATATTTTTTTACAAAATGTAAGAAACTAAACTACTGCCTTGGATATTTTTATTTTTATCAAAATCTAATGAATTTATCAAAAATAAATAAATCTGATGAATCGTCACTGTCACTCGATGAGCTCTCTCCGACATTTATTATAAGTTCCTTTACTTGTATATTATCGAATGCCACATGAATTCCCCAATGTGACGCTATAATGTTTTGGGTTCTTCTCACAATTTTTTGCCAGTTTTCGGCGGTTACTTCCGCACACGCATTTTTTAATAAATCTAACATCTTGTTTGCCGTAAAAGGGGGATGGGTTTTGTTTCGAGCGGCGTGTCCTTTGATTTGTGCCCATATTAGTTCTATAGCATTGTACTGGCAATGATAAGGCGGAAGTCGAAGAACCCAATGACCACACTCGTCTAGCTATTTCGTCGATAACATATCTTTTAGGGAGGCTTTTTTTCGATTTAAAAATATTCACTAATTGTACTTTTAATAAAGTACTATCCACATTTTCGCCATGACGTTGGAGCCAGTCAATTATCTCTTGCTTTTTATTGGCCTGCGTCGGCTTTTTATCAATTTGTCTGGAGTGATAGTAGCGTTGTCCATAATAATTATGGACATTTTCTTTAAACCATCCTTCGTAAATCTCCGCGTTCATTTATTCGTGGTAGTCCACTGTTTTCTTGGATTTAAAGGCCAGTAAAGCATCTGACACGGATCCTTTGGTAGACCCTGCATGGCATATGATAAGGCGTTCACCTTTTCCCATTGGCACTGAACTAGTGGAAGCGGCAGTGTCGTCTGTCCAGTTCTTAGATACTGTGTGGTATGCATAAGATAAGAAAATCTAATTTCTTTCAAAACTAAGCTAACTTAATGTCGATTTTTGGCCATGTAACAAACCACATTCACGTAAAGAAACAACAAGTTTTTTAAGTGTTGGAATTTCTTTGCGCAAGTAATAGTCATTCATATACAGGGTTAGAGGTTACGTCGACCTAGATCCTTTAAGAGGTTGTAGTTTTCATCATTTCTGACTAATTTCACTATGAAACACCATACCCCAAACCTAACCGTTTCCGAGATATTGGACTTTCAAGGTTTTTAAAAAAAGTCCAGTCTTTGTTTCTTTAGACTTATTTTTTTGGGTTTCTATTATCTAATTTACGTGTGTTTGCTATTGTTGTGTAGAAGATAAGTTCTGTTATTATTATCCATACTAAAATTACAGATACATGAACCGACTGGGTTGTAGTAGACGATTGATTGTAATAAAATTTATTAAATCTGTAAAAAAATTATTTTTCTCTCTAAAATATTGCAAAAAAAATGTATGAAAGATAATCGACAGATGTGTTTAAAAATATCTGCGTTTCATTAGCTATCCAACAAGGTATAACAAGCTAGGGTTTTATCAAAATTCTTGGAAAAAACATTGATGAAAGGCTCCCAGGTAGAGAACTAAGGAATAAAGTCAAATTCATTACTTGGGTCAGACAATAAAATAAAATAATGAAATGGTTAAAAAATCATGTTTATTGCTATTTTACATCAATTGCCAACATGTTTACTGTCTACAGTTCATGTTCCACATGTCCACCTCTGTTTCGCACACATACTCTCATTTTGCGTCTTAATCCAGTCTTTACTGCGCCAGTTGTTAAAGTGCTTCTCATTTTATTGGCTGCGTCGATAATTCTTTGTCTTAAAACATCAACAGAGGCGATTGGGTTTGGTTCACTGTAGACTAAAGTCTTCATATGCCCCCAAACATAAAAATCCATGGGGGTCAGGACTGAACTTCTTGCTGGCCACGGTATGGGTCCACCTCTTCCGATCCACTTGTTAGGGAAATTAGTATCTAACCATTCTCTGACACTTCTCCTGTAGTGTGCAGGGCACCCGTCGTGTTGATACCACATATCTCGAATAAGGTTGAGTGGTATGTCCTCTAATAATACGGGTAAGTCTTCTCTTAAAAAGTTTTCATAGTGTTCTCCGTTTAAATTTCTAGGGAGAAAGAAAGGCCCAATCAAATGGTTAGATATTATTCCCATCCATACATTTAAACTGAATCGTCTTTGTGATCCTTGTGGCCGTTTCTTATTGGGGTTGCCTTGATTTTTTGGAGCCCAATAGTGAGCGTTGTGGTAATTTGTTATACCGTCTTTATCAAACTTCGACTCGTCTGTCCACAAGATATTTTTCAAAAATGATGGGTCTTCTAAATCCGCATTGAGCATGAATCTGCAGAAATCCAACCTCCTGACAGGATCTCCTTCTTCGATAACGTGTACCGGCGTGTAATGGTATGGGTATAATCCGGCAGTGTTCACCGCAAACCACACTTTCCACTGCGTCAGTCCAAGTTCTCGGGTGACGATATTGGTTGACGTTTTTGGATCCAATCTAAACCGTTGAAGTATTTCATCGTCTTGCTGTTCATCGTCATCAATGACGCGTGGTCTACCTAGGTCTGATAGTCGCCTCGAGACAGAGCCAGTATCTCTAAGTCGTCGGTAAACTCCATCAAAGACACTAACATCCGGTACTCGGCGGCCAGGATAACGTAATATGTATTCATCCGGGCTCGAGCGGATACACAGTTGCAGTATCCATAACAAATCAAAATGTCAGCATATTCCTCGTTCGTAAAGGACGTCATCTTCAACAGTTCCAAGTCGGAAGCAAAAACCAAAGTCCAGTATGCAAGCACAGTCAAATCACGAATCGAATCAAACAGTCCAGAAATCCAAGCCAAGTCGAGTAAAAACACCAAGAGCACAAAGTAATCGCATCTACAACGGACGAATCGCGTTAGCAGACTAGCACCAATTTCAATCAGTGTTGCCACCTTGCAGAATTTTTTTTCACTTGTTTTGATCTGAAATTTCACTAGATTTAGGGATATTTTTTAACTTAAAAAATCTCTAGAATACACTAAATATTTTAAAATGAATGACAAGGCAAGTAAAAAATTATACTTTAATTGTGAAAACAATGAATAAGATAACGACAAAATTAAAAATCAACTTCAAATACTTCTCGTCGTAACCAAGTCTTGAACTCTTCTTGAGTTTCCCATTCTTTCCGATATTTTTGAGAATAAACAGTCTTTTTTTCAGTGGCACGTCCATGGTAATGCGAAATAAATACACTACAAAAACTCACACAAAAACTTTTGAATTATATTAGACCTGTCTCTTACTTTCACGAACCTAAACTAGCAACTAATCAAATAAAAACAATAATAAATGCAGTACTCACTCATACAAATACGTACGGAGGATGTCCCGTTTAATGAATCAAACCTAACATGGTTTGATTAATTAGTCGGGAAATCCCCTTGCATAACCAAACAAAGATATACATTTTTCATTTTCTGACGGTTAAGGGGGTTGCCAATATGTATTTTCTAAATTCCTGGAGATTTGATAAATATCACTAAAAGTCATTAAAATTTTTTCAGTGATTTATTTTTCAGAATATCACTGTCTAACTACGAAAATTCACTAAATCTAGTGACAAAATCACTGAAGTGGCAACACTGATTTCAATAGCAACAACATGGCCGGATCTTTTTTCTCACTCACACCTGCTAAATTCACATAAGTACTGTCCCACTCGCATGCACTAGAACCACATGAAAGACAATAGGCGTAGCAGGTAACCAGCCTTTCATCAATGTTTTTTCCAAGAATTTTGATAAAACCCTAGCTTGTTATACCTTGTTGGATAGCTAATGAAACGTAGATATTTTTAAACACATCAATCATAGCCGATTATCTTTCATAGATATTTTTTGCAATATTTTAGAGAGAAAAATAAACTTTTTACAGATTTAATAAATTTTATTACAATCAATCGTCTACTACAACCCAGTCGGTTCCTGTATCTGAAATTTTAGTGTTGATAATAATAACACAACTTATCTTCTACACAACAATAGCAAACACACGTAAATTAGATAATAGAAACCCAAAAAAAATACGTCTAACGAAAAAAAGACTGGTTTTTTTTTAAAAACCTTGAAAGTCCAATATCTCGGGAACGGTTAGGTTTGGGGTATGGTGTTTTATAGTGAAATTAGTCAGAAATGATAGAAACTACAACCTCTTAAAGGATCTAGGTCGACTTAACCTGTAACCCTGTATATGATGGCGAATAGCATCAGCGTTGAAGTTGTCAACCGATGTCACACAACGTGGTTGGCGTTTTTTCTTCGGCATACGAAGCTTATTTTCCTGCATGCCGCTTGTACCGTAAGCTTCGGTAGTGATTTTTGAAACAGTAGGTCCACTAATTCCTAACGCGACCGCAAAATGGTGGTGGGCCATTGAGTGTTCCCTTGAAAAAATATATTTGAATGTTTTTGTTGTATTTGTCTTTGTTCAAAATATAATAAATATATGCGATCGATATCATTACTTATTTGGTCACAACACTACATTATATCAAATTAGAACTGTCATCGAGAAAATAAAGAAATGGAAATAGTGTAGTGGGCCAAAATTCTCAGACAACAGACTAAAAATATACACACAAACTTACATTTTCTAAATTCATTCTTTAACAAATTGAACTGTATTTTTATTATATATTTTTTTAAACTGAATAAAATGTTACAAACATATCTGATTCTGTAATTCTGTTTCGGGCGCTGACAACTGCAACTCAGTCCTACGTGACTAATGCAGCTGTCAACGTACAATAGCTTAAGAAATTATGTTATATGTCTTAAATAAATATATTTCATGTGTTCTTAAATTAAAGGTTTCTTAGAATAAAGGTGTTAGTACACAAATACATATTTATTACTGTGCATTAATCTGAAATACTACATTTATGAGCTACAATTCTTATTATATGTAGAAAGCACCACTGCTTCCTATCTAGACTACGGCAGTAGTCTGTACTAAGAGCTACAGCGCCTTTCCCAGTTTTATATTGTGGGTGTTTGTTTTTACTTTATTTAGAATACGTCACACATTTCAAAGTACAATAACTGCATTCCTAAACACTTCTATTAAGTAAAATCAAAACAAAAGAAAACAAAGTTAAAACATAATACATTTTGCGATACCCTATCTTTAGACATTTATTTTTAAAGTCATCAATAGAACACAAATAAACCAGATAATAATGTAATGATAGACATGTAACACCTTCGTCTTCATCGTCACTTTCCATCAGGTGAGATGGAAGACAAACGTCTTATCCTTTTTCAATAAAAAAAAAATGTATCAGCCTTATACAAGCTCAAATTATTATGATTAGCATCAACATGTATTGGATTAGTTTTATTTTCCCATTCTTCATTCATTATTTTCTAGAAACAAGAGTAGATCTTCTGTTTCGCTATACGATTTACTCATCAGCCAATTTGAAATAACTTTTTTTGGTTGGTATAGGTAAACAAATGATTGGTGATTTTATTAATTTATTATAGAGATAAAGACCTGTGTAGTAAATAAACTGCCGTGTTAAAGAATATTTTGGAAGAGGTTTAGGATGAATTTTATTTGTATGCCGATTTTGATCAACAGTTGCCTGTGATTTGGAATGAACAGTTAATATCGTATTTAAAATTCTTTGTATAACTCAGTCGTTGGGAATTTACGCGGTTTGAAGAAAGCTACCTTAAGGAGCGCTCTTAGGGCCTTTTCAAGTTCGAACAGTAGTGTTTTGTATATTCCACCACAGGATGTAATACAATACGCTTGTATAGATTAGCAAAGTGCAAAGTAAGTTGATTTTATAATATTCGAAGGAGCTATGTGGCGCAGGGTTTTAAATATTACAATAAGTTTTTTGATGTCTTGCGGAAAGTGCATTAATATGCAATTTGAAATAGGTTTTGGTCAATGATAACACCTAGATATTTTATTGTAGCTGATGAATCTATGGGTGGACAATCTGTGCAAGAAATGAAATTTTGACACTGATGTGCAATGAAATTGGGTGGTGGATTAGGTTGCGATGTATTTCGTATGGAAAAGGTAAGGAATTTGGCTTTAGCAGCTTTCAGGGTTAGATAGTTAGTCGTCAGCCAAGTCGTCACCTTGTTGAGCCCGTCTTGGGCAGCAGTTTCTGTCTTAAGCCATGATTGACCGGAAAAGCTAAGGACGGTGTCGTCCGCAAAGGAAATAATTTTTCCTTTTTTGAGTTGTTGTGTTGTCATCTAAATATATCAGGAAAAGCGTCGGCTCGAGTATGCTACCCTGTGGATTTCCATACGATATCGGTAGATCGTCACTAAACCTGTCAACAATTTTATTTCTTTGTACTCTGCCAAACATATAGCTATGAAAAATTTGTTGTTGATTGCCACGAAATCCCAGCCTTTCCATTTTAAATAGCAGCGTGGGGATAGAAACCGTATCAAAAGCTTTTGCTAGGTGTAAAAAATATTTTTTACCACTACAACATGGGCTACAATATGCGTTGTAAGCTCGAGGACGGCGTCTGCAGTGGAAATTTTTTGTCGAAATCCATATTCATTATTTTAAAGTAATTTGTTTGTTTCCAGATGGTTAATTAATCTTTTATTTAAAAGTTTCTCCAAAAGCTTCGATAAAGGGGACAAAACTGCAATAGGCCTATAATTACTTATTTAGTTCCTATACCCATCTTTATAGATAGGATGTATGACAGCTATTTAAAACCACCTGGAAAGACACCAATCGCAAAGCAAAAGTTGAATGTATATGCCAGTGGTTTCGTGATATATTTTGCGTATCTTTATAAAATGTTTGAGGATATGTTATTTCAGCCAATGGCAGTAGCGGGTTTGAGAGAGTTGATTGTTGTTTATACTTCCAGTGGGTCAGTGTCTAGTAAAAATAATGATTTGGAGGTGTTCTCAGAGGTTACATTACAAGACTTGTTAGACAAATCAACTCCAGTTATTGTACAGGCCAGTCTTTAGCCTATTGGTAGCAAAGAAGAGGTTTACGCTGTTAATAGATTCCTCTGGTGGATGTTTTTAATAAACCCGGTGTCATCCATGGCTTAAGTGTGTTTACGTCGCGCAATTTTATATGCTTTGATAAACTAATACGATCGGAGTGCTGGTTGAGTAAGTATCCCTTTCTAGGTAGAAGCGGACTTGTGCAGTACTCGCAATATACTCAGGAAACGTGAGAACATAGTCAGGTTCTGCAATCAAAACGAAGGAGTTGTAGTTTACTTTAAAGAAAATATTCCAGTGTCAATTGAGGAGCCGAACATGAGGGACGCAAATTGTTTATTGATATTGTCATTCTGGCACCTTACCGATCTCCATCTTACACGAATGTTGATAATGATCTAGGTGTATGTATGTTTAAGACTACCTGCAAACATTTCTCGATCTGTTAAAACCATATGAATAATTGGAGACATTGGATTTATATTAAAACAGTGATAACTTCTTGGTGTCTTACAAAACTAATTCGTGCACTGTCAAGCTGGGACGATAAGCTACAAACCGGTGTATATTTTAATTTAGAAAACAACTTTTTTAACAAGTAATGAATTTTAAATTGGAAACGTAACGCAAATGCTTGCGCCTAAAGAGCCGTAGCGGAGTTTGATCACATATCTTCCTACCGTGAACAATTGCGATGGCTTCCAATACGTAGACGTCGCGACACTCTTTGTGCGTGCTATATTCTGTGCTCTTTGATTCTTATTTCCCACAATACCTTAAAGAACAATTCTCCTTCCTTCACACCACACATCAATGACTGAGATCAACTGAGATCACTCCAGAGTCTGCTTCCAACACCAGTTCATAACACTGCATCTTACTCCTTTTCCTTCGCTGTAAGAGCAGTGCATTTATGGGACGCACTGCCAATTCAAATAAAGAAAGCTCCTAACAAATATAAATTTAAAATTCAATTGAAAGAGCTTTTCCTAAGAGAGGTGCAAAGGAAATGATCTGCTACTAAAATTAACTACTTATGAAAAGTTGTTATTTGGTCCCCAAATTTCAATTACATTTATGTACTTATACGTTTGTAAGTTATAGTAATTATTAATTGTTATATCTATGTAAGTATACTTGTGTTTTCTCTGTCGGTTTTTGGTTCTTCGTTTTTTTTCTTACTATTACTTAATAATAATAATTTACCTACCTTACTTATGTTCTTTGACATGACTCATATTCTTTGAAACTTTGTTACACCCGTTCTACTACCTAAAGGTTGGCTGGTAGAGAATGCCTTGTTGCATTAAGCCACCCTGTACAATATAATGTGTGCAAATTTTAAATAAAAAACAAAAAAAAAACAATGAAAATAAACCTGGCACAAAGAAAGATCTGTCAGAATTAAGTGATAAGTAGGTAATAGTCGCGTTCAGACCGACCGAGCACGGCTCGTGAGGCAGCTACGCGAGCCAATGTCTCGGCCGGTGTGGACGTGGCTCGGACTGCTTCGGCCGAGCGCCGCTCGACCGCGAGCCATACGTTGTTGGTTTTTGCCGATGCTCAAAGATGCCTCAATTGGAGTTGCTCGCGCGGTGTGGACGGATGTAATGATGCTCGCGAGCCAGCGCAAAATAAAAAATGGATAATGAAGACCCTATTCGTTTAAATGGAATACAATATTTTACATGAAAGTTTTAAAATATTGTGGGATTCAAAAGATCCAGATCATTTTAATAAAAGCAAATGTGAAGATTGAAGACAGATCGCTAAGGAATTTAGTTTTTGTCTTCTTTTTTTTATTAAATAACCAGACAATATTAAGGCCGTAGCCGCTAAAAACACATGATTCTCTATCGTATACGGAGAGAAACTAAATTATCAAACTGGCTCGCGAGGCCCATGTGTAACCTTTCAAAATTGCCTCGGGTGCCACGGCTCGCAAGCTGGAAGACCGAGCATACCTTTCGAGCCGTGCTCGGTCGGTCTGGAGGACACGGCTATTTACGATACAGAAACGACACTAGCAATCAAATAGTTAATTGAGGAAAAATAATATACGTTTTTTTGAAGATTGTTTTATTTTCTTTCTTAACAATACCGCTAAAACAATTAGGTGTAAAAACTAAGAACTTCACAATGAACTCATTAAATCATCTGAAACATCTTTCTAAAAACCAATTAAAAGGTATTCTGAGATGTTATTTTAAAACAATTGGAACTCTATGAATAACTGAATCAAAACTTTTTGTTACAATTGAAGTCGAAGAGCTGGCGTATTTTCCAAGGAAAGTTTTCTTTTTTCATTTCACAAGAAAATTCATATCCTTACTAATTGTTTATGTAATTACGGCAAAAATATTGAATATTCGGTAGTATAACTTATTGTTCAATTTTCCATATTTAGTTTTCAATGTTTTCAATGTTTAGAATAAACTAAATCCGTTATATTCAACAGTCATCATTATTACATTCAAGATATGCAAACAGGCCGTTTTTTTATATTTTGTTATCATAAATTCTTTTTTGAAATATGAAATATTTTCTAAATTGCAAATGTCATATACACAGCTTTAGAACTCTGTTCTTGCCTGCTCTTCTGTACAAAACAAAATTATAGTGGTAATCTAAAAATGAATAGAGAAAATATAAAAAAGAATAAAATTGTTGGAAAAATTGGGTACTACAACATCTACACACTCAAAGTTACATCAAAGCTTAAGACTACTGTATGTGTCCCGCTCAAATTTAGAAGATCTAAGAATTCTAACTACATTATCAGAGTGCAAACATAAACATTTTTAAAATTTTCTTTTATAGATGCGGAAGTCATCACTGGAATATTGTAAAGCTAAAATCAAAAGGGTAACTTACAAACTATATTTTTTTTTAATATGTTAATATACAATTACACCAGCTGACAAATATTAATCAGCACATTCAATTTCATTTGAATCCAAAATATTTTAAAGGTGAATTAATCTTAACAGAGTTTTAGCAACATATGAGGTGAAGAAATAATCAGCATAAGCCTAAAATTTGTGGCTATTTTTGAAAATGCCAATTGTAAACCCCATATTGCATTACATTCCTTAAATTTTTTCCGTTACTGTAAACATTTTCAAAGATTTAATATATTATGAGTAAAATCAAGTTCGTGCGTCTTCTGCCAAACTTACATTTTAATTAAAATTACAAAAATAAATAAAAATCTGTCTTAAAAACAGTACACTAATATACGGGTTAAAATTACACGCTCAATACAGACACACAGGTGTAATAGTTAGGATGTACATAACCTTAACCACATACATAACTTTTATTCTTTACATTTTTACTACTAATATTTCCAAAGATTATTTGGTTTGTTCAAGAAAAGAAGTAAATACGTTTGTTGAACTTTTTAAAGACTCAGAACAAAATAAATTATTGAATAAAAATATCATAAGACTTTTGAATATGACATGAACTAACATCGAACTAACTAATTAACATATATTCCTTTATCAACGAAATTTATTTTATTCCTTTACTAGAAAAGAGAATTCACACCTTACAAATGCGACATATAATGAAAGTAAAATCTCTGCCAAGCTTTTGCGCATCGTAGGTGGTTTAAGAAGCAGTCAAAATAGATCAATGCTTGTGAACTTTCCCAACTGGACAGCTGCTTTTTTAATTATTTGATAGTCCATATTTAAACAAAAGTATTAAACAAAATAAAAGCACATATCGAATTGTGTTCAAGATTATTTGAGTACAGTAATAAAGTACACTTGATTTAAACAATTTGCATACGCGTCCGAAGGTGTCAACTCTCTTAAATCTTAAAATACTTTATAAAATTTAATAAATAATGATTTGACTAATTAAAATAACTAGTGTGTATTCCTAACTTATTAAATGTAAATAAAATGGAAAATAGTACACGCCAAACCATTCCACCAAACTTCGCATAAAAAATAATTTCTGCCAATAGAAGAAATTACATTAGGAATACAAGTTGATTGTAAAATAAAATAGAAATCTCTACTTTGATTATAATACATTGTGTTTGTAAAAACTTGACAATAAAGTTATGTTCATGAAATAAATATGTAAAAAAATGGTTTTAAACTGAAATTAAATTCCCAAAACTCTAAATATAAAACTTCCTTCTTTACATTATCTTTCTAACAATTACAATTATGTACAAATTACAGAGCAATAACAAATAAACAAAGATGATTTTTTCTTATAAGCAGCAGATTCTATAGGACGAAACCATATGATCAAAACCGAAACAAAAACTCATAAGGCCATTTTTAAACCAAGTTTCTAACAAACAAATCATAAGCAAATCATGTGATTAGCATTACTAACATGTATTGTTTACTGAATAGATGCTAACTTTCACTATAATCAGGATTGCCATATTACTTCCAGATAACAAAATAACTAACATTGTTAAACCAGTTACTAAAAATTAATCATTAATTTAATATTAATAAGCAAAAGTAATATCATTCTCAACATGACACCATCTCCCTAACAGAATGGAATTTTTACACAAGATGTCCTTCCATATTAGTATTATCAGATAAAAAGTAATTTACAAATTGAGTTCATCACAGATAAATAGCGTAAAAAGAACTAGAAACCAGAAATTTCTAAAATAAAAAATATACAAGCCTTATAATGTACGTATCTAACATTAAAAAACTTAACAGGATTAACAGTAGCGTATAAAAGAAAAAAAAGGTTCATAATCAAATAACATTTTAAGCTTTATTAACGCATAGAAACAATTAGGCATGCATAATGTATTAAAAATGTGAAACTAAACATGAACAATAAACAAAATAGTTTATAATTACGAGTGATTTTACTCTTTTCCAAATTAAAACAACAATCTCAATACCCCAATCCATTTCTTCAAAAAAGTTGTTATCAGCACTCTCCACAAGCGCGCGTATGAAAATTAACTAGGAATTTCATTTAATACCAACAAAAAATAAGCAGGATTTTTTAACTCATTACAAATATTTCATTATTTTAAAAACATTCATAAAAAAATAAAAATAACATTCATAATGCAAAACTAATAATATTAAGCAATGTATAGTTTATTATTTGTATTAGTTTTGTTAAAATTAAGTTTATTTAACACCAGCACTCGCCAAGGAAACACTTTCATGATATTTCAGTTAGTTTAAACGTTACAAAGTTTGAAAAATATGTATTATGGAACAATAGCATTCATACATTACTCAGTGAAAATATTACAGAGTAGATTTTTCAGCTATATAGTATCTAAAACGCGCATCACTATGTTGAAAATTATTGTAAGTAATACTCTTCGAAGGTTTTATGTATATACATGCAGTAAGATATACAAGCAATATAACATGTATGGACGTAAGTATGATGAGATTAAAACATCAAAATATTCTCGTGTGGTACTCCAAAGGCGATGAGTTGTTGATAGTCATCAAACATTTCGTCATCTGTAAAAACATTAACAATGTATTTTTATGTAAAAAGTAAAGAAAGGGATGATATAAAAAAAAATTTGTAATTACGCATTACCGTCGTTCATGAAGTCGTCAAAATCGTCCTGATCGTAATATTCAAGCGAGTCTTCGGAACTGTTTTCAAATATTCTGTCTATGAAATCAGGCCGCAAATTAGGATTACTGCGGTCGTCAGTTGTGTTCACCATGAGAAGATTGTGAGTCTCGAACTCCTGAAATAGTTTATTTAGTGAAATACCAAACTTTAATTCCGTCAGCAGACAAAAAGGTAAGAACGCAATTGATTTAACCTCCTAAACACTAAAACAAATTAGAAATAATAATAGTGCAACATATACATTTGATATGTTAGTCAGGGAAAAAGAAAATTACACGCAACAACTTTTTGTCCCAAAAACAGACCGACAGCCGCTTGGGGTTGACGTCTTCTTAAATCCGTCGCAAGAAGAGAGATGTTGTAAGTTGGTTTTATAATCGTAGAGAATCTGTGTGGCATCGTACCTCCTATCCGCTGCCCCGTCAATCGGGGACTTTGTTAATTTGTGTTTAGAAATAACTTGGATCTAAAGATGTAAACCTCGGATACGGCGGTGCCGGCGAGGCGAAGCGTCAGTGGGCGCGGCCAGCGCTGCACGGCACTCACGGCTGCCACCACCACCTCCGAGCTCACGTTATCGCATCCGCAAGCGTCGACCTCCTGAAATATAGATGAACAATTTAAAAATTTACTCGAGGCAGTTTTAAACGACAATTTTATAATTAAGAAGTATTCATATATTGCATGGGACTCAATATAGTTCATAATCATAACAATTTCTGCAAAAAATGGTAACCTAGGTTGCCTATGTTCCTATAATTATTCAGTTAAACAAAGCAGAAATACCAAGTTAAATCGTTTAAGATCAAAAAATCTTTTGCTCCTTGACTTGATCATAGAAACGGATTTTTTATTTAATATTTAAGAGAATTTGGCGGGATAGTGTGAGTGAATCCAACAAATTTTTTAAATTTGCCTTCTCAACAATGCGTACACAGCAATAACTACTTGAAGCCAGACCAAATTGTGTGCAAACACTGTTGGAACCAATAAAATGTTTTTAGTTCATCGACCAGGAAGATAACAGGCCATACTACAAACGTCACTCAGAAACTTCACGATATCAAACATTTACCTGTAGCTCAGGGCAGCTATGCAAGGCAGCGGAGAAGGGGGAGTGCGAGACGGCCGGGATGCCACGCACGGTGAGCGTAGTCAGCCGTGGTAGGCGCGCCGCTCCCGCTAGCCCAGTGTCGCTCAGCCCCGCAAGGTACGACACGTCCAGCCGCTCCAGCGACGAGCAGCCCGAGCACACCGCCAGGATGCCCTCGTCGGTTACACCTGTCGTCGATTCAGCTATTAATCCAGAATGGAAGAAGAAGCGAAGAACATACTTATTTCATGTTAAATGTATATTAATTATTTAATTGTCAGAAGCTCATATCTGATTAAGCATATTTCTGGATTTTGCACCAAATTTAGCCACTTGTGTTATTTGTTTTCAGGACAAAATGGGCATTTCAACATTATTGTTGGTACATAAACTTATGTTATTAAATTAAATCATATTGATCGTAAGATTGTACATACTAACCTGTATATAAAAAGTTCTTCTTAGAATTGCAACTGGCAACACTCAATGAGTGTAATTTGCTACAGGTCTGAGCAACTTGCTTCAACACTGCGTTGGTAATGAACATATTCCTGCTCAGGTTTAACACTCTCAGCTCAGTGAGGGTGCCAAGCACCTCACAGAATTCCTGGTGACCAGCGAGGGTAGGGTATATTTCCGACACTGAGTATTCGCTGAGAGAAAGCTCCTCAAGCCTCGGGAGGTTCTGCAGGATGTTCGGGACAACTTTCCATATGCTCTCCGGGCAAACGTCCAACTTTAAAGTTGTGAGGTTTGGCAATCCATCTATAACCGTGCAAAGAACTGAGCTTTGCAAACTGAAGCAGTTATAGAAAGCTAATGAAATCAGGCTAGGGGCGCTGGTGCCGCTGAGAAACAGCCCTGTCACGTGCGTGTTGTTCGCCACCGTCAATTTCTCGATGTTGCAGTCGCTTTTGATTATGTGCAACAAGCTAGTGTCGGTGAGCTGCAAAATAAACAAGCATTTTTGTATTGAAACACAAAAATAAAGAAACTGACGAAAAAACCTTAATTACCTTATTGCACGATATAAATGACAGAGTTTTCAACTGTTTACAGCCGTATATCAGCGGGTTCCAATTTTTTGTGTGCATTCCCACTACCTGAAATCAAAATCATACATTATTAATGATCAAGAAAAGTAAATAAAGATAAGAATAGAAAGATGTAGATGATTATAGTCTCGTTAGAGATTATTTTAATTAGGAATCCATAGGTATTAAATCTGTAGATAAAATAAATAGAGATGACCTGAGAACGATTCAAATTCTAGAAATATTTCACGATGTTTGGTACATGATAGATTTGAGGTTATTCTACTACGGTAGTCAATTTTTGGAATTTGTATTAGCATAGATAAAAAGTTACTTCTATGTAAAAAGTGGCTCCTCTAATCAGTTGTTTTGATTAAACCTCGTACCGATACTGATAAATATTTTAGAATTTATTTGTATATTTTATTAGTAATTACGTACGGTACCTAGTAACGATCTCCGTCCTATCCTACTAGAATTCAAGACGCTACCAACAGTTTAGTATGGTACCTCAATCTAAATCATGGAATATGATTTCTTTAAAGAGAGAGCATCAATTGCTTTAGTCGATTGATTTACAATTTAGTACTTAATGCTCTCGGAACTGTAGGTTAAAAAGGGTGATGTACAAAACGTATATTATATACTCAATAGTATATACTCAATCCTTACGTCTGCAAAAAAGGAAATATGTTTTTCCTACCTGAATCAAAATCTCGAAAAGCCAACATTTAGTATGAATGTCCATTAAATATTCTTATACAAGTCAGAATCTACATGTTATTTATCAGAAATATATTCACAACTAAATTTCCTTTATAATACGCCATGTAAGGTGACGATAATATATAATTAAAGAACGAAGATTTAAGTATATGTTTTTTAATTTAAAAACTTGTTTGCAAATGTGTTCTGGAATTCATAGGTAGGTACTGCAACGTTTGCTTGTGCCGTATTTATTAAAAGAGGTTATTGCACAAACAAACTTGCCGACATTTATGACTGGCAACTTATAAGTCTGTCATTATTTTATTTTATTTGTAAAATGTAAAATATATAGAATATGGAAGATTGTTCCAGGGCATTCCTTGACGGAATTCCTTAGGGAATTCTATTGCGGGCTTCGTCCCCAAAATAGTCTAATAATTATCATTGTATTTTCCTATAAAATAGATTCATCTTAAATAAAAGTAACTTAAAGTAAAATTGTGTTATATTTCCTTTGTTGATTAGGAAGACCTCCCTAGGTTAGATTAGGTCCATCCCGGGTACCGACCCCAGATGGTGGAGGCGCCGGGTAGTGATGTAATATGGTAGTGTTTTACTATTTTTCAGATTATTTCAGCTATATACGCCGCTGAGTATGGCGGAAAGAAAATTTTAGAAGGCAAGAGCCGTCTGAATACCAAGAGTAAAGGAAAGACTCTAGAAGGTGATTCATCCAACGGGCGAGAAAGGAATTTCCCAAACTTCAACTGGCGTCAGTAAGACAGCTTGGGACATTGTTGAATGAGAAGGTAATTACAGATTTATATGATTTGCATCGAAGGTATGATAGCGCAGCTGAACGGGGCGAAATTCTGCGCTGATTTGGATTTAAACTGTGCCTATTGGTAATTATCGATAGCGGAGAAGGATAGACACGAAACAGCAATCATCACACCGTCTGGATCATACGAGTTTAACGTATTACCATTTGGATTTAAATCGTGTAGGACAATTGGTTTCGTTACATTGTCCAGAAAGAATATCGGGTGGAAGTCGAAAAATTGGTCGATCATATGAACGTTTATTTCGAGTATTACGATATATAGGATGTGACAATTATCTTGTAAAAAAAATACAAAATAACCAAGAATTAATTGTACATGTGAATAGATTGAAACCATATAATATTCGATAAAATAAAACTAATGATAAAACTATGTCTATATTTATATATATAAAACAAAGTTTTTGTATATACATTTATTTCTTGAAATATTATAATATTATTATAATTTCTTTATTCTTAGAATTAATAGAGTAAAAGTACACATTTAGGTGTACAAATATGTATATCGTTCATTTGTAGATATGCAACGGTTAGAATTTCGTTGGGGTTTTAGAATAATATAAGAAACTAATATTTTTTTTCTCAAATTCTATGTACACTTCACAACGCAATGTTCCGAGATGATATATCCTGCAAAGCCGATCCAAACAGCATCACCAAAAAGGAGATGCAATGGATGGACGATGCAGATAAAAGAAAAATAAGGAAAAGGTTTTTATATATTGAAATAAGAGGGTCTCTCTATATACATATGTATATATTTTATCTAATGATTTAATAAATTAATTTTAGATACTCGAAGAGAAACCTCTAAGGGGCGGCAGGTACACGCGGCACGTATTTACCGCGTTACATTTTATTTACGAATCATAAATATACGTGTGGTGCCAATGCTCTAAAGAATTCATTTTTCAAAGACTAAAATAACACTATAGATAATGTGCACGTTTAATTTGAGCCACGCCTAATAATCTCCATAAGAGAGAAGGTGATAGCCGATTTAGCTATGCGGCCAAAGTTTACGAGTATATATAATATTGTGATATTGATGTCTGTGGGTCAACACGCGGATGTAGAATAGGATCCTCAGTGGGGTTAAAATAGTAAAAGGGTTGTGATGGAATAGGTAATGTATTTTAAACGTTATTGGTATAGAATTTTGTCAGGTGTATTTCGGTGCATTTTGAAAAAGTTCTCTGCATTGCGTTGTGAAATATTAATTTATAGATATCATTCTGGGTTAAATAAAATACTTTGGATCCGATTTTATGATCTATTCATAGGTAAGTTTGTCCGGTAATAGTTAGGCAGGTAAAATCTTAATATTTAGGTAGGTAATGTTTAAATTTTCGAAAGTTACAAACTTTCAAATAAACTTTTAATCATTCAGAAAAGTTTAAAGTTAATATGACAGTTCATGTCAAACGTGTTTGTTTTGCCAACTGAATGATAATGTTTGATAATATAATTTGATTAATTTAGTATTAATTTTAATATAAATGGGATTAATTAAATTTACTTTTATTGGGATATTAATGTATTTATTACTTATCAATTAATTATAATTATAATTTGATTGTATTCAATGGGTTATTTTAACAATTGTTGATTAATTTAATAATAAATATTGGTCATTTGAACTTGCGTATGATTGTGTAACGTAAATGATTAATATGGGGTTGTTGATTATTCATGAATTGTATGAGAAATTAAAATAATTTACACTGTTTTATTTAGATATTAATTAACCAGCCGGGATCTTGGCTGATTTTCATCAGGTTTTGTGGCTAAGGCTCTATTGATGGAGAATAAATACAATAAGATCATTTTTGGTGTAATAAGATGTTGTAATTTAAACATGATCAAGTATGTATATTCCTATCGGTAGGGGGCTCATCTGAGAGTAATCCCGATTAATGTATATGGTCCTGATTTAAGTAGGGTCGTTATTTAAGAATGAAATGTATATAGGAATTTATTTAATCAGCTTCACTAATTAAATAAATTAAACAAGAGGGGCGATTGCAACGTTTGCTTGTGCCGTATTTATTAAAAGAGGTTATTGCACAAACAAACTTGCCGACATTTATGACTGGCAACTTATAAGTCTGTCATTATTTGATTTTATTTGTAAAATGTAAAATATATAGAATATGGAAGATTGTTCCAGGGCATTCCTTGACGGAATTCCTTAGGGAATTCTATTGCGGGCTTCGTCCCCAAAATAGTCTAATAATTATCATTGTATTTTCCTATAAAATAGATTCATCTTAAATAAAAGTAACTTAAAGTAAAATTGTGTTATATTTCCTTTGTTGATTAGGAAGACCTCCCTAGGTTAGATTAGGTCCATCCCGGGTACCGACCCCAGAGTACATAGAAAATTCTAGCTTTTAATTTGCCAATTTGAAGGTACCTTATGCAATATTAAGACTTCGATAGCTGTGCCGCGCCGTTCGAGTCAAATTTTGAGTTATTTTTATCGCAGAACATAAAAACACGATCCAGTCATCGGCGTTGTGCAGTCCAAATGTTAGATCCGTATAAATACGAATAAAAATATATTATAATAAACCCTAAGCACAAACCTTGTTACTGCTGGCACTCCTTAATTCCACCTTTCACAATACACAAAGTTTATTTAAGTTTTTGTCCACAAACGTTAAATATCAATAGGCATAGGGCGCCGTAAAACACAACAATAATATAAAAACGTGAAAACGTGGTTCACGAGTTCACAGCCGTACTTCCTTCATTTTTTCTTCTAAGTGACAGTTCCCTCCCGCCAACTCAACTTTTTAAACCCAACCAATAGAGAAGACAAAGAATAAATAAATACAGCCTAGTAAAAGTACAATAATGTTATTAAAAGTGTAAGTGTGAACCGCAAAATAAGAACTGCGTGTTATCAACCAAATAAAAACTACACACGTAGCATTAAGTACCTTCCCGATTGTGTAGGTAAAAAAATAGTACCTAAATGGCTACAGCGAAATCTTACATATTTTTCTAGCACGACTCTCCGCTGTTTGAAGGTCTTCAAAGCAAATGTATTGCCCCTTTGAGTGCTGTATTAGTACCTTAAAAATACCTTGGTTTAAGTTTAAAATAATTATGACCTTATATGCGCCTGCAAAACCTTTGTCATGCCAGCTTAATTCAAAACTGTTTGAATTAAATGTAAGATTATTTGAAAAGTACTAATAAAATGCTGATATGAAATATCTTGGTCTGTGCTGAAATCTTCGAAACAAAAAAAGGGTCCTGCTGGCATGACAAAGGTTTTGCAGGTGCGTATCTCATAAGGTAATAATTATTTTTAACTTTATGGTATATTTTAGGTACTAATACACTACTCAAAGGGGGCAAATACACTTGCTTTGAAGACCTTCAAACAGCGGAGGGTCCTGCTAGAAAAATATGTAAAATTTCGCTGTCTCCATTTAGGTACTATTTTATTACCTACACAATTCGGAAGGTACTAAATATTACGGACGTTAAACTTTAGCTTCCAATCGGATTAAACGTAGGGTCCTGCTGCATATACAGACATCTACTAAATAAGTACGTCTTACCTTGAAATGAAATGAAATGTTTATTAAAGTACAAATAGACAAGAGCTTAATTTAGTCACTGTTACAATACTTTATACATGGTAATTTTAAAATGTCTTCACAAAATGTGTCACTGGACTCCACACTAGGATTCCCTGTGTCGTGAAGACCAGTCTTCCCGTTTAACAATGCGATTATGTTTGTGCGTATTATGTGTGTGTGTGCGTGTTTGTGTGTGTATGTGTGGGAGTGCAATAGGATATATAGATGTATATTACTTTTTGATTTATATACATATTTATACATATAAACATACATACATACATATTATTCATATATATATTTTATATGTATATAATATATACGTATACAATGTTGATAAAAGCGAGAGGCATTTCATGAAACCACATATACTATAAGTGCCTACTGTTAATCCGAAACTATTAAAAAAAAGTTTATAAGAAGTATACGAAAAAACGTTTTTCAAAGAACTTAAATAGCTTAATGATTAAGTTAAAATGTAAACATCCTTTGTTGAGTAGCCTGCCGCCACCTGCGTAACAAATTTGAGTAGCATAGCGCGTGCGGCGGCAGGCTCTCCGGCTCGCACACTTACCTACACAGCGGAGCGCCCGGGTTTGATGTGGATGATAATGTAAACATGTGTTGTAGGTAACGTTGGAAGGTATGATGAATGAAAATAATAAACAAAAATAATTAATTGTAACACTTACACATTAAATCTTCAATTGTTCGAAATGTCCGCCGTTTGTTCACAAATTATAACGACGTATAATATTGTTATTTAATCGTGCAATAAGGTCACTGTTTGTTGTTAAACTTTTTAATTTATTAAATGCTAAAATAATCCGGTTCTTAAGTTCCTCTACGGTATTCACGTCTGTCGCGTACACTTCACTTTTCACAAACCCCCAGATAAAAAAATCCATTAGAGTGAGATCCGGGGACCGTGGTGGCCATCGTACTGGTCCAAATCGACCAATCCACTACTGTCCAAACATTTCGGTGAGTAGCTCTCTGGAAGACATCATGAATGTGGAGGAGCTCCGTCCAATTGGTACCATAAATGCCGATAATCGGCTAAGGGTAGTTCTTCGGTATATTCAGCAACGGGACCGGATAATATCTCAAAAATTTTACCGCGTTAAGGGTGCCGTCAATAAAAACAGGGCCAATAATCTGGTCCCTGAGTATGCCAGCCCACACATTAACAGAGAAGCGGTGCTGATGCTCTGACTCCCGAATCATGCGTGGATTTTCAATACTCCAGCATCTGAGATTTTGTTGGTTCCATATGCCATTGCGTGTTAATGTGCTCTCGTCGGTCCACATGACATTTAATAAAAAATTCGGGTCGTCAGTAACTTTGTCAAGTATCCAGTGGCAGTGAGTACGCCTGACTGGCAAATCCCTTCTAAAAAAGGGCGTGAACTTTTTTAAATTTGTACGGTTTGCGTTTATTCCTTTTTAAAATGTTATGCACGGTTCTATGGCAAACTCTAAACTGGCGTGCGGCTCTATGCAGACTAGATGTGGGGTTGCGGTCAAAATAGTCAAGAATCTGTTGCTCGCGCGCAGTAGGTATCTGCTGCGGTGGGACTTCCTCCTGATGCGCTGCTAATAGTTTGTTTTCCCGTGCCCGTTGTACTGCCAATACTATGGTACGAGCGTTCCTTTTTCGGTAAGTTCGCAGAGCTAAAGCTGCGTTTCCGTGGGATTCCCCGTAGATTAAAATCATGTCAGTGTATTCTGACGCCGTGTATGTAGCACGAGACATTGTGGATGTCTTAAGTACTTTTTTTTTATTGAAAAAGGATTAGACGTTTGTCTTCTATCTCACCTGATGGAAAGTGACGATGAAGACGAAGGTGTTACACGTCTATCCACGAGATACCTATTCACTCGACGCTTGAAATAACTATGACTATAGTTTTCTGGAAAAACAGACGCCGGCAGTTCATTCCACACCTTGTCGACCCGCACCAAAAAGGAACTATCGAAGCGTTTGGTTCGACTTTTTGGGATATCTACCATGAAGGGATGGAAGGTCTAGTAGTCCGATGCAAGAAGGGTGTGGGTTCAACCTGATCAAAAAGAGCATTCGCGCACTCTCCAAAATGTAATCTGTAGACGACTGATGGTCTTACTTACAAAATAATTAAAAACTACTCACAAAACTAAACCTAAAATACTCAGTTACGTGTCCTATCACAATAAAAACTTAACATTAGTAAATGGGACGCGTGAGCGACAATAATCTGTGCTGAATTGCGCAACGTGCACCCCGGATGCAACGCGTCTTCGCACTAAACAAAGTAAAAATTGTGCCCTTGACCTAATTAGCCGAGCCGCCGCCGGCGCAATAGCAACATATTGATCTATTTCTATTTCTGTTACGCTTATTACATTAGAGTGAGATAACCGTGATTTGTACTTTCTTTTAAGGAAAGATTTAGTAACAGTGTACTTCCTTGTTTGTATTGTAAACTTACGATGCGAACTGGCAACGTCGCGTCACTCGCGTGAATTTTGTCGTTTAGGTAACAATGTACGCCTATAGTACAAACTTACGATCAGGTGATCGGGAAGATACAGAGTGTTAAAATGAAACTAAGTAAAAACTAAAAAGCATTCCTGTGACTAAACTATTGCTTACATTGATCAGATTTTTGTTGTGTAGCCTGATAATGATATACAAAATATGTGGTTTCATTTAATGCCTCTCGCTTTTGTCAACATTGTATATTCAAATATATTGTCTTATTAATTTATTTCGACCTCTTTACTGAAACTTCGTAGCATTCTGACGTGCTCCCTAAGGCTTAGCCGTGACGGTACCTAAAAACAAAGACTTTTTATATATATTACTTCTTTATTGTTTTTTTTTTAAATGAATTTAGAATTAGTAGTTATAAAAAGTAGTAGCTTTTGACCAAACTCTCCAGTCCCAGGTCTACTGGTAGAAATTTCTTATGAAATAAGTAGTACCTTTGTACAAGCATTTTATCCCATTTATGATAAGTTATATTTTGTGTGTGCGGGAAAAAAAGCGATACGTCCACACTCTGGAAGGCCTTGGCCGGTACTATATACAAACAGCGCGTGCATTAGAATTTATATCAATTTTAGACATTTTTAGATTGATATTTTAGAAGTATTTTTAATGGACTTGAATAATATTTCTGTTTTATTTCATTAGTTACATCTTTGTTAGTAATAAGAAGTAAAAATTATTACTTTTGTAACAATACAAGTGTATCGAAAACTGCGACAAACTAGACTGAATTCCAACTTTTTCATGCTTTGATTTTTATGTTTTAGCCTTTAAAAAATAATATTTTGTACTCTTTTCTCTATAGACTCTTTTGACGACAAAACAGAGACCAAAGCAAACTTTTCTTTTTCTCTTTGTATCAGTTACTTTTATGGCAAAGTACGCATGTTCCGTCGGATTACAAGAAAGGGCGCATGAACAATGAATTCCTACTAAAAAACTATCTGAAGAAATGAAAATTTTCTTAATGCATGTTTTAGACGATGAAATTTGGAATAATTAGACCGCATATTGTAATATTTTGATCGGAAAGGAACACTGAAAACTCCTTAAATTGCACGATTTTGTGTAAACGCTCTTAATTATTTAGATTATAAGCCAATCGCATGGACTGAGATAATATATATTGTTACACATAGGTTGGTGAGAATATATAGAAAAAGAAGAGTAGGTAGGTATTTATTCAATTGCACTGGAGAAAAATTCTCTTGCCAGAGTCGCCTTAACGCTCTGGATGCTGGCATGAAAGGCATCAAAGTGAGGATGAGTTCGACATGTTATGTTCACCTGCTCGCACGCCCTCGCTATGAAAGAATTCTTTCTATAATTGGTATTTGCAGTGGGAACATGGAGAAGAGCAGGATTTCTGTAAAGTTTGGTATGTGTGCAAATACCAGTCATAGAAAGAAGTTCGGGGGCATCTAACTTGCCATTTAGTAGCTTCTATATTTTGCACGTATCCGCTATCCTCCTTCGTGTTGCTAGAGGCAATATATGGTGGCGCCTTCACCTAGACAAATAATCAGCGTTCGAATATCGCACCGGAATTGAATGAACCTCATGAATTTCTTCTGAATCGCTTCGTTTGATGCGATTAATATAGATATAATGTAAGGGGTTCCAAACGGGTGATACATATTCTAGGTGATTTCGGACAAAAGCGCAGTATAATGCTTTTAAATTCAGAGGATATGCTTAATACAAATGCCCTTGCGTCCTTGTTTACAACTCTGTCAATATGTTTATCAAACATAAGCTTGAGTCAAAGGTAACGCCTAAGTCAATAATCGACACTACTCTTGTTATAATCTCGTTGTCAATTGTGTAGTCATAAACAATGGGATGCGTTTTCTGCTGTATGAGGATAACATTTTGATATATTAAGGTCAAGTCTGTTAGATGTACAGTAGTCAAAGAGATTGTTAAGGTCAGATTGAAGGTTTATATGATCATTAGGGCAGTCGATAGGGAAAAGAATTATCATGTCATCTACGTACTACATTTCTTAATGTCGTTTATAAATACTGAGATTAACAGCGGTCCTAATAGGGATTCCTGGGGATCTATTTAGCTCGAAGGAATAGTTTTAGCTCGTGATGTGTAACCATTGATGGCAACAATCTATTTTCTACATAAGTGGTAAGCCATCGGTACAAGTTACCTCCAATGCCTGCTTCCAGTAGTTTGCGTAGATCGATGATGAAGGTCAATACGATCGAAACACTTGGAGTAATCCGTATAAACCACATCAACCTGTATTGAATGTATTGTATTATTGTAAATATTGTATCTAAGATTAGATTACTTAAGAGATGTCTTCTTAGGATTATTGTAAGTATTAAAAGTGTTTATTGGTATTAACATCTACGTCTAAGCGTAGTTATATTCCGGAAAGGCATAACGATACGGAAAAGGGAAAGATCAGGCAGTAAGATTCAGCAGAAGTTCATATCACAAAACAAACGTAAAAGCATAAGCACGAATTATCGATATCAAAAGGTTCGATAACTTTACTTCTTACACTATTTCTAGGATATTTGCGTGGCTCGTGCCGACGAAAAAGCCGTTACTCAGTCGGTCAGTTCCTTGTTGGCTGCTCTTGCGAGTGACGGTTTTGCATCTCTGTTTTCGTGTTTACAAAAATGCCTGTTCCATTTGTATACAGTTCTTGAGAATATGGCATGATGCTAATGTGCGTAGGAGAAGCATCAGGGAATGCTCTGAAGCTTTACCGGAACAGGTATCCGAACACCCACCATCCTTCTGATTCACGGGTCATAACCAATGCATACCAGCGAGTTTTGGAAAATAGGCCGATAGCTCTTGTAGCTTCTGGAGGTCGGCATCAGCTGGATGTTGATACAGAAGAGCGCATTAAGACGTTGTGTGCCAAAACCCTCGTCTTGGAACGCGCAAGGCTGCCCAGCAGCTTAGACGTCTGCACGGTAGGCCAGTTGCGTTTCAACTGTGCAAAAGATATTAATTTTTTCTGTGGGGTTACGTAAAAGAAAGGTTGTTCGATCGACAGTACGATAGTGCTGCAGAAATGATAATAACACTAAACGATGTTGTTAATAAGTTACGCGCGAACAGTTGAGAAGATCCTACACTTTTGCCTCGACTTCACCAGGAGACGATAAGTCGAGCCGAACTCTGCATCGAACTGGAAGAAGCGCAGTTCGAATACACCTCATAAGGATGAGAAGGATTTAGTCAGGTTAGTGAGTGTATTTTGCGATGGAGCGGAATTATTTTTAAATGGCTTGAGCTTATTTTTTTTAATAGGCATTGTATTTTGACACAATTTCAGCTTACGTGTTTTGCTTATAAGTTATTTTAAACCCAACTAAAAGTAACGATTTAAAATTACATTTCTATGATAATTTTTTTTATGTTTGATGAACCTACACACTTTTTACCCGACTGCCTAAAAGGGAGGAGGGCTTTTTCCGTATTTATGCAGAAACTAATAATCTATTTCATGGGCATATTACCATTGAAAATCTTGAGTCTTGACGAGGAGTGACATAGGCTATATTTTATATATTTATATTTCGTAATGAGTTTAATGTTTTACAAGTATTATTACAATTATTTTTCTAAACAAAAGAAGTAAATTTTCGAATCCAACTCTGTTACGCAGTAATTCGGAAAGCTAGTAATTAGGTACTTAAAATGTAATACCCACGGTTGTAGGTGGTCTTATAAACTAATAAAGTTGTATTACGTCTTTGGCAGGGAGAATAAGTCCTGTTACAAAGATTTCAAGGTGGGCACTTACCTAACTACTAAGATTTTGACTGATCGGCAGCGCGGCCAACCCCGATGCGCGATGATTGTTAATATGTTAAGCAAAACATTGCGGGATTTTTTTGTAAAAAAAACAGTGTTTTTAATTAAAATTTACTGATAATCCGTTTGTTCTTACATACGTAGAGCAAAAAAAATTGAATATTCATTTTTGGAAAATGTCCACATTTTTGGCGTGAAACAAAAAATTTTAAAAGTACTTTTTCGTAATGAGAATAAGCAGGATAATCATACCCCAAAGTTAGTGGAAGCGGTCTTGTATACCCTGTATATATACAGGGTGTATCAAGACCTTTGCACGACAAACTGAAATGTAAGACAGATTGAGGTATTTACAAAGATAAAAAGGTGGGAATATCTCGAAAACGGTAACACTTTTACAAAGGTAATTTTTTTATCTGGTAGGGCACGCTTCTATCTTTCTTTCATTTCAGTTTGTCGAGCAAGTTATGGGACCTAGTATTATGCTGTTTTATGTTTTGTTTGACTCTATCTGTCAGCGCCAACTTCCAATTATGCGCGTCACACAACATGGCGGCTCTGAAGTTAGCTGCGGTTCATGTTTAAAGTCTAAAAGTTTAATTATTTGTGGCGATTTTAATATTGATTTATTAGTAGAGACGTCACAAAGTAAACGATTCTTGAATCTTTTTAATTGTTACAACCTAAAAAATCTCTTCTTAGAGCCTACGCGAATCACAGCGACCTCAGCCACATGTCTTGATAACATTTTTACAAATTTAATGCCATGTACAAAATCAGTAATTAATAAACTACAATCAGATGATAGTGGGCAGTGAGCCACTTTTGATATTGGGCTAAAAAAGACTTTAAAAAGAGAAATTACCTTTATACCCATGAATGAGAGACGGCTTGAAACATTTAGGAAAAATGTATTTGAAAAAACATTTAAATTAGATTACTGTGCAGATCCTATTACTCAATATAACTCTATTCATAATATAATTAGAAATGAATATGACTCTGTTTAAAAAAAAAAGAAAATATGTATAAATAATAATTTATTTAGGTTTAGTGACTGGGCAACAGTGGGAATATGCAGAAGTAGAAATAGATTAAATATGAATTGTACAGTGAAATAACTTATAATCATAATAAGACATTTTATGAATATGTTAAAAAGTATTCAAAATTATTTAAACGAGTTTGCACTGTAGCTAAATCTAATTACATTAATAATAAAATTAAATATAGTACTAAAATTTCAAAAACTGCATGGAATATAATTAATCAGGAAACTGGGAAAGCAAAAGAACCACACACCAAATATATTTTAAAAATTAATGATAAAGTGTTGTCAACTGACAAAGAAGTTGCTGAAGCATTTGAAATTTTTTTTACTGCCATCCCTGTGTCAACTACTTCGAGTTATTAATTCATGTTCCACTCTTGCACAGTCACTGCTAACGGAAAATGTAAATTCATGCAATATTGATTTTATTTTTAAACATGTTACTGTTCCACAAGTTTTAAATGCATTTAAAAGCAGTAAAGTAAAAAATACTGCCGATTTAGATGGGATTTCTGTTAAAATTATTGAATCTGTCATTGATGGTATAGCCCCGTACTTAGCCAGTATATTTAATGACTGTGTTGATAATGGTGTTTTTCCTGATTTAATGAAATTGAGTAAGGTCATACCAATATTCAAAGCAGGTAGTATGTCTGACCCTAATAATTTTAGACCTATATCTATACTACCAACGCTCAGTAAGATTTTTTCTCTTTTTAATATTATTTAATATTAATTACTCTCTCATTTTTACGGTAATAGTTTAATGAGTTTTAAGCAGTTTGGTTTCACGCGGGGTCGCTCAACAACCGATGCCGGTGTTGAGCTCATAAAACACGTATTCAGCGCCTGGGAGGAGTCGTGTGATGCTATTGGTGTCTTTTGTGACTTGTCCAAGGCGTTCGACTGTGTGGATCATACTACTCTACTCATGAAACTGCACCATTACGGCATTAAAAACCGAGCGCTTGCCTTGATTAAATCATATATTTCTAATAGAAAACAGAAAGTTGCAATAAATGGAGAAAAATCATCAGGATCGGCAGTGACAATGGGTGTGCCCCAGGGCTCAGTTCTTGGTCCTTTCCTATTTTTAGTTTATATTATTGATCTGCCATCGGTCGTTAAGAATCAATACGAGGTCATATTATATATCTTGTTTAAAATCAAAAGACAAGAAATTGACTATCGTCTCGCGGATACTTCAGAGCCGCCAAGTTGTGTGACGTGTACAATACATATAGTAGCCTCCGTGATCATGGCAACCGGAAGTATCGGAAACTCGATATCTATTAAACATCATAATCGTGGTCCCGTTAATTCCTTAAATAATTGTAAAAAGAACCACGACAGTATAACAAATAATAAATAGTTTGCTTTATTATTGTAATGCTTTTACGCCTTAACTTCTTTATCTGCTGTTACACCCTGTATATACACTGTAAAAGAATTGGAGTTATGGGGCTGGTATGAAAATAATTTCAACATCTTTGACAGCCCTAGGTGGTTTTCATACCTTCCTACGCATGAGTGTATTCTCCTCTTCCCACTAACTTTACAAATTCAAATGTACCAAATTCTATGATACGATGATGATATGAAAAATATTAGGTTATTACATATGAAATTGGCGTTTTATAAGGGAAGAACATAAAGCCAATTTTAAAAAAGTATAAAATATTTATTTAATCAAAGTATACACCATTGCTATCTATGCACTTATGCCACCTCATAGGTAGTTCATTGCTTTTCATACCTACCTACGCATGAGGCGCAAATAAATAAAAAAAAACGAGATTTTTTATTTACTTGAAATCATTAAAGTAACTAAAATCGTGTCGTCGCATCGCATTACGTGCTACTAGATAGGTAGGTAAGTTACGACGGCTGCGCTCACCTCATGCATAGGTAGATATGAAAACCACTTAGGGCTGTCAAAAATGTTAAGTAAAAAAATTTCAATAAAAAATTATGAAAGTCTTAACCATCCCCTATAACTCCAATAGTTATAGTATATTCTAATAAAGATATACTTACTGACCCTTAAGTATTATGTTTCCTTTATTTTACACCCTGTATAATATATAAAAATAAATATAAAAAATATATACTTGATGCCTTTTAGGTATACAAAAATAAGTCCATAAAAATCGATATAACAAAAATATTAATTGGTACTTATGTAGTGAATACAGGAAATCCAATTCAACAGCAGTTGTATTATTATCAATCACTCACAGTTGTGCAAGAGTAATAATATACTTGCAAGCTTGTGTACCAGAGGTTCGGAGAGACTGGTAACTTAGTCCGAAGACCAGGACCAGGACAACGATGCACTTCGGTGCGAGATGACTGATTTATTGTTACCACTTCTCTGCGTCTCTGCGTCTAGAAATAGCTCAGAGAAGTTTGAGGGCTGTTAGCGAGTGGACGAAGACTTGAAGAAGCAAAGTTGACCCCAAAAAGGCCACTGGACCCCAATTGTCTCCAGCTCACCGATATGCCCGGTTACAGTTTGCTCGCGACTCCTTAAATAGGGATATGAAGCAATGGAGCCAAATAACTGCATATCACTCCTGGTCTGCTAAGATGCATGAAACACCTAGACAAGTTACATCAGAAAACTAGAAAAAAGCTAGAGGATGAAATACTTAAAATATGTTATAGCCGCTACAGAAATTTTATATTTAAGTGCCAGCACTTCTGAAGTCAATGTTTATCCAAAAGAACTTCTATCACTCGAAGATTCACCAGAGCAATGTATTCATATGATAAATGACTACTTTGTCAGGGTTGGAAAATCCATGACTGAGCAACTACACACTTCAGTTTATTCTCCTCTTCCCACTAACTTTACAAATTCAGATGTACCAAATTCTATGATATAAAAAATATTAGGTTATTACATATGAAATAGGCGTTTTGTAAGGGAAGAACATAAAGCCAATTTTTTAAAATATAATATATTTATTTAATCAAAGTATGCACCATTGCTATCTATGCACTTTTGCCATCTCATAGGTAGTTCATTAATCCCATTACTATAAAAACCATTCGGACGAGAATCAATAAAACCTTTGAAGTCGCTTTGGACTGCCCCATCGGAGTTGAATTTTTCCCTTGCAAGAAATTATACAAATTTCGAAAAAAATGGTAATCTGTTGGAGCAACGTCCGGGGAGTACGGTGGATGTCTTAGACATTCCAATTAAAGCTCCTCTAATTTGGAAGCCTTCTGTTGTGCAATGAGTGGTTTAGCGTGGTCCCGAAGCAGCAGTGGCCTAGACCGATTGATCAGCCTCGGTTATTTAGCAGATAGCTTTTCCATCATGGTTTCCAATTGCTGACAATAGACATCTGCCGTAATCGTCTGGCCAGATTTAAGAAGCTGTAGTGAACGACACCGGCACTAGTCCAACAAAGGCTCACAAGTAACTTTTTATGAGTCAATTTTAGCTTAGGGCAGGATTTGGCTGGTTCGCCAGGGTTCAACCACTGCGATGACCGTTTCCGATAGTCGTAAAGGATTCACTTTTCATCACAGGTAATGATTCGATTTAAAATCCTTTCATTACTAGGCCGGCAGCAGGTGATGCGCATTTTTTCGGTTTGCTGCACTCAATTCATGAGGTATCCACCTCTCAAGCTTTTTCACTTTCCCAATTTGCTTCAAGTGGATTAAAACAATTGTGTCACTAACACCGCAGCCTACAGCTAACTCAGACGTGGTTAGCGATGCATTCGCTTCCACAATAGCCTTAATTCTTCATTTTCAACTTTGGTTTTCGGCCGTCCACGGGGCTTGTTCTGCAGGTCAAACTTTCCGGAACGAAAACATTTGAACCAAAAACGCACCGTATTATCTTTTGCGACGCCGCTGCCATAGACAGCATTAATACACATTGGTGCGACGGTGGAACTCGTACTCGTTAATAACCCGATATTTCAAGTTTCCATATTGTAAACTAAGTGACGCAAAGAAAACAAACCAAAAGAGTAAAAAACCGTTGAATTACGGTTTTCGAAACACAAATGCATAAGTATAGCTTTATAAATTTGAAATTGGAATTCTTAACCAAAGAGGAGATAATACGGATCAAAGGCCAGTACGACAAAACTCCAATTTCATACGAAAGGACCTAATAATTCTTATGAGGTGTAACTTATCTTCAATAATTCCTTACGGTTGGGATTTTTCCTAAGGTTTTGAAAAAGACAGTTATTAATCCGATCTTTAAGGGACCTTTAAGGGAAGAGGACATTAACTACCGGCCGATTTCAATTCTGAATTCAATCTGCAAAATCTTGGAAAAATAATTAATAAACGTCTCACCAACTATTTAGAAGAATCAGGTCTACTATCTTTAAACCAATTTGGTTTTCGTCGGGGACGATCTACTGCAGATGCAGTTAATACTTTAGTAGACTTTCTTGCTGAAAATTTCGATTCAAGGAAAAAATGCCTTGGGATTTTCCTCGACCTCGCCAAAGCTTTTGATACGGTCTCAGTCCCTATCTTAATTTGCAAACTCTACGGGATTGGTAAAAGGGGTATGTCCATTAGAACTCAGTGCGTTCGGATAAATAGCTATAGCTAAATAAATCTAAGCACGGATCTGCCTGTGACCCATGGCGTACCACAGGGTAGCATTTTGGGGCCTACTCTCTTCTTGGTCTACCTGAATGAACTTTGTCTTTACAGTCAAGAAAACACTAAACTTATTTCTTACCCAGACGACACTGTGCTACTTTTTTCGGGAGATACCTGGTAAAAGACGTCGTTGAAGTCACCCAGAAATGCGTCAACCAAGTTTGTGATTTGCGAAAGAAATACTCAAATACTTCATTTGTCGCCGACTGTTCGCTTTTTAGCATTTAAGAATTAGCCCTAAATCTATTATTATTAGCCGCACTTGTTTTATTTGGTCGTTGTAAAATAGTCGTGGAATGTAACTGTAATGTAAAAGTCTCATAAACCCTTTATTATGTACTCCACACATTAGAGACTTTTGACTTATGAAAAAATATTAACGATACGCTGCCAAACAGAATACAAAACATATACCTTCAACTCTTCAAGATTAGGACAGAACTTGCCCACGGTGTGGGCCGTTCGGTCGTTGAGGGCCGACCAATGATGGTCGATGTGCAGCCGCGTGAGCGAGTCGAGTCGTTGCAGCACGCGCCGTAGCACCGCCGTCGTTAGTGTCACGCCTTTGTGCTGCCACCAAGACGTCTTAAACGTGCGGATACCTATATTCGTTCAAATAATTTATAAATATCATTTTAAAAATCGACTACTAGACATTTCTAAAAGACATTATGTAGTAAGAAACTCACTTTGGAAGTAGTCATGAATCATATTTTGCCACCCCTTGCTAACCCTCTCGGACCTTATGAGATCGCTAATCGGGATGTAACTCAAAATATGAGCCAAACAGTCTCCGTTCAATATATCCAAGATGTTATAATTTCGTTCCACGGTTGGCTCTGGTTCCGCTAACTGTAAAAAAAATTGCTATATAAAAATTATTCAACGACGTTATTAAAAATATTCAAAAGACACTTACGGTAGAAACAGTGGCTGCGTCATTTTTATGTTCTCCGAGTTCTGAAGAATCATGTGAAATTGCTTGAAACATAAGGAAAATGAAAGTTATTTTAAGTAATTATGTACATATACAGGGTGTCCAAAAATGACTTTAGGCCTATCAGATAACACCAACACGTCTCTAGTAAAAGTTTTTTGATTTTCGAGATATTGCCACTTTTGTGATTTTTTAATGAAATTTCCACTTATGGTCCTTTTTTGCCTACAGCTGCAGTAAATATGTTTTAACCCACGGTTTTTCTACCAAGACTATCGTTATTAGTTATGGTACGATCCGTCATTCTCGAGATGCGAAATATTCTGTGTATTCTTTGTCTGGGTTTTAGTAAGAGAAGACGGAGTTGTTACTTAAGAACTAAATTGTAATCTGTAATTCATTAAAATATCAAGACATTGTAAAAGTAAACGGTGCATAATAAGGAATATTGAGGAATAAATACGATTCGTGAACAATTGGAAACTATTATTTCACTAATTCCTCCTAAGCGTCAGAGTTAGTTGAGCACACTATGCTAAGAAAAAGAGTTAAGTTGTTTTATTTCATTTCATTGTGAAAAACCTGACTAAAATTTAACTGATTGCTGCGAAAAAAATGTATGGCGATGATACTGCACATCATCTTAAAAAATTGCTTATATAATGACCTTTTCAAAATAGCATCACAATAGCCATTTTTTTTAACCAAATCTAAGAAAATTTAATTTTTTCATGAAAGGCGTGCTACTTGGAAAATAGTGCAACTGCATGAAAATGCTTGATAACAGGTCCAAGTATCTTTTGTGGCAAAGTTACTAATAAATGAAATTGCAGAAGTACATTACTGTCTATCCTTTTCTCTGTTTTATTGTTTTTTCAAGGTTGCCTACTAGAAGTGAAGTAATTGTTTTAAATAGGTACAAGAATAACATAGCAGAAAGTTGTAACTGAAAATGTTTATTTTTACTATTATTATTTTTAACCCCCGACGCAAAAACGACGGGGTGTTATAAGTTTGACGTGTCTGTGTGTGTGAGTGTGTGGCGAACGTATGAAACGATTTTGATTTTGTTTTTTCTTGTTTGAAAGGTGATTAGTGTTTTTAGCTATGTTTGATAAAAATCAGTCGCAGATGCCGCCACACAATGGCGGATTACAATTTTTTCCGAACTCCCTCAATATTGGTACCAAATGAAAGGGCTTACTAGTGAAATAGTATAATAAATTTCAAATTCAAGATGGCCGCCACCACAAATTTGGTGTCTAAATTTTTTTATTTATTCTTGTTACAATCGATTTTCAGTGTCTGCCTCCGACTCTTACACACAATCTACATCTTTTTAAAAATTGTCTTTTTAAATATCTCAACGTAAAATGTGAGTTTTACTCGCTGCTTGATTTATTCGCTGTCGCAGTTTATTAGCGGACCGAATAGTTTTTCTTTTTTTTTTCTATAAACTTTTTCTTTTAGTTTTGTCCGGAGAGCAAGGTGGCCACAAAATTGGTCTTAGTTGGCCAATCCATCTGCTACATCCACCCATCATTTTGAAGTCACAAATTCCTCCTTAATTCAAGTCGGACATCTGCCATAGGTAGATAATTTTGTAAAAAACCTGCATTTAGGGTAGCAGGCAGTTGGAACGGGCCTATTATCTGCCCGTCCAGGATCCCAAATATTAACTTTAAATTGGTGCTGGGATCGATCTCCTCTTATATCATGTGAATTTTCTAATTGCCAACTGTGTAGATTATGCGGTTGAAAAAATTTCGGTCGTCTTGATGCTTTTCTAGCATTATTCGGCAAGATGTATAACACGCTTAGCGTAATCACTGTTCAGCAGTGTTTGAACCCTTTGAATGTGGTAAGGGTGATATTTATATCGTTTTAAAATTCGATGTGCTGACGATTTAGTTTGCCAGTACGTCGTTCGATCAAACGTACCGAAGTTGATGGGTCCTCTGTTACTGGCGCCAATACAACCTCATCCTCTTGGTTGCGGGGTCGTACTCGTACGAAACGCTGACCAGGGGTTCTACCCTCGAGGTAGTCATTTACAGCATAATAATTTCGTAGCTTGTTCGCCTGCGGTTTAGATATCTTTCCGAGTACAATCTTGCCGCTAAATTTGCGTTATACGGAACGCTTCGTCTAGCAGATATGCTCCTTGTTTCGCCATAAATTAGTAGCATGTCTGTTTACTCACCACGGGAAGTCTCACAGATTGTTGATTTGTCATTATAACAAGGCAAAGTCGAAATCCGAAGTCAAAAGAGAAAGCAGACCTCTTTGCTAATCTTTCTGCAGACTATTCACGTCTAAATAGTCAAGGTAAAGTCCCACCCCCGTTACCTCAGTTCGGATCCAAAATGGGTACCATTCATATTCGCCAAAAGGAGGTTCTTAAATGCTTGCAGAATTTAGACGTGAACAAGGCCAGCGGCCCCGATGGCATACCTGTAATTGTGTTAAAACATTGCGCAGCCGAGTTGTCTCCCATACTAACGTGTAATTTCGACTAATTGTAATTGTAATAATTCGACTCTCTTTAGAATCTGGAAAGGTCCCTAAATCCTGGAAGCTGGCTAACGTGCAATACACGCTCCAAAGTCATGGAGCGTGTATTGAACAATCCTCTCCTGGCATACCTTGAGTCCAACGAGCTCCTTAGTGATAACCAATATGGTTTTCGCAGTGGACGCTCGACTGGAGATCTTCTTGTGTATGCCACTCACTTATGGAGCGAAGCCTTGGAAGTTCACGGTGAAGCTATAGCTGTATCCTTAGACATTTCCAAGGCTTTTGATAGGGTCTGGCATGATGGTCTCTTGAGTAAGCTTTCAGCATACGGAATACCTAAAGGGCTCTGCGACTGGATATCTGATTTTCTGAGGGAACGGTCAATTCGAGTAGTCTTAGACGGCTGCTCTTCTGACCTAATGGCAAATAATGCCGGGGTACCTAAGGGATCTGTTCTCTCGGCAACGTTATTCTTGCTGCACATTAACGACCTGCTAACCCCAGGCAATATTGGTTACGCTGATGACAGCACCGTTGTAGAGAGATACATGTCCAATGCGCGAGCGATTCCTTAAGAAATCCGAGCTTTGAGTGAGTCCATGACTAAGCGGGTGGATTTGGCCTTAAAGAAAGTGTCCGATTGGGGCGAGTCCAACTTGGTCAAATTTAACCCGTCGAAAACACAGGCGTGTTTATTCTCCGCGAAAAAGAGCAATTATGACCTAACGCCCACTTTCCAAAATGTTTCTGTACCCTTAACCGACCGCCTAGGGCTTCTGGGCGTAACTACATCGTCCCAACTAAACTTGGGGCAACAAATTGTGTCCATGGCTCAAACAGCTTCAAAGAAGTTGGGAATCATCTCGAAGGTCCAACGGTACTTCAGCCCTGAACAGCTACTTAATTCGTATACAGCTCAAGTTCGATCTTGTATGGAGTACTGTAGCCACCTTTGGGATGGTTCTGCAAAGTACCAACTAGAAGCGATGGATGCAGTTGACCGAAGAGCCCGAAAAATTATAACTTTGACCTGACCACCAAAAAACTGCAAAGCCTCGACCATCGTCGGAAAGTTGCCAGTTTAGCAGTCTTCTACAGATTACATTTTGGAGAGTGCGCGAAAGCTCTTTTTGATCAGGTTGACCCCACACCCTTCTTGCATCGGACTACTAGACGCAGACAGACCTTCCATCCCTTCATGGTAGATATCCCAAGAAGTCGCACCAAACGCTTCGATAATTCCTTTTTGGTGCGGGTCGCCAAGGTGTGGAATGAACTGCCTGCGTCTGTTTTTCCAGAAAACTATAGTCCTAGCTCTTTCAAGCGTCGAGTGAATAGGTATCTCGTGGATAAACGCGTAACACCTTCGTCTTCATCGTCACTTTCCACCAGGTGAGATAGAAGACAAACGTCTATACCTTTTTCAATAAAAAATTAAAAAAGTCCGAAATCCAATCACAAGCAAAACGAAGTAATACTAATTGCTAAGTTGTCAGATAAATATGAATCGATGTAATACGGCGAAAGAGCAGAAATAACACGTAGTACTAATCGCGAGATAAAGCACTAAATATTTTGTTTTAACTTCTTTTTTTAATACTTCAAAAGACGAGAAGAGAAGTACCACGTCGCAAAGAGGCAAGGAGACCCGGCAAGAGGATCCGCAAGGATGACTGCGGGTGCTCTTTACATAACCTAAGTTCAAAAAATCATTGCAGTTGTACTATTATACAATAAATATATTAAATATAAAATTTCCAGAAAATCACCCTTTATCTTTTAAACCACGCAACTTGGGTATAGGACGTAATTTTTTTTCTGTCATTGCATGGTCTACAACCCTCTTTCAATTGATCGTTACGTTCTAGACACCCTGTATATATCAAATATTATGTGTGGTTATATTTGACTTGATTTTATTTTTGGAATGTTTGGAAAAACAAATGAAAGTAAAACTTATATGTTTGACAGCAAAAATTGATTAATAGTTGCTCATGTCTATACATCGTGATATTATTGTAAATGTTTAAAAATCTGTAAGAGTTAAAATATTTACCGAGGGCAATTTCGCTGGATTATATTAAGACTGAAACCTAAAGAGAAGTGCTAAGTAAGGCTCAGCTAACTGGTCAAATAAAAAGCGACTTTGTTATATACTCTATAGTGATGAATCGGAATAGACATTTTTTTTACCAGATACCAATTATCAAAGAGATGAAAGACAATCACCATCAGGGTCTAGGGCGGCCGCGGCGTCATCGCGGCTCTGGCCACGTGGCTTCCAGCGCACGCGGCCATCCGCGTCCACCTCGGGCTGGTGCCAGCTGTCTGCCGGCGAGATCCTTAGCATCCGCCCACGCAACATCTTATCATGTTCCGGGGCTTGCAGAGCTCTAGGCACGCAATAACACATTTAAAAAAATCTTAAGTTACGCCCTTCTAGCAGCTTACACGCTTTTACACTACCCATTCAATGAATACATATGGAAATCCAGGCAAGAGTGTTCAAGTAAATTTCGTTCAAAAAAACACTGTAAATGTTTTTTCACAATTTCAAATTCAAAATTCTAATTCTATTAAAAACAAATACCTATTTATTTCTCATTGAGATTACTAGTTCCTGTTGACGTAAAATAAAGGCTGACTATACCACCAATTCGGAAAAACTTTCATATATGAACTGGATAGAAACTTCACGAGTATAATTTTTTAAAACAAAGTTACAATGGCTCTTGTGCAAAATAATTCTTATCTGCATCTGTTACCTCGGCAAGTCTCCCTCCCCACATGACTACTCCCAGGCGCTGAATATGTGTCTCATGAGCTCAACATTGGCATCGCTTGTTAAGCAACCCCGCGTGGTACCAAATTGCTTACAAGTCATTAAATGATTACTTTAAATAATAATAATACACTTTATTGCCAAACTAGTTACATAATTTAAATATACTTATATTAAAACTACAGAAAATAAAAGAAAATGACAACATGGGCTGGGCTTTTTAAGATTTTTTTATTAAAAGCTCTAAAACATATACACATGTTTGTAATTTCTAATAGGCAATAATGATATCCTACAATCATACCCTTACTATGGACAAAGTTGAGTAAAAGTATTTTAAAGTTGCTTTTTCGAAAGGTGCGATTTTTGTGACACCGAGTGTAGGTCATAAAACATAAAAACAAGACATCAACTTTCATGACAAGAAACCATATCGTTAAAAGTACTAAAACCCTATAAAAAGCGAACTTTTACGAAATTTGTATTCAGTCCTAAATTTTTCGTCACGAGAAATTCTGAAGCACTAAGAAAATAGAAACCACACCTGCAGAAGCCGCTCAAATCATTGTCCTTATCCGGCAAGGCTTGTTTAGTGTGCCATCGCTCGACAACTTCATGTGAGCCATTCTTGTGTCTCCAAGGTGTCCAAGAGGTTCAGTGAGACTGCTTACTTAGTCCGAAGAACAGGATCAGGACGACAACGATGCACTTCGGTGCGAGATGACTGATTTATTGTCACCACTCCTCTGCGCAATCGACACCTGACCGGTGTAGACGTCCAGAATCAGCTCAGAGAAGTTCGAGGGAGGGCTGTTAGCGAGTGGACAGTGAGACGAATACTTGAAGAAGAAAACTTGACCCCAAAAAGGCCAGCCACTGGATCTAAATTGTCCCCAGCTCACCGACAAGCCCAGTTATAGTTTGCTAGTGACCACTCAAATTGGGATATGGAGCAATGGAGCCAAATCTTGTTCTCAGACGAAACCAGAATGTGCCTGCAAATCCTACATGATTCCATCAGAAAACTCATACGGTGAATAAAAAACCGTTTACAAGCAGTAATTAGGGCCCGAGGGGACAACACAAATACTGAAAGAAATATTGTAAATACATTTTCATTATTTCTTTGATTTTCGATTCGACCTATTGTAGTTAATTCTTGATTTTTGATAGGAAAGTGACATCAATTTTAAATTATTTAATACGAGGGATACGATTGAAACGTTCTCGGCCAAAATAAGAAAACACAGTTGTAATGCAATTTTTTATATTTATTTTATTCATACTCTCCTCCCAAGTCACGGCACTTAGTCCAGCGGTCCTCCAAACCCTTGATCCCAGTTAAATAGAAGGTCTCGTCAAGGCATCATTTTCATTTCATTTCAAAAAAGGCATCTACGGCCACTTTGATCTCCTCATTGGTAGAAAATTGCATTCCACCTAAGTGCTTTTTAAGTTTTGGAAACAGGTGGAAGTCAGAAGTGCCAAGTCAGGTGAATAAGGGGGACGAGGAAGCAATTAGAAACAACAATTCACTATTTGAGCCATCGATTCTGCAGATGTGTGAACACGAGCATTGTCCTGATGAAACAAAACTTTCTTGGCCAACAATCCTGGTCTTTTAGACTTTATTTCTTCGCGTAAGCAACGTAATAAAGTGCAGTAGTATGCAGAATTTATGGTTTGACTTCTTTCTAAGTAATCAACCAAGATGACACCTTTAGGGTGTTACCACACCAATCCATCGTTCGTCGATCGATTGGTGTGGTTCTACCACGATACCATAGTCGATCAACGTCGACTGTTCCATTCTACCATCGATCGACGTCGACCGGTCAACTTAGAATCCCAGAAAACCGATACCATTACTTTGTAAACTGAAAAACACACCTTGGCTTTCTTGGGGGTCGGAGATCCGGGTCTCTTCCATTGTTTCGATTGTTGTTTGGATTCAGGAGTATAGTGATGAACCCATGTTTTGTCCATAGTAACAAACCTTGCCAAAAATTCGTTTGGATCAGCTTGAAAAAACTCTAAACAGTCTGTAGAAATCGTAAGCCGAGTTCGTTTCTGTTCAACTAAAAGGAGCCGCAGAACCCATCTTGCAGACGCCTAGTGGAACCCTTATTCGTTAACGATCATGTTTTGTGTACGTTCATATGAAATCTCTAGAGCTTCAGCTATCTCAGATACCATCTTGTGTCTCCCATGATGAGATCACATATTTTGCGATGTTTTCAGAAGTCGTAGCTGTAGAAGGCCATCCAGAGCGGGGGTCATCTTTGATGGTTGTTGGGGTGCTCTCTCGTCCACGTTTAAATTAAGCTGTCCACTTTTTTTATCATCGTATACGACAGAGCAGATGTTCCTAAAGTAGCCACCATATCTTCATGAATCTGCTTCGGAGTTAAGTGTTTCTTGTGGAGGTATTTGATCACGGCACGGTGCTCTAAACTATCCATTTTCAAAATTAATGAAACTTACTCTCACTCAATGTTCAATAAAAAAATTATTATGCATGTATCTTAGAGAAAAATTGCACAGAGACTGACAAAGAGTCTAGGTTTCATATGAGGGTAGTTTTAAAATAATATGACCAAGCATGATATGACAAACATGTTAGGCCGCGAACTTTTCAATCCACCCTCGTATCATTGGAAAGCTAACAAAATTACCTTTCAAAGGATGTAAACACAAGCTATAGTTTATTGCATTTAAATAGCAAAACTTTGTCTTGAGCAGCCCGGGATGACGTGAATCCAATTTAAACGGATACACTACATAAATACAAAAAACATAATTCCGATAGTCATAACCACGAATTTTAAAATTCCGAATTTTATAACACCGAATAGTTCATAATTCCGAAAATGAAAATTCCGTATTTCATCATTCCGCATTTTTCTTCTTCGAAACTTCAAAATTCCAAACGTTTATAATTACGGAAATCAATAAGCCGAATTTGAAAATACCAATCCATAAAAAATTCGAATTATTAATAATCCGCAATATCATAAATACGAATCCCAAATATCAAAATTCAGAAAAATTAGTTAAACTGCATGAGCACATCAATTTATGCTTTCGAGCATTCAAGTAGTCAGCTGGAAATGAGAAAGTTTATTTTTTTGTACCGAGTTATTTCTTGAGTATGTAATTTATGCACTGAAATGCAAACCCCTTGCCTTATAGCCTTATTAATTTTAATTTGTCTCACAGGAGATTTAAATTATAATTTTGAATTTATACCCGTTTTAGATACAAAATCTGAATTGAATTTTCGGAAAATTAAAATTCGGAATACCATATTTCGGAATAGTAACACAGCGGGTTTTTAATTCTTCGTACTAATGAAAGTCGGAAAATTAAAATTTCGTATTTATGAATTTCGGTAAAATAAGAATCGTGTTTTTGAATAGTCGGAATTAAGACTCTTCGGGATTGTGAAATTTGGAATTTTAAAAATCTGAATATTCAAATTCGGAATTACATAATTCGGAATTTTCGGGTGATCCTTATTTAAACCTCGCAAGAGCCATGAACTGACCCCTGTATAACTCAACTGTGTTTGTGGGCATACGCCAAACTTCAGCAGGGACCGCATGTTGATGGTTTAGCGAAAAGGCTTAGCTCTGCCGCATATGCTGTTAAAATAATGAGACTAATTTTAAATGAAACAACTGCTCGTTTAGTCTATTTCGGTTACTTCCACAGCCTCATGACATATGGCATTCTGTTGTGTCCCCCACAACCGACATCGTGCAGCCGACATCGATACTATATTTATTCTGCAGAAAAGGGCTGTTCGCGCAATCTATCAGCTCGGTCCAAGGGTGTCACTTAGAAGTAAATTTAAGTAAATAAATATTCTTACTTTCTATTCACAATATATTTTAGAAAATTTTATGTGTGCAAAAAAGAATATAACATTGTTCAAGAGAAGAACAGATCTGCATAATGTTAACACAAGAGAAAGAAATATGGTGGCAGCTCATAATAGTAGGCTTCATTAAGTCACTAACTATTCATGGGTCAATGTATACGCTTTTATAATAAGGTTTCTGGGAATATCCAAGGTATTCCTATTTTTTACTAGTATTTGTAATAAAACATGTGTAATGTGTCTGTTCGTTGATTTCTATGTCCAGATGAATATCTAAAGCGTCATTGTCACTAAAGTAAGAGTTCTGTTGGCAGCGTCGGGCGATGGCTGGATCCCGCGTCAACTCGTAAACGGGTGCCATTTGCAGGTGTTCGTCGTTTGGAGACGTGGGGGGAGGAAGACTTGCTGAGCTAACAGATACAGATAAAAGTAATTTTGTGGAAATTAGGTATAAAAAAATTGCGACAAAATTTGTTTTTTCTTTATTGTTTTTTTTCTATCGTACCATAATAGATTTGCTTGTATCAAAGGTTTATTACATAAGAACATTTAGTAACCAATTAATAACCGAAAAAAAAAATCAAAATCGGTCATCATTTACAGATCCAGCATACGAATTACTGCTATAAAGAGTGATTTTTCACTTATTTTAGAAATCATGCTATATTTATTAAACTAATCCACATAGATTTTTTTTACTATTTGGACCATGGTGCGTGAACCCGTTCCATTTGGACGTTGACCTTCTGGACACCCTGTATATGGAGATACTGTAAATTGATTTTGAAAAAAATATACCCTTGCAGTTTCTTGCCAGTTCTTCTTCACGGTTTTTTGAACTGGTGGTTGTCATGTTTTATTTGACGTCAATAAGAACAAGTAATTGTCAATGTTGAAAATAAATATTTGTATTTCAATTTTGAATTTAAATTTTTCTGAGCCTGGGTAGGTCTAAAATTATTGAGATAACAAAATACCTGATTTAAATATCGGAATGAACTTACTCAATTTCAATAAATTAGTTTTTTACAATTTCAATGCACAGAATATATTGGCTAAGTGCGAAGCTATACTCTCAACGACAGATTAATTAATTTTTATGTATATTCCATCTAAATCGTATTTTTACCTTAATGCTTTTAAATGCCTTTAAAGCTAGTGAAACAGTAACATGTTGAAATCAAGAAGTACAAATCAACGTAATTCTTACTTGTGCGCATCTCCTGGGCTACTGTAGGTGACAAATGCATACGTAGGAGTTGGAATCCTGTTAGGGCCCTTTTCTCCAATTCTCAACCAGCAACTCTTGATGAATCCATATTGAGCAAATACCCCAAAAAGTTCAGTTCGAGTAGTCTAAAATAAAAAGATAATTAATAATAGTAATAAATCGCCAGACAAACACAACAACTGTATGGCCCCAAAGTAACCAGAGCATGCGTTATGGATGACCATACAGCGAACTTGGGGGAACCCAGCATAAATATAAAAATATATATATCAACACCATGACCCGAGAACAAACATTTGTGCTCCTCACTCAAATGAATGCCCCAACCAGGGGAAGGGGCAGGCGCAAATAAACCTGGGACCTCTAGCGTATCAGGCAGATGTTCACCCAATACGCCACTCGACAGTGTATATATCTATCTATATATCTGTGCGTCACGGAAAAGCTGATTAAAAAGGGTTTGAATTTTTTTGTACGGAACGTATCCCAAGAACCTTGCGCCACTTAGTTCTCCTTTTGAACCCTTCCAAAATTGATAGTTCACAGCTATACAAACATAAAGTATTCAATGTCAAAATCTCGATGTTGTGTTATTAGCTGTCAAAGATGTACAAGAGGCACTACAGATTGTTTTTTTTTATTTAAATTTTTTTATAATAAAATATATAAGTTGTGTATTAAGTTTATGGGTTTCTGTAGTAAATCTCAAAAACTTAATACACAACTCATTGAAAGATAGGAATCTTTTTCTATAATATTTATTTATACTCCTTTATTAGGAACATTAATTTCACATCGTCCTCTCTCTTCAGCGACCCCGTGGGAAAAGCTAGTCATTTTATATGTTATATTATTAACTTTGAGTTGTCATTAATTGTAAGGTCTTTTTCAGGTCCATTTTTATTTATAGATTGTATGTATTTGTTTCTATTTGTTGTAATGTTCTGTTATTTTTTTTACACTCACGTACTTTTTCACATGGGACCTCAATATGTAAAAAAAATACATGAGATTATTGAATTAATAAAGGGAGGGGTTCGAGGATCTTGAAATTAATGTCAGGTTTAAGTCTTATATAAATATTACTTTTATCCACATTGATAATTTAAAATATTGCATTCTATTTTCTAGGTAGCATTCAATCCAATCATGAACCAGGCTTTTGATGCAATACTTTTCGTATTGAGTATTTGATATTTATTATATAAAAGTGGATCCTTTACGACAATTGGAAACGCTCATCGCATTGGTTGAACCTGGCGAACGAGCCAAGTCCTGCCCCAAGCGAAAATTGACTCAAAAAAAGTTACTGAAGAGCGTTTGGTGGATTAGTGCCGGTGTCATTCACTACAGCTTTCTTAAATCTGGCCAGATGATTACGGCAGATGTCTATTGTCAGCAACTGGAAACCATGATGGAAAAGCTATCTGCTAAACAACCGAGGCTGGTCAATCGTTCTAGGCCACTGCTGCTTCAGGACAACGCTAGACCACACACTGCACAACAAACGGCTACCAAATTAGAGGAGCTTCAATTGAAATGTCTAAGACATCCAACGTAAACCTCGGACCTTGCTCCAACAGATTACCATTTTTTTCGAAATTGGATAACTTCTTGCAAGGGAAAACATTTAACTCCGATGGTGCAGTCCAAAGCGCCTTAAAAGATTTTATTGATTTCCGTCCGAATAGTTTTTTTTAGTAAAGGGATCAATGAACTACCCATAAGATGGCAAAAGTGCATAAATAGCAATGGTACATACTTTGATTAAATAAACATATTATTTTTTTTTAAATTGACTTTATGTTCCTCAAGTACACATATTCGTTGAGGGTCGTTTGACGATGTTCGTCGTTTGTCGTTTTTATACTTGGGAGGGATACTTGCCGAGCTAACAGATGCAGATAAAAATAATTATGTATAGACACAAAGAGAGCCCGTAAAATTTTTTAAAATATCTATCCGTCACTTGCCAGTTCTTCTTCACGAAGGTTTTTCCCACCTGGTGGTAGTCATCACATATTTGAATTTATTTCATAGTCCTATGTAAACTACTCAAAACAAAATAGGGCCCACTTTGTTTTTAGCTTTAATTAATATTATAAATTATAAATTTATGTTTATTTTATGGATAGATGTGTTAACAGTAAAGTTTTATTAATTGTTTAATTAAACGATGAAAATAAAAATTATTTCCTTAAAACTACACACACAAAAATCAAAATCAAAGGTTACCCCTGAAAATGCGAACATGACAATTTTGATTTTCATTACTTAAATTAATTTTGATGGTTACACAGGGGTGTATTTAGTATCGGGTGGGTGCTCCTGGGTTACGTATACACTCTCTAAGCTTGTCTGGAACACTTTCAATCAAGCGGGTGATTTTTCTTGTGGTATTCGCTCCCAGGAGATTTTCAATGCGTTTATGAGTTCTTGCTGACTATTCACTATAATCCTCTTTAAGGCTTCTTTTCAATTGATCCCATAAATGTTCGAGTGGGTTGAGATTGGGCTGATTCCAGGCCAAGGTAGAACCTAGATATTGGAGTCAGATAGTGATCCCTGGGTTAGGCGAGCCAAATGAGCGCGAGCATTATCCTGCATAAGAATAAAATTATTATTGCCCACTCTTTGTGAATATGGAATGATATGAGGTCGCAATACACGTTCAACGTAGCTGGCAGCAGTTACGGTACCCTCGTTTAGAATTACTAGCTCGGTTTTGCCCATCAAACTTATTCCGCCCCATACCATAACACTGGGCCCCCCAAATCGATCAGTTTCGCGTACACAAGGTTCGGTAAATCTTTCGCCTTCTCTGCTCCACACACGAACGCGTCTGTCGTCACTACAAAATTTAATTTTACTCTCATCTGTAAAGAGTACAGTCCTTAAGTTGTCCATAGTCCAGTCCACATGCTCGCGCGCGAACCTTAAACGAGCTGCACGATGAGCCCTCGTTAGTTTAATTCGAACAACACGCATTCTGGATCGTTGTTCAACTTCATGGAGTCTGTTGCGGATCGTTTGGTCACTTACTTGTGTACCCAGTGGCTTGCAGTCGGTTTTGTAGAGCACGAGCAGTAACGACACGCTCTCGGCGGGCAGTTAAACAAATGTACCGGTCATCCTGAACAGTTGTGGCTCGCGTTCTAGCTACACTGCCGGTCTATTGGTAGCGTTTCCACACATTCCGGATAGCTTGCCGCGATACACCCAGCCGTAGTGCTACTGATCACTGAGATTCTCCCTCTTGCAGTAATACCACTGCTCTTGAAGCACTTTCCATACTCATATGGTGCCTAAAACGTGACAATAAAATCTGTTCGAACGTATCAATAAAAATATCAGTTAAACAAAACAAGGAGCGTCCGTAACTATTGTCGGAACACAAGAAATTGTGCATAGAGTAATTTTAACTTAATTTGTTTAGTCTACCCACTTGAGGGTAGAAATAAAAAAATGTTGTTCAAAAGATTGTTAAAAACACATAAACATCTCAAATTTTATGGTAAAACACTTGAACTTTCCCATAAATACGTTTAAAGTAACATACAAACATTTTTTGTGAAAAAATTGAGGTGGGCCCTATTTTGTTTTGAATAGTTTATAATATTACCAAGTAAGTTTATGAATCATAGTTCTATATAGAACTGCTATTTGGGTAAAAAGTGCATCTTCTTACTGTTTAGGAGTGATAAATATAACTAAAATCTATAAAAATAACTATGGGTTCAATTTACACGCCATATACAGGGTGAATCTCTATAATGTGCACATATTAAAATGGGGGAAATTAGTACCGAATTTTATCGACAGAAAAGAATTCAAAAAAATTTTAAGTATGAGTATGATGTTTTTAATTTTTCATTCGGGAAATTTGAAGCTATGTAAATAAATTGCTATAACTTTTAAACTAAATGGCCTATCGTGTTCAAATAAAAACTAAAATGACAGGCAAGAAATGGCAACACTGATTTATAAACAAAAAGTACCCATAAAATTTATCTTCACATGAAAATAAACATTTTTTTGGAAAATTATGTTTTTTTTGTGTTTATTTTCAGGAAATAGACGATTTTCTCAAAAGGTTCTTATATTTTTATTATTATTTCATCTAATTCTACATCCTATTAGCTTTCGAATACTAAAAAAACATTCTTGTAGCTGAAACATAACATTTGCTGCAGGCCGTTAAACAAAAACACTCATTACGAGTCTTATGTCAGCATTTTGAACAAAGAAGGGTTGCATCCGTACCACTATCAACGGGTGCAACACTTGCATATAGAAAGAGACGGGCCATGAAGATGCGTCATGTCTGCTTGGATCCTCAGGAAAATCCGATAGCGTCCGGAGTTTTGTAAAAAAATTTTGTGGATGGACGAATCACAATTCACGAGGCAGGGCATCGGAAACTCCCATAATTTACACGTGTGGTGCCCAAAAGGACAAAACCCGAAACTGAAGAATGGGCGGCTCTAATTGATAACATCTTGGTCGGCCCGATCATTCTGCCAAGAACCTTAAATGGTGAAACAACTTTTAAGAGACGAGCTGCCCGTGCAATTGGAGAACGTGCCATTGGCTACGCGCCGAATGATGTGTCCAAATGGATGGATGCCCTTCCCATTACGCCAGACGTGTGAGAGAATTTTTGAATGAAAAGTATTCCAACCTTTGGATTAGCCGCCAAGGACCTGTCGTATGGCCGGCGCGTTCACCAGATATGACGCCACTAGATTATTTTTTATGGGGGGCGATGAAACAACGCGTGTACAGTTCCCCCGTCAATACTGAGGCTGATCTACTGGACAGAGTAAATAATTGTGCCGCTGAAATTAGGCAAGACCCCGAAATGGTGAGAAGAGCTACTCAGAAAATTTTATTACGGGCGACGTTGTGTTTGCAACAAAGGGGCGGCCATTTCGAAAACTTATTACATCAATGTTTACTTTTGTATTTCTTTACAATGAATAAATGCTTTGATTTTCATAAAACCTCTTTTTTTTAAATCACAGTCGAACAATGCATAAAAGATGGCATCTACCTGAGTTATGATTCATGCGGCCGCGAAAGACCCGTAATGAGTGTTTTTGTTTAAGGGCCTGCAGCAAATGTTATGTTTGAGCTAGAAAAATGTTTTTATAGTATTTTGTAGTAGTTTTTAGTATTCTAAAGCTAATACGATGTAGAAATAGATGAAATAATAAAAAAATAATAAAAATATGAGATCTTTTTGAGAAAATCGTCTATTTCCTGAAATATACACAAAAAAAACATATTTTTCCAAAAAAATGTTTATTTTCATGTGAAGATAAATTTTATGGGTACTTTTTGTTTATAAATCAGTATTGCCATTGCTTTCCTGTCGTTTTAGTTCTTATTTGAACACGATAGGCCGTTTAGTTCAAAAGATATAGCAATTTATTTACATAGCTTCAAATTTCCCGAATGAAAAATTAAAAACATCATACTCACACTTTAAATTTTTTGAATTCTTTTCTGTCGATAAAATTCGGTACTAGTTTCCCCCATTTTAATATGTGCACATTAAAGAGTTCACCCTGTATACTGTTTTCCTGAGAATTTTAAGAAAAAACTGTGTTGTTAGTTATCAAAAAACAACATGTTTAGTAAAAAATAATGTAAATTAGTATTTGGTTGGCGAACCGTTTTGTAATAATTTTCACCCAATTATATATAATATAATTGTAATGTGTAAATAAATAAATAAAATAAAAATAGTTTAAGGATCAATTGACAATACAAAAACGATTGCATAAAAATAATGTAATACACTCAATACTGGTTAAATATTGCATTTTTTTATTACAAACTTATACTTTCATTTCAGCTTGACCGGAACTACAGATGCAGCATTGCTTTGCCACGAAGACCAAAGACTGCCAAAAAGTCAAGCATATAGGATTAAATAATAATTTGTTAAAATACAAAAGGTACAAATAACTGTTAATCACTACCTAGTATAAAACAAAGTCGCTTCCCGCTGCATGTCTGTCCCTATGTGTGCTTAGATCTTTAAAACTACACAACGGGTGTTGATTCAGTTTTTTTAAATAAATGGAGTGATTTAAGAGGAAGGTTTATATATATAAAACATGCATAACATAGTAGAGGAACATTGATAGTCTTAGAGGTTTCTAACGTGATGTCGTAAATAAACACATTTTTTGCGCTTACATTGCAAACGCTGACTGAAACTTACTACATAGATCAAAATAATGTGCTACAGTATTGTACACCTTAAAAAGGTCTACAAAAAAAACCGCGGTGGTGTATGTCTGTCTCTTAGGGGTAAGCCACAAAAACCATTTTTTATCCTTTAGGCAGATATCTTTCTACGCGAAATAATGGCTTATTTATGAATCGATTTTAAGCAATACAGCATTGATCCAATTAAGTACCTTTAATACATTGTGCATGTAATATAGATAAATATGGCCCTTTACAGCGTGTAATTTAAATAAATATTTTCGAAGATATTACAGATTTAAAATGCAATGACACAGACCCGTGCGAAGCCGGGAGGAGGGGGGGGGGGGGGTTATCACCTCATTATTTAATTTTAATTAAGGCAGATATCTGTTAAACATCTGTTAAACACTGATATTCCAGTGGTTTAAAAGCTGATTTTGCTTCCCATTGGAAATGTTGGGCCTAATGGTGATTATTGCTTCTTGTTTGTGGCTATAAGAAGTACTAGAGGTATAATCAGCTAAGCAACTTAAAGTAGCAATTCACACTCATATGTAGCTTAGAGTGGTACAAAAGTGGTAAGTTGCAATTGTAGTAACCTTTCTACGCGAAATAATGGCTTATTTATGAATCGATTTTAAGCAATACAGCATTGATCCAATTAAGTACCTTTAATACATTGTGCATGTAATATAGATAAATATGGCCCTTTACAGCGTGTAATTTAAATAAATATTTTCGAAGATATTACAGATTTAAAATGCAATGACACAGACCCGTGCGAAGCCGGGGGGAGGGGGGGGGGGGTTTTCCACCTCATTATTTAATTTTAATTAAGGCAGATATCTGTTAAACATCTGTTAAACACTGATATTCCAGTGGTTTAAAAGCTGATTTTGCTTCCCATTGGAAATGTTGGGCCTAATGGTGATTATTGCTTCTTGTTTGTGGCTATAAGAAGTACTAGAGGTATAATCAGCTAAGCAACTTAAAGTAGCAATTCACACTCATATGTAGCTTAGAGTGGTACAAAAGTGGTAAGTTGCAATTGTAGTAACCTTTAAAAACTTAGCTGCAATTATCACTAATATGCTGTTTGGGACGGTTATACTGTTACTGTAATGAAAATAATATCTGTCTCGTTTCATGAGATGACGCGCATACGATAGCATTTTATTAGTACGGTGCTAAAATTCGAATAATTAAATATTATCAAGTTTGACACATGATTTTGGTGATTTTATTCTTGAAAAATGTAAATGTACAAGTAGAATTCGAGATCTATTCATTGCCAAAACTCGTCCTTAAGCAAGACCTTTGATAATTTTATAATAACAATAATTAAGTTTAGGATCAAAATTGTCCCAAAAATATTATTTCTGTGGTAGTTTCTCTTTTTGATAAGATACCAGTTTGATTTTTTATTTATTTATTTATTTTACTGTTTACTGTTTAACATAATACATTTAGCGACACACGGGTAAAATGTTTAAAACAATAGGCAGTCTTATCACTGGTAAGTGATTTGTTTTAGACAACCAGGTTTTAAAGCTTATTAAATTTATAGACAAGGGAATATGGCTAAAAAAAACAAAAAAAGAACAAAATTTTAAGTAATTTTACGTCAGTAAAACAACGGAGGTTGAAGTTCTACATCTTGTAGGGGCACAATAATGATTTTATTTTAAAGACAAAGATGTAGAGTAACTAAAAAAATTAAAAAAAAACTGGCAAGTGACTGTTTTTTTGTAATTGCCGAAGGAAGAAAGTTTATTTATTACACTATTTGAGCGCATCTGGGCGCTTCATTCTAAAATTGTGCGAAAACTACACCATTAACCCATCCTTTTTTAAATTTCATAACAATATTTGAGTTTTTTAACAAACTGATATAAGAATCACTGCTCTCGGTCTAATAGTTTAAAAATTATTGTTGTTCAAAAAGACCCCAATTCTCGCGGGCGCTCGCGCAGTTGCCGATTCATAATAATAACAAAAGCAGATAGGAAGTGATTATGTTTTTTTTTATTAAAGTGAGATCTAAAACTTAAGGTCAGGGATTAAAAGACGGAATAAAACAAAAAGTACTAAGTATGAATGACAGTTTTATTAAAAATAAATGCTTACAAATTTCAGCGATCTTATAATAAGTGCTCAATATGACCACCGCAGTTTGTCACACAAGCTGTCGCTCTAAGCGCGACTTGTGCTGTTGCTCGTCTTAGCACATGTGGATTCTCACGAATGTTGTTGCTCGACGACACAATTCTATTCCACAGCTCTTCTCACATGTTTACTGGCTCAAAATAAACACGTTGTTTCATGTGACCCCAAAGAAAAAAATCTCTGCGGCCAGGCAACTGGTCCTCCTCGACGAATCCACTGAGGATAAAAAGCATTTAAATGCTCGCGTACTGCTCATGCAAAATGTGCAGGGGCACCATCCAGTTACAGCCACAATCGGCGTCTGTAGACAAGCGGCAAGCTCTACATTTCAGCATGAACAATTGTATTCAGAAATTCCAGAAATCTGGCGCCATTCAAATTTGGTGGCAATTCTATTGGACCCATCAGTTTATCATCTATCATCGCCCAAACGCTAATTGAAAACTTGTGCTGAAAAGATGCAAGTCTTGTTGCATGAGGATTTTCCGTTCTTTCTTATTACCTATAAAAATAGTATCCGCTCAAACACACAAAACAAAGGAGGTGGGTCGCTTTCCTGCGCTTGCGCCCGCGACGAAAGGGGTCTTTTTGAACAACAATAACTCAAACCATTAGACCGAAAGCAGTGATTCCTATTTTAAAAAAAATTACATCAATTGAGGAGAAAAAAGACACGTGTCTTAAAGTAATCGAGACTTTTGACAGTTACCGACGTCTTCCGGTGCGTTACATTTAATGTTTTTTTATAGCATAGATATTCATAAATAACATTTATAAAAATCAGCTGCCAATACTTGCAGTTTTAGATGTTATCGCGAAAAGTATGACACAAGTCAGGAAACAGAAAACCCCTACTATTGAGGTATATAATGTTGTTCAAATTAATTTGATTAGTTTGCGGTAGATATTAGTTTTTTACTGATAATAATGATGATAGTGTTATCTACATTTTGCACTCATTTTGGGGTAAATTTAATCAACAAAATATAAATTATCAACAAAAATTACACTACCCACATTTATGAAATTACATAAAAAGGGTAGACCATTTAATTAAGCTATCACAAATTTGTAACTCAACTATTCAAACGTTTGTTTGTTACGTATCTTTGCCGAATTTTAAAATGACTAATATTTTCAAGTGTTCTATGCATGAATTAATACTTTCATATATTGAAGGAGGAAAAAAACTTGAAACTCTATCAACAGTTTTAAAAGAAAACTGTCTTGTTTCTGAAGACAACATCTGTTTCATTATCTGTGATATTCAAAGGAATCTCATTCTTTAGGAAAGTCCTTCTTCCTTCTTCTTCCGTCCTTTAATAAACGATGGGCAGAAGCGTCCAGAACAAGGGATTCATTTTTAAAAAGGAACGAAAATTGGTTGGATTCTGAATATTTATTTTATTTACCTAGCTTTGAAGAAGAAACACTTGACATCACACCATCTACTTCTGGGAAACACGGAAGACCCTGTGTCTCTTATGCGGACTTATCAGAATCAACAAAAAAACGGAAAAATACCACTCTTATTAGTGAGTATGGTTTTGAACACATCTGAAATGCCTACGTTCAGGGATTAAATTCAATAGGAGAAGAAATAGAAGCCAAACTCATGGAAAAACTAAGGCTTGCTGACAGTGATACAAAGTCTTTATATTTAAATCTTATAGAAAACTCAAGCCAGACCAAAATGCTAATGGACCAGGAGGCATTAAGTGTTTTCATTGATTTAGATTTGACGAAAGCACAATATACGTACTTAAGGACTTAAACTAACGAACAAAACTGTTTTATATTCCCACCACTTTATAAAATACAAGAAATCAAACAGACATGTTATCCACCATCTACGACAGTAGAAATTACAAATACACATGCAAAAATACTCAACCTTCAAGATTTATTGGACCACACTGTTGCTAGAATTTTGGCCATAGATTCAGTGTATATTAATGGATTATGTCATTTAATTTTATACAGTAAATGGGGATGTGATGGTTCATCTGGTCAAAGCCAGTACAAACAAAAACTTCCTGAGGAGTCTGAACTTGTTTCTGACGCAAATCTGTTTATTACATCTTTAGTGCCTATCAAATTATACAATGAGCTAACTGGCGATATTATTTGGCAAAATCCAGTGCCTTTTTTCATGTCAGTCCGTTTTTGTCGGCCTATATTAATAGAGTTTTGCAAGGAAACTCCTGAAAAGACGAAAGCTGTTGTGGGTGAAATAAAGAACCAATTAAATTCCTTGGAGCCTTCATTAATTAATAAAGAAGGTGAAGGTGTGAATGTAAAGCACGAACTCTTTCTGACTATGATAGCTGGCAAAGTAGCTCAAGTATTAACGGATACACCTTCTGGTTCCACGTGTACAATTTTTGGAGCTACACCTCGGCAAATTAATGATCTGGCTAAAGTGACTGCTAGGCCAGAAAATGAAAGTGCCTATCAATATGGACTCTCTACATTGCATGCCTGGATTCGCTATATGGAAATGATATTGCACATTTCATACAATCTCTCATTTCAAACCGGTCAGCTACAAGTGAAGAAAAGAAAAGACAGAAGCAAGAAAAGCAAACCTTAGTACAAAAACGTTTTCGTGAGGAGCTAGGATTGATCATCGACAAACCACGAAAAGTAAGTGGAAATACCAATGACGGTATTACTGCTAGAAGATGTTTTTACAACGCTAACTGTTCTTCTGAAATTACAGGAGTGAATGTGAATTTGATCAAAAGGTTGTTTATAATTTTACAAGCTCTATCATCAGGTATAATGCTAAATGCCGAAAAATTTGGCAATTTTGCCATAGAAATTGCTAGGATCTATGTCAGTAATTATGACTGGTACTACATGCCATCGTCTGTTCACAAAATTTTGATTCATGGTGAAAGTATCATCAAGCATTTTGGTGTGATTCCTATTAGTCAACTTTCTGAAGATGCACAAGAATCCCGTAATAGGGATTATAAAAAATTTCGCCTACATCATGCTAGAAAGTGCTCTCGATCAGCTACAAATGTGGATGTATTTCATACTCTTCTCTACACATCCGTACATTTCCAGTCTTAGAAAAACATATAGCACAAGTGTGAAGGCACTTGATGAAAATACTCTAGATCTTTTAAAAGTGCATAAACTAATTTTGGATCCCGAGGTTCACCGAGTATAATTAAACATAATGTACATATTAATATACGTAATTTACTAGTATATTTCACTTTTTAATTAGTATTTTGTATCCTTTATATTTTATTGGAACGTGTTTCTAATTAATAATGTTAACTACTTATTTAAACAGATAATATCTTAATTATTATTGTTTTATAATAAACTTATGTAATAATAACTTTTTATATATAATATAAATAGTAGTAGTATAGTGTTGTTACTAAAAAAATAAAGTATAAACAATTTCTCAAAACCTTTTTTTAAATATACATAAACTCTTATAAAAGTATAACATCTCTACTTTATCTAAAGAATTATTTAATACTCCATGCTTGTGCAAAATTTCAATCGTTTTTCTTGAAAAATAAAAAAGTTATCGATTTTTGATCCGAAACAGACCTCGATTTTCCATAGTGCGGCGCCCGTACAAGTAGGAACAAAGCCAGTCAATTACTGATGGAGATATGTTAAGAGAGCATAGCAGCAGTAACAGGATATAAAAGTCAACAGTGTTAAATGCATTGCTGAAATCTTTTAACGTAAGAACTGTTAACTTTTTGTTTTCCATGCCCATTCACCAATTCGATCGAAAACCAAATTGAAACCGATTGAGTAAATTTTACTCGGTGAGATAGTTACTTAGTCTGGTGTACAAGTTGTTCTAGTGCTTTCGATAAGAAAGGCAAAATGAATATAGGACGAATATCTGAATAGGAAGTGGCATTTTGTTTTTTAGGTAGTGGAATTAGTTCTCCGTCCTTCCAAACACCTTCGAAACAGATTTATGGATATAGCGTCGCTGTGCATCCCTACACATAGTATTGTATTGCAGCGATTTCGCAGACATCGATATTTTTCGAAGTTTGTATCATTGGGTTCTTGTTTGTATTTTTAACGTGCACGATTACGTTCGTTTGTGACGGTTGTCTATTTCGACCTCTTTTTGTCAGTAAATTTTATTTTTTTTTGTCGTTCCCGACGTAATTTTAAACTAGGAATTACGTAGTGTCGGAGAACGGCAATGTTTTGATTTGACAAGTCAGTCACGAAATATTATCCATCAAAGCAACTTGAATCTATTTATTTATTATTGTTTCCGAGTTTATTATTCAAAATTACATAGTTAAGATATTTTATTATCTACAATCAAAGTTTTTTTTTAAGAAACCTATAATTTATTTTTACGTTCACGAGTGTGCGTAGCCAAAATTTTTGGTAAGGATTCTCATTCATTAAAATTTTATTTTATTGTTATTTTTTCTTTTTCAGATCAAATTTAATTGTATTAATATTTCTGTTCTATTTTGTGTGACTATTTTTTTATTTAATTTTGTTTATATTTTTCTGTTTGTATTTACAGGCATTTTTGTATATTTTTAATTTTACCGAAAAAATAAACATAGAAGAGAGTTTTGGTGTTTTACTGGTACTACGTTACATACTGGCGCCCGAATATTCAAACGTAGTTTATGGAGAAGAGAGGAGGAACTATATCAACAGAAGAATTGCAACATTAAAAATAATTTTTTTATAATTATTATTGAGGTCAGGCATAAAACTTTATTTGTTACCATTTTCAATCATTAACATTCACTATAATATATTTATATATATATCTACTATAATATATCTACTATAATATATCAAAATACTGCTAAATTATTCAGACATTTAAGTTTCTTTAGTTTCTTTCGTTATAATATCCTTGAAGAAATTTTCTGAAGACACAACATTCTATAACCCAGTAATTTCACTATTTAAATAACATTTTCTATTCATTTTCATCACTCGAAAATACGTATATTTTTAAGGCTTTATTCTGCATAACGACTATTAACAAATTTGTTTCACTTTAACATTTTTTTTTTTGATTTTGCAATGAATTTTTCACAATTAAATAAACCTGAAATAATTTATGAATTAAAAATCAGAAATATAAATTTTTCTTCGACGCAATCTGTAGACGAACTACGATCATTATTATTAAATATTAATGTAGATTCTGAAACAGAAATTTTACAAAATAGCCCTGAAGAATTTTCAGAAGATATTAATACCATTAAAAAAAATTTAAAACTTGTTGAAGCTTGTATAAACTCTTATCCTATTAGGAAACAAAAAATTTCACCTTATTTAACTCATATAAGAACAAGATTAGGCCTCATTGACATTGCTAAAGCGTTTTGGAATATTCCCTTAAAAAAAGAGGATAAACTCAAAACTGCATTCCATGTTCCAGGCCGAGGAATGTTTCAATTTAAAGTTATGCCATTTGGTTTAACTAATGCACCTGCTACCCAACAAAGATTCATTGAAAATCTACTAAATGACCTTACAAATGATAATAATGTTTTCTATTTTATCGACGATATAGTCTGTATCTCTCAAACCTTTGAACAACATGTCGATATACTTACTAAAATTCTTAAAAAACTTTCACATGCCAATCTCACAGTCAATTTTCCAAAATGTTCATTTTTCCGGAAAGAATTAAAGTACTTAGGCTATGTAGTTAATGAAAATGGTTTAAAAACGGATCCTAAAAAAGTTCAAGCTATTCTTGATATACAAACTCCAAAATCTGCTAAGGAGGTCAAACGTTTTTTGGGTACTGCCAGCTGGTACAGACGTTTTGTACCTAATTTAAGCACCCTTGCAGCACCGTTAACTAAATTAACTTCTACAAGCAAAAAATCACCTCCATTTAAGTGGTCTGATGAAGCTGAAATTGCTTTCAAGGCTATTAAGCAAGCTTTAATTAGTACACCAGTTCTGGCATGTCCAGATTTCTCTAAACCATTTGCTGTTCATTGTGATGCCTCTTCCTATGGCATTGGCGCAATGTTAACTCAGGAAGTCGATAATATTGATAAACCTATTGCTTATATGAGTAAATCACTTACAGGCGCTCAAAAGAATTATTCAGTCACTGAACGTGAACTTTTAAGTGTTATTACGGCACTAGAGCATTGGCGTTGTTATTTAGATAATGGATTACAATTTACAATTTATACTGATCACGCAGCCCTTCAGTGGTTTATGCATTTAAATAATCCTACTGGCAGATTAGCTCGGTGGAGTATTCGTTTATCTATGTTTAATTTCGTAATTAAACACAAAAAAGGCTCAGATCATGTCGTACCAGATACTTTATCACGGATAAAACCAATTGATTTAATTAATTTTTCTACTTCTCAAACTAAAGACACTTGGTATTTAGCAATTTATAATAAATGTTTATCATTTCCTTCTAGTACTCCGGATTACATGATTCATAATAATAAATTGTTTAGATTTTGTAGATCTAACACATTATTTAACTCTGAATTTAATTGGAAACAAGTAATACCATTAGAATTTAGGGAATCTGTGATTACACAAAATCATTCTACTCCCCAAACGGCACATTTTGGTACTTTTAAAACATACCATAGAATTAAAAATCTCTATTTTTGGCCTGGCATGTATAAAGACGTAGCCATGTTTATTGCTAAGTGCGAGACTTGTTTAGCTACCAAGCACCAAAATCAAAACTTAATTGGTTTAATGGGCAAACCCAAACATTGTTCACGCCCTTTCCAATGTTTATCCATAGATTTGATAGGTCCACTTCCTACTTCACGTAAGCAGAATAGATTTCTATTTGTAGTTACTTGTTGTTTTTCCAAATATTGTTTGTTATTTCCAATAAAACATGCAACCGCTTCTATTATTCGCCATATATTAGACAATTTAGTTTTTATGGTTTATGGAGTTCCAGAAACTATTATATTAGATAATGGTCCTCAAATGATAAGTACAGAATTATCTGAATTATTTAAATTTTACAACATACCAAAAATACATTACACCCCACGTTACTGTCCACAGGTTAACACCGTTGAGCGTTACAATAAAACTATTGTAACGGCGATTGCAGCTTTTATAGATAAAGATCACAGAACTTGGGATACCTATATAAACAATATACAGTTTGCTATTAATACTGCGGTTAATGAAACCACAAAATTCACTCCATCATTTTTAGTATTTGGTAGAGAAGCTGTTACATGTGGATCTATCTACAAAAATAAAGATTCCAGAGATGAACTAATTTTCAGTCCTAGGGATGTATATGCTGAAAACATAGGACAATTAATACCTATCTTTTCCGAAGTACAGAAGCGGTTATTTAATGCACATCAATATAATGCAACTTATTATAACAAACATCATCAGAATTTAGAATTTAATAACGGTGATATTGTTTGGAGGCGAAACCATGTAATAAGTTCCTCTAAAAAACATTTTTGTGCTAAGTTTGCACCCAAATTTATTAAATGTAAAGTTTCAAATAAAGTTTCACCATTAATTTACGATTTAGTGGATATGAATAATAACCCATTAGGTCGTTGGCATATCAGAGACATTAAACCTCTACCGCGTTTAACTTCTTCTTTGAGTGACTAGATTGGTTGTTACCAATTACTTTATATGAATTCATATATAATTATTGCTAATTATCTCACGGCGAGCATAAGCCGATTCTTTTTGTCTTATTTTTTTTCTATGCACCTCATTATCGTTTGGCTATACCATTAACATTGACGTTGGTCAAAACTTATAATTAATTATCATCATCGTAGTATTAGGTTAACTTATTGTGTAATTTATTTAATATTTGCAATTCTAGGAGTGTAAACTCTTATTTTCAATATCTATATTATACTTTATAGTATAATTTGTTAAATGTTATCAATTTTTTTTTCTCAATTTTTTTTCAAGCGGTTTGCAACTGGTAAAATTAAGCCTTCTGCACGAGTGTTTATTAAGGTAACTCGTTAAACTAAACCATACCTATGTGTATTATTTATACGCTTGAATCACTTTCCTGTGAGAATTATTTTCATATGTTTATTACATAAATATTTTAATTACTCCACAAAAGACCCTTGGATTTTATTTAAAAGTCAATGTTTCACGACTGGCTATGATTTTCTTTTCTTTCCGGCATATTTATTTCAGTCTTTAACTGAAACTTGTTTATAGTAATCACCGTGCGGGAGTTAGCGACACGTTAAAGAAGCCATAAGCTATTAATATTTTCAGCGGATGGCAACTATTAAAGCCTTTTGCCGTTGCGTTCAACTCTGTTGAGTTGACTTATTTAGGATACGATTCCTCATAAGCAACTCTAACTGCATGATGTTTTATTTCCAGTAGTTGGAATAAGACTAGTATGATAGAGAATGTATGTTGTAATTATAATGTACGTTGATGGAGTTGAACGATGTATATTAACATTGTATATTCCAGGAACATGTTTAAAATTTTATCATTCATGAACCATGTAATTTAAGATAATTATTTAGGATTTTTTTTTTCTCTCTCTCGTCTGTTTTGTTTTCTTTTTCTATTAAATAACTTGTTGATATGCAATATATCAGTATTATTTTTTTTTCATATATACAGGATGTTTTTTCAGAAAAATTCTTCTATAGGATGTTAATATTAATTTTCATTTTGCTTTTAATTATTATTTTTTTTTTGATTGTTCTTTCATTTAGCAGATTAAATATTAAAATTCGATATGTATATGCGGTTTATTTTGATTTGGTTTGAATTTGAAATTTTACTAAAAAAAAATCTTTCAGATTTTTTTTTTCCCGGCCCCCGGGGTATTGTGACGGTTGTCTATTTCGACCTCTTTTTGTCAGTAAATTTTATTTTTTTTTGTCGTTCCCGACGTAATTTTAAACTAGGAAAAACGTAGTGTCGGAGAACGGCAATGTTTTGATTTGACAAGTCAGTCACGAAATATTATCCATCAAAGCAACTTGAATCTATTTATTTATTATTGTTTCCGAGTTTATTATTCAAAATTACATAGTTAAGATATTTTATTATCTACAATCAAAGTTTTTTTTTAAGAAACCTATAATTTATTTTTACGTTCACGAGTGTGCGTAGCCAAAATTTTTGGTAAGGATTCTCATTCATTAAAATTTTATTTTATTGTTATTTTTTCTTTTTCAGATCAAATTTAATTGTATTAATATTTCTGTTCTATTTTGTGTGACTATTTTTTTATTTCAATTTTGTTTATATTTTTCTGTTTGTATTTACAGGCATTTTTGTATATTTTTAATTTTACCGAAAAAATAAACATAGAAGAGAGTTTTGGTGTTTTACTGGTACTACGTTACACGTTCATGAGGATTTTAATGTCGTCCGTAAACCAGGGAGCAGAAAGATGCTTGATGGTTTGACTGGAGCATGGCGGTCATAAAGCTGAGTGAGAAGAGAATTAAAGACAGCTACTGAGTATCTACGTTATCAGCGTTTATAACGTCACTCCAATCAAGATTCTTTGCTTCTTCACGTAAATTATCTAGGTCAATTGCACTAAAACATCGTTGCAGAAGTATTTTGGGTTTAGCTTTAGGAGTCTTAATGTTGTAAGATAAAAATATCAGATTGTGGTAAGAAAATGCGTTAGCTTCAAGTTGGCCTTGTGTTACCACGTGGTTCAGAGAAGACACAATCCTGATATTCAAGAGAGAAGAAACATAATTAGGTGAAAAGTGCGTAGTACCATATGGGAGAATATTTAAGTTGCTAGCATTGACTATGGACTGCAATTTCTGTGCTCGAGAGTCATTTTTTAACAGACATGTGTTTAAGTTGCCCATTATAATATTTTATCTATGGATAGTAATTGTTGTGCTTGTTGGATTATGTGACTATTAAGAATTAATCTGGTTATTGCTCATTCTGAAAAGTATAGGTACCTACACTAACATTTCTCCCAGTATCACTTTCTAAAAGTGTCGATGACTTTAAAAAAATACCATGTTTATAAATAGTGCAACTTTTCACAATATATCGCAAGAGAAATATAAGCCTGAGCGTGGAATCGACCAAAGGTTTCTTTATTTACCATAATGCTTATCTTAAAAAAATCTAAATTAATATTAATTTATACAGTATGATGACCAAAAATGACCATACCCTCATGGATGGCACTCACTATAGTTGTTTTCTATTTCACCTCACAAACAAATTGCTCTATCTGAAAAGCTGAAACAACCCACACCAGATCTCAATCACATTAAAGTCTTTCTCTTATCCATTTATAGGAAACTCATTGATTTGTATTGTTTAGTGTAATGAATAGTTTTTCCACAAAGTGAGCTTGTTTTCATTGTACCACTTTTATACCCATACAGAAAATGTTTTGGGCTTATTACCACGCAGAACACAGTTCTTGTCACAAACTTGCAACAAATGTTTTCTTATGTACTTAAATAAATCAGCGAAATATATAAATGTATTTTATTAATTGTTAAAATAATGTAATTGAATACAGTAGATTAGAAGAGTATTTAAGTCGACAATCAAAAGTTACTTTGGACTAAAATCAATAGCTAGCCCTTGCAACTTGCCTTGAAGACTATAGAAAATGAGTGTTATAATTAGCTTCAGGGTGTTAAACCTATCATGAATGCGTATTTTTTTTCCAAATTTTAATTGTTCGAAAACGTTTCCCATAGTTTTGTTTTCTATATGTTTCATTTCCCGGAAAATGGATTATTCAAAAGTTTGAATGTACAATGTTCAAATGTATTTTTTTTTAATTTACATATGTTTTAAAGTTCAACCGAATATTTAGCAGAAGCATCTATTGCCAGACGTTTTGGTTTTATTAATCCGTGGTGTAACCCGCCAGGCGTCATTCCTTCATGTTGTAAACCTCCTGAAGCGTCAAACGGAGATCTTTTGATCTGCATACAACTTAACCGCTCGTCGTCGCACCCAATTATTATTGTTGTCTTACGATACCTATTGAACTGTAAATCATTGTACCTACATCCTTTCATTGTGCCTGCGCATGATATTTATTAGATAATATCTTAAAACATTCCTTACTAACTTCGATAGACTAAATTCGACTAAAATCCGTAGGCAAGAGTGTAACTATCAACCTATTATTGAAGCTAACGATCGGTAAATATCGGTATCAAATTTAATAGCATTTGTCGCTGCAATGTTATAATGAATTTATCTAACAAAGTGTACGCGAGTTCGGTCTATTTCTGAACTTACTATTATATACTTATCAAAATTTGGCAGGCTTTGTTCCTTGCGGCAATAGTTCTGTCTTGCTCTTATTATTATTATTTTTCCTAATTACTGATTTATCGTGTTCGGCCCATATAATGATGCGAATGATGTGCGACAACAAAATTCATCAAAGCTAGGTTGTCGATGGGCATATCGAGTATTATATCGATAAAGTAGTTCTAGTAATTTAAATTATGGTAAGTAAAACATCCGTCAAAAAGTAATTTTCATTATCGGTCAACAGTTTTTCTACATAATATGTAAAATAAGTTTATGAGAAAAATAGTTATATAGAATAATAAATCTGGAAATGTCGTATTACCGTTTTCGAACAATTGAAATTCAAGCAAGAAAGTTTCGAATGTATGATAGGTAGGTTACCCTAGCATCAGATAGCCTTTTCCCAAAAACGCACTTATACCAACAGCGAGCAGCAATTTCATACACCCAATAACATCAACCAAATCATGTCAGTGTGGATTCATCAAATCACCCAATTATGTCAGTGTGGATCTGGTGAAAAGAGGCAGGAGGCTACTGTGATAAGGATGTGGTTAAGGACATATGCAGACTAGCATTCTAGGCCACCCCAAACCTTATGTAGATTTCATCCCACTACGCAGATTCCCATGACGTCACAATTTTAGAAATCCTCGGTTTTATTCACGCCATGTCGCTCTTAGCATAGCCTTAGTTCCCAGCACGCTGCTCTTCACTCCGGCGGCTTTCCCATCATGTCGCTCCTAACTATGTGGTAAATACGACGACTAAATTGTCATCTAGGAAATTAAGAATTATTAAACTAAGAAATTTTATTTTATCTAATTAACAGTATATTTGTTAATTAACCTTTAGGTGCTATAGCCATTATCTTTGAATGAGAATTTATGTTATATAAACTGATCATAACAAAACTTTCCGAAAAAGCCGAAATCGCCGTAAAAATATAAATATATTTTTATAAATGTATATTAACTAACTTGTATTGGCAGCACTGACTTTCTAAAGTGATACATATTCATAATTTTTTATACGTCCTATATTCCACCGCATTATTCAAGAATAAGCAATCAGTGCGGTACCTATATCTACCTTCCGCGCTCAAAACGATGTTTAGATGTTTATTTTCCTAAATACCGGGAGTTGGACTATTTGCTATATTTTACTATGTATGTATGCGTAAGTGCAGAAAGGAATGCTGCCTCTACTTCTCGCGCTAATCGCGCGCGAAACTTTGACTACAATCTTGACCTGTCCACGGTCTCGATCAGTCGATTTCCAAGCAACGTGACAAAAGGTGCGTACGCGCGTATCCTGCGTTTCGACTTTTAAGTCGTTTAATTAAATTTATATATTTTTACGTTGAAATTCGAGGAATCGATCACCAACTACATTGTAAGTATATACAATTAAGTCTCTTAAAATATAATATTAAGAGCGTTTATACAAAATCATGCAATTTAAGGAGTTTTCAGTGTTCCTTTCCGATCAAAATATTACAATATGAGGTCAAATTATTCGAAATTTCATCGTCTAAAACAGGCATTTAGAAAATTTTCATTTCTTCAGATAGTTTTTTAGTAGGAATTCATTGTTCATGCGCCTTTTCTTGTAATCCGACGAAACATGCGTACTTTGGCCATAAAAGTAACTGATACAAAGAGAAAAATAAAAGTTTGCTATGGTCTCTGTTTTATCGTCAAAAGAGTCTATAGAGAAAAGAGTACAAAATATTATTTTTTAAAGGCTAAAACATAAAAATCAAAGCGTGAAAAAGTTGGAATTCAGTCTAGTTTGTCGCAGTTTTCGATACACTTGTATTGTTACAGAAGTAATCATTTTTACTTCTTATTACTAATGAAATAAAACAGAATATCATTCAAGTCAATTAAATTCAATATCAATATAAAAATGTCTAAAATTGATATAAATTCCAATGCACGCGCTGCTTGTATATATAGTGCCGGCCGAGGCCTTCCAGAGTGTGGACGTATCGCTTTTTTTCCCGCACTTTTGCCGAGTGCTGTCGAGCTCCGTCGTAAATATCGAACGCTTGCCATCAATTTTGATACTTTTATATATTATAAATATTTATTTATTTATTTTACAATTTATATACACACAAAATATAACTTATCATAAATGGGATAAAATGCTTGTACAAAGGTACTACTTTTTATAACTACTAATTCTAAATTCATTAAAAAGAAAAAAAAACAATATATATATATATATATGTATGTATGTGTATATATATATATATATGTATGTATGTATGTATGTATGTATAAGGACTGCATTTTTCCCAGTATTATTTTACTAATAAGTAATACACAATTATATAAAAAGTCTTTGTTTTTAGGTACCGTCACGGCTAAGCCTTAGGAAGCACGTTGGAATGCTACGATGTTTCAGTAAAGAGGTCGATATAAATTACGAAGAAAATATATTTGAATATATGTTTCACATAAAAGAAATAATAGAATCAAGACCTTCTGACTTGCTCCATCATCGGAGTAAGATGTATTAAATTACAGTTATAAAAAGATAAAATTATACCAAGACCAGCATTTTATTTTAAACACGAGTGTAGTTACCACCAACTTTTAAAATGGGTACTAAAGTTAAGAAACAATATTATTTAAAAAGAAAACATCGAAGCGGTGGCCAAAATTATAATATCACGAAGGCTAGAGATGCAAAAAGGCACGTTACCTTATTATTATTTTATCATTCTTTCATTACACATATTATTCAGAGCCGCGAGAAAGCTCGCACCCTGCAGTGGTTTGAAAATGGGTTGATGATAATGATGATGATTCAGAGCTGTGGTGGCGCAGTGGCTGGCCTCTTAATCCTAGGGTCCTAGGTCCTAGGGTAAACCGGAACCCAAAGTTCAAAAAGATATTCGCCAATCCGGAGGAGGCACCGATGCCTTCTTAATATAATGCGATATTATCCCTCTGAGAGGAGGCTTTTACCCTGAACCGGTCGACAATGAGCTGATGATGATTACTTTTTTACCGGGTACTCAAAAGTTCAGACATTTAATTAATATACAGTGTAAACTTTATGTGCTAAAATCGTAATATATACACCTTCTTCACCTTAAGCTCATTATGTTAACTGAAGGTATGCAAATATGTCAATCGTGTCATTTTCGGTATTGTTTTATAGATTAAAAATCACTATGAACAAGGAGCAACCAGCGACTACTATAGTCGAATGTAAAGATCTTCCCAGTAGCTTCAAAAATTATTAAGTTAATTATTTACCTTAATAATTTTAAATTTTATATAAAAAAATCTATCAGTTGCCCTCAAATCTAATAAAGCAGTGATTAGACTATATGACAAATTGTGTCTTTCTCAGATTGACGTTTTAGCAAGGGAAAGTGAATACCTTTAGATCGTAGATTTCAGTGCATGCAGATCCCTTAGTAAGCCAGATTGTGACAAAGCACATACAGTTTACACTGTATATTAATTAAAAGTCTGAACTTTTAAGTACCCAGTAAAAAAGTAATCGACCCACTACAGGGTATTTATCCCTATTTTTTATCAGTGTAAAACACATTTCAACGTATTCAGTCAATTTAATAGCTCTAGTCATTATCAATTTGCTATATAATATTGCACCTTAAGTGGGTCCCAAATTAAAGTTTGTCACTGTATTGTATAATAATAAATAATATTTTTTTCACCTTATTTTATTTATTTTTATTTATTTAACAATTTATGCACACATACAAGTAACAATAAAAGGAAGAAGAAAAAACAGAATTATATGTACAAACATTATAAGCTTATTTCCTAGGCAATTTCTGCAGCAGACCTGTGACTGGAGAGTTTCGTATAAAGCAAATAAGTGTGCCATTATGTATTATAAATACAAAACATAACATAAGTACAATTTATACATATTTACTTACATAAAAATACATATATATACACTAGTAAGTTTCTTTTAAGTGGTCTGCAGATTTCATCACCTGGTGTAGGTAAAACGGTTACGTAAATATGGTGGAGAGTGAGGGGTGCTAAGCACATTAAACAAGATACAAGATACGAGTATTCCTAAGAAAACGTATAGGCAGCCACATGAGTTTCTTGCGGAAGTGGGAAACATGATCATACTTTCTCAGTCCGAAAATGAAGCGAATTGATAAGTTTTGAAGGTGCTCTAGTTTGTTCAAAAGTTCCTCGGTGGCATCCAAACAGCAGGAATCAGCATAATCAATTATAGGTTGAATTAAAGTTTGAGTGAGAAATATTTTTGTAGATAGTGGCATAACATTTTTAAGGGTTTTAATCGAGAGAAAAGTGAAATTTACTTTGTGGCTAATTTAATTTAAATAGTCATTCCAGTTTATGTTACAATCAACGATCACTCCCAAATTCTTTGCTTTATCGACCAATTAACTGGTATTCCATCAAGGAAAACTAACGGCACTGTCGAGAAATCAAGGCAACTTCGAAAATTCGACTACCAATTATCATAGCCTGTGATTTATTGGGATTGGTAAGCAAACCGAAAGATTTGGCCCAGTCACTGATACGTGAAAGATCTTCATTAATAGAAATTACATCAGAATTAGCATCTTGGACTGAAAAATGTTGGTAAATTTGCAGACCATCTGCATATAAGTGATAATTAGACAAAATTACTTTTGTTACACAGTTAATACAAATCGAACATAGCAAAGGTGACAATACCCCACTTTGAGGAACACCTGCAGTTAGATTACACCACTCCGAATAAGTCTGATCGACACGAATATGCTGCGAGCGGCCACGGAGGTAAGAGTCAAACCAGCCTAGTGCAGAAGGAGACATGTTAATTGACTTCAGAACTCCGAGTAGTATGTCGAAATCAACAGAGTTAAAAGCATTGCTGAAGTCAAGCAGGATCAGCACAGTAAGCTTCCCATTCTCCATGGCCCAGCGAATATCATCAGTAACATTGAGCAAAGCTGATACAGTACTGTGTCCAGGGCGAAACACGGACTGATATTGACTAAGAACATCATTAGAGTATAAGAATGTGGTTAACGGTATGTGTACTATGTTTTCAAGGACTTTAGCAAGGAGTTGAAGAATGGATATATGGTGGAAGTCAGAAAATAAAGAAGGGTTAGAGATTTTGGGAATAGGGATAATTTGTGCAAATTTCCTGGGAAGGAAATTTGCACATGGGAAGGAAGCACTTAAGAAGTGATTATTAAGTGATCACTTTTATCTTAAATCATAACTACCATAACAGAAATCTATATATAAATAACATCAACCTCTTCGTTAAGCCCTTATTGTACCCCAATTTTATTTCATCCTGTATTATCCTAACCAGGTATTTAAATATCTTACTTTGCAAAACATAACTCAAGTAATAAATAACATAAATTTATATTTTTATAAATCAAAAGTAAAATATAACGTAAAATAAGTCAAACATATTTGAAAAAGTATCAAAACCATTGTGGACGCGCTAATTGACGTTCAGCGAATGTATCATACAGCACTGAAGATGCGTGCATGTAATGGTTACATGTGCATGTTGCAGTTTACCGATTTGGGAGAGTGTTGATTTGTATAAAGGCTCTTAATATGAATTATAAAAATGTTTCAGAGTACCATCTTGTAAATATATTAATCTTGTTTTTCATTTCAGGTATCTTTAATTCAATACCTTGCAAATAAGTCAATGATCATTCAGTTTTCATGCATTACTATTTATGGAATCTATTAAAAAAAGAGAGAACCTAAGGCTGTTTTAAAGATAGGAATAGGGCTAGCCGTGTTACATTTTTAGCTTGTTAATGCTCTAAAGGTAGTATAGGATAGGTACAGTATCTCAAAGTACTTTTTATAAAAATGAAGAATGATTTATTACTCGCTATGACTGTAGATTTGCAGGAGCGGCATTGTGGGAAGTACTCTAATATACAAGAGCAACTTCATGGGAAGCGGCATAGTGGCAAGAAATCAGTTTGGATTGGCCAAGGCCCATCTGCTGCTCAGCAAGAATTTGCTGACCACAATCATAACTGAATACTTCTAACTAACTCTACAAAACAGCTCTTCTGCCAACTATGTCTGAAGTTTGATTAGAGATCATGTCAACCACCTCTGATATTACATTTCATATTGTACACTGAGTATCTCTTTACTAAACCTAGCATTTTTACTGGATACCAAAACAAAACCATAATGTTGCACACAAAAAAAACACAGATTAAAAGACCCACTTGAAAATACCAAGAATTTAAAGTTACTATGCCCTAAAACTGCATATTGCAGTTATTTATAGAAAAAAATAAGGGATCAGAAGATTATGATGCAAGTCTTCAGAAAATTCTTGATTATGGTGGAATGTGTTAGAGGATCATGAATCAAATGTTTACTTAACACGTTGAAGTGAACAACGTGATTACCCGTCTAATTCTGTAAAATATAATGTGACACAACGTGTATACACGTCAAGTGTATATTATTCACGCTGCGAACAACGTGACTCCACGTCTTTTCTTTTAGGCTGGACCTAATAGTTATGTCCTTCCGCCGTAATGTATCAAGTTTTTAAAATTCTACCGCCGTATTAGACGATTTTATGACTAAATCATGTATATTGTGACAACGGATATAGACGTCTCTTTCTTGTAAAAATTTTGTGTCACAACACAACTTATAGCCATATGGGATGCTCACTTCAACATGTTAAGGTACTCTTACTTGCAGATTTTGCTTAGCAATTATTAACATAAATTCCTTTAATATAAATTCGCAAAGCCAGATCTATACATACTTGAGTCCAATATTTTAGTACCTAGCTTTTTGTCTATTAGATACAAAAACATCTTTCAGGATAGCCCTAAAAACTTAGATTTGTCAAAGACTGTATGGTTAGTTACAATGTTGAAAGTATGCTTATTATGAAAAGTATGAGATTAATATTATAGAGACATATTAATCTATTTATGTTTTTAAAATAAATGTAAACCTTGGCAATAGTGGCTAGCTCACAATACTAAATTAATTTTACATCAGCATAATGAAGTCCAAATTTCAGAGAACATTTAAATTAATTAAGTGATATTTAATCAAATTCATGTTCATATTCAAGTCAACCTTTCATTAAGGTTCAGCAGATTACTAGGAGATTATGAAGTTTTTAAGGATTCTTAGTAAGTGTTGAGCTGGGTTTATCACATTGAGATAAAGTCTTACATTTTTCTACTTATTTTACATATAAAACTTGTAAAATCAAATTGAGTTACAAAGAGCAGGCTAAGCAATTTATGCAAAAAAAATTGTGGCCTTAATTTGCACAATAACAAATTTACAATAACACAGAGTAAATGAAATGTATGTCAGTTTTAAATCCATTTTTCATTGTTGCGTCTTTATTCCCATCGTACAAAAAAGCAATAAAAGAATGTCAAGAAAATAGAAATAATGCGTGGTAGTATGCACCACAAGGGCTTTAGCGTGAACAGTGTTCCTGGCTAGTAAATTTCATTGAATCCATTTTAGATAGGGGGTGTTCTTTTCACATAATGAGGCTACAGGGAACAAAGGGATATAATATCAAACAGAGCTAAAATAATTTTAAAATCAATACTCACTTTTGGTGGTAAATTGGAAACATAAAGCTTCCTAATCGGTATTCCATCTTCGGTATGTGTGGGTATACTCCTCAATCCATATGGCGTGACATCGAGATTCGAACATAAGGAAGCTGAAAACGTTAAATATTAGCACAAAATATAATAAATAAGAATGGTAGAAGATACTATAAATTAAAATATACGTACTTAGTCGACGTCGAGGTATGTGTAAATCAGGGTGGAAAATGCTTTCAACTTCGTTGTCGAAAAACATGGCGTTAACCGAGTTCTAAAAACCAAACAGATAAACGCTTAACACATTAATCCTAACATTATAACACATATATTTCAGAAAAATACGGGTAATTTAGAACTCAAAATACACACTCTAAAATAAAATCGCTATTCTCATGTGATGCGGTCAACATTAAATGGCTGCAGCCATTGATTTTTGTCTTTTTGTTAAGGTAGAGTAAGAAGGAATGAGCCATACGCCGAACCATAAATATTGGTAAACAGAAACCAAGGACCCTCTTTGAACTGCGATTCCACAAAATAATTAAAGGACACAGTTCAACTTCATGAGCTTCTAGTTGATTTCAAAGTATGCATTTATTTTATTCATAGAACAATTTTTCGATGTGACGAAATGAGCCTTGCAATTGAATAATTATAATAAAATTCCCTGACAAAAACACGAAAACCGTATGTACTTGTGTTATGGATGACCATATAGCGAACTGGGGAAACCAGAATAAACATACATAGACGCTGAAATATAATGATTTTATTATTATTAACATTCTTGGAAGCTTAACAGAAAATCGCCGCGTCTCCCTGTCGCAACGCTTGTACCACGATATTTATTTAAGTAATCATTAAATACGCGAGTGTTCTACTCGGTTGAGTTAAGCTTGGACCTAGCACCAATTACTTTACTCCAATGCTCTCTGATGATTTGCAACAATTACGACGTCAGTTAAGAAAATTAAACTATATTATACAATACATGTGGGTTTGAAATGTGGGATTTGCCTTCATCAACTTTAAAAAAAACTGTTCTAATGACATCGATAAATGGAGCTACGAAAAGCTGGTCCTATTATATAGTGTTAGATTACTAACTGTCAACATTATTAGTGAGGCTAAGAATCAAAAAAACATATGCATAAAACAAATACCCAAATAATAGAATCCACTTATTCACAATAATAATGTACTTACTTAAAAAAACTTGAATGGTATTTTACATCAAAGGTTGGATCAAGATGGGGACTAAAACCCAAAATGGTCATGTGGATTCTTGACGCCATCGTCAGACCGATCGTGACATACGGCTGTGTAGTGTGGCACAGGAAGCTCACACAAACAACAACCATTACCAAACTAGGGAAGGTACAAAGAACAGCATGCATTCTGGCCACTGGTGCCATGACCACAACGCCAAACCTGGCATTAAATGCACTCTTAGGGATCCCGCCCCTGCATCTCACGGCCATGAAAGAGCATGCATGGAGCTCTGCATGCTGGGGAGCATGATTAGAGCCAAATCCCAAAGAGGAAATGCATGGCTTTCAAAAAATACGGGCTACCTGGAGAAACTCATCCATAAGTGCGCAATTACAAACATGCCCACGGATTACATTCTACCAGAGGTACAATTTAAAAAACTCTACTAGATAGAATTCGTAAACAGAGAAGAATGGGCTAAGGGCAACATTCACTGGGAAGAACATTGCCTTACATGGTTCACTGATGGCTCTAAAATGGACCATAAAGTAGGATATGTGTTACACAACGTAAAACCCAGGTTTAGCAAATACTCAAGCCTATGCCTTAATATTCCAAGATGACATATATGCTTCAGATATGCGGATATCAATCTCAGCAATCCTAAAAAGGCCAAATACAGACAGCAAAGCAGCACTAATGGCACAAAACTTATTCAAAGTTGACCACAAATTGGTAATGCAATGCCAAGATACTCTAAATAAACTAGGGGAACAAAACACGGTACGCCTAAAATGTGTCCCAAGACACTAAAACTTCACAGGAAATGACTAGGCTGATGAATTGGCGAGAGAAGGCGCAATGCACAAACAGATAGGTCCAGAACCTTTCTGCGGGATTCCAAGGAGCCTAACACGACAGATACTTACAAGCCTGTGCCTAACAGAAAGCAAAGGCCTCTGGACCGAAGCAGACGGCATGAATAACTCCAGGGCTCTAATAGAGGGATACTCAAAACCCTACACAAGGGGACTACATACTATGTCTCAACAAGAACCAGCTGAGAACATTAGTGCGCGCCCTGATAGGTCACTACAAGCTAAATCAGCACATGTTAAATCTAGGAGTAGCCGACTCTACAAGCTGCAGATTCTGTAACACGAAAGAATAGACCATAGCAGGTAGTCTTCTTACAAAAAAACTAGGAACTCTGTCTATGGTTAGAACTTTTTGATAATGACAGCACCTTTGCTAATTTTTGGGCGTACAATGGTCATATGTCATTTCAATGTGAATGTTGAATAATAACACTATGTTCAATCAATGATGTACGGTTTTAAGATATCTTTCAATGTTTTAATTATGTTAAAACTACTTTTATTATATTAATACTTGAAATTGGCAGAAATAGTTATTGTGTAGTAACTAAAGCTGATTGTCATCAAATGTTTAATTAATTTTCAATCAATCAGCTCGATCTGTCATTACGATTTCAATGATTGACGAGTGCAGACTTTGCGTCGATCAATTTCCGTAACATTACCTGTCAATTCCCAAATATATATAGTAATTAATTTGCATCTATGGTGCTTCACAATGTTTTTGTTGTACAGTGCTGGTAGTGAAGAAAGTAGGCGAAAGGACGTCATTTTCCATTTTTTCCCAAGAACTGAGATTGGACTTAACGAAGGTTACCGTGTCTTTGTGCTAATAGTGTTAACTTACAAGGTTTAAGTGAGGTAGAACTTCGTTGGTAAATTATTTGTAAGCCACAAACATTTTGAGAAGATATGTTTTCTGGGTTACTCAATAAGAATAACGGTGTTTAGTGAAAGTGAAAGGTACTGTCTCGCGTCAAGAAAATAAACATTTGCCTCCCATGCAATACAAACAAAACATATATAAAATATAGCTACGAAATAAAAAAAAATCATAAATATACATCTCTTTTATTTATTTTACCTTCTTTATCTTTTAGACTGTCAAAGTATCTGTAGAATAGAAGAGGGGCTTTCGCGCTGCCACAATGGCATTACACCAAAATCCAATGCCGTCATTTTAAAAGAAACGGAATTAAACAGTTGTTAAATTGAAAAAGTTTGTTGCTAGTGTTGTAGTTGGGAAGACGTTCGTCTGATACGTAGCATCTCTAGTTAGTTTGTGGAAGAAACGACGCTTCGTATACTGTGTCAATGTGCCGCACTAATACAGAAGCAATCAATACACTTGAACGAACATGAACTGGACACGAGGAAGATAGGATATATTCGCTTCCTGGACTGTATCGGAGTAAGTGGCGAGCTATAAACAGTGGACCCACACAATACATCTGCTACGTCGAGTATGACAGGGCGCAGTTCAAGTGACCACATAGTAACAACCTGTGCTGTTGCATTGGGCATAAGATAAGTGTAAATTGCTCCTGGTCGTATTCCAAAACTATATAAAGTGTCAACCGGTATTTGCATTTAAAAAAATGGTCTTACTTGAAAGAACAACTGAAAAGTAAATTGCAGACAGGCTATACCAATGATTTGCTCTTAACTAAGGCATTAAGAAAAAATAACTTAATATTTTATTAGCAATAGGTTATTTTCATTGACTTTACTATTCATTAGCAAATTTCTTTAACTACATCATATTAACAGGATGTGTATTTGAGGAAATTCGCTAATTCGCTATTGCAATCTCATCATGGAAACGCAGCTTTAGACATTGAGCTATAAAACACTACTATTGGTATCGACTATTATAATGTACCTTGCTGAGTTCCGATTGCCGATTATATCGCTCACAGCGCTCATATACCCATTCCGAATGCCTGTGAGCACGCTCACAACGATATCGATGAGTCATTAATGACGTCATAAAGGCCACCATCTTCCCACTCATAGCTCTCCAAACTCCAAACGGCCTCTCAAAACTGACAAATGACGTTACTTTGTTGATGTTTTTATTAGTTGATTAAAGATTTTAAAAGCTTGCTTATTAATTTTCTTTTGCAATAATGTTGAAAAATGACTCCAGTGTCATTCAGGGTCAAAGATCTTAATGAAATTCTAACTTTAGACTTAGGCGACGAACAATCAGACTGTTAGCGCGATATTCAGCGTTCCGATTGCAATAGCACAAATATCACTTCTAGCGCGCTCAAACGATTCGGAACGGTTATGAGCAGATGGAGTGTTCCTAGAACCTCAAACTATGGCTACATAAATTCTTGACGTTGTTACTCTGTTACACGTACAAATCTTAATATAAAATATAATAGTTCAAGAGTAAATTAAAAAAATACTTTCTTTGTAACGTCCCGTCTGAGTGTTCCATATTTTAGCGTATAATAGGTCTTTACCTATGAAACTGGCGTTTTGCCGTACTGGCCATTTCAAATGAAAATATTTTTTTTTGACTGATAATTCTAATTTCAAATTAATTTTATTGGACAAACATGGAATTCTTTTTCTAAAATCGTCATTTGTTTAATAGAGTGTTTTGTTTTCAACGCATTCGAAAATTTTTCGTCATCATGGAAAAGTTAAAAATTTGAGTAATTATGGAGTATTAGTACCGTCGTGGCAGCAAAAGCGGCACAAGCGGCACGCAACATCAACGACGTTTACGGAGCGAACACTACAAACGAACGCACCACCCGTTATTGGTTTACCCGCTTCCGTTCTGGAAATTTTTACCTGAAAAATAAACCCCGTGGTCGTCCGAAAACTTTGGTCGACAATGACGAATTAAAGGCAATTGTGGAAGCTGATGAAACTCAATCCACGGCTGAATTAGCAGCAGCTTTCGACGTTAGCATCAAAACAATATTGGTCCATTTGCGTCAAATTGGCAAGGTAAAAAAGCTTGACAAATGGGTACCCCACGAACTCAATGACCGCCAGCGCGAAGTACGCGTGAAGACGTGCCTTGCACTGCTCAGCAGGCATACAAATTAAGGAATTCTGAACCGCATTGTTACTTGTGACGAGAAATGGATCCTGTTTGACAATCGTAAGCGCTCAGCAAGTTGGTTGGACCCTGGTTCAGCACCCAAACAATGCCCTAAACGAAAACTTACCCCTAGAAAAGTGATGGTCACTGTTTGGTGGTCTAACGCGGGTGTAATTCATCACAGCTTCTTGCCAAACGGGACAAGCATTACTGCAGATGTGTACTGTGAAGAACTGAACACAATAATGAAGAAGCTCACATGTCTCCAACCAGCTTTGGTCAATCGTTCGGCTCCACTGCTCCTGCACGACAATGCGCGACCTCATACTGCACAGCAGACGGTCTCCAAGCTACAAGAGTTGGGGTTGGAAGTTGTCCGTCGTACTCACCAGACCTTGCGCCTACAGACTTCTACTTTTTCCAGAATTTGGATAACTTCTTGGCGGGAAAAAAATTCTTTACCCGAGAGGCAGTACAAAATGCCTTTGAAGAATTTGTCGCCTCCCGTCCAGCTGATTTCTTCAAGAAAGGCATCAATAAGCTACCAATGCGTTGGCAAAGATGCATTGATTGCATGGGTGATTATTTTGATTAATAGAAATAAAAAATATATAAAAAAAATTACGTTTCATTTATTTCGTGAAAAACGGCAATTTCATAGGTAAAGACCTAATATTTAATTAAACCTTACTTGTATGCAAACCGAGACTACATCAGAAATAGTGAAAATGTTTTTACTAAAATTTATCAAGTCTCCTGTTTTTGTAATTGTTTCATTTTAACAATTATCAACTTTATCATATTTCTAAGTTAGGAAATTCATTACGGTAACAATGTTTGTACGAAAATAACGCATTTTATTACAGGAAAATGTAGATTATTTATTTTGTTTCGATGAGAGTTGATATTTGTTTTCGGGTAGTAATAAAAGCTTCTGAAATGTGCTAATCCAAAAGGTCAATACTACTGGCTCTACTGGCATTTTATTTCGTTTCGGCGGCACATACTTTTTACGATTTCAACATTAAAAAATAAACCTAAAATACAGGCTCACAGGGAAAGTCGTACTGAATATTAAAGGACGTTATTCTTCAGGTCAGTTCTGATGGATTGACTCCGTAATATTATGGTGTCCGAATCTTAACTGTTATGGGAGATATTGAACTTTAAAGATATTTTGTAAAAATCTTTCTTTTTTGGCTTTGTTGTCGATTTTTTTGAGATTAGAACTCCTAGGGTTCGTTCATCATATCTATATGATATATCAGAAATCTATCAGAAGTACTACACTCGGCGTCACAAAAATCGCACCTTTCGAAAAAGCAACTTTAAAATACTTTTACTCAAAGTTTGTCCATAGTAAGGGTATGATTGTAGGATATCATTGGAAAGGTTATTTAATTGCCTATTAGAAATTACAAACATGTGTATATAATTTAAAGCTTTTAATAAAAAAATCTTAAAACGGATAAAAGTTACAAAAACTAAATTTAAAAAAACATAAAAAATCTCAAATCAGTCCTTAAAATCTAGTGTTTCCTCCCCTTGCTTTGATGACAGCTTCCATCCGATCCTTCATGGACCTCACGAGGCTCACCACTCTCTCTTGGGGAATGTTCTCCCATTCTTCCTTCACGGCATCCTGAAGCTCTTGGAGAGTGGTGGGAGCAGGATCACGTGCTCGTACGTGTCTCTTTACATCATCCCAGAGATGCTCGATCGGGTTTAGGTCTGGGCTTCGTGCTGGCCACTGCATAATAGGAATCTCAACCTCTTCCAAGTAGTCCCGCACAGAAAACGCAGTGTAGCAACGGGCGTTATCGTGCATTAACATGAAACCATCGCTAACAAAACCGGCATACGGGACCACATGGTCTTGTAAGATTTCTGTTATGTACCGCCCAGCATTCAGCGACCCTTGCCCGCGACCACCGCCAGTCCGAGAGACGCACAAAAGTTCCGTTTTCCCTTCCACGGATATGCCACCCCAGAACATACAGGAACCACCTCCGTATTCGACGGATTCCTCTATACACGCTTGGGTAAAACGTTCCCCTCTTCTTCGGTATACCATTCTGCGTCTATCGTTGCAGAAAAGACATACTCGTGTCTCATCGGTAAAGAGAACGGCCCACCACTGGTCAAGCGTCCAGTTGACATGCTCCTGAGCAAATTGTAACCGCTCTCTCCGATGTCACACGGTCAATTTTGGGCCTCTACCAGGTCTGTGAGCTCTTAATTCCTTTTCTTTCAATCTTCTTCTAATCGTAGACACTCACAGACGTTCTACGAGCTGACCGGAGCTCTTGTTGCACCTCAACAGCATTGCTGAAGCGGTGGCGCAACGACGTAGCTACACAATGAAATGGTCGTCTCTTTCTGATGTACAACGTTTTCTTCCGGATCCACGTCTTCGGGTATAGCCACTAGTCTCACGGAACCGTTGGTATACTCGTCGTACTGCAAATCGGCTAAGGTTCAACTGTCGAGCAACGTCAACCTGTCGCAGTCCTGTTTGCAATAGAGCAACGATTTGAGCGGCTTCTTCAGGGGTTGTATCCATCTTCAGGTACAGTTCTTTTGCGTATGTTGTTCCAGTGTGTTCACTCTAAAGTCTGAGTAGCGACTGACCCATTTCTTACCTGGACATAACATTTTATACCCTTTTAAGGTAGCCCAACTAGCGCTCCTTAAGTGAGCATTTTTTCCAATATCTTATTGATTGGTCCCTGGTTAGAAATGGTAATTGATTTTTTGACGATACAGGTAATGAATGTAAAGGTATTGAAGTGCACTTTACAATGATATTTCTTTTTCACGCGTGGTATTTATGGGCCAGATTCTAGGAGCAATTTACTGAAAAAAACATAAAGGTGCGATTTTTGTGACGCCGAGTGTAGATCTATACTTCTTGTGTATACTTACATACTTCTTGAGATACAAGATACAGTATTTTTCTTATGTCAGCGGATTGAGTGTTCTAGTTAATTAACCGTAACTTTCTCTCCATACTTTTCACAATTTTTTTATCTACACCATTGACTTTTCACAATTATTTCCTAAATTATTCTTGGATTTCGTAATGTTTCGAAAAGAACACTTGATCGCCACGCACATGTTTTAGCACTGTGAGCGGCAGTCGAAACGCATCAGTAGTCGTTTTGAACTTATGAAATGAAATATTTATTTCTCAACATTGACAAATACTTGTTCTTACTGATGTCAAATGACTCTACCGCCAGTTCGAAAAAACCTGAATAAAAAGTAACTTAACAGTCTCTTCATGGCTATACAAAGTTATTCTTATCTGCATCCGTTAGCTTGGCAAGTCTCCCTCCCCCCAAGTATCCAAACGACGAACACTCTCAGACGGCACCCATTCACGAGTTAACGCGGGATCCAGCCATCGCCCTCCTCAACCATATAAGAGGGAAGTGAGCGACCCGTCACCCGACGCTACCATAAGAAGACGTACTTTAGTGGCAATGGCGCTTTAGATATTTATTGGGACGAAGAACTCAACGAGCAAACAGACACACACATGTTTTGTTACAAAGACTAGTAAAATCCTGTTACTGAGGGGATTATACCCAAGGGCTTTTATCATCCAAATAATCGGATAGTTTATAATATGCTTTAGCACACAACTTCTGCTTTATAGTTTCTTTGAATTTGTCAATAGGAAGACCTTAGATATCCTCAGGAACCTTATTATAAAAGCGTACACATTGACCCATAATGAGTTAGTGACTTTATGAAGCCTACTATTATGGTTGCCAGCATATTTTTTCCTCTTGTGTTAACATTGTGCAGATCTTTTTTTCTTTTGAAAAAGGTTATGTTCTTTTTTACATACATTAAATTTTCTAAAATATATTGTGAATGGAAAGTAAGAATATTTATTTCCTTAAATTTACTTCTAAGTGACACCCCTGGACCGAACTGATAGATTGCGCGAACAGCCCTTTTCTGCAGAACAAATATAGTATCGATGTCGGCACCACTCCCCCACAACAGAATGCCATATAACATGAGGCTGTGGAAGTAACCGAAATAGACTAAACGAGCAGTTGTTTCATTTGAAATTTGTTTCATTTTTTTACAGCATATGTGGCAGAGCCAAGCCTTTTCGCTAAGCCATCAACATGCGGTCCCCACTGGAGTTTGGCGTCTAATGTTATGCCCAGAAATACGTTTGAGTTTACAGGAGTCAGTTCCTGGCTCTTAACTACAATGTTTGTGTTTACCTGTTTGACATTTGGTGATGTAAACTTAATACATTTCGTTTTTTTTTCATTGAAGAGCAAATTCCAGCTGAGAACCACTTCTCTGTGTAGGAGATGCATTGGTTTACTGCTCGATAGTCAGTTTTTTGTCTTTTGATTTTAAATAAGAAGGAAGTATCGTCAGCAAACAATATGACCTTGCATTGATTCTTAACGACCGATGGCGGATCATTGATATATACTAAAAATAGGAAAGGACCAAGAACTGAGCCCTGGGGCACACCCATTGTCACTGCTGATCCTGATGATTTTTCTCCCTTTATTGCAACTTTCTGTTTTCTATTAGAAATATATGATTTAATCAAGGCAAGCGCTCAGTTTTTTTATGCCGTAATGGTGCAGTTTTATGAGTAGAGTAGTATGATTCACACAGTCGAACGCCTTGGACAAGTCAAAAAGACACCAATAGCACGACTCCTCCCAGGCACTGCATACGTGTTTTATGAGCTCAACACTGACATCGGTTGTTGAGCGACCCCGCGTGAAATAAACTGGTTCAATTTCATTAAACTATTACCATAAAATGAAAAAGTAATTGATTTAAGTTTAATTTTTCAAAAATCTTACGGAGCGTTGGTAGTATAGATATAGGTCTAAAATTATTAGGGTCAGACATACTACGTGCTTTAAATATTGGGAAGACCTTACTCCATTTCATTAAATCAGGAAATACACCATTATCAACACAGTCATTAAATATACTTGCTAAGTGCGGGGCTATACCATCAATAACAGATTGAATAATTTTAACAGAAATTCCATCTAAATCGGTAGTATTTTTTTAATTTAAAGTTGAAATCAATATTGCATGTATTTACATTTTCCATTAGCAGTAACTGTGCAAGAGTGGAACATGAATTAATACTCAAAGTAGTTGACACAGGGATGAAAAAAATGTTCAAATGCTTCAGCAACTTCTCTGTCAGTTGACAACAATTTATCATTAATTTTTAAATTATATTTGGTGTGGGGGTCTTTTGCTTTCCCAGTTTCCTGATTAATTATATTCCATGCAGTTTTTGAAATGTTAGTACTATATTTAATTTTATTATTAATGTAATTAGATTTAGCTAGACATGCAGTCTAGCTTTTAAATAATTAGTAGCTTTTAAACTCTTTTAAATAATTTAGAATACTTTTTAACATATTCATTAAATGTCTTTTTATGATTATAAGTTCTTTCACTGTATAATTCATATAATTTATTTCTACTTCTGCATATTCCCACTGTTGCCCAGTCACTAAACCTAAATAAATTATTATTTACACATATTTTCTTTTTTGTGAAAACAGAGTCATATTCATTTTTAATTATATTATGAATAGAGTTGTACTGAGTAACAGGATCGCCACAGTAATTTAAATGTTGTTTCAAATACATTATTTCTAAATGTTTCAAGCTGTCTCTCATTCATGGGTATAAAGGTAATTTCTCTTTTTACAGTGTTTTTTGCCCAATATTAAAAGTGGCCAACTGCCTGCTATGATCTGATTGTAGTTTATTAATTACTGACTATGTACAGGTATATGACACTAAATTTGTAAAAATTTTATCAAGACATGTGGCTGAAGTAGCTGTGATTCGCGTAAGCTTTAAAAAGAGATTTTTTAGGTTGTGACAAAGAATCGTTTACTTTGTGATGTCTCTACTAATAAATCAATATTAAAATCGCCACAAATTATTTTTTCTTTGTTTTTGTTATTTACTCTATGTAATACCTCATCCATAGTGCTCTCAAACACTTCAAACGGTAAGGATGGGGGTCTGTACACACTTATTATAACAATATTCCCTATATCAATACAGGCTATTTCAACAGATCTCTCAACAGACAGACTTACAATATCAGAGCGTTCTTTAAATGCAAGGCTCTTATGAATGATGATCATTGAGCCACCACAAGTTGTTTGTTCTCTGCTGAATTAACTAACAATTACATGATTTTTATATGAAGACATAATTTGACACTGTCTGAGCCAGTGTTCTGTAATACATAGTACATGAATATTTTCACAGTTTATAAAAAGCTCAATCTGTAATTCTTTACCATCAATGCCCTGCATATTTTGATGGACTATGTTCATAATATTATCTTTTACATTTTTATTACTTAATTACAACTTAGAATACTGGTGCTAGATGTATTATCTGTTGTCACTAACTTATGTTTAAATTATTCCTAATACTATGTTTTGGAATATTACATTCCAGTGGGTAAAAAGTATGAAGTGACTGCTCAATAGAAGCAGCGGTTGTAGTGAAATAATTGACTGTTGTCATAAATGTAGGTTATAATTGTAAAATTTGTACCTATCATTGGTCATGTAAGGCTTAGTTATAAATTTATTTTTATCAATAAATTGAAATTTTTCGCTATGACGACATGTCATATTTTGTATATCTATATCTGATCTATATTTAGTCCATGCACTTACTAGACGATATCAGCGCCACGTGCCACGAGTGGATCAAACTGAAGAGTTCTGGTTAAAATATATCCTTTAAAGTAAATCATAAAAATATTATAGACTCGTCGCTCAGATGAAGGCTTTGTGGCAAAAAATTGTATTGCAGTCATTTATGGGGTTTTTTAGTGGGTATGGACAGGGTAGGCCCAGAGCGAGTCCCACATAACTCCGATCGCGCGCGCGGAGTATGCCTCAGATCATTTAACCTCCTGCCCTCTCCGTGGAGGGAAACAAAAAAAAAGGGCTTAGGTAGGCATAAAAATATTCATAATTACAAATCTTTAAAAACAGTATTATTCATGTTAACAGTATTATCACTTTATGTTTTTAGTCTGTATAGCTTTTCTCTTAGCAAATAGTATGTTTCATTCATTCAATTATTTTATTTCATTCTTTTTTATTCGTAATTCAAAACAAGGCGTATCATTTGTGACGTATTTCCAAAACAAAAATATTCAACTAACTAACATACATGTCCGAAACAACCTTCTTTTGATAAGTAAAATTTTTGTTAATCTGGACAAACATTCCTACTATCGCTATTTTATAAATCGATTTGTTACTATCGCGTAAGTTTTATTCTTCATATTTTTATCGTGATTTTAGATAATACTCAAACTGAATTTATTCTCATTTCGTCGTAGTATCAAGATCTAATGGACGGGCCGAATTTATATCATAGCGACTCTGACTCGGGTGAAAGTTGGACACTGCTTGATAAAAACCCATCGTTTGCAGAAGATGCTTCTGAATGTCCTCATGCATCTACAGAAACGTATGTTGAATTCCATTCACTTCTTTTGCGTGGCCTTAGCCTAGTAGTAGAAAGAAATCAAGTTGCTAATCTTGGTAATTTTTCGATGTATTATTATTTGTATTGTTTAATGTGTAAAATTTGTTACTTAAGTAATTTTAAGTCATGACTTAGTCTTTTTCATTTACTTTGAACATCAAAATAGATGAAATATTGATAAGTTTGTCCCTTTTTAGTATGTGTAGTAGACCATCCTTGATAGGGTGGACTAGCGGCTATAGCAATTAATTAAAACGTAAATAACACTTGAAAACATTGTCTTTACTTGTATATGAGAAAATATATTTCATAATGACACCGCACATCACAAGTAAAAAACATAATACCAATTCAAATGCAGTGCATCATAGACAAGCATATGTGGACAGCATCACAACCTTCCAACACCTTCTCCTGATGTTCAATCATGTTGCAGATACGTTTCTATACATGCATTAATCTTGCACAGTGTCTTTTAAACTTTACTTTTGATGATTTTTTGTCATTACGTCAGTTAACTGAATTTCTGTGGGACAGTAGCTAATATTTATTAATCCATGTACAAAGTGTTCATGAATAAAATGGTACCGCACGTCTATGCGCTTCAAGCTTTTGTTGAAGGATCCAGACTTAACAAGTTGAATCGAACTTTGATTATCAACATGCAAATTTATTTTTATGGCCAAACAAGTTATTTCTTGTAATAGAGCTTGGAGATACAATGCCTCTTTGAAAACAGTCTGCTGCGGCTATGTACTCGGCTTCAGTCGACAATAGCGCTAATATAGGCTGCCTCTTGGATGCCCATGATATTGGTCTATCGGCTATCATTAGCAAGGAGCCAGAAGTGCTTCTTCACGTCAAAGGGTCTCCAGCATAATCCGAGTCGCTGTAAGCACCGATGTTCACTATCGGTTTGTTTCGTTTGAACAAAATGCCTTTCTCTTTGGTTCCCACTAAATATTGGAATATTTTCTTGACTTTTTCTACGTCTTCTCTAGTGGAGTTTTCGACCTTCCTGCTAACTAGATTGACAGCTTGTGCGATATCTGGTGTGGTTCTGGTACACAGGTACAGTAAACTTCCGAACGCTTCCCTATAGGGATATTCCTTCTCCTGGGCAATTTCTTGTATCGACTTTGAATCGCTACTTGCAGGTGTGTCACAAGGTTTGGCATTTTTCATGTTGTATTTTTCCAGTACGTCATTCGTGTGGGATCTCTGAGAAAGAAGTATTCCTTCTTTTGAGTTTTTTATTTCCATACCCAGATAAGTACTTGGATTTTCATTCTTTTTCATTTCAAATTTGGTTTTAAGTTTTTTCTAAATAACTTCGATCTTTTTCTTGTCTTTTCCTATGACAAGTCCGTCATCAACGAATATTCCGATTATTATTGACTTATCTTCGTTTATGAAAACGCATCGATCTGTTTTGATTGTCTTGAATCCCAAATCAAACATCGCTTGGGTAAAAGTTTTGTTCCATGTAAATGGAGCTTGTTTTAATCCGTAAACGATTTTTTTTATCGGCAAACTACTTCAGTAGTATTGCAGTCAGTCTCATAGCCAGCAGGTAATTTCATATTTTTAAACTTCATCTGTTAACTATCCGTATAAGAAAGCTGTCTTGACTTACTACTGGGCTATAAATGTCTTCGAAAGCCAGTTTCCTTTCTGCTTGCATCCACGTACGTAATCTAATCTAGCCATGTACGTACCGTCATCTTTAATCCGAAATACCCATTTGTTCGACAGTATTTTGTGTCCTTTGGCTTCTGACTTGTCAACTAATACCCAGGTGATATTTTTCTGCAATGAGTCCATTTCAGATTGTAAACTATTTCGTTTGTCGGTGCCAGTCACAGCTTCTTTGTATGTGAGTAAAGACCAGTCATAGTCGTCATTATTTTCTGACGTAAACATGGTCACGCAGCGACTTAACTCATAATGTTTGGTCCATGCTGGTGGTCTCACGTCTCTTTGTGGTCTTCCGATTGAGGGAGATAGTTCATCAATGGGGGAGATGGATCTTGACTAGAGCTCGAATAAAAGGGGTTAGGTTCCTGAGAAAATAAGTTCTCATTAATTTTGTTTCTTTTTTCTGGAATTTCAATTTCAATTGGTTCTGTTTCAGATTCTGGAGTAAGATCTTCGCGTTTCTCAGCAGGAGTACTGCCATAATGCATCTTTTCGATTACTTTTACATCTGTGGTGATAACAATATCATTCCTTTCGGGTATATAGATTCTAAAACCTTTTGTATATTCCGCATATCCCAAAAATACTCCTTCCGTGGCTTTGGCTGTGAATTTTCCTCTTCGGTTTTTGTTCATCACAAACGCTCTATTTCCGAATACGTGTAGGTGATTTCCTGATGGTGTTCGTTGTACCCATTTCTCATATGGGGAATTTCCTTTGAGAGCTTTTGCTGGGCTTCTATTTATCAAATAGTTTGCAGTGTTTACTGCTTCTGCCCAAAAATTTTCAGAGATATTGGCATCTAGCTTCAGACATCTGGGGATTTTCCATCAGCGACCGATTTTTTCTTTCTCTCATGCCATTTTGCTATGGGGTATAAGGTGCAGATAGTTTTCGGCTTATACCGTTATCTTTGAGGAATTTATCAAACTCCTTAGACCTGTATTCGCCTCCATTATCAGATTGTAGATTTTGAATTTTCTTCTTATGAAACAGTTCAACATAGGTTTTATAGTCCTTGAATTTATCGATAACTTCGCTCTTTTCTTTTAAGAAATATACACAGCAGTATCTTGTATAATCGTCAATAAATGTTACAAAATACTTTGATCCGGCCATTGATTCATTCTCAAATGGGCCACGCACGTCACTGTGAATTATCTGGAGCACTTCGGTCGAGATTATTTGTCCATAGCTTTGGAAAGGTAGAGTGGAACGTTTTCCTTCGATACAAGTCTCACAGATACCCAAAGTTTTTTCTTTAAAGTCGAGTCCTCACATCATTTTATTTTTAACCATTTCTTTTAAGTCTCTTGCATTGACGTGACCTTATTTCTTGTGCCATTTCAAAATTTCGCATTCATCACTCGGCGTGAAGTTTGCTGTCTCTTCCGGTTTATCAAATTCAAAATAGTATAATCCATTTCTTCTGTTAGGTTTTAATACAGATATCCCGCCTTTTGTGACACTGGCTTGTTCCTTTTCAAATATAACCTTATAGCCATGATCCGTAATTTTGCTTGCAGAAATTAAATTATTCGACAAATCAGGTTCGTATAATGTGTCAGAAAGACAAATTTTATAGCGTCGATCCTTTGTATTAAGTTCGGCTTTTCAGTCGCGGGGATTAAGTTATGGAGTATACTTTTATCACCCGTCATATATGACGTACAGCCACTGTCGAGACACCATAAATTGCCTTTACATTTCGACGTTCCTGTTGTTAAACAGATGTTATATGTCTTTTCTTGACCTTTAGTTTTATTGGGGTTATTGGGTCTCTTCTTTGACCAACAAGCTTCTGTGGAATGCCCTTTCTTATTGCAATCCTTTACCTTTTTCTTCGTTTTTGTGTAGAATGCTTCTGAAGTTTACTCTTTTTAAGGTTTGCCTTCTTGCTTCGTATTCTTCTACGATTTTTATTTTTAAATTGTCAGGACTTGGCAGAACATCTCTCGACTCAATTGCCGTTCGGAAGCTATCGAAATTTGTAGTTAAACTGTACAACATCATTATGCTTAATAACTCTGGATGAATTTTTACATCCATATCTTCTAATTTATCTACTACATCCATAAAATTACTGAGATGGTCTCTCACATCTTCTTGTGGAGTCATTTTCTTCAATACTAGTTGCTTTAATGGCGTAGCCTTTATTGCCGGCCCTGAACTTTGATTTACAGACTTTAGTTTGTCCCATACCTCCTTGGATGTATCACACCCTTTAATTTGTTTAAGTTCTGGTGGAGATATACGCAAAAATTGCTCTGACCTTGCCTTTAAGTCTTCCTTTAGGAACGCACTCTTTTCGTCGGCAGTCGCAGTTGCCGCTAACGTTTTTTCACCACTAGCGTATTCCCACAAATCGTATCTTATGAGAATCGCCGGTGCTTGTAACCACCAGGTATCGTAATTTGATTTTTTTAACGGTTCTATGCTTCTGATACTCATTTAACATGTATTTTTCATTTACTTACTATTTTAAATATGCTTCTTCCATTTTCCACTAGATATTCATGTAACCACGCTCTGCTACCACTGATAGGGTGGACTAGCGGCTATAGCAATTAATTAAAACGTAAATAATACTTGAAAACATTGTATTTACTTGTATATGAGAAAATATATTTCATAATGACACCGCACATCAAAAGTAAAAAACATAATACAAATTCAAATGCAGTGCATCATAGACAAGTATACGTGGACAGCATCACGACCTTCCAACAATCCTGGTCTAAAGTGTAATCACAGCTCTTCAAATTTGTTTATTTTAAAAGATTATAATTAGATTAGAAAAAAGAAACAAAATTAATGAGAACTTATTTTCTCAGGAACCTAACCCCTTTTATTCCAGCTCTAGTCAAGATCCATCTCCCCCATTGATGAACCATCTCCCTCAAGTGGAAGACCACAAAGAGACGTGAGACCACCAGCATGGACCAAAGATTATGAGTTAAGTCGCTGCGTGACCATGTTTACGTCAGAAAATAATGACGACTATGACTGGTCTTTACTCACATACAAAGAAGCTGTGACTGGCACCGACAAACGAAATTGGGAGATGGCGATACAATCTGAAATGGAATCATTACAGAAAAATATCACCTGGGTATTAGTTGACAAGTCAAAAGCCAAAGGACATAAAATACTGTCGAACACATGGGTATTTCGGATTAAAGATGACGGTACGTACATGGCTAGATTAGATTACGTACGTGGATGCGAGCAGAAAGGAAACTAGATTTCGAAGACATTTATAGCCCAGTAGTACGTCAATCTGTATTAAAAACTTTATTAGCATTTGCCGCATCTAAATCTTACTACTTCATGACATTTGACGTCAAGACAGCTTTCTTATACGGATAGTTAACAGATGAAGTTTATATGAAATTACCTGCTGGCTATGAGACTGACTGCAATACTACTGAAGTAGTTTGCCGATAAAAAAAATCGTTTACGGATTAAAACAAGCTCCATTTACATGGAACAAAACTTTTACCCAAGCGATGTTTGATTTGGGATTCAAGACAATCAAAACAGATCGATGCGTTTTCATAAACGAAGATAAGTCAATAATAATCGGACTATTCGTTGATGACGGACTTGTCATAGGAAAAGACAAGAAAAAGATCGAAGTTATTTTGAAGAAACTTAAAACCAAATTTGAAACGAAAAAGAATGAAAATCCAAGTACTTATCTGGGTATGGAAATAAAAAATTCAAAAGAAGGAATAGTTCTTTCTCAGAGATCCCACACGAATGACGTACTGGAAAAATACAACATGAAAAATGCCAAACCTTGTGACACGCCTGCAAGTAGCGATTCAAAGTCGATACAAGAAACTGCCCAGGAGAAGGAATATCCCTATAGGGAAGCAGTGGGAAGTGGAGACTCAATGCTGGAGACCCTTTGACGCGAAGAAGCACTTCTGGCTCCATGCTAATGACAGCCGATGGACCAATATCATGGGCATCCAAGAGGCAGCCTATATTAGCGCTATCGACGACTGAAGCCGAGTACATAGTCGCAGCAGACTGTTGCAAAGAGGCATTGTATCTCAAATCTCTATTACAAGAAATAACCGGTTTGGACATAAAAATAAATTTGCATGTTGATAATCAAAGTTCGATTCAACTTGTGAAGTCTGGATCCTTCAACAAAAGGTCGAAGCACATGAAGACGTGCGGCACCATTTTATACATGAACATTGCGTGCATAGATTAATAAATATTAGCTACTGTCCCACAGAAATTCAGTTAGCTGACATAATGACAAAACCATTGTCAAAAGTAAAGTTTAAAAGACACTGTGCAAGATTAATGCATGTATAGAAACGTGTCTCTGCAACATGAGTCAAAATCAGGAGAAGGTGTTGGAAGGTTGTGATGCTGTCCGCCTATACTTGTCTATGATGCACTGCATTTGAATTGGTATTATGTTTTTTACTTTTGATGTGTGGTGTCATTATGAAATATATTTTCTCATATACAAGTAAACACAATGTTTCAAGTATTATTTACGTTTTAATTAATTGCTATAGCCGCTAGTCCACCCTATCAGGTATAAGTATAGGTAATAAGTGAAAGCCTCACACATTTATTTTTTAATATAATGTAATTAACTGTCAAAAAATAAACTATTTGTTCTTTATATACCTACCTGTTATCACCTATAATTGAGTCTGACTTGCAATACCTTGTTAAAACTATTGTCCAAATGTGCACTATTTGTCATAAATTTGTTGGTGACCAAATAAATAAAATAAATTATATTCATAAATAAGTTTCATATATGCTGACTTAATTGTTGGAATGTAAACTAAAGTCAACTCTTGCACTATTTCAGATATAATAATGACAGAGATGAAGATACTGATGGTATATCCATAATTAGCGATAGTGATCATGAACACATGTCTGCAATTGATATCAATGAGACAGACTATGCTGCCCGTCCCCATAACGAAGAAAACACCACCCCAGATTTCTTTGAACAGACTGATAACACTATAAATACCACATACCAAAAACCTCTTGTGTCTACAGATAATGAGATTAATGACAGTAATGGGAAAGTAAAAACATATGTCCATAGAAGGAATAAAAGACTCAGTACCGTTTTAAATATTATCATGCTCGGAAGTGTAATAACAGCTGCAGGTGTGGCTATAGGACATACATGGGGAGCGAGAAATGATTGTTCCTTACATTACTTTGCTTCTGTAAACAAAATACTTTCAAACCTCTATAAACTTCAAGAGGAAAATGCACTTCTTCGAAAAAAATTAAGAGAGTTGGCTTTTGTGAATAGTATTCAAACATATCCAAAAACATCTGAAGAACAAAAAATGAAAAACAATAGATGCAAAAAAGTTTTTGAAGACACTTTGAGCAACAAAGACTCTGAAATGTTTGTAAAGTGTGTTGATGATTTTAAAACTGTTTTGAGTTCACCATCTACACCAGAGATTGAGAAAGAATTTTTGAATGACCTCAAACAATTAGAAAATGTTTATCAACACAATAAATGGTGGTTAGATGAGGAAATAAAGTCCAGAATAAAACATGAGCTAAAAGTTAAAATGAAAAATGATTCCAGATTAAGTAAAAATGTTCCAGAGAAAAGAAGTAAACTAGATGTACCTATATATAAAACTAAGGAACCTGCCAATAACAACAAAGATATGCATTCAGCCCTGGAACCCAAAAAAGTAATGACTGAATATCAAGATATTAAAATTGAGGTTTCTCCAACTAAAACTTTAAAGTATGAATCTTTTAATCCACAACCAGATTTTCCTATTTTAGACAAAAACTTTATTGAAATGAAAGAACAGAAACTAAAAATACATAACATAAAAGACTTAGACACCATTTGGGCCGAATTTAGCGAAACAGATCTTGGAAAAGATGATAGATATAATAAAAATAAACATAAACATGAGAAAAAGAAACATGACAGACCAAAGTCTTATAAGAAACAAAAAAGAAGAAATAAATACGAACAATGGGAAATGAAGGGAGGTTATTTGAGAGATTATGATGACATATCTATCCCATCATCATTGGAAAATGAGTATATAATGAAAAATAATGATAAAAATAGTGCCACAAGGAATTTTGAAAAAAATAATTATTTGAACCAGTTTTCGGAAGAGCTGGATGTACAAAAACAAGATAATAAGAAAGACATTAAAACTGAAAATCATATGAAAGAAATAAACTGGTATGAAAAACGTGCTACGTCTCGTAAGCATGCTAGGAAGAAATTAGAGAAAGAGTTATTTGGAGACTCATACCCTAACACATCTGCATGGTACTTTCGACGCATGCAAAAACGCGAGCAGTGCCGCTTAAAAGGGGATAACAGCACACACAAAAAAATTTTAAAACGTAATAAGAACTTTAAAATGAAACACTAATACTGTTGTTGTATTTTAACTCAAATTTGTAGTTAAATTTTATTAGAATATGTTTCAAGATGATAGAATTCTGAAATATATTTTGCTCATTAATGACACAAGCAATAATGAGAGCTACCATGTGCAATAAGTTAACAAAAGTTAACATTAAGTTGGTATTACATTTTACACTGTTTGTAAAATTTAAGGTTGGTAGTTACTGGCTGCTAACTGTGATAGTGACATAAGATAAGGAACTTGTTTTTTTAATGTATAAAATTACCTGTTTATTGGCAAGGATATGAAATAGGTCTCAAGTATACAATACAAGTGACTTTTACATTATTTTTAAATTTATTTTTATACAGTGAAATGAAAATAGCAATGTCTTTTATTTAAAACAAATTGAAATATTTCATATTATTAGAGATGATACAGATATCCAGCAACCCTCTGATGCCCTGAATGTGGGGCTATCCAAAAGTTACGTCACACGAATTTTAGGACTTTTTAAGGCCTCTCCCCGTCCTTTTCACAGGTTGTCACATTTTCAGAATCCGCTCCCCCTTGATGTGTCGTCACACTTTTTCAAATTTACGTATGGATTTAAAAATAATCAAAGAAAATATCTATCTTGAATAAAATCATCATAAATACATCAAATACACACATCAAAAAAGTCTAAGCAACACATATTTCAGATTTTTAATCAATTATTATATCTTTCCTTACCAAGTGTGTAGTACTAAAGTAAACTTTTTAGTTCTGGATGACATACTGGCTGGCTGTGAAAAAAGAATTTCTACTATCATTTGTTTTTTCACAAAATTTAAAGCGAAAGCATTTTTATGAATTTGAATGCGTTTTTTTTTGTGTGGCGTGAGTGTTGGAAATTATTTATTATAATTTTTATTGATAAATTGAGAAAAAATTTAATTGTAAGACATTGTTTACGACATGGAGCGATGTCATTTAACCTCACACGAAATGCGAAAAATCTTTATCAGCGTTACAGTAACACGGGAGATCCTGCTGAGCAGCACCCAGGCCGCGGAAGGAGTACAACCACTCGGCAAGACCGATACATTCAACTGACCGCAAGGCGTCAGCCGATGTTAACCACCCGAGATATAGGTTTAAAGCAACAAAACACAAGTGGTCGCATAATAAACCAAACACAAGGTGGTTGGTTTATTTTGCTTTGGGTTTAGGCCTTATACTGGAAGGGTAAGAGTGTGCCGTCGTCCTGGAAATACTGAGAGGCTTAGCTGCGATCAAGAAGTTCATCCATACAACGGTTCAACAGTTATGGTATGCGCGGATAATATGAAAAACAGACGAACAGAGCTCGTTTTTGTAAATGGAAACATGAACGCTGCAAAATACGTTGATATGTTGAGCCTTATGTCCGTCCATTTGCACAAACCCTTGGCTGTGATTTTACGTTTATGCTTGATAATGCGCGTTCACATACAGCTTTGCACACCAAGGAGTACTTGCCAAGGGAAAACCTTCGGGTATTGCCTTGGCCTGCACAATAGCCAGACATCAACCCCATCGAGCACGCATGGGACATGCTCCAGAGACGTGTTTTAGAGGACTTGGACGGAGTGACAACACCCCGACAACTAACGGACTTACTAAAATTTCATTGGGAACAATTGCCGCAGGATAACATAAACAGTCTCATCGACTCTATGAATATCGGTGTCAGAAAGTTCGTGTGCGTGTGGATTGAGTGAGCACCCTTCAAAAAAAAAAAGGAAAATATGAAAAAACTCAACGTTCTTCTCAAGAGAGGCGGCCACTCTTTGTATTAAGTTATCCAATTTCTTTAACAATAAATTAATTTTATGAAACAATTTCATTAAGTCTATAAAAAGTTTAGTTGCTTAGGCATCTTAGTTTGTATACAGTACTCGCAATATTGTTAGTTTATGTTATTAAAATAAAAATTATAAAAAAACAATTGATTTTTTACTTTCAAAGATAAATAACAAAACACTAACGATTAAATGTGAAAATACATTGTGAAATTAAAATTTGTATACTTACATATATATTGCTTAGACTTTTTTGATGTGTGTATTTTAGATAACAGAAATTACAAACGACTAGTGAAGAAGCAATTAACGGCAATTGTTAATTAAAGACATAAAACTTCCTTTCGTATCGGAAGGACATTTGAGCAAAACGTCCTGTATCTCAGATAGACGTAATATCAAAACGGTCTATTTGCAAAACATCCTATTTTCAAAATGACCTAATACCAAATGGTCCTAAAAGTAAAACGACCTATAGGGAAAATGTCCCATTTACAAGTGGTACAGTCGGGAATTAAATTAAAAACAAGTTCTAACAAAGAACGAATTTTTTCTATAATTAGTGCCACAAGTTTGCACATGTAAATAGGAAGGATGCCTATAAGACCTAGAGGGAACTTTTATATTAATCATTGAAAGAATCATTGTAATTATATAAATGTCTGGACAGTCAATTTTATACTGAACTAATTTAACAAAAAATCCTGCGTCTTTCTTTAAGTGGTATATATGATGTCTTTTATTTTCATAGTTCGTCATGCTGTTTACATTTATATTGTAAGTGTCTCAGATTTTTTTTTAAATTAATTCTATTCTATTTATATATAGGTACGTCGTACTGTGGATTCCAAAGTTGAGAACAATATTCAAGAACACTACGTACCAGGCTGCAATATAGAATTTTTATTAATTTTATGCTGCTGAATTGAGAACTGGACCTCATGACGAACCCCAAGGCTTTATTTGCTTTTTTGGCAAACTGATCAGTATGCCTTTCGAGTGTTAATTTGGCGTCCAAAACCAAACCGAGGTCTGAAATTTCGCAAACTCGTTTGAGTTCTTGTTTCTGAAGCTGGTAAGAGTAAGTAACATGATGGGGCTTACGAGGAAATGTTATTTGTTGACACAATAAACCTCAAATCTGTTAAGATCTTGCTGTAACAGAATGCAATAATCTATAGAAGCAATCTCTCTATAAATCTTCATGTCGTCTGCATAAAGTAAAAATTTCGAGTTACAAGAAAAAAGAACCGACGCCATTAATAAAGATGTTGAACAGCATTGGGCCCAGCGATGATCTCCGGGGAACTCGTAAAGGGATTAAACGCCACGAAGAAAGATAACCATTCAGCGCAATGGATTGAGTCCGATTTCCTATGTATGACGTTACCCATCTATATAAGTTTCCATGTACACCTGCCGAGAGCAACTTTTTTAGAAATATTGTGTGATCTATCCACTTGAGCACCAGAGTCCATGGCCAATGTAATGAAATCAACAAAACTTAAAAGGTTTGTTGTTGTGGATTTATTTTAAGAAAGCCATGCTGCTCTAATAAAAAATAATTTGAAAGATTATTATACACTTGATTATGAATTATATTTTTAATTATCTTAGCGAAAATACATAATTTTGAGATAGGCCTATAGTTTTTGATATCTGCTTTGTTGCCTTTTTTGTGGATTGGGCTTATAAATACGGTTTTCCATATTAGGCGAACTGTTAGCGAGATGATTAATATTGAATCGGTCGGTTTCAGAAAGAAAAGTGGTTTCAAAATAATTTGCAAAAAGATTACATATATCTTCTCCGGAATAAGCCGATTCGCCCTCGTATTCCATGACAACTGGAAGAGAGTTGGAGCCATTTCTGTTAGATTGAATGAATTTGGGATTTTATTAATTGAATTTTGTGCATTCTCTATGTAGGATAAATAACATTCCTCTTCTAAAGTTTTGGCTCTTTTACGCAGTAGACAGAAGCTAGAGTAATCGTCAACATTACCATAGGTGCGATATTTTTTATGGTACTTCTGCTTCTTTTTTGGAAGTATTTTTAAGCTTGAGTTATACCATGGTGGAAAATTTTTGGGCACTACTAGTTTGGATGGAATGTGTCTCTCTCTTACATCATAAAAACATTGATGGAAAAAAAGTGCTGCATCGAGACACTCCGTTAAACTAGAGGTGCAATCTATTCTCATTGAATCAGATTCAATCTTTGCGTAATCTCCAAGATGGTAACAGAATTTTTTTCTTGGCTTCTGTTTTAAGGATTTTACTATAATCGAGTTTAGACTGACAGTAAGCGATTTATGGTGGAGTTCCTCCTGAACTAGAGGATCAGAGCAAGGGGATACGGATGGATAAACATTACTTAAAACTAAATCTAATAGCCTATTGTTAACGTTATGATTTATATTAAATTGTTTCAAATTACATTCATAGAGAGTATCAAAAAAGTTAATTTGATATTCTCCGTTTATATTGGTGGGTTGAAGCACCCTTCCATCATTTATCCATTCAACGTTGCTTAGGTTGAAATCCCTAGTAATAAGAAATTTGTCGTTTTGAATTGAGCAAAAGAGAAAGATTATTAGAAAAATTCTGCAACTGTAAATTAAAAGAAGTGCCATTGTTTTCCCAACACATATACACACAACAGACATGAATTTTATGTACAAAACGATCAGTGTCCTTGTATGCGACCGTCACCCAAATATCTTCTGCCGAGGAAGACCAATCCGGACGTTCAACTGCACTCCAGTCACGGCGAACCACCAAAAGCACTCCACCTCTGTACTTTTGTTTCGTTTGTGAGTAGTTCCTGTCCCTACGCCAAACTAAGTTACGGTCATCAAAAAGTTCGTGATTACTAATTCCATCAACTAGCTAAGTTTCGGTAAGGGAGAACACGTCATACGAATTAAGCGTCAGTTTGCCGTACGGCAAAGAACATGGAACGGCAAAACTACCGGTCGAGACAACGGCCAGGTGCCACTCAGTTGGGATTTTTCTGCGCTTAGCTACAGACGGCCTCATCATGAACCCTTATAAGAAAAAGATCATTCTTGCATACTACGTATATAGAAAACTTAAAAAAGAAGAGACTAAAAGGATACACCCGATTTTAGATGAAGACAAGTTTTATAATTATTTTAGAATGCAAAAAACTACATTCGATAAATTGCTTCAAAAATTATCACAAAAACTAAAACACCAAGATACCAATATGCGACAAAGTATATCTCCTGCAGAAAGATTGGCTGTAACTTTGAGGTAAGTATAAAATCAAATTACATACTTTTAACTTATTTATTTAGATATATGAATCATTTATCACAAACAAAACTGTAGGTACTGTTAATAATAATTTCTTAATTAACACGTCCTGCGCCAGGAACATTAATTTTTTGCTTATAATAAGTTACTTATTGAATTTAAGAGATGAATAAAATTAAAAAAATAAAGATAAGACCACCAAGAATTAATTTTTCTTATCATTCAAAATTTCTGACAGCTGTGTGTTCTGTAATAACTAATGCATAAAAAATTATGCTTATGACATTCAGAACTGAAATCGAATGTGTCTTCAGTACTAGCTTGAGAATTTGCAGAGATACTTTCTGCATTCACACTGTTCACAGATACTCGCGATACTGGTCGATTAAAGTTTGGCTCCAAACCAGAGCTATTTCCATAATCAAAATCCTTGTTGACTGATTCCAAAGCCTGAATAAAAAAAGCCAAAGACATAGATAAATGTGAAGGCGCCGGTGCTGTACCACTTTGATGTCCTTGATAGCCATGATTCCATTGGTTTCTAGGTGTAGGTATATATAGGGTCCGCTCTCTTTGTTTAATGTTTCTAATGAGCGCGGTGACTTGAAACTGGTAGTCTATCATATTTTCATCATTAAACATGTCCTTTACGGCTTCTCTCCTCCTGTGTCGTTGTATCCATATACTTCAAAAACTTCATATCCACTTCACTAAGCTGACTTTTATGTTTTTTATTTTTTTAGCCATTTGAACTGATTTGCCTGCCTCGTTTCCAGTACTTGATTCGTTTGTGTATGTATTTGCATTATTGAGGCTTGAGGCCTTTTTTTTTTAAAGAAAAGCCTTTCATCGTAGGAATTGTACTTTTTTATTTGTTTTTTTGCTCCAGAACCAGATTTAAATTCATTCTTTTTTTTATAACATTTTATCCAATTGTCTTTCATATTGGTCCACTTCTTCATCACCACTTGCCCTGAAAATAAAAATGATATTAATTTTTAATACATAAAACGGGAGATACGTTTACAGACCTACACTACCTATAGAATTGGAATAAAAACCATAAGTTGCATCGTACGTGAAGTTTGCTACTTCATTTGGTCAGAACTGTGTAAAGAATATGTCAAAACGCCATCTAAAGAAAACTGGCAACAAATTGCTAAGAAATTTCAAGAATCTTCCGACTTCCCGCTGTGCTTAGGAGAGGTCGATGGTAAACACATCAGAGTCATTAAGCCTATGGACAGTGGGTCGATGTTTTTAAATTACAAACATTATTTTTCTATCGTTTTAATGGCGGTAGTAGATAGCGATTACATTTTATATTTGTCGATTACAAATGCTTGCTGTGTGTTGCACAATATAGCAAATAAAAAAAGATTGCCAGTGACACCTCTCACACCTGAGAAAGTCATCATAGAGAGTCAACGACAGCATGAAGTAAGTTAATGCATGGTTGCCTTATTCTGCAATCACTGAAGGGAATGGTGTTAATACCAATGTTTTGTTTATTGAGAGATATTCAGGGTGTTTGGCATGTCTGAACAGGGTGAACCTTAATTTCAAGATTTAAAAAAGCTATTACACTTTGTATAAGGCAAGTGTGGCTTAAAATGTTCTAAATGACGTTATAAGCTTATTAAAGTTAATGAGCTGTATAGTATTGCAATACTTCTAACATCTTACTCAAAATTATATTGTAAATTAAAACAATAAAGTATTATTGTTAATATTTTTTTTTCATATTGAAAGAGGCATAAGTGTAGCCTCGGTGGATTCACAAGCGAACGGCAGAGTAAATGCAGATCTACAGAGAGGAAGAGTGCTCCAGAGGGCTCTCTTAGACAGATTGTGGGGGGGAGCATAAAGCTTAATTAAACATATTAGATATTATTTTTTCAATCTTTTATTTAAATAAAATACATAAGTCACTGTCAGAATCATTAATTATGATTCTTTTCCTGGCTCTGCCCGATACCTGAAAAAGAAAATAGTTTTTTTAATATACAAGATGCTAGCTGTTGGTATAGAGTAGATTACTGGCACTTCTTTCTAAACCAGAAGTTCCTAGGCTTGAATCCTGGGAGGGTAGGTATTTTTTATACAAAAAGTTATAAGCTCTTAAGCTATGAATGCCTGTATGGTTATTTCTACATTTTATTTCTTATATTCTAACGTCAACTTATACATATAACTGCAGTTTCAGATTACAGAAACAATGTAATTTATGTCATGGTAAATAAGATACTATTCAAATGAATGTAATTTACCTTTTGTGATTATTGCTCCAATTTTATTGAAGGATGCCACAGCCTTTCCGCAAACACCTCAAGGGCTGCAGCTAGCCTATTGTGACTTGTGCTTACTTATGTATGGCTTGAGCGTGCTCACTCGTGGCCTGCGCACTTTCACGCTTCAATGCCTCCAACGTATCCGTTGCCCTGCGCATGGGGTCATGATCTTCAGATTCTTTAAAATACATATTATACGCTACTCAGAACGTGCCTAAATAAAGCCTCTTCGCCAGACTGCGACCCTCTTTAGAGCGCGAGATGCGCCCGAGTGCCAGCTCCGGCTGCCCTTCCAAAAATTCAATAAGGGTCGTAAGTTGGTAAACACTCATGTTCGAACGAAAAATGAATAAAGTTAATAGGTATTGTCTTCTTCTTCTTTTTTGCGTTTTATGGCAATTAGCTGTTGATACTACTCAATAACTATTTCTGCCAAATTCAAGTATTAATATTAGGTCTTTACCTACGAAATTGCCGTTTTTCACTAAAAAAATGAAGCGTAATTTTTTTTTATATTTTTTATTTGTATTAATCAAAATAATCACCCATGCAATCAATGCATCTTTGCCAACGCATTGGTAGCTTATTGATGCCTTTCTTGAAGAAATCAGCTGGACGGGAGGCAACAAATTCTTCAAAGGCATTTTGTACTGCCTCTCGGGTGTTGAATTTTTTCCCGCCAAGAAGTTATCCAAATTCTGGAAAAAGTAGAAGTCTGTAGGCGCAAGGTCTGGTGAGTACGGCGGATGACGGAGAACTTCCAACCCCAACTCTTGTAGCTTGGAGACCGTCTGCTGTGCAGTATGAGGTCGCGCGTTGTCATGCAGGAGCAGTGGAGCCGAGCGATTGACCAAAGCTGGTTGGAGACGTGCGAGCTTCTCCATCATTGTGTTCAGTTCTTCACAGTACACATCTGCAGTAATGCTTGTCCCGTTTGGCAAGAAGCTGTAATGAATTACACCCGCGTTAGACCACCAAACAGTGACCATCACTTTTCTAGGGGTAAGTTTTCGTTTAGGGCATTGTTTGGGTGCTGAACCAGGGTCCAACCAACTTGCTGAGTGCTTACGATTGTCAGGATAGGAATGTCAGATTGACAGGATCCATTTCTCGTCACAAGTAACAATGCGGTTCAGAATTCCTTCATTTGTATGCCTGCTGAGCAGTGCAAGGCACGTCTCCACGCGTACTTCGCGCTGGCGGTCATTGAGTTCGTGGGGTACCCATTTGTCAAGCTTTTTTACCTTTCCAATTTGACGCAAATGGACCAATATTGTTTTGATGCTAACGTCGAAAGCTGCTGCTAATTCAGCCGTGGATTGAGTTTTATCAGCTTCCACAATTGCTTTTAATTCGTCATTGTCGACCAAAGTTTTCGGACGACCACGGGGCTCATTTTTCAGGTCAAAATTTCCAGAACGGAAGCGGAATTGGAATTGGCCCATACTGCGATCGCCAACCCGCCTGCCCAGCGTGGCGATTATGGGCATATCCCCCCAATGAAGAGGCACAGTAGGCCACGGCCCCCAGTTCCCGGCGGCCCCGCTATTCCTGGTCATGGTGGCGACCATGGTAACGCGGCGGGGCAGGGGGTGCGAAGAATCACCGGGCTACGGGAGGCCACCACAACAAACTGACCCTGGCGACGTACAACGGACGCACGTTACGGCTTGACTCGCATCTGGCGCAACTGGAGGTGGAACTTGGGAAGATTAGGTGGCACATATTAGGATTGTGTGAAGTCCGAAGAGAGGGGGAGGACACCATAACCCTCGAATCAGGCCACCTAATGTACTTCCGAGAGGGAGACCAACAATCCCAAGGTGGCGTGGGGTTTCTGGTCAATAAGTCCATTTCTGACAGCGTTGTGGAGGTTTCCAGTGTGTCGAACAGGGTAGCGTACCTAATTATAAAGCTCACTGATAGGTACAGCCTAAAAATGGTGCAAGCGTACGCACCGACCTCGACACACTCGGATGATGAAGTGGAGGATATGTTCGATGACATATCGAGGGCCCTCCACTTCACTACTAAGACTCACTACAGCGTTGTCATGGGGGACTTTAACGCTAAAGTGGGAGTACAGAATTGTGGCGAATCGGTAGTAGGATCCCATGGATTTGGAAGCAGAAATGACAGGGGGCAAATGCTCGTCAACTTCCTCGAACGGGAGGGGCTGTTCCTGATGAATTCTTTCTTCAAAAAACAGCCCCAAAGGAAGTGGACGTGGCAAAGCCCCGACACTGTGACAAAAAATGAGATCGACTTCATCATGACGGACAAAAAGCACATATTCAGAGATGTCTCCGTGATCAACAGGTTTAACACCGGTAGCGATCACCGACTTGTCCGAGGCTCTCTGAATATCGACTTCAAAGCTGAACGTATCCGCTTGATGAAGGCCAGGCTCCGACCTACTCCGCTCCAAACCATGGCGGGATCTGAAACGTTCCAGTCAAATCTGGAGAACCGATTCGCTGCCGTGGAAACCGTGGAAACCACAATAGACGTTGACCAGAACCTTAAAAATGTGGTTCGAATCCTCAGGGAAGAAGGTACGAGATTTTGTAAGATGCAGCGTACGGGCAGGAAGTCTAAGCTTTCGGATAGGACTTTAGGGCTAATGAAGGAACGACGTGAGAACCCACCCGTCACTTCGTCAGGAAAACGAGCTCTAAACCAAGAGATCAGCAAGCGCGTACGACACGACCTGCGATGCTCCAATACTCTCGTCATTGAAAGAGCGATCGAGCAAAACCGGGGGTCAAAGGTGTTCGTACAATCTCTTGGAAGAAGCCACTTGACAGAGTTGACCACAACAAGTGGAGAAGTCGTTGCTTCGAAGCCGGCAGTCCTTTCAGAAGTGGAAAACTTCTATGGCCGGTTATACGCTTCGCATGCATCTCGACCTGATCCCGGAAATGATGATCCTAGAGCCACATTAACACGCCATTACACCGAAGACCTGCCAGAAGTCAGCATTGGCGAAATCGAGATCGCTCTTAGGCAGCTTAAAAATGGAAAAGCCCCTGGAGAGGACGGCATCACGACAGAATTATTAAAAGCAGGAGGTAGACCCGTACTGAGGGAGCTCCAAAAGCTTTTCAACGCTGTCCTCTTCGAAGGGAGAACTCCCCAGGCGTGGAGTGAGAGTGTAGTCGTCCTGTTCTTCAAAAAGGGAGACAAAACCCTGTTAAAGAACTATCGACCCATTTCCCTCCTAAGTCACGTCTATAAGCTGTTTTCAAGAGTGATCACGAACCGTCTTGCGCGGAGACTTGACGAGTTCCAACCACCGGAACAAGCTGGGTTTCGGAGCGGATACGGCACCATAGACCACATCCACACAGTGCGGCAGATTATACAGAAGACTGAAGAGTATAATCAGCCCCTGTGTCTAGCATTTGTGGACTATGAGAAGGCCTTTGACTCGATTGAGATCTGGTCCGTTCTGGAGTCCCTGCAGCGATGCCAAGTAGATTGGCGATACATCCAAGTGATGAGATGCATTTACGAGGCCGCCACCATGTCCGTCCACATACAGAATCAGCAGACGAATCCCATACCATTGCATCGAGGAGTGAGACAAGGAGACGTAATATCTCCCAAATTGTTCACAAATACAATGGAGGATATGTTTAAGACGCTGAACTGGAAAGGACGTGGCATAAATATCAATGGCGAGCATATCTCTCACTTGCGATTTGCTGATGACATCGTCATCATAGCAGAAACGCTGCAGGACCTACAACAGATGCTGAATGACCTGGCTGACTCTTCTATACGCATCGGCCTACGGATGAACTTGGATAAAACCAAGGTCATGTTCAACGAACATGTACTACCGGAACCGATTGCAGTGCACGGAGCCGTTCTCGAAGTTGTTCAAAAATATGTTTACCTCGGGCAGACATTGCAGTTAGGTAGAAACAACTTTGAGAACGAGGTGAATAGAAGAATTCAGCTAGGTTGGGCAGCGTTTGGGAAACTACGTCAAGTCTTCACATCCACGATTCCACAGTGCCTAAAGACGAAAGTCTTCAATCAGTGCGTCCTACCCGTCATGACATACGGAGCCGAAACTTGGACACTAACGGCACGGCTGGTCCACAAGCTGAAGGTCGCTCAGCGTGCTATGGAAAGAGCTATGCTCGGTGTTTCTCTGCGGGACAAAATCAGAAATGAAGTGATCCGGCAGAGAACCAGGGTCATCGACATAGCGCACCGGATTAGCAAACTGAAGTGGCAGTGGGCTGGCCATATTAGCCGAAGAACCGATAACCGTTGGGGTAAACGAGTTCTTGAGTGGAGACCGCGTCTCGGCAAACGTAGTGTAGGACGTCCTCAGACACGGTGGAGTGATGATTTGCGCGGGATGGCTGGCAGGAGCTGGATGCGAGTAGCCGAGGATAGACCTCGATGGCGTGAAATTGGGGAGGCCTATGTCCAGCAGTGGACGAATATGGGCTGATGATGATGATGATGATGAAGCGGGTAAACCAATAACGGGTGGTGCGTTCGTTACGGAGCGAACACTACGTTCGCTCCGTAAACGTCGTTGATGTTGCGTGCCGCTTGTGCCGCTTTGCTGCCACGACGGTACTCTTACTCCATAATTACTCGAATTTTTAACTTATCCATGATGACGAAAAATGTTCGAATGCGTTGAAAACAAAACACTTACTATTAAACAAATGACGATTTTAGAAAAAGAATTCCATGTTTGTCAAATAAAACTAATTTGAAATTAGAATTATCAGTCAAAAAAAAAATATTTTCATTTGAAATGGCCAGTACGGCAAAACGGCAGTTTCATAGGTAAAAACCTATTATAAACACATACGCGCGAGGTCCAAAATAATTCAATATTTTTTTTTTCTTTATTTTTGGCACCACTCTTTCATAAGTATTTGCCAGTGTCAAGTTTTTTCATTTTTGGTACAATTATAGAAAGGTAGGGAATGAATATAAAGAGGAAAATGATGGAATTTGGAATTATAGGAAAGGATTAGGTAAGGTATTAAACTAACTTGAAAAATATATAAAATGTACAAGTCAAAATATAGAGGCTTATTTATTTACATATTTGCAAATGGGGTTATCGGGATAAATAAATAATGTTGAGATTATTATAAGTAAGTATATATACATATAACAATATTTATAATTAAATATTTATATTATTGCAAATAATAAATGATGCCATCATAGCATAGTTTGCCTTATTCATTAGTAACGTTGAAACGCAAGAGGGCAAAGAATTTTGGGATGATACTAAATTATCAAAGAATGCCGTATGATCATACCGTGCGCATGAGAAGAATATGTGATCTATGCTACCCACATCATCTCCACATTCGCAGCGATCACTGTCAATGATCTTGAGTCTGGCGAGGTGAGTTGGAATACAAGAGTGGCCCAGCCTCAAACGTGAAAGAATGGATACCACCCTCTTACAAAATTTTAACTTTTTCTGGAAGTACCAAGGTTTCAATGACACCAACGGTTCTATATTGTAAAGGTGTTTACCCTTGGACCGTGCGCTAGAAGCCCACATATCGTTCCAAGAATTAATAAGGTTTTCCCTAGGTATTTTAGTCACAATATCATGATTGTAGTTAACAAAAGGCACGCGATCCCCCCAGAGAACTGCATCGTTTGCGATGGCGTCTGCTTTCACATTCCCTTTAATGTTGCTGTGGCCCGGTATCCAGGCCAGTACTACTTGTTTGTTATTATTGGAACAATTGAGAAGGGCAGATCTTATTTCAATAATAATGGGATAAACTATACTGCACTTAAAAGAGAACTTTTTAATTGCTTGTAAAGCACTCAAGGAGTCTGTCAAAATCAGGGTGTTCTTATATTTTAATAATATTGATAATTCGATGGCTTTAAGAATGCCAACGCATTCCCCAGTGAAAACTGACGACTCCGGGGGCATCTTTATTTCTTGAGCTATTTTATACTGTCGGTCAAAAACCCCCACTCCTACGCAACTATTATCGGAATGCTTAGATGCATCGGAGTAGATTTGACGCCAGTGGTCAAATTCCTCCTCCATGATGCTATTAAATGTACTATTGGGCTTGATGTCTCCTTTTGATATTAATTCTTCCTAAATCTAAAATGATGTTTGGTGTCATTATTAAACTATGGAAACTGCTTGAAAATATTGGAAGATTGTAAGAAGAGTATACTGGATTCTGTAGATATTCATATTTAATTAAACTAATAATTGATGGAGGTAGTGATTTGTTTGTCCAGTAAGAACTAGAGCGGATTCGATTTAAAAGAATTTTGAGTTGTTTTATAACAGGGTTATTTTTAACTTGATAGGCCTTAAACACAAATTTATCGGATAGATATTGTCTTCTAAGTATTAAGGGCGGATCTCCGGTTTCAACTTGAAGAGCGTTTATGGGCGATGATTTCATGGCACCACAGACTGCACGGAGTGCTTTAGAATGTACTTTATCAATTTTTTCTCTTGCTGAAATATTCATTGGTTCTAGCCAAAATAAACCATAATCTAAAATGCTGCGGATGGTTGCATTGTACATAAGCTTCAAGGAATATGGATGAGTTCCCCACCATACACCTGAAAGACATCTCAATATATTTATATTCCTTTCACATTTACCTACAATATAATCGCAATGTGGTACGCCAGATAATTTGGAGTATAATATTAAACCTAAAAATTTTACACGATCACGGACTGGAATAATATCACCCTTGCAGGTTATTTGCACTGGTGGAATTTTTCTTTTTCTAGTAAAAGGTACTATTATACTTTTTGAAGAAGAAAGTGTCAGTCCATTGTCTTCTAACCATTTTTCTAATTTATTTAATGTGGAATTTAAATAACAGCTTGCTATTTCTATTGACTCATGAGTTGAATATATTAATAAGTCATCGGCGTATTGTATAACTGTAGATTTTTGATTATCTAAACTATCTTGTAAATCAGCTGTGTAAATATTAAAAAGCAAGGGACTAAGTACAGATCCCTGAGGCAAGCCTCTCCATGAAGTTCGTGAGTACTCTGCACAGTCGGATCTTAGACTTATTACACGCTCCCTTAAAATATTCAAAACAAAATGTGTTAGCATTTCCGGGACCCTGAGTTTGTCCAACTTCAATTTTAAAATGGATATATTTACGTTATCATAGGCAGCTGTGACATCTAGGAAACTTGCTACTATAGAATTGTTTTCTGAAAAAGCTATACGTATATCGGTTATCAATAGACTAATACAGTCCATACAACTCTTTCCCTTTCGGAAGCCGAATTGGCTCTTGGATAAAAGGTTATTGCTTTCTAAATACCATTCCAGTCGGTTTTTTACTAAATGTTCAGCAATTTTTAAAAATATCGATAAAAGAATTATCGGTCGAAATGCAGTTGCATCAAATGGTTTGGGTTGGCTTCCATACTGTATTGTCATTTTCTGTAGTTCTTCTATTCATACGTCTTGCTTTTAATATTTTTCCACAACCAAACGGAACTGAAATACTGTGTATTATATCATCAATTGATAAATCTGTGGGTATTCCCCTAACTAAACCCATGCGTGTAACACTAAAAGTAGGTATAAATACCTTGTACCCATTGTTTTCAATTGTTTTATTCTGGATAAATGTGTTGGCATCAATGAAGTTGTTAAATGATAATGTTATTCGGTTACGACCTATACGTTTGAGGCTGCCATCAACAATATTAGAAAAAGAATGACGCTTGAGGAAGCGTCCAAAAGAAATTGGATGTAATACAACAGAGTCGTGTTTGCTTTCTAGTTTTTTTTGAACATTAACAATGTAGGGAGCAAGATCATTTTTGGTGTACAAATCTCTAGCAACTTTAGTAAAAGTTTTAGTAGTTGTATCACTATTTGATGTAATATTATTAACATTATTACTATTAGACTGCTTAGAGATTTGTACATCTTCATTCTTGTGAGTGCAGTTACAATCATCAGCAGTTTTTGCTTGAGCGGAACGCCTTTTTTTATTACAATGCCTGCAAATGCGCTTAGCAGCCTTTATCCTCTTGCGGTGTGACGATGAGGCCACAGAACAATCTGTGTCCATTCCAGAAGCAATCATTATATTTTGACCTACCGTGGGGACCGTGCCCCCGGGGTCATCCGGGGGGTCCATATAAAAGTATTAAAAAAACTTACCCTACACGAAGAGAATATATACACTACTTATTTAAATATGATAAGAAATAAATTGTAAAATATTTACACTAAAAAACCCAATCTAATCCTTATTTTAAAAAATTTTAAATTTTTACAAGAAAAAACACGACCGACAGTTTTAACATTCCCGCGCTTTTTCATAATTCAATATTATTATTGAAGGTTATCAACAGGTATATATAAATTGTATTCCGCAATATTAGGTACATTCATTTTTGATTCTGTCATAGAAATGCATTCATTCACATCATTATGTAGGTAATACAATGTTTTTAAAATGAAGAGTTTTTTTTAAATAATTAGATCATGTTTTATCGATAAGGCGTTTCATTACATTCAATGTAAGTCGTCAATGAGACATCTAATATAAGAAAACGTTATTTTTAATAAAACAATAATTTGTTCACTCCTTTGGTCTCTTGGTAGATTTTAGAAGGCAACCCCATCAAACATTCTTCTAAAAGTCAATTACGTTTGAATTACCATCCAATTACAACTCCATTGCGATCCGATTGAAGTTTTAGTATGCTGCGGTCCGTTTGCCGATTACAGCGCTCACAGCGCTAAAAGTGCTCAAAACCGTTCCGATTCGTTTGAGCGCGCTAAAAGTGTTATTAGTGATATTGCAATCGGAACGGTAATTAAGTCTAAAGTTATAATTTTATTAAGATCTTTGACCCTGAATGAAGCAGGAGCCATTTTTTTACATTATTACGAAAGAAAATTAATAAGCAAGCTTTTAAAATCTTTAATCGACTAATAAAAACATCAACAAAGTAACGTCATGTGTCAGTTTTGACAGGCCGTTCACAGCGATCATGATCCGTAGCGTTGGCACTGTGAGCGGTACGATGGCGGCGTTTATGACGTCATTGATGACGTATCGATATCGCTATGAGCGCGCTCACCGGCAAACGGAACGGGTATATGAGCGCTGTGAGCGCTGTAATCGGCAAACGGAACGCAGCAGTAGAATACCAAATTAATCAGAATCGAAATTGAGTTGCAATTCAATGACAATAGGGATGACAATTAATTAAAATTAGCAGAATTCGGCTCCTGGTTTGAAGACCCTGCAGCGACTCAAACACTACGTCTAAAGATGAAAGAACATGCCTGACCTGTCAACATTTTGACAACTCGTATTATGTATACATAAGCAATATAGTAGGAAAATTTACTCATTTTTAGCTCAACTATAAAATCTATTTCATGTCAAAAAGTACAATCCACAAAAAAAATTATTGGGTTTTCTTTTTATAGAAAATTTATTGACATTTGGTTTGCAACGAACGCGCCCAGTATTTACTTTTATGGTCTATGACATGTTTCGTTCCAAATAAACCTCGACCTATACAATAATTTGAATTTGCTTATAAATTAATACAAATATATGACTTTTTAAATTAAATTCGTATTATATCTGTTAATTTATTGAAATTAATGCACATCAAAATGAAATAATCAATTGTTTTTCTTAAATGTACAAAACAGCTTAACTTCACTGTCATATTGACAATGTCAAAAATTACAACGTCAGTTCAGATTTGAATTAAATGTTTGGAGTCCTTCGTTTGCTTTTGCGGCATTGTGTACTGTGCGATACTACTCTGGATTTTTCTAACTTTTGATCACCTTGGCATTCGTACTGGTTAACGTTTCTGGCGTCAGCTTTCAACTTTCAACTTTTCTAACTTTAGGCAAAGCAAATAATACCATTTGTTATACTCACTTCATGATAAACCTGCGTACCTACCTACTGCGCTGCATTGACCAATAAATAACAAAACAAGCCAGCGTCCCTAAGTTACCTGCCTACGTAGGTCCCTATGTTTCGAAATAATTATTTTAGGTTGAGTTGGTACTTATCTTCCCACCCAAGCAGGGGTGGAGAAGATAAGAAACCTAAAAATCTGTGAAAAGACTTATTTGTCGTACCTAAAACAACTTCATTCGCTTCTAAGAAAATGAGCAACCTGCCGATAATTATTTGTTACTTAATAGTTTAATAAAAATCATTTACCTACCTCGTGCCAACTCTATTAATTGTTACTGAACAAAATAAATAAACAGCAGCTGATCGAAATGAATAACGGTACAAAAATAGTTCCTGCAAATCATCTATCTTAGTTATTTAGATTTTACGTACCAACCTACCTACCTTTCCGAATTACTGCAATAATAAAGTTGGATTCCTATTTCTTGTGAAAAAATAGTATGAACCTAAAGATCATCAACCCACCAGTTTCAATGACAAAACCTCGCGACCATCAACGAAGATTATCTTGCTTAATATGTTACGCTTTTTACCGGAGAAGAGACACACCTGGGTTTTGGAAGGGTTGAACTTGACAAGGTTGGCTTGACTGCCCTTTTTTGGTACGGGCTGTACGTTTGCAAACTTCCCTGATTTTGGAACTTTTCCAGTTCTTAGAGAGAGTCGATATAGGCGTGTCAAAACAGGATACAACTCGGCTGCACAGTGCTTTAGAACCACTGCGGGAATGCCATCCGGGCCACTGGCTTTATTCACGTCTAGATTTTGTAAGCATTTGTGTACCTCTTTCTGGTGAATTTGGACGACCTCCATCTTGGGGCAGAATGGGGGTAACGTGGGTGGGCTTTTACCTTTCTATGAGTTGGGAATCTAGACGTGAACATTCCGCGAAGAGATTTGCGAACAAGTCTGCCTTCTCTTTTGCGCTGTGGGCCAAAGACCCGTCAGGCCTTTGCAGTGGTGGCAGCGATGGGTGACAGAAGTTCATCTCAACCGACTTAGCAAGGGACCAGAAAGCTTTACTCCCCGTGGGATAGGATGCTAACTCGTCCCCGATACGGCCAATGTGGTCGAAACAAGCGCTTCTGATCACCTTTTTGCAGGACTTGGCAGCAGCATTGTACGCCTGCTTCTTAGTTGGGAGATCTATAGCTTTGCTTCTGCAAGCGCTAGCCCAGGCTTGTTTTGCTACATGCTTTCGCTTTTCAGCTAGGAGGCAATCAGCATTAAACCATAGGCAGGCTTTGGACTCCAGGGATACATCAGAGAACGGTATAAAGTACTCCATACCTTGACATATCACACTGGAGACAGCATCAGCACAGCATGATGGATCATCAGAAGTAAAGCAAGCTTGCCGCCAAGGATAAGAGGCGAAAAAGTGACGCATCTCATCCTAATCTGCTGACTTGAACCGCCATACTCGCCTGTTGCCTTTTGGGCTGGTATCGGTTGGCGACTATTGCGACACAGATTTCACCAGACAGTGGTCGGATGTTCCTAATGGCGGAGATACGAACACCGAGTATCTGTCTGGATCGGTTGTCAGCAGAAGGTCCAAGCAATACGCAGTATGGTCAACAACGTCAGGAATGCGCGTAGGTTCGTGAACGAGCTGGGAGAGACCATGAGTTACTGCGAACCGATAGGCTTCTCTGCCAGCATGGTCAGTGTCCTTGAACATCCTTGAGTCCTCTGGCTAGGTAATCACGGTTTGTCCTCATCTATATCTAAAAGTAAGGCTGTAATTTTTACCAGGAAAAGGATTTATCCTCTCATTTCAATTGTTTTCCAAAGCCAACCAATTTCGTTTTCCAATGAGGTAAGGTGTCTTGGTGTAGTTTTTGATTCATATTTATATAATAGGTCTTTACCTATGAAGCTGCTGTTTTACCGTACTGGCCATTTCAAATGAAAATATTTTTTTTTTGACTGATAATTCTAAATTCAAATTAATTTTATTTGACAAACATGGAATTCTTTTTCTAAAATCGTCATTTGTTTAATAGTTAGTGTTTTGTTTTGAACGCATTCGAACATTTTTCGTCCTCATGGATAAGTTAAAAATTCGAGTAATTATGGAGTATGAGTACCGTCGTTGCAGCAAAGCGGCACAAGCGGCACGCAACATCAACGACGTTTACGGAGCGAACACTACAAACGAACGCACCACCCGTTATTGGTTTACCCACTTCCGTTCTGGAAATTTTGACCTGAAAAATGAACCCCGTGGTCTTCCGAAAACTTTGGTCGACAATGACGAATTAAAGGCAATTGTGGAAGCTGATGAAACTCAACGGCTGAATTAGCAGCAGCTTTCGACGTTAGCATCAAAACAATATTGGTCCATTTGCGTCAAATTGGCAAGGTAAAAAAGCTTGACAAATGGGTACCCCACGAACTGAATGACCGCCAGCGCGAAGTACGCGTGGAGACGTGCCTTGCACTGCTCAGCAGGCATACAAATGAAGGAATTCTGAACCGCATTGTTACTTGTGACGAGAAATGGATCCTGTTTGACAATCGTAAGCGCTCAGCAAGTTGGTTGGACCCTGGTTCAGCACCCAAACAATGCCCTATACGAAAACTTACCCCTAGAAAAGTGATGGTCACTGTTTGGTGGTCTAACGCGGGTGTAATTCATCACAGCTTCTTGCCAAACGGGACAAGCATTACTGCAGATGTGTACTGTGAAGAACCTAACACAATGATGGAGAAGCTCGCACGTCTCCAACCAGCTTTGGTCAATCATTCGGCTCCACTGCTCCTGCACGACAACGCGCGACCTCATACTGCACAGCACACGGTCTCCAAGTTGGAAGTTCTCCGTCATCCGCCGTACTCACCAGACCTTGCGCCTACAGACTTCTACTTTTTCCAGTATTTGGATAACTTCTTGGCGGGAAAAAAACTCAATACCCGAGAGGCAGTACAAAATGCCTTTGAAGAATTTGTTGCCTCCCGTCCAGCTGATTTCTTCAAGAAAGGCATCAATAAGCTACCAATGCGTTGGCAAAGATGCATTGATTGCATGGGTGATTATTTTGATTAATAGAAATAAAAAATATATAAAAAAATTACGCTTCATTTATTTCGTGAAAAACGGCAATTTCATAGGTAAAGACCTAATATAAGTATATCAAATATAATTATTCGAATTATGTTATAAATCTAAAAGAGATCAATTATTATTAAAAATTATCAAGATCAAGCATTATCCTGTGACTAGGATTGAACGAAATTATATTATACTGATGCATCGGAAAGACACCGCGATATTGTGGCCAGAGAATTTAGAGGAATTTGTTTTTTCAACTTAGGAGATGATGAGAGGATCTGACTTGTGCTGGAATCTAGTTGACAGTATCAGAGCTCGGTTGCAGCAGGTCATAAATACCGAAAGCGCACAAATTAGCTATGCGGAAAATAGTTTCGTAAAAGTTGTGTTTAAAAAAGAATCAGAATCCATGAGTGAATGATGTTATTGTCATTTAGCTTAGAAACAAGGAATATTTATAGTTTCTGGCTAATTACATGTTGATTCATGTCTACAATGGATTTACTACTTCGATGATATTATAAAGTCATACCACATGAGTAGATAAACAAAACAGAGACAAAGTTCCATACAACCGCACGAATCGGTTGCACTACTACAAGCACGCGGGGCATGTGTGCGTGACCACTCGCCGCTCGTCACCTCGCGAGACAGGTCAAAAGACACAACCAGTTGACAATCTCAGGGTCAATGCGACGCACGTTGTTTGTTTTGTTAAATTATTTTAATGTAAAAATGTTGTATTTTTTATTAATAATGGTTGTTTATTGCACTGTGTGTATGATTTCAATCTTGAAATAAATATTGTCTATATTGGCAATGAAATACTTAAGAGTATTCAAGATTGTAAATTTGGTATGCCATGTGAGTGTTTCCCGTTAGATTACTTGAAAAAACTATACGTTAAATTCAGAATTTACCACACCATCAAAAGTAACAATAAATTATTAAAAAACAAAAATTATAAAATAAATTATTAGAGTAAGTAATTTGTAAAGTATTCTATCATACTGAATAATGAAACTATTTAACAATTGTTTTGTTTAATTTGTCTTAACCTATTGTGACAACCCTACCAAAATAGGTAACAATTTTTCACGTTCTTAAGAAGCTTTGTCTCTGTTCCGTTTATCTACTCATGTGGTCCCACGCCATGTGACAGACAAATTATAATGAAAATGTCATTCAAATCTTTCAATTAACAACTAAATAACTAAGTTATAATTGTTTTTAAATGTTCTCAGCGTCTAGTCACCTAGTCCAAATTAGTAATGTTATATTTTTATTTGTTTTCTAGTCAGAAGCAACATGTTTTATTATGCACAGAATTAATTATCTAGAAACAATGACACATTACATATAGACAGGTTATCCGCTTTGAAAAATGGCAACGCAAATGCAAGGCATTTGCCCGCTATTTGACTCCGTCTTGTGCAACCCAGTGTCACGGCTAGACGTCAAACAAAACTAATTCCCTTAAAAAACTTAGTCGACCATATAAAGGTTTATTTCGAGTATGTCGATGTATAGGATGTGACAATTATTTTGTAAAAAGAATACAAAATAATCAAGAATTAATTGTACACGTGAATAGATTAAAACCATATAATATTAGATAAAATAAAAGTTTTTGTATATATATTTGATTGTTAAAATATTATAATATTATTGTAATTTCTTTATTACACATTTAGGTGTACAAATATCATTCATTTGTAGATATACAACGGTTAGAATTTCGTTGGGGTTTTAGAATAATATAAGAAATTAATATTGTTTTTTTAACTCTATGTACACTTCACAACGCAACCGTGTCGGGTAATAACATATCCTGCAAAGCCAATCCAAGCAGCATCACCAAAAAGGAGATGCAATGGATGGACAATGCAGATAAAATAAAATCGATCAGGAAAAGGTTTTTATATATAGTGACAAAAGGGTCTCTATTAATATAATAAAATAATCTATAAATATAATAAATCTAATAATATAATAAATTAATTTTAGATACCCGGGGAGGAACCTCTAAGGGGCGGCAGGTACACGCGGCACGTATTTACCGCGTTACATTTTATTTACGAGTCAGATATACGTGTGGCGCCAATGCTGTAAAGAAGTAAATTTTCAAAGACTAAAATAACACTATTCATAATGTGCACGTTTAATTTGAGCCACGCCTAATAACCTCCATAAGAGAGAAGGTGATAGCCAATTTAGCTATGCGGCCAAAGTTTACGAGTATATATAATATTATGATATTGCTGTCTGTGGGTCAACACGCGGATGTAGAATAGGATCCTCGGTGGGGTAAAATAGTAAAAGGGTTGTGATTGAATAGGTAATGTATTTTAAACGTTATTGGTATAGAATTTTGTCAGGTGTATTTCGGTACATTTGAAAAAGTTCTCTGCGTTCCGTTGTGAAATATAAATTCATTAATTTTTACGTACTTATCATTTTACGTTAAGTAAAATACTTTGGATTCAATTTTATGATCTATCCATAGGTAGGTTTGTCCGGTAATAGATAGGCAGGTAAAATCTTAAAATTTAGGTACGTAAAATTTAAACTTTTAATCATTCAAAAAAGTTTAAAGTCAATTTGTGGTAGCTATCAATCACTTTAAAATATTTTAAACAAAATTCAATAATTCTTCTGAATCATCTTCATTTTCTTATTCGCTTATCGCGCGCCCTATCACACTGCTTTTCACTGCTAAGCACTTTTGTGTACTAATTAATTGCGCCAAAGATGTCCATTCTCGAGCAATATTTCTGTTGTATGGCTGACTCCAAGTGTAGTTTTTCTGGATTACATTTTTGAAACGTTTGGCCGCGTTTATTGTTGTTTTAGCAACCCCTGTACCAGAATAGTAAGACATTAAGATAAGACACAAATCTGACGGCACAGTTATGTATTATGTAACAATACAAAATTTTTTTTATTGAAGTAGGATTTGACGTTTGTCTTCTATCTCACCTGATGGAAAGTGACGATGAAGACGAATAATAAATAAATCGATACATAAATAATGGTTTGCACAACACTAGTGCTAACTCAGGATTTCGAAATATACTTACCATATCTTCGCGCTTTCCTCTTTCTTACGACGGATATATTAGGCCGTTAGCGGGCATTATTTGGTGGCACAATTTTGATGGAATTGTCCATTAGAACTCGCTAATTAATATAAATAAACAATAAAAAGCACGCGAGCCCAGTGTTGTTTTAGCAGGGATTTCGTCAACTGACGGCCATTTTGAGCAAAATGCAATTAGCTAGTTGGCTCGAATGGATTTACCGACATTTGAAAAAATCTGCCTAATGGATCTATCTAATTTTGATAAAATATAAAGTTTTTAATGGTTTTTTTCTCCAAAACTATGTGGATTTATGTCCAACTGATAAAACGGTTTGAAAACTTTATTTTTACATTTTATGATACCAAAATCGTATAATTTCTCATAATTGGATTTATCCGAGTTTGAAGTTACGCGATACATATGACAGTTCATGTCAAACGTGTTTGTTTAGCCAATTTAATGATAATGTATGATAGTATAACTTGATTAATTTAGTATTAATTTTAATATAGATAGGATTAACTGAATTTACTTTTATTGGGATATTAATGTATTTATTACTTATCAATTAAATATAATTATACTTTGATTGTATTCAATGGGTTATTGTAACAATTGTTTATTAATATAATAATATTGGTTATTTGAATTGCGTATAATTGTGTAACGTAAATGATTAATATGGGGTTGTTAATTATTCATGAATTGTATGAGAAATAATAGTAACAGTGTAACTGTTTGATTTAGATATTAATTAACCAGCCGGGATCTTGGCTGATTTTCATCATGTTTTGTGGCTAAGGCTCTATTGATGGAGAATAAATACTATAAGATCATTTTTGGTGTAAAAGATGTTGTCATTTAAGCATGATCAAGTATATATATGGGTTGGATTTAGAATCGTGCGGCACGAATTTCGTACAAAAAAGGGTTTTATTAGATCGAGAAATTACACAGGAGCATAACAAAACCGTTTTCATTACAAGGTAATGCGTATTTTTCGAGATATATTAAAAAACTTTTTTAACCTCTAAACAAGTAAATCAAAACATTTCGTAATGTTAGAGCAGGAAGAAACGTGAAATTTGGTAAAGCGCAACAAGGACGGAAGATTAGATTGACAAAAATAAGTCAATCAAAACAATATCAATCAATAGGTGTGTTCAGCAATGGACTTGTTTTTTATTCATGTAAATATTACAAATGTTCCTGGATATAAATTCTTATTTTAAATTAGACTTCAGTTGTCCAACTTATCAATGATCTGTACCATATTTACTTTATGTTGAGTCTTGAAAGTAACAAATAATATTAGGTGCGACGACGAGCGTAGCGAGGAGGAGCAGGTTATAATGTGTAGGTAGGGGGCTTGCTTACAGAAGCTCATTGAGTTACAATAAAATAACCAGAACAGACCTAATTAGACTCAAAATTAATTTTGAGGTTAAGTTTTTATTTGCATTTTTTTCATGGACTATCCATTACCTTGTATCGGGAGTTGTTGGGGGGATAAGGTCCTCCAGATCATTGATAAATTTGACAACTTAAGTCTAATTTAAAATAAGAATTTATATCCAGGAATTTATGTAATATTTACATGAATAAAAAGCAAGTCCATTGCTGAACACACCTCTTGACTGATATTGTTTTGAATGACATGTTTTTGACAATCTTATCTTCCGTCCTTGTTGCGCTTTACCAAATTTCACGTTTCTTCCTGCTCTAACATTACGAAATGTTTTGATTTATGACGGTTGTCTATTTCGACCTCTTTTTGTCAGTAAATTTTATTTTTTTGTTGTTCCCGACGTAATTTTAAACTAGGAATTACGTAGTGTCGGAGAACGGCAATGTTTTGATTTGACAAGTCAGTCACGAAAAATTATTCATCAAAGCAACTTGAATCTATTTATTTATTATTTTTTCCGAGTTTATCATTCAAAATTATATAGTTAAGATATTTTATTATCTAAAATCAAAGTTTATTTTTACGTTCACGAGTGTGCGTAGCCAAAATTGTTGGTAAAGATTCTCATTCATTAAAATTTATTTTATTGTTATTTTTTCTTTTCAGAGCAAATTTAATTGTATTAATATTTCTGTTCTATTTTGTGTGACTATTTTTTATTTCAATTTTGTTTATATTTTTCTGTTTGTATTTACAGGCATCTTTGTATATTTTAAATTTTACCGAAAAAATAAACACAGAAGAGAATTTTGTGTTTTATTGAAACTACGCTACATACTGGCGCCCGAATATTCAAACGTAGCTTATTGAAATGAGAGGAGAAATTGCAACAGAAGGAACAGAAGGAACAAAAGGAACAGAAGAATTGCAACATTAAAAATAATTTTTTTATAATTATTATTGAGGTCAGGCATAAAACTTTATTTGTTACCATTTTCAATCATTAACATTCACTATAATATATTTATATATGTATTTACTATAATATATCTACTATAATATATCAAAATACTGCTAAATTATTCAGACATTTAAGTTTCTTTAGTTTCTTTCGTTATAATATCCTTGAAGAAATTTTCTGAAGACACAACATTCTATAACCCAGTAATTTCACTATTTAAATAACATTTTCTATTCATTTTCATCACTTGAAAATACGTATATTTTTAAGGCTCTATTCTGCATAACGACTATTAACAAATTTGTTTCACTTTAACATTTTTTTTTGATTTTGCAATGAATTTTTCACAATTAAATAAACCTGAAATAATTTATGAATTAAAAATCAGAAATATAAATTTTTCTTCGACGCAATCTGTAGACGAACTACGATCATTATTATTAAATATTAATGTAGATTCTGAAACAGAAATTTTACAAAATAGCCCTGAAGAATTTTCAGAAGATATTAATGCCATTAAAAAAAATTTAAAACTTGTTGAAGCTTGTATAAACTCTTATCCTATTAGGAAACAAAAAATTTCACCTTATTTAACTCATATAAGAACAAGATTAGGCCTCATTGACATTACATCAGATTTATCTTCAGAGCAGTTAGATTTAATAAATTCATGTTGGAATGATTTAACTCAATTAGACTCACGTTTTAAAAATTTGGAAAAATCACCAACACATTCCACATATCATTCCGCAGAATCTATACAAAATATTAATCTACAACCCCTTTCTTTTTTCGAAGCATTAACTGATAAGGTCAGTAAAATTACAGAAAATCGAACTAACATTGATTTAAAAAGATTTATTTATAAAGGTGAAGGTTGTCCAAAGGATTTTATTCAAAAACTTGAAGAATTTTCACAAATAAAAAATATTTCTGAAAAATCTTTATTCTCACATATTTATGATATTTTATCTGGATCTGCTCTTGATTGGTTTAGAGCTAGAAAGTCGACTATTAATGACTGGTCATCTTTCCGATCGGCATTGTTGAATGATTTTGCAATTACCGATTACGATTATAAACTAAAAAAAGTAATCGATGCTCGTAAACAAAAACATAATGAGAGAATTATCATCTACTTTGCTTCAATGGAATCTCTTTTTTCAAAGCTCTTGGAACCAATGTCCGAAAAAGAAAAAATTAATACTCTTGTTAGAAATCTCAAACCTGAATTCACATTACGTCTTTCACCTACTGATTTACATACTGTAAATTCCCTCTTGGAATCATGCAAATTTACAGAAAGCATTCTCCAAGTTTCTAATAATACATCTTACTACTCTTCATCATCACCACCAGATCATTATCATTCTTTTCCTATTCCTTCTACATCAAATTCTAATAACAAATCGTATAATAATACTCTACTTTCACATAATCAACCATATATTCCTGAATTTCCTTTTAAAGCTTGTACATATAATTCCATAGCAGCTGTAGCTAATCCATTACCTAATACTGTAGCTGCAATTAATAAAAATCAGAATTTTTATAAATTCACTTGCCCACGTTGTAGATCTAATACACATTTATTAAAAGACTGTACTAACACTAATATAGTGTGTTTTCGTTGTGGAAAAAAAGACTTTATTACTAGTAAATGTCCTAATTGTAATAAGTCGATTTCAAAAAAACTAAATTACGAGGAGTGTATAAACAAAAATAATGGTATTAAATCATCAAATTTTGACAAAAAAGATTGGGATACATGGTTAAAAACTTTAACAATTTTTTTTAAATCTTATAACACTTGTGCTCTCCTCTTTAATAAAACATCAGATTTTGAACGTCCTTATTTACATATAAAAGTAAACGATTTAACTTTAAATGGTCTTTTAGATAGTGGTAGTGCTATCACTATATTGGGTAATAATTCTCATAAAATTTTATCACAACATGGTCTTTTTATGCAAAAAAGCTGTTTAATAAAAGGTAATGTTGCAAACGGACAAACTATTTCTTCTATCGGCATTATTACTCTTCCTACTTTTTATAACAATAAATTTGCGTTAATTACAGCTCATGTGATCCCAGAAATCACTGAATCACTCATTTTGGGTATTGATTTTTGGAAAACTTTTAATCTTGCTCCGGATATTCTTAGTAATATCACATTACAACCTTCAAATTTTAACTCATCTTTTCTCATTAATACAGATTCTAACTTTCATTTACATGAATACCATTCTTTAACAGACACACAAAAAATTATTGCAGATGCAATTATGGAAAAGTTTAGGTTGATTTCAACTGAATGTAAACCTTTAGGTCGTACTCATTTAGTCGAACATTTCATCGACACTGGAGACCATCCACCTATTCGTCAACGCTGTTACAGACTTTCTCCTGAGAAACAAAAAGCTCTTTGTAAAGAAGTTGATGATATGTTACAATTAGATGTCATTGAACCCAGTGACAGCCCATGGCTGAACCCAATTATTATTACACCTAAAAAAGATGGTACTTGGCGATTTTGTATTGATAGTCGTAAATTAAACGATATCACAAAAAAAGATGCTTACAAACTTCCTTTCATTTCTGATATATTAGATAACCTTAAAGATGCTAAATTTATATCATCTATTGACATTGCTAAAGCGTTTTGGAATATTCCCTTAAAAAAAGAGGATAAACTCAAAACTGCATTCCATGTTCCAGGCCGAGGAATGTTTCAATTTAAAGTTATGCCATTTGGTTTAACTAATGCACCTGCTACTCAACAAAGATTCATTGAAAATCTACTAAATGATCTTACAAATGATAATAATGTTTTCTATTTTATCGACGATATAGTCTGTATTTCTCAAACCTTTGAACAACATGTCGATATACTTACTAAAATTCTTAAAAAACTTTCAGATGCCAATCTCACAGTCAATTTTCCAAAATGTTCATTTTTCCGGAAAGAATTAAAGTACTTAGGCTATGTAGTTAATGAAAATGGTTTAAAAACGGATCCTAAAAAAGTTCAAGCTATTCTTGATATACAAACTCCAAAATCTGCTAAGGAGGTCAAACGTTTTTTGGGTACTGCCAGCTGGTACAGACGTTTTGTACCTAATTTAAGCACTCTTGCAGCACCGTTAACTAAATTAACTTCTACAAGCAAAAAATCACCTCCATTTAAGTGGTCTGATGAAGCTGAAATTGCTTTCAAGGCTATTAAGCAAGCTTTAATTAGTACACCAGTTCTGGCATGTCCAGATTTCTCTAAACCATTTGCTGTTCATTGTGATGCCTCTTCCTATGGCATTGGCGCAATGTTAACTCAGGAAGTCGATAATATTGATAAACCTATTGCTTATATGAGTAAATCACTTACAGGCGCTCAAAAGAATTATTCAGTCACTGAACGTGAACTTTTAAGTGTTATTACGGCACTAGAGCATTGGCGTTGTTATTTAGATAATGGATTACAATTTACAATTTATACTGATCACGCAGCCCTTCAGTGGTTTATGCATTTAAATAATCCTACTGGCAGATTAGCTCGGTGGAGTATTCGTTTATCTATGTTTAATTTCGTAATTAAACACAAAAAAGGCTCAGATCATGTCGTACCAGATACTTTATCACGGATAAAACCAATTGATTTAATTAATTTTTCTACTTCTCAAACTAAAGACACTTGGTATTTAGCAATTTATAATAAATGTTTATCATTTCCTTCTAGTACTCCGGATTACATGATTCATAATAATAAATTGTTTAGATTTTGTAGATCTAACACATTATTTAACTCTGAATTTAATTGGAAACAAGTAATACCATTAGAATTTAGGGAATCTGTGATTACACAAAATCATTCTACTCCCCAAACGGCACATTTTGGTACTTTTAAAACATACCATAGAATTAAAAATCTCTATTTTTGGCCTGGCATGTATAAAGACGTAGCCATGTTTATTGCTAAGTGCGAGACTTGTTTAGCTACCAAGCACCAAAATCAAAACTTAATTGGTTTAATGGGCAAACCCAAACATTGTTCACGCCCTTTCCAATGTTTATCCATAGATTTGATAGGTCCACTTCCTACTTCACGTAAGCAGAATAGATTTCTATTTGTAGTTACTTGTTGTTTTTCCAAATATTGTTTGTTATTTCCAATAAAACATGCAACCGCTTCTATTATTCGCCATATATTAGACAATTTAGTTTTTATGGTTTATGGAGTTCCAGAAACTATTATATTAGATAATGGTCCTCAAATGATAAGTACAGAATTATCTGAATTATTTAAATTTTACAACATACCAAAAATACATTACACCCCACGTTACTGTCCACAGGTTAACACCGTTGAGCGTTACAATAAAACTATTGTAACGGCGATTGCAGCTTTTATAGATAAAGATCACAGAACTTGGGATACCTATATAAACAATATACAGTTTGCTATTAATACTGCGGTTAATGAAACCACAAAATTCACTCCATCATTTTTAGTATTTGGTAGAGAAGCTGTTACATGTGGATCTATCTACAAAAATAAAGATTCCAGAGATGAACTAATTTTCAGTCCTAGGGATGTATATGCTGAAAACATAGGACAATTAATACCTATCTTTTCCGAAGTACAGAAGCGGTTATTTAATGCACATCAATATAATGCAACTTATTATAACAAACATCATCAGAATTTAGAATTTAATAACGGTGATATTGTTTGGAGGCGAAACCATGTAATAAGTTCCTCTAAAAAACATTTTTGTGCTAAGTTTGCACCCAAATTTATTAAATGTAAAGTTTCAAATAAAGTTTCACCATTAATTTACGATTTAGTGGATATGAATAATAACCCATTAGGTCGTTGGCATATCAGAGACATTAAACCTCTACCGCGTTTAACTTCTTCTTTGAGTGACTAGATTGGTTGTTACCAATTACTTTATATGAATTCATATATAATTATTGCTAATTATCTCACGGCGAGCATAAGCCGATTCTTTTTGTCTTATTTTTTTTTCTATGCACCTCATTATCGTTTGGCTATACCATTAACATTGACGTTGGTCAAAACTTATAATTAATTATCATCATCGTAGTATTAGGTTAACTTATTGTGTAATTTATTTAATATTTGCAATTCTAGGAGTGTAAACTCTTATTTTCAATATCTGTATTATACTTTATAGTATAATTTGTTAATTGTTATCAATTTTTTTTTCTCAATTTTTTTTTTCAAGCGGTTTGCAACTTGTAAAATTAAGCCTTCTGCACGAGCGTTTATTAAGGTAACTCGTTAAACTAAACCATACCTATGTGTATTATTTATACGCTTGAATCACTTTCCTGTGAGAATTATTTTCATATGTTTATTACTTAAATATTTTAATTACTTCACAAAAGACCCTTGGATTTTTATTTAAAAGTCAATATTTCACGACTGGCTATGATTTTCTTTTCTTTCCGGCATATTTATTTCAGTCTTTAACTGAAACTTGTTTATAGTAATCACCGTGCGGGATTTAGCGACACGTTAAAGAAGCCATAAGCTATTAATATTTTCAGCGGATGGCAACTATTAAAGCCTTTTGCCGTTGCGTTCAACTCTGTTGAGTTGACTTTTTTAGGATACGATTCCTCATAAGCAACTCTAACTGAATGATGTTTTATTTCCAGTAGTTGGAATAAGACTAGTATGAAAGAGAATGTATGTTGTAATTATAATGTACGTTGATGGAGTTGAACGATGTATATTAACATTGTATATTTCAGGAACATGTTTAAAATTTTATCATTCATGAACCATGTAATTTAAGATAATTATTTAGGATTTTTTTTTTCTCTCTCGTCTGTTTTGTTTTTTTTTTCTATTAAATAATTTGTTGATATGCAATATATCAATATTATTTTTTCATATATACAGGATGTTTTTTCAGAAAAATTTTTCTATAGTATGTTAATATTAATTTTCATTTTGCTTTTAATTATTATTTTTTTTTTGATTGTTCTTTCATTTAGCAGATTAAATATTAAAATTCGATATGTATATGCGGTTTATTTTGATTTGGTTTGAATTTGAAATTTTACTAAAAAAATCTTTCAGATTTTTTTTTTCCCGGCCCCCGGGGTATTGTGACGGTTGTCTATTTCGACCTCTTTTTGTCAGTAAATTTTATTTTTTTGTTGTTCCCGACGTAATTTTAAACTAGGAATTACGTAGTGTCGGAGAACGGCAATGTTTTGATTTGACAAGTCAGTCACGAAAAATTATTCATCAAAGCAACTTGAATCTATTTATTTATTATTTTTTCCGAGTTTATCATTCAAAATTATATAGTTAAGATATTTTATTATCTAAAATCAAAGTTTATTTTTACGTTCACGAGTGTGCGTAGCCAAAATTGTTGGTAAGGATTCTCATTCATTAAAATTTATTTTATTGTTATTTTTTCTTTTCAGAGCAAATTTAATTGTATTAATATTTCTGTTCTATTTTGTGTGACTATTTTTTATTTCAATTTTGTTTATATTTTTCTGTTTGTATTTACAGGCATCTTTGTATATTTTAAATTTTACCGAAAAAATAAACACAGAAGAGAATTTTGTGTTTTATTGAAACTACGCTACAGATTTACTTGTTTAGAGGTTAAAAAAGTTTTTTAATATTTCTCGAAAAATACGGATTACCTTGTAATGAAAACGTTTTTGTTAAGCTCCTCTATAATTTCTCGATCTAATAAAACCCTTTTTTCTACGAAATTCGTGCCGCACGATTCTAAATTTTACCCATATATATTCCTATCGGTAGGGGGCTCATCTGACAGTTATCCCAATTAATGTATATGGCCCTGATTTAAGTAGGGTCGTTATATAAGTATGAAATGTATATATAATAATAATAACATTTATTTCAGTACCAGTTTTAAGTTATACAATTTTAGTGTTTGGAATCTTCTTTTAGACTTTCACGCCTGTACTAGAAGACACCGCTCTTCCATAACAATCAATTAAAAAATAATAATATTAATAATAGTACAAGGGGTTACATAAATATTAAAAACCATGGCATAGAGAATACAATTTTTGAAATAAATGTGTAAAGTGTGTATGTGTTAATTCGTGAATTTGTGTGTGAGTGGGTATGTGTGTGAGTGTATATGTGAGTCTATTTGGGTATGTGTGTATGTTTTTATGTGAGTTGCACCCAAAGAATATAGGCAAACGTGGTATCCATTAAAGTGGGACATGTAGAATGTTGACTTTTTTATATTTTGTGCTTAATACTTGGCTACATCTTTTCTACATATGTATCATTTTCTACAACTATTATGAGTAAAGAAATACCAATATTTCATTTCCCGTGAAATACTGATAACAAAACGCATAAGTAACTGATTTGCAGTAACAAAACGCAACAGGCAGTACTGTTAGTGCTGACTGTAGCTTAAAACAAACAACGTAATGGCAGATCGAGCTGATTGATTGAAAATTAAAATTAATTTTGCGTTTTATGGCAATTAGCTGTAGTTACTACACAATTACTATTTCTGCCAATTTCAAGTATTAATATAATAAAAGTAGTTTTAACATAATTAAAACATTGAAAGATAACCGAAAACCGTACATCATTGATTGAACATTGTGTTATCATTCAACATTCACATTGAAGTGACATTTGACAATTATTATTGTTCGCTCGAAAAGTAGCAACGGAGCTGTCAGCATCAAAAAGTTCTAACCATAGACATAATTCCTAGCTTTTTTGTATGAAGACTACCTGCTATGATTCTACTCTTTGTTATTACATAAGAAAAACAAAAGCAATTCGTGACGTGCAATGACATTCGCTGACTGTGAGTGAGTGAGGTTAGAGATATGCCAATCAAAAATGACAATCGACGTTCCTTACGTTTTGTTATCCTCCATTTTTGCGTTTAGTAATCTCTTTATCCCTTGCTCCATACTAACTTCAAACACATATATCTTTTTACTGAAAAGTTGTAGAAATGTGATAAATTTAATATTTCTTAAATAATTCATGACAAATAAATTGATAATACTTTCATGATCCTACACTTCGTCCTTAGTGTATAAAAGACGATACCAGCGATACATAGATGTTTGCCATTGTTCTTTAATTCTGATAAAAAGTTGACTTCGATATTTTCTTTATTAAAGTAATAATTTTTCAGTTTCCTCATAATTTAACTTACTAATGCATTCAGTAATCATTTTTTTGCATTCATGATTGTTTTTTGGATAAATATTTAATATTTTATTGATTTTATACAACAGTGCAGATCGATTTTGAAATTGCATACTCGCAAATGTAGTTTTAATTTTGGGAGCTTGAGCTACATGAAATTTTCATCTTTTATTCAATTTATCTTTATCATAGGGTATAAGCTTATGTTTTGTAAGTATAGTCATAATTATATACAGCTTGCTGACGGCAAGCAGTTTGCTTATTTCAAACAGCTGTTGGAAATCTAACTTTTATGAAGTACATGACTTTTATAAATGCTCTTTGCGCTCGTTCGACGTCTAGAAATCTAGTTCTGGCTGCTCCTCCCCATATAGGTAAGCAGTAAGTTATAACGGATTGTACAAGAGCAATATACATATATTCTATTCAGTTAGGTCGTATCAGTGTGTGATGATGTAACATACCTTATGTATATAGGAATTTAATTAATTTATAATAGAAATTAAACAAGAGGGGCGATTGCAACGTTTGCTTGTGCCGTATCTAATAAAAGAGGTTATCGCACAAACAAACTTGTCGACAATTATGACTGACAACTTATAAGCCTGTCATTATTTTAATTTATTTGTAAATTGTAAAGAAGATTTTGTTATTGACTGTCAAGTGAGCGTTGTGTTGTAAACACGTGTTTTGCTTAATTTCGTGGTGTTCATATTTTTTTCATTGAGTTATTTCGTGTTTTTGTGTATGTTTTGTGTTGTTCTGGTTTGGTAAGCTGTATATTATTTATTTATAGATTATTTGTAGTTTTAATTAATTATGGAGTACAATGGAGGCAGATAATATTCCGCCTAAGCCCCCAGATCCTACTACCGCATGCAATGAAGCATTAGTAGATGTTCCATCCTCTGTTTCCCAGTCTAGAAAACGACCCTTGGACGTTCCCGAATCATCTGTTACAAAAAAAACTTCAATTGATCCATCCTCTTCCATACAATCAGTTTACGTACACCATAGCTTGTCTGCCAAAAAAGAATACACTGATGCAGATAACGGCCCCTTCCTTGTCCATGTGTCTAGAGACGAATCGCACCCGGCTTCTGGCACGACTCTAAATAAATTAAATTTCGGCAGGTTCCTTTTCACTAGCAATTTTAAAAATATTAAAAGTGATGGTGTTAAGAGCATTGGCCGAAACCGCGTGTCGGTGGAATTTACAAGCGCTGCTGCTGCCAATGATTTTTTGAATAGCCAACACCTTACTTCTCACAAATATGTGCCCACAATCCCCTCCTACAATATTACTAGAATGGGCTTAGTACGCGATGTCCCTACTACATGGTCAATGGAAGAATTGGTAGAAGCAATCTCCCCATCCCAGTCATATGGCTTAATCCTAAAAGCCCGCCGACTTAATAGAAAATTTGTTAATCCTTCTGGCCCAACGTGGGTCCCAACTGGTTCTGTTGTACTTACCTTCTCTGGCCAAGTCCTACCCCAAAGAGTCCTTGTATTTAATACTTCTCTTCCCGTTGAGACATACGATCTCCCCTCTATACAATGCCTGAATTGCTGCCGGTTTGGACATGTTAAAGCCCAGTGCCGTTCCTCCCCAAGGTGTTTTCGCTGTGCACAACCCCACTCAGGTGATTCATGCTTGGTACCTATTGATAAATCCTCTTGTCTTCAGTGTTCAGGCCCCCACCTGGCTACTGACAAGTCCTGTCCCGAATTCTCCCGACAGAAGTCCATTAAATTGGCTATGTCTCAAGACAGCATTTTCTTGCAGGAAGCAGCATCTCGCTTTCCTACTGTCCGTAAATCCTTTGCTGATACTTTGAAAGCCCCTCCCTCAAGTCTCTCACCCCCTACTTCATCATCTAAGTCATATAAAAAAACTGTAGTAACTTCACCAAAACCTAGATCACCGCTTTCCCGTGGGTATGACAAGTCTGCCTATGTGGAATTAGTTGGTAACTACAATCCTCCATCTCCTACTCCTGGTTGTGCATTAGTAAATCCATACAGTGAACCCGAAAATGATAATCTCATTGAACAACTTGCTACCCTTTTAGTGAATATCCTTTCCAGATTTAGTGATTGTTCCCTACCGCCCAACGTTGCATCAAAACTGATCCCACTTTATAATTTGATTAACCATGCCAGCTCTGCTCCAATGGAACAGTAGGAGCCTTCGCCCTAAAACCCATGAGCTTTCACATTTGGTTCGTCGACATGACCCTCTGGCTATTGCTATCTCTGAGACTTGGTTTTCCCCGGGCAGCCGATTTCGGCTGTCTGGTTTTGCCTGCCTCAGGGATGACAGGTCAGATCATCATGGAGGTGTGGCCTTGTTGGTGAAACGCTCATCCCCTTACTCCCTTATTCAACTCCCTCCCCATTCCTTCCCTGTAAACATTGTAGCCGTTAAAATTTTTGACTTTCCCTTGTTTCTGTCTACATTTCCAACCCCACAGTTACGCTGATACATGAGTTTCATTCCCTTATTTCACTTATCCCACATCCCATTATCATCCTGGGGGACTTTAACTGTCATCATAGCCTATGGGGTATACATTGCTCCGCGCCGGATGATGCACCGGGTAGGTGTTTGGCGGATGTCATTGATGACCGGAACCTCTGTGTGTTGAACGATGGCCGCCCTACGCGCATTGCGGGGCCACATCAGAGTGATGGGGCGGTAGACATCTCCATCTGCTCTCCTTCCCTTAGTCTTTCTGTAACCTGGAACCGCCTTAATTCCCTTCATGGTAGTGATCACTATCCCATTATTCTTTCGGTACCCATTTCAACCCCTATCCCACAAAAACTCCCTCCCCTCCTTAAACACAAAATCGACAAGGCTGACTGGGGCAATTTTGCCCTGAGCACAAACCGCCTGTCCTCCTTAATCCCTACCCCCACTCCAGACAATATCCAGTCCTGCTATGATTCTCTCGTATCCTGCCTACTCTCTGCTGCAAATTCATACATTCCTTTGAAAAATCCTGACCCAAAATATCGAGGGTCCCCCCCATGGTGGGACTCCGAGTGCTCAGACATGGTTCGAGAAAGGAGAATTGCTGAAAAAAGATACCGTTCATCCATGACCCCACAAAACTTTATGCTGTATAAAAGGGTTTCGGCTAAAGCCAGAAGGCTGTTCAAAAAAAAGATAAGAGATTCCTGGCGCATTTTCTGTGAAAGCCTAGGCCCCCGTACGCCTTCCCCAATTGTCTGGACCTCCCTGAAGCGCTTTAGAGGTGCCGCTTTTACCCTTCCTTCTCCTACGTCATCTGACCCCTCCGTATGGCTTGATCTGTTTTTTGACAAAATTGCCCCTCCATTTGTACCATTTCTAGACCAATTACCATCTCCCTATCCATCACTCTCCTCATCCAACCCCTTGGACAGCCCCTTTACAATGCAAGAACTCAAACTTACTCTTAACCGCCTCCATGACTCCAGTCCTGGCCTTGACGGCATTCCTTACTCCTTTATAACTAAATCAGGTTCCCATTTCCAAGAGGTTCTCCTCAGCATCATCAACACTATTTTTCTCACTGGTGATATCCCCTCCTCTTGGAGGCATCATTTAGTTATTCCTATTCTAAAGCCCGGTAAGGATCCTACAGATCCAAATTCTTTTCGTCCAGTTGCAATAGCTCCTACCCTCCTTAAAATTTCTGAACATTTAGTAAAACTCCGTCTGGAATGGTTTGCTGAAAATCACTCCCTCCTCAGTCCCACCAAGTATGGTAATAGGAAGGGTTATAGCACGATGGATAGCCTGAGTATTTTCGCCTCGGATTTAAGATTAGCCTTGGCTGATAATGAATCTGTGGTGGGAGTGTTCTTGGATGTCTCGTCGGCCTATGACAATGTCCACCTCCCCCAACTCAGGCAGAAAATGCTCCAGCTGAGTATTCCGGTGAGACTTACACGCTTTACCTATAACCTCCTATCTGGCAGATTTGTTCAAATCCGACATCAGCATGCTAATATTCCAGCTCGTATAGTAAGGCAGGGTCTTCAACAAGGTTCTGTCCTCAGTCCCCTACTCTATAGTATATACACTTCGGATCTGGACAGATCAGTTAACCCATTCTGCAACATCCTACAGTATGCGGATGATATTGCCCTTTATCTTCGGGTAAGGGTAATTGAAGCTGCTTCCAGCCCTTTAAACATTGCTTTATCCTACCTAGGCAACTGGCTCCACTCTCATAATCTTACCTTATCTTCCTCCAAAAGTAATGTAATAGTCTTTACTAGGCAAAGACGCTATTGCCCTCCCTCTATATCTTTCCAAAACCATCCAATCCCAATTGTTCAAGATGTCAAGTTCCTTGGAGTTATTTTTGACTCTAAACTGACTGGTTCTCCCCATCTTAACTATGTAGCCAGGAAGTGCGAGCTCAATATTAATATTCTTCGTTGTCTGTCAGGTGCCTGGTGGGGTTCCCACCCTTACTCTCAAAAACTCCTCTACAATGCCCTAGTTAGGAGTGTCATTGACTATGGCTCATTTCTCTTGGAACCCTGTAACAAAGCAGGTCTTGCCACCCTTGATAAAATCCAGAACAAGTCAATGCGCATTATCCTAGGTGCAATGAAGTCATCTCCGGCTAATGCTATGAGGGTAGAATGTGTTGAACCACCTTTTCACCTTCGCAGACAGTACCTTGCCAATAGGTTTATTTCAAAAACCCTCCAACTTTCCTCCCACCCTCTCCACCCTAAACTAAGCTCTCTCCAGAGTTCCCTTTCAAACTCATCATATTGGCATCATAAATCTCCCCCCCGGCTTGTTGCAAGCCTCTCTTCCCTAGTTCCTTCCACAACTCCAATTTTCCAATCAGAATCCCAGTATCTTTATACTTTTCCCTATGAATCTCTAGTGTTCTCCCCTCTAATCCTAACTAACCTTGGTATCCTCAAAAATGACCCTAATGCTAGCCTCCTGTTCAACAACATCATCAACAGTAAATGGCATGACTGGACCCTTATCTTCACGGATGCTTCAAAACTCGCCACTGAGGGGTGTGTTGGGGTAGCTGTGTGGATACCTAAATCCATGGTTCTTCTGTCTTTCAAGTGTATTCACTGGGGAATCAATCGGCCTCTTAGAAGCGGTTAAATATGTGCTGGATAACAAGTTGAATAATTCCCTAATCCTATCTGACTCCCTGAGTTGTCTTATAGCGCTCAAAAGTAACTCCTTCCAATTAGGGTCCAAATTTCCTCCAATCCTCCAAATAAAGCACCACCTTTTCCTCTGCAACCTTCAGGGCATAAACATAGTGCTGGCCTGGATCCCTGGACATGCAGGTATAGCTGGTAATGAGTCAGCTGACTGTTTTGCCAGGGATTCTGTAGAATCCGGTTCCTCAACACATTACAGGTGCTTTGCCCAGGACCTGAGTGCCCTGGCCAAAGTTCATCTGTACCATTACTGGAGCACAGATTGGGACAACTCCCGTAATATTGTTGGAAAGCATTATGGAGATATCCAGCCCACTACACCTGCTAAACCATGGTTCTGTCGATACAGGAAATTTAACAAAAAGACCACATCTGTCATTAGCAGATTAAGGTTGGGTCACTGTTGCTCTCCTGTATTTCTATACAGGATTGGCATCCGTGACTCCCCATTGTGCAATTGTGGTTCAGAACATGGAACAGTAGACCATATTTTTTTCAACTGCCCCCTCCTCCCGATTTCTCTCTATGATTTTCTTCCCCCCCAGATCCCCAGGCCAACCAGCATGAAGGTCCTCCTTTCCTCTAACCAGCCTATTATCCTGAAAACCATCTGTAAATATATCTTGCAGTTTAATATATCTTTGTAAATATGTTGATAGTCTATGTTAAATAGTGTATATATCTTTATGTAACTAACTCTTTTAGGTTAATAAGTAGAGTCTGTTGGTGATGGTACTAACTGTGTTGTCCTATTGTTTTAGATAATTCAATGACTGGCCTACGTAGCGCATCTACTACCTCAAAATAATACCGTGTTCATTCCACCACGTGAGACTGGCAGTAATAGCCTGTCGTGTAATATCGACGGCTGGTTGCCATTGTGCCCAAAGAATAATAATAATAAATTGTAAAGAAGATAGAATATGGAAGATTGTGTCATGGCATTCCATTGCGGGCTTCGTCCCCAAAAATAGTCAAAAAATTATCGATTGTATTATTATAAAATAGATTCATCTTTAATAAAAGTGGATTAAGTGTTATATGTGTTTCTTTCTTATTAGTTAGGAAGACCTCCCTAGGGTAGTCTTATTCCATCAAGTATTGCGCATGTATTAAAGATTCGTGTGGATGCTTACTGCTCTCAGTTAAATCGCCATAGACAGAGACATATCCACGAATTCCGGGGAGACCTGGCTATGACGACTGACTCTTTACGAGTCATTGAAGCCTAATAAAGCCGTCATCACCCTGAGCCTTCCAAAAAATACTAATATCTCGCTAAGTTCTATACGGTAAACCTTATTATAACTTTGAGCTATCTTATTTGTTACTAATATTACACAAAGATGATTAATTTTGTTTTCTTGTTATGCAAAATTTGAAGAAAGTTCGACAACTTCTAGGTGGTCCGATTACCATGCAGTTATTATAGGACTTTCGCAGCTGCAATTTTGGTTTTAAAATACTCGTACTACCCACCCTTATACCATACCAAAAATTCAGCAATGTGGTATTATCAGATATGTCTCGTGACTAGTACACTTAAACAAAACATATAAAAAATTAACTTACTTCTTACCATACGTTTCAGGTACAACTGAGTAAAAATGTAGAATGGGATAAATAAATGCAGTAAGTAATATTTACAATATTTTTATTGTGTCAGTATTGTACCAAACTACTTAGATTTTACTTCCTTCACTAGTCCTTGACCTAGTATTTTAAAGTCTTCAATAATGGCTTCCGTATTTACTTTGTATTTAAATTCACCATTTTCTTGCACTGGCATCAAGGCATTAGCATTTGTCAACTGAAACAAAAAAAGAGTTGTTATAAATGCAGAGAGTTTTATAATAGTAGCTTTCTTTTGTAACAATAGTTCTGTATCATTACTGTAATTCTTCTGTAATAACACAGAACTAGTGTTACAACACTATAGACAGCATGTTGATTGGCTAAGTAATTTTGTGACATAAGATAAAAAATCTAACGAGCGATTCAGAAAAAAAATGAATGTCATCACCTGAAATTCTTTGACTTCATGAATATCCGGTTTCCAAAGAACAGCTATTGTTTCACCGCCATACTGATCGTAAAAAAACATAGCAAACTCGCCATACGCGTGCTGTTAAGAATAAAACATCATTTATTAAATATATTTGGCGGGTTAACATTTATTAACACGAGCTTAGTAACTACTTCTACTTTGAATTCTGTACATCAATAATAAAGCATTTCTGCCGAATTTTTATGAATGTTTAAATAAATATGCGATTAATACCTACATATATTATTTATATATAAAATAATTCATGTTATGATATTTATTTCTTTAAATATTATAAAGAAATTGGGCCGACTGTTGACTATTTAGACTTTGAAACAATATTGCGTAGAGAAGTTTCGTATCAAACATTATTTCTATAATCTTACCATCAGCTCGTCAACATATTTCTCGACAGGGTTGAACTCAACGACAGGCAGCACTGTCGCATCGAAATTTTTTGCAATATTCTTAAGTAGGGGAGATTTGTCCACACGTTCTGCCCAATGCGGCACCAAGGTAGGGTGCAAGTGAATTATAACGTCGTATCCAGAGAGAGAAGGAACGAAGGCATTCTGAGAAAAAAAAGTAAAATATTACAGTTGAAGCCTACCCAACTAGCGCAGATGGTTGCATATAAGCTTTAAAGCGTATCATATTGTAACTTAAGGTGCTAACGACAAGTTCTATATCCTGCTCTAGACCCCTTATGCAATCGATATGGCTCTAAGAGGGCACATCGTAATACGCATCGCAGGTGGCATTCTTTGCTGGCAGGTGACAAGGTGGATGTCGACGCGCCCAATAACGTGAAGCCAGGTACGTGAAACAACGAAATAATATCTCTGTAACGGTTCTGGCTCGCATCAGTTGTTCCTTGGACCATGGTGAAGCCAAAGCTTATGTAGTATTATATTTACTCTTTGTACGTAAAGTGTTCACACCAACCATGAACCTAATCGACAGGTGTAGTCTCTCCTGAGGCCGTCGTACAAATGTGTCCTCGCTCAGGTAGATAGTTATGATAACTTTTGTAAGAAATGCATCCATCCAAACTTGTTTGTGTGAATAAATTTCAGGCAGGCGGCCGATCGTCACGGCTAGGCCCTACGAACCAAGTCAGAATGCCGCGATATTTTAGTAAAGGGGTTGATAAAAATATTGATTCCAAAAGTTAAATTTGTACACACATTATAAGACATTGATTTTGGCTAAAGTGTTATTAGGGTATTCACTAATCATATTAAAAAGCATTCCTTGTAGCGTAGTTTCAATAAAACACAAAATTCTCTTCTGTGTTTATTTTTTCGGTAAAATTAAAAATATACAAAAATGCCTGTAAATACAAACAGAAAAATATAAACAAAATTGAAATAAAAAATAGTCACACAAAATAGAACAGAAATATTAATACAATTAAATTTGATCTGAAAAGAAAAAATAACAATAAAATAAATTTTAATGAATGAGAATCCTTACCAACAATTTTGGCTACGCACACTCGTGAACGTAAAAAATAAATATAGGTTTCTTAAAAAGAACTTTGATTATCGATAATAAAATATCTTAACTATGTAATTTGGAATAATAAACTCGGAAAATAATAAATAAATAGATTCAAGTTGCTTTGATGTACAATTTTTCGTGACTGACTTGTCAAATCAAAACATTGCCGTTCTCCGACACTACGTAATTCCTAGTTTAAAATTACGTCGGGAACAACAAAAAAAAATTTACTGACAAAAAGAGGTCGAAATAGACAACCGTCACAATACCCCGGGGGCCGGGAAAAAAAAAATCTGAAAGATTTTTTTTAGTAAAATTTCAAATTCAAACCAAATCAAAATAAACCGCATATACATATCGAATTTTAATATTTAATCTGCTAAATGAAAGAACAATCAAAAAAAAAATAATAATTAAAAGCAAAATGAAAATTAATATTAACATCCTATAGAAGAATTTTTCTGAAAAAAACATCCTGTATATATGAAAAAAAAAAAATAATACTGATATAATGCTTATCAACAAGTTATTTAATAGAAAAAGAAAACAAAACAGACGAGAGAGAGAAAAAAAAAAAAATCCTAAATAATTATCTTAAATTACATGGTTCATGAATGATAGAATTTTTAACATGTTCCTGGAATATACAATGTTAATATACATCGTTCAACTCCATCAACGTACATTATAATTACAACATACATTCTCTATCATACTAGTCTTATTCCAACTACTGGAAATAAAACGTCATGCAGTTAGAGTTGCTTATGAGGAATCATATCCTAAATAAGTCAACTCAATAGAGTTGAACGCAACGGCAAAAGGCTTTAATAGTTGCCATCCGCTGAAAATATTAATAGCTTATGGCTTCTTTAACGTGTCGCTAACTCCCGCACGGTGATTACTATAAACAAGTTTCAGTTAAAGACTGAAATAAATATGCCGGAAAGAAAAGAAAATCATAGCCAGTCGTGAAACATTGACTTTTAAATAAAATCCAAGGGTCTTTTGTGAAGTAATTAAAATATTTATGTAATAAACATATGAAAATAATTCTCACAGGAAAGTGATTCAAGTGTATAAATAATACACATAGGTATGGTTTAGTTTAACGAGTTACCTTAATAAACGCTCGTGCAGAAGGCTTAATTTTACAAGTTGCAAACCGCTTGAAAAAAAAAAAAAATTGAGAAGAAAAAATTAGAATTGCAAATATTAAATAAATTACACAAAAAGTTAACCTAATACTACGATGATGATAATTAATTATAAGTTTTGACCAACGTCAATGTTAATGGTATAGCCAAACGATAATGAGGTGCATAGAGAAAAAAAATAAGACAAAAAGAATCGGCTTATGCTCGCCGTGAGATAATGAGCAATAATTATATATGAATTCATATAAAGTAATTGGTAACAACCAATCTAGTCACTCAAAGAAGAAGTTAAACGCGGTAGAGGTTTAATGTCTCTGATATGCCAACGACCTAATGGGTTATTATTCATATCCACTAAATCGTAAATTAATGGTGAAACTTTATTTGAAACTTTACATTTAATAAATTTGGGTGCAAACTTAGCACAAAAATGTTTTTTAGAGGAACTTATTACATGGTTTCGCCTCCAAACAATATCACCGTTATTAAATTCTAAATTCTGATGATGTTTGTTATAATAAGTTGCATTATATTGATGTGCATTAAATAACCGTTTCTGTACTTCGGAAAAGATAGGTATTAATTGTCCTATGTTTTCAGCATATACATCCCTAGGACTGAAAATTAGTTCATCTCTGGAATCTTTATTTTTGTAGATAGATCCACATGTAACAGCTTCTCTACCAAATACTAAAAATGATGGAGTGAATTTTGTGGTTTCATTAACCGCAGTATTAATAGCAAACTGTATTTTGTTTATATAGGTATCCCAAGTTCTGTGATCTTTATCTATAAAAGCTGCAATCGCCGTTACAATAGTTTTATTGTAACGCTCAACGGTGATAACCTGTGGACAGTAACGTGGGGTGTAATGTATTTTTGGTATGTTGTAAAATTTAAATAATTCAGATAATTCTGTACTTATCATTTGAGGACCATTATCTAATATAATAGTTTCTGGAACTCCATAAACCATAAAAACTAAATTGTCCAATATATGGCGAATAATAGAAGCGGTTGCATGTTTTATTGGAAATAACAAACAATATTTGGAAAAACAACAAGTAACTACAAATAGAAATCTATTCTGCTTATGTGAAGTAGGAAGTGGACCTATCAAATCTATGGATAAACATTGGAAAGGGCGTGAACAATGTTTGGGTTTGCCCATTAAACCAATTAAGTTTTGATTTTGGTGCTTGGTAGCTAAACAAGTCTCGCACTTAGCAATAAACATGGCTACGTCGAAAAAAGAAAGGGGTTGTAGATTAATATTTTGTATAGATTCTGCGGAATGATATGTGGAATGTGTTGGTGATTTTTCCAAATTTTTAAAACGTGAGTCTAATTGAGTTAAATCATTCCAACATGAATTTATTAAATCTAACTGCTCTGAAGATAAATCTGATGTAATGTCAATGAGGCCTAATCTTGTTCTTATATGAGTTAAATAAGGTGAAATTTTTTGTTTCCTAATAGGATAAGAGTTTATACAAGCTTCAACAAGTTTTAAATTTTTTTTAATGCTATTAATATCTTCTGAAAATTCTTCAGGGCTATTGTGTAAAATTTCTGTTTCAGAATCTACATTAATATTTAATAATAATGATCGTAGTTCGTCTACAGATTGCGTCGAAGAAAAATTTATATTTCTGATTTTTAATTCATAAATTATTTCAGGTTTATTTAATTGTGAAAAATTCATTGCAAAATCAAAAAAAAATGTTAAAGTGAAACAAATTTGTTAATAGTCGTTATGCAGAATAGAGCCTTAAAAATATACGTATTTTCAAGTGATGAAAATGAATAGAAAATGTTATTTAAATAGTGAAATTACTGGGTTATAGAATGTTGTGTCTTCAAAAAATTTCTTCAAGGATATTATAACGAAAGAAACTAAAGAAACTTAAATGTCTGAATAATTTAGCAGTATTTTGATATATTATAGTAGATATATTATAGTAGATACATATATAAATATATTATAGTGAATGTTAATGATTGAAAATGGTAACAAATAAAGTTTTATGCCTGACCTCAATAATAATTATAAAAAAATTATTTTTAATGTTGCAATTCTTCTGTTCCTTTTGTTCCTTCTGTTGCAATTTCTCCTCTCTTCTCCATAAACTACGTTTGAATATTCGGGCGCCAGTATGTAGCGTAGTTTCAATAAAACACAAAATTCTCTTCTGTGTTTATTTTTTCGGTAAAATTAAAAATATACAAAAATGCCTGTAAATACAAACAGAAAAATATAAACAAAATTGAAATAAAAAATAGTCACACAAAATAGAACAGAAATATTAATACAATTAAATTTGATCTGAAAAGAAAAAATAACAATAAAATAAATTTTAATGAATGAGAATCCTTACCAACAATTTTGGCTACGCACACTCGTGAACGTAAAAAATAAATATAGGTTTCTTAAAAAGAACTTTGATTATCGATAATAAAATATCTTAACTATGTAATTTGGAATAATAAACTCGGAAAATAATAAATAAATAGATTCAAGTTGCTTTGATGTACAATTTTTCGTGACTGACTTGTCAAATCAAAACATTGCCGTTCTCCGACACTACGTAATTCCTAGTTTAAAATTACGTCGGGAACAACAAAAAAATAAAATTTACTGACAAAAAGAGGTCGAAATAGACAACCGTCACATCCTTAGTTGTGATTTAAATATAGATTATCAAATTAAAAAGAATTTAGAATTGTAGAAGTAATTTGATATTAATGCCTATCCAATAGTTAATAAGTATTGTTTTTATAACAAAGGGACGTAAAAAATACATCATAAACTTTCACAAATTAAACCTTAGGTTAATTTTACAATAACAAACATTGAATTTTATACGGAACCCTCCTCTGAAACTTAAGAAGAAAATAATAAGAACCTAAAAAAAAAATTCAATATTTATTACCTGTTCTTATTGACGTCAAATAAAACATTACTCGACCACCAGTTCGAAAAAACCTTCGTGAAGAAGAACTGGCATGAAACTTTACGGGTATGATGCCATAAAGATTTATTTTATCACCCTTCTAGATATCCCAGTGTTTAAGAGTTGATTTTGTATCTTTTCGGAAATGTTTGCGTAATGGTGATAGTTGGTTCTCGTTTGTAGCTATAAGATAATTAGGTATTAATTACCACTTGAAGTAGCAATTCACACTTATATTCAGCTTAGAGTGGTGCAATAGTGGTAAGGTGCTCGTATTTAACACTGTAGTTGGTATTTATAAAAAAATATATAGAACCCATAGTTCATTTTGTAGAATTTATTTATATTTATCACTCCATAACAGTAAGAACTTGCATTTTTTAACCCAAATAGCACTTATATAGAACTGTAAGTAAAAAAGTTTACTGCACTGACGTACTAGTTGTGTGTAGGTTCATGTATTATTCTACTAAAATAACGACACCATTCAACAAGACTCGAGCGACAATAGTAGAATTTATATTCTACCCATAGCAGATAGTCTTCATAGAAAAAAAACTAGGAATTATGTCTATGGTTAGAACTTTTTGATATAACAGCTCCGTTGCTAGTTTTCGAGCAAATAATTGTCATATGTCACTTCAAAGTGAATGATGAATAATAACACGATGTTCAATCAATAATGTACGGTTTTTGGTTATCTTTCAATGTTTTAATATTGTTAAATGTACTTTTATTATATTAATACTTGAAATTGGCAGAAATAGTTATTGTGTAGTAACTACAGCTGATTGCCATAAAACGCAAAATTTAATTTAATTTTCAATCAACTAGCTCGATCTGTCATTACCGTTTCAATCATTGACCTCTAACTAATGGACAGGCCCTAAGTACGAAAAAAACGTGCATACCTAAACTTGAAATGTAACATAAAATGGCGTCCATTTTTAGTGTTGCACAGAGAGTATCGAATCTACTATCGATATTTTAAAACTAAATATAGAACTTGCAATATAATATTGTAATTTAATGAACTTTTGCGAGAGATTGACGTAAATAAAATAATCATAGTTTATGGTTTATTTACTTTCATTATAATTCTTTTAATATAAAAAATAAAGAACTATACAGTTTATTTTCTTATTCCTGATATAGTCCCGTCAAATTAGCCAGAAAAATAGCGGTCAGTTTGCATTAATTCCCAACATGCTGAATTTCGGTACAGACCTGGGGTACACTATTATAAATAAAACACCGAAAGATCCCATGTTTGCTTAAAAAGTTATTCAAGGTCAAGCATCAAAGTTTTCGGTTCAATCTATTAAAGTCTGGCTTGTCTTCAATAATTACGATTCATAAACATACAAAACAACTACCAATAATATACTAATATTCAATAACAAAATTAACAATTCTAAGCAAGCTTAATTCCCTCTTTCTTCACGCCTTTTTGATTCAAAAATACTCGCACAACGGCAAGCAAAGCAAATACCGTTTCGATATGATTTACTGCGTAAGCCCCTGTTATCATTTACATCGAAAGTATGAAAAATAAAAGCATATTAATAATGATCATCGATATCTGGTTAAATAATCAAAGCTCCGGAACATCACTTTTGACAGCTTTTTTTGACAGTAATGTAACAATAAATGGCGATTTGTGGCACGCTAGCCACCTGCTATGACGTCACTACATGATTTATATTTTAGTGACAACATTCAAAAATAGTACTATCTCTTTCTTTTATTAGCATTTTTGTATAAGTAAAGGGAGACAACCAAGTTCTTCCTCTTCTTCCTCGTCGATATACATAACTACTTATTTATATAGGACATTACGGCTACTCCATGTATTTATCACCTCGCTGGTTTCAATGTTTGACGAGTGAAGAGTTTGCGTTGATCAATATCCTTAACATAACCTCTCAATTCCCAAATATAGTAATTTATTTACGTTTATGGTGCTTCACAATGTACAAGTGATTGTAGTGAACGAGAAAGTAGGCAAAAGGACGTCATTTTTCAAGAACAGAGATCGGATTTAACATTGGTTGCCGTGTCTATGTTCTAATAGTGTTAACTTACAAGGTTTAAGTGTGGTAGAACGTCGTGGAAATGTTTTCTAGGTTACTCAAGAAGAATAACGGTGTTTAATTGGTGTAACATAATTCGAGACATTAGTACCTTTTAATATAACTAATCCAGTTCAGAAAATAAAAATTTGCTTCCCATGCAATACAAAAAACAAAGCATATAAAAATATAAAACAAAGTTTAGAAATAAATAAAATTCATTAATGTACTAGTCTTTTATTTATTTTACCTTTTTTATCTTCTGGATTGTTAAAATATCTTATAAAATAGAAGAGGGGCTTTCGCGCTGCCACAATGGCATAACGCCAAAATCCAATGCATTCATTTAAAAATTAAGAAACGAAGGATAATCTATTTAAACAAAAAGTTGTCAAATACAAAAAGTGGGTTCCTAGTGTTGTAGTTAGGAAGACGTTCGTCTGATGCGTAGCATCACTAGTTAGTTTATGATTCTAACTATGAATTAAGTTTTTCCGTGCCGTAACTCAAGTTATATCCACTTCCTCCTGTTTATGCAAGATGATTACCGAACTGCATACCATACTCAGATGGACAGACTCAGTGCCAAGGAGGGAAATAAATTCACAACATATTTTTAAATAGATAATTACCACAAATACCTATACTGTTGATAAGTAGTAATTTAACCAGCAAATATTTTTTTTTTGTAGTCCTACCTTGACACTGATTTTAACATCAATGATCATTATGCAATATATTTTGGTTATATTGCGGGTGTTCTTAACTTTTTTTAGGGTTTCTTCAAATAATAAGACATCTTATCCAATAGACGGAGGTTTATTGACTGAATAATTTTACATTATTTTCACACGGGAAACACAGAAGCAAGTAGGTAACAGGTCAGCATAATATGACTTAGGCGAACATTGCAAACTGATACTTTTGTTTTTTAATCTGAATATAATATTATTTTATAAATGCGTACTTACATACTACATCTCCCCCGAAAAGATACATGCAGCCCCTCCGCTCATCAGGAAGAAAGATTTTTTTTTTTTAAACACAGTACTTACATACTAATGTTATGCGCACTTATTTTTAAAACAGACTTTATTTGATAAACAATTTCGTATTATTTTTATGTATCACATATTCATTATTTCCTTTTTTAATTTTTACATTGGGAGACATATCCTCAATTACTTCAAATGGACCGTTATACACACTATCTAATTTATTTCCTATTTGGTTTTTTAACAAAATAAGGTCACCTTTTTTATAGTAAACAGAATTTTTATGCTTATCAAACACACACTTCCTCTGCTGCTTACACTGTTAACAAATTTTTATTGGCGTCAAAGTGAGCCTTTTGTAATCTATATTTTAATTCACAAGCATAATCACCAAAATTATACAAAGGTTCAAGCGTTTTAGTTAAGTTACTCGGTAATTTACACAACTTTCCAAATACAAGTTCATACGGAGTATACTTCGTTTCTGTATGTACAGTTGTATTATACGAAAAACACCAAAATGGAATCCAATCACTCCAATCTGTTTTATTATCAGTGCATTGTATTCTTAGATATGCTCCTAAATGTTTATGACTGTTTTCGAGAGAACCTAGGGTTTCGTGGTGAAAAGGGGTAGAATTTAATTTATTTATGCCCAATAACTTACATGTTTCGGTTAATACTGAAGACATGAATTCTTTGCCCTTATCAGTAATTATCTCATTTGGAATACCATAGCGTAATACAAAATTGTTTACGAAACTTCTAGACACTGTAACCGTATCTTTACTCTTTAAAGGATAAGCCTCTATAAACTTGCTTAAGTCACATTGGACAGTTAAAATATACTTATAATTATAGTTATCTAACTCTAGCGGGCCCATTAAATCTAAACTAATTCTATGAAAAGCTGAATCAGGTGTTGTCGTTATAACCATTGGCTATTTTATTTTTTTATTCGAATGCTTGTTTAGTTGACAACTTTTACACCTTTTTACATAATTGCTGACGTCAACACTTATACCTGGCCAGAAGTAATAATTCTTGATGTTATTCAACATTCTATTCACCCCTGCGTGTCCGCTAGTGGGCAATAAATGAAAGTCATTTAATATAACTTTTTTTTCATGGTCATCATATATTTTAACTACATCTTTAGTAACGAGAAACCGTGGTAGTGTAAGTTGCAACTCTTTGAATTCGCGTAATAATTGTCTTAGCGTTTGTTCATTATTTTTATTTTTAATTACTAATAATTCTTTAATATTTAAGCGCTTACATAATTGTTCTAAGTCTCTCGCTAACACCTGCAAGGTCGATAACGATCGAGAGTTTAGAAATATTGCTGATTGCAATGGAACAAACGTATACAACTTCTTCATTGAAGTTATATTATCCTTGTTTTTTAAACATTTTTCGTTATAACTTTCGGTAAAAATTAATTCAATTACATCGTCAGGTCGTTTCAGAACCTCCACAGCTGCGGGTTGATCAGGCCTGCAAGTCGTGGTATGTTCCGAAGCCGGTATGTCAGTCTTAGTATTAAAATTTCGTCGCTGTGCCCTTGTTAAAAACGGATACTAAATTTTCACGCATTTCAATTAAATCTCTGGACGTCAGTGGAAGTCGACTTAATGCATCTGCAGCTGCATTATTTCGACCCGGGACGTACTCTACTTCGAAATCGTACTCTTCAAGGTAATTAAATACGTTTTTATCTCAGATAATCCATTTAAAATTAAATTCAACTCATTGATAGACATTTGAAACCATGTACCTACTTACTGAAATTATTTACGAAACTTAAAATTACGAAACCTATTGGCTCAAATCATTATAAAAAAAATATTTTAAAGAAAAGAAAATAAAAGTACCTATATCTCTTCTAATAAAAACAAACTAAATTACACTTATAAATTCCGTAACCTTTTAAAGTTTAACCCTTATAAAGTAACCGTACACACAATAATGACGTAATCACTTTTCACGTTTTACCGAATCACACGAAGTCACACACAATCTCACGAAACCACAGGAACAGAGAACGTAGGAGGAGCTCCTGGGTGGCTGCGCTGCACCCTGGGTGGTGATGTTCGGGAAATGCGCTGGTTACACAGGTGCGGATATATCTTGACGCGAAATGGCAGTATTTAAAGTGACTGCATTCAGTTCTCTTCTGAGCGTATTGACGGCACTTTTACGGCACTTCTTCAACACGTAGTAAATGGCACCCGCTGAGACTATGATGACCAGTGCGATTATAAGTATTTCGATGGCGCTGATAGAACTTATTCTCTGGCTGACATCGGCGTTCGCTTGTCCATTAGCGTTTTGTGCCACAATGACCTCTTCTTTAGAATATGATTTTCCCATGTTCTTAAAAATATTTTACGATGGGACTTTCGGTTTTTTTTTTAAATCTTCTATAGCGATTCCAGAAACTTCTGGCGTAAGGTCGCCATGCAATATATTTTGGTTATATTGCGGGTGTTCTTATCTTTTTTTAGGGTTTCTTCAAATAATAAGACATCTTATCCAATAGACGGAGGTTTATTGACTGAATAATTTTACATTATTTTCACACGGGAAACACAGAAGCAAGTAGGTAACAGGTCAGCATAATATGACTTAGGCGAACATTGCAAACTGATACTTTTGTTTTTTAACCTGAATATAATATTATTTTATAAATGCGTACTTACATACTACAATTATTTTCCCATGTTTAATAATATAATCGCATAGTAACTGAAAGTTCTTAGAACTTGCCACTTGTAAACAATATAATAAAAAATAATTTCAAACTTCGAAAATGAATATGTATTTTATTAATTTGTCAGTTGTTTTATATTTTGGCGGCAAATTGAAAATTGTCTGTGTCACGTCAGCATGAATTTAACGCGAGAAAATTTGGAAACAATGTTTTAATTTTAATAGGTCTTTACCTATGAAACTGCCGTTTTGCCGTACTGGCCATTCCAAATGAAAATATTTCTTTTTTGACTGATAATTCTAATTTCAAATTAATTTTATTTGACAAACATGGAATTCTTTTTCTAAAATCGTCATTTGTTTAATAGTTAGTGTTTTGTTTTCAACGCATTAGAACATTTTTCGTCATCATGGATAAGTTAAAAATTCGAGTAATTATGGAGTACCGTCGTGGCAGCAAAGCGGCACAAGCGGCACGCAACATCAACGACGTTTACGGAGCGAACACTACAAACGAACGCACCAACCGTTATCGGTTTACCTGCCTCCGTTCTGGAAATTTTGACCTGAAAAATGAACCCCGTGGTCGTCCGAAAACTTTGGTCGACAATGACGAATTAAAGGCAATTGTGGTAGCTGATGAAACTCAATCCACGGCTGAATTAGCAGCAGCTTTCGACGTTAGCATCAAAACAATATTGGTCCATTTGCGTCAAATTGGCAAGGTAAAAAAGCTTGACAAATGGGTACCCCACGAACTCAATGACCGCCAGCGCGAAGTACGCGTGGAGACGTGCCTTGCACTGCTCAGCAGGCATAGAAATGAAGGAATTCTGAACCGCATTGTTACTTGTGACGAGAAATGGATCCTGTTTGACAATCGTAAGCGCTCAGCAAGTTGGTTGGACCCTGGTTCAGCACCCAAACAATGCCCTAAACGAAAACTTACCCCTAGAAAAGTGATGGTCACTGTTTGGTGGTCTAACGCGGGTGTAATTCATCACAGCTTCTTGCCAAACGGGACAAGCATTACTGCAGATGTGTACTGTGAAGAACTGAACACAATGATGGAGAAGCTTGCACGTCTCCAACCAGCTTTGGTCAATCGTTCGGCTCCACTGCTCCTGCACGACAACGCGCGACCTCATACTGCACAGCAGACGGTCTCCAAGCTACAAGAGTTGGGGTTGGAAGTTCTTCGTCATCCGCCGTACTCACCAGACCTTGCGCCTACAGACTTCTACTTTTTCCAGAATTTGGATAACTTCTTGGCGGGAAAAAAATTCAATACCCGAGAGGCAGTACAAAATGCCTTTGTAGAATTTGTTGCCTCCCGTCCAGCTGATTTCTTCAAGAAAGGCATCAATAAGCTACCAATGCGTTGGCAAAGATGCATCGATTGCATGGGTGATTATTTTGATTAATAGAAATAAAAAATATATAAAAAAATTACGCTTCATTTATTTCGTGAAAAACGGCAATTTCATAGGTAAAGACCTAATATTAATACTTTTATTATACTAACACTTGAAATTGGCAGGAATAGTTACTGTGAAGTCACAACAGCTGATTGCCCTAAAATACCAATAATAATAATAATAATACATTTTCGTGCAGTGATTTTTTATAACTTTCGATGTCATTTATCTAAGTTATGATAGACTACGAATGGCATTTCACGATAAAGCCCCATCTCGTGCCACTGTTTACAACTGGTTTAATGAGTTTAAACGAGGTCGCACTAATCTCGCCGATGACCTGCGTGAGGGACGAGCTTCTACGGCGACGACTGAAGATAACGTCTATGTTGTGCGGCGTATGATAGAGACTGACAAAAGAGCCTTATGGAATTGGGCCCGGGCAATCGCGCATGTGGGCATTGTCTTTGTGGAATAGAATTAATGCAGTTTTTTTTCAGGTAAAATTTTGCTTTATTGGCTTAATATTCGCCATTTATCGTTATGCCCTTCTTAGTTAATCAATACTTATGGATTACCCCACGTATAAAACAACGCTATCATACTGTTTTTTCCCGTTGGAACAACGCCAAACCTGCCTGATGTGGGTGCACATGTGCGTTTTTAATCAACAGTCAGTAAACACGGCACCCACTGACCGGAGAGTTTCTTCATATATAAATGTTGGTGTAAGATATTGGGCATAGATTCTTCTGAGATGCCTACTGTCTCGACTATCTCGCTCAGTTATACTCTTCGGTCGTTCTACGCTATGTCATGGATTTAAGCGATCATCTCTGTAGTAGTGTTATACTTAAAGTCTTAAACTCTCTAACATTGTCAAGTATGGATTGATAAATACTATGTTAAAACCATCTTCATGCCATTTTGTATGTATTTATATGTAGTATGTATTTTTTTTCTTCTAATCTAAAATTACGACTACAATGACAACCTGATGGTGATAGTTTCAAGTGCAATCGTCTTTACCTGCAGTCAGGACACTAATAGATTTTCACTGAAATTTCAAAACTATTTGAGTGAAATCGTGAACTGGCTGGAACTTATCATACATAACTTTAATCAATAGTTCTCCAATCATCGCGGTAATTCTGACAACCTTTTGACACATTGTTACTTAAATATTATTGTTTGAAAATAAATGTCTTCAACACTATCCAAATACATTATCACATTGAGACTTGTCTCTTAATACGTTATTATCTCCTGTGTAATTTCAAACTTCTTAGTTGACTTCACTGTGACTTCATCATGTCATGACTTCCCATCCTGGGCCTGACGCGATTATCAAAAAAAGAACAAAATATTAAAAAAAATCCCTGATATATTTGATCAAAACCAAATTCATTTGTGTCGATAGTAAATTTATGGGAAACCATGAACCGATGTCATCTCCCAGGGTACTGCTGTGGTGATGGACCATTCCTTATGGAAATAATTTGCCTCCGCTCCAAGCATTTCGTAAGTTTTTCCAGTGAAAGGCTTCTTCTACTCCATCTACACATTCTTTTAAAACTGTATTCAATTAACATATCAATTCTCAGTCCTTCTCTCTTTTGAGAAACTCTTCTCTTTTTTCCAATAAACCAATTTTCCTGAAGAACTTACTTTATAAATAATCTAAGTAAGTAATATAATAACCCAAACTATGGCACTTTTTTTGCGGTAAACATGAAACTTTCGTTCAATTTTGACACTTCCTTTCTGGATCGAAGTGGACGACAACATAATAACGCAAAATATACTTATTAGCAAGCATTTAGTTGGTAAAGTTTCATTCAACTTTAATGAATAAAGAAAATTACGTTTACTCGGCCGTTTAAAACATTTTAACTATTGACTATTGTTTTAAAGCGGGTTGGGAGGTTTTAATAAATAAGGCCGTTTATTAGAAAAATATACTCATACCAAAACGTGATCTCGCATGTCATCCATCAAAGCCTTTTCCATGAACTTAAGTGAGCTGCGGGCTAGCTGCACAAGTTGAGATGTCACGACAGGGGTCATCGCTTGAGCCCAAATGCCCGGCAGGTCTCCGTCGTACGATGTCACTATGAACATAGGTGTTGAGCCATCTTCACGCGATATTAACTCACGTTTTAGACTGGATATTTGCTCACCTGTATTGGAATAATAAATTATTAATAATTTTAGGGCTTTAATGGAAAAAACATTACAGAAATTTATTTTATTTATCTTTATTTTAGCAATTATTTTACACAGTCAAGAAATTCCATAACTTTTTTCTTTAGTTCTTATGTGAAAATCGGTAAGCACTGTTTTTGACGCGTTCGTCTTGCGAAGTATAATCTAATAATCATCCTTGCACTACCTTTTATGATTATGAAAGCCGAATGTGTGGCGAATTTTTAATTTTAGATTAATATTTTTCATCTAATGCATCTGCGAGGAGACCTAAGTGACTTACTAGATGACTTGCCACTCAATCTTAGAATATGCAACCACAGTATGGAATCCGCAGTACAAAATATACATTAATAAAATAGATAGAATTCAAAATAAATTTATGAAGTTTTTAAAATATAAATCTAATTATAATGTAGATATCGATAAAACAACTAATCTGACTTCACTCTCTAATAGGCGCACTGTACGAAATATAAAATTTTTATGTAAAATTGTAAATGGTAATATTGACTCTTCATATTATACTTAGTAAAATTGGTTTTGCTTGTCCTCGCGTAAATTATCGCGTACACTACTTTTCGTTTATCATTTTCTCGTACTAATTATGCCGCTAACTCTTTTATTAATAGATCATGCAAGGAAATAATAACATCGACATCTTTCATCTCCCTCTCCCTAAATTGAAATTATTATTGCACGAGTACAATTTCAATTTTATTTAACATATCTTTTAGTTTACCATGAGCTTCTCTCCTCAATTTGTTTTGATATATATATTTTCTTTTCTTAGTTGTATACCGTAGTAATTTAAATTATGGAAACTTCACTGGTCTTTGTACAATCTTATATTTTTTCTTTAAGAAGATTAAAATGACTGTTTGTTTTCCTGAAAATTAAATAAATATAATCTGATTCGAGACATGTTGTTTCAGCATGATTCCAGCCAGCCCTGCACATTTCAGTTTTTATTATCCAAACAAATGGATTGGACGAGGTTGGCCCTTGGTACCCTGGCCAGCTAGAAGCTCGGACCTAACCCCCATGGATTTTGATGTATGGGTGATATGTATGTACCTAACTACATTGAGCGCGCGCGCAACCAGTAATAAACGAGCAGTCATTCAAAACGATCTTTTACTTCACCTCATATACGTCACTGATCACTGAACAATTATGTCGGATATTTCCCTGTATTTGATCACAAATTGAGTGTTAAGATTATATTTAAAGGCAAAATGACACAGTATATAAAATAAACGGTGTGGAAGAAAATAAGTGTGGTATCTTGCTCACTCATCTCACGGAAGATAGATACATAGATAGATAGATAGCATCAAATACAAAGGTAGGACAAAAACAACAATACAAAGACGAAAAACCATTCCTGACCAACATTTTGACAACTCGTATTATGTATAGATAAGTAATATAGAACGAAAAATTACTAATTTTTAGCTGAACCATAAAACCTATTTCATGTCAAAAACTACAATCCCCAAAAAATGTATTGAGTTTTCTTGTTATAGTCATTTATTGACATTTGGTTTGCCACGAACGCGCCCAGTAAAAATATGGTCTATGACACGTTTCGTTCACATTAAAATGAAATAATCAATTATTTTTCTTAAATGTACAAAACAGCTTAACTTAACTGTCATATTGACAATGTCAAAAATTACAACGTTAGTTCAGATTTGAATTAAACGTTAGCATTCCTTCGTTTGCATTTGCGGCATTGTGTACTGTGCGATACTACTCTAGATTTTTCTAACTTTTGATTACCTTGGCGTTCCGCCCGGTTAACGTTTCTGGCTTCTGCTTCAACGATTACTTGCGCTACTTTTACACGGATCTCGGATTTTGCTGAACTATGGGATTTACGCAGTGTGTTCCTGTTCGTTAAAATGTCGGCTACATCTACGAGACTATGGGTGGCGCAACGTATGCTGTATATTAACTGCAACATTTGTGTTAATACTTGTAACACAGTTCGTCATCACCTTGTTATTGGTTTTGTATGTATAATCTAGGATCCTCATAGTTCGCTACATGGTAACCCATAACACAAGCCTTTGCTTACTTTGGGGCCATGTTGTCTGAGGACTTTTATTTTAAAATCCACACATACCTACTTATCTGTGTAAAAATCTTTAATCTAACTGGATAAAATGAACAGGTGTTTCACTATCTACATTACAATGCCGAGGCTTACTAAACATCAATGAACTCCTTTAAAATCAAGTCTTTCACGTCATTTCATTACAGCGATAGAAGGTATGTCTACATTTTAACCAAATATGAGTTTTCAATATATGAATTTCAACATAATTATTGAGGATACTTAGTAATTAGGTTTTGAAAGGTTTTTACTTCTTTTGCTTGTAAAAAATAATATATCCGTGAGAATCTGAAACCAAATCTTGAAATGAACTACACTTTCGTTTTTCCAAGTAAAAAATTGCCAAGATGTGCTATGAAAATTGATTCAATTTGACATATAACCTCGAAATATATTTTTCAATGTAACTTTTTTTCTGAATTGCTAAATTGCATTAAGGTGTTACCTTAAGTTTAGGAATATAACACTATTTTTTCCGCATCGTTTTTATATTTATACATTAGATCAATAAAAAACAGGTTGACAGGTCATTGCATATTATATGAAACATGGGCATTGTTCTTTGGTAGGCTACCAGTACCGCCAATTTCGGAGAAAATCGACTAAAATAGTTTTTATTGTCCACTCCCATCAATGAACAAGTATGCGTATTATTTATTTCCTTGTATGGTGTTTTCATTAGTTTTAGTTATTATTATTTCATCTTATGTAGTGTTCTAGTTGTATATTAGTTAATAAAGCACTTTTTTTCTTTGCGACATGGATATACAATTGTTCTTCTCATACATATATAAAAATCGAAAGTAATTTTCGAGGCAATTATACGATACGGTATTTTGTCTTTAAACTCCTAGAAACTATATGTTTTCTTTCTCTTTAAATGTACAGTTTTACGTATTTGTTATATATCTATGAAATATTTCAGTTTTATAGTATCAAGTAGTCTTAATTGACATTTCAATAACTTATAGAACGGGGCGGACTTGGTATTCTAATGGCAAAATGTAATTTTTTTTGAGTGTTATGTTTTTATTTTATTTTAGATGCGGGAAGTTTGTAGACATATTTCTCAGTTTTGATGCTACCAAAGCCTATTTTTGTTTTCAAATAGAAAATTTCGTTCGTGAAATTATCCAGATTCAAATTACATTTTAGTGATTTATAAAAGTGATTGTATAAAAATAGCTTCCTTTTATTTGGCTATTGAATTAATTTAGTAATCAATCATACAAAACAAGTAATATTATGTTCAAGTAGATTATTGGACCCCCCCGATGGTTGCCCGCCTTGTCGTGGCGGGGGGGCTTACTTGATTACTACAAAAATGTTCTAATTTAAACAAACTGCAAAGTGTTTTAGCCTATATTTATAGATTTTATAAGAATGCGTCTAAAAAGGTTTCAGTAAAAGAGCCTAATTTGACTCCTAAAGAATTAGAATCAGCTCTCTTCATACTTGTACGCTGTGCGCAAAGACTTTAATTTTCAAAAGAAATTATTTCATTTAACAATAATGAAAAACTGCTATCAGGGATTGCTAGCTTACATCCTTACATTGATAATAATGGTTTACTTCTCGTGGGCGGTAGGCTACAAAATGTAAGCATTTCGCAAGAAAAGATGCATCCCATTATTTTGCCCAAAAACAGTAATATTACTTCTTTAATAATAGAAAGAGAGCACCTCTGTTTATTGCATGCAGGTCCTAGGCTCGTACTTAGCTCTCTATCTCAGAAATTCTGGATAGTGAATGGTATTCATTAGGTAAAAAAGATACTTCACAAATGTATAAAATGTGCTCGACTGAAAACACAAATGAAAAGACTTTTGTGGTCCATTTACCATCAAAGTTGCAAGGATTCGCAAACCACTCGTAACCAAGGGGTATGTAGCTGTATATGTTTGCCTCTCTACAAAAGCTATACATTTGGAGGTGGTATCAGACATGACTACTGCGACTTTCTTAGCATGCTTCAATCGTTTTATTTCAAGACGTGGGATGCCCTCTAAGATATTTTGTGATAATGCCAGGACTTTCAAGGGTGCTGATAGCCAGTTAAAAGAATTGTTTAATTTGTTTTCATTACATTCTCATCGAGACTCAATTTATAATTACTGTAAAAATAATTACATAAAGTTTATGTTTATTCCCAGTTACTCCCCTGAATTTGGTGGACTTCGGGAAGCCGGGGTCAAGAGTGTGAAACACCATCTCAAGTTGTTGGGTATCTATGCCTGACGAATTTAATACAGATTAAAGTTATGGAGAATCATTTCAAAGATTGTAAAAGTATTTTCAGAACTTGACAACAATGTACTTGAAATTAAATATAATAATAAGACTTATTTAAGATCTTTACACAAATTATGTCCTTTCCCTATAGATAGTGGTAAGTTGTAAAATTTCAATAGTAAATAAGATAAACATATGTAAACATAATTAAACATGCAGCTCTTTCTGTATCTATATACAAACAATAATTTAGCTAAATTACTAACTACTGTTAGATCTTGCACTATGTAAATTGTCTTATTACTAAATTGAAAAAGCTGTATAAAAATAACTTTAACATGCTCTATACTGATGTATAAATGTTCTTTAAATAAATAAATGCTATTTGTAATGCATAATATCGATACAGATAAGATATGCATAAGTGGTCTCTTCAGATAATTGATGATCAATTCATATTATTCACGATATTTTGCAAATTAATTGTGGCCATTTCAGTCTAATTTACTGTCAGTCTTGTTTACACAAGATTTCATAGCCAAATTTGGTCCTTATACTTACGGACCAATACTTGACGCGATTACAAGAGTATTGACCAGGTTCGATGCCCCGTTTTGTATGAGAGTTAAGAAAAAAATTTGAATGTGATTATTATTAAATCTAAAATCGACGCCAAGGTTCCTAAGAACAGATTTCGCTATCTCTCTTAGTTTCTGACTTCTCCACACTGACCCATTTGGGTTGTGCATCCGGTATATTCATTAAGTGCTAATTATGTTCACGCCTGCCCCCCCAACTATGTTAGTACAGAACATATATTTGGTATGGCAATTGTTTATGTTTTTTGTTTTTATGGTGGCAACACCTGACTTTTTCTCAATTTTTTTGCTCTCAACTGGACTCCCATGAGCTCCAGACCCTTTTTTTATGTTGTGTGGTAATAAATAGTGAATTCGGTAAATTACTGTGTTTTACTTTGAAACCACGCAACAACCAACATTCTCATCAAAATCTTTTAGACGTTAAAGATGAATTTCTTTTTTCTGAAGTAAAGAATGTTTTTCGGACCAAAATACCACTGACAATATTGAACTAGTAATCTGAAATAGTTAAAAGAACAGTGTGTGCATGGCTTCAAAGACTACGACAAATAATAAATTTACCCATACGAACAGAATCTTCCATCCGTCTACCTGTCAAACTTTTAAAAATTTTATGACTTGGAATTAGAGGCATGTCTTTATGTTGGTGCTATACCTTAACCCAATACATAAAGAGATATATAAGAGTATCACATTTTTATGAATATATATTAATAACAGTATCTTATAAATATATGAGAATAAGTATACATTTTTTGGTCATTTTACTACGAGGTTTGACGAATGTCTTTTCCTCACCATCAGAGCCTTTCTTTTCTGTAGGATAGTTCACCATTTCGTAATTTTTCTATAGCTTTTTGCTATTTAACATTACTGCAATTTTTCTATAGCCAAGTAATCTCGAGGCACTTTGACTTCCTAATATGTGAAGATTGTCTTATTTTTGCACTACACCTTGTCCAATAAAAAACGCCTTGTAACAAGTGCGTCTTAAATTTTCTTTTGAAACTAATACGGCTACTCGGGAGCGCTAAAGCGGTGAGCCTGTTGTGACGCGGCGCCGTGGGAAGTGATGCGCTTGAGACCACTAATTAAGCACTTTTAACCACTTTGTTAACGACAATGTAAAATTTTCGTACACCCACATCCCAAAATAAGTACGTTAAAGTGTGTGTTGAATAGGGCAAATAAAATGACTTGACATTATTAATGAACAAATAAGTATTGTTTTAATCTAAATTAAAATTTACAGTGAACAGTACTTTTTAAAATTTCTTCTTTTCTTGTGCTTCTAGGAAAAATTCTCGCAGAGATTTTTTTGCAAAATTTTCTAACTGAAACTGATATTCACTGTATTGACCGAATAAGTTGTTAATCTAGATTTTTTTGTAGATTCTGATTCTGAGCTATTCGACTTTAAATAAAAATGGATCGTTTACCATTTAGTTATCGGTACTTCAGGGACCAACAGTTGCACGGATAATTGAAAGTGGGTTTTTAAACATAAATAAATTTATTCCCATATCGAGTTTCAAATGGCGACAATAAATTTTGCTGATTTTGGTTTTTTGTAAAACTAAGTGCTGAATTAAGAACGATCAGAAAGCTACTAATGTTGAGTGTGCCTTTGGCAGCTCAAAATATCCACCAAAACCCTACAAAGCCTCAAGACTATCCTTCTAGCAGTGCTTTATTTTTGTTAAATTCGATTGAATTTTTTAACGTTTTACTCTCATAATCAGAATTTCTACTTTTTTCCATTTTTTTAAAAGCTCAGTGTTCAATTTCAGTATTATTTTTGCAAACAATTTGCAAAAAGTTTTTTCCAACCCACTCCGTGATTCTACTAATCAACTTTTAATTAAATTTAAAAAAGAATTCTATTGGTTTTCGACCTCGATTGAAACATTTTCCAAAAATTGTTTTTAGATAGGTACTCTTTGTGACACCTCACAAGGCTTGAACAGTTTTTTTCTGAAAAGTACTCTTTTTGCAGATCAAAAAGAATTTAGATTTCACTTTTTGTAAAAATCAAATTTATTTTTTTATCATGGTAAGACGCCATATAGTCAAAGAGAAGTTGCGATTCGAATGGGTGTGGGTCAATCTGTCGTATGTCGTGCTTATGCCAGATACCACGAGACGAACCGATACAATCGTCACCCTGGACCAGGTCGCCATTGCGTCACTACTCGCCACAAAGATTGGGCGTTGGATTGAACCTTTCGTCAATGCAAACATTGTGGCACTAGACTTCATAAATCGAAGACAAACAACAACAGCCACAGCGAGATCGAGAGCAAAACCTTTCCTTGCGAACGTTCAGAAACCGTCTTAGTATAACTGGGTAACAAGCACGCCACCCTAATCGGCGAGAACCAGAAGAAAAAGATAGTACTCGTATACATTCAAGTAGAGTTCCCATAAAGCGTCACGTTTTCCAGTTATATGCTATCATAGATTAACAAGTGGCGCTACAGATTAATTATAATTTTTTCTATGTTAAATTTTGCGGACCCTTTTGCATTAAAAAACCTGTGTAGCTTTTTGTTTTCCTTGAATGTAATAAACACACATAATTTGGAATTCATAAGTAATTAGGAAATGTTATATATACAGTAATCCATTTTTGTGGTCAATTCAGTATAGATAATTAATGTATCTAAAAAACATTCAATAAAAAAATACAAAAATACTTACGAGTCATATCGTCATTGAAATCAAGCAGCAACATTTCATTGCTCCAATCTTTATCAGCGATCAGTTGCAAAGCCCTCAAAAAGGCGGATAAAGGTGCATTAGGGGGTTTATTTGGCGCAGGGTTTAGGAACACAGAGGCCGTGATCAGCTGTAACACCATGTCAGAAACGTGTCGCGATAGCAGGTGGCATGATGTGAACCGTTGGAGCAAACACGCCGCCTCACCAAACGCTGGGTATTTTTGGTGCAACCTGAAATAATAGTCATGAAAACTATGAAACGATATAGAGCTGATTTAAATAAAGAGAGCGTGGCGAACGATTTTATATTATTCCGATATGGGGATATGGCTTCCAGTTAACATTTTAGTTCTATAAGGTCTTTACCTATGAAATTGCCGTTTTTCACGAAATAAATGAAGCGTAATTTTTTTATATATTTTTTATTTCTATTAATCAAAATAATCAACCATGCAATCAATGCATCTTTGCCAACGCATTGGTAGCTTATTGATGCCTTTCTTGAGGAAATCAGCTGGACGGGAGGCAACAAATTCTTCAAAGGCATTTTGTACTGCCTCTCGGGTATTGAATTTTTTTCCCGCCAAGAAGTTATCCAAATTCTGGAAAAAGTAGAAGTCTGTAGGCGCAAGGTCTGGTGAGTACGGCGGATGACGGAGAACTTCCAACTTGGAGACCGTCTGCTGTGCAGTATGAGGTCGCGCATTGTCGTGCAGGAGCAGTGGAGCCGAATGATTGACCAAAGCTGGTTGGAGACGTGCGAGCTTCTCCATCATTGTGTTAGGTTCTTCACAGTACACATCTGCAGTAATGCTTGTCCCGTTTGGCAAGAAGCTGTGATGAATTACACCCGCGTTAGACCACCAAACAGTGACCATCACTTTTCTAGGGGTAAGTTTTCGTATAGGGCATTGTTTGGGTGCTGAAACAGGGTCCAACCAACTTGCTGAGCGCTTACGATTGTCAAACAGGATCCATTTCTCGTCACAAGTAACAATGCGGTTCAGAATTCCTTCATTTGTATGCCTGCTGAGCAGTGCAAGGCACGTCTCCACGCGTACTTCGCGCTGGCGGTCATTCAGTTCGTGGGGTACCCATTTGTCAAGCTTTTTTACCTTGCCAATTTGACGCAAATGGACCAATATTGTTTTGATGCTAACGTCGAAAGCTGCTGCTAATTCAGCCGTGGATTGAGTTTCATCAGCTTCCACAATTGCCTTTAATTCGTCATTGTCGACCAAAGTTTTCGGACGACCACGGGGTTCATTTTTTAGGTCAAAATTTCCAGAACGGAAGCGGGTAAACCAATAACGGGTGGTGCGTTCGTTTGTAGTGTTCGCTCCGTAAACGTCGTTGATGTTGCGTGCCGCTTGTGCCACTTTGCTGCCACGACGGTACTCATACTCCATAATTACTCGAATTTTTAACTTATCCATGATGACGAAAAATGTTCGAATGCGTTGAAAACAAAACACTAACTATTAAACAAATGACGATTTTAGAAAAAGAATTCCATGTTTGTCAAATAAAATAAATTTGAAATTAGAATTATCAGTCAAAAAAAAAATATTTTCATTTGAAATGGCCAGTACGGCAAAACGGCAGTTTCATAGGTAAAGACCTATTATATGCAACAAATATGAAAAAGCCAACAAACCCATGCAAGGCACCTCGCAGTCGCGGCATTAGAACTGTATCTCGCTGTAAAATAATACTTTCTTCATTTTCCCTCATTTTTACGACACCATTCTCCACTTCTTTCCTTACTAAAGTAATTTCTTTTGGATGGGCGATCTCTAGGCGGTACACGAATCCGCTCTTATACACATCGACGTGGTTTGGATATGCTTGTGTCGGTACTGAAAACTGCTTGTTTAACTGCTCAGCAATTTGTAAATGAAATGCTGCCTTCAGACATCTGAACGCTTGTAAGTCGCCAGGCCATTTACCACTGTGACCTAGAATGCAAATAATAAAACCTATATTATAAAGTATAACCTATATTGTATATTATACTGAAACGTATGATGGCATCAATAACTGATAAAGAATTAATTGAGGACAATGTACACAAGACAATGACAAAAAAAAAATGTAAGAATTTGTTTAGGTAACTCAGTAAGTTTATTACTTTTATTTAACCTAATGATTTTCGGTACTATCTCGGATGTTATATACAAAACATACAAACCAAGCTCTATGACAGCTTTGCATACTGGTGTGTACTCGGGCACAGATATCATTCCGTCTTTCACTATCGCCTTGACTAGACTTGCCCACCCTTTCTGCCACGGGTTGCGAGGTCCCGGCCTAGGCAAAGGAGGCAAAGGATCGCAGTAGCTGAATACTGGCGACACGCCTACAAATACATAAAATTAGGTGATGAAGATAAGAGATGCTACAACCTAAGTATTTCAATAAACTTTCAGTTCTATCTACAAAAACATAATATTGAGGGCAGAAAACATACAAAAACTACGATTTACGCTTGCAGCTTCGTTTGCTCCTAATTCATACGATAAAATACAAAGGTTTATAAAGAAATAAAAAGAGTAGGTAATCACAATTCGGTTTTCGCAGAGCAGTTTAGAGCTGAATTTTAATAAACAAATGCAATGCTGCAGCTAGTAGAAGCAGAATAACATAAACTAAAAATATCCGCCAGAACGTTTAGCTGCGGAATACCTTTGTAATAAAGTTGACTGTCGACTCCCAATTAAGTTATAATTTTTGGACTAATGTTTCTACTGTGAGCACTGAAGAGACAAAGACTCACTAAGCCTTTACCAAGGTTAAAAGTATTGGTTCGTTGATGGAGGGGTAAAGGCAGAAACGTCAAAGTTTCGGGTCCTGTGGTTAATTCGGTCTAATACAACAATTTCAAAATAAGTTTCAGTTAAAATTTTTGATTGAACTAAAAATGCTAAAGATGGGTGAGGTTTCTTACATAACGTGCATTAATGGTACTCACACAAACTCAAGTATATAAGAAACTTAACTTAACATAAGAAACTTTACGTGAATGACACTGAGAAATAACTGCAATGCAGACAATACATGTGACATATCGCCTTGGTTCTTTTTATGTAGTGACAGTCGGATTACGTTGAATTAGATCAGGGGACGTAAACATGGTTTATGAGGTCCATAGGTCAGGAACTTGTCACCTATCAACCTCTATTTTGGTTTAATCAAAAGTTTACATGTAAGGAAATTAAACATTTGGATCATTTATTTACTGCTGATTTTTGCTAATGAAGCTTCGACTACCAGGGGCTCATTAAAATCATCATAAACAGTAAAGTTTATAAATTTTTTGCATATTGCTTCGCATATTTTTGAGCGCAAACGCGATTTCGCAGCAAACTCGCAGACAAAATGTATTACACATTATTATATACATTTTTCAAAATGTCAATAATGTAAGCAATCCTAAAAATCGAGATTTTACTATAAAAAATACTAATACTAATAAAATACTATAAAAATAATACTATAAATAATAAAAATTATTTTCTATACTATGTCGATTTTGTATGTATCATACAACTAAATGGATAAGCTATAACATTATCATTTTTTGATATCTTTCAAGTAAAATCACATCTGGCATAGATGATACACAGGGTAAAGACTATAAGAAAAACACCATAAGTAAATGAGACAAACAGATAAGACCTTTAACATAAAAATCATAAAATAATATTGTCTGTTAATAATTGCTGTGGGAATATGCTAAAGTTAAAGTTTTTCTAACATTTTGAAGGTTTGCAAAGACAAACCAGACTTTGAGTCTGCTTTATCCATTGAGCTACAGTTGAAAAAGCCTGTTCTTATTTCACTGAGATACCCATTATAATACTATAACTATGCACATTACTGTATAATAAAACTTGCATCAAACACAAAGGATTAAAAGAAATATGTGTGCAATGTAAATTCTTTGGAACATTACATTTATTCATAATTCGATTTTACACTTGATTATGCAGTTGGTAAATAATCATGAATAAAACATAATTACCATATACTGCACTGATGTCCAAGGGAATATTAGTGAGAGTGCGTATGTCTCTTCTTAAATCATCAAAGCAACGTACTGCTTCGGAAGAACTCTCCTCTAGCAAAAGTAAGTGGTCCTGAGTGGTGTACCTCTTTCTTATAAGTAAACTGTCCAATTGAGTGTTCATATGGAATACATCAGATGACTGAATCCCTGGAAAAACAAGTGATACAAGTTAACATTATCTTATCTAAGTAATTATACTGTGCTAATAATTTTGGAAACTTTAAAAGAATTTTATTGATGAGTACTATAAATGTGTTTATGAAAGTGAGTTTTTGTTTGTGTGTTATATGATTTTACCCTTAACTACTCATCTATGTTTATGATGTTTTGTGTACTTTTGCAGGCATATTGAAAAGGACATTTTATTGAAAGTAAGAGATTTAAAATAGGACAAAATATAAAATAAAGGGTTACTCATCTTTTTTGGTTTGTTTGTGATCCTGTTTAAAGGCTTAGATAAATAAATATGATAAACCATAATATGTTCCCCCAATATATAGAGATTCTATAATTCTAGAGAATAAAATCTTTAGATTCCTGTTTCCATAAAAATCTAATCAGTAAAAATGGATTGTGCAAAATTTTACTTCTTAGGTGAAAAAAAATACAATTTCTTCATCAAAAGGTGTGTGTGAAGCAGTGGTAGGCTAATCTTGTATTGAAATTAAATTGTGGCCTTACCATATTTAAACTCCATTAGGTAGTTAACAATTTGTCTCACAATTGTCCTCCTTTCCACAATACTGTCACCTTTCCAAACACATGTTTCTGTAATAGATCCATCTTGGAAACGGCGCAGCTCTGATTTATTTCCCCAGAACTCCCTATAATAATTTACAATGGCAAAAAAGTTAAATCAAAAATAGACTGGAAGCACTTAAAATGCATACAGAGCATCCAAGCATCCAAGATAGAGCACACTTTGGGGAATCTGAACCACCCCACACACAGATGTAATCCGATTAATTAGTTTCTAAGTCATGGAGCTTTTTCTGAATATTCAGTGTTTTTTGACTTTCCTTATTTTGGCCATAACTTAGTATATAAGAGAGATAAAAGCAGGTTTTTTTATTATTAGTTAGCTAAAGGTTGGAGGTTTACAAACATAATTAAATCTAGAAAACAAAATACACCTTTGTCTATTACAAAATTATTTGATTATATTAGTTTAATTACACAAAAGGAAAAACGTGCAAAAGTCCAACAATTCTCAAAGTGTTTTAGAAATAATAGGTTAATCTTAAAACATTATTATCTTATCGGCTTTTTAAAGTACAATTTTTACCGACCTATTAATCACATCATACAGAAATATTGATTCAAATGGTACAGAACCTAAAGACTTTAAAACAATTATTAAATATTTTAAACTAAGTTCTACTGCCCAATGACACAAGGTAAAATGTGTACAATATTCTAGCTCTGTCTGCCACTAGTTCAGCCAATATGCATTGGCTATAAAGGCTATTGGCACAGATCTTTCTCCTAATCTACTATTTATAACAAACTACTAAAAATATAACTGTAAATTGAAAAGCTTTTTCAAATATTGTCAAATGGTCAATTTTAATTTACAGTTTACCCATCAACATAAATGAAACAATTTAGTTCACAATTTGAGCATGGTGCACTATTTACTGAGAAATTATTACTCATTTATCTCGAGTAACTATCAAAGATAAATCAGGAAGAAAAATAATAATAACATAAGTCTGATTATATTTCTAGAAAAGATTGACAAAAGGAAACAAACAGTAGAGATTTAAAGAAAAGTTGCAAAGTTGTAATATCTCAAAAACCATAAAACATTTATTAAGATAATAGTGTTGTTATATGATTGACCTGATGCTAGCCTACTTCCAGTATTGGTAAGTACTGTTAACATACAAGTATATGTACATACTGTAATAATCTCAAAGTTCAAAACATATAGTTACCTGAACTCTTCAGCCCCAGGCAAATTGGCCTGTGGTCCTTTGTCCACTAAACTCATAAAATTTTCTGGGTCCATGATAAATCCTATGGACAATGTAGGTTTATACCTGGGGAAACAAGAGTAAATATGTTTATATTTTTTTTATTAAATCAGAATCTAAAAAAGATTAGTATCTGTCACATGATATATTTTTATAATTAGTTTACCCTTCAATTTTAGCTTTTTGAGGAGATTTTCTCACTGGCCATGAGAAATCAGCATCTATAATGTGTTGCATTAAATTCACACGATCATGAAGACCTTTTGATAATAGCCTTTGTATAGTATCCACAACAAGTAAAATTTTATCTACACCATAGTTTAGTTGTGCCTCTTTAGATGCCTTTTTAGACACTACCTCTATTATAGCTGGAACATTTCTAAATCTGCAAGACATAAAATATTTTTAGTCATTAAAAAATATTTTAGTTTATTTTAATGTACAGATAACTAAAATTATATATTTAAATGACAGGCAAATACATTTTTAAGTACACAATTCAATAAAGTGTATATTAAGAATAATTTTACTTACTTCACAATATGATCAAATTGTATAAAAGGCTGCACTGGTGTCATAAACAAAGGTATAAAGCTGTTGATTTTCCCATTGTCAAGAAATTCCACTGCTAGACCACTTTCTCTTTTTAATGCCTGATAGGTGCCAGTATTCATTTGCCAGCATACATTGAAGTAACCTGACCCATCTACAAACACTACTGGAAATTGTTGGTGAAACTCTTCAAGTGAAGGTGTTGATGCTGTACCCTTGTACAAAGTTATACCTTTAACATCCCACTCAGAAGATTCTGAAAATTATAATCAACAATGAAATGCGAAATTACTAACCCAATTTTGTATTTTAGTAGCCTTCAATACTTACTAAGGGCAATCCAAACATTTCTGATGATTTGATAGCTACTCATAATATTATTTATTCTTTTGTTTTGAACTAAATATGCCACAAAAAGGCTGACTATAAATCCAGATATCTGTAGTTTCCTTTGTCGCAACCAAATCTTTAACAGTATCACTGCTTGTTTAAGGTTCTCACTATTATAGAGTACATCTAATAAAAATGACAGATTATCAGATGCAGTCATATCTGCTAGAATACTACTATTGTAATGAGGAGTAGGAGATGCATCATTAGATTGGATTTCATTACTGGCCTCTCTTGGCAATAACCAATGATCTCTAAGGTTATTTCGCAATGGGCTAAATCTATGGAACTTGTAAGTATCATTTTCACAAGTTAAATTTAAACGAACAGTAAAATATTTACTAACTTTGCCCTTTGGAGTTATATCTAATACTGGTTTGGACTCACACCCAGATAACCAACAGTATTTTAGATCATCAATAATATCACATTTATTTAGATGTGAAGTTATGTAAGCTAAATATGCAGCTCTCTTTTTATGATATCTGTAATTTATAGAGTCATTTTTAGTGTATGTATCAGAAGGCACAGAGATTTGAATGTCTATGCGCAGTTTCGAATTGATTGCACACATTAGAGCATAGGACCCAACAATTTTCACATCATCATATCTTCGGAAACGAAAAGTGCATTTAGTTTTGTTCAAATCACTACTAATGGGCAGTTTCACTTTCAATTTGTTTTCAAAGGTTTGGTCAGAAAAATCGTACTCCCTCTCATCTTCAGGTATTGAAAGAAGAAACGACTTCAGAAGTGCAAACCAATCTTGAAATTTTTTAGTCACCTTTTTTGTGACATTTACTTCGTTTAAGATTTCTTCAATCTGAAGCCTGAACAAATTAGAATTAAAAAGAGTTTCAGTTTCTTGTAGCCTGTTTAACTCTTTTACAGTTGGTTGGCGATACAGGCTTTTCATTTTCAGCCGCTTTCTACCACTTGTCTGGGAAGAATCAAGGGTTCTTTTCCCATTTTGATTAACTGACTCTAGCTCACCTATATGTTCGCTAATTGACTGTTCTATACTCTGTAACAAAGATTACATTTATTGAGATCTAAATCTAAATGTGTTTAAGGTTATGTTATGGTAGTTTTTATGACTTCACTATAAATTACTTACAAATTCAACCATATTAAAGGAAACCAAATGGACTATGACTAATATAATAAATCACTAAGTCAAAAAGCACCGGTTCACAGGATTCAAGTAAGCTCAGGCAGGCAATATAGAAACATCGCATTGCTCACCACACCAAGCACAAACTACAAACCGACCAACTAGTGATGCAACGCATCAGACGAACGTCATCCTAATTACAATTTACAACACTAGGGCTGCGTTCCGTTTGCCGATTACAACGCTCACAGCGCTCATATACCCGTTCCGATTGCCCGTGAGCGCGCTCACAGCGATATCGATACGTCATCAATGACGTCATAAACGCCGCCATCTTACCGCTCACAGTGCCAAAGCTACGGAGCATGGTCGCTGTGAGCAGCCTGTCAAAACTGACACATGACGTTACTTTGTTGATGTTTTTATTAGTCGATTAAAGATTTTAAAAGCTTGCTTATTCATTTTCTTTTGTAATAATATAAAAAAATGGCTCCTGCTTCGTTCACGGTCAAAGATCTTAATGAAATTGTAACTTTAGACTTAAGCGACGAACAATCAGAATATTAGCGCGATATTTACCGTCCCGATTGCAATAGCACTAATAACACTTTTAGCGCGCTCAAACGAATCGGAACAGTTTTGAGCACTTTTAGCGCTGTGAGCGCTGTAATCGGCAAACGGAACGCAGCATAGGAACCCACGTTTTCATTTTGATAACTTTTTTTAAATTCTTTACCCTTAGGGGAAGTCAAGGGGTCTAGCCCATGCAGCCTACATCAACTTTTTTTTAATACGTTTGTCCTTCGTTTCTTAATTTTTAAATGCCTGTATGGATTTTGGTGTAATGCCATTGTGGCAGCGCGAAAGCCCCTCTTCTATTATTCTACAAGATATTTTAACAATCTAAAAGATAAAGAAGGTTAAATAAATGAAAGGCTTGTATATTCAGGAACTTTTTTATTTCTAAACTTTGTTTCATATTTTTATATGCTTTGTTTGTATTGCATGGGAGGCAAATTTTTATTTTCTAGACGCGAGACATTAGTTCCTTTAAATATTCTGTTCATTGTGTTACACCAATTAAACAATGTTATTCTTATTGAGTAACCCAGAAAACATTTCTTCTCAAAATGTGTATGGCTCACAAACAATTTACGAAGTTCTACCACACTTTAACCTTGTAAGATAACACTATTAGCACAAAGACACGGTAACGAATGTTAAGTCCGATCTCAGTTCTTGGAAAATGACGTCCTTTCGCCAACTATCTATTTACTACACAGCACTTGTTGTACATTGTGAAGCACCATAAACGCAAATTAATTACTATATTTGGGAATCGAGAGGTTATTTTAGGGAAAATGATCAATGCAAACTCTTCACTCGTCAAACATTGAAACCGTAATGGCAAATCAAACTGATTGATTGAAAATTAAATAAAATTTTGCATTTTATTGCAGTTAGCTGTAGTTACTACACATTAACTATTTCTGCCAATTTCAAGTATTAATAAAATAAAAGTAGTTTTAACATAATTGAAACATTGAAAGATAGCCGAAAACCGTAAATCATTGATTGAACATTGTGTTATAATTCAACATTCATATTGAAGTGACATATGACAAATGTTCGCTCGAAAAGTAGCAACGGAGCTATCAGCATCAAAAAGTTCTAACCATAGACATAATTCCTAGTTTTTTTTTGTATGAGACTACCTGCTATGCCACCAAGTAACCAACCAACGCACATGGACTTGACCAAAAGGTAGTCTTCATACAAAAAAAAAGGAATTATATATATGGTTAGAACTTACGATTATGACAGCTCGTTGCTACTTTTCGAGCGAACAATTGTCATATGTGACTTCAATGTGAATGATGAATAATAAGACTATGTTCAATCAATCAATTATATACGGATTTTGGTTATCTTTCAATGTTTTAATTATGTTAAATGTACTTTTATTATTTTAATACTTGAAATTGGCAGAAATAGTTATCGTGTAGTAACTACAGCTAATTGCCATAAAACGCAAAATTTAATTTAATTTTGAATTAATCAGCTCGATCTGCCATTACGGTTTCATTGTTTGAAGAGTGAAGAGTTTGCGTTGCTCAATATCCGTAACATTACCTCACAATACACAAATACAGTAATTAGTTTGTGTTTATAGGCTTCACAATGTACGACAAGTGCGCCTACTTTCTCATTCACTAATGAGAAAGTAGGCGAAAAGACCTCATTTTCCAAGAACTGAGATAGGGCTATTACCGTGCCTTGGTTATGGCATTGGCATTGGCATTGGCCTGGTATTGGCATTGGTTACCGTGCCTTGTGCTCTGTCAACTGACAGAGAAGTTGCTGAAGCATTTGAAATTACTTTTACTGCCATCCCTGTGTCAACTACTTTGAGTATTAATTCAAGTTCCACTCTTGCACAGTCACTGCTAATGGAAAATGTAAATACATGTGATATTGATTTCAACTTTAAACATGTTGCTGTTCCGCAAGGTTGTACCAATGCATTTAAAAGCATTAAAGTAAAAAATACTGCCGATTTAGATGGAATTTCTGTTAAAATTATTCAATCTGTCATTGATGGTACAGCCCCGCACTTAGCCAGTATATTTAATGACTGTGTTGATAATGGTGTATTTCCTGCTTTAATGAAATTGAGTAAGGTCATTCCAATATTCAAAGCTGGTAGTATGTCAGACCCTAATAATTTTAGACCTATATCTATACTACCAACAGTCAGTAAGATTTTTGAAAAATTAATTTTAAATCGATTATTTTCTCATTTTTATGGTAATAGTTAAATGAATTTTAAGCAATTTGGTTTCACGCAACAACCGATGCCGGTGTTGAGCGACCCCGTAACCGTAGCTCATAAAACGCGTATTCAGCGCCTGGGAAGAGTCATGTGATGCTATTGGTGTCTTTTGTGACTTGTTTAAGGCGTTCAACTGTGTGGATCATACTACTCTACCCATGAAACTGTGCCATTACGGCATAAAAAACCGAGCGCTTGCCTTGATTAAATCATATATATCTAATAGAAAACAGAAAGTTGCCATAAATGGATAAAAATCATCAGGATCGGTAGTAACAATGGGTATGCCTCAGGGCTCAGTTCGTGGTCCTTTCCTATTGTTAGTATATATCAATGATCTGCCATCGGTCGTTAAGAATCAATGTGAAGTGATTTTGTTTGCTGACGATACTTCCCTCTTATTTAAAAACAAAAAACAAGAAACTGACTATCGAGCAGTAAACCAATGCATATCCAACACAGAGAATGGTTCTCAGCTAATAATTTGCTCCTCAATGAAAAAAAAATTAAATGTGTTAAGTTTACATTGCTAAATAATAAACTGGTAAACACAAACATTGTAGTTAAGAGCCAGGAACTGACTTCTGTAAACTCAACTGTATTTCTGGGTATAACCTTAGACGCCAAACTCCAGTGGGGACCGCATGTTGATGGCTCAGCGAAAAGGCTTGGCTCTGCCGCACATGCTGTCAACAAATTTCAAAGGAAACAACTGCTTGTTTAGTCTATTGACATACTCCTATCCACAGCCTTATGACATATGGCATTCTGTTGTGGGGGAGTGCAGCCGACATCAATACTATATTTTGCAAAAAAGGGCTGTTCGCACAATCTATCAGCTCGGTCCAAGGGTGTCACTTAGAAGTAAATTTGTAACGCGTTGTTTGCGGAGTGGTAATTGAGGGTCCAGAAAGGAAATACCAAAGCTCTCTTCTATGTTTATTTTGCAGTAAAATTAAAAATATACAAAAATGCCTGTAAATACAAACAAAAAATATAAACAAAATTGAAATAAAAAATAGTCACACAAAATAAAACAGAAACATTAATACAATTAAATTTGATCTGAAAAGAAAAAGTAACAACAAAATAAAATTTTAATGAATGAGAATCCTTACCAAAAATTTTGGCTACGCACACTCGTGTACGTAAAAATAAATTATTGATTTCATGAAAACTTTGATTGTAGGTAATAAAAAATTGATAAACATGTAATTTTGAATAATAAACTCGGAAACAATAATAAATAAATAGATTCTAGTTGTTATGATGGATAATTTTTCGTGACTGGCTTGTCAAATCAAAACATTGCCGTTCTCCGACACTACGTAATTCGTAGTTTAAAATTACGTCGGGAACGACAAAAAAATAAAATTTACTGACAAAAAGAGGTCGAAATAGACAACCGTCACAATACCCCGGGGGCCGGGAAAAAAAATCTGAAAGATTTTTTCAGTATAGTTTTTAAAAAAAAATATTCAAACCAAATCAAAATAAACCGCATATACATATCGAATTTTAATATTTAATCTGCCAAATGAAAGAACGATCAAAAAAAAAAATAATAATTAAAAGCAAAATGAAAATTAATATTAACATCCTATAGAAGAATTTTTCTGAAAAAACATCCTGTATATATGAAAAAAAAATAATACTGATATATTGCATATCAACAAGTTATTTAATAGAAAAAGAAAACAAAACAGACGAGAGAGAGAAAAAAAAAATCCTAAATAATTATCTTAAATTACATGGTTCATGAATGATAAAATTTTAAACATGTTCCTGGAATATACAATGTTAATATACATCGTTCAACTCCATCAACGTACATTATAATTACAACATACATTCTCTTTCATACTAGTCTTATTCCAACTACTGGAAATAAAACATCATGCAGTTAGAGTTGCTTATGAGGAATCGTATCCTAAATAAGTCAACTCAACAGAGTTGAACGCAACGGCAAAAGGCTTTAATAGTTGCCATCCGCTGAAAATATTAATAGCTTATGGCTTCTTTAACGTGTCGCTAACTCCCGCACGGTGATTACTATAAACAAGTTTCAGTTAAAGACTGAAATAAATATGCCGGAAAGAAAAGAAAATCATAGCCAGTCGTGAAACATTGACTTTTAAATAAAATCCAAGGGTCTTTTGTGAAGTAATTAAAATACTTATGTAATAAACATATGAAAATAATTCTCACGGGAAAGTGATTCAAGCGTATAAATAATACACATAGGTATGGTTTAGTTTAACGAGTTACCTTAATAAACGCTCGTGCAGAAGGCTTAATTTTACAAGTTGCAAACCGCTTGAAAAAAAAATTGAAAAAAAAAAATTGATAACATTTAACAAATTATACTATAAAGTATAATACAGATATTGAAAATAAGAGTTTACACTCCTAGAATTGCAAATATTAAATAAATTACACAATAAGTTAACCTAATACTACGATGATGATAATTAATTATAAGTTTTGACCAACGTCAATGTTAATGGTATAGCCAAACGATAATGAGGTGCATAGAAAAAAAAATAAGACAAAAAGAATCGGCTTATGCTCGCCGTGAGATAATTAGCAATAATTATATATGAATTCATATAAAGTAATTGGTAACAACCAATCTAGTCACTCAAAGAAGAAGTTAAACGCGGCCGATCGGAAAGATGACCAGTCATTAATAGTCGACTTTCTAGCTCTAAACCAATCAAGAGCAGATCCAGATAAAATATCATAAATATGTGAGAATAAAGATTTTTCAGAAATATTTTTTATTTGTGAAAATTCTTCAAGTTTTTGAATAAAATCCTTTGGACAACCTTCACCTTTATAAATAAATCTTTTTAAATCATTGTTAGTTCGATTTTCTGTAATTTTACTGACCTTATCAGTTAATGCTTCGAAAAAAGAAAGGGGTTGTAAATTAATATTTTGTGTGGATTCTGCGGAATGATATGTGGAATGTGTTGGTGATTTTTCCAAATTTTTAAAACGTGAGTCTAATTGAGTTAAATCATCCCAACATGAATTTATTAAATCTAACTGTTCTGAAGATAAATCTGATGTAATGTCAATGAAGCCTAATCTTGTTCTTATATGAGTTAAATAAGGTGAAATTTTTTGTTTCCTAATAGGATAAGAGTTTATACAAGCTTCAACAAGTTTTAAATTTTTTTTAATGGTATTAATATCCTCTGAAAATTCTTCAGGGCTATTTTGTAAAATTTCTGTTTCAGAATCTACATTAATATTTAATAATAATGATCGTAGTTCGTCTACAGATTGCGTCGAAGAAAAATTTATATTTCTGATTTTTAATTCATAAATTATTTCAGGTTTATTTAGTTGTGAAAAATTCATTGCAAAATCCAAAAAAAAAAAATGTTAAAGTGAAATAAATTTGTTAATAGTCGTTATGCAGAAAAGAGCCTTAAAAATATACGTATTTTCAAGTGATGAAAATGAATAGAAAATGTTATTTAAATAGTAAAATTACTGGGTTATAGAATAAATGTTGTGCCTTCAGAAAATTTCTTCAAAGATATTATAACGAAAGAAACTAAAGAAACTTAAATGTCTGAATAATTTAGCAGTAATTTGATATATTATAGTAGATATATAACCTGACTAGTGAATGTTAATGGTTGAAAATGGTAACAAATAAAGTTTTATGCCTGACCTCAATAATAATTATAAAAAAATTATTTTTAATGTTGCTATTCCTCTGTTGATATTGTTCCTCCTCTCTTCTCCATAAATTGCGTTTGAATGGTCGGCGCCAGTGTGTAACGCGTTGTTTGCGGAGTGGTAATTGAGGGTCCAGAAAGGAAATACCAAAGCTCTCTTCTATGTTTATTTTGCAGTAAAATTAAAAATATACAAAAATGCCTGTAAATACAAACAAAAAATATAAACAAAATTGAAATAAAAAATAGTCACACAAAATAAAACAGAAACATTAATACAATTAAATTTGATCTGAAAAGAAAAAGTAACAACAAAATAAAATTTTAATGAATGAGAATCCTTACCAAAAATTTTGGCTACGCACACTCGTGTACGTAAAAATAAATTATTGATTTCATGAAAACTTTGATTGTAGATAATAAAAAATTGATAAACATGTAATTTTGAATAATAAACTCGGAAACAATAATAAATAAATAGATTCTAGTTGTTATGATGGATAATTTTTCGTGACTGGCTTGTCAAATCAAAACATTGCCGTTCTCCGACACTACGTAATTCGTAGTTTAAAATTACGTCGGGAACGACAAAAAAATAAAATTTACTGACAAAAAGAGGTCGAAATAGACAACCGTCACAAATTTAAGGAAATAAATATTCTTACTTTCCATTCGCAATATATTTTAGAAAATTTAATGTATGTAAAAAAGAACGTACCCTTGTTCAAAAGAAAAAAAGATCTGCACAATGTTAACACAAGAGGAAAAAATATGCTGGCAACCATAATAGTAGGCTTCATAAAGTCACTAACTCATTATGGGTCAATGTACAAGCTTTTATAATAAGGTTCCTGAGGATATCCAAGGTCTTCCTATTGACAAATTCAAAGAAACTATAAAGCAGAAGTTGTGTGCATATTATAAACTATCAGATTATTTGGATGATAAAAGCCCTTGGGTATAATCCACTCATTAACAGGATTTTACTTTGTAACAAAACATGTGTAATGTGTCTGCAAGCAGGTAGTTTTCATACAAAAAAAACTAGGAGTTATGTCTTTGGTTAGAACTTTTTGAGAGAGAGTATCCCTGAGAGTATCCAGCCGAGCTTTGTTTGCTGGGCAATGGTGCATGATGTGCAATGGTCCCTTGACGAGTCCACTCATTATAATATCTGAATATACACTCGCGTCCAGCAGTAAGTCAATTGGTTTTGATATGTTGTACTCAGGGTCGGCAAGATGGATATTTTTCAGATGAGGCCACGAAGTCTTGTGAAGTGTAGCGTTAGGTAAATTATTAATTATTTTTGTAATGACTAACGCTTGGGTGACGAATTGGAAGTCGCTATAAATAGATTCACATTCATGACAATTCCTTTGCTTGACTTCGAGGAGACGCCTATGCCCGACACACAAGCGTTAAATTGCTGTATTTGTAGGCCTAGCCTTTGTGCGGCAATTTCTGATATTAAAGAAATCTGTGAGACTTGGTCAAGCAGCTCCCGAAGGATGATATATGTATTATCGCTTGTTTTTATTTTCAATGATAAAGTTGTTAGTAGAATATCTTCATTACCGGCGGCCACGTGATTCACGTGAAGTTATTTTTTGCTAGAAGGCGTTGACTCTTCGATGCAGTTTTGCAATGCTGACGTTGACGGCAATGAATTGGTCGTAGGTGCTCCAATTGTTGATGCTGACGGCTGCATATGCATAATATCGTAATGAATATTTGAATTATATGCAGCATTGCAATATTTGCAACGGCGTGTTTTCTCAAAATGCTTGTGAAGGCAATTTTGACAAATATGTTGTTTTTTAAGTGTATTAATTTTCGCTTCAGGTGATAAGTTCAAGAACCTTTTACGATGGTATAAACCGTGTTCGGCTTGACATAAAGGACATCGTCGTGTAAATGTAGGCGCTGCTTGATAATTCTTCTTGAAGGGAGATAACTTCTGATAGCCGGGCTTGAAGTACGATGCTTTTGAGTTATGAGACGATTGAGTAGATCTGTTGTCGAATGGATATCTCTCTTTTTAGTGAATAGGTTCAAGCGCGACGAATTTGTTCTCAATAAAGCTTTTCGAGGCTCGGCAGGTCACGTGGAGACGCAGTTTCTTTGTAGTCAGTGTAGGTCTCTGCGTCCAGTTTCTTTGCTATGAGGTGAACTATGAAGGGATCCCACGTGGTAGTATCTACTCCCAGGTTCTAAATCGCAAGTATAGTCTCCATTGTAGTGTCGTGTAGACCCTTGAACTCAAATGAAGATTGTTTTTTAACTTTCGGCCGATTTAAAAATATCTTTGTTTGGTGCGTAAATAGAGCCTGTGTATTATTATTGCAATGGATGAGGACATCCAATGCTGTGTCGTAGTTGAAGGAGGAGATGTTGAGATGCTGTATGAGACGTTTTGCCTCGACTTTTAGTTTTCCCTTTAAATGTTGTAATTTTTGAGCTTTGTTCAGCGCGTTGTTGTATTGTGTGTAGTCTCCTTGAATAAATCGAAGAATGTAGGCCATTGTGAATACTTTCCGGTAAAAACGGGAATCTCTACCTTTAGTGTAGATTGCTTAAGCAACATAGTTGAATTCAATTTTTGATTGAGTTGTCTTTTTAAGATATTATACTTTCCTTCATGGCTCTAAAATTCCTTCGCATATCCTTGATCTGGACCTCGGAGATAATTATCGACATAAAGATGGTGTTCGTCAATAGCACGCCACGATGCTGCAACTCTTTAAGTTGATCTTCAACCTCCTATTTTTCTTCCAGAGAGTCTACTTTGATGCGGTTCATGATGCAGGAGATCTTTGTTAGTTCTTTGTTGGTTAAGAAGGTCATCGATTACCTAGCTATTGTCGACGGAGCGCTTTGGAATGCTTGTGGGAACTACAAAAGCATTTTCTTCACTGTCCGAATTTTCGACGGTTACTCGACGAATTTCTTCTTCTCTGATTCGTAATACTCCTTCATTCTCGTATAAATATTGATAGTGAAATATTCATGCTTTTTCTCGTCATCTGCTGCTAGTATTTCATTATTACAGTCGAACTCACCCCAGCAAGAGTCCAGCGCTGTTAACCGTTTTTCGATTTTTTACGGCTAAGTCCATCCTTTGAAAAATTTACACATATTTTCTCCATAATCTTGATTAATTCGCTTTGGCGTTTAAATATTTGTTCCATGATGATATCTGATCACTAAACTGCAGGCAGAAGAGTAGTAGGTGGACAGGCAACGTTGTAGTGGCCCTGTATTTGATGGAAATTCGAAGACGACGTATTGTGGCCTTGGAATATTGATAAGCTCAAAGGCGACGTTGTGTGGCCCTTGGCAATAGTGATATGGGTGCGTTTGTAGCCCCTATGGCAATCGCCCGTCTCAGATCACCTGGGGAGACCCGCTCTTGGGAGGCAAGATGAACCGATGCGCTACCATGCGAGACCTACAAAGCACACAAAGTAGATCTTGTTAGTCGAAAGTAGGTACAATTCGTAGCCACTTCTTCCAGAACTGGGGTGCTTGAACGGGAACCGCGTTAATTTATGGCTACACTTATATATTATTGATAATTGAGGTAGTGGTTAAGTAGTAAAAACGACCAGCCCAGTTGAGTTACTTTATTGGAACTGAAGTAAATTGATCATAAAAATTTACTAAATGAACTTTAAGTGGAGCACAAGTCATCAAATCTATAAATATTGCTTACGTGAGGTAAACCGTACAAATCGAGTACCTCGGTTTTGAAATTTCCGGAAAAGGAGTCCGACCTGGGACGCGTAAGTCTGAAGCAGTGACCGTTTTTCCTACGCCAAAAATGTACATGAAGTTCGGCAATTAATTAGCCTCGCCTCTTTCCTTAGGCGTTTTGTACAAGATTTTAAGACATTGGCAAGACCTTTAACTTCTCTGACTAAATCAGACGCGAAATGGACTTGGATCAAATAAATTCTTACAACTAGACCTGTTTTGTCTATTTATAACCCTACTTGGATCACGGAGTACAGGATTGTAACTTCACGGTTGAATACCGAACTGGGATCCAGATGAAGCATGCTGACTCTCTGAGTCGTAATCCATTACCATTGTAGCTGCAATACATACGTTCGCACGTCGCCGAGGTCTAGCGCAACTGAAGCTCGTCCCTTTTTTTTGTTCTCCTCCACGGAGAGGGCAGGAGGATAAAAAATGCTCTGGCGCATACCCCGCGTGCACGATCGGGGTTATGTGGGACTCGCTCCGAGCCTACCAGAGCCACTATCCACTAAAAATCCCCCTGAATGACTCGTGCAAATTTTTTGCCATGCAGCCTTCATCTGAGTGACGACCAATTGGAGAAAGAGGTCGCGCTAGCGGGGCCCTTAAGGCGTCACCCGCTGGGAATTACATAGCACTGAAGGTGCTCAAAGCACTGAAGGTGAATTCATAGCACTGAAGGTGCTCAAAATGAAAATTAAAAGTTGAATTAATTCGAATTTAAATTAGAAATAGAATTTGCGGCCAGAAGGGCTTCGAGATCCAGCGTCAGTTGCGTCGCTGCGTTCGTGTGAACTAGAGGATTGGGGTGCGTATCGGAGCGTTTGAAGAATGCTTTAGAGAGTGTATCAGATGCTGTTGCACTGTAGGTAATTCAAGATCTCTGTGCAGGTCCGCGTTACGCACGTACCAAGATGCGTTTGTGGCCCTGCGGCAGAAGAGATTTTGAACTACCTGCAGTTTGTGCAGGATGCAGGAGTTTTGGCGTGGGCAAAGATTGGCGAGGCATATGTCATGACGGGTCTAACGCAGGTCATATAAAGCGTACGTTTGTTCCTGAAAGACATTTTACTTTTTCTACCTATCACACTATATAGGTGGCCTAAGTAAAAACGGGCGAGTTTCGTTACTCTATCGACGTGTGGCTTGAAAGAGAGCGTCTGGTCTAAGGTGACGCCTAGGTATTTGGTACAGCGCTTCCAGGGGATGGGAATACCTAACATTCGAACGTGGAGATTGTCGGCAACACGACGGTGATTGCAGCCGAAGTAAACTGCAGAGCTCTTGTCGGGGTTCAAATCAATGCGCCATTTTTGAAACCATGCACCGAGGGCGTTTACGGCCTTTTGGAGTCTGATGACGAGACCCAGGACACTGAGGCCTTTGGTGTAAAGGGCGGTGTCGTCAGCAAAGAGGGCGAGTTCGACGCCTTTCAGCGGAATGGGAATGTCGTTTGTGTACGCGGTGTACAGTAGAGGCGCAAGGACTGAGCCTTGAGGGACTCCAGCCTTTATGGGACGAGGCGCGGGAAGCGCGCCTTCATGTCTAAAACGAAACGTATGAACTTTGAGAAAGGAAGCTATTATTCTAACTAGGCGATCTGGTAAGAGTATTTTATAAAGTTTATAAACGAGACCGCTGTCTCAGACTTTATCGAAAGCCTTGGCAACACCAAAGAAAACTGCGACCATTTTCTTACGCCGCGGATAAAAGCCGTCGAGTATGTACTCGACGATTCGATGGACTGAGGGCAGGAGTGCTTAGCGCGAAAGCCGAACTGGTGGGGAATGATGAGGGGATCGCCATCCGTTGGAAACAGATGGTTCCGAATCCGAGAGAGTATGACTCTCTCGAGAAGTTTAGACATGGCCTTAAGGAGGCTGATGGGTAAGCTCGTCCCGGCCGTGCGCTGATATTTATAGTATGCGACAGAGACAGCGCATCGTGCCCTTCCCGCTCGTTCGATGAGGGTTGTGAAGATGACTGCCGCCTGTATCTCAAGCGTAGTGTTGCTAGTTGTGCCTCCGAAATAAATTACTTATAGGCTGAAGCATTTCAAATAAATGTCATTCTCGCTCCGATCGCCGCCCGGTACGGACGTTCCAAGACCATTCCGATTGATCTGTCCCTTCCCGATATTCAGTGGCGCTCAGTTTATTGAAGTCACAGTATAGCGTGTTGGTTCCGTGATACGGGTTTTCTTACTCCCTCCGAGCGCTGTCGTAGTGATTTTTTCTTTGCGACTAAGTCTCTTAGTCTTCAAAGTGCTGTGCTAAGTGTTGTATGGGCCCAGCGTAAAGTATTCTGGTTTAAGAACAAAGGATACCCAACGGTGACATCTAATTTGTACTCATCCAGTCCTTTTATTTTATATAGGGTGTCCCAGAACGTAAGGGTGACACTGGAAGTAGATGGACCTTAGGCCTTTCAGATACACCAACATGTTTCTAGTATAAGGTTTCTGGTTTTCGAGATATTTCCACTTGTGTGATTTTTTATGGAATTTCCAGCTGTGATTTTTTTTTGCCTACAGCTGCAATAAATATCTTTAACTCACGGTTTTTTTTTACCAAGACTATCGTTATTATACTATTTCCATTTCTTTATTTTCTCGATGACAGGTCCTGTGAAAACTTGTGCGAGCGTTTTTTTTTTACATTATATATGCATTATTATACAGAGTCGGAGAAACTAATAGGGATGGAGCTATATCGATAAACGTAACACGATAACAGACCCGATATTTTTTTACAAAATGTAAGAAACTAAACTACTGCCGGATACTTTTGTACAAATTTATTAACTAATATTATATTTCATTACATTAGTAGGTTGTTTATAGATGTTACACGTATAAATTCTTGATTGATAATGCCAACTCTTTAAAATTTTCGAAGCTGTTGTAAAATAAGTAGGTATAGGTAGGTACTCGACAATGAAACGAAATAATTATAACGACAGGTAATCTTTATTTATTTATTTTAATCAAAATCTGATGAATCGTCACTGTTACTCCATGAGCTCTCCCCAACATTTATTATAAGTTCCAGTACTTGCATATTATCGAATGTCACATGAATTTCCCAATCCGACGTTATAATGTTTTGGGTTCTTCTCACAATTTTTTCCCAGTTTTCGGCAGTTACTTCCGCACATGCATTTTTAATAAATCTAACATCTTGTTTGCCGTAAAAGGGGGATGGGTATTGTTTCGATCGGCGTGTCCTTTGATTTGTGCCCATATTAGTTCTATAGCATTGTACTGGCAATGATACGGCGGAAGTCGAAGAACCCAATGACCACATTCGGCACCTATTTCGTCGATAACATATCTTTTAGAGAGACTTTTTTTCGATTTTAAAATATTCACTAATTGTACTTTTAATAAAGTACTCACCACGTTTTCGCCATGACGTTGGAGAGAGTCAATTTTTATTTCTCCAATCTTTTGTTTTTTATTGGCCTGCGTCGGCATTTAATCAGTTTGTTCATAATAATTATGGACGGTTCTTCCAGAGATTGCACCGTTTCTTTAAACCATCCTTCGTAAATCTCCGCGTTCATTTCTTCATGGTAGTCCACTTTTTTTTGGATTTAAAGTCCAGTAAAGCATCTGACACGAATCCTTTCGTAGACCCTGCATGGCATATGATAAGGCGTTCACCTTTTCTCATTGGCACTGAACTAGTGGAAGCGGCGGTGTCGTCACTCCAGTTCTTAGATACTGTGTGGTTTGCATTTTACCAAGTCTCGTCAGTGAAAATAACATTTGACCAATCTGATACCTTTTTGGTTTCGCTCAAAAATTCGCAGCGAGCCATAGCAACGTCGCGACGCTCCATCAGTATTTTACGTTTGTCCGATTTTTTATAAGAAAGTCCAATTTCTTTCAAAACTAAGCTTAATGACGATTTTTGGCCATGGAACAAACCACATTCAGGTAAAAGAAACAACAAGTTTTTTAAGTGTTGAAATTTCTTTGCGCAAGTAATAGTCATATATATGACGGCGAATAGCATCAGCGTTGAAGTTGTCAACCGATGTCACACGACGTGGTTGGCGTTTTTTCTTCAGCGTACGAAGCTTATTTTCCTGCATGCCGCTTGTACCGTAAGCTTCGGTAGTAATTTTTGAAAAAGTAGGTCCACTAATTCCTAATGCGGCCGCAACACGCTCTCGCACTTGCGACAGTTAATTACGAACCTTTATCACCAGTTCTCTCGCCTGCATTTTCAGAACAGATCCTTTCGGCATTTTGATATTTGACAGCTGGGCAGCAATCAACGCGGAGGAACACTAAATATCTAACGAAACGTATGGATAATGTGAAAATCTCAGCGAACAGAAATGTTGTGACTAGCACGACCGTCTTGTTGCGAGTGACAGATTAAAACAAACACAAAATGGCGATGGGCCATTGAATGTTCCCACCTTGAAAAAATATATTTAAATTTTTTGTTGTATTTGTCTTTGTTCAAAACATAATAAATATATGCGATCGATATCATTACTTATTTGGTCACAACACTACATTATATCAAATTAGGACTGTCATCGAGAAAACAAAGAAATGGAAATAGTATAGTTAGTTGAGACAACCTAGTAATAATTTTGACGGAAAGTAGCACATTACGCTAAGAAAAAGAGTTATATTGCTTTATTTTATTTCATTGCGAAAAACCGACTAAAGTTTAACTGATTGCTGTGAAAAAAAAAATGTATTGCGATGATAGTGAACATCATCTTAAAAAATAGCGTGTTTAATGCCCTTTTTAAAATAGCATTACAATAGCCATTTTTTAAAACAAAATCTTAGAAAATTTAGTTTATTCATGAAAGGCGTGCTACTTGGAAAATAGTACAACTGCATGAGAATGCTTAATAACAGGTCCAGGTGACTTTTGTGGCAAAATTACTAATTAATGAAATTGCAGAAGCACATAATACTATCTTTTTCTCACTTTTATTGTTTTTTGAAGGTAGGTACCTACTAGAAGTGCAGTAATTGTTTTAAGTAGGTACAAGAATAACAAAACAGAAGGTTGTAACTTAAAATGTTTATTTTTACAATTATTATTTTAACCACCGACGCAAAAACGACAAGGTGTTATAAGTTTGACGAGTCTGTGTGTATGTGTGTGTTAGTGTGTATGTGTCGAACGGATGAAACGATTTTGATTTTGTTTCTTCTTGTTTGAAAGCTGAATTAGTGGGGAGTGTTTTAGCTATGTTTGATGAAAATCAGTCCAAGATGGCCGCCGCCACAAAATGGTGGATTACATATTTGTTCAGAACTCCCTCAATATTGGTAGCAAATGAAAGGGCTTGACTAGTGAAATACTATGATAAATTTAAAATCCAAGATGGCCGCCAACACAAATGTAGGGATTTTTCAAATTTTTTATTTAAGGTTGTTACAAACGATTTTCAAAGTGTCTGCCTCCGACTCTAACAAACAATCAACATCTTTTTGAAAATTGTCTTTTTAAATATCTCTACGTAAAATGTGATATTTCACTCGCTGCTTTATTTATTCGCTGTTGCAGTTCATCAGCAGACCGAATTGGTATTCCACAAACATTTTCTTTTAAACATCCCCTTTAAAAAAAATCTAATCGATTTAAGTCCGGAGAGCATGATGGTCACAAAATTGGTTCTAGTCGGCCAATACATATCCCACCAAAAACATTTCATGTAAAATGTTGCCAAGACTACCACATAATGTTTGCCCTGTGAAAAAGATATCAGATCTCATGTAGAGCCAAGCTTCTGAATCTACACGGCCTAACTCTACCGACCCTAACTTCAAAAAATTCTACACATCAGTAAATAAATATTTAGTTTCAGATCTGAAGTATCGAGAAGAGATCTGATATCTTTTTCACAGGGTTGTGAAAAGACCTTATGTGGTTGTCTTGGCAAAATTTTACATGAAATGTTTTTGGTGGGATTTCAGTTCTTTTTGTAAGTTTGCTAGGCAGTCTTTTTAGTGTTTATTTGTTTTTTCTTTTTTTGTGGTGTATTTCTTGCACATCAGCAGTGCCGGTTTTCATAGCCCATTCTCTGTCTTTGCATTTTTTCTTTGCTGGTTTTCTGATTACCATAAGTGATAAATCAGGGTGATATTTCGGTCTTAAACGACTATATTCAACTATAGCTGACTGTTGTGCTTTAATACAAGCAAAGTCTATATTTATAAGGTGAACACCTTGTAAATTGGTCACTCTAGAGAGTGCTACATAAGCCTGAGCACAAGAGAAAGTGGATGACCCAATATCAATGAGAGCATTATTCAAACTTAGACCTTGACTCTTATGTATAGTGATAGCATATGCGACACAGGTTGGCAACTGGTGAACGAATGCTCTATTGATAATTTCAAATTTAGATTTTACAGGTGCTAGTTCGTGTTTAAGACCATTATTAAAAAAGATCACAACTCTCCTCGCCTTCTTCTTGTCGTTCAAATCCCATTCTACTTTATCAACAATGCCTATAGCACCACTGACAAGACCCAAAGAAACGTCAATATTTCGTTTAAGCATAACTTTCACTCCTTTTTAAATAACTATAGTTTTTTCTAAGCCTGCTGTCATAGAAGAATCCTCCTCGTACTTTTCAATACACTCGCGAGCTCTTTTTATAAAATGACTAGGACAATCGACACTATCTGTGGCTACGAGTTTAATTTCCGGATAGAGAATACATTGTAACATTGCATTATTAAGTTGCTGAGCCATATTTCTTGTCGGTAACAAACAAACTGTATCTGTTGGAAACCGACTAAGACTTTCAGATATTTCACGCAACCCACCTACATTTGACTGTGATTTAAGTGTAATTAATCGTTCTGATAATATACGTCGATCTTCTTGAGTAGTGATACCTACTCTTATTCTTAGGAGTATTTTCACGAACGATACATCACTCAATTGCCTCATGTTCTGTGTTAACTCCTGGTACGTGAAGAGGTCTTGCCAGAGGTTTGGAAAATTAAGAGCACCTATTAGCTTTGTAACTTCTCGAGCCGACAATTTTATAAAAGGAGAATTTTCTCTTACAGGCGGAAGCTGTAAAAGATCTCCAAGGACTAGGATATTCCGTTTACCGAACCACCCGTTTTCTTCATCAATAGTATCAAATATTTCTGCTAGACGCAGGTGTATGTAAGCTAATGTGACATTTGATATCATTGATACTTCATCAATTATAAATAGGATATCTTTCAGAATATCCGATCGAAGAACTTCATCCGAAAGTGGCTTATATTTTAGCGTTTGTTTATGTTCAACGGGTAATTGAAGCAATCGGTGAATTGTCAAACCATTTACATTAAAAGCCGCAATACCTGTTGGAGCGGCTACAGCAACTTACTTGTTTAAATGTTTATGAACACAGACATTTAGAATTTTAATAATAAAACTTTTACCAGTCCCTCCTGTACCACTTACAAAACAACGGAAAATTTCTTTTCAATTGTATGTAGTTTCCGTTACCGTATCGAACACTTTCTTTTGGTCTCTATTAAGTTTATTCATCATTTCATCTAAATCTTTTGTCTCTTCATCATTGTTTATAATATTATTGAATTCATCCATTGCATTGACCGCTTCTAGTGCTTCAAAATCTAAGGGATTATCCGGACATTCATCATCATCGACATTTTCGATCTCCTCATTTAATTCAGCCAATTTAGTCTCCACCATTTCGAAAGCCTTTTGTAACTGAATTTGTAAATTAATGCGTAGATTGACATGACTCATTTCTTCCTTTATTTCATCTTTTACAGAATTAAAAGCCTCCGTATATGTTTGAAACCCCATTTTCAGATCTTGCTAATTTCGCCATGGCCTGAACAATAAAAGCATGGAAAAAATAGTACTTTTCCGGTACTTGTTCGGCATCGTACATATAAAAGTTTATAAGATATGGCCTGCTCTTTTCTTTAAGTAAGATTTACCTCCATCTAATGTACAATACTCTGCTTTTTTAGAAACCAGGCGCGTTTTAACTACATCATAGTATTTTGAAAATTTAAACAGATTTTCAGTTTCTAACTCTTTGGGCCTAGCTGGATATTTGTCGTCAATCCACGATTCGTAATATATGTTGGTAGATTCGGGATTGAGCATTGTCATTTCTGTTTTAGATATCACCCTTCTATTTCGATACATGTTAACAACTAGCTACCTTATAGTTGTGTGGGGATCAGTACCGTACAATGAAATACCTAACACCGTAACGCTGGCCTCTGATGCACCGCACTCACGATTTGACAGCATTCTTAGACCGATGTTATACAATCGACTTCTCAAGCTCTTTGTAGAGTTTATATCGTCAAAGTCAATCAAAGCATGTGTCTTTTCTGATTTTGTTGTATACTTAGTGACATAGCAGTTCAGGATAGCAGTTTTTTCACCCACGTATTGAATATTGATGTTGCCATTCCATGCCAACAGGATTATAATCGTTTAACATCTCTGATTCCTTTTTGCGAACAATATTGTATAGCCGCTTGTTTGGACAAAGGGTTTTTCTAGCCGCTACTGCTTCAGCTGTATCTCTAATTGTAAGAGTATCGGTCACGGGACGTGGGAAACCAAATCGACACACGGATATAAACCCTTTTTTCGTCTTTTTCCGTCTCATACAATATTTATTATGTTTGTGGGTTTGGTATCCCACAATACGTTGGTGAAGAGTTGGTGCAAGATTTTTTTTTAGGTAATTCACATATAATATATTTCGATATGAAAGCTGCTACCTCGTCAATTGGCGAATCATGAAGCACAGGAGCTTCTTTTACCCACAGCAACAAATGAAAATGTTGAGCACCACGAGATTGATATTCACGCCTCCAAAAGTAATGCTCTATATCTCCTAGAGGCTTGCTGGCTGAAGTGAGAAAATCTAAAGTTGCACGAAACTTGTTGTCAATAAAACGAGAAGTAGATACCGGATCTAGGGCTACTAGTTCGCTAGTTGTTTTATTGGCCATTTCACTCGAGTTGACTTCAAGTAAGTATACCCTTGAGTCGTCCCACATCCATTCCGATGGACTCATAGTAAGGAACCAAGTAGCTGGCCCATAATGTTGTATCATGCAGTTAACGTCATTTCGGGGCTTTTTCCAGTATTGCTCAGTGTTTCTTAACTTAGCGAATATAGCAGTCAGATCCCCTTCTAATTCTTCGTTATTTAAAATCTGTAAGTATTGTTCAGCAGTTATTTTTTTGTTTTTGATTGACTATATTCATTTTATAAAATATTCCCGAATTCAATTGGCGTACATTCGTATCATGCAGTAAAAAAAATAAGTATTGTTGATCTAATCGAAATCGTGAATGCTTAGACATCAATCTGGTTTTGATGTATTCACTCGACGTTAACTTCTGTGAGCGTGTATGAAACTGGCCATATTTTCCATCTGGAAATAAATAAGGGAAACATTTTACATCTAGATCCTTGTCTGTAGAATATATAGGAGCTGCATTAACTGTTTTCATTTGATAGAGGTCTGAAATTAATGCATTACTTCTTTTTTCATACAGTGGATATATGGTGTATTGCTCGTAATCTATGAAATTACTATTTGCCGTTACCTGAGTCAAAAGTGTATCTAAAGCATTTTCATTATTTTCATCCCGGTTATTATTCGTTTCGATTACGTGTTGTAAATTATTATCATTAATTGTTTGAAGTAAATTAGTGGGAACGTCTGGTAATTTTATTTCAGAGTAAAGAGGATTTATTTGTTTCAGGTAACGGAGTGCAGCATAAACTTTATTGATTTCTACTATATCCTCACAAATAATCTTAGATTTTGTTGGTCGTCCCCGTATCATTATGTGAAGTTCTTGGTGTGTATTTATAGGATCTTCTGGTTTCGGTAATTTATTCAATGTTTCTTCTTAAGGTAAAGGTAGGTGAAAAGTTCTGCCCTTACATTTTTTTACCATTTCTCTATTTGGTAAGGATTTATTCGCTACAGGATTCATCGATACAACTACTTGGAAAGCCTTTGCACGTTGTATTAAGAGCTTTTCGTAATCATTTAACTAGCTTATCTCTAATGGAATTGTATCTACAAACAGGTCATTAAGTATACATACAGCTGGAAGTTGGTTAGTTCGAATATTTGTGAGACAAGTGTGGCATATATGTGGGCTATGATCAATATTCTTAGTGTTATAATGTTCAATGAGCTGTGACCAAACACTAGTAGTAATAGGCTTCCGTAAACGATTTAAATTCGAAATGTCCTTTGAACTGTAAAGTAAAGAATGTATGTCATGTTACTACATGACATACATTCTAACTTAGGCGTATCTAAAGTTTTTTAAGAGAGTAATTTAAATGCATCTTTAAACTCCTTGATAATAGAATCTTCCACCATTTCTTGTTTTTCTGAGCTTTCGACAGCGACACTCCCAAGTTTGTGATTTTCGCCTAGTTCTTTAATCTTTTCCACGTTAATGGTTTTTAGCGCAGTATCTATTACTTGTAAGGTATCGCAATGACTTTGTAACTGATACATTTCTCTTATTATAGTTCTTAATCTTGGAGAATGGCACTTTACTTTGTTTATATAAGAAATATTAGGTTTAATACGTCTGTTTAAATATAGAGGATAAATTTCGGCCGGTAATTTGTAGTTAAATTCTTCAAATATTACTTTTAGTTTAAATAAGAACTGTTCATCCAAAGCACATAATAGGTCTTTACCTATGAAACTGCCGTTTTGCCGTACTGGCCATTTCAAATGAAAAATTTTTTTGTTTGACTGATAATTCTACTTTCAAATTAATTTTATTTGACAAACGTGGAATTCTTTTTCTAAAATCGTCATTTGTTTAATAGTTAGTGTTTTGTTTTCAACGCATTCGAACATTTTTCGTCATCATGGATAAGTTAAAAATTCGAGTAATTATGGAGTATGAGTACCGTCGTGGCAGCAAAGCGGCACAAGCGGCACGCAACATCAACGACGTTTACGGAGCGAACACTACAAACAAACGCACCAACCGTTATCGGTTTACCCGCTTCCGTTCTGGAAATTTTGACCTGAAAAATGAACCCCGTGGTCGTCCGAAAACTTTGGTCGACAATGACGAATTAAAGGCAATTGTGGAAGCTGATGAAACTCAATCCATGGCTGAATTAGCGGCAGCTTTCGACGTTAGCATCAAAACAATATTGGTCCATTTGCGTCAAATTGGCAAGGTAAAAAAGCTTGACAAATGGGTACCCCACGAACTCAATGACCACCAGCGCGAAGTACGCGTGGAAACGTGCCTTGCACTGCTCAGCAGGCATACAAATGAAGGAATTCTGAACCGCGTTGTTACTTTTGACGCGAAATGGATCCTGTTTGACAATCGTAAGCGCTCAGCAAGTTGGTTGGACCCTGGTTCAGCACCCAAACAATGCCCTAAACGAAAACTTACCCCTAGAAAAGTGATGGTCACTGTTTGGTGGTCTAACGCGGGTGTAATTCATCACAGCTTCTTGCCAAACGGGACAAGCATTACTGCAGATGTGTACTGTGAAGAACTGAACACAATGATGGAGAAGCTCGCACGTCTCCAACCAGCTTTGGTCAATCGTTCGGCTCCACTGCTCCTGCACGACAACGCGCGACCTCATACTGCACAGCAGACGGTCTCCAAGCTACAAGAGTTGGGGTTGGAAGTTCTCCGTCATCCGCCGTACTCACCAGACCTTGCGCCTACAGACTTCTACTTTTTCCAGAATTTGGATAACTTCTTGGCGGGAAAAAAAATTCAATACCCGAGAGGCAGTACAAAATGCCTTTGAAGAATTTGTTGCCTCCCGTCCAGCTGATTTCTTCAAGAAAGGCATCAATAAGCTACCAATGCGTTGGCAAAGATGCATTGATTGCATGGGTGATTATTTTGATTAATAAAAATCAAAAATATATAAAAAAATTACTTCAATTATAATTATTTCGTGAAAAACGGCAATTTCATAGGTAAAGACCTAATATTGCAGCACTACAAATCCAGACAAATCTTTACCATGCTTTTTCGTTTTCTCAAACGCAGCTTTGCCGGTGTCATCAACTGCAATAGCATTTTGGTTGGTGTAGGCCTTGTACGTATGCTCCCAATAAAACGGTTCTTGATTATCTCGATGCTCAAGGTTTCCCAGAAACGTCGCAAGTTTTTCATAAATAGTTATATTATCAGGACATTCTCTTAGCTTTTTTAAAGCCGCCACACACATATTCTTTAAAGTTTCAGCTGTTTTTAATAGATTACCCAATGTTTGTTGTCTATTGTAAAGAGACCATTTAACAAGTCGTTCTGCCTCCAGTCTATCGTTTATTTTGTTACTTAAACCTTTTATTATTTGCTCCACATTTTTTATCTTACACTGTAACTTCTCGTTTAGCCTTTTACGACTAGCTGCTGCGCGGTTAACCTCCGGATGAGAAGCCGAGTATTGCGCAACCGCCTCTCGATGCGGTTCCGGATGGGTAGTTGCATATCGCGCCACTGCCTCTCGATTGACCTCCGGATTTAACGACGAATAATGCGCTACAGATTCACGATGTTGTTGTGAATGATTGTAACGTAAAACTGTAGTTTTTCGTTCCTCAGGATGGTTGTTACTGTAGTTGGCTGCAGCTTGATTATTTTGTGATAACCCGGAAGTGTTTGGTCTACCTCGCTTAATTTTTTGGGTCTTCCTGCTTTTTTTTATAGGGGGAACGAGATTTTCAGTACTAAAACATGTGTCATTAAAAGAGCTAACGGCATAATTATTTGATGTTGAATAAATAACCATCGGTAGGAGAACGTCGTAATGTCCGTTTAAAGAACTTCCACTGAATCGCAAACATTTCACAGGACCACCAATAAGAAAAAAAGATCCTCTTAAAACACTATCTTGATACACATCGAAGGTAAATGGATAAATAGCTGCCGCAGCCATAAGTTCGGAGGTAGCGCCATAAGTATTGGTATTCATCATAGCTCGTGAATAGGAAGCGGAAACATGATAGGCTTCCCCGTTCTCAGCATAAGTATACAGTTGTAGTTCGTCTCAGTGATCTACAACATATCTCACAATAGCAGTCCTAACCTGCATCGCCATTCCAAAGTCATTTTTCCCATACATTAAATATGTCAAAGAATGGAAGAGACAGGAGCCGTCTCCCGGCATGTAAACTACACGATGATGGCGGGGACCCTGTTCTTCTTCAAGTAAAACTATATCATAATCCATGTTTCTTTTAAAACAATAGAAATACCAACGTTTAACTTATCGATACCCACACAGTACACTCGCGATCACCACCGACTCGTGGTTAAAACTCGCGGTAATTTAAAAGAATATAGTAAATTTTATAAGCTTTTTATTTTAAATAACTATTAATCTAATACATCTTGCCCCGATGACGGAGCAAGTCAGAATGTGTTGCTTCTTTTATTTCTGTTATGTCAACCGTATATTTAAATATCTGTTCTTAATTCATAATAATTCATATTAACCTCTTTACTCAAATGTCGCGGCATTCTGACGTGCTTCCTAAGGCTTAACCGTGACGATCGGCCGCCCGCATGAAATGTATTCACGCAAACAAGGTTGGGTGGATAAATTTCTTCCAAAAGATATTCTAACTACCTGCCTGAACGAGGATGAATTTGGCCTCAGGAGAGACTACTCCTGTCGATTAGGTTGGTGTGAAATCTTTACGTACAAAGAGTAAAAATAATATTATAAAAGCAATGGCTTCACCATGATCCAAGGAACAACTGCTTCGATAGGAATTCCCGCCCGTAAAACCTCGGTAAAAGCAAGCGAACGTCGCCTAAGCTACTTTGAATATAATGTTTCCTAATCACATGTCAAATATTCTTACGGAATGTTGAGATGCGAGCCAGAACCGTTATAGAGATGTTATTTCGTTGTTTCACGTCCCTGGCAGATAAGTTCACCTTATTGAGCGCATTGATAACCAATATGTCACCTGCAGCCAGCAAAGCATGCCACCTATTCTTTAAGAGAAATTATGGAGTTGGTGACCGCCTGATTACGAATGAACGCCTCTCGGTTCCATAACCAGATAAGGACATAGTGAAACAAAACGAAAAAAAATCTTTATGTAGTCGGTTTTTTTGTTGTTTTTAAATTAAATAGATATTATTAATAATTTTTAAAATTATTTCAATTATATAACTGAGACCTACCATGAGACTCTTGATTAAGGCGGAGGTTCTTGTAATTACTTATTAATAGGTTTTTAGTTACTGTCTACAGTCCCGTGTAAACTTTCATGTAATTCATAAAATTAATTCATAAAATTGGTGAAAGTCTCATATAAACTTCCACCCCCCCATTTTAGGGGATGGGGGCGAAAGTTATAAGTTTATGATTTTTTTTGTTGGTTGTATACTACACTTAGATCACATACCAAATTTCAGCTTTCTAGCACTTCAGGAAGTAGCCAAACATTTTGATGATCTCAGTGTGTCAGTGACGAAATCGGTGTATTTTAGATATCAATAAAATCTAAAGTATTAGAGCTATTCAATTGAGACTTTGTATGTTTAATAAATCTATTATCGACATCATATCCTGAGAATATGAACTATCTGGTACATCGGAAACCAACTCTATGAGGGTACTACCGTGCCCCCAGATGCTTGGAAATGCCTGATCAAGATGCCCCCGTACTGCACGAGCGTAGTGTGCAGGACACCAATCATATTAAAGCCACATGTTTCTTTTTAATTCAAGTGGCACATCTTCCATCATAATAGGTAGATGATTTTGTAAAAACCCGAAATATGGATTTGCATTTAGGTTAGCAGGCAGTTCGAACGGGCCTATTATCTGCCCGTTCAAGATCCCAGTCCAAAGATTAACTTTAAATTATTGCGAATACCACGTCGCAAGGACGCCGATGACTGCGGGTCCTCTTTACAGAACCTACCTTCAAAAAACAATAAAAGAGATAAAAAGATAGATAGTTATGTGCTTCTGCAATTTCATTAATTAGTAATTTTGTCACAAAAGACACCTGGACCTGTTATTATGCATTATCATGCAGTTGTACTATTTTCCACGCCTTTCATGAAAAAATTAAATTTTCTAAGATTTGGTTTAAAAAATGGCTATTGTTATGCTATTTTGAAAAGGGCATTAAACACACTATTTTTTAAGATGATGTACAGTATCATCGCTATAAATTTTTTTTTCACAGCAATCAGTTAAACTTTAGCAGGTTTTTCGCAATGAAATAAAATAAAACAATTTAACTCTTTTTCTTAGCATAGTGTGCTAGTTTCCGTCAAACTTATTACTCGGTTGTCTCAAATAACTAATAACGATAGTCTTGGTAAAAAAAAAACCCGTGAGTTAAAAGCTTTATTATTTATTGCAGCTGTAAGCAAAAAAGGATCAAAAAGTGGAAATTTCATAAAAAATCACAAAAGTGGCAATATCTTGAAAACCAGAAAACTTTTACAAGAAGCATGTTGGTGTTATCTGATAGGCCTAAAGTATATCCAGCTCCAGTGTTGTTGTGTTGCTCCAGTGTCCAGTGTCTCTCCTTATGAGTCATTTCTGGGACACACTGTATATTATTTCTTTCTACTATTTTATTTATTTACTCTTCTATTTTTATATTTATCTTTATAATATTTGTGTCTTTTCGTGTACATTTGCCCTTTTTGTCAGTAAAGGTAGACCCTAACGCGGTCAATTCTTTACCTGCGTACTCTTTTTTGGATTCTAGGTAACGGCCTTCGGCGAACTACGGTTAGTTTTAAGTTATTTTCCCCAGCCACTGGTAGGGAGGTTAGCCGCTAGGGTTGCTAGACCCACGCCCTCCCGGAGGAGCGTAAGATCTGCGCAGTATTACGGGGCGTCCCGTTCGAGCTCGTGAACGATGAAATCCTCGAGGACCTTAAGTCCCAGGGCTTCCCGGCTGAAGCCGTGCACAAGATGCACTCCAACCACGGTAGACGTTTCCCACTCGCGGTAGTCATGCTGTCCAACGCTCCCGACTCGAGGGAGATCTTCAGAGAGTCTCGCACAATCTGCGGACTCTCAAATTTCTACGTCCAGCGTCCCAATCGTCACTGACACCCTGGGGAATGCCACTGTTGCCAGTTTTACAGCCACGCAGCGGCTAATTGCTAAGCTCCCCCCAGGTGCGTTTAGTGCCTAGATCCACATATAACGAAGGAGTGCACTCGCACTCCCGACTCCCCTTTCCCCCTCTGAATGTGTGCTGTGCGGCCAGTCCGCTAACTACAGGGTTTGTCCGCGCACTCCGCGCTCCTCTGCTAAAAGGGCCGCTTCTAAACCGGCGCTGCCGCTCTGTACCGCCGACTTCCCACCGCTGGGCAACCGCGCAACTGTTTAAAACTGGAGACAGAGTCCGGCCGCTCAACCTTCCCGTCCTATCCCAGCTGCCATAGCGCCCGCAGGCGCGCGCCCCGCTTCGTCGTCTTCACATGAAGACCGTTTTCGACGTTATTCAAAACGTCGACATTAGAGAAATCGCCGTACTTGCACGCAAACTGCGAGCCGCCCGCTCTCCTCAAGAGCGTATATTCGCGTTAGCTGAACATCACTCGCTACTTAGTTCCTTATAAATTTAGTATATTTAGTATAAATTATCTAAGTAGCAAATATAATGTCTAGACCTACAAATCCCGCGTCCGGCCGTATCAAACCCAAGGGCTTATCCCTAGTTTCATTTAACGCTTGTAGCCTTGGTACTAACCTTCCTGAGCTCAAACTGTTCGCTAAGAACAACGAGCCAGACTTACTGCTTCTCCAAGAGACGTGGCTCACTCCAAACCACTCCAGGGTACTCGCTATTCCCAAATACACGTTCACTCGTAACGATAGGCCCAACGCCGACGGTCACGGCGGCACAGCTATTTACTATAAAAGAGGTTTCCATGACTCTCCTCTCCCAACCCCTCCTCTCCTCAACATGGAGGCCACTGTTTGTAGGTTGACTATGACAGGTCATCCGACCTTCATCATAGCTTCAATCGGCACCAGACCTATCCATAGCGACTGAGGCCATTCTCGCCCTCGGCCGGCCAGTCATTATGTTCTGGGAATTTCAACTCCAAGCATACTGACTGGACGTGCCTACCGACCAACACCAGCGGTATCGCTCTCCTTGACATCGCCGAGCAACTCGACTTAGAGGTCATTTCTCCCGTCACTCCCACTCATTATCCCGACAACCGGAACCATTCTCCCAACATCCTCGATTTTGCTATAGTAAAGCATATCAACCTTGATCTCAGGTGTATCGAACCGCTCGTTGACCTAGGCTCTGATCACCCGTCTCCCTCGTGCTAGGATCGCCTAACGATAACGTCACCTCTTCTAAGACATTTACCAACTGGACCTTTTCATTTCAATTCACCTTCAGTGCTTCGAGCACCTTCAGTGCTTCGAGCACCTTTAGTGCTATGTAATTCCCAGCGGGTGAACCCTTAAGGGCCACGCTAGCGCGGCCTTTTTCTCCAATTAGTCGTCGCTCAGATGAAGACTGTGATGCAAGAAATTGCACGAGTCATTCGCTTCGTGTTTGATATTAATTAATTTCACAGACGTGACCGTTATATGTTTGACATGAAAAGTTCTTTTCAAAGCTGCTTATTATTATTGCATAGGTACTTGTGTTTTATTTATCTCCTGTTCCTCATTGTAGCCACAGATGGTTCCGCAGTTGATACGCGATGGTTCTGAAGTTGACAAGCGATAGTTCCGCAACTGCCAAGCAATGTTTCCGCAGCAGTATTGTGATGGTTCCGCATGCATTAGAGTTTTGAACGCCTATGGATTTTGCTTGTTTTTGACTACAATTTCTAAGCGATGGTGCCGGAACTGTATTGCGATGTTACTGGAACTGTATAACGATGGTGCCGGAACTGTGTTGCGATGGTTCCGCACGCAAGCAATGGTTCCGCAGCAGTTATCCAATGGTTCCGCATCGATTATCCGATGGTTCCGCAGCAGTTATCCAATGGTTCCGCATCGATTATCCGATGGTGTCGCAGCAACTTTGACTAGAAACGATTGGAGGTGAACATAAAATTAAGTGAAACATATTGAACAGCGAAATCGCGTTGAACATTAATTATGATGCCCTTTGTCTTAATATAACCTATTATAATTTGTAAAAGTAGTTCTGCGTTTAATCCGTAATTTTTTTTTAATTAGTCATTATGTTTGAGCTATTTATCAATTATTTGGATTGTAATATTTTCTATATTTAATGTATGATTGTATTTAAGCGAGATATAAGAGAGTACATAATAACATTCATTATATCAGATTACAAAACTTTGAAGCGCAGGAGGACAGTCACAGTGTCCGAGAGACCGACTGTCAAAATCATATAATTTTAATTGATCATTTAAAATAATAACCACGCGATTACATGAGTACTGTTATGTTTTTATTCTGAGAACTGGCAACTCTGACGTTTCGTGAGCTGGCTAGAAACGACGCATTATAAGTTTTAAAAAAGTTGCTATAAAAATAAATTTATTATACGTTATGAAAGATACCATAATGAGTACTTAATTCAAGGAGAAAATTGTGATTGTTAAATATAATAAATAACTACTGGAAGTCTGACTTTTATTAATCGATAAAAACAATAAAATAAATACCTGATATCTATTGAACTGAAATAGATAGGATCATACAAAAACGAAGCTAAGACTTTAAAAGTTACAAAAATCTACAAAATCGTTTTAAAAGAACACCGAATATAATCGGCTTGTTGACATTTTTAAGAAAATCGGATTTTTGTTATATCGGCTATATTGTATTGCATTAATATCAATTCAGTTTTTTTATTGAAATCATCTTGCGCGTTCATTAACACATTCAGTGCCAAGGACGCCGATCGGCGTCTTTAAAATTTGTACTCAGATGCCGAGGACGCCTTGGGGCGTCCAGTTTTCAAACCTGATTTTCTCAGATTTTCTGATTTTCACAATAAAAATCACTGACATTTTTGTAAATGCGCTATACAATAATAATCTATCCAACTCCTAAACGGCCTAGGGATCCAATAACTAGCTTATGTTATTAAAAATGCGGATTCTTAACTCTCACACCGAAGCCGCCCAAGGGCGTCTTCGTTTTAAAGTCAGAGTTCAACAAACTTTTTATGCATGCAGAAGAAAATGGGTCATCTGTTTGAACAAAATATTAGGTTTCGTATTTGCTGCCCGCTAATTGTTTGTGTTGTTTGTCTAAGTAGCAAAAATGTTATTGCATAATTATTAAGGAGTTAATTTCACTAAGAAATAAATATATTGTTGTAGTACGATTAGTTTTGAACAATTGTGAGCAAGCAAACATGTTATTATAATTGTTGTTATAAAATAATTTTAAAATGTTATTCATATTTCTTATGTTTTTGGCTTATTTTGTTTAATAACGATTTGCCTACTTTTGAGGTAAATTATCTTCAGAATTTATGATCGCGTCAATAATAATAAAACTTAAGCTATGTGTATGTGCCATAAAGTTGTTATGCTTGGAATTTTAACAAAAGGAAGCCGACCTCAAAGTTGGTTAACAATCTTGTTTTAGGTTATTAGTTCTGTTTTCCGCTTTTGTTATTAATTTTGCTCTAATTTAAATTATCACAAAGGATATGGCGCTACGTTTACATACGTGTGTGCCATAAAATAAATACTTATGCTCGGTAAGATATATTTTAACGAAAGCTTTTGCCCGCGACTCCATCAGCGTGGAAAAGTTCACAAACGCAATAGGCATGTAAATGGTTTTGCTTCATATTTTATGTAGGCATTTTATATAGGGAATACTTTCATTAAAACTACCATTTCCTATTTCATCGAGTCCGTGGGCCTTTTTTTCGTGATAAAACGCCTATGACACTCTCCAGCCTCCTAACTGTTGGGACTATACTATTACGGAGAGAATCTAGTGCAGATAAACCCAGGATATTTGTAAAAGGAAATTTATTAAATTTATTTACATATGAAAAGCTCATGATCAACTGACAATAATGTTTATGAACAAATAAGACATAGAACCGTTGCTATATAAAAGCAAATTTGACATGGTTCTTTTTATGTCCACTCTTGCTTGGCTAACAAGTATATTGATAAATAGGTCTTAATATCACATTTGTTATGTATATTCAATACTAACTATCACCTCACACAAAAATTATATAATGACATAGCTCCGGTGTGACGTGGAACAAGGACAAACAAACCAGCAAACAGACTTTTGGATTTATAATATTAGTATGGTTTCTATACATGCCATACAATGTGATTATTTATAAAACGTGAAACTGAAATACTTCAAATCTATAAAAAACTATCACAGTTTACAAAAAAGGTTGGTGACCTCTGACTTTTTGAAAAAAGTTTAAAACTATGCGATTTTGTGGTGTATTATATATTTAAGTACATGAATCGTGTTTAAGTTAATGCAATGAATATGTTACCATTAATTTGGTCCACTTTAATAAAGCGTGTAACTCACTTTCGCAAAAGATCTGTATTTCGGTTTTTACCAAGTAAATTTACAAACCTTACGGAACTATTAAAAAAAATCTAAGTGCTTGTTTTGTGTATAAAAACAAACATTTTCACTCACGCCGAGGACGCCCATGCGCGGCCAAGAAAACTATAACGAGTAACCGGGGCCGCCGATGGGCGTCCCGTTTTCGAATGTATGGCGGCGTGCGGATAATTTTGCACTTTTTTGAGCCAACAGTGAATGGATTAAGAAATATAATAATTCAGGAATATTGGCGCTACTGATCTGACGACGCCATGTCAGTTCCCTGTGGTAATGGTCAAAACTATTGAATTTTTATTATGTAAGTACACAAAAAGTACTTAGGTTTTTAAAAAACAACTATTTTTAGCATTTTAGTAATAGTATTCCCCGCTGCTGGCCAGTCGCCCATACAGGTCATTTAGCCACAAGTAATAAAATGCAGCAATAATAAAGTTTAGTAATATTTGTGTTTTGGTTGAATATTAAAAGACAACTGAACTTTACGTAGCTGTGAGCTATGAACCTGTGATGTAGAATTTATGTCGAAACTAATCTATTACCAATATCCACACATCTAGTACCAAAAAGCAAATTAAACTTACACCTGTCAATACATTTTCTGTTATAAATAATTTTTGTAACATGCCTATTATTTCTCAACCTGGCCGCGTCTTTAAAAACTCAGGGCATGCAACCATCTACTTGGTGAAGGTATTCTAGGGGATTTCTAGGGAGAAATCAAATTAGTCTAGGGGAACGTCGTCGAGACCATCTGGCAACATTGTCTGACAATAAACAATTAAACAAGTGAATTTTAACACTATGGCAGATCCTAGAATCCGGCAAATTAAAATTAAAACTGGTGTCGTTAAACGTTTAGCCAAGGAAAAGGTCGTTTACGAAAAAGAAGTTGAACTGCAAAAGAACCGAATACAGAAATTAAAAGATCAAGACCAAGACGAACATAATATTAGAAAGCAAGAAGAGGTGCTCCAGGAATCCTTGATGATGGTCCCTGATTGCCAACGCCGGTAAGTATATATACTAATTAAGTTTCTATACAAATATGCAAGTTATAATATTTCTAAACCTGACTTTCCTGTTAGTCCAAAAAATATGTTTTGTAACAGATGGTTTTAGGTTATGTAAAGCACGTTCAATGTTAATAAAAAATGAAATATGTTTTATTGTTTATAGGTTGGTAAAAGCTTTCACAGATCTGAAAAATGTACTAGATTCGGAACAAGATCTCAAAGCGAACGAAGATTACATTGTTGCCCAAGAAGTATTGAAAGAAGCAGAGCTCCAACTTCCAGAAGCCACTTCATAATAATTTTATCACAAATCTATTTTATTATTATTATATTACTCATGTTAGCTTTATAAATCTTAAAATCATGTCTTTTAATCAAAACTTTTATATTAATTTTCATAAGGATTGTTCTACATTCCGTAATACTCTACAAAACTTTCTGGTTCCTCCACCTCCAGTACCACCACCATATATCACACCTCCATTGTCTTACAAACATGAACAAAATGATGAAGAATTTGTAAAGTCTATTGGATATAATGTTGTCAAAAAAGAAAAAAATTGTGATGGTCTTGAGAAACCCTTTTCAATTAGAGAATTTAAACAGCTTATTCAGTATGCACTTAGAAAATTAGATGTTTTAAAACAGCAAGAATTATTGTTATCACAGAAAATTGCAACATTATCTGAAATTGAGTGGAATGCAACTATGCAAAAAATTGTTACAAATAAAAATATTGTCTGTAGCCTTCTATCACAAATAAGTGGAACAAACTTCAAAAAGCTGAAGAATATTATGAGTAAAAGAGCATCCAAAAGATTGCGCCAGAAACGGCTAAGGGAATTGCAAAAAGATGATAAAAAAATGATGACTATTCACATGCAAGAAAGGTCCCGACGTATTGATGAACATGTAAAGAAAATAAAAGAAGATCTAAATAAGGCCAAGCAGGTATTGTCAATGTTCAAAATGAGTGCAATAGTTTGTAAAGTCTTAAGCAGTCTCAATAAAAATTTTCTATTCATATTTCAGCAGGAAGAAGCAAAGCAACAAGCTGATTTTGTGCTTAAGGAAGTATTGCGAAAGAAACATGACTCCAAGCGGTGGATAGTGAAATTAGAAGCATTACTGAGGTTGAAGAAAGCTCGCTTAAATACTAACAAGGGGAGAGGCATCGCAGTCCTTGAAAGGGAAGCCAAATTATTTAACAAAACTATAGGTAATAACATAGGCATAATATGGGTTTGTAAATACATGAAGAGGCTACATACGAGCCCCAAAGTAAAAGAGTTTGTCTACTAAAGAAAATTGAATGTAGCTATGTTTTAAGTGAAATCTAGATTATAAATTTTAGTCCAACAAATAAAAAGTAGTTTAGTAGTAAATTAAATTATATTTATTTCCTGTGTGGTACCAAAAGAAAATATTGTGTTATAATAAACATAATGAATTATTGCATCAACATTAAATAATAATAATAATAAATTTTATTTATTATGGCATCCTGGCCCAATTGTTAGTATTAAGTTTGTATACCACTTACTTAGGTCTACTTTGTTCTCAATCAAATGGCCTTTACCCTAAGTAGCATAGTCGCTACTAAGTCTTCAGATTCTTCGGTAGTTGTTGAATCACAGATTTAATTTCCTCATTCAAATAATTTTTAGGTACTATCATACTATCATAATTTTTTCAGTTTCCACAACACAGGGTTTCAATAACAGACAAGTCTGGGTTGCTTGAAGGCAATTTCATGGCTGGGATTCATTTAGAGTTATTCCAAGCCTTTATCGTCCACACAGTATGATCAGGAATCACCATGTTGTTGAAAAATGCAGGCATTTTGATATTTTGAAATCGTAATGGCGGCAGGAAACTCGTTTCCAAAATGTTTTTGCATTTCACTGCAATAACAATCTCTTCTACAAAAATGCAGGCGGCCCACCCCTTGTAGTGACATACAGCCCCATATCATAACAGACCCAGGGAACTTCACTTTTCTCTTGATACAGTCTTTATGAAGTGCTTCATCTTTATTTTGGAAACCTTTTTTCCGTACATCACTTACAGTCCCCTCAAATTTAGTTTGCTGGATTATTGACAAGGATTGGCGAGGTAGCGATTTGATATGCAGATTTCGAAATTATAAATTTTCGGAGTTCTGCCTTGACAGGTTTTCCGCAACACATATGCTCATAATTATTAGTGAAAATAATGAAAAATACTTGGAACATGCCTATTCTTTCTTATTGCTTTTGACATCTTAAATGACTATTAAAATCTATTCATGATATGAAAGATTATTTATTCTTCTATGTAACAACTTAACTTTAACTAAACTTCTATGTAAATGCTTAACACAAAGCACAGACAAAATATTTTACGTCAATTAAGAACTAGATGGACTGGTTTGTGTGACCTAGGATACATATTTTAGATAAAGGAGAGTTTTTTCATAGCATATGACTAGACAAACTCTTTCGTGTCGGGGTTAGTATTTACTTCTAAATTAAGTAAGCACATAAATAGAAGTAATTACACTACTTACAAATTCAAATCTTTTTTAGAGAATCTCAAATCTCTATGGACTTATAAGAGTGTTCAATATGAGAAAGAAGAAGCAGAGCTATGTGTCAAGTTAAAGCGAAACCATGACATGGCGCACAGTAATGAACAATTTAAAAATAATTTACTGGAATGGAGGAAATTTTTGTTTGGAGGCATGGAGTTGCCACAAGTAAATTTCAGTGGTGACAAGCAAAAGTTTATATCCAACAGGTTAGTTGCATAAAACTCACTTTGAAACTCTTATCAACATATTTTGTGGGAATGATACCAGTTTACAGAAACTCAATAACTTTGAATATCTTTATAAATATATTACACTGAATGGTTTCTGAACAAATTAAAATAAAATAAATCTTAAGATCCATTGATACCATTTTAATAATATTTTCTTTTTTAGGTCACTATGGGATCTATACATAAGTGATGAAGGAACGCCACTACCTATGGGTTGGGTCATTCCACGCCTACCACCAGCTGTCTAATTTGCCCTTTTTTTATAGGTACTTTAAGGATTTCCTTTGGACTTAAATGTTGCTGTTGTATTATGTTTTTACTTCTTAAAATAAAGATAATTTAACATGTGCTTTCACATTTTCATTTTGTCTAAATTGTGAAAGTAACTTAATCTTTTAAGCTATTGGTGAAAATTATGTACACATAGACTATACTATGATATGAGATACTTCCTACTATCATGGAAGTTGGTGCAGCCTCAGATTCACATTCGAATCACCTGTAGTGTCGTCACCTTAGTATTCGGAGCGCCTGCCAAATACCGAAAAACATGCAGGCGATTCCTAGCCTTAGCTCAGGCCTCCGTGGAGTATCCCGAGTCTACATTAAGGAGAAATTTAATAGAACACATAGTATAATTATTTTATTTTACAAAACTAAACTAACAATCAACATGATTCGAAAACAGCTACAATAGTGAAGTGTCGACCACTACTTACGACCACTTCCAGGAATACTTTATTAAAGTGTTACTTTTATAAAAGTGCAGAAAAAGATGTTAACTATACTTTAACTCACTTACTTACAGACAACATTCCTCCAGCTGCAAGTTTCTTTCCTAAAGATTGTGCGACATATAGCAATGCTTATAATACTTTACCTATGAAACTGCCGTTTTGCCGTACTGGCCATTTCAAATGAAAATATTTTTTTTTTTGACTGATAATTCTAATTTTAAATTAATTTTATTTGACAAACGTGGAATTCTTTTTCTAAAATCGTCATTTGTTTAATAGTTAGTGTTTTGTTTTCAACGCATTCGAACATTTTTCGTCAATCATGGATAAGTTAAAAATTCGAGTAATTATGGAGTATGAGTACCGTCGTGGCAGCAAAACGGAACAAGCGGCACGCAACATCAACGACGTTTACGGAGCGAACACTACAAACGAACGCACCACCCGTTCTTGGTTTACCCGCTTCCGTTCTGGAAATTTTGACCTGAAAAATGAACCCCGTGGTCGTCCGAAAACTTTGGTCGACAATGACGAATTAAAGGCAGTTTTGGAAGCTGACGAAACTCAATCCACGGCTGAATTAGCAGCAGCTTTCGACGTTAGCATCAAAACAATATTGGTCCATTTGCGTCAAATTGGCAAGGTAAAAAAGCTTGACAAATGGGTACCCCACGAACTCAATGACCGCCAGCGCGAAGTACGCGTGGAGACGTGCCTTGCACTGCTCAGCAGGCATACAAATGAAGGAATTCTGAACCGCATTGTTACTTGTGACGAGAAATGGATCCTGTTTGACAATCGTAAGCGCTCAGCAAGTTGGTTGGACCCTGGTTCAGCACCCAAACAATGCCCTATACGAAAACTTACCCCTAGAAAAGTGATGGTCACTGTTTGGTGGTCTAACGCGGGTGTAATTCATCACAGCTTCTTGCCAAACGGGACAAGCATTACTGCAGATGTGTAGGGGAGAGGTGTGTCAATTGTAACGGTGAGGCAATTGTAACATTTATTTTTTTGTGACATCTATTGGCAATTAGCGGTAGCTTTTAATCTCAACCGAAACGACATAAGATGCTGCTTTACCGACTGAAGTAAAAACTTCAACAGGACGCGCAGGACGCAGGAAGCGAAATACGATTCAGTGCACTATTTTTCAAATAATTATAAAATTAAGCATTTTTCCGGTAATTAAGTGGTTATTTTCAAAGAAGATACATCTAGTATATGTGTTCGGGTAAGTAAAATAGTCAAATTTATCATACAATTTGTGGATGTGAGTCTTCAATGCTTCAAGGTGATGGGGGTACAAAAGTAACAAAACAAGGAGGTGCTATTGTAACATGTTACAATTGCCACTCCGTAATTTTCTCTAGTTAATATACCCACAATTTTCAATTATATTGCTTTTTTTTTCAGATTTTATGCAAAATGGTGTATAAAAGACCACGAAAGACATCACGTGGCACTATTCCACAAGTAAAGTATACTGAAGCGTGTGCTATTATACCAAATTATTAACCAAATGTTGAAATATTCTTTGGCAAATGGGGTGAACTTTTGGATCGCATAAAATGTCAACCTCAAAATATTTATAACATAGATGAGACAGGTGTTACAACAACGCAAAAACCTAGGCGAGTAATTGCCGTTAAAGGCACCAAACAGGTTGGTGGCATTACTTCGCAAGAACGAGGCACCCTGGTAACTATATGTTTAGCTGTTAACGCCATAGGAAATGCTGTACCGGCCACTTTTGTTTTTCCACGAAAAAATTTTCATCCTCATTTTGTGAGAGATGGTCCTGCAGGCTGTGCCGGTTCTGGAAACAAAAGTAGTTGGATGCAAGATGAAGATTTTTTACTATTCATGAAGCATTTTGTGAAATTTTCTAAACCTTCTGAAAACAATCCTGTCGTAGTTATAATGGACAACCATTCATCACACATTAACATACCCGTAATTTAATACTGCAAAGACAACTTCATCTCTATACTATCATTTCCTCCACATACATCGCACAAGCTGCAACCACTCGACAGGACAGTTTTTGGACCCTTTAAAACAAAATTTAATATAGCTGCAGATCATTGGATGAAAAATCATCCAGGACAACGAATGACAATTTATGACTTACCAGGGCTTGTTAAGGAAGCGATTTCTGCCACTGCCACACCGAGCAACATTACTCAAGGCTTTTCATGCACTGGCATATGGCCATACAATAGAGATATTTTTCAAGATATTGATTTTGCTCCAGCTAGTGTCACTGACCATCCTTTCGCAGAAGTCAACCCTGAGCAAATGAATTACCAAGAAACTTTACCAAAAAATATTTTAATTGTCAGTGAACCTCAGTCAGCAGCTGAACCTCCATCCGCACCTGAACCTCCATCCGCACCTGAACCTCCATCCGCATCTGAAACCCTATCAGCACCATCAACCTCACATCAGATTATGCCCCAGACTTCAGCTCAACCAACAACAAGCTTCACTCTTCAGACATCGCCGCGTAGAATTACCCTTTCAATACTGTCGCCGCTACCAAAAGCACCACCTCGAGTGAAGTCCAAAAATGGAAGATCAAAAGGTAAATGTGCTATTTATACCGATACACCAGAAAAGAACGAATTGATGGTAAAGAAAAGAAAAATGAATGAGAATAAGATTCCAAAATTAAAGTTTGACTCCAAACCAATATCGAAAAAAAAACGGGTTAAAACAAAAATTAATGACTCTCATGAAGAAGAAAGAGATGAGAACGATGACGACAGTTATTGTATTGTATGTTTTGAAGATTATAAGAGCAGTAGTGAAGATTGGTTGCAATGCAGAGACTGTCATAAATGGGCCCACTCCAGCTGTGCTAAAAATGATCCATTTTTTGTATGTATAAATTGTTTATCGGAATAACTGGTACATACATGTAATATAACTTTGATAGTATGGTAAGTTTATAGCGTTAACTATTGCTAAGTTTTTGTTTACATTGAAGTTTATTGTTTTAATTTTAGGTGTTACATTTGACTCCTACCACTGTTACAATTGGTCCCCTTGGTGTTACCATTGTAACGGTAGGACTTGATCTCAATAAGTGCCATATTCTCGAATTGTTGCTTATTTTTATGTTCTATTTTATAATTTGTTATGCAGAAGAACAACTAACTTTCATTATGACCAAAAATTATTGTGCTATGATTGATAAATAAAATGTTAAGAATGTTTGTTTTTTTTTGTTACTATTGACACACCTCTCCCCTACTGTGAAGAACCTAACACAATGATGGAGAAGCTCGCACGTCTCCAACCAGCTTTGGTCAATCATTCGGCTCCACTGCTCCTGCACGACAACGCGCGACCTCATACTGCACAGCAGACGGTCTCCAAGCTACAAGAGTTGGGGTTGGAAGTTCTCCGTCATCCGCCGTACTCACCAGACCTTGCGCCTACATACTTCTACTTTTTCCAGAATTTGGATAACTTCTTGGCGGGAAAAAATTCAATACCCGAGAGGCAGTACAAAATGCCTTTGAAGAATTTGTTGCCTCCCGTCCAGCTGATTTCTTCAAGAAAGGCATCAATAAGCTACCAATGCGTTGGCAAAGATGCATTGATTGCAAGGGTGATTATTTTGATTAATAGAAATAAAAAATATATAAAAAAATTACGCTTCATTTATTTCGTGAAAAACGGCAATTTCTTAGGTAAAGACCTAATATAATTAGAGTATGAACGAGCCCCAATGCAAAAGAGTGCGTCTAGTGCCAAATATTACAAGTGTCAAATAAAAGTAAAATTTAGATAAATAGATTTAACTTTATTAGTTCAACAACAAACGCCAAACAAAAAGCCACGTGTAAATGAATTAACCCAAAACCAGAAATTAGTTTGCTCAGAATCGTATTGCGAATCGATCGCACCATGTTTTAATATAGGTTATATTTTTTCAACTTTTTCAACTATTTTTCCAAAATAATCCGGCACGCACCGAGTGATTACCGACCGCCATGCTAAAATAAACCTTATTATTATAAAGTTAAAGAACAAGCCGCCCGCATCCGCGCACCCCACGCCGATCGCCTGTGTTCGTACCTCCGAGAGCGAGGCGCCGCCGGCGCCGGTCAGTCTCCGCGCGAACTTCGTCTTGGAAGGTATCGTCCTTTCGGTTCCGATCGACGCGCGGCTGCAGGCGCTACCGCTTTCACAATGCCTTTTCGGTACACAAGTGTGCAATACACTGAAATGGTGAGAACGCTCGCGCGATGTAACGACAACGTGAGTTTGGCAGTGCGACAATTTCGTGAGCAATTCGGTGTTTCCGTCTCCAACGAGACAATGTTAGCAGCCACTCAAAGGCTTAGAGACAGTGGGACTTTTTTCCTCCTACCGGAATGGACAGAGGCGACGACCCCTTTGACGTACGGATTCAAGAAAGGATATTAGAGTATTTCCATGAGAACCCAGAATCCAGTACACGTGAAGCAGCGAGAATTATCGGCTGTAGTCACGCCTACGTTTGGAGAGTTTTACAAGACGACGGACAGCACCCTTACCACTTTCGTCGCTGTCAAGAATTGAACTCTCAGGATCTGGCTCCGCGTGTTGCATTCTGCGAGTGGTATTTAGCGAATGAACATAAGAACATTATTTTATGATGAGTATTTATATTATATTATATCATATTTACTGATGAGTGCACGTTTACGCGCGCCGGTATGTTCAATCAACATAACAGGCACATATGGAGTCTTGTTAACAGCTACGCGTCAGTAGAAAATTCCTACCAACATAGGTTTTCTCTAAATGTATGGGAAGGTGTTATGGGCCATACATAGTCGGCCTCGTATTCTTAGAACGTTTGAATGGAGAAACGTAGTTAAGTTTCCTCAGAGAAACACTGAGTCAGTTACTTGACGACGTGCCTCTGTATCTGTTACGAGACCTGATGTTTCAGCACGACGGAGCTCCAGCGCACTTCCAGTGGACTGTTCGTAGGTACCTCGACGCGGAATACGGGGAAAACTGGATCGGACGTGGTGGACCTGTGCAGTGGCCAGGTCGCCGGATTTAACTCCACTAGACTATTGTGTGGTTGGGTAGAGTCAAAACAATTGTTTATGACAGTGGACATAGTGCCAGAAACGTTAGTGAATTACGCGAGGACATTGTGAGTTCTTTTGAATTAAAGAAATTATGAAAGAATTAATGAAAACAGACACTTCAGTGCTAAACAAACTAAAAAGACACCAAAGAAAGCGCGCGAGACTGTGCTTGCAGCAAAGTGGTGGACATTTTGAACAACTTTTAACTAGCCGTCAAAATTGGACTTCTAATAATTAATTTTGTAAGTAAGTAGTTATAAGTGTACATAACAATCAGTGTAAATAAGTTGATTCAAAACTTTTAAATACGCCAACTTGTTTGTACCTGTAATATTTTTTTTTATTACAAGTTAAACATTTGTTTCTTTACAAACGTACTACTTAGTTAAATTTACATGACACCTGCGTAGTAGCGATAGCGTGTCTGCGCTTTAAAACTTTCGAGTTAAGCTGTTTTGATATAATGCCGCGGCCGATGCATAAAGGCTCCCCTGGATTTGTAAGCGGCGGCTGCGGCGGCGCAGCGGCGGCCTATGCATAAGGCTCCCCTGGATTTGTAAGCGGCGGCTGCGGCGGCGCAGCCAGCGGTCGGCGCAGTCAGCAGGCGGCCAGTCAGTCATTCGACACCGATACGTACGCACGTCTATCTCGCATCTCTTTCCGTTTCCAGTTGTTCTCAAACTTATTCTTATTTTTTTCTTCAACTTACACTTATCAAAATGAAACAGTGTTCGCGTTGCAATGAACAAGTCAATGATGGTGTCCAATGCAGTGCCGCTATCAATTTTTGGATTTTCCGTGTGCAGGAATTACTGAGGCTGGTTAACGTAAGCTCGGAGACCGCAAGTCTACATGGAAATGTATTACATGTAAAACTAATAGAACGGCAAGCCCCGCATGTAGCCCGAAACCTGCAGACATGGAAGGCGTAATAGCAGAATTGAGATGACATCAAAAATATTAAAGAAGACTTGAACGAAGTAAAATCTTCATTAGAATATTCTCACACATCAATCCAAAATCTAAACGAGAAAATAATAAGTCTTGAAGCAAAGCTCTCATCATTTGAAGAAACTCGAGGTGAAGTTCTGAAGCTTGAAAGCAGAGTTTCCAAGATAGAGATCACATGCAATGAGTACGAACAACGATCAAGACTTAATAATGTTGAGATAAAAGGCATCCCCAATTCCAACAATGAAAACCTTTTTAATGTCATATCAAAGATCGGGACAGTACTAGAATGTGAGGTTCCCAAGGAACACATAAATTATATCACCAGAGTTCCCACCCGCAACGATAAAACCAAAAAGAATATAATAGTATCTTTTACCAATAGATATTTGAAGGATAACTTCGTCGCAGCTGCAAGGTTGAAAAAAAACCTACAAAATACAGATATTGGCTCGAACAGTGATTCACGAATATTCATTAACGATCACCTAACCATTAATAACAAAATTCTTCTGAATAAGACAAAATCATTGGCCAAAGAAAAAGGTTTTTTATATACTTGGGTAAGAAACTGCAAAATTTATGTTCGAAAAAATCAGACATCACCATCTCACATCATAACCACCGAGTCAGATCTACGAAAAGTGTTTTCAGTTTCACAAATTCCACAGTAGTGCTTAAAACGAAACGAGTGAGCGGCCTGTCAAAACTGACACATGACGTTACTTTGTTGATGTTTTTATTAGTCGATTAAAGATTTTAAAAGCTTGCTTATTAATTTTCTTTTGTAATAATATAAAAAAAATGGCTCCTGCTTCATTCAGGGTCAAAGATCTTAATGACATTGTAACTTTAGACTTAAGCGACGAACAATGAGAATGTTAGCGCGATATTTACCGTTCCGATTGCAATAGCACTAATAACACTTTTAGCGCGCTCAAACGAATCGGAACGGTTTTGAGCACTTTTAGCGCTGTGAGCGCTGTAATCAGCAAACGGAACGCAGCAAGAGAGAAGTCACTCAGCAATGCTCAATTAAATGTCAACATAAACAACAGTAATGAACGCTACTGTCAGTCTACAATCAAACCTTGTACCGACACCTGGATCAGGTTACATAGGCACAACCCAGGCTGCGGCGGCGCCTGGCTGTTCTCGTGTTGCCAGGAATGCACAGTGCGCATTTACAACGAAGCTATTATAAGGCAATGGATTAATTGAAGTGGCGCCTGGGTGTATGATAGAAGGTGACACATTTTCAATTCACCCTCAATATAATTATGAAAAGCGCCGGAGTTACAGATTTACAACAATAGTGATTACAAAAACGATAACTATTCAAGAAATATCGATACTTATTTATGGTAGCATAGTCTATGGCTTTCGTGATTTATTGGATGAATTAATTTCAGCTTTGCTTATTATGTCATTTAAGTGAGGATCGTCAATTAATAAAACAAAGTAAACTATTAAGGGCCGTAAATTACACAAGTAATTTTTGATAAATTGTATAATTCCGATCCGAATCTATGGTACAAAATTCACAAAAATAATGGGATACAAATTAACAACCGTATAGCTTTTATATGTCTCGCTTCTCCGCTCCTCTCCCCTCCATGCCACTTCCTCTTCGCTGTCCGCACCTTACCTCGCCTCGCCACGCCTCTTTCGTTACAGTCGGCCGTCCTGTAACAATTGCGCCCGCAACTGGCGCAAAAACAGTCATTTATATTGATTCAACTCTCTAATAAATCTATAAGATCATCTCTAGTAACGACGTCTTCATCACTACTTGATTCACTACAGGGTGGAGCACTACGATTAGGCCTTATAGCGTCGGCAGCTACGATACCAGAAAACTTCTTATAACCCCGCATACCTTCTATACTACGTATTTCGTAGCGCCCACTGCCTAAAACCGTTTGAATAATATAAGGCCCAGAATATAATACCTGTAGTTTCGTGTTTACGTTTTTGACCGCCCCACCGGAAGGAGCCTCTTTCCACAAAACTAAGTCTCCCTTATTATAAGTCTTTTCAGGCTTGTGACGCCTGTCGTAATTCTTTTTCATAGTGGCAGCTTGCCGTTGAAGACGCTCAGAAGCCACTTTACGTTTTACATTTACCGTGGTATTGGTTATATTGCTACCTGCAAGGTTAGGAAGGAGCCTACCTCGTTCGCTAAACGAGCTTATGCTCATAAGGCTGGTAACCTATGCTTTCATTTCGCGTATTATTCATACCCCACACAACGTCGGATAAACATTCAGTCTACATGTTAGGATCTTTAACACGTGTGCGCATCGCATCAAGTAAGGTTCTGTTATAGCGTTCGACTTGGCCGTTTGCTCGCGGGCAAGCTATGGAATTTAATATATGTCGAATTTGATATTGTACACAAATTCTTTAAATATTCTACTTGTGAAAGCTAAATTTCTATCAGATATAACACGTTTAGGATAACCAAACAAGCTAAACATATCTTTTAAATACCTGTCCTTGCGGTTTGCCATATTCCCCTTTACTATACGCACAATCAAGACATGAGTTAACATATTTTTTTATAAACCTAGTCATTTTAGGGAACCAATAATCAGCTTTAATTAATTCTTCACATCACTTAAACCCAACATGTCCTATTTGATCATGAAATTTTTGTAATAGTTTCCACCTACCAAATGAAGAAACTAATCTATCACCATTTATTGTTTTCCGATATAACCTATTATCTTTAATTTTGTAATTGTTTGTTAAGACACTAGGTGCAATACCTTCCTTTAATTGTTTGATTATATTGACAATTTATCATCTTGCAATTGAATTGTTAAATACCAATCTTCGGTCGATATCTGAAATAAGCTATAATGGTCTTTATGAGCTAAATTAAAATCAATTATAATTTGTACAGTCGCATTTGAATTATTAAAAAATGAGCCCGGGTAATTTTTGACGGGTTCCTACTGAGTGCGTCTACGTGTTTCATTCGATCTCCAGGCCTATACTCGACTTCAATATCGAATTCTTGAATTGATAACCACCAGCGAGCTATACGTGGAACTAAATCTTTTTTTGCAATGTATACCTAACGGCCAAGCAATCTGTGACAACTTTGACTGGTTTACCCAAAACATAAATTCTGAAACGTTTTAAAGATTCGACAACAGCTAAAGTTTCTAAGTCGTAACTATGATAAATCGTTTCCTCGCGAGAAGTCACTCTACTAAAATAAAATACCGGTTTTAATTTACCGTTATCCTGCATTTGTAACAAAATACCAGCAATGCCGTTCTTACATGCATCCGTATGAATTTCACAGGGTAATTTTTCATCATATAAGGCTTGCACCGGACGCGAACACAATTTATCTTTTAACAAGCTGAAAGTCTTAATTTGGCTATCGCCCCACACCCAAGGAATATTTTTTTTTGTTAAATCCGTCAATAGCTTAGCTAAAATGGCAAATTTCTCAATAAATTTTCTGAAATAACTGCAAAACCCTAAAAACTGTCGTAGCTCGTGTAAGTTGCTTGGTGTTTTAAAATTAGAAACTGCAATAATGTTGTGATTACCTGGTCTAATACCATCGCCACTTATTTCATGTCCTAAAAATGTAACACTGGATTTTAAGAAGGAAAACTTTGTCATATTTAATTTTAAATTAGACTCACGCAACCGTATCAATACATTTTTTAACAACTTCAGACCGTCCTCATTATTCGAAGATGACAACAAAAGATCGTCCATAAAATATATTAAATCAGGACTACCCACTAATTTTACCAATTTGCTCATCATACGCATAAAAACATAAGGCGCATTAGCAGGACCAAAAGGTACCCGCAGATATTCATAAGAACCGTCTGGTGTTACGAACGCAGTTTTACTAACTGAATCAGAATGAATCGACAAGTAGCTGAAATGTTACAAGCCCTTTTGCCTGAATAGGGTGACCCGTGAATCCTTTTAATAAAACACTTGAAGGTTCAACTTTCAACTTCAACGCTTGTGCCACTAATTCCGCCATAACATTAAGTTCACTTCCTGTATCTAAATAGCGCTTCGCAAATGTACCATTTATTTTAGCCGTTTTCTTATAAATATTATTTAGATTTGATAAAAGTTGTACTTTTTTTTGGAAAGGGGACGATGAGCAGTTATTTGCAACGTGACCTTGTTTGCCACAACGAAAACATTTCCTTTTATCGGGTTGAGAACAGTAGCGTGCTAAATGTACACTTTTGTTGCACCTGTAGCAAATAAAGACTTCTCGGCGCACTTACTCCAGTTTCAGTACTATAAGTAGCTTTTGGCATAAGCGGTCTTGTGTACGTCGTTTGGTAGGAATCAAGCGCAGATAAAAACCCTTCGTACAGCTCATCTGGACTAGAACATTGAAATGCTTGTGCATTAGCTTGGAGCTCAGAAGGCAAGCCACGTATAATACATGACACTGAAGCTTGGTGACTTAATTGACATCTGTAACACATCGCTAGTTTTTCCTGAAAACACTTCGTCATAGTTTCATTCGGTAATTTATTCCTTTTTATCAACTCATCTAGTATATCAGCATAATTATGAATTCTAGGAAACGCTTTGACTATCATAGTTTTCACTCCTCCAGAGAATGATCGTATGAATCTAGTCCATAGAACCACACACGTGCTTGACCTTGTAATTATGATTGCATATTTAAAGATTTAACTTCATCCGACCAATTATATATATTTCCTAATTGTTCAATTTTCTCAATCCAGCTTCTTATATTAATATCACTGCTATCAGGGTCGAAATCAGGAATCAATTTCTCAGTATTTCGTATCTAACGTTTCCGGTCCAATGGATTCCATAGGTTTTTTGTTAATAATATCAGAAATTCTTTTGTCCACGTGTTCGATAATATGCTACAATGACGAAGTCGAAGCGTCATTGTCAAAATTATTCACATCATTGCTGGAAATCTTTCTTCTTTTGTACATGAATCCCTTTGAACTTTGACCGTTATAATTTCTTTTCATTCTCAAAAGTTTTTTTTACGTATCCCACTTCTGAAATATTAGGCGCCGTAAATTACACAAGTAACTTTTGGTAAATTGTATATGTCCGATCCGAATCTATGGTACAAAATTCACAAAAGTAATGGGATACAAATTAACAACCATATAGCTTTTATATGTCTCGCCTCTCCTCTCCTCTCCCCTCCACACCACTTCCTCTTCGCTGTCCGCACCTCACCTCGCCTCGCCACGCCTCTTCCGTTACAAAACATTAATGTAGATCATTGTATTTCGTTTTCAAAACATGTTATTGACATGATGTGCCTCATCACTAAAGCATATGCAGGATAAAACGTGTCTGGCGCTAGGGGCACTTGTTGGATTCTCTAGCGATTAATGGGTTAGTGGACTGATAGTCTCCAGAATGGTATAAATGCTTGGTATACTGCATGCTAATAAGGGTGTGAAGCTGAACAAAGTCAGCGAGTATACATAGGGCTGGATAATGCGCATCTTCTAAAGTTAAGGGATCTTGGCGGCGAATTGACGATATAGGACTGTTAGAAAAATTTAAGTCTAAAATTCTGTCATTTTGGTTATTATTATACCTAATTATATTGAGATAAATTACATAAATTAAAAATGTCAAAAGATTCATTTTCAAATCTCCTTCATGCAGCGATAAAAGTTTCAGTTTCACGAATAAAATACATTCATTGCCGTCAATATAATGTGCAATCAGAAATTGTTCTGCATCTATTTTGCAAAACTCTTCGGGTATCACTACATCATGTAATCGGCGTGGCAATGCTGGCCAATCTTTCTTTCTAATGCGATTGATTATACACCTCTGATTATACAAAGCGTGTTCATTCGGTACATGGGGGGCGCTGGAACTAGGAAGATATTGTGAACATTGCTGGATAATTTGCACCGGTGATTCCATTGTTATTGTAGCTCTATTCTTTTGAATATAAAAAAATGGAATTTCTATAAAAACGTTGAAAGTTTCGAAAGGAACAGAAACACAATAAACTGACAATTGAACGCATTACTTCCTCTAAGGCCGATGACGAAAAGAAGACAGATCCAAGTTCAGATCTACAATGAAAGGTTGAATCGGCACCTTTCACGAAAAACGGACATGGATTTATTGCAATTTCTGAATGGATTGGCACATATTTGCCATATTATAAAAAAGTAAAGGTTTTCCTTTAAATTACAATTCTTTTTAATTTAAATATTATTACACAAATTCACTAGTTCTTCTTTTTTAACTGCTTCTGTTGGTGCATAATTTATTTTTGTTTATAATTGATATAAATGGTTATTTTTTTAACATACGATTATCCTCTTAATTAAATAACGTTTCAATGTATTATTCTTATGTTACGCAATACATATTTGATTAAGTACTATCTGTTTTTTTTCCACTATATCCATTAATTACACCAACATCATACATAGTAAAGATAATAAACAGTTTTGTGTATGAAATATAATTTACATCAACGGTTTTTTATATTATTTTGGAATTTCAAGACAGGGCACAGGTGTGAATTTGCGCATGGCAATACAAGTTATCGGTAGTAATATCGACCAGCGAAACGAATACCATTCAAAATGACCATCGGCGACACGAGTGTTCGTAGAACTATTAATTGACAAAACGAATGTACATTCAAATGACCATCGGCGAAACGACAATTCGGAGATTTTTCAATCGGAGAAACACGGTCGGAGGTATGGTATAAGCTTGATTGGGTCACACGTGGTGCTGGTAGTATTCCCATTTTTTTATTTATTGTAGATGCTTCGTATCGTATGCATTTTAAACATTCGTTAAGAGCCTTTATACAAATCAACGCATTCCCGAATCGGTAACTGCAACACGCACACGTATCCATTACACGCACACATCTGCAGTGCTGTATGATACAGTCGCTGATAGACATGGAACAAATCATTAGTAACAGTGGAAATCATACTATTCTTTTTTTCATAAATCATATCTGCGATTTTGGTGAGAGAATTAGCACGGCGATAATGCGAGCAGCAGGATCGAGCGAGACGCACTTACTTACAGCGCTATGTGTGCGAGTAGCACATTCGATCGTACTGTGACTCGCCGTCACAGTCAATGTTTACATTCTAAATTAAACTTTAAGGTTATAAGGATAAGGTCATTTTTTAATTACAATATTTTTATGTCGGCCACTTATTAGGAATTAGGAGTGGGTATTTAGTTTTTTTTTGGATACGGAATCCAAACTATATATCGATATTTGACATCAGATTTTGCAACATTGTAGGTGTTTTCTGAATCTATATATTAACGGATACGCAATATACATTAAATCTATGTATATCATGACGACAAATCACTATTTAGATATTTATTTTATATCCAACATTTTCTGATTAACGTAACTAACTGTCTAATTTTATTTATTTAAATTATATTGTTTCATTATGAACTGTCCTTCGCCCTTATGCGAGGCTTAGAACTGGCTGCAATGTGTAGATTTTGAAACAATTTTGTGCTGTAAATAATAGATAATAGTAACATAATAAATAAAATCAAACAATGTTTGCTATACAAATCATTCAAATTTATCACGGTGACAAATCACGGCTAATCGAAAATCACTCCCATAATATGATATGTCATGTGAAATCATACCCAATTAAAAACAGCAGGAGTGAAAAAGAGCAGGTGTGAAAAAGAGCAGGTGTGAAAAGTAGCAGGTGATTTCACTGTGACAAAAAAAATCATTTTATCATATGATAATTATTTGTAAATAGCAATCATTTCCATGCTTAGTCGCTGGCCGTCAATTAGAGCGTCCGCAATGGTTTTGATACTTTTTCAAATATGTTTGACTTATTTTACGTTATTATATTTAAGATGACTGAACTTCAGGATTGATTTACAGTTTTCTTATATTTATGGCTCTATTGATTAACAACACGTATTACACTGAATAAATTGTAATGGACACTTATAAAAGAACTATGATCAAAAGGACGCGAGACAGTTTCTACGTTCACGTCCTCACGGCCCCGCCCTGTAGTCAAGTGTATGGCGACCGCACCCGACGACAACCACGTCACGTAGACTCTGTCAAGCACCAATCGGGTGCTGGCGTCCGAGGTTCCTCCACACAAAACTAGATGTCACTAGCTAGATTCCGACATATATATATATATTTTTTTATTATCTTAGACACTTCTTTAGAATAAAAGGGCGTAATCTTACGGAAAACGATATCCAGGAACTATTATTAGGTTATTACTAAAATCAGGTTAACTAATTTTAATAAATTACTTTTTATAAAATTAACTAATTTTAATTAGGTTAAAAAAGGTATAATAATGTAGAATTTTATTTCATTAAAATAAGCTTGAGGACATGTTAGTTAAGTTCAGCAAATAACTTTCTGTAGCCCAATCAACTATTAAAGGGGGTTAAAATTGACCTAGCATTTTATATGTAAGTAATAATTATTTATACCAACATTCATACATATCTAACCTAACCTGTTTTGTTCTGTTTTTATTTAAAATTCATTGGTTAAAGTTGAATCATAGTTCAAAGGCACCATATCTAATTATCAACATCATCAACATATCTCAATTGCCATATTATCAATAATGATATGATATTGCAATTACTGGAACACAGGCAATTTCATCTGAAGCCAACGCTCAGAGAAGCAATTTTACTTGAGATAATAATCACAATCACTAATGACTATGAGTGCGGATGTCACTTAGCATGAGGTGAGTTTCATGCTCATTTGCCGGCTCAGACAACAGTAAAAATAGTGCTCAACCAAATACAAATATTGCTCACACAGCAAATCTCGAGTCTTTAGTCAGAACTTTACAGTAGGTAGTCAAGAGATTAGTGGTTACCATATTTATAAACAAATCTTTTGATATGTAACCTGATGTTCAAATTGTAAATGTATACTAACCAGATACTATATTGAGATTTGAATCCTGGTTTACAGTTGGTTCTGCATTTCTGTAATTTATAAAAAGATATAATGAAAATTGTGAAGTTGTATTTTATAGCTGTATCTATACTCTTTTGAATTCTACATTACAAGTACATTCCAAAAGTAGGCACTTTTTTCGACAGACACTTGCATTCCACCAAAATCATTTTACAGAAATGGTCTACCAATACTTAAAGTTATACTGTATAGTATCAGATAAAAATGAGAACTATTTTGTCAGCATTGATAAGTTACTGTAAACAAAAGAAACATATGTTCAACCTGGGCTTGGTGGACTCTACATGCTGAGAGATTGCAATATGAAAGAGGAAACGCCCCTTCATCTGCTATGTCAGTGCATCACACTAGTACAGAAATGATCTGCTCTCATGAACAAATATGAACTGGGCACCAGGGATATTGTACGCCTCACCATCATGAATGTACTTTGATATAGATTATTTTAAACTTTAAATTATTAAAGTTGATATTGTTATTAAAAGATTTATTTCAATATACGAGAGGGATTCGATCAGTGAAACAAGTTACACTTAAAATACAATGTAAGTGTAGCTACCTGTCATACAAATGGCATACTACCGCGCACGACCGCGCGCGCCGCGTTCCCATAGCAGACTGGTCGCGGCGCTTTTTTTTGCTGCCGAAGCACCCTCTCTCGGGAGGGAGGTGGAAGATTCGTCATGAATACCACCGCAGCCGTTTGCGGGGTGATGTGGGACTCACCAAAGTGGCACCTACCCACTAAAAACCACCTAAACGGCTGTAGCATGGGAATGCTGTCAGCCTTCATCGGAGCGACACCCGGGTAGGGAGGTGGGTGCGCAAGCAGGGACCCGCTAGCGGGTCACCCGCTGCGAATACTTAATCACTTAAGGTGCAAATGACATTTATATATTGGTGATTATACGGCCTGGGCAGCCTTAAGCTGGTCCAGATTAGCCGAAAGTTGATCGGGGGGATCCGAGAGTGCATTTCTCGGTCTACGGACTTTGTACCTCGACGGCATGGATGGTGCAGTATAAGCTACTGACTCGCATATAAGGGGGTTAGGGTGCTCTTCGGATCGCTTAAAATAAGCGGTGGAGAGCGTCCTAAGGTGTTGTTGTATAGTAGGCAGTTCGAGATCTCTGTGCAGGTCTGCGTTTCGCACGTACCACGGAGCATCCGTGGCCCGGCGGCAGAAGAGATTCTGAACTACCTGTAGTTTATACATATCGGAGGGTTTAGCATGTGCAAATATTGGGGCGGCGTACGTCATGACTGGTCTCACGCAAACCTTAAAAAGTGTTCGCTTGTTCCTAAGAGACATTTTACTGCGCCGGCCTAACATACTGTTAAGTCGGCCCATGTACAGGCGGGCGAGTTTGGTAACTCGGAGTATGTGAGGTCGGAATGAAAGCGTACGATCGAGCATTACGCCTAGGTACTTGGTGGTTAGTGCCCACGGGATGGGCGTACCTAGCATTCGGATGTGGGGGTCGTAGGGACGACGGCGTTTGTGATCCTATACGCCATTTTTTAAACCAGGCTCCGAGGTCATTTACGGCCTTCTGGAGTTTGGTGACGAGTGTGTCGACGTGCACGCCCTTGACGTATAGGGCAGTGTCGTCGGCAAAGAGGGAGAGTTGAACACCTTTAGACGGAATAGGTATGTCATTGGTGTATATTGTGTATAATAGCGGGGCGAGTACCGAGCCCTGAGGGACGCCCGCCTTGAGGGGGCGGGGGGTGGAGAGTGTACCTTCGTGTTTGAAGCGAAAGGTGCGATCTTTAAGGTAAGAGCCGACTAGTTTGACTAGTCGGTCGGGCAAGCCTGTGTTGTGAAGCTTGTAAATGAGCCCTGCGTGCCAGACTTTGTCAAAAGCCTTGGCTACGTCAAAGAAGACCGCGACTGTTTTCAGTCGTCTAGGGTAGAAGCCTGGTAGAAGTATGTACTCGACGATTCGATGGACTTGCTGAGGGCACGAGTGTTTGGCTCGAAAGCCGAATTGGTGGGGGATAATGAGGGGGTCACCGTCCGCTGGGAACGGGTGGTCCTTCATTCGAGCGAGTATGACTCTCTCGAGAAGTTTGGCCATTGCCTTGAGTAGGCTGATGGGTCTGTGATTAGCCGGGTTATACAAAGGTTTACCCGGCTTGGGAATGCCTATGACTATAGCTTCTTTCCAAGCTTTTGGAAAGTAGCTTAGGTCGAAGCAAGCATTGAAGATAATCGCAAGTAAGGTAAGCACCTGCCGAGGCAGCTGCTTAAGTGCTTGGTTGGAGATTCCATCCGCACCCGGGGCCTTCTTGGATTCCTGTTTCCTAATGATGAAAAGGATCTCATCGTTAGATACTGTGATGGGGTCAGCGGTGACTGGACGGGAGTCTTTGCAATCGACTTCGTCTTCCACCGCCTGGATGTGAGCTGGGTCTGTGGGTTGGGTACTCGGGGAGCATTGTGAAGCAATGCTATCGACGAAGCATTCAGCTTTCTCGTCGTCCTCGAAGGCGGTAGTGCCATCGGGACGAGATAACGGAGGGGTGTAAGTACGGGCGTCTAGTCGGAGGGCTTTCGCCATCCTATAGTACGCCGTGTGGGACGGGGGGTTAATCATAAGATTGTTCCTTTGAACGTCTCTGTATTCCGCGACGGTACGTTTTACTTTACGTTGAAGCCGGTTAGCGACTAGCCCGTAGGCGGGTGTAGGGTATTTTCTGGCTCTGCGGAGAGCGGCGTTTTTAGCTTTGATTAGGTTGCTAATGTCCAAGGGAAGCTTGGGCTTGCCATGTTTAGCAACCTTTAGATTCTCACTAATAGCCGAGTTGATGGCGGTAGTGAGCGAATCGACTATCGAGTCGATTTTATCCGTGCTATCGAGGTAGTCGGATGAAATCGCGAGTGGGCAGTCTGGGGCTTCCAAGTCCGAAGATAGGGTGTGCTTGAAACCTTCCCAATTGGTATAGGTTTTCGGAGCAGGAGGGTCGTTTTGGGGTCCTAATATTAGAGACACCGGACGGTGGTCTGAGCCTAAGTCGTCTAGCGGCTGTATGGTCTTAAGGTCGAGATTGATACCCTTGACGATGGCAAAGTCAAGGATATCAGGGGAATGAAGCGGGTTGTCCGGGTAATGTGTCGGTGTGACCGGAGAAATGACGTCAAGATCGAGAGACTTCGTGATGTCTAGTAATTTAACACCACTGGTGTTGGTCGACAAGCACGTCCAGTCAGTATGTTTGCAATTAAAATCGCCGAACATAATGACGGATTGCCCCAGTTCGAATAAGGCCTCGAAGTCACAACGAAGGGGCGATGTACCACTAGGTATATAGACTGAGGCCAAGACTATGGTCCTGTGACCTGTCATAGCCAGCCTACATACTGTGGCCTCCATGTTGGTGAGTGGAGGCGTGGGAATCGGTGTACAGTGAATACTTCTCTTGTAGTATATGGCAGTGCCGCCTAGTCTGACCGAAGCGGGCCTGTCATCACGCACAAGAGAGTATCTAGGAATATTGAGACCCCTGGTGTACTGGGGTTTAAGAATGTCTCTTGGACAAGGATTAACTCGGGCTGTATGTTCTTAATGAACAGTTTGAGCTCCGGAAGTTGGTCGATTAGACCTCGGGTGTTAAACGAGATCAGGGATAAACCCCTGGGTTTCGTGCGACCAGTCGTGGCGCTTAGTGGAGTATTCGTAATAGATGTACCTATAATGAATTAATTAGGGATTGGTACTCAGCGAGTACCATAAAACGATCTTTAGAGCAACGGGCCGCGCGCAGTTTATTAGCACACTGCGCAACTTGAGTCATATCGACACCTTTGAAGGTTTCGAATATTAGTTTGAGATCCTCAGCCTGCGATGGCAGAAGATTTTGGGCCTGCTGATGGAGCAGGGTGGGTCGGAGCAGCCGGACGCTGTCTCCAGGCAAGCACTGGAGTGGGCGTGGGCTGGGCGGGCTTTGCTGCCGGGGAGTTCTGGTGGCGCAGCGGCGGGAAGTTAGTATTACTAATAAGGGGCGGGGCCTGTCTGGGTGCCGCCCTCCTTGTAACATGTCGTACGGTGCGGGGTGCGCGGGGGCAGCCCCTGTAGTTGACGGTGTGGCCGGACTGGCCACACAGCACACAGGATGGAGGCGAGGTCGACTCCGGAGGGCGAGTGCACTCTTTAGTATAACGATGCTCCAGGCACTTTACGCACCTGGCGCTGGCGGTGCAGTTAAGCGCCGCGTGCCCGTAAAGCTGGCACCTGTGGCACTGCCCGGGATAGCCGCGGCGATGCGGCATCTCGACCGAGATGCCGGAGAGTCCGCAGATGGTCTTGACATCTCTAAAGATGTCTCGGGACCTGGGGGTGTTGGTCAGGATGACCAGTGCTAGGGGTAAGCGTCGTCCGTTCTTGCTGTGCATCTTGTGCACAGCTACGACGGGATAGCCCTGGGCTGGTAAACAGAATCGGTCACTGCCGTGGATAACCGACAATATAAAATTCATGATTCAATTAAGAAATAAGGCACATGATCGTTATCAAAGTTCTAAATCAGAAATACATAAAAAATATTATACAGACTTAAAGAAGTTAGTTCATGTCAGTATTAATTGCGAAAAACGTGCTTATTTTGATAACTTGGTCAATTGTAATATGTAAATGTCTTCCAAATATCCTTAATGACCCTCAGCAAATCAATAACCAGTTTTTGACTTTGCCGGGACCAGAACAAATCGATATTTCACAGCTGACATACTTTGAGCACCATCGGTTAAACTATTCAATGCCCCTATTTTCACTACGTCCGGTTACTGAAAATGAAGTAGCTAAGTATATTTTAATGATTAAATCGAATGCGTTTGGTACTGATCAGATAAGTCACGACATGGTGCTTCTTACACTTCCAAAAACTTTGCCTGTTATCACGAGAATTGTAAATCTGTCCATCACAAGTGGCATCGTACCATCTCAGTGGAGGAAGGCCTTAGTCACGCCCCTGCCCAAAACTGACAATCCCATTGACTTTAGTGATATTAGACCGATAAGTATCTTACCTTTCCTTTCGAAAATCTTAGAGAAAGCGGTATACGAGCAAGTTATCAAGTTTGTCGAGACTAATGGTCTGCTTCCATCTTTACAATCGGGATTTCGCAAGGGTCGGGGTACTGTCACTGCGTTATTGGATGTAGTTGAAATAGATTAAATATAGATGACATCGTTCGAAATTTCGTCGGGGATTCCCCTGAGGACTGCCTTTACCTTACGCTCTTCAGGGAGAGCGTAAGTGTGATAGGCTAATTTATTATGAGAGAGGAGGGATGTTAAATTTGTGAAGTCCGCTATCGTGGGGACTGAAATTTTTACGGCCTCGGACATGTTGAGGGCGTTCTTATAATTTATTTTCTGGTCCGAGCATAATCTCGAGACAAGGGGCCATTTGGACTTATCCCGTAGGAACACGGGAGGAGGGGTCTTCGCTTTCGCGAGGACGGGAGCGCAGCGTGAGGCTGGCTTGGAGGTAGTGGCTGCATAGCCAGCGGGAAGTGTCACTTTGAGCGATATTAGTGAGGGGACGGGCGACTGGGTCGCCGGGACGATGGTTGGTGTCGGAGACACCATCCTGGAGGCGGGTGTCGGCGACACCAGCGCTTTCTTGCTCCTTTTGGAGCGGCGTTCCACCAGCGTGAAGCTAACGGTGGGTTCAGGGGAGGTGAGGGTGTCCGCTTGGGAAGCGGACTCGGCGCTACTGCTAGACGCAGTGCGCTTGGAGGGGCGGGCGGCGGATGAGGCCGAGGTTGAAGTGGCCGCCGAGCCGGCGTCCGTGTATTCGCACTCCATTTCACTGGAGGCGGAGGAAGGGGGAGTGCTGTGAGGCAGCGTTGTTGAGGCCTGAAAAGCCGGGGCCTGAAGGGCCTGTGGAGCCAAGTTGGCGAGCAGGGGAAGCAGGAGACTGCTAAGTGATTGAAGAATCGCATTAGCGTAGGGGGGGAGCCTGAAGCGGCGAAGCCATCCGCTAATTGCTTCGCAATATCCGCTAGGATTTGCGAGGCCATTGCGTATGGCGGGGGAGGGAAGGGGAGCTAACGATTATAATTAATATTATAAATATATAATATATGAACGACCTAACTGTCGACACTTAACTAAGCCTCCCAGCGGGGATCGGGACGGCCGCAGCGGTGTCCCTAATTCAAACAGCGCTGGTTCCGTCGCCCTGGGTAAGGCCCAGTGCAAATGGGATCGGGACTTCCGACATAAACACATTTGACACTTTTACAAACTAAACGTAAACGATAGGCACTCAACTGTTCAATGTAACTCAAATACACGAGTAAGTCAAATACGAGAATAAATTTTTAGTTGTAAAGAGTTTGCTTTTACTTTGAATGTTTGTTTTGTTTGAATAACTAGGCGATTGATAATCGGTTCATACTGCTATAGATACCCACCAAACGAGACTACCGATCGAGACCAGCTCAAAGTGAGAGAAAATGATTAGTACATATGTTACGGCGACGTATTATTAAAGAAATGCTCGTAACATCTATAACTACATAAAACGAATAAACGATAGTCACTTATGAACTGATCCAGACCGACAGAATGGGATAAGTACCTATTACCTAATAATTAAGAATTTCTGTAGATTTTGTGAATTAATTTTAATTACGATTAGAACTGCAACTGCTCCTGTAAGTATTATATTTAACGAACAACTCATAGGGGTTTGACTAACCAGGCAAGTAATTACAAACGAGAATATATGCAACTTAGCATCAACGGAAGGTTTGCATTGCAACTATCTACGTAATGAACAACGTCAAAATAAATTATGAATAAGCATTGAATTTTACGTAACTTTTCACTTAATTTGAACATAAAGGGGTGGGTAGGACGTGGAATGTGCTAGAACTTTCTTTATGATGTAATTTGTACTTAACGGTAATCAAATATTTTCGGCACCATGTGATGATTCGTTTTAGACTGAATTTAAACTAAAGGTATAGGTTCTGACCTTGAATAAGATCTAAAGGTCCCGGGTTTCGGCACCAAAAAATGTACGTGAAGCGCACATTGGGAACACAAAATACTTATCGAATTTGGCAGCGTCTGAATCCTACACCTAAATAAAAAACTTAAAGTACTCACGTCCGATTCCACGCTCACCAGGCTTTAGGACATGTGGTTCCTTAAGAAATCCCTTTTAATCCTGCGTATGGGGGCCCCCTTAGTTAATCAATTTGCCCAATGGTTGTTCTTCCTTGGTCCTTTAGCAGGTTACAGCTTTATTTTTGATTATTGATTATAATTAATTCTGGATTACAAAATGCGCTTACGGCGCAGCGATCTTACACGATCCGTGAATGGGAAGCAAGTGAAGTTGTCTTTTAGTCAATTTGACATCTGTCAAAAACGTCTCTCAGCCTTGCACTCAAAGCTGGCTTGCGATTGGCCGGATGTGTGCGTCTTGACATAGACTCACGATTGGTGCATTTTAAATAGGCTAAGGATCATTCGCTGCCTTTATTAAATTAACCTAGGATGAAACGGCGCCAAATTTAAAGCGAAAATACGATTACCAAACAGTTTGGGTGCTGAACCAGGGTCCAACCAACTTGCTGAACGCTTACGTTTGTCAAACAGGATCCATTTCTCGTCACAAGTAACAATGCGGTTCAGAATTCCTTCATTTGTATGCATGCTGAGCAGTGCAAGGCACGTCTCCACGCGTACTTCGCGCTGGCGGTCATTGAGTTCGTGGGGTACCCATTTGTCAAGCTTTTTTACCTTGCCAATTTGACGCAAATGGACCAATATTGTTTTGATGCTAACGTCGAAAGCTGCTGCTAATTCAGCCGTGGATTGAGTTTCATCAGCTTCCACAATTGCCTTTAATTCGTCATTGTCGACCAAAGTTTTCGGACGACCACGGGGTTCATTTTTCAGGTCAAAATTTCCAGAACCGTAAACGTCGTTGATGTTGCGTGCCGCTTGTGCCGCTTTGCTGCCACGACGGTACTCATACTCCATAATTACTCGAATTTTTAACTTATCCATGATGACGAAAAATGTTCGAATGCGTTGAAAACAAAACACTAACTATTAAACAAATGACGATTTTAGAAAAAGAATTCCATGTTTGTCATATAAAATTAATTTGAAATTAGAATTATCAGTCAAGAAAAAAAATATTTTCATTTGAAATGGCCAGTACGGCAAAACGGCAGTTTCATAGGTAAAGACCTATTATTATTAATATATTATTAATAATATTATTAATATTAGGCTTTACGCATACCTCAGGAGCATACCCGACTGAGTTTAGAAGAACATCTTTATAAAATTTCTTAATAGACGCTACTAACTATTAACCTGATAGGGGTCGATGGTTGTTTTTGTTTTTTGTCTGAAATTATAGAATTTTATTTACTCTTTTCAAAATGAAGACATTCGGTCCCATTTATTGGTGACTTATGGAGCAGTAAATTATAACTTTCATTATGTAACATTGCATGCATGTGGTACTTTTGGAGGGTGCTTACGAATCTTAGAATTTTCATGAAAACAATACACTTGCTTTTTAGCATCCAAAGATAGATTTTAACTACTTCAGTTTAGTAATTTACTGATTTTAAGGCACGGAGGCCTCACGGCAGAGTTAAAGCCCTAAAGATTTGTGAACTTGTATGTATTTCCCTTAATAGAAGTGTACCTAGGTATAATCGGGGTTGCCTTAGAAATTTGCATCTCGGTATAAGGGTTTTTGGGGTGATGGGATCGCGGAAATAAGTAAATCCCACTAATTTTTATACACGATTTTGAGGTTATGTTTATAAAAACAAATTATCACTTAACCTATCGCCATGATCAGATGCGTATCTTTAATGCCAATTCATATAATCACACTACTGTAGTAGTTCTATATGATTTAATATAGGTCATGAACAATTTTTAGTAATACAGAGACTCCTTTCTTGTTACAGCTTGTCCAATTTGTGAATCATTGCATTCATCCGAAATGTATCAATGCAGGACCCTAGATATGCCCAAGATCACTTGATTATGTTATGTTATTATGAAGTATCAGGTAACTTCTTTGCAATTTAATTATCATTTTGTAATGAGTATAAGGTATAGTTTACTGATTTTAGCATTTTTACAGACCTGGTGAAGAGGGCCTCACCACTACTACTAAGGAAGCTGCCAAACATGTCCTCCATGCCAATGAAATATGGTTCAAATTCAAAATGCAGCAGGAGGGAGAACATATAGCTAAGAAGAGAGCAGAACAAAATAATAACTACGGAGGTGCAGGCTCAGATTGAATAGCAGTGCTTAGATACATTTAGTGAAAAATATAATTTTGTTTGGGTTTATATGTAAAATTTTGTTGCTATACTCATAATCACACAAGTGTTAGATATACTATTTGTTGTCACTTTGACTGATGTTTAGTGTAATTGATTTATATTGAAACAACTTTGTACACTTCTTTGATTATGCACACTAAATTATTTTGGTATTTAGTATTTTTTATGTCCTGAACACATACACATCACATACTCTAGATAAAATATCTGTGCAGCAATAAGGGTCTAACACAAAAAGTTTTTTGTTTCAATTTTTCATTAATTTTCTAGTTTTTATGTATGATTATGTTTTGATAAACGTAATTGATTTGGAGAAGAAAAATGCACAAGCTTTCGTTGTTTATGCTTTTCTTACATAATAAAACAAAGTATAATATATATAAATTATTTGAATAATAGTATTAAATAACATGTATAGTAAACTCCTCTGTAATAAATTATTGCACGTAGTAAAGTGCACTATATAAAAATCTGAACTACACGTATTACATTTCAAAGTGTATAATATGGTTTGAATAATAAAAATTAATTACATATATAACTGTGAGTCCACGGACGTAAAAAATAGTATTTTTTACGTCCGTGTGTGAGTCTTACTTATTTACAACCTTTAATTTTGGAAGATCTAAGTGAAGACATGTTGATTTGATATACCTAAACAATTTAATAAAACAAATTTTCTTGTAACCTTTTTTTCTTGTTGATTTCTTATCTGCCTGCCTCTGATGAGATGAACTGTGGCTTCTCAACTGCCAGGTCTTAAAAGACCTTAAAAGATTAACAATAAGCATAGCAAATTATGATAAATCATTTTTATATTCCCATACTGCAATCTGACCATAAAGTCATTGGTAAAGAGATGGGTGAATTGGAGATTTTTAAAATTTCGACTGCTTGTCGATGGTGCGCGGACGAAATCGAGCAAGCAAAACCTCGTACGAACTCGCAATATTTGTTTGCTTACGTAATCGGAAGATGTCGCTGTTCAAATTTCATACAAAAGTCCTACGTCGCCTGCTCGATGAACGTGATGGTTACGCATTCGATGAAACTCAGAATCAGCACACCGGTAGAAGACTACCAGTAATTTATGCAGATAACGTCATATATCTATTATAGATTACACGTACTGTCTGCATCTTTCGACAAAGCGAAATTATAGTTTATAATAATAAACATATAAACATAGGTAAAAGACTACCAGGAATTTTTGAAGATAGCGTGATATCTCTATTTTAGATTACACGTATTCTCTGCATCTTTTCGACAAAGCAAAATTTTTGTTTTTATAATAAACATCAGGTAGAAGACTACCAGGACTTTTTGCAGATAGCGTGATATATCTATTATAGATTACACGTATTTTCTGCATCTTTTTGGCAAAACGAAATTATAGTTTTTAATAAAAAACATCAGGTAGAAGATTACCAGGAACGCATGCGGACAACGAAATTATAGTTTATAGATGCCCGCGATCACTTATGAAAAGACATAAAATGGCTTACCTCATCGGAAGAAATAACGAGTCGCTTTCGTTTATTCTGTATTTTTTGTTCTAATTTTCAAACTTTTCCTACAACTTTTACAACATATTTAATATTAAACTATTAAGTTACTGGTTGGTATAAGACGTGTGCTTGTTACCACGCACGAAAAAAGAATGAAGACTTGCCGCGGCTGGGGTTGATCAAGTAAACAGACGGAAGTTTTTTGAATAAATCAAATGACATACTCTAAAACTGTGCGAAGTTACCTAGTACCTTAAAAGGACTACCCGTTTAATTATATACTATCTGAAGAATGAAGCGACGAAATATAATATCTACGGCAGGCGATACAAAATTAATGCGGGAATAGGTGGTTTATCCACCAAGAAATAATATTTTTGTATCAAAAAAAGGTTATTTAATCTAGTTTACTGATGCGTAGGTAAAAATTCATATATTTGCATACAAAATGTGCTTAAAATTTTGTTCAAACAAATAATTTAGTCAAATTTAAACCATACTTCCAAGTTCAATGTTTTTTTATACTTTCAAAATTTAGTATCGTTATTTAGTTTACACATAAGTTGTTTCTGTATAGTGTCAGCTTTTCTAAAGTATGTTTTTTTTATTTGCAATTGCTGCCGTAGTTGACTATAAAATAGACTTTAAACTAGATTACGGCATGGGGCGCTCGACGCGACGGTGCGGCGACCTGACACGCCGCGAGCGCGGACAAATAGCGCGTCATTACAATCTATACTTGGAACTCCGTTTCAGTGGCTACTTGCATCAAAACAACTCGTAATTTTGCTGTTAGGGAATCGTCTCGTATTACAGCCTGATGGTATATAATATTTTTCATTACAATAGTCTTTTTTATTGACCTTTCTTATGAGGCCCGTCTGTAAGTATTCGTTCATAAAATCTGTATATTGTTCACGAAAGTTTTCATTTTTTACAATTTTATTAGCCTTGCTTCAGCTTTTTGTCGGGATTCGCCATATTCTATATCTTGATTTTTAAATGGTAACCGAACAGTGTATGTTCCGACCGTATTTCCAGTAGTGGTATTTTGGTAGTATTCTTCACAGATTTCGTCTTCTCTGCTTATTATCATAATATTCTGATTTTTTTCTGATTCCCAGAATTTGGTCAGTAGTCTCTCGTCCTCTGTTGTACGTGTAATCATACTCAAGGTTTGTATAAGTAGTTTGTTCTTTTTGTAATTCATTAGTACTGTATCCTGATAAAATCCACCCAATATTATGTGTATGGGTCTCTTTTTATAGTAAGCAGGGTCAGAAATTAATTGATTGGCTAATTATTGTCTCTGTACTTGTACATCTTTTCTTGGTAGTGAGTTTGTTAGTTTAGGAAGTATCACTAGCGTAACTGGTAGTTTATATTCACTAGTGTACCTTGGTCGTAGTGTTACGTCAATACTATGATTTGACTTTTTTGGTTTGTCGTCAACGATGCCTGTTTTTACCGATGCCAACGATTTTAGCATGGATTTTTTACTTCGGTTATGCCAATAGTTGTGCAAGTTCTTCTGTACGAAAGGAGGCTTCAGATCCTTGGTTGCAAAGTACAAGTAACAATTGTGGTGTGCCGTCGTATGAAGTCGTTTTTACTATAGCAGTGGCCAGAAGCATAGTATTTTGAGTGTGGATACCAGACAGGTTCGCACTCAACTTTCTTGTCGGTTTGTACGCATTGGCACTTGTGTTTGTCGTTGTTTTATAGTTATTGTTGTCTGTATTGTTTTTCTTGCTTGTTTGGTTATCATTGCGATGCAATAAAGTATTATGACTTTTTTCTGACATATGTCGCATTTCGTATATTTATTATGATACACGGTTTGCTTGCGCTGTGAAAAAGGTAACGTTTACATAATGCTTTGCTGTTTACAATATTGTTTCGGTCTATGATATCTAATGCTTTGAACTGAGGGCAATTGTGAATAGTGTGATCATTATTTTCACAATACCAACATAGCGTACGTTTTTCAAGCTTTGAATCTGTTTTTCAACTTTTCGGATGTTTCTATCTTGGCTTGGATTGAATGATGATGTGGAGACTTCTGTGTGAGATGTTTCAAGGTATTTAAAGCGCTTTTGTAAAACCTGAATTAATTGCCGAAATTTTGGAATTTGAGTGCTTTCTTAGATCGGTTTTTCATATTTATGTTAGTTTTTTCGTCCCATTTTCTACTTATTAGTCTGCATTATATTGGACCCCTTACCTTATATCGAGATCTTGATTTTTCAAAGCTTCCAAACACTCCTCGATTGTGTCATGCATTTGTCTTAGTTGAGCTGAATTGGGCTTTTTGATTTTAGGCAAGTTTACTTTTTTTATAGTTGTCAATGAGTTTTGTTGTTATTAAGCGTTTGTATTCATATCTCTCTGTAAGCATTTTCCAAGATGTTTGATAATTGGCTCCATACATTGGTAGGAACTGAATTAACTTTTCTGTATCTCCTTGTACATAACTTTTTAAGTATTGCATCTTCTCTACCAGTGATATCGAGTCCTCTTCATGAATAATTTTTGTAAAAAGCTCTTTAAATGTACTTACTCTACGAGGCATATAAGTTGGTATCTTGATCTGTGGTAGTTACACTCTGGAAGTTGTGGTTCACTTGTAGTTGTTTGATGATGAGTTTTCATAAATGTTTTTTTATAGTAATTCACTTGTCTTTTTCTACGGTTCCGAAACAATGATTGGTAAAATATTCTTGTTGGAGGACATTTTCCGAAGTTAATATTTCTAAGTGTGTGTGTGTTTCAACTTCCTGCCATAGCTTTTTCAAGGATCGCAATAAAAATTGTAGATGCCATGTCGATTTGTTGTCTATTAAAGCTTTTATCAACTTCGGTTACTTTCTTCGAAAGTTTCGCCAGTATTTCTGTATACTGTTGTAATAGTTTTCAGTGAATTATTCGTGGGTTGATACCTTTTCTTTGTCTCGTAGTTGTTTATGGATTTCCTGTACGCGCTCGAATAAGTTTTTAGTGTACTCCTTTTCCTCATCTATGTATTGTCTGGTCTTCCATGTAGCCGAGTCTTTCTTCATAATCCCCAGTATCCTCTTCAGTTCAGTCACGTCGTTTTGGCTTTGTATTACTTTGTTTATTTCGCGTACATCCATGGTGGTCTTTTTCTTCCCTACTCTAACAGAGCTAGTATGTCGTATCCACCTACACCATCGAGTACGGTATTATGCGACTTGTCAATACAACTGGTAGGATATACTAAGTAGTAAGTCTGTACTTCAGATCACTACGAAACTGATGCTTGTTGGGTACATCAGTACGCAGCTATCGAAACTGCCTGTCAGTCGATGTCAGTCCCTACGGGGGGCAAACGGGACGCGTGGATCAATTTACGAAAGACCAAAATGTACAATCCGCCTGATGGGGAAACTGCACAGGATAATTCATTGTGGATGGGAAAGACCTAAACCCTACGAAGGTTAAGTCCCAAAAGTCCTATCGGCCCTGGCCCTAGCATTTAAATGTGAAATATATAAATAAGTGCGGGATATCTGCGCCGTGAGACCTAAGGCAACAAACGGATGGGGGGAAGGATGTAAGGGTTGTGTACGTCGTGCAATGTACACAGGACTAGGGTTTTCTCACTGCCGGTCAAGCAGACTCACAAGACCAATCAACTGATGGCTAAAGGTGTCTTGGCCACAGAGAGGACGCCACTGCAGGAGATAAGTTACACTCGATTGCAAATTGAAGACAAATTTATTTACAAATTTCATCATTATTTATACTAAATTACAACACACAATATTAACAAGAAAAATCTTTGTATTACGTCCATGTATTTTTAGCAGCGTTGCACTTTCTTATTTAGTACGATCGAAGGTCGTGGGTATTGAGGTGGTGCGTCAGCGTTTCCGTGTTTCGATCACATGTTCGTACAGCTGAACAGGCATTATAGATAGTATCCTCGGCTTTATTGTATACATTTTTTTTTAATTTTGAATTTGAATCTATAAAATTAATTTAAATTTTGTGAATCAAGGATAACTGGTATACAACTAGTAATCAGAATTCGTTAAATTGCAGAGCATTGCCAGTTGCCACGAATTGTGGTATGTAAATTTCGCAGTCGGAGTAGGTAACTCATATACAAAGTAATTTGCAGTTGCTCCATACCTATGACACAGTAAATGAAAATGTGGTCAATCAATATACAAGTTTATTTTATTTCACACATACTCTGAATGGTTAAATTCAATACACAAAATAAAATATTTCGATACAAATTCGATATTAAAGTTAGTACAATTTTACAACTCATAAATAAATTAGTCATATTATTGCTACATCTCATGAACACACGTAATAGAAAAAAATTAATTTAAATAATAACAATTTACACATACAAATTATACACACGTTATACACGAAGCAGACTTGCCTCTAGTATGGTTTTGAGAGCGATGAGATGAGTAACCTTACTTGTTTTAAAAATGATGGAAATGACGAAATTAAATATTTTTATATCAAATGCATTATTTTCATACAGTAAGCTGAAAACTTTCAAATAGTTAGGAAAGTTATTCATGATATTATTGACGTGCGTCTCGGGCAAGAAAATGATATTCACTACAACAACAGCGAATGTGAGGCTGCTAAAGTTAGACTTAATGAAATGTTCATAAAATATGTTCATCTATCTGATATTAACTGAGATTATTGTTATATTATAGGGATATAAATAAGGATTAACTTTTATGAGAGTATACGCTGTTACGACGACTTAGAGCCATGCCACACGATGCGGTGCGGCGCCTGACCGGTGCCGCTCCGGTTTCCTACACGTAAAAATGTATGGTATGGCACACGGTGCCGTCCGGTGCGCTCCGGCGCTGCATCGCACGCGCATTGGAATAGACATGTGTATGCATTGCGGCACCGCTTAGTTGTCTGCGCGCATAGCAGCAGGTAGTCTTCATACAAAAAAATTAAACTAGGAATTATGTTTATGGTTAGAACTTTTTGATTATGACAGCTCCGTTGCTACTTTTCGAGCGAACAATTGTATATTATTAATTGTCTAAGTGCAACTCTTGATATTCTTTAAAAAAAAAGACCGTCACTATTCCTCAAGGCTATATGAGGACTGACCCAATATCGTCGTGTGTTTCTACGTCCTCGTCAGTTGCGTCGGTGGCGAAGTAATAACAGCAGCAACACACGTCTTTCCCAATCCATTTTTTAATACAGACTGTCGTCGGAATGCGGTGCTGGTAAGCGAGCGCACCGAGCACGAGTCCGTCGATGCTACGGTACCGCAAAACGTTGCGGCGCCGCACTCCCGTGTGGTCGCTAGTCCAGCGAGATGACTTGCGGTGCGGCGCCTCGTGTGGCATAGTCCTTACTCTTTAAATGTGACGCAAGTTCTTCAAATTAAAAGTTGTTTATACACACCCTAAACTACTTTCTTATTAGTACTTAGTAATGTGTGAATTGAAAAGATCAGGTTAAATTGTTAGTGCAGCGTAATTTATTTTTATATTTTAATTCATCAAAGGCATTATGTTTTTATCGTGATTTAATTAGCCAAGATATGTCAAACTTATAAATAAATAATGGCTACAAACAGTATGTAAGTAGTTATTTTTATTTATTTATTTGTGGTCACCTCGACCGTAGTATTCCTTCGCAGGGTTTAGATTATTAGATAATTGAAGTAAAACGGTACATTTGCTTATACTGTTCGCGGAAGAAACAGTTAAAAAAAATTACTAAAGACCAAATATTAAGTATATCGATTTATTTTTATGACAAGCGTTTTAATTGAGGGACTACCTTTAATCAATTTTAACTTTAGAACTTTTATCCGAAAAAGGAAAGGTTTTCACTTTTAAAGCAACTCGACTTGTCTATCTGCTATCGTTGTCGGAAAAATGATTTCCACTATGAACGCATGACTCAATTTTGATGTTCCTCACGCAAAAGCTGACATGAAAAGACTGCGTAAAAGCGTGCTATCAGGTTGCCATAGATTTTATGAGTGCAGACAGAACAGTGGGGACTAATAAGTTTCCAAAACAAGATTATTATTCAGCAATTATTCACTAAAAAGGTGCCAGGCTTATCAACTCCCAATTGCTTGCAAATAAAGAATGCCAAGAAACTCTTGAATGGGGAAGAACGTTAGATTTGACTCAAAACTGCGTATGCAATGCACCCTGAAGTTCCCATTAGTGAAACAAGTCGCTTCTTTTTGGCCAAGGTTAACGTGATGAAATTTAAAATATTAATTTATTTTAAAATTTATCAAATTATATAAATATATTATACAGAAGTTACCGAGATATAAATGTCCTGTATGTTTTTATGAGCTATGGAATACAATTATGGACATAGCTGAAGACGAGGAAAAGGACATGTTTAACACGTGAGACAAACATGAAGATTTCATTTATCGCGAGAGAAGTGAATTCTTATAATAATAATAACAATTAATCCCCAGACAAAAACACCAACTGTATGGCCCCAAAGTACGCAGAGCTTCTGTTATGGATGGCCATACAGAAAACTGGGGGGGGGGGAACCCAGAATAAACATACATATATAAATACAAACAACCATGACCCGAGAACAAACATCTGTTTCATCATACAAATAAATGCCCCGGCCAGGACTCGAACCTGGGACCTTCGGCGTATGAGGGAAGGCTACTTACCACTACACCACTCGGTCGTCAAAGTCGTGTAGTAAATGATACGTATAGTAAAGTTTGTTACCTATCTGATGTGTTGAAAAATAGTTTTATAGTACCAGCTTGTAGTACTCAAGGTACTAAGTCAAGGTTGTTAATGCTTCCTCTAGATACATCAATTGTGTAGCGATTTTATTTTATTCTATTTATTATTTAAATGTAAGTTATGAACTAGTTCTCTCAAATTAAATCACTAGTACACACGGCGACCCTATGCAGCAGTTTACATGGCTTCGTTAATATATTTAAATACTTAAATGTATCGGCATGATTACAATCGTTGCTTATAAGCAGTACTTACATGCACCACTAGTATCTAAAATGAAATTTTAAATTACTGTCATAACGGGTAATTTTTAAAAACTATCAGTCATTTGACGATTTTATTACATGTATGGGGTGTGCGCAGCACACAAGATCTAAGCAGCTAAAACGTTCAAGTATAAGGCAATCAACAATTTATACATAAAGAGTCACTATTTTTCACAATTTGAAATACATAAATTCGAAAAGTTAAAAGCAAACAAAACTGATATGTAGTAATATGTTGTACGTGTACTTTGAAATAAATTCTGGAAAATCTACAAAACACTACATGATTAACTTACTTATTATGACACAATATTAGATCTGTATATATTTTTAAGTATTAGTGGTATCTCTCGGTTAACTAACCAGAAGATTGTATCTTAAATTAGTAGTTATTAAAACGTATTTCTTAATTTCGGAAAGTTTTCAAGGTTATTTTATAACATGTGTTTGGAGCGTTGTGTACAGTTCCAATTACTATAACGTGCACAAATTAAGTAGATAATGTAATGTTCATAGCAAAAAGGATTTTTAAAATTAGTAATTAGTAAAAATACAATCAATGATCAACATAATCAATAAATAAATTTTTAACAGTATATGATGGCATTAATATACAGAAAATTTTCATTTATGACATTGAATGTGAATTATAAAAAATGGGCATAACTCTCAATATACTCATTTTTCTTTTTATTTCTTTTCACGATGCAAAGATGACTGACTCTTGTGTACAGTCGGGGACGTCGGCGAAGGCTAAGGCGAGATGCACGTTCATCGGTCTTTTGCACGCACTGTGCATACTAAGGGGCGATACTGCAGGGTATGCGAATGGGGAAGTAACACTGCACCAAGTTCCCCGACTGTACATACTAGCGAGTCAAATATTCAGTTACACACACTCATAAAATAAATTACTATTTTGTAAAATTTCGTTCAAAGTTCATTTTAAATTGAAAGCTTTTTCGGTTCTTTATACACTGCAGTGCAACGTGCGTGGCCTCATTCAGATTCACTCGAATTTCCGTCGTCGAATCCAGATAAATCTGCTGATTCTAAATATCCATTCATTACCTGTGAAATAGCATGTGAAGTATAATAATGATTAAAGCTTTTATTTTATTTTTCTCTAAATTAGAGAGCAATCATAATGAAGTATCGAAACATTATTTCATGATCCAAGATTATTATATTGTTATATCTTTAATTTATTCTTCTAAAAAATAACTTGTTTTTCTCGGTTAATTTACTCTCTTATTATGATTAAGTTATCGACTTAAAAAGTGTCTTTAAATTATATTGTTGACAATAAATAACAAAGGAAACACGAGTAAAAGGACACACTGACCGCATATTCAATAATCGCCAGATGACAGAACACGTATTGGTCGGGCATCTGTATTGAGTGCGCGCGCTGCGAGCGAACCTTCTCGACAGTTCCACGGACGTCCACCGTCCCTTCCGCAGCAAGCCGGTTCATGCAAATGTCCAGGGTAAGGAATGTTCCTGGAATGGGACGTTGAACTGTTTTAATGGGTAACGTTAACGTTTACTCTTCGCCTAATCTTACGTTATATCACTCTCCACAGTGATTGAATTGCAAACTAATTTTTTAACATAGAATCCAGACTCCCCCTGTTGAAAATATAAGTTCTTAAGACGCGGCCAGGCAAAAAAGAAAACAAATGTACCTAAGAACAGTCTTTGTATTTACGAACTTATCATTGGTGAGTGGCGAATACAAAAACATAATATCAGGCTAAAAAGGGTTTAATTGGGTAGATGACACCATTTAAAAATGCAAGTTTTTATAATTTATTTATAAAATATTAGTTATTTTGACAGGTACAATGTTTTGAAAAATATAGTTTTGAATTTAATATCGAAATTATATAGATTTGAAAACTTAAAAAAAGAAGCAAAAACTTATTATAGTATATATTAAATATCATTAGCTTACTGACATTAAATATAACAATTTTTACTATGACAGTATGCATGTAAACGCATTATCTACGTAGCTATTATATATTTTATCCAAACGCCCATACAATTTTAGTATGATTCACAAGCCGTGACGTCACAGCTCAGTACCGTTTTGTATGGAGCGTTTTTCGGCGACTCGCAGCGGCTCGTCAAACACATCGCTGTATCTAGAAAACTATTGATTGTAAACATACTGTTACTTTTGCAATATTTATTTACTGTTGATAAACTATTTAAATATGAAATAAAAAAAAATTTGTCATGTACCCAATTACGGTCAATGGCGCAATCAGCTGATTCATTATGGACACCGCTTGGCGTTGCATATCAACAAAATGTTAATATTTTTGCATAGAAGCGCATCACGGTACATTATACAGGATAAAATGATTTTTGAATTACAGCTTTTATTAAGATTTATAGCAATACAATCGACAAAAATTGTCCTCCAACGGAAATTGACAAAAACCGTACATTTAAGAATCGGCTGCCTTAAGGAAGGTTCAGGGTTCGACGTCCACTGTCTTCTTTTAGGTTTATCTATAAAAATGACGTTAATTTTATAACACTAGTTTAAAATCATGTTTTTAAGTTGAATTCCAGCAAAAATCAACAAGTTTCAAAAGCAAAAACAACCGAGTTTATTTTATAAAAAAAAAAAATCTAATTGTTGCTATCTAAATTAAATTTTTTAATCATGCACGTAAGTTGTATTTGTAATAATAACATTGGATGTTATGCATCAACACAGATTTAAGAGTCATATTTATATGAATCTGTGCTTCTAGTTTTTATTTGTGATCGAAGAGTAAAATATCGAAAGATCGAAAATTAAATCCGGTTAAAAAGTGTTTTATTTAATAGTGAAAACTTAAGGAAATATTATGCATAACATGATTAGAAGAAAAAGCAACACCCGTTGCTTTTGATGCGTGCTCGTCCGATTTCCACGTATCGATCGAATATTCAATAGCTTAATATGTGGTTTAGATGGCTAAATTTGAAATTAGCCTCTTCTTAAAATTAATCTGCAGATATTGTGCTGAGATGTCGACTTTTTTAATTTATGTATGTAAACGTTACTGTGGTAAGTATTAACTAGATTTTTTTATAATCCTTTTTGTTTTGATTAATATTTTGTTTTCTTAGTTATGTTTAGTTTTAAGTTATTTTATTTATATTGTACTCATTGCATTTTTTTATATGTTTGGATGCGATAAATGGTAAGTATTCTATTCTATTCTACATACAGTCCGGTCAAATTAGACCAAAAAATAGGGGTGAGGTTACAAAAGTTCCCACTAGGTTGAAAATTGGTAGGATTGTTCAATACACTATTATAAAAGAAATGTGAAAAGTCCTCATCGATCGGGCACGTGCAAAATATTTTACTCGGGATCAAAGGTCGCAATAACGAGTTTTTCGCGAACCGGTAAGTTTTATCATAAAACTAGTACAGACAAAAATATCTATAAAAAATGTCCTCATACTTTTTTTCCTAAGAGCCACCGTTTTTGAGATATATCGATTCAAAAAGTTGAAAGAGTTATAATCGTCATAATATGTACAAGTTTCCGCGCCACCTTTGATGTAGTGTAGTGTAGTGTGTGTAAATTAACCGGACTAATATATTTTTTAACCGATTCGTGGCTAATGGCACAACAGACGTGTCATCAAATTGTGGCCGTTTTAATACAGTTTAATACACTGTAGAGGCGTGTCATTTTTATATAGATTGAAACTCCATCAATTTACGTTTCAAAAGGGTCTGCCTAAAACAAAACTATCATGATTTCGAAAGTAGTATTAAAAATGTTTAGGTAACTCATACAATGTGGGTGACGATAATCACTATAGGAAAGCGTTTTTTATTTCATCGATGCTTTTGAGTTGCGATGTAACATTAGTTTTCACTAACAATACATAAGGTATTGTAAACATAACAGGTATAAACATACATAAGGTAGCCGCGTTAACTTGCTGAGTACCATAAACATACCGTTTATTTTTGCTGAAAACACCAGGGGTGTTTACAAGCACATAAAAAGGTTGTAAAAAGTGCCGACATAAGGCAAGCCGGCTGGCACACAATCGCCGACCTCTTTATGTGTACATGCTGTCCCTAAGCACCGCGTGAATTTCCACCCCGCAGTGTTATTTCGTAATAAATGAATAACCCCAAAGCCGAATAAATTCCTTTTTTGTTAACCTATTCGTTAACAAAAAAGTTAAACAACACAATAGGTTTGAAACATCTGAAAATGTACAGTCACTCACTTATCTTCCATTTCAAGAAAAACACCTAGTTTAACGCTTAAATAACGTATCGAACCGTACACTACCGTACTTTGATGTCAACTAATCTTCAATCAAGTCTAAACCAGGGAAAAAGCCCAAAAGGCGTGCCATTAACTTCTATGGCGCTTAACACGTCAAATTTGTTCATAGCCACGGCGAAAAGTTTTCGAACATGGGCACCGCAACGGTTAATAAAGAGTAGCTTTAACAAAGTAATATTCATGTGGCACTACCTACCAGTAGGTCATTACCTAATATTTTGCGTACAAAAGTTAGATACGAATTCGCAACTACATCGCACTACCAGGCCTACTCGGAGCGCTTTATAGTATATTTCGCAGTTTTATTAGAATCGTAGTAATTCTACAAAACACTCAAAGACAAGTTTATTACAGAATATGCATTAAATTTCTGCACGCATTCTTATTCAATAGTTTTCAATTATTAGAGCGAAACTGTCTGTAAATTATTAAAATCCACAGATTGAGTTACCAACTGTATGCACAAGAAATAACTCAAATTTGTATTACTGCAAGACATATAGTGACCATGGGAAATACCATTAATCATGTACTTAAAACATTAAAATATACACAAAAAAGGACCCGTACACAAAAATCTGTATTTGTCATATAAATGTTTATTCTCACCAGGATTCAAATCGGATATCCATGGGCCGTCGCTACCGACTCACGAGCCCGGCAAGCTCAATTATTGAATTAAATATTATGGCTAGAACTAGTTATCATTCGCAGAGAGTGTATTTAAATATATATTGCCAAAAACTGTGTCGAAGAAAGAAGTATGTATAAAACTAAAAAATACCATGGCAAATATTTTAACTGCAAAATAAATTGAAGATAACTTTGTTTCCATATACAATGTAATGATCTGTTCCTAACAAGGAAAACACTTTTTTTGCTCTTCGTGTTTTTATTCTTTGTCGAGAGCGATTGTCGTCTGTGTGTAATTGACAAAAACAAAAATTTATTTTCGCAACGCTAGAGCCAGTGCAAAGGTCACGACAGCAGACATGGATTAGAATAGTAATACTGTGGCATAAATAAGCAACTTATTGTTAGTTATTCTCAACATACTAATCCATCTTCAGTCTCAATCTAATCAAGTTTTAAAACAAATCAATATTTATGTTCGTAAAATAACAAGTTATTATTAATCATATAAAAATATCTGTGCAATCATTTCGCCAAGCTGAAGTCGCTGAATAAATCTTAATTGGTATAAAAGCCATTGCATTTAGTTAATACGTCTATACTAACAATTCGCTTGCAAAATGCAGTAGACAACTTTTAAATATTTTTAACATTCGCTGGCAATAGTTTTATTTTATTAGTGAAAAAGTATATGTACCTGTTCGACCGATACCAGCTGAACAATGGACGACGATTGGAGGGCCTCTGCTGTGACCGGCCCAGGAGTCACCCAAACTGAAAATAAAACATTAAATGTTGAGTTACATTTTGCTATTCGTATTAGAATTGGTACATAGTAGCTAGTAAATTATCCTTATGTGCCTAAAAATAAAATTATGGATCTTTTCAGCATCCAGACAAAGAGTGTAAAATGCTAGCGAAGTACAAGTTGAATCCAGTAACTGTTCCGAGCATTTACTGTATATTAATTTGTTCATTTATAATCTGCAGTAATCACGATATTTTCCACCCACGCAAAAATGGTGTAATCAAATACGCACACATATCATGTGACAAAAAGAAGTCCAGTGTTAGCATAAATACTTGTTATTGCTTGAAGGATTTGTAAGGGGGGATGGATATTGCTCATCGATGTTGCCTGTGTACTGTCATACGAGACGCGTACTGCTCCGTATCTAAATGTCACATGTCTTACAGCGCAGTATGCCGCTGTTGAGCACGCCGCACGTCCCTTAGGAACCGCAGCAGCGGCGCGGCGGAGTGCCCGCCCGGTACGCCGTAGTCCGCCCAGCGTGTGTACTGCCCGTGCCAGACGCGTCGTCGCTGTTCCGTCTGAAACACATTGTATAGTCAAAGAGCGTAGGTGTATGGTTAACTCCGGCTAGTATCTTTATGACGTAATGAGTTTTGTATGTAAGTAATTTCTTCAGCAAAGGCACACACGAAACATAAATATTATGTTCTTACATATGAAATTGGCGTTTTGTCGTACTGGCCACTTTGATCTGTATTATTTCATCTTTGGCTAAGAATTGCAATTTCAAATTTATACAGCTATTTACTCACGCATTTGTGTTTCAAAAACCGTAATTCATTGGTTTTTTCCTCTTTTGGTTTTTTTCTTTGCGTCACTTAGTTTACAAAATGGAAAACTTGAAATATCGTGTTATCTACGAGTACGGGTTCCACCGTGGCACCAGTGCCGCAGAAACGGCTCGAAGTACTAATGCTGTCTATGGCGGCGGTGTCGCAAAAGAAAACACAGTTTTTGCGTTCGCGTTGCGTTTTGGGTTCCAACTTTTTCGTTCTGGAAATTTCGACCTGCAGAACCAACCCCGTGGACGGCCGGACACCAAAGTTGATAATGAAGAACTGAAGGTTATAGTGGAAGTGGATCCATCGCAAATCACGTCCGAGTTAGCTGTAGGCTGCGGTGTTAGTGATAGAACTGTTTTAATCCACTTGAAGCAAATTGGGAAGGTGGTAAAGCTTGAGAGGTGGGTACCTCACGAATTGAGTGCAGCAAACCGACAAACGCGCGTCGACTGCTGCGTTACAATGCCCAACCGGCACAATAATGAAAGGATATTGAATCCTGTACGACAATAGAAATCGCTCATCGCAATGGTTGAACCCTGGCGAACCAGCCAAATCCTGCCCCAAGCGAAAATTTACTCAAAAAAAGTTACTTGTGAGCGTTTGGTGGACTAGTGCCGGTGTCGTTCACTATAGCTTTCTTACATCTGGCCAGACGATTACGGCAGATATCTATTGTCAGGAACTTTAAACCTTGATGGAAAAGCTAGCTGCTGAACAACCGAGGCTGGTCAATCGCTCTAGGCCACTACTGCTTCAGGACAACGCAAGACCACACACTGCACAACAGATGGCTACCAAGTTAGAGAAGCTTCAATTGGAATTTCAAAGACATCCACCGTACTCCCCGGACCTTGCTCTAACAGAACACCATGTTTTTTGATAACTTGGATAACAAATTTGGATAACTTCTTGCAAGGGAAAAAAATGCAACTCTGATTGGGCAGTCCAAAGCGCCTTCAAAGATTTTATTGATTCCCGTCCGAATGGTTTTTTTAGTAAAGGGATCAATTAACTACCTATGAGATGGCTAAAGTGCATAGATAGCAATACTTTGATTAAATAAATATATTATATTAAAAAAAAATTACTTTATGTTCCTTCCTTACAAAACGCCAATTTCATATGAAATTGGCGTTCATAAATTTCAATTTCAATTTCATAAATTACTTAGAAGAAAACGTGAATTTTCAAATGTTTATGTTAATTACGTCCACCTAATTGACATTATGTATTGACGGGAATATTGTTATTGCAGAACCAATAAAAAAACATTCCAAAAAGCTTAATTTTTTTAAATTTATTTTTTAAAATGACCCTAGTGATTTAAAAACACATAAGATTTGAGATATCTTGGAAACGATTCACTTTTGGAAAATACATTATGTTGTGAAATAGACTGGAATTGACCTCGTCTATACTCCCTTAAAATAGATATTAGTAATATACCAACTAATAACCAGTCACCCTGTATATTAACTAAATTGATGAAACGGTGATGAGATTGACATAACTACTACAACTTTCTTATCCCAATGAAACTTTCCCCTTCAACCCATACTTACGGCGAAATCAGTGAGTAGTAGACTGCAAACAATGTAATGTTCGTATTGTTCCACATGCTCACAAACCACGCCGAATCCGCCGTGAAGCTGTTCCGCACCCGCTAGTGAAGGCCAGTACTGCCCGCACTTGACCCGCCCGCGCTCCGTAGTCCGCGTCGTCATAACGATCACAACCGTGCCCTGCTCCCAGACCATGCGCCAGAAGTCGCCAAACGTTTTCGGCAGGGGACCTTTGGGCGATAACGGAGGAAAAGATTTCTTTAATTAGAATAATAAAAACATTTATAAGAGATTAATACGATTTTATTTTTATTTAATATAGGCAAGCTTGAAGAAAACTAAAGTAAACGAAGTAAAAACAGATTTCATCGAATATCGGAGAAGTCTTCCTTTGTTGTAGTCTGTTGAATAGGAAGAAAGAACTCTGTATGTGTCTTAAGGAAAACAATGCAATCAATTAAGCCAGTTACTGAATAATTGCGAATCATGTAACCTAACAGCCAAAACTACACTTTGTAAAAAAGGAACTGCTCTATAATGATCATTACGACTGAATTTAATAAATTTAAAATGAACCTCATTTTAAAGTTAAGGTTTGTATTATTAAATAAATAAAACCATCCCTTGCCACGGTAAAATCACTGGAATACAAATAAGTTAACATGATATTACTGACAAACTTTTTATTAGGAGTTTGTGTGCCTAAGCGACGTTTATTCTTTTTTTTTATTAAAAAAAATAAATAAATGTCGCCTTTAAAAATTTATTCTAGTTTACCTATAAATAAAGTGCAAATAAGAAACGTAAGTAAGCTACTGACCTTGTGTGCAAATAAAAGCATTCTTTTGTTTATATCCATCAACATAATTGGCATTGATGTAATCCGTGGTGGAATCGTTCGGGTCTGTCTGGGAGAGCAGCACTCTTGAATGGTCATAACATAACACATCTGTGTAGCGATTCTTCGGTAGATTACTTGGCAATCTGAAATTATTTCGGTGTGAATGTATATAGTTCATATTAAACACTTATCCGGATTTTATAGCCTCTAATTATATTTTTACATTTTAACTCGACGTTTCGGTGCCTTTGTAGTATAGAAAGGTATATAGGAACCCCACCCACACAAACAAATACCTAAATTCGAAAGCCCACCCGCGTCCGAGCCGATTATCTGCACATTGATGATGAACTTAAGCATGTTGTCAGGTACTACGTGAGAACGGCTTCAAACCACCTAGTCGCCATCGCAATGACCGCGGGACGCTACATACAGGCCAAAGTAGACCTGCTTTTCTTACATATCTAACCCTTCCAATGCGAAGCATTAGAAAGTCAATACGCTCTCACATACTGGCTCATCGACACAAAATCTACATTCATGTACTGCTGTCGAGATAACTCGTCAGAAAAAATCTTACCCTACAAACTGCTGACGAGTTAATTCATTGGACAAAATCGCTCTTAGAAAGCCATTGTCGAGTTAACTCGTCATAAAAATTTATAGTTAATATTAAATACTTGAGGGCAGTATTGATATAATCATAAGATACAAATCACAAGACGGGGCTAGGATGAAGCTTGCTGAAATTGAACATGTAATGCACGAAATACTTATATTTTTTTATTTTTAATTTCAGGCATACCAGGCAGTTCCCAAAAATGCACATATTTTGTTTGGAGTTGATGAATTATTAAAATAAAGTCCAAATAAGATTAGCTTCCATCATAGTATCGGTACGTATTCGGAAAAAGTACGGCACCGTTCGGACCACCCCAGTTTGACGGATCACATTTTGTTGTATGGCGTCAGTATGTGACAGTAGATTTTGTTCAAGGCAAATTTTGGTATTAAATAAAACACATTTTGTCTAGGTGTTTTATTTAATATGATGAATCCTGAAAACTTAAGGAAACTTGTATAATGCAGCACTTCATGATGTCCAGCTTTTCTAGATCGCTTATATAATGTGTGTACAATATTAGAATTTACATTATAATAGTAAAAACTAGTCTTTACCCATACGATTAAATAACAGAAAACAAATGAAAAATAACATTCTCAAAAGAGATTATCGGCGTTTGATTGCACTCCATAACACTGTAGACTAAGGCCGGCGCCACACTTGACGGAAATTCCGTCGCCGAATTTCCGCGGAAGTCAATCCGTTACCAAACGTTGCAGCTACTGCCAGCGCTTATATGGTGTAGTCGTAATAGATCCGATAGAGGTGATAGCTATTTATGACGCATTAGAAGAAGAAAGAAAAAGAAAGCGTAAATATTGGGTGCATCCCCTAAATACTCTTCGACTAGAAATTGGGCAATTTCATACCTTGTACTTATATGCAATTAAGACATTATCCAGATAAAGCATTCGAATATTATCGAATGCCCACACAGTCATTTGATTTATTGCTGAATTTAACGAAGGATTCTAGAGTCCCAAAGGCAATCCCTATTTTGCACTTCGATAATAAATCGTTCAGTGTCTAACAGTCTGTGCGTGCGTCGCCGCCGCGAGTAAGGCCGGCGCCACACTTGACGGAAATTCCGTCGCCAAACTTCCGCGGGAGTCAATCCGTTACCATACGTTGCAAGCACACTGCATGTTCAGTGGCGGATGATCAGTCGACTGCCAGCGCTTATACGGTGTGGTCGTAATGCATCCGTTAGATAGAAGTGATAGCTATTTATGAGCTGTTAGAAAAAGAAAGAAAAATATAGCGTAAATATTGGGTGCATCCCTTAAATACTCTTCGACTAGAAATCGGGCAATTTCATACCTTGTACTTATATGCAATTAATACATTGTCCAGATAAAGCATTCAAATATTATCGAATGTCCACACAACCATTTGATGCATTGCTGAATTTAACGAAGGATTCTAGAGTCCCAAAGGCAATCCCTATTTTGCACTTCGATAATAAATCGTTTAATGTCGAAAATCCTGTGCGTGCGCCGCCACCGCGAGTAATCCACCGAATGTGGCGCGATGCATACAAATACCTAGAATGCGACGTTGCCGATCTTACGCCAACGGATAATCGGTGTGGGGAGGACGGAGCAGACGCAGAGAGCGAGCGGGCCGCCACGGAGCGACCGATCGTCCGCGACGGAACATCGGATCGTCCGCGTAGTGTGCCCGCTATATGTAATTTATATGCAATAATATGTATTGGCGTTCCGTCGCAGAAGTTCGGCGACGGAATTTCCGTCAAGTGTGGCGCCTTCCTAAGGCCGCGTCTGCTCCATCCTCCGCGCACCGATTTTCCGTTGGCCTAAGATCGGCAACGTCGCATTCCAGGTATTTAACTAATAACAAACTAAAGGTGTCATTTAGGTAAAACAAATTATTTGGGTTTAAAGAAACTAACTTGGCATGTGAGAAAGTCCCGACTGGGGGCCGGGCGCGTATCTCCTCGTACTCTGCGACTAAACCACGGCGGCCGATGCTGCGCACGCGATCTGTCAGCGCCGCCGGGGTCTCGCCAGCGCCGCCACCCGAGCACTCCTCGTCCGACAGCCCGGGCGAGGCTTCCCCTGACGACCAAGTGCCACGAGCTTCGAGAAAAAACAGCCTTGATTCAAAGTTCAAAATATTTCATTTTGTTATTTGTTACTCCTCATGCTTGATAAGTTATTGCACAAAAGCTTTAAAAATGCGTTCTAGGTTGACCGAAACGAAAATAATTGGTGATAAACACCGCTTGGCACTCTGAAGTTCCGAATGAATACACCGAATCTGTTATATATAAAACGAGTCCTGATTTAATCAGTCTAGTGCAATGATATGTGATTGGAAACATAAGAGTTTAGAAATAAAATATTTTGTTACCGGGTACATTTTTTTACGGTACCTCCGTGTGCATTTTTCTGTTTTATTATTGCATATATTCATTAGTAAACGTTGACAAATTTGCAAAAAAATTTAAATATTTGATATTTCAAAAAGTAGTGTCTAAATAATGTAATCAGCAAACTAGGTCAAAAATAGGTATACTTTTTCTTCATTTTAAAGTAAACGACGCAAAACCTGTAACCGGACGCAACACATATAACCGGACAAAAACATAACATTATTAAAACACACAAAAATGAATGTTTACATTTAAATGCAAACTACAGTGTGTACATATTTTTGAAATGATATATATTGTCAAAATAGTAAAAACTGCTGCAGAACTTAATATTGAAAAGAAACTATTGGGTATACATTGCTTTGAAAGTGCATTATTCTAGTTATAGAACAAGTTATAGAAATTGTCGCATATAGGTACATAAATAAAACTACGAATGTGTAGTATTCACTGATGTTGCTTCGTTTACTTTACAATGAAGAAAAAGTATACCTAATTCTGACCAAGTTTGCTGATTACATTATTTTGAGGGTAACATGAGACACTTCTTTTTGAAATATCGAATATTTACATTTGTTTGGAAATTTGTCAACGTTTACTTATCAATGCCCGTGACTGTACATGCAAAATAGTACGATGATGGGTCTGAACTACTCATAGTTAAGGAAAATCAACCTCACTTTTATTTGTGTGCGTTACCACAGCAAAACATTAAATTTTAATTATATGATAATATTACAGATAAATAGTGTGCCATAAAATAAAATTTCTTTACTGATAGCAAAGTTTTTGTAAATTTCCGAATATATTTAGGAAAAACAGATTTTGCTGCGGTGACGTTACACCAGCAAATGTTTAAAAAAAAAAAGACGTTAATAAAGAAACCGACCACCTACATAAATTAAGTACTAATAGCCTTGGTTGCGTAGTAATTTGTTTACGTATAGCAAAATTCGTGTGTTATTGTTTTTATGTTATTGAAGATTTTGCTGGGGTGGTGTTTTGGGATTTGCAACAATCGGAAATGGCAGAACAGAAGTTTGAAAAAAAATACAGAGAATTAATAGACCTTAATTTATGTACATTTATTTAATGTCAAAAATTTTTTTCGACTATCAGGTAATACGGATTTGAATAAGTACACTTACGATCAAATAAACAGCTGTAATATATACTCCTTACATACCCTTATAACGTTAATAAATTTGTGTTATCTGGTTTTACGTAATATGAGACATTTTATCAAATTTTTAATTATCTTACTTTAGCGATCGAGTACGCTGCTCCAACAGAACTCTGAAACATGGGATACTATGTAATAAAGGTAATTTAAGGTCAAGCGTGAGTGAAAGAATGTTTCAGCCTTTCAGGACGCAAATGTTGCAAGTTTGAAACTACGACAGCTATATAGTGACGTCGTCAAAACGTAACCGATTTTCTGTGTATAACCGGTTTCATTGTTGTGCTGAATACCGGCTACAAAGCAGCGATATAGTTTCTGTAAGCGTTTCTACGATTAGGGGAAGGTTACGTGAATAGAATAGCCCTAAACTGAATGCACAACATCGCAGAAACTGCTTGCAGTTTGCCCGCAATCAACTGTTGAACAATGGAGAGTTGTATCCTTTTAGGACGACACGAGAGTGTCCCTTTATAGCAGTGACAGACGGAGAAGAGTTGACAGAAAACAGGGCATGCACACAAACAGAACGGTATGTACAACCCTGTATGAAGCACACAATGGAATACAGAGGCGGTTCATGCATGTTCAAGTTAATGCACGACAACGCTTGCGCCCACATGACATTGATTATTCGGGATTACTTGAAAGAGGTCGGGACTCCTTTTTACTCCGACTTAAATCCAATAGAGCGCTCTTTAAAACGTCTAGTAAGATCTCGAGATTTTGCCCCAGCAACGCTATAAGAACTGGAACATACGGTTGTTGCTGGACGGAGTAACATTCCTCAAGACCGCGTGGTGACATTGATTGAGTCAATTGAAGATAGCATGGATGCCGATATCAGGGCGAGAGCAGTAGGTATTAAATATGTTTCTGCATTATTGTTTCGTTTTTGTTTATGTTTTTCTTCAGTTTCTTTTGATTTTCATTTTCTAAGCCCCGGTGCATTAAACACCATTTTTTATGGTTTTATGATAATATTCAAAGTATTAGCTTTCAAATCATAGCTCATGATGTTACTCGGGCAAAAATATGGTTAAAGGTAATGAGAAATATGGAGCTTCACACGGGAACCTGATAAAATAACGGGAGGCAAGGAAAACACGTATGACTGTTGACTGTTATTATTCAGACAGACTCACTGACACATTTGTTATTACCCCCAAGCTGCTAATAAAATATATAAAATAATAACCTACCTACCTAAGCTCATACATACATTACACCTCCCCACTTAAATTATTTTCACTTAAAATATAAACTACCATATATTTTATAAAAGATACATTTATATTATTTCTAACGAACTATTATTATGGACTATCAATACCACACTTTAGTGCGGGTTTTCTTTGGCACTTGGAACGGCTCAGCGGTGACGGTGGCAAATCAAGTAGAGCCAGGATGACTAACCGGGGCTTCCTCAACACAAGTAACTGACCTACTCTCATCCTCCCCATCTATTAACGGTTGCTCTTTACTGTTATTATCGGGCCCAAGGCTATCCCTATCGTTCGGGTGTGTGACGCCATCCCCGTCGCTCTTTGGGCACACGGCAGAGTATCGGGATTTGCGTTTTAATTGGTTGATGTGTCTCTGAATGGATTGACCGTTACCGCTGTCTACAACGTACCTTCTAATTCCTAATTCCTTAATTCCTAGCCCTAATTTGGTCTTCGACGAGCAGCTCTCGTAGCGGCCCGCCCGGCGCATGCCGCATCTGCCGCGCCTGCGCATCCCGCACGCTGTCCTCACGCGCGCGCTCGCCCCGTAGCAGATCCAGCCGACAACGTAGCGCGCGCCGCTGTAGCAACATGGCGGGGCTGTCCCCAGTGCTCGAATGCACGCTATTTCTATAAGCTAATAAAAAGACGAATTCCATTTTTTTGCAAAAACTCTCTAAATTCCAGGCTCGTAAAGGGCGGTCCCCTATCCGATACCACTTCTGTCGGCAAGCCGAACCGCGCGAAACTGGCCCTCACCGTTTTAATCACAGATACCGCGTTTGTTCAAATTATTTCGAATATCTCTAACCATTTCGTGCTAGAGTCTATTAAAATTAAAAATGTTTTACCATGTAAGGGACCTAGAAAATCCATTGACTTCACTTCATAGCACTTCACTCGACATTAACTTGTCTTTAATAATAGCGAATGCCCTCTCACATTCGTTATAACATACATACTTAACATTAGCTCTGAGTAAATTATACAGGGGTACTAAAATAGAACTCACGTTTCTGATAAATTTAGCGTAATACATTACCATGCCTATGAATGGCCTAAGTTCGGATACCGTCGTAGGCGCAGATGTATTCAATAGAGCCTCGATTTTGTCAGGACAAGTTTGTACTACCCCGTTGCTAATTGACATGGCCCAGATAATTAACTGATTCCTTGAAAAACGCCCATTTATCTGTTGTTACCTTGAGACCGCTAGCTTTTAATCGTTCGAAAACTTTGTGTAAATTGTCTATATGTTCTTGTGTATTCCGTCCCGTGATATCAATGTCATCTAAGAAAACCCCCACATAAGCCAAATCAGCAAACAATTGTTCTAAATGCTTTTGAAAAATACCTGGGCTAGACGATAAACCGAATACTAAGCGATTAAACATAAAAAGTCCCTTATGCGTGTTAATTACCGTGTATTTCTTGGTGTCATCTAATTCAAATTGCGCGCACGCTTGTGACAGATCAATTTTACTAAACATTTCCCCCCGTGTAATCGCGCTAACAAGTCTTCGGTACGAGGTAGTGGGTAACGGTCAATCTCTATTACCTTTTATTGAGTGTTAATTTGTAATCAGCGCAAATCCGAACACTCCCGTGTTCTTCATTACCAGTACAATCGGCGTGGCCCAGTCCGAGCGCTCGACCGGCGTGAGGATGCCGTCACTTACCATCTGTGCCAGCGCGCGATCCACGGGCACCCGCAGCGCGTAGGCCACAGGCCGCGCGCGCAGGAACACTGGTTGCGGGCCCTCGCGAAAGTGTATGCTAACCTTGCCGCCGGTGAACCGTCCTAGGCCCTCCGAAAACACCTCACAGTATTTGGAACTGTAATCAGTAAAATTAAAATTATTATTTTGACATAATATGATTCACTGCGTCAATTTTAAGTTCAGGTAAATGAATCTTTAGTTCCAGTAACCATTGTCTTCCTAGTAACGCTGTTTTAGCGTCGCGCACTACATATAGTTCTAATTATTCCTTGTGTCCGCGGTATCGAACTAGGGGCCTGATTACCCCTATAGGCCACACTGTCTCTCCTGTTTAATATTTTAAAATCAAACGGCACACCTCTAATTTAAGTTTTTTGTAACATTCAAAACTTATACATGACACCGCACTACCCGTGTCACGTTCCATCGAGATAGCCTTGTTTTGTACTTTTCAACGGCTTACACAGTTCTAAAGCTAGTTGATTAACTTATACCACAATTACCTCGTCACTGTCTTCAGTATCTGCAGCCATCGCCGGCACCTCCACGTCGACATTGTGATGACTCATCACCTTGGGACAAACGCGTCGCAGATGACCCTGCAGTTTGCATGAACTGCACAGATAGCGCGCAAATCTGCATCGCGCCCACTCGCGCGCGCCGCTACAGGCACGGCACCGCGGGTCCGAGACGGGCACCCAAGCGCCGCTGGCCGTTGCTGGTCGCCACGCCGCTAACGCTCCCCTCGGAGTCTCAGGGTCACATTTCACGAACGCTGCATCCTTATCAGCCGCCTCCATACTGACAGCCAACCGGTACGCTTTGGCAAAATCGAGATTGTCCTCTTGAAACAGCTCTTGCCAGATCGCCTCACACTCGATCCCGCAAATAAATTGATCCCTTTTTTTATTTTTTTTTTATTAATAATTAGCAGGCGTTTGTCTTCCATCTCACCCGATGGAAAGTGACGATGAAGACGAGGATCGTACACCCCTGTCCAAAAGGTACCTATTCACTCAACACTTGAAAGCTCCACGGTTATATTTGTCTGGAAAAACAGACGCAGGCAAATCGTTCCACTCTTTGGCAACACGAACCAAAAATGAGCTATCGAACCGTTTAGTTCGGCTCATCGGCACGCTAACCACAAACGGGTGAAACTTCTGTCTGCGTCTGGTTGACCGGTGGAGAAAGAGGGGAAGGTTCAATCAACTGAAAAAGAGCATTCGCACACTCTCCAAAGTGCAATCTGTAAAAAACCGATAGACTAGCAACTTTTCGACGATGCTAGAGACTTTGCAGTCTCGAAGAAGTAAGTTTGTCGTCACTTATGAGTCTACGGGCCCTTCGGTCGATAGAATCCAACCCTTCAAGATGGTATTTTGCGGAACCATGCCAAAGATGGCTGTAGTACTCCATACAAGATCGAACCTGGGCTGTGTACAGGTTGAGCAGCTGTTCGGAGTTGAAGTACCACCGGACCTTTGCGATGACTCCCAATTTTTTGGAAGCTGACTGAGCCATGGTTTCAATCTGTTGACAGAAATTAAGTTTCGACGTGATGGTCATGCCTAGAAGCCCTAGTTGGTTTGTGATCGGTACAGATACACTTTGGAAAGTGAGCGTCAAGTTGGATGTGCTCTTTTTACCGGAGAAGAGACACGCCTGGGTTTTGGTAGGGTTGAACTTGACAAGGTTAGCTTTACCCCAATCGGAAACCCTACATAGTGTCAAATCAACCCGTTCGATCATCGACTCGTCTCTGAAATTGGATCTGGTTTGGACTCGCTCGCGCATTGGACACATATCTCTCTACAACAGTGCTGTCATCGGCGTAACCAATAATGCCTTCCGAAAAAAGAGAGTCATTAATGTGCAGCAGGAATAATGTTGCAGAGAGAACAGATCCCTGAGGTACGCCGGCGTTGATCGCCATTAGGTCCGATGAGAAGCAAAGAAATCAGAAATCCAGTCGCAGAGTCCAGATGGTATGCCATACGCAGGAAGCTTGCTCAAAAGGGTTTCATGCCATACCCGGTCAAAGGCCTTGGAGATATCCAAGGATACGGCTATTGCCTCTCCGTGCCCTTCCAAGGCCATGCTCCATAGATGCGTGACGTACACTAGAAGGTCTCCTGTTGAGCGTCCTCCGCGGAAACCATATTGGTTATCACTGAGGAGCTCGTTGGTCTCTAGGTACGTCAGGAGACGATGGTTCAATACACAATAGTTGACTGGGTCGGCTCGACTGCCCTTTTTTGGTATGGGCTGTACGTTTGCACACTTCCATGATTTTGGAACTTTTCCAGTCCTTAGAGAGAGTCGATAAAGGCGTGTCAAAAACAGGAGACAACTCGGCTGCACAGTGCTTTAAAACCACTGCGGGAATGCCATCCGGACCACTGGCCTTATTCACGTCTAGATTTTGTAAGCATTTAAGTACCTGTTTCTGGTGAATTTGGACGGCCTCCATCTTGGGGCCGAATGGAGGTAACGTGGGTGGGCTTTTACCTTTGTATTCTAGACGTGAACATTCCGCGAAGAGATTTGCGAACAAGTCTGCCATCTCTTTTCCGCTGTGGGCCAAAGACCCGTCAGGCCTTTGCAGTGGTGGCAGTGATGGGCGACAGAAGTTCATCTCAACCGACTTGGCAAGGGATCAGAAAGCTTTACTCCCCATGGATGCTAACTTGTCTCCGATACGGCCAATGTGGTCGAAACGAGCGCTTCTGATCACCTTTTTGCAGGACTTGGCAGCAGCATTGTACGCCTGGTTCTTAGCTGGGAGATCCATAGCTTTGCTTCTACAAGCGCTAGCCCTAGGAGCTAGGAGGCAATCAGCATTAAACCATGGGCGGGCTTTGGACTCCAGGGATACATCGGAGAACGGTTTAAAGTACTCCATACCTTGACATATCACACTGGAGACAGCATCAGCACAGCATGATAGATCAACAGAAGTAAAGCAAGCTTGCCGCCAAGATAAGAGGCGAAAAAGTGACGCATCTCATCCCAATCTGCTGACTTGTACCGCCATATTCGCCTTTTGCCTTTTGGGCTGGTATCGGTAGGCGAGTATTGCGACACAGATTTCACCAGACAGTGGTCTGATGTCCCTAATGGCGGAGATACGGACACCAAGTATCTGTCTGGATCGGTTGTCAGCAGAAGGTCCAAGCAATACGCAGTATGGTCAACAACGTCAGGAATGCACTTAGGTTCGTGGACGAGCTGGGAGAGACCATGAGTTACTGCGAACCGATAGGTTTCTCTGCTAGCGTGGTCGATGTCCTTGAACGGGTACAGCCACTCTCCATGGTGGGCATTAAAGTCCCCAAGGACCACCAACTGCGCAGAGGGATAGCGTCGTTGGACCTTATCTGCAGTATCACTGAGATATTCAATAAGTCGAGTTGTCTCCTGAGCTCCCGTGTGTGATCGGTAAATACCGGCGTATACAATTCGGTCCAGGCCAGTATCTACATAGACCCATAAAACAGAAAAACCCGGAACTTCCAAGTATCGGAGACGCCGACAACAAATCTCGTCTCTGACATACATAGCCTGGGTAATGCAGGTATGACAGATCCGAACGATCACAGATCTGCGTCTCTGTCAGAAAGAATAAGTGCGGCTTCTCTGTCTCAAGGTGGTGGTGGACATCGTGGAGATTTGAGTGCACTCCTCGGATGTTAGAGAAGTGTACTTTTAGGGAGAGGGAGTGCATCCGCTGTCGGCACTTATTTTTCTTTTTTGACTTTATCATTACGTGAATAGGGTGAATAGGGGAGAGGAATAGAAGTTGAGTGAAGCGCAACGTTTGGAACCAAGCAACTCGAGTGGTCAGACTCGCCATCGCCATCGGGCCCTCTCCATCCGGTCGCCCACCGGCACGATGGAGCAATCCCGGGATTTTACACAGGCGGTGGGGCAGCCTTTCGCGAATGGCTAGAACGCTAGTTGGGCCCTCTACAACCTGCGGTCGGCCAGCGGTGCACCGTTGCTTTGGATCCCGCTGCCCTCCAGAATGAGCCACCCGGTGCATCATAACCCATCGAGTTCAAACGGCTCTCATACGCTGCGCAATTACTCGGACCTATTCTCCTCCATGCCGGAGGAGAATAGGAGTTCTCATGCCGGAACGTGACTAGGTCACTTGGCGGCATGGCTTTGTCTCGAGGGTGGTTGCAAGCCGCGGTCGAAACTTAGCACCTGCAAAATGGTTATCCCGCCATTCATCGATCGCCAGAACCTCGTCCGCTGTCCGGCAGGGTGCACCACGGGCAGGTGAGGTTGGCATTTGGAGAGTCTTGTTGTAGACGACTCCCCCCTTACACCCCAGGCTCTCAGGATTTCGTCTAACCAGGTCCCACACAAGTTTTAGACAGTTTTTTTAATATCACCACATAATCCGCCACTGTTTCACCATTCCTTTGTTTTGTATGCCTTGATTTGTAACGTAACGGCTTGGGTTGTAGGTGCTTTTCTAGAATGTTCGTTAACTGTTCGAACGTTTTCGATGACGGTTTGTTTGGTGTACATAAGTCCACTAATAACTCGTAGCACTCTATTCCCATCACAGTGATTAATGTTGGCACTTTAAGTTCACTCGGTATTTTATTTACGATAAAATACTTTTCAAGGCGCTCCACGTATAACCGCCAATTGTTCGATCGAACATTAAACTCCGAAATTTTAACGACCGATATATATTTTTTTGTTTGCACAAGGTAAGTTCAATAATTACTCGTCGCCACTGAGAGAAATATGGACCTTCCCACGGGAACCTGATAAAATAATGGGAGACAAGGAAAACACGTATGAAAGTTATAATTCAGACAGACTCACTGACACATTTGTTATTACCCCCAAGCTGCTAATAAAATATATAAAATAATAACCTACCTACCTAAGCTCATACATACATTACAGGTAAATCGGAAAATTTTCTCAAAATAGTCACTAGTCAATAGGTTGTTGTAAAAACATATTTATCAGCGTCCTAACGAGGTATTAAAAGATTGTCTAAGTTACAAAATCACAAAAAAAGACTATGGGAGTATCTGGCGACACAGTATTGATATGAGGGAGATGATTACTGTACTCCGAAAACCACAATCCACGGCATTCAATTAAAGAAAAAATATAAAATATAAATAAAATCTCGAAAACTACTAAAATTCATGGGGGTTCAATAGATAGGTTTGGTAGTTCCCTATCATCTGGCTTTAGGCTTGACAAAGAGTTACAGGAAACACACTATACAGGTATATTTTTAAATAAGGCCTAATAATCATTTGCAAGCATAGTTGGACGAATAAATAAGAAAAGTTTGTCTGTACCAAATCTTTTTACTTACTTTACGATTTTACTGCATTAAGTGCTGCAAACTTTCAAAGACTTATGTTTGAGATCAATTGTTCACATAATTTGTAAAATTACTATTTATTTGTTAAGCATACATTATCAGAATACATTTATATTTTTTATTACAGTATAACCAATTTAGGTTTATACGCACTCCTGAGTTAGGTTAGCGATTACAAAACCAGAATTTCAAATAACTGTAAATGACTAGATATGTAAAACTAATTAGTGACTAATGAACATTTGAAACAGTTATCGAATGTGATCGTAACGTACGACAAAACATAATTAATTCAAGTAAACTCTTGTACTTTTGGTGAAATCCTTTACGTTAAAGAACTTACCACAAAAGATTTACTTACGCAAGTGCCAGTATGTTGGCAAAACACTGCTACCAAAATATATATCAAAAATATATCCTACTTACTAGAAGATACATAAACAAAGACGTAGTATAAGACAAGGCAAAAGACTGTCAACAGTTTAAACCGCAGATGTATGAACTGAAACATATTCACGATGAAATCGCTTCGCGTAAACACACGGACTAACACAATTCGAGTACAACAAACGTTATTGTTAGATCTTATCTAGTTTGCAACCTATAATCGCCATTGCTTTCCATTCATTTTTATTGCTACATACATTTTATTGAACATTTCAGTCAAAAGTAAAATACAATAAACCGAAAACCTAAATGTAATAAAATAACATTATAAATACCACAACACAAACGTATTTTCTGACCCATTCAAGGACTCGTATTATTTACACTATAATTTTGTTTTATTTACCCATACTTTTAAATAAATACACAACATACCACAAGTAATTTTATAATCGTTTGATAACATTATATTATTTATATTTTGTTAGTAATCATGTCTTTTCTTATGTATATGTCAACAACTGTCAATATACTACTTTTTTGTACATTTTCTGAAAACTTCAAAGTATTGTTTGAAAGTAGTTTTTATTTAGTACATTTTTATTGAAATTAAAGGTCAAGATTTTATTTGTTAACCTTATGATATACGGCAACAGGCAAGTCACGTTTGTTTTAACAATCTACATAACAGTCTAATACGCATTTTCTCAGGTTTAAATTGGGAACATTTTTAATTTTTGGTCTTATATTTTATTCTCCATAAAAACTCGAAAGTGCGACTTGTACACAAATAAAAAATCACGTCCTATTAACACCATAAACAGCATAGGGAATTTTTTTAGGTAACAATAAACACTATAGCCTGTAGTCGTCATCGAACATTTCTGATGTATAGCTTATTGTTTTTTCCGCATAACTGAAAAATTCTAATAAAGATATAATATAAACACTTACTGCATATATCCAACTCGTCTTCATCACCTGAGTTTCCATGTCTACTCTTCATGTCTCCATTGCACGAGTGAGTGTGTCTGCAAAAATAAAAAAAATTGCAACTTCAATATCAATACAAGTCAAGGTCACAGCGAGCCACGTGGACCGCCGACGACAAGAGGAATCCTAACTTACATTTCAAATCACAATTCAAGCAGAAAGAGGATCGAACATTGTAGTATGGAGCCTGGCATGCCTTATCTTGCAAGTACCTAAAATATTAATTTTTCACGTACACCTGTGAAACTGAAAGATAAATTAATTATAAAAAACAATTACTCTTTTATCCGTCGAAAAAGATTAACTTTTTGAGACATTTCAGATCTAAAATTGGAAAAAAATTACTGTTTTCCTTAAAATTTTTTTTGGGTACAATTCATTACTTTGTTGCAAATTGAAGTTCAGTTTTGTATTATACATGGTTTAAATGTTGACTAAGTAACCACCAACACACTCCACGTAATAATTTGTTTGCCATCTTGTGAATTTGGTTGGGTTTCATATTCATAATATATCAAATTTCTTAACAATATTTGAGTTGTTTAACAAATTGATATAGGAATCACTGCTCTCGGTCCAATAGTTTAAAAGTTATTGTTGTTCAAAAAGACCACTTTCCTCTCGGGCGCTCGCGCAGCTTGCCGGTTCATAATAATAACAAAAGCAGATAGGAAGTGATTTTGATTCTTTTTTATTAAAGTGGGATCTAAAACTTAAAATCAGGGATTAAGAGACGGAATAAAACAAAAAGTACAAAGTATGAGTGACCGTTTTATAAAAAATTTATGCTTACAAATTTCAGCGATCTTATAATAAGTGCTCAATGTGACCACCGCAGTTTGTCACACAAGCTGTCGCTCTAATGTGCGGTTTGTGTGTATTAAAAGTAGTTTTGGTAACTAAATTTTAACAAAATTTTAAATTACTACTTGTCACTTGTGTGTCCAAACGGATTAAGTAGTTAAGTTCATAAGTTCAATTAAGTTGAACAGTGATGAATGTCAAGGAATTCGTCAATTCTGTACTTAGAAATGTGGTAAACGTGATTTTGGATAAATTCAGAGAAGAATTTTTCGAAGAAGAATTCGGAAATTAAAATCTTTACAAGATTATGTTTTTTTCTAAATTTTTTACCTCGTTTATTCTACAAACATACCTATTTTAAATATTCTTTAACAAATTTTAAAGTTTAATCTAAACCCCACTCCGACATTAATAAAAAAAGGGGAAATACGAAATAAATACGAGCTCTTGCCGCCACCTACTTTGACAACTTATGCACTTAACTAAAAAATCACGTCCAAACGTGTTAAGTGAGCCCCGCCCAACTACTTATACGAAAAATAGAACGAATCCTAATCTACTTAATCACTTGCGTACTAAATTTTAAGTTACCACTTGTCACTTAATTGACTGATTACACGCAACTTTTAACTTAAAATTTAGTAACCAACTTAACAACTTAACGCTTGTAAACCAGCCATAAGCGCGACTTGGGTTGTTTGCTCTTCTTAGGACATGTGGATTCTCACGAATGTTGTTGGCCACCGACACGATTCTAGTCTACAGCTCTTCTCACGTGTTGACTGGCTCAAAATAAACACGTTGTTTCATGTGACCCCAAAGAAAAATATCTAGTGGTGTCAAACCTGGAGAACGCGGCGGCCAGTTAACAGGTCCTCCTCGACCAATCCACTGAGGATAAAATGCATTTAAATGCTCGCGTACTGTTCGCGCAATATGTGCAGGGGCACCATCCAGTTACAGGCACATTCGGCGTCTGTAGACAAGCGGCAAGTTCTCCATTTCAGCATGAACAATTGTATTCAGAAATTCCAGAAATCTGGCGCCATTCAAATTTGGTGCCAATTCTATTGGACCCATCAGTTTATCATCTATCATCGCTCAAACGTTAATTGAAAACTCGTACTGAGAAGATGCAAGTCTTGTTGCATGAGGATTTTCCCCAGCCCAGGTGTGTAAATTGAGAAAATTTGTTATCCCCGTTCTCGTAAATTTTGCATCCGTACATTTCTATTCTGCCACGTACAAAAAACTGCTCGCGCCTGGTTATTAATATCGATAATATTGTGCAATTTTCTAAAATGATAAGGATGAAGTCCTTCGCTCTTCAATATATTCCAAACTGTTGTTTTGGGTAAACCAAGGCGAATGCTAAGCCTGTGTACACTTAGTCGAGGATCTCTCGCCATTTTTGCTAATACATCTATTTCCGATATACCGATTCCCGCACCGGAGCACTTGCGTTACCTTCGCACATACCGTACACAAAATGAATGTTCGCGATATGCGCATTCGAATATTCGAAACCTCCACGGGGCATGACGAACATAGACGTAACGAAACACAAGTTGAGCGTAGGACACAAAGCGACTTACTGACCTTGCCGATTAGATTCAACAAGGACTGATTGACCCAATCGTTGTCTGTTTCTAAAAAAAAAGGATGGGTTAATGGTGTAGTTTTCGCACAATTTTAGAGTAAAGCGCCCAGATGCGCTCAAATAGTGTAAAAATTAAACTTTCTCCCTTCGGCAGTTACATAAAAACAGTTATTTGCCAGCTTTTATAATGGTATTAGTTACTCTACACCTTTGCCTTTAAAATAACAACATTGTGCCCCTACGACACGTAGAACTTAAACCGCCGTTGTTTTACAAATTATGGTGAATTTTGCTAAAATAAAAATAAAAGTCGCTGCAGACTGGTAGGGTTTTGGAATTCACCCCCCATATGGGGTATTTTCGTCTATATGCTGGGACACAGTGTATTTAGAAACAAGTAGAATGTTCTGGGTTATGTCCTCTTTCCCCTGGACAGCCAAACGTTGTAAACATGCCTTAAACACTGAATTATTAGTTTTTTAATAAAATTAAATATAAATATTCGCAAATTAATAACTACAAAAAATAGAAGTGCAAAACCGAAGAGGTTATTCTAGCAGCAAAAACCAAATTGAAAGCTCCAGGATACTGCTGCTCGCCTGGTACTTCACAGCACAAAGGTACTTTAAAAAATATCTTAGTCTGAGAAAACTAAATCGGGAAGAATATATAATTTTTATTTGCTCCTTGCTTAATCCTGCTCATCTGGTATATTACAAATAAGATACCTACATAATACCAATCTACCTGCTAGCAAGCTATTACTCTATAATCACCTGGGAACCTGGTACTTCCTACCAATTAGCACCACAGGATTTTTATCGAATCAACTACTCAGATAACCTCCTCAATACTCTTGGCAACCTGGTACATCATGCTTAATTTTCATAAAAATTCTAATAACTTCCTACGTCATCTACTGCAGAATTTTTGCGCCTGAAAATTCGATTAATGCATTCATAGATTATCTTTGTGCAAGCGCATGTGCATCCATTATTACTGAATTACTACTCCTGTGCAGGTGCAAATGAAGCCATCTTCGACTTGGCCTACTGAAACTAAAAGCCTACTAAAACACTAATGGTGGCAACTAGACAAGCCTAATAATAACTGACTGGCAGCCATTGCTTTAATTACATCCATCTCTTCATCAGTCCTGATATCCTAGTACCACAGAAACTCATCAGTATGGTCCTACACCTTTGCCAGAACATAGATTGTAATTATAAACGCTTCAGACGTTAAGGACATTTATAGAGTAGAGCAAAACAGTCTGACAAGCAAAATACTCCAATCATCGTTGAAAGTAATTCGACTCTACTGAAAACCAATATTATTAAAATGGGAAAAGCTTATAATATAAAACACAAAACCAAATTATGTGCGAAACATTAAGGCTTCAAGACCGAAGAAGATGTACTTATTTTCCTGTCAGAACAACTAACTATTAAGGCAGCTAGATTATTATTTTTAGCTCGTGACCTTAGTAAAAGCAAGGGTTATAAATTTTGTTGGACTGCTTGTTCGGCTATTATAAATTATAGGGATGAAGCTTAGATACATCAGTTTCAGCAAAGTTGACTAACACTGTGTGAAGATGAACTCTATTTATTAGTTGCATGCACTAGACATATAAAAACCTATTTCAAATTTGTTCGATATAATTTGATATTGTAAACTTTTTTAAATGTAAGCCTTTTAAATATATATATTTATTTAACTCTTCACTTTACAATACATACTTTTCACAAAAATACACATTTTTACAATCAAAACGCATCCACTCAAGCTCACTCTGCAATTCCAATGCTATTAATTACATAGTTTCTCTTTAAACTGCCTTTATTTATACTGTAAAGTTAAAGATCTGCCTCTATTGATTCCCATATCAAATATTTATATATACATTGCTCTATTGAAATGAAAACGTTCACTTTATCTATTTTCCATGGGTGAAACTCTTGACACATTGAATGTGAAAGTTCCCAAATTTCTCAAAAAGTTAAAGTACACAAAAATAATTTCACAATAATTTATCAAAACATTCAAATTCAAATTCAAATTCAAATATTTATTTCTCAACATTGACAATTACTTGTTCTTATTGACGTCAAATAAAACATGATTCTACCACCAGTTCGAAAAAAAACCTTCGTGAAGAAGAACTGGCAAGAAACTTCACGGGTATATTTTTTTTTTTCAAAATAAATTTACAGTCTCTTTATGTCTATACAAAATTATTCTTTTCTGCATCTGTTAGCTCGGCAAGTCTCCCTCATTAGACCCGACATTAGAAGCATAATCAAAAATTTTTGTGATTTTGTTATTAACACTTTCATGCTTTCATTTTGACGTTGATTTAATTATTTTTACTGAATGTGGACTAAGCAGCTTTAAAAATACACCGAAATTAAATAATTATCACTCTTTTAATACTACTTTTCATCTAAACAAAAATGATGGTGTAAGGTTTATATTAAAAATACATTAAAACCAAAAATTACGGAAATAAAATTAGCTGACGCGTCATGCATCCAAGTAGATATTTTTAACAAAACAATCTTGTGCATATATCGTTCACCATCAAACAAAAATGCGGATTAATTTGTACTCATTAAACAGTCACTTACAAAGAATCAACCAAAATAGAAATGTAGTAATTAATATCAAACCAAAAGAAAATAAAAGTTCATGTGAGTATACTAACAAAACGAACTATTTAAATATGTTATCCTCACATGGTATACTCCCTGGACATACTCTATCAACAAGAGAGAAAAACTGCTTGGTCCACTTTATGTTGAAAATAGATAAACGCAGATACAACGCCTTAATAGCTGTAATACATACTACGACTACCGATCATTTTACTACATCTTTATGTTTATCAGAATTTACACGCAAACCAGTTGCACGTAAAACAAAACCTATTGTAAATTATGATAATGCGTTAAAATAGCTTCTAGACAACAATGTGAATAACCTGCTGAACTATGAACTGAAGCATTAAGACAAAATAGTACCATAAAAAGAATACCTTAAAACCTTGGATATCGCCAGGTATTCTACGTTGCATAAATAATTGAAACAGATTACAAAAAAAACTACTAAGTGATCCGCAAAATGAAATTCTAAAAATAACTTACACCCGATATAGGAATCATTGTAATGAACTTATTAAACAAATAAAACGAAAATATGAACAGGAATGAACAGCAAAATCGACTAATAATAAAGAGTTGTGGAACAATATAAAAAATATAACATACACAAATAAATCCCACACTTATGAATCCAATCCCCAAGCTAATTCCTTTGTACTGTTGGAAACTGAACCAGAAGAAGTGATAAGAGTTATAAATAATTTGAAATCCAGCAGTGCTCCAGGATGGGGCAACATTTCAACTAGTTTCCTGGAATATGTCATATATTATTAGGTCTTTACATATGAAATTGCCGTTTTTCACGAAATAAATGGAGCGTAATTTTTTTATATATTTTTTATTTCTATTAATCAAAATAATCACCCATGCAATCAATGCATCTTTGCCAACGCATTGGTAGCTTATTGATGCCTTTCTTGAAGAAATCAGCTGGACGGGAGGCAACAAATTCTTCAAAGGCATTTTGTACTGCCTCTCGGGTATTGAATTTTTTTCCCGCCAAGAAGTTATCCAAATTCTGAAAAAAGTAGAAGTCTGTAGGCGCAAGGTCTGGTGAGTACGCGGATGACGGAGAACTTCCAACCCCAACTCTTGTAGCTTGGAGACCGTCTGCTGTGCAGTATGAGTACGCGCGTTGTCGTGCAGGAGCAGTGGAGCCGAACGATTGACCAAAGCTGGTTGGAGACGTGCGAGCTTCTCCATCATTGTGTTCAGTTCTTCACAGTACACATCTGCAGTAATGCTTGTCCCGTTTGGCAAGAAGCTGGGATGAATTACACCCGCGTTAGACCACCAAACAGTGACCATCACTTTTCTAGGGGTAAGTTTTCGTTTAGGGCATTGTTTGGGTGCTGAACCAGGGTCCAACCAACTTGCTGAGCGCTTAAGATTTTCAAACAGGATCCATTTCTCGTCACAAGTAACAATGCGGTTCAGAATTCCTTCATTTGTATGCCTGCTGAGCAGTGCAAGGCACGTCTCCACGCGTACTTCGCGCTGGCGGTCATTGAGTTCGTGGGGTACCCATTTGTCAAGCTTTTTTACCTTGCCAATTTGACGCAAATGGACCAATATTGTTTTGATGCTAACGTCGAAAGCTGCTGCTAATTCAGCCGTGGATTGAGTTTCATCAGCTTCCACAATTGCCTTTAATTCGTCATTGTCGACCAAAGTTTTCAGACGACCACGGGGTTCATTTTTCAGGTCAAAATTTCCAGAACGGAAGCGGGTAAACCAATAACGGGTTGTGCGTTCGTTTGTAGTGTTCGCTCCGTAAACGTCGTTGATGTTGCGTGCCGCTTGTGCCGCTTTGCTGCCACGACGGTACTCATACTCCATAATTACTCGAATTTTTAACTTATCCATGATGACGAAAAATGTTCGAATGCGTTGAAAACAAAACACTACCTATTAAACAAATGACGATTTTAGAAAAAGAATTCCATGTTTGTCAAATAAAATTAATTTGAAATTAGAATTATCAGTCAAAAAAAAAAAATATTTTCATTTGAAATGGCCAGTACGGCAAAACGGCAGTTTCATAGGTAAAGACCTATTATATGTAATTGCTCCTATTATCTCACACATATGTAACCTCTGCTTCATGACAAGTGTTTTCCCCGAATCTTCTAAAAAATCATTAATAACCCCGTTTATAAGGGAGGCGAGAGAGACGACATCAACAATTACAGGCCTATATCCGTCCTAACCGGAATATCTTAAATAGTGGAAAGGCTGATAAACAATCGACTGCTAAACTATTTAGACAAATATAATTTACTTTCTGAATCCCAATAGGGATTCAGACATGGTAAATCCACAGAGGATGCAGTCGTTGCTTTGATGTCACTAATAACTGAAAAACTAGATGAAGTCATCAAGTGTTTGTCAGTCTACTTGGACCTTAAGAAGGCTTTCGACACTGTGCCTCTCCCCACCCTTATAAAAAACTGGAAGTGATTGGAATAAGGGATAGGCCATTATCCCTTTAAAACAAAAAGACCTCAGAGAAAACAAAAAGTAGTTAGAGGAATGCGTTAATGCTGATGCGGACGATTTGGTGTCCCGCAGGGAAGTGTGCTCGGACCTACGTTATTCCTCATTTATATAAATAATCTTTGCAATATTAAAATACATAACGCAAAAATATTCTTCTATGCGAATGACACTGCCGTAGTCTTCTACGGAAAGTCATGGAGTGAACTTAAGTCAATTGCAGAGAATGGCTTGTCTAATTGCTCACTGGCTAAAACATAACCTCCTTACATAAAATGCCACAAAAACCAATTATATCTGTCACAGCATTTATAGTCACACCCAACCCAAGGAAGATTACCAACTAAGGATACATTTATGTAATCAACCCAATATTTGTGACTGCCCCTCCACTATAACCGAAGTCATGCAAACCAAATATTTAGGAGTAATATTGGATCACAGGTTATCCTAATACTTCCACCTTGATCAATTGTCCAGTAGAATCAGGAAATTAACCTGGATTAAAAAAAATTTAAGGTACGTTACATTTTCACGCACTGATGTGACTATACAGAATAGAATATATATTGCTCTTGTACAGTCACGTGCATTGATAAGTAAACGTTGACACATTTGCAATCAAATGTAAATATTAGATATTTCAAAAAGAAGTGTCTGAAGAAGTGATGAAACACTAGAGAAGGAGTACAATCTATTATAACTTACTGCTTACCTATATGGGGAGGAGCAGCCAGAACTAGATTTCTAGACGTCGAACGAGCGCAAAGAGCAGTTATAAAAGTCATGTACTTCATAAAAGTTAGATTTCCAACAGCTGTTTGAAATAAGCAAACTGCTTGCCGTCAGAAAGCTGTTTATAATTATGACTGTACTTACAAAACATAGCTTATACCTTATGATAAAGATAAAATGAATAAAAGAAGAAAATTTCATGTAGCTTAAGCTCCCAAAATTAAAACTACATAACGCGAGTATGCAATTTCAAAATCAGTCTGCACTGTTGTATAATAAAGTCAATAAAATATTAAATATTTATCCAAAAAACAATTATGAATGCAAAAAGATGATTACTGAATAGATCAGTAAGTTAAATTATAAGGAATCTGAAAAAATATTACTTTAATAAAGAAAATGTCAAAGTCAAATTTAAACATTTAAATTTGGATGCAACACACATAAATACATACAAAAACACACACATACCCACACAAATTCACGCATAAACACATACACACATTACACATTTATTTAAAAAAAAATTATTCTCTAAGCCATGGTTTTTAATATTTATGTAACGCCTTGTAGTTATTATTAATATTAATATTTTTTAATCGATTGTTATGGAAGAGCGGAGTCTTCTAGTACAGACGTGAAAGTCTAAAAGATTCCAAGCACTAAAATTGTATAACTTAAAACTGGTACTGAAATAAATATTACTATATTATTATATTATATTATTATTATATGACATTATTTATTATTCTGAACACGGCTTCTCATATTTTTTTATATTTTGTTAAGTGTGACACAAAAAAGTTACAATACACTTAGTGTGGATAAAGGTGGTTAATTATATTGATGTACACATGACTGTGAACGTCTGGGCACGGCAGAACTACTATGGCAAAGTGAACTTTTCACTGAAATGGATAACAGGGAACGTTCCTTGGTTACGTCACGTGTATAACCTGTCGGTTGATTTTTATGTATAACTTCGAGGATCTATTTAGAAGCCTAGGTAAATAATCACCCTGTCCACATTAAGGCAAACAACTTATTATGTTCTTTTACTACTTTCACAGTTGGCATATGAAAACGCAACCGACTAGATGCTAAGGTGGAAGCGCACCCATGGACATCATTTAGCCGAGATGTTTCATAATAATTTATTAATATTGAATGTAATATTTATTTCGACTAATAATGCATTGCTGACCGTAGGCTTTAGTTTGAATTCTCTTTGTTCCAGTAATCGCACTAGCTGTTCTTTCCATTGCCTAAAACACAATCACGTAAACATTATTATTATGTTGGTCAAAATAGCAAGGACTTGTAGTATTGTCCCAATCGAGATCTTAACAAAATAAACTCTTTTAAAACTTACAATATAAAACTCAACTCACATAAATGTTAACATACATATAAAATAAGATATTGTAAAATTGTGCACAAACTCAATTTAAAAGGTAAAAAATTCCATTTCAATTTAACTTTTAAATCTATTTTGTCATAAAACTTATATATTTACGACACTTTGTCAAATATTATTGGTTGTTTTTAATTGCTTTCATTTTGATTGATGATGATGATTCATAGATGTACACATAAAAGTAAACTTTTTGGTACTAGGAATGCCAAAGAGGATCGAAGCCCTTTAGGAGTACGCTTAAAGCACTAGCACGAATATTATAAATATGTTATATTCTACATAAAACATTGTTAATTACCTGATTTGAGCTAGGTCACAGTAAGGCGGGTCCCCGCTAATACGCATGTGTGCTGTGTTATCGGGAACAAGCATAATTCTATCACTCGTCATCTCGCAGCCACTTTCGTGTCCAATTATACCTAAAAAGGTAATATAAGTATGCCACTCAGTTTTAATTAATAAAATTGATAAAATTGATTGTTCAAGGACATTTGTTATTTTTACCGTTTTGTGTCTTTGCAGGAGGGATATGATTTGTAATAACATAATCGTCAACCTCTTGTAGCTTAGAATTCTGGAGATTGTTTGTGTAGCAGTTTCTACAATGTTCTAACCTGAAATCACAGACTAATTACTAACAAAAAAAGGTCCACATTCTTCGTAGTTTGGTGTAGTTTCTTCACTACAATGTTACGAAACTGGAAAGTTTTCTATATGTAGTTACATGTTACTTAATGCGCATTAATAGAAATTGATGTAATCTCACAGCTCATCGATACGTGATAATATTTTCGAAACAAACCTAAGGTACTCAACCTTTATTTACAAACAAGAATATATACAAATGTACAAAAAAAGAACTAGAGAAAATATACTAGTTCTTAAGTAGATTATTAATCAGTAAGCCTTATGGAAATACAAATATCCGCGTACACCCGTCCACGACTATGTTTGCAAAATCAATGAGATAATGATTTAAGTTAGAAAACGGAATACATTAGCGAGCCTTCCACACGGATTCAATTTGAAGAACGATTTCATATTTATAATTCTTTTTGATCTATTCGAACGTTGATTATGGTATGGCATAGGAAAATTAAACATGTAATGTAAACAATGTAGTAACATTGTTTCATGACAATTGTGCTTAATTTTAATTAGCAAGTTTACATGTCTTATGACATAATATCAGCAAAAATAACCGATGCTCAACTCTTATGTTTCTTTAATGCTTGTTAAACGTGAATTTATATGATATGAATGATGGAGTATGAAAGTCAAACGTAACAATATGGAAAATCTATCACCGTTAACTAAACAAAGCAATTCTTAAAGTTCGTGTACCTTAAGTGTTAGGTACCTAACATAAAAGTTTATAAATGTAATGTAAAATGCAAAAAAATGTGGAATTCAAAGGTAAGTAATTACAAACCAAGCAGCATGGTCGGGTTCAAACAAGCCCCCCAACTGCTTAGGCAGGCTCGCTCTCGGCACGTGCACTCCCAGTTGCGGCGCGCTCACCGTGTGCACGCGCTCGCGCAACTTCTCCCGCACGAAGAGTCGCAGGATCCGGAATGGGGCTTTGAACCAGAGAGGCGCTGTCACTATTAACACTTTTTTTAATTTCGCTGGATAACCACCCTGCAAGAAGAGAATATTAGTACATTTGTGTCTTTTGATTTATTGTTTACATAACGAAAAATATAATATTTTATGCTCATTTTGAACAAAATAGGGCATCAAATTCGATAAAGTGCTTACGTTACAATAACAATCCAGATTTTCTTTTTAAATTTCAGAAAATTATACTACAGTGCTCTTTTAACGGAATTTTTTTAGGTAATAAAGATTGGATCGTGTACCGTTGATAATTTATCAAATTATGGAACAATATTTTTAAAATAATAACATGAGCTTAATACGACTTAACAAGTTTAAACTTTGTTAACCGAGACAAGCCTCAATTTAAACTAGTTTTCACAGGTACTAAAAATTCTCCAAAACAAAAGAGCACCATTTTATATAATACATATTAAAACGACTTTTTATAAAACTTTACTTTCGCAAGGTCCCACAAAATCTTGAAGGTTTTAAAGCAAGCTGAATACGTAAAGCGCAGCGTGGGTACTAGTGAGATCGTACCTTATTTATATTCAGTGATGCAAAGGCCACAATCACTAGAGGATGAAATCAGGGTTTTTCGTAAAGGGATATTTACATTACTTTAGAAGAAAGCTATAGAAAAGTATCCATCAGCACCGAATTAAGGAAAAACTGAACGAGACCGACCTGATGGCTTGATGGTATGGCATCCGCACCTATAGAGATTATTAGAGGTACGTGTTTTATTTCTCAATATTGTATGTAACTATTATATCGACTAATGATTTCTATTGTATGCTTCAGTAGAAAGTATAGCAACATTTAAATTTAAATGTTTTCTGATAGAACATCAGAGAGGTGAAAATACCCTAAAACATGACACAAGTGCTATCTATGAGTTTGGTCTCATAATTTCTATTTATTTATTCTCTATTTATGTACATTTATTTTTATTTTTAAGTATTAAGGTACTAGTGTAGTTTATATTCTAATTAAGTGTATTTTCTGTAAAATGTTATGTAACCAACACTTCTTCATATTATTTATTTATTTTTTGATGTTTTATGTCCTTCTGCATGTATTTTTTTCTATGTTTTGTTGTTACTGTACTTGTTTATTTTACGGTGTAAAGGTTTACGGCATCATCTACACAAAGAGGCCCCAATGGAAGATCAGCGCTGGTCAAATGACTAGCGTTATGCTGAATTGGGACCGATTCGTGACAATTTTATTTAAAAAAAAATGTTATTCCTTATATTTATGGTAAGAACTTTCCCTTTTTATATTAGGTCTTTACCTATGAAATTGCCGTTTTTCACGAAATAAATGAAGCGTAATTTTTTTATATATTTTTTATTTCTATTAATCAAAATAATCACCCATGCAATCAATGCATCTTTGCCAACGCATTGGTAGCTTATTGATGCCTTTCTTGAAGAAATCAGCTGGACGGGAGGCAACAAATTCTTCAAAGGCATTTTGTACTGCCTCTCGGGTATTGAATTTTTTTCCCGCCAAGAAGTTATCCAAATTCTGGCAAAAGTAGAAGTCTGTAGGCGCAAGGTCTGGTGAGTACGGCGGATGACGGAGAACTTCCAACCCCAACTCTTGTAGCTTGGAGACTGTCTGCTGTGCAGTATGAGGTCGCGCGTTGTCGTGCAGGAGCAGTGGAGCCGAACGATTGACCAAAGCTGGTTGGAGACGTGCGAGCTTCTCCATCATTGTGTTCAGTTCTTCACAGTACACATCTGCAGTAATGCTTGTCCCGTTTGGCAAGAAGCTGTGATGAATTACACCCGCGTTAGACCACCAAACAGTGACCATCACTTTTCTAGGGGTAAGTTTTCGTTTAGGGCATTGTTTGGGTGCTGAACCAGGGTCCAACCAACTTGCTGAGCGCTTACGATTGTCAAACAGGATCCATTTCTCGTCACAAGTAACAATGCGGTTCAGAATTCCTTCATTTGTATGCCTGCTGAGCAGTGCAAGGCACGTCTCCACGCGTATTTCGCGCTGGCGGTCATTGAGTTCGTGGGGTACCCATTTGTCAAGCTTTTTTACCTTGCCAATTTGACGCAAATGGACCAATATTGTTTTGATGCTAACGTCGAAAGCTGCTGCTAATTCAGCCGTGGATTGAGTTTCATCAGCTTCCACAATTGCCTTTAATTCGTCATTGTCGACCAAAGTTTTCGGACGACCACGGGGTTCATTTTTCAGGTCAAAATTTCCAGAACGGAAGCGGGTAAACCAATAACGGGTGGTGCGTTCGTTCCGTAAACGTCGTTGATGTTGCGTGCCGCTTTGCCGCTTTGCTGCCACGACGGTACTCATACTCCATAATTACTCGAATTTTTAACTTATCCATGATGACGAAAAATGTTCGAATGCGTTGAAAACAAAACACTAACTATTAAACAAATGACGATTTTAGAAAAAGAATTCCATGTTTGTCAAATAAAATTAATTTGAAATTAGAATTATCAGTCAAAAAAAATATTTTCATTTGAAATGGCCGTTTTGAAATTGCCGAAAACGGCAGTTTCATAGGTTAAGACCTATTATATTCTCATAAATGTATGTATCTCTTAAATAAATGTTTTTGAATTGAATTTGGAAAAAATCTTTTTTCCGGTAATTGCACTGACTGTTAACCAGAACACAACCAAATCAAAGTGATTTTTATGGCGGTCTGTTTAGGAAGGACTGTACTACAGCCCCAGAGGAGATCTTAACAAAAGGAACTCTACCACAACTTGAGGTGGACATAGCTATAAAACAGCATTAAAGAATCAATTCGATTAATATAAAATGAGAATTGTTTCGAGTGACATCTTTCATAGTAAATTAGAGCGGCAAATTCAGTGTCAGCATCAGTCTCTTGAATATCTTAAACGAATATTTTAGGGGATTTTACGTAAAGCTTGCTTAATTAAGTCAGATTTGAATGTTTATTTTAAAGTAAATGAAGAGAAATATAAAACTTTTTTAAAATCAGTATTTTAAATTTAAATTAAATGCCATTTGTATACGTAATGTATGTATCAAAAGTATAAGTAATATTCTACTTGATGATGTACTTAATTTACAACTGTGCTAGTAGTTACTTGCAAAAGAACCTCATTTCAGTAAGCACTATGTTCAAAACGTGAAAGGGTTAAAGAATCTCTGATCCATTTCAGCCAACATAAAGACAGTTTATTTAAACACGAAATGAGTTACTTCGCTGCAAAGACGCACTTCGTAACATCATGGATATACTTGGATACTTGGATAGATAGCAATGTGACTCAGCTCTGTAACAAAAGTGACAAATTGTTTGCTACCTGAAAAAATAATCCTAATAATCTTACCTTAAAATAGGAGTAAAATAAAATTAGAAATAAGATACATAAAGTTATAGAAAAAAAACGTAATAGCTACTATGTACAACAAACAAATACTAACTTTAAGAATATAAGAAAAATTTACCAAATTACCAATCAAATGTTAGGAAGAGTGACGTTATCAATTGATGCGGCTATTCTTGGTGCGTTTGGTGAGCAAGGTATAACCACTCAAGATATTGCTGAAAACTTTGAAAATCACTTTAATAAAGCGGTTAAAGGTACAACTCCCAATTGTAGTATTAAATTAACTGATCCCAATAGTACGAGACAGCCCCTTCACTCTAGTATCCTTTTTAAAAAAGCTACAGCAAACAGCATTAATAAAATTATTGGCAATCTAAATTCAAGATAAGCCCCTGGTCCTGATAATATCAAAATTTCCGAAATTAAGAAGGTGGGAAATCAAGTTGCTACATCTATCTAGGATTTAATCAATAATAGTTTTAAAAATGGTAAATATTCAAATGACCTTAAAGCAGGTTGTGTCAGACCTATTTATAAAAAGTGAAAGAGTAATGACTATTTAAACTGTCGTCCAATTACAATGCTTTCCTCGGTAGACAAAAAAGTGGAAAAATTTATCTGTGTTCAGATACACGCCTTTTACAAAAAACATCACGATGTTAACCCTACTCAATTTGGGTTTCAACCAGGCAAAGGAACATCAGATCTACTGTCAGCTTTCACTGATAAGTAAATAGGTACATAAATTACAAAAAGTACGTGTTAATAAATCAATAAATAGGGCATTTATTGATTTTTCACGCGCCTTTGATACCCTTAATCATAATCAACTGATCGATAAATTGGATGACTGTGGAATACGTTGGTCCTTACTGGAATGGTGTTCCAGTTATTTAAAAAATATGACCTTTGCGTTTAAAGTGGATGACACGTGTAGCAAACCCATTTTTGTAACGGAAGGCACGGCCCAGGGCTTATTTCTTGGTCCCCTACTCTTTTTATCCTATGTTAATGACATGAGCAACTGTATTACTAACAGCACATGCTATCAGTTTGCGGATGACATTTGCCTTGTTATTGCTGAAAAAAATCCGCAAATCGCTCGTGAACGCTTGCAGTCTGACCTTAACGCTTTAACTAGGCGGTGTCATGATGCCGGTTTAGTATTTAACTTAAAAAAGACAAATACTGCAGTAATCACACTGAACGTGTGTGTAGTAAACTGAGACAATTTCTTGCAAATATTACAATTCTTAAAATCCCTTTTAAGATTAAGCTCATGCTTTATAACGCTTTACGAGAATCCCACATAAGGTACTGCCTAAGCAGTTATGGTCGTACCTATAAAACGTATCTTGATAACATCTAAGTACAAGTTACAGGTAAAAATCCTATAGACCATAGTTTATCCCCAAGTAAAAAATCGCTTTAATGAAAATGAAAATGGACTATTTCATAATTGCAATATCTTACCTTTAGAAAAACAATTAAATTTCTTAATACTTAAACAACATTTCTTCAATGAAGCTTTACAGGGCTTAGTTAAACACCCTGTATGCACCCGAGCCGCTTCTAAGAAAAGACTTCGGGCTCAACGCGCAAACAATGCGTACGGTGAACGCACAACCGGCTATATGGTTCCTCGGCTTATTAACGAATGCCCTAATGGTTTCATCAGTAGATAAAAAACAAAAAATATAAAAAAAATACTTCAAAATCACTTTCAAAATATATGAATTCAAATAGGTTATTTGATTATACTGTATTTCAAAATATTGTGTGAGTTGCCTATTTCTTAATATTTTCTTGTCAACAAATAAAATTAAAAATGTAGAATGTTAATAAACTAGTAAGTAAGAAACTAATCGTAGTACCTAAAATACATAGATCAATAAATATAATGTATACATAATAGCACTAGGTTAAACATTTGTGGATTTAGATGCTATTTAATATGATATTGTAATATTTGTGAATAAATGATAAATAAATTTAAAAAAAAAGTGATAATTACAATTTTGTTAGACAGTTAATAAAAACCGAAAATAGCAGAGGTGACAATACCCCACCTTGAGAAAAACCAGCAGTGAAATTATACTATTCCAAATAAGTCTGATCGGCATGGATACGCTGCGAGCGGCCACGGAGGTAAGAGTCAAACCAGCTTAGTGCAGAAGGTGTCTCCTTAATTTTTTAATTAATTAGAATAATTGACTTAAGAACTTCAAGTAATACGTCGTAATCAACTGAGTTAAAAGCACTGCTATAATCTACTGGATCAGCACAGTAAGCTGCCTATTATCCATGGCCCAGCGAATATCGTCTGTAACATTGAGCACAGCTGATACGGTGAACCCCGGCGAAACCCGGACTGATATTGACTAAGAACATCATTAGAGCATTAGAACGCGATCAACTGTTTGTGTACTATGTGATCAAGGACTTTAGCAATGGAAGTATGGGTATATGGAGATTTTGGGAATAGGGATAATATGTCCAAATTTCTGTCCAAAAAGTATGGTTGTTAAATATAACTAAACTGAAAAGTAATTTTTTACAGTCTAAACCAATCCATTGTATTTCAAAGTTTGGCGACCTCCCAGCTAGAGCCCCACTTGTTCAGGAGTGGCCCCATTTTAAGACACGACCGATGTCAATAGCAGTGGCGGCGACACGGTTACACATCACTGCGTACTCGCTACGTCTCGTGGTAAAATTAATTCCGAAAAATCACTATTGAAAAAATACAAATAATTTAATATTACCATACTGTACTTTAGAGTACAGTATGGGAGTTTACCACCATTTAACCTCAACTCGACCAATCTGGACGAACACCAAATTCGTAAAAGAAAATTTTTACTTATAACGAAATAGGTACACTCAGAAAAGTGTGCGAAGGTCGAGTGCATGAATCGATACGTCGAATAAATTTATCAAAATTTTGATAGGATATCAAAGCTGTCGTGTCACCGCTTCCCAGATGCACCTGCCTTATTGGTTTTCAATACACAGTGTCTTAGGCAAAAGGCGTTGTCTGCCGTAATAGAAAGGTTTCTTGCTTTCACACCGACACAATTAAATTGCAAAATGAAGTTCTACTTATTGTTTGATAAGTAAAGTACGGAATCCGTTCCTTTATTTCAGCATGTAGCATGTAGTCAAGGAATAAGCATAAATCGCGTATACTCGTAGAAAAGCAAAGAGACTAAGTATTTATTTAGACTTACATTTGTTATAGTCTAAGATATTCATATCCTCATATTTTATAGTTTAAAACAAAGCGAAGTTTTATGTTCTTTGTATAATATTCACTTACGATAAATTTTTTTAAATCTTTTTGCTTTAAACATTTTATAATTGTTATTATTATTAAAATTTAAATAATTTGTTTACTTTTGTTCGAATTATGTGGCTACCTCAAAAATAATGCATTTATGTTGTATAGTTGTGACCACGTTATGTTTAATTTAAGGAATAATGTGTCATGTGCCGGGTGGCTTCAGCGGTAGTAGCCCTGTCTGATACGCCGGAGGTCACAGGTTCGAGCCCCGGTCGGGTCACTTCTGTGATATTTTTTCTCGACGCTTGTTTGTTCTCGGGTCATGGTTGTTTATTTTTATATACTATATACTATTCTGGGTTCGTCCCCAACTCGCTGTATGGTTATCCGTAAAACAAGCTACAGATGTGTGTTAATGTGATTTTTATTATTTCTTGCCAGTTTAAAACTCATGATTAAATTCTACTGAAGTATTAGGAAACCAGAATCTTATTGGAGTAAGCTATACATGACCGTGACAACTCATTTGCACTACTAGTGCTGCCTTTTTTCCGCAAACCCCTCCACCGTCTGCTGTCTACAGTAATCGTGCGAGTAAAACTAGATATAATGCCACTCAAACGCACACCACCACCGACATCCCCAGCTATGTCGCAGTCTGGTCAAGATATCGCCAAAGCTCAAAATTACCAATCTAAGTCTAAATTGCAAACTGCATCAACCCCAAAATAACTAAGTGATACAGAATTTATAAACAAAAGCACTCGGAAAAGAAAGTGAGGTGACGACTGTATAAAGGATTTTATGGAAGAAATCCGTAGTCTCTTCACAGAGTCGAATTCTCAAAATCAATCCAGGTTCAAATCACTTGAAACTGAAATGAAAAATGTCGAGACAATTTAGCGAAATAAAGGAATCCATACAGTTTTTCTCAAAACAATACGATGAAATGACAAAGAAGTTGGAAAATTATGAAACTGAAAAAATATGATCGTGTTTACATCATTTTATTGGAAGATAGAGAATACTTGCTGGAGCGATAATTTTTTCCACTAAATTGAAACTACAAATCGTCCCTAAAAAAATTTCCGAAACAAAAGAATCCATATTTGAAATCGTTATAAAAACTGCTCAGATTTTGCACGAACCCTCACAGTTGAGTGAAATTAATGAGGCCTTTAGGACCAAAGCAAATAAATTAGGAACTAAAATAGCGGACTTGACTACCTCCACAAAAAAAGAATATACACTTAAAGCCCTTTTACAACATCTTCTTAAAGCCCTTTTAGATCATATTCTAAAAGACTTTTAATGAAAAAAATCAAGGAAATAAGTTAAACACTTGTCACTTATTAATACCGGGTCCAAGCAAACCTATGTTTCTGTCTGATAGTCTTATCCCAAGGACTCAACGTTTGTTTTGCAAGGGTCGATCCTTCACAAAAGATAATACGTATTAATTCTGTTGGACGTCGTTTGGAAAAAAAATCATACGCAAAGAGAGTGATAAGGATCACTTCAGAATTGACTCAGAAGCTGATCTTCACAAATTGAGTCGAAAATTATGACTTTTTCCTTTAGATATTTTATATGATTTGCCTCTAACTTTAGTTTATTTCTTGTTTGTTAGTTTATTTGATCTTGATTTTATTCAAGAGTTACACTTTCTTTTTGGCGTTCATGCATTGCTGCTGTCAATAGACGTTTCATCTACTTTTGGTAATGGCTGCCAGCCTAAAATTTCTCTCGATTGTATTTTAAGTCAATTAGTTTCCGTTTCTTGTGATTATGGGATCAAATCTTTATGCTATTACCACCAATATAGATAATATTTAAATATCCAAAGTCTATAATAACTGTTACACTGATTCCTGCAATCACATAATAAATAATTGTGGTAGGTCCCTAAAGATTATTTCACAAAATATTCGCAGCGTCTATAAAAATTTTGATGGTTTTATTACGCAACTGGCAACGTGCACTTTTGAACCAGATATTATAATATTAACTGAATGTTGGCTAGACAAAAATAAGGCAGCTACGAATGCTACTACTCAACAAAAAGTTTAAACCAAAATGATGGCTGCATAATTTATGTTAAAACAAGTATAAAATGTAGATTCTAGGAACCAGACTCAATCGGAGCAAACTATTTTATAAATAGCATTCATCCTCATACGGTGCTAATAGTTATTTACTGGTCTCCTTCATTTCAAATTACCTACCGGCAACTACTTTAAATAAATTGATAAAATAATTAGACCAATTAAAGCCAAAAATATAATCCTTATGGGAGATATGAATATAGATATTAAGCCAAAAAACAACGACCGAAATAGTGCATCATACCTAAATTTAATTACTGAATTGTACTTTCTTCCTGAACATAGTTATGGAACAAGAATAGAAAACTGTATTGATCATACAATTCTTTAATTCAATTAAAACATCGGCTGCTGCTACAATAGTTGTACAGGATGCAACCAGTACTGATCATGCGACCACTAAACCGAGTTTATCTTGTTACGCTAATAACAAAAACACTGAAAACTGCCGAATGAATACAGATTTTAATAAAGCCTTGGAAGAACTAAAGTCCATTAATTCATTTCAAAAAAATAATACCACGAACATAAAAATATCACGGGCTAAAAGATTAATAAAACCGTGGATAAACCCAGGATTACTAAAATGTATCAATCACCGGGATAAACTACATCAATCAAATCAATCACAAAATCTAATTCTGGATTTATCCTATAGATAGACGATATAGAAACCACTGCAACCTTTTACTTAAAATACTCAAAAACAAGTACGTACAACACATGCTAAAAAGTGCAAAAACGAATAAAAAAACATGGGCTGCCATAAATCTATAATAGATGCCAAAAAAGGACATATCAGGACTGGGATCTGACTAGGATCAGAACTGATAAGTAGTAAAACCACAATAGATTCAGTAAATAATTACTTGTCCAACGTTGGACAAAAACTAGTAGAAAAAATAGTCACTCCCCAATCACATGCAATCAACAAAAACGATTTTATTATACCAAGAAACTTGAAATCTATGGTCTTACTGCCTCCTACTGAAGCTGAAATAGAAATTATAACCAAGAAACTCAAGTTCTCAATAAATTTATAAAAATGGGGAAACACATCCTTATTCCGCATTTGACAAAATTGTTTGCACTGTTTTGATCAAGGCTGTTGTCCACAAGTCTTTAAAAGGTCGTTGATAACTCGTGTAATAACGTCTACAAGGGCGGGAATCGAGATGAGGTGTCGAAATATAGACCAATTTCAGTTCTTACAGCATTTTCCAAAATACGTGACGACACAACTGGATACTGGAGGAAAGTGTATTAGTGTATTCCTAGATTTTGCAAAGGCGTTCGACACCGTTTCTATTTCGTTCCTTGTGAATAAGCTAGAACGCGCTGGTATTCGCGACACTGCCCTTTCCATTTATAAACACCATCCATTTACAAACCTTTCTAACAGGTGCAGAGGGTCAAAATTAACTCTTAGCATAGTTCTGATGCTTTCGTAACTCATGGAATCCCGCTCATTGAGTATGTGAATGATCTTTGCAGTATGTTATTTAAAAATGGTAACATATTTGCTTATGCTGATGACGCAGCATATGCAATATAAAAATAGTGGTATTAATCGTACCTGGAATATTGCCCGTTCATAACCGGACACATTGTATATAATAATAGGTCTTTACCTATGAAACTGCCGTTTTGCCGTACTGGCCACTTCAAATGAAAATATTTTTTTTTTACTGATAATTCTAATTTCAAATTTATTTTATTTGACAAACATGGAATTCTTTTTCTAAAATCGTCATTTGTTTAATAGTTAGTGTTTTGTTTTCAACGCATTCGAACATTTTTCGTCATCATGGATAAGTTAAAAATTCGAGTAATTATGGAGTATGAGTACCGTCGTGGCAGCGAAGCGGCACAAGCGGCACGCAACATCAACGACGTTTACGGAGCGAACACTACAAACGAACGCACCACCCTTTATTGGTTTACCCGCTTCCGTTCTGGAAATTTTGACCTGAAAAATGAACCCCGTGGTCGTCCGAAAACTTTGGTCGACAATGACGAATTAAAGGCAATTGTGGAAGCTGATGAAACTCAGTCCACAGCTGAATTAGCAGCAGCTTTCGACGTTAGCATCAAAACAATATTGGTCCATTTGCGTCAAATTGGCAAGGTAAAAAAGCTTGACAAATGGGTACCCCACGAACTCAATGACCGCCAGCGCGAAGTACGCGTGGAGACGTGCCTTGCACTGCTTAGCAGGCATACAAATGAAGGAATTCTGAACCGCATTGTTACTTGTGACGAGAAATGGATCCTGTTTGACAATCGTAAGCGCTCAGCAAGTTGGTTGGACCCTGGTTCAGCACCCAAACAATGCCCTAAACGAAAACTTACCCCTAGAAAAGTGATGGTCACTGTTTGGTGGTCTAACGCGGGTGTAATTCATCACAGCTTCTTGCCAAACGGGACAAGCATTACTGCAGATGTGTACTGTGAAGAACTGAACACAATGATGGAGAAGCTCGCACGTCTCCAACCAGCTTTGGTCAATCGTTCGGCTCCATTGCTCCTGCACGGCAACGCGCGACCTCATACTGCACAGCAGACGGTCTCTAAGCTACAAGAGTTGGGGTTGGAAGTTCTCCGTCATTCGCCGTACTTACCAGACCTTGCGCCTACAGACTTCTACTTTTTCCAGAATTTGGATAACTTCTTGGCGGGAAAAAATTCAATACCCGAGAGGCAGTACAAAATGCCTTTGAAGAATTTGTTGCCTCCCGTCCAGCTGCTTTCTTCAAGAAAGGCATCAATAAGCTACCAATGCGTTGGCAAAGATGCATTGATTGCATGGGTGATTATTTTGATTAATAGAAATAAAAAATATATAAAAAAATTACGCTTCATTTATTTCGTGAAAAACGGCAATTTCATAGGTAAAGACCTAATATGTGTACATGTTTATAAAAGATATATATTTATTTTTATTATTTTTCTTATTTGTAAAAGGTATAAATTACATTTACATTGCCAATTAAAATCTGTAACACTACTTAATATTAAATTAGTGAAATAAGAAATTGTTCTGTCACATGAGTAGATAAACGAACAGAGACAGAGCTTCTTAAGAACGTGAAAAATTGTTACCTATTTTGGTAGGGTTGTCACAATAGGTTAAGACAAATTAAACAAAACATTTGTTAAATAGTGTCATTATTCAGTATGATAAAATACTTTACAAATTAATCTAATAATTTTCTTTTCTAATATTTGTTTTTTAATAATTTATTGTTTCTTTTTGATGGTGTGGTAAATTCTGAATTTAACATATAGTTTTTTTGCAAGTAATCTAACGGGAAACACTCACATGGCATATCAAATTTACAATCTTTAATAAGCTTAAGTATTTTATTGCAAATATAGAAAATATTTATTTCAAGATCGAAATATTCGCGCAACTTTGGCTCGAGCAATTCAATATTATTTTTTCTAGAATTATTCATACACACAGTACAATAAACAACCATTATTTATAAAAAATACAACGTTTTTACATTAAAATAATCAAACTTGCAACTGACAAAACAAACAGCGTGCGTCGCAATGACCCTGCGATTGTCAACTGGCTGTGCCTTTTGATAATGTCTTTTGACCTGTCTCGCCGCGTACGTGACCAGCGGCCAGTGGTCACGCACACATGCCTAGCGTGCTTGTAGTAGTGCAACCTATTCGTGCGGTTGTATTTAGCTTTGTCTCTGTTCTGTTTATCTACTAATGTGGTTCTGTTGTATAAATGTTCTAATAAACGCCAAACCATATTTTTCAATTATTTTCTACAAAATTTGCAATTAATACAAAAAAAAGTCCATTATTCAATAAATATATGTAATCATTAGATATTTATAACTAGTTAATAAAGAAACTATTTTATTTTTCCATCGAGTTATAATTGCGTTTGTTATGTATGGCAAAATTAAATGTTAAAAAAATTAATAAATAAATAAAATCCCAGAAGTCGATTCCAAAATTATGTACACAATCAGGGAACATTGCAAAAACACGCATAGCACACTACTGGCTGCAACATAGCGGCAACTGAAACGTCATACCCGATGAACTGACCCCACCGGCGGCGGCGGCGATTTAGTGGATCTCTTTCACCCAAACTTACCTACCTACTCACTATGCTATCCTAGTATTCGTATTGGTATCGCGTTCAGTGTGGTAATATTTTTTTTAGACTCTTGTTTGAGGGTACTTCTAAAATACTTATTATTCATATAGAATACATTTTGTCACGGTTTCGATTTGTTGCATTTGTAATTTATCCTTTTTTAATTTTACATAATTTGGGAAGGAGATGTCTTCCAAGAAACAGGTTTTCCTAGTTTGGAAGACAGAGACCATAATTGTATCGTTAATCGATTTTTATGCAATAAAATAACGTTTGTCATGCCAGCAGGACCCTTTTTTGTTTCGAAGATTTCAGCCCAGATCATGATATTTCATATCAATATTTTATTAGTACTTTTCAAATAACCTTACGTTTAATTCAGATAGTTTGTATTTTAGCCCAAATTTTTTTAAACTATTTTTCTGGTTTTCTAGTGATATGTTTTTTGTTTATTGGTTATTGATATAAAACTTTACTTCTGTATTCGACATTCCAGCTAAGATTATGAAGACATTTACGTACTATTTTTTTACCTACACAATTCAGAAGGTATTAAATACTACGGAAGTTACACTTTAGCGTCCAATCAGATTAAACGTCGGGTCTTGCTGCATATACAGACATAACAAGCTCTGCTTACTTTAGGGCCATACAGTTGTGTGTTTATAAGGGGATTTTATGATTATTAAGCATATAAACAAAATGTCTCCTAATTTTTTCGTTGCAAACCGATAGTTTCTCTGATTTGCGCCGGCTCAGAACTATAAACAGCGTTAAGACAGGTGATTAATTAATAACTTGCTGCTATTCAGTAATATTCATAATATATACCGGGTGTACAATCCAAATGGGTCAGTATAGAGAAGTCAGAAACTATGAGAGATAGCGAAATCTGTTCTTTCTTAGGAACCATGGCGTCGATTTTAGATTTAATAATAATCACATTAAATTTTTTTTCTTAACTCTCATAAATAACCGGGAATCGAACCTGGTCAATACTCTTGTAATCGCGTCAAGTATGTATTGGTCCGTAAGTATAAGGACCAAATTTGGCTATGAAATCTTGTGTAAACAAGACTGACAGTAAATTTGACTGAAATGGCCACAATATAATTAATTTGCAAAATGTCGTGAATAATATGAATCGTTTATCAATTATCTGAAGAGACCACTTATGCATATTTTATCTGTATCGATATTATGCATTACAAATTGCATTTATTTAAAATTAGAACGCATTTGTTCAGCGGGCATGCCGAATCATTTAAAATTTGAAAATGGAATACTTCTTTTGGAATGAATGTCATATTTTAAATAAAACGAGCCTTTTCATAACCTCTTGTTTTGATTTTAGATAGATTATTATTGTGTTATGTGTTGTGTACTGTTTGTATAATGCATTAAACGAATGAAGTTCAATTAGATCTATAGGAGGCCTATTTTAAAAGTGATAAAAATTGCACAAGAGCTTTAGATTGGTACCGAAATAGGCATCCGTTACGTAATGTACCCAGACGAAAAATATTTAATCAACTTATTTACAATTTGAGGACATGCGGTAGTTTCAGAAGGAAAAAGCAGAATGAACCACGAAGATGTGATATTGATTTTGAGATCACTATTTTGTCTTACTTCGAGGTAACTAACTCCTGATGCTTCAATTCGTGACGCTGCACGCGATATCCCAGACGTTTATCACGGTACAATTCAAAATGTTTTGAAAAAATACAAGCACAAGTGTTACCGTAATGGACATTTGGCTCAAGCCTTGCACCAAGGTGATAACATCAATTCAATCGAATCTTGTTCAAATAACTGAAAGAAAATCCCAACAATAACATAACTATTTTATTTCAGTAAATGTTCAAAATGATAGCCGTTCTACTGAATGCAAAGATTTATTCTTTTGGGTAACGAATGTAAAATTGCGTTTCGTATTTTCATGGGGTGTATATGTGTTAAAATTCGGATCAACAATTTTTTGAGTTTATAATTTTTTCGGACGAAACTTAGTTTTCAAATAATGGTATGTACAACCGCAAAAATTATCATTTTTGGTCAAACAAAACCCCTTGCGGATCCACGAAGAGCGACGCCAAATAAGATTTTCATTTAACTGTTGGGTTGGAGTTATACATAACAGAGTTTTGATGTTTAAAATTTATGACGGGCGATTAGATAGATTTCACAACGAAATTACACGAAATCGAACGAAATCACAACGAGGAATGCCACAGGATTTCATAGAAAATATGTATTTTCAACAAGATGGAGCCCCCACACATAATAGTCTAATTGCCACAGACTTTCTCAATGATCACTTTCAAGATAACTGGCAAGATCGCCTGACATCACGCCTCTTAAATTTTTCTTATGGGGTTATGTAAAAGATGAAATCTACAAATCAAATTACGACACTTTAGAGGGTTTAACTACAGTCTTAGAAAACATTTTAACACATATGCACCCCATGAAAATACGAAACGCAATTTTCCATTCGTTACCCAAAAGAATTAATCTTTGCATTCAGTAGAACGGCTACCATTTTGAACATTTACTGAAATAAAAGTTATGTTATTGTTGGGATTTTCTTTCAATCATTTGAACAAGATTCGATTGAATTTTTGCTTCTTACGACTTGCAGAATTTATACCACATTGTTTACAGAGATTTTGACCAGGTTAAGAAAAAGGTTTGGATGTGATTATTATTAAATTTAAAATCGACGCCATGGCTCATAGTTTCTGACTTCTCCGTACTGACCCATTTAGATTGTACACCCGGTATATAGGGATTTCCAAAATTAACAGCGCTTAATACAAACTGATTTTATTAGGCTACAAAGATTTCTGTTTTTGAATAGGTAAATCGTGAAATATTGAAAGCGAACCCTACTTTCACTATTTTTCTTAAATTAACACGTTAAAGGCTGTGGAAGTTTATTTTGCAGTCTGCCAAATGAAGTAGAGAATGTAGTTCAGTTATGAACTACATTCTCGAGCTAGGATAATTCGGCAAGCGAATATGAACGTATAGGCTTATGCATATCGATCTCATAAGAATTCAGGACAATAATTCATCGATCGCTTTACTACGGGCAACTGAGCGATGCTAAACGACGCATCTCGCTAGTTCCCATTGAGGTCGATGTAAAATTAAATTATTTCCCGAGCGATCCTATTAATTTTAATTTTAAAAAATATATTTATTTTTTAGTTATGATGTCAACTGGGGTATTCCTACTTTGCCGTGAACAGGAAAATCTACAATACTATTTTTACTACTTGTCTTATCTTCAGAACAAGAATAAATATTTGTTTATAATAGCATCTTAGACAATTGTCATTGTAATTGTTTATAGTATTGTATTCCATAATTATAGTAGAAAGATCCCATTGATTCTGTTGTTTTCACTAATAGGTGGTTTATGTTACGGATGTGACGTCACAGAACCGACCTTCTCTGGACGGTAATTAGTCATAGTGGCACCAACGATGCCAAACTTGGCTCTCTTCCTCATTTGCAGAGAAGTTTCGGTCCACAATTTGATTTGCATAAAGATGCTTTCAAATAAACTTGCAATGCTACTTAAAAAAGTAAGATTCCACTCGAAAGCAATATAGGGGTGGAATCCACACAAAATACTAATAAGATGGATACAAGGAAATACAAAAATGACACAATAGTGTGATCTGCGCAGTAAATGTTGCTGTTGTTTATAAAGATAGATTCAAGTCCACGCGCGAATCGCTGCCTGAGTCACTGCCACAACACGTGACTTCAAGGCGACGAGCAGACAGCGCAGTAAACGCAAGCATCCGATTCTATGCGTCAATACAACAACCGGAAAATTTTGACGAAACTAATCTTTAACAAGTTATTTTTACATAAAATGTTAACGAAAGTAAGCTATAAAAATATAATTCAAATATTTATTTCTCAACTTTGGTAATTACTTGTTCTTATTGTAAAACCTTAAAAAATTTTGCATGTACAACAACTCTATAAAATTAACCTCAAGTGTGACCCTCAGCCAACTACTCTATAGGTTTGATTTTGGATAAATTAATTTGAGAGTTCATTTTCTTGGAAAACCGGTAATAACTAAGAATAACGAGATGTAAATTGTTGTTTCAACTTTGCCAAAAGGTGCTTCTAATGTTTACTTTGTTAGGAATAACATGTATTTATAAATTTATAACTTCCTGCAACGTGTACAATGTGTAGTAATAAATAAGTCAGAATACAAAAAAAAATTTAACAAGATTAGGTATTAACTTGTTGAAATTAAGTTTAATAAACGTGTAAACCAATCGAATTTAGAACGGTCCATGAAGTTATTAAGAATTCAGTGCAACGCGCAAAGAGCCATCTCCAATTTATTGGAACTAACTGACATGACTGACACGTCATTGGAAGTTTTCGTGTTTATAAAAGTATTGATATAGAACGTTTCTTTATACAGTCTATGTATGTAGTTCTACATAAGGTAACCTTGGTCTTGAGGAGTGGTCGTCACGCCCACTACTTGGCCTCCACATGACTCTCGCGTAATATCTATTACCATTTTGGGAAATTGAACTCGCATCATTTCATTTCATGTGTAAAACAGTATTAATAAGAATATTTCAAACATTATAACAATTTTTGTATTAACGGGGTCAGCGGATGTTTCATTAAAATGTAAAAAGTGTTGATAAATATCAATAGCTAAGTATTAATTTTGAAACCTAAAACGATATAAAATGATTTCCGTTTGATCATTCAAGTAAATACTAAAATAAAAGTATTAAACAAATTAATTCATTTGATTACATACGTCATTTAGAGGCAGCGTTATCCAAAGGAAAGTATGGACTTTCAGACATAAAATGTTGGGTCGCGCCATACAAACATCATGAATCCTCTTTTTGTAATTAAGAGATTTACTGTGGAATTGAATAAATAGTGAAACAGTACTAAGTTGTATCCTTAAACTCTGTTCAAACTTGGAACCTGCCTAGTTTTATATGAAAAATAACTGTCTTTAAAATATCTTAGTTCTCATAACGCAGTATTTGAATCAAACAAAACAGTAATTTCATTGAATTAATTTTTAGTTGAATAAGATGGCGATACAAATAATAAGGCGGTGTTCTTATAAACTATAGCTATTATTTCCAAAATTTCAACAATGATTCGTTGCTTTTTATCAGAGCCTTTTGTATGTGCGGTTCGCACGACAATAATACAGCTTTGTGAACAAAGAACCAGCTATTTTGTAGGTTCTGCTGAGTGGACTTGGTTTTGTGCGAAATTTCTGCATCCCGTACACAAAAAGTGATTTCTGAATATTTAGTTACATACAATTTTTATTTCAAGAAAAGGTTTTTGCTATATAAAGATTAATGAACCATTAGTTTCGAATGGCAGCATTTGAACAAGCATCAGAAGATGCTTCATCAAGTTACATGATAAGAAATGTAATAACATTGATGTCGTAAAAGATGATGAATCAATTAAAACTTTTGCACCCAAGTTTTCGTCCCTTATACAACTATATAGTGCGCTATGAAGCTCACCAACTTTAAAATACAAGTTTGTGGTGTTGAAAACAATGAAATCAATAGTTGTTTAATTAATCGTGTTCATTTAATCCACTAGATAAAGATAGTTCTATGATACGCTAAAGAAATAATCTGACCAACAAGTATTTAAACAAAGGATAAATAACAAGATATAGTAAAAAAAACTTATGACCTCATAAATACAAATCTAACTTCTCGAACTTAAAATCTGCCATATTTCTTCCAAATATAAAAAAGAAAAACAAAATAAAATTGTGCCTTAAAGAACAACCTTGATAAATGAAATTTTGGCAATTGTTAGGGTGCCGTGAAGAAAACAATAACAATTAAGTTGAAATACTTTATGATCATTATTTACAAAGAACTGGAAATTATTACCACATGGAAATATTTGAATGAGTAAATTGCTTATAAGAACGATTACGTTGAAAACTAATTTACAAGGAAAATGTACGAAACTGTCTAAACATTAGTTGTTGTAGACACGATTAGCATTATTGCATGTGCGTTCGACTATACTAATCATGATATGGAGTTACTACCATGAAATAGGTCTAAGCACAATATTGTTCCACGTACCTTGGATAAGTGAAGCCCGGTGTTAGTATTGGCTCAGCTGGTGCTATCGATCCGTGTGCTTTATAAACATACGTCTCCATACGTACGTATACACTCTAACCCTCGTCACCAAACTATCAAAATAGTTGTTATCAACAATCTAAGTAATAAATGTCAATGTGAACGGAGCTTCTGTTAACTACTTAAGTATATTTCAGCAAATATTTATATTCGAAATGAGAATACTTGTAAAATAATTTGAAAAAAAATAAACGTTTGAACCAAAACAAAATCACAAAATTGAATCTTACGATACACCGTACTGTGATTGGAATTGTGTAGAGCACTCTTTATCGCCGAATTTCAGGACAATGGAGAAGCTTAACGAAAGACAGTTGTCGCTTTTATCAAGAGGGAATTAAAAGTTGATTATTTTGTCAGGTGTAAATGAAAGGTTTACGCGGTCGCAGCGGGACGGGGACGACGAGCGCAAAGACATGCGTACAGCCCTGCGGCTCGAGCTCCACTGAGTTGAGTGACGTAGGCCGGGTCGCATTAACGCCAGATCTACAGCCAAACTACGTACTACCCTATATCTACTCCCTATTGCGCTACACAAACTAGTAGAAAGGTACATATCTGATATCAGAGTTTCCTAGAAATAGTACCTACAAATATACTTGACTATCAATAACTTTTCAATCTGTTTAGAATGAGTATACATATGTGTGTTTAATATGGTCGTTTTAAGAAAAATTGTGTCATAGCTTAAAAAGGAGTTTAGAAAAATTGTGATTTTATAAGAATATTTTTAAATATACTGTAAGTTGTAAATAAATTAACAAATAAAACTTTGAGCCAATCAGTACTTGACAACATAAGTTATAGAATTAAAAAAATACTGAGAAAGTTAGCAGTTTAAAACATCGAGATTAGGCACATTTTACTGAAGCGGGGCGAACAAAAGTAGACCAATCGCACTGTATTAAAATTTTGCATCAGGAATTACATCATTATACTATTTACATTTCTTTATTTTCTCGATGACAGCTCCTATGAAAACCTGTGCGAGCCTTTTTTTACATTATGTATGCATTATTTTATAAAAACTATGACGTTTACACACATACAAGATTATACAGGGTGACTGGTTATTAGTGGCGGATATTTTAAGGGGGTATAGAAGAGGTCAATTCCAGTCGATTTCACAATAAAATGTATTATCCAAAAGTGAATTGTTTCCAAGATATTTCAAATCTTATGTTTTCTTTTTAAATCAGTAGGGTCATCACACGTCACACGACGTGGTTGGCGTTTTTTCTTCGGCGTACGAAGCTTATTTTCCTGCATGCCGCTTGTACAGTAAGCTTCGGTAGTAATTTTTGAAACAGTAGGTCCACTAATTCCTAATGCGGCCGCAACACGCTCTCGCACTTGCGACAGTGGTAATAGCGGGCCACTATTTTGATACTCTGCTTCAAAGTAATTACGAACCTTGATCACCAGTTCTCTCGCCTGCCTTTTCAGAACAGATCCTTTCGGCATTTCGATATTCGACAGCTGGGCAGCAATCAACACGGAGGAACACAAAATACACAACGTAACGTATGGATAATGTGAAAAAACTCAGCGAACGGAAATGTAGTGACTAGCACGACCGTCTTGTTGCGAGTGACAAATAAAACAAACACAAAATTTCGGTGGGCCACTGAGTGTTCCCACCTTGAAAAAGTATATTTGAATGTTTTTGTTGTATTTGTCTTTGTTCAAAACTTAATAAATATATGCGATCGATATCATTACTTATTTGGTCACATCACTACATTATATCAAATAAGAACTGTCATCGAGAAAATAAAGAAATGGAAATAGTATAGTGGTAATAAATTTCCCTGTTGTTTTGAACAGTTTGACTGTACATGTTTGAGTTTTCTAAATTTCTACAAAAAGTTATAATAGCAGAATTTGTTAATATTTAGAATATTACGACGATAGTCACTTAATTTGGTTCATAATTAATTTAGACTACATGAATTAAAACAAAAACGCAGTTTTAGGTATAAACTAGAATTAACTTTTTCGCTAGCGTGATCAAAAAAATAATATTTTAAAATAGAATTTATTTAAGCAATGGCTTCTAGCGTTAAATTATCAATTTGGCTTTCTAACTTTTTGACGTTTTTGTATGCCACCCTATGCCTTATTAAGTGCCAAATCGAATACGATTGGATTTAAATCAGAATTATAAGGTGGCAACCTCAAAATTTCAATACCGTGAGAGTTGAAAATGCTATTTTTTATTAACTAATACAGTTCTTTTTTGAATACAGTGTTATTTTGAAAAAATTATTTTCGATATAATACTTTGTTAAATAAAGTAAAATTAATCGTTATTCTTTCTTTGCAGACCATAATTTTCAAGTGAAATTTGAAACATAGAGGTCATTAACGTTCTTATTCTCATTTGTTATAATAATATTTGTATTAATTCGTTCATTACTTATTTTGATTTTTATAAATTCTTAGACTATCGCAGTCTAAGAATTTATAAAAATCAAAATAATAAAAATGTAAATGATTTTCTTTCTGATGAATATATATGACAATAGAATAATAGTAAGAGGTCATTAACGAATATAACCAAATACAAACAGATTTATTATTTTTTAGCAGTATTTCTGGTATCTTCGGTGTCCAAACTTTAAGCTTCAATAATTATTAGCTCCTCGCATACCCCATATCTAAGGTCGTAAAATGAATACTTCACATTTTAATCAAAATAGGTGTGATAATCTTAAGCATCAACACAAAACATCGTTTGAGCACTTTGCGTAAGTATGTATGTCTGACGCCTATTGACCGCCCTGCTCTTCTAGTACTGGAGTCAGGCTGAAGACACAAGTGATAAATTACTTGCTCTCCCACTTCAGCTGGAACAAATGGTCGTGGGGCACCTGCATCGACTCAGTCATCACTAGTTTTGTCGTTTCCGCGATTTTGCATTTACGATAACTTGGGAATTATTCGGTTGTCAACGTCTTGGTAATCTTTCCGCATACCTAAATACGAAGGGCTACACTAACATTGGTGACGGCAGAGTAGCGTAGTACCCCTGCCTCATATTCGGGGCAGGAGTACTACGGGCCGGCGGAGATTCAAAATTTTTGCTCTCGGGTCATGGTTGCAACCCAAGTTCCCCCCAGTTCACTGTATGGTCATCCACAAACACGCCAACAGTTGGCGTGGTTGTCTGGGGATTTATTATTATTATTGTATTTACAATTTGTAATTTGTATTATATTTCTCCGTAAATAAGGATCATATCATAATTAGGATCTATCTATCATTCTTCTGCAGTTAAAACTAGTGGCTTATTTAATTAATAAAGCAGCTTTTTAATAAATGTTCAACGTTTAAAAAATGATTACACCTATGTCTTTGTTTTTTGCTCGTAGAAAGCGTTAAAAGGATTGCTTTTAGTTCATTGACTTACAAACAAATAAACTTCGAGTATGCGTTTAAAAGCATCCTGGCAAAAATGGTGTGAATATCATACCAATCTTGATCTGATAGGCCATCCGATAACACGTCCTTAATGACATATTGCTTTTTGAAATCTGTGAAAATGTAAAAAGTCGAAATAGTCAAAGCTGCCTAATGTGATTTTATTGTCAACTTCCTAGTTGCCGCTACATACGGTGAAAAATTCAACTGTAATGCAAAAATAAACGATTTAAATTTCAAGTGAGCAGATAGCAGGTAGTAGAAAAGATAACCTACTAATAGTCAGTATATCAATTAAATATAGATTATCATACATTCATTAGTTTAAATACATATATAGTCCTTCCTACCACTGTATGATATTTTTAAAATATATCTTTTCCCCGGTTGTCCTAGACCCGTTAACATGAACTATCTATTAACTCTCTATAGTTCGACCCTAACTAATCTTTTGTGTAATTATATCCAGCTTAACAAAATTAAACTATAATTAAATGTTGTGTTCGTTTTTGTTTGTCTATATCTGTGTTTGTAATTTATTTTCAGACTGGTTGCATCAAATACTTAAACAAATTTTTTCAGTGAACATCCTCCGTTCAATATTTTGTTTACTCTTCCACGTGACATTGGCAGAATTATCAATAGATAGAAGCCATTCAATCAAGAATCTATCAACTTATGATTGATTTTTCGCAATTTGTTATATTTTTACAAGATTTTACATTTAAAATTAGTGAAGTTTAGGGGGAAAAGGTTACTCATGAGTTAATCTTTCATGTGTACTACTGACCATTAGCAGGTCAAAATCCCATGTTGAGTTGACCATCCCCTTTATTGATAACTGTGTAAATGTGATATTATTCTGGACATTTTTTCGTAAATTTTGTATTAGACACACTATCCAGTTGTTCTGTACGTCAATGTTTTAGTAAGTATATATCTTAAAATTCAAGACTTTTATCAACAAACAAAAGTGGGGAATAACTCGTTTCACAAGTGTTTGAACTTATGATTTTGCCCATCACTATTAAGAACCCAGGCTCACTTCTCACACCATACCAGGAGTGATACTAACATTGATTGCGTTACCTGAGCAGTAGTATTTATAAGGTTTACCACTCCGTAAAACTGGAGGTATACAGATATTGATTTCGGTGTGATACAGGTGCAAATACTGTATAAACCCCTTTAATCATGTTGTACAAACCGCATTGTTCATCCATAAAATAAAATATTCGAGTCCTTTTTCCAAAAAAATACCTTAATTTTTTTCATCATCTATTTTCAGACCATATATTAAATCTTTCTAACGATAAAAGCTTTAAAATTGCTCATGAAAAGTCTGAAATGGAGTAGATTTTTACAAAATGTAGCATTGTTTATGGACCTACTAATAAAAAGGTTTTGTAACTGTTTAAACATATTCGAGCCAGCATTAATCTCAATAACCGACTTTTTTAATTGACCCTGTACAACAAATTCTAATTTAAAATCGGACATTATTCTAATGTTACAAAATTTTGCGCCCTAACTTTCGTATATGACATACCTAATCAAGATAATTCTATCTTTAATTTAATGAGATAACATTTATTGTTGATATGTCAAGAATTTGTATTTTCTGAATTGTAAATAATTATTAATATTAGCTAACATAGTCACATAAGATCCTACTAACATATTCGGACATAGCCTGAAATATATATTTTTTAATCAAATTCAATTTACAGGCACGTAATTTTGATCATTTTGTTTTTTATTTTATTTAAAAAAAAACATTTATAATTATAAAAAAAAGTTATTGCTCGATGTGGTCACCTTAAGGCCGTCCTACAATAACTTTGCACAATATTTTTATGGTACAATATAATTGAATTACCCTAACTAACTGAGATCAAACGATCAATATTATCACGTAATAAACCTGGGCAAGGTAAAAATATACATACATATAAAAATATAAAATAAAATGGTGCAATAAAAATGTAACTTGCTCAAACTTTTGTTCAATCATTGCGCAATCTTCAATACTTCAATTTAGTGCAATTTAATTGATCGTTAAGGGCCGGCCTAAGCGCGGATAGCAGCATCGAGTCTGTCCGAGAAGGCTTCACATGCTGCACGAATGTGGTCTGCTGGTATTTTGTTTTATTCTCGGCTAAGTCTCTTTAAGGCATCGCACGTCTCATATTTTTTTAGGCTTAGAAATATCCATAGCAAAAACAAAAATATGTTTATTTAGTCGAGGGAAAAGGAGAGATCGAATATGATTAACTGTTGATGGTACTGAAATACCGGTTGTGGACTGTGTTAGATATTTAGGCATCTATCTCGATCGGTCTTTACTATGGAACCGCCATATCAATGAGTTACTGGCATAATCTTTAAAATTGATCAATATATTAAAGGTCCTAGCAGGCGCCTCTTGGGGATTGCATACAAAACATCTTCGCAAAATATACATTTCACTTGTAAGAAGTAAGATTGATTACGCAGGTTTTATATATGATTTTGCTTCTAAAAGCCACCTTACTAAGTTGGACCGAGTGCAAAATGTAGCACTACGGGTGATTGGAGGTTTTATAAAAACTAGTCCTATCAACGTAATGGAGTCTGAATTGTGTTTGCCCCCATTGTTTTTGCAGCGAAAACATCTAGCTAGTAAATACTGCATGAAATCCCAATCATGGACAGATAGTGTTATTTTTAATGTTGTTAAAAACCTCTCTGATATCTGTCAATTATCATACTATCGTAAAAAAAAGAAACTCTTGCTTGTAACCGTGTATCAGTACACACAAACTGAACGAATCTGTAGCAGCAATGTGTTCATGTTGCATGTATTCAAATTAAGTACATGGGTATCCGATTTAGACGCAAACATCTTACAAGTTAATATAGAAGGAATACAAGAGTCTAAAAGAAATTATGATAATATTATATTAAAAATAATACACTACATATTATGTTAAATAATAAATACCAAAATTGGCACAAAATTTATACGGATGGGTCCCGAACAAAAGACGGACGGGGTGCTGCGTTCCATGATCCCAGTCACAATGTGAGCGAGAAGTATAAAATAGTCAGTAAGTCTTGTATTATGTCAGTCGAGCTGTTTGCTATATCAGAGTCGCGTTCTTACATTTCCATTGCAGGTTTTTCTAAGGTAGTAATTCTTTCGGACAGCAGAAGCACCTTGCAGCATATAGCTCTGTGCGCCTCTGGCTGCAGAGGGGCACAGATAGCTTATACCATACTAAATAAAATTCTCGCACTGGTGTGTGGGGGTGTGACTCTTGGTATGCAATGGATCCCATCACATATCAATATACGGGGTAGTGAGCAGGCAGATCTCTTGGCCAGGGAAGCAATATCAAATGGCAAAGAAGTGTATATATGTTCCGATTACTCGGAACTGATCCCAAAATATAAAACAAAATTTTTTAAAGCATTTAAGCTATATTTTGATGTTGCTTCTCTGTACAAAGGAATTTAGTATAAGACTATACGTAGTGAACCCCTTAATATACCTTGGTGTGCTAATGCTTGTGTAAATAGAAAATATATTGTAATTGCGCATAGACTGCGCGCTTGGCACATGCCGTTGAATGCTTTTAAGAAGATGATGAAAATCGTAGATAGCCCGAACTGCGCTCAATGTGGTGTACCACCTTTTAACGGAGTGTGTCCGGAGCGCGGATATGAGACGAGAGATTTATTCTAGGTTTAATATCATAAAAGAAAATGTAGGTATATTTCAGAGCATTAGCTGCGCCTACATCGGATGCGGCTAGGATGCTATATAAGTATATGTATAATATCTTAAAGGTATCAAATTAATATAAGGTATTATTTTGTATGAATGAACACTATGGGACTGTCATAACTCAAAGTCCCTAAATAAAATATGAATAAAAAAAAATAATAATAATACTGCTGATTTTCAGCTGTAACCTAGGAAACTTATACTACTTCACCATAATTTTCCTTGGATTGAGTACATTGTCAAAATTGGAACATTAAATGTTTTATATTTATATATTCTACCAGAGACTAGTAAATAACTATAGACTGACCATCTCCATACAAAAATTCGTGACTCGGAAAAAGCTCAAAATCCAAGCTATTACTAGATGTCGCCCTCAAATAGCTTGGACCAACCTTGTCGTCTTAAATTTTTATATGAATTATTGACAAGAAACGTAATGCAAATGCTAGATGGCGTTGTCAAATAACCTGAAACCTTAGCAAGTAGGATTTATTCCTTTCCTGAAATTGGAAAATGTCATCGTTTTATATCATTGATTTTGATAATTTTACTCAATAAGAATAGGTAGATAGTAATTTATTCTTACTTTATAGATGATAAAATAACAACTACAAAAGACCATAAACATACTGGTATAAGTTTATTTTGTTCAGAGACGCCTGGGCACTACCATCCTCAAAAATTCAAATTCAAATTCATTATTTATTTCTCAACATTGACAATTACTTGTTCTTATTGACGTCAAATAAAACATGATTCTACCACCAGTTCGAAAAAAACCTTCTTGAAGAAGAACTGGCAAGAAACTTCACGGGTATATTTTTTTTCAAAATAAATTTACAGAGTCTCTTTATGTCTATACAAAAATTATTCTTTTCTGCATCTGATAGCTCAGCAAGTCTCCCTCCCCCCAAGTATCCAAACGACGAACACCCTCAAACGGCACCCGTTCACGAGTTAACGCGGGATCCAGCCATCGCCCTCCTCAACCATATTAGAGGGAAGTGAGCGACCCGTCACCCGACGCTACCATAAGAAGACGTACTTTAGTGACAATGACGCTTTAGATATTCATCGGGACGAAGAACTCATCGCACATACAGACACATTACATTTGTGTCTTGCTTTGTTACAAATACTAGTACAATCCTGTTAATGAGGGGATTATACCCAAGGGCTTTTATCATCCAAATAATCGGATAGTTTATAATATGCTCTAGCACACAACTTCTCCTTTATAGTTTCTTTGAATTTGTCAATAGGAAGACCTTGGATATCCTCAGGAACCTTATTATAAAAGAGTATACATTGACCCATGAATGAGTTAGTGACTTTATGAAGCCTGCTATTATGACCTGCCAGCATATTTCTTCCTCTTGTGTTAACATTGTGCAGATCTTTTTTGCTTTTGAACAAGGTTATGTTCTTTTTAACATACATTAAATTTTCTAAAATATATTGTGAATGGAAGGTAAGAATATTTATTTCCTTAAATTTACTTCTAAGTGACACCCTTGGACCGAGCTGATAGATTGCGCGAACAGCCCTTTTCTGCAGAATAAATATAGCATCGATGTCGGCAGCACTGCCCCACAACAGAATACCATATGTCATGAGGCTGTGGAAGTAACCAAAATAGACTAATCGAGCAGTTGTTTCATTTGAAATTTGTCTAATTTTTTTAACAGCATATGCGGCAGAACCAAGCCTTTTCGCTAAGCCATCAACATGCGGTCCCCACTGGAGTTTGGCGTCTAAGGTTATACCCAGAAATACAGTTGAGTTTACAGGAATCAGTTCCCGGCTCTTAACTACAATGTTTGTGTTTACCTGTTTGACATTTGGCAATGTAAATTTAACACATTACGTTTTTTTTCATTGAGGAGCAAATTATTAGCTGAGAACCACTGCTCTGTGTTGGAGATGCATTTGTTCACCGCTCGATAGTCAATTTCTTGCCTTTTGATTTTAAACAAGAAGGAAGTATCGTCAGCAAACAATATGACCTCGCATTGATTCTTAACGACCGATGGCAGATCATTAATATAAACTAAAAATAGGAAAGGACCGAGAACTGAGCCCTGGGGCACACCCATTGTCACTGCCGATCCTGATGATTTTTCTCCATTTATTGCAACTTTCTGTTTTCTATTAGAAATATATGATTTAATCAAGGCAAGCGCTCGGTTTTTAATGCCGGAATGGTGCAGTTTCACGAGTAGAGTAGTATGGTCCACACAGTCGAACGCCTTGGACAAGTCACAAAAGACACCAATAGCATCACACGACTCCTCCCAGGCGCTGAATACGTGTTTTATGAGCTCAACACCGGCATCGGTTGTTGAGCGACCCCGCGAGTAAACCAAACTGCTCAAAATTCATTAAACTATTACCGTAAAAATGAGAGAGTAATTGATTTAAAATTAATTTTTCAAAAATCTTACTGAGCGTTGGTAGTATAGATATAGGTCTAAAATTATTAGGGTCAGACATACTACCTGCTTTGAATATTGGAATGACCTTACTCAATTTCATTAAATCAGGAAAAACACCATTATCAACACAGTCATTAAATATACTGGCTAAGTACGGGGCTATACCATCAATGACAGATTCAATAATTTTAACAGAAATCCCATCTAAATCGGCAGTATTTTTTACTTTAATGCTTTTAAATGCATTTAAAACTTGTGGAACAGTAACATGTTTAAAAATAAAATCAATATCGCATGAATTTACATTTTCCGTTAGCAGTGACTGTGCAAGAGTGGAACATGAATTAATACTCGAAGTAGTTGACACAGGGATGGCAGTAAAAAAATTTTCAAATGCTTCAGCAACTTCTTTGTCAGTTGACAACACTTTATCATTAATTTTTAAATTATATTTGGTGTGTGGTTCTTTTGCTTTCCCAGTTTCCAGATTAATTATATTCCATGCAGTTTTTGAAATGTTAGTACTATATTTAATTTTATAATTAATGTAATTAGATTTAGCTACACTGCAAACTCGTTTAAATAATTTTGAATACTTTTTATCATATTCATAAAATGTCTTATTATGATTATAAGTTCTTTCACTGTACAATTCATATAATCTATTTCTACTTCTGCATATTCCCACTGTTGCCCAGTCACTAAACCTAAATAAATTATTATTTATACATATTTTCTTTTTTTTTAAAACAGAGTCATATTCATTTCTAGTTATATTATGAATAGAGTTATATTGAAAAATAGGATCTGCACAGTAATCTAATTTAAATGTTTTTTCAAATACATTTTTCCTAAATGTTTCAAGCCGTCTCTCATTCATGGGTATAAAGGTAATTTCTCTTTTTAAAGTCTTTTTTAGCCCAATATCAAAAGTGGCCAACTGCCCACTATGATCTGATTGTAGTTTATTAATTAATGACTTTACATGGCATTAAATTTGTAAAAATGTTATCAAGACATGTGGCTGAGGTCGCTGTGGTTCGCGTAGGCTCTAAGAAGAGATTTTTTAGGTTGTAACAATTAAAAAGATTCAAGAATCGTTTACTTTGTGACGTCTCTACTAATAAATCAATATTAAAATCGCCACAAATAATTATTTCTTTGTTTTTGTTATTTACTCTATGTAATATATTCATATGGTGAGGATGGGGGTCTGTATACACTTATTATAACAATATTCCCTATCTCAATACAGGCTATTTCAACTGATCGCTCAACAGACAGACTTACAATATCAGTGCGTTCTTATTATCTTAAATGTTAGGCTCTTATGAGTGATGATCATTGAGCCGCCGCAAGTTGTTTGTTCTCTGTTGAATGAACTAGCAATTACATGATTCTTATAAGAAGACATAATTTGACACTGTGTGAGCCAGTGTTCTGTGATACATAGTATATGAATATTTTCACAGTTTATGAACAGTTCAATCTGTAATTCCTTACCATCAATGCCCTGCATATTTTGATGGACTATGTTAAGAAAATAATTTTTTACATTTTTATTGCTTAAATTACTACTTAGAATACTGGTGCTAGATGTATTATCTATTGTCACTAACTTATGTTTAAATTATTTCTAATACTATATTTTGGAATATTACATTCCAACGGGTCAAAAGTATAAAGTGACTGCTCAATAGAAGCAGCGGTTGTAGTCAACGAATTGACTGTTATGCATAAAATATATGATAGCGAGTATGCTATATGTCGTAGGTCATTACTGTACAAATTGTACCTATCATTGGTCATATATGGCTTGTTAATAAATGTATTTAAATCAATAAACTGAAACTTTTCACTATGACAACATGTCATATTTTGTACATCTATATTTAGTCGATGCTTCATATTATTTTCTGAGGGGTTCTGGGTAAATGGAAATGCAAACAAAATAATTTTACTAATATTCTGCTTGCAATTCAATCTAGCAAAACATGCTGTCATTGTTTTCCTACTTAGTTGCTTACATCTGCCTACTAATATAATCAATATTGTATTAGGGTTAAATGTACGGGATGTAATTTTATCAACTATGTCATAATATGAAGCACCGGGGTAACAATAATTAGTTATTGGCCCCCCAACACACCGAGTAAGTTGCAATCCCATGTTCTCACCAAGTTCATCGCTATACATAATTATATTTAATTCACTTTTATTTGACTTATTATCTAAGCTACTACCTGAGTTTGATACTACATGCTCAGTGACATATGACTCCTCAGGTTGACTGGATATTGGCAGAGGGTAATCTGATGTAGTATTATTTGAATTACTTTCATAATAATTGATAAGGGACTCAAAGCGGTCATGATTATATTTAGACAGTTCAATCAAATTGTCCATAGCTACAGTGTGTTCCTTAATTTCTTTTTGAGAAATTTCATACTTATTGGTTAGAATAAGTAGCTCTTCATGTAGTCTCTGTATTTCTACATTTAATATCCGTATGTCACTTTCATAGGTTAACCTATTCTGCTCCAAGTTACTTTTACAGAATATCAGTTCATTCTTTAGTTTTAAACATTGATTTTTACTTGGAATAGTTTTAGATAAAATGCTTTGCTTTTTGATAAATTTAGAGCTACTCTGAATAGATTGATTGAGTTTGACAAATTTCTTACTCTTAGTTTTGCTCAATTTTATGTTACCAGTATGGTGAATTTTATTGTTTTTATTATGTACCGTTCCCAAAGATTCTAATGCAGGGTCTGCATACATTGAAAGGTCACTTGTTAAATCAATTATTAAAGAGGAATCTGAAGGAACTGTAGTGACCATGTCGGGGTCACTGCAGACAAGCTCATTGAACAATGATTGGGTCTGAATTACTGTCTCCTGATTTATTTTAGACTCCAAACATGCTATTTTGGTATATGAATTGCAAAGTTGCTTTTTTCTTTTAATTGCCTCTTTATTTTAATTGCCATAATAACCTATTTTTAAAAGCTTTTATCATCACAGTTGTGATAAACGCACATGTTATACGATACATGTAGCAGCCAAAACGTAAACTTAATCAAGGTCCATACAATTTGCACAAGTCACAGTAGGCGAGCAGAAATATTGTGAATTCAAAGAAATGCAGGGAAAAGTTCCAAAACAAACACACACCCATAGCAACAACAATTAACGACAAAGAATTCAAATTGTCAAACAAATAAAATGTTGTCATAAAAAGAACAAAAAAAGTTGATGGATAAAGAACAATTTTTTTATAATAATCCAGCAAGAAAAAATTTTTTTCACTACTGCAAAATAGTTATGAGTTATATGCATTATAAATAAAAATTATGCACTTATTAAGACATAATTTTTATCGATATCAAGAAATAAAGTAAAATATTATATACCTGTTATGCATTTATGCACTGAAATTCGTTTTATTATGTTAAGGCAGATAAGAACAAACTGTGGAGATGAATGCTATATTTTTGTGGGAAAAATTATATACTGGCAATACAGTAACCCAGTAACACTACAAATAATAAACGGGGTGGTGTAAAGTTTTCTGTTACTGAATTATAAGAGCGGCAACATAGCATCAAATAATATAATGCACTAGCTGGCAATGTCTGTTGTCGCCTGATACCTACGGATAGTACTTGCAATGAAATATCAAATGATTTTGTAAACAGCGCCATCTTAAGTTGTTTTACGTATTATTTTTACTAAATTTAAATGACTTGTAAATCTAATACAACTAACGCCATCTCTCTATCTTATAAACAACTTTTTTTCAAGTCACAAAATTTTGTTAGACATGGTTAGTCTATAGTTATTTACTAGTCTCTGATTCTACACATACCTACTTGAAAGTTAAAATAAAATAACCAATGTACTACAATTGTAATTTCAAATCAATCAATAATTTTATTTTATTATAGGTCATACAGTGAAAAAGACTTGGGTTGATGAAAGAATAAAAAATTCAAGACAAGCTTTTTTAGAAGGTTTAACCACTGGTTTAAAAGCCCCATCGGGAAAAGGAAAAAGATATGTAATAAGCCATAATGGAAGCAAGGAAGGATTTTTAGAAGGGGGTGCTGCTTATGTTTGAATCAAAAACAAATTGTGAAGATTACCATAAAGAAATGAATGCAGCTTGTTATGAAGAATGGTTGGAACGTATTTTACCAACACTGTAACAAAATTCAGTGTTGGTAATAGACAATGCTCCCTACCATAGTAGAAAAATAGAGCGGACCCCCACATCTTGTTGGAAAAAAGCAGATATCCAGGAGTGGTTGAATTCCAAGAATATTACATATGAGGATACTATGATTAAAGCCCAGTTATTAGAAATTGTAAGAAGCAACAAAGCACAATTTAATAAATATGTGGTTTACGAGCTGGCTTCCCAGTATGGTGTCACCGTCTTATGATTACCTCCCTACCACTGTGAGCTCAACCCGATTGAATTAATTTGGGCTCAGGTGAAGGGCTATGTTGCCAGGAATAACAAAACTTTTAAATTGAATGAAGTTAAAAAACTATTCGATAAAGGGTTAAAAGAGGTGACACCACAACAGTGGCGAGATTGTATTAATCATACCAAAAAAGTAGAAGATAAAATGAACCAGCACGACTATATTATAGATGAAGTTGCAGATAGGTTTATTATAGTGGGCAATGAAAGCAGTTATTCCTCATCATGTTCAGATACTAATAAAATTTTTTTAATGAAAACAATTTTTTTGTTCCTTAAATGTATGTAATATAACAACAAAAGGGTTATGGTTAATGTAACCTGGTTATATATGAAATTTGGGCAATATTGTAGAATTTATTATACAATTCCCTGATTAATATTACCTTTATTTTTGCAAAATATTGTTTAAGTATTGAGTAAGGTTACTTTTATGACTAATTTTTATTGTCATTCATTATTGTCATTTTGACTAATGACTAACTTTGGGGACTGCCTCTGTTCGCGTCCGCAAGGTTTAGCCCTCGATGCCTTGTACGTGGTCCCTGGGTGGTGCTAAACGAGCAGCATCTTCTGGTGGTAGGCTTCGGCCGTGGCTTGTCACCACCCACTAAACAAAGCCATGCCGCCAAGTGACATGGTCGCGTTCCGGCATAATGTTTAGTGTAGCCATCGAGGAGGGTAGGTCTGAGTAATCGTGCTGCATCAGAGAACTGTCTTCAGCTCGTAATTTATTGACTCGCCGGGTAACTGGATTTGGAGGGTAGCGGGATCCGAAGAAACGGTGCACCGCTGGCCGACCGCAGGTAGTAGGGGGCCCAAGTAGTGTGCTAGCCACATGCGAAAGGCTGCCCCACTACCTCGCGAAAAATCCCGGGAGACTTCATCGTGCCAGCTGGCGACTGGTTAGAGAGGACCCGAAAAAAATCCCCCCGGGGGGGGGGGGGGTTTCAGGCGTCCCCGCAGTCTCCAAGCCAGTTCCCCATCGGTGCGTTGTGTATTGCGAGCTGCTTGGTTCCATTTGCAGCGCTCCACTCAACTTCTGTCCACCTCCCTCTTCACTCACACAACAAATATGAAAAGTCACAAGAAGAGTAAGGTTCTACAGCGGTTGAACTTCCTCTCTCTTAAAGTGCACTTCTGCAACATCACAGGAATGCACTCAAATATCAACCATGTCCACCACCATCTTGAGACAGAGAGGCCTCACCTACTCTTCTTAACGGAGACGCAGATCTGTAATCCGTCAGTCTCGGCATACCTTTGTTACCCAGGGTACATCCTGGAGTCCAATTTCCGCCCGAACGCCGGGGTGTGCATGTATGCCAGTGACGAGATCTGTTGTCAGAGTCTCCTTTACTTGGAAGATCTGGGCCCCAATTCTGCTAATTTACAAATGGCTCAATTGAATGACAATTTAATCGTAATAGGATTATTTGACACATTTGGCATTCTGCTAACGATCGAAGTTCCATTTTCATTCGACTGAACTGCAATTGTACTATTTACTATTCTGCTCTTCAAACGTGTTACAGTTGAACTCGATTGTAAACTAAAACGGTATTCTACTCTTATTTGACATTCGATTCAATCGTAATTGAGTGAGTGTTTTGACGATTGGACTACCATTCTGCAACAATACATATTGTGAGGATTTTTGTGCTTCGATTGTGATTTTGTTTTTAAATATATTTAATAAGAGGCCCTTAGCTCTTCGTTTACTGGATGTTTCCAATAGATACATTGTCTGGCCGATGAATATTCAAGAAAGAAATAAAGTTAAGGCCAAGTAAGTAGATATCTTCTGTGAGGAATCAAGTACATTTATTTGTTTGTGTTTTTAATATCTAAGTTTTTAATCTTTAATCAGTTTACTATAAAAACCAATACTTATTTCAATGCTTAAAACAATGTAACATAAAAGTGATACTTGTTTTAATAACTACTGTTTAAAATTCACTAGGTTCGTTGTAAAAACTATACATACTTTTTTTACAATATTGTATGATGTATTCAATTTGTAAACGTTGTTCATGACTGCTAAATTTCTTAATTTAATTTGAACTATAAAGTGTAAATAAATATTTTAGGTACCTAATACTTGATGTTATAGGTTCTATAAATTTGGGATTCCGGGAGTGTTGGGCTGCATAGATGGAAGTCACGTAGCCATCCTGAGGCTAGTTATTCACGAGGAAAGGTACTTCAACTGAAAGGCATACCATTCCCTTAATGTTATGATAATGATAATGATATGATTAAAACTCCATTAAGTTTGAAAACCAGTTTCTAATTTCATAATTACTTATAGATTTGTGATGCAGAGTTAAATATACTTTGTGTGGATGCGAGCAACCCTGGGTCAGCCCAGGGTATGTAATCACATGAAAGAATTATGTGATGCTGGAGATTGTGTCTTCCTATTGGGTAATATATAGAGTTTCAAATTTAATACTTACTATTTCTCAATCCTATTTTTAGTATCTGTAAAGGTAAAGACATCTTCCATGTCTATGAAGTGTGTGATACTTAATTATGTCATAATTTGGGAACATTAATTTACAATTTTGTAATGTTTCAAGGTGATAGTGTGTATCCTCTGCGGATGACAATGATGACTCCTGTGTTAAATACCCAGAAGGTACACCGGAGCATTATTACTATCTACTGCATTACTGCACACAACACTGTGGAGCACTGTATTGGGGTGTTGAAAGCTCGTTTCAGGTTTGTTACATCAATAGATATAAATAACTGAAGCAATATAAATAATAATGTGCATGGTAATACAGTAAAATGTTATTTTGTAAATGTCTGCTTGCTGCCAGAGCCCTGCACTATAATGCTATAACTGCAGGAAAAAAAGTGAATGCTTGCTGTGTGTTGCACAATATAGCAAATAAAAAAAGATTGCCAGTGACACCTCTCACACCTGAGGAAGTCGTCATAGAGAGTCAACGACAGCATGAAGTAAGTTAATGCATGGTTGCCAATGTTTTGTTTATTGAGAGATATTCAGGGTGTTTGGCATGTCTGAACAGGGTGAACCTTAATTTCAAGATTTAAAAAAGCTATTACACTTTGTATACGACGAGTGTGGCTTAAAATGTTCTAAATGACGTTATAAGCTTATTAAAGTTAATGAGCTGTATAGTATTGCAATACTTCTAACATCTTACTCAAAATTATATTGTAAATTAAAACAATAAAGTATTATTGTTAATATTTTTTTTTTCAGATTGAAAAAGGCATAATTGTAGCCTCGGTGGATTCACAAGCGAACCGTAGAGTAAATGCAGATCTACAGAGAGGAAGAGTGCTCCAAAGGGCTCTCATAGACAGATTGTGGGGGGAGCATAAAGCTTAATTAAACATATTAGATATTATTTTTTCAATCTTTTATTTTAATAAAATACATAAGTCACTGTCATTCTTTTCCTGGCTCTGCCTGATACCTGAAAAAGAAAATATTTTTTAATATACAAGACCCTAGCTGTTGGTATAGAGTAGAGATTACTAGCACTTCTTTCTAAACCAGAAGTTCCTAAGCTCGAATCCTGGGAGGGTAGATATTTTTTATACAAAAATTTATAAGCTCTCAAGCTATGAATGCCTGTATGGTTATTTCTACATTTTATTTCTTATATTCTAATGTTAACTTATACTTAAAACTGCAGTTTCAGATTACAGAAACAATGTAATTTATGTCATGGTAAATAAGATACTATTCAAATGAATGTAATTTACCTTTTGTGGTGATTACTCCAATTTTATTGAAAGATGCCACAGCCTTTCCGCAAACACCTCAAGGGCTGCAGCTAGCCTATTGTGGCTTGTGCTTCCTCATGTATGGCTTGAGCGTGCTCACTCGTGGCCTGCGCACTTTCACGCTTCAATGCCTCCAACGTATCCGTTGCCCTGTGCATGGAGTCATGATCTTCAGATTCTTTAAAATACATATTATACTCTACTCAGAACGTGTCTAAATAAAGCCTCTTCGCCAGACTGCGACCCTCTTTAGAGCGTGAGATGCGCCCAAGTGCAAGCTCCGGCTGCCCTTCCAAAAATTCAATAAGGGTCGTAAGTTGGTAAACACTCATGTTCGAACGAAAAATGAATAAAGTTAATAAGTATTGTCTTCTTCTTCTTTTTTGCGTTTTATGGCAATTAGCTGTTGATACTACTCAATAACTATTTCTGCCAAATTCAGGTATTAATATAAACACATGACGCGCAAGGTCCAAAATAATTCAATATTATTATTGAAGGTTATCAATAGGTATTGTATTCCGCAATATTAGTTACATTCATTTTTGATTCTGTCATAGAAATGCATTCATTCGCATCATTATGTAGGTAATACAATGTTTTTAAAATGAAGTGTTTTTTAAATAATTAGATCATGTTTTATCGATAAGGCGTTTCATTACATTCAATGTAAGTCGTCAATGAGACATCTAATACAAGAAAACGTTTATTTTTAATAAAACAATAATTTGTTTACTCCATTGGTCTCTTGGTAGATTTTAGACGGCAACCCCATCAAACATTCTTCTAAAAGTCAATTACGTTTGAATTACTATCCAATTACAACTCCATTGAGATCCGATGGAAGTTTTAGTAGAATGCCAAATTAATCAGAATCGAAGTTTAGTCGCAATTGAATGACAATAGCATGAAAAATAATTGAAATTAGCAGAATTGGGCTCCTGGACTTTCCCGTTATGTGGGTTCACACTGATACCAGCCTTGACCAATTGATCTACGCCAGTATACACCGGTCACATAGCGGAGATCGGGAGACAACGAGGCTCATGGAGTATCTCAGCGATGCAGCAGATAAGGTTCGGCAACGTTTTCCCTGAGCGCAGTTGGTGTTCCTGGGGGATTTTAACGCTCATCACGGGCAATGCCTATACCCGTATCAGGACACTGACCACGCTAGAAGAGGCTTTTAAGTTTTCCGTGACTCAAGGCATCTCATAGCTTGTGCACGAGCCCACGCGCATCCCCGATGTTGCTGGCCACACTGCATATTGCTTAGACCTTCTGCTGACAACTGATCCTGACAGGTGCTCGGTGTCCATAACTGCACCTTTAGGGACATCCGACCACTGCGTGGTGAAATCTGTGTCGCAGTACTCGCCGCCTGACACCAGCCCAAAAGGCGCTAGACGAGTATGGCGATACAAGTCAGCAGATTGGGATGAGATGCGGCATTTTTTCTCGTCTTATCCTTGGCAGCAGACTTGTTTTACATCAACCGATCCATCGTGCTGCGCTGATGCTGTATCAAGTGTGATAGGCCAAGCAATGGAGTATTTCATCCCTTACGCTGACCTATCCCTTGAAACCAAAGGTCGCCCATGGTTTAATGCTGCTTGCCTCACAGCTGAAAATCTTAAGCAAGAAGCGTACAAAGCCTGGGCTGACGCTCGCAGAAGCAAAGCCGTGGATTCGCATGAACTGAAGAAAAAATACAATGCTGCCGCCAAGTCTTGCAAAAAGGTGATCAGAAAAGCTCGCTTTGACCACATTGGCCACATCGGAGACAAGATAGCGTCGTATTCTTCAGGAAGCAAAGCTTTCTGGTCTTTGGCCAAGTCGGTTGAGTTGAACTTCTGTCGCCCATCGCTGCCACCTCTGAGAATGACTGACGGTTCACTGGCCCACACTGCAAAAGAGAAAGCAGACCTCTTTGCTAATCTTTTGCTTCTCTTTCTAAACCAAAATGGGTACCGTTCATTTTCGCCAAAAGGAGGTTCTTAAATGCTTGCAGAATTTAGACGTGAAGAATGCCAGCGGCCCCGATTACATACCTGCAGTTGTGTTAAAACACTGCGCAGCCGAGTTGTATCCCATACTATCGCGCCTGTATCGACTCTCTTTGGAATCTGGAAAGATCCCTAAATCCTGGAAGCTGGCTAACGTGCAACCAGTACCAAAGAAGGGAAGCCGTGCAGATCCCTTCAACTATCGACCTATTGCAATCACCTCCATACTTTGCAAAGTTATGGAGCGTGTATTGAACAATTGTCTCCTGGCATACCTTGAGTCCAACGAGCTCCTTAGTGATAACCAATACGGTTTTCACAGTGGACGCTCGACTGGAGATCTTCTTGTGTATGCCAATCACTTATGGAGCGAAGCCTTGAAAGGTCACGGTGAAGCTATAGCTGTATCCTTAGACATTTCCAAGGCTTTTGATAGGGTCTGGCATGATGGTCTCTTGAGTAAGCTTTCAGCATACGGAATCTCTGCGACTGGATATCTGATTTCCTGAGGGAACGGTCAATTCGAGTAGTCTTAGACGGCTGTTCTTCTGACCTAATGGCAATTAATGCCGGGATACCTCAGGGATACCTGCAACGTTATTCTTGCTGCACATTAATGACCTGCTAACCCCAGGCATTATTGGTTACGCTGATGACAGCACGGTTGTAGAGAGATACATGTCCAATGCGCGAGCGAGCCCTCAAGAAATCCAGGCTTTGAGAGAGTCCATGATCGAGCGGGTGGATTTGGCTTTAAAGAAAGTGTCCGATTGGGGCGAGTCCAACTTGGTCAAATTTAACCCGTCGAAAACACAGGCGTCCCTAACGCCCACTTTCCAAAATGTTTCTGTTCCCTTAACCGACCACCTAGGGCTTCTGGGCGTAACTATATCGTCCCAACTAAACTTCGGGCAACAAATTGTGTCCATGGCTCAAACTGCTTCAAAGAAGTTGGGAATCATCTCGAAGGTCCGACGGTACTTCAGCCCTGAACAGCTACTTAATTTGTATACAGCTCAAGTTCGATCTTGTATGGAGTACTGTAGCCACCTTTGGGTTGGTTCTGCAAAGCACCAACTAGAAGCGACGGATGCAGTTGACCGAAGAGCCCAAAAAATTATTAACAACTTTGACCTCACCACCAAAAAACTGCAAAACCTCGACCATCGTCGGAAAGTTGCCAGTTTAGCAGTCTTCTACAGATTACATTTTGGAGAGTGCGCGAATGCTCTTTTTGATCAGGTTGAACCCACACCCTTCTTGCATCGGACTACTAGGCGCAGAAAGACCTTCCATCCTTTCATGGTAGATATCCCAAGAAGTCACTTTCCATCAGGTGAGATAGAAGACACACGTCTTATCCTTTTTCAATAAAAAAAAATTATAATAATTTAATCTTATCTTATGTCATACATATATGTAACAAAACTTTTAGTAGTTTGTGTAACTGTTATGTTAATTATGGCATTGTTAATCATTGTCAAACAACAACGTCTATGTGCCTGGATCCCACATCAGGAGTATTCAGTGTTTGTTTGCTGGATTTAAAAAAAACTTTCAGAGCAGAGGCTTAAGTCTTTGTAAAGCTAGGAAAATCAAAGAATTTTTAAGAAAAAAATTGTGGTTTCTTCTTATAAATTTATTAGATTTTCCTATTTAAATATCACTCCTGTCACACTCCATGACACAATGGAGGTATGTTGCACACAAGTGCAACATACCTCAATCCATTCTGTAGGTTTTGTGAGAAGAGTGACAATCATCCATACTTTGAAACTTTACAATTGATTCTTTATAGAAATAAGTAAATAGGTAGTAAAAGGATTTAGGGAGGAAGGAAGGAAGGAAACTTAATTAGATATGTAGATACTATTTTATTATTATATTCAATATTATGCGAGCGATAGTGGTGTAGTCGTTAAGGGCCCGGTTCGTCATTCTAACGATCATATGGTATTTCTTTCGGAGAGATAATGTCCGATTTTCGATTATCCAGCCACAATTTGCTCGCGGAGAAGGAAAACTTCGTGAGGAAACCTGCATACCGAAAAAGGCTGTTGTCTTTGGAGGTGTGAAGTCTGCCAATCCGCACTGGGCCCGCGTGGTGGACTATGGCCTACATACTCTCATATTGAGAGTTGCCGAGGATTGAATATTTTAAGTTAAGATTTCGATCTTATTCTAGTTTTCCGTAGATTTATTTGCAACGCGCGTAATGTGTGGCTCCGCCTTTCGCAAACCTCTGTTTCATGGCTAGTCGGGAAGAGTGGATTACGTAATTGATTGTTCGGCCGTAATATATAAAATACATTATCATAGTCACATATTTCATTATATCATATATCACATATTTAATCGAGAAAAAACCTGTTTCTTTCCCCTGATATGTATATTTTTGTGAATTAAATTGTGCTGCAGATGTTAAAAGGGTGTTGTTGAATTTGATAGTTCAAAAAAGGTATCGTCCGATTTCCAGCGAAGAAGCCTCATTCGAAGAGGACGGTCGTGTGGGTGGTAGTTCAAGTGCAAACTCAGCATAATTAGTAAAATTAGAAGTTTTGGCCAGTAACTGAAATGTTTGCATGAAACTAAAGCAAATTTGAGTTTAAAGGAGGATTATTTCAGCCACGTACACACCGAACTGTGAGCCGGTGGTCTCAAATAACGCGTACCAATAAACAAAATGCAGAGCGGCTGAAATTTACTCCAAATTAAGTAAGAACATTTCACTGTTTTGCATAAATAAAATTTTTGCAGTGTATTTTTCAGTTGCCAATCGTCAGGGCTCCAAGATGTTAAGTTCAATAGATTGAGATAATAAAATATGTAAATAACAACAAAGCGTCGGTAAAACAAAATTGTAATAACACTGAATGAATCATCTCCGGTCGTTTTTCAAATCACCGCGCACGATAACACTTATGTATATCGACTGGGATTACTTTAAGGAGCACAAAAATATAATCCACTACGCTCTAAAGTACAACCGAATATCTAGTTAATTATGAATAAAAGGTGCACAGTCACAATAGCGAATGTATCGGGTGACATTGTTAAGCCATCATTGTTTTAAGCGCATACAGTGGTAAATACTGTAATAGGTCATTTAACTAATTTAAATTAACAATAGGGCATTGTGTAACTGTTGCAGTTTTACAAAAGTGATTGCCCTAAGAAATTGTAAATAAAATTTAATCACTAAACATCAAACAATCGAGGCCCTACAAAATGTATGAACAACCGTACGATTTGCTATTTGTGAGATTATAGCCAACAGAGACTAAAGCGTGAGGCAGTGGCGCGTTGCTGGGGCCCATTTGCGCCGTCTCTGCGAGTTTCATTTGGGTAAAACTTACCTTTAGCAAAGTAAGAATTTTCTGTGACAACTCATAATCGAAGTTGGTGTATTTGGAGTCCGTCATGTCGTATATGAAGACGAGGCCAGCTCGTTGAGTCTCCAATGACTGCAGTGCGACATCCAATTGGTACACGACACCCTGAAATTAAAACATATATTTCTGTTCGAATCGCAATGTATAAAAACAATATAAGATATTTTAAAAGGGATAAAAACGATTGACAGTTGGCACTTAACATATCTAAGAACTATTTTAACCCCCAGAAAACTGCACTACTTAACATGACTCATTTCACTTATTCCACGATGCGATGCTGGGTAGTCAAATAAAGAGTAGTGCTCAATATAACCGCGCTGATAAAGAAAAGTCTCTTATTTTTTGCATACGGTAATTATATTTTACCTGTAAGGTTGTCTGATGTGTGGTTTGGGAAGGAAAGTGTTTGTTGGCAGTAAACAATGCAATCGCAGCACCAGTTGCATCTCGACTTTGCTGAAATTATAAATTAAAATAAATTAGCAACTCACATGGTCATGTGATGATAAAATTAATGAACATAATATTTTATGCAACTAACCAGTATTGTAAATTTTCCAGTTTCAATTTCGCTTTTCAAAGGTTCCTCAAACGGCTCGAACTTGATGAGACCCTCTCTACGTCTGATGGCCTCATGTTGTCTCCATAATGCATGCGCTCGAGCCACGTCGTATTTACGAGCGAGCAAAAACTTTGTAGCAGTGGCACGAGATACACAGACAACTCCCGACTCGCTCAATAGGTCTAAAAACGCCTTCGTTGCCTAAAAAATAGAAAAGAAGACTTATGTGCATAAAATTATTTTGCACGTTCTTACACATTAAGTTGTTGTCGGAGTAGATAACAATAAATTAGTATGCAAAAAATTTCCTTCATAATTAAATATCGTGATTCCAATAAATAAATATATTTAAGGATGCATCACATTTATCATCGAAGTGTAAACTGTTATTTTGAAATATAAAATACACAACATTTTGACAATATGGGTAAGTACTAATCATATTTAGATAATGTTTAGGTACATCACGATCTAATTTGGTTCAGCTATAAGATCAACATTGCTTTTTACCCCAATAATACAACGTGGCAGATTCTATATTTATAAACGAGAAGGGCGCATAAAGGAACTCAGGTGCACGGCGCGGTATGGGACGTACTTATAAAGTGGGCGCTTGCGGTTCTTCCGGGAAGTGTTTCCGGCGCAGGGGACTCAGCACCAATTGAGCTCAAACATCAAATTTTAAACATGCTCTCATCATACATGACACTTATAGAAGTAACACTGACTAATTTTAAATTCTCCAAGAATTATTATTATTATATGTACAGTGCTGATGATAAATGAAACATAACATATAAACCTATTAATATTAAAAATTTTATTTTATAATTCTATCCTTATTAAAAATTTGGACCATTTGATTTTAATTATATCTTTTGATCATACAATTATACAAAGAACAACTAGTTACTACAGCAATATCCTCAAGTAACTAAAGAACATTAATCAGGTACATTTTCAAATGGAGTTTATATTGATGATTCTTGTTGTGTTACACTATATTATATTGGATCAAGTTCTTGTGAATCCAATTTTATAGTTGTTTGTGTATGTACAAAACCCCAAATATATATTTAATTGATAAAATGTTTTGATAATTTAGAAAGAATGGACATTTTAAGTAATGAAAGTACATACCTTGATATAGTACATTATTCTATATATCCCAATGACATGATCCACAAGTGTTTTTATTTTATTACACTATACAGGGTGTAACAATCGGGGTGGATCAATGGTCTCTGAGGGGTGGGGGACCCCAATACCTACCAATTTAACCCCCATGTATGTTCAGCAATATTTAGTGGTTCTTGTGATATTTGGGATTTAGTGATTTTTTCGAAAAAATCATATTCTCGGAGAAAACTTGAAATTACAACCCAACTTTCAGGTCTACGCTCATGAATTTTTGCCTCAAAATAGCTTAATAGTAGGCCTTTTGTATCATCTAACTGGCGATAATCGTTGCTTTTTATAAATGGAAATAAAATTGAAATAATTAAATTTATTTTTGAAATGTGAAATGTGAACGTCAACTTTCAAGGGTCTTAGAAAAAGAAAATCACATAATTTTTTTTTCCAAAACTTATCTCAAATGTTACATAAAATTTACATTTCTTTGAGGAAGCAATTTTATTTTTGGGACATGTAGGGGGGTCAGTAGACCCCTTAACTTAACCCCAAGTTTGTGGGGATGCCACCCTTGTCCCGCGGCAAGGGTGCAAACAACAGTAATTGCATTCTGCATTAGTTATTTTTTAATGTTACTTTTTTTGGAAGTTTAACCTACTATCCAAAGTGTGAACATTTTTGACACAATTAATATAGCTGTAATAATTATAATAACAACACTTAAATTATTCTCACAACATAATCAGTCTCTAGAAACAATCAAAATATTTTTCATATAAAAAATATAGCAATATATAAAATTCTTTTATTGAATTGTACCCTTACAAAATAAATCTTGAGTATGAATTTCAACGTGAGATGTTGTATGTAGCCAGCGTAAATTTAATATCACAATTTTCTATGTCTCAGTCGGGTAGACAATTTTTGTTGCGTGTGGAGTGTTGGAATGTTCACAAATTCATGTTTGAAGCAGTTAGGAATAACTTTGTCTACGCAAAGTTTAACCAAATCGTCATACTTAGCTTTTGATATGGGAAGTAAAAGAGATACCATAGTTTTAGACTGAATTTAAACATTAAAGAAAGCCACAGTAGGATTAATAGATGTTTTATATTTAACATTTTGCTTTCATCTGCTGCATCTTTTCTGAAAGTCGTATTATGACTTTCAGAAAATCTCTTCTGAGATCTTGCTTATATTTCCAGTTAAGTTGCCTTTATACGAGGGCGGATTGAAAAGTTCGCGGCCTAACATAGATAGCGTTGTCATATTATTATAAAACTACCCTCATATGAAACCTAGACTCTTTGTCAGTCTCTGTGCAATTTTTCTCTGAGATACATGCGTAATTATTTATTTTATTGAACATTAAGTGAGAGTAAGTTTCATTAATTTTGAAAATGGATGGCTACTTTAGGAACATCTGCTCCGTCGTATACAATGATAAAAAGCGGACAGCTGAATTTAAACGTGGACGAGAGAGCATCAAAGATGACCCCCGCTCTAGACGGCCTTCTGCAGCTACGGCTTCGGAAAACATCGAAAAATATGTGATCTCATCATGGGAGACAGAAGATTGAAGGTATCTGAGATAGCTTAAGCCTCAGGGATTTCATATGAACGTACAAAAAACATGACCGTTAACGAATTAGGGTTCCACAAGGCGTCTGCAAGATGGGTTCTGCGGCTCCTTGCAGATGAACAGAAACGAAATCAGCTCACGATTTCTAGAGACTGTTTAGAGCTTTTTCAAGCTGATCCAAACGAATTTTTGGCAAGGTTTGTTACTATGGACGAAACATGGGTTCATCACTATACTCCTGAATCCAAACAACAATCCAAACAATGGATGAGACCCGGATCTCCGACCCCCAAGAAAGCCAACGTGTGTTTGTAACGCGTTGTTTGCGGAGTGGTAATTGAGGGTCCAAAAAGGAAATACCAAAGCTCTCTTCTATGTTTATTTTGCAGTAAAATTAAAAATATACAAAAATGCCTGTAAATACAAACAAAAAATATAAACAAAATTGAAATAAAAAATAGTCACACAAAATAAAACAGAAACATTAATACAATTAAATTTGATCTGAAAAGAAAAAAGTAACAACAAAATAAAATTTTAATGAATGAGAATCCTTACCAAAAATTTTGGCTACGCACACTCGTGTACGTAAAAATAAATTATTGATTTCATGAAAACTTTGATTGTAGATAATAAAAAATTGATAAACATGTAATTTTGAATAATAAACTCGGAAACAATAATAAATAAATAGATTCTAGTTGTTATGATGGATAATTTTTCGTGACTGGCTTGTCAAATCAAAACATTGCCGTTCTCCGACACTACGTAATTCGTAGTTTAAAATTACGTCGGGAACGACAAAAAAATAAAATTTACTGACAAAAAGAGGTCGAAATAGACAACCGTCACATGTTTTTCAGTAAACAACAGTTAGGTGGGATGGAATTTTCTACCAATGAGGAAATCAAAGTGGCCGCAGATGCCTTTTTTGAAGACCTTGACGAGACCTTCCATTTAAATGGGATCAAGGCTTTGGAGGACCGCTGGAGTAAGTGCTGTGACCTAGGAGGAGAGAATGTAGAAAAATAAATATAAAAATTTGCATTATTCCTGTGTTTTCTTATTTAAGCCGCGAACTTTTCAATCCACCCTCGTAGTATTTGTCACTAATACTATCCCATCTGTAAAAATCTTCATAACTCCGTTTTTCTGCCTGGAAAGGCGCTGGTTCTTGTCTCAAAAATACAATAAAAGTAATAAAAATATCTAAGCTCTAATATGCTTCCACTTTATTTCAGGTTAACTTATACAAATGACACCGTCACAAAATATATTATCGAGTTAAAATATATAACCACAAAAATTACAATTGCTTTGAGTAGGTAAAATCTACTAAATGATTTTAAATTGATTGAAAATACAAGTAAAGTAAAAAGTCAATACGTTAAAACCGACTAAGTTTACATTGTAAGAATGTCGTAATTGCTGGATGGGTTCAGTTCATAATATCAACAGTCACTACATCGACGGTCGCTGTATCGAAAACGTTCCATCGACGGGTTAATGTATCGACAGTACCCCAAACCGATGGTACGCTACATCGACAATACACCAAATCGATAGTATGCTGCATTGACAGTATACAATAATCGATAATACGTTGCATCGACAGTACACCATATCGATGGTACGCTCAGACACAATTTACGAACAACAACGGGCAACAATATTATTAGAAGTGGTGGGATCCAATGTAAACTTTTGAAGTATTAAATCATCTCCCTCGACGCCGTCGTCATCATCATTGACAGGTGGCCTGCCCAGATCTGATTGTCGCCTTGACAATAACTTGACGAGTCTCCTGAGTCGTCGATAAACTCCGTCAAACCCTCTAACATCCGGCTCTCGGCGGTCGGGATAGCGTGATATGTATTCGTTACGAGCTCGTGCAGATACACAATTGCAGTATCCGTAACAAATTAACATATCAGCATATTCCTCGTTCGAAAAGTTCGCCATCTTGAAGAACGATTCCAAATCAGCAGCACAAATCAAAGTCCAGTTCACAAGCACAGAGTCACCAATCAGTAGAAGAATCAAGTCCAGAATCGTAAGCCAAGTCGATTTAGAGTTAGAAACTGAGAGCACAAAGTAACGCATCTACCAAGAATGAATCGCATGAGCAGACTAAATTTGCTAAACAAATAAAATAGTTGAGCGATTATTGCGTTCTTGCTCACCTAAACAGAGCACCTCATTTTGTTAATCTACTTGGGGGCCAATTTATGTTTTTTTTTATTACGAATTATAATAATACATACAGTACGACCAAAAAATCTTGAAAAGACTGTTTGAGGAACTAAAATAAATCTGATTATGGCAACTAACAATTGACATGTCATTGACGTCACTGTTATGATATCTTTAACTGAATGGTGCAAGAAACTCGGTTTTGATGAATAGTCGTTGATTGTCATCAGTATCATCATGAATAAGAAGAAATCGAATAAACCGATACGCAGTTGAGCTAGGGAAGTGATTTATAACGTGTTTTGCGGAATACCAAGCTGGACGCTTATTATCAGATTTGGATGATGTTTATGCCCGTACGGTAATAAAACAACGGTAACAGTTGTTTTATTTAAAATTATTCAATTGCACTCTGGCTAAATTAAAATGTTCTTTGCATGAGTGTTGTATGTACGATGATCCTGTTGTAGAGTCTTTTTTTGCAACTAGTTATTGTTAACGAAAACAAGTTTTATAGAGTAGTTCATTGTATAGGTATTATATTTTAGTTTTGTTAATATTACAGAGGTTACTTTTTATCCATTGATACTTCCAGCAGGATATAACTTATAAGATGTTCTTGATAACATTCATCAGTTTTATGATAAATTAAGTCGGCAGTACGTGTTTAACCACATTAGCTATTTTAATAACACGCGTACTCTTAACTCTTACGAGCTAAAGGTTTCCGCGGGGAAAAGCTAGACTAAATACAATACTCGTGCCTCTTATTGCAGATGCCATTTTGACAAACGAATATCGTTCGATAAAGCTGTTGAAGTAACCAATACACAATCATTCAGTTTAATTTAAAGCAATATGAAAAAGTTTGATTTTGAGAAAAATGTATTTAGGACCATGATAATATAAGAAAGATCTTCCACAAATTAAAAATGTTTAAGCTCTCAGACAATTTTTATAAATTTACTTTTCTAAATGAGGAATGACTTTACAAAAGGGGATATCTACATCTTATCACTTTTTTCAGAAAATTAAGAAAACCGACAAAGACAAGACACACAGATCTACACAAAGTCTGCATAGCTATGTAGGTACTATGTAATAAGATTAATAGAAGGGCATAAAAAATATTTGGCTTTCTAATTTAGTGGTACAAAATAAACAAAAAATTAAATACTCCCTTTTGCAATGATAATATGTAGATATCCCCTTTTGTAAAGTAACACTATACATAGTTTTTAATCCTAAAAATAATAAATGGAGCAAATGAAATAAATAAGAAGAAATTTATGTGCTAGTGTTATTAAAAAAAATTATGTATGTTTATTGTATTTTATATGGATTTATTTCCTATGTGTATGTATTTATTGTTTTTGTTTTACATGTGTATTTTTATTTAGTACTACTAGTACACTAAATTTGCTCTTTTTACACACTCTCCAGTCTCAGGTCTGCTGGAAGAGATTTCTGTTAGAAATAAGCTTTATTATGTATTTTATATTGTAGTTACAAAAACGATAAAATAAAAAAAAAAATAAATATGTCTAAAATGATGAAAACTACATCTCCTTAATGAATCTAGGTCGACTTAACCTGTAACCCTCTATAAATTCCAAATTCAGCAGGAAGTGACGGGATCAGACGGCAAATATATGATAATTTTGACGTTGCCGCGTACATTAAAAATGATTACTGCAATTATCAATAAATCGATTCTCACTCGTACTGTACCTAGGCAATGGAAATTGGCTTTAGTGACCCCACTGCCTAAAGTTGAACATCCTAGTCAGTGGAAAGATATAAGACCCATTAACATGTTGCCTTTCAACTTAAAAATTTTACAAAAAGCAGTTCTTAACTTAGTCAGTTCGTGGAAACTCATAATATACTTCATAGTCAGCAGTCGGGATTTCGTAAGGGACGTGGCACGGTGACAACTGTTTTGGATGTCACTGATAATATTCTTACCGAACAAGATCTTGGGAACGGAACTATCATAACTCTTTTGGACTACACCCGTGCTTTGACTGTTTGGATATTAATCTTCGACTCTCAAAACTCTCTTATTATGGTCTGAACAAACAATCGATGGAGTGGTTTTGCAGTATCTTGACCGACCGATACCAGGCTGTGAGGGTAATGAGGAGTGACGGGACTTACATAACATCTGATCTCAGACTTATAGGACGTGGGGTTCCGCAAGATTCGATACTGGGCCCGTTGCTGTTCATTATTGCCATTACCACTGTTACTCGGACGATGGCCAGTTGTACATCTCTGTTCCACCTGAAAAGGTTGAAACAGCGACTATGCGAATGAACGAGGATCTTGATAGGATTGCTGGATGGTCGAACAGAAATTCTTTCGCTATCAATCCGTCAAAGTCCAAATTTATGATTCTGGGTACAAAGTCTCAAATCACCAGGATTTGCAGGTATAAGCCAGACATACGTATCACTGGCGAACCCATAGGATCGGTAAAAGAAGCAAGAAATTTTGGCTTAATGATGGACAGTCAGTTACGGTTTGGAAAACATTCTACAGCTAATAAGAAATTGTTTTTTTAGATTAAAAAATCCTCTATAAGATTCGGCATTTCCTTAGTGAACGGACAAGGATTACCCTTTGTGAAGCCTTTATCCTTTCAGGACTTAACTATGGTGATCTGCTTTATGGTCCGCGTTTATTCTCCGTTCGTCAGCGCATGTTGAAGCTAATGCAAAATGCGTGCTATAGATTTTGTTATGCGGTTCCCCCTCGCACTCGCATATCGCCGTATTTAATTAATGCATCCATGTTAAACATTAAATCACGTAGGCCTTTACATCTTGCATCGCTTATGTTTGGCGTTGTGCATTGGAGGAGCCCCGAGTATCTTTTTAGTAAACTTATCTTCGCATCGTCTCGTGGTGAATACGGTTTAAGGCAGCTATACTCTAAGTGTGTTCCGCGGAACGCTAGGGTTCCGTGATACCTCTGTCGGGGTTCCGCAAGAATTTAGAAAAAAAATCAAAACACCTCTCTCTGGTCGCTCCGCGGCTGCGCGGACTCGCTGATTAATAAAAAATGCACTTATAAAAACAATTGTTTTATTGTAGGGTTCCATCAAGTATTTTGCTTCCCAAAAGGGTTCCGTCATTTAAAAAGTTTGAGAACCACTGGTTTAAGGAATGCTCGCATGCCGCTGGAAAATCATAAAATCATAATCATAGAACGGTGGTATTTGAGGGTAGTTTCCACTATTAGGCGACGAGGTGTTAGAATAACATACCTCCCCCTAAAAGGAAACTTACAATAAATTTGCCTTTAAAAACATTTAAAGCATTACTTCTTGACTTACACCTCCTAAAAATCCTTATAGTGGGAGATTGTGTCCTTCTAACCGGCCCTCTCGCCAATAGCACTGTGTGTTCATGGGCATGGTTATTTCCTTTTCCTTTTAAGGTGAGGTATTTATGAGATATTTTTAATGTATTTCTCAACATTTATTTTTGTTTTTATTGTATTTATTATAATTATGTGTATTTTAGTGTATGAAATAATATATATTATTAGATTAATGTAAAAATATCACATCATTGGCAGATAACATATAAAGATGTGTAAACTTTAAATGACTCGCACCTTGCTACTCAGGTGAAAGCTAAAAATCAGTGATATGTTCTATGAGCAAATAACACTAAGCTATGGCCTTTTTGGCACTTTTCTTTTCTTATATGCAAACATTGTCTCTTTTAATTTTTATAGTATAAATTTTTTTTAATGTTTAAGTTCTTTTTGTTGTAATATCTTTGTAATCTTTAATATTAATAGCTGCAAATAAACATTTTATTCTTTTTTCATTCAATTTAAAAATTTACCATCAATGTAGTGTGACTGTCGATATTATGAACATATACGCTGGTGGATATTTTTAAAACCACTTGTTGGTCGTTTAGTAAGCACAAAATGTAGATTTGACCGAAATCACACAACATCTAAGCCACAATAAAACTCATCCTAGGACTGTGAGACCCAGACCAAACGGCGCAGAAACATTGCAAAGTTATATATAACTCATTTTACAGATTTGTCAGTTAGTAAGGAATGCCTTTCAAGCATCTGTATATTTTAAACTCAGGACCACCACTGAGAAAATTAGAGTGCCTACACTGATGGTCATGAAAACAAAACATGAACAAAATTGATTACTTAACTTTCATAAATTTTGTTTTAATTTCTTTTATTGTAATTAAGGTGGACACCTGCAAATAGTTACATTTTCCTTTAAAAACTTGTGTACAAGTTATATCTAATTTAAAAGGAAGTCCTTGAAAAAATAATTGAACAAAAAGATTCATAAAACTGCTTGTATTTGGCAGTCAGAAATTAAAACTGGCTATTATAGCAAAATATCATAACCAAGGAGGTTGGCCAACAAATAATAATTTGAAGTACTTACTAATTTGTCATAACATACTTCAAAAAATTTTATTTAGAATGTTTAAAAATGATTGTATTGTATACAGCTTTAAAATGTTATTAACAAAACCAAGTCTTTGAGTTTCTTCATATGTGGTTAAAGACATACTTTTAAAATATTTTTAAAATTTTCTCACAGACCTAATCATTAAAATTTTCTTAAATCTATACGATAATCGATATTAGAAACCTTATCTTCATGGTGTGATTCACTTATAAGGTAAGTGTGCGAAATTCCTTTATAGTCAACTTCTTTGTAAAGTACATGTTTGTATTACCGTTTTAAAGCACGATAAGTTATCCTAATATGGAGATTGTTTCATAACTAAATAATTAAAATATATTTTAAATTTCATTAAATAAAATGATAATCATAAATAAATTCTCATGATACCGTAAAATCAAAAAACAAGGAGCAAGTAGCATATCAAAACAAACACTTGAGCAACACTTACTGACTCCGTACTCCCTGAAAAGAAAATGTGTTATTCTTTGGGGCTAGTAGTTACGTCCTATTATTTATAATATTTTTAAGGCGTTTATTATGACTACAAACATACATCTATTAAGGACTAATTTATTGAAAACATCGAATTTACTCACCAACTCCTGATCTGGTGACAGAGCCACCGCCATTTTTAATATGATTGTGTCCTTTTTCGTAGATTGATGGTCTTGTCTGTCGTGCTGTCTGTCTAGTTCTATTTTGTCAGCTTCTCACAGGATCTATTTTCGCTAGATTGAATGATATGTCAATTTTAGATTTACGCGTCAATGAGGTTTTAAAAATAAAAAATTTTTGAATATTATATAAAATTAATACTTTATTATACTAAAACTTGAAATTGGCAGAAATAGTTATTGTGTCTAACAACAGCTGATTGCCATAAAACACAAAATAATAACAACAATAATTTTATTATATTATTATCATCTATGTTTCGAGTAGTTTAACGTAAAAGTTAATCAATCTTAAGTGTCATCACTAACGCGAAATGCGTTAATAAATAAATGTTGCAATAGCTTCATGGAAACATGTCGCCGTAGCATCACTAATGGCCGGTTTACACGCGTTACGTAGCTAAGTTGGTAACTAAATTTTAACAAAAGAGGGCCGATCAGATATGACTTGTCAACTGATTGATAGCCAGAAGACGCGGCTTAGTTACCAAATATATCATTTAAAAATAGATTTTTTACTGACTTTAAAGCAATTAAAACTGTGATAAGAAAAAAAAAAGAAAGGAAAAAAAGAAAATCGTTTTTAAATATTTACGAGAAATATTTTTTTTGAATGCAGCCAATCTATTGTTCTAAGTTTTACAGAAATCAACCTAATGAAGAACCGAAACTAAAAATTGCATTAAAGCAAAGCTCATATTAAAATAAAAATACTATTATGCCTGTAAATACATACTTATAATGATTATTATAAAATATTAAAGCTGAACGTAGCTATTAGATATGAGATGCGGCTTCTGTCATTCATACAAATCAATCAGACCTCTACGTCAGATGTGATTGATATGTATTCATTTTCTTCATTTCTTGGAGTCCATCGTGTGTTCTTGCGTCGTCGTGTACTGTGACTGTTCGAACTCGTTCGTGTTTCCCTATATTTGTGACCTTTTTATGTTTATATTCTAGATGAAAATAAAGTAAACCGAAGAGAAGGAATAAAAGATTATTGTTGGTATTGCATTGTTGGCTGTCGCACAGTAGGATGTACCTCATGTTATGCCAATGGTGTGGTACCTTGGTTGGGCTAGATTTCAGAGTAATATTGCTGCACCAGCAGAATTTTTTAGAGCATGTTGTAGTTAGGGAGGATTATGAATAAAAAAAATTAAACCCTTGCCAAATGCAAAACAATTTCTTAATCTGATTTTAAATTATGTAGGTAAGTAATAATGTAAAATCAACCATTTGCTTGTTGTTAATATGTTGACAAACTGTAAAGGAACCTGAACCGTTATCGAGGAAATAAATAGGTAGTGTATAATATGACCACTTCTGTGAAGATCTCTAGTTCTGAACCATGCAGGATCTTTAATATTTTATCTCATGATATTGACGGAGGTCTCAAAACTAGGCGAAGAAAAGAATTACGTAAGTTACTCTCGTAACAATTTATGAAAAATAACTAATTATTAGGATATCATTCGCCATTTAATTTAATTAATTTTTTTTTTTAATTTTTAATTGACATTTAATAAAGTAGTATCACTATGTGATATGTTATGTTACGATAATACTTGTTACATTGCAGCAGGCCATTTATTGATACGCAAGGATTAAGCAAATTGTTCATTATTTTCCTAAACTTGTTGATATCCTGATATTATTGCGACTATTCGGCTGCGACATCTAAACAATAGTTATTTTTGTAAGTCATTGACGCCTGACATTGACGCTTTGAGGTTGTTATTTTATGAAATAATTGTATTTCTGCATCAAATTTTAAAATATTGATAATAGATTTGGACATTTAATGCAATAAACAACTGTTAAAAGCACTAACGAATTCAAGACGGGATCAATGAAAGAATTTAAGTGACAGGTTTTTGAATGTATGGACGGTGACCGGCCTTCTTTTAGTTACTACTACATCGTTCGTGGAAACATGTGAAAGCAATGTTTTAATTTTATTATACTAATACTTAAAATTGGCAGAAATAGTTATTTTGTAGTAACAACAGCTTATGGCCATAAAACGCAAAATAATAATAAAAGCTTCATGGTAAATGTGCAACTATTAAGCTAAGAGTAGGGCCATTTTTTTTTTATAAGATTATATCATGCATTTTTCGAGTGCTATTTTTATGTTGAGAGATAGTAGTTCCCTTGTGTAGGGTTTTGAGTATCCCTCTATTAACGCCCTGGAGTGTTTCATGCTTCGGCCCAGAGGCGTTTGCTTTCTGGTTAGGCACAGGCTTGTTAGTATCAGTCGTGTTGGGCTGCTTGGGATTCTGCATTGCGCCTTCTCTCGCCAGTTCATCAGCGTTGTCATTTCCTGTGATGTTTGAGTGTCCTAGGACCCATTTTAGGCGTACCGTATTTTGTTCCCCAAATCTATTTAGTCTTTTGGCATTGCATTACCAATTTGGAGTCAACTCTGAATGAGTTTAGTGCCATTAGTGCTGCTTTGGTGTCTGAGATTATATGGATTATTTGGCCTTTGTAGGATTTGCTGAGATCGATATCCGCACATCACAAGATTGCATATATCTCAGCTTGGAATATTGAGATATAGGCTCCTAGGCTAGAGCATTCGCTAAACCCGGGTTTTACGCCGTGTACCCCTATCCTACCTTATTGTCCATGTAAGAGCCAGCAGTGAACCAGGTAAGGCTAGTAAGGCTATTCACTTCCCTGTGAATGTTGCCCTTAGTCCATTCTTCTCTGTTTGGGTTTTTGAATTGTAGCTCTAGTAGCATGTAATCCGTGGGCATGTTTATAATTGGGCATTTAAGGATGAGTTTTTCCAGGTAGCCCATATTTTTTTAAAGCTATGCATTTCCTCTGAGGGATTTGCTCTAATCATGCTCCTCCCAGCCTCTTTTAAGGCTGTGAGATGCAGGGGTGGGATACCTGAGGATGCATTTAATGCCAGGTTGGGCGTTGTGGTCATGGCGCCTGTGGCCAGAATACATGCTGTTCTTTGTATCTTCCCTAGTTCGGTAATTGTTGTTGTTTGTCTGAGCTTTCTGTGCCCACTACACAGCCCTATGTCACGATCGGCCTGACCATTTGGGTTTTAGCCCCCATCTTGATCCAACCATTCTGCTACACAGAAAGAGGAAGATTTTGGCTTTCTGTGTGGCGTTATTTAAATATTTATTGTAGGTAAGTTTATCGTCTAGGGTGATGCCTAGATATTTTACCTCTTTAGAGAATACTGTAGTGGTTCCATCAATATTAGGAGGTTTGAGCTTGTCAAGTTTCCTTTTTTTGGTTAAAAGCACTATAACAGTTTTGATGGCGTCAATAGTGAATTCGTTATCTTTGCACCATTTAGTTGTAATATTCAGCGCTCCTTGAATGAGGTAGAGAGTAGAGAGAGGGAAAGAGGACTTCTCTCTGCGGTCACCCTTGTGTGGTAAGAACTGTACGATATATCCCATTCAGTTCTAGTTTTGTTATTCGCGATCTAAGCATTGATTCGTTCAACCTTTTCATGGTGCGGTCCACAGACTTGTGTTCCAGTGGGTCTAAACTTACAATTTCATTAAAATCTTTGTCCCTGAATGAAGCAGGAGCCATTTTTTTATATTATTACAAAAGAAAATTAATAAGCAAGCTTTTAAAATCTATAATCGACTAATAAAAACATCAACAAAGGAACGTCATGTGTCAGTTTTGACAGGCCGCTCACAGCGACCATGCTCCGTAGCTTTGCCACTGTGAGCGGGAAGATGGCGGCGTTTATGACGCCATTGATGACGTATCGATATCGCTGTGAGTGCGCTTACGGGTAATCGGAACGGGTATATGAGCGCTGTGAGCGCTGTAATCGGCAAACGGAACGTAGCAATAGTGTTCAACAATAGTAGTAAGGTTCTTGATTTTGTATTAATATGCCTGATTTCTTAAAAATCTAGGCAATATTAAAGTAAATATGTATTTAGGATAATTTGCTTAAACAGGGATAGAATTTTTATAGTAATATAGCTTTTACCTAAATAAATAATATAGATATTTCAATTACAATAAGCTGAAGAGTGATTTCTTCTAATTGACCATTTATGATTGTACACTCTCAGTTATTTTTCCAGTTTTTACAATAAGTAAATAAGACATAGGTGTTTCTATGTAACTTCATCTTTCCTTGTCATATCCCCCACTTCCCTGAGAGTATCTCCATTATCTCAGGAATAATTTTGCTGCGTTCCGTTTGCCGATTACAGCGCTCATATACCCGTTCCGATTGCCCGTGAGCGCGCTCACAGCGATATCGATACGTCATAAACGCCGCCATCTTCCCGCTCACAGTGGCAAAGCTACGGAGCATGGTCGCTGTGAGCGGCCTGTCAAAACTGACACATGACGTTACTTTGTTGATGTTTTTATTTGTTTATTAGTCGATTAAAGATTTTAAAAGCTTACTTATTAATTTTCTTTTATAATAATATAAAAAAAATGGCTCCTGCTTCATTCAGGGTCAAAGATCTTAATGAAATTGTAACTTTAGACTTAAGCGACGAACAATCAGAACGTAATAGCCGGTTTACACGCGTTAAGTGGTTAAGTTGGTAACTAAATTTTAACTAAATTTTAAGTTACTGCATGTCACTTGTGTGTCCAAACGGATTAAGTAGTTAAGTTCATAAGTTCAATGAAGATGAGCAGTGATGAATCTCAAAGAATTCGTCAATTCTGTACTTAGATAGTGATAGAGTAAATGTGATTTTGGACAAATTCAGAGAAGAATTTTATTCGGAAATTAAAATCTTTACAAGAATATGTTTTTTTCTAAATGTTTATTATACAAGCATATCTATTTTATATATTCTTCAACAAATTTTAAAGTCGAAACTAAACTCCATTCCGACATTTAAAAATAAAAGAGTAAATGCGAAATAAATAGGAGCTCTTGCCGCCACCAGCTTTGTCAACGTATGCACTTAACTAAAAAATCACGTCCAAACGTGTTAACTGAGAAGCCCCGCCCACCCACTTATACGAAAAATAGAACAAATCCTAATCTACTTAATCACTTGCGTGCTAAATTTTAAGTTACCACTTGTCACTTAACTGACTGTTTACACGCAACTTTTAACTTAAAATTTAGTTAAAATTTAGTTACCGACTTAACCACTTAACGCGTGTAAACCGGCTATTAGTGCGATATTAACCGTTCCGATTGCAATAGCACTAATAACACTTATTAGCGCGCTCAAACGAATCGGAACGGTTTTGAGCACTTTTAGCGCTGTGAGCGCTGTAATCGGCAAACGTAACGCAGCAATTGTTATTTTACTTAAAGGGTTTTAATCATAGAATAATATTACTCCTAACGGAGAAGAACGACAACTTCATACAAATCAATCGTACATCATTCAGCTCCTAAACTAGCGCCATCTAGAGTCTACCCAGGCATACTAGCAGGGCGGGAAATTACGAACGACCAGGGATTTATTTAAGACCATCATCCGACAACGGATTGTCCTGGGACATTACTTCATCTAGAAGGTTGTTATTATTCTTAATTTCAAACAACCTTTTAAACGATGTAATTCCCTCGCACAATCCGTTGACAGAAGACGGTTTTAGAAGGTAGGAAGGACAAATCAGCATTATATGTTGATTGGAAACTTAGAAAACATTTTGGAATAAAACAATTAATATGTTTATCAGACATTTACTTTAAATATACGAAATCATAAACCGAAAAAAAAAGGAAATACAGTACATCTTAAAATTTTACAATACAAGCTTGGATGATACAGTCCAAAATAACTATTTGGGCTTTAGTTGTCAGTCAACATAGAAATTTTTTGTGCAGCAAACATTGACTACTTAATGTAAAAAATTGAAAGTTGGTCATTGCAACTTATAAATATCTCTAGGTGGGTGAATATCACAGAATCAAAAATAAATAGTCACACACAAGTCGAATAATTAAAGAGCAGTTGTCCTGTGTTGAGCAGTATTAACAAAGTACGGTTATACATTGATTTTGTTTTGAATCTGATTGTTGATTAGAGAATATTCAGTACAGAGCTGGTTTATCACATAATACGAAAAAACATGCTATCTTGTGAAAATGAGCCATGCAAATTATATGAACGAAAAACCGTTCTCACATGAGCAGATTTATAATTAACAGTGTTTTTATGCTCTTGGCATTCAAACAGTACAAAAATCAAATAAAAATTAGCGAACTTATGGTTCAAGAGTCACAAATAACAAATTTTCAGTAACAAATGTTTCTTAAAAGCTCGTAAATTAAGTATGAATATTTGGAAATTCTTTATAATAAATACCCAAATATTGTTTTTCTTTCTCGAAATAGATAGTAGTTGTTAGTTACATAGTTATATTAAATATTTATTATAACATAGATATATTCATTAATAAGTAACAATGACATGTTGCAATGGGCGACCGATGTGTCTGACGAGCCGTGTCGGCGGAAAGTATCGAAGTTTTCACCCACGGGCATGGCTTAAAACCGAACGTTCGCACTCTATACAGGAATAAATCTAAACCGGTTTATTGGGATCTTTAAATGATACCCTTACTCCCCTAAAAAATTAATTCGCCATTATAGTAGCACCCTGTATAAGTAATTGAACTCAATAATGGCTGTAATAAACATTAATAAAAATTATGTAACATAACTCTAACATAATATGCAATCATTTATGATTTAAAAAAAAGTTTTTCAGTGTAACAAGATAAAGTGCAATACTGAAAGGGCTGGACAATAGACTCGACCTTTAAATGAAATAGTAAAGAATAATGATAAAAAGTCATCGGCTTGATTTTTGAAGATTCACAAATCATTAAACTTTTTATTTATCTACAAAAAGTAAAAACCTAGAAATTATATCTTTTTTATCAAGCTATTTGATTATTTAAACTTTGCCAGTCCTTAGAATGTACCTAATTAATGTTTTTTTTTAAATAGTGTAGAAATGGAATTAGAAAAATGAGAATAATAGAAAAAATGAGAATAAAAGAGTAGCAGTCGCCTTTCGGGATGGCACATTATTTGTGAAGTATAATTTTCATTTTTCTTTTGAGTGCAGACGCGGAAGCTTCGTCTGCAAATAAGCGGTTTTTTACTGTACAAAATCGCCTAATGCAAATAAAAAACAAACTGTTGGCAATAAAACTTATGTTACTATCCCTATGTTGACTGCAACTATTGAGAAAATCAAAGTTTATATTACATTTAATTGTTTCAATAACACTTCTTTTTAAATTTTTTATATGACCTTTCTCTTTTAAAAAAGTGTTTATTAAAGAAGCACAAGCCTCTACACAAGTAACAAAACTTTTGCTGGCATAGTTGAGTGATTTTTTTTCATCACAGTATTCCCTGCATTGAGTTAAATTGTGAAAAGCTTCCATTTGCGGGGATACACATAAATTAGTACAAGTGCCACAACTTGTAGTTGGCATTTTTTTTAATAAAAAGCCACATACATATGCACATGCTTGCATTTCTGCGCTGCCTTCATTTATTTCATTAGTAGACCCAAACACTCTAAGATCATTAGGTATATCCCCTTCAAATGGGTTTTTCTCCTCATCTGTATTGACAACTGATAATTGTGGAATTGACAATAATGTACTGAAATTATTCAGGGTAACATTATTGTCATTTTCACAATTACCGGTTGTCCCAATATGCGCCATGTTACTTAGAATGGATGTTTTAAGGCCAGCCACAAATTGCTCTGTTGTTGGATTGGTATTTGAGCCACAATTACCTCTAATACATCCAAACAAATTTTCTAGTGGATCCTGCTGCAAACGTCTTGTTGCTAGACTCTTGATTTTATGTGTGGTTTGTAAGTTTTTGAATAATAACTCAATACCATTTAATGTCCAAATCCATCCCTCTTGAGAAGGAGGTGTTCGACTAGATTCCACAAATTGCATGCTCTTAAAAAATAATTTCATTTCTGAAATGAATTGCCAATGTGGACTCTTTGTTGTTAGGTTTGTAGAGTATATTTTTCCCCGACGTAAATTTGAAGTGTCACCGTTAAGGGTATCAAATAATTTATCGATATTTTCTATGAGGTTAGCTGTAACAGCAGCGGTCGAAGGGAGCGTTCCTGCAACACATAAAATGGTGGTGGTAAGTTTTATAGTAATGAACTTTGTTAGGTTAGTTTTTAACTATCCTGACTTCGCAAGGATAATTCTGGCCCCGAAATCACGAAGCTAATTACGTTTCGTTGACCATTTCGGTCAATGGGAAGGAACAGCCAGTGCAGTTACTAGTACAAAGGCAATTCCCACTGAAGCCTACGTTCGGCAACGCATCGTCGATATAATTATCACAATTACTATTAATTATTAAATAACCTATGACTAATGATGCGCATACCATTTACTATCAGGTGGGTAGCGTGCCCATTGGCCGGCTATGAAAATAGTAGCTACTAAATAGATTGATGTGAATTTTGTAGATACCTCAAGTAACGACCTGGGCCCTGTTACATAAACACTACAATTCTACAAGTTTCTAATTAAAATTAAAATTTAATTACATTAAATTATATGTGTACAGTGAAAGAACAAATTGCATACCATCCGATAGTTTAGCGTAGAATCCTCCTGCTACAGAATGGCTAAAAACTTGTGCAGCAAGTTTGACCCGCATTTTTTGTCTGCTGTTAGGCTCTAAATGGTCCTTTGTCAAGGCAGGAGCATAAACAAAATTATGGTTTTTATTGTCCAATTCATAAAATTGTTTAATATGAGCCCATTTGGCAACACCTGGAATGGTGGGTTATGAATAGCTTATTAGTAACACATCTCAAAATTATCAATTTTTGGCTAACTTTTATACTATATTTCCTTCTGCCTCCAATAAAGTTAAGTATATTATGTTCAGGTAAACATATAGTAGACTATTTTGAGTTTAATGTTTAGTTTAGAGGTAAAATGTTTGCTCTTTGATATTAGGCTAATTATGGTATCATAATCTATTCTTGTTAGAAGATATCATTTCTTAATTTACCTACTTGAGGTAATTTTTGGTTGGGCACTCTTACAAGGTGCAGTTTGGTACCCAGGATAGCTTGATCACAGAGATAATGTGGCAATAATCTCTGTGATCAAGCTATCTACAAAGCTACAAAGAAAAGTAGATAAAATAATGAAATTAAATAATTACCTTTTCCCATCTTTCCTACAGAAGAAATATTTGTAAAACATTCAATGTCATATTTTATAAATAAATTTCTAAAACATTTCAATAAATGTGGTGCATCATATAGAGTTACAACTGTCTTCTCTCCAACAGCAATAGTGGGGTTTTCTAAAGTTGCTCCCAAGATAGACAGAGCTTTCCTATTGACTCCATCCATATCACAAACTGTGGCTGATATATTAATGCCAGCTGCGAAACATTGTTGTATAATCTGAAAAATACAAAAATTTATTCACAGCGTCTGTATAAGTGGATCAATTTTGTATAAAACATCCAGGGGTAGTATACAAACTTTTCTATCATATCTCATAACATTGATGATCTAAAATGTAACTTTATTAAAATGAAATTAAAATAAATAAATTACCTACCTCTTGTATAAGTATAGCAAGTCTATCTGATGTTGAAAAGCTACTTGAAAAAAAATGAGCAATAGGCTGTTTCACTTTTTTTCTTATTCCACCAATCATAAACACCAAGGCATATGGTGCTACAATTGGTGATCTTCCATGTGAGCCATGATCCTGGAAGCCTTCAATATAATCTTTTTTTTTGTTATAAGTAAAATTTTTTTAAATTGACATTTCATCAAACATTAAAATAAATTCATTATCTGATGGCTTGAGTCTTTTGACATAGTCCTTTAAGACACTCAAAACTTGTTGGGTAACACCAACATCAAATGGTACTTGATTAAGCAGTGCCTTTAAGGTACCTGGAGAAGGCAACATAAAAAGCCTCCTTAGTAGCCTATAACATGTAGGTGACCTTTTATAAAGCCTGAGAGCAATAATTTTATCATTTCTTGTCCACCTACGACCAGTTGATTTTCTTTTAAAATTTTTTATTTGTGACTGCAATATTAGTGCAAATGTTGGTGTAATTTTTTTTGCAAGGTTTTTTACACAATTATCCTCTGTAATCTCATTTAATAATAGTTTATTTTTCAAATTTGTTATTCTTCGCTTCATTTGAATAATGTGTTTCATGTACTTGGTACATTTTTGAAGGAGCTTATTGTCATTTTCTGACATAATTTTTTGAGCTGTTCCACTACACCCTGAACTATCTTTTTTGTTAGTAATGTCCATAAGAGGACCTTTTATAACAGATAAAGCTGTTGCAGTCTGCAGATTTCTGTTTTGAATTCCTGATGGACCAGGTTGTGATAAATACTCAGGAAGCATCACAGGCACATTTTCCTTCTGTAAAAAAATAATACAAAATTGAAGTAAGCATTTTATTTTGTAGTAAGCATTCAGTTAGTTTGTTCTTGCACAAAATTATTACAACTTAAGATTACATGATTTGAATATAAACTAAATAAACAATTTTCATTCCACACTACTTTTACACACACATTAGTATAAGTATAAATATGAGTGTAAGTTAGGTGTTAACTGATTTGTAAGTGTGTATCTAATATTTTTGTACTTTGTTATTATTTGCTTTAATTATTGATGTATCTTAGCAATGGAAGATTGGTGCCTCTTAGCACAGGTTACTCGCTTACATAAAGGGAGGCTCCAGCCAAATGTGAGCTATGCTTTCACTGGAAATAAAGATCTATTTTTGTTTATTTATCAGATACACATGGTGTGTTTGGATGGTTGGAAATAGAAATGATGTTGCATTGCAATTTTGGATTTTTGTTTGATGGCTATAGATTGTTAGAACTTTGCAAAGCCAATTGTATAACCATCAGTACCTATGTTATAGATTTAAGTTTAAAATTATGCTTAAGATGCAATTTTGTTTGGTGCTGTACCATAGCTGATATTACCAAAGGTATAATAGGTATAGACTTTTTTAATACATTACAACTTAATTGTAGATTGCACAAATAAGCAACTAATATAATACAACTAAATAATATGGACATCTGCTTGTATAGCTATATCATCAAACAAGAGGTACCATTAAATTTTAGAGAGCTTTCCAGAGATTACTAACGGTTGTTTACCTCTACAAAGCATTAACCATCCTCCGCATCCACACCACATCCAGCACACCCATATTTAGTAAATTTTTGAAAGTGGGAACTTTGAAATTATGAACAATTTCATTATTACTTACATCATGTGGGACTGCAGTGTACAGTAATCTCTGCTTCAAGGCGTCTGTGAAATCTTCCACGGCAAAATGATCCTCACACAGCATTCTGTGTTCACTAAAGAGCTTTTTCTGAAATTGTACAGATGTATAGAGCTCTTCTTCCACAGGAAACATGTACTTAGCCCATAATGTGCAGCTACAACAAATATACATAAAAGCATTAAATTTAATGTAAGTTGAAGTAATTTTAAGTCTTTAAAGGTTTTTAACTTTAAAAATTATTTTAGTCTGGTTATATAAAACTGATTTAATTTATTGAAAACGAGCTGAAAAATGTACATGAGGTTACTTATATACATACAACTATTGGCCAAAAGTACTTACCGGAATAGGTTTCTTACAGCAGGTTTTGGAAATCTAAACAATTTGATGTTATCTAGTGCTGGAGATTTACCACACTTGAAACATTTTCGCCGACTTTCAGACATTTTTATGTCGCCGCCGGTAAAAGACCACTATGTTTACAAACAACAAAACACTTGAGTCACTATCTCTTTTAGCAAAACTAAAGAGTCACTATCTCGACATATGCATAACACTGAAGCGGAGGAGCCAGAACTCTACTCGACGCAGTATTACCTCAAAATTTTTCTTAATTATCGTGGAGCAAACGACAAAAATAGCAAAAACAACCACACCCCAATATGAACGAACGCCATATGAGTATGAGTGAGTGAGCTTAGTGTGTCATCTATCAGTGAATGAGTGAACGAATACTCGCTGTTTTCAAGATTATAAAAGTTTGCCCTTCTAGGTAGTTTTCAATCAGGCAATAAAGCTGACCCCCCCTGGTTTTAATTTCTAATATTCTGTATATTACAAAAATACTTGTTGCGAGGTCTGTAATTTTAAAATTTAAACAAATAATGGGTTCCAGATTATTGAAGTATGAATGTGAATTCCGTCTTACGTTTTTTTTGTAAATTATGGTATACAGTAAGGCAAACCCACAACTTTGTATTCTTTTAAGTTACAAATGTAAATTGTGGGCGGCAAACTATTGTAAAGTTTTACTGCACAGTTAATAATTAATTTGTTATATTAATGATTTTCCATTATACCATTTATGTTTGGGAACTTTCCTATTGTTTTTGTTATTGTATATGTTATTGTGTTTTTTCCTACATTACTTGTTTTTCTCAGGACAGGTGACATAATACTAGTTGGGTTGTTTGATAGATGGTGCTGGGATAATTCAGTAAACAGTGTGGGTCTTCTTACTGGAAGATCCATGCTGTTGATTAAAGCGAGGAAGATATCAGCCTACTTCCATAATTTATGGAGCAAAGTCAGTACCTGCATTACTCTGACAATATTTACATTAACACTTACATATATTTCTTTGTGTCAATAAATTATTATTATTATTATTCATTAATATAGTAATGGCCTTTATTCACTTCTAATCTCATTGTGTTTTATTTTGCACCTTTTGTTCGATTCATGCAGATAGATAGTGTAATCTGTTCTTAATTGTGTGAGGTTGTTTTTTTAATTAAAAAAAAAACTAAAGTTTATGTAATCTACTTTTTTAGGATTGCACCCATGGGTGTGCTGAGGTATAATGAGTGAGTTCATATTAAGAATCTTAGAATTAACATATCTCTTAATTTAAATTTTCCTTCATCTGGAATATAACATAAAATTTATTTTCTACTAAAAGGAGTTAATTATTTAAAACAGTAAAATATTTTTACTCTATCCACATTTTCTCACACTGGCCAAATTCATTGACCTTAAAAGAATATACCTATTCATGTTACATTTATGGTTTATAGATATCACAACAATTTTTATCAGTTAGAGTGTTGACTAAAGACCTCACACCTAAAACTGCCAGTGCGACTTTGCAAATGAGTTCCAATTAGGTCACACTATATTACTGGCCAACCACTTTAGTAAGCAGGGGTTTTAATGTTTCCACTACACTGAGGCAAATAGGAGCAATGCAGATTTTTTCATTTGTCATACTCCAAATGGGTCAGTATAAAAATGTAATTTAAGTCATTTTTGTCACAAGTTTGTCTTTCATGGAGATTGAAACTTTTTTCTTGCACATAGTCTAAATATTTATAAGTATAAACCTGTTAAATAGAAACATGATAAGAAATAGAACTAGGTCATCGGGGCCTAAAGTTTAGATGAAGAGCCTCATTTTGACATAGGTAACTTTTTTATGTATTATGTCCCTAAGTCCAGTTTTTCTTTGAACACTTGCTTATAGTATATAACTATTGTGAACTTTGGATTTAGCTTTCAGTTTATAAATTACCTATTAACACAGAAACAAATAAATCTTCCCCTTATTATAATAGTACTGACTAGAGCTGCAATTATAGCACTAACCTACTTTAAAAATAACTATTTACTTACAAGATACTTCAAGACAACATCACTTTCGAATCAAATATTAAATGATGTCTGAAAATGGGCATGATGCTTTGATTTTCCAAAGATATGTTATGCTTTCATAGAATGTGTCTAATTGAACCTTCCTGGATGTCCATCTTTGATTAAGTTCGTAGTAGTTAAAAAGGTTTTACCAATAATTTTAGTATTTTTACAAATGCATACACAAATTTTTGCTTCTATTAAATATGAGTTTTAAAACATAAGATCTAAGTAGGTATATTTCATATTTACTTTTAAACCAATAATTTAATGGAAGTAAAAAGTTCTATCATTTGGATAGGGGTTAAAGAAAAGTAATTAAAATGCGATATACGGTATATTTTTTATTTTTTGATTTAAATTCATTTTAAATAAAATAATTTGACCTTGAAATCGTTTGTATTACATTAAATTATTAATTGCTTGTTGCACTGTCATATATTCATCCAGTCACATTTTATCACACTTCTTTGGTAGAATTCATTGACCTGAATGAATTCGTTTATGACTTATAAATATCACAACGAGGCTGATCAATTAGGAGTTAAACCGCTGGCCCAACTTTTTAAGTGAGTTCCCAACTAGGCATCACTACATTACTGGCCAACTGTTTTGGGGAATAGGGAATGAACTGAATGTGTCCACTCCATGTCATTATAAAAAATTTCAGTGCCTTCCCCTTTTTTCCGGGCTTAGGACCGGCATCAAGCACACACTTAAATAGCGGAGTTACACTGCAATATGAATAGTTAGTGCGCAACAACAGTAGGTATGTACCTAATAAATAATTATAAAAAAATAAAATATAAAAAATAAACTATAAGTTTGGCAGTCTATTACTAAATAGTACAAAAGTACATAATAAGTGCCATCCACAAGGACGCCCGTATGTTCCATCGCGCAATAGAAAAATTTGCAGGGCGCGCTTCGTGGATGGCACTCGCTATGGATAATCATAAAAATAATAATGCTTCGGATCAAACAGAGAATGTTCCTATTTAAGCAATGAAATAAAAGAAATACGAACTCCAAAAATATGCAACATAATATGCGGCAAATCGGGCAATATCTGCATTTGCATAAAGGTAAATTAGTGAACACATCTTAAAAAACACCTGAGGGCAACAAGCCTGCTGAGGGCAACAAACAAACCGATTTGATATCGACAGACACACGTCCAACTTATAAAAACACTCTTTATGCGTTGGAGATAAGAAGGATGAAAATAGGAAAAAAGAGAAAAGTAAGTGTTACAAATATACCTACACGGACTGTATCCATAATAAAAGCCCGGCAAAAGGGGCACGTCTGCATTTGCTGTCGGCATGATAAACATACTGCGTGTCCACATGGTTGCAGAACTAATGTAGGCACGTTCTCTATGCAAATGCGACAACGAATAGGTATCGGTGGTGGTTGTAGTGATGGCCTGGTTGGTTGCTGTACCGCTGCCTGAAGGGTCTCGTCATCTGAAGGATTTTGAAACCCTGTGACATCAAGCACACCCTCTTCCTCAACAACCTCAACCTCAGGTACATCTTCTAAAATCACCCCCTCACCTATATCTATGTTCCTACTGATGGATACAAGGAACTCTCTGAGGGAAATCACCCCCCTTTCAAGAGCTCTCGTGTTATTCATCATGATATTTGCCCGTATGTAGGAACGTTCTCGGTTCCTCCTCGGCTGTCGACCTCCTCGAAAAGCCTCCAGGCGCGAAGTGCTGACCGCGAACTTCTCTGCAGGAACATCTAAAAAGAAAATAGATTAAGTTAGAAACAGTGAAACAATGACCATCACATTTTATGTTTAATTTAATAATTATTCAAAAAGGTTTAGAATCCCAAGAAGAACATTATCATACAAAATAAATTACTTTGCGGAAATTCATTTACTGTCAAAGAAAATTTAGGAAATTAACAACAACCCGCTCTATATATTTTAATAAAAATACTATTTATCTTTTCAACTTACTATTTAACAAAATACTGATAAATTGTCGGTCATAGCGACATTACTATAACTCACCTTGAGTCTTCAGATATGATCCACTCCACACAAACCAAGGATGTAACTAGAAAAGAACTACATTAATCATAATAAGGTTCTAAGTTAATATTTAAAACTAAGTCTATAAAAAGGCGTCTCACATCTAGATGCACATACTTACATCTATATAAGTATAGCATAAATGTTTGTGAAAACATGCATTTTTCTAGCCTAGAATCATTATCTACACACTTATTGACAAGCCATCCATACATAACATTACGAAACAACAGAAAAATGTAAACTTCATTGGAAGTAGGTACCTAAGTACCTACAACTTTTTTGTGTAACCAATAACTAGGTACATAGTGTGTAGGTATATGAATGGCGTGTTTTGAACCACAAAGTTGAATCTACTTACTCAACCACATCTACTGATAAGTATATTTAACTTATTACAAACAACTATATACTTAAATACTTAAGATTATTAAATCTGAAAATCGCCAAATATTTGGTGATGGTGGCCACAGGGAGGCGTGGTAGATCTCTGCCATATTGGATGTTCGGTGAGGGCTCTGGTAGACGCTAAACGCTCCAGGACCCACCTAGAGAAAAAAAATCATCTATTTTTAAATATATTACAATCATTAGTAGTTACTTACATAAATTCGAAACACTGCCAAAACTACTTTTTCAGTTACTTAATATTTAAGTAATAGTAAATAATTAAGCATGACCTGAGATATTCTTTACTTCCATAAGATTAAATAAATAAACAAACAAATAAATATGTAATTTTTACTTATCCGAGTCATCCAATGTGACACACAGTAGTTGTGGAAGTTGGCGGAGAAGGGCAGACCTTCCGCGGCGGAGAGGAATTTTTTTTGTTCCCCGTTTGGGCAGGAGGCAAAAAATGCATTTGCGCATGCCTCTCGCGCGCGTTACAAGCATCCGGGACTAGCTACTAATGAGCACTACCCGCTAAAAAATCCCCTGTCGGCTCGTGCAATTTTTTGCCACTCAGCATTTATCTGAGCGACGGCAAAATGGAGAAAGAGGCCGCGCTAGCGGGGCCCAGAAGGGGTCACCCGCTGGGATTACATAGCACTGAAGGTGCTCAAATTTATAATTAAAAAAAAATTAAAAATTGCAAAATAAAATTGAATTAATTTGCATTTACGTTAGAATTAGGATTTACGTTAGAATTAGAATTTACGTTAGAATTAGAATTTGCGGCCAGAAGGGCTTCGAGATCGGCTGACAGTCTGGTGGAAGAGTACGCTTGCGCATTCCTAGGCCTAGCGACTTTGAACTTCGAATCTAAGACAGGAGTAGTATATGAGACTGAATCACGAACTAGAGGGTTGGGATGGGTTTCGGAGCGTTTGAAGAACGCTTCAGAGAGTGTTTTGAGGTGTTGTTGTACTTTAGGCAGCTTTTAAGTAATTAATTTTGTGCTCTTTGCACAAGTTAGAAACCGCGGTCCAGCGCGCTTTTTCGCGGAGGAAGACGGGCGGAGGGAGCTGAGGCTTTGGTGGGACGGTAGCGCAGCGCGTCGCTGGCTTTGACGGAGACGCAGTCACTTCGAGTGACATAAGCGGTGCGGGGACGGGTGCTGAAGGCACCGGGGTGGTATCGGGTGTTGAAGACACCGCGATTTTCTTAGACGCAGCGAGCGCCTGCGCGAACGCTTTCGCGAAGTTAATAATGTTTTGCGAATCCATAAGGGAGGGAATTATATGAATAAATAAGTATTTAAATTATGCCTAGAGTTCCCTAAAATAAACCTAGCGAACCCTAGCGGCTAACCTCCCTACCAGCGGTAGGGGGGCTGGGTAAAATAACTTAAAACTAACCGTTGTTCGCCGAAGGCCGCTACCTAGAAACCTAAAAAAGGGTGCGCAGGTAAAGAGTTGACCGCGTTAGGGTCAACTTTTACCGAAAAAAAGGACAAATGTACACGAAGAGACACAAATATGATAAAAATAAATATAAAAATAGAAGAGAAAATATAAAATTATAGAAGGAAATAATAAATAAAATAAAAAGGACTGGATCAGTACAAATTCGTTGTCACCGTTAAGTATCCTTTGTACTGAAACCAGACTACTTACGCTGGGCACTACACAGCACTCAGCACAAGCACAACACAACTTAGCACAGCACTTTGAAGACTAAGGGGCTTAGTCACAAAGAAAAATCACACTTCGATAGCACTCAGAGGGAGTAGAAAAACCTTGAAAACCTAGTTAGAAAAGTAGACTGAGCGCCACGGAATATCGGGAAGGGACCGATCAACGGAGAACGGGGTCTTGCACGTCCATACCGGGCGGCGATCGGAGCGAGGATGGTGGGCAGAGAGGAGCGGAACTTTTTAATATATCGGGAAAACAGACTAGATTAGGCTAGGGCCGAGAGAAGAGCTACGTGGAGCGGAGAAGGGCTGGGCTGGGCAGTGCGGAGCGGGGCGGCTCACTCACGCGCATTTCATTTTAGTTAGCGTCTTGATGTCATCAACAGTGCACGCGATTACAGTAAAAAATGGATGAAAAATTTATTGAATGTGTTAAGAAATTTCCATGTTTGCGGGATACAAAATATCTACCTATATACAATAATATACAAGATATCTACCCACAAATGCCACCAGGCTATGCGAATAGGCAAAGCAGATCCACTCGACCCCGATCCGCTCCACCCCGCCCCGCTCCGCTTCATTGGAAACACCCACCTCTTTTCACAGCTCAGCCCCTCTCCGCACCGCTCCACTCCGCCTCAGTGGAACCGCAGCGTTAACAGGATTTTACTAGTATTTGTAACAAAACATGTGTAATGTGTTGTGTGTTCGTTGAGTTCTTCGTCCCGGTGAATATCTAAAGCTGAATCGCTAAAGTACTTCTTATGGTAGCGTCGGATGACGGGTCGTTCACTTCCCTCTGATATGGTTGAGGAGAGCGATGGCTGGATCCCGCGTTAACTCGTGAACGGGTGACGTTTGAGGGTGTTCGTCGTTTGGATACTTGTGGGGAGGGAGACTTGCTGAGCTAACAGATGCAGATAAGAATAACTTTGTATAGACATATAGGGACTGTAAATTTATTTTGAAAAAAATATATATACCCGTGAAGTTTGTCGCCAGGTTTTTTTGACTTGGTAGTAGACTCATGTTTTATTTGACGTCAAACAAGTAATTGTCAATGTTGAGAAATAAGTATTTCATTTCATTTGTTACGGAACCAGACCATACCAGAGATATATAAAAAAATATTTTTAAAAAATTTGAGCCCGTCTGCAATTTTTTTGGGTATCAAATACACTTCTTTAATAATAATGCCAACAAGACTGATTGTTTCGGTGGTGAAAAGAATGAATAAGAGAGAGAGCGTTTATTGACAACGTGTTAAGGCTACGGTGGAGCGGCCGATGACCGAGAGAGCGGGGCGCGGGTGGATCATAACGGTGCGTCGCCCCGCTCCGCGCCGCCGACCGAGCTACTGACGGCTCAGTGCCGTACCAACTACCACACGCACAAACCGCGCTCGCGCATCTAATAGTTCGAAATACGATCTTGTAATTCATTTGTCTAAACGTTTAATACATATCATACAGTCCACTACACATAGTTTTATTGAAGGCCCTAACATTTGGTCCTTCCACCTTGGCAGACTTTGAAAGAATGGCAGGAATTTGAAAGTTAACGGCTAACGGAAACAGCGGTCGTTATCGTGAGGTTTTAACATCGTCGTCCAGGTCCTGCTTGTCGTCGTGCCTGCCTTCTTCGGGTCGTCGTGGACTGCGTTCTGGAGGTCTTCGGATCAACCGCCTTCAGCCATCCACCCCGTCGGGCATCACTTGGAGGATCATCAGAAGTTTCGAACTTACAACTGCGGCTGCGAGTACATCATTCATCATTCAACAGTACCAACTGATTCGTGCATGAGGAAAGGAAAACACATTTCCAGCATTGGTGCCGCGCATCAATATTATTGGCATCTCGGCGTGATCATTATTACCTTGTGGATGGCATGAAACCGTGAGATCGTTCCAATATTACTTTCCCTTCATTTTCCTATATCAATCCTTTATTTTAAATCAGTGCACTTTTCGGGCAATGTTTTTAATTTTTTTTTTTTTTCTACGTACCTTATGGATTCATGTATTTAAAAAAAACCGTTATTTTTTTTTATAGCATTGAATAGTTCATCGCCTTTTCATCGTTTATTTTTCACTATTTTTAAATAATAGTATTCTCGGTTAATGTGTATTCCGCTCCCAGCTACTTACTGACACATGAAAGCGCCTTATATTTTTACGTAGCAAAGTTTATTTCGTAATACTTGCTTTTCTTTTCTATTAAACTTGCCTATTGTAGCTTATTTATTTATACATTATACTACCTACTTAATTATTGCTGATCGAAAAGATGTCTGACGCACAATTAAAAGCTTTAGTAAAAAAACGAGCTTCAATTAAAGCTAAGCTTACAGTTTTTTCTAATTACATTGCTGTCCAAATCATGTGAAAAGTTGAGTGAAGTTCAAGTTATGGAAATTAAATACAGGCTTTCTACTTTTGAAGGCTTGTATGAAAAATATGACACGTTACAGGATGATTTGGAAACATTGGCGGACAACCCTGAAGAGCAATATGCTGAGCACGAAGAGTTCGACACTCTACAGCTTGGGTGGCTTCCGCTCGGCAGCTTATAAACAATTCACGCAAGCAGTTGGCCGCAGATATTCCATCCGAGGTGAGCTCTTGCCATGGCATACACAAACACAGTACTGTTCGTTTACCTAAGATTGATTTGCCAAAATTTTCGGGCAGTTATCATGACTGGTTAGAGTTTCGTGATACCTTTGTTTCCATTATTCATGAAAACCAATCTATTGACAGAATTAACAAATTGCATTACCTTCGAGCTTCGCTAAGGGGTAGTGCTCTTTTGATAATCAACAACCTTGACTTCAAATCTGAGAATTACAAAGCTGCCTGGAAGTTGCTTTGTGAGCGTTACGATAATAAGAGGCTGCTTGTTAATAATCATGTCCAAGCTTTATTTAACATTGATGCATTTGTAAATAATCATTTCCTCAGTTCATCAGAGAAGGCTTCGACAGTTAGATAGCTACCAATCGCGATTAGTTCATTTTAAATTCATATCCTTAACTCAGAGACGCTGGATAGCTGATCAAGTCCTTCTATTTAAAATTGTTCGAGGCTTCATAAATTGTTCCCAGTTGCTGTATCAAATCGGTTTTTTGGTCCCTAGATCAAACAGAAGACTAGACAGTGTTCACCCGTTTGCCGTCAGTAGATTTAAAACTAACGTTGGTCTCCACAGCTCAATCCCTCGAATATGTCGCGATCACAATAAATTGTTCACGGATACAAAAAATTGACATTTTAAGGCTCTTTGTATAACTATAAGAAACAGCTGTACGACTATTTATATAACAAGAAGTGAGGCTTTGTGATATAGGAATAGTAACAATATTGACTGGTTGTAAAAAAAGTTTACATACTTTTTAGTCCTTTTTTTGTTTTTTTTGTTTAATGCCTTAACTTTGGTTTATAAGAGGTTGCTTTTATTGGGTTTGTAAAGTAAATTTTATATATTTGAGGTTAGATAGAAATGTAGCACAACTTGTTTTGCAAAAAAAAAGTTTGTTGGTTAAAATTAAGAAGTTATTGCCTGTAATTGGGTGTACACCCTACCATGTTTTCTGTTATAAGTAATTTAATTTGTAAAGTGTATTATCTGTTGGCAATTCAATAAATAAATAAATAAATAAAGGAATCAAGTAAGTCGATAAGACACCTAGTTGATGTAACTAACAAAAAATTAAGAGCTTACGCAACATTAGATCAACCTGTTCAATATTGGGATACTTTAATTATTTATATTATGACGGGAAGGCTCGATCAAGTTACAAATAGAGAATGGGAGCAGCACCGTAACTCTATGACGGAACCACCTACTTTACCAGTATTCATTTCTTTTCTTAGCAGTCGGGCAGATTTATTCGAAACATTAGAGGAATCCAAGGTGTACAAACTTCTAATAATACTAAACCTAAAAGCTTTTTAATTAATACTAATAATACTAACAACAATCTAATAAACCTTTGCCTTGTCAATTATATAATCAATCACATTTATTATTTTCGTGTCCTAATTTTAGAGAATTTCCAATAAATACGAGAATACAAAAGGCTCATGAATTCAAAGTATCCGTCAATTGTCTTCGTCCAGGGCATAACGTTTCTAAATGTAAATTGGACCTTGCAAATACTGTCGTCTTTATCACAATACATTGTTACACGTTGAGAGTGCACCACAAGAGTCTACCTCTCAAAATGTAGCACTTACATTAAATGACACTTCTGAAACAAACATTGTGTTACTGTCCACAGCGCTTGTGAATGTGGCGGACGCCACCGGAAAGCTCCACAGCGCGCGAGTCTTGCTGGATAACGGAAGCACGGCAAATTTCGCTTGCGAAGATTTATGCAGTAAGCTGAACCTTTATATCTACAATACAATCTCTCAAGTACGGGGTATAAACAGTAACGCTACTAATTGTTCGAAGTCATGTAGATTCAAACTACAATATATAGACAGGTCTTACGAAATAGGTATACAATGTTTCGTCCCACCTAAAATTACATCTAATCTACCATCAACTTACTTTGACACTCGGTTTATACAAATACCTACTGGCATTCGTCTTGCCGATCCCACTTACAATCATCCTTCAGGTATCGATATCTTAGTCGGTGCACAAGTATTTTGGGAAGTTCTTGGCGCAAATCGTATCAGTTTAGGAAAGAATAAACCCACCTTGTTCGAATCAAGGTCAGGCTGGTTGATTTCAGGCAGTTTCATAAAACTTAGCAATCCTAATTCACCCGTCTGCATGTTTACAGATCACACACTTACAGATTTATTTCGTTTCTGGTAACTTGATACAATCCCTTCAAAACATAAGTTCACTCCTGAAGAGAGACGGTGTGAAAAAAATTTCGTGGAGACCATTTACCGCAGCCCTGACGGTCGGTTTGTGGTTACTGTTCCCCTCAATGAGTCGTCAGATACATTAGGCAACTCATTTTCTATGGCTAGAAATCGTATTCTTTCGCTAGAACGTCGTTTACAAAAAAATAAAAGTCTTAAAAAGTTGTATGTTGATTTCATGGAAGAGTATATACGGCTAGGTCACATGACTGAAAACAATAATACCTGTGACTCTAACTCTTCAGAATCTTCATACTACCTTCCACATCATTGTGTTATGAAGGAGTCAAGTACCACTACTAAACTTCGTGTAGTTTTTAATGCCTCTGCAGCGACTACTTCAGGTAAATCATACAATGACATTCAAATGGTGGGAGCTTCTCTTCAAGATGATTTGGAATCAATTCTTTTGCGCTTCCGCCAGCACAAAGTTGCTGTGTCGGCGGATATCGAAAAATTTTATAGGCAACACCTCATTGTCCCTGAACAACGTTCTCTACAGCATGTGATTTGGAGAGACAGGCCTAACGAGCCAATAAAAACTTATGTTCTTAATACAGTTACTTATGGCACGGCATCTGCGCCCTTCCTTGCAACTAGGTGCCTTATTCAACTAGCCGATGATTGTCCAGATAGCAACCTTCAATTCACAATTAAACATGACTTTTACGTCGATGATTACTTATCAGGCTCTACAACGACTGAAAGTACGATTTCACAGTGTTGTCAGGTCATTGCTACTCTCCAATTAGCTAAATACAAGTTGCGGAAATGGAACTCCAATGCTCCAGAGGTTTTGTTAGCCTTAAATAATACATGTGAAAACAACACTTGTGTAGAGCTTAATACTCAAGCGATGTCTAAAACGTTAGGTTTAAATTGGAAATGCATAAATGATACATTTTCATTTTCCATTAACCTAATTAAATCTAACAAAATTACAAAGCGATGTATCTTGTCTATGATAGCGCAAACATTTGACCCGTTAGGTCTTGTAGCGCCGTGCATTGTTGGAGCTAAACTAATCATGCAACAGCTATGGGTAGCTAAATGTTCATGGGATGAACCTGTGCCGTCTAACATTCAAAGATCATGGGAAGAGTTTCAAAACTCTCTACCTTTTTTAAATAACATAGATATTCCACGGTGGATATCGTGCGAATCGCCTTAGAACTTACAATTACATGTGTTTACAGATGCGTCTGAGCGAGCCTACGGCGCCTGCGTGTATGTACGCAACATTGATGCTGAAGGCTCGGTTCATGTACATTTGCTCACGTCCAAAAGTAAGGTAGCCCCATTAAAACCTACCACCGTGCCTCGATTGGAACTGTGCGCAGCTCTTCTTGGTACTAGATTGTATATGAAGGTACAACAGTCACTTACACTGAAATTCAGCTCTTCCGTATTTTGGTGTGACTCAACAATTGTCCTCTGTTGGTTATCATCATCACCTACTCAGCTGAAACCATTTGTCCGTCATAGAATCTTCGAAATTCAGGATAGTTTGGGTGACAGTACGTGGCGATCCGTTCCTTCAGCTGAAAATCCCGCAGACCTCGTATCACGAGGATTAGGAGCTGACCAGCTAGCTCAGTCTTCCTTGTGGTGGGCAGGGCCGTCATTTCTTCAGCAAGATCATTGTTTTTGGCCTCAATTCCCGCAAGTTAATTATAAGGCTATCTCCAGGTTACCAGAGACAATTAAAACTTTTCACGTCTTAAATGAAAATGATAACCCAATTAGTATACTTTTTATAAGATATTTAGTAAGTTACAACAAATTGTTGCTTACATAATTCGATTCATAAATAATTGTATAGTAAACATAATCGCAACGTAGGTTTAATTAAATCGTTGGAATTAAACACGTCTTTAAACATTATTATACAAATTAGCCATAGCGCAATTAATCATTTCCTGATGAATACAACCTACTTAAACAAGGCAAATCATTACCGCATAAAAACAAACTCCTATCTCTATCACCTTTTCTTGATGATAATAACATCATTCGAGTAGGTGGTAGACTTAATAACTCCTTTATGACTACAATGTTAAACATCTACTATCCAGTGCAAACCACATTTGCATCTTAATATTTAATATGTATTCACTTAAAATTATTTCATGCAGGACCTCAATTATTGCTAACCTCTATTCGTCATGACTATTGGCCTATTGGCGGTAGAAATCTTGCCAGAAAGGTCACACATAATTGTGTGAAGTGTGCGCGAATAAAAGGGAACACAATTCAACCCGTTATGGGCAATCTTCCAGTGCAGCGATTGTATCTTGAATTCCCCTTTTTAGACACAGGTGTCGACTACGCCGGACCGATCATGATTGCTGACCGCAAGGGTAGAGGCTGCAGACTGATAAAGTGCTTCATATGCGAAACTACCTTCACAGGATTTGGAACTGAGTAGTATAGACACAGGTATTAGCTTTTCTTTTATACCTGCATATACTCCTCACTTTGGTGGATTATGGGAGTCAGCAGTTAAATCCACAAAGCATTATCTTAAACGCGTCTTAGGATTAACTCATTTATCCTTCAAAGAAATGGCTATTTGCCTCATTCAAATCGAAGCCATTTTAAACTCTCGACCTTTGACTCCACTCTCCAACGATCCAACCGACCTCACTCCTCTTACTCCAGCACACTTCCTCATTAGGCGATCTTTACTGATGGTGCCCCATCCACAGGTCACGAACGCCAACGTCTCTTCGCTCAAACGGTTCGAGCGCATCGAGAGTCTGAAATAGCACTTCTGGAGTCGCTTCTCACATGAGTATGTTTTATGGCTTCAGGAGAAATCCAATTGGCTGCGTTCTACTGGAGGGGAGCTCAAGGAAGGAACGCTTGTCCTTATCAAGGACAAGGCCTCTCCTCCTCTCATGTGGCCCATGGGACGAGTCAATCGAGTGATAACAGGCAGCGACGGAATCACCAGGGTCGCCGATATCCGCACACGTGGGGGCTTGCAGAGACGGGCCTTTAATACGATCTGCCGGTTGCCTCAGCAGCAGTGACTTGAAGACCAGCAATCTTCAACGTGGGGAGCATGGAGCGGCCGATGTCCGAGAGAGTGGGGCGCGGGCGGATCATAACGGTGCGTCGCCCCGCTCCGCGCCGCCGACCGAGCTACTAACTGGTCTGGTAGTGCCGTACCAACTACCACACGCACAAACCGCGCTCGCGCATCTAATAGTTCGAAATACGATCTTGTAATTCATTTGTCTAAACGTTTAATACATATCATACAGTTCACTACATATAGTTTTATTGATAACTATATTATACAGTCCCTACCATACGGTAATACGTAAACGTGATTATTATCAATATATGAAGGACTGTAGTAACGCCCCAGCCAAGATCTAAACAAAGTAACTCTACTTCCAATAAAATAGGTTTTACTTCAAAAAAAATATCAATATCAACTTTACTAATAAGTCTTGAGTACTGCGTAGATTACACTGAGAATTAATTTTATCACTTAACATACCTTACGATAGTCAAACGTTTAGTACTTCTGGTCAAACCACGTGAACGCTGTAAACCAGATCAGAATGCATCGTGCCGGTGCTTTAAGACGCTGCCAATAAACGTTTTCTCTCATATTCATTATTTCACACCACCAAAACGATCCGGCTTTTTTGCAATATTGATAAAAAAAAGGCTCACGCTCTGAGAATTTGAGGTTTTGTATTTTATATTTTAATAGAATATTAATTTATTTTTTAAATATCCTTGAGATGGTCTGGTTCTGTGCCACATCACTTAAATGGTATGTAGGTGTTGAGTTAAATATTGAGAATAAACTATATTTTTTGTTATTTAATGCTGGGCCAATAACTACATACATTTTTACACATATTTTTACCTTCTGCAGTACCTGTCTCATCCATGTATGCAAGCTAGCTAACCATTCCCTACAACTAATATAAACACTGCATTTAAACTATATATCTAGTTGGGTCAAATCCGTTATATTTTGTCACCGGCTTTTAGACTAGAAGCTTATAGGCTGGCTTACCGCCGCACTCAGAGGCATCAAACGGTTACCAAAGGTTGTCCTCATAATTAAAACATTCTGCTTAGCAATTCTAAACTTCGATGCACTGTTGATAAATTATAAATTTGCCAAGCAAAATCCATACTTGGGAGTTGGGAGTGACTTAAGTTGCCCTTTGACGTTTCTGAGTGCGGCAGTTAGTCAATTGGTTAGTTAATAGAAAATAGCAGTCAGCCGTCGATGCCAGCTTTTCCTGCCTATATCACGAATTGGGAAATCACAGTACAAAATAAAAGTGGCCACAAAGAAATTTTCGCTAAGCGGTGGGATGCTTGCTCTAAAACAAAATAAACATAATAAAATAAGAACTAATATGTAAATGAGTTCAAATATACCTTAAATATAATAAATTAATAATATACAGCCAAATATGTTAATATGTAAATGGTGAAATAAAGCACTCCTTAACCGGATTTAATCCATTTAAATATATGTTTACATTGTAACTCGACGTAAAATAATAATATAATGAATCGTGAAAACTTGATTGTTGAAAACCCACTGTTGATTGACTCATCCATTTGAAATTACTATGTGCGTAAAGACGCAACAAAATCGAACCTATAGTTCACAAGTTACATCAAGTTATTTAAAACTCCTACAAGATAGTGGAGCTTATTTCAGTGCATCATTTTTATAAATCAAAAAACTACTTTACAGGTAGCTAATAACTAATTCATAACATGTAACATTACAACATGATAAGAGTAGTGGTTTAGAGGGAGGGTTAAGTTTATATGATCCTAGGTTTGGTTCTAGATCAGATAAGATTATTTTTCTAAAAGGTGCCAGGTAAAGGTAAGGTTTGCAGTCGATGATTAGTATTCAAGATTTGATAATTTCTATTTATTTTATACATAAAGGTATAATGTTATGTAAATGAAAAAACGTTTGATCTTAAAAACATTTTTTAACAAAAATAATTTTGGTATAATTTTTTTCGGAAAAGAAAATATTGTATAATAACTATAAATCGTTTTCATCAATGATGATAGTATCCAGGAACTGTGCTGAATCCTTAAAATGTCCCCACGCCAAGAATCACACGATAGATATAACGTTAGAGCATGTGTCTACAGTGCGTCTGCCACTCTGTTATGAACAGTATTAATTATATAAAGCCTCAAACCCATTATGGTCGGAGTTTACAAGTATATACGTATAATAAGTTCGGCTGCGAGTATGTCTACACTGCATTTTACCCCTTAATAGCCAGCAATAATTACTAGCGATGTTATAATTATTCAAATTAACATTTTCTCTATATAGGTGTATGGTATAAACACCATTACAGACTTGTTCACTGTAATAACTCCTGGCTAGTTTTAGCTGGAAAGTCCCTAGCGCATACATAACAAACTCTTCATCAGACAACCCTGGAAAATCTCCTAATCCAGGTGATTCGACAGACATATTTTCATAGACATAGTGTGTTTATATATTTCTTAAGTTTATTTATCCGTTATCTAGTATCCATAACACAAGTTCTTAATTATACCTAATTTGGGCTAGATAATGTGGTGTGTTAGTTGCAAATATTTACTTTATTTTATTTTATTAAAGAGACTCTGTAAATTTATTTTATACCCGTGAAGTTTCTTGCCAGTTCTTCTTCACAAAGGTTTTTCCATACTGGTGGTTGAGTCATGTTTTATTTTACGTCAATAAGAACAAGTAATTGTCAATGTTGAGAAATAAATATTACATTTCATAGGTTTTTAATTATTGTCTGTACCTCTTCCACCGTTACCGGTTGGAGGGTGTCAGTCGGTGGGTTGCTGCATTTAGTTTCGATTGTACTAGTCACAGTTTCTATGTGGAGGGAGTAAGTGCTTTCTATACTTGGTGTATATTGTTGGGCTAAGCTATCAGCTAGGTCGGAGAGTAATCTTACGCCAGCGTTATTTGCTGAGAGCAAAGAACGCAGCTATCCCTCACATCCTCATGCAGGCCCGAACGCGGCGAATGATCGACGCTGGAACCTGCCTAGAGGATGCACTGATAGCAGTTCGAAGGTGGGCGGTGAAAGCACCTATCGCAGCATTGGTCTCCTCGATGGATGACAACGAATCGGGAATGGTGTTTAGGTCGGGGTTGTCGATTGCCTTAAGGGCTTCTGTTAGTTTGAACCAATCGATGTATAACCTCGTTTAAGGAACGGGGTCAGTTGGGATACCTAGCTGCATGACTACCGGTCGGTGATCCGAAGGAAGTCTCAGTAGAAGTCACTTGACCAGAGTGTACTGTTAACACTTTGGGAGGATTGCTATATCGAGAATATCGGGGCGATGATTTGTGTTATAGGGATAGTGTGTCGGTTCCCGAGGACCCACTACATTGCTGTTTAGCGCTTCTTACATGTGATGAAGCCGATGACAAACATTAATGTGTCGAGTTGAAGTCGCCAGCTAGTATTATGGAGGAACTCATACCGAGTAGCGACTGAAGGTCGCTTTGAAGTACAGCTTTATCTGGTGGTTGATAGATTGATGCTAGTGTGATTGGCTGATGGCCGGTCGACGCTATTCTAAAACAGGAAACTAGAATATTCTCGAGCTGTGGGGGTTCAACAGGTATACAATGCAGTGACTTTTTGTAATAGATGAGGGTACCGCCTTTATCGGCGGTAAGCCTATCGTTGCGAATGATGTTGTAGTTCGCTATTTTAGGGTCCTTGTGACCAGGTTTCAAAAAGGTTTCCTGCACTTGTAAGAAGTCGATTTGAAATTCTCGAACGAATTCGTACATTTCATTACGCTGATGTTTAAGACCATCGTCGTTGAAGTAGCCGATAGTGAGGGACCGCGGTTTTATCCTAGAGGACGCCATTTAAAAGTTTAATTAATTAAATTCCTGGACGTTGGCGATAAGTGCCTGATGTTTGAGTGCTACGAAGCACGTCACCTGAAAGTCGCCTTTTGCGGCTCGTAGTTTGCGTGCCAGAGTTGTAATTTCGCCCAAGTCGAAGCTTGATTTAGCGCAAAGTCCGAAAGTGGCTCCGCATGGCTGTTGACTGGTGGACGAGAAGGCAAGCAAGTAGGGGGTAACCTGACCTGCTGTACCTGAGAAGACGGAGAAGCGTGGGAAGTGATGGTTTTCCTCACCATGGTAGGCGGGGTCACCCATGCGTTCTTGGGTGGCGGAGGAGGATCGCGGGGGTCGGTTAATTGTGGCTGCGGTTTCACGGGTGGGCTGGGCTTGGCAGGAGCAGAGGCTACAGACCTCTGCTTCGCCTTGAGAGCCTTTTGGGGGTTTGGTTTTGGAGCCCTAGGGCAACCTAAATAGTTGACTGTCTTGCATAATATGCATGTGGGGGGGGGGCGGGGTCTGTGGACTGTGGGGTTCTCGGGCCATGATCGCCCAGGCACTTTACGTACCTGGGTTTGGCGTGACAGTTTCTTGCCGTATGGGCGTATACTTGGCTTCCATAGCATTGGCTTGGGATGCCCCGCTTGAAGGGGACCTCCACTGTGATCCCCGAAATATTGGCAATATTTTTCAAATTAAAAATCTTCTTGCCTTCCAATGAGTGGTCTAGAATAGATTGTACGGCAACCTATCTTTGCAATACATGCGGTGGACATACTGCACAGGGAACCCCTGGGTTTTAAGGTCCTGTAATAACAGCTCAGTGTCGAGCGCTCTTTTGATTCGCCTCTAAGAATGACGCGTAAAACGCGCTCTTCCTCAAGCGCGTAGGTATGGTACTCGATGGATTTCTCCATCAAGTAGTAACAGAATTACTTCGGTGGTAATTCTGTTACTACATCATTGGCCTCTGGAACACTTATTTCACTATTTTTGTTTCGGGCAACAGCCGCCTTAGCTTTTTTTCTTTGATAATATGCGTGGGCAGAAATTTGGTCTTTTTTTTGTGCAAGCCGACGAGCATGTGTAGTCATTTGGCTTCGTGATAGGATAAGTCCAGCCGCTTTTCGTCTAGTTAAACGTCCTCTGTCTTTCCGTAAAAACTCTTCTCTCAAAATTGGGGCGCTTTTGATTCTAGCTTTTCTTCTTGTTTCGCTTAACCTCTTCCTTTTTTTTCTCCTCCTCGTCTAGTTTTTGCCTCGGCATCCTTAAACAAAATTCCTCTAAAAATCTTTAGTTAAAATATATATTTGCTATACATATTCAGAAATGCTTGGGTAGGTACCATCCTCCCTATCTTAGCCGCTAAATAACTACGTGTAAGCGTAGTTGTGTTCCGGATGAAGGGGAGGGCCAGCCAGTGAAATGACAGGAACATAAGACTTGACCATCTTAAATGTTGGGTCGGCAACGCATCGTTAAGCATTGCACGTCCCTTTAACGATGTCCTGGATTCTACTTACCATCAGATGGATCCAGTGTTCGTTTGCTGGCTTCAATGAAATAAAAAATAGCTCACCATCATTATGTTAGCTTTATTGAATAGCCAAATGACATGCACTTGAAGGTCGTACGTTGTAGGTGCATGCTACCACGTGTGTTTGTATTTAAAGAGATAGCTATCGAACGCGGGCGTGTATGACGAGTTTGTGCATGCATCTGTCAATATAAATTACTGGTTTAATGTAAAGTCAATAACATTAAGAATGTTTAATATAACCGATTTAAATAAAGTGTTCGCTATTGTACGATCATCAGGGCTCTGGCTTCATTGAAGTCGGTTAGATGTTTTATTTAAACATTTTTATTTTACTATTTTTAGTTATAAACTTTTGATACAGTGCACCGATATCAATAAAACTTGTACGATGCGGCTGAAATCAACGTTTTGCTCCTCCGAGCAAATGTCATCGCTGAGCTGCCTCCTTGTGCGCTGCTGCAGCACACGTACTTAACACACGTCGTGTAATATGCCATTGTTTTTATTTATTTTATTTTTTAAATAATAATAAGGTGTTCAAATAATAATGTAATGTAATAGGTATGTGAGTTTGTAATACCAATAAAGATTTTATCTACCTATCTATCGACCATTCCCTAAGTTGAGATACTCAAACTAATTTACTTACACTATTTGATTGTCATAATTAATGTTATAGCCTATGACACTTCTACAATCAAAACAGATCTATCTGAAATGTTTTGTTTATTCCTGTACATCTGAATCATGAATGTCATAGGTACCTATTTGTTCACCAGTAAAAAGATACCTGTGTGAACGCATCGATTTTGATTTTTGTGAGAAACGTGAGAAATGTTTCTCACAAGAGTCATGTGAGAAATGTACATTTATTTTGGCTCAAGCCCAAATATATCATTAGCTTCTACCGAGTTACCCCACAGTAAAAGACCGTAAAGTATGTTTGAGGCAAGGTATCCATGATAGGCCAATGTTGCAGCTTGAGGCGAAATTGTATGGGTTATCCGTTTGAGTACACAAATCAATTTGTCAAATTTTATACATAACTTCTTTACATGGTCTTTCCAGTTACAGTATTTGTCAATTGTTATGCCAAGAAAGGTTGTAGTGTCAACTATATCTAATTTATTATTTCGGTAATAAATTTTTATGTCAGGGATTTTACTGTTGTATGTCTGAAATTGTATTATTTTAGTCTTAGCAATATTATAATATAAAATTATTAGAAATATAAATTATTCATGTCCAACCACTGAATAACCTTAGTCAAAGCAATATTTGTTTCTTTCTCAGCGTTAATTTTATTCCTACATTTAATTGGGATCATGGTATCGTCAGCAAAAAGAATACAATCATGGTTAATACTATTCGGGATATCATTGATATAAATTAGGAAGAGCAATGGTCCTAAAACGCTTCCTTGTGGGACACCCCTTTCGTTTACTTCATAGGCAGATTGGTAGTAAGTTAAAGTGTTGTTAGATAAACTACCTATTTCAAGGCACTGTTGTCTATTTATCAGATAACTCTTTATCCAGTCTAGAGCTGTGCCTCGAATACCATAGCATTGAATCTTATATAATAATATGTCAAATAAAACACAATCGAACGCTTTCGACATATCAAAGAAAACTTACACTGGACAGATACCTCGGTTTCCATGATTCAGTCACGTTTTTAATCAGTGAGTAGCAGGCTAGTGTGGTCAAGCTATTTTTCATAAAACCGTATTGTTCTGTTTTAAGTAAATTATATTTCGTAAGAAAACCGTATAACTTATCATGTACCACTTTTTCAAATATTTTTGATAATATGCAAATAAATGCAATTGGTCTAAAGTTATTTATGTCAAGAGCATTACCTTTTTTAAACAATGGTTTTACTATCGAGTTCTTTAATCTCGTCGGAAAGGTACCTTCTGCAAGAGACAGATTAATTATATATGTCAATGGCACCAATATGTATAAGGCAATTATTTTTATTATAGAGAAAAAGCCTTCGATTGAGTCGATCACATAATACTATTAAATAAATTATACGCTCTCGGTATACATGGAAACTTGTTGCGCTGGGTAGAATCGTATTTAACTAATCGTTCTCAAGCGGTCGTTATAGGTGGTTACCGATCCGACTTCATTAGCATACCTACCGGAGTTCCCCAGGGATCACATTTAGGGCCTCTTTTCTACAACGTTTATATGCACGATATAGTCACGTGTTTCAAAAATTCCAAATTTCTTATGTATGCTGATGATACGAAGATTTACACCAATGTCAAAACCCAAAACGACTGTATTCTAATGCAACAAGATCTCGCTCGACTACATAGATATTACACCAAGAATAATATAACTGTAAATATAAAAAAATGCGAATGTATCACATTCTCTCGTAAAATCAAACCCATAATTTTTAATTATTCATTCGATAGTGGTAAGATTTCCAGAACCAGTCTAGTTAGGGACCTGGGAGTACACTTTGATAACAAAATGTTGTTATCGGACCATATTGACCTCGTAGTAAACAAGGCATTTCAGAAACTTGGTTTTGTGTTGCGGGTTTGTAAGCCTTTTAAAGATATCACTCCAATAAAAATAGTGTATTTAGCGTTAGTTAGAAGTATTTTAGAATATGCTTGCCCTGTATGGTCTCCGCAATATAACATTTATAAACACACCCTGGAACGTATTCAGAAAATCTTTATCAAACATTTAAATTTCAGAAATTATAAAACTGATGTTTCTTACGAGGATAACTGCAGTAACTATGGTCTCTTGACGTTAGAAAAAAGGCGCATACTAGTAGACATGTGCACATTATACGACATAGTTAATGGTAAGGTAGACTCCACAGAACTAGTCGCGCAAATTGGTTACCGAATACCGTCCACCCGCACACGTCACACTTCACTATTCCATGTGCCTTCACACTACACCAACTACGCCAATAACGCTGTAATCACTCGAATCACAAGCACATACAATAAATACTTTGATCATATTGATCCGTTTATATGCTCTAAGTTTAGGTTCAAAGCAGATGTCGTGAGTGCATTAATGGAGATGACTGGTAATTGAGTCAGTAATTTAAAATTTTAAGTTGATGTTAAAATTAATGAAATCTAAAGTTAAAGTTAATGGAATATTGGGTTTAATTGTATGTTTAGATCAATTTGTTCTTTTTTCTTCTTTAATCTGGATCCGCAATTCAATACATTGGATTCATAAAACTTTAAGCTTGTAGGCTGAAATATGGAATTTATAGTTGGCTTAACGTTTCTTAATTACATGGACATATTAGTTTTTTCAGTTTCTTAAAATTTTAACATTTTCTGTTTTATGTAACTTTTTTGTTTTATGTAAACGTGTCAACAAGCATAACCTATTGTTTAATAAGGAAAACCTATTATTAGCCGTGCTCTAAGTAAATAGCTCATGTATTGTCATTGTTATGTATATCGCTGTTGGTTTTCTAATAAATAAATAAATTATTTGTGTAGGTATGCAGTCATAACCAGATGATTGAGTATTTTTGAACTTTTTTATTATATTTAGAATGTCATTTTCATTAACTGGTGTCATAAAAAAGTTATTATAATTATTGTTATTTATTTTAATTTATTTGGAAGGAAGAGATTGATTTTTTGTAGGTTGTGTTGATTGAATGCTGGTTACATATATCATTAGGGTTTTTGTAAATTTTATCACTTAGTATAATTTCTTGCACAAAATTTGGAGTGACCCTACCTACCGAGGTTTTTTTTAAATTAAATCCCAGCTATCTTTACATTTAGTAAATATTTTTTGATTCTTAGAGATATTTTGTAATTTCAATTTTCTGAATATTTTCAAAACATTTTTTCAATATTTTACTGTATGTGGTGAATATTTTCTTGTTTAGTTTCTTGTTATCCGTATTCAAACGATATTTAAGGTATAACTGACGTTTAGCTCTCGCTCTACTTAGACCTTTGGAAATAAATATGTTTTGGTTTTTTTACTATTTTAATTCTAATTAAGGGAAAGCATAGATTATAAAATAGTATCAAATAGAATTTTTTCTAGCATCACTATACCAATAAAATTTATTAATGTCTCCTGACATATATCCCTTTTGTATGCAAATTAAAAGGATGGAATGTGTTCACTATTGTCATTTTTACTCTTAAATTAAATGTCAATGTTTGAGCGGTTCCATGGTCTGAAAGAGAAAAATTAAGAATTGTACATTTTAAAAAATTTTATGAATGTAACGTTTTTATGAATAAAAAACATTTTTATGAATGTAACGATGCCCGGAGCACGGAGCTCATTTTTTTATGTAAATGCGCTGTATGGCTTAGACCCTCGCCTTTCTCAAAAACGGGAAAAAAAATTTAGTATAAAGAAAATAGATTATTCTAGGCTGCATGGGCTAGATCTCTCTGCCTTCTTCTAAAGGTAAAGAATTAAAAAAAATAGATTATTTATAACCTCTACCTCTAAATCAAAATCCACTTGCCAATCTTATTCTTATTGCAATCGTTCTATGTAATTCAGCTATTATGTCTACAAGATGGTAATTATCCTATTAATGTTTTAAGCACGATTTATTGTGAAAGTTGATATGAACTACAGAGTTTTGTACAAAGTACATCGTTTGTTTCAGGTACCCAATTTATCAGAGAGGAAATCCTCAACTAAGAGTATTTTTACCTAATTTTTGGATGAAATTGTTAAGACCACATCCACAGCAACTTCCAAATATAGTCCATTTTGAATGCAGTATGGAAATGACAAAATTCGATATCAAGAATTACCTAGAAAAAATATACAAAGTTCCAGTGGTGCAAGTAAGAACTAGAATCGCTGTGGGGAAATTCAAAAAAGATTTAGTAAAGGGCTATATTACCAAAGATGATGATATTAAATATGCTTACATTACTATGGTAAGTTTGTTTAATTTATCAGAGTATAACTCAAGAATATGTCGATAAAACAGGCACTCTCATATGTTTTTATAAAACGTATGATTCCTATTTACCCTAGGTAATAGTAATAGAATCTATAAAAACAATTTATTCTATTACCATAGTAATATTTATATGAACCCATGTAGCAACAAATGTCAAAATATTTGATCAGACGATAAGTTTTAATATATTATAAGTTTTAATTTTTATATTATATAACTTAAAACTTATAAGTTTTATTACATTATCATAAAAGTATGTCTTCTAGATGTATGATCTCATCACTTATTTAACAAGGGATAATTTTTATGGGTTATGTGAGTTACAGTGAAAAAAACTTAAGTTTTCTTTTTATATTACAATATTTTTTTCGTTTTTCTAATACTGTCTATTACATTAACAATATTTGTAGCTGTATTAAGAAGTAGTAATAATACTTCGAGGGGGAGGTCACCTACCATCCCCGCTTCCCCCCTCTACCCCTCCCCCTTCTAAATTCGACGGTCCATATAGTGTACTTTAACCTATATTTCTTACAAGAGTCATAAAAACACAAACAATAAGTACAGGTGGCATAGGTGTTGTTGAATGAATTTTTGGAAATCAATAACCCAACCATGGAAAGCTTTTAAAGTCATTGCTCTCTTTAGTTCCATTGAGTTCACAGTTCACATAGTGAAACTTTTCTTTGTCTTTAGTTAAATATATTTAACTTTATTAGTTCCATGAATACACGGTGATTTTGAATGCTTACTGAAGTTTATTTTCAATTAAAAAGAGTAACAAAATATTTCACTATTTAAATAAAATATAATAAATTCTTGAGGAATCATCCACACAATAAACTTCGTCCATTGTATTCAACGGCACAAAATTCTTCATCTATTGCTCAGTGGCATCACATTAAGCGCAGATTTTGGCCTTCTTTGTGGCATTATTGCTACCAATTCTTTACATTGTTGTGTGGTTATTGAGTCCCAGACAGATTAAATTTTTTCCTTTAGACTGCTTTTAGACCTTGCTTGAAGGCCACTCTATTGTAGGGATCTGGTTCCGGTTAAACCAAGCCTGGGTTTTCCTCGCAGTGACAGGGAACACCATCTTGTTGAAAGGTGATGTCCTGCATTAACAGTTCCTTTGACAAAATGTAGACATCCCAGACCTTGTGCTGACATGCAGCCCTATATCATTACTGATCCAGGAAACTTCACTTGTCTTTTGATACAATCGGTATGGAATGCTTCATCATTATTTCTGATAACTTTTTTCCGTACATCACCGACCATCACCTCAATTTAGATGCATCACTCCATATTATTTAAAATTTTGAAAAAAATTCTCAATATTGACAATAACTTGTTTTTTTGGCCTCAAATAAAACATGACTTTACCACTAAAAACCATGTGAAGAAGAACTGGCAGAAAAGTTCATGGGTATATTTTGTTCAAAATCAATTGTAGTGTCTCTTTATGTGTATAAAAAATTATTCTTATCTACATCTGTTAGCATGGCAAGTCTCCCTCCCTCCCATAAGTATCCAAACGATGAGCACCCTCAAACGGCACTAGTTAACATCAGCTATCGCCCTCCTCAACCATATTAAAGCGTGGAAGTGAAAGTGAGCAACCCTTTACCTGACGCTACCATAAGAAGCAAGCTTTAGATATTCATCGGGGCGAAGAACTGAGTCCAAGGCATTTGACTGTGTGGATCTTACTACACTACTCATGAAACTGCATGATGCATGATGATAGCTCTTGGGTTATAACTACAGGTCTTCACTAGTATTTGTAAGCTTACACATTACACCATGCTATATTACAAATACTAGTAAAAAGAAAATGTTATTTCTAGATGTTTCAGGCTGTCTCTCATTCATGGGTAAAAAAGGTAAATTCTTTTTAGTATTTTTTTGACCAATATCAAGAGTGGCCAACTGCCCACTATGATCTGATTGAAGTTTTATTAAATACTGACTTTATATTGCATTAAATTTGTAAAAATGTTATTTAGGCATGTGGCCGAAGTCGCCGTGATACTCGTAGGCTCTAAGAAGAGATTTTTTAGGTTGTAACAAGTAAAAAGATTCAAAAATCGTTTATTTGCGATGTCTCTTCTAATATATCAATATTAAAATCGCCACAAATAGTTATTTTTTGTTTATATTATGTACTCAATGTAATACCTCATCCATAGTGCTCTCAAACACTTCAAACGGTGAGGATGGGGATCTGTATACACTTAATAACAATATTCCCTATCTATATCCAGGCTATTTCAACTAATTGCTCAACAGAAATACTTACAATATCAGAGTATACTTTAAACTTAAGGCTTGATCATTGAGCCATCACAAGTTGTTTGTTCTCTGCTGAATGAACTAGCAATTACATGATTTTGATATGAAGACATAATTTGATACTGTCTGAGCCAGTGTTCTGTAATACATAGTACAGTTTATAAATAGGTCAATCTGGACTATATTCATAAAATTATTTTAAAATTTTTACTTTTTCAATTTTACTTAGAATACTGGTGCTAGATGTACTACCTGTTGCTACTAACTTGGGTTTAAATTATTCCTAATACGATGGTGGATTGAAAAGTTCGCGGCCTAACACAGATAGCGTTGTCATCTCAGTATAAAACTACCCTCATATGAAACCTAGACTCTTTGTCAGTCTCCGTGCAATTTTTCTCTTGGACACGTGCGTAATTATTTATTTTATTGAACATTAAGTGAGAATAAGTTTCATTAATTTTGAAAATGGATAGTTTAGAGCACCGTGCCGTGACCAAATACCTCCACAACAACTCCAAAGCAGATAGGGACCTTATTATACTAATATGAACGTAAACAAAACATGATCGTTAACGGATTAGGGTTCCACAAGGTATCTGCAAGATGGGTTCCGCGGCTCCTTTCAGTTGAACAGAAACGAACTCGGCTGACGATTTCTAGAGACTGTTTAGAGCTTTTTCAAGCTGATCCAAACGAATTTTTGGCAAGGTTTGTTACTATGGACGAAACATGGGTTCATCACTATACTCCTGAATCCAAACAATGGAAGAGAACCGGATCTCCGACCCCCAAGAAAGCCAAGTGTGTTTTTCAGTAAACAAGGTAATGGCATCGGTTTTCTGGGATTCGAAGGGTGTCATCTTGGTTGATTACTTAGAAAGAGGTCAAACTATAAATTCTGCATTCTACTGCACACTATTACGTCGTTTACGCGAAGAAATAAAGTCTAAAAGACCAGAATTGTTGACCAAGAATGTTTTGTTTCGTCAGGACAATGCTCGTGTTCACACATCTGCAGAATCGTTGGCTCAAATAGTGAATTGTTGTTTCGAATTGCTTCCTCATCCCCCTTATTCACCTGACTTGGCATCTTCTGACTTCCACCTATTTCCAAAATGTTTTGGAATACTACATTCCAGTGGATCAAAAGTATAAAGTGACTGCTCAATAGAAGCAGCGATTGTAGTCAACGAATTGACTGTTAGGTATAAAATATATGATATGAATTAATAAATTGAAACCTATTCACTATGACGACATGTCCATATTTTGTGTATCTATATTTAGTCGATGCTTCGAAATGGAAACAAAATAATTTTACTTAGATTCTTGTCTCGATTCAATCTATCACTTTCTGCCTATACAGGATATAACATAAAGGAAGCATAAACTTATTTATGGGTAAAAATTTATGGGTCAGTAAATATAGCATTGTTAGAATATACTGTAAAAAAATTGGAGTTATTGGTGCTGGTTAAAACTTTCACACATTTAAATTTTTTTTATTTAAATTTTTTACTTCAACATCTTTAACAGTAAAAAGATGAAACAAGATTTACTTTCAATGTAAAACTTGTTGCATCTTTTTACAAATACAGAGATTACTTTAACAATTGTTTTAGAACTTGAATCAACATCATTTTTTAATTTTTTTCTGAAGTGTGCTCACTCAATCCACACGCACACTCCTTTATGCTATACCTTGTATAATCAAAATTGTATTAGGGTTAAATCCACAGAATGTAATTTTATGAACTGTGTCATAATCTGAAGCATCGGTGTAACAATTATTAGTTATTGGCCCCCCTATACACAATTTTCTTAATCTTAGTTTTACTCAATTTTATATTACTATGGTGAATTTTATTGTTTTTATTATGTACATGTCCCAAAGATTCTAATGTCGGGTTTGCACCCATTGAAATGTCACTAATTAGTCAATTATTGTAGAGGAATCTTAAGGAACTGAACTGACCATGTCGGGGTCACTAGACAAGCTCATTGAACAATGACTGGGTTTGAATTACTTTATCCTGATTTATTTCAAACTCTAAACATGATATTTTTGTATATGAATCGCGTAATTTCTTTTTAAGCTGATTATTGTGATCAAGAATATCTTGCAAATGTTTGCAACTAGCTGTAAGTTTCCCAAAGAAATAAAAATAAAATAAAACATCTTTGTCAAACCCATTCACTATCCCTTGAAGTTGGTCCCGCTGTTCTGAGACTTCTAAAAGCTGTGTGTGTAAGTTCAGTTACTCATGTTTCAGTGATTAATTATATTTTATAATACTATCATTTCTTTTTCACTATCATTGCTTTCTTCCAATAGTTTAACGACCCTTTTGCAGGTATCTCTTCAAGGCAAGTTTTTCTACGCGGGCATGACGATTCTTTTTAATTATTTTTTTAAAAACTCGTTTTCAAACTGTGACATCACGGGCCGGGATCCGTAGGAGTGCATTTAATGCCAGGTTTGGCGTTGTGGTCATGGTGCTAGTGGCCAGAATGCACGCTGTTCTTTGTATCTTCCCTAGTTCAGTAATAGTTGTTGTTTGTGTGAGCTTCTCGTGCCACACTTCACGGCCGTATGTCTCGATTGATCTGACGATGGCATCAAGAATCCACATAACCATCTTGATCCAACCATTCTGCTACACAGATGTAGGGAGATTTTTGCTCTCTGTGTGACGTTGTCTAAATGTTTGTTGTAGGTAAGTTAATCGTCTAGAGAATGCTATAGTGGTTCCACCAAAATTAGGGGGTTTGAGCTAGTCAAGTTTCCTTATTTTGGTGAATGGCCCTATAACAGTTTTAGTGGCGTTGACACTCAATTCGTTTTTTTTAGAGATGTCGTCGGCGAATCCAATCACTTCGTAGCCTTTACGGCTTAGTTTCTTCAGGAGTTGTTCCACCGTCAGTGTCCACGGAAGGGGGGAGAGAACTCCTCCCTGCTTTACCACTAGAGGGTGTCCACCCTCTGCGGGAAAGTTATCAAAACTAAGTGTGTGTCTAGTTCATCAATAGATGGAGTGTGGAAGTTGAGTGTCAAGCATTGAGTTTATGGAGTTTTTTTTGAATTATTGCATAACTTATGTAGAAAAAGCATGTCTATTAAGCGACGTCGGCTCTTTAACGGAAGAAGATAGTGGTGTTTGCAACTTTCTGAGTACTGGTCTAAGATTTAAATGCTTTACAATTTTTTTTTGTGTTGATTCGTCATGTCATGAGGGGTGGTCTTACAATGATGTGCTTTGCTTTGCTTTTTAGTAGAAGTGTGTAAGGTTGGGTGTTGGAGGTGCGTAATTAAACAATCGAATGCTGGATAAAGACTGACTTTATTATTTTCCAAGCCTTAAATATATACTCATTACATCTTAAGTGAATCATACAGTTCAAGTCCATGAGAAGCCTGTTACATGTTTATTGATTATGTCCCACAAGTTTTGGATAAAGATGAAAAGAAAATTTACTAGTACACCTTTATATTTGTTACTTTCTTTCTAACCACATAATATTCACTAGTGTACAGGAACTCTTTTAAATTACTCTTTTAATTATTTAATTTCTTCTGTATATTGTTACAGTCAAAAGACAGGAAATTTGAGTTTCCCGATATGTTTAGTGGAAAGAAAAGTGAAGAAGAAGAACAACAGAAGACTTTACAGGATGCAAAAAAAGGTTATAAAAAGTACATTGAACGCAATAAAAACCGACCAGATGTTCCAAGTTGGTTCTCCATTTAATTAGTATATTATGTTGTAAGAACATAATAAATTGTATTATAGAGAATTATAACTTTTATTTATTGTCCTTTTACTACTGACATTAGACATATATGTTATCAAATAATAAGTTATTAGGTAAGTATCTCTCTTGAATTGATAAACTATAAAACCCAAACACCGTAACAAATTCTTCAAAATAAATTCTCTATTTTATGTGAGGGAAACACTTGGTTAGCTTGTTTCTATTTTCTTTGAGAACTCTGCAGTAATTTTTGTTCAAGAGGTTATTTTATTGATCATATTGGTTATTTTATGGACCAGATCAGGGTATAAAACTGTCTAGCCTTGCCTTAAATAAAATGTTTGTGTAATGTCATTCATTGTAATGTAGTTCGTGAATTGTTCATAGTGTGCTAAGATATTTCTCGGCTTACATCATTGTGGCTTTTGCTAGACAATTTACGATCCAGTATCTGAGAGACATCGCCTTTAGTGGTTGGAATTATAGATGTAATAGCTACACGATCAACTGCAGACCTTACAAGTTTGTGGCAACCGACACTTAGTAAGTGCCACGAACGAGACTGCCTAACTGCAAACCTAGCGAGCCTGTGCCACGTATTTGCGTATGAAATTACAACGGAGAGAATTGATAGCTCTGCTAATGAGCACTTTTTTTAAATTTATTTATTTAGACGATACAAAAAGAAATATACAGAGTTTTTTATTACTATCTTATAATCTAAATTAGATTTAACTAGACAGTAGCGTTCTCCTTAGTGTTAACCCTCTTTTAATTTCAAAATAAATAAACAGTTATTATTCATATTACAATTACTTCTATATTTACAACATTAAAACAACATGAAGGTATTTATACAGTGCGGCCAGCGGCAGTGCGACAACCGTGATGTATATTCATTACGTAGTTGCGTATGGGTGAGTGATGTTCAAGTTGACTACTACTATTGTTTGTGAAGGTTGCTCCCACTTGGCACATAATTTAAAGGAAAGATAATAATTGTTGTAAAAAAACTATTTTAAAGAAAAAAATATTTTTCATCCACCCTCGCTAACCTAAAACGTTACTTTAGGTAGCGAAAGTCATACCGGGGGCGTGGTAAGCTAATTAGTTGCCGTTCCAGAAGTTCAGCTTCCGGAAGAGGAAGCTGGTGTTTCCGACGTCATTCCCGAATTGGAATCTGAACCAGTTCCTGGCCCAGAAGAACCGTTGTCGACTGATCCCGTTTTAGACCCGGACCTACTAATTGCTTTGGGGGAATCCATATCGGAAACGCCCGACTATGGTCCCAAAATTCACGAAACTTTATCAAATTTATGGCTTCCCTTATTGAAAAAGGCAATGCCCAAAGAAGACAGAGATAAACTGTCGAAATGTAATTGATCCCGGACAACTGCAGGCTCTTTCTACAAGCTCCTTCACTAAACTCAGAAATTTCTGCCGCTGTCCCAGATATTGTCCGAAAGCGAGACGAGATGCTCACGGCCTATCAGCGGCAGCTTGGTTGCGGCATCAGAGACATAAATAGAGGCATTGATATGCTCCTTAAAAGCGACGATAAGGCCGGCGCTATAAAACACCCCAAGCAACGGATGTCACTACTCTGTGATTCGCACTACGCGTCTACACAGAATTGCGTTAAATTTGTTACACCGAGTCTAGATAAATCCTTACTACACATGATCACAGACGGTGATCGTGATGAAACCTTATTGGGGTCGACGTTCAAATAAAGAAGCCCTTTAAACCTCAAAGGACGACGGTTCCTCAAACCAGCGCTCGCCCGTCTACTTCCCAGCAGGGAAACTGGTCAGCGCCTCCTCGGTACCCGGTGAATAGGGGGAGGGCGGGGAGGCGTCGGCGAGACATATGCGCCAGCGAGCGGAGCCCAACGCCCTGTTTTGACGCCCGGCCAGAGGCCGCTACGTGCAGGACAATCCTCGCGCCCAAGTGCCAGCGTCCCATCACTAGCTAAGGTACGCCTTCACGCGGGTAACCTTATTTATTTTTATAACTGTTGTTTAAAAATAACTAAAAACGAGGTAGTGTTAGATTGGATTAAGAATGGCTTTCCTCTACCATTTAAAATGTCAATTACCCAAACTAATATACCTACCAATATTTTTTCACCCGTAGTAAACAAATAGTAATTGCTATCCAAAAATTCATTAAACTCGGGGCCATATCAGAGTGTCAAATCCGAAAAAATCCAATTTGTTTCTAGAATTTTTCTCACACTTAAATCTAATGGTGGCAAACGCTTCTTTTCAAACTTAAAACAGTTAAATAAATTTATACAGACTGACCATTTCAAAGTGGAGGATTATCGAACGGCCTGCAACTTAATATTAGGTCTTTACCTATGAAATTGCCGTTTTTCACGAAGTAAATGAAGCGTAATTTTTTTATATATTTTTTATTTCTATTAATCGAAATAATCACCCATGCAATCAATGCATCTTTGCCAACGCATTGGTACCTTATTGATGCCTTTCTTGAAGAAATCAGCTGGACGGGAGGCAACAAATTCTTCAAAGGCATTTTGTACTGCCTCTCGGGTATTGAATTTTTTTCCCGCCAAGAAGTCATCCAAATTCTGGAAAAAGTAGAAGTCTGTAGGCGCAAGGTCTGGTGAGTACGGCGGATGACGGAGAACTTCCAACCCCAACTCTTGTAGCTTGGAGACCGTCTGCTGTGCAGTATGAGGTCGCGCGTTGTCGTGCAGGAGCAGTGGAGCCGAACGATTGACCAAAGCTGGTTGGAGACGTGCGAGCTTCTCCATCATTGTGTTCAGTTCTTCACAGTATACATCTGCAGTAATGCTTGTCCCGTTTGGCAAGAAGCTGTGATGAATTACACCCGCGTTAGACCACCAAACAGTGACCATCACTTTTCTAGGGGTAAGTTTTCGTTTAGGGCATTGTTTGGGTGCTGAACCAGGGTGCAACCAACTTGCTGAGCGCTTACGATTGTCAAACAGGATCCATTTCTCGTCACAAGTAACAATGCGGTTCAGAATTCCTTCATTTGTATGCCTGCTGAGCAGTGCAAGGCGCGTACTTCGCGCTGGCGGTCATTGAGTTCGTGGGGTAACCATTTGTCAAGCTTTTTTACCTTGCCAATTTGACGCAAATGGACCAATATTGTTTTGATGCTAACGTCGAAAGCTGCTGCTAATTCAGCCGTGGATTGAGTTTCATCAGCTTCCACAATTCCTTTAATTCGTCATTTTCGACCAAAGTTTTCGGACGACCACGGGGTTCATTTTTCAGGTCCAAATTTCCAGAACGGAAGCGGGTAAACCAATAACGGGTGGTGCGTTCGTTTGTAGTGTTCGCTCCGTAAACGTCGTTGATGTTGCGTGCCGCTTGTGCCGCTTTGCTGCCACGACGGTACTCATACTCCATAATTACTCGAATTTTTAACTTATCCATGATGACGAAAAATGTTCGAATGCGTTGAAAACAAAACACTAACTATTAAACAAATGACGATTTTAGAAAAAGAATTCCATGTTTGTCAAATAAAATTAATTTGAAATTAGAATTATCAGTCAAAAAATAATATTTTCATTTGAAATGGCCAGTACGGCAAAACGGCAGTTTCATAGGTAAAGACCTATTATCATGTAATGGATTCCTAGTAACAATAGATCTCAAGGACACATTTTTTTAGTACCTATTAGAAATGTTAACCGTAAATATCTAAGATTCGAATTTGAACCTTACGTTTCTAGAAAAAAGGTTATTTATCAATTCCACGGAATGCCGTTCGCTTTATCAGTCGCTCCACGTGGGTTTACTAAAATTATGAGGGAAGTCCTAGCTTTTCTAAGAAATAAAGCTATAAATCAGTCTATAATTTACACGATATTTTATACATCGGGGATTATTATTATTATTATTTTGTTTTATGGCAATCAGCTGTTGTTACGACACAATAACTATTTCTGCCAATTTCAAGTATTAGTATACACACGTACTACACGAGGTTAATAATTTTGTAGCGATCAGTTGAGTAGAACTTGCAGTATCTCGAGCATTGAGTTACCTTGAACAATACAAAAACAGGGGGATGAAATAAGTTTTTACAGATATTTTTAACATAGAAGAGTATAATTTATAAGGGCGTCTGGCCATTGTTAAGAAGAAGATTAGCAATAGGAGATAACTTTTTAGCAACGGAGGACGGTAGTGGGATGTCTTCAAATTTTGAAAGAATGTTCAAAACTAGGGAAATCAGGAGTTCTAAAAAATTGTCATTAGAGGAGCAGGAAGAAGTAGGGGGGAAGGCATTATCAGATTTAGTAGATGGAGGGTTAGCAATAATAGCATTATGGGCAATTTTGTCATAGCCTGGAGATAAAGACGGACTGGGTTTTGATGGTTTGTATATTGTTTTTTTGTAAGAAAGATTCAGTGAAGGAGAACTTTTAGAAGCATCTGCGTACGATTTTTTAACTGAAGGGAAGAGGGATGATGCTTCCTTGAATGATATGTTCTTTTGGGACATGGTGGTTTTAATATTCTTTTGCCGGGAATGTTCCGGGCAAGATTTGTCAGTTGCTAAATGAGGGCCTGAGCATTGCAGGCAGGAAACTTCAGAGGATGCAGGACAAGAGTCACCTGAGTGAGTTTGTGCACATCTGAAGCAACGAGCACTGGATCGGCATTGGGCTTTCACATGGCCAAATCTACACCAGTTTAAGCATTGTATGGAAGGCAAAATGTATGGACCAACGGTTAATGATGAGTTAAAAATAAACACCTTATCAGGTAAGCATTGTCCAGAGAAAGTGATCACTACAGAACCTGTGGGGGTCCAAGTGGAACCAGACTCCATGGACACTTTTCTGTTTAAGCGACGCGCCTTCAAAATTGTTATATCACCTTGACTTGTGGAGATTGTTGATACAACTTCCTCCATAGACCATGAAGTTGGGATCCCGCGGATCAGCCCCATTCTTGTTATATTATATGTAGGAATTAAAGCTATATAGTTATGAGATTTAAGACTCGGGTTTCTGAGAAACTCGTTTGCTGCACATGCAGATGAGAATTCCACAGAGACCCGATTTCTGCCAACACTCTTTATACCATCATTTTTAATATTTTTAATGTTTGATGTAAATAAAAACTTTACAAAATTTAAATGATTAAATGTACTGCCTGACTTAGGGTGAGTTTCTGACCTGGACACATGAACAATGAAAGGACCTTTGTCAGAAGGATGGTAAGATTTTTCTTCTAAAAGACTTGGATGAGTGTAAATAAGGTTATTGGTTTGAGATGGAAGAGCATTCGAAACAGATTTTTTAGGAGTAGGGGACGAATCCCGATTTATACTTGGACGTTTTATTGTTTGCACATGTTGAGAGAAAGGGTCAGGGGAGTTGTTGACATCAGAAAACGGGATTGGGTCTGGGGGCTTAGGAGGTATTGGAACACAATCCATGCTCATTAAGAGCTAGATAATTCGTACAACCACTTACCAGGTGAGGAAGAGAAAAACAGAAACACTTAAAATAACTCAATGATGATAACAAAATCACCAAAATAACCGACAAATAACGAAAACCGTGTGTACACCGCAAACGAAAAATTGACCAATTATTGTTTATTATTATTATTCATGCATCGGGGATACGTATGACGAGTGCGTTGCAAACGTCAACGAAACGTCACGGTTACTTAACTGTCTCGGATTTGTCATTAATTATGAGTAATGCAATTTGAATCTACAACAATGATGTATATTTTTAGGATTTAACTATAATACAAGAAATCAAAGCAAATGCCTTCCCTCTGATAGGCGTTGCAAGATAGCCGAATTGGTAACAAAATTTTCAAAATTACCCACATGTAGCATTCGCGAGTTTGCTCAATTAGTTGGCGTTCTAGTTGCAGCCAGCCCTGCAGTAAAATATGGTTGGTTACAAGACCAAGATCTTGGGGCGTCATAAATTTCTCTCTTTACTCAGAGCTCACGATAATTATGAAACTAATATTAATTTACCAAAGATATTACTACAAGACTTGTCTTGGTGGTCGTCAAATATTGGAACCACATCGAATTTTATGAGACTCCCAAACTTTGTATTAGAAATTTATATTAACGCATCTAGGATCGGCTGGGGGGGCAGTTTGCAATTCTTACAAAATAAACGGCCGTTGGAAAGACGTAGAAAAACTTAATCACATTAATTTCTTAGAACTAATGGCAATTTTTCTGGGTTTGAAGTCATTCGTAAACGACATAACAAACTCCGCAAACAATATTGCTTCGCTTCGATAACACGACAACTATTAGTTACGTAAATCGGATAGGAGGTAGGTATACAATATCTCCATATAAACGATTTGGCTCGTAAAATATGGCAGTGGTGCGAGCAGCGTGGCGTTTTTATGTTTGCATCTTATGTAAATACAAGAGATAATCACGCCCACGCCGCATCACGAATCGTGAATCCAGATACAGAATGGACAATTTCTGATCTGGCTTTTCATTCTATTCTTGTAAAATTCCGTAGGCCCGAAGTTGAATTATTTGCTTCACGCGATAATGCAAATCCTGAAAAATACGTATCTTGGAAACAAGACCCTGACGCATTTTATATCGACATGTTTACATTAAATAATTGGAAAAATTATTATTTCTACGCCTTCCTCCATTTTTCTTTGGTTCTAAAATGCCTGCGAAAAATCTTTGATGATAAAGCAACCGGAATTTTAGTTTTTCCCTATTGGCCATCACAGCCATAGTACCATTTATTTAAAAAAGAACCACCATCCCCTACACAGGTCCCCTACACCTTACCTTGGGTGTCGCGAGGCTCTGCGGCAGTCTTTCACCAGAAGGGGTTTCTGTACACACTGTACGAAGCTAATGTTAGCATCGTTTTCCGACAGCACTATAAAGCAGTATAATTCTTCTTTAAGATTATGGTGGCAATTTTCTGTAGTCAACAAAGTTAATATTTGCGAACCCTCGGTTAATTCTGTCCGTTCATTTCTTACAAATCAATTACTCAATGATAGTTGCTCTTATGGTACCTTTTCCCATTCCCATCCCCATCAAATTCCCATCGTTCTGCATTGTCAGCTACCACTGGAAACATAGGATTCCAAGACTCCGTCAAACGCTTGCTTAACTCGGATAAACGGGTGCCTTCAAATTAAGACCCTGTCGACCCAAATACATAAGTACTTGGGACCCACGAATGTACTAAATCATATTTTTAGTTGGTTTCCTCATAATGATTTAACGTTAGACAAAATAACAAAGAAACTGATCATTTTACTAGCATTATGTACCGCCCATAGAGTTCAAACTTTCTCCCTTATTAAAATCGATAACATGGCATTTTTAGATAATGGCATAAAAATAAACATTACTGACATCAGTAGGGATCAGCCTGTTTTGTTTCTACCCTATTTGATGGATAACGAACGTATATGCCCAGCCACAGTGTTATCGGAGTATCTATTTAAAACACAAGATATCAGATCACATAATAATAATCTTTTGTTGACATACAAAAAGCCATACAGAGCCGCCACAACTCAATCTATCAGTCGTTGGATTAAACAAGTGCTGTCAAAAAGCGGTATCGACCTAACCGTGTTTGAGGCACACAGCGTACATGATAGCACTTCTTCCGCGAGCTCCACAGGAGTTAGTATCGAAACTATTCGAAAAACTGCGAGCTGGACCGATACTCCTAATACTTTCGCCCGTTTCTATAACAGAACTATCGTGAACGAGGCTGATTTCGCCCGTAGTGTTTGTTTGCCTAAAAGTAGGTATTAATTAACGTTCACACGTGTTATTCTTAAATTTTATTAAAAAAAAATTTTGTGCAACTAATCAATCCTTACTTGATGTGATTAATTTAATTATTAATAATTTTATGTTATCATGATACATAAACAACATTATTAAACAAAACTTTCTTCTCTTAACATCTACCTGGTAAATATCATACCGAATAATGAAGCGACGAAATATAATTAATGATCAAACGAACTTCCCCGATGTGAAGTTCGATCATAATTCTATGAGTCGCTTGATATGAAGATATGATCACCCACCCACCCTAGCTCCCCGATGGGAATTTTATTTAAAAAAAATTTTTGCTTCTCTAAAATAGAGTGTACTAATAGGCTACAGCCTGGGTGAGAGGTAGAGAGGAAATGGTTTAGATTTTAAAAATCGTTTAAAGTCTTTAAAAATGTGCGCAGCTACCTAGCAAATGGAGGGACTACCTGGTAAATATCTTATCTTCGTATGAAGCGACTCATATAACTATGATGGAACTTCACATCGGGGAAGTTCATTTGATCATTAATTATAAATGTCATCAAGATAGGTTTTGAAGGTCCGTCCGTAACTACTCAAACCATATGAAATAATACTCTCTGCAAAAGCTTTGTACATGGTAAGTAATACGCTGAAATGTGTTTTATTTTTTATTAAGTAGAATTTAGCCATTATGGCTCTGAGCGTGGTAGAAGTTTTGTCAATGTGTTTTCTCCAATTAAATCTGTTATCTATCGTTAATCCCAAATAAGTGTGATTTTTACCAACTCGATACTTTGGCAAGTTATAGGGCAAGACAGGTTAGTACTATGCATGCAGTCATGACTATGGGCTGTTACTTTCACATTGTTAAATAAACCCGTATTATGACGTGAATCGTTTTAGTTTTATCGGGGTTGAGTACGAGTCCTGCGTCATGTGACCATTTACATAATGCATTGAAATCACGCTGAATATTTTCTTGTGCAATCAAGAGGTCTTTGTTCGCTGCTATCAGGCACGTGTCATCTGCGAATTGATACATTTTACAGTAATTGACTACATTTTGCAGGTTATTTACGTACGTTAGGTAGTGCAACGGGTCTATGACCGATGCTGTTCCTTCATGGGTGTTAATAATGTCACTAGGTGATTTACCTATCTTAAATTGATAACTACGGTTTTCCAAGTAATTTGTACACCAAATGAGGAGTTTACCGCGTACAGCGATGTTGTCTAATGTTTTTAGAAGCAAGTCGTGTCCAAGAATTTCAAATGCTTTACTGTAGTCAATGAATATTAATTTAACACGTTTTTTTCTCGCTTAAGTAGGTATTAATATCATCTGTGAAACGAGAGAATAGTAATGTCGTGCTCTTTTTTGGTTGAAAGCCATACTGTTGGGAGGATAATGCGCTATTACACTCGAAAAAGTTATTGATAATTTTACATAATTGTACTTCTCAATAATTTTGTCAATAACTGACCGTATTGTAATTGGACGGTACTGAGAGTAGTCTTGTTTATTTCCACTCTTTAAGATAGGTCTTACTATGCCAGCTTTTAGTTCGTTCGGATACATTCCAGTCGAGATACTTGTGTTAATTAAATGAGTAATAACACTAGTCAATTTGTCACTTAAGCGTATTATATCACAAGCTCTTATCCCATCTGCCCCTGGGGCCTTTCGAGGATTAATTAATTTTTCTAATAATGTTTAGAACTTCGGCCTCTGTAGCCTTTGGAACGAATATTGATCTGTCTAGTGGCTTTACGTAGTCATTTTCATTCAAAAGTTTTAAATGACAAGTTGGTATTAATCGTTCGATATTACTTTGAAAGTTGCGGGCAAAATTATCGGCTATAGATATACTATTACTTACTGAGTCAAAAACTCTCAAAATAGTAGTATCAATTGAATTATGTATTTCACCTGTCATTATTAATTGCCACAATTTTCTACTATTGTTTTTACAATTATTAATTTCCGTTCTATAATAATTATTTCTATATTTATTAACCAAGTAATTAACTTTATTTCTAATTTTATTATATTTTAATCTAAGTTCCAAGTTGCTTGTATCTTTTAACTATTCTATGAACAGCTCATCTCTTAATTTACAAATATTTATCATTTTATCCGAACATACTACGTTTCGAAGAAGTACATTGTATTTTTTTATACTGAGATCGCGCATAACAATCATTAATGCTACCAGTAATGTATTCGATTAAATATTTTCGGAGCAATTCATTTGTTTAGTAAGATTCCAATCTACTTCATTTAAAAGACTGTTTAATTTATTCTCATCGTAACTAGTAGTATAAGTGGGAACAGCCCGAACATTAGAGTTACAGAGAAGCGTGAGCGCAACTACGCGATGGTTTGCCAGTCTCTGTGCTCCTCCAGCTCCTGCAGTGCAGGCGGGTGACCCCTGGTCCGGAGCGCCTCCACGCGCCACTCGTAGAGCGACGCGAGGGCTCTCGCTTCATGGTCCCAGGTAATAGTACACGCCAGCACGCAAGATGCCTCACCCGAGATCGTGCGATAACCTGATCAACACTGACACCCTGATCGCCATCACTCGCTGGACTCGCGTCAAGCGGGCGATATTGCGACGAGTCAGGGCGCTGCCGGCCCACACAGGGGCACCATACAGGGCCATCGACCTCACGATTCCCGCGTAGAGACGCCGACACGACGTCTAAGGTCCGCCGAGATTAGGCAGCAGCCTTCCCAAGGCCACAGCCGTCCTCAGCAGCCGAGGCGCAAGGCAATCGAAGTGGGACATTATTAGCCTAAATTAAAAATTCCTTAAGGACTTGTGTTATGGATACTAGATAATGGATAAATAAATTTAAGAAATATATATACATAGATATTTTTTTAATATTTAAATGTTAAACTTAAATAAACATACATACACATCCATTACTAGAAAGCAAATAAATTTATATAAATATTTATTGGTTCAATCATAATATCGTATTAAAGTATATTTAAAACTCTCCAGTCTTGGGTCTGCTGAAAGAAATTCCTTTAGAAATAAGCTGTACCTTTGTACTTACATATTTTGTATTGTTTCTATAAATTATCTGTTCACCTGAGTGTACATAAATTGTTAAATAAATAAAATAAATAAATCATATTTACTAAGATATTTTAAAAGGCGATAGTTTATAGATTTTTCAAGAACTTAACACAGAGATTGGATTTTATTATTTAGAAAAATATTTAAAAGCACGTCAAGACAAATGTTATTACAGGAGATATTAATATAAATATACTGGAAGGAAATAAAGTCAAATACTCCGACAACTACCTGGATATCTTGGCACAATTCTAACTCGTTCCTGGACATAGATTTTATACTAGAATCAATAGTTGCTTAGATCATATTATAACTAACTTAGACCGCTCTCGATTTTCTGATAATAAATTTGTGGGATTGGCTTATTTGGATCTATTATATATTGTAGTATCAATATCAATTGCAGCAATATTTATATGAAGGTCGTCAATGTTTGATGCTTTATTGACACTGCTAATGCAAACCATTAGCAGTGTCAAATAAAGCTGTAACTATAAAAATGTAACTATAGTGGTACCTTGCAATGTCGATAAAATAATTTTATTAAATTAGTACATCGTTGAGCACTTACGTTACTTGAGCTATCTAAATCTTTTATCACAGTATTAATGCTATCCATGGGTTTGAAGAAAAAAGGTGTTGTTATATTGTTTTTCTGTAATTTTTATAGTTACAAAAGTTATTAATTTAAAAACATTGAGGTATTTTTAAAACAATTTAAATAATCTTGCAGAGTAAAACGTTGTATGGTGTATTAGCAGAGGAACTATAATAAGGATATAACTATTTTCTATGATGTTAGTATGTATAATTAAATTGGTAGATCTGTAAAATATAAAATAATATAAAATAAAATACACATGCTTGAGAAATATTAATATTAAAAGGCTATATTCCAGGAACATGTAGCTAAGTTTTTTATATAGTCAGTCTTTTTTAAGCTTTTGTCTTTGGTTTTCATTTATTACCATTATAATCGGAGGGTTGTCATCTTTCCGTAGGTATACCCGGCTGTATGAAGTCCAGCAATATTTGAAGTCCTTCACATGTTTAATATATTTGGCCAGAAAATATAGCCTTATATATAATATATATTTTATTATAATATATATATATATATATATTATAGCTTATATATAATATAGCGTAAGGTGTTCAGCAATTTAGATGATTGTTTTTCCGATCTTTGCATTATTTAAAAGTAGTTATTTATTTATATTCGAGATAAATGTAACCAAATGTTTTTTTATTATTATTTGTCTTTGATTTGTATATATTGTTTATGTGTCCTCTATTTATGTCTATTTTAATTTCCTTCGCCAATGCCTCCACCATTTTTAATAAGCCTTCCTTTTTTTGAGGTATTCATTTTGTTGAGCTAGGAATGCTATGGATGTTCTATATTTGTTTTATTTTGTTGGATTCCGTGTAGTACAGGGTATAATTTGTTCATTTGTGCATCATTTTGAGTAGCCCATTCCCAGAACAACTCCCTCATTTCTATCTTGAACTCTGATAAGCCTTCACTTGTGGTGTTGGTCAGCCTTTTCCTCTTTAACCTAAGTGATACTTGGTCTTCGTCGCTTAGGGTAAGATCAGGTGATATGTACAGCTCAAGGCACTAAAACAATGGGGACTAAGATTTTATAAATAAACTAGTATGGTACCTACTAAATAAACGGATTCTAACAATTACGCTGAAAACTGTAGTTGTAACTATAATCATTGGCTTTATTTTACACTTAAGTACCATCTTTATGATATAGTGTTAACAAGTTATAATTACAAGGTTTGCAGCCTTGTTTGGCTTGAATACACGGCGTGTACCTACAATTAATATTATCATCTGAAATTATTGCATTTTTACGTCTGGTATCTGGTTTGTGCATCAGACAGGAAGTTGTTGTATTGTTTGTCAAAGTTTTCCGCTTGTTCGTGGCACTACAACATGCAACCAACAGTATAAAGTTGCAGGGAATGTGATGAGCAACATCAGTGAAGCTGAGATCTGGGAAGATGAAGCTCAAGTTTTGTTGGCTGGTCTTTGCGCTGTTGTGCGTTTTGGAGTTCGCCGCCGTGCAAGCTGTACCGCAGATGAACTCAGATCTCTCTCTCTCGAATAATATACTAAGGCCACTTAAACGTGTAAGTACCGTATTTTTTACTTTTTAATTTTTTTCCTATGGATTTCATACCTGTCGGCGAATCAATTATTTTCTCTTGAGTAGGCAGGTGCTAACTCATTGATGATTATGATTTGTGATTTCCAAAGCCTCTTTTAAGTTAAAATAAGATACGAAAACTGATTAGATTGGTTTATCATTTGCACAGCGTCCTTCTAGTATGCACATCAAGAATTATAGCACCTTTTATTCCAGTAACTTCAAACTTTTTAAACATTTGGAAAACTTATTTGATGTAATAAATTAGCTGCAAAAGATTTCAACAAAATGAATTTTACGTAAACTAGGTTACACACTCTCAACAATTTTTAGATTGCGCGACAAATGGAGATGCCGCCACCACCAGAAAAGATGCCGCCGCCACCCGACGGCATGCCGGCACCGCCCGATATGCCATCGCTTGAGGGCGCGCGTCGCCGGCGAGAGGCCAAGGGAGGCGGCTCCATGCCCACCAGAAAGGGTTAAACCTATTCCTAAAATGATAACTACGTGAAAACTTTACGTCTCTCTTACTGGATATGTTTATGCGATTTAGAATAAATAGTTTTAGCATTTGTTGGTATTTTTTTGTGTCTTTATTTTAGGTTCCTTCATGTATTTCCCGATTTTTGTATACCACCATAATTGGACAAAAGTGATAATTCCAAAACATCAACTCAATAAAATGAAAAATAAATGTTTTATAAAACATATTTATTTATTGAAAAGTAATCAAAGGGGTGCATTTATCAGTTTATAAGTTATATTAAGATTCTAAGACAGGTTTCTGCGTTCCGCGTACAAATAAAACCGGTGGTAAATTGGAACTAAGCATTTCCAACCATGCTAAATACAACACTGCTGCAACGTTCTGTAAAAATATATAAAATGAAAAAAAAAATAAAAAGTAATATGACTTCCTTCGAGCTGGATTTGAACCTGCGACCTATGGATGTCAACAATGTAAAATACTACAGTCTACCGCTCTACCAACTAAATTATCGAAATTTGCGTTCTAAATGCGAAATAAGCAAGATAAACCAAAAAATGTCAACATTGAATTTTGTTTCCGTCCGATCCTCGTTTTCAAAAGAGCAGACTTGTCAAGTAAAGTTAAGGAAGATAAAGTTAAGGTTGAAGAGTAAAGTTAAGGAAGTACGAAATGCTTTGTGTTTTATGCGCGCGCATAATGTTTGTAGATTTTTAAAACTTTAAATACGGACAAGTAAACCCATATCTAATTAGTTTAACTACGATAAAGCAAAATACCAAAGCAAAAAATGTTATGTAAATATATTAGTGACTGTAATTACACTTGTTATGTAATATTATTAGCAAGAGGTATATTCGTTTTGAACGTACAGATGAAGTTACCTCCTAATTATCTCATACCCGTAACTTTCAATAAGAAGGAGTTAGTTGTATTTGGCATTGCATTAAGTGGTAGACATAATTAATCTAGAGTGTTAAAACTTATTGCAATTACTAAGGTGCTCAGCGTAGGTTTATATCGATTAATGTAGCGTTAACGGTCGTAAGCCGACCTAGATGTAGAGTTATTAGAATTTGTGCAGTTAAATGAACAAAACAAAATTTTTTGCAAAAGTTTTAGAATTCTAAGTACTTTACAAGGTTAATGTAATTCAGATATGTTTTTAGTTTCCATAGCAATTTTTTGTGATTTAATGTTTACTGGGTTTATTAAAATGTGTTTTGTGTGATATGTACCTACAAATATAGGATAAAATAATCTAATAGATAAATTGATGAGCGAATTACTTAATTCAATTTATCTATGTAAAAGTTTTATCTTTATTGTTAGACAAACTGCAACCATACGCAAAGTAAAAAGTAAGCTATACTTAATTAGTTGTCAAGTGAACTGTTTGGGTTCTTTTCCATAATACATTGGCTTGTACCTTTTCTCGTTGTACCTAGGAATCAAAACATCAGAAAATGATGAACTTACAAAATGTTGGATCAACTGTAGAGTTTACTCACTTTTCTGGGGAACGGTAGAGTGAGTACAATGAGCTCTGCTTTGGATGAGTGTTGAACCATTAATTCTTTTATTCTAATATGTCTGTACGTTTTCATGGTCATGATCTTATCAAGCTCAGCATCTAAAACAATCGATTCAGTGTTAGGGCTTTCATACTTTGAATTCAACTCAGGTTTTTGTAAAGAAAGAAACAATACTATTTATATAAATAAATAGGCTCAAGTGAAAGAAAGACAAACATTTGAGCTAGTTCCTTTACTGCAAAGATCGAGAATACCAAAAATATAAAATATGTTTAATTTCCACGTCTGTTTTCCCTACCATAGCGTATCAGGTACGCTTGAAGTATTGTTATTTAGTTAGTTCCTAGGAGAAAGTACCGATGTACGTTCACGTTTGACGACCAAGTAGCGTAGTGGTTTAGTAGCTCTGCCTCATATGCCGGAGATCCCAGGTTCGAGTCCTGGCCGGGGCATTCATTTGGGTGATGAACATAAATGTTTGTGCTTGGGTCATGGTTGTTGATATTTATATACACGGTGTAACGATGGAGACAAGTGATTTTCAATTAGACTATTAGTCCAGCTGCCAGGATGGTAAACGTAAATAATCCCCAGACAATCACACCAACTGTACGGCCCCAAAGTAAGCAGTGCTTGTGTCATGGATGACCATACAGCGTACTGGGGGGGACCCAGAATACACATACATACAGGGTGTAACAGGCGGGGTGGATCAAGGGACTCTGAAGGATGGGCGACCTCAATACCTACCAATTTAACCCCCATGTATGTTCAGCAATATTTAGTGGTTCCCGTGATATTTGGGATTTAGTGATTTTTTCGAAAAAATCAGATTCTCGAAGAAAACTTGAAATTACAACCCAACTTTCAGGTCTACGCTCATGAATTTTTGCCTCAAAATAGCTTAATAGTAGGCCTTTTGTATCATCTAACTGGCGATAATCGTTGCTTTTTATAAATGGAAATAAAATTGAAATTATTAAATTTTTTTTGAAATGTGAAATGTGAATGTCATCTTTCAGGGGCCCTTTTAACTTTTAACCCCTGAAAGCTTATGACGTCTTTATTTTTGATTTTACGGTAAAAAGTTATACAAATTATGTTTTTACAAATTTAATTTCAAGTTTTCTTCGAGAATCTGATATTTTCGAAAAAATCACTAAATCCCAAATATCACAAGAACCACTAAATATTGCTGTACATACTTAGGGGTTTAAATTGGTAGGTATTGAGGTCCCCCATTCTTCAGAGTCCCTTGATCCATCCCGCCTGTTACACCCTGTATGTATGTGTATTCTGGGTCCCCCCCAGTACGCTGTATGGTCATCCATGACACAAGCACTGCTTACTTTGGGGCCGTACAGTTGGTGTGATTGTCTGGGGATTATTTACGTTTACCATCCTGGCAGCTGGACTAATATAGTCTAATTGAAAATCACTTGTCTCCATCGGTCGAGATAGCCTTAGGTTGCCCCTGGTGGCCGTGACACAAGTGAGAATGCGCGAAGACCGCGTGGAACGATCGTGGAAGACACGACTGCTATTATTAATGCAAGAATTTGATGCATTTACAAGGCGAAAGTAGCATAAATTATTATTTACCTGAATTATGCGACAACGTTTGCTAAAATTTTAGTCCTTACTAACATGGTGACAAAACTTAAGTAGCTATATGATTTGCAATTAGATCTTTTAAAATAACATGTGTTTTAAAGCTGTTCTCTATTAGGGATATCCGCCTCTATGCGGGGTGGAGATCGAGTGAGCTTAATGTAAATTAGATATCATAGGTACAGCATCGTGTTGTTTTAGGCGTGATATAGCATGACCGATCATTTATCGTCTTGTAAATAATAGTGGAATATTATAATCCATTTTTATTTTAGGCGGAATAAGCTTATAAATACCACGTTTATTTTTAAGATGAATTTATATTTTTAAGACTTAAGTGAACAACTATTATATTGCTAATATTTTGAAATTAGTTTCAGCAGCCTTAATTTGCCAAATAAAAGTAAACAAATATAAGTATTTCATTAGTACAACTGGAATTACTTTCAATAACGATCAAAATTGATGGGTGGTCGTTCAGCAGCCAGGTGGTGTAGTCTAAAACTATAATACTTTACCTACTTTGACTACAACAACGTTAAGACCAAACAAAAGAGTAATTTTTTGGTCTTCCTAAATTGATTTTAGCATAAAGGTTTTGGTTTGGTACACGTGGCTGGGGGCAAGTAGCTAAATACTTTAAGACTTGTGGATTAATTAATGTAAACCTTTATTAGCTTACCAAGCTGTAGTAAGTCTATTTCTTCAACTCCAAATGAAGTCTTTTTACAGAAATAATTTCTTTGATAGAAGAAACAATCTTCGCAACAATCACTTTTATTGTCTCGCAATTAAGGGCTTTTCATTGAATCTATTCTGATGTTTAAATATCAATCAATGTACAGTTCAGTACTTGCGCTCACTTTTAATAATAAGTAATTCATGCTACAATGAAAAAAGATCAACAATGGTCATGCCAAAACAAGTAGACTAAACAGTCTTTACTGTATTGTCTGATTAGTACATAATTTTGTTTTTATTAATAATTGGAAGTGACAAAAAGATATAAGTAAGTAAGTTTAACTTTATTATGTAACAATTAAAAGTAATAGTTATAGTTGAAGGCAACGAGGAAGATATGACAAAATATTGACAAACTTATGTGCGATTACTCGGGGTAAATATTTGACACAATCATCGCCTTTCGATGAGAATTAAATTACCTACTTTCACTCTTATGGCATCTGTACCTACGTTCTTTTGGCTTAACCTTAGTCGAGGTGTACGACATAACAAGAATCTTACTTAGAGGATTTTGTTTTGGAGCTACTTTATCCATCATGGCGTTGAATGCGTTACAGCTGGATAGCGAAGGCTTGGTCCGCGCTTCGGTTAACATAGTCAATTTATCGTAGTCTATACGAAATTTCTTCAAAATCCGTTCCAATCTGAAAAATTAACCACTCTTTTTATCCCATGTGTCAATAAATACACCGGATTTCTTGACATTTTAATGCTTACTAGACTTTGATATGATATACATTTTTTTATTATTTTAAAACACTTTTATGCTCAATTCAAACTAATACATTAAAATTCACACTTTTTTTTAACTGTAGTTAAAAAATTTATTTGTGATAGTTCGATATTACCAATAATCATTTATTATTAGCATTATTATTATTATTATTATTTTGTTTTATGGCAATCAGCTGTTGTTACGACACAATAACTATTTCTGCCAATTTCAAGTATTAGTATACACACGTACTACACGAGGTTAATAATTTTGTAGCGATCAGTTGAGTAGAACTTGCAGTATCTCGAGCATTGAGTTACCTTGAACAATACAAAAACAGGGGGATGAAATAAGTTTTTACAGATATTTTTAACATAGAAGAGTATAATTTATAAAGGCGTCTGGCCATTGTTAAGAAGAAGATTAGCAATAGGGGATAACTTTTTAGCAACGGAGGACGGTAGTGGGATGTCTTCAAATTTTGAAAGAATGTTCAAAACTAGGGAAATCAGGAGTTCTAAAAAATTGTCATTAGGGGAGCAGGAAGAAGTAGGGCGGAAGGCATTATCAGATTTAGTAGATGGAGGATTAGCAATAATAGCGTTATGGGCAATTTTGTCATAGCCTGGAGATAAAGACGGACTGGGTTTTGATGGTTTGTATATTGTTTTTTTGTAAGAAAGATTCAGTGAAGGAGAACTTTTAGAAGCATCTGCGTACGATTTTTTAACTGAAGGGAAGAGGGATGATGCTTCCTTGAATGATATGTTCTTTTGGGACATGGTGATTTTAATATTCTTTTGCCGGGAATGTTCCGGGCAAGATTTGTCAGTTGCTAAATGAGGGCCTGAGCATTGCAGGCAGGAAACTTCAGAGGATGCAGGACAAGAGTCACCTGAGTGAGTTTGTGCACATCTGAAGCAACGAGCACTGGATCGGCATTGGGCTTTCACATGGCCAAATCTACAACAGTTTAAGCATTGTATGGAAGGCAAAATGTATGGACCAACGGTTAATGATGAGTTAAAAATAAACACCTTATCAGGTAAGCATTGTCCAGAGAAAGTGATCACTACAGAACCTGTGGGGGTCCAAGTGGAACCAGACTCCATGGACACTTTTCTGTTTAAGCGACGCGCCTTCAAAATTGTTATATCACCTTGGCTTGTGGAGATTGTTGATAGAACTTTCTCCATAGACCATGAAGTTGGGATCCCGCGGATCAGCCCCATTCTTGTTATATTTTATGTAGGAATTAAAGCTATATAGTTATGAGATTTAAGACTCGGGTTTCTGAGAAACTCGTTTGCTGCACATGCAGATGAGAATTCCACAGAGACCCGATTTCTGCCAACACACTTTATACCATCATTTTTAATATTTTTAATGTTTGATGTAAATAAAAATTTTCCAAAATTTAAATGATTAAATGTACTGCCTGACTTAGGGTGAGTTTCTGACCTGGACACATGAACAATGAAAGGACCTTTGTCAGAAGGATGGTAAGATTTTTCTTCTAAAAGACTTGGATGAGTGTAAATAAGGTTATTGGTTTGAGATGGAAGAGCATTCGAAACAGATTTTTTAGGAGTAGGGGACGAGTCCCGATTTATCAGAGGAGTTGTTGACATCAGAAAACGGGATTGGGTCTGGGGGCTTAGGAGGGATTGGAACACAATCCATGCTCATTAAGAGCTAGATAATTCGTACAACCACTTACCAGGCGAGGAAGAGAAAAACAGAAACACTTAAAATAACTCAATGATGATAACAAAATCACCAAAATAACCGACAAATAACGAAAACCGTGTGTACACCGCAAACGAAAAATTGACAGTCCAAATCATGAAGCATGCGTAAATAAGTTTGATAACCGTCGAAAATAATTACTTTCCATTATTATTATCAGTCTGGACAAAATAAAGTTTTGTGCATAGAGCTGAAAAGGGTGTGTTTTTGGAAAAATTATCGACTTTCTTTTATTTTTCGAATAAAACTATCAGTCTATACATCAGTCTATACAGGGTGCTTGGGTGACGACTACCTATATAATCTGTATCTAATTTTAAAAAAAACTCAGTAAACAAAGCGTTGCTGGATATAAATTCATCAATTTCATCAAGAATCTGACTTCCAAGACACTAAAATTGCACACCAGTAACTCAGAAAACAGTGCCGCCCTTTAATTAAACAACTTTTAAGTAGTAATCGGAGCTAAAACTTGCAAAACTAAAAAAAATACAAATAAAAACATTTTAGGTTATTTCTTTTTTTTCTAATGTAAATGTTAGGGATACCCATCGACATTTAATGAAAATGATGAATGACAGTTATCGATTCCCAATTCGTATCGATATGTTGGGGATCACCAAAAAATTTGCCACTTTGCTCTTAAGTGCCGCAACTTAGAGTTATGCGCATAAAAAGATCGTAACAGTTACTGCTGATCTACAAATACTGCTCGACGGAATTGTACCACGTCCGCCATGAGGTTGGTTACGAGGCTCCACGGGTCTTCAGGCTTGTTTATAGAGCAATCAAACCATTTAAAATGAATTATGCAAGGCAAACAAGTCTGGAATCGCAGTTATCGCTGACGAAATCGTAAAAAGTCTACGGAACTTTCGAAAAACAAACTTGGATTTCTTAAACCCAATTTGAACAAGCTGGAAGAAAACTGGAATGAATTCCAATTCAACCATGATCGTCTTACTACAAAATTAAGTCACGGTGACTCGTATTTTGTGGATAGGCGCTATGATAGGGTGAAAGAATGTTACCAAATGCTTAAGAAACTTATCAACGAGGGGGTATAACAAGTTATTACAAGCTTCTACTTCGCCCTCGGAGTACGAAAAGAAAGAAGAAACGAGAAAGAAAGAGAGCAGACGATCCATGAACCTATTAGGGGAGAGCAGAGGGTCCGAGTCTACCAGTAGTAAGCTAGCAGAAACCTAACAGCAAAGTAGCGCTGTCAAAGAAAACTCCTTTCACTTAATTACTATAAACTCTGTACCTATCGAGAGAGCTCAAAGTACAAAAAATTTGGGCATTATTTTTAGCGAACAATTAAGATATGAAGAACACATACACGCAAAAATAAAAAATCCTTTCTTTCGGTTAAAAATACTGTACGAATTTATAAGATATTTGTCAATAGAAGTTAGAATCATGCTGACGGAAGCTCTTGTACTGTCGAATTTTAATTATTGCGACACAGTTAACGGCCCACAAATATTTGAAAAAAACACCTAGGGCCGTACAAGTTTTTTTTTTCGAAATGTACAGTTTATTTATGGCCCTATTAGCCTTTTAAATTTCACCGGACTTATGGCCGTACAACGTGTACAGAATGCTTGTACACGCTTCCGTTACGATGTTCCGAAGTGGTCTCACATCTTACCCTATTTATTAACACTACAGTGCACGCGCGTTCTACCATGGTAGAGCACCCCCAAATTTTTTCGCGCCATTCCTTCATTTTTAGGTGCTCCCCCCGTGCCCCTAGATAAGCCTCAAAAACAATATAACACAACGGGTCAGTGCTAGGCCAAGTGACTGCTTGGGTGCACCATTGCACAATTTCCCGGCAAATCGACATTCTACCTTAGTAGTACATGCGAGCATCGGTTTAACAAAAGTGAATTAAGGTAAGCAATAATGTAATCGCTATTCTTTTTATTCTTTTCAGTATGATTTTGAAATTCATAAAATTTTAACTTAGTAATAAGTAATATATTATAAATATCTAGTTATAAATATAATTCATTTCAATTACGGTTTCAGCGATCTCTTTTGAAAAATGGAGCCTCGTATGGATGGCCGGATTTTGTGCTGGTTAAAGGAAGAGACAAATGACGACGAACTTATCCAGACTGACTCAGATGACGGAGAACTCAATACCTACACAGGAAGAGATGTTTGATCTCGATGTTGCGGTTTCTTCAGACGAAGATTTTCCTCACTCTGTACTTTCATCGAACGTACTAGTCAAAATGTTTACGACTCTAAGAATGGAACATTATGGAGTAAAGAATGTCCACCAGAAACAAGAGTAAGATCGCAAAATATTAGATTTCGACCTCCTGATTCGAAATTATTCGAATATAGCGGGTATAAATGCTTTGATCTTCCATCAACTAAGTAAAGGCCAACAAACTGTAGTACGACGAAACTTCCTACTTGACTTGTCATTTGAACTGGCTAAACCCCTCATGTTGCGAAGTTTGGCACTTGACTATCTTCCTCGGGAATTAAAAATAAAACCAAAAAGCCTTTTGAGGGTGTCTGATGATATATCTCATGATCACTCGAACAAGAGAGTAAGAGTTGGTAAATGTTTTATGTGCTCTCGAGCCCGAAATCACTCCACAAAAAATTGGTGTAAACGATGTGCCAGGTGGATATGCACTGATCACCAAGCTGTGTTATGTCTTCAATGTGAAGAAGAAGATAATAAGAAGCCAGAATATTATTTTTTTATGATTTTATCGAAGTTGATCTCAATCTATCCAAAAAGTTGATTATTTCATAAGAGTTTCTTATAATATTTCTAATTTGTAAAGTAACTGTTAATTTTGTTAATTTTTCTTTGGCTTAGATTTTATAATAAAGATACAACATACCTAAATTAATTAAATAAAATAGGGAGCGTGTACTGTAGTGTTAAGTCGAAATATACTGAACATGAAGCCTCGTAGGATACATTTCGGAACTTTCGTATTTAATATAGTAGTAAATAAAAAGCCTGCTATTAGTATGACAAATTAAACTAGAAAAAAGACGAGCATAAAATAATTACAAAGTCAAAGTCGAATAATAAACTAACGAAACTAAAACACCATTCATCTAGTTTTCGAGGCTGTTTCAAATTTGCAGCGTCCAAAATTTGGAACGATCTTCCACTGCCATTAAGAGCCACGAAATGTACTAATAGTTTCAAGAAAAAATATCGTATGTAAACGTCATAAAATTAAAATGTGCGATATAAATACATGTGTTTTGGCTAGCATTTTACAAGTATTATTTAAATTAATTATAGTTGTGTTATATGATTATTAAAAAGCATTTTACTGTAACCATAACTATGCGAAAACTATATCTTTTGCTACATCTATGTATTTAAGTATGTATTTTAAAAAACATCATGGTGTTTACCCAATTTGTTTACTTGTATGTAATTACTTTAAATTTCTACCCTAACATATAATTGTATGAGTAATTTTACATGGCTTAGCCTGAAAATCAGCGCTGCTGTAAAAGTAACTTTTTCCAGCGGCACTATGATGAGGCTTTGCCCTTTGTCACAAAATTATTCACAAATGTAACAATTGTGCTTCATTAACTTATATAGAAATATCTGTAAGTTGGATGTTTTTGTGATTATAAACTCATTTTCATTTTATCCCATTTCATTTTCATAAATTGCGAGGGAGGTTCATGTTCAATATATTAAAGACCAGAGTCGATAATTTTTGAAACAAAAATTGGAAGAGCATTGGAAAAGCAGGAGAATATAATGAAAATGAAAGGGAAAATAAATTATGGGCGATCTGAGTCCGGGAAGTGGGGGAGGGTGAGTTTTAAAGGGTAAAAATGGTTTATCTCCATTTCCGGCAAAACTACAAGGCCTGTGAATAAAAGTAAAATGGCAAAGTTGTAGGTAATAAAAAGATCTGCAACTTTTGTATTTACAATTTTCACATAACCTCAAAATTTATATGAAAAATTTAAATTTGAAAGGAAAGAAGGGACCTTTCCCAAGCAGGTCATCCTACTATTATTTTTTTTCACATTTTACTATTTTTAAAGGCGTCAGCCATGGCCTAGTATGTTTACAGTTCCTTTAAAAAAAAAACTAGTCCAATGATTTTCTCATCTTTTTCGAGTATACCAACCCACTCATTTATTGACCATCGGGTTTAATGTAACAATTTTTAGCACGTAAGGTTTCCAAGTTTCTGGAAACCAATGATGCACAACTCGTCGATTCCACATGGTGTTCCTTGGGAACAAACTATAATCAGATTCGTTAGAAGAGACAAAGTAATCGATTTTTGGATCTTTTTATTTGTTACAACCTAAAAAATCTCTTCTTCTTGAAATATTATGACCTTCTTATTTAAATTTAAATATTAGTACTGACTAAGCAAACTAAATTCACAACTTAGTTTTGTTACTTACTTTTGTCGGCCATCTTCGATTTTATTCTTTGTAACAGCAAATATCCTGAGAGGTCTCCGTGGACGGTGTCTTCTCGAGACTATATACGGAATCAGAATATTAAGGCCACCATCATCATATAGCCACCAGGCGTCTACCGTCTCAATCTAAAAATGGTTAATAAAAAATAGCAGCGTTTCAGACAAAAGTACGAAGTTGATTAACCTAACTCATCAAAGATTATTCTCTGTTATTTTTGTATTCATAAATTGGATAATACCATATGATTTGGTTTTACCACAATATCCACCGTACTGCTAATTTAAATTTTTTTGTACTAGAAGCTAAAATTTAGGAGCGTAACAAATGTACCATTTTGTGTTTGTTAATAGTTGGTATAGCTTGAGTTATTTCAGCTGTTTTGGCTTCTTCTAGTTGAAACTCAATTTCTTGAAGTACAGACTCTGAAAAAAGTAAGACAACATAATAGCCCACTGATAATAGCCAACATCAATACAAATTAAAAAACAGGATAAAGGATACACAACTGTTTTTTTGCTTAACTGTTTTTAATCAAACAAGGTTTAGGAGTCTATCCATTCATATATCTTTCAAAAAGAAAAAAAGAAATGGACCGCATTAAAATCGGTCGATTCGTATTGGAGATCGAGGTCGGAGACAGACGCACGGTTGGGGTTTAAAAAATAACGAAAACTAAACACAAATATCCTACAACGTACCTCCGATAGCTTATGTTGACAGCTTAGCTAATGTTTTCTGCATAGAAAAAAATACTAGGTATATTTTTCCTTTAACCAACACTACTATGGTAGTGCATTTTATATTCACAATAAAATTAATTAGTTGAGGCGTAATAACACCCAAGGCTTCGAATTACAGTCACAGTTAACATACTGGGATGAAATTTGCAATGCCACATCGAGGGAAAGTGCTCCAAGTACTGGATTAGCCCCATTCTTTTATTTTTAAAAGAGATAGAACCATTCCTTTATTTTTAAAAGAATAATAGCTGCATTTAAAGTTTCTAACAAGTATGATTGATGATAATGTTGGTTGTAAAATTCAAGATTTCATGTTTTTTCTTTCATTTAAATCAGAAAGATCTAGAGATATTAGATTCTTATACTGTAACACAGGCTTTAAATTTAGTAATACTAAATACCTCGTTAAGGAGAAAAACAATGGTGATCAAATCAGGGCTGTTAGGCAGTTGACCCAAAAGTTTTACCAGTAACTCCCTCGTCTTGATCGTGGAATGCGCGGGTGCAGTGTCGTGACGGAGCAAAAGGTGTCGGTGCCCTGTGTTCGATCGCTTGTTGCTAGCAGCAGCAAACACTTCTAGGAAGCTTTTCGTTATGTACCACTCTGCTTTGATGCTACTTTGATTTCCTAAGGGAATTGATACTAAATACCCCGTTTACGGGAAACAACTGACGATCAAAACTTTTTCAATGCTTCTCAATGGTTTCACTTTCGTGGGCATTGATTCGTTTAGAAACAGCCATACGGTTCACTGACTCTTTGTTTCGGGATCATATTGATAAATCCAGGACTGTTCATCTGTTATGGGTTAGCGCGCGCCCTCCGAGCCGTAAGCATCGTTTTTCGTATGATCATAAAGTAAGTGATCTGAAGTGTATAAATAATTGCTAATGCTTCTGTTTGCAATAATTTTTATATAATAGGTCTTTACCTATGAAACTGCCGTTTTGCCGTACTGGCCATTTCAAATGAAAATATTTTTTTTTTTACTGATAATTCTAATTTCAAATTAATTTTATTTGACAAACATGGAATTGTTTTTCTAAAAGCGTCATTTGTTTAATAGTTAGTGTTTTGTTTTCAACGCATTCGAACATTTTTCGTCATCATGGATAAGTTAAAAATTCGAGTAATTATGGAGTATGAGTACCGTCGTGGCAGCAAAGCGGCACAAGCGGCACGCAACATCAACGACGTTTACGGAGCGAACACTGCAAACGAACGCACCACCCGTTATTGGTTTACCCGCTTCCGTTCTGGAAATTTTGACCTGAAAAATGAACCCCGTGGTCGTCCGGAAAACTTTGGTCGACAATGACGAAGTAAAGGCAATTGTGGAAGCTGATGAAACTCAATCCACGGCTGAATTAGCAGCAGCTTTCGACGTTAGCATCAAAACAATATTGGTCCATATGCGTCAAATTGGCAAGGTAAAAAAGCTTGACAAATGGGTACCCCACGAACTCAATAAGCGCCAGCGCGAAGTACGCGTGGAGACGTGCCTTGCACTGCTCAGCAGGCATACAAATGAAGGAATTCTGAACCGCATTGTTACTTGTGACGAGAAATGGATCCTGTTTGACAATGGTAAGCGCTCAGCAAGTTGGTTGGACCCTGGTTCAGCACCCAAACAATGCCCTAAACGAAAACTTACCCCTAGAAAAGTGATGGTCACTGTTTGGTGGTCTAATGCGGGTGTAATTCATCACAGCTTCTTGCCAAACGGGACAAGCATTACTGCAGATGTGTACTGTGAAGAACTGAACACAATGATGGAGAAGCTCGCACGTCTTCAACCAGCTTTGGTCAATCGTTCGGCTCCACTGCTCCTGCACGACAACGCGCAACCTCATACTGCACAGCAGACGGTCTCCAAGCTACAAGAGTTGGGGTTGGAAGTTCTCCGTCATCCGCCGTACTCACCAGACCTTGCGCCTACAGACTTCTACTTTATCCAGAATTTGGATAACTTCTTGGCGGGAAAAAAATTCAATACCCGAGAGGCAGTACAAAATGCCTTTGAAGAATTTGTTGCCTCCCGTCCAGCTGATTTCTTCAAGAAAGGCATCAATAAGCTACCAATGCGTTGGCAAAGATGCATTGATTGCATGGGTGATTATTTAGATTAATAGAAATAAAAAATATATAAAAAAATTACGCTTCATTTATTTCGTGAAAAACGGCAATTTCATAGGTAAAGACCTGATATAATTTATAATTTTTTCTAGTCGATGCAGATAACGGTACCCTAACTGTTTTAAATTTGTACGTCGTTCGCCTAAATTACACATACTGCATAATTTTAAGCATCCATTTCACTATAAGTGTGTAAACGTATCGGCTACTCTAAGTCTCATTTGTTGGACTTAAAGCGACACTGGCTGTGTCCTTCATGTGAAACATCCAGCTCAAAAAGGAAGAACGATGACAAGCCAGTCCGTAAGCAGCTCAACGACCCGATCTAGGATGCTGATATGTCATGCGATGACATAATTCACGACCTAGCAACGTCTTCCCAAGAATCGATTCAGCAGCAAGCTACCTGTAACTTGACCTTCGATCAACTTACCACATTACTGTACTCTAGGTTGAGTGTGCACATGAGTTACAATTAAAAAAAAACTTAGATCCGACCTACGTCAAGATTTTAACACCACTATAGAAGTTTTTAAAAAGGAACTCACCGAGACAACGGATTTACTGTTTGCCGAGCTCGCTGACGCCAAGCGCAACATTTCTTCGCTTGATACAGAAGTACACGTGGCAATAGAATCATGTTGAGAATCTTCTAATGTCGCACACACACGCGCGTTCATTGGCTCTCACACCACGAAATATTTAATTCATCTGAGCACTATGGCAATCTGCCTACCGCCACAAGCACACAGTGTTAATACCTCACTTATAATCGGTTAAACTCCTTCTAGCTACTCTCATACGACGACAAGCGGATCTATATCGAAGGATTGCAGGCGGATAAGATATGATCCTAATTGCGCACACATGAATCATATATTCGTCCATAGCCTAGCGGTGTAAGCTTTTAGATATGGGAGCTAGGCAGGCCGGGTTCGAACCCCACATAAGCTTTGTGATTTTATTTAAAGAGAGATGTTTTGTAAATTTTGTCATGTTTTTTAAACTATTTAAGTTGAATTGGAACTAGCACTGAACCATTCGAAATGACGATGCTTCATTTCTTTAGAAAAATAGTTACACCTACCCTCTATTATCCAATATTGTGTAGTCGTGTTGCCGGATTGTTCGCTGTTTTGCATTCGTTCGTTACACTTATTATAGTCCTATCATATTTATGTGCTCAAGTGAAGACGAAAATGAATTATCATTTAACAACAGAGAGCTGAAATCGTTGTTTTGTTTAATCAAAATGTTTTCATTAGGGAAATTGCCCCTCAATTGATGATATCTGTAAGTAAATTTATGCTAAGTATTATCCTGTGACTAGGATTGAACGACAGTTTTATTTCTAAGTTGATAATTTTAATGACAGAGAAAGACGGTGCAACTATGGGTTCGTCGGTATGAGGAATCTGGGGATAAAGAACCTTGTAGGCCTGGACGGAATCCTATAACCTATACTGATGCATTGGAGAGACCAGGGCTTTGAATAACGTTAAAACATTGGTAACGTTATCTCTTACAAACAGAAGTATCGTTATTAAGAGAGGTAACAATACCAAAGGTAACGTTATAGGTAAAGTAACGTTATGAAAGGTATCGATACTTATACATTTTTTTACCGGTAAATGTAATAACGGTACTTATCATAGTATCGGTAACTTTATTGATATTATTTCTGTCTCTTTTACTCTCTAATTTGACTTGTAACCATAAGTTTGTAGGAGTTGAAATAGTTCGGTAGCCAGGCACCGCACCGTATCGTATAACAACCCCTGCGACCCCCATATCCGAATGCTAGGCACGCCCATCCCGTGGGCACTGACCACCAAGTAGCTAGGCGTAACGCTCGATCGTACGCTATCATTCCGACCTCACATACTCAGAGTTACCAAACTCGCCCGTATATACATGGCCCGCCTAAACAGTATGTTAGGCAGGCACAGTAAAATGTCTCTTAGGAACAAGCGAACGCTTTTTAAGGTTTGCGTGAGACCAGTGACGTATGCCGCCCCAATCTTTGCCCAAGCCAAACCCTCCTATTTGTATAATCTGCAGGTAGTCCAGAATTTCTTCTGCCGCCGGGCCGCGGATGCTCCGTGGATTCGTTCACACGTCGATCGCAGACGCTATTCCGCTCTCTAGTCCCCGCACTAGTTGAGCACCCCAAATTTCACTGGTCGTTTTCACGACTCAGGTTTTCGTACCGTATCTTCCTAAGTTTCACAGGACCGTTTTCATGACGCATCTTCGTTCGTCGCGCCGACCTGCGTCGCTGTCGCCGCTCCGGCAAGACCTGCGTTTCAGGACTTCGAGTCTCCGAGTTCGAGTAAGTTATCCACGTCGTCCCCAACCGCCCTACCGCGTGTAGGGAGGTTCTAGGAAGTTAGTCGTCGTTGTTAGGTTCATAGTTTATATATTTATATATATTGTCCCTCCCCAACCCCTCCGCAATGGCTTCCTAAGCTCCAATGAAATTCTGAATCAGTTGATCGCTGGTTACGACGCTCAAGGCACTTATTGCGCCCCTCATATGATTCGTACACTGCAATCCTTTCTCCCTCAAATCATGGCATTGATTTCTACACCGGCCCCTCAGGCCACCTTCGTCCCTCAGACTACTCTGGTCTTAGGCCCTCCCACGTCCCCCTCCTCCAGTGACATGGAATGTGAAGTAGACGCCCCTACGCGCCGCAAGCGCGCACCCGCGACCGAGTCATCCTCGGACGGCACCCCATCTGGCTCTGAGCCACCCTCATTCACCCTCGTTAAGAAGCGCTCGAAACCAGCCCCGGCGTCCTCGACGACCACCCCAGTGTCTTCAACACCCCCTGCGGCGTCTTCAACGCCAGCTGCTCCGGTGCCTTCAACACCCGCCCCGGCCCCAGTTTCTGTAAAGCCTAAGGTCCCACCACCCGTATTCCTTCGGAAAAAGGGTAAATGGACTGAGGTTTCGACATTGTGCAATGAGCACAAGATTCATTACACCCGAGCGGCCAACTCGGGTGAATCCATTAAAATCTTAGTCTCGTCGATAAACGATTTCCGTGCTTTAACAAAGCTCCTCACCGATAAGCAATATGCTTATCATACTTATGCTCTGCCAGAAGAGCGTAAGTTCAGAGCGGTACTCAGGGGAGTCCCGTTCGAATTATCGAACGAGGCTACCCTAGAGGATCTGCAGTCCCAAGGCTTCCCGGCACTCGCGGTGCATAAAATGCACAGTAAGTACGGAAGGCGTCACCCTCTCGCTTTGGTGGTTCTCGTTAACGTCCACAAGTCCAAGGAGATCCTCAGAGGGGTTAGCACCATATGCGGCCTCTCTGGGATCTTAATCGAGGCACCTCATCGCCGCGGTCACCCCGGCCAGTGCCATCGCTGCCAGTTGTACGGGCATGCGGCGGCCAACTGCGCCGCCCCGCCCAGGTGCGTAAAGTGCCTGGTCCCTCACTTCACTAAGGAGTGCAATCGCACTCCTGAAACTCCCTCTCCTCCCAATTGCGTGCTTTGTGGCCAGTCCGGCCACACCGCAAATTACAGGGGCTGCCCTCGTGCACCCCCTTGTATGCGTCCCAATTCTAAGAGGGTAGCACCCAAACAGGTCCCGCCCCTTTTTTCAGGAAAACTTTCCGCCACTGCTACCCAGCCCAAGCCTGCTCCAGAGAGCTGGAGGCAGCGCCCCGCTGCACACCCAAATCACCCGGCTCCTCGCCCATACAAATTCACTCCTCGACCCTCCGTAACAGACGATATTCGTATCGTCTACGACGCTATCAAAAATATTGCGTATAAATATATCAAATATATCAAAAATGTTCACCGGAGGCTGCCCAGAACGGCCACCAACTCATGTCCCTTTGAGCAACTTCAGTGCAACTTTCACATCCGGCGGAACACCCGCTAGTGGGTCTCCGCCAGCGCGCCCACTTCCCAACGGGTGTCGCTTCCAATGAAGGCTAAAGGCAAAATTTTGTCACAGCCAAAGAGGTGGTTTTTAGTGGGTAGGTGCCATTCTGGTGAGTCCCACATAACCCCCGCAGAGGACGGTATTTTCCTGCGGCGGTATGCATGGCGCATTTTCCACCTCCCTACCGTGAGGGTGTTGCTTAGGCGGAAAAAAAAACGCTCTCCGCCGCTTTTTTCCAGCGATCCGAAGAGCATCCTAACCCCAACGAAAACGCGTGCGTGCGGCTCACTTTGACGGAGTGGCAACGTCGCCAGAAGTAACAAAGAAAGTAACACTATTTTAACGTTAAATTAGTAGTGTTATTTATTTAATTGAATCTTCATTACCGCTACTTATTATAACGATAATTTTTTTTACTTTATGACAATAACGTTATTTACCGATATTTAAACTATTAATTCGGAAACGTTATAAAGCCCTGGGAGAGACACATTAATGAACCATTTTTTTCCACTCGTTCGACGGCAACCGCATATGATGTGAGTTTGCGACAGAGAAGAGTTCTGCTATTTAATTCGACCACAAACGTCGTAATCGCCACAACGATCCCCACATTCGAATGTTAGGTATTCCCATCCCCTGGAAGCGCAGTATTAAATACTTAGGCGTCACCTTAGATCAGACGCTTTCTTTCAAGCCACACGTCGATAGAGTAACGAAACTCGCGCGTTTTTACTTAAGCCGCCTATATAGTATGATAGGAAGAAAAAGTAAAATGTCTTTTAGAAATAAACGTACGCTTTATAAGGTCTGCGTTAGACCCGTCATGTCATATGCTTCGCCAGTCTTTGCCCACGCCAAACCCTCCGTCCTGTATAAACTGCAGGTAGTTCAAAATCTCTTCTGCCGCAGGGCCACAAACGCACCTTGGTACGTGCGTAACGCGGACCTGCACAGAGATCTTGAACTGCCTACAGTGCAACAGCACCTCAAAACACTCTCAGAATCGTTCTTCAAACGCGCCGAATCCCATCCCAATCATCTTGTTCGAGATTCAGTCTCATATACTGCTCCTGTGTTAGATTCGAAATTCAAAGTTGCTAGACCGAGAAACGCGCACACTGGCGAACCCACGCAGTTAACCTTAGATCTCGAGGCCCTTCAGGCCGCAAATTCTAATTCTAAAGTAAATTCTAATTAATGCAATTTTATTTTTCAATTTTTAATGTTTTATTTACTTTTCATTTTGAGCACCTTCAGTGCTATGTAAATCCCAGCGGGTGATCCCTTAAGGGTCCCGCTAGCGCGGCCTCTTTCTCCAATTGGCCGTCGCTCAGATGAAGGCTGAGTGGCAAAAATGCACGAGCCGACAGGGGGATTTTTAGTGGGTATGGTTCTGGTAGGCGTCGGGACGAGGCCCACATAACTCCGATCGCGCGCGCGGAGTATGCGTCAGAGCATTTTTTATATCCTCCTGCCCTTCCCGTGGAGGGGAACAAAAAAAAATACGTATTTGTAAGCACTTGGTTTCACACCCTGACGTTGAGCAGATGTGGGTATCAATAAACATCCGTTCAATTAAAATCCTAATAGGCACCGCTTACAGGCCGCCGTGGCTGAACGCTCTCACATTCTTCGATGCATTCGCCGACTCTCTAGCATGTTTTACTAAATATGATCGTGTCGTGATTCTCGGCGATTTCAATATTAGTGACAAAGACAGCATCAAATTCAGACAACTTACTCAGTTTCTGAATAGCTTTACTAAAAAATCACGTTGAAATAGCTACACACTTTGTTGCCAACAGTCACTCTGCAATTGACCTTATTTGCTCTAATACTACTGTTTTGAATTTCGATGTACACCACTCGCCTGAACTAGGCAAACACGCGTTTGTCACCGTTGAAATGAAAATAAAGAAAGCACACATCCAAAGGCCAGCACCTTGGTTAAGAAACAATGCGCAAAGTTAAAAACCAAACCTATGAAAATGAGTATAACCCTGAAACATCTTGTCAACTTTAGCATCAATGCTGAAAAGAAGGCTTACTTACTAAAATCTATATAAATACTTAATAAAAACTTAAATAATCCTAAACTTCTTTGGTCAAATCTCAAAAAATATGTTCTAACCAATGCTACTACCAGTAAAGAAGTACCTGCCCATTTATCGGACCCTGACCTTCTGAATAGTCACTTCTTAAATATGAATTTTTTTTCTATGAATTTCATAGAGACCGTAGTTTCCAGTATTTCTACATATTTTTCCTTTTGTAATAAAAGTTGCTAACAATAATAATTATTAGGAATTTGTATTTTATTTTATATTCATCTGGTACTTATTTTATTTTATTTTTATGTAGTGTCTTAATATTAATAGTTTTTACTTTAGTGTCTCAATATACTGAGTGAAATGAGATTGCGCGGCTGGAATCCTTAGGTTGGAACATAAGCTGAGTTGGCACCCTTTGGCACACACAATGCAAACAATTTGTCTATATATTTTTTTAAAGCTATTCTGTGTGTTCCCACTATTTATTTACTTCTTTTTTGCACAATTTATATTATTTTTTGTTTGTTTTGTTATTATGTGTTCTAATAAATCTTTCTTTCTGTTATGATATCGTGTCACGACGGAAAGCACCTGCTTTGAATATATCAATCATCTCATGTTGCCATTCCATGCGCGCCTGCTTTTGATCATTTGGGATCTTTTCCGAACTCCCCTTAAATATCCTAAGACTCCTTGTATATTGTAAATGGTATTTTACAATATACAAGGAGAGAAGAATTTCCATAATTCATACCAGACACGCTTCAAACATTTACCTTCCGGAAGCTTAACCCTATGACGTAACAAAGAATTGCTCAGGTAGTTTTTTTTTATATTCCATATATTAGGTCTTTACCTATGAAATTGCCGTTTTTCACGAAATAAATGAAGCGTAATTTTTTTATATATTTTTTATTTCTATTAATCAAAATTATCACCCATGCAATCAATGCATCTTTGCCAACGCATTGGTAGCTTATTGATGCCTTTCTTGAAGAAATCAGCTGGACGGGAGGCAACAAATTCTTCAAAGGCATTTTGTACTGCCTCTCGGGTATTGAAATTTTTTCCGGCCAAGAAGTTATCCAAATTCTGGAAAAAGTAGAAGTCTGTAGGCGCAAGGTCTGGTGAGTACGGCGGATGACGGAGAACTTCCAACCCCAACTCTTGTAGCTTGGAGACCGTCTGCTGTGCAGTATTAGGTCGCGCGTTGTCGTGCAGGAGCAGTGGAGCCGAACGATTGACCAAAGCTGGTTGGAGACGTGCGAGCTTCTCCATCATTGTGTTCAGTTCTTCACAGTACACATTTGCAGTAATGCTTGTCCCGTTTGGCAAGAAGCTGTGATGAATTACACCTGCGTTAGACCACCAAACAGTGACCATCACTTTTCTAGGGGTAAGTTTTCGTTTAGGGCATTGTTTGGGTGCTGAACCAGGGTCCAACCAACTTGCTGAGCGCTTACGATTGTCAAACAGGATCCATTTCTCGTTACAAGTAACAATGCGGTTCAGAATTCCCTCATTTGTATGCCTGCTGAGCAGTGCAAGGCACGTCTCCACGCGTACTTCGCGCTGGCGGTCATTGAGTTCGTGGGGTACCCATTTGTCAAGCTTTTTTACCTTGCCAATTTGACGCAAATGGACCAATATTGTTTTGATGCTAACGTTGAAAGCTGCTGCTAATTCAGACGTGGATTGAGTTTCATCAGCTTCCACAATTGCCTTTAATTTGTCATTGTCGACCAAAGTTTTCGGACGACCACGGGGTTCATTTTTCAGGTCAACATTTCCAGAACGGAAGCTGGTAAACCAATAACGGGTGGTGCGTTCGTTTGTAGTGTTCGCTCCGTAAACGTCGTTGATGTTGCGTGCCGCTTGTGCCGCTTTGCTGCCACGGCGGTACTCATACTCCATAATTACTCGAATTTTTAACTTATCCATGATGACGAAAAATGTTCGAATGCGTTGAAAACAAAACACTAACTATTAAACAAATGACGATTTTAGAAAAAGAATTCCATGTTTGTCAAATAAAATTAATTTGAAATTAGAATTATCAGTCAATAAAAAAATATTTTCATTTGAAATGGCCAGTACGGCAAAACGGCAGTTTCATAGGTAAAGACCTATTATAAAAACTGAGCTACATACTTTAGCGAATTTGAAGTACAATTTTTGCACCTACCTGTTACCAGCCAATGTAACCGCATGATCTAAAGTTCATAGTCGTGGATTGTTCGTACCTGTATTGGGGACTTACACAGAGAAACTTTTAGCTTTTATAACATAACGAAGATGCTGTAAGATTTTGAAGCCCTAAAAGAGATATGGGTTGTAAACCACTGGCCAAGTGTAAATTTTTATATTGTAAATATTTTGTTTTAATATAGTTAAAAAACTTTTTTATAGCATTTCATATTTATCTTATTTGAAAGTGTATCTTTTTGAAATTGATTTTTACTTGTTTTTCATTAGCCTAGTTCTGGTAACCTTCTAAAGTTTATTATCTTTTGCGCTTTGATCGCCGATAACTCTGCCAAGGATAATTTAACAGACCTTATAATTTTGTCAAATTAAAAATCCACGGACCCGTTTAAGGATTGACTAGATATAACTACGATTTGTTATTTTATAGCTTTGCTAGCCATAACTTTTTAAGCAGTAACGGCCTGTTGAGAATCACCTTATAATGTAACTCCTGTTTTTATGCTTTATATTTTTGCGACTAGGACAGTTAACTCTAGTTTTGAAAGAGTAATAAGTCTAAAAAAAGATATACTGAACCTTTGGTTAGTATGTTGCTCATTTCTCCGAATTCTTCTTCAGAGTCTGTATGCATTACACTGCTACTTAATGGACAAGGTTGCGCTGATACTCTTTTTCTGAGCTTTTCTAATCCTTCTTCCAGTGCTGGGTCAATTTGATTTATATCTTTTCGGAATATACATATGGACATCTGTTCCTCAAAGGCCATCCTACCATAACCAATAAAAAGTGAAGTGATTTTAATTAATTTTAAAATCAACATAACAATTTCTTTCGACCTATTTTATGTAAAAACGTTTATATTTTTTCTAAATTATATTCATTGCTAATACTATGAAGAACATTCACTTTCATGGAATATATTTAAGAATCCGTACAAAGTCAATTGTCATGAACTAGCAAATTTTAATTTTTTACATAGATCAGATAGATTTTATTATTGTATTGTACCCCCCCTTTAATAAGCCTAGGAGGACGATCGATTCACCCGAGCAAGAAATGCCCTGTAAGACCTATTTTGGTAGTTAAGAAATAATATAAAATAATATTATATAAAATGTATGTGCTAATTGCTGTTTTAAGGTCTTATATATATCTGAAATTCGTGAAATAGTATTTTTACACTTGCTAATAAATTTTATGCTACATACGTACTATAGATGATTAAACGAACTTCCAAGTGAAGTTCTATCGCTATTATATTTCGTCGCTTTATTCTTCAGATAGTATATAAATAAACAGGTAGATTTTAAGAGACTAAGTTTTGTTATAAATTATAATTTATTAAAATACGTTTATTAATTAAATTCCTTACTCTAGTACATAACTGAAGAATCCAGTAACCTTTACACTTATTATACACTTGGTGATTGCCAAATTAGTTAAATCAATAAACAGAATAATTTAATTTTAATTAATCTCTTTATCGGAAGGTATGAGTGGTTTGTACTTTTATTGAGTACGGACAAGGCAAAGTACTTTAGTGGGTTTAATATAGGTTTATGGTAAAATTTTGTAAAGCCCTGAGAGTTTTAGGTCCACCCAGCCGTTTCTCGGATAACCTACAATGAGCACATGCCACGTGTTGAGTGCGCTGAATACACTCATGTCTACGCCGCTCGTACCTAGCGTCTGCTTTATCCACCGACTTAGCGTCTGACTGGACGCGGCTCTGTGAAGGGCCTTTCATGTTACAAACAAGAACTCCGAGTTCGAAGCTTTAATATTTTTCGTCACAAAACATATAATGTTTTAGAATCGATACAGGACATATCATTATTAAAAAGTTATTATTATTATTATTATGTTATTTTTAAATATCGGCAAGGATAACATAGGTTGTTTTCGATTTGGGGCTGTGGTTTTAATGATGTTTATTATGATTATGTGTACGGATGCAAAAACTATATTTTCTAATTTAATGTCTGGGCCCTATGCCCGGTGCATACGGGTAACGATGTAACGGTAACTATATGTAATTTTTTCTAAAGTTAAAGTAATATAATAATTTCATAGAGAAACCTGATTAAGAACTAAATTTGGATCCCAAGAAAATGTGTACTTCGATTTAGTTGGTTTAATTTTATAGGCTTCTTGTAAAATTTGCTTCATCATTGCCCATATCTTCGCCTAACAATAGAGACAAGGCTGAACGGTTTGAATTTAATGAACCGAATGAACAACCCTTATGAAATTGCTCATTTAAAAAACAAAGAACTAATAAAACAGGTTTTTGAACATTTCAGTATTACGTAACGTACAAAACTCCCACCATAACCACAACGTGATGTTGTACTGACAAATAGTCATGGATGCCAGAGAAGCGAGCATCAACGTCAGGGTCTCTGGCGGACAGCCGCGCCGCCCGAACGTCACTCGGAGCGTCTCGCGGCACCCAGGGTAAGGCTGGACTGCTTTACTTTGTTGCTGTTATGGGAGTTAATTAAATCTTTTGTTTCAATTAAATCATCAATCATCATAAATAAATCAATTATTTTTCATACACATTTTAAGACAAGGTAAAATGGAGGAAATGGTTAAAAATACGTAGAGGCCCATTTAATCGTAAACGCATCGACTGCGAGTGCATCCAGTTCAGGATACCTAGTTACAAATGCGACACATTTGCAAACAAACGTTAAAGCAAAAATCCATAAATTACGTTCCTCGCCAAATGCCATAGCCAAATGTGTCTAGTTAGAGTATTTAAATGTGAAAATTGAATTCTATCCATCCTATTGACGTAACTAATAGCGGTGGTTTTATCAATTCGTAATAATATTGCACAATTTCTTTTTTCTCCGGCTTAGCTTTTGAAGCCTAAGGAAACGGCTAGTAATTCTGGGTAATTGATATGGTATTCTTTTTCATTATGTTTCCAAGAACCATATTTATTGTTTTTGAATACTACGCCCCAACCTGTTCTGAATGCACCTGAATGTATATTCCTTAAAAATTTGTGAAGTAATTGAACAGGAAATGGTATATTTACTTATACTTTTCTAGCAGATTAAATCTTCTAATAGTAATTTAGGGAGTTTAATTTTTGCCTCATAGTTGTACTTATTTTGTATCTAGACAGGCTGCGACCAGTACACCTATATGTTTGGCAAAATCTCGTATCAAGCATATTTGAAGTTTCATAAATTTATTTATTATTATAACGCTTATCGTCAGGTACTGTTCGATGTTAAACATAAAGCCTAAAAATTTTACTGACTTTGTCGGTACTAGTCGATTTTTGTCCAAATTCACAATAAGTGACTCATAACTTCGCGCATAATTTTTGTAAATACCCCGGAGCAACGGATCATTCATACAGCATGGCCGTAAACTCGTATGTGATTGGCTCAAACATATCGTTTTATTGAAATTATCTATAATATCACTTATCTATTTTAGCTTTAGCTTAGAAACCATTATGGGTAATTAATTTAGAAGCTGTTTTATAAGATTCCATTTTAAAGTGTACTTTTTCGACAGAATTGTATAATTTTATTTATTAATTTTTGTTTTTTTTTTGTACGAACCCTTTTTTGCCGTTGGGTTTCGGCACTTAAATATTTATTCATTATATTTGTTTGATATAAACTGGTCACTTAAGGTATAACGAGGTTTTATAGCCTCTAAGTGTAACAATTTATTAGTTGCTATTATCATATTTTGTTTTTCACTATGCGACAAAATATCTTTGGGAGTAAATGCTGGTATAATTTTATCCTGAAATCACCATTATTATTAATCCATTTTAAAATCGTTTCATTATTTGTTATTTTAGGCCAATAATCGTAAAAGTAATGTATTCGACCTGCGTGTACCTGAATTATGGTTGATTCGGTGCACGATTTCCGGACTGGTTGAATTTTGCATTGAACGCCGAAGTGGAGGCACTGGCACTTTTCATTGACGTCACCCCCCCCCCTGTTTGAGGGGTAACGAGGAGGTTGACCGGTTGCCTGTCGATGTTAGGGGAGTACTTAGATAGCTTCGGTGTACTTTTTTATTATTATTAATATTATTACTTTTTTTTAACTTCATTATCTCCTTTTTCAAGAAGTAAGTTCATCCCATATATAAAGCGGTTATGCCATTAATGAAGCCCCTTAAGCCCCGAGGTTAGAAAGAATCTCTGGATCCATGGTGGAAATAATTCTCCCGACTGGTCTGGTTCATGCTCGGAGATCGACGGTTCCAGATTAGGGAGCGTCTACATAGAGGACTCAGGTATTGCGGTAACTGAAATGGCTAGCCAGAGATTCGTCCACTGGGTTCATCATTATATTTAAATAATTTTAATGACGACTTTCAGATTTAAAAAAAAATGAAATAATAGAATATTACGTAACACAGATATCGAGTTAAATCTCTTTCAGACTACACGCATTTTCTGTATTCGTATTAAAATATTTAAACATTAAATAAAAAAAGGCAAAAATAACAATACTAGTACTATACAGCATTAATCAGAATAGGAAACATCAGGTAGAAGACTACTGCGACTGGATTTCTGATTTCATGAGGCAACGGTCAATTCGAGTTGTCGTCGATGGCTTCTCATCGGACCTAATGGCGATCAACGCCAGCGTACTGACCTTCTTTTATCGGAAGGCATTATTGGTTACGCCAATGACAGCACTGTTGTAGAGAGATATGTGTCCAGCGAGCGAGTCCAAACCAGATCCAATTTCAGAGAGAGTCGATGATCTAACGGGTTGATTTGACACTATGTAGGGTTTCCGATTGGGGTGAAGGCAACCTTGTCAAGTTCAACCCTTCCAAAACCCAGGCGTGTCTCTTCTCCGGTAATAAGAGCACATTCAACTTGACGCCCACTTTTCAAAGTGTATCTGTACCGATCACAAACCAACTAGGGCTTCTAGGCATGACCATCACGTCGAAACTTAATTTCGGTCAACAGATTGAAACCATGGCACAGTCAGCTTCCAAAAAATTGGGAGTCATCGCAAAGGTCCGGCGGTACTTCAACTCCGAACAGCTGCTCAACCTGTACACAGCCCAGGTTCGATCTTGTATGGAGTACTGCAGCTATCTTTGGCATGATTCCGCAAAATACCATCATGAAGCGTTGTATTCTGTCGACCGAAGGACCCGTAGACTCATAAGTGACGACAAACTTACTTCTTCGAGACTGCAAAGTCTCGAGCATCGTCGAAAAGTTGCTAGTCTATCGGTTTTTTACAGATTGCACTTTGGAGAGTGTGCGAATGCTCTTTTTCAGTTGATCGATCCTTCCCCCTTTCTCCACCGGTCAACAAGACGCAGACAGAAGATTCACCCGTTTGTGGTTAGCGTGCCGATGAGCCGAACTAAACAGTTTGATAGCTCATTTTTGGTTCGTGTTGCCAAAGAGTGGAACGATTTGCCTGCGTCTGTTTTTCCAGACAAATATAACCCTGGAGCTTTCAAGTGTAGAGTGAATAGGTACCTCTTGGACAGGCGTGTATGATCATCGTCTTCATCGTCACTTTCCATCAGGTGAGATGGAAGACAAACGCCTGCTAATTATTGATAAATAAAAAAAATAACTGTATATATTTATTATAGATTACACGTATTTTCTGCATCTTTTCAACTAAGAGAAATTATAGTTTATAATAATAAACATCAGGTAGAGGACTACCATTAATTTATGCGAATAATGTGATATATCTATTATAAATAACAAGTATTTTCTGCACCTTTTCAACAAAGCAAATTATAGTTTATAGATACCCGCGATCACTTATGAAAAATCATAAAATGGCTTACCTCATCGTAAGAAATAAAGAGTCGCTTTCGTTTATTCTGTATTTTTTGTTCTAATTTTCAAACTTTTAGCACAACTTCTAAAACATATTTGATATTAAACTATTAAGTTACTGGTTGGTATAAGACGTGTGCTTGTTACCACGCACGAAAAAAGAATGAAGACTTGCCGGGACCGGGGTTGATCAAGTAAACAGACGGAAGTTTTTGAATAAGTCAAATGACATACTCTAAAACTGTGCGAAGTTACCTAGTACCTTAAAAGGACTACCTGTTTAATTATTATTTAATTATAATTATATATATAAATTATATATTTAATTATAATTATAATTTCTGAATAATGAAGCGACGAAATATAATTAGTTATTTGCTTTAAAAGAAAACTACAAAATACAGTGATTGCTGTTTACCCTAAAAGTGTGACGACATTTTTATTTAATTATTTGTTGAATATATATTTTTATAATACGTTTATACTAATTAATAGCATTGTAACACATCCAGTTTATGTTTATACGTGCACCTTATGCGCTGGTATAAATTATAAAATTGTCATTTTGCAAATGAAATAAATGCTCGCGCAAGTAAGATATGATTTAAAATTATTGAAAATCAAATCTGTACAAGGTCTCTTGTATATCCAGTCTGATCTGAGCATCTTTGAAGTTTGGAATGCTAAATACAGAAAAGTTGTAATACCTTAAAACATCACAGTATCTACTTCTATCTTCTTCCATTGCTGACCGCCAATCAGCTTTATACCCAACTATTATGGTATTCGGAGCGAGCCGTCCCAGGCCTGCCACATTGATCAAAGAACGCACACCATCAATGATGTTACTGTTGTCTAATATAACATAGAAACCGCGACAGTTTCGCGTTCCCAGAAAAGCTTCTCCAACTCGGTGCTCCATATTTTTGACTTCTTTGTCCAACTTTTCCTAGAAACATATATTATAGACCAAAGACATCGGAGTACGCAAAAAGTCACAGCATTCAGACCTTTTTCATTTCGGAAGTATACAGGGTGTAAAAAAGATGTAAAAAAGATTGAAGTGTGCCCTACCAGATAAAAAAAAATTACTTCAGTAAAGTCACCGTTGTCGAAATATTCCCGACTTTTATTTTTTTTAGAAAAATGCCGCTTTTGGTAAGTATTTTTGTTGCTATGTGTACACACAAGCACATACTTCTGTATTTTTACTAATTATAAATACCATTTTTCACATGAATATTATATAATAAATATAATAATAAATCCCCAGACAACACACCAACTGTATGGCCTCAAAGTAATCAGAGCTTGTGTTATGGATGGCCATACAGAGAACTGGGGGGGAACCCAGAATAAACATACATATATAAATACAAACAACCATGACCCAAGAACAAACATCTGTGATCATCACACAAATGAATGCCCCGGCCAGGACTCGAACCTGGGACCTTATGAGAAATTTGACGATTTGGAAATTTTATTGAAGTACTTAAATGCGGATATTGATTTGATTATTTTAACGGAATGCTGGCATAGTAAAGTTTGGAAACTCCATCACATTCCCGGAAATTACTCACATTTTACTAAGTATAATATCAACCAAAATGATGGCATAGTTATTTATTCCTAAACTTACATTGGATGAACCTGCTTTTATGGGAGGAAACTACCTGACAATCATTTTTAACGATACAACTGGCATTGTTGCAATCTGAAGATCTCCATCATTAAACAGTAAGCATGATTATGACAACTTTTTTGTAGTTTGGACAAGGTTTTTAAAAGGCACTCTAAAATTCACAACAGTGTCCTTACAGGCCATATTAATATCGATATCACACGTAAGTCGTGTAACATTGATAGTAAGGACAACAATTATTTGAAATATTATCTATACGTGCTTCTCATGGGCTATTACCCGCACATCTATATCCTACCAGAGAAAATAAATGCTTAGATCTCGTTATGCTAAAAACAAAGCACGAATAAAACGTACTAATAAAGAACGTCAATTGGGGATCATGCAGCTACTTTGCTTTTAATAAATAAAAACAAAAAATTTCAGAAAATAAATAACATTGTTAAATGGATTGATTGCGCAGCTATGAAAATGGAACCAGAGTGTGTAAATTTATCAAAAATATTACACATTAATGACACAAATGCCACCGAAGAGTTTATTTCTACTCTTTAGTCGATAATAAATAAACATACTAAGACAAACACGGTTCCAAGAAAAAAAACGAAGTATGAAACCATGGGTTACCCCGGAAGTAATAAAATGTATTAAAACCGTTATAACATACAAATGCAAAGTAAAAAATCCCCAGATAACCTAATTATAAAAAGAATACCGCAATTTTTGTAAACAATTGCTACTGAAACAAAAACGGTTCCATTATGAATCATAACTAACAAAAGCTGGCAAAAACTCTAAGGCTTTATGGAAGGCACATAGATATCACAAAGACTAAAAAGTCCTTAAATCTTAAGGACTCACACGACTCTTCTGTGAATGAAGTAAGTCAACATTTTAGCACCATAGGTAGAAAGCTGGCAATCGAAATAATGAAACAAACTACAAATAATAATACTTCCAAATTTATTCAGACAATAAACAGTTAACCCTATATAATAACCCTCGGACTCCAAGTAGATCATTGCTGGTACTAACGAGAAAGAGATAGAGAATCCATTTTTTTGGGTATGCATCGCAATTTCTCTGTAGATAGGACGGTATCATCTGATTGCTGCTCAAAGATTGGAGCCGTTTTATAATTCCAATTATAGTCTACATTTGTAACTATTCATCGGGATTGTTTTCCAATGCATTCTAACTAGTTATTGTGCATCCATTTCATAAGGGTAAAGACAGAGATTGTGTAAATAACTATCGTCCAGTTTCGATGCTGCCTGCTCTGTCTAAGATACTTGAAAACAATTGAAATATAAGATTAACTAAATTTTTGTTCAAAGAAAAACTATTAGCAAACGATCAATACGGTTTTCGACAGGGAGTATCTATCGAGGAGGCCCTGACAGTTTATACACAGGGGATAGCTAGAAATTTGGGATAAAAGAACCAGGTGCTTTGAATTACCTTTAGTTCTTTTTAAAGCATTTGACACGATCTCTTTTTCCATTCCGTTGGCTTAATCGGAGCGGTTAGGAGTAAGAGGAATTTCTTTAAAAAAATTTAAGCAACTATTTGAAAGACCGTAAGCACAAAGTTAAAATTGTTGCTCTCAGCAGCAGGAAGGAAACGGTTGAATATGGTGTCCCACAAGGAAGCATCCTAGGTCCAACCTTATTTTTAGTATATAATAATGATTTATGTTCAATTAATTTTAACTATTGTAAAATAGATACATATATACGCGGATGATACAACTATTTTAGTCAAAGGTCAAATCTGTGGTCAAGTTAAAAATAATGCGGAAGTTGAAATGAAAAGTGTAATGGAATGGCTAAAGTTTAATTAGCTCACTATGAATATAAATAAAACTGATTTTATTCCATTTGCAATACGTAGCAATTCCGACCCACCTTCGAGTTTCTCAATTTTAGCTCATACCTGCACCGGGACTGAAGCTGTAAACAACTTCAACTGTACTTGTCAATCAAAACAGAGGCTTTATGAAACTAGATATTTGGGTATTTATCTGGATGATAAACTAAATTGGTATAAACAATTAAATATACTCTCAAGAAGAATTACACGACTAGTTCATATATTCAAATTCAGCATTATGTGAATCTCTTATTTCTTACTACATCACCGTCTGGGGTGAAACATATAAAACAGCAATGCTTGACATTCAGATGTCACATTCAGATTACACAAAGATGTATACTAAAGGTTACGCAACGTAAACAATGTAGGTATCCCGCAAAGCAATTATACATCGAAGCTGACGTGCTTTCAGTCAGACAAATTTACATACTTAAAGTCATACTAAAACCCACCAAAATATTCCTCAGCCAAAACCTGAGACACGTAGAACTTTTATACCCATCAATAAACATTTTACCGTATATGCTTACTACGGTTTTTTTATATCTGCACTTATCAATAAGAAAATGCATAAAACTCTAAAAATCATAAATCTTGCTAAATACATATGAAATAAAGAAAAAGGTAATTTTATGGTGGAAAGAACAGCATTATACCAAAACGAAGATATTTTAAAAATGATAACTTAACACAACATAGTTATAAATGCATACACACACACAGACACATACGCTAACATTTACAAGCTTGTAGTTGATTCTTATACAAAAAATCATAATATCAACTGTATTATATCTAGGTGCCAAGGATGAAAACTGTTCCCTAAGATACAGGATATAAACCTAGTTTAGGGAACAGGGAGTCGTCACAGAAAACAGGCTTAAAACAAAACTATAATTCTATAGTTCAAGTAAATAGTTATGTTAAGTTTCAAGGCTTGATTGTATTGTATAGTGATTAATGAGGTCCTTATGTACAGCTTGTTTGTTTGACTTATATATTATTTATAAACTATATATTTTATTAAATATAATTAGGTATCTTTTAGAAAAAAAATATTATTCTCACTATTTATTCTACAAAAATTATTTGGGTAAGGCACACCTCAATCTTTCTTTCATTTCAGTTTGTCGTGCAAATGACGAGACACCCTGTATATTGGAGTGCTGTACAACCAAGTTTTCAGTTTCTAAAGAAAAAGCCCCGAATTTTTTTGACTATTATCAGGTTAGCCATCTAAAAAGAAGCATCCAGTTGAATAGCCACTTTTAATAATTGAATTTCAATTTTTGAGTACAAAAGCTAGACTGATGAAACTAAGTGTGTTTAATAATCTTGCTTACAGCATCTGGAACTAAAAAATTGAGCTAGATACGAGGCTTTGAAATAGCTACGAAACGCTTATAGAAAAGGTACGAATTACCTAGCTGATAAAAACAATGATAATAATAAATCTCCGACAGACCAACTGTATGGTCCCAAGCTAAGCCGGACTTGTGTTATTACAGTGAAATGGGGGGGACGCCAGAATAAACATACATATATAAATATAAACAACCATGACCCGAGAATAAACATCTGTGTTCATCACATAAATGAATGCCCCGACCCAGACTCGAACCTGGGACCTCCGGCGTATAATACAAGGCTACTAACTTCTACAGTACTTGGCCATCCTACGATACGATATAGTAGACGTCCTTTTGGTATTAGAACTGATATTCTGTCCTGAATGTGACAAACAAAATTTTTGAAATTTTTTGGTATAATTGCCGATGTTTGAGTTACATACTCGTACATCAGGAGCACAGGAGCACAAAACAAAAAGAATGATTAGGATGACTACCAGTGCAGCACGCGGTATCTCAGAAAGTTTTAAGAGGAAAAAAACGTTCGCTAGGCTATGTTTTACCACAATTTTTCAAAAAAACTCTCATCCAGCGTTTTTACAGAGTTTCATGATTCTGAACTAATTTTTAAAGCAAATTTTGCAGACAGCAACAGGCCGTTTTGAACTTAGTGAACGCAACTTCTGTCGAAGAAAACTTTATCCTCTCGATCTGGTTTGTAATTAAAGAGAACAAGAAGAAGTCACATGGTGCCAAATCAGGGTTGTTAGGCAGATGACCCAAAAGTTTTACCAGAGTGGTGTTAAAGAAATCCCTCGTCTTGATCGTGGAGCGCGCGGGCGCAGTGTCGTGACGGAGCAAAAGGTGTCGGAGCCCTGTGTTCGATCGCTTGCTCGCAGCAGCAAACACTTCTAGGAAGCTTTTGGTAATGTACCACTCTGCATTGATGCATTGATTTATTGAGGGAATTGATAGTAAATACCCCGTTAAGGGGAACAACTGACGATCTAAAGTTTTCCAATGCTTCTCGATGGTTTTACTTTCCTTTCGTTTTAAAGCAGCCAATAGGCTGGCGCTTGCTTTCCGATATTGATAAATTCATGATCTGTTGCGATATCGTAATCACGGCGAGTAGAACCTGCTTTGAATTTATTAATCGTATCATGGTACCATTCAACGCGCACCTGCTGCTTAGCATCGGTGAGGTTGTAGTATACAGGTAGTTAATCCTCCTGAGGCGAAGGTCATGAACACTTCCCGATCCAATCTGCAGACTGTGCTCCTCGTACGTGATCGCCGGTTTTGTTGAATCCAAATGGTCACTTGTAGTACGTTTTCTTCCGTAATAGCAGTCAAAGGATGACCACTTCATTGTTCATCTTCAAATATAAGAATCCGCACTGGTTATACTAAACCTAATTGAAGTCGATTAAACGATTCATCAGGTTTCAGGTTGGACTTGAAGTCGAAAAAAATCATTACAAGAAAATGTTCCTGACACAGATCCATGCTACTACGATACACAATTGTTTATAACGCTACTAAAAACATTTAGAAAGAAATTTAAATTTGGAACAAATATACTTTTGCTATTAAATAATCTAATTTTCAAAATAATTATAACTCGCCAACGTTCCATGCATAAAAACTTTTTTTCGCTGCACTAGAATCACTGACTACAAGGTAAGTACAAAGCTCGAAGAACGAACGTGTCCTTTACATTACACGCTTTTTATGAAGTATTAGAAAAGCAAGATATATATATATATATTTATTTTTATTTTTTTTTATTATTATTTTGTAACATATCGCTTTGCTACGATGGATTTCAACTGCAAAAAAGTTAATTCGAGAAGTTTTATTTGGTGGTAGGTTTAATTTTTTATTAGGTGCTTATATATGAAATTGGCGTTCTGTCGTACTAGCCACTTTGATCTGAATTATCTCCTCTTTGGTTAACAATTCTAATTTAAAAGTTATAAAACTATTTACTCTCTCATTTGTATTTCGAAAACAATTAATTAATTTGTATTTTCCTCTTTTGGTTTTTTCTTTGCGTCGAAATATAGTGTTATTTACGTGTTCGAGTTCCACCGTGGCACCAGTGCCGCAGAAAGGGCTTGAAGTATGAATGCCGTGTACGGCGGCGGTGTCGCAAAAGAAAACACAGTGCATTTTTGGTTCCAACGTTTTGGTTCTGGAAATTTCGACCTGCAGAACAAGCCCCGTGAACGGCCGGAGAAGATCCAAGTTGATAATGAAGAACTAAAGGCTATTGTTGAAGCGGATCCATCACAAACCACGTCCGAGTTAGCTGTAGGCTGCGGTGTTAGTGACAACGCTGTATCAATCCACTTGAAGCAAATTGGGAAGGTGAAAAAGCTTAAAAGGTGGGTTGAGTGCAGCAAACCGACAGACGCGCGTCGATTGCTGCGTTACATTACTCAACCGGCATAATAATGAAAGGATTTTAAATCAAATCATTACCTGTGATGAAAAGTGGATCCTGTACGACTATGAGAAACGCTCATCGCAATGGTTGAACCTTTGCGAACCAGCCAAATCCTACCACAAGCGAAAATTGACTCAAAAGAAAATTACTTGTGAGCGTTTGGTGGACAAGTGCCGGTGTCATCCACTACAGCTTTATTAAATTACGGCAGATGTCTATTGTCAGCAACTGCAAACCATGATGGAAAAGCTAGCTGCTGAACCACCGAGGCTAGTCAATCGCTCTAGGCCACTGCTGCTTCCGGACATCGCTAGGCAACACACTGCCAACAGACGGCTACCAAATTAGAGGAGCTTAAATTGGAATGTCTGAGACATCCACCGTACTCCCCGGACCTTGCTCCAACAGATTACCATTTTTTTCGATATTTGGATAACTTCTTGCAAGGGATAAAATTCAACTCCGATGGGGCAGTCCAAAGCGCCTTCTAAGATTTTATTGATTCCCGTCCGAACGGTTTTTTAGTAAAGGGATCAATGAACTTCCTGTGAGATGGCAAAAGTGCATAGATAGCAATGGTACATACTTTGATAAAAAAAAGTATTATATATTTTTTATATTGACTTTATGATCCTCCCTTACAAAACGTCAATTTCATATGTAATGACCTAATACTAGGAGCTTTTGCTCCTACAATAGTTGTGCCGTAGCTATCACGCCCACAAGCCCATTCTAACCTTTTCCAAGTCCTGTGGTCGGAACCCATAAAATATAGGAGCTGCTGTTGCACGGACGAAGCAATAAGTTTTCTTTAGATGTGAAACAGGTGAATTTGCATTTATTAGAAGCTTTGAGCTAAAATCTTAAGAATGTTCGAAAATATTGTGGTTTTTCGAGCCCTACGGAATTAACAAATATCTTTCAAAATTGCAAACTTGGTTTAATAGTACTCCTATCTACCTCAACAACAAATTAAAACATCAAAAAGATATTGTTTTTCAAAGCTAAAGCCATTTCTGTGTTTCTGTTGACTGGCCTATTTTTATTTAAAAAATTCACTTAGTTATCTTGTTATCAAATATTAATAATAGGGTTATGTAATTTCACTCGCGTTTTTTTAAAGTACCTACAATTGTTTAGATTTCAAACTCCGTAAAACTAGATAAATACTAATACATTTAAAAGATTATATTTACTTAACCACCTTTTTTATATTAGCTACAATCATAAAAGCGCCAGCGTCAGTGATGTCGTTAGCTATGTCCAACAGTTGTACTTGCTTGTAGGGGTCCCCGGTCAGTACCAATGGGTGTGGACAGAACATCTTGGTAGGTTCCTCTTTTTTGGACATTTGAAGTACTTGGTTAACTGTTTGCCTGTAAATTTGCGCTTCAGTACTGCCACCCCAATTCACATCTGTTAATAGAAACGCAATATTAAACACCTATACTAAAATTATCAAGCTTAGGTAAATTTTCAAATAAATTATTTTATTTCATTATTACAGAATTGTTACTTAGTGCGTATTCTGATTCACAGATATACCTAATAGAGTACTCAAATATCACGTTCCTAATCAGTGGTATATTCCTCTGGAGGACATTAGGTGTGCATCTGCATTGAGTGTCTTTTTTTTCAAGTTTTAATTAAAGACGTAAGATTTTTGGGAAAGTAAAAACTTATAGCATTAAGTAAAAAATTTCTAAAACTTGAATAAAATCTGTTATGACCAAGAAACTGGGACACTCCATCCAGACGTTTGAACAAATTTGCATGATCTAAATTTCAGAAAGTACTAATGTTTGAACTGTGATAACAATTTTTATTTTACAATTTAGTAAAGAATTTCTTAAATCTTTTAAGAAATTAACAACTTGCTAGGATGTGCTGTAACAGATTAACATCGGTTTAAATGGGTCACTCAATTCATTACGTGTCTGAACTGAGTGATCTGCAAAATATAAGTTTGATCAGAGAATTGCATAAATATAACACTTTTATCTGGTAGTTTGACTCTATAACAAATTCGTAAAATAGAAATAATGGCTCAAAAGTTAATCGTTGAAAAATAAACGAAAGTTGTTTTTTTTTCGAAACATTTTAACTGAGTGTCCCATATGCGCGGCTTTACAGATTAACCTAAACTTCGTACATTGAAGCAAATTGGGAACTAAGTTTTTACTATTTTTTTTATTAAAATATGAAATATCATTGGTTTTTTTTAATGTCATACTTTTAGAGAAAAATAAATTTTTAATGTTTTCTATGAGCGAATATTGTAGGGTCACCACAATTTATAATGTTTAATAAAAAATCGTACAGTATATTGAAAACGTGTTTTATTTAAGTATATTATAATAAATGAAAACATGTTTTAATTTCTGAATTTTTTGTTTTAATATGGTTTTGTGTTTATTTATTTTCAAAATTAGTATAAGTAAGTCCGTATGATAAAGTATGTAAATAAATGGGTTCTTCTTTACAAGTACAAAATTTTACCATCAAATCATCATAGCAAATCATACGGCCATTTATAAAACCATACCCCCTATAGTGACCGAGATTAGCTGGCGGCAAGCCTAACAATTTGTAACATTTATTTTTAAAACTAATTGTTTCGGGTAAGTCCTTTAAAATAACTTCGGCTGTCCCGTTTAAATCGAATGAGGTCAAATTTGAAAGCTCGTAAATAATGAATTCCTGATGATAATTACATGAGGCACAGACTTTATTTTCATCGGTTATACAAATCGCGTGTTCTAAGATGATAATACCGAATATTGTAGTCATGTCTATATTAATTAGCAGAAATACCACCATTCAAAAACCTTGGTAGATGTGCATAATTTGTTTAAACATTGTTTTGTAAAAACTGCACTGGAGATGGAATTTAATATTACATTTTCAAATACGTATGTAGCATTACAAGCACAATCGACATTTACAACACCGCCTGTTTGTTCTTTTTGAAAATATTGAAGCGCTATGCGAGGCCTCATTTCATAAACATCTTCATGTGACCGACTATCACATAAATCTTGAATGTATTTTGCAATCAGTGCATTTTTGGAAATATCTATAATATCCTTGATATTTTGGTTTGTATTGTGTAAAAGTTTTTACTATTTTTAACTATATTTCCCAAAAATCTTACGTATTTAACTAAAACTTGAAAAGAAAGACACTCAATGCAGATGAGCTTACATATAAACTTACATATGAGCTTACATATGTAAGTTTAATAATTTATCGGTCATAAATTAACGGTTTCTAAATATTTCATTATTGTTAAATATAAAAAACAATAAAAAAATGTTTCATTTTACCTGGTTCCCTGTAATGGACTACGAGATATAGAGCAAAGAACATAAATAATGTAACGAGAGCCATAATCCAACTTATTATTATCATTATAATCACACACAGTATGAATCCTATTAATGATAACCAGGTGTTGAAATACTGTAATAAAATTGGGTGTAGATCAGTCAACCATTTCCGTATCAAGCGGCTGAAGGGGCTTTTATAATTAATTATTTTTATTGAATGCACACACATGAGTAACTATAGGTGTAATTTATTATAGTACACTTAAACAACATTGTCATGTAAATATAAAGTTAATCAATATATCATTTCCATTTTTCTCTTTTGTAAACTTTTTTCGCGTAATCCTACCAAAAGGCTCACTCTTGAAAGTAATCATTATTACAATCCTATTTTAACGCAAACCAGCTCCAATGTCAATCTTTACATATTTGGCACTCTTTAACACAATCCGACAATGGAATATCCATTCCCACCGCCTTTCGGAAAACCAGAAGGTAGTACTATCCCCTATGCAAAAGAGTTCGTCCAGTCAAATATATTGTAAAAGCCTGTTTTCAACTTAATTATAAATTTTCATATGACAGGCCTTTGAAAAAAAAATTTTATAGGATAAAATTCTACATCTTATTGTTGTTAATCAGGCACTCCGTTTACTAAAGTATGTATTAATGGGACTTTTATTTGCTATGACTAACTCAAAATAGTTCGATTTAATCAAAGCAAAAGAGTGCGTCCATTCTACCTGTTTTAATTAAAAAATGAGTAAAATTCGATTTGAAAATAGAAATAATCTGTTCACATGATGCGTCACTGTCATTTGCCAACATATAAAAACATAATTTTATGGAATTTTATCATTATTTTCAAAAAAAGATGGCTCGCGGGAATCTTATAGCCGACGAAGTACGAAAAATAATTATTCGTAGCCACAATAATGGCAAATCTGCTTACCAAGATTGACAGTTCAGACCATCATTGCATTAGCCAAGGACTTATCCCTACCAAGATTGACAGTTCAGACCATAATCTAGGCCGCGAATCACAAGCGAAGCTAAAAATCGAGTTTTATGGAAAATCATTAAAAATAATCGATGAGCTTGCGTAGGAGAACTTAGGTACCTTGAATTGGAGAGAGATGATTTACAAAGTTGCATCTGTCGATACCTGCAAGAGGGTCGTAAAACGATTGGGCTATGGATTTTATACTACTCGTACTTGATATAAGAAAACATTGTATACTATTTTTGGCATAAATATTTATATAAAAATATATCAAATCAAAAGATATTTGATTTGAATTCTAATCTTCAAGTATTTCGCACTCAACACAATGCAACAATGATATTGGAATCGACTCTCAGAAAACCAGTAAGTAGGTTGATATGAAAATTAGTCTTGTTTTATTGTCCTTTTAAATTAAATACGCTACATAACTTGTTTTATCTTAAACCTTTTTAAACTAAACTCTACACAGCATAGACTAAGTTAGGTCATGCCTAAACTATTTAAGTCACACATAAGCATCGACTTACTCTGCTTCGCTCTGCACTAACCAGTTTGCGTTGGTAATTGACTTCTAGGACGATCTGTTATATAATATCTAATGTATACAATAATGCTTCATCAAGATTTCTGACACAACATCCCTAAGTTCTCATGTAATATCTTTATATCATAGCCCAGTCAGTTCTATCTCAGTACTTGTGTTGAACATCTTAATAAATCTTGTATTTTTCTATTTTATTCTATTTCAATTGTTTAGTGTTATAAAAACCCATTATTTTAAATATACCATTTCAGTGTACATAAGTTTTCCTTTTTTTATAAAATTTGTCCCACATTCCATTCTTATTCTATCATGTCTCGCGTGCTTACGCTTGTAGCTGGCCAGACGCGTCGAGCTTCCAGAAACTGATACGCGCACCTGTGCAGTGAAGCTTTGTACCAATTATAAGATGATTCGAATTTGTATCGATTTTTGTTTTAAGTACTTTAATATTTTTCTTTACTTAATTTTTCCTTTAATAATTTTCTTACATGTCTAAATCTAAAGATATTAAAGACGAAGAAACTCAATCAAAAATGTCAGATATAGATATTAACGTTTTAATTGAGATTCATAGGTACATTTGACGGCAATCGAGAAAAATTAAGTCCGTTTCTTAACAACTGCCGTAACGCGATAAACCTAGCTTCAAGTAGTCAAACCGAAATTCTGCTAAAATATATTTTAAGCCAACTCGAAGTCAAGTCAGAACCAGCCTGTGCCATTTAAGAATTTAGCAAATGGTCTCAATTAGAAGACTTTCTAAAAGCGCAGTTTGGCAATAGAAAGCTTTATGCCTATTTGCTCTATAACTTACAAGACTGTAAACAAGGTGGTAACGAATCTGTCCGCCAATATTCATTAAAGGTCGAGGGTTGCCTTGCTAGACTCTTGACCGAGATAAATATTTCTATTCCCACAAAAAAAAGGAAGAATTAGCCGGCAGCGTTGCAGCAATACAAAATCTCGCACTTAATGTTTTCATTGTATGATTACACCCTCAACTTTCTACTATAGTAAGCTCTAAAGACACTTACACACACCCAACACCTTAAACGAAGCTATTAACTTTGCAACTTCTCAAGAAAACATTTTAGGGATCTCATATAAAAAACAAACTCCTTCCCCTTCTACGTCATTCAATCAACATACTGCAACGTTTGCTTGTGCCGTATATAATAAAAGAGGTTATCGCACAAACAAACTTGCTGGCAACTACAACTGGCAACTTACAAGTGTGTCATTATTTGTAATTTGATTAACACATAGAATATGTAAGATTGTTCTATGGCATTCTATCGCGGGCAGCGGCCTCTATATACCAATATAAAAATAACTAAATGTATTACTTTAAGTCTCTCTATTCTAAATATATAAAGTTAATTAAGTAAAGTAGTTGTTCTCATTTAATTAGGAAGCCCTCCTGATAGTAGGAATAAACCATCTTTGTACCTGGTACATTTGAATACCGATTGGAAACATCGTTATAATTATTTTACTTCTAAGCCACAGGGTCAAAACCAAACTTATCCTTCTACGTCTGATGTTCCTACATGTCACTACTGTAAAAAAAAATAGGTCATACCATAGAAAATTGAAGAAAACGCGAATTTAATAACCGTGCGCGAAACTCTGAATGTCAAAACTTTAATAGGTATCATGGAAATTCGGGATCTAGGCAGCCTTATGAATTACAAACAATAAATTTTGTTGATGAAGACGGGAACCAAGGCGTTGACAAGACCGACAATAATCAACAAAGAGACTAGATAACGTCTCGTATCGGTGTCGTGCGAGACAGCATCTGAATACTAATTCCGATTATTCTACATTAACTAAATCCACTGTTTCCAACAAACCCGCTGTATCTACTAAATCCACTCAGACCACTGTATCTACTAAATTTACTGTATCTACTGAACCCACTGTAACTACTAAATCAGCTGTATCTTCCAAATCCTCTGTACCTGCTAGACCCGCTGTATCTCCCAAATCCTCTGGTAGATCCAGTCCATTCAACAAAAGCGATGCAACTAAGCCAACTGCACCACAGAACACAAATCTTGATAAATCTTTTTATGAAATGAAGTCAAATAGCCAAATAGACTCTCTTACGAAATCTTCTAATTCCTCTAATTCTAATCTCTTAACAAAATACAATTCCAGATCTACCATGATAACTGATAACCATATTAAGACGAATGAAATTCAAAAATCTTATAATATTACAACGAATCCTTCAAAAAATGATTTACCATTTATAGAAATACCAACATCTCTTTCTTCTAAACCTCTAAGACTTCTCGTTGATAGCGGTGCATCCATAAATCTTTTGAAAACCAGCTGTGTCGAAAATATGCCAGAAATCTATGATCACATAATCACCTTTAACGGTCTTGGCATTCTATGTACTCCTTGTACTCCTTAGGCCAAAGAATTCTTAATTGTGACTCATAAACCAGCAAAAATTTAATCTTATTCTGATCTAAATTTCCGTTACGATGGTATAATTGGCAATTACTAATTTTCTATCTCTAATTGCAAAATAGATTACACTGAAGATGCACTAATCTTCAACAACGTCAAAATAAATTGACACGCAAAGACTGCGGAGGCACGCCACCTCTTCCGTAACCGGTTTTCTATTCACTCGCCACTATTATAGCGCGTTGTTTAACAATCATATAATTTTAGATCAAAGTATTCTACAATATATATAATTGAGCAACAACTAAGGGGCAGCGTAAGATTTAAAACTAAATTAGAACAGCACAGAGCAAGCCGCCATTTTGCTGTTACCGTATGGCTCATAGTGGTATAATGAGGATGGTTGACCAGACAGACACTATATGGACTTCAAGCGTCGTAGGAAACAGAATAAAAGTTTTAATTTTTATTCTAAAGGGTACTTTTTTTATTATGTGTTATGGTGGACGCTCGGATTCCTCTTATGCGAAGTCTGGTTGTTATCTCCTAGTTGCTTACAAAAACTGCATATTTTATAAATATGGTAAAGATATACTATGTATGATGATCTTTTCACCTTCGAATGCCTCGCTAAAAGTATGAAGCAAAATTAATTTCTTTCACCTTGTAGACTTTATTGATGTAGGAGCTGTGGTATTTTATTTTCAGAATTATTGTGGCAGTTTCAAATTTCATGAGTATGTTTTCATGTTTAATACTATCTTTAGCTTTACGTTTTACCAAGCGTTTTGTTATTAATTACCAGGATAGTCTCCCATAATGCAATTAGCCTAGTTATTTTTACAAAACTGAATTAAGTATTTAGCAAAAAACGACTAATAAGTACCCATTTAGGTATACTAAAAACTATTTATTGAGGTGTAGAACAGCAATGGACAAGCGAGTACTATAAAATGCCTGAAAACACTCCTAGAGTAATGTATACAACTAGAGCATAATTAGTCACTGAATTCATCTTTATTTATTTATGCAGGTTGGAATTCTGTAAAGCAACCTGCTGGAAAAGTACCTACTCTAAATAATGGGGATAGCAAACTTTACTCAAAGGAAAAATCCATTTCCAAAAAGAAGCACAAGTACATTCAAAGATGTTTAAAAATACACTTGCCACACCCTAGAATCGAACCGGTTAAAACCAGAAAAATTACACCCTGTATTTCACGGCATCTATCAGTATGATACATCATAAGGATCAAATGCCCGTAAAAAACTTGATAAAAGAAAAAACGGAATAACCATGAATCCTTGATTTAATTGAAGGAAATAGCTTTTCAAATATCTTTGATACAGGTTTGTGTATTTATGAAAACAAAGGTATGTTATGTAATTTATCTTTGAGTAAAATTTGTCGTCTCCAGCATTTAGAGTACTTGATTGCTACTGGCATTACAAAATTCGAGCTGGTATAAATAATATAGAATACCTGTCTTTATTCGATGAAAAGTAAGTATAGGAAAGTCACTCACTAAGTTTAGAAACTCTTTTTGGCTATAGCATAGTAAACAGCAAACTTATACAGTATTAAATCTATGCCCGCTGTCAAAACTATCGAACTGAACAAGCTATTTTTCACTTTATAAACTCGTATAATATTAAATTAAATGTCAAAAAGTTGGCTACACGAGCCAGAACTTGTTGCAACAATGTCACAATTGCCTAAAGAGTGCCAAAATACTTGGAACACTTGTGGCACTTAAAGTGTCAGGTGACCAGACTTCGAATCTAATCTCAAATTGCATTCGGAATCTTATTTCAACCCTATAGGTATAACCCCAACAAGTCAGGGAAAAAATGTTTTCTTTGGTCGTTTTCTACTTGTTTCTGACTGATTTTGGTTACTTAAAACGTTACATTCAAAAATAGAAATAACAAGATTATTATTTTAATTGTAGTCAAAGACTTTTCTGTCACTTTTCAAAGGAACGGTAAAATGCTACTCAAACCATGACAAATCATGTATTTTCATGGATAATACTGGACGAAACCACTGGTGTATCGTTTACAATTATTTTATGGTAGTTGCACCGCCGTAGCACAAATACATAAAAGTACTATCGTACAACAGCGACATTCTCCGCCACTCCGCGGGTCGCCCTGAGTTTGTAGGCTAGTTCGTTGGCTCCGGCAGGCCTCCGCGCCGTCAACGCCGACGCGTTACAAACTAGGATGCTTTGCATTAAAACTGAATATAGCATAATTTTAATTAACATTGATGTTTCGTTATATGTCAATCGATAGAGCTCATCAATTGAAGAAAATGTCATATACATTTTTTTTAACTATTAGTTTTTGAGGAACTATGCTATAAGAGTTCTCTTGTAGGAAAAGTAAAGTACCAGGGTCAGGTTTATTGTTGACTGCTCTCGTATTCTATTGTACAGATTGACTACCGTTTCATGTATAAATCATGTTTCAAAATAATAATACTATTATTTTCTTAATTATTTAGTTTTCTTCATTTTCACAGGTTTAACTTGTTATTATTGTAATATAAATAAAATGAAAAAATGGTCTTCATAAACAAGGGTAAACATCAATATAACTATTTATTTATTTACTAGAATCTAATCAATATTATATCATATTTTCGTTTTTACATACGATGATGGTTTTTTTACTTTCTTAAAATTTATATGATTTTTTGAAATGATACTAAATACTTAGTAATGAAATTTGAAAATACCCAAAGCTGCATTTTTTTTAATATCCTAAAAAATCCTTGGCCCTTTCGTTGGCCACCTTAAAAACTTAAACCTTTTTGGCAGGATTCGCTTTTCTAGCGGCTCACATACTCTTAAAACTGCGACATTTGGAACTTAAATTTATTTGGCTATTATTGTGATACCTTTGTCAGCTGTATTTTCATTTTGTATGGACAAACCAGTAATTAATTTATATTTGAACATATTTTACAACGCTTAAAAAAATATCTTATACTGGCATTTCCAAATTATTATATGATTTTGTGATACATTTTGGAGCCACTGAACAGTGAGTTTAAATTGTATAAATATTCATCATTTTTATTTTTAACATCTTCTTGTTTTTTTATTGTTGACGAATTATATTTTTGTAATGATTATATATTTCCGGGCTCGTGATAGCAGTTCTACCAGTAATACTGTTTTGCCCCTTTTTTATATTCTATCTATTTATCTGAATTTTTAATAAGTTCAGGTAAATTTAGCGGGCTTTCATATTCAAGATTTAAAAAATCGGTAATACATCAAATCAATTAAAAAAAACCCATACTAAAATCTTATTTGTTTAGTATTAGCAAGACAAACAGCTACATTACATTATACAGACTAACTTAGTCATAGAGTGTATTAACCGCAGTATGTACCTCAATTATTTGCATGAATTCTACCACTCGTTGTTGTGGTTTGTTTTCGTTTACTGTGCTACATTTTACATACCAAGAAATGACATTTTGGTATCAAAAAAAAGATTATTTAATCTAGTTTACTGATGCGCAGGTAAAATTTGATATATATATCAAAAATTTAAAATTTTGTTGAAACAAATAAATTTGTCAAATTTAAACCATACTGTCAAGTTCAATATTTTTTTAATACTTTGAACATTTAGCATCGTTTATTAGTTTACACATAAGTTGTTTCTGTATAGTGTCAACTTTCTTCAGTTTCTAAAGTAATTTTTTTATTTGCAAAAGCTTCAGTAGTTTATTTAAAATAGACTTGAAACTAGATGAAGTCATAGGGCGCTCGACGCGACGGCGACCTGCCGCGAGCGCGGACAAATAGCGCGTCGTTACAACTTGTACTTGGACGTTTCAGTGGTTTATCATCAAACTTTTCATCAGAATGGAAATTATCGTACAATATGCGTACGATAGTCGTGTACCATCGTACATTGTACGTAGTGTACAAATTATCGCACATGTACGATAATTATCGTACGGTTCCGAACGCTGATCCCCATGCATCGTTTTTTATAAAAACCACTTCCACTTAGCTTTTCCTGGTCTCGTAGTTGTTCTGATCGAGAAGAAAAATCTTCGCAGTGGAAGTGTCCTGGGCCCATAACCAATGTTGGGGCTATACTATTAGGCAGAGAATCTAATGCAGATAAACCCAGGATATTTGTAAAAGGAAATTTATTAAATTTATTTCCTTATGAAAAGCTCACGATCAACTGACAATAATGTTTATAAACAAATAAGACATAGAACCGTTGCTATATAAAACGAAATTTGACATGGTTCTATTTATGTCCAGTCTTGCTTGGCTAACAAGTATATTGATAAATAGGTCTGAATGCTACATTAATTATGTATACTCAATAGACGTAACAGTAAAAAAAAAAATTCCATATTTCATCAAAATATTGCACAGCAAAATTATACAAAAGTGAGAAAATACTTGAATATTTTTAGTGATATTTTCAACCCCACCGCTAGTGACAGGGCTGCGAGACATGCTTAGAGGTTTTAATGAGTGGTCTGTGTGATGTGATTACGTCAAATCAAGCAGTTGTATGAAGTTTCACTACTGCTCCTACACATTTACTCTCCTTTGTAGTTGTGACGTGTACAGTTAGCGTTGTGAATAAACCGTTTGTTCAGGCGACTGGGAACAAGACTGCTTTTTCTCGTTTTATGCTTACGGAGCATTCAAAGATTGAATTAGTTTATTTTATAAAAAAAATTATATGCTTGAATTTTCCTCAAGAATTCGTTTTTAAAGAAATTACTAATTCATGTTTTCTTTTGCTTTTTGTGAGCTCTATCGATTTATATAACTAAAAAAATAGTAAACGCCACCCCACCGAATTTTTTGATCAAATGTGTCAAAATTTCTACAGCACGGGCCACATGTCACTCTCAAAAGAAGTAGGGATTGACAGGTTCTTGCTCACTTACTAGGTATGGCTATCAAACGCGAATTAATATGATAAGGCCTCGGGGGTTGAATCAATCCCCGATGCTCGCTAAGTTAGCGGACGTTTTTGTCTCTAATCAAAGCAATGCGCAGTACTGAATCGCGTGATATGGTAATTACACCGGATCTGAATAATAAATGACAAATTCTTACTATAGAGAGGTCAAACTATAAACTCTGCATACTACTGCATACTATCACGTCGTTTACGCGAAGAAATAAAGTCTAAAAGACCAGGATTGTTGACCAAGAAAGTTTTGTTTCATCAGGACAATGCTCGTGTTCACACATCTGCAGAATCGATGACTTAAATAGTGAATTGTGGTTTCGAATTGCTTCCTCATCCCCCTTATTCACCTGACTTGGCACCTTCTGACTTTCACCTATTTCCAAAACTAAAAAAACACTTAGGTGGAATGAAATTTTTTACCAATGAGGAGGTCAAAGTGGCCGTAGATGCCTGTTTTGAAGACCTTGACGAGACCTTCTATATAAATGGGATCAAGACTTTGGAGCACGCTAAGTGCTGTGCTGACCTAGGAGGAGGGTATGTAGAAAAATAAATATAAAAAATGGCATTATTCCTGTGCTTTCTTATTTAGGCCGCGAACTTTTCAATCCACCCTCGAACATTTAAAATGATTCCAAACATCTTTTGCACGATCGTAATCGTCCTCAGAAATGTTGCTATTATTTAGTGAACTATAAAATTTATCTCGAGTTGGAAAACAAGTCATTTCTTACGACTTGAGTGAGGTCATTATTTCATAGGGGTACACCCCAATAAAATATTTACCCTTTCGGAGTAAATGTTTGAAGTCATATTTATCAGGAAAGTTCAAACCGAGTTCACGGAATTGTTCAGGTTTTTAATATTGAGCCAGTTTTCCAGACTACACGACATAAATTTTAAGATTTTGGTAAAAAAATATATTTTTCTTTATTATGTTCTTTATTCTATTTCGCCTTCCTGAATATTTAAAGCATGAACAAGAAAATGGACGCTCATTTTCTTGTTCATGCTTTAATTATTTAAATTCTGGAAAAATAATGGAATGAGTTTTTGCGGTTTACAAGGAAATAATGCGGATAAAATTGCACTTCTATTTTGAACATTTATAACCGCTTTTTTAACTTAATATCAATCGGCAAATCTATAAACAAAGATCCACGTAAAGGATTGAACTGATTGACAGTCATATCTAAATGTTTTATCTTTTCTAAAGACCAATCACTACCTTTTTTCTCAAAATAACTAACTTGATTCGAAATTTCGTTATTTATTAAGGCACAAATCATTTTTAAATCGTCACCATGACAGACAGTCCAATTTAACATTTGGAGGTCAAATGTATTCTTTTGCTGTTTAGTTTCTTGTATTTTATTTTTATTTTTATTTATTTTTATTGTAACAAAAAAATAATACAATGAGAGTACAAACTCTGACTGCTGAACTAGCGTAAGCTGTTTGTCGGCAGTCAGTTAATTCACAAAACAAGAGAAACTTATTAATTTATCACTTATACTAAGTTTAAACATTTATAGAAAATCAATACATTATTTTACAAATAAATATGATTCAACAATATGCGCATTTGTGTGTACGAATGCATGTGTATTTAATTATTTAAGAATATAAAAGGGTATGTGTAACGTATGTATGGTGTGTATGTGTGTGTGTATGTGTATGTGTGCGTGTGTGTTTCTAATGTTTGTATTTTAAAAACATTGAATGTTGGATGTTTTCAGTTCAGAATTAGCAACAGGTTTTCTGTTTCTTCATATTTTAGGTCCTTTAGCCAAAGTTTTATTGTATGCTTTATTTCAAAATTTGTTAAATTTCTAGTTTTATATGTAGTGTTAAGTTTGTTGTATAATCTGGGTGCTACATTACTATAGTTTTGTTGGGCAATTTTACTATGAACTCTGGGAACTGGACATTTATTTATTCTTTTACCTGAGTTTTGTGCAGAGAGTATTGCATTTTTGTGGTATTTACGGATGCATTGGTAAATAAATAACTTTCTCACCGAGAAAACATTAGCTTTGTCATAAACCAGATGTGTGGGATGTCTAAATGGTAAGTAAAGGAGAACCTTTAGCACACAGCGTTGCGCTTTCTCTAGTTCAAGCATGTATGTTTTAGCTGCTGATCCCCATGAACAAATGCAGTAGGTGATAATACATTCTGCCAATGCTTTGTAGGTTTGTACCAAAAGTGCAAAGTCTGATATAATTCGTAGGTTTTTAAATATTTAGATAAACTTTCTCAATCTGTTGCTAACTGTTGATAGGTGCTTCTTCCATTTTAGTTTGTCATCTATGACGATACCTAGAAATTTGTCATCTGATGATTGTGACAAAATAGGACACCTGCAGTTTGTTGTGAGAACATTATAGGATCGGTTACAGGGATACGAATGCATACGCAGACAAAAGTCATTTGGCGATGATGCCTTTGTTTTGCTAAAGCAGAGAAATGTTGTTATGTTGGTGTTAAGTGATAATAAGCTGTCTTCAAGCCATGCAGTCACAGAGGACATGCCTCATGCCTTTTTCAGTTAGTTTTTGGAAACTTTCCCAGGTGTTACTATGGAAAAGTATAACTGTGTCATCAGCAATTATTTGTATCTCAGCACCTTATGAAATCAGCTTTTAAAATAAAATTCACTTTGATTATTGTTTGTTTTCAAATGCATTCTTTTAACAATAAAAATATGGTTTCCTGTATATTTGTGAGGAACGATTCTGGTGTTTTAAAGTAATTATTTATTTCGCTATTGGACTCGGAAGTGATTCTAAAAGTTAGAAGTCGGTTGCCGAACGCTGAATCGATTAAACTGACGTTTTTAAGTTTTTGTGCGATGTTAACACATGTCTTTTATGACTTTCACTTTTAGAATGAAGGGCAAAACATTTTTTGAAAACAAATATTTGACAAATCGTACATTCAATGCCTAAACTATGTTTTGAACTTACGTTTGGTTCATATTCTAGTTTATCTGAACTTGTTGATGGCAGATAAAACTTTTTGCTACTTGAATTTTCTCCAGGAAACACTTTCGCGGAATTCCGTTTCACTCCTCCTTTTCCATGTTGAATGATATTTGCATCCTCAACTTCTTGACATAGTTGATTCAACTCATAATCTTCACACAAGTTGAACAAATCGATACCGTATGAAGTGTCCATATTGAAGTTCATTTGGTACTGCTGCTAGACAAAGTGTCACAAGAAATAACGAATTTTTAGAATGGAATATTAGAAGTTTGTCACACCCACACTAAGCAGGTAGTTACGTGCCCTCGTAAGAACTTAGCACAATTTTCTTTCGTTGCTATTTTCTTTGTTATTTCATAGATGATATCTCGGGTACTTTGATAGTAGTGGTCGTCTCCGCTGTGAGCGTAATATTTTACACGCACGTCTGTATGTTGCCAAAGCTCCGTATTGGAAACGTTGCGAATTTTGTTCATGTCGTATACTTCGATTTTCACATGGTGACTCGCATTTGAGCCGTCATCGTTATTGGTTGATATGTAGCTTACACCACCCTCACTACAATGCCCGACGCACGATGACAACTTAGCACCCATCTTCTTCCTTTTTTGCTTTTCAAAAAACTTTTGATGTTGTTTGCCACTCTTTTGTAACCGATGTTTGGGACGTATCTTGAGCGGCGGTACAAGTGATTTCTTCGTCTTTGTCTGGAGTATCAGGAAACTAGTAGGTTTTTAATGTAAAAGTATCTTGATTCTGAAACAAAAGTAAACAACAAAATTAATAACTTTGTTGAAAGTTACATTGGAATTAAACAGTCATGTGTCTCTATCAAAAAATTTGAATATTAACCCGGCGCCGATGACGTGAAAATAATTACGTGGACTATGACGCCGGGTCATGGTGACCCAAATTTCGCCTGCCATTTTTATTCAACTTGTTTAAAACACATGCGAAATCAACTTTAAAAACACAACTTACGTAATTATCACAGTATTTTACCAATATACTATAATAGTATTCAACAAAAACTACATATTCAATACACAAGAGATCAAATCAACTTAGGAATACAGATTTTACTCATCTTGCTAGTCTTCAGCTTCTTCATGCCTAATCATGGAACTGCTACATTTAGTGCAGTATGGAATGCAATGATCAGGGCATATATAAATTTGGTATGCGTTAAAAGTAGGGTTAGTCTTTTTATCTTTTTTCGAAAGGAACACCTGACATCTCCTACTAGTTCCAGGAATCTTTCGTGGAGTCACTTCAAGGGGTGCCCCTAAAAAATCTGCGATTCTTTTGGTTAATGGTCGAGGCAGATTCACACGAGTTCTTCGTTCCTGCAAATGATCCTGAATGAGGCTAGGTCCCAAATTCTTCAAAAAATTACGCCTTTTCATTCGTGTCTCATTATTGGCACGATATATGATATTCAACAGTGCAAAAAAACCAGAAGTGGCCACCTCTTTGAATTGGTACTCATATCATATGTAGCACAAAGTTCGTCAACTACGTCTACTCCGCACTTGGTAGAATTGTAATATGTGAACATTTCGGGGTTTCAGCTATCACCTGCAGGATAATCGATGTTTTCGTCGTGTTTGAAATTTTTAATTTAATTAAATTTTAAAACACAACAAAAATATAATCAATAAACATAAAAAACAACTAAAAATATGTCACGAAAACACAACGCCGTAAATGACGCTGGGTCATTTTTACCCGTATGCGATTGAAGCTCGTGTTTCTTCTTGCGCAGACGGCTTCACGCTGAGTTCACTAGCGGTACGAGTGGAGGAGGACTGTATCTCCAGCTACTAGAATATTCGAAACCATAGAGTACGCAAAATTCAAATTATAGCCATTTCAAATGAGCTCGGATCAATACGACCCAGCGTCATCGGCGCCGGGTTAAATGGCTCTATGAAAACATACACAGTTTAAAAAACCAAACTGCGAAACGAAGAAAGTAGTAAATCGAATAAATTGTTTTATAAAAATTACTTACTAAACATTGTTAAAACATAAAATAATATTAAAACTTTAGCGACCGAAGTATGAGTAATAAAAACACACTTTGATTACACAAATAGAAAAGAAATAAAAACTTAATAGCAATACTCACAGACATTTTGTATAGCAGCGATGCAGGAACTTCTTTTTCCATTCGATTTATATCGGTCCAGAATGGATAAAAAAAATTGAAAAAGGAGGTGATTAAATGCGTAAAAAATTTACCGTCGTCATGAGACTACAAACCGATAAAATAATAATAGAATGAATCGAGGAAGCAACAAATTCTGTCCCTTTATTTTCATCACAAGAATTTGTTTTTTGATACATAAAAACCCATTTTAACTTTCAAATTTTCCAAGAAACACTGACTTCAAATTCAACTGTCATATAAAAATACGTAAAGGCTAATGTGCAATTTGACATATTTAGAAAGATAACTTAATCCACCACCCAGTGGGTTGAAATGTCTTTCTCATTAACAACCTTAACAAAGAAAACCTTACTATTTATGCATTTCTAAAGGTAAAACCGTGAAATTTCGCATAAAAATAAAAAAAATAAAAAGTTAACATATAATTTGACATGCTTTAAGAAGATTAATTATTATAGCTCGCAGTTGGTGGTAACACTGACAAAGAAAACCATACTACTTGTGTATTTACGTTTTCCTTACGTTTTCCGTTTGTATACAAACCTTATCTAACAATTTAAAACATGTGCATAATGTTTAAATAATATGAACAGTAAGACGCTACTTAACCACCTTTTCGTAACATATTTGCAGTACCTTGCGGCTTATAATTTGCAATAGGTATAATTAACATAAAATACTACTTAAGAAAACTGAATACTATATCAATAACATTTGTCTATGTAGTAGATAAAAACCATGTTCGTAGGAAGCATTAATAGCTGAATTCGAAATATTATTTGAAATGTATATTATGCGTATAGAAGATATTAAATATAAAGACCGTTTATATTATAACTATACCTACTAATCAAATGCTCGCAAAATCTTCCACAGTTTCAATGCAAAAAAGGTTATTAATAATTACCTTTTTTGCGTTGGTACATTAAAGGTACTCTTACTGTGATAGTACGAATCAAGTTATTCAAATATCTACTTTGACCTACAAACCATCCAAAGTCCTAATATAAAAAATAGCATTATTTAAATATAACATTAGTTGCTGAAACTATGAAAATCAAATAACATTGATGGTACTCTAACGGTATCAAATGATTCAAATACCTACTTTGATCTAGGAACCGTTCAAGGTAATTGTATAAAAAACAGCATTGTTTAATATAATATTAGTTGATCAAACTATGAAAATCATATCCATAGCCCGTCAATCCCTTTTACTATCTGGAAACAGGTCATTTCGGATTTTTGAGGGAAAATGGCTCCTAAAAAAACGACGGCGCTAATAAATCTCGCGGCCGTGACCCAATTATTTTGATACGTGAATTAATCATAGTGATACCGCGAGCCCGCGGATCTGGTTACAAATAAAGATTTAATAAGTTGGAAATCTAATCGGACAAGAGGTGAATTTAAGTAAGAATTTGTCATTTATTATTCAGATCCGGTGTAATTACCATATCACGCGATTCAATACTGCGCATTGCTTTGATAAGAGACAAAAATATCCGCTAACTTAGCGAGCATCGCGGTTTGATTCGACCCCCGCGGCCTAATTAACTCGCGTTTGATAGCCATACCTAATAAGTGAGCCGGAACCCGTCAATCCCTACTACTCACATACAAGATCGCAACAAGGTGTTGAACAAAATGGTGCACATATATTGTGATTAAATTTAAATATACAATGAAAAAAATTGTCTTAATTTTGTATGTAAATTACGAAAAAACTTTTTCCCTAACAAAAATTTGATAGAAGTTTATGCCTTCATTCAAGTACTACAGGCTACAGATATTTACTACCCATACATATAATAATTAAATTAATTAGATTTAAATATTTAATAGTCATGATAGTTGTTTAACTTACTTTAAACGTGGGCCTCCAGCTTAAATGGTACACAAAGCTTGCATGAAATGTACAGAAATTAATCAAAGCATAAGAAGCTAAGTAAAAATTTGTTATTAAAGGAGCTATTCTATTTAAATCAGCTGTAACAGAAACAAAAACATGTGAATAACATTTGACGGCCTGTTTGGTGTGGAGGTAAGTACCCTTGCCTTCCATGCCAGAGGTCCCGGATTCGAATCCTGGTAAAGGCAGATATTTTATTATATTTGCTTTCTAGTCATGGATGTGTATGTATGTTTATTTAAGTTTATTTCTAATATTTATGTATGAAAAAAAAATCTATGTGTGCTTATATATTTCTTCAGTTTATTTATCCGTTATCTAGTATCCATAACACAAGTTCTTAGTGATACTTAATTTGGGCTAGATAATGTGGTGTGATTGTTAGAAATATTATTTTTTATTATTATTATTTAATAAGTTTCAAAAGACCTTAAAGTAAAAAACATACTACTAAATAGTTCGAAATCTATGTTGTGGCAGATCTGTTTGAAAGGTAAATTACTAACAGCTCACCTATTAACAAAAAAAGCAGCGATACGCTGAACACCAAGACGTATCCCCGGTACGGCTCCCCGTGCCTGCCGTAAGGCTTTGAAAAAAATATCAAACCAGGATAGATACGGTCAGTTCCAAGAGCCTGGACCAGTCTTGGCACTGAAAGTATATTCGTCAGTGCCGTTGACAATGTTGCGGCCCAGCAACCACCATATATCAAAGGACCCCATAAAGACATCAAATTCATTATCTGTAAGCAAGACGGTTACCGTAAAATATCATTTGATCTAACATATGCTGTAATTTTGTTTATAACCAAATTGACAATTGTTGATAAAAACCGAAGGCAACATTTTTATTCAACGCTATACCGAAACTTGCGACGCCTTCGCACTGCCGGACGTAGTAACGGTGCAATATCCTAAAGTATTATTGGTTAAACATAGCGTTTTATGACCTGATTGTACTTGAAGCCATACTGTTAATAGCCCGGCAGTGTTCTGATATGTTTGAATTAATGCCATGGACCGTCGTGTGTCTCAGCTCCGGACGGAGATACAATATTCATCGTACGGTAGTGTAGATCCGTGGCTCCGCAGTCGCATGCAGATTCAGTCGCTCCGCAAGTCGCAAAACTTAGTGTGGCGGCAGTTTGTTATATTTAGTATTAGTCCGCTCGTAATATCGCCTTGTACATTGCTATTTTCGATCCATTGATGTTTAATATTCTTTTTGACGAGCATACATTTATGCTGTTGCAATTGCTAAGCAAGCATATTTAAATAATCGAATCGCCACCGATGAAACCTATGATTGATTAGTTCCATTGGATATGGTCTTCATCGTCAGTTATAGCCCACCAAGCGGAATGAACGAATCGGTCTAGGCGTGTACATTTTTTACAGATTCTATCGCTTTTTTCAGGATCACCAGACTATGTGGAAATGGATCCATAGCAAAACTATAGTAAACAAACATATAATTTTCAAGATCGATCCACGATAAACAGTTATCATCGAACATACATCGTCGAACATCTAGGAATAGCTTCCTCGGTTTTTAAGGGTAATAGCAGATAATGCAACTAGTTTATTTCCAAGATTGATATAGAAAAAAATGTTAGGAAAAGTATGTGCTTGCTTACCTCATAATGGTTGTGCATTCCGTAAGTACAATTAGGGGCACAGCCCGCAATATTTCCTTCCACGAAGTCTTTGTAGCTACCGGAGGCATCCCTGAGTGCTGCTACGCCGCACAGTACCGACATCGTGAAGTATGATATGCCAGAAATCAATAGTGCCATTAAGGTTCCTTTTGGAATAGCTTTTGATGGGTCCTACAAAATAAATCTGCATATACCTACTGAATTTTATGTTGACTTCACAATAGTTATCAAAAGTTGGCAGTTATAATAAACCGAAGGAAATTTAAAGTTATAGGTACCCTTAAATCTCCACAAATATTTGCACCCGCTTGCACTCCTGTCACCGCTGGGAAGAATATAGCAAAAACGCTAAAGAAATTATGTTGTACTCCTTCACTAAAACGAAAGTCGGGTTTCCAGTTCGTAGCCGCAGTAACACCTTAAAAAAGACAAAAGATGAGATTTACTTCACGAGTATAACAAGCTCATTTTAGGTAATAACTTGAAATTTCGCAATCTCTTAGTACTTACTGTTTATTCCCACGAATCCCATAGCCCGTTGAGAGTCGCGTAAAGGACCTATACAGGCTCCAAGAACGTAATTTGTTATTGCAAGTACGATAACAGTAATAAGAAAATTCTGTAATGACAGAAACAATATTTCATTAAGTTTCACGTTAATATGGTTTAAACTCTCTTTCATAATTATTGTTATTTAAATATAATTATAAGCAAAATAATCAGTGACCTGCGTTTTAACTTCCCAGTCCATTCCAATAGCGCAGATAACGCACATAATAAATAATACGCAAGTTCCCACTATTCTTGTGTCATTGTGTGCATTGTCAATTATTTTAATTCCATGATTTTTTAACAATTCGTTCAAAGATTCACAAAAACCGATGGTGTTCATGCTTGCTGCAACTGCATTAGCAAAGGCGAATATAATGCCAACTGCTGCTCCGAATCCAGCTCCAAGGGATCGAGAAACTATGTAGTACACGCCACCTTAAAAAAAGATTATGGTAAATTAAACCAAAAAGTAAATATGATTGTATACCATCAAACAATACTAAAAATAAAACCTGTCAACATAACAAAGAGCCTCCTTTGAAGTTACGAGTGCAAAAACATAGCATATTTTATGAAACATTGTTGACATTTGCATTCCGTGTAAATTAAATTTATAAACGATCTTGGATATTTTTAAATGGAATACAGGGTGGTTTTTTGAGAAGGGCGGTGATGGTTAAGTCCGAAACCACGAGAGTTAGGGAGAATTCGTGAAAGGAGTCGTGCCTTGATTACTTGAATATTGAATACAATATTAATTATATTAGTAGGTAGATGTAAGCAACTAAGTAGGAAAAACATGACAGCTTGTTTTGCTGGATTGAGTTGCAAGCAGAATCTTAGTAAAATTATTTTGTTTGCATTTCCATTTACCCAGAACCCGTCAGAAAATAATATGAAGCATCGACTAAATATACATATACAAAATATGACATGTCGTCATAGCGAAAATGATTCAAGATTTCAATTTATTGATACAAATAAATTAATAACTAAGCCTTACATGACCAATGATAGGTACAATTTGTACAATTATGACCTGCGACATAGCATACTCGCTATCATATATTTTATACATAACAGTCAATTCGTTGACTACAACCGCGGCTTCTATTGAGCAGTCGCTTGATACTTTTGACCCACTGGAATGTAATATTCCAAAACATAATATTAGGAATTTTTTAAACATAAGTTAGTGACAATAGATAATACATCTAGCATCAGTATTCTAAGTAGTAATTTAAGTAATAAAAATGTAAAAGATAATATTATGAACATAGTGCTTCAAAATATGCAGGGCATTGATGGTAAGGAAATAACAGATTGAGCTTTTTTAAACTGTGAAAATATTCATGTACTATATATTACAGAACACTGGCTCAGACAGTGTCAAATTATGTCTTCATATAAAAATCATGTAATAGCTAGTTCATTCAGCAGAGAACAAACAACTTGTGGTGGCTCAATGATCATCATATTGAGATAAGGAATATTATTATAATAAGTGTGTACAGACCCCCATCCTCACCGTTTGAAGTGTTTGAGAGCACTATGGATGAGGTATTACTAAGAGTAAATAACAAAAAGTAAAAAAATAATTATTTGTGGTGATTTTAATATTGATTTATTAGTAGAGACTTCACAAAGTAAACGATTCTTGAATCTTTTTAATTGTTACAACCTAAAAAGTCTATTTTTAGATCCTACGCGAATCACAGCGACTTCAGCCACATACATGCCTTCATAACATTTTTACAAACTTAGTTTTTACAAATTACATATCATATACAAAGTCAGTAATTAATAAACTACAATCAGATCATAGCGGGCAGTTGGCCACTTTTAATATTGGGCAAAAAACACTAAAAAGAAAAATTACATTTATACCCATTGATGAGAGACGACTTGAAACATTTAGAAATAATGTATTTGAAAAAACATTTAAATTAGATTACTGTGGCGATCCTATCAATCAATATAACTCTATTCATAATGTAATTAAAAATGAACATGACTCTGTTTTTACAAAAAAGAAAATATGTGTAAACAATAATTTATTTAGGTTAAGTGACTAAGCAACAGTGGGAATATGCAGAAGTAGAAATACATAGATTATATGAATTGTACAGTAAAAGAACTTATAATCATAAAAAGACATTTTATGAATACGTTAAAAAGTATTCTAAATTATTTTAAAGAGTATGCAGTGTTAAACAACAACAACTTTAAACATGTTACTGTTCCACAAATTTTGAATGCATTTAAAAGCATTAAAGTAAAAAATACTGCCGATTTAGATGGAATTTCTGTTAAAATTATTAAATCTGTCATTGATGGTATAGCCCCGCACTTAGCCAGTATATTTAATATCTGTGTTGATAATGGTGTATTTCCAGATTTAATGAAATTGAGTAAGGTCATCCCAATATTCAAAGCAGGGAGTATGTCTGACCCTAATAATTTTAGACCTATATCTATTTTACCAACGCTCAGTAAGATTCAGACCCGATCTGCGTCCGGACCCGTTCGGACGTGTTGAAGGTCGCTCCCGGCTGCCAAGTCACGATTGTTGTCTCACGACTTCTCTCGTAGCAATACTCAAACGCCGAATTCGTACAAATCTCGCTTCGTCCTCGACGAATTGAGATAGCCTCTGTAGGGCTTACGCTGCGGCCGGTTTTGATCGGCTGCAACTAAGTCAGTCTCGCAGCAACAACAGAGCTGAGCTTACTACGGTCGATTAAATTCGATAGTTGTTCGCGAGGCTCGGGCTGTTTTTCTGGCTGCGTACTTGACGCTTGGCGCCTGTTACGTAGTCAGAGACTCGCTCTGCGGCCTGCCTCGGCCGGTCGTAACGTAGTCAATCCCGCACTCTGTGCACCCCTCGAATTAAAATCTCACCTCGGTGAGTGCAGCAACAACAGAGTTGAGCTTACTAAGGTCGATTAAATTCGATAGTGGTTCGCAAGGCTCGGGCTGTTTTTCTGGCTGCGTACTTGACGCTTGGCGCCTGTTACGTAGTCAGAGACTCGCTCTGCGGCCGGCTCCGGCCGGTCGTATCGTAGTCAATCCCGCACTTTTAGTGCAACCCAACTTCGTCAGGTCTACGGCCGGTTTTTGTTGTCAATTTATTGACAACACACTCCGTAGTAGACTCGCGTTTGATCAGGTGGATACTTAAAGGTGACAACAAAGCCTGATAGCGTTGCCCCGGTGCGCTTCCAAGGCCCTTCAGGCCAAGGAGAAACCGGCTGACCCGATCCCATTGCACTTGGGCCTTTCCCAGGGTGACGGTACAGTGCTGTCCGAATTAGGGGCACCACTTCGCGCCGTCCCCAGCCCCCCTACCGCGGGTAGGGAGGTTTAGGTGCTAGGTTTGCAAGGGAACCTAGGCATTTTTATATATTTATATATCATATATTGTAGTACCAAGCCCTGCAACGACGAGTACCAGCAAAGCTTGGTAAACTTTGCTAGGTCGTTCGCCCAGGCGCTCGTTGCGTCCGGCGTCACCATTCCCGATGACTTATTAACGCAGGCCTTACAGGCGTCTATCGCGTCCCAGGCCCTTCAGGCCTCAACCCCGGCCCCTCAGGCCTCCAACGTCCAGACCCCTCAGGTCTACAGCTCTCCCGCGTCTCCCACCTCATCCGAGATGGACTGCGAATCGGTCGCATCCTCTCACGCGTCACGTCGCAAGCGTACCGCTCCCGGGAGCGACTCCGAACCCGCGTCTGATACGTCGTCAGATGCCGTCACCTTAACCGGCTCTCCTAAGCCAGCGTTTCAAGTAGTCGCCAAGCGCTCCAAGAAGCGCTCTAAGAAAGCCTCGGTATCCTCAATACCCGAGCCCTCCCCGGTGTCTTCAACACCAGCCCCCACGCCATTAAAATCGCTCGAAGTAACCGCGTCTCCGTTTCCGAGCGTTTATTTGCGTTAGCCGAGCATCACTCGCTTCTAAGTTCGCTATAAATTTTATAAATTCGTAAATAAGTAAATTATAATGTCTAGACCCGCTAATCCCGCATCCGGTCGTATTAAACCCACGGGTTTATCCCTAGTATCTTTTTACGCTCGTAGCCTTAGCATGAACCTTCCTGAGCTCAAACTGTTCCTTCAGAACAAAGAACCTGACTTATTGCTTATCCAGGAGACATGGCTTACTCCAAACCGCTCCAGGGGATACGCTATTCCTAAGTACGCGTTTACTCGCAACGATAGGCCAAACTCCGACGGTTTCGGCGGCACCGCTATATATTACAAAAGAGGCTTCCATTGCTGTCCTCTCCCTACCCCTCCTCTCCTCAACATGGAAGCCACTGTGTGTAGATTGGCTATGACTGGTCATCCGACCGTCATCATAGCCTCAGTCTACATACCATGTGGCTCCAGACCAACCCGCAGCGACTTTGAGGCCATTCTCGCCCTCGGCCATTCAGTCATTATGTTCGGAGACCTTATCTCCAAACATACTGACTGGACGTGCCTACCGACCAACACCAGCGGTATCGCTCTCCTCGACATCACTAACTCATAACGTCATATCCCCCATCACTCCCACTCACTATCCCAACAACCCAAACTACTCTCCTGACGTCACATCTCCTAAGACCTTTACCAACTGGAAAGGCTTAAAAAATGCGTTAATTTCAGTCTTAGAGGCCCCGAACTCTACGCTCGCGATTTCGCCCGGCCAATTAGATAGCCCGGATAAAATAGATTCATTAGTCAACACTCTAACTGATGCTATTAACTCAGCCATCAGCGACAACGAAAAGGTTGCTAAGCAAAGCAAACCCGCGCTTCCCCTAGCCGTTAGCAATCTCATTAAAGCCAAGAACGCGGCTCTCCGGAGAGCCAAGAAATATCCCACGCCAGCATACAGAACAGCTGCGAATCAGCTTCAACGTAAAGTTAGGTCTTGCCTCGCGGAACTCCGTGACGCTCAGTTTAACGATCTCATGGAGAATATTTCCCCGTCCCACCAAGCGTATTATCGAATGGCCCGAGCCTTACGCGTAGACACCGCCTCTCACGTTCCTCCTCTCACTCGTCCCGACGGCACTATTGCCTTTGAAGTCGAAGAGAAAGCCGAATGCTTCGCCGACAGCATAGCGGCACAATGTTCGCCCAGCACGCAACCAGCGGATCCCTGCCACATCCAGGCGGTGGAGGACGAAGTTCTCCGCAGAGAATCTCTCCCCATCACCGACGACCCCGTCACAGTCTCTAATGATGAAATCTTGCTTCTCATTAGAAGTCAAAAGTCCAAAAAGGCTCCGGGTGCGGATGGAATTTCTAACCACGCACTTAAGCACCTGCCCCAGCAGGTGCTTACCTTGTTAGCTATTATCTTCAATGCCTGCTTCGACCTTAGCTACTTTCCAAAAGCCTGGAAAGAAGTGACAGTCATAGGCATTCCCAAGCCGGGTAAACCTCTGAATGTCCCGGCTAATCACAGACCCATCAGCCTCCTCAAGGCAATGTCTAAACTTCTCGAAAGAGTCATACTCTCTCGAATGCGGAACCATCTGTTTCCAATGGATGGCGACCCTCTCATTATTCCCCACCAGTTCGGCTGGGTCTCGCGCTAAGCACTCCTGCCCTCAGCAAGTCCATCGAATCGTCGAGTACATACTCGAAGGATTCTATCCGCGTCGTAAAAAAACAATCGCGGTTCTCTTTGACGTAGCCAAGGCTTTCGACAAAGTCTGGCACAGCGGTCTCGTTTTTAAACTCTATAAAATAGGCTTGCCGGTTTGCCTAGTCAGATTAATCGCGTCGTTTCTTAGAGACCGTACGTTTCGATTCAAACATGAAGGCACGCTCTCCGCGCCTCGTCCCATAAAGGCTGGAGTCCTGCAAGGCTCAGTCCTCGCCCCTCTGCTGTACACTGTGTACACTAACGACATCCCCATCCCGCCGAAAGGTGTCGAACTCGCCCTCTTTGCAGACGATACCGCCCTTTACACTAAAGGTCAAGCGATCCCGTATAACATCACCAGACTCCAAAAGGCCGTAAACGCCCTCGGTGTTTGGTTTCAAAAATGGCGTATCGATGTCAACCCAGAAAAGAGTTCTGCTATTCAATTTGACCACAAACGCCGTAATCGGTACAACGATCCCCACATTCGAATGCTAGGTATTCCCACCCCCTGGAAGCGCAGTATTAAATACTTAGGCGTCACCTTAGATCAGAAGCTTTCTTTCAAGCCACACGTCGATAGAGTAACGAAACTCGCACGTTTTTACTTAAGCCGCCTATATAGTATGATAGGAAGAAAAAGTAAAATGTCTTTTAGAAATAAACGTACGCTTTATAAGGTCTGCGTTAGACCCGTCATGTCATATGCTTCGCCAGTCTTTGCCCACGCCAAACCCTCCGTCCTGTATAAACTGCAGGTAGTTCAAAATCTCTTCTGCCGCAAGGCCACAAGCGCACCTTGGTACGTGCGTAACGCGGACCTGCACAGAGATCTTGAACTACCTACAGTGCAACAGCACCTCAAAACACTCTCAGAATCGTTCTTCAAACGCGCCGAATCCCATCCCAATCATCTTGTTCGAGATTCAGTCTCACATACTGCTCCTGTCTTAGATTCGAAATTCAAAGTCGCTAGACCGAGAAATGCCACACTGGCGAACCCACGAAATTAACTTTAGATCTCGAAGCCCTTCAGGCCGCAAATTCTAATTCTAACGTAAATCCGAATTAATGCAATTTTATTTTTCAATTTTTAATGTTTTAATTATTTTCTTTTCATTTTGAGCACCTTCAGTGCTATGTAAATCCCAGCGGGTGACCCCTTAAGGGCCCCGCTAGCGCGGCCTCTTTCTCCAATTGGCCGTCGCTCAGATGAAGGCTGAGTGGCAAAAATGCACGAGCCGACAGGGGGTTTATTAGTGGGTATGGTTCTGGTAGGCGTCGGGACGAGTCCCACATAACTCCGATCGCGCGCGCGGAGTATGCGTCAGAGCATTTTTTATATCCTTCTGCCCTTCCCGTGGAGGGGAACCAAAAAAAAATATATATCAGTAAGATTTTTGAAAAATTAATTTTAAATCAATTACTTTCTCATTTTTATGGTAATAGTTTAATGAATTTTAACCAATTTGGTTTCATGCGGGGTCGCTCAACAACCGATGCTGGTGTTGAGCCCATAAAACACGTATTCAGCGCCTGGGAGGAGTCGTGTGATGATATTGGTGTCATTTGTGACTTGTCTAAGGCGTTCGACTATGTGGATCATACTACTCTACTCACGAAACTGCACCATTACGGCATAAAAAACCGAGCGCTTGCCTTGATTAAATTTGAGTTGAATAAATTATAAACAGAATAAAGTATAAACAGAAAGTTGCAATAAATGGAGAAAAACCATCTGGATCGGCAGTGACAATGGGTGTGCCCCAGGGCTCAGTTCTTGGTCCTTTCCGTCGTTAAGAATCAATGCGAGGTCGTATTGTTTGCTGACGATACTTCCTTCTTTTTTTAAATCAAAAGACAAGAAACTGACTATCGAGCAGTAAACCAATGCATCTCCAACACAGAGCAGTGGTTCTCAGCTAATAACTTGCTCCTCAATGAAAAAGAAATAAATGTGTTAAGTTTACATTGCCAAATGTCAAACAGGTAAACACAAACATTGTAGTTAAGAGCCAGGAACTGACTCCTGTAAACTCAACTGTATTTCTGGGCATAACCTTAGACGCCAAACTCCAGTGGGGACCGCATGTTGATGGTTTAGCGAAAAGGCTTGGCTCTGCCGCATATGCTGTTAAAAAAATGAGACAAATTTCAAATAAAACAACTGCTCGTTTAGTCTCTTTCGGTTACTTCCACAGCCTCATAACATATGGCATTCTATTGTGGGGGAGTGCTGCCGACATCGATACTATATTTGTTCTGCAGAAAAGGGCTGTTCGCGCAATCTATCAGCTCGGTTTAAGGGTGTCACTTAGAAGTAAATTTTAGGAAATAAATATTCTTACTTTCCATTCACAATATATTTTAGAAAATTTAATGTATGTAAAAAAGAACATAACCTTGTTCAAAAGAAAACAAGATCTGCACAATGTTAACACAAGAGGAAAAAATATGCTGGCAGGTCATAATAGTAGGCTTCATAAAGTCACTAACTCATTCATGGGTTAATGTATACTCCTTTGTAATAAGGTTCCTGAGGATATCCAAGGTCTTCTTATTGACAAATTTAAAGAAACTATAAAGCAGAAGTTGTGTGCTAAAGCATATTATAAACTATCCGATTATTTGGATGATAAAAGCCCTTGGGTATAATCTCCTCAATAACAGGATTTTACTAGTATTTGTAACAAAACATGTGTAATGTGTCTGTTTGCTCGTTGAGTTCTTCGTCCCGATAAACATCTAAAGCGTCATTGTCACTAAAGTACGTCTTCTTATGGTAGCGTCGGGTGACGGGTCGCTCACATCCCTCTAATATGGTTGAGGAGGGAGATGGCTGGATCCCGCGTTAACTCGTGAACGGGTGCCGTTTGAGGGTGTTCGTCGTTTGGATACTTGGGGGGAGGGAGGCTTGCCGAATAACTTTGTATAGACATAAAGAAACTCTGTACATTTATTTTGAAAAAATATACCCGTTTCTTGCCAGTTCTTCTTCACGAAGGTTTTTTCGAGGTGGAAGAGTCATGTTTTATTTGACATTAATAAGAACAAGTTATTGTCAATGTTGAGAAATAAATATTTCATTTAATTTCGATTTATAAGAAAACAATAATTTTTTTCAAAAATCTTTTACATCTGACGGAAATGGACCCGAATGATTTTTCAAAAAAAATAACATCAATATTATTGAACCAATGGATTCTGTTGCTGATAAGGACCAATCTTTGCAGATAAACGTTTTACTAAAAATGCAAAGAAATAGCAAATTTTCACTATTTTACATTTTTACACGGAAGAAAACTCACCTCCTATTCAAGCTTTTTGGTCGTTATGCGTGAAACTCATTTGCTTATAAGCGCGATACTGTGGTGATACTAAAAAATCAAAAACAGAATTCCATTCATGCTTTTTCGAATAATGGTTTGTTTCGTATTGAGTTGTTTGTGTTGGTTTATGACAATAAAAATATCTTTCTAAAAGTGGATTTATCCATTAGTGAACGATGTGATTTGATGGAGGCCTATTTTTTAATAGTAGAAGCATAGTTAGCGCACTTAACTGATATACAAAGAAATACCCAAAGCGCTCTTTACCCACGGAAAAAGTGCTTAGAACTATGGCGAGTAACTTAAAAGCGACTGGAAGTTACAAAAAACCATTGACACGAAATCCACGAATCGTCAACGAAGATTTAGAACTGGCAATATTGGCTAAGCATATCCGAGTGCTACAACTCGTAAACAAACGAACCTTCAAGTTTCCCGGAGCACCATTTGCAGTTCTTCAAAATCATAAATAAAGGTGCTTTCATTATGTACGAGTTGTTCAAATCAAGGTCTCAAGAGAATCCATTGCGAACACGTGAAGGATATCCCCAGATAAAATTTTCGTTTAACTGTTGGTGTGGAATCCTAGGAAGCAGGATTTTTTCATAAAGATTTACAACGGCACTTTAAATGCTAAGATGTATGTCGAAATTTTAAACAACGTGTTTGAAGAGATGGAGATTTTGCCAATAGCCAGGATACGGGATCTGTATTTCCAGCAAGACGGGGCCCCAGCTCATAACATCCGTGTGGTTAGAGATATGCTGAATAAACATTTCAGGGATAGATGGATTCGCACTCATGGTCCGGTGAGATGGCCGGCAATATCACCCGATTTTACACCACTTGATTATTTCCTATGGGGTTACGTCAAGAACGAACTGTACAAAGCTCATTGCTTGACATTTTATCGAGGTTCAAATGTCAAAATTTTGCTTTTTCCTTTCATTTTTAGTACAACGTTTATTTGCAAAGATTGATCTTTATAAGCAACAGAATCCATTGGTTCAATAATACAGGATGTATTTTTTTCAAAAATCATTTGGGTCCATTTCCGTCAAAAGTAAAATATTTTTGAATAAAATAAACATGCAGTTATTATTTTCTTATAAATCGAGGGCATGACTCCTGTCACGACTTTTCCCTAACTCTCGTGGTTTTGGACTTGGCCATCACCGCCCTTCTCAAAAAACCACCCTGTATATACAGTCCCTAGTAATAAAGTAAATGCAGAGTTAAAGATTTTTTTCACTAACCTCCTTTCAGTTGGCCATTAGAACAAATAGCACTAAGTGAGAGAGTGGTGAGAACGCACACGGTGGATGAGAGACCGATGATAAGAATCGAGTAGCCGGTTCCAGCTTCAGCCACCACCCAGGCTATGCGCAGAAACAGCATCACACCCCATATGTTTAGTAGACATGGTATTAATACACCCTGGTATAAGAAAACAACTCATGTTTATCATTTTAAACTTGCTTTAATATAAGTTTATGTTCAGCGATAAGTAGACTTTGTACCTGTATCCAACCTAATTTTATACCGTAAGTTGTTAAATCTGGAGTGTATTTTTCGGTCTGAAACATGAAATTATGTGTATTAATAAAATATAAAACTTAGTAGTAGTTGAAAAAACAACTACAGGAAAAGCTACACGAGTAAGGTGCGATATTGCATATTAAAACGACGCTAAAAATAACTTTAGGTGTCTATTACTGTTGTTATCCTGGTTTCCTTCGAGACTAAACCCAATAAAATATTAGATCAAAGATTACATATGAAATTGGCGTTTTGTAAGGGAAGAACATGAGGTCAATATTTTTAAAATATTATACAGGGTGACTTGTAATTCGACGTATTCCTCTTGGGATGTGATAATACAACTTATTAGGCTCGTTATTCAATATTTTCGGTTTAGTTCAAAAAATCCCGAATTAACTACAAAAAATTCAAAAAATTAATAACTAGTGTTTTGAATAAAGTTGTTTCAATTTTTTTCAGTTACATCAACAAACATTTATTAATACTAATGCTGGCACAAATATCAAAAATTTTAAAATGGCAAGTAAATTCTTATAAAATTTTGTTTTGATTCATTAATTTGGTCAATAGACTACCGGATTTATTTTGAAAAAACAACAGTACATTAAGCGTACAAACTACTAGAAAAACGTCCTTGTTCTATAAGCTATCCAAGCATGATAAATTATTAGGACACAAACCATTCCCAGGAAAAACGTACGTAGAGCACGTGCATAGTAAAACCTTTTGTTATCGTGCCGCGGCTTAAGTTGCAGAGTTGCAATAAATTCCTGGAACTTTTTAGTTGTTATTGTTAGAAGTTGGATGGGTGTCATAAATAATCATTTGATTGGACCCCACTTTTTGCCCAACAATTTAAATGGTGAGTATTATGAGGAATTTTTGAGGAATGAGCTAAGGCCATTGCTTGAAGATGTGGAATTGGTAACAAGGAGACGAATGGTATATAGTTATCCGGCACACTATCGAATTATTGTGCGGCAGTGGTTGGATACCTCGTTCCCAAGGCGTGGGATTGGCAGGGGGGTCCAATTCCATGGCCTGCACGGTGTCCCAACCTGACACCGGTTGATTTTTACGTGTGGACATGAAGCCCGTTGTTTATGCAACGCCAGTTCAGTACGTCGAAGTCCTGCGAGAAAACACACACATAATCGAAGCGGCTAAAAAATATGCCACTCCGTAGGGGAGGTCACTATGAACAAGATTTGTAAAACGAGTCGCAATATGATTAATAAAAGATTTTTTTTTAATTTCCATTTTTTCTTTACACTTTACCTATCATCATGTTATTCAATTTTTTCTGAGAATCTTTTCTTTTTTTGTAAATAATTTAATGTTTTAATTTAATTAAAAAAATTAAAAAATAAATTAATAATTTAACAAGGAAGTTTTTCGAGTAGTTTGTACGGTTAACGTACTGTTGATTTTTCAAAATAAATCCAGTTTTCTATTGACCAAATCAGTGAATCAAAACAAAATTTTATAAGAATTCACTTGCTATTTTAAAATGTTCAATATTTGTGCCAGTATTAGTATTAACAAATGTTTGTTGATGTATTGGTAACTGATAAAAATTTAAACAACTTTATTAAAAACACTAGTTATTTATTTATTGAATTTTTTGTAGTTAATTCGGGATTTTTTGATATAAACCACAAATATTGAATATCTCGATAACGAGCCTACTTGTTATTAGGGACATTATAGTTAATTTTGCTGCAAATTTGGTGTATTATCACATTCCAAGAATACGTCTAATCACAAGTCACCCTCTATATTAATTTAATCAAAGTATGCAACCATAGCTATCTATGCACTTTTGCGATCTCATAGGTAGTTCATTCATCCCTTTACTAAAAGAAACCATTCGGACGGGAGTTAATGAAATCTTTGAAGGCGCTTTGGACTGCCCCATCGGAGTTGAATTTTTTCCCTTGCGAGAAGTTATCCAAATTTCGAAAAAAATGGTAATAAACGGTGGATGTCTTAGATATTGCAATAAAATTGAAGCTCCTCTAATTTAGTAGCCGTCTGTTGTGCAGTGTGTGGTCTAGCGTTGTCCTGAAGCAGCAGTGGCCTAGAGCGATTGACCAGCCTCGGTTGTTTAGCAGCTAGCTTTTCCATCATGGTCTGGCCAGATTTAAGAACGCTGTAGTGAACACCACCGGCGCTAGTCCACCAAACGATCACAAGTAACTTTTTTTTGAGTCAATTTTCGCTTGGGGCAGGATTTGGCTGGTTCGCCAGGGTTCAACCATTGCGATGACCGTTTCCAATTGTCGTACAGGATCCACTTTTCCTGATTCGATTTATTGTGCCGGTTGAGTGTTGTAACGCAGCAGTTGACGCGCGTTTTTCGGTTTCCTGCACTTAATTCATGAGGTACTGATGCTTTCTCACCTTCCCAATTTGCTTCAAGTGGATTAAAACAGTTTTTTCACTAAAACCGCAGCCTACAACTAACTCTCACGTGATTTGCGATGGATCCGCTTCCACAATAACCTTCAATTCTTCATTATCAACTTTGGTCTCCGGACTTCGTCCGGGGCTTGTTCTGCAGGTCAAAATTTCCAGAACGAAAACGTTAGAAACAAAAAGCACTGTGTTTTCTTTTGCGATACCGCTGCTATACAAACTATTCATACTTCAAGCCGTTTCTGCAGTACTGGTGCCACGGTGGAACTCGTACTCGTAAATAACGCGATATTTCAGTTTTCCATTTTGAAAACTAAGTGACGCAAAGAAAAATTCCAAAAGAGGAGAAAACAAATGAAATACAATTTTTTTGAAACACAAATGCGTGAGTAAATAGCTGTATAAATTTGAAATTGGAATTCTTAACCAAAGAGGAGATAATACAGATCAAAGGGTCCAGTACGACAAAACGCCAATTTCATATGTAAGGACCTTATATAAAGCTTGTTGTGTTTTCACGATACTTCTTGTTACCACACCAGTAATATTCCATAAATCAATGTATTTAACAGAGTTTGTTCTCCAGGCCGCTTAATTTACCTTAGCGTATAGCAAGGGCTCAATTGTTTCGGCAGGTGGCTGTACATCAACTTGATCTAGCGCTACCCCTAAAACAAGGCCAATTCAAGATTAAAATTTGGTGTAAAATGTTTAAGAAACATTAAATAAATAATTTCTTTCAATAAAAATTAAGTCCAATTAGACACAACTTGGTCAAAATCAAAAGTAGGAGACCAAGTAATTTAAAAGTTAACCCTCTATACCTTTCTGTACCACAAAGCAAAAAAGCGTCTAATTGCAAGCTTAACCATTATTAAGATTAATATATCATAGGAGTAGCAACATGCACGAATCATTATATAGGATTTACCTTTTCCACTGACTTTCTGCTCCATTGAGAACCTGCTCCCCTTTTTTATTGTAGCCATGTCATTCCTTGCGTTAATTTAGAGTCAAATAAGGAGTTCAACTTATAAAGTGGTCGTCGCGCCCGCGAAGAGCGCCGCGTGCTTGTCGGAACCGCACGCGCACCGCTTCACACTGGTTGCCGCCTAGATCGATTTGCGCGCCGGGCTGTTGCGTACTCTGCGGTCAGGCGAACGAACAAACGTACATTTACATTCGTAGTAGTCTCATCATTTTTGAGACTACAGAAATGTGAAAGTAACATCTAAATTTATAAATTAGGTACATTGAACTACTATTACTAGCGTATAGAACGGACACCGCGAACCAGCTTTTTGTCCCAGTGTTTTGTTGCCGACCGGCAACAACTCATTCAGTCACTCGCTACCGCTCTTAGCGACCGGGTGCCGACTTAATGTCAAAACAAATATTTAAATTGCCGATTTGCGTGTTAAAAACTTGTAAAAACCAATCTACTGTGAATAAAAAAGATAGTGGAGTAAGTTATTATCGGAAAGTAAACAAAATTTTTAGTTAAAACGAATAAAAACCATTTTTGTACATTATTTTCTATTGAACCGGGCATTTTGTATGAAAATCATAGATCAACGGTCATAGATTAAGAAAAGTTAACTGCACAGAATGAACACGTTGTGGTGGTGAACTATAATATAGGGATGACTTAGATGTAACTGATCACTACCCCACTGCTTCAGAAGGAGGGTTATGTAATTCGAGCGTTTGTTTCACTAGCAGTACCACTGACACTTGCAAGTAATGCTCACACGCAAATAACTAGATTTGTTCTCTACACCACCCGACCCGTACGTTTACAAACTCATTTTATAACCAGAGATAATGAACATTATTACCGTGACATCATCGTAAGAACCGCCTAAAATGCACTTCATTTATACCATATTAGTAGTACACAAAAGAAATAAAATTCTCATGTAGGTTAACGCTCGACAAAAATAGTAAGAACATTTGCCTCAGCAAATCTAACGATGCCTTGATCATAAAAATTCACCCAGCCGAGTCTCCAATAAGAGGTAAGAAAGAATATTACATACATAGATAGGCGTGAAAAACCCTCTTTGCAGTCGGGTAAAATTAGTACAAAGAGTGACGGAGGCCTGCTTTTATCTCAGAAAATCTAATGTATGGGCAAAAGCTAATTTTATATAATACCAATTTATATATAAATGAGGTAAATAAAGTTAAAATAATATTTTTAATTAATTACGCCTAAGCTGTCGTATATATATCCACTTTAATGTTCATTTACGTATATTACAAAATATATATTCATGTTCTATGCAGTTAGGTAAAATTTTAATATTTTGTCCATTCTGTACCACTCGTATAATCTATTGGTATGACCAATTGCAATTCGTTGATTGGTCGAGAGATATTAAACATTATTGTAGCAATCCAAGCGCTGCATGTTTGAATCATTTGACTAGACAACTTAAATTTCTTGTAGCGCTGCATGTAATTATAAATGATTGAATAGGTAAAAATGGAATATGACACAAAATTTGTTTTGAATAGCTTCTCTAGTACGTAGTACATAGTAACTCAGTGATTAGGTATAGCATTTTTGGTTTTATTTGCAAGTTAGGACCCTTGTTTTTGAGAGCAGATATGAGGTATGTTTAAGACGGATATAGGCTCTTATTCAACAATAGACCTATTCAATTTTCCGTTACTAAATGATGTTACCGTTACTAAATAAATTTCATGGTATATAAAAACAGCGTGTTTTAAGATCTTAATCTAATCGGCGACGATTCACCACATGGTGCGTGACTCGCTTAATGAACTGTCACTTCCAATAAATTTAAGACGGCCCTGTTAGCAAACATTTCCATCGGATTCGGTTCATTGTTTAATTTCTTTGCCTTCAGTGCGTTTAGAAGTTAATAATAAATCAATCTTAATCATACAATTTTAAAACATAAAATTTCTTCGCAGGGATAATAGAGCATTTATGCCTACTTCTTTGCTACTATTGTAGAGCTTGTTGCGTTGAGCATGTGTATTAGGTGTAACTTACCTATGTTTATCCTACTTGGTTTTTAGTCTTTTTTGTTCCCGTCCTGCAAGTAGTGGAAAATGAAAGTTTTTATTATACCAAGTAAGGCGTAAATAGGTTTTGTAAATTTTAGTTCAGCTATAAATGAGCGCTATCAGCTATATTTATAGGCAACTGTCGGGTGGTAACATAGTTAACGGATTTATAGTTCTATATTAGACTTTCAAATTTGCAGTACTTATATGTTTTGGTGTATATATTGTTTTAAATACATTACATCAATATTACATCTAATAACGGTTATATTTTAATTTTAACAAGGCAAGGATACTAGACATAACTTTACAGTAGTCTGTTTGTTCAATTAATGCCCTGTTATATATTTAAAAGATGGGAATTTTTAAAATAACATGGTTTCATTTATTTATGTTTTATAACTTCTTCATAGCCGTCCATCAAGCACGCGATCCACCTGATAGTAAGTGGCGTACATAATATTAAAAGCTAATAATCCCGGCCACCACGTTGAAAAAACAAAAAGAATGACATGGTGTTTTTAGTACCAAATAAAGTATTTATCAATCGACCAGTAACTTCTTTGAAAATAACAGTACGAATAATTCCTTGTTGTATTGCATTAACCTTTGTAATTGACCTAGGTGTCACACTTAGGTGTACCTAGTATTCACTTCATGAAACGCCAAGTCTTTAGATGGTTCTAAAAATACATCGACTTCTGCTATACTGGTTCATTAAAATATTAACAGGCGATTTATTTTTGTTAAACAATAAGTATCTAAATGTCAAAATGGGATGAAGAATATGATGTTATCGAGCTTTTTGTTTTACTTATAGCCTAGGGCCTAAGGAAGGTGAGTATACAAAATTGAAAATGTGAGGACAAATGCCACTAGAAATCTGGTGAATTCGGTATTGAAAGTAATTTTAAGGTCCATATTTTGTATTTTTTTTTTTTGGGAAAGCAATTTGAATGTTTCTGATTGGTTGAATATTTCTGACTGATACTTAATTTTAAATCAATAAATAAAAATCGTATTTTGAGGTCACGGATTAGTCATACTTTTAAAATCGCATTGCAAAGTTTGTTATATTACCTGGAATAACCAACTCTACTATTTTCTATGGTTCTTTATGACAGATATTTATTGAAAATATTGACGTGACATATTAACAAAAATAAGTTGATAAAATTATTCTACTTTATTAAGTCATATAGAGGTTGACCAATAAGTCAAATTATTTCATGCATTTTCGTTAAAATAACCTTAATCACTTTTATCTGCGAACTTGCAATAACAAAATATATCATAAAGAAGTGATATCTCAAAATGGTTTTTGAATTAGAATCAAATTATGTTTCTTTACATACCGAATTAAATGTAAAAAAAATACTAAATACAGCGATCGGCACTCGAAGTGTTACCAACCTCTAGTTGCTATAGCAACCAAACTGCTTAAAATATGGCGCCCTTTTTTACAGTCGTAAGTCTATTTTATTGTTTATAAACTTACATAAGCTTATTGTTTTTCGTCACTGTTAAAAAAGTTATAATATAATAATAATAATTCTTTATTTGCAAGTATATGTGATACATTTGATGAATTATAATTTAAAATAATGGTCCGTTCACATACTGCTGAAATCAGAGTGCCAAAATTATGTCATAATTAATACAACAAAAAGAACATTAAAATCTATTAAAACTAATTGAGCAACGTCACAATATTTTCAAATTATATTAGTTTTTTTTATTTTTAAAGGCATGCCAACGTTATGTGAAACACAATGTTAAATTAAAATTACAATATGTCCAATTAATAAAATTTATATTATTTATGTCATAATCAAGATACAATCTACTTAATCATAAACAGGGTCAAATCAGCATAATTAAAATACATGTCATAAAATTTTTTGTCATTCAAATAAGTGTTCACGTCATAATACATTTTTTGAAATAACAAATCGAATAATGCTGATTTAAATTTATTTAGTGGTAGTTCCCTGAGTATTAATGGCAGCTTATTATATATGCGTATAGCCATGCGATATATATTTTTGCTGTAAAGGCTAGTTTATGGTGAGGAAAATATAGTTTTTTCTTGTCTCTATGTGTCGGTATAACGAAAGGCCTTCCGATCACTTCACAACTATTCTTAAACAAATGGCTATTTTGCTGTACGAAACAGCAGATTTCAAAAATATAGTGACGGGAGTGGTAAAATTTTTAGTTTATCAAAAAGGGGCTCACAACTGTCTTAGAAGTGTGCACTGCAGATGGCTCTTATGCATTTTTTATGTATGATAAATACTTTATCAGCCTCAACTGAATTACCCCACAGAATAAGTCCGTACCTGATAGATGATACATAACCATGATATGCAATTTTTGCAGCAGACTATTTCTTTAAGCATGTAAATAAATCTATCGATTTTTAAACATATGTTATGGACATAGCAATTCCAGTTCAAGTGTTTGTCTAAGATGACGCCAAGGGATTTAGTAGAGTCAACTATATCTAATTTAATGTCATTATATTTTATGTTCATTTTATTGATTCTCGAGTTATATGTCTGGAATTGGATGATTTTAGTTTTTTCGATATTAATTAATAAATCATTTAAATCTAACCATTCTATTACGTTACCTAAAGTTTTATTTGTTTCTTTTTCAGCGTCAATTTGTTTGTCACATTTAATTGTAATGGTCGTGTGGTCAGCAAATAGTATACATTGATGTTTTATGTAATGAGGAAAGTCATATATATATATATATATATATATATATATATATATATATATATATTAAAAATAGCAGTGGTCCCAATACACTGTCCTGTGGGACGCTTTGCTTGTTTGGGGAATACGTTGATTGGTAATTTTGTAATGTATTTCCATTGAGACGAGCTATTTTAACACATTGAATTCTGTCAGTTAAATAACTTTGCAACCATTCTAAAGCTTTTCCGCGTATGCCAGAATATTGTAATTTTTTAAGAAGGATTTTATGTGATACACGGTCAAATGCCTTCGACATATCAATAAATACTGAAATTGGATATATTCCACGGTTTAGTGCTATCCAGATGGAATTCAAAAGTAACTATGTCATTGCTTTGCATTTGGCTGGAAAATCGCAACCAGCCATTGTTAATGAGCCACGATATTTACATTTAAACAAAATGTTTGTGTATTGGACCATCACTCGTTACAATAATACAAAAAAAAAGTACAAGACTTGACACTTGCACAAAAGGCAGTTCGCCTAGAAAGAGCTAAGGAGTTAAAACACTTGCACGTTCGTAGCGAGCTTGAAAATTTAGTATTTTCTAAAGAAATATTTTTTACGGTTTAGCAATATGTGAACAAACAAAACGATCGCGTATGGTTAAAGTGTAAATCAAACGACAATTTAGACCAACGAATTGCTCTGTAAAAGCAAGCACCAGCATCAGTGATGGTTTGGGCCGCGGTAACTGCTACGGGACGTTCACCTCTCGTTTTCATAGACAAGGGTGCAAAGATCAACCAGCAAATCTACCGTGAAAACATTTTAAACTATACTTTGTTACCTTGGGCACGTGAGCAATTCGGTACAAACCATTGCACGTTTCAACAAGACTCAGTACCATCCCACAAAGCCCGTGAAACCCAATTTTTTTTTCAAGAAAAATTTCGAGCTTTATTTCTTTGCAACAATGGCCACCATATTCCCCAGACTTAAACCCAATGGATTTTGAATGGAATCCTGGAGGCCAAAGTGTCAGTAAAAAATATGAGACGGTCGCGACTTAAAAATTTCTCTTCGACGAGAATGGAACAAAATACCAGCAGACCACATTCGTGCAGCGTGTGAAGCCTTCTCGGACAGACTCATTGCTGTTATGCGCGCCACATCGGTGGCCACGTCGAGCAATAACTTTTTCTTTTTAATTTTAAATGTTTTTTATATACTGAAGTTTTTAAATAATAATAATTGGTAACACTTCGAGTGCCGACCCCTGTATACAATCAGGATCACAAAAATATTATCACCAAAGACTGCCCAAATGAGTATTAGAGTGGTCTTTCAATTTAGTAGAATTCAGCCACTTCGACAGTAAACTTGTTAAAAATTTTTAAAATTACACTAATCCCGGACCTCAAAATAGGATTTTTTTAGTTACAAAAATGAAGGTTTATCATATTTTCGACAAGTATATTAGTAATATTTATTAATATATTAAATATTCATTATGTTAGTCAAGATGTCAGATTTGTTTCTAGCTTTGAACAGTCCTAACTTCAACGAAGGCTATATTACTAACGAAATTAAGGTTAAACCTTTTTAATATGATAACAAGCGCAGTAGACAAATATCTTAGTGAAGGAACAAGTAAAATTTTTGCGCTCTATTTACTGTTCCAAATTGAATACGACGTCACCTGAATTTTTTCAACTTTTGGAAATATGTATGGACTTTAGTAATTAATTGATTACTGTTAAATGAGTACACTTCTTTAGGTGATTTTTGGAAAATGCTGGCAACAGCTGAACATTTAATGTAGAAACATCAAAATCATTTTATTCCTGCCATTTCATTAACTTAATTTATTTCAAACGTAAAACAGAATACTAGAACTTTGACCAAATTAAACTAAACTGAAAAAGTTTCAGTAGCAATTTAGTTTAATCCCTTTTCTGACAGAATTGGCATCATTATCACACAAAAACATTTCATATTGTCTCTAAAACAATCATGAAAATGGCCTAAAACCATTAATTCAATTGATTAAGGAGATATTATCTAAGGCGATGGGGTCTAAAACCATCGAGAATTATAATCTGCCAGCTTTAAGAATACCGTCCTCACATTTTTCCCACAACCTATCCCATACAGGGCGTGTAGTTTACATCGTTTCTGATTGATTTGACTATGAAACACCCTATACTAAATCTAACCGTTTTCGATATATTTGAATTTAATTGTGTTTTATAAAAATTTCCCGACTTTCGGCTATCAGCTTAGATATTTTTAAATGTCTTATTATTACTATTATTTGCTTTTACATGTCAAATAAGATGCTTTATGACCTTTGTAACCAATATTGTACGTAAAATGAATAAATAAGTCGTTATAGACTTAACGCGAATAGGTCGACTTAACATGTAACCCTGTAGATAGAAAGCAACAAATTTAAATTTACTAACGAGTTACTTGCGGCTTAGGGATCAATGCGTTGAAGGGTCACAAATGTGTGGAAATAGAATAATGGAGTATAAGTTATCGTTTCAAAAACAAAATCGATTCGGAATCTCCCAAGATAGTGTGTTAGAGCCGTTTTTATTTATTTTATTCATTAATGATCTTCCTACTGTTACCGAATATGAATGTGTACTTTTCGCTGAGGACATAACAATTAACAAACCAGCGAAAGATACAAAATCTCTGGAACATGAATCTAATAAAGCACTCACCGCTATTACTAAATATTTGAATCAAAATATTTTAGTTATTAATATGAATAAAACAAACTTTATGCAATACCAGACATACAGAAGTAGAGCTGATGTGATTCGGTAAATATCTCAAGGCACAAAAATAGAGCAGGTAGATAGTACCAAGTTTTTAAAAATAACTCTAGATAAGTATTGTGACTGGAAACGACATATAAATAATTTATGTAAAAAACTAAATAGTTTTATTTTCGTCATAGGTAGATTATCAAGAACTGTAAATCAACAAGCAGCAAAATTTGCTTATCATGGTTATGTTTCATCTATCTTGCGCTATGGTTTAATTTTATGGGGAAATTCTGTAGACATCCAGAAAGTATTTTTTGTGTCAGAAGAAATGTGATAGAGCTCTTTGTAGAGCAGATTTCAGAGTACCGTGCAGGCCTTTTTTTGCTGTTTCAAAGTTACTCACTTTGCCAAGTTTGTACATATTCGAAATGTTATTGTTGGTAAAAACCACAGAGAATATTTTAACTAGGTGATGTCATGATTTTAAAGACTAGAAATATATATATTTTAGATAAAAAACTGTATATACCACCTAAAAAATTAACATTATTTAGTAGAAATGTTTATTGTATGGCTATAGATTTATACATATAGTAAGTTGCCCTTTAGTTATAAAAACTTAAATTTTAATGACTAAAAAAAATTGTATGACTTATTGATACAAAAATGTTACTACACAATTGATGAATATTTTAAAGACACTGACTTGTAATTGACTGAATCTATATGTATAAGTTTAGGAGTCATAATGTTTTGTAATATTTTGTAACATTTAAATATTAATATTTGTAAATACTATTTTGATATTATTTAAAAACAGGTTATTAGATAGTTGTTAGCGACGCAAAATGAAACGGATTCGGCATAATAGGGACATAGTCATATAAGTACTTTTGTAAATAACGCTAGTCCACGGCCTCACTACTTGCGCCCACACTCGAATGGGTGGTTATTTTCGAGTGTGACGTAAGCAAGATCTAATAAGATTCTTATAGGAAATTAGAATGTTATAGGTAGATTTTGAATGCTATTTTGATAACATTGATTTATGGTTGAACTGATGATATTTGTGTTTAATAAAGTTCTTAGAGATTTCATTGGTAGATAAGCGTAATATGAGGAGCTTTATGTATGTCTTAGATAGAAATTAGACCTAGGTTATTTGTCAAATACTGATTTGATTAGATTTGTCATAATTGTGGTAATTTTATGGTTATTTCGTATCAGATTAGGTAGATGATGGTAGATATAACGTTATTGTATATAGGTTCATATAATAAAGTACTTATTTGAAGTAATAAATGACGTAATATGGTTAGATATTTTCTCGTTGAATAACTATGTAATTATAGGGCTTATTGTTATGGTTTATTGATAATAATGTGTAAATTGCTTTCTTTTATTGAAATGTAATAATTATTTTCATGGTGTTTTACGTATTTGAAGATAATAACGAGAAAACCTTTGTTGTTGTATATGTTCCTAATTGGTAGTTATATCTTGTTTGATTATGTTAAAAACTAATTGTAATTAGAATGTTTGCATATTTTAATAATGTAAAATGATAAAATTATGTTTGTAACCGTTTCGCCTTAGGTATAATCTTAGGCTAAGTAAGTAGTCTGCCGGCGCAAACGGTGTTTTGAGATAGTCTTTGTTCTAAAAAGTTTTTGTATTTAATTTTATCAAATTCATATAAACATATAGGAATCGTTTCGCTCTATTATTTGAACATAATATTGTAAATCCAAGTAAAACTTAAGTCTAATTAGGTGGAACTTGCACAAACGCGCCAGCCAATCAGAGCGCTGGAATTATTTAGGGCGAAATTTGTATATAAGGCGCACGCCTAGCTACGGAAGTCACATTCTCGCTCCGATCGCCACGCGGTGCGGACGTGCAAGACCCCGTTCTCCGTTGATCGGTCCCTTCCCGATATTCCGTGGCGCTCAGTCTACTGACGTCACAGTTTAGCGTGTTGGTTCCGTGCTACGGTTTTCAAGGTTTTTCTACTCCCTCTGAGTGCTATCGAAGTGCGATTTTCTTTGCGACTAAGCCCCTTAGTCTTCAAAGTGCTGTGCTAAGTTGTGTTGTGCTTGTGCTGAGGGCAGTGTTGTGCCCAGCGTAAGTAGTCTGGTTTCAGTACAAAGGATACTTAACGGTGACAACGAATTTGTACTGAACCAGTCCTTTTATTTTTATTTTGAAATAAAATAAAAATAAAAATAAAATCTTCTCTATTTTATTTATTTTTCACCTATTTCATATTTATTTTTATCATATCTGTATGTTTTTCGTGTGTGTATTTGTCCTTTGTCGGTAAAGGTTGACCCTAACGCGGTCAACTCTTTACCTGCGTACCCTTTTTTTAGGTTACTAGGTAGCGGCCTTCGGCGTACTACGGTTAGTTTTAAGTTATTCTCCCCAGCCCCCCTACCGCTGGTAGGGAGGTTAGCCGCTAGGGTTCGCTAGGTTTTTATTTAGGATCTCTAGGCATTTGTTATATAAATAGGTGCTAGGTTGCTAGGGAACCTAGGCATTTTTTATATATTTATATATCATATATCGTAGGACCAAACCCTCCAATGGACCTTGTTAACATTCTTAGGTCGTTCGCCCAGGCGCTCGCTGCGTCCGGCGTAAGCATACCCGCTGACGTACTAAAACAGGTCTTACAGGCTTCTATCGCGTCCCCGGCCCCTCAGGCCTCAACCCCGGCCCCTCAGGCCTCAACCCCGGCCCCTCAGGCCTCCAACGTCCAGACCCCTCAGGTCTACAGCTCTCCCGCGTCTCCCGCCTCGTCCGAGATGGACTACGAATCGGTCGCATCCTCTCACGCGTCGCGTCGTAAGCGTACCGCTCCCGGGAGCGACTCCGAACCTGCGTCTGATACGTCGTCAGATGCCGTCACCTTAACCGGCTCTCCTGAGCCCGCGTTTCAACTCGTAGCCAAGCGCTCCAAGAAGCGCTCGAAGAAAGCTTCGGTATCATCAATACCCGAGCCCTCCCCGGTGTCTTCAACACCAGCCCCCGCCCCGTTAAAATCGCTCGTAGTCGCTCTAACTTGTGCAAAGAGCACAAAATTAATTACTTAAAAGCCGCCAACGCTGGCGATACAATCAAAATTCAGGTAGAGACCGTCGACGACTTCCGGTCTTTCACTAGGCTTCTGTCGATCAATCAAATCGCGTATCATACCTACGCCCTCCCGGAGGAGTGTAAGATCCGCGCAGTACTACGGGGCGTCCCGTTTGAACTCAGTAATGAAGACATTCTCGAGGACCTTAAGTCTCAGGGTTTCCCGGCCGTAGCAGTGCACAAGATGCACTCCAACCGCGGTTGGCGTTTTCTCTTAGCTCTTGTAATCCTTACCAACACTCCCAACTCGAAGGAGATTTTCAGAGAGGCTCGCACAATTTGCGGACTCTCGAACATCTCCGTCGAGCGTCCCAACCCCCGTGGTCACCCTGGGCAGTGCCACCACTGCCAGCTATATGGCCACGCAGCGGCTAACTGTTCAGCTCCCCCCAGGTGCGTTAAGTGCCTGGATCCTCATATCACTAAGGAGTGCACTCGCAATCCCGAATCCACTTCCCCCCCTGCCTGTGTGCTGTGCGGCCAGTCCGGCCACACAGCAAACTACAGGGGTTGCCCGCGCGCTCCACGCTCCACTGTCAAGAGGGTCGCGCCTAAACCGGCGCCGCCGCTCACTGCCGCTAACTTCCCGCCGCTGCGCAACCGGGGTCCCCCCGAAGCAAAGCCCGTTCAGCCCACGCCTACTCAGGCTCTGTCTTGGAGGCAGCGTACGGCCGTTCCGCCTGCACCTTCCCGACCCATCCCAGCTCCCGTAGCTTCCGTAGGGCCGCGTCCCGCTCCGTTATCCGTACCTCAGTCGTCGTTGGCTGAGGACATGAAGACCGTGTTCGACGTTATTCAAAACGTCGATATTAACGAAATTTCCATACTCGCACGCAAACTGCGAGCAGCCCGCTCTCCTCAAGAGCGTTTATTCGCGTTAGCCGAGCATCACTCGCTCCTAAGTTCGTTGTAAATTCTTTTATTTTTGTATTAATTCGTAAATAAGTAATTTATAATGTCTAGACCCGCGAATCCCACGTACAGTCGTATTAAACCCAAGGGCTTATCCCTAGTATCTTTTAACCCTCGTAGCCTTAGCACTAACCTTCCCGAGATTAAACTGTTCCTTCAGAACAAAGAACCTGACTTATTCCTTCTCCAGGAGACATGGCTTACTCCAAACCGCTCCAGGGGATACGCTATTCCTAAGTACGCGTTACTTGCAACGATAGGCCCAACTCCGACGGTTACGGCGGCACCGCTATATATTACAAAAGAGGCTTCCATTGCTGTCCTCTCCCTACCCCTCCTCTCCTCAACATGGAAGCCACCGTGTGTAGATTGGCTATGACTGGTCATCCGACCATCATCATAGCTTCAGTCTACATACCATGTGGCTCCAGTCCAATCCGCAGCGACTTTGAGGCCATTCTCGCCCTCGGCCATTCAGTCATTATGTTCGGAGACTTTAACTCCAAACATACTGACTGGACGTGCCTATCGACCAACACCAGCGGTATCGCTCTCCTCGACATCACTAACTCCCTTGACTTAGACGTCATATCCCCCATCACTCCCACTCACTATCCCAACAACCCGACCTACTCTCCTGACATCCTCGACTTTGCAATTATCAAGCGAATCAATCTTGACCTAAGGTCTATCGAACCGCTCGATGACCTAGGCTCCGACCATCGCCCCGTCTCCCTCGTGCTAGGTACGCCAACGTCACATCTCCTAAGACCTTTACCAACTGGAAAGGCTTTAAAAATACGTTAGTTTCAGCCTTAGAGGCCCCGAACTCTCTACTCACGTCGTAGACAAGGATTCTCTCAGCGTCGTAAAAAAACAATCGCGGTTCTCTTTGACGTAGCCAAGGCTTTCGACAAAGTCTGACACAGCGGTCTCGTTTTTAAACTATATAAAATAGGCTTGCCGGCTCGCCTAGTCAGATTAATAGCGTCGTTTCTTAAAGACCGTACTTTTCGTTTCAAACATGAAGGCGCGCTCTCCGCGCCTCGTCCCATAAAGGCTGGAGTCCCGCAAGGCTCAGTCCTCGCCCCTTTGCTGTACACGGTGTACACTAATGACATCCCCATCCCGCCGAAAAGCGTCGAACTAGCCCTCTTTGCAGACGATACCGCCCTTTAAACTAAAAGTCAAGCGATCCCGTATAACATCACCAGACTCCAAAAGGCCGTAAACGCCCTCGGTGTTTGGTTTCAAAAATGGCGTATCTATGTCAACCCAGAAAAGAGTTCTGCTATTCAATTCGACCACAAACGTCGTAATCGCCACAACGATCCGCACATTCGTATGTTAGGTATTCCCATCCCCTGGAAGCGCAGTATTAAATACTTAGGCGTCACCTTAGATCAGACGCTTTCTTTCAAGCCACACGTCGATAGAGTAACGAAACTCGCGCGTTTTTACTTAAGCCGTCTATATAGTATGATAGGAAGAAAAAGTAAAATGTCTTTTAGAAATAAACGTACGCTTTATAAGGTCTGCGTTAGACCCGTCATATCATATGCTTCGCCAGTCTTTGCCCTCGCCAAACCCTCCGTCCTGTATAAACTGCAGGTAGTTCAAAATCTCTTCTGCCGCAGGGCCACAAACGCACCTTGGTACGTGCGTAACGCGGACCTGCACAGAGATCTTGAACTACCTACAGTGCAACAGCACCTCAAAACACTCTCAGAATCGTTCTTCAAACGCGCCGAATCCCATCCCAATCATCTTGTTCGAGATTCAGTCTCATATACTGCTCCTGTGTTAGATTCGATATACAAAATCGCTAGACCGAGAAACGCGCACACGAGCGAACGCACGCAATTAACTTTAGATCTCGAGGCCCCTCAGGCCGCAAATTCTAATTCTAACGTAAATTCTAATTCTAACGTAAATCCGAATTAATGCAATTTTATTTGTCAATTTTTAATGTTTTTTATTTATTTACTTTTCATTTTTGAGCACCTTCAGTGCTATGTAAATCCCAGCGGGTGACCCCTTAAGGGCCCCGCTAGCGCGGCCTCTTTCTCCGATTGGCCGTCGCTCAGATGAAGGCTGAGTGGCAAAAATGCACGAGCCGACAGGGGTTTTTTTTAGTGGGTATGGTTCTGGTAGGCGTCGGGACGAGTCCCACATAACTCCGATCGCGCGCGCGGAGTATGCGACAGAGCATTTTTTATGTCCTCCTGCCCTTCCCGTGGAGGGGAACCAAAAAAAAAACTACGGAAGTCAGCTTTAGCGCGGCCTCTTTCTCCAATTGGCTGTCGCTCAGATGAAGGCTGAGTGGCAAAAAATTGCACGAGCCGACAGTGGGTTTTTTAGCGGGTAGTGCTCATTAGGAGCTAGTCCCGGATGCCTTGTAACGCGCGCGAGAGGCATGTGGAAATGCATTTTTGCCTCCTGCCCAAACGGAACAAAAAAAAATACGGAAGTCAGTTCGGTGCCTGCAGCGAAGAAAACAACATCTAATAAGAAGAAAGAAACAGTCTAATTAGAAGAAAAGTTCAGAAGATTCCAGCTAGAAGAAAGAAAGCGCCGTTCGGTGTATCCGGAGGCCAGTGAAGAGGTCTGAAGAAAGAAGCTGAACTCTAGGAACAATTGCGGTTCACAGGGTTATATTTATAAGGTTTATTTGTAACCACAATAACCGTTCCTACTTTGAAGACGTGTTGTTTTCACTGCGCTCCAACCCGCACTCGATCAAGTCGGGTGTCACTCCGTGGTTCGTCAGGTCGTGGTGTCTTCGGGGCTTCGAAGGGTACTACGGCATCTTCCCAGCCGGCGCAAAACCCCGCAACAATAGTAAATCATTTTGTAATTAGCTTTTTATAAATATTTGCACGCTTTTTAACAGGAAAAAATGTAGGACTGTCAATTTTAATTAAGAACTATTTGTGCACATTTTTTCACAAATAAATCCATTTAATTGATTTATTTAATTGAACAAAAATTGGCAAAAAAAATCAAATGGACGGTGGTTCTAATACGAAGTTGTTGTAAAAGAGTAACGAGTTAACCCACACATAAATATTTCAATCGTGTTAGATAGCTTTACAGCAGGGCCCCACTTCTGCTGATTTACGAATGGCTCAATTGAATGACAATTGAATCGTAGTAGGATTATTTGACACATTTGGCATTCTGCTAACAATCGAAGTTCCATTTTCATTCGACTGAACTGCAATTGTACTTCTTGTTATTCTGCTCTTCTATCGTGTTACGATTGAACTCGATTGTAAACTTAAACGGTATGCTACTCTTATTTGACATTCGATTCAATCGTAATTGAGTGAGAATTTTGACCATTGGACTACCATATACCATACCATATACCATACTGCAACAAAACATATTGTGAGGATTTTTGTGCGTTGATGGTGATTTTGTTTTTCAATATATTAAATATGAGGACCCTAGCTCTTTATTTACGATGGAGTCCTTTGGTATTAGCAATTGCTGAAGATCCCCGCCGACAAATAGTTGCTCATCGCCGAAAAACACGTACGATAGATGCCGTACAGTTACTAGAGTCCGATATAGTGAAGATAGCTCGATAGAACTATCGGCTTTCGGCAATGGAAGCCGCCCTCCAGCCTCCCGTGCGACGGCGACGAAGTGGAAGGGAGGATGCATAATCTTCCCTCGCCCTCTCCGCCGCCTCCTTCGTGAGCATTACGGCCTCGCAGAAGGTTCGCACCGCCTGCCACGACCTCTCACTCTGGACCATAGCGCGAACCACGGCTGGGAGCGAGATGTCGGCACCCAATACCCATCCCACGCCGGACATACCTCCAGCGTGTGCTGGGCCATCTCGTGGAGGCAATCGTCGCAGTGGTGGCACCTGGCAGTCGGTTCCCGACCGATCCGAAACAGGTAACTCCCGAAACAACCATGTCCCCAGAGCACCTGAGTCAGACGGTGGGTCAGAAAACCACTGTAATAAACACCTACACTATCTTCACCATAGTTCATTTTTCTCTGTTTCTAATGTACTTCTAATTCCTTAGCCTATCATTGAGAAAAGCAATTAAAAATAAATAAGAACATAATTTGCCGGTAGCTGTTCTTGAATTTTCTTATTTTTTATTTTTTTTGATCAGTCTATACTTGTATTCATGTCGTAGAACTAAAAAAAACACACTTCATTTACTAAGAAAACTTAGAAAAAGGAGGTTTATTTAGAAAACTAGCTCAGGGCATTGGGGGCAGAGAGGGGCGTGGATGAGGAAACCTACCCAATGCAAACCATCTCATTCTCAAAATATTGCGCCAGTTATCTAAAGCACACCAGCAAATGCCCCATTACAGTGCTGTATTTTGGGAGCATTCTGACAACATGCTATTACGCATGCCAGCGCACTCAAGCCAAAGACTGCGACACTCTTTAGAGCGCGAGATGAGGAAAATTCAATAAGGGTGGTAAGCTGGTAAACACTCATATTGTTCGAAAAATAAAAATTAATACAGTAAGTATTCCGCAATATTATAATACAGCCAATGTTGTTAAAATTAAGTGCTTTTTACATAATTAGATCATGTTTTATTGATAAGGCGTTGATTGCACTCAAAGTAAGTGGTCAATGAGACATAGAATATAAGAAAATGTTTCTTTTTATAAAACAATAGTTTGTTCACTCCTTTGGTCTCTTGGTAGATTTTAAAAGGCAACACCATCAAACATTCTACTAAATGTCAATTACGTTTGAATTACCATCCAATTACGCCTGCATTGAGATCCGATTGAAGTTTTAGTAGAATGCCAAATTAATCAGAATCGAAATTGAGTCACAATAGCATGAGATATAATTAAAATTAGCAGAATTCGGGCTCTGATTATTACTTCGAGCGTTAAATTTATGTTTCCTGTAGCTACATCCGTATTCGCCGCCAGGTATACAGTGTATAGGCTTTGCAGAATTATTTATATTTGCGATGACATTACGACACGTTAAAATTGGGATATTGTCAAGAGGGATAGCATTGCCGGCAAATGTAGAGCCTAACTAGAGATGCATAAGAGCTTTTTGCACAATGACTTGAATTGCCGATAATTTAAGTTACTATTGAAGCCTTTGGATACTTCCAAAAACAGCCAGCTTAACATGATCTTAGGAAAACCCGGTTCATATTGGTTCCGTCGCAGGACAATCAAAGGTCTTGCGTGCACGTGTCGTATTTGTTTTAGTTTCACATTTTTTTTTGGATTTAAAGTAATTTAATATACAAATGTGTAAAAATTGTTAATAGCTGCACTCTGTGCAGGAACAATAGTGGAAAAAAATACTAACTATCCAAAGTGTTGATATAATTTTATATACGAGTTGATATGTCTCGTGATTTTTTTAACGAAAAGGTATGTAAGACATTTACTAGTCAACGTAAAAAGGTTAATGATCTATGTACCGCAAATGAACTGGAAATAAAAACATGCCAGCTAAAATGTAATCAATAAAATTAAAGCTATAAGTTTTTAATTATAGCTATTAAATCAATTCATGTGAAGGTAGTGCAACGTTTGCTTGTGCTGTATATAATAAAAGATGTTATCGCACAAACAAACTTGCTGGCAACTTACAAATGTCTCATAATTTGTAATTTGATTAAAAGATAGAATATGTAAGAATGTTCTAGAGCATTATATTGTGGGCAGCGGCCTCAATAGTATCAAGATAAAAGTAAAAATTATATTTCTTTAAGTGTGTCTATTCTGAATATACAAAGTGAATCGAGTTAAGTGGTTGTTCTCTTTTCTTTTAGTTAGGAAGCCCTCCTAGTAATATGAATAAACCATCTCGTACCTGGTACAGTAGAGTAGATACCATAACAGGTGACGAATCTCAATTTAAAAATATGATCCAGAAAGAAAGCCTTAGTGAACAGTATGGCTGTTTCAAAACGAACCAACACGCCTAGGAAAGTGAAACGATCGAGCATCACTGGAAAAATTTTGATCGCCAGGTTTTTTTGGGATATTTATTATCAATTCCCTTAAGAATTCAAAGTAACATCAATGAAGAGTGGAGTGTTTACTCGCTTACGAAGTGTTTACTAAGTCTTGAGGCGCACTCTGCGATCAAGACTTCGTAAACAGCACATCGGGAAATCTTTTAGGTCATTCACTTTACAGAGCTGATGAGCACCGTGTGACTTCTTCATGTTCCCTAAAATTAAAAACCAGCTCAAGGTAATGCATTTTCAGTTTCATCGCCAGAAGATGCGCTCACAGCGTTCGAGAAGGCCGTTGAGCCGTTGAGATAAAATGTGATTTAAATATTGGTTCAGACGCCTGAAACTTCGTAAAGACGCTGTTGGAGAGTTCTTTGAAAAGATGTAATAAAAATTATAACCTACCATAGATCATTTTTATTTTTGTTCTCAAAACTTTATAACTATTCAACATTTTGTGTATGTATAACTATTTAACATTTTGTGTAAAGTGGCTGAAATATGGTGGAAAATGTTCAGTCGACTGGGAGTTTTCTATGAGAACGCTGACTAGTCCCCTTGAGATATTACCAAAACAATTTATAGAGGAAACGTTCCTTTTTGTAGGTTTACAGAGAAGGTATAGAAGTGGAGGCATATCGTTTACGGATAGTTTACTTTACGCATTAAAATATTTGAAAAAATTTACCAATATAAAGTGGTAATCAGAAAGCTGATTTAAACTGATACGATATTTAGTCTTGTCAAAATACGTTAGTTAAATTAAGCATTGCATGCTCATCAAAATATCCCTTTACCACGCCACTAACACTCCATACTGCGTTCTCAAAATCATTACTGACTACCACTACTAAAGCAAGTAGCCGTGTACGCCCGAGTGCAAATGCTTGAGCATTCAGGCAATTTAGAAAACACTTTGGAAAGTTTTGTACCAAAACAGTCCTTTGTATTTTTTTCATTTCAAAATCATTTTTTTTTTCACTCCTGTATTTATCAGTAGAGCTCACAAAAAGCGATAGAAAACATCATCAAGTAATTACATAAAAAACTAATCTTTTAGGAGACTTCAAGCTACAACTGTTTTTTTTTTTTATAAAACTTTATTTATCTTTCTAAAACTCTTCGTTAAACAAGAAAAAATTTAACAGGAGATTAAACATAGCCGGATTAAATCAGTAATTAAACCAAGTTATTAAGAAGAAAATGTAAGGTAATCTCTACAAGCATAACGCTAGGACATAAATATATATAACAAAATTTTACCTAAAGAACGTTTTACCTGTTCCACTAGGACAAGGCACGAATGCACACCTGCTAGATTGCCATGGTCAAATTCTATATGAGTTTTATCCCACCAAATTCACCAGATTTGCGAAAATTTTCTGTTCCCGAATTAAAAAATGGCTCGGCTATAAAAGATTTATTTCCAACGAGGAATCTTGCACGAAGCTTTAAGCGTATTTTATGGAAAGGATGCAAAGGCTAGACAAATGCTTTATGAAGTGCATTGAGTGAGAAGGAAACTACGTTGAAAAATAAATAAAATGTTGGTAATCAAATTTACTCCATCTTTAATTTATACCAAGCTTATCACTCCGCCCTAACATAGTGTGAACAATAAAAACGGACATATCATATCATTGTATTTTTATATATTTTGCTTTTGAAAACAGATTATTTTTTTTTTGCCTTCAATGAAGTAATAACTGGATAACTGCGCGGTAATCGCTCATCGCTTCTCTTACAAAATACCACAGCGCTTTTATTGTATGAACGACCCAAGGGAAGCTAAAGGAAGATGCAGAAATTAAAATAAGCAATAATTTTGTATGATTTTAAGTGTAAACTGAAGGTTAATTAGAAAGAATGGGATTGTTTTCGAAAATTATTTTTGGGCTCTCAGGTTCTCTACGTTTAATGTGCTACTGTATCTTAGTGTGTTTATGAGGACGTGCTAAAACATTAGCTACCAGATAATGCATAAACAATTTATAACAACATATTTAAAAAAAAAACTAAAAGAAAATATACAAATCAAATCCTCAAACATAGCCCGCGTTTTTAACATTTTTGTTTGAATATAAAAAATATAAACAAGAAAGATACACGCGTCGTATATTTGGGTTAAATAGGTGTTATAGAATAGCACAAAAAACTTAAAATTGAATATTTAAGGCATGTTTAGAGTCACTGAAGAAAGGAAGCGAACTATATGAATATTTCATTTCATTCCATTTCACACTTAAAATATTTTAAAAGTAAACTTGGGTTTTGGTCAAATCAGGCGGCTAATGTCATGTCAACTTTTTCTGGAATTTTCACACAAAAATGTTTTGTGTCTATGGGTGTCATCACCTAAAATCAGAAAAATACTACTTAAATTTTTAAGAGTTTTCATTGAGTGTAAAAATTTTACTTTTGAGATTTATAAACAATCTCACCATTAAAACAAAAGGGTTTAGACAGGAAGGTGAAAAAAAATGTCTATATAAATGATACAATCAATAATTAAATCAGCTTCGTAAAATACCATTATCAATAAAACCACATAAAATCAAAACTATCATAGATTTATTTTTATAAAATATACGCATATAACAAAATATAAATATATTCTAAACAGTAACATATTTTAATCACTTTGGTTTTGTCTTAAAACTAAAAATGCGCCTAATTAAATGGATTAAAAATTGTTAACGAAGAAAAAGAGATCTTTAAAAAACACAAAAGCACATTTTTTGTATTAGTATGGTTACGTGACAACCCTAGTGCTTTTATACAAAAGGGCAATGTTGGGCTGATTCATATGGAGTTTTACTACCAAACATTGCCCAGCACCGTAACTCACAAAATAAACATATTTTATTATGTCAATATCATAGAAACATTCCTAATTTTAAGCTTAAAATTGAATATTTTTAGATATAACAAATAGTACTTCAGTATTTTGACTCCTTTTAACCGGTTTCAAAAAAGGTTTTACAACAATAATTGGCACTACTTTTACATGTAGAACTTTAAAAGTACGTTTGACCTTATGGTTAACCCACGTGCTTAGCGATTCCATAAAATGAATACAAAATCTAGGAAATTCAAAATCTCTTTATTCAGAATATTTTTTGGAAATTTAATTTTTATCAAAAATTTGTCTTTGGGTAAAGTTATGACGGATGGGCAATGTTGGAGGATTTGCCGGTATCTTAGAAACTAGCCAGGCTAGGGTGTTTCATGACAAAATCTATCGCAAAGAAGCTTTATTTTTACCTCCCGAAAGGAGTGTATCTATCAACCAGTAAACCTGTGTACAGGAAAAACGTTGCACAAAAAAAGCTTGATGTTGGTTTTACGCTAACCACACTAGTACTTACCAGCAATAAGAAAACCTTCGGTATTCAGTTTCGAGATCGCGTACTAACAACTTCGATCGATCGCCTCAAGCCTACATTTACATTAGAAGATTGTGTGTTCAAATTACGTCGGAGTCACCACTTTAAAGATAGGTCCAATTAAATGTCTCTTCAGAAAGTTGCAGAATGTAATGTGCATCTCTGGGCTGCTTTTCCATTATGGTTACCCGATGAAGAACTCAAGACAATACAATTACAGACATTCCTTCAAGCACCGATCATGATCTTGCTTTTATACTCAAAGTAGTCGTTCTCTGTCTACATCACCCTACTGTTACTACCACCGACGATTTGGAAAAGAACCGCAGAACTGCACCACACCCTGCATATTCCATTTTGCAACCTTCTGAAGATACATTTAATTGGAATTACTTCAAAGATTACATTGATCTCAAATGAATATATTTCTATCGTATGAAGAACTCACCAGTTTTATACTAACGCACTCCTTTTTTCTTAGAATATAAAATAAAATTTGGTTCACTCCAAGTCTATAAAATTAAAAAAACTTACTAATTTCTCTCCTGTGCCATTTTTATTCGTATCATACAAAACATTTCACAATTATATGGTACGGTTACACTATTCAAATCACAAATGTTGAAATATATACTTATTATTGATAAACATTAATTGTATGTGCTTGCATCGTATTTATTGGCAATCAGCCGTCAGGACTGACAACTATTCCTGCTAATGTCACGTATTGGAGAAACACGTGTTCTTAACTGAGAGTAAGAAAGATGAGGTTTTCTGACACATGTCTTGAAAGCAATGTTTTAATTTTATTAATACTTTCATTAAACTAATACTTGAAATTGACAGAAATAGTTATTGTGTAGTAATTACAGCTAATTGCCGTAAAACACAAAATAATAATAACTAATATTATTACTTGCCGGAAACAACCGATTGAAATGTAAACATATACGAAACTAAGAATAATGTACTTACTATATATAGTAAGATTAATTTAAGAAGTGCGATTTGACAGTAATGTTGCTGTTTAGGGTTGAGCTGTCTACAAAAGAGTCGTCAAAAATCGAATTATAGAAATGAAATAGTTTCGATTACTCAATTCTAATAAAAGGTATAGATTTTGATATAAGAGGAATAGATGATAACCGATGCATTAAAGCATGGAACAAACGATCATTTCAACTTGCCAAACAAATATTTCAATTCTATTTTGATAGAGTTTAAGCTTTGTTCAACGCCATATAGTTTCAAAAGAAATATCTTTAAAAAAAAACGAAAAGCCCTGACTAGGTCTTCTGTCTGACTATAAATATATAAAATTACTAAACTTTGAAATAGGCATTAATAATATTTATTCACTTTTTGGATTATTTTCTTTGTTAATATACGATAATGTATAATTCTTGTGTATATGAATGCCGTAAAAGAAACTTTCTAAACAATCGGATGTAAAAATCAATTGGATAAATATGCACTTAGTAAATCCCTTGTTAAGCGACGATTTCTGAGTTTAAATCGATTTGTCTCTACCTCAGTAACGATTAGAAAGTAGCAACACTACATACAATCAACAATTTTACTAATTAATTGTAAAAATTGTTTTATGTTTGGTAAAAAATTTTGCATAGTTACGGTACGTTCTATGGTCAGCTGTCAAATCGCACTTCTTAAATTAATCTAACTATATTAATATACAATACATAAACTTTTTTTTCTTTTCGAAATGGACAGTTTATTTATGGTCCTACAGGTATAATTTTCACCGGACTTTGTAGCTTAGCGCTGATGGCGCTTAGCCGAACTTAAACTACTCCTACACACGATACGCTTAAGGGCACCCGAGAGGGCACAGACCTCGGCTTAGGACGTCGTATATTGATACTACCACTGGTTCGGAAGTTGGAATCTAGTATAGATTATAGAAACAAATTGAAGGAAATAAATATTCTGACTTTACATTTGCAATATATTTTAGAAAATATAATGTTTGCATAAATATCATATCCTTGTTCAAAACAAAAAGAAATCTGCACAATGTAAACACAAGAGGAAGAAATAAGCTGGCAGGTCATACTATTAGGGTTCATAAAGTCACTAACTCACTCATGGGTCAACATACACGTTTTCATAATAAGGTTCCTGAGGATATCCAGGGTCTTCCTAATGACAAGTTCAAAGAAACTATAGAGCAAAAGTTGTGTGCTAAAGCTCATTATAAACTATCCGATTATTTGGAGAATAACAGCGCTTGGGTATTTGGCTAGTATTTGTAATAAAACATATGTCCCGATGAATGTCTAAAACATCAGTTTAGCAAATCTAACATGTGATGAAACGACGGGCTTATGGGTTGGTAACTATGGAGTATCAACTTGAATGTTTCGAGTTAAAGTGACCAGATAGTATTACGCAGGGACTCATACCGAGTAGCGACTGAAGGTCGTTTTGTAGTGTAACTTTATTTGGTGGTTGGTAGATGGATGCCAGCGTGAATGGCTGATGGCCGCTCATCGGTATTTTACAACAGGACACTTCGATATTCGCGAGCTGTGGAGGATCGACAGGTATACAGCGTAGACCTTTTGTAATAAACGAGGGCATCACCTTCATCGGCTGTAAGCCTATCGTTGCGAATGATGTTGTATTTCGCAATTTTCGGGTCCTTGTGACTAGGTTTTAAAAAGGTTTCCTGCACAAGTAAGATGTCAATTTGAAATTCTCGAACGAGTTCATGAATTTCATTACGCTGATGTTTCCATCGGCATGGCCATCGGCGTTGAAGTAGTCGATAGTGAGCGACCGCTGTTTTAATCTAGAGGATGCCATTTAAAAGTTTAATTTACTGAATTTTTGGACGTTGGCGATAAACGCCTGGTGCTCGATCGCGATGAAGCACGTCACCTGGAAGTCACCCTTTGCAGCTCGTAGTTTGCGAACTAAAGCGGTGATTTCTCCCAAGTCAAAACTTGAGGCGAAATCGCTTACAAGCACGAAGTCTGAAAGTGGCTATCCACGGCACCCGACCGTGGTAGGAGAAGGCATGCAAGCAGGGGCTAACCTGACTTGCTGCACCTGAGAAGACCGAGAAACAAAGAGCAGCCATGTGGAAACACCAAGGTAGGTGGGGGTCACCCATGCGTTCTTGGAAGACGTTGGAGGACCATGGGGGTCGCGTAGTGGAGGCTGCGGTTATGGGATGGGCTGGGTTTTGAAGCAGAAGCACCTTTGCTTTGCCTTTTGCGCCTTTTAAGGTTGGGCTTTGACCCTGGGGTATCCTAGGTAATTAGCAGTGTGTGCAACCGACTTATATAAGACGCACGCGCGAGGTTCGACGGATTGCGGGGTTCGGGTCCACAGTGCCATGATCGCCCTTGGCACTTGACGCACCTAGGCTTGGCGTGATAGTTTCTGGCCGTATGGTTTGGCATTTGGTCGTATGATTTGAAGGTGATTCCGACGATGATCCCCGAAAGTTGCGCTATTGTTTTGAGGTTAAACATCTCCCCAGGGGCTTGATCTAGTGTTACCAACACTAGGTTATACATATGATCTTTGCCGTACATACAGTGGGCGGAAATTACCGGGAATCCCTGGCTTTAAAGATCGTGGAGAAGGAGCTCTGTCTCAATTACCTTCGTTACGCCTCTAAGGACGACGCGTAAAACGAGCTCCTCCTCGAGCGCGTAAGTGTGGTACTCAATGGATTTCTCCATCTAGTACATAGTGAGGGCGCAACGATCCTCGGGTGCGACGGTCGCTAAGCGGATGCCGATCGCAGTATGTTTCGCGTTTGTATACGCGATTTGTAAATTCGACATATGTTTGGACGCAGATGTAAACGCTGCTTTATCGCGGATGAAAATAGGAGGCGGATGGTAATGATTGGCTTGGCTTCAGAATGGGAGAGAACAGAACTAGCTTTAGTTAGTAGCGTGGACTGCGGAGCCCGGTTTTTCAGAGTTTTAGTTTACCGAAGATTAACTGCCAGTGGACGAAGCCACGGACGAGCGCGAGCTAGAACGATCACGTGAGAGGTTTTTGTCGAAGTTTTGGTTGTAGGGCAGGCATGTAAGATATGGTTAAGTTTAATTATAAATCTAAAGAACCACTTAATAAGTACTGGAAGTCTTTTAATTTTAGTAAAAAGATTTATCCACAAAATATTCAGAGTTATTATACATCACATAAAACAAAACCAAAAACTGAATGCACTCACACTTTTGTTATGGGTAATTACAATCATTTACTTTACGCTTGCACTTATTTTTTAAATATTCCTTTAAAAGATAGGGCTAAATTTTTCACTGATAAAAATTTATGCCGTAACTGTTTACGTTCAGGGCATAAGCACGCAGATTGTTTGTTTGGTCCTTGTAAACAATGCAATCATAAACATAATACATTTAGATAAACCAGAGGAGCAATTGAATACGAACATTCCGACCTCTGCCGTTTTATGCACTAAGTCATTCATTAACGTAAACAAAGGTGATAGTCAGCGAGCGAAATTAGCCACGGTCAAACTGGTTCCGTTATCAACAGCGCTAGTCGAGTTAATTGATGACAATAATCAAAAATACTGCGCGCGCGCTCTCTTAGACAATGGGCCACACACACAGTCTACACGTTCATGCAAATTAATTCTTAAATCGAGATTAAACGACTTTCATAAACGTATACAATACTTAATTCTGCCGAACATAACAAATATTTTGCCGCCAATCGACTTAGGTTTAAACGTACTCAATATTCCACTTATGGTTGTTACCTGATCCCCAGTTTTATACCTCTTCGAAAATCGACTTATTGATTGGCGCTGACTTATTTTGGGAGTTACTCGTGGATGGTAGGATAAAATTACCTACGGGTCCTTTCTTACAAAACACAACTCGGTTGGATAGTGTCTGGTTCTTTCTAGATACAAATGCGGGTTAACAACCGGTTTTAAGTAATTATTTTATTAATTAGTAATTAATTAAGAAGTTAAATGCAAGTCAAAAAACCATAGACGATCGCAAATGCGAAGATATTTTCGTAAATACGACTATACGGGACCCACATGGTAGGTTTGTTGCAGATGCCACTTAAACGATCAGCTGATGAGCTCGGCGCTACGTTTACTATGGCAGTAAGTAGATTTTTTTCGTTAGATCGTAAGTTGAAACGTGCGCCCGAGTATGAGCAGTTGTACTGTGATTTTATGAATGAGTACATTCAGTTAGGGCACAATAATATGAGCCTAGTCAATACCTATACTAAGCCATGTTGTTTTTTACCGCATCACGGTGTTTTTAAAGAGGACAGTACGACAAAAGAGTTTTGAGTTGTTTTTAATGCGAGTGCTCGTTCCAGTTCAGGCGTATCGTTGAACGAGATACAGTTTGTACGGCCGTCCTTACATACTGACATATTCTTTTTATAATTGAGATTTAGACAATTTAAGTACGTAGCATGTGCGGATATCGAGAAGATGTTTAAAAATAATTTTTTTGAATAATATAGTTAATCAATGTAATCTGCAACTCATAGTTGGGCGAAATAATCCTGATGATTATATGCAAATATATCAACTAAATACTGTGACTTATGGCACTGCGTCAGCGCCATACCTGAGTATGAGATGCTTGCGGCAGCTCGCGGCGGAGTGCGGCGAAGATGTCATAGCTCGCGTCATTAACAACGATATGTATGTCGACGATTTAATAACTGGACACGATGATAAAGAGACTTTATTAGAAATTTGCGATAAAGTTTCTTGTGCATTGTAGTCCGGCTGCTTTGCACTAAGAAAATGGACTTTTAATATGGAAATCGAAAACCTTAGGCCTTGGTTGTTATAATAATAATGACGAATTGCATTTTGTATCTAAAATTGACATCAATAAGACTATAGCTAAGAGGATTATTTTATCCATTGTTTCCCAAATTTATGATCCCTTAGGTTTGTTATGTTCTGTAGTTATTGTAGCCAAAAAAAATTATTGTAGAAATTGTGGCTGTGCAAAATGGGATGGGATGATACCGTACCACATGATATTGTTGAATCTTTTATGAAGTTCACGCCTTCATTACATAATTTATCTAATATACGAATACCACGGCTTGTAAGTAATTTACAATTATTAAGGGTTACATATATTTACCGACGCAATGTGGCGCTTGTGCTTATGTTCGGAGCTATGATAAGGTTGTCGCCAGTGAAGTAACTGTGAGGCTACTGTGCGCTAAATCCAAGGTCGCCCCTTTAAAAACAATAACGGTACCTAGACTTGAGCTGGTGGCGCATTGATAGGAGCTAGACTCTACCGAAAAATTATCAATGCGGTAAGTTTACCTTTCAGCAATGTTTTCTTCTGGACTGACAGCACAATAGTTCTCAACTCACTCATTAAAAACGTTTGTTCAAAATTTTAGTATAGAAATTAATGATTTAACTGGCGATAATGTGTGGCGGCATGTCAGTGGGGTTGATAATCCAGCAGACATCCTATCTCGTGGATCAAGTTTGTCGTCAATTGAAAATAATGAGATGTGGTGGCATTAGCCTCCCTTCTTATACAAACCTATTGATAAATGGCCATCGTATACACAGAACTTGAATTCTAATCTGGATTTACCTGATGTAAAACAAAAGACTACCGTTGCATCTGAAAGATCTAAAACTCAACACCATGGTCTTGGTCAAGGATGATCTTCCTCCACTGAAGTGGCGAATGGGAAGAATTACCAAGCTCTATCCGGGCAACGATGGAATATCTCGAGTGGCTGACATCCGCACGGCAAAATGTCCCTTACCCGTTCAAGTAGACGACTAGCTGTTGGAAGCAGGTGCTTCCAAGGTGGCCAGATGTTCAGTAACTGATGCGTCAAATGGAACGTGTTTGCGGCAGCGGAAACCACAAACTCACACGATAAAAGTCAATGGCAGAAAAAAGAATATACGAGACGTCGACTTGCTCATACGCATCTTACAAATTTTATACCTGTCTACAAAAATCATTTATTTTGTAAGCTGAAGGTTAAACGCCTTTTTTACTGAAGAAAAAGCTACTTTTATTAATCGTCCATAATTACTTCACTCAAAATAATCATGCCATTATTGATAAAGTATAATACCCTAAACCTTTAATTAAGGTAAAATAGCGGAGGTAACAAGATACTTGGACCTCCATGTTCCCTGTTGCCTAATTTTATTTGACAATTTATTTGACTCTACGCGAACCAAAACGACAATATACCACGAGACACGAATACAAACGAAATTATACGGACTCGACCAGAGCCATTTTTAACGTCGTCAAATTATGTATAATCTATACCAAATTAAAAAAAAAACTGTAAACAATTCATCAAGAATCTGACTTCCAAGACACTAAAATTGCACACCGGTAACTCAGAAAACACTGCTGCCCTTTTATTAAACAACTTTTAAGTAGTAATTGGAGCTAAAACTTGCAAAACTAAAAAAAAAACAATGAGATAAAATAATTAAGGTTATTACTTTTTTTTCCTAATGCAAACATTAGGGATACCCATCGAAATTGTAGGAAATGAATGAATGACAGGTATCGATTCCCGATTCTTATCGACATTTTGATGTATCGATACAACAAGATCCGATAAGACTCGCTCTGATAAATATGTTTTTGTATTAATGAATGTTTCTTTATCATACTAATCGTCCGACACAGTGTCAGCTATCATGTAGTAAAATTATAGTTTTCAAAGACTTTTTGCCGTTGGAAAAATATTGTAGTTGTTACTGAATTTTTTATTAGGTGAGTTTTGAGCATAATTCGTTTTGCTTATAGTTCCATGAATTATTGTACCACTAGAATTTGTCGTTTTTTTGGTACAATAAGTCCAAATCCGGGAGAAAAAATATCCTTTTTAAATGAAATTTGTTTTTATTTCAAATTAATTACATTGTACATTGTAATATTAATTTCAAATGTTATTTTTTTATGTGGCAACTTTAAATTGGGCTTATGATGGCAAACCCATATCTGTAGCGCGTACGCATACCCCGCATTCGCAGGGAGGTTCACCTTTATTGCCTGATTGCAAACTACCTAGAAGGGCAAACTTTTGGAACTATCGGGATAAGCTAATTATGCAGATAACTAAAGTCGATTGTAACTTGAGGGCAAAGATGTTATCAGAACAGGAAGTATTTATTCCAGTAGACGCACAAATGATAGTGCTACAATAGAATGGCCAGGGCCAAGGCAACAGCCAGCAGAGACAGTTTACAATGGTCAAGAAAACGAGGTTTAAGTATAAGATTTGCAAAAATCGTCTTTGCCCTGCTTGTTTTGAGGGATGTCATACTAATTATGTAGTAAATGTGACTAATTCTAAGTAATACAAAGACTCATTAAAGAGTAACTGTTATATAACATGAATAAAAAATATTAATTGATTTTAGAAGTGCATTTAATTTGTTTTTTGTTTGGATTGTGTAATCTGGAAAGAAAACATAACATTTAGTTGATTTTTGTTTAGTCTGATTCTACTATTTAAAAAAAAAATAAAGAAGACTGATTGACTGTTTATTCTATTACATCAATAAGAAAAAAATATATTTTTGCTAAGAAAATAATTTTGTTGATTTGTTAATGTTGACGCCTAGCCAAAGCGATTAGGTTTAATATTTCAATAATCAGTATGGGTAACGTCACTAAAATGGCAAAGGGTCACTGACGTTTCATTGTTTACAAAGTTCTTTTTTTTTAATTTGGTATAGATAATAAAGCCGTCATCTATCTTCCGTTATTTCACTTTAATCAAAGCCCTAAATAAATATTTATATATCAATAAAATATTTAACTCTTATTTTAAGAATACAATAAGAGTAGAATGCAATCAGCATTCTGCTTTTTGAACTTATGTTGTCACTATGATATAATTAAATTAATTAACTAAAAACATACGGATGTAATTAGGTACCTACCCAACTTAAAACAGGTTTGACAGAATTGTTTAGTTTACTTACATGAAATAAAACATATAACCAGATATAATGCTTTGGGATTTTTATAGTCATATTATATATTTTAAATAATCTTATAAAATTCAGTATCAGTACAGAAATAGATATTAAATAATTATAATGTAAAGTATACTCTTCATGATATTGCGCTGATAACATGAAGAGATTATGCATATTTTTAAACCTTAGTAGTTTCTAGGGGTATAGATTATAATGACATAGATATTAGAAATTTGCGTAGCGCTTAAGAGTAGATAGTGAGCACGGAGGTGTGGTTGCCGCGTATGAAGAGCACGGACGGCAGGTCGCGGCTCAGCACCTCCAGCCACGCCATGTACAGCGGCGCCGACACCGACCCCTGACACAGAAAAAACATATTCAATAAAAACATGCTCTTACATGGACATAGAAATTCAGCTTCTCAATTAGTAAAATGGCTTTAAATGACAAAATTCTGTTAAGTAGCCTTAATTGTAACGTATTCATTCTAGAATTAAAGCGCCGCCATATTAAATTTTAAAATGTATAAATTTTAAAATATACAATATGTAAGCGCAAAGTTTTTCAATAAGAATCAATATTTTTTTTTATCAGTAGTTATCTATTATAACAACGCGTCAAATACCAAAATTGCTTCAAATATCATATAAACATAAGATACTTTAGAAGAAGATTCTCTAATAAATTTAGCGCAACTAAAATTCATGTTATAAATTTTAATAAAATACGATATTTCTTTTTATTTTCAGGGTATCGTAAGAGTATTGCATATTGACTGACCTTCCTAGGCATGGGCAGCGACATAACTACCAGGCGGGCCTCGCTGGAGTTGGCGAGCAGTAATTCACGCAGACGCAGCTGGCGGTTGGTCTTCTCCGACAACGTTAGCATTTCAGTCTCGCTGATACGACAATCTGTTGTGAAGGGAATCATTAGAAGAGGTAATATATAATAATTTTGTTACCGATTACCTACAACGTATTTATTGTTTAGTTTTATTCAATGTTTACGTAGTCGTCATTCATTTCGAGCAATGGAAGTAATTTTTACATTTAATTCTTAATTTGAAGAAAACGTTTAAATTTAGATTTTCTGGTGATCTATTAAAGAGTGTGTAGCAAATAACTCATTGCGATATTCAACTTTTTGCTTTTACTAACTAATATTTAACACAATTTAAGGTCATTGCTTCATTAATTTATTAATGTACTTACACAAAATAAAATATGTACCCGTAAAAACTTAGAAAAATGCTACGCTACATTAAATACAAGGGCCAGAGCAGGAAATACCTGATCACGTTTTATTTTGTTGCTCACCACTTTTTTCTTGCCCTTGAAACATGAAAGCGAGCAGATACTTACGCCAACACATCAATAAAATTTACTTACAGATAAGTAATTGGTGTTAAGAAAAAGATCTGAACAAATGTGTGTGGCCTTGCGACAGACAGTATCAAATTAAAATGTACAACAATAGACTTACCATTTAAAAAGTCTTTGTACGTGAGTAAAGTATATGTCAAATTAAAACTGTGTAATTTTGTTACCTTCAGGCAGTGATTCATCCATGAACTGCTTTGTGACGTCTTCAAAAAATTTCTTTGTCTCCTCTTGAGGGGATTCTGTGATGTCTTGAACCATCGTCAATGATGAGTAGTCAATACGAAACTTCGAAAGCAAATTCGCCATGCTTAAAAAAAGAAGATGCAGTTTGCAGATTTTGGCGTATTCAACGATCGTTATTATTGCTAGTTTTTGTCGGGGCGTATGATGTCACTTATAGAAGAGCTACAAAACTGATGAAAGTTTTCTTCATGCTTTTTTTCAACATTCATTACAGCTTTCTAGTGCTTTCACTTAGTTTTAATATGAAACGCACCTTTGCATATGTAACATGAAGACTATAGTTTATGGAAGTTGACCAAGAATCACAATCGCGGCGCTAACTTAACCTATTAATATAGATTAGGAACACACAAACACACAGATATAAGCTTCTTTGCTCTAAAGTGTCACAGGGTTATGCGCAGAAAAATACTGTGATAAAGCCTTTCTAAGCACTATAATGGGTCTAAGTAGTAGTTCTTGGCTTGAGACTTTCAATTATTTAGGGTTTTTCTAATATATATATTTTTTAATTAGATCGTCCATGTCTCATTTCTGCCAGTTTAAATTTAAATATTAGTAAAATTTGATTCTGTCTTATGATGCGTCACTGTAAATTCCAAACATATTAAAACCATAATTTCATGCAATTTTGTCATTATTTTGAGGCCGCATGTCAGCACAAGGTCTGGATCTGGTCTGGTCTACATTTTGTATAAAGTACTGTTAAGGCAGTAGTGTACCAAAACACTCTTGAAACAAGTCTAATGCCCTCGATTCCAACGTTGAAACATCGTAATGCCTAAACACCTGTCACACTGCGAGGACAACCTAAGACTTGGTTTAACCGGAATCAGATCCCTACAATAGATTGGCCGTCAAGTAGTCCAGATTTGTCACCGATTGAGACCCTATGGTGGAAAATGAATAAAATGCTTTGCATTATCCAGCAAGGTCTAAAAGGAATCTAAAAAAGAAGGAAAATCTGTCTGGGACTCAATAAAGACACAACAATGTGAAGAATTGGTATGGAATAGAGAAAGGCCATAAGCGATGCTAATGGTTACGCCACTGAGTGGTAGACGAACTATTTTGTGCCGTTGAATGCGGTGGACGAAGTTTATTGCGTGGAACATTGAACTACTATTACTAGCGTATAGAACGGACACCGCGAACCAGGTTGTTGTCCCAGGGTTTTGTTGCCGACCGGCAACAACTCATTCAGTCACTCGCTACCGCTCTTAGCGACCGGGAGCCGACTTAATGTCAAAACAAATATTTAAAAATGCCGTCTTGCGTGTTAAAAAATTGTAAAAACCAATCTACTGTGAATAAAAAAGATAGGGGAGTAAGTAATTATCGGAAAGTAAACAAAATATTTAGTTAAAACCAATAAAAACTATTTGTGTACATTATTTTCTATTGAGCCCGGCGTTTTGTATGAAAACCATAGATCAACGGTCATAGATTAAGAAAAGTTAACTGCACAGAATGGACACGAAGTACTAACGGTGGTGAACTTTAATATAGGGATGACTTAGATGTTACTGATCATTACCCGACTGCTTCAGAAGGAGGGTTATGTAATTCGAGCTTTTGTATCTATGTATGTAAGTAAACCAAAAAAACTAGTTCATGAGCTACAGTCACAGAACTTACAACAATAGTATAGAAATGGCTTTGTTTCAATTCACTAGCAGTACCACTGTTACCGCATTTATCCCTACTTCTTGCAAGTAATGCACATACGCAAATAATTAGAATTGTGTTCTACATCACCCCACCCGTACGTTTAAAAGCTCATTTTATAACAAGAGATAATGAACATTATTACCGTATGAACCCCCGGCATTAAATTCCACTTACACTTATACCATATTAGTAGTACACAGAACAAATAAAATTCTCATGTAGGTTAACGCTCTACAAACAAATCTGATTGATCCCAAACAAATTTGATCCCTGGATCAAAGACTTTAGATCCAGGGATCGGTAAAAACGTGTAATTTAAATTTATAAGTCGGATTTAATATTAATCACCCCCTTTGGCACAAAACTGACTATTTCTTTTTTTCTAGAATTATATGGCCAGTATTATACCTTTTTAAAATCTTTATCAAATACTTAATTTATTTGTAAAATGTGCAGTGACAGTCCAGTACATTTTTTTTCACTACTGAATGCCAAAGTTGAGTTAAATAATTTTTGTAGAAGAAAATAATAAGAATAATATGTTTTTTCTCAATGATACCTAACGTTATTTAACAAAATGATATATACATATGGTAGATTTACTTTTCTAAAATATTTATTTAAAAAAATACAAAAGTATCTGCTTGTTTGTACACACACCAACAAAAAAACAGACCAAAACCGGCATTTTTCAAAAAAATAAAAAGTCGGGAATATCTCGAAAACGGTGACAATTTTACCAAGGCAATTTTTATTTATCTGGTAGGGCACGCTTTAATCTTTCTTTCATTTCAATTTGTCGTGCAAGATATGGGACACCCTGTATAATACCAATTTATATATAAATGAGATAAATAAAGTTAAAATAATCTTTTTTACTTAATAACGCCTAAGCTATCGTATATAAAGTGGATATATATCCACCATATAACAAAATATATATTTATTTTCTATGCAGTTAGGTAAAATTTAAATATTTTGTACATTCTGTACCACTCGTATAATCTATTGGTACGACACATTGCAATTCGTTGATTGGTCGAGATATTGCACATTATTATAGCAATCCAAGCGCTGCTTGTTTGAATCATTTGACTAGACAATTTAACATTTTTGTAGCGCTGCATCTAATAATAAATGATGGAATAGGAAACAATGGAATGTGACACAAAATTTGTTTTGAATAGCTTCTCTAGTTCGTAGTACATAGTAACTCAATGGCGTGGAATAAACTATATTTTTAGTAGTTTTTAGTGCCCCAAGAATTAATTATATTTTATTTAAATAGGGAAATGGTCTGTTACTTTTTGAATTGAAAATAAACTTCATTAAATGTTCAAAACCACTGTGTATTTATTGAACTTTTAAGTTATATTTATTTATCTAAATTTTACTTCCAATATTAGACACTTGTAATATTTGGCACTAGACTAGACTAGACTGCATTGGGGCTCATAGAAACAACGGTAGGTCAAAGGTGTATAGATAAAAGAAATGTCACAACCTGGCCTAGGTCTTTGTACACCATCTAAAAAAAATTACAAATAAATGGTAATTATAGGAAAAATACAAATAATTTGACTTAATTAGTAGTTAGATGGTAAGAAAATCAAAAAGGTCAACATTATTTGTGTTCGTTTTAGGGGGAGACATTGACAATGAGTCTTTTCTGTGGTGGAAGTTGTCAAGTAAAGTTACTTCACTAAGCAGAGGGGACAGCCACCTCACTCACAGCACACTTCACTCAGCACATTGATAGTTGTCTGTCTGTGTGTTTGATTGTTCGTAGCGCTTGAGTTCTTTATTTCGGTTTCTTTTTAACTTTACAACTGTTAAATAAGCTAAAAATACACAAAACAATTCAATTCAATTCTTTAGACTTAATGGCAACCCCAGCCATAGATACTACTCGATACACAAAACAAAAAGATGTCAGTAAACCTTAGCTGTCAAAATGACATTTTTTTCCACCATGAAGTTTATTGTTTGTGTTGCATACTAATAATGCACAATTTCATTTCTTACCAACAAACAAAGTGTTTTAATAACAATTTAACACTTAAAAAGTGTTCTAAGCATCTTAAACTATTTTTTGATAAAATGTACAAAGACCTGGCCCAGACTCCTTGCATTTTGGGACATTTCTCTTATCTAGCACTTACTTCCTCTCCTCCAGTTCCATCTCGTGCCGCCTATTAGCCAGCGCGAAAATCCTCAGCTTGCAGTTAGCCCAGCTGGAGCGCTGAGAGATGATGTACGGAAGCAAAATGGTAAGACCACCGTCGTCGTACAGCCACCAAACGTCCAGGGTACCTGACTCCTAAATCAAGGAAAACATTTTAATTTAAATTGTTTTGGGGTGCATACAAACTTACATAAACATTGCTATAGAAATATTTTTATATATATTGATATTTGTTAGATTAATTGCAGTGTCGTGAGTCTTTGGTTCTTTTGCAAGCAATTCGATACGATTAAATAACCTTGTTATTTACAAACTTGTATGAAGAACTATTCACATAATCACCTGTTTCTTTGTGAAGATGGACATCTGTGTCAATTGATCCTTTGAGAGTTCGAGATCGTTGGGAGTTCGGTAGACTATTTGCCTCTGCACGTCTCGTTTCTTTTCTTTCTTCTTATCCTTGCATTCAGATACCGTTACCGACCGAGAAGTGGTCAACGTCAGAAAGTCTGTAAATGATAAAAAAGTTTTATTCATTGTTTCGGGTTATTCAAGGGTAATAAAGAGTAAAGTAAATAAAAGCTTTGAAAAAATACAATAGACAAGTTCCAGATTATTTTCTACCCTCGAACTAAGGCACTAACTTCAAAACAAATTTTAATGAAAATCTCCATACTCGTCAGATTATGCCGGCTGGAGGGTTGGGAGTCAGCTCGGATGTCGAGGTCGGAGTCGGCGTGCATGATGTGCGGGCCACGGCGCACGCGCAGGTCTCCGCTGCCACTCGACGTACCCGTGAGTCCACTTTCTGCCACCTCCTCCGACGCCAGCGCTCCGCAGTCCAAACCGCCTGGCACGCGCACAATCGCCACTGCTAAACGGTTCTCGAATGCAGCGCTAAAATTTTTTTAATATAACTTGAGATAACTAAAGTCCAGGAACAGCCTAAGGTAAAGTAAATCAACTTTAATGGAATAGCTGCTCTGTGAAATCCCAGTAATGTCATACAGGAGAGAGACATCGCGGATTCGCGGACGTGCTGAGAAAGTTCACACATACTTAGTGGGTATATAGACGACAATGGTCGAAATTTCACAGTGAGCTCAAACAAAAAATGAGGCGACCGCTGGCCAACCGAAGACTCCTATGATTTAAGTTTTAATGGGCACAGTGCGCAGGACCAGTGGAATTCGGAGCAGTATAGAAGTATGAATGTATAAAAATATCAAAAAGATTGAATTACGTCATAGAGGTCCTTATCCCTGTCGTTTCTACTTCAATAAACTTACTGCAATACGTTGAAATAAGCTGCCAGATCTTGAAATGGGGCGGTCCCCCAGTTAGTCTTGTACCCCATGAGGAGAACATTGGGCGCAAGGCGGCCGACACCGCTGGCCTGCAGAAGCGCGCGCGCCCCGTCCTCGAAGCTCAGTCCCTGCACGGCCGCTGTGAATGCGCGCACCTTGCGCCCGCGCAGCCACTCGTCACTCGTGTGCAGGCGTGCCACGCGCTCCTTGTAAGTCATTTTGTTCTGTGGATGTAATTGGTTTATTTATCAATACATTTATTTATTTATTTTTTACATGTAGAAGTCATTCGTTTTAGTACCGAGCAGTTTATTTAAATGATAATTTAGACATGACTGGATTTCGCCCTCGACATCCTCCACGTGAAATATTGTAAAATTGCTTTGGTATCCTATTAAAATCGCTATTTGAGCCATTTATTGAAATCGAGTTGTGTATATGCGCGGCCCTATATGTGCGTTAAGCTTGTTTGTGTACCGTGAATTTGTGAGCGTGACAAAAATGTACTGATTGTACACGCACACCAAACCGACGACAACACGGTTTGACAGGATGATAGTTAAGTTGCATATTTACAAGCACACGCACACATAAGGCGCACACAAATGAGTTGTATCATCTTTACCTGACATCAATCAGTGGTAGCAGAGTATTTTTAATGCAGGGTCCTGACTTAACTCAAAGATATGACTAAAGGGTTTATCTTCAGAAAAGAGTAAATCATTTTTATTAAGTCAGTCAGTTTATCCTTCTACGTACAAAGAAAAACCTAACTGACCGTGAGAAAGGAGTAAGAGGTTCACTTCAGTTCATTATTACCTGTCAAAAATAATATCTCATAATTTAAGATATTTATTATTATCATTACATTTTTACTTAGTTGACTAAAATGTCTATAACCGCCTGTATTGACATGATACATAATGTATAAATGATATGTATGTACCTACTTAACTACATTCAACGCGCGCCGCATCGAGCGAATAGTAATAAACGATCAATCAAAACGGTCTTTTACTTCACCTCATACACTCTCACTGGCGACGAGCGTTAAAACTACCTACATGAATATACATATAAAAAAAAAAGTTTTCTAAAAATGAACAATTATCTCGGAAATCCTGTATTTGATCACAAATTGAGTGATTGGATTATATTTAAAGGTAAACTGACACAGTTCATCAAAATTAACGGTGTGGATGAAGAAAAAAAGAGTGGTATCTTGCTCACTCATCTCACGGAAGAAACCTACCGTCTGGCGCTTATCTTAGCATACCCGAGGGAGTTGAATGAACTAAAGTACCAAGAGCCCGTCAGATTACTCGATGGCCAGTTCAAGGCAAAAAAATGATCATTCGTGGATAAAGCCAACTTTTTCGGTGCTATGAGGAACGCGGACGAGACCGTAATGGAATGGGCGGCACGATTGAGAATCTTAGCGACGTTCTGCGACTTCGGTACCGCCCTGGAAACGAACCTGAGGGATCGTTTTGTCCTTGACCTTGACATTATCGAGGGCAACAGAAATGGCGGAGCAAGCGGCCTGTGCTAAGGAGGCAAGGGTCGCGTTCAACTCGGTTTCCTGCGACGGTTCTTCGGTGAAGGAAGAGCAGATATATCGTGCGGGATTCCAGCGTCAACCAGGTCGGGATTGTGCAAGCGGCGCCGGCGGCAGCGGAGGCGCGGGCGCCTGGTCGCTCCGGGACTCCGCCCGCTGCGAGGTTTGCGGAATGAAGAACCATAACCGTGATATGTGCCGTTATAAAGGGTATAAGTGCCAAAAGTGCGGCGTAAAAGGGCATCCAAAAAAGTGTGTGGTTCAAAAGACCCGTCCGTTTATTACCTAAGCTCAAAGAACAATTCTAACAAAGAGGTCCACGGAGATTGCGAACAAGGCGATGTTTGTTGGGAGTGCCAAAAATTTAATATAAGGTACTTCAATAAGCCTTTCGAAATTAACTTAACATTAGGTGGTCAAAATGTTACTATGGAGCTCGATTCAGGTCCTGGCGGCAGCGTTTTTCAGACAAATGGTACCGAGAAATTTTTACTGAGTTTAAGTAACAAAATGTAAGATTAGTATGTGTTTGTACAATCGACATAAAATATCTCCCTTAGATTTTTTTTTATTACAGACGCGCTTTATAACAAAATAAGAAAAAAAATTAAAGTTTTTGTCGTTAAAAATGGCGGGCCCCCTTAACTAGGAAGAAATTTCATGCCCGCCTTTAATTTGATAATTACCAGTAACTTGAATTCATTGCAATTTCGTGCTAGCAACAGCAATACAACAGACATTTCAAACTTGATCAATAAATTTCCTAGGTCTGGAAATTTATTGATCGAAATTTATTGGCGAGACGAATTAGGATCCTTTAACAAGTTTAAGGTTACTTTACAGTACAATACAATACAAAATCTCTTGATTGAACACCATATATGAAAATACAAAAAATACAAAAATACAAAAACAGATAGAGTGCAAAGGGCGGCCTTATCGCTAAAAGCGATCTCTTCCAGGCGACCGTAGAATGGACAAGAATAACCAGATTGTAACAAGGCGGTACAGTGTATACAAATAAATACTTTCATCTTTATATAAACATACATATATACAATACAAAATAAGAATTACATACTACATATACATGTAAACTACATATGAATATTTACATTCGTAAAATACTAAAATACTACATTTAATAACAATAATTATTTATTACTAAATAAACTAATAAAAAATAAACTACTTAATCAGCAGCTCGTCATTGACAGGAAATAGTTAAAAACTTGTGATTTAAAGGCTGAAGGAAATTTAACCAGTCGTATGGCAGTAGGCAGAGCATTCCACAGTTTGACGGCCTGTACTGTGAAGGAGTTACCGTAAAAAGAAGAGCTATGCACAGGTGTCATCAGTTAAAACGTGTAACGTAGTTTCAATAAAACACAAAATTCTCTCCTGTGTTTATTTTTTCGGTAAAATTTAAAATATACAAAGATGCCTGTAAATACAAACAGAAAAATATAAACAAAATTGAAATAAAAAATAGTCACACAAAAATAGAACAGAAATATTAATACAATTAAATTTGATCTGAAAAGAAAAAATAACAATAAAATAAATTTTAATGAATGAGAATCCTTACCAACAATTTTGGCTACGCACACTCGTGAACGTAAAAAATAAATATAGGTTTCTTAAAAAGAACTTTGATTATCGATAATAAAATATCTTAACTATGTAATTTGGAATAATAAACTCGGAAAATAATAAATAAATAGATTCAAGTTGCTTTGATGAATAATTTTTCGTGACTGACTTGTCAAATCAAAACATTGCCGTTCTCCGACACTACGTAATTCCTAGTTTAAAATTACGTCGGGAACAACAAAAAAATAAAATTTACTGACAAAAAGAGGTCGAAATAGACAACCGTCACAATACCCCGGGGGCCGGGAAAAAAAAAATCTGAAAGATTTTTTTTAGTAAAATTTCAAATTCAAACCAAATCAAAATAAACCGCATATACATATCGAATTTTAATATTTAATCTGCTAAATGAAAGAACAATCAAAAAAAAAATAATAATTAAAAGCAAAATGAAAATTAATATTAACATCCTATAGAAGAATTTTTTTGAAAAAACATCCTGTATATATGAAAAAAAAAAAAAATACTGATATAATGCTTATCAACAAGTTATTTAATAGAAAAAGAAAACAAAACAGACGAGAGAGAAAAAAAAATCCTAAATAATTATCTTAAATTACATGGTTCATGAATGATAAAATTTTAAACATGTTCCTGAAATATACAATGTTAATATACATCGTTCAACTCCATCAACGTACATTATAATTACAACATACCTTCTCTTTCATACTAGTCTTATTCCAACTACTGGAAATAAAACATCATGCAGTTAGAGTTGCTTATGAGGAATCGTATCCTAAATAAGTCAACTCAACAGAGTTGAACGCAACGGCAAAAGGCTTTAATAGTTGCCATCCGCTGAAAATATTAATAGCTTATGGCTTCTTTAACGTGTCGCTAACTCCCGCACGGTGATTACTATAAACAAGTTTCAGTTAAAAACTGAAATAAATATGCCGGAAAGAAAAGAAAATCATAGCCAGTCGTGAAACATTGACTTTTAAATAAAATCCAAGGGTCTTTTGTGAAGTAATTAAAACATTTATGTAATAAACATATGAAAATAATTCTCACAGGAAAGTGATTCAAGTGTATAAATAATACACATATGTATGGTTTAGTTTAACGAGTTACCTTAATAAACGCTCGTGCAGAAGGCTTAATTTTACAAGTTGCAAACCGCTTGAAAAAAAAAAAAAAAAAAAATTGAGAAGAAAAAATTAGAATTGCAAATATTAAATAAATTACACAAAAAGTTAACCTAATACTACGATGATGATAATTAATTATAAGTTTTGACCAACGTCAATGTTAATGGTATAGCCAAACGATAATGAGGTGCATAGAGAAAAAAAATAAGACAAAAAGAATCGGCTTATGCTCGCCGTGAGATAATGAGCAATAATTATATATGAATTCATATAAAGTAATTGGTAACAACCAATCTAGTCACTCAAAGAAGAAGTTAAACGCGGTAGAGGTTTAATGTCTCTGATATGCCAACGACCTAATGGGTTATTATTCATATCCACTAAATCGTAAATTAATGGTGAAACTTTATTTGAAACTTTACATTTAATAAATTTGGGTGCAAACTTAGCACAAAAATGTTTTTTAGAGGAACTTATTACATGGTTTCGCCTCCAAACAATATCACCGTTATTAAATTCTAAATTCTGATGATGTTTGTTATAATAAGTTGCATTATATTGATGTGCATTAAATAACCGTTTCTGTACTTCGGAAAAGATAGGTATTAATTGTCCTATGTTTTCAGCATATACATCCCTAGGACTGAAAATTAGTTCATCTCTGGAATCTTTATTTTTGTAGATAGATCCACATGTAACAGCTTCTCTACCAAATACTAAAAATGATGGAGTGAATTTTGTGGTTTCATTAACCGCAGTATTAATAGCAAACTGTATTTTGTTTATATAGGTATCCCAAGTTCTGTGATCTTTATCTATAAAAGCTGCAATCGCCGTTACAATAGTTTTATTGTAACGCTCAACGGTGTTAACCTGTGGACAGTAACGTGGGGTGTAATGTATTTTTGGTATGTTGTAAAATTTAAATAATTCAGATAATTCTGTACTTATCATTTGAGGACCATTATCTAATATAATAGTTTCTGGAACTCCATAAACCATAAAAACTAAATTGTCCAATATATGGCGAATAATAGAAGCGGTTGCATGTTTTATTGGAAATAACAAACAATATTTGGAAAAACAACAAGTAACTACAAATAGAAATCTATTCTGCTTACGTGAAGTAGGAAGTGGACCTATCAAATCTATGGATAAACATTGGAAAGGGCGTGAACAATGTTTGGGTTTGCCCATTAAACCAATTAAGTTTTGATTTTGGTGCTTGGTAGCTAAACAAGTCTCGCACTTAGCAATAAACATGGCTACGTCTTTATACATGCCAGGCCAAAAATAGAGATTTTTAATTCTATGGTATGTTTTAAAAATACCAAAATGTGCCGTTTGGGGAGTAGAATGATTTTGTGTAATAACAGATTCCCTAAATTCTAATGGTATTACTTGTTTCCAATTAAATTCAGAGTTAAATAATGTGTTAGATCTACAAAATCTAAACAATTTATTATTATGAATCATGTAATCCGGAGTACTAGAAGGAAATGATAAACATTTATTATAAATTGCTAAATACCAAGTGTCTTTAGTTTGAGAAGTAGAAAAATTAATTAAATCAATTGGTTTTATACGTGATAAAGTATCTGGTACGACATGATCTGAGCCTTTTTTGTGTTTAATTACGAAATTAAACATAGATAAACGAATACTCCATCGAGCTAATCTGCCAGTAGGATTATTTAAATGCATAAACCATTGAAGGGCTGCGTGATCAGTATAAATTGTAAATTGTAATCCATTATCTAAATAACAACGCCAATGTTCTAGTGCCGTAATAACACTTAAAAGTTCACGTTCAGTGACTGAATAATTCTTTTGAGCGCCTGTAAGTGATTTACTCATATAAGCAATAGGTTTATCAATATTATCGACTTCCTGAGTTAACATTGCGCCAATGCCGTAGGAAGAGGCATCACAATGAACAGCAAATGGTTTAGAGAAATCTGGACATGCCAGAACTGGTGTACTAATTAAAGCTTGCTTAATAGCCTTGAAAGCAATTTCAGCTTCATCAGACCACTTAAATGGAGGTGATTTTTTGCTTGTAGAAGTTAATTTAGTTAACGGTGCTGCAAGAGTGCTTAAATTAGGTACAAAACGTCTGTACCAGCTGGCAGTACCCAAAAAACGTTTGACCTCCTTAGCAGATTTTGGAGTTTGTATATCAAGAATAGCTTGAACTTTTTTAGGATCCGTTTTTAAACCATTTTCATTAACTACATAGCCTAAGTACTTTAATTCTTTTCGGAAAAATGAACATTTTGGAAAATTGACTGTGAGATTGGCATCTGAAAGTTTTTTAAGAATTTTAGTAAGTATATCGACATGTTGTTCAAAGGTTTGAGAAATACAGACTATATCGTCGATAAAATAGAAAACATTATTATCATTTGTAAGATCATTTAGTAGATTTTCAATGAATCTTTGTTGAGTAGCAGGTGCATTAGTTAAACCAAATGGTATAACTTTAAATTGAAACATTCCTCGGCCTGGAACATGGAATGCAGTTTTGAGTTTATCCTCTTTTTTTAAAGGAATATTCCAAAACGCTTTAGCAATGTCAATAGATGATATAAATTTAGCATCTTTAAGGTTATCTAATATATCAGAAATGAAAGGAAGTTTGTAAGCATCTTTTTTTGTGATATCGTTTAATTTACGACTATCAATACAAAATCGCCAAGTACCATCTTTTTTAGGTGTAATAATAATTGGGTTCAGCCATGGGCTGTCACTGGGTTCAATGACATCTAATTGTAACATATCATCAACTTCTTTACAAAGAGCTTTTTGTTTCTCAGGAGAAAGTCTGTAACAGCGTTGACGAATAGGTGGATGGTCTCCAGTGTCGATGAAATGTTCGACTAAATGAGTACGACCTAAAGGTTTACATTCAGTTGAAATCAACCTAAACTTTTCCATAATTGCATCTGCAATAATTTTTTGTGTGTCTGTTAAAGAATGGTATTCATGTAAATGAAAGTTAGAATCTGTATTAATGAGAAAAGATGAGTTTAAATTTGAAGGTTGTAATGTGATATTACTAAGAATATCCGGAGCAAGATTAAAAGTTTTCCAAAAATCAATACCCAAAATGAGTGATTCAGTGATTTCTGGGATCACATGAGCTGTAATTAACGCAAATTTATTGTTATAAAAAGTAGGAAGAGTAATAATGCCGATAGAAGAAATAGTTTGTCCGTTTGCAACATTACCTTTTATTAAACAGCTTTTTTGCATAAGAAGACCATGTTGTGATAAAATTTTATGAGAATTATTACCCAATATAGTGATAGCACTACCACTATCTAAAAGACCATTTAAAGTTAAATCGTTTACTTTTATATGTAAATAAGGACGTTCAAAATCTGATGTTTTATTAAAGAGGAGAGCACAAGTGTTATAAGATTTAAAAAAAATTGTTAAAGTTTTTAACCATGTATCCCAATCTTTTTTGTCAAAATTTGATGATTTAACACTATTATTTTTATTTGTACACTCCTCGTAATTTAGTTTTTTGGAATCGACTTATTACAATTAGGACATTTACTAGTAATAAAGTCTTTTTTTCCACAACGAAAACACACTATATTAGTGTTAGTACAGTCTTTTAATAAATGTGTATTAGATCTACAACGTGGGCAAGTGAATTTATAAAAATTCTGATTTTTATTAATTGCAGCTACAGTATTAGGTAATGGATTAGCTACAGCTGCTATGGAATTATATGTACAAGCTTTAAAAGGAAATTCAGGAATATATGGTTGATTATGTGAAAGTAGAGTATTATTATTATTATTATTATTATTATACGATTTGTTATTAGAATTTGATGTAGAAGGAATAGGAAAAGAATGATAATGATCTGGTGGTGATGATGAAGAGTAGTAAAATGTATTATTAGAAACTTGGAGAATGCTTTCTGTAAATTTGCATGATTCCAAGAGGGAATTTACAGTATGTAAATCAGTAGGTGAAAGACGTAATGTGAATTCAGGTTTAAGATTTCTAACAAGAGTATTAATTTTTTCTTTTTCGGACATTGGTTCCAAGAGCTTTGAAAAAAGAGATTCCATTGTAGCAAAGTAGATGATAATTCTCTCATTATGTTTTTGTTTACGAGCATCGATTACTTTTTTTAGTTTATAATCGTAATCGGTAATTGCAAAATCATTCAACAATGCCGATCGGAAAGATGACCAGTCATTAATAGTCGACTTTCTAGCTCTAAACCAATCAAGAGCAGATCCAGATAAAATATCATAAATATGTGAAAATAAAGATTTTTCAGAAATATTTTTTATTTGTGAAAATTCTTCAAGTTTTTGAATAAAATCCTTTGGACAACCTTCACCTTTATAAATAAATCTTTTTAAATCATTGTTAGTTCGATTTTCTGTAATTTTACTGACCTTATCAGTTAATGCTTCGAAAAAAGAAAGGGGTTGTAGATTAATATTTTGTATAGATTCTGCGGAATGATATGTGGAATGTGTTGGTGATTTTTCCAAATTTTTAAAACGTGAGTCTAATTGAGTTAAATCATTCCAACATGAATTTATTAAATCTAACTGCTCTGAAGATAAATCTGATGTAATGTCAATGAGGCCTAATCTTGTTCTTATATGAGTTAAATAAGGTGAAATTTTTTGTTTCCTAATAGGATAAGAGTTTATACAAGCTTCAACAAGTTTTAAATTTTTTTTAATGGCATTAATATCTTCTGAAAATTCTTCAGGGCTATTTTGTAAAATTTCTGTTTCAGAATCTACATTAATATTTAATAATAATGATCGTAGTTCGTCTACAGATTGCGTCGAAGAAAAATTTATATTTCTGATTTTTAATTCATAAATTATTTCAGGTTTATTTAATTGTGAAAAATTCATTGCAAAATCAAAAAAAAATGTTAAAGTGAAACAAATTTGTTAATAGTCGTTATGCAGAATAGAGCCTTAAAAATATACGTATTTTCAAGTGATGAAAATGAATAGAAAATGTTATTTAAATAGTGAAATTACTGGGTTATAGAATGTTGTGTCTTCAGAAAATTTCTTCAAGGATATTATAACGAAAGAAACTAAAGAAACTTAAATGTCTGAATAATTTAGCAGTATTATGATATATTATAGTAGATATATTATAGTAGATATATTATAGTAGATATATATATAAATATATTATAGTGAATGTTAATGATTGAAAATGGTAACAAATAAAGTTTTATGCCTGACCTCAATAATAATTATAAAAAAATTATTTTTAATGTTGCAATTCTTCTGTTCCTTTTGTTCCTTCTGTTGCAATTTCTCCTCTCTTCTCCATAAACTACGTTTGAATATTCGGGCGCCAGTATGTAACGTAGTTTCAATAAAACACAAAATTCTCTCCTGTGTTTATTTTTTCGGTAAAATTTAAAATATACAAAGATGCCTGTAAATACAAACAGAAAAATATAAACAAAATTGAAATAAAAAATAGTCACACAAAAATAGAACAGAAATATTAATACAATTAAATTTGATCTGAAAAGAAAAAATAACAATAAAATAAATTTTAATGAATGAGAATCCTTACCAACAATTTTGGCTACGCACACTCGTGAACGTAAAAAATAAATATAGGTTTCTTAAAAAGAACTTTGATTATCGATAATAAAATATCTTAACTATGTAATTTGGAATAATAAACTCGGAAAATAATAAATAAATAGATTCAAGTTGCTTTGATGAATAATTTTTCGTGACTGACTTGTCAAATCAAAACATTGCCGTTCTCCGACACTACGTAATTCCTAGTTTAAAATTACGTCGGGAACAACAAAAAAATAAAATTTACTGACAAAAAGAGGTCGAAATAGACAACCGTCACAAACGTATTTGAAGATCGTAAATGAAAATTATTGGATTGGTGAAGGAACTGGAAACGTTCTTTTAGGAGGGGTTGTTGGAATAAATAGGATTGAGTACAAATAGGAATAGTACGTGGGAGTTTCGCCGATGTCGGATGGGGAGCCACTTGAGTTTTGTGCGAAATTCGGATACATGGTCATACTTGTGCAAGCCAAATATGAACTTGATGCAGAAATTTTGGAGCCGCTCCAACTTATTCAACTGAACTTGCGTCAAAACGAGATAGCACGAATCTGCGTAATCTAGAATTGGCAAAAGAAGTGACTGTGCAAGCATTACCTTGGTGGCAGTAGGAAGAAAGTTCTGAAGTCTTCTTAACGATGCAGAAGAGGCATATATTTTGCGACTTACTTCGTTAAACCACGGATCCCAATTCAGTTTGCTGTCCATGACGACACCCAAGTTTTTAACTGTAGAGGTGACGGAAATGTTAATACCGTCAAAAACAATATTAGGTAAGTCCGTTAAGTTAAGCTTGGACATCAACCTTGAACTGCAAATAATAATGGTTTGTATTTTATTAGGGTTGACTCCAAGACCGAAGGACCAATCACAAATTTTGCAAAAATCACCATTTATAGCTTCGATAGCTTGATCTATATTTTCTAATGAAGCCTGAGTATAAATTTGTAGGTCGTCTGCATACAGGTGGTAGGAAGAAGATAAATTAGCGGATATAAAATTGATAAAGAGCAATGGAGAGAGCACGCCGCCCTGAGGTACACTAGCAGATAGATCACACCATGAAGAGACAACTTTGTCGACACAAATTCGTTGCCGGCGTCCATACAGGTAATTGTGAAAACATTCAATAGCCGCAGGAGATATGTGAAGAGACCGGAGAATGCCTATAAGTATGCCAAAATCAACATTGTTGAAAGCATTGCTAAAGTCTAGGAGAGCAACCACAGTTAACTTTCCCTCCTCCATACCATGTCTTATGTCATCAGTTGTATTTAAAAGAGCAGTTGCCGTGCTGTGACCCGGTCGGAAACCAGATTGGTAAGGATTTAATAAGGAGTTTTGGAATAGGAATGTATTTAACTGATTATGTACAAGACGCTCCAAAACTTTAGAAAGGAATGGAAGGATTTAAATAGGTCGATATTCGGAAAAACATGATGGGTTTGATTTTTAGGTAAGGGAATAATCTGAGCTTCTTTCCAGGCCGAAGGAAACATACTTTTTTCAACAGATGCGTCAAGAATATAACTAATGACCGGAAGAATTTGATATATAATAGGCAAAATCATGTTTTGACTAATACAATCGGTGCCAACTGCATTAGATGTGATAGACATAACGCTTCTCTTAACATCACTGTCGGAAAATTGATTAAAAACAAATGCAGGATGGTTGGGGGCTGGTAGAGAAGAAAGAGTATTTAGGGTATGATTTTTAATTGTATAATTAATTTTCGAATTATGTGAAAAGTGCTGGTTGACTTTGTTTTGACTTACCTATCCCCAGCGTTTTCAAAAATTCCCACAGTTTAGATGGATCTTTGTTTTGTACTGATTCATGGATATCACGGCGTTGAGCATCCCTACACATCCTGTTGCAGCGATTTCGGTCACCATATTTCATTTTATTTTCCTCTGTTCGCTTACATTTGAATTAAAACTTAAAGACATTTTTTCTATGCATGATTGCTCGGATATCATTAGTAACCCAAGGTGCTGGCGTGTGCCTAATTTTTATAGAGCGCAGCGGAGCATGAATGTCGTAAAGCTTGGTTAGGATTTTACTAAAACTATCCACCATGTCGTCCATTGTACTAGCATTCAAAACCTCAGACCAATCTGTTTGCTCAGGGTCATTACGTAATTTCTCCCTATTTATGCCACCAAAATTACGCTGCAGAATAACATTCGGTTTGACTTTTGGCGGACGAAGTTTATAGGAAAGGACTAAAAGATCGTGATAAGAGAATCCGTCCGCGGTGCATTGTCCATGTTTGGCAACGTTGTTAGTAGACGAGACAAGGATTATATCAATATCATTATATTACACGGCGTTGAGTGGGGATAGAAATGGGTGGCATTTAAGGGAAGGATGGTAAGATTACTTGCTTTAGCGAGGTTTTCGAATGCAATGGAACGTGAATCTTGTGTAAGGAGACAAGTATTAAAATCACCCATTATAATGGTATGATTGTATAGGGGGATGAGATTTTCTAATAGGTTTTCAAATGAATTAAAATAACTCACTCGCATAGAAGGAAGAGGTGCTTACGACAGAGAAGGGTAAATGTGAACGAAAATAAATAGCCACCCCTCCACCACCACCACAGGCACGATTATTACGTATAAGATTAATCAAAATCAAAGATCATTCCGTTCCTAAGTTTTTTAAGCCACGAACTGTACCCTTTGCGCTAAGAGTCAAGGTCGAACAAGAACTGCAGCGGTTAGTCGATGCGGGTATTTTAGTTTCAGTAGATCATTCTAAATATGCAACTCCGATTGTACCTGTTCTTAAAGAAAATCTTAAAGTGAGGATTGCTGGCGATTTTTCTGTCACACTAAATAAGGACCTGGTAAATGGAAAGTATCCCTTACCAAGAATAGAGGAGGCTTTTGCTAAAATCGGGGGCGGCAATTTATATATCAAAATTGATCTGAAAAACGCCTATAACCAATTTATTTTATAAGACCACTCTTAAGAGCTAACGACAAAAAACACTCACAAAGGATTATTCAAGTTACTAGACTGGTATACGGGTTAGCAAATGCGCCGGCAATCTTTCAAAAGTCTATGGAATTTCTGCTCGCCGGAATAGACGGGGTAAGCATCTGGCTTGACGATATCTGCAAAACGGGACCAGATAAAAAGTTATAGTAAAATTAGAGGAAGTCTTACGTAGATTGAACGATTCCGGGCTACGATTACAAAATAATAAGTGCGCATTTTTCAAAACGAGCGTCACGTATCTAGGTTATGTTATAAGTAAAACCGGTTTAATGACCAATCCAGAAAAGGTGAAAGCAATAATGAACGCGCCGGAGCCTACTAATGTGACCGAAGTCAAAAGATTTTTAGGTGTTGTAAATTATTATCGTAATTTCATACCGAACGCGTCGTCGATTTTAAGTCCAATTTTAAGTCTAACGTTCGCTAACCGTTAGCGAAAGAAATTATAGTCAAACCCAAAAGGAGGCTACGGCCATTATCTTCGGGGTAAAGAAGTTCCACCAGTACCTTTATGGTCGCAGCGAGCCTTTCATTCTTAGAAACGACCACTATCCTTTAGTATCTATTTTATAGTTTTAGACAACTATAATGGTACAATTACCAATCCAACTATTAATATAAAAGTAAAAGTTTGTAAGTTGAGGATGACTGTCTATTCAACAATCCTCACGAGCACGCGACCTATTTGGGGTATATAGGTAAGTGGCATCCGCACCCACGGACGTTATTAATCGTAGGTGTTTCATTTATAAATATTGATTGTGATTTTTATAACGAATAATCATGCGTTGCTGATAGCAGACTTCAGTTGGAGTTGCCTTGACCCTGTCATTTAACTGGGTGTTCCTTCCATTGGACCGGAACACATCCATAAATTGCAGCCCAGACGAGATCTTAATAAAATGTCTACTACCGCTATAAATATATAGCAACCTGGAAAATTATATAGTCTTACTTAAGGCCTTAAATTATTATTCTTACTTATTTAAAAAAGCTATTCTAACCACAACGCAGCTATACACAGCAATTTAAAAATAAATATCATCCAAAGATTTACGTTTACTAACCGTGCAAATATCTCCGATAATCATGAGCGACCCTGACTTGGTGATTAAGTGTCCCAAGTCAACGAGTGCCGGGCGCGCCTGCGGCCGTCCTGCGAGCACCAGCAGCTGGGGCCAGTAATTCTTGACATGCTCACCCGTGCGAGCCAGGTTGTGGGCACTTGACAGTGCTGTTTTGTAGATCTGCGCCTGAGTGCTGCTGCCCCAGTTTACATCTGAAAATGTTAATACTCTTTCATCAAAGGATTACCTGTAAAGGTAGGCACCAAAGCACCAGAGATCGTCCTTATATGATTTTGGTTATCAATCCGAATAGACACATGCCAGTGCTATTAATTTTTAACTTACCTAACTTTAACTTTACCTATCTTTGAGACTGGGCTTCGTAGTTCGGCTTTCATATTTAAACTGACGTAATACTACGTTAAAAAGATTTTGTATAAAACGATTAGCTTGTTTACAAAAATATAGGACGGCAATTCCACTTGAAACCTACAAACACGCATAGTTACAATAATAACACCAACGATTGATGATATTTAAGAGCACTGATGGCACATTCGATTATGTGCTTGGCGCGTTCGCTTGTTGGCTACGTAAATGTAAAATGAAGATTTTCATAAACATATACTGCACGCACAATGCTGAATCCCGAAAATTATGCTATGAGCAAGTACCAAGTTTTACTAGTTGGAAATAAACAGATAGTAAATCTTTTGAAGAACTTATCGAACTGTGGCATTTTTCATTTGCCCTAGATATCGTCAATGAATGTGCCAGAAATATCGTATGATGTTTTTACAAGTAATTCCGTTGGTTAATCATAAAACGATGTTCGGAAACTCGTGCCAATAAATCATTCGGTAAATATTTGTACGCTGACTGTAACATGACTGTCTTATTTTAAATATGCCAAAAGTATTATAAGTATACTACAAACCAAGTGATTTTGCAACAGCGATCGAAATATGGAAGCGGTTAGGAGAAATGATGTAATCGTGTATTATGGCGCCCATGCTGATTTACTGCAGTGGCTATTTTCGGAAGCAAATACTTCAGATGACGAGCAAGCAATGACGAAATAATCGGTTTGGTCGTTTGTCTTGTGTAGCATATTACGCGAATCTAAGCTGACACTGAAACTTTTCCATGTGCATATGTTAAAAATTGACCATGAATGAACCAGCAGACCTGTAACTGGAAAAAGTTGTATAGAGCTACTTTATATAATTTCTATTAGAAATAACCTAAACCTTTGTACTTTATTAGTTTATAAGATATAGGTACCTATTGTGTTTCTATTTTTGCTAGGTTAACATATATTATTTAATAAATAAATAGCATCTATTAAAATGTTCTATTACAGTAGCCTTGTAATAGAACATTTATACATCTAGTAAGTAGTAAATTTTTATGGCGAAGCTTTTTGAAAATACCTGGATTTCTGTAGTGGACTATCAGGTAGAGAGTGATGAAGATGCTGAAAGTGACAAGCGACATCACCCAGCTGATGAGTAGCATAATAGCGACGCACATGAGGAACCCAGCCAGTGACACCCACACATTGTAGTACTGAAAAAAATATAAATCACTGTCATTTAAATATAGCACATATTCAGTGCACAAGCAATAGCATTTTAGCTTTGTTTTTTGACAACGAATTCGTTTCAATTCCTTTACTTTACGGAAATAAATGTTTAGGGACACTTAAGAAGAAACAATTTTCTTTAATGCAAGTCGATGGTAAAAGATATAATTCTATTACATTATCATTGCATTGTTTTATTCCGACTCAGGTGAATAAATATAAACTGGATGTTTTGTATATTCAGATTAATCCAGTGATATAATTACAAAACTTGCAAGGTTAAAGATTACCTTAAATGTAGGACGCCATCCGAGCGGACGCACAACAGCGGCGTGGAAAGTGCAGAAATTGATCAAAGCATACGAAGCAAGATAAAAGTTGGATATCAAAGGTGCAATTGTGTTCAGATCAGCTGCAAAAAAAATAAACATAATTTATAAAATTTGTACAATGGATTTACGTGGTTATGTCACGATTGGTTCGAAACTTGCAAAAAAAAACACATCTTTTGCGTCCGATTTTTGTACAGAAAAAAAAGTATTCATATTCGTACAACCTGGACACATTTCCTGAGTCACCTTTTTTCTGTGATAAAAATATTCCTTCACTGTATGGTAGATTAGACATGACAAACGCGTAACTATATACTAAGCTTAAGTGGCATGAAAAACATTTTTTATGTTAAATTTTGAACAATATCTAGTTTTATTACGTACCAATCATCAAAAACAAGAATGAGACGAAGAACGTCAGGACGTATCCCCTGTAGGGCTCTCCATGTTTTCCATAAGGCTTGGAGAAGAAGATAAGTCCGGGATATATTCTGTCCACTCCCAGGGCCTGTATCAGCCGAGGAACGGACAACAGGTTAGTCAGAGCAGTGGACAGCGTGGCCGCCCAGCACCCGCCGTAGATTAACGGACCCCAAGCCGACATCAATTGCATTACCTATTATTATTAATTTGAGGACAAGAATTGTTTATTTTAGAGTATAATTGTTAAGTATGTTTGATAACTTACGGTAGACATTGCCTTGATAAGGGATAATGCGTATTATTTTCAAGTTATTCTCAAAAAATCTAATAATCAAAAATTCTAAAGGTATACAATTCAGTTTAAAAAATTTAAAAACAATACTAATATCAAACAGGACTTTATTTTCAAAACATTTCAACAATTATCATCATGTAGGGACGAATATGTGTTATCTTCACAATCGGCACATTTTCGTGTTCGACGCTCGCCGAAAACACACCCTTGACCCAATTATGTAATGGCACCGCGATGACCATTACATCAACAAGTTTTTTTGTGCCTATTAAATAGACCAGGACTAATATATTTGTAGAAGTTAGCCACGTATCCTGTTGTATACAGAAACTTAATACATGTTTAAGAAAATATTTTCTAAGAATTCACGTGATTCATACCGAGTAGCTGTTGTGAAGTCCAAATTTGCATGTAGCGTTGCTGCAGTTGGATATAGCAGCCAGATCTTTGTCACTGTAGTCGAAGACCGAGGCCACACCGTTTTCGGTCAGGATTTCCGTCAAGTTGCCTCCCTGCGCGTCCCGTAGAGCGCCAGCTCCAGAGAAAAACACCATCAAGGCATAGCTCACCATGGATATCAAAAGTGCCAGAAGCGTTCCTTTCGGAATAGCCGATGCAGGGTCCTAAAACAAAATATTTTTGAAATTGTACCTAGTTGTAATAACAAACTTAAATTAGTTAAGTATTACTTAAGCAACTCGTTATCAATTCAAATCGTTAGATAACACACAAAGTTTTCATTTACTAATACAATGTAAATTTTGCAATATTGCACGTAACGACCTAGCTTCATCGTTAATATCGTAAATTTATGAATAGTAATTTTTATTGTGTGGTTTAATTTTATTTAAGTCATGACATACTGTCCCACTCGCATGCACTAGAACCACATGAAAGACAATAGGCGTAGCAGGTAACCAGCCTTTCATCAATGTTTTTTCCAAGAATTTTGATAAAACCCTAGCTTGTTATACCTTGTTGGATAGCTAATGAAACGTAGATATTTTTAAACACATCTGCCGATTATCTTTCATAGATATTTTTTGCAATATTTTAGAGAGAAAAATAAACTTTTTACAGATTTAATAAATTTTATTACAATCAATCGTCTACTACAACCCAGTCGGTCCCTGTATCTGAAATTTTAGTGTTGATAATAATAACACAACTTATCTTCTACACAACAATAGCAAACACAAGTAAATTAGATAATAGAAACCCAAAAAAAATACGTCTAAAGAAAGAAATACTGGTTTTTTTTTTAAAAACCTTGAAATTCCAATATCTCGGAAACGGTTAGGTTTGGGGTATGGTGTTTCATAGTGAAATTAGTCAGAAGTGATGGAAACTACAACCTTTTAAAGGATCTAGGTCGACTTAACCTGTAACCCTGTATAACGAAAATGACATAATGGATATATTAAATGCCTATACTTACTGAGGAAATAATCTTATTTTATGATTGTTGTCAAGAATGCACGCGATGTGTTATATTTTAGGATTTTACTAAAGGGTGGTCCAAACATAATGCACGATATTAATTGTGAGCCACACCTTAATGTCAAGTTTTTTGTCAAACTTAATTTGACATTTCTTTGTTTCAATGTTTGACAATTTCAACCATGGAGAGGTACAAAATTGAGCAGCGCGTTAATATTGTTAAAGCCTTTTACGAAAATGGGAGTTCAAATCAAAATGTATTTCGTGCACTTCGTGTTGTTTTTGGTCCACATAATCGACCAAATGTGTCCACAATCCGGCATATCGTGCGCAAATTTCAACAAACCGGGTCTGTAGGAAATGTGAAGACACCTCTGCACGCTAGCCCAGTTCGTTCTGCGGAAAACATTGCTGTTGTTCGCGCTGCTGTTGTGGCAGGAGAGCCGTCAACCTCGACTCGTCGTCGTGCCCAACAATTGAACATCTCACGAACATCACTAATGCGAATTTTGAATAAAGATTTGAATTTACACGCTTACAAGGTTCAATTGACTCAAGAGCTGAAGCCTACTGACCATTTCAAGCGTCTTCAATACGCCGAATGGTTGGTTGAACAGATAGAAGTAAATGGTGACTTTACAAAGAAAATCATCTTCGGCGACGAGACACACTTTCACCTTAGTGGATTCGTTAACAAGCAGAATTGCCGCATTTGGTCAAATGAGAATCCACGAGTGATTGTTGAAAAGCCGATGTATTCACAAAGAGTAAGTGTTTGGTGCAATTTATAGGCTGGCGGGGTCATCGGGCCGTACTTCTTCGAAAATGAGGTCGGCCAAGCAGTTACCGTGAATGGTGCTCGCTATCGCGAGATGGTAACGCACATCAGGTGGCCAAAAATTGAGGATATGGACCTGGACGATATATGGTTCCAACAGGATGGTGCAACTTGCCACACAGCCAACGACACAATGGCTCTTTTGCGCGAGAAATTCAATGGCCGTGTCATTTCACGTCCTGGCGATGTTAACTGGCCACCACGATCATGTGATTTGACAACGTCGGACTTCTTTCTTTGGGGATTTTTAAAAGAAAAAGTGTACGTCAATAAGCCAATAACAATTCAAGAGCTAAAGGATGAGTTAATTCGGCTCATTAACGACATTGAACCTCAATTATGTCTCCGAGGCCGTGGGGAGCATTTGGCCGATATTTTGTTTCAAACATAATTATCATAGATCGCTCTATCATAATAAAAAATATTAAGATAATTCACTGAAAACTTTTTGTTTTATTAACAATTAACATCGTGCGTTTTGTTTGGACCACCTTTATTATATTACTTTAAAATTCATAATTGTCCGGTATTCCGTCCAGTCCGCAATAAAACTACGAATTTTATATCACCAGAAGACTACTAGATTTTTGACAGACACATAGTTCATTCCGTAGTAAAGCGGTGGTGATTTCATAAATCCTGAGTTTACTTTCAGGAATGAAGCCTACGTACTCTACTCTACGTAGCTACTTCATGCAACAGCAAATCTTCCAGAAATAAAGTTGACTCGTTCATGTAGCTCCACGTCGATTGAGTTAAATAAATCGATAAAATTCAGACATTTTTCGGGTTAAGTGAAATGACTTTTGAATTGGATATTTTATTTGATTTGCTATTTCTTAGATAGTCGACAAATAGATGTATCAGTTGAGTTGCTCTCTTGGCTTCGTTAAAATGAAATCGAATTGCGTGTCAATTTGAATGAACATTTTTCATATCCAATCGAATTAGCTAAATAGAGTATTTTTGAACAGAAAAGGGTAAGTCGAAAAAGAGATGGTTTGTAACGGAGCGTATATCGGAAAAAAGCCTTCCGTGGCAGAAATACAGAGGCGCGGGCCTGGCGCGGTGTTGGTTCGGGCAGGGAGCATGGCCGCCGGCGAGACACGTGCGACGTCCTAACCACAACCCGTTCCATGTTTACCTGCGTTAGGTTACAGAACAAACTCTCAGTTGTAATTTTGCTATTTATATTTAATTTTCTTACAAATCAACTTGATAATTGTCATGTAAGGAACGTTATCTAATTTATGCCACTATAAATGTTAGATAAAAGACTGCAATTTGTTATGAATTTATTCATATATAATTATTAATTTTAAATTCCAATTTAACTTTAAAATCGATCTCATAAGAATTTAATAAATATTAAACAAACTATTTTTACTAATGGTTACAAAACTACTGGCTATAAAAAATACGTTCGTTTGCACATTTTACACATTTCAAGTTGCTTGCTCAACGTTTTTTCCAACAATATTTTATTTTACCTTTTTAGGAAATTTACGGCTATTTACAAAGACGTTAAGAAATAATAAAATAAAAAAGCCAATTATAGGTTTCCACGTATAGTGATATTTCGTTTAAAAGATACAAGCTACATTACATGGGTGCTTACGTATACATACATACATATATATATACATTATATATATACATTATATATATATATATATATATATATATATTATATAGCTTTTCTTAATCAGTTGAAGAAAATATAATAAATGTTTTTTAAAGCTTTTATGCTAGTGCAAAAGAGATCAACATTAGAGAAAAGCACATTGAATAAATTAAATGAACGGGAAGCTGGTAGCTACTTTTGACTAAAGGTACATTCTATATATTTTTATGACATGTTGTTTTCTTAGGAGTGTTCAAGCTGAGCATGCCTGATAAATCAATTTACCAACAACATATTTATGCCGGCCCGAATATGTGGTTAGTGCCCCTTACCTTTATGCAGGAACATAAATTTTATATTATAAAAAAGTTATGACGTATATACTATTTGACCTATTTTCTCAGGAAATTTTATTTTGTTGTGATTGCATATCGTTGTTTTTTATTTTTACTCAATAACCCGATTGTAAAAATCCTATTAGTAAAAGTAATTCAAAGAATTTCAGAACAAAAGCTAGTAGGATATAAATGTGTTACTACTGACGGTTAACTCTCCCCGAGTTCTATTTTTTTTATTAAATAATTTATTAATATAAAAATGTTCTAGTGGCATTTGAAAAAGCTTTATTGGTATTGCCATATGTAGATAAATTTACTTTAGATGTCGACAACAACACTTTAAATTTTTAATAGGTATAAACTTACTTTTAAATCTCCCGAGATATTAGCGCCGGCCTGGATGCCGGTCACAGAAGGAAAAAATATGGCGAACACTGAGAAAAAGTCCTGGGTCATACCTTCACTAAACCGAAAGTCCGGTTTAAAATTGTCTTTGAAAATTTTAGCTGTAAAATAAATTATTCAGTGGTAAAGTAAAAAGAAAAATAAGAATTATTCATAATTATCTTAATTTGAAATAAACGTAAATAAACTTACCACTTAATCCGATAAAGCCCTGGGCTATTTCCTCGTCACTTTTCGGTCCAATTATGGTGCCAATTATAAAAACTGCCATGGCACCAACTATGATGGCGATAAGGAAATTCTGCAAGTACATAAATAATTAATAAAATAAGAAATTACATTGATAAACTAAATTGGTCATGTCTAGCAGACATAGTTTAATAGATTTTTAAATTGCATAGTGCATAAAACACTTCGCGAAGGCGAATGGCTTCTATTTACGAACGTTAAATAAATTCTGTTTCATTAAAAAGATCGAAGAAATAGTAAGCATCCTAATTTGACATAATTTCATATTTAATAGATATGAATTTCTTGGAAAAGTATTTTTGACACAATATCTCGAATAACCTAAAGGTAAAGTATTTTATATCAAGAAAAGTCAGTGTCTCCTTCGTTTACCTTAGGAAGAGCCAAACCACCCTCTAAATCATTTAAATGTTGTTGCTTTTGATCAAGTTTGGCAAACGCGGCACCCGTTTGGAATAAATTTGTTTCATGGCCAAATTTGTTGTAAAATAGTGTAACCACTAGCAATTTTAAGCTATCTCGAGCATTTTGTTTCATTTATTCTTCAACATTCATCAACATTTATTCTTCACGATCTTGAGGACACGGTTGATGTTTTCTTGAGTCGGTGCTTTGTTGGACGACCAAAACGTTCAGCATACTTTGTATCCATAAAACCCCGTTTGAAATAGGCATACTACCGAAATACGTTTGGTTAAGACGGAACAGATTCCGGATAATACTTTATATGCGACTGCTGTGCTTAAACGGTATTTTTGTTTATTTAAAACAATGTTTTGTCAAGAAACTCATTTGTTTCAATTGTTTCGGAAATACAAAAGTAGCGTCACTTAAATGTCTGTAAATCAATAAGTTGCTGTTCGTTTTTCAAAAAATATTCAACATCCGGTGGCTAGTACTTTCTAAAAATCAAGAGTTTTTAATATAATGCTGCGTTCCGTTTGCCGATTACAGCGCTCATATACCCGTTCCGATTGCCCGTGAGCGCGCTCACAGCGATATCGATACGTCATCAATGACGTCACAAACGCCGCCATCTTCCCGCTCAGAGTGCCCAAGCTACGGAGCATGGTCGCTGTGAACGGCCTGTCAAAACGGACACATGACGTTACTTTGTTGATGTTTTTATTAGTCGATTAAAGATTTTAAAAGCTTGCTTATTAATTTTCTTTTGTAATAATATAAAAAAATGGCTCCTGCTTCATTCAGGGTCAAAGATCTTAATGAAATTGTAACTTTAGACTTAAGCGGCGAACAATCAGAATGTTAGCGCGATATTTACCGTTCCGATTGCAATAGCACTAATAACGAATCGGAACGGTTTTGAGCACTTTTAGCGCTGTGAGCGCTGTAATCGGCAAACGGAACGCAGCATAAGATTCATCTCCAGGTACGTCTTGGAACTTATTGAACGATCTTGTAGGTACATGAGAAGGTGCAAATGTGAATTGCCGTGATCCAATATAAGTGCTACATTTTGTATATTATATTCATTATTTTGTTTAAATATGTTCTCTTAGAAATGTATTTGCCAATAAAATGCTCCTTTATACGATCACCTTATATGTAAACCTACGCAGAAAGTATTGAATGCTTTGATAAAAGGGGCAGCGGATTCTTGAGAACAAACACTACTAAGACTAATAATGTCTAGAGCAACCAAGAAAGTTTTTAAGTGTAAATAAAGCGTCAAACATTACAATGCGAGATTTTGTTGTATCAAACACCGCCGCAACTGGTACGAAGTATGATCGAATATTTCACCAACTTTTCCTACTTAAAAGCACTTTTTATTTAGATCTTTCTAAGAATAAACAACTCTACATTTTATTTCATTAAAGGCAAATGCACAAAATGCATTTTGCTTTACAAATCAAAAATAACGTATGATAAGAATAAAATACTTTTGAAAAACTGTACTAAAATTAGGAAAATTAGTTGTTATTGATTTGTTTTTTACAAAGATATTATTAATAAAACACGCTTAATAGCTGGGAGGAAATAAATTAATATGATTTACGCGACTTTGTCACGTTATAGTTTTATTGCGGATTTTCTCGACTCGCCGCGAAGGCTTCGACGGTGAGTACGGTCAGGCGCCGGCTGGCGCTCTGACGCAGTCGGGGTCAGCAACTGGCTGCGTCCGTAACAAGCAGCATCGGTAGCAGGCTTCATATGTGCAGTATCAGGTAGCATCAGTATCAGCCAGCATTGGTGTCAGGCAGCTTCAACATCAGTATCAGCATGAGGACTCCTTGCAGTAGACTGGCTTGTGGTAGAATTTAGATGTTATCAATAGACTTGCTTGCAATAGACTCGATTGTAATAGACTACCGTTCTAATGCCACCCATCAGCTTATATAGCCGGGCTCGTTTTCTATTGGAACCGCAATTTGAAGTTTCAAAATTAGACTTGCCAGCCAGGAATCATAAATATTTTTATAAAATATACAGGGAGGGCCAGAAAGGCGTGCGAATTTCAAAATCGCATTACTCGCGACAGGAAAGTGGGAGCGGGGTGCGGGCAGTGGGGATGGGTAACTTGGTTCTCGGAAATTTTGTTGCCATGGAGCGTTTTACTGGTGACGCAGCTCGCCGTTTTGTGTGAAAGCGTATTACAGAAATGGCGATTCGTGCACTATTGCGCAGCGTCTATTTTGCTCTTAGTTTAGTTTACATGGTTTAAACCAATGGCCGAGTAAAAGTGCGATCACATCGTGGATCAGACAGTTTGAGTCTTCGGGTTCGACATTAAATAAAAACCTGCGGGCGTCCAAGGTCGATAAGAATGGAGGAAAATGTAAGTGAAGTCGCGGCGTCTGTACAGCGCGATCCCTAGCAGTGGTCCCGAAAGATATCAGCTGAGCTCGCCATGTCAAGAACATCATTATCTGAGCATATCATTAGCACAGCTATACATTAAGTATTTTGACTAAAAATGTTAAATTACATCCGTATAAGATCCAATTAGAATAGGAATTGAAACCAAGTGACCACCATTTACGTCCTGAATTTCCCGAAACAATGTTAGAGCGTTGTCGAAGTTTGAACAATATCCTCTTCTCGGATGCAGCTCATTTTAATTTAAGTGGATTTGTCAATAAACAAAATTTTCGGTATTGGGCCGAAGGAAAAATTCCCAATTGCAAAATCAAAGACCTTTGCGTTCGCTTAAAGTTACAGTTTGGGCGGCCATGTCGGGTCATGGAATCATCGGACCCCATTTGTTCGAAAATGAGCGAGGCCAGGCAATGACAGTAAATTCTGATCGTTACACAGCAATGTTACGTAACTTTTTATTTCCACAAGTGCATAATTTTGAAGCCTCTAACAGCAGGACCTTGTATTAACAAGATGGCGCGACATCTCATACATCCTTTGGCAATGAGTCTTTGGCAGTTGTTAACGAAATGTTTAATGGAAAACTGATATCGCGTCGAGGGGACTTTCCATGGCCTCCCCGGAGCTCAAATCTCACGCCAATGGATTTTTTTGTTTGGGGGTACCTCAAGAGTCGCGTTTACGTCAATAAACCGACGACAATTGCCCAGCTCAAAGAAAACATTCGCGAGGAAATGTCCGCTATCCCACGAGCGATGTCCCAGCGAGTTTTCACGAATTTGAGGGCTAGATTGGAAGACTGTGTACATATAGGGCACACATCTCAGCGATGTTATTTAAAAAAATAAAATACCCATTTGTATTCTTTATTATAATTTTATGTTTTCTTTCCTGAGCTTTGTAGTTTCATCTTATATGATTTTTTATAATCCACTTTTTATAACTTTATGGCCCACCCTGTATTTGAGAGATTGTGTGTAGCAGACTTAGTCTGATTGGCAGCTTCCATGGATGTCATTAAAAAAATGCGTTGACATGACTGTCAATGAAATAAAGTGTAAATATTAGGTCTTTACCTATGAAATTGCCGTTTTTCACGAAATAAATGAGGCGTAATTTTTTTATATATTTTTTATTTCTATTAATCAAAATAATCACCCATGCAATCAATGCATCTTTGCCAACGCATTGGTAGCATATTGATGCCTTTCTTGAAGAAATCAGCTGGATGGGAGGCAACAAATTCTTCAAAGGCATTTTGTACTGCCTCTCGGGTATTGAATTTTTTTCCCGCCAAGAAGTTATCCAAATTCTGGAAAAAGTAGAAGTCTGTAGGCGCAAGGTCTGGTGAGTACGGCGGATGACGGAGAACTTTCAACCCCAACTCTTGTAGCTTGGAGACCGTCTGCTGTGCTGTATGAGGTCGCACGTTGTCGTGCAGGAGCAATGGAGCCGAACGATTGACCAAAGCTGGTTGGAGACGTGCGAGCTTCTCCATCATTGTGTTCAGTTCTTCACAGTACACATCTGCAGTAATGCTTGTCCCGTTTGGCAACAAGCTGTGATGAATTACACCCGCGTTAGACCACCAAACAGTGACCATCACTTTTCTAGGGGTAAGTTTTCGTTTAGGGCATTGTTTGGGTGCTGAACCAGGGTCCAACCAACTTGCTGAGCGCTTACCATTGTCAAACAGGATCCATTTCTCGTCACAAGTAACAATGCGGTTCAGAATTCCTTCATTTGTATGCCTGCTGAGCAGTGCAAGGCACGTCCCCACGCGTACTTCGCGCTGGCGGTCATTGAGTTCGTGGGGTACCCATTTGTCAAGCTTTTTTACCTTGCCAATTTGACGCAAATGGACCAATATTGTTTTGATGCTAACGTCGAAAGCTGCTGCTAATTCAGCCGTGGATTGAGTTTCATCAGCTTCCACAATTGCCTTTAATTCGTCATTGTCGACCAAAGTTTTCGGACGACCACGGGGTTCATTTTTCAGGTCAAAATTTCCAGAACGGAAGCGGGTAAACCAATAACGGGTGGTGCGTTCGTTTGTAGTGTTCGCTCCGTAAACGTCGTTGATGTTGCGTGCCGCTTGTGCCGCTTTGCTGCCACGACGGTACTCATACTCCATAATTATTCGAATTTTTAACTTATCCATGATGACGAAAAATGTTCGAATGCGTTGAAAACAAAACACTAACTATTAAACAAATGACGATTTTAGAAAAAGAATTCCGTGTTTGTCAAATAAAATTAATTTGAAATTAGAATTATAAGTCAAAAAAAATTTTTTTTCATTTGAAATGGCCAGTACGGCAAAACGGCAGTTTCATAGGTAAAGACCTATTATTTGGCAAAAATTTAAAAAAGGTAAACGCAAAATAAATACAATTAAAAAGAAGGATTATACGTAAAACGTACGTGTTACAACTTTCTATTGCAAGGAGGTTTTACTATTTAATTTAATACAGTTAAATGGCAAGTTGTGGGAAGCCTAGTTCTTCGATCAATATTCCAGCTGCCATACATAAATGAACTTACCCAATTGACCTTCGATATATATACACATCAGAGAATCTGTCTCAGTCACTTTGCTGACCAGCCCACCTTTTACTGAATATCAAATGACAGAAGTATTTTCTTAAAATTATTCACTTTTAAAAACGAATGTTGCAAGGTCCCAAATTAAATATTCCTAAATATTCTGGACAGGGCTGCTAACAAAAATCTAAATAAAACTAGTTCACCAAAAGAAACTAAAACGAATTTTTTTAGATTTTTTATTTTAAAGGAAGTATTTGCGGCCAGTTTTCAAATAGTAAAAGACTTTTATACCATACCTACTCTAAAAAGCTTATTTTATTCACGCAAAACAGTGAATTTCAATGCTTACACAAACTCCTTGCGCTAAGATTCGAAATTCAAACTCTTTAGTGCAAATAAATTCTCGAGATTTGATTGGTCGATATTTGCGACAAGGAGTTTGGCATTAGATTAAAAACTGTTTTGTGTTCTTTGCTGCCATTATAGAAAAAAAATAGTGAATTGGCGCCATTTCAAATACTTACTGTGAATTGTACGGACACAAAGTTTAGTGTTACTTTATAATAAATCGATTGAATTATAATAAATCGATTGAATTATAATAAATCGATTATGCATTCAAGTGACGAAGAAGATATTGTGTTAACACCTGAATTTATGAAAGAGAAGGTGGCCGATATTGTAGAAAACTTGCTACCCAACAAATCACGGCTGGTTTACATCAAAACCTACGATGAGTTTTGGAGTAAATGGAAAAATGAAAATCAAGCTTCGGGCACATTTTCTGAGTCTGTTTTCTTAACTTATTTTAATGGACTGTCGAAGAAAAGGAAGTCATCGACATTATGGAGTATATATTCTATGTTGCGGTGTACTGTAAAAACAAGGCATAACAATGATATAAAAACATATTCTAACTTGCAAGCCTACCTTAAAAGGCTATCAGAAGGCTATAAACCGAAAAAATCCCTGGTTTTTACCGCTCAAAATGTTGAACGCTTTTTGAATGAAGCGCCAGACTCGCATTTTTTAGCAGTAAAAGTAAGTAATCTTCAACATATCTTGCTTAATACAAGTAGGTATTTTGAACTATTTAATTGTAAACCTATCAACATCAATTTTGTAACGGTTTTTCTATTTTTGTTTGCAGGTTGCGTTAATTCTCGGCGTTAGTGGAGCCTGTCGTTCAAATGAGCTTGTTAAAATGACAGTGGATGACGTGCAAACGATTTCTGACACTGCTTTACTGATTACTTTAAAGGATACAAAAACGAAAATCGACCGAACCTTCGTAGTCAGAGATGATTACATGAAAATCGTAGAAAAGTATCAAAGTTTTCGTCCTCCGAATACAAACAATAATAGATTCTTTTTGTTCTATTCTAAAAATAAATGTACAAAAACTCCGATTGGAATAAATAAAATTAGTGTCATGCCAAAAGACATTGCAACATTTTTAAAGCTACCAAATCCCGAGATGTATACTGCCCTCCAAATCATAAACGCAGTAAGACAATTTTTTCAAAAATGAGTTTATTTTATATTATACCTTAGCATGGAACGACCTTACCGGGAATAAAACCCGTTTTTCGCTAGCTATATTAGAAATAAGACAAACAAAAATCATAAACGCAGTGGGTCTACCCTCGACACCGATCTTACTTAAAATGTGTGGAGTAAGTAATCTTACGCCAATTATATCCGGAGAGCACCGCCTTTCTTTTTCATATATCCTTAGCATAAACGCCGTGGGTGCGGTAAGCATTCTTTATGCTTAATACTTACATTGTTGCTAACTTTCCCTACCATAGCATTAACGCAGCAGGAGCTGATAAGGCGTTTATTACGTAATATAATTGTTGCCAACTATACTCTATCCATAGCATAAACGCAGTGGGTGCTATTATGGCATTTATACCTAACACAAAGATATCTGTATAAATTTTCGCGCTTAAGATAAATACTGCGATAGCACGCACTGCGTTTATGCTATGTATTAGCTGTGGTTAAACTATCGGTTTTATTACGCATGCGTGGAAAAGCGGGATAAGACTCTGAAATTGTACTTAGTGAAAGCGAGATAGCGATACTCACCGTGCAAGCGCCATTGCCGCGTGGGTTCAGTAATTCAAATTTGCATTATTTTATTTTCTAAACTCTTGACCTTGACCGTCATAATTTTGTTTTGCTGAAGTAATTTGTTTAATTGATTGTTTTATTTTTTATTTTTCACTAGTATTTTGTTTTTTTATTAATATGCATGATAATATTAAAGCTTTAATTGATAGACGAAAATTCTTAAAACGATTAAAAAGTCTAGCGAAATCCAAGACTTTGAAAGTAGTGTTACATGAAAGTCCAGATTTTATGAAAGATGAGCATTCAGGTGATAATGCTGAGACTATGATACTACCAGAAGGTAAGGTTACATCTTAATATTTTTTATATTACAACTTTCCAGAAATGTTTTAGTTCGAGGAGAGTATGGAGTAAAAAATTGTAGATACTTACTTACAAACAAATAACTTTTTGGTAAATACTCTATTTGGTTACTTTATACTTTGAATATTTGGAATATTTATACCTAAAAGGTCGCGTGTTCTATTGCCACGCAGAGAAACTTACAGATAAACTATGTAAAGTCTGCGATTTGCCATATCTTGTTTTAAAATACTTAAATTTAATTAATATTCCAGATAGGTACCTATCTACTATTTCTATCTACACTAATATTATAAAAGAGGAAAAATGATTTTGTTTGATTGTATGTTTGTTCGTAATGTATGTATGTCCACGCATATCTGAAAAACTTTGTCAGTTGGTTAGTTTTAGGTTTAGTTCAACTTAGGGTACAGTGAAAGTTTCATCAAAACCGGTTAAGGAGTATTTGAGATAAAGTGTAAAAAATTAAACCTACTTTAATATAGCAATAAAATAAAATATTGACAACTAAAAAAACAAGAATTTAAGATTTCAATCTCTGAAAAACTAAATTCAAAAAATCTTTATTTCTTGCTTTCAGTTGTCAATTGCTGCTATATTGAATAATTTTTATGTTTTAAAATTATTATTTAATATTTGTATCATACTGTTTTTGATTTCAGATCTTGATACATCTAAATTGCTTCAAAAAGTTGTTACAAAATTGCAAGATTCAAACCAAACAGTTGATTTTAGTGAAGATAACATTGCATTAACGGGCAAAGAATTGGTACATTCTACTTCTGACGAAAAAGACCAAGACTCGAACAAAGATTTCATTCATTCAAGCAGTATTGAAGACGCAAATAATATTTCTGTCAATAAAATAGAACATCAGGAAAACAACCCACAAGATAAAAAATCAAATGAACAAACTTTCAGTTTTTTCAAGTGTCAAGAAGTAATACTTCCTTCAGATGATGAGATTGATAACTTTTTATCAACTCAATGCAATGCTCATTCACTTTCGCTGGATCATTCATACTTTGATCCATTTGCTGACTTGGACAATCACAATGAAGATCCAGTTTACGTTCCGAGTAAAACTGAAAACTGTAATGATTCTGACTTAAATATTTATCAACAAGAAGGACAGATTGTGATCCTTAACAATGAATTGATACAATCGGCGAATAAAAATAAATCTTCTCAAAAAAAAAACTCAGAATATTGATGCAAATGTACAACACTGTGAATTTAGCCAATGCACTGAAGAAGTATTCAGTACTTGTAGTAAATGCCTTTGCTTTTTATGCTGGGCTCACTTTGACAACCAATCTACCTACATCGATTGTCTTAATCACGCACAATATTCAAAGAATAAAAGCAAAATTAAGTATTTGAAGAATAATTGCAACCTGATGGCAAAGTCGTTTATTATAAAAGCTGACACTAAAAATAGAAATACAAAAAATAACTCAGAAAATAATCTTAAAGGCACGAGAGAAACAATAGAAATAATAAAAAAACAAAATCAAACCGATGATGAAGATAGAGAACAACATTGTGAGTACATGGGTTGCGAAAAAGATATATGCAGCACTTGCGATACTTGCTCATGTTTTTTATGCGTAGATCATTTCACTTGCTTTGGCTCGGATAATAATTGCGATCAACACAAGCCGTATATTACTGAAAAAATAGGAGATGGACCTGTGCTCACAAAAGGTGGCACTCTCAGAAAAAGAAAGTTATATTGTGAAGTTTTGTCCAAAAGGAAAGAAAAGAAAGCATTACTGCGAGAAGAAAAGTATTTCATGAAGGAGCCTTGTACACGTTTATGCAGAAAACAATGCTTGTCTAGCTTTGATAATGACATGCGAAAAGGTATTCATAAAATTTACTACAATTTAAACTGGGAAGCTCAAGGTTTATTTATTAAAGCCTTAGTAGACGTGAAAACTGTGGCAAGAAGAAAGCAAAATACCAAACCAAAGAGAGATTTCACGTATAATTACAATTTTTTTGACAAGGACCAGAAAAAGGTGGATGTGTGTAAAACCTTTTTCCTGTCTACATTGGGATATAATCCTAAAAATGACAAAAGGGTGTTTTTAGCGATAAATAAATCTGCAGCCAACCAAAAAAACCTTAAAGGGAGTTATGAAAGGAAGAATAAAATCGATCGCGAAGCTATTAAAGAACATGTAATGAAGTACGAGCCCTGCATTTCTCATTATAGACGTGAACATGCCCCGCATAGATTGTATTTGCCCAGCGATCTAAACATAACAATTATGCACAAAAATTTTTGCGACAGCCACCAAGACATAAAAATATCCCTTGAAACTTATAGAAAAATCGTAACTTGTGACCTCAATATTTCTTTCGTAAAGCTAGGACATCAGGAGTGTGAAGTTTGCGCTTATTTCCAACTGCATAATAAGGACCATGTTCAAAATCCGACAACAGATTGTGAAGTTTGCTGCAATTACGAAAAACACAAGGCAAAATACAGGTGCAGTCGAACAGAATATCAAAAAGATGTCCAAGGTTCTAAAACTTCTAACACAGACACAATCTTTTACTCAGTTGACCTACAAAAAGTGATAATGTTACCCAGAATGGAGCAGTACAAAACTGCTTTATTCTGTCCCCGTATGATCGTTTTTAATGAAACTTTTGTACCGCTTGGATCAAGTTTGTCTGATAATTTACCACTTGCAGTAATTTGGCCGGAGTCCATTTCAGGACGGAATGCCGGAGATATAATTTCGGCTTTCCGAGCATTTTTGTTACATAAACGAGACAAGAAGCACATTATCCTATGGATGGACAATTGTTCGTCTCAGAACAAAAACTGGGCACTGTTTTCTTTCCTAGTAGAATTTGTGAACAGTGATTTGATAGCAGCTGAAACGATAACTTTAAAGTACTTGGAGCCAGGACATACGTTCATGTCAGCAGATAGCTACCACCATCAAGTGGAGCTATCACTAAACCGAAATAAAAAAGTTTACGACTTTAGTGACTTTTCAGAATCCGTAAACCAGGCCAATTCAGGAAAAAGTTCTGTGAAGGAAATGAAAGTCGGCGATTTTTATGATTATCCTGATTTATCCTCACAGGTGAAACTCCGCAAAAGGGAACCAAGGTGTTATATGGCGGACATCGTGTCCATCAAAGCACAAAGAAGCTATTTCAATTTAAAATTTAAATTAAATCATTACGATGAAACGGAAGAAACTTTGGACTTCTTAGTAAATAAAATAATCAAAACTAGAAAATTTCCTGAAAGAACCGCTAAAACTTCTGCTCGAGGACTTGCCACGGCCAGAAAGGAACAAATTTTAAAAAAAACTCGTACTATTGATGCCGCAGAATAGAAGGCAGTTTTGGTATGATTTACCAGAATCGGAAATAGATGAGGCTGTAGAACAAAAATAATTATAAAACAGCTTTGTATTTTCTTACATTCCATTTGATTATAAGTTAGTTACTTTTTAAGACTTTTTGTAATTTCATTTGGTTTATTAATAAATATTTTTCTACATACTTTATGTTAGATTTGATTGCGTTTGACTTATAAATGTTTCTTGATTTTTTTGTCATTATTTTAATACTCCTATTAAATAAAAATGTTTTTTCGTACCCTTTATATAATTAATGTTTTATCTCAAATTGTTGGTACAATCACTGTTTATACCAATCACCTGCTTGGTTCTAACACAAATACTTCTCTATTATAAAAGCAGTAAGATATCTTAAGGTATAACTTGGGAATATTTTAGGTAGAATTGGTACACATAAACGCAGTAAGTAACAATTTGACTGCGTTCATGACTTGTATAATCCTACCAAAAAGTCGACTTAACGCTAGCCGTAAAAATATTTCCTTAATTTAACACAAATTATTTAGAGTTTTTATAACATGGATGATAAATATTGAATAAGTTAAGTTTGTGTTACGTAAAAAAAATCTTATTTGTAAATAAAACTTTTTGTAGTAGCCGTGATAGCATAAGATTCAGTTAAAACTTTGAGCGCGTTTATCTCAAAACTGTCAAATGGTCGTTACTGCGTTTATGATTTGGAGGGCAGTATACAGGACATTCTTTCCGAAGGACTTCTGCCACATTATTAGCAAACACTGGTGCAGATATGACGGAATTAAAGCGACATGGTGGATGGAAGTCCCCTACCGTGGCAGAGGGTTATATCGAAGAAGGCAAGTCTCCCTACTTGGGGGGAGGGAGACTTGCCGAGCTAACAGATGCAGAAAAGAATAATTTTGTATAGACATAAAGAGACTCTGTAAATTTATTTTGAAAAAAAAAATATACCCGTGAAGTTTCTTGCCAGTTCTTCTTCACGAAGGTTTTTTTCGAACTGGTGGTAAAATCATGTTTTATTTGACGTCAATAAGAACAAGTAATTGTCAATTTTGAGAAATAAATATTTGAATTTGAATTTGAATTGTATTGAAAATAAATCGAAACGCAGCCTTCACATAGCAAGCAGCATAAACCTAAAGAAACCTGAAGACCCATGGACTCCACGCCCTTCAACGTCCAAAGATGCCACAGAGTTTCCTCCAGCAGAAAGTTCTGACCATCGACAAGAAATAAATATTGTTTCACAAGTTGACCACCCTAATGATAATAATAAGAAACATACGCTTAATTTCAGTCATTGCTCTAATTTTAATGTCCATTTCAATTAGTGTAACATTTATTATTTCTTGATTAAATTTCTATTTTCGATTAAATTATGTCTTTTTCTCGTAGTCATGGTATAAAGTATAGTATGCAACTCCTGAATAAAGTACGAATTTATATTGAGGGCCATGAATCACTCGCGTCGCTCAGTATTCTAACAGTTGAATCACTCGCTGCGCTCGTGATTCAATCATCTTAGATCACTCGCTGCGCTCGTGATTCAATCGTTAGAATCCTTCACTTGCTCGTGACTCATCTACGGCCCTCGCTTTAAATCCGTCCTTTATTCACTAGTTGCATAATATACTATTTACTGAAGGAAAACCAATTATATAAGTGAAAAGAAGAAACAAAATAAAAAATAAAAAAGACAAAACTTAATTTATCAATTTAAAAAATCAATTAATTATAACTCAAAGATCCTGATTTCTTATCCATGAAACAATTAAAAAAATTTTTTGTTGCCCTCGAAGGGTAGGAACTAAAAAATGCTCTTATGCATACCGTGCGCGCGTGATCGAGGTTATGTGGGACTCGCTCCGAGCCTACCAGAGCCTCTACCCACTAAAAAACCCCTGAATGACTTTTTACAATTCACTCATTGTACAATTTTTTGCCTCACAGCCTTTATCTGAACGACGACCAATTAGAGAAAAAGGCCGCGCTAACGGGGCCTTTAAGGGGTCACCCGCTGGGAATTACATAGCACTGAAGGTGCTCAAAGCACTGAAGGTAAATTTATAGCATTGATCTTTGAGAAACGATGCGATTATCCTAACTAGGCGATCCGGTAAGCCTATTTTATAGAGTTATAAGCGGGGCCGTCCCGCATCACCCCGCAGAGCCGGTATGCCTGCGGTGGTATGCATGACGCATCTATCACCTGCCTCCCGTGAGGGTGTTGCTTCGGCGGCAAAAAAAACGTATGTCCTGTGATGTAGATGTCATGATCAAGCTTTTGAAGCATTGTTTCAGTTAGGTTCTATAAGGAATTGTGTAAAATTCTTATTTTTCTGAACTTCATAAGTGTATTCGAAATATTAGATGGCCATTGTTCTACAGCTAGTGTTTGAAGCCTCTCGTCACTTAATTACGCTTTGATTTCTTAAAGTAGTAAAAAAATTGTGGTTGTGTCATTGCTTATCATAAACTTCCATTTTACGTTTCATCTTGTCATGTCAATGTTTTCTTGTAAATATAACAACATAGAGGTATTGCGTAATTTAATATTTATTTTATTTACACCCTTTTCTATACCATATTTATAAAATATGGTATAGAAAAGGGTATAGGTTCTTACGAAAAGTAAAATCTTGCAAGACAAACACTTTTTTAAATATTTAAGTTGTAATTGTAAGTTGTATTTGTAACTAGCTGTAAGTTTCCCTAATAAATAAATAAAGTAATCAGAGAAAAAACTTAATTATTTAAAAAAAACTGTCTAAATCTACAATTGTATGTCCTACGTCTGTCATGAACGTAAGCTTCACCCTCTTCACATGAGATATTAAACAAGTATTGAGTATGAGCCATGCATATCGATACTACATATCGAGCCATCAATCGAAGTATCTAGTTATAAATTATACGAAGCCGAGCATTAATTTTAGTGAATAATGTTAAAAATACAGCCAAGGTATGAACAATCATAAAAAAAAATTAAATAACTTAAAAGTTATAAAGTCAAATGTTGTTACTCCAAATGAAGTTAGGTAAGCATACTACTGCCTTTAGTAAAAAATTTTGATAGAGAAATTGCTCAATTTTACAAACTAGTGGCCCCATTTGAAATCTTTTCAAATTTAGAAGTTATAAAGATCGTACTTTGAAATTGTTTTATTGATTGTTCTGATTTTTTCATACCTTAGCTTCTACTAAGTAATTAAATATCGGTAAATTTTTCAATGTTCACCTTCACAGCAGTAAATATATGGGAATAGTAGTGTACATTCATAAAACTGCATGATTTGACGTAATTGAGTTACATACCAACCCCCCACATCCATGACAATCTTCATAAATATCTTATTGCCTGGTTAGCCCAAATGGAGTATGGTAACATTTAAAGAAATATAGAATAATTTTAGTAGTAGTTTACTCGCAGATACACGATACACTAAACCTTGAAGTGAAGTGCACTTATTTTAATTTTATTTAATATAGTATAAAAATCAGTGGCTCATAAATATAGTAGGCATCTCATGTACGTATCGAACCCGGAAGCTCTGGTGTGAGAGGCAGTTCAGGCTACTACTTATGCTGGTTACGCTTATGGAAGCTTTAAACTATTAAAATACATTTTATTTGAGTATTGCACATAATATCTGAATAAATTATTCAGAGACGAATCGGACATTGGGCAACTATTCATTATGCAACATAATAGGGTCAAAGTTGTTAGTTCGGGCCTGGCGTTATCCAGCGCGATACAAGAATTTAAAACCAAGGAAAATAAAATTTTTGCTACTGTATTTAGCTTATGTATAAAATTATAAACTCCATATATTCATTTTATAAGTAAAATATTTTAATATTTTAAAATAAATGCATACATTAATTAATACTTTAAAATACATTATATTTATTATAAATATATGCTCGGCTGTTAAGGTTGAATATAAATAATAATGATAACAAATCCCCAGACAAACACACCAACTGTATGGCCCCAAAGTAAGCAGAGCTTGTGTTATGGATGACCATATAGCGAACTGTGGAGGAACCCAGAATAAACATACATATATAAATACAAACAACGATGACCTGAGAGAGAACAAACGTCTATGATTGCACTTCCAAATTATTTAAGACCATTGCATATTTTGACCACGTTCAGCGAATAAAGTTTCTTTCTTTCTTTTCTTTCTACAATATTAAATGTATAACATTTTGAAATCGTTATACAACAATAACTAAATTTCAATACATAAACAACATTGCAAAATATTCAAACAGAATGGGGATCGTCAAGCATTGTTAGTCGCAGTTTTTGTTTTGATATAATCCATTTTAGCGCAGTCTTAGATTGTTTTATCTAACTACTTTATGTTTTTCTTTATTTTGTCACTAAACCAAAACTATAAGTGTTAAAAAAATATCAAACTTAGTTTCTGATCGCATTAAATATGTGAGATTTAAAAAATACATAGGCTATATCAATTTAGGCTTAACCAACTTTTCAATCAAAACAAAACTTTTATATGGTATCCGGGAGAGACGGGTCATATATATATCTTCGAATGAAGCGACTCATATAATAGCGATAGAACTTCACTTGGAAGTTCGTTTAATCATCTATTATGTTTCGTCGCTTCATTCTTCAGATAGAATATAATTAAAAAGGTAGATTTTTAGAGATTAAGGTTTGTTTTCTTTTGTCTTTTCAAATTATAATTTATTTAAATACGTATATTCATTAAATTCCTTACTTAAGTACATAATTTAAAAATCCAGTAACCTATAGGCATCTAATATACACTTGATTGTGATTGCCAAATTCATTAAACATAAATTAAATAAAACACTTTTTACCGGATATTATCGCGTATATTTTAGTTAATTTTAAAATTATTTCGTATTCAGTCTATCGTGACCACGGCAACTGCAAAGATGCCGAAACGTCGAAATAATTTTAAAATTAACTAAAATATACGCGATAATATCCGGTAAAAAGTGTTTTATTTAAAGTATGAATCGTGAAAATTTAAGAAAATTCATTAAACATAATAATTTAATTTTAATTAATCTCTTTATCGGAAGATATTGGGTGGTTTGTAACTTTATGGAGTACGGACAAGGCAAAGTTGTTTAGTGGGTCAATGTGGATAGATTTATGGTAAAATTTTGTAAAGGTCTGAGAGTTTTAGATCCACCTAGCCGTATCTCGGATAACCTACACTGAGCACGTGCCGCGTGCTGTGTGCGCTAAACACACTCATATCAACGCCGCTCGTACCTAGCGTCTGCTTTATCCACCGACTTAGCGTCTGACTGGACGCGGCTCTGTGAGGGGCGTTTCGTGTTACAAACAAGAACTCCGATTTCGAAACTTTAATATTTTTCGTCACCAAAATTATAATCTTGTAGAGTCTACACAGGACATATCGTAATGTTATTTTTATAGATTGGCAAGGATAACATAGGTTGTTTACGATTTGGGGCTGTGTTTTTAATGATGAATATTATGATTATGTGAACGGATGCAAAAACTATATTTTCTAATTAAATGTCTGGAACCTATGTCGGTGCATACGGCTAACGATGTAACGGTAACTTATTGGTATTTTTTTCTAAAGTTAAAGTAATATAAGGATATCACAGAGAAAGCTGATTAAGAACTAATTTGGATCCCAAGAAAACGTGTACTTCGACTTAGTTGGTTTCATTTTATAGGCTTCTTGTAAAATTCGCCTCATCATCATCTTTGTAGGTGGCAACTATTCCAATGTTTTAATAAACAGCTATCTACCTTTTCCTTTAATACTAGTAGAATACTGTTAGATCTGTCGCAGGTCCGGCGCATCAGTGACGCGACCATTTTCCTAGTAATTGCGAAAAAATCGTCTACTACTGCCTCCGCGAACATGCCTGACGCGCTGCAGTACCGCGGCAGCCCCAACAGTATTCTAAAACCGTTGTTATATTGTACACGTAAAGCTGAGTAATATTTCTTTTTATAACTAAGCGAAAGGCTGCACGTGTAAAAAGACTGACAATAGGCTCTAAATAAAGTTCATTTAACCTGTGGTGTACAACGTGCAAAACTTCGAGCTAGCATATTGATACGTACAGCGAGAGCTCTACGTGCTCTTTCGATGTCATCTTCATCTGTTAAGTTGGAATTAATAACGTGCCCAAGATATTTACAATTAAAGGTCCGCTTTAATTCAATGTTATTGAGTGTGAGCCGAGGAATGTTAGTGGGTAACTTTTTAAATTAAATAAATAATTAATTCACTTATTAGATTGATCATTTAAATAACAAAAAACTAATAAAACAGGTTTTTGAATATATAGTATTACGTAACGTACAAAACTCCCACCATGACCTCAACGTGATGTTGTATTGACAAAAAGTCATAGATGCCAGAGAAGCGAGCATCAACGTCGGGGTCTCTGGTTGACAGCCGCGCCGCGCGTACGCCGCCCGGAGCGTCTCGCAGCACCCAGGGTAAGACTGGAGGAGTGCTTTGCTCTGGTGCTATTTTGGGAGTAAATTAAATCTTTTGTTGTATTGGAGAAAATTATTTCTGAAACCAGCGGAGCATTTAAGAGAGAGATCTATGGCTAGGGGCCAGTAGGGAAAGACCAACACTCCTTTGGCTTTATCATCAATTATTTTTCTTACACATTTTAAGACAAGGGAAAATGGAGAAAATGATTAAAATATGCCAAATGCCATAGCCACATGTGTCTATAGAGTATTTAAATGTGGAAATGGAATACCACCCATCCTATTGATGTAACTAATAGCGGCGGTATTTTCAATACGTAATAATATTGCACAATTTCATTCTTCCCCGGCTGAACTTTTGAAGCCTAAGGAAACGGCTAGGTAATTAATATGGTATTCTTTTTCACTATGTTTCCAAGAACCAAAAAATGTATTGTTTTGGAATACAGCGACCCAGCCTGTTCTGAATGCATCTGTATATATCTTATAAGTTTGTGAAGTAATTTAACAGGAAATGGTATATTTACTGTTACTTTTCTAACAGATAAAATCTTCTAACAGTAATTTAGGGAGTTTAATGTTTGCCTCACAGTTGTACTTATTTTGTAGCTAGACAGGCTGCGACCAGTACACCTATATGTTTGGCAAAATCTCGTATCGAGCATATTTGAAGTTTCATAAATTTATTTATTATTTAAGGCTTATCGTCAGGTAAACAAATAGACATCTGTTCGATGTTAAACTTAAAGCCTAAAAATGTTACTGACTTTGTCGGTACTAGTCGATTTTTGTCCAAATTCACAACAAGTGACTCATAACTTTTTGTAAATACCCCCGGATAATCCATACGGCATGGCCGTAAACTTGTATGTGATTGGCTCAAACATATCGTTTTCTTGAAATTCAAAACGTAGGTATATTTTGTAATTAACAAATATAGGTACGAGTAGGTATCATCTATCTAATCTATGTTAGCTAAGAAACCATTATGGGGATAATAATTTAGGAGCTGTTTTATAAGATTCCATTTTAAAGTGTACTTTTTCCACAAAATTCTATACTTTTTTTTGTTTAGTACGAACCACCGTTGGGTTTCGGTATTTCAATATTTATTTATTGTATTTGTTTGATATAAACTGGTCACTTGAGGTATAACAAGGTTTTATAGCCTCTAAGTCTAACAATTGATTAATTGCTATTATCATTTTTTGTTTTTCACTATGGGACAAAATATGTGTGGGAGTAAATTACTTGCTTAATACTTGTTTAATTTTATCATGAAATTGAATTGAGGAACAGAGTGTTATCTATTTTAAAATCGTTTTATTTTTGTTATTTTAGGCCAATAATCGTAAAAGCAACGGATTCGACCTGCGTATACCTGAATTATGGTTGATTCGGTGCACGAGTCCCGGACTGGTCGAATTTCGCGTAACGAGAAGGTACCATCCAGTTTCCCGACTGGGTTGACCGGTTGCCTGTCGATGTTTCCGGAGTACTTAGATAGCTTCGGTGTACTTTATTATTAATATTTATTTATTTTATCACTTTATTATCTCTTTTTTCAAGAAGTAAGTTCATCCCCCTATCTATAGCAGTTATTCCGTAACTGAGCTGTTGCTGGAGCCCCCGAAGCCCCGAGGGCAGAAATAATCTCTGGATCCATGTTGGAAATAATTATCCCGACTGGCCCGGTTCATTCTGGGAGATCGACGGTTCCAGATCAGGGAGCGTCTACATAGAGGGCTCAAGTATTGCGGTAACCGAAATGGCTAACTAGAAATCCGTCCATTGGGTTCGTCATAATTTTTATAACGACTTTCAGATTTGACAAATAAAAAAAAATAAAAATAATAGAATATTACGTAATACAGACATTGTATTAAATCCCTTTCAGACTACATGCATTTTCTGTATTCGTATTAAAATTTTTAAACATTATTGAAAAAAAAGTCAAAAATAACAATACGATTAACATTAATTGGAATAAGAAACATCAGGTAGAAGACTACCAGAACTTTATGCGGATATCGTGATATATCTATTATAGATTACACGTGTTTTTGCATCTTTTTGACAAAGCGAAATTATGCTTTATAATAATAAACATCAGGTAGAAGACAACCCCAAATTTATGCGAATAACGTGATGTATCTATTATAGATAACACGTGTTTTCTGTGTTTGCTGTGTTACTAGAGCGAAATATGCGAATTTCTAATTTTTATTTTCCGAAAATTCAATGCTAACATTCAGATTTTGTATCTTAAACGGGTATATATAAAAAAATTACACAAATTAAAATTAATAAGGCACATTTTGAAATTATACAAATTAGGCGCGACGACGAGCGAAGCGAGAGCCTTTATGTAGATAATGCAGCGCGAGCCGAGCGTGCGCAGCGAGCGTGCTGCGGTAGCGGCCGGTGAAGCGCCAAAAAGGGATTTGCATTCCAGTACATAAACTAAATACTCAAGAAAAAACTTGGTACAAACAACTAAATAAACTTTCTCATTTCCAGCTACTACTTGAATGTTCGAACGTATAAATTGATGTGCTCATGCAGTTTTACAAGGCGATTGTTATCGCAACTAATATTATTCGGAATTTTGAAGTTCGGGATTTGTATTTATGATATTGCGGATTATTAATAATTCGGATTTTTTATGGTTAGGTATTTTCAAATTCGGCGTATTGATTTTCGTAATTATAAACATTCAAAATTTTGATGTTTCGAAGAAGAAAAATTCAATATTATGAAACACGGAATTTTCATTTTCGGAATTATGAACCATTCGGCGTTATAAAATTCGGAATTTTGAAATTCGTAATTATGACTATCGGAATTAAGTTTTTCGTTTTTATCAAGTGTACCCATGAAAGACATAAAATGGCTTCTCATCGGAAGAAACAACGAGTCGATTTGTTCTAATTTTCGAACTTTTAGTACAACTTTCATAGCATATTTAATATTACACGGTGGTATAAGACGTGTGCTTGTTACCACGCAAGAAAAGACTTGCCGGGACTGGGGTGTATCAAGTAAACAGAAGGCGCCACTGTTGAGTGGAAAGATTTTTAAATAAGTCAAATGACATACTCTAAAACTTTGCGAAGTTACCTAGTACCTTAAAAGGACTACACCTGTTTAATGTGTATACTATCTGAAGAATGAAGCGACGAAATAGAATTATAGGTGGCTGTATTATTTATACAATATTAACATAATATTTAATTAAACAATGACTAACTTATTACTTATTTTAAAAACCATACTAAATCTAAATTAAAGTTCTTCATCGTCATCATCATCGGAGCCATCATCCACGTGAATAATAAATTATTGTCGTAAATGTATATAGTGGATTAGAATTAGTACTGTCTTTGATATTTATAACAAGGTTTTATCGATAGCAAACCGGACCCTCGCGGATGGTTTACGACCGAGTCTGCAGCGAGAAAATAACGATACTAGAGACAATTTCGTATAACAAACATAACAGCTTGTTCGCTCGTAACAATTGTAACGCGTTTCTATATCCTCTTGACTTTGGCAAATACTACGTTACAGAATAGGTACCTTCTACTATTGACTTACCTGAGCCTTGCTCTCCCAGTCCATACCGACGGCGCAGATGATGCACATGACGACCAGCGCTATAGTTCCGACCAATCTGACATCATTTACGCGGTCGCCGGCCATGTCATCCATCGGAAGCACAGAAACATTCTGATTCTTCAGCATATCATTCAGAGAGTCGCAGAACCCGATCGTGTTCATACTGGCCGCCACCGCATTAGCAAAAGCAAATATAATGCCCACAGAGGCGCCGAATTCAGGTCCCAAAGATCTTGAAATGATGTAGTAAATTCCGCCTATAAAAGGTGACACATTGTAGACAAGTAGAAATATACTTAATTAAAATATGAGTAGGTACGTTAAAATAATAAAATACTTCCATTGTATCATATTTCTTTTTTAATTTGTTATTTCTATGAAATCACTATCCTGAAAGTTTATGGAGTTACTTAACATACTAAATATTTCATAATGAAAAAGATTTTTTTGTGAAAGCCGTCTCAATTACTATTCTGAGAAATTTATTGAAGTCTTAATAAATATATGTCAAATATAATATCGGGACAAAAAAGTTCCAAAATAACAGAAACTGGTGTCGGTAGTACCTCCTTTGACCTCTCCGTTGGTGCAGAGCGCACTCATGGACAGGGTGGTGATTACGCAGACCACGGCGGACACGATGATTATGGCGAGCGACAGCCCTACGCCCACCTGTGACACCACCCACGAGATGCGCAGGAACAACATCACCCCCCAAATATTCAGCAGACATGGTATCAGCACACCCTGCCATTAATATATATTCTGTTTAACAAATCTAGATAATTAAGCTTGAATGTTCAATCAGAGCAATCAAATGTATGAAATATTGCATCTATCTAATTGGATTTTTAGGTGATTGAATTTTCAAGAAAAGAGATATTTATTAATCGTATAGGTTTTTCCCGACTTTTTAGACGCAGTTATGCAGTTCGTATAACAAAGTACTGTTACGTGTGTCTATCTGGACTAGACAAGTTTTGACCCTTTCCTATTAGGATATGTTCTAGAAATCAAAAAACGCGTGACTTTTTTTTACCCTTTGAAGGACAGCAATATCACAGTTACAAATGCGTATATTACATATACGATAAAAAAATTGCGATATTTATCTCATTTGCATTACAGTAGATCCTTAAAATAAAGTCTATGCCTATTGGACGCTGACAAAAGCTAGCCGTTTGATCAAACGTATTAAGCTGTATATTTATGGTCTTTAACTTGCATAATGGAGCTTCGCTTGGTGCTACGGCAGGTATGCTCGGCTTGCACAAATCGCTGGATATCAACTAATTCGTAAGAAAATAACGAATAAGTCGCATATTCCATGCTTAAAAATTAACTATTCAACATGTTTTTTAATCCCTAAAGTAAGCAGAGCTTGTGTTATGGACGACCTACAGCGAACTGGGGGAACCCAGAATAAACATACATATATAAATACAAACCACCATGACCCGAGAGAGAAAAAACGTCTATGATTGTCAGGACTCGAACCCGGGGACTCCGGCGTATGAGGCAGGGCTACTACTCGTACCTCTAAGGCTACATGGCTGTTGATGACGGCAAGCTAGTTAGCTGAACAAATACATTTAACCAAACGGCTAGCTGTTTAGTTGAATGTCTCATTCAACATTAGCTAATAACAAATATTAAATTTGGTAGATCAGTAAACGCGAACTTATTTTGGAATTAATAACACTGTGTTGCCGAACGGCCAAAGTTAGAAAGGTCTTCGTGGTATTCATTTATTAACTTAACTACAATGTTTGAAAACGGATCGTCTTAGAAAAAAATGTTAACAGGTAACTTAATTACCTTCAATTAGATTTCAAACAATGGGATCGAAACACTGTTTGCACTTTGAGTACTGGAAACTACGTTACTGAGACAAGGCTGGAACGATATGTAATTTGATACGTAGTTTTGTATGCTTGTAACAATCTGCTCACAAATAAATTGTACGTAACATTATACAGGTCCCTGGCCCCAGGTATTGTGATAGGATTAACTAATTTATTTCTTAAAGTCATTGACTTTAATCGAAAAGTTGGTAATAAATCGTAAAATCGCAAGTAGGAATGTAGTAGTGCAATAATCGCTTGAAATAAGGAGTCACAATACATGTAGAAGCGTTTCTCACCTGTATCCAGCCAAGCTTTATGCCAAAATTGGGCGTCGGGGACTTCGCGTCTCGCCGCCCTTGTATTGCCGCCTCCTGCAACGACTACTTATATCAATATAATTATTTTAACTTAATAAAAACAAAACTACATCTATTTATAAATTCGTAATGCTGAAGCTATGAATCTTATTGACGCAATTGGTGCAATGTTTGTCAGTGGAAAAATATGTTTACAATTATATCCTTTCTCATGATCGCCAGCTGACATAAAGACAGTTTATCTATGCAGATGATGAAACGTTATTCATTGCATACGTAACGTTAACACAAACCATATGCTCCCTGCCTCAATCGTTTGTTACTAGGCATTTTAAATATACTGCTTCCAAAAAAGTGAATAGCAAATTGTCATGTACCTACAAGCATGTGAAATAATGTATTTCTACGTGTTACCGCAATATTTGTGCATTACAAAAAAATACAAAATAATAAACTCATCATAATTTTATCGAATGTATTTTAGTAATTGTACACATTCTGCCTGGCTCCCTTAAGGAGACTGGATATAGAAGTGTACATGTACTTTTAATGTTTAAACTTAGATGGATAGATGTATACCTATTGTTAAAATTGTATGTACTACTGTGTAAAAATCTGGGAGAAGCCACTGACTCCTATGGTACAGATTATATCTAGTTTAGGAGTCAGAGTCTTCATATGAAATTATTACCCTTATTGTGTGAATAAATAAATATTATTATTAATTTACTCGTTACTATACGAATACATCTTTTTTAAATCAAATTGCATATATATTTTACAGCTTTCGCTTTGTAGCAAGCAGTTATAATAAAATTAAAATTAAATTTGATTTGTGATGTATGTAGTATGTACTTATACTTATACTTTGTAAGCTATCTCTTATGCAATACACAGTGTATTCTCGGACTTCGTGGGTTTCAATAATTGTCTCACTAAACGCGCGACCTTACATGGCGACCCTGCCAGGATCTAAGTAACTCGCTCTGCGCGTGTACACCAAAATGTAATTTTTTTGTTTTTGGGTATAATTTTTTTCGTTAATACTATGTGAAAATGGGAAGTTCCAAATCTAAAAAAGAAGTTATCATCGCGCAAAAGCTGGGGAATACGTACACGTTTCTGATTACAATTTGTACAATCTTGGCAATTGGCTTACTAATGTTTGTCTATATAAACGATGCCATAAAAACAAATACATCGTCAAATCAATAAGCTGACGCTGAAAAGGTACTCCAGCATCCTGCGAAGGCAGCAGGCACTCCAAGGAGTTAAGGCCGGTGGTAATGCAGAGATTATTTAGCACGAGTTCGGCGGCTATGTGAGTGTTAAAAAGTGAATTATGCAGTGATTTCGGGTTGTGCGACTCTCGGTTTGTGTTTTCCTTTTATAGCCTTGTTATATTAGATGTTATAATCTCACCATAATAATCTATTTCAATATTGATGACATTTATTGTAATTTTATATTATGCAAATAGGTATTGCTAAGGTAACCCTTAGGTAAGAGTTACTTTTTTTTTTAATTTTTCGGGTAGATTAGATATACCTATACTCTCTTTAATTTGTTTTACATGCTTATTTTTAATTACAAGGTTACTTAAATGAAAATTAAATTTGATAAAACTAAATACTATTACGTACCTAAATAGTATTATTTTATTAATTACGTGCATCTTTCTGTTTTTTTTTCAATAGGTATTTCATAGTTATGTGGTTTGTTCGAAATTTATGGTTGATGATTTAATTTTTTTACTTAATAATTTAAAGAACATTAGAAGTTATTTGATAAAAATTGGTCCTAAACGTAGACATGGTAAGATCTTAGATGTAAAGAAAGAACAAGCAAATAGTGTATTATTAAAATATAACAAGTATTTAGACATTTACTTTAAAAAATTACACGAAATTGAATTACGAAGAAATTTGTCTGATTAAGAGGGTTTGCGAACAGTTTGATAATATTTTTTCTGAAATTATCTCCTTGTGTAGTAAAAATAGTAAAATAAACAAAATAAACATGGGTTTCATAGTTTTTAAATCCGTACACATAATCGTAACAAACATAATTAAAACCACAGCCCCAAATTGTAAACAACCTATGTTATCCTTGCTAATCTTTAAAAATAACATAATGATATGTCCTGTATCGACTAAAAGATTATATTTTTGGTGACGAAAAATATTAAAGCTTCGAACTCGGAGTTCTTGTTTGTAACATGAAAGGCCCCTCACAGAGCCGCGTCGAGTCAGACGCTAAGTCGGTGGATAAAGCAGACGCTAGGTACGAGCGGCGTTGATATGAGTGTGTTCAGCGCACACAGCACGCGGCACGTGCTCAGTGTAGGTTATCCGAGAAACGGCTGGGTGGACCTAAAACTCTCAGTCCTTTACAAAATTTTACCATAAACCTATATTAAACCCACTAAAGTACTTTGCCTTGTCCGTACTCAATAAAAGTACAAACCTCTTAATACCTTCCGATAAAGAGATTAATTAAAATTAAATTATTCTGCTTTTTGATTTAATTGATTTGGCTATCACCAAGTGTATATAAATACCAAAAGGTTACTGAATTCTTAAATTATGTACTTAAGTAAGGAGTTTAATTAATAAACGTATTAAAATAAATTATAATTTGTAAAGACAAAAGGAAACAAAACTTAATCCCTAAAATCCCTGTTTAATTATATACTATCTAAAGAATGAAGCGATGAAATATAATAGATGATTAAACGAACTTCCAGGTGAAGTTCTATCGCTATTATATAAGTCGCTCCATTCGAAGATAATAAAGAACCCGTCCCTCCCGGAACCCATACAAAAGTTTTGTTTTGATCTCTAAAAAATGAAGACTTGCCGGGACCGGGGTTGATCAAGTAAAAGAAGTAAAGTTTTTTGAATAAGTCAAATGACATTCTCTAAAACTGTGCGAAGTTACCTAGTAGCTTAAAAGGACTACCTGTTTAATAATATACTATCTTCGAATGAAGCGACTCATATAATAGCGATAGAACTTCACTGGGAAGTTCGTGTAATCATCTATTTTACCTACTAATTTAATCGGAAATGTTGTAGATCTCTGTACACTCATGACAGTTAGGCACTCGAATTAAAATATAGACTTCAAATGCACGTAATAATTTAATACTAAGTAAAATTAAGCGGAAGCAAGGCTATGATAATTGTGTTAAACCTTTGTAAAGGTGATTTATTGTTATTAAAAAACCCTTCAGAAAACAAGATGGATCTTATTTATCTGGGACCTTATGTTGTGATTGATGACTTAGATTGTAATTTGAAAATTTTAAAAGACGGTAAGAAGTATGTTGCTCATAAAAACCGAACTCTACTTTTTTTAAATGTGTAAACTTGTATTTTTGTATTAGTGTGTATCCCTATTCTCCGTTGTTGTTAAGCAATTTTTTGTTGTAACTTTAATATTATTATATGACTTATACCTCTGTGAAGGTTATAACAATTTACATATATATATATATATATATATATATATATATATATATATATATATTTAGATTTAGATTTCGAAAATGAGGAAAATGTTTACCAGTACAGCCTTGTAACTAAAGTTTTGCATGACAGATCGTAGCTTATACTTATCAAAAACCCAGAGTCCGGTTTTCCATTATACATATAAAAGTTATTCGATACGTCGTTTTTATAGTAAGTAGTTAAGAAAACACGAGTTGTGCGATGGCGCGGACCGGCCCGGTCCTGCTCGATCCGGCTTGAGCCGACTAGTTGCGTGCGCTGCGTCGGCGGCGCAGCGTGACCCGAAAACCACCATCTTTGTTTAACATAAAGATAAACACGATGTTTCATTTCATACAGCAGTCAGTTAAGCATAGCAACTATTTAGTTCAATTCGCATCAAATTATCTAAATACAAGGATTGTGTAATAAAATAGTAGGCTTTGATATGATTTCCATTCAGAATATAAAAAACAAATTGAAATTTTTAATGTGTATTATTGAATATTAATCAACTTATTACGTGAAAATAATAATAATAATATAATAAACTACTAGACGCATGTCATTAATAATTCGCATGACAACATAACAATTACATAAACATGAAGAAATAAACATTTGTTTACCTTCTCATACAATTAAAAAATTTTTTGTTGAAAGCTTAATGTTTGTTAACGACTTTTTAATAGAAGGGTACCATTAGTGATCTACTGGACTAATAATAGTTTGCGTGCTTTAGTGTGACGAATTCGCTACTGCGCTGTACTCAAAAATATGATCAGGCAAAACGTTGAATTAATCCAAAGAACCAATGAGCTCATGACTCCTGAAATATGCATTACCTTAATGTTATTTAATACTAATGTTGTTAATTAATAAAATTTTAATATATCCCATAAAAAATGAATTAAAAGTATTATAATTACTTTTTTTAACAATTTTTTAGGCGCACATATCTTAAAGACTAACCTCTTCAGTAATAATATGATCTCCGTGAAGCTCTCCAAGGCTGGGTCTTTTGAAGGCTCTTTTAGAGTTTCTATAGTTCTCCATCCGGGGGAGGGCCTCCCTGGTGAGCTGAGCGAGCGAGCGCTTGCGGCGCCAGCCTGCGTCGTGAAGCCAGGTGTCGGGTGGGGAGCCTGCCACGCCGGTTCCGCCAGTACCGGGGACGCCGGTGCCCGTGCTGCCGCTGATCGGCGACTCGGTGAACCGCAGCGGCACAGCGATGATGCTTGCTCCGAGGTGGATGCCATTCTTTTTGGACTCTCCGTCCACGTGTGATACGGTAAACCTAGGTGAACTGAAACAGTAAATAATAGCATGAATAATGTTTTCATTTGCATAACTATTGTAATGTTTAAAAAAATGATCACATTCAATGTGTCAATAGGAGAGCTATTTAGACGAATACGATATTCATCCTTATCCATTTAAATGGGTTAATTACCTTAAGCATTTTATATTCATCAAAATTGCCCTTTACACCATCCATTTTAAATTTGTATCGCAAATATAAAACTCTCGTGCGATAAAACAAGTTTTTGCCCACTGTTGCTATGCTATAATATATACGAGTATTAGAAGCCTTACCTGTTACCTTCTGTACCGGTTACGCGAGTCCACCTTTAATGATTGTTCTTCGTGAAAAAGATTAATGAATGGATAACCTTGAAACATCTAAAAGTACAACTTATGGCCGTTCTGAAAAAAGTACGAAAAATAATTTATCATAAGTACCTCTGTCTTGGGTATTAAAAAAATTTTTTAATACATGGGTGGCCAATAATTTTAAAATAATGTCTGTTTCAATTAGATTTTATAATAGTACAATTCATAAATGTATCTTTCATAAATAGTGACTTATTGCCATTAATGTAGAAAGGGAGAAAAGAATGTGACTAAATAACCAAATTTGTAATATGGGAATTTTTTAAAATTGAATTGTGTTTGATCATTGGTGATTAATAAAAAACGCATCAAGAATTGATCAAACATGAAAACAGCTATTTTAAAACAAATTGAAACCAAATTGTTAGAAATTAACTAATTTGAATGTAATAAAATAACCAATTTAAATGTTTAAAATGGTTACTTTACTAGCGTGAATTGGGCCGTGCGACCCTCATATTTGCTACCTGCGCGCATGCCATACTGACCGTCTTTTGTGTTATGTTAGACAAAGAGGGGTCTGAATTGGGTAAGTGCGAAAGAGAAGAGCTAAATGTAAAAATAAAGGGAACTTAGTGCGTCACTCGACTTGCTCGACTTCGTATGTGTTTATTTCGTCTCCGTTTGCAATTATTTGAATCAGTGTTAAAACGACCACTTGGCTATTTTACTGGACTTCGTTTTGCTTACTGATTTGGACTTGTTTTGTTTGGTGATATTTGCGTGGATTTGGCTTGTTTCTGGACTGAACTGTACTTTTGTGTATCAAAATGCCACGTCATCAGTACACGGCTCAAGAATATGCAAACCTGCAGTTTATTTATGGAGAATGCAGAGGCAACGCAAATGCAGCCGCAGCTCTTTATAGGGAGAGATACCCTAATTTGCGCCATCCAGACTACCGCGTATTTATAAGAGTCCAGGGTTGTTACTCAGAAGGAAGAATACCGGGTAGTGGTGTAGGTGGTAATAGCACTGGAAGAATCGCTCGTCCTGATGTAGAAGACGTGGTGCTTGAAGAGATTGAAAATGATCCTTCAACCTCTACGCGAGCAATAGCTCGACGCACAGGCATTGGAAACTCGACCGTGCAAGATATTTTAAAGAAAAACAGATTCCACTCTTACCACGTCACACGCGTGCAAACTCTCCAACCGAGAGATTTTCAAGCAAGAGTGGGTTTTTGCCGGCAAATGCTGGCTATGATGGAGGAAGACCCTCGATTCGTGCATATTTAAACAGCAGATACCCAAATTGGTGGATCGGACGTCTAGGGCTAATTTTGTGGCCTCCACGTTCACGGGATCTAAATCCATTGGACTTTTTTTACTGGGGCTGCCTCAAAGAGGAAGTATACCGTAAGCCTATACGGTCTTTGGACGAAATTTCGCAGCCGTGTCAGAGCAGCCGCATCAAAAATAAGCTAGCGACGGTACACTAGACAGCTCAGAAGAGCATTTATCCGAAGATGTAGGGCATGCATACGAGTGGGAGGCAAAGAATTAGAACATTTACTGTAAATTAATGTAAAATAAATTATTTTAAATATTAAATGATGTTTTTAATTAATCACCAAAGATCAGACACTATTCGATTTAAAAAAATTCCCGTATTACAAATTTGGTTATTTAGTCAAATTTTCTCCTTTTCTACATTAATGGCAATAAGTCACTATTTATGAAAGGTACATTTATGAATTGTACCAGAATAAACTCTACTTGAAACAGACATTATTTTAAAATTATTGGCCACCCATGTATTCATAAATTTTTTTCATACCCAAGAGGTCTGAACTTTGCTTAAAAAATATTTTTGCATATTTTTCAAAAATAAATTATTTTGCGTATTTCTAAAAAAAAGACTGCGTAAGCTTTTCATACTATTTACTTTTAATCTATCAGCACAGTTAGTCTATAATATTAAAACAACAAAAAACTAATAGAAATCATTCATTTCTGGTCATAGTTTTTAAGAAAGTAAAATAATATTGAAAAAAAAGACTTTTCTTTAAAAAAGAAATATCAGAGGTACTACTTATGATAAATTATTTTTCATACTTTTTTCAGAACGGCCATAAGTTGTACTATTAGACGTTTCAAGGTTATCCATTCATTACCGGACACCCTGTATAAAAACGTGATGTGTGATAGACAGAAGACTGAGGCATTAAAATATTCAAATTAGTTTGATATTATTTATAATAGGTCTTTACCTATGAAACTGCCGTTTTGCCGTACTGGCCATTTCAAATGAAAATATTTTTTTTTTGACTGATAATTCTAATTTCAAATTCATTTTATTTGACAAAAATGGAATTCTTTTTCTAAAATCGTCATTTGTTTAATAGTTAGTGTTTTGTTTTCAACGCATTCGAACATTTTTCGTCATCATGGATAAGTTAAAAATTCGAGTAATTATGGAGTATGAGTACCGTCGTGGCAGCAAAGCGGCACAAGCGGCACGCAACATCAACGACGTTTACGGAGCGAACACTACAAACGAAATTGGTTTTGGTTATTGGTTTACCCGCTTCCGTTCTGGAAATTTTGACCTGAAAAATGAACCCCGTGGTCGTCCGAAAACTTTGGTCGACAATGACGAATGAAAGGCAATTGTGGAAGCTGATGAAACTCAATCCACGGCTGAATTAGCAGCAGCTTTCGACGTTAGCATCAAAACAATATTGGTCCATTTAGGTAAAAAAGCTTGACAAATGGGTACCCCACGAACTCAATGACCGCCAGCGCGAAGTACGCGTGGAGACGTGCCTTGCACTGCTCAGCAGGCATACAAATGAAGGAATTCTGAACCGCATTGTTACTTGTGACGAGAAATGGATCCTGTTTGACAATCGTAAGCGCTCAGCAAGTTGGTTGGACCCTGGTTCAGCACCCAAACAATGCCCTAAACGAAAACTTACCCCTAGAAAAGTGATGGTCACTGTTTGGTGGTCTAACGCGGGTGTAATTCATCACAGCTTCTTGCCAAACGGGACAAGCATTACTGCAGATGTGTACTGTGAAGAACTGAACACAATGATGGAGAAGCTCGCACGTCTCCAACCAGCTTTGGTCAATCGTTCGGCTCCACTGCTCCTGCACGACAACGCGCGACCTCATACTGCACAGCAGACGGTCTCCAAGCTACAAGAGTTTGGGTTGGAAGTTCTCCGTCATCCACCGTACTCACCAGACCTTGCGCCTACAGACTTCTACTTTTTCCAGAATTTGGATAACTTCTTGGCGGGAAAAAAATTCAATACCCGAGAGGCAGTACAAAATGCCTTTGAAGAATTTGTTGCCTCCCGTCCATCTGATTTCTTCAAGAAAGGCATCAATAAGCTACCAATGCGTTGGCAAAGATGCATTGATTGCATGGGTGATTATTTTGATTAATAGAAATAAAAAATATATAAAAAAATTACGCTTCATTTATTTCGTGAAAAACGGCAATTTCATAGGTAAAGACCTAATATAATGGTTTAATGGAAGGTTTCAGTTGCGTTGGTTTTATGAATCACTTTAATGTTTAAGTGCATTTTTGGTTAGTGTTATCTTTAGTTTGATTGGTAGGTACTTACTTATTTCAGAATCAAAATTATAGTTGTGAAATTTCTTCAAAGGACTTATTGTTTTTCTTATCTTGGTATCATGGTATGCGATTCTTTAAGTTATCAAATACTTGCAGGGTAGGAAATAAATAATTTCAAAATACTTCAAGTTGGATAAATAAACGTCACATTTAAATACAATCTACATGACCAATGCAACCCTACGACAGAAAATTTATTTAGTTATTATGCTCTGTTACCCGTGGAAGCCGGGCCAGGTAAGTAGTATTAAATATAAATGCCAAAAGCAACATTATTTTCTGTTTCAAAAGGTACCTAAAGAAAATGCTTATATTATTAAGCTTATATTATTTTATATTATTAAACAGTAGGTAACTTAAAGTAGTACGTAAAGCTTAATGTAACTTGTCTTGTATCCAGTATGTTGAAACGTTTTGGAAACACATAAGTATTTACACACAGTTTATGAGTGTAAATTTGTCTTATATATATTGTAATATTTTTGTTTAAGATAATTTAAACTATATATGTTTTTTTTTTATTGAAAAAGGATTAGACGTTTTTCTTCTATCTCACCTGATGGAAAGTGACGATGAAGACGAAGGTGTTACACGTCTATCCACGAGATACCTATTCACTCGACGCTTGAAAGAACTAGGACTATAGTTTTCTGGAAAAACAGACGCAGGCAGTTCATTCCACACCTTGGCACCCGCACCAAAAAGGAACTATCGAAGCGTTTGGTTCGACTGCTGGGGATATCTACCATAAAGGGGTGGAAGGCATGTCTGCGTCTAGTAGTCCGATGTAAGAAATGTGTGGGTTCAACCTGATCAAAAAGAGCATTCGCAAACTCTCCAAAATGTAATCTGTAGAAGACTGCTAAACTGGCAACTTTCCGACGATGGTCGAGGCTTTGCAGTTTTTTGGTGGTGAGGTCAAAGTTGTTAATAATTTAGTTTTTGTTTTAGTATTATTAAAAATTTCAAAATTATTAGAACTAAAAATGTAGGTGGATACTTAGATAACGACCAAATAATGTATCTAGTTTTGATATAAAAAAACACATACTCATTTTGGATTCAAAAGTTTCATACAAATATTTTTCTGGTAATATCAAATTATTTTAAAGAATGAATGTACCTTTTAACCTCCATCGTGTCTTCAGGTAAATCTGCCGCAGTAATCAAGATTTAGCGACAAGGTTTAGGCGTTAGGCAGCGAAGTGTGAGAGGTGAGGGCCCGTTCCTCATACTCAATGCTATACAACAACTGCGAAAAAATGTATTAACTTATTAATTGTAAACTTAAACACTCCTCTAAAAACAAGTGAGTCATTGTACAGACGTTTGTTAAATCATAAAAGGAGCGAGGTTGCTAGCTCGCGGCTTATGTAAATTGCATGCTTGGCGGTCGTTTCTGTATTTTAGTGTAATAAAGACCGCAACATCCGTTTGTCTCCATCATCGTTGTAAAACTCTAAAAATGGGCAATTTTGTGAGTAGTGAAAAATCGCTTTGCCTCAAACGCGGTGGGCGCGGATGCAAGCCGCATTGAGAGTTCTATCTAGGGCTTTTTGATCGACATATTCTTAAAACAAAAATACTTGCACTGATTAATCACATTTTTGCCTCGAGTAATTAAAGTAGATATAACCACCGAGTATCATGTGAAATAAAGATAAACATGAACACATGTCTATGGAAGTTACTGATATTTTCATAGGAAGAAAATGTAAAGAAAAAAGCCACCTTGCAAGATGTGCGAGATACGTTACGTGTGCAATTCGGAAAATATGAAATAAAGTTATGATGAACGACGACCATGATGGTTTTATTAAGTATACCTAAGTGTTAAAAGTACGTGTGAAGTTATAAAACGGATTTATACGTTCGCTCAACAATTCAAGCGGGCTTGAGCTGCTTACGACACAAATGTTGGTACACATATGTAAATATGCATACACTACTGTATGCTTGGTTGGTTGATACTGATGATTTACATTATGGTTTACGGACACACTACTGTATGCATATTTATTCACAGTTGATGAACTTAGAACCCTAAAAACCTGAGATGATTTCTTCAATTTCCGAATCTTGTTTTCTACGCAGATAAAAGTACAATATTGTACACAAAACAACGGTCTCTAGAAATTTATAACTAGGCCCAGAACGTTTACATCGATGAATAGGTACCTACATATCATTATTGTTACCCCACCATATGTTCCTATGTTGTTTTTAAACGTTCTTGAACTCCAGACGTCCAGACTAGACTAGATTGCGTCTCATCCGGCCTTGTTCCAAAACGAGACTCATCAGAAAAGGACACACAACCAGTCTTCTTCCTCCCAATCTATGTGCACGAACCCATTTACAAAAACGGGCCCTACGATTGCAGAGTCCTAAAGGTAGGACTCTCAGCGGCCTTTGGGAATTCAGACCCACTTCATGTAAACAGTTTCGGATAGTTTAATTATTTATGAACAATCCTGAAGAACTGTGGAGCCCCGTAATAAACATCATGGAAGTCATGGTATGATTCCATTGACCAAAAATTTTAGGTAAAAATCTCTAGGTAATTCTAAATTAAAAAAACTAAGTTTTATACCATCTGAAATTTGATTTCCAACTGTAACTTTATTAACAAATAGAAATAGTTGGTTCTTATTCTAAACATTTTCATTCCGACACTCGCAGTTAATTAGAGGACTACCAAGTAATAATCTTCCCGGGCCGCGAATTTTAGTCTTACATGTTGTTATGCCTATTTACGGAGTACAGCAATAGAAGTTCTTTGCATGTTAGTGTTGACTGCGGATATCACCGGTTCGCGCCGGTTCTGCACGTGAAGTAAAGCTGCCACAATTATATTCCGACACTGGATGGAACCTTAATTTTTCTGTTTTTCAAAAGAATTTGTCTGAATTTTGCAAATGTTATAATTATTTTAAATATCTTAATAAATTGAGCACCTATGACGCATTTATCAAACATTTATTGATATTATTTAATAGAGTCTAAACTTATTCCACCCAATATATCAACACAAGATACCAAAGTAAAAACTATGTTACCGAGCTTAAATTGGAATAATCAGCTTAACTCAAATAGCAGACGACATAAACGTAACTGGTAAGAGCTTACATTGCAAAAGTTTGCCTGTGATTCCTTAGTCGGATTATCAATTTATAAAAAAACAAACGATTTAATTGGGATGCTGTTTTCACATCATTATCTAACAAATTTATTTCAATATGGTTATAGAAAGCGGAGACGTATCTTATGAAAATAAAAAATTGGAACTAAAACACCAATATGATGCCGTGCGGGTACATTGCATGTACTATTATTATATTGCTTAGTTTTGAACGTCTGCTGTTGTAAGTCAAATGAAGCCAAAACAAATTACTGATTAGTACCTGTACTATTATGTTTATTTACCCTGAAATTAAATTAAGAGTTTTCGTTTTCAGGATGAATTGAATAAAACGAATATACACACTCGTACATTTTATTTAATTATAATTAAGAAAAACCTAAAATACCTATATTGAAAAATATTTTTTTGAATTCTGTTAAAAACTTACTTCATGGTATTTTAGCAGCCGATCTATTACTGGGGAAGCACATTGCTTCCATAACTCTAGGTGCCAAAGTCAATTAACTTCATCATCATGAATAATTTCCTGTTTGATTTGTAACGGCGACGGCACGGCAGCGGTAGCGTGTCAGCGCCGGCGAGGCGTCTCCGTCTTGTATTGCGTCATACTTTATTTAGCAAACGCCTTAACAGAACACATTGTATTAGTTCATTAATTTACCGAGTACACAGTCTCGATTGACACATACATAAAGAGGTGTACTTATACAGAAGTCAAGAACAAAATCAATGGTATGGAATCTAAATAGTTGTGACAACAGTATATAGGTAGCTACTAGTTTAGCGTTTTGTTATAGAGTTTTTAAACATAAGGTTATTTACACCAGCGCAGTTTCATAACTTTAATCCGAGTTCAATGTTATATAAAACAGGAAAAGGAAATTTTGGCATTAAGCCAAAGCCGCGAGTTGGGCGAATACTGCTGCACATTGATTGTGCACTCAAGTCGAAATAGAGTGTTCTAGGTCAACCTACACTTTTTTCTTATTTAATGTACACAATTAATTGATATTCAGACCTATTTATCAATATATTTGTTAGCTAAGCAAGTCCGGCCATAAATAGAACCATGTCAAATTTACTTTTAGATAGTAACGGTTCTATGTCTTACGAAGCTTCCAATGCGAAGATTGATTTACTCGATCAGAACAACAGCAACACATGGAAAATTCAAGTGAAAGCGGTTTTAATGAAAACCGATGCATGCGGATAAGAAAATAGGAGTGTTACAAAACTAGACGAAGATGGTGTGAAGTATATTTTCTTAGCAAAAACAGTAAGATTTTTACCATTTAAGGTGGTATACAAAAATCACGTTGAGAACTTATCAGGACTAAAAATAACATATCTTCGTATGGGTAACGGAGGTGAATACTACAACCGAGATTTTGACGAATTCTTGAAGAAAGAAGGAATAGGAAGAAGATTGACAATTCCTGGCGTACCTCAACAGAACTCAGGGGCTGAGACAAAAATACAGGACATTCATTGAAATGGCGAGATGGTGCTGATTCGTCAGGACTTTCGTCGGGTTTATGGGCAGAGAGTTTAGCGACGGCATGTCACGGTAAAAACTTTTGTCCGACAAGAAGTCTTGGAGGTGGAATACCTTTTGAAAAGTGGTTTGAACGACCTGTTAAATTAAAATACATTTATAAGTTTGGCTCGAAGGTACACATGTTGGACAAGACAGTCGGGAAAGATAAGTTTACGCCATGCCTGGAAGGAATCTTCGTTGGTTATCCAAGAGATCGAAAATGTTATCGAGTATGGCTGCCGCAACGCCGACAAGTTATTATGTCAAGAGATGTGAAATTCAACGCAATAGGGAGTCAAGACAAAGAAAGTGTTAACTTGCAGATTGACCCTTTTAGTATTAAGCAGGAAAATGTATCAAGTTCACCTGTAAGCGTAGAAGTCGAATTTCATCCAACACTAGCCAACAAAAATCTAGCTATATACATCACGAAGAAAAAGTCAAAGACATGATTCAGGAGATGAAGAACAAAATAAACCATCTTAGTAAAACCACCTTAACATTATCATCAGCAAGAAGAAATTCACGTTGAGCGGAGGAAGTGAATGAAGGGAGGTCCAGGACGACCACGACTGGAGCGAAGACATGTTGGACGTCCGCGGAAAATATACGCGGAAAATGTCCGCGGACATATCATATCAACGGATGAGTTTGCAGATTGTCAGGATTTTGTTGGTGCAGCAGAAATTAACCTGAAGCAGGCCTTATCCGGTAATGAGAAAAAGATGGAAACATGCTATACTTACAGAAGCTAAAAGGTTTTATTTTTATTACGAATTAGCAGGCGTTGGTCTTCCATCTCACCTGATGGAAAGTGACGATGAAGACGAGGATCATACACGCCTGTCCAAGAGGTAAATATTCACTCACACTTGAAAGCTCCACGGTTATATTTGTCTGAAAAAACTGACGAAGGCAAATCGTTCCACTCTTTGGCAACACGAACCAAAAATGAGCTATCGAACCGTTTAGTTCGGCTCTTCGGCACGCTAACCACAAACGGGTGAAACTTCTGTCTGCATCTGGTTGACCGGTGGAGAGAGGGGGAAGGTTCGGTCAGCTGAAAAAGAGCATTCGCACACACTCCAAAATGAAATCTGTAAAAAACCGATAGACTAGCAACTTTTCGACGATGTTCGGGACTTTGCAGACCCGAAGAAGTAAGTTTGTCGTCACTTATGAGTCTACGGGCCCTTCGGTCGACAGAATCCAACGCTTCAAGATGGTACTTAGCGGAATCATGCCAAAGATGGCTGCAGTACTCCATACAGGATCGAACCTGGGCTGTGTACAGGTTGAGCAAGTGTTCGGAGTTAAAGTACCGCCGGACCTTTGTTAAGTTTAATTAAGAATGATAGTTTTGATATAGTTAGTTAACCTAAGGGCCAAAACGTTGTTGGTTGTCGTTATATACTGACAACAAAATTAAATGTACACAAGACTGAGAAGAAGAAAGCCAGATTGGTAGCTAAAGGTTTTAGTCAACGTTATCGCATTTACTACCTTTGCACTAGTCGCCAGACTTTACTGTAAGATTGCTAGTCGTACTTGCAGCTGATATCGATCTTGAAACCACCAATTGGACATTAATACAGCGTACTTGAATGTTTTGTTTGACGAAAAAATATGCATGAAGATATACTGATCTTACAGAATAATGTTTGCAAGACTTCTTACGACTAGAACAACCAGATTCCGCTATGTATGAAAGTGCCAGCAAGATATAAACTGATCTGACCTCTGAGGAAGTCTGACGGTTCACTGGCCCACGCCGCAAAAGAGAGAGCAGACCTTTTTGCTAATCTTTTTGCAGATTGTTCACGTCTAAATAGTCAAGGTAAAGTCCCACCCCAGTTACCTCAGTTCGGACCCAAAATGGGTACCGTTCAAATTCGCCAAAAGGAGGTTCTTAAATGCTTGCATAATTTAGACTAAATAAGACCAGCGGCCCCATGGCATACCTGCAGTTGTGTTAAAACAGTGCGCATCCGAGATGTCTCCTATTGTAACGCGCCTCGCGCCTCGAGTCTAATCCTTTTTCCATAAAAAAAAAACATCTGAAGACTGTCGTCAGTGGAATATCCGGTTGAATGGGCAGCTTAAATGCATGGGGTTGCAAGCTTCATTAAATGAGCCGTATCTTTATTTTAAAGATCAAATAGACAAGACATAGATTCGCAAACGAAACTATTGGTACTAGTTTTTGTAGATGATATTCTAGATGCGTTGCAATGAGAAGAATATGTAACGAGTTTTAAAAGGGAACTGACAAATATTATAAAGACAAATATAAATAATTGGGCTACGTAAGCTTGCACCATTATCTTTGCATGTGTGCCTATTATCTTATATTACCTATTATCTTAGCCTATTTGACTTGCATGAATTGAAGATACAATGTTCCATTCCCGGACTAAACACATCGTCATAAGGTAATAACTTTATAAGGGATGTATGATTTGATAAAATTGTTATTTGATATAACTTTCCTATTTATAGAAAGACATAACATAGACATAAATAGAACCATGTCATATGTACTTTTAGATAGCAACGGTTCTATGTTTTATTTTGTTTTTATAAATATTTTTGTCCGTTGATCATGAGTTTTTCATGATAAAACAAATTTAAGAAAAATCCTTTAACGGATATGCCGGGTTTATTTGAATTAGATTATCTGCTTAGTAGTATATATAACGGGGCCAATAGTTTAGTCCCAACAACAAGGAGAAATCTTAAGTAGGCTCTGCTGAGTAGTAGCTATGTCAAAAAGTTACAGCTTTTTTTAGGAGTCGGATGTTATGTAAATCGACCTCATCTTCGAATAGCCAAAAAGTAAGGATTTCTTCCGTCTTTCTTGACTTAGACTTTCTTGTCTCTTAATAAATTTTTTATTCATATTCTTCTAAAACTTGTAATTATACAAAATATCGCATGATGTAACTTCACAAACTTGTCAAAAGTATGTAGGTATTCAGTAAAATCGAAAGAATGACAGTGACATACATACTTGGAACATAAAAATGGAACACTTTTGCTAATCGCAAAACATTCGCTAAGTTTCTATATAGCTAGTAATTACATGAATTAAAATTGGCACATTTCTTTTTGAATACAAAATATACGTTTAAGACTATAAAATAGACAGTGTCAGAATGAACAAAGAATCCGCTATGACGTGAGTCATAAAGATCTCCTATCAATACTACCATCTAGTTGGTTGCCCCTTTTTGAATAATGATTTTCATGCTTATTTGTTATGGAATCGCCTGAATCGCCGCGCGATCAGAAATCATTTAAATAAAAGTAACCTTTGCTGGAGGTGATTTGACGTGGTTGTAAAGGCTCCTTTTTCTCAACTTTTAGTTTTTTACGCACCAAGTTGACGCGGCTGCGGTATGCGCCTGCTTTGAACGGGAACTGTCGCCTTGACTCCGGGAAACCAGTGGCGGGCGGCAGCGTTCGAACGTGTCACAGTATAAAATAAAGTAGTGGTTAAGTCATATTCACTTATCTTTTTTTTGCTACGGATTTTAAAGGTTACAACACAAATTAATCATAATATTAAGAATTATTTTTGAACCCTTCGGAAGATATTAAAACATATTTTAAATCATTTTATTTACTAATATGTATTTTAAAAATGTGTGCATTGTACGCATAAAACGAATAGAACAACATAAGATTATATTTGCCTGGTGCTACGCATTTGTTGGATTCCCGCAGTTCTTAAAAATATTTTAACTTTGTTTGAATTGCTTGAATAAGGATTTAATAGTCCATGGAGAAAACAACTGTGCAAATAATCCTTTACAAAGTTGTTTTCTCCAATGTCTAATGTGTCAATACGGATATAAATATATGTTTTAAGATTTGGTCTGCGTGAGCAACGTACGAAGACGGGATGAAAATTGTACAAAAATACTGTAAATAGTTTTAAATATTTGGTTTATCAAAAGTAAGAACAATTAATTTCTTAAGCCAATCAAACCTTTTCATTATCCTAACAATGCAGAAATATTTTTCTTATTTTTGGTTTCACCGATCTAACTTTTAGTTGATTTATAAAATCTAAGCAACTCGTCCGAGAAATCTAGACTTGAACAATATCTTTATTTATTTATTTTTTTTTATTTATTTATTTATTTATTATTTACAAAATCCACAGCACTTAAAATTTACATTATTAATAACACATATAAAACAAAACTTATAGCCATTAATGGATTTACATTATTTTTGTCTGACTTATAGACGGTTAGCATTAAAAAAAATTATTAAGAAAAATTTTTATAATCCATGTCAAAAAAAAAGAAAAAATTGTTAAAATTTAAAGTTGAATGTACAATTTAAGCACTTTAATAATAAATGGTTTTTTTTAATCTATGCTTTTCAATAAAATTCAGATTGTTGTCAACATAGATAATAAGAAAACAATAAAAAAGGAAATTTACAAGAATAATTACACTGTTACTGCAATTTTTTTTTTAATTAGTTACAATAATACTGTAATAAAAGACAATAATAAAAATAAAAAATTAAAATTAAAATTAAAATTGTTTAGCCCAGGTTAAATGTTCAAATAAATTTTAAAATTGTAATTAGAATGCCAATATAAATAAAATTATTATTATAGTAATAGCAGGTCAAAAATTTAACAGCAATAAGAATTGGATGAAATGAAGATAAATATGTGTGTTTGTTTGTGATAGACTGGGTGTGTACAGTGTTTGGGTGGGTGAGTATGTGTATAGGTAGGTATGTAATATATGATAAGGCAATCAATTGTTGAGGGCAGTAGTAACTTTTAGTTTAAAGCTCTTTTTTGTTTCATAAAACAAGTCTGTATCGGGGGCAAACATTGTGTTGTAGGTTTGTTGAATTCGGTTTATAACCGAGTTCTGAGCATATTTGGTGTTTGCGTGTTCAGTGTTAAATAGGTTAGTGTGTCTAGTTCTTTTGTTAGGTGTTTTAAGTTTCAGAGTTGAGTTGGTGAGTTCAATGCTATCAAGTGAACCACTACATATGTTATGGAGAAAAAGCATGTCAAGTAAGTGGCGACGGTTGTATAGTGGTGATATGTTGTGTTCTCTGCAGGCATCTGGGTATGATTTGTGTGTGCGATAGTTTAAGTGTTTAATGAGTATTATAGACAAAGTGTGAAAATTATGTATCGTTTATCGTTAAAAAAGCTTAATTTTTTGGATTAGTTATTTATATTCCGTAAAGTTCGTTCATTTCATGCTCTCAATGGTGAAATTTTCGAAATAACTCCCGGATTTTATAAAGCGCTGAATTATGAGTTACTTATTGGAATAACAGGTTTATACATTTACAAACCTTTACACCTTTATACATTGTTATTCACGTTTTCACCCCCCCACATTCTCGCTCCGTACGCCGCCCGGTACGGACGTTCCAAGACCACTCCGATTGATCGGTCTCTTCCCGTTATTCAGTGGCGCTCAGTTTACTGACGTCATAGTATAGCGTGTTGGTTCCGTGATACGGTTTTTCTGGGTTTTCTTACTCCCTTTAATTACAAATTACAATTCGTATCCCCGAATCCACGTCCCCCCCTGCATGTGTGCTGTGCAGCCAGTCCGGCCACACAGCTAACTACAGGGGTTGCCCGCGCGCTTTGCGCTCCTCAGTTAAGAGGGCCGCGCCTAAACCGGCGCCACCACTCACTCCCGCTAACTTCCCGCCACTGCGCAACCAAGCTCCCCCGGAAGCAAAGCCCGTGCAGCCGACGCCCACTCCGGCCCTCTCCTGGAGACAGCGTCCAGCCGCTCCACCTTCCCGACCTATCCCAGCTCCCGTAGGCCCACCTCCCGTTCCGTCGTCTTCACCTCAGTCGTCATTGGCTGAGGACATGAAGACCGTGTTCGACGTTATCCAAGCCGCTCGCTCTCCTCAAGAGCGTCTATTTGCGTTAGCCGAGCATCACTCGCTACTTAGTTCCTTGTAAATGATATATTTAGTATAAGTTATCAAATAGTAAATATAATGTCTAGACCTGCAAATCCCGCGTTCGGTCGTATCAAACCCAAGGGCTTATCCTTAGTTTCATTTAATGATCGTAGCCTTAGTTCTAACCTTCCTGAGCTCAAACTATTCGTTCAAAACAATAAGCCAGACTTACTGCTTCTCCAAGAGACGTAGCTCACTCCAAACCGCTCCAGGGGATGCGCTATTCACAAATATGCGCTCACTCGTAACGATAGGCCCAACGCCGACGGTCACGGCGGCACAGCTATTTACTATAAAAGAGGTTTCCATTGCTCTCCTTTCGCTACCCCTCCTCTCCTGAACATGGAGGCTACTGTGTGTAGATTGGCTATGACTGGTCATCCGACCGTCATCACAGCTTCAATCTACATACCTAGTGGCACCAGACCTACCCGCAGCGACTTTGAGGCCATTCTCGCCCTCGTCATTATGTTCGGAGACTTTAACTCTAAACATACTGACTGGACGTGCCTATCCACCAACACCAGCGGTATCGCTCTCCTCGACATCACTGAGCAACTGAGCCTTAGACGTCATCTCTCCCGTCACTCCCACTCATTATCCCGACAACCCACACCATTCTCCCGACACCCTCGATTTCGAAATAGTAAAACATATCAACCTTGATCTCAGGTCTATCGAACCGCTCGATGACCTCCGCCCCGTTTCCCTCGTGCTAGGATCGCCCAACGTTAACGACAAAATAGATTTATTAGTCGATTCTCTCACTGATGCTATCAACTCAGCCATCAGTGATAACGAAAAGGTTGCTAAACAAGGCAAACCCACGCTTCCCTTAGCCATTAGGAATCTTATTAAAGCTAAGAACGCGGCTCTCCGGAGAACCAAGAAATATCCCACGCCCGCCTACAGATCAGCTGCGAATTACGCGGAATTCCGAGACGCTCCCACCGAGCATATTATAGTATGGCCCGAGCCTTACGCGTAGACGCCGCCTCTCACGTTCCTCCTCTCACTCGTCCCGATGGCACTATTGCCTTCGAAGTCGAAGAGAAATCCGAATGCTTCGCTGAGAGCATTGCCTCCCAATGCTCGCCCAGCACCCAACCCGCGGATCCCTCCCATATCCAGGCGGTGGAGGACGAAGTCCTCCGCAGAGACTGTCTTCCTATTACCACCGACCCCGTTACAGTCTCTAATGATGAAATCTCGCTTCTCATTAGAAGTCAAAAGTACAAAAGGGCTCCGGGTGCGGATGGAATTTTCAACCACGCACTTAAGCGACTGCCTCAACAGGTGCTTACCTTGTTAGCTATCATCTTCAATGTTCTATCATCTTCCACCTTAGCTACTTTCCAAAAGCGACAGTCATAGGCATTCCCAAGCCGGGTAAACCTCTGAATATCTCGGCTAATCACAGACCCATCAGCCTCTTCAAGGCCATGTCAAAAGAGAGTCATACTCTCTCGAGGAAGAGAGTCATACTCTCTCAAATGTGGAACATCATCATTCCCCATCAGTTCGGCTTTCGCGCTAAGCACTCCTGTCCTCAGCAAGTCCATCAAATCGTCGAGTACATACTCGACGGCTATTATCCGCGGCGTAAGAAAACGGTCGCAGTCTTCTTTGACGTAGCCAAAGCTTTCGATAAAGTCTGGCACAGCGCTCTCGTTCTCAAAGACCGTACGTTTCGATTTAAACATGAAGGCACGCTTTACGCGCCTCGTCCCATAAAGGCTGGAGTCCCTCAAGGCTCAGTCCTCGCCCCTCTGTTGTACACACGTCGATAAAGTAACGAAACTCGCCCGTTTTTACTTAGGCCGCCTTTATAGTATGTTAGATAGAAAAAGTAAAATGTCTTTCAGAAATAAACGTACGCTTTATAAGGTCAGCATTAGACCCGTCATGACATATGCCTCGCCAATATTTGCCCACGCCAAACCCTCCGACCTGCACAAACTGCAGGTAGTTCAAAATCTCTTCTGCTGCGGGGCCACAAACGAACCTTGGTACGTGCGTTAGGCGGACCAGCACAGAGATCTTGAACTACCTACAGTGCAACAGCACCTCAAAACACTCTCTGAAGCGTTCTTCACACGCTCCGAAACCCACCCCAATCCTCTAGTTCGAGATTCAGTCTCGTATACTACCCCTTGTATAGATTCGAAGTACAAAGTCGCTAGACCGAAAAACGCGCACACGAACGTAGCCACGCAACTAACACTCGATCTCGAAGCCCTTCAGGTCAATTGGTCGTCGCTCAGATGAAGGCTGTGTGGCAAAAATTTGCACGAGTCATTTAGTGGTTTTTTTAGTGGGTAGTGCTCATTAGGAGCTAGTCCCAGACGCATCGTAACGCGCGCGAGAGGTATGCGGAAATGCATTTTTTGCCTCCTGCCGAAACGGGGAACAAAAAAAATCACCCTCCACTAAGGGATAAATTCTGGAATGAAAACGATCCTTTGTCCTTTCCGAGGTTTCAAACTGTCTAATTATATTAATTCCTTAAAGAATCTCAATCGGTTTTTTTACGTGGTATTTTACTTTAAAAAAGAATTAAGTTCTACATTAAAATTGTTACCAATAAGTTTATGTCTAATTAAAAAAAGCTAGTGAGATAACAACATTTTTTGATATTGATTAAAATACTTACAAATATCAAAAAAGCTTAAAAATCGACGTATCTACTTCTAAAAAATGTTTTATCGTGAAAAGTTATAGGTGTCATGTTTCTATCCACAGATTTACTTGATCAAATACAAATCCTAATATCCTTAACAACATCACATACAAATTTAATCCTTTTTCAATAAAAATAAAATTAAAATAAAACTTTAATTATATATTTTTTCAGAACTTTTAAAAGCTGACTTCGAAATACAAGTTTTGTTCCAACAACGTGACTATGAAAGAAGGAAGCCTTAATGTTTGAAACAACTTGTTGACGCGGTGGTGACCTGCCGGCGGCGGAGCTCCGCCCTACTTCGGGGAGACGGATTGCTACATTCCCCCTACTGCCTTAAAATAACAACTTCAATTAAAATGGAAAAGCAATAATCTTTCTAATTAGCAAAGGCTTAACTTAAGACGGTATTTAAATTTGTAGGTACAGTTGCTATTCTTGATAATAACTATATTTTACAAAACATTTTATTTCAAGACTTACGAGCGCACTAAGAGACGTCAAGCAGTTACTAAGAGCGCTCTTTATTATATAATTTGCTTAGCAAATTTAGACTTAGATGCACATTATCGAAATTCTTTTTTTAAGACTAAACTATATTCCAACTTCTGGCAACGACCCTAACCGGCACAAGTTTTTCTACTAGTAAAGTATTTTATGATCTAGTAGGCAATAAATAGAGTATTGTATTCCTTCTGTATTCCTATAATCAGTTGCTAGGTTGATACTTTATTTTTATTTATTTGTTGAACATACAATATCATAAGTATACTTTATGTGTTAATTGTGTAACACGCGCGTGTGTGTGTGTGTGTGTGTGTGTGTGTGTGTGTGTGTGTGTGTGTGGTTGTGTGTGTGTGTCTGTAAATATATTAAAGTGTATAGATAAATCGGTGTATGTATATTCATATAATGTATAGTGCATGTTTTCGAATTTTCACTTTAAATAAGACGGCCAAAAATAGCCTCAGTGTCATCATAATTAAGTGTCTGTAACCATGTGATTAGCTTCACCTTGACCCTAGCTTTTGATAGGGGGAATATATGTAACTTTTTGTTTATTTTATTATAGAGGACGCCTCCCACGTAGCAGAAGAATCGGTTAGAGAATTTTGTTGCAAGCGTAGTACGTTGTTGATTTACGGGGTTATCCACTAGTTAAAGATGGGTCATATTTCAGTAGTTTGTGTTGCTTGAGTTCAGTCTCGAAAACAAACAGTTGACGCACGGTTAAAACTACTCTCTTCGTATAACTGTGCCGTGGGATAACGATAGGGTCGAAATGAAGATACCTTAAGTAGGGCTCTTTGCGCTCTCTCCAATTCTAATAATAAGGTTTTTGGTGCACCGCCCCAAGAGGTTATGCAATAAGACAGTATAGACTGAGCAAGCGCAAAGTAAACCGATATAATTTTTTTAAAGTCCAGTACGTGCCTAAGGGTTTTAAAAAGGTATATTAACTTTCTTATTCTGTTATTAAGGGAGTTTATGTGTTCGGCAAATCGTAAGGTACTGTCAATAATTATGCCTAGGTATTTGACGCTCTGTTTTTTACAAAGACATGGGCAGGTACATGATGAGGTATATGGTTTGGAGCATGAGTGGGCTATTATATTATGCTGTGCTTCTTTATTAAGATGATTATTATTTAACAAGAATGCAATGTAATCAGTTTTGTCTGTATTTAAAGTTAACAAGTTATTTTGCAACCAGCTTGCTATCAAATTTAAGCCTGATTGAGCATCCGCGTACACCGTATTCCAAGTATCGGCACTGAATAAGAGGACAGTGTCGTCCGCAAAGGAAATCACTTTACCTTTTCGTAAAGTGAGCATACCCAGGTCGTTTATGTATATAAGGAATAACGTCGGTCCTAGGACACTACCCTGGGGGGTACCGTAAGTAAGGGTGCGCTCGGTACTTATATCGTTACCTATCCTAACTCTCTGGGTATGCTCACTCAGATAATCTTGAAAAAGACTTAGAGGAATTCCACTTATTCCCAATTTTTAAATTTTTTGAACAAGGATCGGGATTAACAGAATTCAACTAATTGAAATTAACTTACAAAAAATTAAACCTTAAAATATCTAAAAAAATGGGAAAAAAATTTACTTCCTTAATAATTATCCTTACAAATTTTATCTTGTAGTGCACTGCGTATCTTATATGATTACCTAGTAAAAAATGTTTAAATATCTAATATACTATAACTATTACAGCAATAAATGTTTCAAGTTTAAAATAATTCAAAATTATTATAATAAACGCTGTAAGCTTATGACTTTCATCATTGAACATCTTTGTGATGTCAGACCAACTTTTATAAAACATATTTTTCGAATACCCGTCTTTTTGCATGTTTAATAAGTAAACGTTTTTATTTTTATGTATTCCTGACTACCTACTTTAATTTGTTTGTTAGTTCAAAAATAGAAAAATATATACTAGGTAAAATATTGTGTATAAAGGAAGAGTGTTCACTCCTAACTCAGGTCTGCGTACCTAAAAGGAGTGTCCTTCAACATTTGTTACTGAATTTTACCTAATAAAGAATTTAGATTTTTTGAATTTTGATGTTTTACGAAAACATGAACAGCAAGTTTTTTAATTATCAAATAATCAAAATAATTACGCTTTGGATGTAATTGCATTTGTTCCAGTAATTGCACTGCCTGTTCTTTCCCTTAAACCGGAACACAACCGCGTATACATAATTATTTTAGCCGTCAAAATAAGAAAGACTTTATATTACCGCCGCAGACGAGGTTGTAACAAAGAAACTGTACTGGCAAATTCAAATGCAATTATTCAAATTCAAAGATTTATTTCTGAACATTGAAAATTACTTGTTCCTGTTGACGCCAAATAAATCATGACTACCACCAGTTCGGAAAAACCTTTGTGAAGAACTGACACGAAACTTCACAAGTAATTTTTTTTTCACAATAAATGTACAGTGTCTCTTTATGTTTATACAAAATTATTCTTATCTGCATCTGTTAGCTCGGCAAGTCTCCCTCAAACGGCACTCGTTCACGAGCTAACGCGGGATCCAGCCATCGCCCTCCTCAACCATATTTGAGGGATGTGAGCGACCCGACGCTACCATATAAAGACGTACTTTACGTACACGACAGTACACGTTTGCTCGCAGAGCTCGTCATTTAACCAATATTGGTGAGCTATTGTAGATTTCACCAATTATGGAGTTAAAATTTTATTTGTAGCATGTTCTTGTGTCGGGATCAGTCATCAGTATTTTTTCACCGTCCTTCCTTATGAAAGAAGAGAAAAAGAGAGGCGTACGCCAAAGTAATTAGGGAATCTAAAACCTATAAAGGAAACTGCTCTATACTTACTAATACTATCGAGAGGAATTATTTGTTTACCTGTTTATCAGTGTCAGTAAGAATTTAATAAAAAATTTATTTTAAAAAAAAACAAAAAAGCCGCGGGAAACTTCTAGCTTAAAAAAATTAAAACAGAGCTCGTAACGTATCAGTTTTACCTACCTAAATACTACGACACACATTGACAGTAACGAATCCAATATAACCTATTTAAAATATGAGTATATATGAAATCTTCTCTACAAAAGTGTGACTGTAATTCAAATGTAACCTCAATTTCATACTTCACTTTTTTATATTCAATAAAAGAGACTACACACTCTTGACACTTACTTGACTAACTGACATCAACTTGACATAATGTATGTGAGTATAGTAATTGCATCCACAATGTTGCATCCCACTAATGTTGTGGTCTATACATTGTAGTTTGCCATATATGCCTATATTATACATTATTATACACTAAAAAGTGCGATAAGTAAAATTTTAGGGTTAATTTAACTTTGTAGACATATTGGCGTGCCATAGGTGAAGTGTACAAAATAAGATGAGTTATTGTAAATCAAGACTATTTAAATTAAAAATCCCATTTTTTACGAGTAAATTATTGCACTTTGACATTTCTCGAAAAATGCCGGTGACCTTGTCTAAATCACAACCCTTCAAAAAGTTTTCAGCTGCCTGTCAATGGGTTTCTATATCGCTAAATTATTCCATTCCTGTCCAGTCGGGTTAGTATTTCACCTCGAAATGATTCTAAGGCAAAATGTTAACTTTGATTCCAGTATTTAGGCTCTACAATCCATAATAAATGAAATAATTCAATAATAACAGTTATTTCATTTCATTTCTGTCTGTGGAAATTTGTAATTGGCCTTCTGTATCTATCTTTCTGTAAAAAAAAATACTACCTGTAAATTTACCCAATATTGTTAAATAAATAAATTAAATTAAATTTCATTGAAATGTCTCATTTGGCCAATTTTCCTCATAAAACTCGATTGCACTAAAAAATCAGCTTGAAAAACTTTCTTAACTTTTATTGAAAATTTGAAAATGGATATTGAGGTAAAACAGTTCCCACCCTTAAATCAAAATGGCTTAAGCACTATGAGGTTTGTCGCGATTTTGAATTAACACTCCCAGCAACCTCTCCTAAAGATCGATGAAAAAGTTTTTCTCATGAAAGGGCTTAAGGTATCAATCCCATACAAACAAACGAACCCATGCATATCAATCAGTTCGGTTTCGATACTTTTCTATGAATAGGTAGACTTTTAAAAAGCCCCGCGAATTTCAAGATTTTTGCAATATCTATCCAAGATAATTAAATAAACAAAATTGATTCGTGTTCATTTTTATTTATACCTAAATAAAAACATCGGAAATGAGCGTATTGAAGAGATATATTTTGTGTAACGTTTAAAAAAAATTATTTTTGGATAGCAAACAATAAAATCCGAATGTAAATGTTAAGTAGAACTAGTATGTTACGTTAAGTAACGTAATGTTAAGTAGTTAATTCGAACTGAATTGTGGCTGAATTTTAGATGTTTCATTGTGTAACTTTAAATTATGTATAAAAATTAATATAAATTAATTTTATAGTTGAGTTGTACTTATCATCTATAGTAACGCTATGACCATCACGCAGATTTTTTACAGTTAATAGCTAAAGCGTCATTCGTATTTTACTTTTATTTCAAGTGCGGCGGTCATTGTATTAAATTAAGAATTATTTTTGTAACTATCTTTATTTAAGTGACGCCTGATTTTGGAAAGTTTGGTTAAATTTGCTTCCAACTCACGTGACTTCACTCCTAATTTTATATCATTTTCAATATCAGTTTATAAGATATTCATTACTAGTCCATAGTTAATTTCGAAAAAACATTATTCCTTGATATTAATTAAACGCGCCATTTAACAACTATATAAAAATTATGTACAAATGTACCGCTCATAATCGCACATGCAATCATATCTGTCATATCACCTCAAGATTAATGTTTAAGTAAATGTAAACTTTTTGATAAAACAATTTAGTTATTTGCTTACCTAACGTTGTGTTTGTATCTCAAAAATATTATTTTTTGAAGTACACTGTTCACAGATGTGCATAATTTAAAAATCACTAATGGCACAATAATGATGCTATTTTTCTGTATTTGGGAACACGATAGTTTATTTAGTGCGAGCGCCTGCAATACGGCGGGCGCGGCGAGCGCGGCTGCACGGCGAGTGGTGCGGGCGTGCGGCGTCGCAATCAGCGCTGGACACAGCCTGCAAGCCTTTGCCGAACCGGTATTTAAATACGCGTAAAACTAGTAGTACGCGCCCTTACTCGCTACATCCGATACTTTTTTAATTACATCAATTATTTATACCAGTTACGACGAGATTTCAGCCAGTTTCAGCTCCAGACACTAACTGGTGAATGAGATGCTTTTAGACCTTTCTAACTAAGCATTAACTTTTTACTTTCGTGTGTTTTGAGGCGTCTTCTGTTTAATTTTTTTTCTGTCTATAGACGTAAAGAAAGGAAAGTAAGGGCCCTTAGAGATATGTCCATGACATTGGCGAAGTAAGCGACTGATGTAGGCGGGTATTGGTTTGTTGAGTTTACATGAAACCTTTTTTCCATTGCCTACACGTGCACTGAAACAGGAAAAGCACTATAGTTAGTAGTCAATTTGATTTCTATTTTATTTGTGTTTTACTATCGGTGAGGCTATAAGGAAGGATGATCAAAATTATCTAATAATTTACATATTTGAACAAAAACAGTTAAGTACTTAATATATGAAACACACAGATACAGATACATACACATAGACAGACTGGGAGACTTTTCATAACTGGTTACGAAAAAAGCAGTTCATAGTACCTGACACTGGATTAGAATTGGTCATCGTCAGTCTGATCTAGGACGACGGAGGCAACTCATATCTAACGATAAAGATTTTTTATTAGAAATCCAAAACATCTTACATTTACTAGACAAAAATAAACTAATTTTTGAAGACACGACGTTGTCTTCAAGAACCAAAAATACGAAATGCTCCAATTTGTAGCTTAGAGACAAATACTTAGCATCTAATTAAAAACAATGTCCTGAGCCACAGGTTGTCCAGGTCTGACATCATCGTCCAGTGATAACTATCATTATCATTCTTCTTTCATTACTTCGTCGTAACATATCATTTTAAAGTCTAAAGGAGATTCAGACAAATTGATTGAGTTAGCAACAAGTCGTTTTATTACTAGTTAATTGCAGATAGGACAAAGCATTACTACATACCTCTTACCTACCTACTTTATTCACTGCGAATGTCAAATTGTTGGTAATTTGATCTTCATAATTTAAAGCGTAATGGCATATTTCGTCTTTTCAATGTGAACAACTGATAATGAATTTCATTTAAATGATTACTAAATATTAAAGAACAGCTATGAAAGAGTCATTGGGTATATATCGTAATAAATTTAATAAATCATAGAAACCAAATTCAAAACTTAAGCTAACTAAAAAGAGAAAAGTAATAACTTTTCATGCGAAATGGGGTGTATATATAAGAGTATATTTTTAGCATGCCGTTATTACTTTTCTGTTTTTAGTTATACAGAAATATTTCTCGTATGTACCGACTTAGGTAGACACCACTTTTAGCATGAAGTAATTACTTTTTCTCTGTTTAGTTTTTCCTTTTTTGTGCCAGCAGCACCACTAGGAAAGAAGCTAAGAGAAATATTTCACGTATGTACAGTGATGTTCAATTAAAATATTTAGTTTAATATTCCTTTTATTTTGATTTTTTTAATCTACTGTGTCTTACTCCGATGATGGAGCATGTCCGAAAGTATCGTTCTTTTATTCCTTTACGTCATTCTATATATTGATTCTCAAACTTAACTCCGAAAAAATGTATCTCTGCCGGAAGATCCGCCGTCAGAATCTTTCACTGTGGTTTTCGACGACAGAACCTTTCAACTACGAGCGATTCACCAACAGAATATTTCGTTATCGGGTATTTCGACGACAGAACCTTTCAACTACGAGCGACTCACCAACAGACTATTTCGCTATCGGGCATTTCGACGACAGCACCTTTCAACTAGAACGTTTCGACGACAGAACACTTCATTCATGAGTGAATTGACGACAGAATCTTCCACCAAGGAAGGATTCGTCGACAAAGTTTGTTTAGGCATGGTTTAATACTGCTAATGACTAAATCTAAAGTTTATGCATTTTGGAAGGTTAACCTTGCATATACAAAATCAATAAATGTTGCGAAAAATTACTAGTTAAAGTCGAAATTTTTACGTTTGTTGTAAGTTGTAAGAGAAGAAATGAATAAAGTTAAGAAAAACATTATTGCGGAAGTAGAAGAGAGTCTCCGTGATGATGAAGTCTGAGCTAAAACTGATATCTGAAAACATTTCCAGTTTGGAAAAATCTGTTTCATTTGTAACTGAAGACTATGATTCCGTCAAGAAAGAACTTGATTCGAAGACCGAATCCATTAAACTCTTAATGACTGAAAACAGAACTCGAGTTCTGAGAGAGAGAAGAGAGTTAACTAACTTAGTTAACTCGGTTATATTTTAAATTCTGTATCTATACAATTGATTTTTTTTTTTTTTTGCTGCCGGGGCACCCTCGCGGGAGGGAGGTGGAAGATGCGTCATGCATACCGCCCACAAGTAAATTCCTCTGCGGGGGGTTATGTGAGACTCACCAGAATGGCACCTACCCACTAAAAACCATCTGTTGGCTGTAGTTATTACCGTTAGCCTTCATCGGAAGCGACACCCGTCGGGAAGTTGGGCGCGCTGGCGGAGACCCGCTAGCGGGTCTTCCGCCTCTAGTGAAAGTTGCACTGAAGGTGCTCAAAGGGACATGAGTTGGTGGCCGTTCTGGGCAGCCTCCGGTGAAGCCGGGGCTGGGCAGAGGTCGGCCGAAGCATGATTTAGGGATCAATTTATTTAAATGAACCTATAATGAATTGAGAAGGGAACTATGCTCCGCCAGAGCTAGCTGACTCTCTGTCGGAGTACGTGAAGCCCTAAGTTTACGGGCTAAGACTGCGATTTCACTAACATCGATATTTTTCATAGCGTCGCAGACGATACGCATATCGTCTGCTACGGAGGATTGAGGAGTGGGTTTGTATGGGCGAGGAGCCGGGATGGGATTCGATGCGGGGCGCTGCCTCCAGTTTTCTGGGGCAGGCCTAGACTGTGTAGGCTTTGCAGCTTTGGAACCCGGCTACGCAGCGGCGGAAAGTTTTCTTGAGAAAGGCGCGGGGCCTGTTTGGGTGCCGCCTTTTTGAAATTGGAGCGCATACAACGGGGTGCACGAGGGCAGCCCCTGTAATTTGCGGTGTGGCCGGACTGGCCACAAAGCACGCAATCGGGAGGAGAGGGAGTTTCAGGAGTGCGATTGCACTCCTTAGTGAAGTGCGGGACCAGGCACTTGACGCACCTGGGCGGTGCGCGGCAGTTGGCCGCCGCGTGCCCGTACAACTGGCACCGATGGCACTGGCCGGGATGACCGCGGCGATGAGGCGCCTCGATCGAGATCCCAGAGAGGCCGCATATAGTGCTAACCCCTTTGAGGATCTCCCTGGACTTGGGGACGTTGGCGAGAACCACCAAAGCGAGAGGGTGTTGCCTCCCGTACTTGCTGTGCATTTTATGCACCGCGAGTGCCGGGAAGCCTTGGGACTGCAGATCCTCCAGGATAGCCTCGTTCGATAATTCGAACGGGACTCCCCTGAGTACCGCTCTGATCTTACGCTCTTCTGACAGAGCATAAGTGTGATAAGCATATTGCTTATCGGTGAGGAGCTTTGTTAAAGCACGAAAGTCGTCTATCGACGAAACTAAGATTTTAATAGATTCACCCGAGTTGGCCGCTCGGGTGTAATGAATCTTGTGCTCATTGCACAATGTCGAAACCTCAGTCCATTTACCCTTTTCCCGAAGGAAAACGGGTGGTGGGACCTTGGCCTTGACAGAAATTGGGGCCGGAGCGGGTGTTGAAGACACCGGGGCAGCTGGCGTTGAAGACGCCGCAGGGGGTGTAGGGACGGGCGTCGAGGGCGCCGGGTCTTGTTTCGAGCGCTTCTTAGAGCGCTTCTTAACAAGGGTGAAAGAGGGAGGCTCATCAGGGCCAGTTGGGGTGGCGTCCGAGGATGACTCGGTCGCAGGTGCGCGCTTGCGGCGCGGAGGGGCGTCTACTTCGCACTCCATGTCACTGGAGGAAGGGGACGCGGGAGGGCCTAAGACCTGAGGGGTCTGGGGAACTGGGGTGGCCTGAGGGGCCATTGTGGACATTAACGTCATGAGATGAGGGATAAGAGAATCTAAGAAACGGTACTTATCAGCATTTAAAGACATGCCTTCAGTACTTTCGAGTAACTTTTTCTTAAACTCGTTAAAGCTTAGGGAAGCCATTGCGGAGGGGTTGGGGAGGGACAACAATATATAAATATATATACTATGAACCTATCAACGATGACTAACTTCCTAAAAACCACCCTACACGCAGTAGGGTGGTTGAGGACGACGCGGATAACTTACTCGAACACGAAGACTCGAGGCACCTGGAACGACGAAATTCCGTCGACGAAGCTCACGTTCCACGAAGTACGGTTAACAGCCCACTGTCCGCCGTGAAAACGGCGTTAGAAACTTATTAGATGTACGGTTAAAACCCACTTTCCGCCGTGAAAACGGCGTTAGAAACTTATTAGAAGTACGGTTAACGAGCCACTGTCCGCCGTGAAAACGGCGTTAGAAACTTAATACGGTATACAACTATGAAATTATATATTACGACAACAACCAGTGAAATTTGGGTGCTCAATTAGCGCGGGGGCTAATAGAGCGGGAAGGCGTCTGCGATCGACGTGCGCTCGAGAACGCACGCAGACCGAGACTCCTGTATACAATTGAACACTTGATATTCTTATTATAAAATGGCAACATTGTAACTTGGTGGTGTGATTTTGCTGAGCTGTGATTGGTTGACGTCGACCAATGGCAGGGCTTATTTTTCCCTCCAACAAGTTAAGATGACGGGAAAGTGAGTTCAGGTGTAGCGTGGGCATTCTGGTCTTGGAGGTTGTAAGAGAAGTTAAAGTAGCATTTGTAACCTGGGTCTTGTAATTTATTTAATTAGTATCTATTATAATATTTACCTTCGAGTTACCGAGTTTCTTTCTACTCGTCTGGGCTAGGATACTAGTATTCGTATACATTTCAGAAGTGGGAACCACGTAAGTGCACCTTTCCTTATTTGGTTTTTAGCGACAGGTAGCCATTACATCGAGTTCAATTACGTAATTTACTACTTTGATTTACTTTTCCATCAATTTTGTCAATCTTTGCTTTTTATTATGTCTATATTTTGATTGCATTTATTTTACTGATTGCATTTTACTGACATGCAATTAATCGATGAGTGTTAAGAAAGACCGTTATAGCTTTAAATTCAAATTTTAAATACTAGGTATATGTTTTATTTATGAGGGTAAATACTTATATAATTGTTAATAAATTGTTTTTTTGAGATTTTCATTTTCTTTTAGCCCTTGAAGTGCTTTAATGAGTTTTGGGGCGGGGTGTATTTTGAGAAAGAAAGAAAATGCTTATTTTCTAGCTACGATTAGCCGTTTTGGAGACATATTAATTCTTGACGTAAAACTAAAAAAGTTAACGCAGTTCTTTTTGGAAGATCACAATAACGATGATGGATGAGGAAGTAGGTCATCACCGACTCCATCGACGGCTTGAAACTCCTGGATGGGAGTCACATGCCGCGACTACAAGCTGGAGTCAGCGACGAAGCAGAAGTCGCCACCAGCAGGTACACAAGGAAGGAAGGTACACAATCTTTTTCTAAGGTAGATCATAAGAACATAGTGCCAGATCTTGATCCACCAAATAAAAGTCAACGAATTGATGTATAGTAAAAAAAGGTATACGACTGCTCCTCTGTTTATGGTTGGGACGACAAAACCACTAGACATTTTAATATGAAGAAGCTTCCGGGCGAACTTATCTCAATTATAAACCTAATAACCTATAAGTACGTACCTGGAGCGCGCGTAATTTAATTTAAAATACATCTATGCGCGTAGTGAAGCTGAGTGAACAGTAACGGTATGAACGATGAGTAGGAAGAACGGTTCTGTTCAATGCGCAGAGGCACCTGCGACTCACTCCCTCTCGTCTCGAACGTTCGGCAGTCCCTGCCAAGCTATCTGAACGCATCACCTTTCTGCTAAAAAAACTACTCGTGTTGACGATCCAAAGTGAATTCTTTGATATTATAAGTGTGCTGTTTTACCCCGAAATCGGGGTTCAAACTCCTACGAAGGAGTAGTTGCTTTTTGGTCGATTGCCGATCTACGGACCAACAACCTACTCCGCTGCCTCACGTCTGCCTGCCGCGACGTGACCTTGAGACTACTGCTGCGAACCAAGGATAGTGCGGTTTAGATGTAGACCTTAGTAGTGCGTCGGCCGCCTTAGCTAAGGGGCCAGTACATTGGCAACCTTTCAAGGTATCTTCTTTTCACAACTCAAACGCTACTATTGATTTCTTAAAGCATTTGATGGCTTTTTTGATGCTTGCTTTGTAAACCTAATTTTAAGGCTGATTCTTGCTAACTGTATGTTTGTCCTGGTGTAGTATTTGGAAGTTTATGCTGATTGTACTATATATAAACAATTGCCATATCATATTTTGTCAAGCATATCACTAAACTGTAAGCATACCACCCTAAATTGATACCATTTTTTTTCATTATTGTAGTTTAGTAACTATATTTTGCAACACACACCCGATTCAAAATGTCATACCCTATTAAATTTCTGTCGCTACATAAGACTGAACTTGAATATCAGGTTGATTTGCGCGGTGGCTCAGGTGAGTCTGTGTCTGATCTGCGAAAACAGATTCCCAAATTAGGTCACCTAGAATCTGAGGACATACTGGAATCCCATTTAGAACCTAATGAGGACCTCAAAGGCGTTAAAGAGTCCCTTGTAAAAGCTCAGAATAATATTGAACCTCAATCCAAATTTGATAAAAAAACTATTTATAAGGACCGAAATTTACTTAATCACGTTTATCACCGCATAAATAGGATTACCAGCGTGCCGGAAGTTGTCGAAATTTATGAAATATGCGTATCTAGCTTCAACTCGCAATACAAAGACCTGAAGACTATAAAAAGTCAGATGTCGATTCCTAAGACTCAATTTACATCTACTACTTCCTACTACTTCTAATGTTCAGTGTCTACTGTTCATGTAAAGTCTCCTATTTCAGTGTCTTGTGAGCGTAGTTTAAGTTCCGACATTGGATAACTGAAATTTTCGGGTAAAACTTGTGTGCACTCTTTTGTTTTAAAAGTCGAAGAGTTCGTTCAGTCTCAAGGTATTTCTTTTGACAAAATCCTCTTGTTAGCTTTTGAGATCTTTATCGATGACGCACTTCTTTGGTACCGTTATAACAAAGACCGCGTAAGTTCATAGCAGGAACTGTGCACTCTTTTAATAAAAGAATTTAGTAGTAGCGACTATGGTTATCAACTGGCGGCAGAAATAAGGTCCCGCACACGAGGCGAACAAGAAAATATAATTATCTACATTTCTATAAAGCATGGCTTATTTTCTCGTCTTTCTAAGCCTTTCTCAGACGAAGAGAAAATAGATATACTTTTACATTATATTCGCCCCTGTGACGCGAATACTTTAGCTTCTTCTCCCGAAATTAAGAGTGTTGACGCACTTGTATCATCTGTCGCATTTTTGAAAATATATAAGATCTAGATCCTCATTATTCCACGAGACTCCTAGAGCATCTAGTAGTACGCTCGCTCCAGACTTTGCTTATATACATAAACCAACATTTACTAACTTTAGTCCTAAAAATCAAATTAATCAACAAAAAACTTATTCTAATAATTATCATAATTTCAATAACAAACCAAAAGTAGCCGCTATATAAGATGAACCTAATTTTGAATCCAACGATAGTAATCATGTTTACGCTTTAACCTTCCTTTTAGTAAAGCATTTTGTCCAAGTGCGGTAAAAGGAATTTTAGTTACCTTGATTGCCCTGACTGTAATCCAAAAAGTAATCAAAACCAAAAATAAACTAGCTGACATGGATTGGAAAAATAGTGTCACCAAGCTGTCTAATAAAATAAAAAAATTTAATGAATTTGAGTGGCAAAATTGGATGAATTTTATTTCATAATTTTTTACTTACAACGCTATCTCTTCAATCCAGCGTAATATTTCTTTCTATATATTCTTTGTAATTTTATTTTTTATGTCATTAGGTATTGAGTTAATAAGATGTGGTTTTATATATTGAGACGTTCTTTTTCCGTAGAAATTATTAAATTTTGGAGTTTTTAATTTTTTATTTGCTACATTCCTGGTTAAGATGGGTGGGCATGATGGATATCTGTCATAACTCGAAAACAAACTATTGGGGTAAGTTTTCGAACGCTCGCTCAGCTCCCGCCACTTGACCGACGCGTTTTCAATCAGTAACGCGCGACGAACAGTGCATCTTCGACGTGAAGTGGGGCTCGGGAAATTTTTAGCGCCAAAACATTGATGTATGCAAGGTAAGCAAATCATCATATTTCTAGTTCATGAAAGTTAATTATAGCAAAAAAAGCATTTTTTTATTCAGTATTTATTATTAATTTTATTACTATTCAGTTTTTTTTGTGATTCGCTTTTATTACGTTTTGTTCACATCATAAAATATTACATGTACCTACCGGGTATCATGGATTAATCCATCTTACCCGGGTATCCATTTTGCCCTCCTGAAAATGCATTAGTTTAATTTAAGCATTTGATTTCATATTAAATATTTTGCAATGCAGATGGTGTACAAATATGTGAGGAAATCTTCGAGGGGCGCCTGGTCAGAGGAAAACTTGAAAAAAGCAATGGATGAAGCTAAAATGTCTTCAATAAATAAAGCCTCAAAGATGTATGGCATTCCCTACGGAACTCTGCATCGCCATATAAAAACACAAAAAGCAGAAAAAAACTGGGACGTTTTTGTAATATTTATTAAATGAAGAAGAAGAAAAGGAGTTAGTATCATACATCCAGGATGTGGATAGCCTGTTTTACGGCTTAACTAGAAGAGAGTTCCTGGTGTTGGCAGCACAATTTGCAAAGGCTAAAAACAAGAAGAATGCCTTTAAAGGTGACATTGCGGGTAAAGACTGGTTTCGGATTTTTTCAAAGACGGAATCCCCAAATAGTTTTAAGCATTCCCGAGCCTACGTCAATTGCAAGGCTGCAAGGATTCAATAAGAACCAGGTAGGACGTTTTCACGATTTACTAGAGGATCTTATACAAAAACATAAATTTGATGCCACAACCATTTATAACATGGACGAAACTGGACTTAAAACAACCACAACTAAGCCACCAAAGATATTGTCTACCTATGGCAAACGACAAGTAGGAATGGTCTCAAGTCTGGAAAGAGGAACGTTAACTACGGTCATAGCTTGTTGCAATGCAGCGGGATCATATTTGCCTCCTTTTTTAATTTTTAAAAGGAAGAAAACTTGCCCGCTTCTGCTTGATGGAGCTCCACCTGGATCACAAGCGACTTTTACAGAAAGCGGGTGGATCACAGCAGACAGATTTTACGACTGGATGGTATTCTTTGTCGAACATATAAGGCCAACTGCAGAGAAAAAAGTGTTACTCTTATTGGATAATCACATGTCACATAAATCTCTTCCCGCAATTCAATATGCTCTTGATCACAATGTTGTCATGCTTTCAATCCCACCTCGCACATCGCATAAGCTGCAACCATTAGATGTTGGCATTTACGGACCCCTCAAAACATATTTTGAACACGAAATAATACATTCCAAAAGCAGCACCCAGGTCGAATTATAAATCAAATGGATATACCAAGACTCTTATCCCCAGCTTATTTAAAAGCTTCGGTTCCCCAGAATGCAAAGCAGCCGGTATATGGCTTTTAAAAAAATCATTTTCGGAGAAGAGATTCACATGACTCCGTCGCTTTTTCACGATATAAATGAATAAGAAGCTGAAGGAAATGAACACACCCTCAACAACAATCCCCACACTATTGATCCTTTACGTCTTGATACATCTGAAACAAATGAAAATATTGATTCGCTGCAGCAACCGTTACACCAATTTTCTATCTCATCATCAAGGATGACCACTCCAACACCTGCAAAATATCCTCGTCAGCTGCAAGTCGGAACACCACCATCTCAGATAACTGTCCTAGAAAATATAACACCAGCTCATCTCAGACCACTTCCACTTTATACAAAAGACAAAATTACCAAAAGGAAGAGAAAACTTCAAAAGGCAGAGATTCTTACGAGCACTCCAATAAAAGAAGATCTAGAAAATAAGGCTATTAAGAAGATCTCGAAGAAACTAAACCAATACCTTCAACAAGTGGAACCAAACAAAAGCCAAAAAGTAAACCAAAAAAGAAATTGAGTAATAAATAAAATAAAGAATATTTTTGTTCTGTTTGTAACGAACCTTATGAATATCCTCCAAATGAGGATTGGATCCAGTGTAGCCAATGCGAAGTGTGGACACATGAACTTTGACAAGTTATACGGGTTTTGGATCATATTTTTGTAATTTTTGCATGAATTATTAAGTGGTAAAACCAACATTTTTACTTTATAGGTAGATCGTAAATGTTAGATTTGTTTAAGTTAATAAATTATCAAGTGAGGAGAAAAATACTTATATAATTTGTTTTTTTTTTTATTTGATTATATGGAGTCTATTTTTGTTTGACTTATGTTTTATTTTATTTTTTTAAACTAGGTATATTAGGATTTTGATTTTGTATTTAATTCAATTATTTCGAGCTGTTGCTGCCTTGATAATAGTACTTTAATAGCAATGTCCGTTTTGCCCTACCATAGAATAGGGGTGGGTAAGATGGATAATTCCCACTTTTCCTTCTTTTTCTAAGACTGGAAAAAATATTTAAGACTGATGAACGAAACTTGCCATAATAAAGACTGATGAAATACTTTACTAGTTTCATTAATTAAATACCTAATATTGTGTATAATATAGAAATAACAAGTGTTTAAAAAGATTATTATCCGTCCTGCCCACCCTTCCCCTAATTGTCAAAAAACTGATGACATTTGGTTTTTAAACCTTTTTAATGGATGCCTTAAATCACCAACATCCTTTTTAAATTATCGTGCCGAAAATGGGAAGTTATTTCGCTGCGAGAAATCCCTTAACCCACTCACCCGCGAATGGAAAGAAGTCGTTCCCTTTGAATACCGAAATGATATTATAACGAATAATCATTCCGAACCTACCTCTGGTCACTTTGGTATGTGTAAAACACATAAACGCGTAAGTTTAAAATATTTTTGGCCTCACATGATACGTGACTTAGCTAAATTTTTCACTAGTTGCGATGTCTGCCTCTCTCATAAACATCCTAACCATCCAACACTTGGCGTAATGGGTAGACCTAAGGACTGCTGTAGACCATTCCAGATGCTAAGTGTAGACTCAGTAGGACCATTGCCTGTGTCTAGGAAGCAAAATACATTATTTCTAGTCATTACGTGTTGCTTCTCTAAGTATTGCATGCTTTTCCCCATTCGACGCGCTACCGCCGAAATAGTTGCCAAAATTGTGGAGGAAAACGTTTTCTTGATCCACGGAGTCCAACTGTGTCCAACTGTCTCCCATTATCCATAGTAGTAGACAGTCCGTCAGTAACACTCTGAAAAACTTATTTAAAACTTACATTTTTACACGCCATTCTATACTCCTCAGGTTAATACCGTCGAAAGATATAATAAGACTATTATTACAACCGTCTCATCCTTTATTGAGCGCGATCATAGAGTCTGGGATACAAACATTTCGAAAATTCAATTTGCCCTTAACAGCTCTGTCAATGAAGTGGCTGGCTTTACACCCTCATTTTTAGTCTTTGGCAGAGAACTAATGGTTCTCATTACTTGAACTCCGACTTGGGAAATGAAATCATTTTTACACTTCGTGATAGTTATGCGGAGAATTTAGGTGCATTACACAAAATATTTGAAAAAGTTCAATTATCACTAGTGAAGGCACACTCTAGAAATAGCACAAATTACGATTTGCGTCTCAAAAACGTCGGTGATATAATTTGGAGAAGATCATTTTATCAAACTCTTGCAGTTGTCACTTCCCTTCGCAAGCATAGAGTGTATTTATTGGGCAAGGAAATTGTACCTGAGAAAAGCTCGTTGGTGGCTGATGCTATGGTAGTTAAACTGTACGATTGAGTATAGAGTAGGGTCAGAAATGGATCTTGTAAGCGCTCTGTCTCGAAATCCACCTCTAGAATCTTGTGAAAGAGAAGCTCTCGAAGAGCTTTTCTCTTCAGTTATGTCCATTGCTGGTGAAGACTGGCTTCATACACTAGCTAGGATATTCTGAACTATATAGGATTAAAGAAATTTTGAGCCGTTGACTTAACGAAAATGTCTGCAATACTTGCGCGAAAGTTACACCTTTACAAATAGGTAAGGAATCACCTACCTTACCTTGGGTCACTTCAGTACGTTCCTCTGTTTGATATTGATATTAACACAACAATCCAAAAGTTCTGCAAGTGTGTGCTGTGAATCTTGTAAAACATTGTTCGGCTCACTTTTTGTGCAAAAAAGAACGTAAAGAACTATTGATTTATCCTAAATTGAAAACTAAATAAAACTGTTTATTAAACTTTAAACTTAAAATACATTTTGACATCATTGATTATTTGGTTAGTTAATTGGAAAATGGCAATCAGCCGCAATTGGTGTGGCGGGCTATTTCTGCCAGTGTCAAGTATTGGCGGAATGTATCCTAAAATCAGTACGTTGCGTAACTTTAAATATGTGCATATTGTTGCTCAGTTCTCATAACAATATTTTTTCCACTAATTTAGTATACTTTATTATATATTAGTATCTCAAATACTCTAAAAAATGTTCAAAGTTACCCAAATTGACTGTAGGTGCTTTTCCTGAAATGGAAGATGAATTGACTTTACGATTTCCAACGTTTCAAACCTTTTGTGATGTTTAACAATTTTGTTGTATTTAAGGAACAGATAAAGAAAATAGTGTCTAGAAACATTTTATTCGACTTGGGGGATATTCATTTATTACGAAATTACACTGCGGGGTGGGAATTCACATGGTGCTTAGGGACAGCATGTATACATTAAGCGGCCGGCTATGGTTTGCCAGCCGGCCTGGCTTGTTGGCACTTTTTACAATCTTTTTAGTGTTTAAGACACAAAAATAGACAGTATGTTTACGATACTCGGCAAGTTAACGCGGCCACCTAATACTTAATGTTCGTTTGTATTGAGTAGCCACGTTTACGGAAATCACCATGTTTTAGTATTACATTCATATTGTAGGCAATAGGATTTATCTCAGGACTCTACATTTTATCCGATTGGAAGCTAGAGTTTAACGACCATAGTATTTAGTACCTTCCGAATTGTGTAGGTAAAAAATTGTACCTAAATGGCTACAGCGAAATCTTAGATATTTTTCTAGCAGGACCCTCCACTGTTTGAATGTCTTCAGACCAAATGTATATGGCCCCTTTGAGTGGTGTATTAGTACCTTAAAAATACCTTGGTTTAAGTTTAAAATAATTTTTACCTTATGAGATACGCACCTGCAAAACTTTGTCATGCCAGCAGGACCCTTTTTTGTATCGAAGATTTCAGCCCAGTCATGTATGTCATAATAAGTCAATCGTTTGTATAAAAATATAAAACGGCTCGATTCAACGCCATCGCTTGAATCGCACTGTAGTAGGTACGAGCCGATGATGTTGACTCGAAACAATCGAGAAACATCTTGATTGTTCGATGACAGACCGAGATAATCGTAGACTCGATGAAAACTTTTTACGACTGCGATTGTTTCGATTGATCTAACATCTCGGCATCGCGCATTACTAATCAGAAGTTTAGTGCAAGAAGGCCCACAGATGTTTTTTGTTAAATGAGAACTAATAAGCGATTTTCTTTATTTTTCGTTGAACGTTTATGTTAAAATAGCTGTAACCAATGAGGACATAATTTTATATTTGGCCTGCTATTGTTAGCTAAAATAGATGATTTCTGATATCTTCAGTATAACGCCCAACCCCAAATATTTAAATTAATAAGGAAAACCGGCATGTTGTGATAAAACCAAATATTGTTTTATGTATAAGTTTGAAGTTATTTTTATTTAATTCCTGCTATTACATGCAGGATGTTTATTTCTTGTGTGGGCCTTAATAGCCCGATAGTGTTTAACAAGGCCCAAAATATTAGTTTTAAAAAACTTGGTCTTTTCAAGAATGATGCCATATTTTTATATTTATTTTGGTACATGATGAAACTTAAATAAATGAGAAAACTATATTCAGTGTGTTTTGCATATTATCCTGATCATATCTGAAAATATTGCATTTTCAATAAAAGTGGGCTTTATATGCCTCACCTACCTTATATTACTACAAATCCCAAAATTTTACCTACAAATTTATCTGCTTGGCTACTAAATAAGGGTTATTAGATGTCCTTAAAAATCTGGAGTGGCTACTCAATCCAAACGGACATAATACTTAAATGGGGAACACTCAAAAATGCCGAATGATGTAATTCCGAATTTGAATATTCCGATTTTTAAAATTCAGAATTTTACAATCCCGAAGAGTCTTAATTCCGATTATTCAAAAACACGATTCTTACTTTACTAAAATTCATAAACCCGAAATTTTAATTTTCCGACTTTCATATCAGCGTCAGGATGGCTGGACCAAACGAGATATGGACATGAGACCATGTGCACATTTTATTACCTATTTCCTACTATTTACTACCTATAATTAAATATTTACTACCTTGACGTCGACGACCCTGCCTAATACAATGTTCTTAGCGCCTGTCACCACTAGCGAAATATTGAAAACCATAAAAAACCTAAAGAACAAAATTAGCCATGGTTATGACGAACTCCCACCAAAACTAATAAGATACTGTGCGGATGAACTCTGTACACCCTACTGTTCTCTAATAAACCAATCGTTTGAACAAGGAACTTTTCCAGATTTATTGAAACATGCAATAATAAAACCTGTACATAAGAAAAACTCAAAAACAAATCCTAACAATTTCCGACCAATAGCAATGTTACCAACATCATCGAAAATTTTTGAACAAGCTATGTGTAACTGCGTATATAACTTTTTAGAAAAATTTAGAGCTTTCGACACCCGGCAATATGGATTCCGTAAAAAGAGATTAACAATTCTAGCAGTTTATAAATTTATTCAAGAAACAATAGACATAATACAAGATAAGAAATACGCTGTAGGAATACTCTTAGATATGACAAAAGCATATGATAGAATCCAACATCCTTTCTTACTAAATAAATTATATAAAATGGGCATTCGGGGTTTAGCGCACGATTGGTTTGTTTCTTACTTAAAAAATAGAGTTCAGTTTGTAGAAATATACACATACAATGGGAAAAAAAATGAAAGTAAAAAAGTTAGATCGGAAGCAAGAAAAGCAAACTCCTCTATACCCCAAGGCAGTGTGCTCGGATGTCTGTTATTCTTGGTATACATAAACGACCTGCCTGAAGTAGTAAAAGAACACTGCATTTTGTTTGCTGACGACGTTTCCATACTCTTCTCAACAATAAGAAATACAAATCTAAATATAAAACTTACATACATTTTTGATAAAACTACGAAATGGTTAAAAGAACATAATTTAGAGATTAACTATAACAAAACTAAATTAATAACTTTTCACCCACACCAGCAAATCTCTTTAGATATAGATTTTGCATATAATAATAATAAAATTGATGTTACAAAACTGTTTAATCTGCTCGGTATTAACATAGATACACATATAAATTGGAAATCTCACATACAAAAACTACGAACTAAACTCAATTCTTTTTCATACGCCCTCCGTGAAGTGAAAAAGGCCACAAATCTGCAGACCGCCCTTATAACATATTATGCCTATGCCTACGCTTGGTTAAACTATGGTGTTATTCTTTGGGAGAACAGCACAGAGGCACCGGCACTCTTCATAGTTCAAAAAAAACTGATGCGTATTTTAGTTAACATAGACCCAACCAGTAGTTGTAGACCACATTTCCGTCATCATAAAATATTAACACTGCCATGTCTCTATATTCTAGAAAATTGTAAATTTGTCCGTAAATACCCAGAGCTATACACAAAACGCACCTTACGACAGCACAACAAGTTACCGCTACCTAGATCCAGACTTGAGTTACACGCAAAGAGCCCCTATGTGATGTCTATCAAAATATATCACAAGCTCCCCGATTGTCTGAGAAATACTACGGATTATAAGCAGTTTATTAAAAAATTAAAACAATTACTTACAGAAAAATGTTATTACTCAGTTCATGAATATTTGGAAGATAATAAATTAAATAAGTAACAAATAAACCATAAAATAACTTAAAGTAAAATAAAAAATTTATTTTCGAAACTTACAAATCAGGTAAAATATCATTTCTCAAATAATAACATACAAGATAACATATTATACAAAAATATTAATTTATTATTAAATTATTGATATAAGCCCCTCTATCCCCTTTCAAATTGTTGTACCCAACAGGGTCCGTGATGTATGTACCTACTATAATATTTTGTCACATGAATTTACCATTGTGGAACGCAATAAAGATTTGAATTTGAAAAGTTATCAACAACATAAAGTGGTCAGCCATTCTGATGCTGACCACTTCCACGTTCGCATAGTTTAATATTAATGCTTAGTACCTATTTGCTACCTTAACATGTATTTTTTACATAATTATATTAAGCTCCAATAAAAAAATACTAATAAAAATGTAAAAAAGCCTAAATTATTTACGTGACCTTTTGCCTTCTCAGGATAATTGCTAATAGTGTTTTGGTAGGCGCTTACACCAACAACTAGTTTCGAGTCTTTCTTGATAAGTTTTACGTGTTTACTAAATTTTGTTATTATTTTTATGTTGCATTATTTTTAGAATATGAGTACCTACGTATTTTAACTTTAGAAACTCTATCAAATTACTATACAATGATGCTAATTCTGTCCGAAAACCGATTAAACTAAACTATAACTAAAACTTTTCCAATTTAGTTTAATTTGGTCAAATTGCTATTCTGTTTTTGACTTCGAACTAAATTTAGTTTATGAAATGGCAGGACTAAATTGATTTTGACGTTTCTAAATTATAATCAACAAAAATCACGTATAGAAGTGTGTTCATTAGACAAAAATGAACGAAAAATCACTAAAGTCCATAAATGTTGCCAATTTTAAAAATAAAATTACGGTTGACGTTGGAAAAAAGCGCGGGAACCTCGAAAGAGAGAGGCGGCAATTTAAATTTTATTATTCAAATTATTATATTTTTACTACTTTTTTGTGTTTTAATAACTGTACATAATGGGAGTACGAAAAAAGAAGAAGTTGAAAGATGAGGAGTGCGAAGCTAGTACCGAGGAAAAGACCAGCACGGAAGAAGACCCTGACAATTTCAGGAAGTACAAACCCTACTTACTGTGTATCTGATTATAGCAGAAGATATCCTGAGGATTCTCCTCTTAAATATTTTGTAGTAATTGTAGAATCAGGCGATGAAAAGATACCAATAGGCACGCTAGATTTAATTTCCATGTCTACAGTTTTAAAGAGATTTAATAAAGTGATTAAATTCTGACAATCTATAAATAAATATAAAATAGTGGTTCATTTTGAAAAGCTAACTAGCTAATGCTTTTTTTAATAATACAACATTTTTAAGTGAATATCTGATGAAAACAACAATACCAGCAACAGGAACAGAAGTAACTGGCATCATTAATAATGTTGATACGAAATTTTTCAATTCCAAAATCTTTGATCAGAAAATGCAGTATGTGTCCACTGCAAAGGAAACCATATAAGTATTTCTGGACAATGCCCTGTTAAAAAGTAAAAAATAAAAGAAAACCTAATTAAGTATCAAAACAGTTCGTTTGCTAACATATTTGACAAAGAATCTTTTCCTGAATAAAAAAAAGGTATCCAACAGAGACATTAAAAACTTTATTAAACAGTGAAGATATTTTAAATATAATTTTAAATTCTATTACAAAATTAATAACCCTAAATAAATCTAAAGAAAAAAATTATATCTTCCAAATTAATAAAAGATGTTCTCATAGAAAATATAAGAGTTTAAAAAATAAAAGTCAATTCATACATTGTATCTGTGAGAATGATATACACATTGCTCTTATCTGTTTAAAGCTAATAAATGCCGAAACTATAAACTCAAACTTTACAACAAATTACACGTTCGTCGCGACACTTTTTTACATAGTTTAGTTTATTCAACACCTCTCGACATGTAGATTAAAATTGGTCTGACAATTCTAATTTTAGTCAGAATTTGACGTAAAATAGGCGCAACAGAATACCAAATGTGCAGCCTGAACTAAATTGAGTAACTAAAATAATTATAGTACTGTCAAACTAAATTTTGGTCTAGTCCTTCGTTTTCTGAATAGCAAACAAGAATAAACTTAATTTAGTCCAAGTTTAGTCTAGTTAAGTTTATTTCGTGGAAACAGAATCGGCACCAGTATTGATAAACCACAATAAATGTCTTCACTGGCAACCTATAAAGAAATAATCAAATTTATTTCAGTTATGCCTCTAAATGCGTATTACTTGTCACCTGCCCAAGATATTATAAAAATTATAGTAAAAAGCGAGGACTGTTTTAAGCATCGATGCTACTGGTAGCATTTTTTAAGCCAGTCGGAGTGGGAAATTTAAATTTATCAAAGCAGATGTTCTATTCATCTTTGATGAAGTCCTGTGTAACAATTATTCATATATATAATAATTGTTACAATTAAAATACATTATATATTTTTATCTAAGAATGTAGATTTTTTATCTAAGGGTGTTACGTCAACCCATCGACGTCGAGCGACGGACGATCGATAGGTGTGGTACCCTTAACAATCACTGGAGGGACATCAGCCTCTCCCTGCCAGACAATTGTCAGACAATTATAGGCCATCACGACTACTGCGACGTCGACTGCTATGTTCTGCTATCGATCGACGTCGATCGATTGGTGTGGTAGAAACCGTCGATCGACGTCGACGTCTGTATGTAGATAATGCAACGCGAGCCGAGCGAGTGCAGCGAGCATGCCGCGGCAGCGGCCGGCGAAGCGCCAAAAAGGGATTTGCATTTCAGTACATAACGTTATATACTCAAGAAATAACTCTTTACAAAAAACTAAATAAACTTCTTCACATTTCCAGCCGACCACTTGAATGCTCGAACGTATAAATTGACGTGCTCATACAGTTTTACAAGGCGTTTGTTATTGCAACTAATATTATTCGGAGTTTTGATATTCGGGATTCGTATTTGTGATATTTCGGATTATTTTCGGCATATTGATTTTCGTAATTATTAACGTTCGGAATTTTGAAGTTTCGAAGAAGAAAAATTCGGAGTTATGAAACCCGGAATTTTCATTTTCGGAATTATGAACCATTCGGTTTTATACAAATCGGAATTTTGAAATTCGTGATTATGACTATCGGAATTAAGTTTTTCGGATTTATGTAATGTACGCTACTTAAATTTATTGTTCGTGAAAACTAACGTTATTTCGAAACTCAAAAGCATCGGTAAAATAAAAAAAGACCCTCCTATAGTAATTATCGTCACACATTGTATTAGTTATTTAAAATAATAGGTCTTTACCTATGAAACTGCCGTTTTGCCGTACTGGCCATTTCAAATGAAAATATTTTTTTTTTGACTGATAATTCTAATTTCAAATTAATTTTATTTGACAAACATGGAATTCTTTTTCTAAAATCGTCATTTGTTTAATAGTTAGTGTTTTGTTTTCAACGCATTCGAACATTTTTCGTCATCATGGATAAGTTAAAAATTCGAGTAATTATGGAGTATGAGTACCGTCGTGGCAGCAAAGCGGCACAAGCGGCACGCAACATCGACGACGTTTACGGAGCGAACACTACAAACGAACGCACCACCCGTTATTGGTTTACCCGCTTCCGTTCTGGAAATTTTGACCTGGCAATTGTGAAAGCTGATGAAACTCAATCCACGGCTGAATCAGCAGCAGCTTTCGACGTTAGCATCAAAACAATATTGGTCCATTTGCGTCAAATTGGCAAGGTAAAAAAGCTTGACAAATGGGTACCCCACGAACTCAATGACCGCCAGCGCGAAGTACGCGTGGAGACGTGCCTTGCACTGCTCAGCAGGCACACAAATGAAGGAATTCTGAACCGCATTGTTACTTGTGACGAGAAATGGATCCTGTTTGACAATCGTAAGCGCTCAGCAAGTTGGTTGGACCCTGGTTCAGCACCCAAACAATGCCCTAAACGAAAACTTACCCCTAGAAAAGTGATGGTCACTGTTTGGTGGTCTAACGCGGGTGTAATTCATCACAGCTTCTTGCCAAACGGGACAAGCATTACTGCAGATGTGTACTGTGAAGAACTGAACACAATGATGGAGAAGCTCGCACGTCTCCAACCAGCTTTGGTCAATCGTTCGGCTCCACTGCTCCTGCACGACAACGCGCGACCTCATACTGCACAGCAGACGGTCTCCAAGCTACAAGAGTTGGGGTTGGAAGTTCTCAGTCATCCGCCGTACTCACCAGACCTTGCGCCTACAGACTTTTACTTTTTCCAGAATTTGGATAACTTCTTGGCGGGAAAAAAATTCAATACCCGAGAGGCAGTACAAAATGCCTTTGAAGAATTTGTTGCCTCCCGTCCAGCTGATTTCTTAAAGAAAGCCATCAATAAGCTACCAATGCGTTGGCAAAGATGCATTGATTGCATGGGTGATTATTTTGATTCATAGAAATAAAAAACATATCAAAAAAATACGCTTCATTTATTTCGTGAAAAACGGCAATTTCATAGGTAAAGACCTAATACTACTATCGAAATCCTGATATTTTTGTTTTAGGGAGACCCTTTAAAACTTTCTTTGAGGTTGCTACAATGTATTCAAATAGACACGCCTATGTTGTTAAGCGCCACAGATTAAAAAAAATTCTATGCATATTTTAAAGGTTGTCAACCCCTGCAGTTTTTTAATTCACACAATATCCAGAAACAAACACAACAGGCTAAATCTACGAAGATAATCATGATAGTTCTGTTCTAGGCAGACCGTTCTGAAACGTAAATTGAGGGAGACAAGCGATACAAAAATGACACGCCTCTAGTACCTATCATAAGCCACAATTTTAACACGCCTCGGAAACGAATCGGTTTAGACTGTGTTTGGTTCCCTCTAGTTAGAAAGATAGGATACAAAAAGAGTAGTAAGAATTTGGCATTTTTATGTAAATCCATACAACATCTGAAAATCATATATTAAGCATTAATAACCAACTTTATTTTATTTTTTAATTTGATTTTATAGTGCTAGACGTATTCTAATTATTATTTCGCTTTTGTTTTAACTAACTGATATTTAAATTTTTGTTTTATTTTGTTTGAATGATGTGGCTACCTTAATAAGAATTGCATTTATGTTATATAGTTGTAAGTAAGTTATGTTTACATTATCAATTTATGAAATAATGTAATGTCCACTCGTGATCCTTAAATGTATAAATAAATAAAGTTAAAGCATTCAAAAATTGCTCAAGATATTTGCCAAAGCAATAAACCTTAAAAAATAAAAGACAAAACTAATAACACAAGATCATATATTTCAACCCCATGTTATTTATTATTTATCACTTAGTCTAAAATTATTTCACACTACTTCAGTGGGATGAATCGTGAGCTGTGAGTGGCTCCAATACCAGGCCTACCATGTTTGACCGGCTTGTATGTGACAGAAAACTCGCCAAGATAATGTCCAATCATTTCAGGTTTGATTTCAACCTGTAAAAAAAATATTTTATTAATAGAACTGTTATTAAAAGTCACTTAAGATATTATCTATACCAAATTCAAAAAATAACTTTGTAAACTTTGGCATTTTAGTGATGTTAAGATGTTATGTTGTTAAAGTGATAATCACCATCAACAAAATCAGTCTTCTTAATATTTTTAAAATAGTAGGAATCAGACTAAACAAATAAACTAAATGTATTGTTTTCTTTCCAGATTACACAATCAAAACAAAAAGAAAACAAATTAAATGCACTTCTGAAATCAATTTAATTTTTTATTCATATTATATACCTTTTTATTCATATTATATACCTAACAGTTACTCCCATTAATCAGTCTTTGTATTACTCATATTCAGTCACATTCACTACATAATTGGTATGACATTCCTCAAAACAAGCAGGGTAAAGAGGATTTATGCAAATCTTATACCTAAACCTAGTTTCCTTGATCTCTTTCTTTTTGCTACACAGAAAGCAATTAAGGTATTTAATGTACATCTTTGAATTTTCTGTAGTCGGAATGTCTTCAGGCCAGTGACTATTGTAAACTCTCTTGCTGGATGTTGCCTTGGCGCTGGCCTTCCGAATGCAGCACTATTATTTGAATGTATGTGTGGATTGAGCGCGCCACCTTTCAGAAAAGAAAAAATGGTAAAAGTACCGGATACAAACCCTGCAAATCATGTGGATGAACCACCTGCCACCGCACGTACGCTCAAATTTGATAGTCAGTGAAAGTTTCTCAACGAAACCTGTCCCCGAAAATCTATCGCTGCTTGCCAATAAACTCATGGACCCCAGCCACGAAGTTAGCGCAATTTCAACCTCATCTTCCTCGATTCGGAATCATACACATCAAGATCGCCTACTTGAAGAAATACAGTAATAGCAATCACCGTCGCCAAGCATCACACCAACATCGAGGCCGCTTTCAGTACCATTCCCGCGAGCGGAGTCACTCACTAAGATATGTAAGATACTTAGAAACTATAAATTAGTTCAACTTTTAATTAAATATTTTACTACATATTCACCATCTAATGTTTAATATTCGTTGTCCATTTTTAAAGATTGAACGAAATGAGTTACTTAAGTTATAGGTAACTTATTATTAGTTAAGAACTCATTTGGGCCGATAACAGTGCTGCTCAAAAGAAGAATTGGGCTTTTATGTGTTTTATTGTATACATGGACAGTAGCAAGCTCATTGCCATAGAAAAAATTACAGTGGAATACTTAGAATCGGGGCAAAGTTTCATGTCAGCAGATCATTTCCATCAACAGGTGGAAAAAGCAATGAAACACAAAAAGATTTTCGATTACTTTGTGAAAAGATCCAATGCCCAAAAAACTACTGTGGAGGCAATGGCAGTGTCCAATTTTTTTTTTATTTTCAAGGCATGTTGTCTCAGTGTAAACTCAAATATTTATAACCAAGAGTATATAAGATATAATGTTGGTCAAAGCTGAAAGGGGTTAATTCTTGCTTAAGTATAAAGAGAGTCATGAAGCAGATTGGAAAATTCAGGATTTCTAGCAGGTTAACCCATTGCTGCATCTTGGCTCAAATATGAGCCACAATATTCTTTCAGTCTTAAATTATAAACTATGAACGAAACTAGGCATTTTCTGCATGCTGGATCCTAAATGGAACAGACCGCTCCACAAGTAATAGTACCCGAAAGCGACACAGAATCGGAATCTGACCCAGAAGATAATGTGCCCTTAGCAACAATCCACAGTTCAAGGACCTCCAGAGCCTAGACGTAGAGATGGATTTTTAGAAAAAAATGAAGCTGAATTAGAAGCTTACCTAGTGAAATTATGAACTTAGAAACTCCAGTACAATTTTTCAGGTATTTATTTACTGACGAAATGTTTCAACATATTACTCGAGAGACCCTTCAATATGCGGCAGAAAAATGCCATGAAAAAGTGTTGAGACTTAAGAAAAAGAAATAGAACAATTTGTCGGTATGTGCCTCATGAAGTCAATCATTCACTTGTCTTCCATTAGGTCACTAGGGCACCCAAATATTAGTTCAGTGATGTCCTGTAATCGATTTGAGGAAATCAAACGATGCTTACATTTCAACTCTAATTTAATTCAGGTAACTATTGGTCAAAGTGGATATGATCCGCTTCACAAAATTCGCCCGTTTCTTAATAAAATTAGAGAACTCTTCCTGACTGTACCCAAGGAGCAATATTTAGCTGTCGACGAGCAGATAATAGCAGCAAAAAGTCGTTCTTCCATAAAGCAGTACAACCCAAAAAGCCTCACAAGTGGAGCTATAAAAATTTTGTTCTCAGTGGCAGTTCTGGATTCAGTTACGATTTCGAAATATATACCGGCGCTCGTGTGCCAGTTGAAGATGACCCAGAAATCAATGTTAGAACTTCCAGCAATGTAGTTAATCGATTAGCAAGAACTGTCCCAGAAAATAAAAATTATACACTTTACTTTGACAACTGGTATAAATAACTGTTACTTTTGGTTTACTAACAAAAAAGGGAATTTTACCACTGGGGACAAAGCCAACCTGTACCTGTAGGGAAGCCAACAAAGTATCCCTGGATATAAAGTGCCACTAGAAAGTCATGAAAAAGGTAGGGGCTCAATGGTTGAGAAGCTTACGACCATAGATCAACAAGATATATCAGTAACAACATGGTACGATAATAGAATTGTGAACTAAGTATCTACTTATGTTGGCAGTAAACCATTGACGAATGTGTTACAATATAAAAGAATAAGTCTACCAATCTGTGCCTTGCCTGAACGAGGTAACTACATATTGTAAACATATTATTACAGAATCCATATTCATTTCAAAAAGTTTAATCATCACATATTTTATCATATGATAGTTACCATTGTGTGAGTTCAAAGTTGCAGTGGCTGACGCACTGACCATAGCCTATAAGCCTAATACGAACAAAAAACGAGGACACCCTTCAAATGTACTTGAACACCAAATCAATGAAAAAAAAACTCGAGGGGCCACCGCAATAATGCAGGATGTGTGGCTAGATCAACTTGAACATTTACCCATCTGTACCTCGAGGCAATTGTGTAAAGTGCCAGAATGCTCTGGATGATCTTATGTAGAGTGTCAAAAATGCAAAGTCAGTTTGTGTCTTAATGATAAAAGAAACTGTTTTTTGCTATTTCATACAACATAATTTACTTTTTTTTTTATTACCGGTGTATTATGCCATTCATGTACCAAAGTAAAACAGTTAATTTTCACGAAAAATACTAATTAAATAGTTAAGTTCATTCCAGGCCCTCAATAAGCTTTTTATTTCAGTACTTTACGCAAAAAATGACTATACCTTAATTTTTATAACATTTTATAATAATTACTAAAAAGAAAGTCAGAACCAAATTATGTAAATAAATATATAAAAGACGTAAAAGCAAACCAAGGCATATGTAACTGCGTGCAGCTTTACCGATACAGACAAGGTTCTCGAACTATAGGTTAATCATTATGCAAAAAGAAATACTTGAGGTAATCTTTATGATTTTAAATAGATGACAAAGATATTCAGTTGAATTAATTACTTTAAAAAATGTCAAAATCATAACATATTAAATAATATCACTAAAAATATATTTTTGGGCTTTTTATTTGCTTGGGTTATTGTGCGAAATTATTTTCTTTGAACGGCAACCCTCAATAAAAAAACAGTCGCTCTGTTTTTGTGCAACAAGGGAATGCAGCCTGCTTACTAATGAGATAGCAAACTAACACAATAAATAATTAATTAGTAGTTAATTGTTTATTTTTCCTATTTTTCCCTATTAAATGAAATAACAAATATTTTTAGATTAAAGAATTTGTGGTGCAATACAATATAGTTATTATAAGTTTACTCTAATGGTGGCTATTTTAACACTAAAAAATAAAAAAAACTAATTAGTATTTAGCTCATGTGATTATAAAATATGGTATTAACCTTATTGATTATTATAATAAAAATAATTATAACTGTATATTCTACTGAAACATAAGTGGCTGACGACACGAACATTTTGAACTCAACCCTTTAATTATTTAGTTTTAATTTAATTTAATTTAATAAAATTTAATTACACATGTTTTTTTATTTATATTTTCCCATAACATATATTTTTTTATCAAAAACAAAAAAAGCCATCCAGTATGGAGTTAAAAAAAATACATAAATAAAGATAAAACTTCCAGGAGTGTGCCACAAAACAGTGCCAGAGGGAGTCAAAAAGAAGGAAAAGTAGAAATTATTGCTAAACTACTAGAATTAATGCCGGAAAATAGACGGTCATTTTTGGAACACATTACCGGTATCTGACAATGTTAATAATTTACAAACTGAAGAAGAATACTGATTAATAACATATATTTAGTATAAAAGATATAAATAGTAATAAAGTGTTAGGCTTAATGAAAGTTCAATGAATGCAACTGTGTCTTCAAAGTGACTTAAATAATGATGTAAGGATTTCATATTTACCTGCTCATATTAATTGTTGATCTCTATTTGTGATTTAAAAAAATATTGACTGCTTTAGTATAAGGTAATTTTTATCTTGTTTACCCTGATAATTTTAAGTAATGCTTAGTAGGTTGATACAAATCTGATTTTTTTTCGTGGTATAAATAAGCTGTGCTTCAAAAACTCAATTCATACTTTTGATATTAGACTATTTGTTTTACAGAAGTTTACCTTTTCATATGTTTATTTTAATGTTCAATATTTAATAGCTTGAATAAAGAAAAACTTTAGTTACATTATTATTTTCAAAATATGAATAATAAATATAACTTAATTCCCCAACTTTATTTTGGGATGATGTGTATTATTTCATTTATTGCACCAGATTTTCTGGACATAAACACATTAAAAAAGAGAATTGAGATGAATCTTAGTGCACAAAATTGCATTATGCTGATTTGCTAAGCATAAATGCATCAACTATGACAGTTATTGCGTTAATAACTAGTCATTTAAAGTAAAAAGTATTGAGGCCCCTAGCCATAAGTGCATTTTTTCAAATTAGATAAAATAGTTAATATATTTATGATGATGTAAATTTTTTATGTTGACTATCTTTTATTATTAATTACAAATTTCAATTTAATTGATTTGAAAATTTATTCAGAGATATAAGCAAAATAAAAATAAGAGTTTGAAAATTGAGTATTAGTATCAGAACATAGTTAATGCGTTTTTCATAAGCACGGCAGAACTGTGAAACATCCTAGAGTTATATAAACATAAAATATTGTAAATGTGTAAGTTTGTAATACATATTAACCATGAAATCAAGTGTTTTAAAATAGCCCCTCACCTCCAGAGCCCAGTCCCCTCAAATAGAACCATCTAAGAAGATAAAGCAATATCTAGCCTAATGTTTATATAACTCCTCAATATAATCTGGCATTAATGAACTAGCCCAAAATTAACATCCCTAAACATATTAAGCAATACAAATATTGAAAAATTATAGTTCATTTAAGCCTTTAATATAAATACTAAGCATGTAAGCATACAAGATAAACAAAGATATAATGTCTAAAAAGCACCTCATCCATTAGGATTGAGTTGCTTGATTTAATTTGATTAATATAAAAAGTACACCACATGATTCGCCTATAAATTTCGTTTCGCAGTGCTAAAAAACAAACATATTTTGAACAAGTAATATCTAATATAGACAGCATAACAACCTAGTATATCTAATTAATAAATAATATCTAAAAAACTGGAATCTCACCTGGTTGAAAGTTTTGCCATTATAAATGCCAACCATGGATCCAACCATTTCTGGGACGATAATCATATTGCGAAGATGGGTCTTAACAATCTCTGGTTTCTCATTTGGAGGCGCGTCCTTCTTGGCTCGTCGCAGTTTTTTCACGAGAGCCATGGGTTTGCGTTTAAGACCACGGGCAAATCGTCGGCGAGCTCGCGCGTGCATCAAGTCCATGAGTTGCTCACTGTAACATATCAATAAATAGGTTATGTTCAGTATATAGAATATGTACAAAAATAATCTTCAGAAGTAAAAATTACTTTGGCATATCCAGGAGCTGATCAAGGTCTACCCCACGATAGGTGAACTTCCTAAAGGTACGCTTCTTCTTGACTTCTTCGACCTGAAATGAGTTAACATAACCGCTTTACAAAAAATATTCACACTTTACGATTCATCACTAAATACGAAATCATATCAAGCATTTTAAATACATAAAAAACTTAAGATTTAAGTAATAAATTATGATTGAAAAACAAAACGGATACCTCGGCCATGATTTCGACTTGTTAGTTTGACAATTAAGAGCGAAAAGAAGGTTGCAGTTCACACTGACGGGAAAATGACAGTTGACTACGTAGCTAGCAGGTAGTCTTCATACAAAAAAAGCAGGGATTATGTCTATGGTTAGGACTTTTTGATAATGACAAGTCCGTTACTACTTTTCCAGCGTACAACTGCCATATGTCATTTCAATGTGAATGATGAATGATAACACTATGTTCAATCCATGATGTACGATTTTAGGTTATCTTTCATTGTTTTAATTATGTTAAAACTACTTTTATTATATTAATACTTGACATTGGCAGAAATAGTTATTGTGTAGTAACTACAGCTGATTGCCATAAACGCAAAATTTAATTTAATTTTAAATCAATCAGCTCGATCTGCCATTACGGTTTCAATGTTTGACGAGTGAAGAGTTTGCGTTGATCAATTTCCGTACCATAACCTCTCAATTCCCAAATCTAGTAATTAATTTGCGTTTATGGTGCTTCACAATGTACTTTGTCTTTGTCGAAGATGAAATGTTTTGATGATGTCTTTCTCTGGCATTGTGAATGCGTCCTATCTTGTGAACCTCAATACACTTCTTCTTTTTCGCTTTTCGCGTCAATTTTGCAATTCTGGCATATCTAGCAACAAATACGCTAACTCTAAGCTCACTTTTAGCCTCTTCAAAACACAAAAACAGCGGTTCTCTCTTTGTAAACGTCCCGTAGAATGAACTTTTGTTCAACGACTTTTGGATCGCTTATTTTGACGTTAAGTCGTTGACTTCCGATCGAAGTAACTGTCATTTGTAGGATTAGAATACCATTGTGGTATCGTTTTGAAACGATTGAAAGTCGATCAGGATGTGAATACGGTTCAGCGACATTCCGATAGAGCGACTTCAGAACGACTTTAGAATCGGTCCAATCGATGGATGAGAATACAAAAGTGACTTCAACGACTCAGTCGCTACGACCTCGCCGCGGTTTTTATTACGAGAATTGGCCTACAGGTATGTGAATACGGTTCATCGACATTCCGAAAGAGTGACTTTAGTAGCCCAATTCTCGTAAAAACAGACAATTGAAAGATCGCTCTAGTGCAGAAGTCGTTCGATCGAAGTTCTATCCAAAATCGGTATTGCTCGGACGTGCTTCGATAGGACTTCAACTCAATAGGATCTAAACTGAATGACTTTTGTATCGACCGACACAAGACTCCAGTTGCCAGTTCAAGCTATTACTGAACTACCAAGACATTAAAACATATTTTAAATTCTGAATACGGTGTTTACCATGTAATTGGTTAAATAAATTTAAAGAATATCGACTCCCACTAACTTCAACTAGCCAAATAGATATAAAAGCTGAAAAAGCGAGTTTTCACTTCAATTGATCGAATGAATCGCAGCATAGGGCGCCGTAAAAACACAATTAAAATATAAAAACGTGAAAACGTGGTTCACAAGTTCACAGTTGCACTTCCATCATTTTTCCTTCAAAAAGTGACAGATCCCGCCATCTCAACTTTTTAAACCCAACCAATAGAGAAGGCAAAGAATAAATACATACAGCCTAGTAAAATAAAATAATGTTATTAAAAGTGTATGAGTGAACCGCAAAATAAGGACTGTATGTTATCAACCAAATAAATACTAAACAACTTATTTGTCCTACCTAAAACAACTTTATTCGCTTCTAAGAAAACGAGCAATCTGACGATAGGTATTTGTTACTTAATAGTTTAATAAAAGTCATTTACCTGCCTCGTGCCAACTCATTTAATTGTTACTGTACAAAATAAATAAACAGCAGCTGATCAAAATAAATAAACAGCATCTGATCGAAATAAATAACGGTACAAAAATAATTCCTGCAAATCATCTATCCGAATTACTGCAGCAACAAAGTTGGATTCCTGTTTCTTGTGAAAAAATAGTTTGAACCTAAAGATCATCAACCCACCAATTTCAATGACAAAACCTCGCGGTCATTAACAAAGAAAATCTTGCTTAATAACATCATAGCTAGTAACTTACAGTACATTCCTTTAATAAAAACACCCTAAATACGACATTTAATAAATAAGATATTAAAAAAAATTACAGTACCTACCTTGTCTACATAGCAGATATTAAGTTCCGTAAGAATAAAAGTTGTAAATTTTATACGCTCCCGTCCGTGGCCTCGCTGTTACTTTGTGTGAATATTGAACTAAGTACTAGCAGAGACTAGTAAATAACTATAAACTAACCATGTCTAACTTTGTGATTTGAAAAATAGTTGTTTTTAAGATAGAGAGATGGCGTTAGTTGTGTTAAATTTACAATTTATTTAAATTTAGTCAAAATAACACGTAAAAAACTTAAGATGGCGCTATTTACAAAATCATTTGATATTTCATTGCAAGTGACTATCAGTAGGTATCAGGCGACAACAGACTTCGTCCTGAGTAGTTTAATAAACGAGTATTTACTAGTAGAATATTTGTATTTTATATTTTATAAGTTTAACAATAAATCTTTGGACATACATATTTATTTTAAATTCCACTATAAATTAACATTCCATGATATTTTTTAGCTCTTACATGTGAAGAGTGGTTTATTTATGATCAAATCGAACTTCCCTTTATACTTTTACAGGTTTAGGACTAGGTGAATAGTAATGAAAAGTTATTTTTCTCTTGAAAAAGCTTCTTATCAATTTAGTATCTATTGAAATATTTACAATTAACCACTAAAGCTATTAATTAATAAAACAAAAAGTCAATTATCTATTCTTTAAACAACACTTTGATATTATGAATTACGTACACAAGTCGTTACTCAAACCAGAGACTAGTAAATAACTATAGACTGACCATCTCCATACAAAAGTTCGTGACTCGGAAAAAGCTCAAAATCCAAGCTATTACTAGATGTCGCTCTCAAATAGCTTGGACCAACCTTGTCGTCTTAAATTTTTATATGAATTATTGACAAGAAACGTAATGTAAATGTTAGATGGCGGTGTCAAATAACCTGAAACCTTAGCAAGTAGGATTTATTCCTTTCCTGAAATTAGAAAATGTCATCGTTTTATATCATTGATTTTGATAATTTTACTCAATAAGAATAGGTAGATAGTAATTTATTCTTACTTTATAGATGATAAAATAACAACTACAAAAGACCATAAACATACTGGTATAAGTTTATTTTGTTCAGAGACGCCTGGGCACTACCATCCTCTTTATTTTAATTGCCATAATAACCTATTTTTAAAAGCTTTTATTACAGTTGTGATAAACGCACATGTTATACGATATATGTAGCAGCCAAAACGTAAACTTACTCATACAATTCATACAATTTGCACGAGTCACAGTAGGCGAGCAGAAATATTGTGAATTCAAAGAAATGCAGGGAAAAGTTCCAAAACAAACACAAACCTATAGCAACAACAATAAACGACAAAGAATTCAAATAGTCAAACAAATAAAATGTTGTGATAAAAAGAACAAAAAAAGTTGATGGATAAAGAACATTTTTTTAATAATAATCCAGCAAGAACAAAATTTTTTCACTACTGCAAAATAGTTATGAGTTATATGCATTATAAATAAAAATTATGCACTTATTAAGACATAATTTTTATCGATATCAAGAAATAAAGTAAAATATTATATACCTGTTAATTAAATGCACTGAAATTCGTTTTATTATGTTAAGGCAGATAAGAACAAACTGTGGAGATGAATGCTATATTTTTGTGGGAAAAATTATATACTGGCAATACAGTAACCCAGTAACACTACAAATAATATCCGGGGTGGTGTAAAGTTTTCTGTTACTGAATTATAAGAGCGGCAACATAGCATCAAATAATATAATGCACTAGCTGGCAACGTCTGTTGTCGCCTGATACCTACGGATAGTACTTGCAATGAAATATCAAATGATTTTGTAAACAGCGCCATGTTTAGCTTTTTTACGTATTATTTTTACTAAATTTAAATGACTTGTAAATCTAATACAACTAACGCCATCTCTCTATCTTAAAAACAACATTTTTCAAGTCACAAAATTTTGTTAGACATTGTTAGTCTATAGTTATTTACTAGTCTCTGCTCAAACATACACTTATTAGAATCTAAATTCAAGAGAAAGAAATGTAAGTAAATCAACACATACATGAACTTATTTCCCGTCCGACGTTGAACTAGTCGATTGTCACTCAACTCTTACCACAATCAACTCTATATAACTTGAATTGCAGCCTTAATTTGTTTGCCTCGACTGTTTTATTTCAACGAACTTAACAAAAATCAACTTTAGCGTCGTTGAATTACAGCCTAAATTTGTGGCATCGCTCCGCAAGCTAAATTTTTGCCAACCCCACTGCCGCCCCGCACCGGGCGATTGCTCGGCGACCACGATTCGAACGGCAAACGAACACCCGATCTATCTGATGGTAAGGCTAAGATGGTATGGCACATTTAATCGTGGATGTTACTGATTATCGATTAATGATGCGTTGATATCGTCTTTCTGATAGCTCTACCATCCCAGACGAGATCTTAACATAAGAAATTCTACTCTCAGTAAACAGTTTTGTTTAAAAGACAGCAGGTGAACCTTAACACAGGGACATTCTCTTTCATTTACCTTTATTAGTTTGTACTAGTGTGCCTTTCACGCACTGTCAACAAATACAAACAAAGATACCTAGGTGATGTCTAACTTTTTTCTATAAGTAGACGTCTAGTAACTTTGTTTGCAGTTTCAGATCGCAGAACTGCATGTTAAAATCGTTTGACTAGACAACTTAAAGTTTTTGTAGCGCTGTAACAATAATTTATTTATTTATTTGATGGCACAGCTAACAGTGTACAATCTAAAACATCTTAAACTTATACATGTTGAGCAATTATTTTCTAAAATTGCACACCAGTTATTGCTACGCACAGCATTAGAATTACACAATTTAATAGAGTAACACAAAGTAATTATTAACATTTCAGAAACATTATTTGTCTTTAAAGTAACAAAACAAAAAATTAAAATAAAAAGAAAATATCTAAATTATTTCTATATTACATTACAATTTTGAGGTATTTCCTATAGGTTTGAGAAAAAATATCAGCATCTTTACATTTTATTATTATATGCTCTGCACATACGGTATAATGGGTTATGGTATGTAACATTACTATTACAACAAGGCACAAAAAACAATTTTGGTATTCTCTGACTACCTCCCACCCTAAACGAAACATGGCTTAACAAATCCGGGGCATCCCATTTATTGAAAATTTTATGAATGACACCTAGTTCATGGCTTAACCGTCTAGATTGTAGCGTGTCAACTCTTTAATATTTGAGCCGTGCTTCATACGTTGGCAATTTGCGCCTCATGCCGAACTTGGAACACAAGCTACGAAGAAAGCGCCTTTGAATTGCTTCCAATCTATCAATATGGATGTTGTAGAAAGGAGACCAGATGACAGCGTTGTATTCCAAGATCAAGTATTCTACATCTAATTATTGTATTTGGATCCTTAAAATAAAACTTACTTTTCTACTAAGTAATTACGTCTTACCTTCCTTTAGAAGATCGTTTATAACAAAAATGCACAAACTCACTCACACAAGTTTACAAAACTAAAACATAGGTAAACTGCGCACGTAGATAACACTGCGCACAAAAGCACCTAAAATAGGTACTTATTCACAAACATACTCTCGCACCCTGCCCGCAAGCCCGCACTTAAAATCAACGGTGAACTGAAATAAAACTTAAAAAATGGTGTAGATTGCAGTAGGTACACTAATACTATAATTTCCTAGAAAAGCACTTCCGAAAGGTCGTAGTTTGCTGAGCGCAATCGTTTGACGGAAGCCGCTAACACAAGTTCAACAGGTAGTGTTGTGACATGAAATTACTTATTGACATTATCGATTAATGTTATTGTTTTAGTTTTTGTTGAGATGAGCGCAGTGCTTGCTTTGATTTAATGTAATTATTATTGTAAATATTGTATCTAAGATTAGATTACTTAAAAGATGTCTTCTTAGGATAACTGGTAAGTATTAAAAGTGTTTATTGGTATTCGTATTAAAAATGCTTATTACCTGTATTAACCGCCATAACATCCACGTCTAAGCATAGTTATGTTCCGGAAAGGGTTAAGGATACGGAAAAGGTTAGAAGGTACGGAAATGTTTACATTATTAAAAAAAAGTTTTATTCGAATAGTAAAAAAGGCGAATATTCGAACACCATGCCCAAGTTTCGGAGAAAGGAAAGGATCAGACAGTAAGATTATTGGGTTCAGCCGAATTTCATATCACAAAACAAACGTAAAAGCATAATCACGACTTATCGATATCAAAAAGTTTCGATAACTTTACTTCTTACACTATTTCTAGGATATTTGCGTGGCTCGTGCCGACGAAAAAAGCCGTTACACGGTCAGTTCCTTGTTGGCCGCCCTTGCAAGTGACGCTTTTGCATCTTTGTTTTCGTGTGTGTTTTCGTGTTTACAAATTGTGATCGTTTTATTTAGTGCTAAGTTTTGTTGTGCTTATTTTTGGGAACAAAAATGCCTGTTCCTTATGTATACAGCTCTCGAGAACATGGCATGATACTAATGCGCTTAGGAGAAGCATCAGGGAATGCTGTTGAAGCTTTAAGTAATCCTGGGACCAGTCTTTTTGCCACGGCGTTTAGCTGGTGCGTCATACTTAAATTTTATTAACAGGTAACTGAGACAAAAAGACGAGCCGAACACTGCATTGAACTGGAAGGTGCGCAGTTCGAACCACACCTCATAAGGATGAGAAGGATTTAGTCAGGTTAGCGAGTGTATTTTGCGATGGAGCGGAATAATTTTTAAACGGTTTGAGCTTATTTTTTTAAATAGGCATTAACTGTATAATAATTGTGTCATTTTATTGTTTTTAACACAATTTCAGCTTACATGTTTTGCTTATAAGTTAATTTAAAATCCAACTAAATGTAAAGATTTAAAATTACTACTTAAAGATATTTTTTTAAATGTTTGATGAACTTACACACTTTTTTCCCGATTGCCTAAAATTACATCTTACGTACCTAATAACTAGCTTTCCAAATTACTGTCTAACAGAGTTGGATTCGAAGATTGACTTCTGTCTTTAGAAAAATAATTGTAATAATACCTACTTGTAAAACATTAACCTCATTACGAAATGCCACAGTCGGTTAAATTTTATAGCCTACGAGTCTCTGTGTTAAGAGGATTAAAATTACACCTCGTTTGTCACAATCAAGAGAACTATTTGGTCTAACAAGAACAATAAATACAGAACAAAAGGTCCGACTGCTTCGACACTCGTAAAACATTAACCTCATTCCGCAATCGGATAAATTTTATAGCCTATGTCACTCCTCGTCAAGACTCAAGATGATTCAAATGACACCTTGTTTTTCAATACCCATAGCCTATGAAATAGATTATTCTTTTCTGCATAAATACGAAAAAAAACCTCCTCCCTTTTAGGCAATCGGGTAAAAAGTGTGTGGGTTCATCAAACAATAATAAAAAATATCATAACAATGTAATTTTTTTCTATTAAATCCTTCTCACCCTAATGAGGTGTGGTTCGAACTGCGCACCTTCCAGTTCAATGCAGAGTTCGGCTCGTCTTTTCGTCTCCTGGTGAAGTCGAGGGAAGGGATTGGATCTTCTAAACTGTTTGTGCGTAACTTATTAAAAACATCGTTTTGTCTTATTATCATTTCTGCAGCACTATCGCACTGTCAATCGAACACCCTTTCTTTTACGTAACCCCACAGAAAAAGTCTAGTGGAGTCAAATTAGGCGACTGAGATTGCCAAGCGCGTCAAAATCACATGCTCGACGAATTCAGGTGAACTTTGCTGCTGATCTAACGGCCACTGGCAGAATTCAGTACGACGGACTAGATTAACTGGCAGCAAAGCTTGTACACGATGAATTGCGTAAGGCCGCATTCTGTTGCGTCGAATATCCTTTGCACAGTTGAATGTAAAGCAACTGCCTACCGTGCAGACGTCTAAGCTGCTGGGCAGCACTGCGCGTTCCAAGACGAGGGTTTTGGCGCACAACGTCTAAAATGCGCTCTCCTGTATTGACATCCAGCTGATCTGCTGATGCCTACCTCCAGAAGCTAAAGGAGCTATCGGCCTATTTTCCAAAACTCGCTGGTATGCATTGGTTATGACCCGTGAGTCAGAAGGATAGTGGGAGTTCGGATACCTGTTCCGGAAAATCCTTAAAGCTTCAGCAGCATTCCCTGATGCTTCTCCTACGCACATAAGCATCATGCCATATTCTCGAGAGCTGTATATATATGGTCCATATGATATGGAACAGGCATTTTTGATCCCAAAAATAAGCACAACAAAACTTAGCACTAAATAAAACGATCACAACTTGTAAACACGAAAACAAAGATGCAAAAGTGTCACTTGCAAGCGCGGCCAAAAAGAAACTGACCGTGTAACGGCATTTTCGTCGGCACGAGCCACGCAAATATCCTATAAATAGTGTAAGAAGTAAAGTTATCGAAACCTTTTGATATAGATAAGTCGTGCTTATGCTTTTACGTTTGTTTTGTGATATGAAATTCGGCTGAACCCTATAATTTTACTGCCTGATCTTTCCCTTTCTCCGGAACTAGGGCATGGTGTTCGAACATTCACCTTTTTTACTATTCGAATAAAACTTTTTTTTAATCATGTAAACATTCCGTACCTTCAAACACAAAACACAAAAACAGGTATTAAGCATTTTTAAAATAATACCAATAAACACTTTTAATACTTACAATGCGCAAATGCACTGCGCTCATCTCAACAAAGACCAAAAACTAAAACAATAACATAAATCGATAATGTTAATAAGTAATTTCATGTCACAACACTATTTGGTCGCGGTCGTCGCGGGCGCGCGCGTTAAGATTGGCGGCTTATATGTACTTTTGTTAGCGGCTTCCGACGAACGATTTCGCTCAACAAACTACGACTTTTCGGAAGTGCTTTTCTAGGACATAATAGTATTTGTGTACCTATTGCAATCTACACCTTTTTTTAAGTTTTATTTTAGTTCACCGCTGATTTTAAGACGTGTGGGCGTGCGGGCAGGGTGCGAGACTATGTAAATAAGTACCTATTTTAGGTGCTTTTGTGCGCGCGCAGTGTTATCTACGTGCTCAGTTTACCTATGTTGTGTGAACTTGTTGAGTGAGAGCGTGCATTTTTTGTTATGAACGATCTTCTAAAGGGAGGTAAGACGTACTTACTTAGTAAGAAGTATGTTTTATTTTAAGGTTCCAAATACAATAATTAGATTCTTCTAATATTATACCTACACGTGAAACTTTGTAGTACTTTGAAGCCTGCCTACAATGCCTGTGTTATTCAATATTATTGAGTTACTATGTGCTACGTACTAGAGAAGCTATTCAAAACAAATTTTATGTCGCACTCCATTTTTACCTATTCAATGATTTATTATTAGATGCAGCGCTACAAAAACTTTAAGTTGTCTAGTCAAACGATTTAAACATGCATCGCTTGGATCTGAAACTGCAAATGAAGTTACTAGACGTCTACTTATGGAAAAAAATTAGACATCACATAGGTATCTTTGTTTGTATTTGTTGACAGTGCGTGAAAGGCACACTAGTATAAACAAATAAAGGTAAATGAAAGAGATGTCCCTGTGTTAAGGTTCACCTGCTGTCTTTTAAACAAAACTGTTTACTGAGAGTAGAGTTTTTTATGTTAAGATCTCGTCTGGGACGGTAGAACTATCAGAAATACAATATCAACGCATCATTAATCGATAATCAGTAACATGTGCGATTAAAGGTGCCTATGGGCACAGTTACCATCTTAGCCTTACCATCAGATAGGTCGGGTGTTCGTTTGCCGTTCTATCCTAGGTCGCCGAGCGATCGCGCGGCGCCGTAGTTGGGTTTGGCGAATATTCAGCTTGCGGTGCTTGTTCTAGTACGCTAGTTAGTACTTAGTTCAATGTTCAATAATCATACAAAGTAATAGTGAGGCCACGGGCGGAAGCGTATAAAATTTACGACTTTTATTCTAACAGAACTTAATATCTACTACGTAGACTAGGTAGGTACTGTAAGTTTTTTTTTATCTTATTTAAGTGTTTAGAGTGTTTTTATTAAAGGAACCTACTGTAAATTCTAGGTATTATGTTATTAAGCAAGATAATCTTCGTTAATGACTGCGAGGTTTTGTCATTAAAACTGGTGGGTTGATGATCTTTAGGTTCAAACTATTTTCTCACAAGAAATAGGAATCCAAATTAATTATTGCAGTAATTCGGAAAGGTAGGTAGGTTGGGACGTAAAATCTAAATACCTAAGATAGATGATTTGCAGGAATTATTTTTGTACCGTTATTTATTTCGATCAGCTGCTGTTTTTTATTTTGTTCAGTAACAATTAAATGAGTTGGCACGAGGTAGGTAAACGATCTTTATTAAACTATTAAGTAACAAATACTTATCGTCAGGTTGCTCATTTTCTTAGAAGCGAATAAAGTTGTTTTAGGTACGACAAATAAGTCTTTTCACAGATTTCTAGGTACCCCTGCTTGGGTGGGAAGATAAGTACCAAATCAACCTAAATAATTATTTCGAAACCTACGTAGGCAGGTAACTTGGGGACGCTGGCTTGTTTTGTCATTTATTGGTCAATGCAGTGCAGTAGGTACGCAGGTTTATCATGAAGTGAGTATAACAAATGGTATTATTTGCTTTGCCTAAAGTTAGAAAAGTTCATTATTGTAGGTCTAGCCTAGGCTTACGAATGAAAATTTGTGATTAAACAAATTTATCGAACTAATGATTGGCAGGAATAATTTTCTGCCATTATTTATTTACTTCCTACTTCGATCAACTGGTTTTAATAGTACTTACTTATTTCATAATATGTAAGTACTGTACTTATACTTATTTCTTATGTCATAAAAGTAAGATAAGTTGTCACTTCTGAATAAATTTCGAATTCTGGGGCCTATAGAATTATAGGCCAATGCAAAGGCCTACCGCTGTGAAGAGCCTGAAGACCTTTATCATGGTTATTTGTCTTCGTTGGAGAATTTCAAAAAAGTTGAAACTACCACAATGATAAGAAGAAATACTTTGAGAAGGAGCACACGTATTGGAAATTCAACGGCAACAGGAATGGAGTCGTCTGGAGACAGATACTGCTTTTCCTGCAGAAAACTGGGACATGAAGCACGAAACTGCACGATGCTACGGCGATGTGAGACCTGTCAACGCAAGGGTCATACTACAGCATTCTGTTGGTATGCAGGATCTCCGAGCTCTTCACCACAGCAGCTATTCAAACCACAAGTAAGAAATATTTTTTATGCATTAAGTGAAAGTTCGAGCATCTACAAACGAACGGTTTACATTAACAATATTAAATTGATTGCATATATTGACACGGGAAGTAAAATTAACATGATTACTTTATTAAACGTAAGACCTCTCAACGTAAAAATAGTTTCTTCTTCCACAATAATGAAAGGGTTTGGCGGTGCTCTAACGATGTCACTTGGTAAAGTTTTCCTCAATGTGCAATGATAATTTATGTCTAAGCGAATATGTTGAAATCGTGGAGTGTATTAGTGGTGGAATAGATTTAATTGTCGGACAAACTATGATAAACCAACAAGGTATAACCCTAATTACTACTTCAAATTCTGCAAAATTTGTAAAAACAGGTGATTTATTTACTTCCGATATTAGTCAAGTTAATGATTTTAGTATTCAGAATAAATATAACGTTTACTTAAAATGTGAAACCATTATCCTTTAGCAAAGTACTTGCTATGTGAACATGTTTATAGATATAGATAATAATGGTCATGGTTTGGTATTTCTGACAAAATCGGTTTATGTACAGGTAGGGATTCTATTTTACGCGATTGCTGGGGGCGTTGTCAGAGTTGACGATCGTTTAAAGGTTATAAACATGAGCTATCAAGAATTATGTTGGCCAGCACATAAATTACTTGCTAGAGCGGAACTCGTAGATATTGTATCAAATAAAACCTTTCACACCGATGCTTTAATACTAAATTCTGTCCATGAAAATTTTGAAAACAAATTGCGAGTTGAATAAGTTGGGCTCGGTAGATATTGGTGAACTAAACAACAATGACACAAACAAACTTTTATCTCTCTTAAATAGATTTAGCCATCTTTTCGCAAAGGATACAAAGGATTTAGGTTGTACAGGTTTGATTGTAGTGCATATTAAGACTAGCACGGATAAACCGGTCCATTTCAAACCTTACAGACTAGCTTTTAAAGAAAATGAAATTGTTAATGAAAAGGTTCAGGATCTTCTACAATCCGGTATTATACGTGAGTCTACGTCAGAGTATGCTAGTCCTGTTATATTAATAAAAAAAAGTTAAATTACAGATTGTGCATAGACTATAGAGCTTTGAATTCAGACTATAAAGGATCGCTATCCCTTGCCTCAAATAGACGATCAAGTGTCAAAGTTGTCCGGAAAAACCATTGACCTCAACCAATGGACAAGCCCTAACTAAGAAAAAACCGTGCATACCTAAACTTGAAATGTAACATAAAATGGCGTCCATTTTTAGTGTTGCACAGAGAGTATCAAACTACTATCGATATTTTAGAACTAAATATTGAACTTGAAATATAATATTGAAATTTAATGAACTTTTGTAAGAGATTGACGTAAATGAAATAATCATAGTTTATGGTTTATTTACTTTCATTATAATTCTTTTAATATAAAAAATAAAGAACTATACAGTTTATTTTCTTATTCCTGATACAGTCCCATCAAATTATCCAGAAAAATAGTGGTCAGTTTGCAATAATTCCCAACATGCTGAATTTTGGTACAGACCTGGGGTACACTATTATAAATAAAACACCGAAAGATCCCATGTTTGCTTGAAAAGTTATTCAAGGTCAAGCATCAAAGCTTTCGGTTCAATCAATTAAAGTCTGGCTTGTCTCCAATGATTACGATTAAAAAATAGACAAAAAACTACCTGCCCATTCAATAACGAAATTAATAATTCTAAGCAAACTTAATTTCCTCTTTCTTCACGTCTTTTTGTTTCAAAAATACACGCACAACGGCAAGCAAAGCAAATGCCGTTTCGATATGATTTACTGCGTAAGCGCCTGTTATCATTTGCATCGAAAGTATGAAAAATAAAAACATATTAATAATGATTATCGATATCTGGTTAAATAATCAAAGCTCCGGAACATCACTTTTTTGATAGACTTGTAACAATAAATGGCGATTTGTGGCACGCTAGCCACCTGCTATGACGTCACTACACAATTGATATTTTAGTGACAACATTCAAAAACAGTACTATCTCTTTCTTTTATTAGCATTTTTGTATAAGTAGAGGGAGACAACCAAGTTCTTCATCTTCTATGATTCGATATACATAACTACTTATTTATATAGGACATTATGGCTACTCCATGTATTTATCACCTCACTGGGAAAAACTTTTATACTACCCTCGATCTCGCGCAAGGGTAAAAATAGGGGGGTAGTTGGGGGTAGATTCAATTTCTAAGACAGCTTTTGTCACTCCGTCAGGTCAGTTCGAATTTTTAAAGATGCCATTTGGACCATATTTGTTTACGAAATTACTGCAGAAACTATACGACACGGATTAGAAAAAATAAATTGCGTTACCCAATATCAGCGCCCACGGAATGTTCACGAAATTCGTCAATTTATCGGACTCACGTCTTATTTTAGAAAATTCATTCGTGGTTTCGCGGAAATAGCTTTACCATTGACAAAATTAACAAAAAAGGACGTTGTTTGGGAGTGGGGAAATGATCAAGAACACGTACCAACTTTAAAAAAATAAATTAACAGCTAGGAATTTCTAGGAATTTATGATAGTAAAGCTCCCACAGAATTGCATACCGACGCAAGCAAATTAGGATTAGGAGGAATTCTGATGCAAAAACCGATAAAGTCCGATAGCTTTTTAAAACCAATAGCGTATTTTAGTAGATTAACTTCCAAAGAAGAAAAGTTTTATCACAGTTATGAACTAGAAACTTTGGCTGTAGTAGAATCCTTAAAGCGGTTTCGCGTTTACATAATAGGAATTCCTGTCAAAATAATTACCGATTGCGCAGCACTACGTACAACCCTAAATAAAAAGGATCTTATTCCCCGAATAGCTCGCTGGTGGCTTACGATACAAGATTTTGATTTAGAGATAGAATATCGCCCTGGGGAAAGGATGAAGCATGTAGACGCTCTTAGCAGAAACCCGGTTGAAATACGATTTTAATGATAGGAGAATCCGATTGGTTAGTTACTCTCCAATTACAGGACGATAACATACAAAATATTATAATACAATTACAAGGTCAAACAAACAATCGCGATATTGTAAATAATTATACTTTAACAAAGGATAATATACTGTTTAGGAAAACAATACATGGTGAATGTTTTGTCATACCAAAATTAGCAAAATATGGCTTAATGCAAAAGTACCATGACCACATAGGACATCCGGGTTTTGAAAGATGTGAAGCTGTCATAAAGGCGCAGTTTCGGTTTCCTAAAATGACTAGTTTTATTAGAAAATATATAAATTCATGTATATCGTGTTCATACGGCAAAAGAAACTATGGCAAAACACAGGGTGAAAAAAACCCTATTGATAAAAAACCCGTACCCATGCATACCATTCATGCCGACCATTTAGGCCCTTTTGTTAAAACGCGTAAAGGAAATACTTATATTCTTGTGGTTATTGATTCGTTTACAAAATTTGTTTTTGCTAGAGCTGTCAAAAATTGTAGTTCTATAGAAACTATTCGAAATATAAAAAAAATAATACTTCAATTTGGCAATCCAACTCGGGTAATAACATATAGAGGCAAACCTTTCACAAGTCGATATTTTAACCAGTTCGCGGAAGAGTGTCAGTTTAAGCACATCTTAAATGCGATAGCCAGCCCTAGATCAAATGGTCAAGTTGAACGCGTGAATCGAACTATTATAGACGGGCATAACACTTCGGTAGAAAACGAAAACATATGGGATGAAAAACTTGCTGACGTGGTGTGGGGAATAAATAATACACCTAATTCTACTACTTCCTCCCACCCCTTTAAACCAATGTTTAGTCACGATAACACCAAATTTCCGAGTTTATCTGTAATTACCGAAACGGGAGACTATTCTTTACAAAAAAATGCATTAAATGATAGACGTAATATAGCGAAATTGCATATAGATAAAAGTATGACCGTAATGAATGAACGGTTCGATCTCACGCATAAAAAATGTATAAAGTATTCTGTTGGAGATCTCGTTCTATGGAAAGGTGGCTGTACTAAAGACGCAAATGCTAAAGTCGCACAAAAATTGAAAAGCCCTTATACAGGTCTGTATAAAATTTGCAAGGCAGAAACCGATTTAGATAGATACAGCATATGCACAGTCAAGGCTATGAAAGGTTACAAGAAATTTTCGTTTGTAGTTCGCGGTGAGGTTTTAAGACCATATAACTCAGTTACCCCAAACACAGACAGCTCCTCCAGTGACGAGGAAGTAAATCGGATGACCTTATCGATTTATTCGAAAGTTAAAATAAGTGCCTACCAATTTGTATATTTACCTATTCATTTAATTACTACTTGTTATTTCGCTTATTTTTACCCAACTGTTTGTGTTAGAATTAAAATAACCAAAAATTGTAAAGTTAATTTCGAATACTACATTGTGTACACTGAATAAAACTAAAATATGATGACTGTATAATAAAGCTTTTCAGTTTCAAATATCAGCTCTATTGTTTTCCATTGCTGTGCCTTCAGTTAGATTTCCTGTAGCATAAAAACAAACCTTAAAAATTACGTCATTTTAAAAGGTCTCGTTTTTAATTACGTGGTACTAAAATGAACTACAAATCTAGTTTAATTACAATATAAAATCGTACTAAGAATCTGTGAGTTAGTGTACATAAATATGTCTCGGTTTACACTATAGTGTTGTTTGCCGTATAACGGCGACTTTTACCTTTCGGCAATTTATTACATAAGTATTTAAATGTGCAAACGTACTACGTATTCTTCAAATGCCGTAGCTGGAAAACTTCCATTGAATAGTGAATTACAGCAATATTTTATTCATCGTGTAACAAAATAGGAACACATTGAAACTTAGACGACAATTAAAAAAAACACGGAGTATAATAGCATACAGGGTATTAACTTGGCCTATGGTATTACAAAATGTTGCTCTGAAGTCTGAAGAATTTGTCAACTTTATCAACCATTTATAGTCTGTGTGGCAATAGCTGTGTAACTACTAAGCCGGTGTGATAATTGTCTGTGTGATAATGTGATAATTGTCTGTGTGACCATTGTCTGTTTGACCATTGTCTGTGTGACCATAGTCTGTGTGACCATGGTCTGTGTGACCAGTTTGTGTGACAAAGTTATATCTGGCTGAAAGAGATATAACCATTTAAAATAGTTGTGTGATGTTAAATGGCATTTAACTTAAAAAGATTTTCATCAGTCTGTGTGACATAAAACAGTTACCAAAAGTCAACCATTTTTATCTATGGTACTGAGCGTTTCTATAACATAGCAATGTTGTATGCCCATATTTAATGTGTCGCCGGAATCCGTAATGGCTATCCATGATAAAATTTATAATTTAGAAAAAAAAAATAATATGCCAACTCTACAAATACACTTAGAAATTTTCCGTCACTGCTGCAATTGATGTCTTCTACTTATTTTGTAACACATCAAAACTTTTATAATACGTACACATACTGTTTCGTATTATTTTCTTTCTCTTACAGATAACCAACAATGAGCGTAACTATGAGCCGGAACGCCGTGGGACACGGCATGCGCAGGATGGCCGAGTGTTACCGACCGTGATTGGGAACACCAATACACCTACGCACTAATCAGTGTTGTACTTGTCAATAGTTCTTACATAATATATCTGATTCCTTACTATTTGATTTATATGCTATTTAATTGATTTATATCCTGATTTATTTATATTAGTAAACCATAGACAAGATAGAGTGAACATAAATGTTGTTGCTTCTATTCGCCCTGAACATAGAAAATGTTAGTAATTAGTACAGTCTTTTGTAGAATTCGTAATTGTATAATAATAGTACCTACTTTAATTGACTTCCTTTTGAAACTGTATAAATACCTCAACCTCACTGATTACCAGCTCTCTTACTCTGTTCCAATTTGTGAGTACTACGTATTTCGATAGCAAATCGATTTAAATAAAGAATAAATCTACAACTGCAAGTCGTTTAATTCCACTACTGTAACAATTGAGACCTATTTTCAAAACTCCAAGGGTATCTTTCCTAGTAAATTTTTTGAACCATTTTTTACAAAAACTTGGCGTTTTGAATCTGAGAACCAACAATAATTTTTGATTCGAAAGACCCTTAGGCATCTAACGGTTTCATACTACCGTAGGCCAAAACTTTCAAGTTTGATTTTGTACTTGGTTGAAAACCTGTATATTACCTTTTTTTAACCTTTCTCAAGTTGGTCATTCAATATATTACATTTACTTCCAGAGTCAATAAGCATATCAACGTATACACCACCTACCTTGCAAGTAATAGTATCTGCATTGTCTAAGTGGAAGACATAGGTCTTGGCTCACATTATCTATTCCTGTACCGTCCATACGGCTCTTTTTGAAAGGTTTATTGCCGCTTTTTTGCCCTAGTTATGTATTGAGTGCGGAAATGACCCAAGTAGCCACTTAGTACCACACTTTTAAGGCCTTTCTTATTTCGGGCTGGGCAATTTTTGTCCTCACTAAGGTGAATTCGGTTGCCACAATGACAACAAATTTTAAATTTTTGTAGGACAATTTTAGTTACTAAGCTATTAAAAGGCTCGTTTGTATTAAATGTTGTGTTGAAGTTGTTTAACTGTCTTTGTACAGATTCAATGGCATTGGCTTCAGAAATAATTTTGTCTAACTATCATCATCCCCGAAGGTAAGTATTTTCTTTCGTAATACTAACGATTCACGTTTTTCAGTAATTTGATCTATCATATTTTCATCTAAATTTGCAAAGTTACATTTGGAGCCTGTAGACGTAGCCTAAATAAGAATTTGTCAAATTTCTCTCTTGTTTTAATATTTCACTTACTTTTATTTATTAGTAATAATCTCATAGGTGAGTAAATCGTGACATTGTAACGAGTGTGAGCGAATACTTTCATTTAAGTGACATAATTGTTGGAAATTCTATTATTTTATTATTATTATAAATATTGGCAACTCTAATTTGTAAAATCTTCTTTTGTCTATGACACTTCTTAACTGTCTCTTCCGCCTTTCATTGATTATCAATCTTATACTGCGTTCCGTTTGCCGCTCACAGCGCTATCAGCGCTAAAAGTGCTCAAAACCATTCCGATTCATTAGCACGCTAAAAGTGCTATTAGTGCTATTGCAATTGGAACGGTAAATATCGCGTTAGCATGCGTAAAAGTTACAATTTCATTAGATCTTTGACCATGAATGAAGCAGGAGCCATTTTTAAACATTGTTACAAAAGAAAATTAATAAACAAGCCTTTAATATCTTTAATCGACTAAAAAACATCAACAAAGAAACGACATGTGACAGGCCGCTCACAGCGACCATACTGTGTAGCTTGGGCACTGTGACCGGGAAGATGGCGGCGTTTATGACGTCACTGATGACGTATCGATATCGCTGTGAGCGCGCTCACACGCATTCGGAACGGGTATATGAGTGCTGTGAGCGCTATAATCGGCAAACGGAACGCAGCATTACTATTTTGCTGTGTCCTGAAGGCCTACCATCAACTTTTAGTTAGCCATTCAATTCCGATGCAATCCAGTTTAGGTACCTAAACTGAATCGCTAAGATTCGTACCATGAAGTGCCTTTAGCTAACTGGCGTTTGAATCGCTCACGGAGGAATGAAAGATCGAAATTTGTCTGTGGTCCACGTGTGAGAAAGAGATGACGCTGTACACTCGTTGCATAAGTCTGTCTCTTTTACTCGAACCATATGCGTTGCGTTTCGAAATCTAGTTGATATGATTTTAGCGGTGTTTTTTGTGTAAAAATAACAACAAATATATTTTAAAATTGCGCTTTTTAGTGTCAAATTATATACCATAAGCCCGTTTTAGTACTCATTAAATAATAGCAATTTATATAATTCTTTAAATTACAAATAATTAAAGGTTTCCTTAGTGTTGACGTAAAAATAAATTGAATATTGCGAGTTTAGAACGCACCCAATTTGACTTCTACCTTTGTCTCTAGTGATAAATCAGTTGATTTTGTTGGATTTTTCAACAATGGGCTCAGCTCATCACACATTTCTTATACCAATCGTTTAGACAACCGATATTGTTATTTAGTCTTTTTGTATATTCTTCATCTTCCAAACAAAAGGGGTCAGATTGTTTCAGTGTTGTGTTTATTTCATTATCATTTTCCAAGAAAATAAAAAAGACTAATTCGTCAGACATCTACAATAAAAAATAGCTCTAGAACTCACTTTTTCACATTAACACATAAGAAACACTAAATATCCAACTGAAATACCTTAAATTACCTATATATTCAACTATTTTTTTAAAGATAAACCGAAACGATTCACTTTACGCCAAGAAAGTAGCAACTTTTTTTGAATCGCTTACTTTGACATTTAAGTCATCCAATATAGGTTGAAATATCACCTCATGGTACGAAAAATGAACGAACTAAAACAGTTTGCGATCCAATTGCCGACTTGATTTGGCGTCAACCTAAACTGGATCGCTTTAATGACGTCGTGGTATGAAATAGCAAAGCAGTTTATTTTAGGTCGTCAATTGAATCGCAATAATAGTTCATAGTAGGGCTTCTGTTCACTACCACTTAAACTAAATCAGTGTGCATCCTATGTTAAGTCAATTAAAATATTGTAAACGATTTGTAACCAGAAATAAACAGAAGACTAGTAGCATCCAATAAGCGTATTATTCAATCAACCCACTGCGCAACCAAGCTCTGTCACCATCCAAGAATAATTATATAATGTTTAGCATTACGTAATTATGACATTGTCTATTATTAAGTATTGTGGTATAGCATAGTATTTTATTATTAAATCGAAGTAAATCACATAGGTTACAAACTTAAATCTTAACTGAGTGACGTTTCATGTTATTTCTTTTTTTTCATGAATTGTTTCAATATTATCTTAGTTATTCTACGCACTATTTTTTTATTTATTTTTTTACTTTATTCGAATAATGTGATTAACAAAACTGGTAACGAACGTAGCATAAAAAATGAATATGAAATTAAGTAGTAAGTTAAAATAAAGTCACCGAGGTTATAAATTGTATGTATAACTTTTTCACATATTTAGGTTTTTTTACAGTTTCAGTGAAATAAATTGTATTTTTGGTTGTTGCTAATTGTTTTTCAACCTGTATTACTGTTTTGTAGGCACCAATCAAGATATTGAAAAACACTTGCAATAAGTAAAATAAAACTTTAAAATGCATAGCTACGACCGATTGGTGTAGTGGTAAGTAGCCTTGCCTCATACGCCGAAGGCCCCAGGTTCGAGTCCTGGCCGGGGCATGCATTTGTGTGATGAACACTGATGTTTGATCTCGGGTCATGGTTGTTTGTATTTATATATGTATGTTTATTCTGGGATCCCCCCAGTTCGCTGTATGGTCATCCATAACACAAGCTCTGCTTACATTGGGGCCATACAGTTGGTGCGTTTGTCTGGGGTTTTATTTATTTAAAAAAAAGGTAGGTACGCAACTCAGACAGGATAGGCGCCGTGATAACCAGGCAGCCGACCCGACGGCACGGTCAAGTGCTGTGCCTACCATGCGAGTTGGTTTTTGATAACAAAGGAAAAAATTCAAGACTAATATAATACCAAAGTTTATAATATAATACTTATATAAGTTTAATCTTGTTTTTTTTCATTTAACTAATTTAACTATTCTGTAAATAGATGAAATAAATAGTTGAACATTGACTTATTTAATTAAATAAAAATCATAGAGTGAATAGCAACAAGTGTTAATACTTTTGATGATTCGCCAAATATTTTTTTAAGGTAGTATTTTAGCAAGCTTATAATTTCATGCACATACCTTAATCCTCGTCGCCACTTGTGATGTCGTATATTTGGGTTCTAGTGCGAACAAATAAAACACTATATTGTACACAGTACTAGTATATGTACTTTTATGTCCACGTCCGGTAATGAAATAAAAAGAAATATTTATTTATCAATATTGACAATTACTTGTTCTTATTGATGTCAAATAAAACATAACTCTACCACCAGTTCGAAAAAACCTTCGTGAAGAAGAACTGGCAAGAAAGTAACGTTAGCAATCCCGAATCGAGTGACGAGCGGTATCCGAGACACCACGCGCACCTCCGGATGTTGGCACCACTCCCATTTTATTGCATATTACGGATATCATAAATCGGTTACCGTGTAATTTTCCAAAAAGTTACCTTCCTATCCGTTATTTCTGCATTAAGTGCAGGTTAACCGATTAACGGTAAAAATTTAACTTTAAAACAGTAAAAACAATCTACCTTAAGAGCGAAATATTAAAAGGACACATGAATAAAATTATGTTAATTCAAACAATTGTCAAGTTTCAAATTGGCTACCAACGAACTCTCCTATAGAAAACATTATTATTTAGATGAAATGTAATTAAGACATGTTTAGTCATTAATCAAAAGATATACAACCATTATATTCTATAAAATGTAATTTTTTTCAATTGTCCTTTAAATTTTAGATTACAATTGTACATATTACCAATAACATCCACTCTTAAATAATCAAATTAAAACTTATTGGAGCTTTTAATGGCAGTAGCGTTTATTTCGTTCAGATCACGCCTGGGGCTGTGGGTACTAAAGTATCTTGCCTATTTTGACCGCCATAATAATCACCTTTAGATGGTTGTTGTCCGGTTAAAGGAAAGTAGCCAGCAGTGCAATTCCTAGAAAAAAGGCAGCTCTAACCAAAGCAAGTAAACTTCATACAAAAAAAACTAGGTTCAATCATTGATGTACAGTTTTAGGTTATCTTTCAATGTTTTAATTATGTTAAAAGTACTTTTATTATATTAATACTTGAAATTGGCAGAAATAGTTATTGTGTAGTAGGCAACTAAAGCTAAATACCACAAAACGCAAAATTTAATATAATTTTCAATCAATCAGCTCGATCGGCCATTACCCTAGCCCTATCGCCGAAGAAGTACGAAAAATAATAATTCGTAACCACAATAATGGCAAATCTGCTTACCAAATAGCCAAGGACTTATCCCTACCAAGGTCGACAGTTCAGACCATCATCAAACATCACAGGAAAGCGAAGCTGAAATTCGAGTTTTAACAAAACATTAAAAAGAACCGTCGTGCCCGCGCAGGAGGAGTTACCTTGAAGTGGGGGAGAGATGAATCTATCGATACCTACAAGAGGATCGTAAAACGGTTGGGCTATAGATTTTCTATTGCTAAAGAGAAACCTTTACTCACGCCTCTACAAAAAAAGAAAAGGCTGAAGATCATGAAAATTGGACTGCAGACCAGTGTCGTAAAATAAATAATATGGAGTGATGAATGTACCTGGTGACGATTGGTGATGAACGTAAAAAAGTTATCAGAAATAAAGATGAAGCATCCCATAAACATTGTATCAAAAGAAAAGAGAAATTTCCTGGATCGATAATGCTCCCTAAGCTTGTTTAGTCTCTTGACATTGCATTACCAATTTGGAGTCAACTCTGAATGAGTTTAGAGCCATTACTGCTGCTTTGTTGTCTGAGAATATATAGATTATTTGACCTTTGTAGGATTTGCTGAGATTGATATCTGTACATTTCAAGATAGTTGTTTTATTAATTAATACTGATTGTGATATTATATCAACTAATGATGCTTTGCCGGCAGGAGGCTTCAGTTGACGTTTGTTTTTGTTCTAGTAATTGCAACAGAAGGCCTACCATCAACTTTTAGTTAGCCATTCAATTCCGATGCAATCCAGTTTAGGTACCTAAACTGATTAGCTAACTGGCGTTTAAATCGCTCACGGAGGAATGAAAGATCGAAATTTGTCTGTGGTCCGCGTGTGAGAAAGAGATGAAGCTGTACACTCGTTGCATAAGTCTGTCTCTTCTACTCGAACCATATGCTTTGCGTTTCGAAATCAAGTTGATATGATTTAAGGATGTATGTAAGGTCAAATCCACAGTACATCTATTTATTTTTTAAGGTTCATTTTCATGTGGACATGTCAATGCCCAATCATTTCTGAAGGCCTACCATCAACTTTTAGTTTGTCATTCAATTCCGATGCAATCCAGTTTAGGTACCTAAACTGAATCGCTAAGATTCGTACCATGAAGTGCCTTTAGCTAACTGGCGTTTGAATCGCTCACGGAGGAATGAAAGATCGAAATTTGTCTGTGGTCCGCATGTGAGAAAGAGATGTCGCTGTACACTCGTTGCATAAGACTGTCTCTTTTACTCGAACCATATGCGTTGCGTTTCGAAATCTAGTTGATTTGATTTTAGCGGTGTTTTTTGTGTAAAAATAACAACAAATATATTTTAAAATTGCGCTTTTTAGTGTCAAATTATATACCATTAGCCCGTTTTAGTTCTCATTAAATAATAGAAATTTATATAATTCTTTAAATTACAAATAGTTAAAGGTTTCCTTAGTGTTGTCGTAAAAATAAATTGATTATGACGAGTTTAGAACGCACCTAATACACCTCTACTGATAAATCAGTTGATTTTGTTGGATTTTTCAACAATGGGCTCAGCTCATCACACATTTCTAATACCAATCGTTTAGACAACCGATATCCTTTTTGTATATTCTTCATCTTCCAAATAAAAGGGGTCAGATTGTTTTCGTGTTGTGTTTATTTCATTATCATTTTCCAAGAAAATAAAAAAGACTAATTCTTCAGACATCTACAATAAAAAATAGCTCTAGAAATCACTTTTTCACATTAACACATAAGAAACACTAAATATCCAACTGAAATACCTTAAATTACCTATATTTTCAACAAGTTTTTTAAAGATAAACCGAAACGATTCACTTTACGCCAAGAAAGTAGCAACTTTTTTTGAATCGCTTACTTTGACATTTAAGTCATCCAATATAGGTTGAAATATCACCTCATGGTACGAAAAATGAACGAACTAAAACAGTTTGCGATCCAATTGCCGACTTGATTTGGCGTCAACCTAAACTGGATCGCTTTAATGACGTCGTGGTATGAAATAGCAAAGCAGTTTATTTTAGGTCGTCAACTGAATCGCAATAATAGTTCATAGTAGGCCGTCTGTTCGCATTTTATAATTTGTCATGAAAAAATTATGTCATCTTGATTAATAATTTACGATTTTTAATAAAATTAATACGCAATTTGATATTTGTTTAAAATTTTTATCGTACTGAATTATGCATAAATACTTCAATGAAAACGTGACTGCATCTATCATCAAAGATAACGAATATTACCTCGTTATATACCTATATATATATATATATATATATATATATATATACCTATATATATATGTCAAGTGCTGCGTTGCCGCATTAACGTTTCCAATATGGTGGACGTAGTGAGTTGAACAGCAGTTCACAGAACGCTACTGAAACGTCAAAAATTAACCACGAATATCTCCATAACTACATCGGCAACAGCGGTTTTTTTTCCGTGAAAAAATGTATGAAGTTTCTGAAAATAATTTTTTTTGTATACATGTACTTTTTTATCATTTTAGTTCGATTTCGTCAACTTCCGGTACGAATAACATGGAGTTAAATGAGGCTTTTATTCTCAAATATTTCTTTCAAATCATCGGCTAAGTCCCTTTTTCTTTTTTCTAATCGATGCAGCGTAATCAACTCTATTATATATTCCAAATTTATCAAAAGTTAGACAAGTAGATATATTTTACATACATCCTTAAGCGGTTTTTTGTGTAAAAATAATAAATATATTTTAAAATTGCGATTTTTAAGGTCAAATTATATAGGTACCATAAGGCCGTTTTAGTACTCATTAAATAAAAGAAATTTATATAATTCTTTAAATTACAAATTATTAAAGGTTTGCTTAGTGTTGTCGTAAAAATAAATTGATTATGACGAGTTTAGAACGCACCTAATACACCTCTACTGATAAATCAGTTGATTTTGTTGGATTTTTCAACAATGGCCTCAGCTCATCGCACAGTTCAAATACCAATCGTTTAGACAAACGATATCCTTTTATTTTAAATAAAACACTTTTTACCGGATATTATCGCGTATATTTTAGTTAATTTTAAAATTATTTCGACGTTTCGGCATCTTTGCAGTTGCCGTAGTCACGATAGACTGCAGATAAGAATAAATCCTTTTATTTATTCTTATATCTTCCAAATAAAAGGGGTCCGATTGTTTTCGTGTTGTGTTTATTTCATTATCATTTTCCAAGAAAACAAAAAGGACTATTTCGTCAGACATCTACAATAAAAAATAGCTCTAGAAATCACTTTTTCACATTAACACATAAGAAACACTAAGAAATACCTTAAATTACGTATATATCCAACATTTTTTTAAAGATAAACCGAAACGATTCACTTCCCGCCAAGAAAGTAGCAACTTTTTTTGAATCGCTTATGGCCGGTTTACACGAGTTAAGTGGTTAAGTTGGTAACTAAATTTTAACTAAATTTTAAGTTAAAAGTTGCGTGTAAACAGTCAGTTAAGTGACAAGTGGTAACTTAAAATTTAGTACGCAAGTGATTAAGTAGATTAGGATTCGTTCTATTTTTCGTATAAGTGGGTGGGCGGGGCTTCTCACTTAACACGTTTGGACGTGATTTTTTAGTTAAGTGCATAAGTTGACAAACCTGGTGGCGGTAAGAGCTCGTATTTATTTCGCATATTCTCTTTCTTTTTTAAATGTCGGAGAGGAGCTTATTATCAACTTTAAAATTTGTTGAAGAATATTTAAAATAGATACGCTTGTAGAATAAAAATTTAGAAAAAAACATATTGTTGTAAAGATTTTAATTTCCGAATAAAATTCTTATCTGAATTTGTCCAAAATCACCTTTACCATATATCTAATTACAGAATTGACGAATTCCTTGAGATTCATCACTGCTCATCTTCATTGAACTTATGAACTTAACTACTTAATCCGTTTGGACACACAAGTGACATGCAGTAACTTAAAATTTAGTTACCAACTTAACTACTTAATACATGTAAACCGCGCATTATAGCCGGTTTACACGCGTTAAGTGGTTAAGTTGGTAACTAAATTTTAAGTTACTGCATGTCACTTGTGTGTCCAAACGGATTAAGTAGTTAAGTTCATAAGTTCAATGAAGATGAGCAGTGATGAATCTCAAGGAATTCGTCAATTCTGTACTTAGATATATGGTAAATGTGATTTTGGACAAATTCAGAGAAGAATTTTATTCGGAAATTAAAATCTTTACAAGAATATGTTTTTTTCTAAATGTTTATTATACAAGCATATCTATTTTATATATTCTTCAACAAATTTTAAAGTCGAAACTAAACTCCATTCCGTCATTTAAAAATAAAAGAGTAAATGCGAAATAAATAGGAGCTCTTGCCGCCACCAGCTTTGTCAACGTATGCACTTAACTAAAAAATCACGTCCAAACGTGTTAACTGAGAAGCCCCGCCCCGAAGTTGCGTGTAAACAGTCAGTTAAGTGACAAGTGGTAACTTAAAATTTAGTACGCAAGTGATTATTTAGATTAGGATTCGTTCTATTTTTCGTATAAGTGGGTGGGGGGCTTCTCACTTAACACGTTTGGACGTGATTTTTTAGTTAAGTGCATAAGTTGACAAAGCTGGTGGCGGCAAGAGCTCGTAGGTATTTCGCTTTTACTCTTTTTTTTTAAATTTCGCAGTGGAGTTTAGTTTTAACTTTAAAATTTGTTGAAGAATATTTAAAATCGATATGCTTGTAGAATACAAATTTAGAAAAAAACATATTCTTGTAAAGATTTTCATTTCCGAATAAAATTCTTCACTGAATTTGTCCAAAACCACATTTACCATATGTCTAAGTACAGAATTGACGAATTCCTTGAGATTCATCACTGCTCACCTTCATTGAACTTATGAACTTAACTACTTAATCCGTTTGGACACACAAGTGACATGTAGTAACTTAAAATTTAGTTACCAACTACTTAATACATGTACACCGCACATTACTTTGACATTTAAGTCATCCAATATAGGTTGAAATATCACCTCATGGTACGAAAAATTAACGTACTAAAACAGGTTGCGATACAATTGCCGATTTGATTTGGCGTCAACCTAAACTGGATCGCTTTAATGACGTCGTGGTATGAAATAGCTAAGCAGTTCATTTTAGGTCGTCAATTGAATCGCAATAATAGTTCATAGTAGGCCTTCAGCTCTTCCTTCCCTTTAACCAGAAAACAACCATGTAATGAATGTAATTGATTATCATGGTAGCCAGGTACCATCTCAGACGAGATTGTAGCGAAGAAATTCTAGTACCAGTAAATTACCTTGTAAGGCTCAGTAATCATAAAATACATAATTTGATTTACAAACAAATATATGATAATAGCCTAACCAATTACATACAATTCTTTGTATCAAATTTAACAAATAAAGTGACTTATTAAGTTATCAATATCACACTTTATTTCATTTATTTATTATATGAGTGGTGTTTAGTACTGCTGTTAATCATAATTAAGACATAATAATTAATTGTCTTCATACAGTAGCTTTTTAGCTGTAAGCTTTCCTAAAATTTGTAAAAATGAAAATATGTAAACAAGAACTTACCACTCCACATACCTACTGCATTGCTACAAGATTGCTCCTCAAATGTTAATTCTTTGTTATCACTGTAACATTCAGTAACAGCCCCAAAAGCCTTTGAGTAGTCTATTAAACTTCAAACATCTATGTGCCTTATAAATTAAGAAAACATGAGATTTTAGTAAAATTAAGCTTTTATATAGGACTTGCACCTGAACACACTAGCACCAAAATTCTAGCTGGCTCTAAACACACCAATGATTTATTCCTATAAAAAGGACTTTGTGCCTTACATGGATAAGCATTATAACTACTTGAGACTTTCTCGTTTTATTTAAGCTTGTGCAATATAAAACTATTCTTAGCATGATTATTGGTAAGCCTATTAAAACCACATTAAAAACAAGCTTGTGTGATACTACAATTTTATTATTTTAATAAAATTGCACTATGTAAGCTTACTCTATTAATAAAATAAAGTAATTTAAAACCATAAAATAACAAATACAAATTGAAGATTTACTTTTATGTATCTTAGTGGTATCATCATGTTTTACATAATGTCAACAAGAACAAGTAATTGCCAGTGTTGAGAAATAAGTATTTGAATCTGAAACATTCACCATACAATTTTATACCACTTTACTTGAACAGTAATCACTGTATAGTGTTCAAAATAGTTATTTGACAATTGTATGAGAAAATAATGATCCTTAAAGTACATTAAATGAAGACATTGATTACTCAAGAGTGGATATAGTGTGAATAGCTCATATTAGAGATATAATATTATGACTTCTCACAATATTGCCTCTTCACATAAGAAACAACCTCATCACATAAATTTACAGGTTGTAGGTAATATAAATCCTAACCCATTGGTTACCATGGCTGCTTATATAAGAAAATTTTATATACCACATGGAATAATCAAAAATCACATGGAATATATATTCCATGTGATTTAAAAATAGGTTGAACTATTTTGTTTCTTGACTATTAACTTGTCTAATGGAACATTACAATACACTGTGCTTAAAAGTATAAACTTACTAAAACTTATCCTAATTTTCTGAAGAGGAGTTTCCTCTTCCGTGACCTAAATAAATTTACTAATTGCTAACTATTAAATGTACTATCATTTGTAGACTTCAATAACTTTGATAACCTCTTGCCAATAAGTTTTGGATAAGTATGTGTTTTGATCAAAAATTCTTTAGACTGATGTGTTACAGCTCCATTTTCTAATTGGAATTGACAAAGTTTATGTAATGGTTGAACAAGTTGATCATAATATTTTGGCTCTTTTTCTAATACAGTTAATGCATGAGCAGCTGTTTCTAAAGTACTTAGACATCCTTCAGTAGGTTGAGTTCTGATGATATAGCTACTTACATTACTTGACATCAATTTAACCTGTTTAATTGAATGTAAGATAGGACTTGAAGTATAGATAGCTTTTGCTTGTGGCCAGGTGCCATCAATAAGAATAAGGTTATATTTTTCAGAATCATTTTCAAACTGTTTTATGTCATCTGCAGATTTAGTAGGATACAACAATAAAGTATTTGGCTCAGATAAAATTTCCTCCAGCCTTTCATGTCTAGGAGTTGGAAACTTCTTTCCTTTAAAAATTAGACACTTGTCATGTTCAAGGCCTAGTTGAAGCATTGGAGCAGTTCGTAGGCAACGCTTCTCTTCAGCTGGATGTTGTAGAAGTATTATCCGACTGCGTGGACTTAACTTCAGTGGTGGCAATGCAGAACACCAACAGACAACAGCAGGTCGCCTAAAATACAATAAGAGAATGAAATTAACCTGGCAAAGCTTAAACCCTCGTTATCTTTATGAATATCTTTAAAATATATACTTTCAAATTACCTGCAAGTTAAGCAACACTCACGGACACTGGGTGGATCAGCAGGTATATTTGATAAATCACCCCACACGTCTTCATTTTCCATTTTATAATAAAACAATAATAGCAAAAATTACAAAAATATTATTTGTAAAATAGTTTATGAAGATATAGTTTAAAATATTAGTTTAAAATAAAAGATCTCATAATTTACAACTGTTTCATTTAATTATCATTAATTATTTCCCAATAAACTTTATTATCAAAAGACTTAAAAAGAGAAGTTGTCAGAGCCGGCCCGATAGCGATGCCGATGGGTAACTGGGTCCGGTAGTCCGGTTATTGTACAGCACGATAATCCATGACACCAAATTGCACGGGCCGGAATGTGCGCCAGTGTTCACAACCTGAAGCCAGGCAGTTTAATACCAGGGCCGTGCAATTATCGTATATGGATCAAAAATATCGTATCCATCAGGAAAATGCTAAAATACATTAAAAAATCATATGAAACGTGACAATAATACGTTGCAAATGATTTACAGTTTAAATCTTGAGAACTTGTGTTGTTTAAATGGAAAAAAAATAATAATTCAAATTAAATGTTCAACGTATGGCACAGACCCGAGCTGGGCCCTCGTCCACTTCGAGTGTGATGAATGCGCCAACATTTCGAATTTATAAAGAAGAAAATAATGTTAAAGGATAGAGACACATGAAAACAAGCATATTTTTTAAAAGTTTAACTAAATAGATTCTATTTTTGCGATAACAAAATATACAAATATTAATGAAAATTAACATTTTATATACAATTTTTAATCTTTTCCGGCAAATAAATTTGTTAAATTTAAACCATACTGTCAAATTCAATATTATTTTATACTTTGAAAATTTAGCATCGTTTATTAGTTTACACATAAGTTGTTTCTGTATAGTGTCAGCTTTTCTAAAGTAATTTTTTTATTTGCAATAGCTGCAGTAGTTTATTTAAAATAGACTTGAAACTAGATGAAGTCATAGGGCGCTCGACGCGATGGCAACCTGCCGCGAGCGCGAACAAATAGGGCGTCATTACAACTTGTACTTGGACGTTTCAGTGGTTAATCATCAAATTTTTCATCAGAATGGAAATTATCGTACAATCTGCGTACGATAGTCGTGTACCATCGTACATCGTACGTAGTTATGAAATTATCGCACATGTACGATAATTATCGTACGGTTCCGCTGATGTGCGCCCAATAATTCATGTACCTGGCTATGTCACGTTTTCCGTGTCGTACAATAAGGGGTGTGCAATATAAGAACGTGTCAATAATGCACAGCACAGGAAAGCACAACACGATAATGTACAGCCCGGAATTTCATGTCACAAATTAGACAACAAATTTTGGTGTTGCGAAATACGGGTCGTGCTTTATCATGCCGTACATTACGGAGCGTGTGTTGATTTGCACGGGGCGGAAAGCACAGCCCGATAATTAGAAGCACTCCGTCTCCTATTGGATGATAGCGCGATGTTCTTATTGGTTGGTGGTTTTGCCTTCTGTAAAAACCATGCATCGTTTACATATGGTTTACATGGTGTTTGTGATTTGATTTTTGATAATTTCATCGTTTCCATGTATTAATCATATAGATTAATTCATGCTTCTTACTAACTGCACTTCTGCAGTTCCACTGTATTATCAGTTGGGTCTTGAGATCCATAATCAGAAGATAAATTATCATTAATCAAGTTTGAATATGCAACGGTGGACGGTGTGTTAATCATAATATGAGAAATGACATTTTGTAAGTTTTTTATTGTTTCATTAAAATATTGTATTAAATTGTTGTTTGAAGTTTTATGATTGTTCATTAAGCAAGTGCCATTAGAGGGTAATGCAATATTGTAATCTTTAATGATAGAATTATGTGCAGTGGCATTAAAACCTTTCCCCAGTTTTGAGGTACTATGTGGTTTAAGAAAAACAGTTTTTTTATAAGATTTAATTTCTGGAATTGAATTGAGTTTTTTGGGTGACATTTGTGTATTCTGTTTAGGAGTAGAAGGTGAATTGAGAACCTCAGAATATGGTTTGTATACTGTTGGGAAAACTTTTATGGCTTGAATATGCAATACAGTTCTCAGCCATGTAAGTTTTAATTTGCTTTTGCCTATTAAATTATGGGCACATTTTACTTGTAGCAAAGTGGGATCCTTTGCACATGCAACAATTCCCTAAGTTTCCTTCCACAGAACAGGTATCTCCTGAGTGTTCTCCACCACATTCTAGTCAGATCTACACTGCATTTTTGTTTGCCCATATCGGCAACAATTGTACCATTGGATTGTCGGATAAATATATAAGGACACAGGTAATGATAACATAAATAAATGCTTAGGTAAGATTTGTCCATCGAAAGTAAATACTACTGTTTGTGAGGGGTTCCAGGTAGATATAATATTATAGTTTTAATCTTCGTATTTTTAAGATTTCACCACATCCTATTGGTAGACATATATATTCTTTAATTTCTTCTAAGCTAAGGTTGGTTGGAATACCTTTTACAATACCAATTCTTGTAATATTATAAGATGGAATAAAAGCTTTGATTCGTTCCTTTCCTAAAGACTCTGAATTTAAAAATGAATTTGCATCATTAAAATCGGAAAAACTAAGTGCAATTCTGTTTCGACCTAGTTTTTTTACACTGCCATTAATTATATTTTTAAAATTGTTTTTTTTTAGGTAGTTACCAAAATTGATGGGGTGGAATGTGGTGCCGCTATTGGGTGAAGTTTCTGTACGTTGAACGTGGATGACATAGGGCGATAAATCTGACTCAACAAATAATTTGCGTGCCACTTGTTGAGGTGCGTTGGTCATAGCAGAGTTATTTTGTTGTAAGGTATTATTTAGTGGTTGAGTTTAAGGAAGTTCTACGTCATGGTCGCTACAAGCACAACCATCTGTATTATCTTTCGAATTTCTCTTACGTTTTTTATTACAATGCTTGCAATTTTTGGATGTTCGTACTGTACGTCTCTTTCTGGCCCTACTGTCCTTAGCTGAGCAGTCAGTGTCCATACTGGATTCAATTTCCACATTTAGTCCTACCTGCTTCCGCCACCAGGAACTGCAGGCTCATTCATTATTTAAAAATTAAAAGTGACTACATCCAATATATTACGGAAAAACACAACTTACCGATTTTTTCCACCAATAAAAATATAAAACCTAAACTACATACATAAAAATATATACTTAAATGCACTTTCAACACAATTGAACGCTTTAAAATTAATAAATTAAAAAATAGTTGGAAAAAAACACCCGCTCAACACGAAATTTCCCGCCGTTTTCCAATATATATAGGTATTTGGGTGCTTTAATCTTCAGACTCCAACATTTCACTTTAATCCTAACCATAATCAACATAGAAAACGATGAAATTATCAAAAATCAAATCACAAACACCATGTAAACGATGCATGGTTTTGACAGAAGGCAAAACCACCAGCCAATAAGAACATCGCGCTATCATCCAATAGGAGACGGAGTGCTTCCAATTATCGGGCTGTGCTTTCCGCCCCGTGCAAATCAACACACGCTCCGTAATGTACGGCATGATAAAGCACGACCAGTATTTCGCAACACCAAAATTTGTTGTCTAATTTGTGACATGAAATACGGGCTGTACATTATCGTGTTGTGCTTTCCTGTGCTGTGCATTATTGACACGTTCCTATATTGCACAGCCCGTATTGTACGATACGGAAAACGTGACATAGCCAGGTACATGAATTATTGGGCGCACATCAGCGTTCGGAACCGTACGATAATTATCGTAAATGTGCGATAATTTCATAACTACGTACGATGTACGATGGTACACGACTATCGTACGCAGATTGTACGATAATTTCCATTCTGATGAAAATTTGATGATTAACCACTGAAACGTCCAAGTACAAGTTGTAATGACGCGCTATTTGTCCGCGCTCGCGGCAGGTTGCCATCGCGTCGAGCACCCTATGACTTCATCTAGTTTCAAGTCTATTTTAAATAAACTACTGCAGCTATTGCAAATAAAAAAATTACTTTAGAAAAGCTGACACTATACAGAAACAACTTATGTGTAAACTAATAAACGATGCTAAATTTTCAAAGTATAAAATAATATTGAACTTGACAGTATGGTTTAAATTTGACAAATTTATTTGACGGAAAAGATTAAAAATTGTATATAAAATGTTAAGTTTCATTAATATTTGTATATTCTGCTATCGCAAATATAGAATCTATTTAGTTAAACTTTTAAAAAATATGCTTGTTTTCATGTGTCTCTATCCTTTAACATTATTTTCTTCTTTATAAATTCGAAATGTTGGCGCGTTCATCACACTCGAAGTGGACGAGGGCCCAGCTCAGGTCTGTGCCATACCTTGAACATTTAATTTGAATTATTATTTTTTTTTCCCACTTAAACAACACAAGTTTACAAGATTTAAACTGTAAATCATTTGCAACATATTATTGTCATGTTTCATATGATTTTTTAAAGTATTTTAGCCATTTTCCTGATGGATACTATATTTTTGATCCATATACGATAGTTGTACGGCCCTGGTACGATAACTGCCTGGCTTCAGGTTGTGAACACTGGCGCACATTCCGGCCCGTGCAATTTGGTGTCATGGATTATCGTGCTGTACATTGACCGGACCCAGTTACCCATCGGCATCGCTATCGGGTCGGCCCTGACAACTTCTCTTTTTAAGTCTTCTTTAGTTATTTTTTTTTTTGACTGTCAATTTTTCGTTTGCGGTGTACACACGGTTTTCGTTATTTGTCGGTTTTTTTTTGGTGATTTTGTTATTAACATTGAGTTATTTAAAGTGTTTCTGCTTTTCTCTTCCTCGCCTGGTAAGTGGTTGTATGAATTATCTAGCTCTTAAAGAGCATGGATTGTGTTCCAATTCCTCCTAAGCCGCCAGACCCAATCCCGTTTCCTGATGTCAACAACTCCGCTGACCCTTTCTCTCAACATGTGCAAACAAGAAAACGTCCGAGTATAAATCGGGATTCGTCCCCTACTCCTTAAAAAACTGTTTCTAATGCTCTTCCATCTCATCCCAATAACCTTATTTTCACTCACCCAAGTCTTTTAGAAGAAAAATCTTACCATCGTTGTGACAAAGGTCCTTTCATTGTTCATGTGTCCAGGTCAGAAAATCACCCTAAGTCAGGCAGTACATTTAATCATCAAAATTTTGGAAAATTTTTATTTACATCAAACATTAAAAATGATGGTAAAAAGAGTGTTGGCAAAAATCGGGTCTCTGTGGAATTCTCATCTGCATGTGCAGCAAATGAGTTTCTCAGAAACCCGAGTCTTATATCTCATAATTATAAAGCTCTAATTCCTGCATATAATATAACAAGAATGGGGCTGATTCGCGGGATCCCAACTTCTTGGTCAATGGAGGAAGTTGTATCAGCAATCTCCACAAGCCAAGGTGATACAACAATTTTGAAGGCGCGTCGCTTAAACAGAAAAGTGTCCATGGAGTCTGGTTCCACTTGGACCCCCACGGGTTCTGTAGTGATCAATTTCTCTGGGCAATGCTTACCTGATAAAGTGTTTATATTTAAATCATCAATAACCGTTGATCCATACATTTTGCCTTCCATACAATGCTTAAACTGTTGTAGATTTGGCCATGTGAAAGCCCAATGCCGATCCAGTGCTCGTTGCTTCAGATGTGCACAGTCTCACTCAGGTGACTCTTGCCCTGCATCCTCTGAAGTTTCCTGCCTGCAATGCTCAGGCCCTCATTTAGCAACTGACAAATCTTGCCCGGAACATTCCCGGCAAAAGAATATTAAAATCACCATGTCCCAAAAGAACATATCATTCAAGGAAGCATCATCCCTCTTCCCTTCAGTTAAAAAATCGTATGCAGATGCTTCTAAAAGTTCTCCTTCACTAAATCTTTCTTACAAAAAAACAATATATAAACCATCAAAACCCAGTCCGTCTTTATCTCCAGGCTATGACAAAATTGCCCATAATGCTATTATTGCTAATCCTCCATCTTCTAAATCGGGTAACGCCTTCCACCCTACTTCTTCCTGCTCCCCTAATGACAATTTTTTAGAACTCCTGTTTTCCCTAGTTTTGAACATTCTTTCAAAATTTGAAGACATCCCACTACCGTCCTCCGTTGCTAAAAAGTTATCCCCTATTGCTAATCTTCTTCTTAACAATGGCCAGACTCCTGCAATGGAATAGTAGAAGCCTCCGCAATAAACAGCATGAAATTTCTCATTTGGCTCATCAGCATGACCCTTTGGCTATTGCTGACTCTGAGACTTGGCTTTCCCCAGCCAGTCGATTTAAATTGCCTGGGTTTGTCTGTCTAAGAGATGACAGAGCAGATGGTCATGGTGGTGCAGCTCTCTTCGTGAAGGTTTCTCTTCCATACACAACTATCCAAATTCCCCCCCACTCATTTGAAATTAGTATACTTGCTGTCAAAATTCTTCAATTTGTTCTTGTTCGGTCTATATATCCCGTTTGCCCAGTAACCCTATTATTCTAGGTGACTTCAACTGTCACCATGTGCTATGGGGTAGCCAATGTTCACAGGCTTGTGACGGTGCTGGTCAGCGTTTGGCAGACATAATTGATGAGCAAAATTTATATGTCCTGAATGATGGTTGTCCTACTCGTTTTTCTGGCCCTCATCAGAACCCTAGTGCTGTGGACATTTCCATGTGCTCGGCTGCTGATGGTGCGTCGATTTGTTGGAGAAGGCTTAATTCCCTATATGGCAGTGACCACTACCCTATAATTATAACCATACCTTCTTTTTGTCATATTCCTCTTAAGTTACCACCCCTACTGCAGCATAAAATTGATAAGGCCGACTGGTACAACTACACTAAGGCTACTAATGACTTCCTTCCACATTCTCTCCCCGTCCTTGTATAATATCCAAGAGTGCTATGAGAGCCTAATCTCTTGCATTCAATCCGCAGCAGACTTACATATTCCAAAGAAGAACCCAGATAAAAGACTTCGATCATCTCCCCCATGGTGGGACTCAAACTGCTCTGACATGATCAGAATGCGTAGGTCTGCTATCCGCAAATATGCGGCCACTATGTCAATGTTTAATTACATTCAAGTTAAAAAAGTGTTAGCCCAGACCAGGAGACTATTTAAAAAAAAGAAGCAAGAGGCGTGGCGTAAGTTCTGCGAGAATTTGGCTCCTCGTTCCCCCTCTTCCCATGTCTGGAGCGCTATTCGACGCTTCCGCGGCGCCATGTCATACACTCCACCGGGGCTCTCTTACAACCCATCCCTTTGGCTTGATAAATTCCTAGATAAAATTGCTTCCCCTTATGTCCCGATTTCTGTTCTACAACCTTCCACTTATTCTACTCTCACCTCATCTAGTCCCCTCGATGCTCCCTTCACCATGGACGAATTAAATCTTGTCCTCAATAACCTTCATGACTAAACCCCGGGACATGATAGTATTCCTTATTCTTTCTTATCCAGGGCTGGTATCCTCCTTAAGGAATCCTTACTTAAAATTATCAACATCATTTTCATATCTGGTGAGATACCAGCTCCCTGGAAACTCTTTTTAGTAATTCCCATCGTAAAACCAGGCAAAGACCCCGATGTTCATAATCCCTATCGGCCAGTTGCGCTAGCTCCAACTCCATTAAAAGTCACTGAACACCTTATTAAGAATCGCCTTGAATGGTATGTGGAGAGTCATAACCTGCTAAGTTCAACACAATTTGGTTTTCGGAAAGGCATGAGCACCATGGACAGCCTGAGCATCTTCACCACTGATTTAAGGTTAGCTCTGTCTAATTAAGAATCAGTGATGGCGGTTTTCTTGGATGTCTGTTCTGCTTATGACAATGTTCAACTTCCCATACTTAAACAGAAAATGCTGCGATTAAGTTTTCCGGTGAGGTTGACCTACTTCATCTACAATCTTCTTGTGTCTAGATCTGTCCAAATCAGACATCAGCACTCTAATCTATCTCCACGTTTAGTTTGGCAGGGTCTTCCTCAAGGTTCTGTCTTAAGCCCACTGCTATATAACATCTATACTTCTGATTTGGACACATCTGTGTCTTCCTTTTGTAATATCCTGCAATATGCAGATGATATCGCTCTCTACTCGCAGGTAGCCACAGCAGAGATTACTTCAGGTCGCCTCAACACTGCTCTTTACTACCTAGGCAACTGGCTGGAATCCCATGGCCTCTCTCTCTCTCCCTTTAAGAGTAAAGCTCTTATCTTTACGAGGAAGAGACAATTTCCCCCAATAGCTATCTCTTTTCAAGGTGTTCCCATTCCAATGTGCAATGAGGTGAAATTTTCAGGTAGCACTTTGGTATTAGAAACTGCTGGTCAGCTGATGGGAAAATAGTTGTAAGTCTTCCTGACAAATCCCGTAGGAAGACTGAAACTAAGACAGCGCTTGAAGACCTCATGTCCCAGTTTCCTGCCAGCTGTGAGGATACGGTGGCAGCAGAAGCATCGGACAAGAAAACTACCACAATCAGTCCAAAAAGACCTCGTCGACGTCATTAGACTTAATATTTCCTTGTATGAATTGTTTATAGTGTAACCTTCTTAACTTGCTCGGTTTAAAATTTACTTTATATTCTTTTGTCTCTTTCTCCATTCATTTTATTATTTATGATTTTGCCGGTAATCGTAGATCTGTTGTTGTTTTTTTTTATCGTTTCACGACGGTCGTCTAACTTGCCAATATCACTTTTTGGGTTTGCGACTTTATCAATAGGGTTGCCATGTTCTTTTTTTTTTGTAGTATCAATTTCAATAATACTTGTCATTGAAATTATTGATAGATTGTTTTAATTAGTGTAGATGTGTTTTTTTCCCAGCATACCGATGATTGGTGAGTTTTCACGTAGCTAGTGACCAAGCTATTTTTTATATTATAAGTATCATAATAATATATTTTAATATACGTATTTTATTTCTAAGTAGGTTTATATCTTTATATATTTTATTATTATTATATTTTTTTTTCTTTTATCACATATATGAACACTGTTTTTGATGATTTAGACAATGATGTCTTCTCTTGCTCGTCCTCTTCTAGCAGTTTTATAAGCGCAGATAGTACATTCTCTTCCCCTCTGACTCTGCATGATCAATTAGCCTCCTTATCTGATGCTCATCCTTCCAACTTAAATATAGTACACATAAATTCCCAAAGCATTCCTTCTCACTACTCTGACCTTCTAGCAACTTTTAGCAGTACAAATGTTGATGCATTGCTTATCTCCGAAACTTTTCTTAAACCCTCCCTTCCTTCCATACAATACTCACTGCCTGGGTACGTCCTGATCCGTAACGAGAGGACTGGCAAAGGTGGTGGAGGTGTAGCAATCTACCTCCGTGCAGATATACCATTCAAAGTTATCAGCACTTCCCCGTCTCAATATTCCGAGTCAGCAGAACATCTGGCTATCCAAATAGTTGCTCGTCACACTAAACTACTGCTTGCTGTCTTTTATAGCCCCAACTTGAGTATCGATTATTTCGATATGCTTGCAGGCTTTCTCCACGATCTCTGTCCATCATACAAACACGTCATATTGATGGGTGATTTTAATACCTATATGATAAAAAATAACTCCCGTTCCCACAAATTGAAATCCCTCCTATCCTCGTTTAGTCTCCATATTCTACCTCTTTCCGCAACTCACCACTTTCCTAATTGTGTCCCTTCCTTGCTTGACCTCATGATTACTTCCACCCCTAGCAATGTTACAGCACATGGGCAACTTACTGCATCATTTTCCTACCATGACCTTATTTTCCTGTCCTACCGCATCCGTATCCACAAACGTAGACCACGTTATTTACTCCTGCGTAACTACAGGGACATACATTTAGTGGCTTTGCAGAATGACGCTGAAGCTACTGATTGGGCTTCTGTGTTAGCTTGCTCAACTATTGACGACAAAGTTGCGCATCTTAACAAATTAATTATTGAGCTATACGATCGTCACACTCCTATAAAACGTGTTAAACTGAAGCACAATTCAGCACCTTTGCTCTCAAATTCAATAAAAGAGTCCATGGCAGACAGAGACAAAGCTTCCGGAAATACAAACGTTGTCCAAATGATCGCAACCACGAACAATACAAAAGCTTACGGAATCAGTGCAGCCGTATTTGTCGTGATGCGAAAAGACGCTACTTTTATGATTCCCTTGTGAATCGTGGTTCTGCGGAAGTATGGAGATTCCTTAAATCCGCAAATCCTCCAACTCTTCTATTAAAGATTTTGATTTGAGTGCTCTTAATAGACACTTTTCCTTTCCGCCCCTTTCTTTAGCCCCTACCGACAAAGCTAATACTTTGGCTTATCTGTTGAAACTTCCAGTAACAAATCCTCCTTTTACCTTTACCACTGTCTTGAACTTGTGTTCAAGAATGATTATCACGATATTACCTCTCCTCTTACCTATTCTGTCCCATATCTTCAATTTTTCCCTATCATGTTGTATCTTTCCGACGCTCTGGAAACGAGCTAATGTTATTCCTCTACCTAAAATTTCCAATCCATCTTCATTTTCACATGTTCGACCTATATCTATCGTACCTTTTCTGTCCAAAGTTCTCGAACATATAGTGCATAAACAACTGTCTGCATTCCTGTGGTCCAATAATATCATCACCCCATACCAGTCCGGTTTTCGTCAGGGCGAGGCACCGTATCAGCTATTATACATGTGACTGATGACATTCGCCTGGCTATGGAGAACAAATCCCTTACCTTACTTGTACTCCTAGATTTCAGTAATGCATTTAATGCCGTTGATTTCGACATCCTTATTGGCCTCCTCAAATCCATTAACGTTTCTCCTTTCACAATCTCCTGGTTCAACTCCTACCTCCGGGGCCGCACGCAACGGGTCCGCCTCGAGGACAACTGCTCTGATTGGTGTGATCTTATTGCGGGTGTGCCCCAAGGGGGCGTTCTGTCACCTCTCTTATTCTCCATTTTCATTAACTCAGTCACTAAAGTAATTTCATCTAAATTTTACTTGTACGCAGACGACTTACAGGTTTACCGTCATTTCATTGTGTCAGATGTAGAATCTGCAATAGCTTCAATGAATCTGGATCTAGGTCGAATTAGTGACTGGGTTAAATCCTTTGGTATCCTTGTTAATCCTACAAAGTCACAAGCCATGATTATTGGCAGTCGCTACATGCGTGGTGGCCTTGACTTCTCCCTTCTACCCCCTGTCACCATGAACCATATTCCGATTGCCTTCACTGATACAGCTAAGAACTTGGGTGTCATTTTGGACTCTAACTTATCATGGAACGCGCATGTCAGTGAAATCAGTCGGAAAGTCCATTTCACCTTCCACACGTTAAAAACTCTCCAGAGCTTCCTGCCCCTCCAGACCAAGATTTCCCTTGTCCACACATTGGTTCAGCCTATACTGGATTATGCTGATGCTTGCTATTTGGATGCCACGGAGGAGCTTCTCAATAAACTTGAACGCTTGCAAAATCTTTCCATACGCTACGTGTTTGCACTTAAAAAGTACGATCATGTGTCTAGCTATCGAAAGCGACTCCGTTGGCTTCCGATTCGCTACCGCAGAAACAGTAGAATCCTTTGTCTCCTTTTCAACATCCTCCATAATCCATCTGCCCCTCCTTATTTGCGTGAAAGATTTTCTTTTGCTCATTCTCCGTATACGTTATGCAGAGCACATAAGCGTACTTTCCTGCAAATGCCAGCCCATAAAACAGATTTCTTTTCCTACTCCTTTTCTGTCCATGCAGTCAGATTGTGGAATTCACTCCCTTATGTCATACGTGAGTCTAAATCAATCTCTGTCTTTAAGAAGAGAGTTCGAGAACACTTCTTTTCTTTACAGAGATAAATGTCGTTAGCTCCTGTTTTTATCGATTCTTAATTTTTGTAATGTACAATAAGTACTTTATTTATTTATTTTCTTATTGATTATGTAGGTATATTTTTATGTATATTTATTATAGGATATATGTATAGAATTATGTCTGTTTAACTGGGTATATTTAATACTTTTGTAGGTTTATTTATATATAAGTTTATACTTATACTTGTACTATAATATATGTATATATATATATATATATATATATATATATATATATATATATTTATTATATATATAGTTTTTAATAATGTTTATGTTACTTATTAAAGTAATTTTACCCTAAGAGTACACACTATTATTGCATTGATATTAAACTCTCCACTCATAGGTCTGCTGTAAGAAATTTCTATAGAAATAAGCTGTACCTTTGTACTTACTTTAAATCACTGTGTTTAACTTTCTTTAACTACTGTTTGTACATAAATTGTGAAATAAATAAATAAATAAAATAAATTCAAGTCTGTCTTTCTCATCCCACATAAATTATATAGTTCAAAAGTGTGAAAAAAATATCAATTTGTTGCGCACACTCTCTGGGGTTTGGTGCGGATCTCACCCTTACACTCAGAGACTATTATATAACGCATTAATTAGGAGCATTATGGATTATGGCTCTTTTTGAATATCCCATGTAACAAATCAGTGTTACATTTACTGGATAAGTTACAACGTAAGGCCCTTCGGATCATCTTGGGTGCCATGAAATCCTCGCCCATTAATGCTATGCAGGTGGAATGTGCAGAACCCCCTTTACATCTTCGAAGACAATTTCTGGCAGACAGATTCCTTGCCAACATCCAACAGGTTCATTCTCATCCTCTTCACACTAAACTTAACTATCTAAAATTTTTAACTTCTTCCTCTACATTCTGGTCCAATAAGGATACTCCTTGTTTGGTTAACAGTCTCTCTAATTTAGACTCTTCCCCTATTCCTACATTCAGGATGGATCGTCCAATTCTCTATACTATTCCATATGAAGCCCTTGTATATTCCCCCAATGTTATACTGAGCCTAGGTTTAGCTAAAAACATGCCAAATGCTAATACTGAATTTCTAAGGATTGTCAATGAAAAATGGAGGGATTGGACCTTAATCTTCACTGATGCCTCAAAAATTTCTCCCTCGGGGTGTGTCGGGGTGGCAGTATGGATCCCTAAGTACTCCATCTTGCTATCCTACAAATGTCCACCGCAAACAACGGTATTAACTGGTGAAGCCATAGCCATCCTTGAGGCCATAAAATACGTTTCGGATAATAATTTGTCTAACTCCCTTATTTTGACAGATTGCCTTAGCTCCTTACAGGCCTTAAAGGGTAACCCTTTCAAATTAGGCTCTAAATTCCCAGTTATCTTACAAATTAGAAATATTCTGTTCTCGTGCTATTTTAAATCCCTAAACATTACACTAGCTTGGATACCGGGGCATTCTGGTATTGCAGATAATTGTACAGTGGATAGTTTTACTAAAGCATCTATCAATATGGGTACGCTAGAACACTTTATGTGTTTTGGCCAAGATTTGAAGCTTCTGGCGCAGACACGCCTAAGTATGGCATGGGCCTCTGTATATCATATATCTCTATATATACATCTGCATATCTTTGAATAACATTTGCATGAGTACTTCAGCTTTTAAAACAGTTCAAAAACTAAAACTTGGCTATTGAAATGTTTGGAAATCCTAAATATGGTATTTGACATACGGTGATTAAAATGGATCATAGATTTGTCAAAAATTTTTAATATTTAGAAGGAATATGTGCAGACCGAGTACAAGTTTCGAGAGACCTTCATTTCGTGTCGATTTTTGTGCGACACAACTTTGAGTTTCCTCAGTTTGACTTAAGTTGTCGCTAGTCCAACATAAAATATACAATTCTGCATAGAGTACAGGTAAAACTAGCATTTAGCACAGAAAGGAACAGTAAGAAACTCACAATCCATTAAAATAAACGTGCACGTACCTGGCTGCCTTTTCTTCATATATTATAATTAGAGCGGTGCTCTCTGATGCGGCCCTCCTTTTTAGGGCCTGGAACATCGCGTTGCTGTAAAATATATCAAGTATAACACTTGAATATAAAATATAAAATTCTTTTAGATTACTTAATTAAAAGTCTTGTTTGCGTCGACAAGTTACTTATTTCTTACCGACGTTTAAATAAAACCGGCGCGCTGGTTCAATCCTCCACCCAATCCACAACTGACCGCACCCTTTTAAAAAACGAGGTGTCATTCTTGAAGTTTTCCTAAGTTTTCATGCAAGCCAGTACCGAATACCAATATCGTTATAAGTACCTATTTTAACTATTAACTTACCGATTTGGGACCCAAGGAGTGGGTTCATGGGGATGTTCGCCAGCGACACATAATAGTGGCCGTCTCTGCTGAACCATCTCGAACCTGCTTTGTAGGGCTCAATCTCCATATCTGTAACACACAAACAAAATTTATATTTAAAGATTATTCAGTACTAAGAAGATCCACAACCTGAGAAGGTCGCAAATTGAATGGCAAGTATCCGTTCCCGCGTTTTAAAGGTCTTGCTACGCGATGCCTTTTTTTAGCGATTTTCTCATGGATATAAGTCCTTCGTCATTTATCTTGTCTATGGCAATAGGTTGTTACTGGAACGCATCGTGTATTATTAGCTTTTGCCACGGATAAAACCATAGATTTGGGTCAGCTGATTGAGAAAAGTAGCCGGAATTGAAAAACTGGAAGAGTGTTATCTTTCATCACGATAACGCCAGACCGCGTATATTGAAAGAATACAAAGCCAGCACACATTCATAGTGTTAAAATGAAATGAAATAAAATACTTATTTCTCAACATTGACAATTACTTGTTCTTATTGACGTCAAATAAAACATGACTCTACCACCAGGTCAAACAAACCTTCGTGAAGAAGAACTAGCGAGAAACTTCACGGGTATATATATTTTTTTCCAAATAAATTTACAGAGTCTCTTTATGTCCACACAAAGTTATTCTTATCTGCATCTGTTAGCTCGGCAAGTCTCCCTCCCCCCAAAGTATCCAAACGACGAACACCCTCAAACGGCACCCGTTCACGAGTTAACGCGGGATCCAGCCATCGCCCTCCTCAACCATATTAGAGGGAAGTGAGCGACCCGCCACCCGACGCTACCATAAGAAGACGTACTTTAGTGACAATGACGCTTTAGATATTCATCAGGACAAAGAACTCAACGAACAAACAGACTCATTACACATGGTTTGTTATAAATACTAGTACAATCCTGTTAATGAGGGGATTATTCACAAGGGCTTTTATCAACCAAATAATCGGATAGTTTATAATATGCTTTAGCACACAACTTCTGCTTTATAGTTTCTTTAAATTTGTCAATAGGAAGACCTTGGATATCCTGGTTTTTGGGGACTGGAACTGCTCGCGTCCGCAAGGTTTAGCCCTCGATGCCTTGTCCGTGGTCCCTGGGTGGTGCTAAACGAGCAGTATCTTCTAGTGGTAGGCTTCGGCCGTGGCTTGTCACCAGTTACCTCAGTTCGGACCCAAAATGGGTACCGTTCATATTCGCCAAAAGGAGGTTCTTAAATGCTTGCAGAACTTAGACATGAGCAAGGCCAGCGGCCCCGATGGCATACCTGCAGTTGTGTTAAAACACTGCGCAGCCGAGTTGTCTCCCATACTAACGCGCCTGTATCGACTCTCTGTGGAATCTGGAAAGGTCCCTAAATCCTGGAAGCTGGCTAACGTGCAACCAGCACCAAAGTAGGTAAGCCGTGCAGATCCCATCAACTATCGACCTATTGCAATCACCTCCATACTTTGCAAAGTTATGGAACGTGTATTGAACAATCGTCTCCTGGCATACCTTGAGTCCAACGAGCTCCTTAGTGATAACCAATATGGTTTCCGCAGTGGACGCTCGAATGGAGATCTTCTTGTGTATGCCACTCACTTATGAAGCGAAGCCTTGGAAGGTCACGGTGAAGCTATAGGTGTATCCTTAGACATTTCCAATGCTTTTGATAGGGTCTGGCATGATGGTCTCTTGAGTAAGCTTCCAGCATATGGAATACCTAAAGGGCTCTGCGACTGGATATCTGATTTTCTGAGGGAACGGTTAATTCGAGTAGTCTTAGACGGCTGCTCTTCTGACCTAATGGCAATAAATGCCGGGGTACCTCAGGGATCTGTTCTCTCTGCAACGTTATTCTTGCTGCACATTAATGACCTCCTAACCCCGGGCATTATTGGTTACGCTGATGACAGCACCGTTGTAGAGAGATACATGTCCAATGCGCGAGCGAGTCCTCAAGAAATCCGGGCTTTGAGAGAGTCCATGATTGAGCGGGTGGATTTGGCCTTAAAGAAAGTGTCCGATTGGGGCGAGTCTAACTTGGTCAAATTTAACCCGTCGAAAACACAGGCGTGTTTATTCTCCGCGAAAAAGAGCAGTTTTGACCTAACGCCCACTTTCCAAAATGTTTCTGTACCCTTAACCGACCACCTAGGGCTTCTGGGCGTAACTATATCGTCCCAACTAAACTTCGGGCAACAAATTGTGTCCATGGCTCAAACTGCTTCAAAGAAGTTGGGAATCATCTCGAAGGTCCGACGGTACTTCAGCCCTGAACAACTACTTAATTTGTATACAGCTCAAGTTCGATCTTGTATGGAGTACTGTAGCCACCTTTGGGATGGTTCTGCAAAGTACCAACTAGAAGCGATGGACGCAGTTGAATGAAGAGCCCGAAAAATTATTAACAATTTTGACCTCACCACCAAAAAACTGCAAAGCCTCGACCATCGTCGGAAAGTTGCCAGTTTAGCAGTCTTCTACAGATTACATTTTGGAGAGTGCGCGAATGCTCTTTTTGATCAGGTTGAACCCACACCCTTCCTGCATCGGACTTCTAGACGCAGACATACCTTCCATCCTTTCATGGTAGATATCCCAAGAAGTCGACCCAAACGCTTCGATAGTTCCGTTTTGATGCGGGTCGCCAAGGTGTGGAATAAACTGCCTGCGTCTGTTTTTCCAGAAAACTATAGTCTTCACTTTCCATCAGGTAAGATAGAAGACAAACGTCTTAACCTTTTTCAATAAAAAAAAATCCTCAGGATCCTCATTATAAAAGCGTATACATTGTATATACACCCATGAATGAGATAGTGACTAAAAGAAGCCTAATATTATGAGCTGCCAGCATATTTCTTCCTCTTGTGTTAACATTGTGAAGATCTTTTTTCTTTTGAACAAGGTTATGTTCTTCTTTTACATACATTAAATTTTGTAAAATATGTTGTGAATTGAAAGTAAGAATGAATAAATTCTTACACTGTATGGTTTCAGAACGTGTAACAAAATAAAGATTTTGAAAATATACACGATATCTACATACTGTTCTTGTATACTTTCAATATACACCGCCAGACCACACACTTTTTCGTCAGTCTTGACTTAGAACATTCAGGATTCAATAAGTTCTTTCTAATAAGATTTTGGTTTTAGAGTTTGCTATCCTCCTATTTCTTACCTTCATGTTTTCTTCTCGTTGGAATTACTGGTACTGCTCATCGTTTTTTTCCCGAAATGAACTGTTTATTTATTACCGTTAAGGTCAATAGGCCTTCTAAATTTCACCGAACTTTGTAGCCTAGAGCTGAGGGTGGAACATAAACTACTCCTACATCCGATACGTCTAAGAGCACGGACTTCGGCTTAGGACATCGCATAGATATTGAAACTGTCACTGGCTAGGAAGGGTTAAAAGAAACTTTTTTAAAGAGTTGTATAGATAATGGTTAGCCTGGCTAGGATGCACAAGTGGGACAGCTACTGCCCAAGGTAAAGGTAAAGTAAAAACTATGTGTAAAAATATAATGGACCTAGCATTAAATAACAAAAATGTAGCTTATTATCAATGATGAAGAATGATGAATATCTTCCTATTGACAAATTCAAAGAAACTATAAGCAGAAGTTGTGTGCTAAAGCATATTATAAACTATCCGATTATTTGGATAATAAAAGCCCTTGGGAATAATCTCCTCATTAACAGGATTTTACTAGTATTTGTAACAAAACATGTGTAATGTGTTGTTTGTTCGTTGAGTTCTTCGTCCCGGTGAATATCTAAAGTGTCATTGTCACTAAAGTACTTCTTCTTATGGTAGCGTTGGGTGACGGGTCGCTCACTTCCCTCTAATATGGTTGAGGAGAGCGATGGCTGGATCCCGCGTTAACTCGTGAACGGGTGCCGTTTGAGGGTGTTCGTCGTTTGGATACTTGTAGGGAGGGAGACTTGCTGAGCTAACAGATGCAGATAAGAATAACTTTGTATAGACATAAAGAGACTGTAAATTTATTTTGAAAAAAATATATATACTCGTGAAGTTTCTCGCCAGTTCTTCTTCACGAAGGCTGTTTGACCTGGTGGTAAAGTCATGTTTTATTTGACGTCAGTAAGAACAAGTAATTGTCAATGTTGAGAAATAAATATTTCATTTGTTATGTATGCGCTAGGGACTTACCAGCTAAAATTAGCCAGGAGTTATTACAGTGAACAAGTCTGTAATGGTGTTTATACCATACAACTATATAGAGAAAATGTTAATTTGAATAATTACAACATCGCTAGTAATAATTGCTGGCTATTAAGGGGTAAAATGCAGTGTAGACATACTCACATCCGAACTTATTATACGTATATACAACCCTGGAAAATCTCCTAATCCAGGTGATTCAGCAGACATATTTTCAAATTGAACTCGTCGGCTGTTTCAGTTGTGGTCATGAAACATATCTGCCAACTTTGTATTTGGTTCACTGGTCCTCAACTTGATCAAATATATCGCCAAAGCGGTTTTAGGTCTTTTACTCCTTACACGCAGAGAAGGAGTTTCATCGAACTATCTATTAATATCGACATTACGACCAGTCAGAAAATAAAGTACATGTGGGTCCATCCTGTCAATATTTTCAAAATCTACTCTTCCGCCTTCAGATACAGATTTTAAAATCTTCATCATATCCATGATCTGAGCTTTGTCGAAATCATGACTGACATTTGGTGCTGATAACATAAAATCCAAATCATTCAGTATCAAATGTTCTTCACAAATACGTGCAGCTGGAGGTACGTAGTGATTAAAATCATGCAGCAAGCGAACTGGTAGCGCCATGGGTTGATCTCTCGGTTCTACAGGATTTACCGGTGGTTCATTCACGTTCTCTCTCTCACTAGAGGAACGACACAAACTCGGCGTTATTAAATAGTATCGGAAACAAAAGTATTCAGGGTCTCACATATATATTCAATAACCTAAACCCTAGTCTTTATTAAGTTTATGTTCAGATTAGTTCAATCACTACGAAAATTGCATCTTGATTTAAAAAAAAAAAGTTACATTAAAAGTAACATTGCTATAAGTATTTTTATACACAATTATACAGTGTGCAAGCAGTTTGCAAAAAATATCCTTGATCCAGTAAGTGTAGAGCATTCGATTACAAGAAATCATTTGTCTTTTGCACTCATATTCTATTTATAAAGAAACGAATAAATAAACATCTTAATGTTCTCTCGCTCACACAGGTTTTAACAAAGGGATAAGGATCGCTGGCCAACGTAAGTAACTGTGGCAAACTAGCTTGCTAGCTACTTACGTGCGATGAAAGGTGCACACATTTCACATAAAAGTGCATCACTATGCATTATGTTGCTTTCTCGGTCACACAAGTGCTAACAAAGGAATAAGGATCGCTGGCCAGCCTGTGTAACTCTGGCAAACTCGCTTGCTAGCTACTTACGTGCGATGAAATGTGCACACATTTACACAAAAGTGCATCTTTAACTACCTGCGATAAAAAAGGAAATAAAAGCTTTTTCTTAGGACTAATTATTAGCTTATATCTAAATTTCTGCAGGATATATTTTTTTGATTCTATAGCAGAAAATTTTGAATTTGAGATGTTCTTTCAAATAAACCATGTGGCAAGCTTGGGGGCACACTTTCATTTTTTTTGGATCAAAAGAAACATTTTTCTTTAGAAGACTAATTAGAAAAATCTTAGATTCGCATTTAATCACCAATTTCAGTCACCCACTTTAATTGAACCGGTGTTCCATCTGGTTCAGCAGCCAACAACACTGATATTCTTAAACATATAAAATATTGAATCTAGGTAAAAGTGTATGTTTGAAGCTTTCAGCGCTAAACCCATGGGGACAAGAAGCTCATCGCCTTTATTCATACCCTTAGTTTTTGGTTTCATATTAATAATTTTTTGTATTATTTTGTGATAAATAAGATTTAGGTTTGGTTTCTTAACATAGTTACGCTAAGATTTATATATTTAAATACAATATACATATAAAGCTCATTTTAGCCGTACAAGCCTTTCCAAAAAAAAAGAAGGCAAGTAGATGTAAACGGGGCTACTGATTGAAAAATAAACTCTATTCTTGTCTACGGTGTAACATCAATTATCGGGGCGTGCAATACGGTGGTGTACATTATCGGCACGTATCGATATTGCACGGCATAATAAAACACAACACGTATTGCACACCACGTAATTGATGTCACCAAATATTTGATGTCACCAATTATCAGGCCGTGCAATACGGTGGTGTACATTATCGGCACGCACCGATATTGCACGGCATAATAAAACACAACACGTATTGCACACCACGATAATTGATGTCACCAAATATTTGGTGTCACCAATTATCAGGCCATGCAATTCGGTGCTTCGTTTTATCGTGTTGTACATTACGGTGTTGTACAATATGGGTTCCCACGTAAATACATCTTAACTACGGCTTTGAAAAGGTAATAAAGGTAGAGCGGTGGTAACAAACCTCTCGGCACTCTTTTGTCAATATTGTAAAATACATGACAAGGTAATTAGTTATACAGATTGTAGAGTAGAAAGAAATAAAACAATAGCCTTTAGGTGGGTTAATGGGCACCTAGTAAATAAATGAGTAGAGATGTAGCAAAGGTTTACTGATCCAGAAGATGAAGAAGATCTTCTACCAGCACCTGGGTGTCACGTGTCGCAATAACATTGTACCTACTTACAACGACCGCCACAGGCAGACTGTGCGCGTATATGTACGGGGTGTCCCATAATCAAATTGTCCAAGAATCAAATTGTAACGGAAGATACCTTAGGCACGGACCTTTCCAATGTGCTAAACAAAAAAAACATGACATTTATGTAGAAATTAAAAAAAGCCAAGTTTTTAAAAATTGCGACATTTTTTAGTCTTTCAACTATAGGCACTTCGTTTATGGCTAATTTTCTTTTTTTAAGGAAAGAGCTATTAATTAAGTTTTCTTAGGAATCAAATTTTTAAGATTTTATTTTAAAAAAACTGAACAAGGCCACAAAATTTAGTCCGAGTCTGATAATGGTGTAACGCCTACCATGTATGTGTCGCCTCGACAAGGCCTTTAACTTTTTGAGGGCCCGGGCTCAGGGCTGCTTCGGTCACCGTCACAAGCAGCGTCATCACTATCACTGTCAGAATCTTCAAGGGCATCTTAGCTATCTACATCAACACGAATTATGAATTGTTCTGCTACCATATCCACGACGTGGTCACTCTTTTCATAGGGCTCTTCTATGTCTTTCACTTTTTTGCATAACTTATGCCAATCCCATGCACCCATATTATGTAAAACTTTTGCTTCAATCAGATTCATACATTTGGTGACATTCCACATTACATTCTTACATGCAACATATTGTTTTATGTCAGACCATGCCATTTCAATTGGATTGAGATCTGGGTGGTGCGGTGGTAAGCGAAGCACTTCATGGCCTTGTTCGGCTAGAATTTGGTCAATCGTTGAATCTGTAGATAGTACTATAGTTTATTTATTTATCGATTTATGCAACACTTACATTTTGTTCACACAACATTTAAAAGGTATTACATGTTAATATAGCAATTCTTTGCAAACAAAACAATTATATATGTATTACATATTAAGTTGAAAGTTAAGTTAGTGTTAGTGATTTCGTTTCATCATGTTATCATTATACATTATTAATTATTATATTATATTATAAATTTATATAAAAAGTTTATAAGCAAAGTTAGGGCTTACTTGCGCACGAAGAGTATGAAGAAAACATTAGGTACACAAACACAGATAGTATATTCAGTTTAACAGTAAGAACGAGAAGGAGAAAGTTATGAGTAGGTAGCACAGTCACACAATAGAAGAAGCAGAAATAAGAAACTGATTAATCAGCTATAACAAGTAAGATGCAGCGAGTACGTTAGGCGCGTCGGCAAGGCGAGCGGCACAAGTTCCACGTCCGAGCGTTAAATTCCGACTCGCATCGCTGCCGGAGCCCGAGCACGCCATGCAGTCCGTGCGTGCGTGCAGCTATGGAATGTTATCAGAACATAAGACAGGTTGTAGGTGTTCGTTTCTATAGCACGGCTATAAGAATAATATAAATTAAATACGTATTAGTAGTAAGTCCTAAAGCGGTCTACTACGGTGAGACAGTATCTCTGACCTTGAGATGGTGGAAGGGGATCGACGATATCCACGTGAATAAACGCGAATCGGCAATTTGTGCCAAATGGAGCAGTAATGTGCCCATTAACTTTACTACGTTGATACGCTAGGCATTTCCGTGACCACTTTCATCTTTGCACATCCTAGGCCAAATAAAACGCTCAGATACCATTTTGGCGCTGGCGTTGGCACCTGGGTGGATGTGGTTATGAAGATTATCAAAGAGAGGTTTTCGGAACTGCTTGGTCACAAAAGGTCTTGGTGTTGCCATACTTACGTCGCACTATAGTCCTATGTCTGAATACGGGAGCTTCAATTTTGCAAGTTGAGTGATAATCTCACCGCTAGTATACTGAAGGAGCTCGGGATCAGAGCCAGGACCGTCAAATCGATTGGCATCTGCAGTTCATTGACACGTGGCAAAGTGTCAGCTTCTACATTGTCTTTGCCGGAAAAGTGTCGAATGTCGGTGGTGAACTGAGAGATAAAATCGAGGTAACGGTACAGGCGTGGCGAACAGTTGGGTTTCCGCTCGTGTAAAGCAAAACTGAGCGGCTTATGATCAGTGTATACCACAAAGTGTCTTGCCTCTAACATTTACGACGAAAGTATTTTATGCTTTCGTAAATCGCAAGCAATTCGCGATCGTAAGGTGAGTACTTATCTTAAAACGTACTAAGCTTACTCGAAAAGAATGCGAGGATTTGCCAATCATCTTCTTTAAGCTGCTACAATACTGCACCCGAATCAGCAGCATTGGACAAAAATCGCAAATAAAAATTGATCATCCCCAGGTAGCGGCGGAGTTGCCTTACGCTAGTTGGTGGGGGAAAACTTTGGATGGCTTGAACCTTAGAATCCAAACGCTTTGTGCCTTTTGCAGAGATGTGATAGCCAAGGAAATCAACTTAATTTGCGCCGAAGACGCACTTTGAAGTTTCACCAGAATGCCGTACTCTTTCATGCGGGTGAACAGCTGCTGTAGATGGCGCTCGTGTAGCTCCTCGTTCGCTGAAAACAACAAAAAATCGTCAAGGAATACGTAAACGAAGTCAAAGCTTCTTGTTACCTCGTCGACGAACCTTTGAAATGTTTGACCTGCATTTCTGAGGCCAAACGTGATCACCGAGAACTCGAACAGCCCGAAGGGTATAGTGATGGCCGTCTTCAAGATGTTAGCGGCGTGGACAGGAATTTGACGGTACGCCTTAACCAGTTCCATTAATGAGAACACCGTACACCCAGAGATGCTGTAGGCAAAGTCTTGAATGCCTAATCGGGTAACGGTCTGGAATGGTTCGTGTGTTTAGCATCCTATAATCGCCACAAGGCCGCCAGTCATTATCTTTCTTAGGCGTCAAGTGGAGAGGGGAGGATCAGGGACTTTGCGAGGGACGTGCAATATCATTATTCATCGTAGGTTCAAATTCAGCCCTAGCTATTTTTAATTTGTCAGGTGCGAGTCTTGTGGGTTTGCATGACACAGGAGGACCAGTGTGGTGGTGAAATGAAATGTATCACGCTTTGGAACCGTAGGTTTGGCTGAATTTGTGAAATGAAGTTTATAAGCGTAATTTCAGGAAATTTATCTAAAATTTTGTGAAATCTTGTGTTGTTCGATTGGAATCTTAAAATTTTGACAGAATCTACATTAATATGAGCAACATAAGCACTAGAGCTTAAATTTGTAGTATTGTCAATAAGGCACTGCTTTCTGTAATCTACGATAAAATTATAAAAAACTCAAAAAATCAACACCGATAATAGCTTAAGTTACGTTAGGAACAACAAATCTCCACGGGAAGTTACGTCTTAAGCCTAAGTATAAATTTAATTCCAAATAACCTAGGTATCTATACTTGTTCCAGTAGCCACACACAACTGAAAGTCTGTTTTATTTCGTCGTTAACGAAGCGCACACAGGTCACTACCAGAGTCCACCAGGAACTGGGTGTTCGAACAGCGGTCGGTTACGAATAGGTGACCAGATGAGGCAGGGAGGCAGAGGCGCGATCAGCGACTGCCCATGGAGTTTCCCACCTTGGTGAAATCGCATCATAACTTGATGCAGATCTCTGCCTTTGTTCCAAACTTATGGTGTGTCCACCAAAGAGGATATTTGCGGTATGCCGACTAGGAACGATGGTGCGCGCAACGGGTGTAACGAGTTTGCTCGTCGAGTTTTAGTGCGAGGCGTTTCATCATGTGCAGCTCTGCAATCTCCTTGGATGTGCTGTTGTCGGTTGCGCTCGAAGAAGCGGCTGCTACGTTGCCAATACGGTCTAGCTATTACTGGGCAGCCAGTTGCTCCAAATCGTCCGGATAAAATCATCAGGTACAGATGGTCCTGCTAGGTCCTGGAGATGTGTAAGGAATTGTGCCTTTTCGCCTTCCTTTCCGCCTTCAAGTTCTTCGTGAGTCAGCAATTGTTTGACCTTCTTCTCGTGCAAGAAGGAAATACGTCGAGTAAGCTGAATTTAAATTTTTCTATAACGGTTATTTTCCGGGGGATTAATTATTATGTCTCTTACTGCCTTGGCGTGGAAAATATCCAGGTTGGTAATCACACCATTAAACATGATATGGTCTTCCTTAATATTACAATTCTCGAATTGACTTTCAAGTAGAGCGAACCATATCTCGGGATAGTCCGGTGAAAATGGCGAAACTCGAACAGTAATTTTGCGATCATCACTTGGTCCTGCACGGTCAACGGACACGCGCACCATACGTTTCGTTTTTCGCTTGGTAACGTTCTCGCTATCTTGTGACATGCCATGTGTATTAACTGCGTCGCTGCTGCTATCACTCATAGCTACAACGTGCACAAAAACGGGTCACCACTGTAGATAGAACTATAGTTTATAGGTAGCTATAAGTAAAGTTAGGGCTTACTTGTGTACGAAGAGTATGAAGAAAACAATATGTACCCAAACACAGATAGTATATTCACTTTAGCAGTAAGATCAAGAAGGAGAAAGTTATGAGTAGATAGCACAGTCACACAAAAGAACAAATAGAAATAAGAAACTAATTAATCAGCTATAACAAGCAAGATTCAGCGAGTACGTAAAGCAAGGCGAGCGGCACAAGTTCCACGTCCGAGTGTTAAATTCCGACTCACGTCGGACGAGCCCGAGCGCGCCATGCAGTCAGTGCGTGCGTGCAGCTATGGAATGTTATCAGAACAAAATACAGGTTATTGGTGTTCGTTTCCATAGCATCGCTATAAGAATAATAAAAGAATAAATTAAATACGTCTTAGTAGAAAATATGAATGAGTGATAATATTAATAATATTAATGGCTGGATCCCGCGTTAACTCGTCAATGGGTGCCGTTGGAGGGTGTTTTTATTTCAGTACTTTACGCAAAAAATGACTATACCTTAATTTTTATAACATTTTATAATAATTACTAAAAAGAAAGTCAGAACCAAATTATTTAAATAAATATATAAAAGACATAAAAGCAAATCAAGGAATACGTAACTGCGTGCAGCTTTACCGATACAGATAAGGTTCTCGAACTATAGGTTCATCATTATGGAAAAAGAAATACTTGAGGTAATCTTTATGATTTAAAATAGATGACAAAGAGATTCAGTTGAATAAATTACTTTAAAAAATTTCGAAATCATAACATCATATAATATCACTTAAAACATATTTATGTCAGCTTTATAGTCAAATATTTTATTTTTGTGCTTTTTATTTGCTTGGGTTTATTTGCGAAAGTATTTTCTTTGATCGGCAACTCTCTATAAAAAAAACATTCGCTCTGTTTTTGTGCAACAAGGGAATGCAGCCTGCTTACTAATGAGATAGCAAACTAACACAATAAATAATTAATTAGTAGTTAATTGTTTATTTTTCCTATTTTTCCCTATTAAATGAAGTAACAAATATTTTTAGATTAAAGAATTTGTGGTGCAATACAGTAAAGTTATTATAAGTTTACTCTAATGGTGGCTATTTTAACACTAAAAAATAAAAAAACTAATTAGTATTTAGCTCAAGTGATTATAAAATATAGTATTAACCTTATTGATTATTATAATAAAAATAATTATAACTATATATTTTACTGCAACATAAGTGGCCGACGACACGAACATTTTGAACTCAACTCAAAGTTCTGAGCCATTTTTCATAATTCATAGAATCATGGTAGTCGCCTTATTTGGTTCCCGCTCTAAAAGTCAGTAACGCATTCGGTACAAACCCAGTTTCAACCAGCGAGTACAATTATAGCGCACTGTCCTTTTGAAATGGGGTTTTTAAGCCCTTTCTACTGCCATCGGTCCAGGAGTTTGGGGTAGAGTGCGATGAATCTACGTACGATTCGTCCGTGTAGGTAAATACCTATCCCTCCCTCTTGGCGATATTTCTTAATTTTTTGCAAATATTCAATGCGTTTCAAACGAATACTTGAACTTTAAATCAGTACTTTTCGACTTTTTCAGTTTGTTTCCATCGAAACCCCAAACTCTTGATTATGCGTCGAAGACAGCGATCTGAGCCTTTGAAGTTTATGTCTACTTCTACATTCTGTTTCAGCTTGCCCACGGTAGGAAGCTCATTATTTGATAGGTGAAAGTTGTGTATGCATCTCTTAATCACGCCTTGATCGAAGTTATCAATGTCTGTGACCGTTTTTGCTTTTGAGCGGTTTGTACCAGGGGTTCTAAAAACGGAAATCAAACTGGAGTTGTCGGCTTGAGTAGTGATTTAGTTCTAATCATAAATTACGTTACTTATTTTCATCGTACGGGTCTTAATAACATTTGCATTTTGTGTTATCGTGCTATTGGAATGGCTGAGCAAAATACTGGTTGCCAATTCCATGGTTTCTCTTATAATGAAACAATTTACGTCATACACCGTTTTTCCTGCCACCGTGCCTGTCTTTTCAAAACAGATTTATCTTTTTAAATCACATACACTTTAGAACGCAACTGGACGGTCAGAAGTCCGCGGAGCGCGGTATCTGTACGGGAGACGGAGTACCACTGGCTAGACAGACAATCGGTGCATACCACGTTACGCACGTGCACCCCTCGCCCCTGTAGCCCCCCTGAGAAATCTATTTTTTTACCTTTGCGCAATCCCCTCTACTTTACCTAAGATATTAAAAATCTTAGTGTGCAAGAGTGACATTGGTTGAATATATTTTTTAGTTTCAACTCACTTTCCACATTTGACCCATCGCTTCTAAGAATAGAATCGTTTTAAAAAGTTATTTCAATGCCCGTTAGACTTAAAACACTGGCTATCTAATGTTTGAGTAAAATTAATTGCGTTGCCTCATTAATTCCTGGAATTTGAGAACTAGCGCAGACCTGGCAGCTAAGGTAAAAATTTATTATTTATTATTGGTATGCCCCGTCCCCCTCAGTGGCATGGGGCAATCTCATCCTTTTTATTCATTATGTTTCGACGTTTGACGCTCTGTGCTACACCTGTGTTCTTTCTTTTTCCTGTGATTTAAGTGCTACGTATGAACTAGGCTTTACTTAGGACTTTTGATTTGTTCGTGATTCGGACCAGGTTTTTGTGATAAATCTCAACTTGGCACTATTCTGGCAATTGATTTGCTGAATTATTGAGCATCGAACAATAGAATACTTAAAATAATGATATTTATACACCGGACAATGTATGCAATTTAATTATTAATTACAAATTTAATTTTGACGTTCCACCGATACTGCATTATCTCCCGATTGCTATAAAGTTTTCGTATAAAGGTTATCATAATAATATATATTATTCAAGGTTATTATATATTTTACTCATATGCCAAAATTTATGCAGATCTTAAGGAACAAACAAACACACTTTTACATTTATAATATTTCTATAAACTAGTTTAAATAGCTAACTAAACTTAGGTACTTGCTCAAAATTAAATAACTTCAAAATTAAATAACTTTCTGAATTTTATTGCGACACGAATCTTATGCGTGGTTTACATGTATTAAGTAGTTAAGTTAGTAACTAAATTTTAAGTTACTACATGTCACTTGTGTGTCCAAACGGATTAAGTAGTTAAGTTCATAAGTTCAATGAAGATGAGCAGTGATGCATGTCAAGGAATTCGTCAATTCTGTACTTAGATATGTGGTAAACGTGATTTTGGACAAATCAGAAAATAATTTGAATCGGAAATTAAAATCTTTACAAGATTATGTATTTTTCTAAATTTTTTACGTCGACGGGATGACGTCGAACGACGGATGATCGATTGGTGTGGTACCTTTACTAATTAGGCATCCTTAATAATCACTGGAGGGATGTCAGCCTCTTCCAACGGCTTGGCAGACTTACCATATCAGGGGTGGCGTCAGACAATTGTAGGCCATCATGCCTACTGCGGGTTGGCAGACTTACCAACTCAGGGGTGGTGTCAGACAATTGTAGGCGATCACACCTACTGCAGGTTGGCAGACTTACCAATTCAGGAGTGGCGTCAGAGAGGCGTCGTCCGGTCGACGTCGATCGACGGTCGATCGATTGGTGTGGTAACACCCTTAAATATTCTTCCACAAATTTTAAAGTAGAAACTAAACTCCACTCCGACATTTAAAAAAAAAGAGAAAATGCGACATAAATACGAACTTTTGCCGCCACTTACTTTGTCAACTTATAATAGAACGAATACTAATCTACGTAATCACTTGCGTACTAAATTTTAAGTTACCACTTGTCACATACACGCAACTTTTAACTTAAAATTTAATTACCAATTTAACCACTTAACGCGTGTAAACCAGCTATTATTCTAAACAATTTTGCCCAGTGGTAAACTTTTTTTTTATTTGTGGAAAGCTTTAGTAATTTACATGAACTAATTAGTGATGCTAAGCAACTGATAATTTAGATCAATTTTAAAACAAGGCCACAAAGGTTTGTGATGTTTGTCCCAAATTTCTGGCTTGGCAGGCATTGCTGGGCATATTTTCAACTTTTTCTACCCGCTTTTTTCTTCATTGTTTTTAGAAAAACTAAAAGAAAAATGAGGATTTCAAACCATTTTATAGTACATTTTTATCTTATTAATTTAGCCTATCCTCAGGCAAGGAAGAACCAGATGCCTGATGCAAAATACAGGCGACGTTGGAAGATTGGACTTGTAATTAAAAAACCTTTTTTATTCTTAAAATTTATTTTGTATAAGTTTCAAATAATCATGAAATTAATATATCATTTTTAGTTTTATATTTCTCTATATAATACTTTTCTACACAATATTTACCTTATTTATCAAAGTAATATTTGCGTATTTAACGAATGTTTTATTTTTTAAACCAACCTTAGCGTTTATGGCTATAGAACTTGATTGTATTGACGCCATTTTGTGTCGTCTGCTGCCGCATAGTTCTACGTCGTCATACTCTTTCTGTCCCATTCGTTCATAAGCAATCCACATTATGTTAGAATGAATAAGATGGAAGCGAACATATTTCTCCTACCCAAAATGAAGGTACTAGTTCCCAATATCTACCTATAGTTACACAATGAGTGTATTGTAAACATGGTGGAATTGTAGAGGATGGGAAGTAATTCGGCGTTTTTCTGAGATCTTACATTTGTTGGTTAGTTCATCGTATTTACAAACTAGTCATTTAAATCACTTGTAAACTAGAAGAATTTAACAGAACGTATACGTACGTTGGCGCAAGTGTTTCGCGCCAACGTTCTTGTAACCGTTACTAATTATGGCTTTCTTTCATTAATCTTCAAGTTATTTGTAATATTGTGCAGTATTTGGAATCAACTAAGATCATAAAATATGTTAATATCATACGGTAGTCTGCAAGTGTAGCATAAAACTGGTTCTAAGTGCAAGTACGGCCGTCCTGGAACTGCCCATGGAATCTAGAAATAATCAGTAAAACGATTCAAATTAAGGAGCTTACGTTTTCTTTCAGAAAATAAAGATAAACTTTCATCGTGAGACGATGTTTACATCTGGATGCAAACACGAACTCCTTGACCATCAATAAAGTGAGTAATTGTTATGAGTGTAAAGTCAAAATTGTGTTAACATGTTCATAGTTTTGGGAAAGAACATAAACCTGTCTGAAACATAACAGTTAACTACCAAACTTATAAAACATTGAGAAATGTATATCTCTATTGTTAATACTTTATTTGTTCTGTTTGTTTACAGAGATGAGCACTGAGGTGCCTAAAACTCAAGATTCAAGTGGTGACTCTGATTCCAACTGTGATTCAGAGGTTAGTTTACCATTTAAGTACTTTTGTTTAACATATTTTTCTAACCCAAATGGAGTATTTTTAAAATATTATTTATTGTAACATTATATAGGATTAGGCATTGGTTGCAATGTGTTTGCTGAAGTGTGTTGTATCTTGCTTTTTTCCACTAGACTCTCTGTAAGCAGATGATCATGATATGGTCTAATCTACATTTAAATTGATTTACATTTGGTGTTCATAACCTAAAAATTGAGCCTTGAATGAACTTAATTTTGAGATCTTAAGATTAACATAATCATTGCATTGGTATATCACTGCAAAGTTTTTGAGATCATTATTTCCATTTTATGTTTCATCAGAATAATTTTATATTTGTGGCCCATCTACACTATTAAGTTCCTAGCCCAAGTCTTGTATTTATTATTGTAGAATTCAATAAATACAAAAGGAAAAACTAACATGACTAGTGATAGATATATAGAGCCTAGGAATCTCATTAAATAATTTGTGTTTATGGTTAACCATTCATTTTATTTAATTAGGCAAGTGAAATCACATGAAGTTAATGGCACCAACAGATAAACAACCCCTAATAGATGAACTTCAGAAGGAAACTAAAAAAATATGCAATTTGCTTATCATTTGTTTGCAATATGTTTCTGTAATATGCTAAAATTCTGATCTTCCTGACTCCAAACAAATATCATCCACTACCATGTCGGACTTGCTAACATTGGAGTATTTTACGAGGAGTTTAAACTAAAACTGGCTGTTCTATATGTACCTATTTAAGATAAGCCATCCCTATATTTAACTGTCCCATCAAGATCAAAAAATATTAAAACTATGTATTTGGTTTTATTCCTTTATTGATGATTCCTGATTGAATGGCTTCTATCTGTTGATAATTCTGCCAATGTCACGTAGAAGAGTAAACAAAATGTTGAATGGAGGATGTTCAGTGAAAAATTTTGTTTAAGTATTTGATGCAACCGATCTAAAAATAAACTACAAACACAGATATAGACAAACAAAAACGAACACAACATTTAATTATAGTAATACATTAAGTAATAATATATTAATATAGTAATATATTATATTAAGCTTTGATTGTCCATAAGTTTTAAAGAAAAATGCTGTTCAAGTAATGGATTAAATTAGTTCATTTAATGGTCTTTTTATCTTAACCTTAGATAGCTAACTTTTGAGAAACACTTTTAAAATGCATAATGAAATATTATCAAGTATTTTAGGTATGCCATAATAAATGAATCTAGATTTATGGGATATTAAAAGTTATTTTAATCAAAAATTGTTTTTATTAAAGCTTAAAGTACAAAATAACAAATCTTAATGGCATAGTTTTCAAGAGATCAAAAAGGGCACTGAATATTATATAAACTCATATAGGAACTTGCGTTCATAAAAACTAAATTTTAATTCAAGTTTAGTAAAGAGATCATACAAAAGTAGTAGTAATAACAGCAAAATTTAATTTTTTAATGCAATCAATAATTTTTGGTTATTCACCTTTTTTTTAGGAACATGAGTAGCAGCTCTTTATTTTAGATATTGTGGTATGTTCTGGAACTATCTGAGGGTTCGAACCTGACGGAACTTGTTCTTGCAGTTTCCTCAACATTCATATCCAACACTTCTATTATAATTTTTTAGAGTCTTCATGGCTTTGTTGGTACTTCCAGCCCATGTTTTAGCCACGGTTCATTTAGCTTTTCATAGAACTCCTTCATAAACTTTTTGCAGATAGCGGTTTACTACCAGACACTATAGTGTTGTGACAATAAATAATGTACAAATTGATAGCCGATTTATTCAACATGTAAAATAAACATATCGGCCATCAATTGGTTTTACGGTTACAAGACAAGGACATTAGGTCAAAAGTATCCACGCCTCCTTTTGTAGCATTGTAGATTCTATCATATTAGGTTTTTGGATGACAAATTTATTGTTCCTTCTTACCCACACGAGGAGAGCTAGTAAACCATTTTGCTTGGCTTAGGTTTGTACGACAGGAGGGTTACAGTCGCTATCCACATCATCCACCGATAGTCCTCTTCACATTCACTATCAGATTCCTCAGTTGTTTGGATGTAATCTTCATTATTCATGGCGCGAGATTTTGCTCATTGGTAACGATGGATCTCCATTCTTCACTATAAACGCAATATTTAAAACAAAACAAGCAAAAGTTAACTTAAATAATAATCAATAAAAGTAACACCAAATTTCGTCAAAATTACGATAATGTAATATCTCACAAAACTATAAAACTTACCACCAAAATGCTGCCACCGTTCGACGCAGCTTGGCTCATACTGAGTTCGACATCGCAGACACGTGCGTGCGACATTTAAAAAGAGATGGCGATATATTTATTAACTTTTCTTCATTTTGACCAACGTTAGCTACCTAGGGTTAAAATTGAACAATATAGGTTTATTAGACTACATTTTATTTTTTCTATAATCCACACACATTATTGAGCTCACTATGTTTAGATTTAAGGTATTAATATTTAATTTATGTAAGGCTGTTTAGATTTAAAATGCAAAAAAATTAGAAAATATAAATTTTTGTATATATCCCCAAAAAGAAGATAGCCTTGTAAATTACATAGGTTTCTAGTTTTTATTGATGCAGAGCTTGCACTTCCTTTTGTAAGTCAGACCTGCTTTAACTATCTTATAAAATTAAATCATTATACATGAAACATTATATTTAATTATAGTAAAATGTGCTTGTTGTTTTTGATAATTAGTTGATCTATTGGTTTTAAAATAATTATAATTAGGGCTCACCTGCAACTACTGGTATAAAAAAGCTGTAAAGTTATCTTTTTTAAATTAAAAGTTTCATAGTATAGTATAACATGAAATCATAAAAAATATAATCAAACGATAATAACATGAATAAGCCAACAGAAAGTGTGCACAAAAGATGTTCAAGACAATAAGGCAGTATACTAGAAAGAAATTGATTTGTGTTAGTTGAGGTAAGGCAAATGAAGGCATTGCATTGGTGTATATTTTCCTAGTCAATTATTGTCATTCAGGGTGTAGATTATAATGAAAGGAAACATAATTTTATGGCAACAATTTTTTATTCATTGTCTTTAAAAGGTTACATTACCTTATATTGATACATATGAAGGTGATATAGACACACACAACACACACCTTAGTTATTTAAAAAAATTCAAGGTTGGCTGTTTTACCACATATTTTAAATTAAAACTTTATCACCTACACATTAATTTGTAATGTAACAATGCATGAATACTCAGACTCATAACCTAATAACATCAATTAAGTGGGAGTAAGCATACATTCCAAGCATTGACCAATGTGTTGTGTTACAAATAAGATATTTACCATTAATAACATTGCTCTTTCAGCAAAATAGATATTGATATTAATAAGATATAATGAAAAGTTTTGAGAATAACAACTTTATAAATAATAACAAAATACAATTAAACATTTGGATTAACATACCGCACCCCCGCGCCCCGGTGCGACACTGTCACTATTGCAAAAAAGTGCAATAATGAGTTAAATATGTAAAAACTAAAGTAAAGTAAAGTAAAACTAAATTACAGTATCTTATAGCATCTTGTTTATAATGTAAAGTGGAGCTTTTTTTTCAAAAGTAAATTAAAGGTGATTCATCTTGTCTGAATCTTGAAACATCGTATTTTTGTACGAAGTCAGAGTTTTAAATGCTTCTCCTGAAAAGTTGCATATTTGCTTAAGGGACAGTGTTGCACTGGGGGTGCGACTATTATCAAGTAATTTTAACAACTTATGTTTTTCAATAATGCAGTATCAATAAAACATCTAATAGTTCATTTTGTTGTGTATTTGACTCATATAAATTAAAATATGGCTTTGTATTGTTTTTATTGAGTATTCAATGAGTGGTTTAACTAATTGTGGAAACTTGGTTTGATGTATGATTTATTTATAATACTTTAAGTGTATTAGAATATTGTTTGTATCCCAAATATATACCTAGGACCTCATTTGTTCCAGGTTCCACCAGGTCCCAGGTTCGAGTCCTGGCCGGGGTATTGACTTGTGTGATGAACATAGATGTTTGTTCTCGGGTCATGGTTTTTTCAAGGGAAGCAAAGCTTGTGTTATGGAAAACCATACAATGCACTGGTGAGGAACCCAGAATAAAATTTGTGTTTAGTTTATTAACACAACATTTCATCACACAAAGTAATACCCACCAGGATTTATTTATTTAAATTTATTGAACTAGTTTTGATCTTTAAAATTAGAAAATATTCTTAATTAGCTTTTTATTTACAGAATAGCAGTAATAGTAACTCATCAGGAAGTGTTTGGGAGTGTGTCGTCAAGCAAAACTCAGCACATAAGCCTCAATTTTCTGTTACATCCAGTGACACCGGGCTTAAGCTGAAAATTGCAGCTATTCCTAGGAAAGTGTCATCAAAAGAGAAAAATGCAAAACCTGCTTTTAGAAAAATTGGTGATTCTAAGGCAATCAACAAGAAAATAGAGTTGTCAGAGACAACCTCAACTTCCGAGTCATGCAGCAAATGCTCATCTGATTCATCCAGTGAAGATGATTTACCTTTAAAAACTGTTGCCAGATCATCTACAACAACAAATGCAGTGTTACACATAACAAACCAACTAAACACTTCAAGCAATAAACAATCCAAAAGCGCAATATCTGATAGTGAAGATGAAAATAATGAAGAGATTGTTGCAACAGATAACAAACCAAAACACAAGACTAATGTAACAAAAGCTGGAAATGGGTCGTCTGGTTACAATGCCGAGGAAGTGACTGAAGAAGAATGTGTGACAAAAAGCAGAGGGAGACCTAAAACCAAGGTAGTTATTCTTACATTTTTAGCAACAATAAATATTTTCTTTTATGTAATAATTTAGGAGATGGTACTAAATATATTTGAGTAGGTGTCTGTTAACTTATATCCGATATATTCACTATCATATGTTCGCCTAAGAATTGCGCAGCAGCCGCCATGGCAGACAATGACATATTACATATAGACAAGTCATACCCAAACATTACCGCACAAAAAAACGGCGTCAACGTAACTATAGAGACCTACCGGATAATTTGTGGGAGAAGGAAAGAATAATACGGTTCACTAGTTGTAAGAAAGAGATACCTATGTACTTCGTGACGTTGCTTCGCACTAATTGGTCGCCAGCGTACGTGACGTAGTACGTAAATTGTCGAAACTCTATAGCGTTGTCTCTTTTACTCCCACATACAATATAATATTTCATCTCGCTCTTCGAGTTTGTTGAAACGAATAGCCATGTCAATTTTAAAACGTCATTTTAAATAGCAAAATAAAATAATAAAAATAAATAAATAAAAATAAATAAATAAAAATAAATATGCTTACGCATGAAAAGAAACGTTTATTCTATCTTTAACAGTAACAGTGTAATTAGTTCTCTGTCTAAACACACAAGAAGGCATTGTACGGTATTAAAAACACAGAATAGGGAATAAGTTTTGTTTGATGTTTAGCCGTGACACTGGGTTGCGCAAGACCGAGTCAAATAGCCGGCAACTGCCTTGCATTTGCATTGCCATTTTTGAGATGATTTTTCATTGAAGTACTTATATTGGTATCAATTATCACAATAAACGTTTACAGCAGTTGCTCAAAGTCGCTACCGCCACATCGTAGGTAAATTCTTCAGAAACTCGGTAGCTACTGACAAAATATTGTTTTTTGTTGTATTTAATAAAAATATATATTATAATATCATTTTCGAAAATGCTGTGCTTCTCCTTTTTATTGAGATTTGGGGTACACTCTGGTTGGTATCTTTCACTCCAAGTACCTTAAACTCCTACATGCAAAATAGTTTATAGATGCACACACGAGGACACGTCAATATCATTGATTTTGCTAACAGTACTTGGATATGGTTTGTCGTTCAACTAGTTCATAAATGGCGCGGAATCGTGCAAAGCGGACTTATCGTTTTATTTATATTACTCAAATTACCACTCTCAAACTTCATTATCTAGTTCTTCATTACCAATGAATTGGATAGTGACGATTTACTATAGAATCAGTTAGTGTTGATTTCTTAAAACATGAATTAAGTAACCCTTCTAACCCATCAATAAAAAAGATTACCGCCAGTATCTCTATACCACTTACTTCTCTATCTTTTTATGAAGACCCCTTATTTATTTTTTATAATAAATCCTGTTCTTACGGAGGGTCCTATTTTACATATACCACACATGTTTAATGTGAATGAGATCGTTCTTTTATGTTGCTTAATAATCCACTATAATAAATTAATTTCGTCAATGTTGAGCAGATGTACATAGTTATATTGCATTGAACACGGTATCAGCCCTCGGAAGCATTTTGATTTAGTTAAAAATCCAAACATTTTTGTATCGTGTTCAGATACTTTTCTTTCAAAGTTACACAACTTACATCACCATAATTTGAGTTGTATGTTTTCTAGACCAATCAAAATTCATCGCGTTAAAGGGTGCAATAAAAAGTTGTGATAGCGTAAAACGAAGGTGGCTGAAGCGAGGGGTAGGTGTGTGCATTTAATTACGGCGCACACGGGTGAGCTTGCGTGCTGGGTTGCACTTCCGCTCTCTGCTGCGCTTTTTCCTCGGGGCCGGGGGAGGAAAGCGCGACCGGTCGTAACCCGAGGAATTAAAATTTTTCACGTAAACTGGTTTGATAGCGTGTACATACATCGGCCGGAGTGGGGATCGCAAATAAGCGTCTCGGCGGTCATTAGCAGAATCGCGTCGAGACGCGCGCATTCCCTGCGTTCGCTCTCGTATTCCGTGTATTCGTGCTAGTATTTTTTTGCTAAGGTTATTTTAAAGTATGGTTTGTGTAAGGATTCACTTGTGCGGTAACAGTCAGTCAGTGTATAAAATTTTGTGTAGTTCTTGTTTTTCAGTTTTCATACTTAAATCGGCGTTAATACATGCAAAGAGTTTAAATACTTTTGAATTAAATCAAAAATATTTTAGACATTAAATCAATTAAGTTTCTGTTGTGTTAGTTATTTGAATCAGTACATTCATTTAAAGCTAAACAAACATTGATACGATAGCGTTCGCGAGATTGAGCTAGTGGGACGTGCGACCGCCGAAATTCTCTTATCACTCGTTAGTTGCTGGCCAAGGTCGCGCGTTATCATTTTAGTATCCTAATTTTTATGGTGAGAGACTGCATACATAGTTCCAAATTACAGACAGCTTTTAAAGTTATCTTAGATTTGATATAAAAGTTCTCTTGAAAGTTAATATTATTTTTATTTTAGCTGATATAGCTAGCAATCAATTTACTTTGTAGAAACACAGTTGTAAACACTTGAGTTTCGTGAAAATCTTAAAGTTAAATAAAAATGTCTTGACAAATAAATAAATAAGCGCAATACAATATGCTTACTGATTTGTTTATATTAAGAAAGAACGCGAATATCTGTTTAGGTAATGCAGAACGCGACCTAGTTGCGCGTGCTTGAGGATAAAACAATATAAATAGCTCGTCAACGCAACCACGTGAACCGGCTGCTCACAAACTGTGTTGTGTTACTGAGACTGGCCGCGCCAGACGTCCCGTTTGTGCTGATACTTAAGTGATTGACTGTGAACTGTTCTGTGTTTTTACTCCGTGGTATTGTACATTCAAACATGACACTCGGAGTGTAGATATGGAGATCAGTCTGATGCGGGCATGATGCGGCACGAAGCCAATTCAGCGTCTTGGACTGCACCTGGCGAGGTGTGGGAGTACGTCAGCCAGCTTGTCAGCTCCTATCACGATCAACATGACTGTCAGGTGAGGTTTTCTATCATAAAAAATGTAATTTTGAACCGAAGTAGGATTCTTTTGTCTTTTTTATGTTTTATTTATAATAAGGCTTTACTCTATTATTGCGTAGCGATTGTTTTGTGTGGCGTCCCAGACCTGACTGACAGAGCATCAGTTTATCTATTCAGTGAACATACGTGATAAAAGTAAGATCATGAGATGATTAAATATTACTGTTTTTCACACGTTTATATCTAGTATATAAGCTCATTATTTTAACAAATAAGTTGTCGCTCAACATGTAATCGTGTCTTAATTTACAAGCCTTTTCCTGGTCGTAATAACTGGTGACCCCGACGTTTTTTTACTAATTTAATGTTTCTCTTGACTTGACTATTTTAAACTTACGTTATCGTCCTACAACTAATCTAATTAGATTTACTTCAGCGATTTCAAATCTACAAATACGGATTTGTAAAACTATAGCTTATCACATAATTATGAATAATATGTCTGCTCATTAAAACCTGAGCCTGATTATATTACCATATCGTTACATAGGACCATGTTAATCTTCAATGCGGTGGATTGACGACTTTACGGCAAACATGGAGTTTGATCATTTTGAAATAACCTTTGTTTTGAAAGGAATATTGTTTAAACATGCATATTGGTATCAATATGCTCAATATTTGAGAAAATGTATAAACGAATTAATTTCTATTTAATGATGAAAGTTACAGTTATGATGAAAACACACAAAATACCGAAGTTGGTTAATTTGACCGTGAAATTGTGATCGAGCGCGTGACGGGTTAACTTGCTTAAGAATGCACTCACTATATTGGATACTTGAATAGAAATAGTTCTTCTCTATAGCTTGCGACTATATTATGGTTTAAATTCATAGTTGTAAAAACCACCAAAAGTATTGAACTTTTATTGTTTAATCTTTTGGTTAATTAATAAATTATGGAGCATTTTTGATGTGTAATATATGTTTTTTTATTTGACCTACTTTCAAGTCAAATAGTTTTTTTACCACACCAATATAAGAATATGTAATAAAAAGCAGAGCTTCTGTTATAGTTGACCATATATCGAACTTGGGGAGGAACCCAGAATAAACATACATATATAAATATAAACAACCATGACCCGAGAACAAACATCTAGGTTTTACACACCAGTTAATGCCCTGACCAGGACTCGGACCAGGGAACTCCAGGGTATGAGGCAGGGCTTCTACGCACTACGCCACTCGGCCATCACTAGTATTATTATATTTTAATGCTGAACGCTGAAAGTATTTTTTCTGTTTTTCGAATTGTGCAGACACCGAGTAAACGATCATCACATTATAGTTAGTGTTAGTAAATGATCTGAATGAATGAAATAAATGATGAAAAACTGTGTGAAGGAATTTTAAATGTTACATTTATTTACTTTTATTTCAAGTAAAAAAGATATTCAAAATTAAGACAAAATCGCACAGCTAATGAATTGACTTTACTAGGTTATAAAATACATTTTTTTGTAAAATACATTTACCTATAACAATATCGTTGCAACAAAAGGAAGTTGTGATTGATGTATTTTACCGTTAAGCCTTAGAGTCCTGATGCTATCTCGGCTACCGATCTCATAGCTCTTAACGAGATTGAACTAAACGAGGAATTTACATGACTATCAATGTCTACTCTAACATTATTAACAATAAAATAACGAATACCCTTTGTGTCACCGCACAATTAAATTGCATGCGGTTGTAGGATTCGTGGCACTAATTGCGCAGGATTTTAATAACCGATTATGTAACTGATATCTATTAATGTACTCCTGATTCAATATACATACGTATAAAATTGTAATAAAATATGTGTGTGATATAACATGTTTGTCTCGTTGAATTACAAAGTATATTCTGCTTGATCATCTTATCATTATTTAATTTCATGTTATTAAATACTCGAGCTTTCGGTATTCACTATTTACGATTTTATTTACATCTACCTATTTCTGTTGCAACTAGACAAAACATAAAATAAACGCATGTAGTGATTAAAATACGTTCGTTGAGAAGACGCTAGTTTTAGTAAGGAACAGATTGCTTTGCTGTTGGGTAACGAAATTCAGTTTGTATATTATGTAAGCAAGCATCGCCTGACGTTCATTTACGTCTTTTGACGAGAATCGAATTTGCAGACGCGCTTATGACGAGAAGGCTATGGTAACTCAAAACCGGTTGGACACCATTGCAGTCCCAAACTTTTGGGCAACATCCGCAAAAAGTGCGCAATGCCATGCGTGAATCTTATCACATACTCATTGCTTTTATATTCGATTGAGGAAGATTATTTTTACGTTTGCGAATTCTGTTTTATTACTTCCATAAAAATAGTTGCTAATGAGTCATAAACTATGACCCTGCTATATATGAATTAATTCAGAATACACCTAGGTGCTGTATAATAAAATCTTAGTCGCTTTTCAATCGTTTTTACACTATTGTCTCATATTCGGGCTCTTTATAATTGATCCGCCGTCGCCCTCATACGGCTTTGTTTCAATAATATATACGTATAGCGCAATAACTCGCTGCTTGAACCTATTTTGTATGTTTACTTACGAACAATTTTAATGTCATCCGGCTTATTATAGATACTTTATCTTTATTTTAAGAAATGTTTGAATAGGCCAGCAATTTTTACGGTTACTGTATTTAAGACTCGACAGTAAATATTATAAATTAATATTAAGGTAGGTAGGTAAATTCGTACATCGTTAAATAGAACAGTAAAATGATGTGCTCTCGACTTGAAATGACTAGTATCATTATTGATTTGCATATCCAATTGAAACAGGACACTCGTTTAGAATAAATTTACAAGGCGACACATAAGGATTTCCCACGCCACTTTTCTATTGTTATATGTACTTACTTTTAATGCTTTATTAGTTGTATTTATGTGATGTAAGCTATTATCTGCGAGGAGTCGGTCACAGCAGCCGTCTCGCGACCGCAATGTCGCTACAGTGGCGAATCAGCCCTGGTCGCCGAGCAGGTAATGCAAAACATGGCTTGGAAATACATGGTTTACATGGTGGCAAACTGGTCTCGCGGCACATGCCAGTACGCCGTACTTTCTTGATGAGATGGGAAGCGTCACTCCAGAGCGCGCATATCCTATCAATGATTTATGAGTTGCTTGTGAAATTGTTATTTTGCGAAATGCTTAATTTAGAAAGACTGAAAAAGAATTAATTCAAATCCTTTGAAGAGAATCCTTTGAAGGTCAATGTGAAGCTATAGCTGTATATGACATTTCCAAGGCTTTTGATACGGTCTGGCATGATGGTCTCTTGAGTAAGCTTCCATCATACGGAATACCTAATGAGCTTTGCGACTGGATACCTGATTTTCTGAGGGGACGGTCAATTCTAGTAGTCTTACACGGCTGCTCTTCTGACCTAATGGCAATTAATGCCGGGGTACCTAAGGGATCTTTTCTCTCTGAAACGTTATTCTTGCTGCACATTAATGGCCTGCTAACCCCAGGCATTATTGGTTACGCTGATGACAGCACCAATGTAGAGAGATAAATGTCCAATGCGTGAGCGAGTCTTCAAGAAATCCGGGGTTTGAGAGAGTCCACGATTGAGCGGGTGGATTTGGCCTTAAAGAAAGTGTCCGATGCAACTTGGTCAAATTTAACCCGTCAAAAACACAGGCGTGTTTATTCTCCGCCAAAAAGAGCAGTTTCGATCTAGCGCCCACTTTACAAAATGTTTCTGTACCCTTAACCGACGACCTAGGGCTTCTGGACGTAACTATATCGTCCCAACTAAAGTTTGGCAACAAATTGCGTCCATGGCTCAAACTGCTTCAAAGAAGTTGGGAATCATCTCGAAGGTCCGACGGTACTTCAGCCCTGAACGGCTACTTAGTTTGTACACAGCTCAAGTTAGATCTTGTATGGAGTACTGTAGCCACCTTTGGGATGGTTCTGCCGAAGAGCCCGAAAAATTATTAACAACTTTGACCTCACCGCCAAAAAAACCACCTCGACCATCGTCGGAAAGTTGCAAGTTTAGCATTCTCTACAGATTAAATTTTTGAGAGTGCGCGAATGCTCTTTTTGATCAGGTTTAAACCACACCCTTCTTACATCGGACTACTAGACGCAGACAACAGGCCTTCTATCCTTTTATAGTAGATATCTCAAGAAGTCGAACAAAACGCTTCGATAGTTCCTTTTTGGTGCGGTCGCCAAGGTTGGAATAAACAGCCTGCGTCTGTTCTTCCAGAAAACTATAGTCCTAGTTCTTTCAAGCGTCGAATGAATAGGTATCTAGTGGATAGACGTGTAACACCTTCGTCTTCATCGTCACTTTCCATCAGGTGAGATAAAAAACAAACGTCTATTTCTTTTTCAATAAAAAGAACGCATAGACGAGAATGCAAATAAATAAGGCGATTGAACAGCTTGTTGCAAACTATGCCCTGTTGGTTTGCGCGATTGGTTCGGCTTGTACTCGCGCAATGGTGGGCGCTTATCTCGCCATTAGTTATTACGGGCCGGTATTTGAGGCATCGCATCACTTTGTTTCTGAATGCGCTACACAAGCTCGCTACCACAATAATTGATCACTGTTTACTTTTGCGATAGGTTTTCTTGGTTACTTTTGTGGCGATTTTTGTTGTTGCATTACTAACTTTCTTTTACTTATTTTTCTGTTATAGGTTAATATTATTAATATGTTTTGCTACTTTATTATCTATTTCTCCCTGTCTCTATGCTTTCATCGATTTATCGAGTAATTACATGAATAGGTTGCAATTAGGTATTGTTCTACACTAGGTTTTTTTACAAGCTTTTCTTAAAATTTTTACCGCTAAAGTAATATAGGTTCTCCGCTTATAAACATTGCCATTATCTGCAAGATAATTACATAGTTACGTGAAAATGTATATGAGTATAGATTTGTATTCAATTAATCGATATTGACAGAAAACACAAGTGAAGGACAAAATTGGTGTTCAGGTGTTCATCGTATCATTTGTAAACTATATAAATACGACTTTGTTCCTCGCTCGTCTTCTAATCAATTAGTGCGAGCGGTGTTCGGAACCGATGTATTCGTGTGCGTGGGAATGCCTTACATTACGACTAAGACTTGCAAGAACCCGACTTTTTTTAGAAAACCGAATTACTCGGTTCTTTTATTGAAAAAGGTTAATATAAAAAAAAGCGAAAAACATTTAGTAATTTTTTTTTAGTATTTTCAATAATGCTTATGCTCATAATAACGTTTTAATAAATGTAAAAAATAAAGTAACACACTTTAGCAACGATTTTCTATAAAACTTTAAATGAAAAATAATTATATTGAGTCTTAAAAATGAGATCAACTAAAGAAATATTCATTATTAATTTAACGAACTAAATTTAACGTTCTTTCCGTAAACATAAAACATATTTACATTAAAACAATCATAATCATTGAGATCAACATGTAAAAATATTCGTTATAAAAAATTTAAGAAAAAATATTTATAAAAATTGAATTTTGAGAATTATAAAATGATTAGAGTATACGTGTTACTCGACTCATATTTAAGTTTGTTAATTTATTTTTATTGTACTAATGTACAAAAATGTTTTTTTTTTTGCGTAAGTGAAATACATAATAGAATGCAAGCTACCCAAATAACCAGAATGTGCCCATATTCCCTCACAGAAACTGACTTTTTTCTCCAAATACAGAGAAGTCAAGCACGACGTTCCTGGAGGTAGTATTTTAGGGCCGTTATTATTTCTTATTTATATAAATGACTTCCCCAGTATAACTACACATTCCATGGTATTATTTGTAGATGACAGTACATTAATTTTCTACAATAAGGACATAAATATGTTGACTTCAGTAATGAACTGGCTAATGACACATATTCTAACAATTAATTTGAATAAATCCCATATAATGAATTTCACAAATAGACATAAGAACTCAACATCATTTAATATTGACTTTTGCAGACAAGAAATAAAAGAATTTAAATGTAAAAAAATTTTAGGATTAATATTGACTCTAATCTGAAATGGAAAGAGCATATAGAGAATGCGTGCAGCAGAGTCAATAAATTTTCATACGCACTACGTAAGTTGTCGAAAGTAGTCAGCGAAATGTCCGTACTATCGGCATATTATGCATACGTCGAATCGGTGCTGCGATATGGACTAATCTTTTGGGGGTATTCGACAGATAAAGAAAAAATCTTTAAAGCCCAAAAGCGTTGTATTCTTTCTATATATAACCTTAAAAGCATAGAACTCTGTGAACCCTACTTCAAAACGTTAAGAATTCTGACTTTCCCATGCCTTTATATACTTCAAACAGCCATATTCGTAAAAAAGAATCTCAACTTGTTTAAAAACTAAATAGTAGTAGACACAAGGATACGTTTTGCGCTCCACCTCGGAGTACCGCATTGTTTGCTGAAAGTTTCTTCGGGATGGCCCCAAATATATATTACCAAAATCCATTAAAGAAATTAATAATTATTATAACTAAGAACAAAAGAAGAAAGAACTAAGAAATGGTTTTTACTAGATAAATGTTATTAAGTACACTGTACTCGATTATATCAATGACAAAGAATGTAGGTAAAAACAAATTCAATTGTATTATGACTATTTATCATGTTTGGGCCAATAAATAAATTGTTAAATGACTGTGTGTAAAAATAACTCTGTAAATGCATAAATTAAAATGAATCTGTGTAAAATGACATACTTCTAGACATACTAAAAATGACTGTGTAATACTAGTTATGTACATGCCACAATGGTAGAATATGGCACGAGCTCAATTTATGTTAACATTATAAAACATCTTATGTATTTCCCTATATTCGTACAAACAAATAAATGATTTGATTTGATTTGCAGCAACCAGCAAAGCTCCATATCATTCACGATAAGTTAGAGCAGGTCGGGCTGCATTCTATGGTTCCGCGTTAATTGAAAGTGTAACTTTATGATCGCACGCTTCTGCTAGCTACTATTGTTCTAATGGGCCCTCGACTTCTTCTTTCATACTATTACGAATCTTGTTGCGAGCGGCTTGAGGTCATGGCTGTCCAATCGAACTTGCGCTTTTATGAGTATTGTGTAAACGATATTATTTAATGTATATTTTAACTGATTTTACCAACTTTTAGCTTAAAAATGTTACTTTCCAAGTATTTATTTACTTTACGGACTAGTAACTATATTTTTTACAGGAAGCTGGGCCCTAAACGTCTTGCAAAGGTTTTATAATTTACACATGATTAGAGCGGTAGGTACATCTTTCTGTTCTGTATGGGTAAGCAAATTGCGCTGACGCGAAACCAAGTCACGATCTGAACCTTGCGAGAACTCTGGAAAGTTTCTTGAGAATTCCTACATAAATTGTTTGCAGACTCAAATTGAAGTGGAAAGCCTTGATTGACCTTTTTATCATTATATTCAGACCGACAACACTCAAGTCCTGCACGTAAGCCGTTGAAACAACTGAACAGAAATTCTTATTTTACCAATGTATCATATGAAATGTTATTTATTCGGGCATTTTTTTGGTAACCTTGCTGCACCCTAAATTTTGAACACCATAATTCAGTAGATGGAGATTTAAGGTGTAGATAGTAATCGCGCGCGTATGGTAATGATAATGTGTGAGTCACATAGGCAGGCGGCGCGGGCGCCGATCGGGCTCGCGTTGCCACAACACTGGAGGCAAGGCGCGGTGGTGTTTCATCGTGTGGAACGAACAGCCCTCCTTTAAAACTCCGAATACTGCTTTGGTAACAATCGAAGAACAACAATATTTTTCTAACTTTTTGGATCGAGTCGCCAAGGTGTGGAATGAACTGCCTGCGTCTGCTTTTCCAGAAAACTGTAGTCCCAGTTCTTTCAAGCGTCGAGTGAACAGGTACTCCTGGATAGAAGTGTAACACCTTCGTCTTCATCGTCACTGTCCATCAGGTGACATAGAAAACAAACGTATCATCCTTTTTCAATAAAAAAAAAATGATCTTCATGAATATATTATTCAATATTAAGATATTGCCTTATACACTTCTATCTTCATTATATCTCTTTTAGGGGTTTTTTACTGAGATCTTTTGAAGGTTAATATTACGGGTTCATACTATAACGTTCAAACATTGTCACGTTTTTATATCGGTGCCGCCTAAGTTGTGATCACAAACGTGACAAATAGAGTGACGTCACGTCTTACAAATGTATCTGACTTGGTAGTTAACATTATTTGGTTAATTTTAGTCACTGCTATAAATTCGTAATTTATTAATATTTTGGTGACTTATTGACGTTATTACTTATAGACAAGTTATAAGGCAGATATTTATAAAATACATCGTAATTCCATCCAACAGATTTGATTAAGTAGCAAAATAAGTAATTCATTTCATTATTACATTTCCTTTTTTGCTTGTTTTGAACGCCTTTTAAACTAGTAAAAGTATTTGCCATTATTTTGTGTTCTGGCAATTATCTAGAGGGCAATCGTATTCACTGTTTCCAAATAATCAAATATAAACCAAACATCAGTTAATTTATCATATTACATATTTTTTGTTAGTTAATATATCTAGGTATTGGGGAATATTACATATGCGGTCTTGTATGATGCATGTGCATGATTTTATGTGGTAAGATATTAGGATTGCACTTTTCGTTACATTAATCTTGTGGTTTAGAGACGTGACACACCTATACCTATAAGGTACATCTATTGTTTTCGTAGCTTTATTAAAAATCTTTATTCCGTTGAACGCTTTTATTGTATTTATGTTCACGGACACTTCCTGCTTTATCTTGTCGATCGTGAGTTACAATGGTCTTCATTGGCTTCATTTTCAATTGCCAATGAATCGAAAACACTTTGCTGTACAAAAAAATCTACTAGACGATAAGCTTCGCTAATTCAAAAATATCGAGGTTATTGAACTCTGCAACGTAGACTTTAGTTTTTGTTAATTTGCGCTCTCATAAAAACAGTTTTAAATAGGTAACTTATTTTTACGAGCACTGAGATGAAGCTAGGCAGCGGCTCTGAACTTAACACTAATTGATCTTCTGTTTCAAAATCAATTCATGAAAACAGGTATCTAAATTGGTTCTGGAATGTAAAAAAATTAATTCATAATTTGGGGTACGCAATATGCGAATCTACATATATTGTTTGGCATAACCTTATAATTAAAAAAAAGACTTATACAACAAAGTAAGATTTTAATGTAGTGAGAGTTTTCAAACGCGTCAAACACTGTGTTGACTTTTATGAAGCGTTTATTCTCATCATGAATACAAATGAGAACTGAGACGAATGCGATGTGTCTGTAGCTAAAATAATAAAATCGTTCGCGGGAGCTAGATCGCGTGGTCACTCTCGTCGTCGTCGTCCTTGAGGGCAGAAATCCTTGATGAGTACAATCAACCGCCACCGGGGAGCTAACTATGAGTAAGGCTGCCAATTAAACTTCAACTAGATAAGCAGGTTTTGTAGTTTTATGAGATCCTTATGCGTAACATTCGTAACGTTTACATTTTATTATGTACTAATCTAATTTATATTTAACTCTAGATCCTTTGTGGTGTATAATCTTATAGCTTGATGACGCCTTTTTATATTTGGTTCTTTTTTAATTACATAATGATTCTATTATTACACTTATATGTTAAAATTAGTTTAAAAGACACTGAAAAGTGTTTTTTGAATCATTGAATAAATCTACGCCATTCACAATTTTGTTATTTTTTAATGTGATCTAAACTTTAATGGACATATAATTATGTTATATAAGCCCGGTAACATCTTTTAGGATAAGTTTCAACATTTTTACGACGTATGAAATATGTAGTTTTTATCGTAGTTAAATTAAGCGAAGCGATTTTTTGAATGAATGTACTTTGGAATAATGTGTACCTTCGCTGTTATACTTCTCATCTTCCTATTGTAACGTAACCTGTGGTTTGTCATATCCTTTTTATCGATAACTACACTGCTTATTAAACCAATTACGACCTGGCTACAATCGGACACACATCGTTGTAACGCAATCTAACTACGTAGATACTTACATAGATCTTAAATTGAGTTACAGGTCCAAGTTGAATTTAAGTATCATCAAGACCTGTCAACTTGCGGAATCTATATTCTTTCATATGGTTACCATGTGATCAGGCTCCGCACAAAATATTTTCTATATTGCTGGTTTTTTCTTAATAATACAGAAGATGAATAGCGACAATTTAAAAATGTTCATCGATAGCCGCATACAGTTGTGTAAATGGTAGAAATAGTAACAGTGCGCTGGTCGATCGATTTTGTGTTCGTATGTAATGTTATGCAATTATCGTTGTCAACACTATTATTTGCCGCAATGGCAGCTGATAACGAGCGGAATTTTATTATTTATGGACAAACAAATATGATCAAAGAACTCTGAAGACGTAGTAGGATACTGTACCGATATTTAAATAAAACTTTTATGTTTATAATTGTGCTGAAAGCTGACATTGTGTAAGATATGCGCAGCGTATTATAAGTGATCCATTGCGTCGTTTCTCGTACATGTCGAGAGTCAGTGTTCAAACATTTTCACAGTCAAGTTCACGGCCAACTGATAGTCATTCTACAACGACGTCCTTGAATTATGTTTTTTTACTACGATTAGTTTGTTTGTAAGTAAAATCGGCCAGGTGTCTGTAAAACATCTTCATGTTTATTTTCAAACTCGGTTAGGCAATCTTTCGACGCGTACTATTAATATCTCATCTTAATTTACGCAAACAAGCTCTTGCTATTCAGTACGAGCTGTTATAAATGTTGAAACCGTCAATCAGTGTAAATGTATTGGTACCAAGTTTCACAAAATGACTTGACTTCATCATATAAATATAGATTATCTAGATCTCTAACAAAAAATAAGCATATTGTGGGGGTTCTAGAGAGACCTTTTCAAGAAATATTTTTTAACTATTTGGTTTTATATGGTTTATCTGTATCTGTACGGATGTTTAATAAAACATCTGACTAAAGAAATACCAATATTACTGCGCATCTACATTTGACAATTCAGCATTTATACTTGATATTCAATGTAACGGCTACATTGTAGCTACATCTATTCTCCCCAAAAAAACAAAAAAAAGTTAAGCACGTAGGTAACAACAAAATTTTGCTTCAATAATATAATGTGTTAAATTTTGCTTAAAACTATACAGTAGCAAGTATCATATTCGTCTCAAGCACGTCATTGAAACTAAACAAACAACAATTTGTTGAATCAGAACGTACAAAGTTCGAAGAAACTTGATCTGTTTACGTTTTATAACTTTAAAGTAATAGTTGCTTACAATGAATTCCTATAATATAAACATATCATATCACTATTACAAAGAAATATTTGTGTATTATTCTTGAATGACAACTAAAAATCAATCTTAAAAGTGATGAACACACAATGAACACTCCATAAAAAATTATAGTTAGTAATTTTACTTGAGGTACGTAGTGACATAATATAGTTATATACAATATAGTTATTCAAACATAAGAGTAAGATTTCTATAAAAGCGGGGTTTAAACTATCAATTGAAAAGGAAACTGTTCTATCATTAAAATGTTCCTACTAAATAAACTTTATTTTTCTTTCTAAAATATTGAATGCTGTCCTTTATACGACGCTTATAGGTGATCTTTTGTACGAGATCACTGCGGACAAAAACATGAACAAGTTCGGGGGTCAAACTGAAAGTTCTTAGAACTGGTTACTTGTAAGCAATATAATTAAAAAATTATTTAAAATTTCAGAAAATGGAACTCTTTGCCAATATTATTGAGCATGTATTTCATTCATTTGTTTTACGATTACGCGCTAAATTGAATATTGTCTGTCACGGCAGCGTTAATGTCACTGTTTACAACTGGTTTAATGAGTTCAGGTCGCACTAATCTCTCCGATAACCTGCCTGAGGGACGGCCTTCAACGGCGACGATTGAAGATAACGTCTGTGTTGTGCGGCTTATGATATAGACTGACAAAATAGTGGCCTATCAGAATATTCGGACAAGCTTAGACATCGGTATGAGTCAAGTGCACAAAATTTTTCATGAAGATTTAGCCGTCAGGAAGCTTTGTGCCCGGTGCATACCTCATAATTTGACCGAAGCCAAAAACTCGTGTTGATTGGTGCCGTGAAATGGTTGAACGATTTAAGGGGGACAACGTTTTATGGACGCCGCGGAAGCTGTGGCTGCTCTTCAAAAGGCCGTCGAAAAGGCGGCCTAAGGCGTCCAAGGACGAGTGGGCAAAAATCTTTTCTCAGTGGTTCCATCGGATGCAGCGATGTATTGACGTTAATGGACACTATTTTGAAAATATCTAATAAAACTAATAACTAGCTAGTTTAATCATTTTTTTTATTTTCTAAGTACTTTCAGTTTGACCCTCGTACTTAAAGCAGGATATATAAATAAACTGAGACTATTCTTATGCAACGTAGACTTGGGTTTAAGCGCTCAGATTAGTTTTCGAAGACGTTAAACATATTTGGTGTGATCTTAAATTTTGCTAAAAAGTAGTTCCGAAAAAAAAACCTAGAAAGCGCAAGGTTTGCGTTAAACTCATTTCTGTAGCACTAACACTAATATCAGTACGAGGTACTGCTCGTAATCCTAACAAAACTGTAGGTAACTCTTTGTAGCACTTTTAGGTAACCCATGTACTAGAGTTTAACCTGGCCATAAGCGCGGCTTTGAGCGAGCGTTGCCACCTCTCTACTATGCCAATAATTTGCGTTGTAGTACCAGTTTTATTAATTCTTGAAGAACATTGCTTTTGAATTGTCTGCCTTGGTCACTCGTAAGCTGAACATGGCAGACAAATCGCGCATTCCAACTTTCAAAAATATCCTTAGATACCGTTTCGGCACTTATATCTCTGTTTGGAAAAGCTTCTGGCCAACCAGTCTGACGATCATTTACATTGACCAGATACCTATAATCATGCAAGGCTATCGGCAACCGACCTACAATATCCACGTGGATATGCGCAAATCGATTTGATAACCAACTGATAACGGAAAAGTAGGCACTTCAGACGGATCTAACAGGTCTATGATTTTTTACTTTTGGGCAAGCTATTCAAGCCTTGGTTCATTTATAAATATTCTCCTAAAAATATTTTTCTCTCATAAGTTTCCCGGAAGTACGAATACCGGAATGGCTAAGATTATGTATATTTTAGAAAGCTACACGTCTAAAAGGTTCTTGTAAATGGGTATATCACTATTAGGCATAAAAAGTTCCTTAAAATGAAATGTATTTGTTTCGTTATGCAACCTAATAGGTAAATTCAGGATCATTCTTTTGTGCATTACTTATAACTGAATAATATGAGACGCTCGAAAAAGTTATAGTTTCGCTACCACGTGTTCTACTTCTACTACATGCTTAATACTCGTAGTAAACGCGCTAAGAGAGTAATTGCCGTATGCCCCTAGGTAATTCACTAACACTACCGAACTGATTTTTGAACAGCGAACTATAAAGGTTTGAGGTCGTTGAAAATTACTAAATTTGCCCTTCTACCATGTTTCTAAAATGTTTAATGGCATGGTAAACAGCTCACAATCCTACGTAATTTTTACTACGTAATTTTTTTTTTAAATTGAGAATCCCCTAGCGTCAGCCGCGTGCCATTAGCTGCATACAAATTTATCACTTAAATTATTTAAATAAAGTCTATGTTTAAAATTTTTTATCCCACTACTCTCAACACTTATACTAAGACAATGGTTAGATATTTAGTGCAGCAGTTCATTGCTGCGCACTGCACGGCGCCTTGTTTTTCGGCTCAATCTTCTTCGCACATGGCTGGATGAATTTACGAGATCGACCTTTATTAAGTATAAAGATAAGAATACAACCAGTCTTCACGGCCTGTGCCACGACGAGGGGTACGATTCCGACAGCTTCGCAACTTAAAACGCTCCTGCTGCCTTCCGCCAACCTCTGGATCGAATTCGCGACTGGAATGCCTTTTGATCCAGACGCTACTTAACTTGGCTATTTTTGCAATAATAGCGTAGCTAGTCGACGAAGCCTTTAGCGATTCCGACGGCGTCACGGTCATTTTGAAAAACCACTAAGCACAGTTCAAAACGAATCACTTTTGTTTACTCTTTTCATTTCGTTTAGAATGTTTTATGTTAGAAACGGGTACTATCAGAATGTAGATTTATACTATCCATAAATCTACATTCTTCACAAGTTGTAAATGCTAGATTCGTGTCGGCACCGTTTGTTAATTCTTACTGTTATTCTTTTGTCGAATTCAATGTACTTACACCTTTCATATTTGTTCGTCCATACCCATTGTATGATTTACCCTATAAAATCTATCTTGAGATGGTTACAATAGTTTAATTTACACGTCACGACATCGTTCAGTGGCCGTTATTATTAGAAAACATTTACTATACTTGAAATGAAATGAAATATTTATTTCTTAACATTGACAATTACCTGTTCTTATTGATGTCAAATAAAACATGACTCTACCACAAGTTCGAAAAAACCTTCGTGAAGAAGAACTGGCAAGAAAGTTCACAGGTATATATTTTTCCAAAAAAATTTACTGAGTCTCTTTATGCGTATACTAAGTTATTCTTATCTGTTAGCTCGGCAAGTCCTCCAAATTAAGTTAGTACGTTAAAGTCTACTCTTAATGAAAATAAACATAAAACTTAATTACAGTTTCAAAACAAAAGAAACAGAACTTTTCTTCTGAAAACTTGCAAATAACTTTTTGTTTAAAACTCTGAACGAAAGCTATTGTTATGTTTGTGACTGGGCGAAGGGTACAGTTTCGTTAGTATATTTGATATGCAAACTGATTAGACTAACCACGCGATACGTTAGCCCCTTATAGCTGTAAAGGCTGTTTACCCCTCGGCCTTATTGGTTACCCTGTAAATATGAACTTTACTTTTCTTAAAAACTAGTCGATATTCAGTTACGTGTTGTTATTGCCTAATTTTTTTATTTCAGAACAGAATTAATATTATTGAACAATTTGGATAAAAATTTTGTAGAAAAAATCGCGTTAAATTTTGTTATAGATATAGAGAATTTTTAAACCAACAATATAATTTACTAGTTTTAGTAGTAATAGCCAATTAAAGTTTAATAGAGATGTGTATTGCGGTCAACGAGAGACCCGTTTATAACATCTCGGTACGGTTAATTACGTAAATTATTTACGTAATTAAAACGTACCATATTTAAGTCTGTCACATTTAGAATAAAGCCTGTTAAAGGATAAACATGTCGGTAAATTAGTTCTGCCGTAGGTGTCATTAAAACTAAGATCATATCATTTTCTGATTTTATTTTATAAAATGGAGTTTTTGTGAAACCCGGCTGTACTTATATTTTGTAATATAGCCTCTGCAACTGTCAGTTCTATTGAATGTAAGACATTGAACAAAAGTCCTTTTGTTCCATATGTTCGCTCGTAACTATAGTTATTTTTTTTAACGATTGTTTGAGAACTTTGACTTAAAATACTTTTATTAACATATTTGATACTGGCAACGCTTAGTTAGGATAGGATTCTACATGTGGCCGAATTAGATAATAAATTTGATTGCAATCGGAGTTACATCGATAAAAACTGGCCTGTTTTCTGTGGTGATTGCTAGCTAAACGTTACCGAGCCTTCCGCTGTAAGAATTCGAATAGTTTCATGCCAAGTCTCAAACCGAAAGCTGCCTGCAGTGACGTAAGCCAATCGCCTATAAGTATATAAAATTAAACATTTTGACCGATAATCGTTTGATGTTAACCTATATGTTTGCAGTTTGTGTCGCCAGCCGTGGAGAGCGGAGCTTGTGGCAGCAGTACTTCTTCTTCATCATCCTCGTCTTCGTCTTCCTCGTCGTCGTCATCTTCAGACTCTGACACCCCCGAAGCCGCAGCCGGTGCCGCACATCTGCCTGACGATTCCAGTAGTGCACTTGCAGCAGCCTGCCCCTTACAGGTTAGTCAACAAAAGTTGCAGTACTTTTTATTGTTTATAGCACTTAAAAGTCAGTCCTATTTGTTTATAAATCGGAGCAGCGAAGTAAAGTTCGATCAACTTCAGTCACATGCTGACCACCGTACAGCGTTCAAATTAAATTAATACAATTTTGACCTTCACTAACATTGTCATTGTCTTTAAAAGTGATTATTGGACTGAGTACGGGAAAGTGATGTACCCTGTACAACGTATAGGTTTGTTGTTTCAAAACAGGACATAAAAACTGTATTTTGTGGCAGGTGATAGACGATGCAGATTTGGCGGCTTTATTTCCTGAACAAACAGCAAGTACGTCGACGCAGGCGTCGAATTTTCCCACGTTTTCTTCTGTCCATACTGCATCTTCTAATCGCGATGATAAATCTGCAGATAATGGTAAGTTATCTAAATACATCTAGTCTTTTACTATTTCATTTTAATATTGGATTTTAACGTCATATGTAATGGTGTTTTATAGGTGACGGATCAAGCAGTGAAATGGAGTTAACACCTCAACTGGTCACAGCCGCTATTCAGAGGGCAACAGCAGACTCGTCAAGTTCAGAAAATGAATGTTCGAATACCGGTGCTGAAATTTCAAGCACAACACATTACTCATCTAGCCTACTTCAGCAGTTTGTTGCACAAACCCAATTACTCAGTAGTAGTGCAACTGCAATTACATCTATAGCTTCTGCATCTGATCAATCTTTACCATGCGCTATGAATTCAACTACAATTGAAGGGATTGGTTCTATTAGCGATTGCGTTCTTGGTGGAATAACTACAATACCAGAAATAGCATCAATTTCTCAATCCTTTCTAAATTCTAATCAACGCAGTCCACAACAAACTGCGGAAATATCGCAAATTAACAAAGATCTAGAAGATATTAATTCAGTGACTAGTCTGTCTCTACCAGAACCATCTTGTCTGGATGATTGTGTCGACAATAATGATTTCATGAACTTAGATATTTCCCAAACTAGCACAGAATTAGGCAGTACAAATGACATATTAAAATCATCTCCACTGACATTGAATGCTGATATTGAATCAATAAGTCAGATTGACAGCAATAAACTGGACACAATAAGCACCAATTCTGTAGAATCTCAAGAAGATATCAAGAATATTGTTGTAGAATCTCGGCGAAAACGAGGCAGGCCCAGAAAAGTTAGAAAAGAAGATGAACTTGTACCAAAAAACAAGTCAGAAAATGTTAATAATTACCACAATAGTACAGATCCACCTAATGTCTCGCCTGATTCAGGAATACTGTCTAATCACAATTCTCCAACTCACTCTCCGTTAAGGCGTCACGACGTTGATGATAAGATAAGCAAAAAGTCTTCACACAAAGTTAATATCACCATTGAAAAAAGGATCATGAGGTCTAAATCTAAAAGTAGAAATACTGGTCATAACAGGTCGGACTCAAGTGATAGTGATTATCATAAGAAACGCTTAGCAACAGTTAAACATATAAAGACAGAATCACCTTCACCCATTCCTTTGAAGCAGGAAAAAAATAAACTTGAAAAAGCTAAGAAGCAGGATCAAAAACTGGATATTGCTGCTCTGGATAGGATGCTCTATGCCACAGATAGAGTTTTGTATCCTCCAAGGAAAAAAGCTGGGAGAAAACCCCAAAAGAAAGCCAAGCCTGCCGCAAAATGTATAGTAAATACTTCGGAAAACCAAAGTCGTGATTCCGCTGATAGTGATGATGGTTCATTGCCTTCTAACAATAGATCAGTCCTAAGTAGTGTATATGAAAAGCGGAAAGAATTAAACAGCAAATTGGCAAACTTACCAAAAAAGAGTTCTAAATCATTCACAAGCAGCTCTTGGAGGGAAAGTAAAAGTGAAAATGAAGCAGCTGCTGATGATCCTTTAGATCCCACATGGAAACAAATAGATTTAAATCCCAAATACAAAGACATTTTATCAGGATATAAAAGTGATCATGAGTTTAAACCATATAAAAGTTGTAGTAGATTAATTGAGTCTGGATATAGAAGTGATTATGGCTGTCGGTCTGGTTATAAAAGTGATTATTATCGTTCTGGATATAAGAGTGACCACAAGTCTGGATACAAAACTGATAAATCGGGTTATAAATCTGATTACAGTGTTAGAAGTATGCGCAGGCGAATGCGGAAATATAAGAAAACAAGATCTGTAAGAGACAGATCATATTACAAGAATCAAAAGAATTTTGTTTCTGATCAAGAGATTATTTTCCTTAGTAATAAGATGTTCACCAGTTTAACTCTTGGGCATAGTGCAAGTGATTCTGAATGTGATTATATGGAAAAACCTATTACTAGTCCAAAATACATTAGCGTTTGTACTAAATACCCAATCTCATCGAAGTATGACTTTGGATATTCAAAGTTTAATATAAAATCTGTACTGCAACCAAACTCTTCAGATCCTTTCGCTCCAGGACCTGTCTTTGGTGGATTAAAAAGGCCATTAACAACATACAATATATTCAAAGTGAACTATAATAATAACACATTGTTAAAATCACCACCAAAATCAATTAGTAATAGTGGTCCCTTGCCTTCATTAAAACCATCTTTTACTCATAAATTCGGTGCCTCACCTATAACATCTCTAAATAAATCCCTGTGCACCAAAAAAGACACAAGTAAAAATGTGTCCCCAAAAACTGGACGTAAAACCTCCAAACATTCCTCCTGTATTTCAAAAAAAGATGCACTACCACGTATTTTTGAAAAGGCAAGAAACTCCTATGTGCCGAACAAATCACTGTCAAGAAATGTTTTCCTGAACGTTAAGAAGACACAAATAAAACCTGTATTGCATGTAAGAAAACATAGAAGGACTGTAGTACTTGCTCCACCTAAAATTCAACTCAAACCCATAGTAGACAGACCATCGCGACTAACTTTAAAATCAGAAAGTAAACATCACAGGCACAGGAGAGGGAGACGACATCGATCCCGGTCCGCTTCGAGATGCAGAGATTTAAAATCTGTAGATACTGTCGACCAAAACTTTACCCAAGACATGGACAATCTTATAAATAACTTCGTAAAAATTTTCCACATAGCTCCTAAGTTGGTTAACAATATAACACAAACTCAACAAAAGTCAGTTGAAAAGTCAAAAAATTGTGATGAATCTCAACCTACTATAAAAACTTTGAAGAGAAGTTCGAAAAAACGGAAAGCTGCTGATAACCAAGAAGTTTGCACACCAACTACAAAGAGAAGACACAAGAAGCAATTAGCAGAGTCTCAAAGTAAAGGCGGCAAGGATACAAATGAACACAAATTGCCATTAAAAAAGAGACATTATCATATCAATTCTTCAACAATTAATCCCCTTAGTTTGAGCCTAGTAACTACAGACTATGATGATTCGAAAGCTGACAATGATTCAGAAAAGTTTTTGTGCACAGAAACTAACTGTATGGGGATCAATAAAATAACTGAAGAGGTACCGAAAACCAAATTAACACATGAAAAACTAAAAAAAGACAACCTCAAATCTCATTGCTCTACCCAACATCAAGATAAGAATATTTTTACAAGTGATGTAAAACTTACGAAAACAGATATAAGTGTTTTGTCTGAAAACCCAAGTACCAAACTTAATGAAGGTAATATTAATTCCGTAAAATTGCATTCACAAAATACATTTAAGGCCATAGATGAAGAATTATCTTTCAATGAACCTAGTGTGGACCAATCTGATTTTTCAAAAAAGATTTACGAAACTTCTGAGAAGTTAAAAGCTGTACACAAAATGGTTCATGATTTAGAAAAATCTTTGCCAAAAACTAAAGAATTAGAAGTAAAGTCTGAATCCTCTCAAGATTTTTCAAAAATGTCTTTACCTCGAAATGACAACAAGCAGTCACCAATGAAAAACTCGACGCCTGTAGTAACGCCTAAAAAACGGCACAGGCTTGAAGCAGAGATACCTCATCATTCAAGCCTTGACCATGTGGTACAATCACTGTCTAAGAAGTTGTCCGAAGATAAGGTAGGTATATCTCCAAATAACAGAGATGTCAATCAAAATACATCACTAAATGATCTTAAAAGTCTTGATAAAGATTCAAGTAATTCAAGTAACTCATCTGATTCAAATTATATTTTCCCCTTGAAAAGTATGTCTACAAGAACTTTATGCAAAAGTTCTATACCACCTGCTCAGAAATCTGAAATCATGACTCGAAAAAAGAACAGACTCGAGGGATTGACAAGCAGTTTGGTTTCGAAAATTAATCCTAGTGCCGCTACCAAAGTTTTAGATACGTTGCTTAATAATAACATCAGAAAGTCCATCGAATCAAGAATTTTAGAAAAAGAAAAAGGATCTAATGAATCAAAAACAGGCGAAAACACACGCGCTACTGTTATAAAATCACCTGTATCTAAAGGCAAATTATTAGACACCAAAAAGTCAAAGCCCGACACTGAACAAAATATTATCGTTAATGTCGATAAACCAACTGGTATATTTGAACCGTCTGTTGATATTGAAGACCAGATACCAAAATCATCAATTTGCGTTAGCAATGTTCTAGAGGACATAAATAAAAATAAAACTAAAACTAAACCCAGTGATGACAAAAAGTTAAATTCATTACTATCCCCTATAGATCCTGACTCTGATATACCATTGGCACTCATATCAGAAACACCGGATTCGATTATTAGACCAAAAAGAAGTGAATCCATTGCTTCAGTTTTATCAGACAAAATTCAAGAAACAACAGGACACAATTTAAGGTATTCTAAACGCACATTAAATTACGAATCTGATGAAGTAAATGAGAAGAAGAAAAGGAAAACTTCAAACATATTGAGAGAAAGCAAGCTGGTATTACCATCAAAATTACTTATTCCTAAAGTGCAGGCAGAAAGATTAAAGCTTTTCGAGGCTGACATTACAGATAATGATTGCGCCAAAAACCAAGTAAAAGAAAGTAAAACAACAGATAACTTGAAAAAACGTTCAAAGCGTAGAAAAACTATCAATAGAACAGGTTTTCCTAGTGTCAAAAAGAAAAAGAAGAAATATGAACCTCCGGTGCATTTTGTTTCAGAAACTAATTTGACATCAGATACTGAAAATTCAGCCTTTGAAAGAGTTCCCAAAGATGGTGAGGCCATGAAAACATTCTTAGAAAGAACATCTAGTAATAAACCTGAACTTAAAGTTTTACTTAACAAAGATGATTGTCCTAGGAAGGGCCGTTTAACAGTTGTAGCACTTGAAAAACTGCAAGGAAAGGAAATTTCTTCCGAAAATTATAAACAATCTGACAAACACGTAAAGAAGACTTCATCAATATTAAGAGCACCGTCTTTACAACTTAAACGGTATAAAACTGAAAAGGATACAAAAGCTCATTTTAACAAATGGGAGGGGCTGAGCGAAAGTGATAGCATACCATCTCTGGCTAGTTCATTAAGTAATGAATCGGAGGATATACCATTAAGTGTATATGCCAAGGCTGCTCAAGAATCGGCCCACTTAACTAGCAATAGACCAAAAAAGCGTGCGGCAGACGGAGCAATAAAGAATAACGTTGAAAAGAGTCCTAAAGTAGGAGTTAGGCCAAAATCTAGTCTAGCAATTTTATATCCCAGCGAAAGGCGGCTGACCAGAAGTTCGGACGCAGTGGTAGAAGACAAAAAGAATAACTGTAAAGCAAATCTGGAGAAAAAAGCAGATTTCAAAAAATCCATCATAGATTCTACAAAGGAACGACAAGAATCAGCCAAATGCCTCAGTATAGCAGCAAGAAGAAAATCTAGATCTTGTCAAATTAATAAGAAATTAAGAGAAAATCGATCTAGTTCCCGAGATAGTTCACCTGATGTAATAGCTAATAGAAAATTGAGATCCAAATCCCCAGATCCCCCAACAGAAAAAATGCGTGATTATGATGAAAATGACCCCCTGCCACTGAATGAAAAGGAGATGGATTTCGAAAAAAGTGTTGATATTTTGGTAAAAGCTGTTACTACTAAAAAAAGAGCCTTCGGTTCGCGAGATGAAAGCCCATCGAGTAGCGTTGACAATAGAGATAGACCTACCATTTCGAAGAAAAATCCAAGACTACGCAAAAAGTTTCTGGTGGCTGGCTTGTTTTCAGATTATTACAAGAAAGAGTAAGTTTAGTTACATTAAAGTTATATTTTCTGTTTATAATCTAGACAATTAATTTGCTTTATAACATTTCAGTCCAAAGCCAGAAGGGAAATCAAAGAATGCTGGAACACAGTCCGAATATTTGCCTGGTTTGTTAGCACCACCTCCATATTGTGAGCGTTGGGTGAGAAGACGACTAGAATATTTTACCTTGCCTTACGATATTTGGTGGCAACATCATTATAACCAACCTGTGCCTTCATGGAACTACAAGAAAATACGGACAAGTAATTGTATAACCCATAACCTTTGCTTTATATATCTAATATAAATAATTTGAACTAATGTGGACAAATCATATATTTTCAGACGTATATTACGACGTAAAGCCATCTGCTGAAGTATGCGAGAGTGTTGCCTGCAATTGTGTTCCATCATCAGGCTGCAACGAAGACTGTATCAATCGCCTTGTGTTTTGTGAATGTTCGCCACAACTCTGTCCCTGCGGGTAGTTACATAAGCTTTGATAAAAAATTATTACTTAATATTTATACTAACTTCACATTTGTTAATGAATTTTCTGGCATTTTCCTCTAGTGATAAATGTAAAAATCAGCGCATACAACGGCACGAATGGGCATCAGGCCTAGAAAAATTCATGACTGAGAACAAAGGATGGGGTGTCCGAACTAAACATAAAATAATTTCGGGAGACTTTATTTTGGAATATGTTGGAGAGGTGGTTTCAGACAAGGAGTTTAAGGTAAAGTTGTAATAAATTGTAAATTGATTTGTTTGTAATATATTAATATAAAGCATTTATTCAAATGTACTTGGTTGTATTGTCCTTAGGAACGCATGGCCACTCGTTATGTTCGAGACACCCACCATTATTGTCTTCATCTGGATGGAGGTCTCGTTATTGATGGCCACCGCATGGGCGGAGACGGCCGTTTTGTCAACCATTCTTGTAGCCCAAACTGTGAAATGCAAAAGTGGACTTCTAATGGTAATGACTAAATTATTATTACACATGTAAAAAACCCTTAGAAAGAAAATTCTTACATTCTTTAAAAGGCATTATTCAGATGAACATTGTCAATTATTGTAGGATTAGTAAATCATGACAATGATGGCGAAATACTGCTCTTGCAACTGACCATTGCGCACGCCAAAAAAAAAATGTTAACTACTACAAAATAGATTTGAATGTTTTAAACCTCTTTAAGCGAATTGACCCAAAAAAGTGTGTGTTATGCTATTTATAAGCGAAATAGATTATTGGGAACCTACATTGCCTTTCTTGAATTTCAATAGAAATATTTTATCTATTGTGCTCTGCTATTGCGTTGCGACTATAAGCTATGTTAATATTACAATTGCAATTTAAGTCCATAAAAAGTTTAAAGATTTTTAGAAACAAATAGTAAGTACTTGTTAATAAAATATAATAGTAATACTTAACAGTATTTACTGATAGGAGACCATTACAAATGAGACAATAAGATATTTAAAAACAATAAGATACTCTTACTGAGTAAGGTATTTAAGCAATGCTTTTATGTTTTTATTTTATTGCTGTGCTGTCATGCTTCTTTATTTCCTATATTAATTTTGCTGTTTGGCGATTGTTAATTTTCTCGACTGTGTAATTAATAGAAAACTAAAATACTTATGCGCAATTTTATGGACAATGTTTAGCGAATTTATAGTAATTATATACATGTTTGGCAGCATGTAACACAATCGAAGCCGTGGTATAGCTGTAACTGTAACCCTGTAACCAACTGTAACCCTACGGATATAGATATTTACGGAAATATAGTTATGTGAAAGCCTCACAAGTGGAACCTATGAATATAATGCTACAAGCCAGCATATCTTGTATTTTCCTGTAATTTTTTGTTATTTGTACAACCATCAAAAACAAATTAAATTGATTTAATACTTACAATAAAGGCAGTCATTTAATGTTTACTATTTGTTTAAATCTTCATTATTATAAACTCTTTTGATTGAAGCCATAAAAATACGGTGTGTTAATTTGCGGGATTCCCGGGCGTAGCAAGTTTATTTTCAAACATTAACTTACAAACAAATGGTCTGAGGGTTTGCGTCCAAAAGCGTCCTGGCAATAATGTAATGATATTGCAGAAATGCTCGGATTATCATAGCAGTCTTGTTTTGCGTGCTCGCCCGAAAACACGTCAAATTTCTCGGTGAAAACTGTTAAAATGTGTACGCTCTAGGTAGTCGAAACTGCATAAAGTGATTTATTGTCAACTTTCTTGTTGCAGCTACATAAAGTGATGAATTGTGGCAAACAATAATCAGCTGTAACGCAACGTTATACGATTTTAAGTTCAAGTAACACAGACAACAAGACACGTACATTTTGTATTAGACCTGCCATCCATTTGTTTTTACATAAATGTTTTTAAAAGCAGGTTTTCTTCTTCAGAAAGAAGAAAACCTGCTCCACACTGTATAGTTACATAGATTGATCACATCAAAAACTAGATACACGGCCATAAAAACTTTGGCACCAAAAATGTACCCCAATAATTATTTATTCAGTAACTACAACAGTAAAATCTGATAACTTTCTTAAACAAGAAGTACTAGAAGAAGTAGGCTCTCTTTGTTATTGTATGGATAGTAATAAAATGCTGGCGATACAAATGCACAAAGTTTAAGTATTTTTTTAAAAACATTAGCACATTGTTTCTTCGGGAACTAGTACGTTAGGGTAATATAAAAGTTGGGTAAGACATTTAGTTAGAAGCAAGAATATTTACGAACTCCCAATGCAAGATAAAGGAAAGATAAAGTAATAAAGATATAATACAACACCTAAATTACTTTGTACATGTGACCAAAACGTTGGTAGAATTGCCGCGTTGTATCGCTTTCTATAGCTTCACTTAGTTTCACTTACCAATCGTTTTGAAATTTCACTGAAGGGGCTATGAACCCCGAACCCATAGTCTCAACGCTAAAGCCTAAAAATAAAAAAAAATGAGTAAATGTTGACATTGCCTATGATTCACATTGTCCGCCTTGTTGGCCGCGGATTCTACTTGAACACTCATAGGATGATAGGAGGCCGAGAATGTATCTACGCAGGTTGCATCTCATATCAGCGGCCTACCCACATTACACCGTATTTATTCATACCATCAGACCGTTTGCCATCGTCACCCAATAGGCCCGACGGTTCGAGTACCGAGGAAGAATTGGGGATGACAAGCATCCGGCAGATGATGTAATTGAAATTGTCATGGCAAGATAATCAACCACCACTACGAAATCGTGGAAATCCATGACATCCAAGCTCATCAACCAATGGCAACAACAGCACCGGAGCTTTCTAGAATTTAAAAAATTGCGTTTATCATGATTATATTTAACATTTAACACAAGGAACATAAACTTAACGAATACGAAATGTTATTAGTGCAAGAAAAGATAAGGTGCCGTCAATAAATTACAAAATTTATTTAGAGAATTACACACTTCAAATAAATTTAATTCAATTTATATTTTGTATTCGATAGTATTAGGTTTTAAGTTAGGCATTTAATGTAAAACATTAATTAAAAATTACGCTACAATAAAGGGTAACCTATTATACTAAACTTTAATATAATTACAAAATTATTGCTAACTACATTTTTATACACTTAATATACGAATTTATTGCTAATTACCTTAAAAATATAATATTTCACAGTATAACAATTTATTAGTTATGATTATAAAATTTGGTGAATTTTTTGTGCAGCGATGACTAACTCGTTTTTAAATTTATCGACAGTTTTGTAAGTCTGCGCGTGCGCATACCTATAACAAAAGTAATTTATGGCCTTGTCTGCCACGAGTCTTTGCGACTAGTATATGTGATTTTATATGACAGGTTACATCACACAACCAAGTCATAAGAGATCAGAACAATCTACTGTATAACTTCTAAGTTTCTATATCTTTCAAACAAGCTGGTATTGTTACCCAGTCTTCTTCTCGTCTTTGAGCTCTTATAATTCGAATCAACTTTTTCTTAATTATAAATTCAGCATTAGTCTTAAATATGAAGTAAAATATTAATGCGGACTTTAAAAACCTAACCAAAGGCCTAACTGCCAAGTTTCCTCTGCTCATATTTACATTTTAATATTCTAACACAGCAAATTAAAATAAATGTTAATAAAAAAATCTTCTGACTGCAATGTACTTTTTCGCTCCTTGGTGATCGTAGTGTAATTTTTACACAACACACAAAATGGCAGTTAAATATTTTTAAATTTATAAGGCAACTTGCTCGAAGTGCCATGTGTCACTGAAGTTGACTAAGGCTTTTGCATTCATACAAAACAGAGACTGTTAACATTATATCTATGTTGCCGGTCTCTGTTTTGAGGGTATATAGGGAAGAACACACTTCCCTCATATCTATGTTGTGGACAGTTTAAATCGTGAAACTGTGAAATGAAACTGTGTATCTAGTTTTATTTGTAATTGAAGGTTATATACCAAGGAATATACGTATTTCGTAGCTTTAACCACCCTACTGTGACTTACAATTTTAATTAATGATAAAACATTTGTGAGTAAGAAATTTAACTATATATTCTATTTTAAATATCAGTTGTTATGTTACCATTAAATTAATTATAATGAATGTATTGAAAAACATGAAATTTTTCAGGAACATTCAGAATGGCCCTATTTGCCTTGCGTGATATTGAGCCTGGCGAAGAACTGACTTACGACTACAATTTCTCATTGTTCAACCCAGCTGTGGGCCAGGTAAGATGGCACCTAATATGGTACGATTTCTTGTAGATCCAAAGACTTATAACAAAAAGCATTAATTATGATAATCTTCTTTTAGCCCTGTAAATGTGACTCAGAAGATTGCCGAGGGGTGATTGGTGGTAAATCGCAACGTGTTACCAAATTGCCAGTGAAACCACAATCAAGAATAACTTCAAATGCATCTAATCAATTACAGAGTAATACCCAGCCTAGGGTTGGTCGGCCGCGAAAAGCAGTAAAATGTAATAAGAAGTCGGAACAGCGGACTGTTACAGCATGTGACATCAAGAACATGACAATACTGAAATACCAACAACATTTGAACAAATTGTGGCAAGAGCCTCAATTAAAGCCACTTACGGCTCGTGAAAGAAATGTCGTTAAAGAAAGGCATTCTTTCTTATTTAGAAATTTAGAATCCGTAAGTTTGAAACATAATTTCCTTAAAAAGTTCTATAGAAGTTTAATGACTAAACTGAAATTTTTTTCGTAGGTTCGTCGGATCAGGGACCGGTTGTCGCTATCACTAGCGCAGGCGCCTGGGACTGCGGAGACTCACGCCGCCAGCCCACCGGTCCGCCTGCCCGCGCTGCCCACCGCTCCCGCCGTCACTATAATCAACCCCCTCTCGCTTCCCGACACGATGGACCCTAGAGTCTTCCTAAATAGACTACAGCAAATACGTCACTCTAAGGAGAACCTACCAAAACTGACTATAGAAGATGATCCTAATCTTAGCACTAAGGAGCGACTTGCAAATGTGTTCAAAGCACTTTATAAAGCTGTAACTGATGCAAAAGGTTTGATTTATCTTACTTGGCACGTGTTTATTTTAATATAAGTCATACATATACTTTATAATTATAACAATTTACAGATGAAGACGAGAAGCAACTCTATGTCCCTCTCTTAAAGGTGGAAGAACTGTATAAGAATGGTGAACAATTAGTTAGTCTGAATACTATTGCAGTCAACATTGAGTCTTTACACTACGAAAATGTTATTCAATTTGATGCAGATATCAGCTCAATATTTTCCACTTTTATTAGGGAGCATGGTAGACTGTCTTATTTTGGTCATATTGCAACGCAGCTGAAAAAGGTATGTTTAATAATACATTAAGTTAAACTGATGGATTTACTCTTGTTTTATAATTTGTTTGTGTTATGATTTTGCCACAGGTCTACAATCAAGCGAAATGGGACATTTCTGAGCAACTAATCAAAATTCTAGGACCAGATGATCCAATACCCACTGGGTTTTTACAAAAAATGAAATCAGGTAAATTTTCACACTAAAATAATGCACATTTTAGCTTTTTGAATCTCTCGTAGAAATGGTTTGGTTTTGTTGCAGTTTTTTTATATCTGAAAGATAAATGAGCTGAACATTTACTTTCCCATGCAAAATGTATACAATCTTTTTCCAGTCTATTAGGGTTTTTAAATTTTTGTTAACAAATAATGCAAGAGAAATGGATATTTCAAAAAATCATAGTTTGTGGCTATGGTTCATGGTCTTAATTTGTTTTCATATTTGAATGTATTTTGTCTTTTTTTAAGACCATATAATTAATAATTATGGTCTTCAAATATGTGGTTTGTAAATCCTTTATCTTTTCATATTTACTGTTACATAATTAGTATTATATTCTCTTTTATACCCAGATGCTCTAGACAATGACCCGTAAACGTAATTTATTGGTTAGTCAAGTGTTTCTAACTGAAATAATTCCATACCAAATATTTAATAAAAATATAAACTTTTTAAATTTATCACTCTGGACACAAAATATTTACCTAAGTGGTCCAAAACAGCTACATTTTTGTATTTTTGTAATTCACTTAGTATTACAAAATTATTATTAGCTAAACATATATAACATTGATTTATGCGATTACAGAGGAAGTTATCCTGTGTATTTGCGGGCTTCATGTTGAGGAGGGTTTGATGGTGCAGTGCAATTGTGGTGTTTGGCAGCACGCTAGGTGCATGCGGGTGAAAGATACCCGTGCTCCGCACTATTGCCATAATTGCAGACCGCCACAGGTGATAAACGGTTTTTAATTAAAAAATTATATGTATGATGGTCGCAAAGCAAACTGAACCAACAATCATTGTTACACAATTGTTAGATTAAAATTCAGTTCAATTTATCGTAAGAAAATTTAAAAATAATAATAATAATGAAAAAATAATGAATGTACCAACAGGTGGATCGCGAGATACCTCTAGATGAGTACACGGAGGAGGGTCACCAGTTCTATCTATCTCTAATGCGTGGTGACCTCCAAGTTCGACAAGGTGATACAGTTTACGTACTTCGTGATATCCCTATTGACGACAAACATCCTGATGTTAGCCAAAAGAATGGAGAGAAAGCGGAACTACCTAAAACTAAGCGGTTGGATCGAAAGAAGGTCAAAACGTTACCAAAAGGGAAAGATAAACCGGAAGAAGGACAAAAAGTGGGTTTATTTTAATTTTGTTTATTTATTTTATTTTATTCGGAAAACAAACAGTGTTCTATAACTAAAAATAATAAACTTAATAAATTTCTATGCACCAATTAAACATTTTCGCATATGGCTATTTATAATGTACTTGTCTCTTTAGCTTTTTTTTTTGTTTAGATACAATATAATAGTTTTATAGCATAAAGTTATTGTTATAGAAATAGAGTTAATTCTAATTCCTCAAGGCTTCCTTATTGCTGATTTCTTCAGTTTTTAAAACTTGTATTACAAATTATTTTAACTCTTCTGATAACTCTTCTTATGTTTACTAGGAGGCAAACGTCCGTAAACACACATATCAAACTATTGGCGAGGTTCCGGTTTCCGAGCTGGATATATTTCGAGTGGAAAGATTGTGGAAGCACAAAGAAACTCAGGAACGATATGTTTACGGACACCACTACCTAAGGCCACACGAGACATTCCATGAACCTACTAGAAAGTGAGCATAATAACACAAATTTACATTTTGAAGAATCGGTGAGAAATCTGAGAATAATCAGTAAACTTGAAGCTCTCAGATATTTAAAGAAACAAAGCAATAGTTTCCTTATAATTAGTCATTGTCCCATGTCCAAATGCTGTTTAATTGTTTGATAAGGCGACCAATTTGCGCATCGTAATGATAAATGAGCTAAAACAAAAAGACAAATATTTTAAATGTATATTTTTAATGATTTTTTTAGGTTCTTCCCAAACGAAGTTATGCGAGTCCCGCTGTATGAAGCTGTGCCTATTGAATTGGTTATGTCACAATGTTGGGTTATGGACCTCAATACTTATTGCAAGGTGTGTGTTTACTATTATGTACAAAACAGGCTAATAAGCAAATTGGTCTAGCTCTAAAGAAATACGAAAATACGATTAACCAATGTGATACTGAAATAGAAATGATAAATTTGTCGTTTTTGCTTGTTCAAACTTTCATGATTTTTAGAATACATTATTTTAGATGATTAAACGAACTTCCAAGTGAAGTTCTATCGCTATTATATGAGTCGCTATATTCGAAGATAGAATATAATTAAACAGGTAGTCCTTTTAAGGTCCTAGGTAACTTCGCACAGTTTTTGAGTATGTCTTTTTACTTGATCAACCCGGTCCCGGCAAGTCTTAATTTTTTAGAGATCAGAACAAAACTTTTGTATGGGTTTTGGGAGGGACGGGTCTTTTATATATCTTCGAATGAAGCTACTCATATAATAGCGATAGAACTTGGAAGCTCGTTTAAGTATCTATTATATTTCGTCGCTTCATTCTTCAGATATATATAATTAAACAGATAGATTTTTAGAGACTAAGTTTTGTTTTCTTTTGTCTTTACAAATTATAATTCATTTAAATATGTTTATTCATTAAATTTAGTATATATGTAATTAAAAAATCCAGTAACCTTTAGGCATTTTTTATACACTTGGTGATTGCCAAATTAATGAAATCAATAAACAGAATAATTTAATTTTAATTAATCTCTTTATCGGAAGATATTGGGTGGTTTGTACCGTTTCTCGGATAACCTACACTGAGCACGTGCCGTGTGCTGTGTGCGCTGAACACACTCATATCAACGCCGCTCGTACCTAGCGTCTGTTTTATCCACCGACTTAGCGTCTGACTGGACGCGGCTCTGTGAGGGGCCTTTCATGTTACAAACAAGAACCCCGAGTTCGAAGCTTTAATATTTTTCGTGACAAAAATATAATATTTTAGAGTCGATACAGGACATATCATAATGTTATTTTTAAAGATTGTCAAGGATAACATAGGTTATTTAGATTTATTTTATATTTATTTAGATAGATTTGGGGCTGTGGTTTTAATGATGTATATTGTGATTATGTGGACGGATGCAAAAACTATATTTTCTTATTTAATGTCTGGAACCTATGTCGGCGCATACGGCTTATGCTGTAACGGCAACTTTTTGGTAATTTTTTCTAAAGTTAAAGTTATATAAGGATATCACAGAAAAAGCTGATTAAGAACTTAATTTGGATCCACAGAAAATGTGTACTTCGCTTTAGTTGATTCCATTTTATAGGCTTCTTGTAAAAGAGGATGGGAGACTGGGTATCCTGTAATGTTTATAAATTGTAAATATATAATATCAAAAACGGGCCATATTTATTTTATAGGTCTATATTAGACACGTATTTACCAAGCCCAAATATTGAGATAGTTGTTGGGGATACTTAGAAATATTATAAAATCCAATTATTCCCGTAACAACACCATTTATTTTTTCATTGACATCTAGAAAAATTATAACCTGTCAATCTGTCAAACTTCAAAGATATTGAGCCGCCATTTCAATAAGCCCTTATATCAATTGTCTTTTGGCTGTTGTATCTACAGTAATTGAAATTAGGGTGCTTTTTAATTTCAATAGCTTCATCTGATCATCCTATGAACGTTTTAACCATCTAACCGTATTCGTCCTATTAAGAAGTAATCAACGTTTTCACGTCTATTTCACGTGTTTTTTGAGGTTAGATTACAATTTGACTTTTTATTCCTAACTTCTATATAAATCTTATGATTGTATTTTGATTATCCATCATTCAAACAGTCAAACCCACATATTCAATTTGAGATACGTGAATGCTTGCAAAAATAAAAACGGTACTGACAATGTATTTGAGTTTGCCAATATTCTTTGCCTCCACATTGCCCATATCTTCGCCTAACAATAGAGACAAGGCTGAACAGTTTGAATTTAAAGAACCGAATGAACAACCCTTATTAAATTGCTCATTTAAAAACAAAGAACATTAGTTCTTTAAAGAGGTTTTTGAACATATCAGTATTACGTAACGTACAAAACTTCCACCATGAACTCAACGTGATGTTGTATTGACACATAGTCATGGATGCGCGATCCGTGATGCGATGAACGTCAGGGTTTCTGGCGGACAGGGTAAGGCTGGAGTGCTTTGCTTTGGTGCTGTTATGAGAGTTAATTAAATCTTTTGTTTCAATTCAAAGTAATTATTTTTCTTACACATTTTGAGACAAGGGAAAATGGAGGAAATAGTTAAAAATACGCAGAGGCCCAATAAGTTGTGCGACTGCATCCGGTTCAGGATACCTAGTTACAAATGCATCACATTTGCAAACAAACATTGAAGCAAAAATCCATAAATTACGTTCCTTGCCAAATGCCATAGCCAAATGTGTCTAGTTATAGTATTTAAATGTGGAAATTGATTACCACCCATCCTAAATATTGCAAAATTCCTTTCTTCCCCGGCTGAACTTTTGAAGCCTAAAGAAACGGCTAGTAATTCTAGGTAATTAATATGGTATTCTTTTTCACTATGTTTCCAAAAACCATAAAATGTATTGTTTTGGAATACTGCGCCTGTTCTGAATGCATCTGTATATACCTTATGAATTTGTGAAGTAAATGAACAGGAAATGGTATACTTACTTATACTTTTCTACCAGATTAAATATACCAGTAATTTAGGGAGTTTAATTTTTTGCCTCATAGTTGTACTTATTTTGTAGCTAGACAGGCTGTGACCAGTACACCTATATGTTTGGCACAAAATCTCGTATCGAGCATATTTGAAGTTTCATAAATTTATTGATTATATAACGCTTATCGTCAGGTAAAGAAATAGATAGATATATTTTCGATGTTAAACATAAAGCCTAAAAATGATACTGACTTAGTCGGTACTAGTCGATTTTTGTCAGAATTCACAAGTGACTCATAACGGATAATCCATACCTACGGCATGGCTGTAAACTCGTATGTGATTGGCTCAAACGTATCGTTTTGTTGAAATTCAAAATGTATTGTTTTTTGTAACTAACAAATATATAATATATTTGTTAATATAAAATATATAGGTACGAGTAGGTATGATTTTCTTATCTATGTTAGCTAAGAAACCATTATGGGAAATTAATTTAGAAGCTGTTTTATAAGCTTCTAGCGTCAAACTCTCAACTTAGCTTTCTAACTTTTGACATTTTTGTCATGCCATTGGATTTAAATTAGAAATGTAAGGAGGCAACCTCAAAATTTCAAAACCGTGAGAGTTGAAAATGTTATTTTTGACATAGTTTTTTGGTGGTTTGTGCCTTTTTATTAACTCATAACATTTCTTTTTTTAATACAGTTTTATTAAAAAAAAATCTTTTCGATATGATACTTTAATAAATAAAGTAAAATAAATCATTAATTTTATGCAAAAAAATGTTCTTTGCAGACCATAATTTTCAAGTGAAATTTGAGGGATAGAGGTCATTGACGTTCCTATTCTTATTTGAATCGCATTATAATAATAATCATCAGGAAGAAGACTACCAGGAATTTATGCGGATAACGCGATATGTCTATTATAGATAACACCCGTTTTCTGCATCTTTCCAATAAAGCGAAATTATAGATTATAGATACCCGCGATCACTTATGAAAAAAACAAAAAATGGCTTACCTCATCGGAAGAAATAACGAGTCGCTATCGTTTATTATTTATTGTTAGTACTAATTTTCGAACTTTTAGCACAACTTCTACAGCATATTTAATATTAAACTTTTAAGTTACTGCGAGCGATGAAATATAATAGTATGAGTGCGGTTTTAATTGCGTAATGTAAAGACGTAGAATTAATAAATCTATGCTCAAAGAGCATCGAGTTTAAAATCCTTAGGCACAGAATGCGAAAACCGAAAGTGGGAACATTCTACCCAAGGTCCATGGCAACATGTCACACATCTTTTCGCCACTGAATTATTCAGTTTTCCAGTACCTAGATATTGTTTATATTATTTTTCAAAGAAAATATCAATTGGAAGATAATCCGTAAATTTCTCATACTGGGTCTGTCGTTATGAATGGATAACCCCTTAACTGCAGTTGGTCCGGATGTGAGATTGTAAGAAAGTCGTATCTTCTGCCGGAGTTGTCAACCATGTGAAAATGGCGTACACTTTTATACATTTTTAAAAATTTCGCAACTCTTTTCATTAATTCCGTTGCAATTTCATAAAATTTAGGTATTTTTGTGTGTTTTTTTAGTATTATACTCCTGAAGACATGTATTATTTAATTTTAATACAATTTTAGGTGTTCTTAACGTTAAACATTATCAAAATTGTCATTTTAAGATTTGATTTTAAATTTTTTTCTGAATACAACTCTTGATCATATACTGTAAAAAAAAATTCGGCCCTGTATCTGCTATATTTTAGTACAACAATGTATACTTACAAGTAACAGGAGCGAGAACACTAATCAAGGTCAGATTTTTAATTTTTCCTGTAAGGTTATAAAATAGTTGTAAAACTTCGTCACAATGACTGTATTCTCCATTCCCGATTCGTTGTCATCTATCGAAGAGACCAATGATGCGATCGGTGCTATCACCAAAGACCTTCGAACTGCTATCAGTGCGTCCTCCAGGCAGGTTCCGGCGGCGAATGATCGACGCTGGGTCCTGCCTGAGGATGAGAGTGAGTTGTTGAGAGCAAAGAACGCAGCTATCCGGGCGCACCATTACGCTCCGACCGAGGCAAACCGCATCCGTATGAGGGCTCTACAGCGAGATGTCAAAACTCGCATACGCGAATTGCGGTCTAACAACTGCCACGAGCTTCTCGAAGAGATTTCGCCTTCCCATCTGGCTTACTGAAGCTTGGCGAATTCTCTCAAGATGGACTACCGCGTCATCGATGCCTTCGCTTCTTAGGCCACCGCCCATGACTCCCGCCTTCGATGACTCCGAAAAAGCTGAAGTCCTAGCCGAGCTTAGCCCAACAATGTACACCGAGTACAGAAAGCACTAACACCCTCCACATAGAAACTGTGAATAACACAGTCGAAACTAAATGCGGCAAACCACCGACTGACACCCTTCAACCGGTAACGGTGGAAGAGGTACAGACAAAACTTACAAACCTAAAACTGCGGAATTCCAGACGAAATACCAAACAGGGTTCTGAAAGCTCTCCCACTCGCACTCATACAACTGTTAGTAGTTATATTCAATAACTTACGAACAAACTGCTCCTTTCCGCAAACATGAAAGGAAGCGATTGTCATCGGTATTGGGAAACCCGGAAAACCGGCTAATTTACCTATAAGCTACCGCCCTATTAGTCTGCTTAGTGCGATAGGCAAATTATACGAAAGGATCATTTTGAACAGGCCCCGAGAGGTCATCCACTCCAAGCACCTGTTACCGAACGAACACTTTGGCTTTAGGTCCCGTCACTCCTACCTCCAACAAGTGCACCGCGTTACGGAGCACATCTTGGAGCAAAGGAATGTAGGTCGAAAACCGATAGGCACGGGTGCGCTTTTCTTTGACGTGGCGAAAGCCTTCGACAAGGTCTTGGCACAACGGCTTGTTATTCAAGCTCTTCGAACTAGGCGTGCCAGACAGCCTCGTGCACATCATACGATATTTTTTACATTGTCGAACCTTTCGTTACAGATTGGATGGTGCAATCTCTAATCCCTGCCCTGTATTAGCCGGTGACCCTCAAGGCTCGGTACTTTCTGCGACTTTGTTTTCACTATACACTAGTGACATGCTAAGGACGGAGAAAGTAGAACTCGCGCTCTTCGCAGACGACACCGCGCTATACACATCTGATAGAAATCTAAGTAGGTTAACTAGAATACTCCAATCCGCAGCCAACGCATTAGGCGCTTGGTTTAGGAAATGGAGAATAGAAGTCAACCCAGAAAAAAGTGCAGCAGTGTACTTCTCTCTTTCAACCTGCTCTAGGACAACCTCTAGGAAACCCTCCAAAAGGTCAGAGCAGGATTAAAAAAGTCAAATATTTAGGAGTCACTTTAGATAGTGGACTTACATTCGCGGATTACATAAAACGAGCCCAGGACCGAGCCGCCCTCGTCATGGGTAGGCACCCCCTAATCTGCAAGAAAGGTAAAATGTCGCTTAGAAATAAGCTTACACTTTACAAAACTTGTATCCGCCCCATCATGACATATGCCAGTGTGGTTTTCGCTCACGCCAGCAAGTCGAATATCAATTACTTGCAGGTTATTCAAAATAGGTTCTTACGCAAATGCGTCCGGGCCCCGCCCTATGTCCGCAATTTAGATATGCATAAAGATCTCGAGCTGCCCACTATTGCTACGTTGATGAAAATGGTGTCTAGACGCTACTTCGACAATGCTTTCCACCATCCCAGCCCGCTGGTCAATAATTAGCTGACTACACGGCCAACCCAGACGTGCCGGTTCGTTACAGGCGTCCGCGTAACGTCTTAACAGATCCCGACGCCGCTATAACAACAAGGAACGCCGGCGTTCCAGTTAGAAATAGGGCAACACGGCATTCGAAACTCCTAACCTATCGGTGGGCCAGGCTAACGCAGCGTACGCATTCCTACTGATTTTCTTGCTGATTCTTTGGCTGACCCTGCACCTTTCGAACCAGTGGTAGTTTCAATATACGACGTCCTAAGCCGAGGTCCGTGCCTCGGGTGCCCTTAAGCGTATAGGATGTAGGAGTAGTTTAAGTTCCGGCTAAGCGCCCTCAGCGCTAGGCCACAAAGTCCGGTGAAATTTAAAAGGCTAATAATAACAAATAAACTGTCCATTTAGAAAAAAAATGACTATTTTATCAAGATACTTTACAAAAACACTATCGGGCCACTAATTGGGATATTCAAAATAAAATAGGTTGTTTATAGTAAAAATTAAATTTATTTGATCAATAACTTAAACAAATTTTTTATAATTCCTTAAACTAATTGCTCGAAATGTCGTCCACCGATAGCAATGCTTGCTCTACAACGCCTAATAAGAGATCTTTTAATCTAGCCATAACCGGCCTCATCTTAAATTTTACGAGCTGCTACTTGAATGCGCGCACGCAACTCATCCACAGAACTTATTGCTTCGCTGTACACTTTCTATTTGATACAGCCCCAGTAAAAAAAAATCTAACGGGTTAAGGTCTGGCGAACGTGGAGGCCATAAATTTGCGACCCATCGCCCTATCCATCTATCTGGATATGTTTTTTTTAAATGTTCTCTTACACGAACAGCGTAATGCGCTGGGCACCCATCATTTTCTAGCCAACTATCGTTTCTTATCTCAAATGAAACGTCTTGCATTAATCCACGTAAAGTTATTTACTATAGCCGGCAACTCAAGGGATTGAATTGGCCCATTACGTAAGAAAAACTGAGATTTCTTACAACTGGCCACTTGTAAAAAATATAATTTAAAAATATATATAATTTTTTGTAAATTGAACTTTTTGCCAATATTATTGAGTATGTATTTCATTCATTTGTCATGAGTTTTACGATTTGGCGGCAAATTGAAAATTGTCTGTGTCATCAGCATGAATTTAATGCGAGAAAATTTTCCAGCAATGACTTTTTATGGCTTTTGATGTCATTTAAGCCAACAAGAAAGTTATCATAGACTACGTTTGACATTTCACGATAAAGCCCCATCTCGTGCCACTGTTTATGACTGGTTTAAAGAGTTTAAACAAGGTCGCACTAATCTCACCGATGATCTGCGTCAGGGACGGCCTTCTACGGCGACGACTGAAGATAACGTCTGTGTTGTGCTGCGTATGATGGAGAATAACAAAAGAGTGACCTATCCGCAGATTCGGACAAGCTTAGTTATCGGTATGAGTCAAGTTCACAAAATCCTTCATGAAACATTTAGCGGTCAGGAAGCTTTGTGCCCGGTGGATGCCTCATAATTTGACCGAGAGCCAAAAAATCCGTCGTGTTTGGTTGGTGCCGTGAAATGGTTGAAAAATTTATCGAAGGCAATGACATATTACATATAGACAGGTTATTTGCTCTCAAAAATGGCAACGCAAATATTTTTATACCATACCTACTCTAAAAAGCTTATTTTATTCACGCAAAACAGTGAATAAAAAGGCCTTTTATTCACTGTTTTGTTTTTATTCACTGTTTTGGTGTTTGAATTTGGAACACAAAATATATCCGATCTCCATTTTAATGCTTACACAAACTCCTTGCGCTAAGATTCGAAATTCAAACTTTTTGGTGCAAATAAATTCTCGAGATTTGATTGGTCGATATCTGCGACAAGGAGTTTGGCATTAGATTAAAAACTGTTTTGTGATCTTTGCTGACATTATAGAAAAAAAAAATAGTGAATTGGCGCCATTTCAAATACTTACTGTGAATTGTACGGACACAAAGTTTAGTGTTACTTAATAATAAATCGATTGAATTATAATAAATCGATTATGCATTTAAGTGACGAAGAAGATATTGTGTTAACACCTGAATTTATGAAAGAGAAGGCGGCCGATATTGCAGAAAACTTGCTACCCAACAAATCACGGCTGGTTTACATCAAAACCTACGATGAGTTTGGTAAATGGAAAAATGAAAATCAAGCTTCGGGCACATTTTCTGAGTCTGTTTTCTTAACTTATTTTAATGGACTTTCGAAGAAAAGGAAGTCATCGACATTATGGAGTATATGTTGCGGTGTACTGTAAAAACAAGGCATAACATTGATATAAAAACATATTCTAACTTGCAAGCCTACCTTAAAAGGCTATCAGAAGGCTATAAACCGAAAAAATACCGCTCAAAATGTTGAACGCTTTTTGAATGAAGCGCCAGACTCGCATTTTTTGGCAGTAAAAGTAAGTAATCTTCAACATATCTTGCTTAATACAAGTAGGTATTTTGAACTATTTAATTGTAAACCTATCAACATCAATTTTGTAACAGTTTTTCTATTTTTGTTTGCAGGTTGCGTTAATTCTCGGCATTAGTGGAGCCTGTCGTTCAAATGAGCTTGTTAAACTGACAGTGGATGACGTGCAAACGATTTCTGACACTGCTTTACTGATTACTTTAAAGGATACAAAAACGAAAATCGACAGAACCTTCGTAGTCAGAGATAATTACATGAAAATCTTAGAAAAGTATCAAAGTTTTCGTCCTCCGAATACAATAAATATTGTTTCACAAGTTGACCACCCTAATGATAATAATAAGAAAATTACGCTTAATTTCAGTCATTGCTCTAATTTTAATGTCCATTTCAATTAATGTAACATTTATTATTTCTTGATTAAATTTCTATTTTCGCTTAAATTATGTCTTTTTCTCGTAGTCATGGTATAAAGTATAGTATGCAACTCCTGAATAAAGTACGAATTTATATCGAGGACCATGAATCACTCGCGTCGCTCAGGATTCTAACAGTTGAATCAATCGCTGCGCTCGTGATTCAATCACCTTAAAAAAATTGACATGTCTTTGAAAATTGACATGGCTATTCGTTTCAACAAACTCGAAGAGCGAAATGTAATATGATTTTGTATGTGGGAGTAAAAGAGACAACGCTATAAAATTTCGACGCTCGCGACCAATTAGTGCGAAGCAACGTCAACAAGTACATAGGTATCTCTTTCTTACAACAAGTGAACCGCATTATTCTTTTCTTCTCCCACAAATTATATTACTCTATATATCGGGTAGGTATGTATAGTTACGTTGACGCCGTTTTTTTGTGCGGTAATGTTTGGGTATGACTTGTCTATATGTAATATGTCATTGATCGAAGGTGATTCAAATACTGTGTTCGACATACTTACGGGTGATGAAAGCTGGATTTACTGTTATGATCCCGAAATTTAAAGACAGTCTGCTCCGAGGTGTTGCCAATTAAGGTGCAAATTAAAGGATCCTCCTGCACCACGACAACGTCTCTTCGCACACCGCCAGGCGAACGATAGACTATTTGGAGAGCTCAAACGTGGAATTTCTAGGTCACCTGCCGTACAGCCCCAACTTCGCGATTTTTAGTTACTCCCGTAAATAAAAGAAAACCTTTGAGGAAAACGTTTTATAGCCGCCGCGGAAGCTGTGGCTGCGTTTCAAAACACCGTCGAATGGTTCTACCGTTCTATCGGATGTAGCAAGGCGTTAACGTGAATGGACTATTGATATGAACTATTTTGAAAAGATATAATAAAACTAGCTAGCTAGTTTAATCAGTTTTTTATTTTCTAAGAACTATCAGTTTGACCCTCGTAATAATGCCCGTGCATAAATTTATTTTAAATTGATACCAGTCTTGGGCAACTCAAAAAGAGTTGCCAGGCATTAATTGTGGAGGTTCATTATCAAAATACTTGGGTGGAGAGGAGACTCATCTTTCGCAACATTGTGCAACAAAATGTTATATTTACAGCTGCGTCAAGAAAATATGATTTGAGTCTGTAAATTTGATTTAAAAAGGGTGCTAATTAATCGGACTTCTTTTTAATAGCATTATAAGCTACAAAAAACCTATATTGCCATCTAAATTCTAAACTCGGCCACAACCGACGAGCGTCTAGATAATACTATCTTCGCCACAAAAGATATGTTGTTTTTTGAATTATTATCCAATTATGATTATGGCGCTTCGCCGGGTGCTGCTGCACCACACTCGCTCGGCTCGCGCATGCGTTAAATACAGCCTTACATTAACCTAACCCAGATTTAAGTACTGCGCTTTCTATAGAATATTTAGTCGGCGTTGCAAAGAAGACCAATTAGTTTAGTAGAGGTTATTTCATTTTCCCCTGGCCTAGTTATAATAATATACCATCCCTTTTCCTAGAGTATACATTAATACATCTTTTCCCACAATCAGAATGTGGAGGAACCGCAGCACTATCATTTAAAATCAAAATCTACGACGCATTGTTTTTAAGCCGTTGTGAAAAATTTAATAGGTACATTGTATATGTCTCTCCTCTTATGTTGCGTTAGCGAAGCAAATGGGAAAAAACTAAATATTATAATTTTAATAGTTGGTAGTTGAATTTTAACGGTCACATGTAAAATTTCAGTATTCTTGTGTATTGTTTACGCACAGCCCTGGTTGTCAAATATTTTGTTATTTGAAGTTTATATACACAGCGCACTGTAAGAATAATATGTGCCTAAAGAATCAAAACTCCATGTTCATCGAAATGTTATCATGATTCAAAAGGAATTTATATCATACTATGAGATGCTAAATCATACTAAATATGTCAATATCGACTGTTGTGTTGAGTCTTTGGCTCGTCTAATAATCTAATAATCCTGTGTCCTCTTACAGGGTCGGCCAGTAGGCGCTTCTGAAGAACACGTTTACATCTGTGAGTTGAGGGTCGATCGCACCGCTCGGCTGTTTAGTAAGACAAGAGGTCCGAAATACCCGATATGTACCAAAGCATACGCATTTGATCATTTTCCGATGAGGCTGAAAATTACAAGGACCTATGCGGTAAACATTTATTGTCTTAATATGTCTTCTCCGCCAAAAAGAGCTTTAGACCTAACGCCCACTTTCCAAAATGTTTAACTAAACTAAACTTCGGGCAACAAATTGTGTTCATGGCTCAAACTGCTTCAGAGAAGTTCGGAATCGTCTCGAGGGTCCGGCGGTACTTCAGCCCTGACCGGCTACTTAATTTATACACAGCTCAAGTTCTGTCTTATATGGAGTACTGTAGCCACCTTTAGGATGATTTTGCAAAGTACCAACTAGAAGCGATGGAGGCAGTTGATCAAAGAGCCCGAAAAACTATCAACAAATTTGACCTCGCCACCAAAAAACTGCAAAGCCTCGATCATCGTCGGAAAGTTGCCTGTTTAGCAGTCTTCTACAAATTACATTTTGGAGAGTGCGCGAATGCTCTTTTTGATCAGGTTGAACCCACACCCTTCTTACATCGGACTACTAGACGCAGACAGGTCTTCCATCCCTTTATAATAGATATCCAAAGAAGTCGAACCAAACGCTTCGATAGTTCCTTTCTGGTGCGGGTCGCCAAGATGTGAAATGAACTGCGTCTGTTTTTCCAGAAAACTATAGTCACAGTTCTTTCAAGCGTCGATTAAAAGGTATCTCGTGGATAGACGTGTAACAGTATTTTCCATCATCATCATTAAAAAAAATTGCCCAAGTTTGTTCGGTAAGATCGATTACGGCATATGTATCGTACTCATTGTAACTCTATTTTATTACAGCCTCACAAAGTGTCACCGGAGTATCTAAAAGGACGAGGAGCCAAGAGCGCTGCGCCTGATAAAAGTAAAACTGCATCTAATAAAGAGCCAAAAAAGAAGGCAAAATGGACCCTACCAGAATATTATAGAGTAAATATGCACTTTTATTTCTTTTCAAAGTATGCTTTTAACTACATTGGCCACGAATGATAGAAACAATGTTCTAATCATTATTAAGAATAAAATTAAAGTGTAAATGTGTTTTATTTGTTTCTCTCGGTATTCTGAATAACTTAATAATTAATCGTGAGAGATTTCATTACATTCCGCTTAATCATCTTGGTAATTGATCAGTTGCATTGTTAATTAATCAGTTGATCAGTTGCGTTTAAACAAAGCGCTTTAGCATGTTTATTTAACATTTATTGTTAACATAAAAAAAAACAGTCATAGGTGATGTGTATGAGACGAGTTAATGGAAAGAGTAATGTTTGATATTCTCACCACACAAATACTAGTATAATAATAGGCAAATGGGATCACACGAACACGAATTGGAGAACAGGCCAGAATGAAGCCGTCAGAATCCATTCACATTCGCGTTAATCGGCTCTGTAATTTTTGTGTTATGCTTGTAAACTTATATTCGATAGCTTTTTTTTCATCTTTTTAAGGGAATGCTTTTTTTCCAGGGTGAAGAAAACCGCAAACGTCAAAAGGATCGGGTGAACAGCATCGCATCGCGGTTATTAGCCCGCGTAGGTCAAAGGGGTCGCTTAGATGCTTCGTACCTTCTAGCGCCGAGACGCAACCTCGCACCTTGACGCCCGTGTCTTTGTTGCACGAATATATCCAATCACGATACCAGTATAAAAGAATAAACAAAAAGCACTGATAACTAGTACTCAAATAAAATCCTGAGTAATCGTTGCGCTTGCCAATTACATTTCAGGTTCATTAAATAACTTTTTGCTAAGCAGACTTATGAAACTAAAAAGCTTAAACATTTAACTTAACAAACCTGATTTTTTTTTATTTGTTTTCTGGACTAGTTCTCCCTCTCAAAAGGCAAATGACACTCATAAAGGCAAACTACAGAGTGAGGCTATTCTGTTTCTATTTCTATAAAAAAATGGTTGTAAATGCAATGTTTTCCGATTTCTTGATTTCTCAAACATTTAACTTATAACCCATTGTCTTCTCTAGCAAAAAAATAAGAAGTTGCTTTTGAAATTTCAACATAGGGTTAGCTAAGCATAATTTAAAAAGAGAACCTATGGTGTAGATGTGTATCATTACAACAAATAAGTTGAATTTAAAACTATTACTTAGATGTTAACCTCAAAACTAGGAATTAATTTCGAAAACGAATTTGCAAGCGCAACGATGACTATTAAAGTCCTTATTTTTGTTTTAATATCGTCAAAACCGTAAAATTCAATGAAATTTCATCCTTGAGTCAGATATCTCCTTTAGTAAAATTATAATTTTAGACGTTTTGCTCAAAATATAGGTAACGCGACTAGGAATTTTATTTATTTATTTCAGTCTCATATCTTTATGTTTCATTGGTAATTAGTTTTTCAGAAATGAAAAGATATCATCAATATAACCAAATAATATGTAAATATAGTTGCAAGTTATTACAAAATGAAAAGAATATGCTACAATTTTTAAACGCTAAAACAACAACGTCTATTTGAAAACTTAAGTGTCAATGCAAAGTATTTTGCATGGTTTTATATAATTTTATTTAAAAATCGTATTTTTTTGAGAACTTTACACCAGTACTTCGAATTCGATGCTGGTACCGTCATAATTCCTCGCTACATAGCTTTCTTAACGTCATATTCATACTCAGAATCAAGATTTCCGGCATAGAAATCAGGACTTCATATTTATTATTTTATACCCTTATTAGTAAAAGTATTTTGAACTGGGTCTTAATTTAAATTTTATATTATTTATTAAAAAAACAATGATGTTACGCATTCAGTGAATGCGTGCGATGATATCGCCTATGCTGATTGAAAATATATTTAAAAAAACAAAAATAACTGTAATGAGTTATTAAAAGAATTTAGAGTAACGGATAATTGGAAGAAATGACCATTTTTATAATCTTTCAAAACGTGGACAATTGTTATTAGTAAATTCCAACAATTACCTTATTTTATTGTATTTAATGAAATTATTGCAAAACCAATGAGTAAACGCATTCCGTGAATACGTGTGACGAGAAAGCCTGGGCTGAAAAAATGTATTAATAAAAAAATAATTTAAGAATGTACTTATAGGTATTGTATGTATTTATTTCACACCTAGAATAGCTAGCATTAACATTGTTAGTAATGTAGCATATATAATTTGTTTTGATAGTAGTAAGTAATATTGTCCAAAATTATGTTGAATCTCTCATATTTTTTGTAAATACAGTGGTAGGTCGTAACCCATATATAGTATTTTTTCAAAGTAAGAATGTGAGCGAGATGATATTGTAAGACGTCTGAAATGACGATTAATTTCTAGGTTATGGTAATTTATTCCGTTAACACGTACAAATATTTAACCCTTTCGCTGCGGTGGGCGAGAAAACTCGTTTACGGAAATCTGTCACCACATACGGCAGTTCGAAATTGGTAATAGCTTCTACAGACGGACTCATCGTAGCATATACCAACAGCCCAAGCCATACCTACCAAATATATTTATGTTTTGGTTGGTATTGCTAGCATGAAAAATAAAAAAATGTTGTTTGCATTTCGTGCGGAAGGCGAGTAATCACGTCTTGATGGATCAGGACTATATACGGTCTTTTATTTGCATCATCAGAACAGTAGTCTACGAGTACTTTGAAGAAATGGATGTCTCTAAAGGTAAGCAGTAACTATACCTATTTATAATGTATTATGTGATTACCTCTGTATAAAAACGAGAATTTGTATTTTTGATTTGAAGTTTACGATTTAAACGGAACTTAGACAAACTTTACTTCGACATTTCTTTTCGACATTTTACTACTGATAATATTAGCTGATATTCCGTGGGCGAGCTCCGCAGGCGAGTGCGCATCCTCGCACATGCTCGAGCACGCGCTCTCTCCGCTAGTATAAATTGAGATCCACCTGACACCCGACCAGACCGTTCATTGCTTGACAACGCGGCGTCCACCCGTGGACCACCTGCTAAGAAAACGAGTGGACACCGAGCAACGAGGTGGTGCTTATCGGGTGACGGGTGGGTATAATCAGCTACGACCTCAATACATAATTACAATACATTTGCTAGATTGTCAGTAGTAAAAGTGTCAGAGTGAAGAAATGTCGAAGTAAAGTTTGTCTAAGTTCCGTTTGAGTCGCGGCGACTCGAAGAGTGAGCATAAATTGAGCCTAATGAGCTATGACCTTTATGAGTACATTGCTAGTTCGATACTTCATAACTGCGACACGCTACTGCGAGACTTCCCTACTTCGACTATAATACTAATATTATAATTGTGAAAGGGAGTATATTTGTTTGTTTGTTATTCTTTCACGCCTAAACCACTGAACCGTTGTTTGTTATTCTTTCACGCCTAAACTACTGAACCGATTTTTATGAAATTTGGTGCACATAAAAATAACACTTTCAGAATGGACACAGGCTACGTTTTATCCCGATATTCTTACGGGTTCTAGATTTCCGCGAGTGAAACCACTGGCAACAGCTAGTATGTTATACATAGCGACTTAAGACAACCTACTTATTATACCCTAGGTTGAATGATGCCCACTGCTGGAAATATGTTAGGATTTCCACCACCTAGACAATAATACATGATGTGATACGTTGGGTACCTAACGACCTTTTTTTAAATTCATTTAGCTACTTTTTTTAACTATGTATTGTTACTTTTCAGAAAAGAAAAGAAAATTGTCACTACCCTTTTTTCAGACTGGATATGAAATGTCTCAGAGTATGTTATCTGGTTTACGTTACAACGAAAACGAACATCTAACTACGGAAGAATCTTTTCACAAATCACTAGTCTACGAACTTGAGAAGGAGACGTCAGAACCTGAAAGTTCTGAAATCGACCAACATCGTGAGATTGAAGAAGACAGTGATATCGAGAACATTCACATGAAGCCAAGATGTTTGGACTGTATCAAAGATGATTCGCTCGATAAAAGGAACTTCCATTTTTGCTCCTTATTATTGGAATAGTTGCAATATGTACCGCCATGCAATGTTTATCGCCATGTGTTAAAGATTGTTCAGTGTTTCAAAGGAAACATGAGAAAGAGGAAGATCTGGAAGTATTATATCCGCCTACATGTCAGAATTAAATACCAAAGTATATTTTCATTTATTATTAGACTGAAATAAAAAAGTTTTTTATTACCAAATGTCTTTTATTTCAATAATGACACTGAAAGTAAAAATCAAAGCCCTTTTCTTAATTTGTTTCAAAATTCAGACATAGTATGATAAATCCGGAAACATGGATCTACATATAACGCGACACCACATGTGGTACACTCATATCGTGTTTCTTTTCTGGTCTTATTGAACTTCTTGGTGTTAGAGCATACGTGGCATTTACGTGTAGGTCGAATTTTCTTTTCTGTAGCTGCAATTTTTGATGGAAAATGTCGACTGGTTAACCGCATTGAATTCAAGGATTTATGAGAAGGTCGAATAATATATTTCTGCCTAGCAAACTGTTCAATCAAGCCTCTAACAACTTCCAAGTGGTATTCTGCTAATGGTGTTGATTTTTGCTTGACAATGTTGTAAGTGATGTGACCATTGTAAGTTATCATGTCCATTATGTGAAATGCTATTTTCCTATACCACTTCAGGCTTTTTCTCAAACAGCTGATTGTATGTATTAACATATCTGATTTATCGACAGCCCCTTTGCCGATGTTATAATCAGTTATACATTTTGGCTTCATTTGGTCAAATGCCGCAGGCATAAAGTCGCCAGTATGTACGGATGTCAGCATATGAATCAGCTTTTATCGCACCATTTAAGGGCCATCAAAACTTCGGTGTGTTTAATTTCCATTTCTCCTCTTGATAATCTTGCAGTCATCCGCGGAAACCACTTTCGGTTAGGCTTGACTGTCCCACAGCAGTTCGTCCCATTATTGTGTAAATATTGAAATAAAGTCGGACTGGTGTACCAGTTATCGGTAATTAAAAAAAAAGTGTGCCCTTTGTTTAAATAATCTTGAATAAGGTGCTTTACAATAGCTCCGGAAACACCAGCTTCTTTGTCTGCACTAACCGTGCCTTTACCAGTATATATAATGAAATCTAAAATACATCCTGTGTATACATCTGAAATCAAATAAAATTTAACACCAAAACAACTTCTTTTCGATGGTATGTACTGCTTGTAATGTAGTCTTCCTTTGAACTATACCAGACTCTCATCAATGCAGAGTCGTTCATTAGGTGAAAAAGACGATCTGAAACTGGTTTTAACAAATTCATAGAATCCTTTTTTATTTTTTTTTTTATTTATCTGTTGTCTCATTCGATACCTCAAAGTGTAACATCGACAGAATACTTAGGTAACGATCACGAGACATAACTTTTCTAAATATTTTTGATTCAATGAAGTGATCTGTAGACCAGTATTCAGCCAGAGAGAATTTCTTATTTCTTGTCATCAGCATAGAAAGTGCAACAAAGATCATGATTTCAGAAGGAGAAGTTGGCTGCCACGACTGCATACGAGTTCTTTTTTTCAAATCAATAACAGCTTTACACTTTTCGGCGTAAACGTTAGTGTTCATAGAAATCTTACTAGCTAAATCATAACTAAAAAAGTATTCAAAAAATTCAACTGGTTTCTCTAATGGTGACAACGTCATATCTTGAAATCTATTATCACCAATAAAACGATGTATTATTGGATTTGTGAAATTGCCAGTTTGCCAGCAAAATACTCTGTCACCAAATTCTGTAGAAATGTCTTCTCAAAAGGCTTCACTTCTCTCTTGGTTATCTTCAGAATCGGAATCAATCAAAGCATGAATTAATTGATCGTCTGTATAATAACAAGTTTGAATGTCATACCTGTTATCTTGCAACGTATGAGAGGGTCCAGGCTCATTGATATAATCACTAAGTTCGAGTAAGTCCATAATTTTTAAAATTGTTTCATCCTACCCTCATTGCGTAAAAATAATAGGGATCTGCATTTAAAAATCTTAATAATATCTTAAAATTTACTGAAAATTTTACAATAATATACCATATACATCGGAATAATGCGCGGTTTACACGTATTAAGTAGTTAAGTTGGTAACTAAATTTTAAGTTACTACATGCCACTTGTGTGTCCAAATGGATTAAGTAGTTAAGCTCATAAGTTCAATGAAGATGAACAGTGATGAATGTCAAGGAATTCGTCAATTCTGTACTTAATTGTGAGGTAAACGAAATTTTTGACAAATTCAGAGAAGAATTTGTTTCGGAAATTAAAATCTGTAGAAGAATATGTTTATTTTTCAGAATTTTTACCTCGACTATTCCAAAAGCACTCCTATTAAAAAAAATCTTTATCAAATTTTGAAGGTGAAACTAAACTCCACTTCGAAGTTTAAAAAAAAAGAGTTAATGCGAAATATACAAGTGCTCTTGCCGCCACACGCTTTGTCAACTTATGCACCCAACTAAAAAATCGCGTCCAAACGTGTTAAGTGAGAAGCCCCGCCAACCTACTTACACTAAAAATAGAACGAATCCTAATCTACTTAATCACTTGCGTACTAAATTTTAAATAACAGTACTAATTTCCACGCGTACGAAGTCGCGGCCATCAGCTAGTCGTTTATAAATTACGGAACCGCGTAGCAAATTCTTACTCACGCTCGACAGATTTGTATATGGTAACACTACCCTCATTTTGATGATATTTACTATAAATTTTTGGGACGAGCTATCTCGCCAACCGCACGTTATGACAGATTTTTTCAAATGGCTTATTTCGTCATCCGTGTGTCAAAGCGATTTAATTAAAACGAGTTATCTCGCCACCCGTACTGGGGAGCAAAATTTTTTTTGGTGAGCCCGTCTACAGGGCCGGTTACGGCACGGTGAGCCCGCAGCGAAAGGGTTAACAATATTTTGTAATATTTCATTTACTCCTTTTCTGTGTAACTTTACATTTGGCGGCATTCTAATGAATACGCTTTATTTTTTGCATGTTAGTGCACTTAGTTGTTGTATTAAACGTTATTGATAGAGTATGTAATTGTTTAAAAATTATATATGGTGCGACGATGTTGAATGTTGAAGAGGTTTATACAGGTTAGAGCAGAGCCATTGTTTGGGAGGTTGTTTCTACAATATTAGTGTTAAAGGTTCAGTTTAAATAAAAATGGAGCAGGACCTTCTGCTAGAGCAAGATGAAAATTTAAATTTTGCTTGATATTCTGTTCACCAATTAACACCATTAGTTTCGAATGCATCATGCCTTATTAAATGCACTAAAATCTCTGTATTTTTACATAACGCTAGTGTGTAAGCTGTACATAAATAGAAATAAGGTGGTTGGTTGTTTAAAAATTGAATAATATATTGCGTATATTATTGAAGATAAAAGAACCATGGGGGCCGTCCATTAATCACGTGATGTTTTTTTTTTGGCATTTTTAACCCCCTCCTCCCCCTTGGTGATACATGGTTTGGTTTAAGACTACCCCTCCCCCCATCCCTATATCACGTGTATTTTTTAGTACCTACAAAGACTCTTAATTTTTTTTAACATTTATTACATACAGGTATAAGTATCATCTAATTTTATTATAGAAAATTAAAGACTACCTATAATAACGTTTAGAGGTAGGCAGAAAGGTTGCAGGTTGTTTTTGACTGACATAAAAATAATGAAAGAAATGCGAAAAACTTTTTTGAACATAATTTAATAAGTATACGAAAAAATATTTACACGTTACGACGCTTTTCGGTTCACTATCCGCCGAAAAAATAAATAAACGTGATATGTTACTACACCCCCCTCCCCCCTTGTGATATTTCGTGATTTTTTATGGACCTCTCCCCCCCTTTCGAGCCTCACGTGATTAATGGACAGCCCCATGGCAGGATTTTACTCACATAAAATATTCAGTCCAAAATATTTTTACCAGGCTTCTTTTAACAAATACATTTTTTTATACTCAAAATTAGAAATCTTTTTGGATAGACATAGGATTTATTTCATTTCAATACGCTTTAAATTATTTCCAATGAAATTATTTGTGGGAGTCTGCCATGGTCCTTGCGTTTCATATCATTTGAAAACATCACGATGTCTTCTAGGCTTCGTATTGTGATTATGGTGAACAAGTTGTTTTTGTTTCTAATTTATTTGTAATCTACTGTTTTTGATCTTTTTCTTATTACTATGTACTCATCGGTAATACTTTTGTTAAAAACAGAAATATCGAGGTATAATATATATACATATATAATATAAATACATTGTGTTTGATCCCAAAACCCTGTATGGTAAATAGGACTAGCTTAAGTTAAAACGATATTTAATATATCGAGTTTATTTTAGACTTTTAATCTGTCATAGTTTAAATTTATATTATATAGCATATTAACAGCTCACATTTCATATGCACTATGTAAATCAAACATGTGGTATTATCATTGTCCAAGGAGGAGTATGTCGTCTCCGTATGAAAGTGTATGAAGTGCATGTTTTTTTTCTAGGTTATGTTAATGCTGCCTAACTCTGATGCTATCTAGGACCTTATAATATAATTAAAATATGAAATAGCAAGCAATAAACAAATGAAATAAGTTCATTTATTCAGTTATGTACTTAATTAGGTAAATAAATCCCCAGTCAAACACAGTTTGTCTGGGGGTTAGGTAATTGCTTAGTTTGATTTTCTTTAATTTTATATGACTAATGTGGCTGTTGGTTATTTTTCTTGTGCTCTTTGTAATCCCTAAAGTTTGTTTTAAGTTTGTTCTACTCAATTTAACACACATTTTGTCAGAAATTTTGGGATCAAAAAATAGACACTCCTAAAAAGCTTTTTATTTTAAATGTTCTTACTTGCTATTGGATTTAAAAAATATATTAATTTTATTAATTTTAGTCTTTTAATGAGGCCATTTGTTGTATGTAAATCACTCACTAATAAATGAAAAAACAAATAACTGCCTTTAATTTAAAAAAAAATTAGATTTTAGTGGAATCTTGAGTTTTTATATGTGTATTATTTGTAGCATCTTTTATAAAATTAAAAATTCTGCTGGCGAGACGCAGTTGGTAAAACCATAAAAAATTTTTGCTTGCATAAGTTCAAGTAGGGCGATATTGGCGAGATTATTGAGATCAGGTGTTTAGGTTCCTCTATGCAGCTATGTTTAGAACTCCGATTTAAGGTTCTTTCACACGAAGTATCTCGTCAACAGTACTCAAATGTATATTTCATTTTACATACTATTGAAAAGGTTAAATGATCGAAAATTATAACATCGAAAAAATAACTCCTTAAGTTTTTAATTCTTAATGGATTAAAATGGCCACAGTTATACCACCTATGCTTAAACACCTACGGCCTTATTACAAAAAATATAACTATTTTACGCAGGTAAATTAAATAAAAATTACATTACATAATTCATACCATCAGAGCAGTACAGTTTGTTATTTTTTTTTAAAGTTTTATGGCAATCGGCTTTTGCTACTACTCAAAAACTATTTTTTGCCATTTCAAGTATTAATATAAACACATAATGTTCAATATAATTCAATATTGAGGGTTATGACAACCATATATGAAACCTATAATAGCCAGGAGACCTAGGAAGTCTTTGTTTAGGATTCAAAGACACTGTTTTCCTGTATGAATGTACAGTAGAAATAGGAGGAGATGTATTTAAAGAAGATTTAGTAGCATCTGCATAGGATAATCTAACTGAGCGGAAACAGCTGGCAGCTTCTACATATGGCACCTTGTCCCGGGATATAGTTAATTTTATTACTTTTTGTCTTCAGTGTTCAGGGCAGTTCCTATCTGCTGCTGGATCTGGGCCTGAACACTGCAGGCAAGTGGAATTTCCTAGGGGAATAGGTCAGGAGTCTCCAGGATGAGGTTGGCTACACTATAGCACCTAGCTTTCGACCGACATTGTATCTTAATATGTCCAAAGCGACAACAATTCATGCACTGAATGGTAGGATATATGGGACAACCGGTAAGCTCGAGTTAAATATGTATAATCTTTCAGGTAACATTCTGACCTGAAAATTTCAATAACACTGAACCCGTTGGCTGCCAAGTTGGGCTATTAACTTTCTGTTCAGGCATCTCGCCTTTAAAATAGTACACTCATGACTAGTTGATGAAGCCTCTACAACTTCATCCATGGTTGGCAAATGGTTGATTTTACATTATTACTTACCTACATCATTTAAAATCAGCTTCTGAAGATATTGTTTTGCATTTGTCAAGGGTTTAATTGAAACAACATTTCTAATATTAACTTTGTTTATTCATAATCCTCCCTAACTACAGCATGGTCTAAAAATTCTGCAGGTGCAGCAATATTACTCTGAAATCTAGCCCAACCATGGTACCACACCATTGTCATAACATGAGCTACATCCTACCGTGCGACGGCCAACAATGCAATACCAACAATAATATTTTATTCCTTCTCTTGCTTTTACATTATTTTCAATTAGAATATAAACATAAAAAGGTCACAAAGATAAGGAAACACAAACGAGATCGCACAGTACACAACGACGCAAGAGCACACGATGGACTGCACCAAGGAACATATACCTACTACGGCGACATATTATGGACTGCACACTGCACTGCAAGAAATGAATACATATCAATCACATCTGACATTGATGTCTAATTGATGCGTGTGAATGACAGAACTCTCATATCTAATAGCTACGTTCAGCTTTAATATTTTATAAAATCATGATAAGTATGTATTTACTGGCATAATACATTTTTTATTATATGATCTTTGCTGTAATGTAATTTTTAATTTCGGTCCTTCATTAGGTTGCTTTTTATAAAATTTACAACAATAGATTGGCTGCATTAAAAAAAAATATTTCTTGTTAATATTAAAAAACGATTTTCTTTTTTTCCTTAGACTGTCTAATCACAGTTTTAATTGCTTTAAAGTCAGTAAAAAATATATTTTTTAATGATATATTTGCTAAGACGCGTCATCTGGCTATCAATCAGTTGACAGGTCATATCTGACCGGCCCTCTTTGGCCACAAATTTTGGTGTTGCGAATTATGGGTCGTGCTATATCATGCCGTACATTACGGAGCGTGTGTTGATTTGACGGGGCGGAAAGCACAGCCCGATAATAGGAAGCACTCCGTCTCCTATTGGATGATGGCGCGATATAATCTTGTTTTATTTATTTGTGAATAGTTATTTATATAAATTATATTAAGTATTAGTTAATCTATACTATATACCTGAAAAAACATAAATTATGTTGTTTACTTAAATGAAATGTTTTTTCTTTTATTTCTAAAATTTTGTTCTTCATGAATGTTTATTATCTGCAAAGATTTCTGTGATTTTCATGTCGAACCAATATCAGGATACTAATTATAATTTGAATTAAAAGGTAACTGAGGAAAATTCATTTTAAATCTCAGTTAGCGTTTTGTTAATCAACAAACCATCATGCGCCATTATTCAAGCATATCTCTCATATATCTAAGATCTGGGCATGGAAATTATGTTATGGCTATTTACAAATAATAATCATATGACAAAATGTTTTTTTTTGTCACAGTGAAATCACCTGCTACTTTTCACACCTGCTCTTTTTACTCCTGCCGTTTTTAATTGAGTATGATTTATCATGACACATCATATGGGAGTGATTTTTCATTAGCCGTGATTTGTCACCGTGATAAATTTGAATGATTTTTATAGCAAACATTGTTGCTTACACGTGCTTTTTTTTAACTTGCAATGTATGTATATAACTTCATATTTCACTTTGTTCAGGTGAAATCTTGAAACTCAATTTTTAAAGCCTGTTTTTTTATAGAAATAACATGATAAAAAAGTCTAGGACCATGTATTATTTGAATCAATTTATTACAAATAAGCAAAGAAATTCCCTTCATACTTTAGCAGGCTTAGGACTGACAATGTAAAATCCATTAATATATAGATTCAGAAATAACGTACAATGTTTCAAAATCTGATGTCAAATATCGTTATATACGTAGGCAATTCAGAAACTAACCTCCGGTTGATTGAAAAAAGTACACCAAGTTAAGTAAAAATATTTTAATATATACATCTTACAACTACATCTTTGCACTATTTTTCGACATAGTCTCCATAACGATTGAGGCACTTATCGTATCTCTTCACAAGCTTTGAAATTCCTTCTGCATAAAAATCACCCGCTTGTGCCTTGAGCCAGCCCGTGACCGCATCTTTGAGCTCTTCGTCGTCATCAAACCGCTGGGACCCGAGCCATTTCTTCATATGCATGAAGAGGTGATAATCGCTGATAATTTAGATTCCGTATCCAAAAAAAGCTATAATACCTACCCACAAAAAACTACATAAAACAAACAAAAAATGCGACAAAAAAATATTGTAATTCAAAAATGACCTTATCCTTATAACCTTACAGTTTAACTTAGAATGTAAACATTGACTGAGACGGCGAGTCATAGTGCGATCGAATGCGCTACTCGCAGTCATAGCGCTTTAAGTAAGTGCGTCTCGCTGGATCCTGCCACTCGCATTATCGCCGTGCTAGTTCTTCCAAAATCACACCACCAACAGAAATCATTATCACTGTGATTCTAAAGTTGGATAGCAGATATGATATATGAAAAAAAAAATCATATGATTTTTACTGTTACTAATGATTTGTTCCGTGTCTTAGTAAGATCTAACCCAATACTACGAAAGCTAGCACTAACACATATTGCATACACAGGGGTCGGCACTGGAAGTGTTACCAATTTAAAATGCTGTAATTTTGACAACTTTGTTTTTTATTATTTTAGAACTTCAGTATTTAAAAAAACATTTAAAATTAAAAAGTAAGTAAATTAAAAATAAACTCTATTCTTGTCATGGTGTGACATCCATTATCGGGGCGTGCAATGCGGTGGTGTACATTATTGGCACGTACCGATATTGCACGGCATAATAAAGCACAACACGTTTTGTACACCACAATAATTGATGTCACCAAATATTTGGTGTCAACAATTATCAGGGCGTGCAATTCGGTGCTTCGTTTTGTCGTATTGTACGTTACGGTGTTGTTATGTATAATATTATTCTATGGTTGTACCGTGTACTTCACAGTGTACAGCAAGTGCTATGTAGTGAATGAGAAACTAGAAAAGGACGTCATTTTCCATCACCAAAAACTGAGATAGAACTTAACATTGGTTACCGTGTCTTTGTGCTAATAGTGTTAACTTACAAGGATGAAGTGTGGTAGAACTTCGTTAATTGTTTGTAGGCCACAAATAACTAAGAATAACGGTGTTTAATTGGTGTAACATAATTAACCGAATATTAAAAGGTACTGACGACTCGCATCAAGAAAATAAAAATTTGCCACTACATAAAACAAAGTTAAGAAATAAAAAAAATTCATGAATATACTACTATTCGTCTTTATCCTACTAGTAGAATATTTATATTTATAAAAATATACTACTTATTTTATTTATTTTACCTTCTTTATCTTTTAGATTGTTAAAATATGTAATAAAATAATAGGTCTTTACCTATGAAACTGCCGTTTTGCCATACTGGCCATTTCAAATGAAAATATATTTTTTTTGACTGATAATTCTAATTTCAAATTAATTTTATTTGACAAACATGGAATTCTTTTTCTAAAATCGTCATTTGTTTAAAAGTTAGTGTTTTGTTTTCAACGCATTCGAACATTTTTCGTCATCATGGATAAGTTAAAAATTCGAGTAATTATGGAGTATGAGTACCGTCGTGGCAGCAAAGCGGCACAAGTGGCACGCAACATCAACGACGTTTACGGAGCGAACACTACAAACGAACGCACCACCCGTTATTGGTTTACCCGCTTCCGTTCTGGAAATTTTGACCTGAAAAATGAACCCCGTGGTCGTCCGAAAACTTTGGTCGACAATGACGAATTAAAGGCAATTGTGGAAGCTGATGAAACTCAATCCACGGCTGAATTAGCAGCAGCTTTCGACGTTAGCATCAAAACAATATTGGTCCATTTGCGTCAAATTGGCAAGGTAAAAAAGCTTGACAAATGGGTACCCCACGAACTCAATGACCGCCAGCGCGAAGTACGCGTGGAGACGTGCCTTGCACTGCTCAGCAGGCATACAAATGAAGGAATTCTGAACCGCATTGTTACTGGTGACGAGAAATGGATCCTGTTTGACAATCGTAAGCGCTCAGCAAGTTGGTTGGACCCTGGTTCAGCACCCAAACAATGCCCTAAACGAAAACTTACCCCTAGAAAAGTGATGGTCACTGTTTGGTGGTCTAACGCGGGTGTAATTCATCACAGCTTCTTGCCAAACGGGACAAGCATTACTGCAGATGTGTACTGTGAAGAACTGAACACAATGATGGAGAAGCTCGCACGTCTCCAACCAGCTTTGGTCAATCGTTCGGCTCCACTGCTCCTGCACGACAACGCGCGACCTCATACTGCACAGCAGACGGTCTCCAAGCTACAAGAGTTGGGGTTGGAAGTTCTCCGTCATCCGCCGTACTCACCAGACCTTGCGCCTACAGACTTCTACTTTTTCCAGAATTTGGATAACTTCTTGGCGGGAAAAAAATTCAATACCCGAGAGGCAGTACAAAATGCCTTTGAAGAATTTGTTGCCTCCCGTCCAGCTGATTTCTTCAAGAAAGGCATCAATAAGCTACTAATGCGTTGGCAAAGATGCATTGATTGCATGGGTGTTTATTTTGATTAATAGAAATAAAAAATATATAAAAAAATTACGCTTCATTTATTTCGTGAAAAACGGCAATTTCATAGGTAAAGACCTAATAGAAGAGGGACTTTCGCGCTACCACAATGGCATTAAGCCAAAAATCCGAATTTTTATAATTAAAAAACGAAGGAAAATCTTTATTTTTTTTAAGTTGTCAAATTGAAAGTGAAGGTTGCAGTCATTGACCTTAACCACATACAAAAAAAAACTAGGAATTATGTCTATGGTTAGAACTTTTTGATGCTGACAGCTCTGTTGCTACTTTTCGAGCGAACCATTGTCATATGTCACTTCAATGTGAATTTTGAATGATAACACAATGTTCAATCAATGATGTACGGTTTTCGGTTATCTTTCAATGTTTTAATTATGTTACAACTACTTTTTTTATATTAATACTTGAAATTGGCTGAAATAGTTATTGTGTAGTAACTACAGCTAATTGCCATAAAACACAAAATTTAATTTAATTTTCAATCAATCAGCTCAATCTGCCATTACGGCTTCAATGTTTGACGAGTTTGCATTGATCAATTTCCCTAACATAACCTCTCAATTCCTAAATATAGTAATTAATTTGCGTTTATGGTGCTTCACAATTTACAAGTGCTGTATAGTAAATCGAAAGTAGGCGAAAGGACGTCATTTTCCAAGAACTGAGATCGGGCTTAACATTGGTTATCGTGTCTTTGTGCTTATAGTGTTATCTTACAAGGTTTAACTGTGGTAAAACTTTGTAAGTTGTTTGTAAGCCACAAACATTTTGAGAAGAAATGTTTTCTGGGTTACTCAATAAGAATAACGGTGTTTAATTGGTGTACCATATTAAATAGAACATTAAAAGGTACTGATGTATCGCGCCTAGAAATAAAAATTGGCCCCCCATGCAATACAAACAAAGTATATAAAAATATGAAACAAAGTTTAGAAATAAAAAAATTCCTGAACGTACGAGTCTTTTATTTATTTTACCTTCTTTATCTTTTAGATTGTTCCAATATCTTGTAGAATAGAAGAAGAGCTTTCGCGCTGCCACACTCGCATTACGCCAAAATCCAATGGTGGCATTTTAAAATTAAGAAACGAAGGACAATCTAATTTAAAAAAAAGTTTTCAAAAGGAAAACGTGGGTTCCTAGTGTTGTAGTTAGGAAGACGTTCGTCTGATGCGTAGCATCACTAGTTGGTTTGTGACCTCAACCAATGGACAAGCCCTAGCTACGAAAAAAACGTGCATACCTAAACTTGAAAAAAAAAAACATAAAATGGTGTCCATTTTAGGGTTGCACAACGAGTATCGAATCTGCTATCGATATTTTAGAACTAAATATTGAACTTGAAATATAATATTGAAATTCTATGAACTTTTGTAAGAGATAATCATAGTTTATGGTTTATTTACTTTTATTATAATTCTTTTAATTTAAAAAATAAAGAACTATACAGTTTATTTTCATAAGACCTTATATAGTACCGTCAAATTAGCCAGAAAAATAGTGGTCAGTTTGCATTAATTCCCAACATGCTGAATTTTGGTACAGACCTTGGGTACACTATTATAAATAAAACACTGAAAGATCCCACTTTTGCTTAAAAAGTTATTCAAGGTCAAGCATCAAAGTTTTCTGTTCAATCAATTAAAGTCTGGCTTGTCTTCAATGATTACGATTCAAAAATAGACAAAACAACTACCTGCCTATTCAGTAATAAAATTAACAATTCTAAGCAAACTTAATTCCCTCTTTATTTGCGCCTTTTTGTTTAAAAAATACACGCACAACGGCAAGCAAAGCAAATACCGTTTCGATATGATTTACTCGCGTGCGCGCCTTGTTATCATTTGCATCGAAAGTATGAAAAATAAAAACATATTAGTAATGATCATTGATATCTGGTTAAATAATCAAAGCTCTGGAACATCACTTTTGACAGCTTTTTTTGACAGAAAAAAAAAACAATATATGGCGATTTGTGGCACCCTAGCCACCTGCCATGACGTCACTAGACACACGATAGATATTTTAGTGAAAACATTAAAATAATCTCTTTCTTTTATTAGCATTTTTGTATCAGTAGAGGGAGACAACCAAGTTCTTCCTCTTCTATGATTCGATACACATAACTTCTTATTTATATAGGACATTACGACTACTTCATGTATTTATCACCTCGCTGGTTGCAGTTAAGACGTCGTCCGTCTGACGCAAGCATCACTAATTAGTTTGTGTTTACTCAAGACAAGGCACTATAATCTATGCCCTTAGCCTGACTACACAAGAAAGAATTGCGAAGAAAAAAATTTACAACAATTTCATTCACTCATCTTAGCCATTCTCTTTGATTTCGTTCAATTTGCTGATTCTTGTCGTTTAATTATTGTGAAATTCTAACCAAAAAGCTTTTCTTTTATCGACTAGTATTGTTAATTAAAGTTGTTGATCATGGACGAAGATATGATTTTCGACCCTACATTGAAGAAGAAGAAGAAAAAGAAGACCGGTTTTGATATCGATGCGATTCAAGGTGGCGACCTGGAAAGTGTGAGCGTGGAAGCGCCCGCTGAGACGGGTGACGTCGACCTGCCCGAGGAAGATAACCTCGACTTAGACAATTTTGGTAAGAAAAAAAAGAAGAAAAAGAAGACTTTTTTCAATTTAGACGAACTTGAGAACGCTTTACCTGACGCTAAAGATGAAAAACCACCGGCTGAAGAACCAGAGCCTCAAGGTGATGAGTTAATGGACGATTTGGACTTGGATATTGACTTCTCTAAAACTAAAAAGAAAAAGAAGAAGAAGAATCTGGATGAACTAGTAATAGAAGACGACAATAAGGCTGATGATCAACAGAATGTTGAAGATCTGCATGGTGATTGGGTTGGTAGTGATCGCGACTACACATATGATGAACTTCTTGAACGTGTTTTCGACATTATGCGTGATAAGAATCCCCGAATGGTGTCTGGCAAAAAACAGAAATTTATTATGAGACCACCACAAGTGGTTAGGATTGGCACAAAGAAGACATCTTTTGCTAACTTTACTGAAATTTGCACTACATTGCACAGACAACCTAAACACTTACTAGATTTCCTTCTAGCTGAGTTGGGTACTAGTGGTTCTGTAGATGGTAATAGTCAGCTCATTATTAAAGGTCGCTTCCAACAAAAACAAATAGAAAATGTTTTACGTCGATATATTAAAGAATATGTTACATGTCATACATGTCGATCACCTGATACAATATTACAAAAAGATACAAGGTTATTCTTCCTTCAGTGTGAAACATGCGGGTCTCGATGCTCTGTGGCCAGTATCAAATCTGGTTTCCAGGCTGTCACTGGTAAAAGAGCTGCTATGCGGGCCAAGACTGCATAGAGCATTAGCACTACTGATAAATATTTTTACAGCAGTAAATCTGGAGTATATATATATTTCCCTCAACAGTTCTATTTTATTATTTGCAATTTTTTTAATACCTGTAAATATTTGAAAAAGTTAATAATACCCAATCACAATATTTTAGTGAATGATATACATATAATTTATTAAGAGTGATGGTCATTTCAGTGCGCAAAATCATATGTACTCCAATTTAAAAAAAATTAATATTGCATGTATAGCTCACCTTCTGTATTATTCTGATTATACACAATGTTTAAATGAACTATTGTTTATTTTATTAACCCTCCAAATTTTGAGTTATACAATTAATTCTCAACTCATTGGTTTAAAACAGACAAGAGGAACACATTTGTCAAATGTGAATAAAAAACTTTTTGCAGAAATGTTATTTCTGAAGTGACTGAAATGAAATGAAATATTTATTTCTCTCATTGACAATTACTTGTTCTTATCGATGTCAAATAAAACATGACTACCACTAGTTCTAAAAAACCTTTGTGAAGAAGAACTGGCAAGAAACTTCACGGGTAAGGTCAGATGGGGTAAGGCTCACATATTTCTCTGTTAAGCAATTAAGATTGAATTTTATGACTATGTTGTTTGTCCTACCTTTGAGTTACAATGACCCTGATACACAGAAATTATAAATATTTGTAAAGTTATGAAGATATTTCCATAAATAAACTCAGGGTGGTATAATTAAATAAAGTAGTAGACTAGTAAAACTGCTAGTCTTCACCTACCGAGCGGGGTAAGACAAACAGTAATGAATTTTAAAGTCAAACATAGGCTTTTTATAGTTTTTGAATAAAAATAATATACTTAAGTGTTTATTAAAACATTATTTGAATTCTATACCAGAGCAATAAAGTTAATTGTTGTAGTAATTTTCATATGTAATAATTTGGGGCAACACTAACATACAATCATTTTCAGAGGTTAGGAACTTTTAGTAACAGTTTTAGTTAGTCTTGCCCCAAATCATTACATTCAAAAATAACCCAACAATTATCCTTACTGCTGTGGAATAAAATTCAAATTTAATATTATCAGGTATATTGGTAATATATTAATAATATATTTGATAAACTTAATTTGATAACTTGTTAAATTTGTTTATCATCTGTTACTGTATCACTATGTTCTTAATTATAATTTTTTAAATCAAATTCATAGCATGGCACAATTTTAGTAGTCGTTTCAATGATGAGCTACTTACTTATCTGTAATTTTTGAATCTTTTATATATTATAATATGCATGCGGAGTCTGTCTTTAAGTAGATGCTGTATTTTGCTACGTTCCTAGATATTAAGTTTTTACTGCATGTTTTAGTGTAAGCATCTGTTGATGGACCAAAATAAATAAATAAAATAATATGATATAGGTAATTTTACTTTACACCTTAAGATATAAATAAAAGCCAGAATAAAGAAAATGTTGCGGGAAACTTTACTGAACTTACTTAAAAGTATGACTTTGAATCACAATGCCACAATGGCTAACGGTAAGTCCGGAAAAATGCAGAAATAATTTTAAAGCGAAAAATAGACAACCATTGATTTCTTGTTGTACTGATTCGATCATTAAAAATTGTACCTTGGCATCCATGTTTTAAAATGTCTAAATGTACTAGATCATTTAAACATAATCTTTTACACACCTATGTAAGATCTGGTCAGTGCCAGGTAATCTGTGACTTCACTCCACCAAATGCTAAGCAAAGTGGGTTATTTAAATCTATACGCGGCGGAATGTTCCTTAGAACGTGTTTCAAATCTACCATCCCGTTTGACCAATGTAAACACCGCTGCAGTCACCACAGCTTAGTTTATAGACTCCTGCCTTCTTTACAGTTGAAAGTTCTAGATTGGAGTGAGTTGATCGTCTTGGAAGCCATGTGAACGTTATTTTTATTAAATTCATGTTTTTTTTAGTAATGTTTTAGTTAATAGATTTATTTCTTTAAGTAGCTAAGTAACTTGTATAAATACATTTGTTTTTCTGAGGTTAACCCCTATATAGATACTTTTATACTTTTAAAGTCGGATTGCTTAGGTATACGAGCAAAACCGTGGGAAAAACTTTTTTACAGCACAAATAATTTCTTGCTCTTTTCTCTAATTAAATGTGTGCATTTGATAATATCCGGGGTGTCTGAACCACATAAACCTCAAATCGGACAAATATCATACTACACTCTTTTCAAACCCACTGTTTTAACCAGCACCTTTTAATAGCCTCGGGAAACAAAAACTTTTGTCATCTATCTACCCGCATTCTGAGTTGGCCATTTGCAAACTTTGATTTTGCTCTTAAACGGTGTTTGTTGACAACTTTGCAAATTCTGATGTTCTAGCCGTGCTACAATTATGTTCAAAATTCATGTGGCCTTTAGGCGCTTTATTTCGATAAGTAACTTCCCTTGTTTTGTTTTCGCCGTTTCACTTTAAAAAGCTTCTATTAGTAACGAGTACTTGTTTATTTATATTATCGTTGTTTATGGATTTTTTATACGCTTCAAGTATCTTTATCAACTTGCGAAACTGTTTTTTATATTATATTCAAGACTTAGTGGTACGGATAGTAAAGCATTATTAAAACGTTGGTTAAAAAGTTAATTTCCACCAGACTTTAACTTCAGTACTTATAAAGTGCAGCTATTTGGTACATTTTGAAATAAAATGTTGACACACAATAATAAATATTTGGGCTGGCCACATGGCAGAAAGATGACCCTATCGGCAAAAGTGACCTTGCTATTTTAATGTGAATAGACTCATGAAGTAAAACCCGTCTATATTTATGCAAATATTATAAAATTTGCTGACCAATTTTGTCCAAACTGAAACAAATGATGATAATAATTTTGTTACCGGTGCAACCTATATCGCTATCGCCGACGCAGGATCGACCTCGATTTTCTGGCAATATTTTTTATTTAATGATAGACTGTTTAGTTGTAAAATTGTTAGAATTTATTATAATACAATATTAATTTAAATCGTTTTTTTATTTCTCTGACTAACGCTTCCTTAATTATTTCGTTAACAGCCATAAAAGCCAAACAACAAGCATATTATTATACCAAGTCATGAAAAATTTTCGACTTCATTAAACTGTTAGCATTTCCAATATATTTATATGCATTTTCTTCCACAATTTCTAAAAGTTAAAGCTGGCTAGAGATACATACGTACACTGAACTACAGATAAGTAAATCCACATAAATATTAGTTAATTTTGACATGCATATTTGTATTAAAGGGTAAATGAGCAAGATTCCCAGTAAGAATAAGATAGGTATAACATGCTGTGCTGCATGTTATACCTATGAGTTGACCTAAAAGTTTTTACCAACATTAACTTAATCAGAGCGAGGTCATTAAGTTGGCTTCTCAATATTAAGTTCCCGGGTTCGATCGCGGTGACCACCATATGTGCCAATGTGTTTTTACAACTATTACATTAAGTTGTCTAGGTACTCTAACGGTGAAAAAAAGCTTAGTGAGGAAACCCTCATATCTAAACAATTTATATCAAAGATAGGTTTACAGTTTAGCGGATTTTGCGTATTTAAAATTTGAATATCGACATGCATAGCCGGTCGTCTCCGCACCTTTTACCATTAGCATATCATGTAACTTTATATAGTTTAACCTAAGGAACTCGTTGTCATGTTAATTCTTTTTTTATCAGAACGAAACAGGTAGCCTTTAGCGCGGACCTGCTCGTTGGTGGAGTGCATCTGTTCGCTTTCGCTTTAATCAAGAGACCACACTTGTATAGCCACTCAGCATAAAATAAGAGAGTTTGGATGGGAACTGTTAATGCATCCATTATGAAGCCGTGACTTAGTATCTTCAGATATCCTATGGTTTTGGTCTCTTCAAAACTCTTTAGATATTGTAGGGTCGACATCAAAACGGAACTGTAAACTGTATTTATTTAAAACTTTATTGCACAATATAACATCAGTGTACAAACGGCGGACTTAATGCCATTTGGCATTCTCTACCAGTTTTTAAGAATCAATGCGAGGTCATATTGTTTGCTGACGATACTTCCTTCTTATTTAAAATCAAAAGACAAGAAACTGACTATCGAGCAGTAAACCAATGCATCTCCAACACAGAGCAGTGGATCTCAGCTAATAATTTGCTCCTCAATGAAAAAAAAAACGAAATGTGTTAAGTTTACATTTCCAAATGTCAAACAGGTAAACACAAACATTGTAGTTAAGAGCCAGGTACTGACTCCTGTAAACTCAACTGTATTTCTGGGCATAACCTAAGACGCCAAACTCCAGTGGGGACCGCATGTTGATGGTCTAGCGAAAAGGCTTGGCTCTGCCGCATATCGTCGGGGATAGTGCGATAGCGCGTAACTAGCTCTGGCAAATACAGCGTATCTACCACAGATAGCCAAAATGAACTTTCACGCGAGCGTAATCTTGACGCTGATTGGCACCTAATTCTCAAAACACCTAATTTTGAAATCCTCCAATAGACAAATTATAAGTTAGTATTCCAATTCGTACTATATTGTCAGGTTTGGAAAATAAATTTTTTTACTTCCTGTAAAATTTGGTTTATGACACTTACGCGGTATTTACTTGAGCCAGTTACGCGCTATTGCACTATCCCGGAAGATATGCTGTTAAAAAAATGACACAAATTTCAAATGAAACAACTGCTCGATTAGTCTATTTTGGTTACTTCCACAGCCTCATGATATGTGGCATTCTGTTGTGGGGAAGTGCTGCCGACATCGATACTATATTTATTCTGCAGAAAAGGGCTGTTCGCGCAATCTATCAGCTCGGTCCAAGGGTGACACCCTTAGAAGTAAATTTAAGGAAATAAATATTCTTACTTTCCATTCACAATATATTTTAGAAAATTTAATGTATGTAAAAGAGAAATGTTGTTCAAAAGAAAAAAAAGATCTGCACAATGTTAACACAAGAGGAAAAAATATGCTGGCAGCTCATAATAGTAGGCTTCATAAAGTCACTAACTCATTCATGGGTCAATGTATACGCTTTTATAATAAGGTTCCTGAGGATATCCAAGGTTTTCCTATTGACAAATTCAAAGAAACTATACAGCAGAAGTTGTTTGCTAAAGCATATTATAAACTATCCGATTATCTGGATGATAAAAACCCTTGGGTATAATCCCCTCATTAACAGGATTGTACTAGTACCTATTTGTAACAAAACATGTGTAATGTGTCTGTTTGTTCGTTGAGTTCTTCGTCCCGATGAATACCTAAAGCGTCATTGTCACTAAAGTACGTCTTCTTATGGTAGCGTCGGGTGGCGGGTTGCTCACTTCCCTCTAATATGGTTGAGGAGGGCGATGGCTGGATCCCACGTTAACTCGTGAACGGGTGCCGTTTGAGGGTGTTCGTCGTTTAGATACTTTGGGTGAGGGAGACTTGCCGAGCTAACAGATGCAGAAAAGAATAATTTTGTATAGACAAAAAGAGACTGTATAAATTTATTTTGAAAAAAATATACCCGTGAAGTTTCTTGCCAGTACTTCTTCACGAAGGTTTTTCCGAACTGTTGGTAGAGTCATGCTTTATTTGACGTCAATGAGAACAAGTAATTGTCAATGTTGAGAAATAAATATTTCATTTCATTTCATTTCAGTCTACCGTAGCAAAGGAGAAGTTTTTAAAATTAAGGGGTACATACAAAAATACATAATAAGATTGTCTATTAATATAATATAATAACATATAAACGTCATAAACGATATAAAAAAAGTTTATATATATATATGTATGTATGAATATGTAGCCTGAATAACAAAGAATAAGAGGTAAATCCAGAATGATGCATATGAAGGCTCAGATTACAGAAAGACCAGAGACATCTATCATGTGTGGAGCCTAGGAACTGGAATTTACATTTTAAATATTCCGTAGCGTGAGGATCGTTGAGGATTGAAAGAAGTGTACAAAGTGCCTGCGTTGCCGAATAGACAGCCAACCAAGTTGTTTGTGAAAGTTGGATATGTGATCATATTTGCCCAGCCCATGGATGAACCAAATGCAGTTGTTCATAAGACGGTCCAACTTTTTGAGGTGATCTTTGTTGGTATCTGTGTAGCACATATGCGCGTGATCTATTATTTCTCAATACCAACGCTTTCACAAGTAGAATCTTAGTCTGCCTAAGAAAAAAATATTTAAACGGTACCAAGAACGCAGTGAGCTATTATTATTATTATTAACTTCCTCTATATACTTGTTTCAGCTGAGAGTAGCATCAATGTGTAAGCCGATGTGTGAAGTTTTTTACTGCCCTAACCTTCATATTGATTATTTCAAGTCATTTGAGTCGATGCTGAAGTCGCTGGTACCTGGGTTTGATCATACCATAGTCACGGGTGACTTTTAACACCTGCCTCCTTAAAGCGGACTCTCGTTCCAACAGACTACGATTAGTCATTGAGAGCACTAATTTCAATATACTGCCTTTAGCTGCAACTTATCACTTTCCGAATTGTCAGCCGTCCCTGTTAGATCTAGCTATCGTTTCTTCTCTTGATCATGTTGGCCCATGGCCAACTTTCTGCTGAAGCCTTTTCCTCCACGACCTTGTTTTCCTCTCCTATAAAGTTCGATGTCCAAGACCTAAGCTTCGTGCTATTTTAAAACGCAACGGCATTGACAAACAATATTTTATGACTGACCTTAGCAATTCTGACTGGGACTCGGTGTTTAGTGCTCTTACCATAGACTCGAAGTTGAGGAGATCTTTGATAACATTTTATTGCTGCTGTTTGCTTCGGCCTGTTTGCTCCGGCTTAAACAACTTCCCGCCGCTTGTGAGAAGCGATACTAAAATCATGATGGCTAAACGTAATTCCGCAAAGGTAAAATATAAACATAATCCTTGCAAAGAGAGCTGCCGTCGTTATAAAGACTTACATAATCGTTGTAGTAGGATGTGCAGATATACGCCTCCATATACACCGTTCTGTGGCAAACGGCGTCCTAGTAAAGTTTGGTTATTCTTAAAAACCCTGGGAATCGGTAAATCCAGGTCTCCTCTTCCGCTAAGGCTTGATCTCGATTCATTAAACCATCACTTTACTACTGCTCCCCTAATATGTAATAACTTAAAACAAGCAACACTGCACTCTTCGAGTAGCAAGAACGATTCCCAAAAACCTACTTTGTCCTTTAGGTCTGTATCGGAGCGTGAAGTTGAAAAATTCATTTCAGCCATCAAATCTAACGCAGAGGGCATCGATGGCATAAGCCGCCGGATGATTGAACCCGGCTCGGAGGTCCTCATTTCTATACTTTGCCATATTTTCAACTTCTCGCTCAGTACTGGAACTTTTCCGAGCTGTTGGCGAAAGGCAATTGTAATTCCTGTTCCTAAAACCACCAGTCCTACATTACCTTCCCACTTTAGACCCATTTCCATTCTTCCTTTTCTTTCTAAGGTGCTCGAACGACTTGTCTTCAACCAACTAAGTTCATTCATAAATTCCTTAGGCTTTTTAAGTACATATCAATCTGGGTTTTGTGCAGGACATAGTACTGCGACAGCATTGATAAATGTTACTGATGACATTCGTTTAGGGATGTCTAGCCAGAATGTGACTACTATATGGTGCTACTAGATTTCAACAATGCTTTTAACGCAGTTGATAGTGATATCATGTTGGCTATACTTCAGAATGTATTCGGGTCTGATAGGGAAATCACATGGTTCCGTAGCTACCTTGTCGGGCGACAGCAGTGTGTTCGCGCTGATGGTAGGGTCTCTAGCTTTTGTGACGTGATTGCTGGTATGCCTCAAGGTGGGGTCCTTTCTCTGCTCCTGTTTTCCATATTTGTTAACTTTGTGACCCCTTTACTTTCATGCCAGTACCATTTGTATGCGGATGACCCACAAATCTATTCCCAAGCCGCTATTGGTGATATCGGTGCCCTTATTTATAAAATAAACGATAATCTTGCAGTTATCTCTAATTGGAGCGAATGTTATGGCCTTACCATCAACCCGAACAAGCTATCAGCATTGGCGGTGCTAAGCAGATTGCGAGGCTAAATCAAATAACCATTCCGCAAATTACTTTGAATGGTGTTACCTTGAGCGTTAGTGGTGTCGTTCGGAACTTGGGCGTTCTCTTTGACTCTACACTCTCTTGGGAACCACACATACCTGAGGGCAGTAGGAAGATTTACGCAGCGTCTGGGTCACTGAGAAGATTTATTAACTTGTTGCCGCTTCGGACTAAGATTGAACTTGCGCAATCACTTCTCTTGCCAATCTTGGACGGTGCTGATGTCTGCCTCATTGATCTGAATGAAGACTTGCTCAGCAAACTCCAACGCCTCCAAAACCTATGTGTGAGATTCATTTACGGATTGCGCAAGTTCGATCATGTTTCAGAATTTCGACGGAAACTTAAGTGGTTACCTATCAGACTGCGTCGCGAGGAGCACGTTCTAACTCTCATGTACAAAATACTGTATGAGCCTTGTACTCCTGCTTATCTCAAGGAGCGGTTTAGGTTCCTCGGTGCTGGCCATGGTCGCTGCCTTCGGTTGGACGGTGACAATAGGCTGGAAACTTTGCTTACTCGATCGAGTTACTTTTATGAGTCTTTTACTGTGAAAGCTGCACATCTCTGGAATTCACTGCCGTCTGCCATTCGACATGCTAAGTCTATCGCTATCTTTAAATCAAGATTACACAATCTCCTTTTAGAGAAATTATAGATTGCAACTGTATAACTGTCTTTGTAATTTAATGTTACATATGTATATTATTAATTAGTATATATGCATATATTTATGAATATTAAAATTTGTATGGTTATATGCTTATAGAGCTTTATTTTTTATTTTTTTTTATTTTGTAAAATATCTGCCACTCACTTACTAGATTTCCAGTTACACAAAGGTTGTCTGGAAGAAATCTCTGCCAGCGATAAGACCGCCCTTGCCCACATTAGATTTAAGTAATTTACTGCAAATATTTTTATTGTAATTTTTATTTTGAGTGAGCAATAAAGAGTTATTATTATTCTTATTATATATGAATAAAATGAACTATATTTAAAACAGTATAAACGAAAACTTTCATACTTTCGCTTTGACACCTTAAATAAATGGGTTTAGGTAATAAGAGAGTTTTAATCAGTTTCCGCATTTACCCTTTATTATATCTATGAATATGATTTTAGGGTATCGGTTTTATAAAACTATTTATTCTTGGTTATTATATTAATATTGTTAGAATTAACTTTATTTTGGTAGGTACTTACCTACTGCGTAAAAATTTTACTAACACGAGTTTCATGCTAGTTTCCATTAAACATTTCATGAACATAGTTCTTAGTAAATCTAAAAGATGGCGCTATCAGTTCAATCGCGTAGAAACTGTATAACAGGATTGTTTTCCAGGTGTCCTCGGGAAGTATGTAGTGGGGTAGGATTTAAGTGTGTGTCATGTTTTGCAGTAATCATTTTTTGTGGTAAATATTCCATTCCTATTAAAGGTTTTCCATAACACATGTTTTCAGCTTTTACAAAGGCTTTTAAGTACATAAGTACCTACTTAACCCCTAAAAATCGAGTCGTTGAATAAATAAATAATAATAAATATTGCTAACAATCGCACCACATTATTTAGCCCAAATTAAGTATCATTAAGGACTTGTGTTATGGATACTAGAAAACGGATAAATAAACTTAAGAAATATATAACAGACATAAATTTTTTTCACATATAGATATTAGAAATATACTTAATAAACATACATACACATCCATGACTAGAAAGCAAATATGATAAAATATCTGCCTCTACCAGGATTCGGACCCGGGTCCTCTAGCATGAAAGGCAAAGGTACTTACCTCCACACCAAACAGGCCGCCGAATACTTTGCCAGCGAAAGAAAAAAGTAAATTGTTCTATTATTACTTAAATAAATATTACATAGTTAGTTTTGAAAAAGGTAAATCAGCTTTTTAATGGTTGCATTTTTAAATATTATTACGTAAAACCAATATCATCAATAATAAAACCATCTACGACTGAAAAACAAATATATTGCTTGAAATCATAACGGTTTACCCACTCAGTCTAACAACGTTATGATTAAATACTTCTAAATTATCGGTATTCAAGCGGCCATTTCGATCAAATCAAACAGAATCTTTAATTATATTACAATCACAACGCTTTGAAATTACTTAGCTACCATAGATTTTGGTTTAAATTTATGGACAAAAATGAAACGCGACAAAAAACCTATAATATTGTTACCAAAAAGTTTACTGAAACAAAGAAAAACAGAACGCTAAATTGTTTTTGTATTCAAATCTTTGTTAATATAAATTTGGTTTTATGTACTTCTTTTGAATCGATCTAATTGTCCGAAGTATTGCTTTTTCGCTGCAATTGAGCAATATCGGCTGAGGGCCATTAATTGTTCGCTTTCCCGATTTTAGATTAACTGCTATGTGACACCACATTGCAGTTAATTTAACTTCGCTTCCTATATTTATAAAATACATATTACTTTTTGCTAACTCAGATTTTCCAAATAATAACATATCAAATGCTATTCGATACTCAATTTATTACTCAATTTATTTATTACAATATAAAGGACATTCATATACCTTTTTTAAGTTATAAAGTAATATTGAAAGTATGTATAAACCGAGAATATTAAACTTTAATAAGTACGTATTTCAGCATCATGGTCTTATTTTAACTAAAGAAAAAGGTTAAACTATCTATAATACATTTCCGGTTTTAAAAACATAGTAATTTAAAAGTCGTGAATTTATTATTATAAATTAACGGATTCAAATAATATTGAAACTACAAGCACTATTTTTACATATCATTAATGCTAAAAATTGACTTAAAAGTAAAATTATACAATTAATACAAGGTAAAACAGGATGGCAGTAAGCTAATAGCAAATATTTTAATGACTATCTATTAATAAATAGAACCAGAGACTAGTAAATAACTATAGACTAACCATGTCAAAAAAAATTTTGTGACTTGAAAAAAAGTTGTTTTTAAGATAGAGCGATGGCGTTAGTTGTATTAGATTTACAAGTCATTTAAATTTAGTAAAAATAATACGTAAAAAAACTTAAGATGGCGCTGTTTACAAAATCATTTGATATTTCATTGCAAGTACTATCCGTAGGTATCAGGCGACAACAGACGTTGCCAGCTAGTGCATTATATTATTTGATGCTATGTTGCCGCTCTTATAATTCAGTAACAGAAAACTTTACACCACCCCGGATATTATTTGTAGTGTAACTGGGTTACTGTATTGCCAGTATATAATTTTTCCCACAAAAATATAGCATTCATCTCCACAGTTTGTTCTTATCTGCCTTAACATAATAAAACGAATTTCAGTGCATTTAATTAACAGGTATATAATATTTTACTTTATTTCTTGATATCGATAAAAATTATGTTTTAATAAGTGCATAATTTTTATTTATAATGCATATAACTCATAACTATTTTGCAGTAGTTAAAAAAATATTTTCTTGCTGGATCGATTTTGAAATATTTTGTAAATATTATATTTAGACACTTATAACTTAAATCAACTTTTTTGTTCTTTTTATGACAACATTGTATTTGTTTGACAATTTGAATTCTTTGTCGTTTATTGTTGTTGCTATGGGTGTGTGTTTGTTTTGGAACTTTTCCCTGCATTTCTTTGAATTCACAATTTTTCTGCTCGCCTACTGTGACTCGTGCCGATCAAAGAAAATAATTTCGCACATAAATCCAAACAAATAAAAAGCACAAAATAAAATATTTGACTATAAAGCTGACATAAATATATTTTTTGTGATATTATTTAATATGTTATGATTTTGACACTTTTTAAAGTAATTAATACAACTGAATATCTATGTCATCTATTTTAAATCATAAAGATTCCCTCAAGTATTTCATTTTCCATAATGTTTCACCTATAGTTCGAGAACCTTGTCTCTATCGGTACAGATGCACGCAGTTACATATTTTTTGATTTGCTTTTATGTCTTTTATATATTTATATACATAATTTGGTTCTGACTTTCTTTTTAGTAATTATTATAAAATGTTATAAAAATTAAGGTATAGTCATTTTTTGCGTAAAGTACTGAAATCAAAAGCTTATTGAGGGCCTGGAATAAACTCAACTATTTACTTGCTAAGGTTTCAGGTTATTTGACAACGCCATCTAGCAGTTTTAGTCCGTATTAATATACAAACAAATATTTTGCAGTACGTTTCTCGTCAATAATTCATATAAAAATTAAAGACGACAAGGTTGGCCGAAGCTATTTGAGAGCGACATCTAGTAATAGCTTGGATTTCGAGCTTTTTCCGAGTCACGAATTTTTGTATGGAGATGGTCAGTCTATAGTTATTTACTAGTCTCTGATAGAACTGACATTGAAATTCAAAACTAATAATAGGTCTTTACCTATGAAACTGACGTTTTGCCGTACTGGCCATTTCAAATGAAAATATTTTTTTTTTGACTGATAATTCTAATTTCAAATTAATTTTATTTGACAAACATGGAATTCTTTTTCTAAAATCGTCATTTGTTTAATAGTTAGTGTTTTGTTTTCTTCGCATTCGAACATTTTTCGTCATCATGGATAAGTTAAAAATTCGAGTAATTATGGAGTATGAGTACCGTCGTGGCAGCAAAGCGGCACAAGCGGCACGCTACATCAACGACGTTTACGGAGCGAACACTACAAACGAACGCACCACCCGTTATTGGTTTACCCGCTTTCGTTCTGGTAATTTTGACCTGAAAAATGAACCCCGTGTTCGTCCGAAAACTTTGGTCGACAATGACGAATTAAAGGCAATTGTGGAAGCTGATGAAACTCAATCCACGGCTGAATTAGCAGCAGCTTTCGACGTTAGCATCAAAACAATATTGGTCCATTTGCGTCAAATTGGCAAGGTAAAAAAGCTTGACAAATGGGTACCCCACGAACTCAATGACCGCCAGCGCGAAGTACGCGTGGAGACGTGCCTTGCACTGCTCAGCAGGCATACAAATGAAGGAATTCTGAACCGCATTGTTACTTGTGACGAGAAATGGATCCTGTTTGACAATCGTAAGCGCTCAGCAAGTTGGTTGGACCCTGGTTCAGCACCTAAACAATGCCCTAAACGAAAACTTACCCCTAGAAAAGTGATGGTCACTGTTTGGTGGTCTAACGCGGGTGTAATTCATCACAGCTTCTTGCCAAACGGGACAAGCATTACTGCAGATGTGTACTGTGAAGAACTGAACACAATGATGGAGAAGCTCGCACGTCTCCAACCAGCTTTGGTCAATCGTTCGGCTCCACTGCTCCTGCACGACAACGCGCGACCTCATACTGCACAGCAGACGGTCTCCAAGCTACAAGAGTTGGGGTTGGAATTTCTTCAAGAAAGGCATCAATAAGCTACCAATGCGTTGGCAAAGATGCATTGATTGCATGGGTGATTATTTTGATTAATAGAAATAAAAAATATATAAAAAATTACGCTTCATTTATTTCGTGAAAAACGGCAATTTCATAGGTAAAGACCTAATATAATTTAAAAGGAACTTTCCATACGATTCTTGTCAAAATGAAACTTAGTTAATCGATGATTATAGGTTTATGCAAACGATGCCATGACGACTTCTAAAAAGAAAAAGCATTTTTTTTTTATTTAATAAAATTTATGAAACATGAAGGAACAGACAGTGAAATTACAATTTAAACTTGAACCCTACGGTTGGCATATCATATTCCAAATTAACAATCAGAATTATATAATATTCATTTTGCAATGCCACCTGGAGTAAAATACTCTACTAAATAAATACTGGAGAAAGCAAGTTTAACTCCAATTCTCTTTTTGAAAAAAGAAAAAAACTGCATTCAATGATATTTGAAAATAAGCTTCGCACGTAATCTTTATTTTTAGCCATCAATCAATAGAGTCAATCGTAAGGACCACATCTCTCTAAAAACATGGTGATTTAAATGATAAAAAAAAAAAACTTAGGTATACATAGTCAGCGTGCGCGCTTATCGGTAGTAACACGTACTTATTGCTGCTCTGCATTTTTTTTTGTTTGTGAAAACGTTGTTTTATACCAAAAAATACCAACAATTATACAGTATATAAACTCGATCTTGTGTTGGTGTAAGTGTAATAAAAGGATTTGGACTGCGAATTGTGTTTCATACGAAAATATTTCATCATTTAACCGTCACCATTTTGTTTTGTTGGCCGCCGGCGGCGGCGGCGTCACTTAGCCAGCATAGCTCTGTTGCCACTCTGCACGGCGTCACTCTCTATCTCGCCTAAAAGCTTTCTATCTCTGTCTTTCAATGTGCTTGCATCCTGCGCTAGTAACAAAGCTACAACGACGCAAATACTTACGTACCTACTAATTATTCTTTGTATAAATAATGTCCGCAAAATCTAAATCTTTCGTAAAATCAACAACCTGTAATAAAACACCGGATTGCAATGATAGTGGTGGAGATAATATAACAAACAACTAACAACGAAGCGTCCTAAGAAACAACCTGCAACACCGGCGACCAATATGTTTGTTACAGAAGAAAACTTACGGTCCATTAATATTTTATATTTTTATATTTTATTATTCAACTAGAAATTTCAGCTACCATTAAATCGTCCTTAAAAGATCTTTTGTCGCATGAATTCCACAACATTATCCAGCAAATCTCTAGTTTTCAAGATTCACTTACGTGGTTCAATACTAAGTTTGAAGAGACTAAGAATATTTTAGCGGCTAATGAAAAGAAAATGCAATCTGCACCAAGAGAATAATAACTTAAGACTCGAGTGCCAAGAGCTCAAAAAACAAATAAACAGTATATTAGAGGAGAATAATAATAAAGTTCAGTGGGTACGCCGCTCAAATATACAGATCATTGGCATTCCCGAGAAGAAAGATGAAAACCTCACAACTGTCGTAAATAAACTAGCCCGGAACTGTGGTTACAACCTCAACCCGACCACTGACATTGACTTTGTGTCGCGAGTGGCTGTGAAGTCAACAAACAGCGAACGACCGAAACAGAAACCCATCGTTATCAAACTTCAGGCTAGATATAAGAAGGTTGACTTTTTGGCTGCTTTGAGAAAGCGTAAAAATTGGATGGCATCGGACATTGGTTTTACGGAAGATAGCAAGAAGAAGATAAATGACTACTTAACAATAAGAAATAAATACCTTCACCGGAGCGCCAAAACACTAGCGAAAGAAAAAAATTACGCCATGTGTTGGGTTCGAAATTGTACCATAATGGTGCGACGCGCCCCTCAGTCCCCCGTTATATACATTAATAATGAAGAAGACTTTTAAAAAATAAGTTAGTAGGAGTTATTTATAATTACATGTTAAATCTATATTTTTTACTTTTTCGCAATACTGTTATTTTATATAAGGTTATTTCTTTTATTATACCGTTGTCGTCCAGTACCCTTGAGGTGGAAATTTTTATTTGTTATAACTATAAAAATTATATTCATAATTGTAGAACTTATATTGTATGTTGAAACTGATTTGTTTAATAATATCAAACCTAAAAAGCAACATTATTGATTACTTTTTAGAACGTAAATTACTAATAATCCGTTTTCTAAATATTATAATAATGCTTATTTCTTTTATTTTAATTGTATCTTGTATTGAAGCGTTTCTGTCGAGATATAGGGTGAATATTAATGTAATTAATGATACTTACAAAAATTACCTAAGTAATTGTAATTTGTTACTTGGTCTTGTTCGAGCTACGAAAGCATCAAGCAGAAATAACGGGTTCACCGGCCGGCCCCGCCGAGCAAGCGTAACCGGTCGCCGCGCCGAGTGAGTCGGGCAACGAACGTGCTACATAATACCGCGCCGCTGCGCGGACGTTTGCGCATAAATACATCATATATTTTGACCATCGATTCAATACATCAAGCTTTTTTTTTCTCTTAATAAATTCCTTTGAAAGTGATAATAAGAATACAGTCCACTTATTTCGAAGAAACTACCATTTTGACATGTCCTTTTACCGAGGACTTTGGACCCGAGGAGAACAAAGGAATTTTTTCGAAGATAAAGACTAGTAAACCGCTGTTTCCCGGCCCGATTCCTGTTAGAAGATGCTTTGGCGTGCTTCAAGGATGCGTCTACGAAGACAATAGTATTTTGACTTCGCGTCTACGGGACGACAAAGAACAACTACCTACGTGTCAATCTACGTACGATCAAAAACTACGTTATACGCGACAATCTCACAAATTGAAGAAAATATTTGCTTGCATAGTACAAGTAAGACCGTTCCAATTCCTTTTTTCATATTCATTTACAAAAATAATCCCGTTTTTCATATCCATTGTTCATTAATTGCCGTTAAAAATTCATAGTTTCATGTAGTATTAATTTAACTTCATTCACAAATCATACTTTCAACGCTCATCATAAACATACAACTTTAAATCATTAATTTACCTAGTTACTCATTAAGATTTTGCTTGATCTATTACACTTATTATAATTTAAATTTTTTTTATAACCACCCATACCACGAATCAGTTTGCGCCTGCGATAAAAAAATAGCAAATATTATTTCTATGAGTTTGCTTACTTGATTTTTTTTTCATTTTGTATACGTTTAACTGTGGTTAAAGTTAGAGCATTTTCTTCCTTTTCAATTATTTTGTGTGATTTGAAAATTAAAAATCCTTCATAAATTTTATATCATAATTTATATTAAAATTTTATATTGCTGTGCTTTTGAAAATTTCTTTAACTTTTACATATTTTCTTCCATCAAAATGACTGAATATAAAAATTTGATTAAAAAGCGTGCATCTATAAAGGCTAAGCTTACTCAATTTGCTTTCTACGTGAATCTTTCAAAATCCTGTGAAAAATTAAGCGATTTGCAACTTACTGAAATAGAGTATCGATTAAGTACATTCGAAAGTTTATACGAAAAATATGACGCGTTACAGAATGAGCTGGAGTCGATAGCTGATGATCCCGACGAGCAATTTTCGAAACGGGAAGAGTTTGAGAAGTTGTATTACGGCTTAGGGCATCTGCCCGGCAGCTTGCAAGCAACGCGCGCAGGTTGTTGGCGCGAGCAGAAGACAACGAGTCCCAGGTCGGTTCTTGTACTCACACATATGTTCATAATTCTATACGTTTGCCAAAAATAGATTTACCAAAATTTTCCGGTAGCTATCATAATTGGTTGGAATTTAAGGATACTTTCTTATCTATAATTCACAACAATCAAAGTATAGACAATATTAATAAACTGCACTATTTACGTGCATCATTAAAAGGTAGCGCTTTATTAGTTATTGACAACTTAGATTTTAAGTCGGATAATTATGATTCGGCATGGAAGTTGCTCTGCGAACGTTTCGACAATAAAAGGTTACTTGTGAACAACCACGTCCAAGCCCTTTTCATAATAGAGCCTTTACAAAAGGAATCTAGTCGTGGAATACGCCATATCATTGACGTAACTAATAAAAACCTAAGAGATCTTTCAACTTTAGATCAACCCGTGCAATATTGGGATACGCTCATCATATATATGATGTCTACCAAATTAGATACCATTACAAACCGAGAATGGGAGCAGCATAGAAACAACCTTGTACAACCACCGAATTTAACAATTTTTACAAATTTTCTATCAAATAGAGCGGATTTACTCGAGACCCTCGAAGAGTCAAAGGTCAAAGGTAAGAAAGATATGATCAACTTTACTAATTTTAAATCTAAAACTTTCATTACTGAAGTATTATCTCAAAGTTCTAGCCCTCAATGTCCTTTGTGTCACGGCCCTCATTCTCTATATTCTTGTAAGGAAGTTAAAGAACTTGCTATCCATTCACGAATAACTAAAGCAAATCAACTGAAAGTTTGTAATAATTGCCTTCGACCAGGCCATGTTTCATCTAAGTGTAAACTTAGCCACTGTAAATATTGCAAGCATAAGCACAATACTTTACTGCATGTAGATAAGGAACCTGAAAGTCTTTCTTCCCCTAATGTTGTATTCACTATCAATCAGTCTATTAAATCTCGCGTTGTTTTACTTTCCACAGCCCTCGTGAATGTCGTAGACGGTAGAGGCAAGCTCCGTCAAGCTAGAGTTTTGCTAGACAACGGGAGTACTGCAAACTTTATCTCTCAAGACTTTTCACGTAAGCTCGCTTTGAATCTAACTAACATTCAATCAAAAGTAGCTGGTCTAAACAATCAGTCTAGTACTATTTCAAAATCGTGTTCTATAACTGTACGGTCATTGAATGTTAATTACGAATTTAACATTGACTGTTTCGTTTTACCAAAAATAACTTCGTCTATACCGAACATGCTTATTGATGTAAGCGAATTATCTTTACCTGATGGCATTCGTCTAGCCAACCCGTCGTTTAACTTCCCGTCGTCCATCGACATCCTTGTTGGATGACCCGCGTTTGCAGTTTACGATAAGTCGAGAGTTTTATGTGGATGACTATCTTTCAGGGGGCTCTTCAGTTCCTGAAGTACTCTACCAGTGCCAGGAAGTCATTTCAGTTCTTCAATCCGCTACATATAAGTTACGCAAGTGGCAATCCAACTCTATAGAACTATTAGAAGCTCTATGCGGCTCTACCAACGCTAGCGATCGCGTAAATCTAAGCGAAAATGAACTGTCTAAGTCTCTTGGTCTAAACTGGAATTGTGCACATGATACACTTTCATTTACAATAAATATTTCTTTAATACTACCATAACAAAAAGGAAAATATTGTCGATCATTGCGCAAATTTTTGACCCACTTGGTCTACTTACTCCAAGTATAGTAAAAGGCAAGTTAGTAATGCAACAACTTTGGTCGTCTAAATGTTCATGGGACAATCCGGTTCCAGACAACATTCAAAATGCTTGGTTGACATTTAAAATCACTCTGCCTTCTTTAAATAATATCGAAATACCTCGATGGGTAACGTGTGACTCACCGTTAACGCTACAATTGCATATATTCACAGATGCGTCGGAAGGAGCATACGGAGCATGCGTTTATATCCGAAGCTCGATGTCGAATGGCTCGTACGTCACTCACTTAGTAACTTCCAAGAGTAGAGTCTCGCCAATTAAATCCACAGCTACACCCAGGCTGGAGCTTTGCGCAGCTCTATTAGGAGCTCGCTTATTTGAGTAGGTAAGGATTGTATATTCTGGAGTGACTCTACCATTGTCCTTAGTTGGTTGGCATCTTCGACGATGCAATTGAAAACTTTTGTTCATCATCGTGTGAGTGAAATTCAAGAGACTGTAGGTGAATATAAGTGGAGGTATGTACCTTCCCTTGAAAACCCCGCAGACCTCGCTTCACGTGGACTAGCAGCAGACAAGTTATGCGAGTCTAAGTTATGGTGGTCAGAAATAGATTTTTTACAAAAGGACGATTCTTGTTGGCCTAAGTTTCCCAAAGCATCATCTGCTTCAAATAAGTTACCGGAAATGGTGAAATCATTTCATGTCGATGAGCAGTTATATTCAACTCAAAACTCAATCATGAATAGTATTTTAAAATGTTCAAGTTTCCAAAAGCGTATTATATACTACATTTTGCGTTTTGTAAATATTTGTAAAGGTATGAAACGGCAAGGTTCACTTACTCCTGAAGAACTCGCGAATGCGTCTTACACGTTAATGAAAATTTCTCAATAAGATTCCTTTCCAGAAGAATGTAAGTTACTAAAATTAGGTAAACCGTTACCGTCCAAAAATAAATATCTGCCCCTTTCACCCTTTTTGATGAGCATGGGGTTATTCGAGTTGGTGGTAGACTGAATAATTCGTTCTATGATTATGACATTAAACATCCTATTTTGATACCTAGTTCTCATCACATTACAATAATTTTATTTAGAATGTTTCATACTAAATTCTTTCATGCGGGGCCACAACTTCTGCTAGCTACTATTCGTCAACAATACTGGCCCATCGGTGGTAAGATTTAGCGAGAAAAATTTCACTACAATGTGTAAAATGCTGTAGAGTCAAGGCTAATACGATTCAACCAATTATGGAAAACCTTCCGGAGCAACGCGTGGACTACGCCGGGCCAATTATGATAGCAGATCGGAAAGGCAGAGGCTGTAAATTAATTAAGTCTTTTATTTGCGTCTTTGTGTGTTTGGCTACAAGAGCAGTCCATCTGGAACTCGTGTCTGACGTAACAAAAGAAGCTTTCGTTGCAGCTTTCAACCGATTATTGCTCGTCGTGGAAAACCACGAAATTTGTTTTCCGATAATGGCACTACTTTCGTTGGCGCATTTAATGAATTGGCACTATTACTTTCACATGATCTTGAACTTCAAAGTATTGATCCAGCCATAAACTTTTCTTTTATCCCTGCTTACGCACCACATTTTGGTGGACTTTGGGAATCGGCAGTCAAGTCAGTAAAGTATCATCTAAGGCGTACTTGAGGTTTGATACATTTGACATTTGAAAAAATGATACCTTGCTTAAGTCAAATAGAGGCAATTTTGAACTCCCGTCCATTGGTACTCTGGGGGGTCGGTACCCGGGATGGACCTAATCTACCCTAGGGAGGTCTTCCTAATCAACAAAGGAAAGATAACACACTTTTAACTTTTAGTTACTTTTATTTAAGATGAATCTATTTTATAGGAAAATACAATGATAATTATTAGACTATTTTGGGGACGAAGCCCGCAATAGAATTCCGTAAAGGAATCCCGTCAAGGAATCCCATGAAGGGATACCATGGAACAATCTTCCATATTCTATATATTTTACATTTTACAAATAAAATCAAATAATGACAGACTTATAAGTTGCCAGTCATAAATGTCGGCAAGTTTGTTTGTGCAATAACCTCTTTTATTAAATACGGCACAAGCAAACGTTGCAATCGCCCCTCTTGTTTAATTTATTTAATCAGTGAAGCTGATTAAATAAATTCCTATATACATTTCATTCTTAAATAACGACCCTACTTAAATCAGGACCATATACATTAATCGGGATTACTCTCAGATGAGCCCCCTACCGATAGAAATATATATACTTGATCATGTTTAAATGACAACATCTTATTACACCAAAAATGATCTTATAGTATTTATTCTCCATCAATAGAGCCTTAGCCACAAAACCTGATGAAAATCAGCCAAGATCCCGGCTGGTTAATTAACATCTAAATTAAACAGTGTAAGTTAATACAATTCATGAATAATTAACCACCCCATATTAATCATTTACATTACACAATTATACGCAATTCAAATAACCAATATTTATTATTAAATTAATCAACAATTGTTAAAATAACCCATTGAATACAATCAAATTATAATTATAATTAATTGATAAGTAATAAATACATTAATATCCCAATAAAAGTAAATTTAATTAATCCCATTTATATTAAAATGAATACTAAATTAATCAAATTGTATTATCAAACATTATCATTCAGTTGGCAAAACAAACACGTTTGACATGAACTGTCATATTAACTTTAAACTTTTCTGAATGATTAAAAGTTTATTTGAAAGTTTGTAACTTTCGAAAATTTAAACATTACCTACCTAAATATTAAGATTTTACCTGCCTAACTATTACCGGACAAACTTACCTATGAATAGATCATAAAATTGGATCCAAAGTATTTTACTTAACCCAGAATGATATCTATAAATTAAAGGATTTATATTTCACAACGCAATGCAGAGAACTTTTTCAAAATGCACCGAAATACACCTGACAAAATTCTTTACCAATACCGTTTAAAATACATTACCTATTCCATCACAACCCTTTTATTATTTAACCCACTGAGGATCCTATTCTACATCCGCGTGTTGATCCACAGACATCAATATCACAATATTATATATACTCGTAAACTTTGGCCGCATAGCTAAATCGGCTATCACCTTCTCTCTTATGGAGATTATTAGGCGTGGCTCAAATTAAACGTGCACATTATCTATAGTGTTATTTTAGTCTTTGAAAATTGACTTCTTTAGAGCATTGGCACCACACGTATATTTATGATTCGTAAATAAAATGTAACGCGGTAAATACGTGCCGCGTGTACCTGCCGCTCCTTAGAGGTTTCTCTTCGGGTATCTAAAATTAATTAATTAAATCATTAGATAAAATATATACATATGTATATAGAGAGACCCTCTTATCTCAATATATAAAAACCTTTTCCTTATTTTTCTTTTATCTGCATCGTCCATCCATTGCATCTCCTTTTTGGTGATGCTGTTTGGATCGGCTTTGCAGGTTATATCATCTCGGAACATTGCGTTGTGAAGTGTACATAGAATTTGAGAAAAAAAATATTAGTTTCTTATATTATTCTAAAACCCCAACGAAATTCTAACCGTTGCATATCTACAAATGAACGATATACATATTTGTACACCTAAATGTGTACTTTTACTCTATTAATTCTAAGAATAAAGAAATTATAATATTATTGTAATATTTCAAGAAATAAATGTATATACAAAACCTTTGTTTTATAAATATATAAATATAGACATAGTTTTATCATTAGTTTTACTTTATCGAATATTATATGGTTTCAATCTATTCACATGTACAATTAGTTCTTGGTTATTTTGTATTTTTTTTACAAGATAATTGTCACATCCTATATATCGCAATACTCGAAATAAACCTTCATATGGTCGACCAAGTTTTCGACTTCCACCCAATATTCTTTCTGGACAATGTAACGAAACCAATTGTCCTACACGATTTAAATCCAAATGATAATACGTTAAACTCGTATAATCCAGACGGTGTGATGATTGCCGTTTCGTGTCTATCCTTCTCCGCTATCGATAATTACCAATAGGCACAGTTTAAATCCAAATCAGCGCAGAATTTCGCCCCATTCAGCTGCACTATCATACCTTCGATGATAAGCAAATGATACAAATCTTTAATTACGGTCTTATTTATCTCCAAGTAACATTGTCTTGATCAATCGGCATCAACAATATCTCAAGCTGTCCCACTGACGCCTGTTGAAGTTTGGGAAATTCCTTCCTCGCACGTCGGATGAATCACCTTCTAGAGTCTTTCCTTTACTCTTGGTATTTCAGATGGCTCTTGCCTTCTAAAATTTTCTTTCTGCCATACTCAGTAGCGTATATAGCTGAAATAATTTGAAACATAGTAAAACACTACAACTGTACGCGGCGCCTCCACCATCTGGGGGGTCGGTACCCGGGATGGACCTAATCTACCCTAGGGAGGTCTTCCTAATCAACAAAGGAAAGATAACACACTTTTAACTTTAAGTTACTTTTATTTAAGATGAATCTATTTTATAGGAAAATACAATGATAATTATTAGACTATTTTGGGGACGAAGCCCGCAATAGAATTCCGTAAAGGAATCCCGTCAAGGAATCCCATGAAGGGATGCCGTGGAACAATCTTCCATATACTATATATTTTACATTTTACAAATAAAATCAAATAATGACAGACTTATAAGTTGCCAGTCATAAATGTCGGCAAGTTTGTTTGTGCAATAACCTCTTTTATTAAATACGGCACAAGCAAACGTTGCAGTACCCATTTCCAGTGACCCTAACGACCTTGCACCCTCCAGCCTCATTTCCTTATTGGACGTTCTTTAGTCACGCTGCCAAGTGAACAATTACCTGATATCGTCAATATGAATAGTCTCCAGCGTTTTCGTCGAATTGACTTTCTGAAGCAGCACTTCTGGCAGCGGTTCTCGAAAGAATATGTTATGTGGCGTCATTCTACGGGTACGCTCGTCGAAGGAACTCTCGTGCTTATAAAGGAGAATAATACTCTTCCATTACTATGGCCTCTTGCTCGTATTCAGCGAGTGATTGCAGGTAGAGAAGGCGTCGGGCGAGGCGCAGATGTCTTCACACGCAAGGGAGTGGTTTGGAGAGCCTTCAACACTATTGTGCCGCTACATAGGTATTACTATTGAAGACCAAGTCTCTTCAACGGGAGGAGTATGTTCGAGCTACGAACCCATCAAGCAGAAATAACGGGTTCACCAGCCGGCCCCGCCGAGCTAGCGTAACCGGTCACCGCGCCGAGTGAGTCGGGTAACGAACGTGCTCCATAATACCGCGCCGCTGCGCGGACGTTTGCGCATAAATACTTATAGGTATATTTTGACCATCGATTCAATACATCAAGCTGTTGCCCTTTTTCTCTTAATTTATTCCTTTGAAAGTGATAATAAGAATACAGTCCACTCATTGCGAAGAAACTACTATATTTGACAGTCTTGAGTTCGCCAAGTTGTGAAAATAATACTAAGTTTAATAATATGCAACTTTTATATTTATTTCTGTCATATATTTTTATCTCAATTTTATACTATGACAAAGTCTTTATTTTTATATTTTATACAGAGCTACATTGCCTGAAATTCATATTATGTTTTTTATTTTATAAGTTAAATTTAAGTCCACAGTTTATAGGCGTTATTAATTCAATTATCTTCACTCTTTATGGATTTTAACATTTATTATCAAAATGTTCGTGGTTTACGAACTAAAAAAAAATGTTTTATTAGAACAAGTACTATAATTATGAAGTATAACAATTATGACATTATATGTCTTACAGAAACGTGGCTCTGTCCTGGAATTTTTAACCTGGAAATATTCGATTCTAGATACGTTTTATATAGAGATGATACAGATTATAACTTGCGTGGTATGTAACGTGGTGGTGGGGGTATTAATTGCCGTTAAGCGATCACTACAAGTAGATGAGCGTGATTTAATAGCCTTATCACCACGCCTACCGAATACTGAGTTAGTTAATGTGACATTTGCTATATCTAAATCACCAGTTTCACCACAAAATAACCTTGAATATAATTTGAACACTGAATTGAATCAATATAATAACATATACAATAGTAATAACAAACTCTTAGACTTGTCAAACTGTCCATGTAAAGTATCGCACTTAGACCCTCTTGTACAGATTTACAATACTGATTTATTTGAAGTACCGTTTGCACGTACAAACTATAATAAATAGAAGTTTTTGATTCGCACCACTAATTATTATAATAAGCAATTTAATAATATATATATATATATATATATATATATATATTTCACCTCACATATTCACAATTTAAACAAGCTGTATGTTTTAAATAATAGTTTTATAATCTTTAGGTATATTTTTTCACCTTCTTTTATGTTTTTGTTTTATAATTTTATGTTTTCTTTAAAACTTCTCCAATCTGCTACCGATAAGCTAAAATAATTGAACACATTGGGAACTTCTTTGGCTTTTGTGTGACTAATTTGTATTTTATTGTTTAAGTACTATGTATTGGCTGTTTGTTTCCTTTACTTCAAATAAATAAATAACAAGAGCAAGATTAAGCATCTTTACTCAAGGGTTGCATCGGATTACTTATTTTAATGGTTGACTATTATCTTTGACATCATTTATTTGTTTAAAATTACTAAAGACTAGTCAGGGAACAAAATAGGCTATTTGACTAGTTTCAGAAAACTATCTCACATTTTTTTGTGAGGTACAAGGACCCTGGCAATAATATTGATTTTTTTTTATTTTAATTAATAATCAATATGTGTCAATATCAAAGTGTGTCAAATCAATAAGTGTATCTATTCAAAAATTTATGCTGTCAAAACACTTGCTCCAGTAATATGGCGTCGAGACTACCATGTGACGTAACAAGGTGGCATCAAGCATTCACGTTATTTAAAACTTAGCTAAAAGGCTATTTGACAACACCGAAAATATACGTAGGAAAACGCAGAAAGGTTTGAGAAAAAAAAATAAAAATATATTTTTGTTTATATATTTTTTATATCTTTTCAAAGAACTCTCTACCAGCGTAATTTCATACGTCTGAACCAAGAGAGCGCATCTTTTGGCAAATAAAACTCTTTCCCCTTGAGCTGGTTTTTAAATTGAGTTGACAAGAAGAAGACACTCAGTGCCAAATCAGGGACGTAAAGCAGATGACCCAAAGGTTTTACCGGTGTGTTGTTTAGGAAGTTCCTCGTCTTGATCGCGGAGTGCGTGGTCGCGTTGTCGTGGTGGAGCAAAAAGCCTCGGAGTTCCGTGTTTGGTCGCTTCTTGCTTGCAGCAGCAAAAACTGCTGGCAGGCATTCGGTAGTATATCACAGAATTGATATTAAAAGAATAAACTGGTGACCAATATTATTGCAGCACTTCTCGATCGCTTCACTTTCGTGGGCGTTGGTTTGTTTTAAAACAGCATACTGTTGACTGGCGTTTTGTTTCTAGATCATATTTATAAATCAAAAATTCGTCACCTGTTATGATACCGTAAATATTGCACGAAGAACCGGCTTTGAATGATCTATCATATCATAGCACCATTTAACGCACGCCTGTTTCTGCGCAGCGGTAAGGTTGTGGGATACCCAGTGCGAAACGTTGTTTCTTTTCGCTTGTAAAATGCAGGAGGAAGATCGTCTGAGCTGAAATGAGAAGCTGCTAGTATTACTAAGAATGCAGAGTATTTTATCCCCAGTTTAAAAAAAATGATAGCCATTTTTTTGTTTCTTTTAAAAATAACTTTTAAAACATTTTATACTTAGGACATTATATTATTTCCTAACAAATAAACCTATGTTATTTGCTTGTCTGTATAATTGTTATTCAAATACTGCAAGACAACTTTAATTCAATTACATTTGTAAAACTGAGTGAAACAATTATTTCCATAGTTTGGTAACATTAACTTGATGTTTTATGATAACATTATATCAGTGACAAACCTGACATTGACATTGTCATTGACAGGTCTTCATTTAAGCATTGCTGTAATAAAATTAATGAAACATTTTATTGTTTGTCAACAAAATTATAATAGTTAAACCAACTTAATCATAATAATTTTAACTTCCAATTCTATGCATAAAATGTATGGGTTAGAGTTACGTAAAGTTCAGTGCCAGAATGTTCGCAAAACCTTACGTCTCCTTTGCGTAAAAATAAGCGCATCATATTTCCCATAAGCTGAAGCTACGAAAGTGAAAAAGCGCGGGAATTTTAAAACTGTCGGTCGTGTTTTTTGTTGTAAAAATTAAAAAAAAATTTAAAATAAGGATTAGATAGGGTTTTTAAGTGTAAATATTGTACAATTTATTTCTTATTATATTTAAATAAGTAGTGTATATATTCTCTTCGTGTAGGGTAAGTTTTTTTTATTCTTTTATATGTCCATATAAATGGTACCCCACGGTAGGTCAAACTATAATTATTGCTTCTGATCTTGATCAAACCGCAAAAAGATAAAGGCTTCTAAGCGTATTTGCAGACACTGCAACAAAAAAAGGCGACGTTCCTCTCAAGAAAAAACTGCTGATGATTGTAACTGCACTCACAAGAATGAAGATGTACACATCTCTAAGCAGCCCAATAGTAATAAGGTTAATAATATTACATCAAATAGTGATCCATCTACTAAAACTTTTGATATTGCTCCCTACATTGTTCACGTTCAAAAAAAAAAACAAGAAAACGCACACGACTCTGTAATAATATTACACCCAATTTCTTTTGGACGTTCCTCAAGCGTCATTTTTTTCCAAAATTGTTGATGGCAGCCTCAAACGTATAGGTCGTAACCGAATAACATTATCATTTAACAACTTCATTGATGCCAACACGTTTATCCAGAATAAAACAATAGAAAACAATGGGTACAAGGTACTACCTACTTTTAGTGTTACACGCATTTTTATCAATTGATGATATAATACACAGTATTTCACTTCCGTTTGGTTGTGGAAAAATATTAAAACCAAGACGTATGAATGAGAACAACAGAAAATGACAATACGGTATGGAAGCCAACCCAAACAGTAATTTTTACATTTGATGTTTTACCAAAAAAAGTATTTTTGTGCTACAATTCTTTGACGGTAGATTTATTACATCTACCCAACTATACAATGTTTTAATTGCTGTAGATATGGGCACACTAGGTCACAATGCTGATCAAAACTTAGGTGCTACAAATGTGGAAACGACCATAATGGGGACCAATGCCACCCTGATGAGGACTCCATTATGTGCGTCTCATGTGGGGTAAACCACTTCGCCACTAATATAAATAAATAAATATTTCTAACTGACACACCACATTATCTAGCCCAAATTAAGTATCATTAAGAACTTGTGTTATGGATACTAGATAACGGATAAATAAACTTAAGAAATATATAAACACAAATTTTTTTTTCATTTTTTTTCATTTATTTTGGCATCAAACAGTCATTACAAAAAAAAAACATATTACACAATGTGCAAAAATAATATTACTTAAATAAAGACCAAGCAGTGCCCAATTTTTAACACATATATTTTTTTTGAATATATAAATATTAGAAATAAACTTAAATAAACATACATACACATCCATGACTAGAGAGTAAATATAATATAATATCTACTCCTACCAGGATTCGAACCCGTGACCTCTGGCATGGAAGGCAAGGCTACTTACCTCCATACCAAACAGGCCGCCAAAATTCATAATAAAATATGTCCAGAACATGTTAGGCAAACTAAAATAAAACTAGCAATGGTCCAAAGTTGCATCTCATATCAAGAAGCAATAAAACAGCACCCTCCCGTTTCCCGTCCATATGCAGAGACATTTCATTCCCAGTTACTCAAGAAATTGATTAACTGGGACGCTCACAATGATTTAACTAAATATTTTAATATGCCATCACAGCAACAAAGCTATTGGCAACAAAGATTTGCCAGCGGTGCGGGGGGCCTTTATCCAACAAAGCACAACCTTTGAGTCTGAGAAGGCAAATAATCTTACTTTACAGTGAAGTGAAAGATTTTCATGTATTAATTTTAACAACTGTGACAGCAACGTGGTGGCGCGCAGCTCAAGGCGAGCTACTGACAGTCGTTTCATTGGTGCCGCCTTCGATTTGGCACAAACAAGCCGAACAGTAGTCAGCGAATCAGACGACACGTGAAGGTAAATTACTCCTCCATACGCTAGCTCGCTGGAATCTGCAAAGCCAACCAGACTGACGTCCGAGTCCTCGGAAACCCCGAGATGACGAGGAACATGACATTCATTCAACGACCGCAACTCAACGCAGAACTGTTTCCATCTCCTTGCGACGTCACACCTGCAGAAGTCAGAGCTGCTTTATTAGGAGCTTAGCGTAGAGGATCACCGGTGCGGCAAAACCCATCAAGTCCCATAGACGAGCTATGGTACTGAGTATACCGCGCTTTGTCCACCTCACCTGCTCGACGGGGCATATTTTAAAATGAAATACATCTGTATCTGTAGCCTAGCGTAATCCTAAGACCTTATTATATAAAAAACTATAAAAGCTGTGTATACCTATAATAGGCGTATATATATATATATATATAAGATTTTAAAAAATGTAAAGTACTTATAAGGGATTTTGTATATATGCTGTTGGTGTACCTAATAAACAAATAAATAAATAAATAAATAAATTATCATTTTCCTTATCAAAATCGAAATCTGCAGGCAGCTTGTGTGTTTCTGGAAAGCTTTCTAAGACCTCACGAGAGTTGCACGTCCACTTGACTAAACCGAACTGACCTCTCTTGAACAAAGAAATTAATCCGTGTGCAACACGGACGGCGTCTTCCTCGGTGGGCACGGAGAAGGCGACGTCGTCTGCGTACAACGACGTGGTGGCCACAGCTGACGCGCGCGGCTTATGCTCGCCGTCGTCGTCGATTAGCTGTCGAACGACGCGGAGCGCATGGAACGGGCTCGACTTTAACCCGAAACAGACTGTGTTAAAACGATATGTGACAATCGGGTCCTGCGGGTTGAATCTATATAAAATGTTTTGGAAGCGGCGGTCACTATTGCGCACGTGTATCTGTAAGAACATTTGCTTACAATCGGCAGTGAGAGCTACACGAAAAATTCTAAATTTTAAAATTATACTAAATAAATCTCCCTGCAGATTCTGCCCACATTGTAAATACGGCATTTCGTAGAAACCTTATCTGCGCGGACTACCACATGATGAGGTATAAAATAACGAGGCGGTAAAGACGCATTGCGATCATTTTCAACGATTGGCGATGGCAATAAATAGTCTCTCTCTAAGTACTCGCGAATTATATTATCGTATGCTAAACGCAGCTCGGGCGAAGCCTCAAGCTTTCTTTCTAGACAGAGAAAGCGTTTCTATGCTGTATCATTGGAGTCGCCTAATAAGTAGGGATCCTCGCGGAACTACAAACCTACTTCGTAGCTACCACTGGCTAAGGCACGGCTAGTAGTGGCGAGGAAAAACAATTCACAATCGTAATCATCGGGGTTCTGAATCTTAAAATCGATTCTTTCGATTTCCCAAATTTTTAAACTAAATTATCTATACTCGACTCATGGATAAGGGCGCAACAAGACGTCACCGAAGAAGTATATTTATTTAAATTTAAAATAGGTACGGAACCCATAATAACATAACCGAGCACGGTCTTTAACGCGGGAGGTTCGGACGCGTCGCCACGGACGTCGCCCGGTAATAACAAATGGGGAAACAAAGCCAAAAACCTGGTATACTGAACGTGGAATCGGCGAGCGGCAGATTATGTAGGTATTCCAACGCGGACATGTCTACCTCAGCGGTAGGCAAACAATCAGTAATTTTATCTACAACTAATGAAGAAAACTCAAATTTAATATTTTTATCGAAACGTGAACAAAAACGTAGTGAAGCCGTCCGCTTCGCGTGCTTCTCCGACCGCCTATTCCCTTTACAACGGTGCTTGGCTGTGAATGCGGATTAATGCCTAATTTATTACAAAGTTCGACAGTCATAAAATTGCATTGAGATGCGGTATCTAGTAGACATCGAACTACATGTTCCTTGACGTTCGAATCATAAGGCTTAATACTTGTGAAGTAGCAAGCAAGACTGTAGTTCTTTGTTTTGCTATATCCGTCCTGCTTGCACTCGGGCGCGATTCGGAAGTATTGCATAAGACTACAGTCGTAGTGCTAGCGCTCTAGGTCGACGGTGGGAGGGGCGCGGGTGGCTCGCGAGTTGCTTCGGTTTCGCTTGACAACGAAGATTGACAAGTATTACTGGGAAATCGCAGTTTTTCAAAGTGTATTGATGAATGATGGTTCAAGTTACAACTATTCCAGCGTACGCTTGAACTACAGCGGGAAACCTTATGCTTTAAACTGAGGTAAGTTCACACAGGCATTGCTCTCTTTTACACATTTAAAACGTTCAGACGGAGTTAATTTACTGAAAAGGGGACATTTATATAAGTGAGTATGTACAATTATACAAAAACTTCTATGGACTTTTTAAAATACTAACAAAGGTTTGATAGTCGACGGATCCTGCTTTAGCGCGCGTCGGCTGCCGCAGCAGTTCCGTTCTCTTATTGCTGCTACCTGTACTGTAACTAGTTGCAGAGCGTTACAATATCTTACCTACCTACTGCTTACCTATAAAATCTACCAGGCTATTGAAAAGGGGTATGTCAGTGGAGCTACAATTATTTTCAAATAAACGAACAGTATCGGAGTCTAGTTTTTAAGTGCGATATGTAAAATATTAAATCACTCAAGTTATCTAATTTTAAGTTATGTAAGGCTTAACTGCTGTAACAAATCTGTCGGAGAAATACTCGAAGTTACTTGCACACGTTATGGGTTTGAAATCGAGTAACTGATTAAAATAGGTACAAGCTAGCATACGTTTGTCATCATATGTATTTATTAAAGTTTGAAATAAAAGAGTAAAGCCGTTTTACCTTATAACTTTACCTATCAAATAGTATAGCTTCTCAGAATCGGTTAGCGATGGATTATCGTGTACTGAAGATTTGAAACTAGCGTAGAATAAGGGCCAGGCTCTAATATCTCCGTCGCAGGAAGTCATTTAGATCGGCGGTAGGCGAGGGTTCGACTTGGCTAGAGCCGGGCCAGCCGGACCGGCGCGAGCTGTGGTCTCTGATAACAACTCCCAGGCTCTCGTAATACATCCGTATAATTGTTCGGCCGCGGTCATAGCATTAAGATTCGGATTGGAATGCGGTTTAATTTCTAACAAACGTTGGTTATATTTATCTAGTAGATTATTGAAACTATCATACAAACTTAGTACGCTCATAGACGATTCAAAAAATCTTTCCCTCGCGTCAGCGTCCGTGTAAGCCAATTCAGAACAATCGTGAATACTTTTCAAATGTTTGAATATGGCGTTACGTTTCGCTTCAAGAAAGGTTAACTGCGTATCACGGATCTCAATATCGTCCTTTGCGGTTTTACTGCGGGTGCTCATCTTAATGAAATAAATGTATTTAGATAGCAATTAATTAGGTATGCGGAATAGACACAAAATGCGTTTAACAAAGTAATTAAAGCGGAAAATTGCGAATGTTTAAGCGAAAGAAACTGAAATATTTAAGTAATTTCAGCAAAAAAGGGGATAAGTGTATAATCCTGTTTCTTTTACTAGATTTCACAGCACGTGTGGCTATGACGCGTGAAAGTAAAGCTAGCCCAGGTTATTATATGCGGAAATCACACGAAATATGTATATATATATTAATAATTATTAAGGCACAGGGGATTAAGCTAATTCCGATTGATTATTACTATCGGATCCGGTTCGTAATGGACCAACAAATGTTGAGGCCATCTATCAAATTAAAAATGGCGGCAATAGAAAGGGACTGTATAAATTAAATTATGCGCCTAAACAAACGGGAAGTAAGGAAACACCGACTGACCTGTGTAATCCTTGGCTCCTTCTGAGTAGCTTGGTAGCTTTACTAATATATCACATGATACACAGGTTATTGCAAAAAGAGCAAACAGGCGATTTATTTATTCCATGCAACTCTCGACGCTCTTCAGTCCGAGCGGCGGGTGCGCTTCTCCCCTCCTATGCGTGGAACGCTGTAGCTGCTGACCAATCGGTGTCAAGGAAGATGAGAGGGTAGGAGGGAGGAAGTAAATTTTAAAATTGACATTGATTGAATAGGTAAGTAATTAATAACGCGGTGTACGACAGATGGCGTCACCAGTGGGAATGGTGTTGTAACAAACACAAAAAAACATTAACAAAGTACCATCAACTACTGAACTAATTATTAATCTTATTAAAACATTATTATCAATCAAAGATAATAAACTTTCCCACGCAGACCTTACAAACATTTTAATTAATTCTACAAATAATGGATCGGTCTCAAATTCTGCAGTTGAATGCACGCAGCCTTAATAAAAAAGTGATTATTAGTAGACTATTTTACTTACTAAATAAATATAAACTTTTTCTATTTGCTCTCTCTGAGACATGGTTCAGAACTAGATCTAACTTTAAGGTCCAATGCTATAAGTGTATTAGAGAAGACTGCACAGATCAGCAAGGTGGAGGGGTTGCATTGCTGATCAAAAGTAATATATATATTATAAATCATATTTATTTCATAATAAAAATAAATATATGCCTTTGATAGGTATTATTGTAAATAAAATATTATATATATCTATATATTTATCAAAAAAATCAATGCAAATTTTACAAGATTTTAAAGATATTCTCACCTCACTTCCAAAACCATTTGTTTTATTAGGAGACCTTAACCGTCACAATCAGGAGTGTGGATGTGGTAGAAATGATTGCTATAGGGAAGAATTGTTGGAAATTCTTGATTCACTAAATTTATGCATAATTAACCCAGATCCTCCCACTGGCCGTTTAAACGCCCAAAAAAGCTATTCGAATCTACCCTCAATTTTAGTGTGATTTGAAAATTTTAATGTTTTCTTACTTATTTCTTTCAGCATTATTGTACACAGTTGCTACCAATCTTTGTACGAGTAAGCGTCTTGTGCCAATTAAAAGCAGTATTGAGTGGTGTTTTAAGTATCTTGTGTAATAGAAAGAATTATTTATGAACGTGGCATCTAAAAGGTAAGTTTGTTGTAGTATTTTGAGCTAAAATCGTATGTATACACTTTATTATTTTTATTGAGTTGTATCTACAATCTAGAAAATAAATATAAAATAACACCTCCTTGAGTATTTCTTCACAATTTCTAACTCTGAAGTGCATGGCTGTTTGAACGCCCAGTAGGAGAATCACCGTCTGCCATCATTTTCTATGCATGTCCAGAGACAGATTTGATTTCATCATAAAAAACATTCACAGTTGTGATAACTCAGCAATAGCGAATATTGAGGACAAGCTTGCTAAGTTAAGGCCTTTGCTTATGTTATTGATGAAATATTTATTAGTTTTTCTCTATTGGAAGAAAACTACATTAGTTTTGCTTCATTGGAAGAAAACTACAGTGTTGATGAAGCAATGGTGCCTTACTATGGTAGACACAGCTGTAAACAATTCATCAGAGAAAAGCCTATACGTTGGGGATACAAGTACTGGGTTGGTGCTACTAGATTAGGATACATACTCTGGTTTGAATCATATCAAGGTAATGAGAATGTTCCTGTGGCGTATAAACAGTTTGGTTTGGGTGGGAGCGTTATTATGCAATTTGCCGGCGTATTGCAGGCTCAGAGTCCACAGGTACCTTTCCATTTATTCTTTGAAAACTTCTTTACGTCAATCCCGCTCTTACACGAGCTTACCAACAGAGGTCTGGAGGCAACTGGAACAATACGAGAAAATCGTACATCTTAATGCCCTTTGCCGCTGAAAAAAACACTTGAAAAAATGACATAGAGGCATGTACAAGTTCATGTTAAGTCGCCCAGGAGACATAATGGTTTGTAAATGGAATGACAACAGTGAGATAACTGTCACCTCAAATACTGAACGGGTAGAACCATTACACAAAGCAAATCGTTTTTCAAAACAACAAAACAAAAAATGTATCAACCCAGTATTATAAAAACATAATTATAACGAAAATATGGGAGGAGTTGACCGTGCTGACCAAAATATAGGTCTTTATAGGACTGCCACCCGAAGAAAAAAGTGTTATTTCCTGCTGTTGTGTCACTGCCTCGACATGGCTAGTGGCTACTCAAAATGCCTGGCATTTACACAAGGCGGATGGTGGCGAATACGACCATCTCACATACCGCTAAGTTGTAGCAAGAGTACTGGAGACATAAAAAAAGTGAAAAGCGTAGCCCATGTCCTGTAGCAAAATTTTCGTGAAACTTTTCGTTTTGATAGAACTGACAATTTGAACGAATATAAAGAAAATCAGCTGAGGTGTGGAGTGTGTAAAACGAAAACCATCTACTTTTGTAAAAAGTGTATTGTTTCTTTACACCCCAAAGCATGTTTTCCTCTTACCCTACTCAGGCTTAGTTGTTACCATATTTTTTATTATATATTATTTCAAATAAAGTCTCCTTCATAAAACATTCGAAGTTTTAAATGCATCTTTACCTTACATTTGTTAAAAGTACTGGGATTCTCCTACTGGGCGTTTAAACGCCCAACCCTCGTGGAACTTTCCAGGTGTTCTGGATTTTTTTCAATATTTTTCCAAGGTCAACTGGACCATAAATAAGCACATACTAAAAATTATAAAATTCGGAGGCCATAAATAGTTTTAGGAGTAAAAGTGGGTTAATGATGGAAGTCCTACTCGTAGGACCAAACCTGCAGAATTTAAGAGTGCAGTCGGCCTCAGCATATGCAGCCCTGGCATTGATTCCACAATATCATGGGGCACACTAAACCTAACTTATGGAAGTGACCATTTTCCCATTATACTAAGAATGCAAACAAGAAAAAAACATTCCTCACAATATTCATCACAAACTAAATTCAAAATATAAAAAGACTGCTGGCCTCAATTTAGAGAAGAAGTTACAAAAGAATATTGCAAATTACCAACCATGTCCTCCGATGTTAATGTATGTAGTGTAGCTCTGGTAGCATCACTGACTAGAGCCGCAGATAGAGTGTTTCCTAGACAATGTCAAAATATGCATTCCATCACCATCATGGTGGGATAAAGTATGTACCATAGCAATTAAACAAAGAAAAAGATTGAGAGCGCATTTATTGACTTTTCTCCACTACAGAAAATTTTGATAAATTAGAGGAATGAATTGGAACACCAAAAAGTTATTTAAACTCAAAAAAAGAGAAAGCTGGCGCGCATTTTGTGTTAGCTTTTCACCACATGTTAAACATTCGCTAGTATGGACCAATATTCGTCGATTTAGGTCGGCTTTTGTTGATTCCAGTGGACCAAATATCCGTGACTCCTTAATTGATTCTTTTATGGACGGATTAGCTCCTCCTTCCAGAACAGCTTAATATTTGCAATACTTTTGTCCCAAGTCCCTTCCCAGTTTGTCAAATTAAACTCAACGACCCTTTTTCCGTATTTGAACTACAGGGTATATTGTCTTATTTAAAAGATAGTGCTCCCGGTGGTGATTTAATTCTGTATTACTTTATTGTTAATGCAGGAAAAGATTATCATAAATATTTACTATCCTTATTATTATTATTTTGTGTTTTATGGCAATCAGCTGTTGTTACTACACAATAACTATTTCTGCCAGTTTCAAGTATTAGTATACACACGTACTACACGAGGTAAATAATTTAGTAGCGATCAGCTGAGTAGAACTTGCAGTATCTCGAGCATTGAGTTACCTTGAACAATACAAAAACAGGGGGATGAAATAAGTTTTTACAGATCTTTTTAACACAGAAGAGTATAATTACATATTTATAGTTGAATATTAAACAAATGGATAAATCTTCCAAGAACCTTATAGATAAGAGGATTTTGAGAGGAGAGCAGAGTTTTGATACTTGTAGATTTGGGGAACTGGAGTGGGAGATGGTCATATAAGGAAGCTGGTGAGAGAGGGCAATTAAAGAGGAGATGGTCAGTGGTTCCATCCCCCAGACCACAATCACAGATTGAAGACCTTCTTATACTCAGTTTATGAAGAAATACTGGAGTACAACAATGACCCAATCTGAGCCTGCAGATGACTGATGTTATTTTCTTATCCATATATTTAAATTTACAGAACCAAGGTTTAGATAGGATGGATGGTTGGATGTCTCCATAGTACTTTCCATACTTAAGCGCGTCTGCGCCAGAAGTATCAAATTCTGGCCAAAACACATATAGTGTTCTAGCGTACTCATATTGATAGATGCTTTAGCAAAACTATCCATTGTACAATTACCTGCAATACCGGAATGCCCCGCTATCCAAGCTAGCGTAATGTTTATGGATTTAAGATAACAGGAAAACAGTACATTTCTAATTTGTAAGATAGTTGGGAGTCTATAGCCTAATTTGAAAGGGTTACCCTTTAAGGCCTGTAAAGAGCTAAGGCAATTTGTCAAAATTAGTGAGTTAGACAAATTATTATCCAAAACATATTTTATGGCCTCTAAGATAGCTACGGCTTCACCAGTAAAATCTATCCTTAATAAACATTGTGATGATGACACGAAACATTCCGAAAAAGGAGAGATATCAATTAAGTGTTGCCATTTTTGAAACCTAACAAACAACCATCTGATGCAACTGCATTTCGACCGATATATCTTTTATCGAATTTTTAAAAATTGCTGAACATTTAGTAAAAAACCCACTGGAATGGTATTTAGAAAGCAACAACCTTTTATCTAAGAGCCAATTCGGCTTCCGAAAGGAAAAGAGTTGTATGGACTGCATTGGTCTATTGATGACCGATAAACGTATAGCTTTTTCAGAAAACAATTCTATCGTAACAAGTTTCCTAGATATCACAGCTGCCTATGATAACGTAAATATATCCATTTTAAAATTGAATTTGGAAACACCCAAGGTCCTGGAAATGCTATGCTTTACACTGACTATACTAAATGCTTCGATAGGATCGCATCCTTATCGATAAGTTACAGAGTGCTGGTATCAGAGGGGATTTATTGAGGTGGTTTACTTCATACATTACTATCCGTTCACAAGCTGCAGTGTTGCAAAATTACATGTCCAAATGGGTGACTGTCGCCAGTGGTGTTCCACAAGGATTATTGCTGGGACCTTTGCTCTTTTTAATATTTGTGTCTGACATAGATACTTGTTTCAAAAACTCAACTCAACGCTGACGACATGAAATTTTTTAAACCAATTAAAAATATTAATGATTGCAATCTATTACAAGAAGATCTCAACAGACTTGACACTTACTGTTCAACTTTTAAATTAGACCTAAACTTAAACAAATGTGTTGTTGTAACGTTTAGTCGTAAAATTTATTTACTGATATAATGGTTAAAGGGACAGTTCCTTCAACGTGTCTCTGAGAAGAAGGATTCGGGTGTCCTGCATGGTTACATTTCAGAGTCATTTTTCACGTATTGTGCGAAAGGCTCTTAAATCACTTGGATTTATTTTGAGAACTGCGAAATGTGAATCGATTTTTGAATCTTTTTAATTGTTACAACCTGAAAAATCTATTTTTGAAGCCTACGCGAATCACAGTGACTTCAGCCACATGCCTTGATAACATTTTAAAAATTTTGTGCCATGTGTAAACTACAATCAGATCACAGCAGGGGTTGGCCACTTTTAATATTGGGCAAAAAACACTGTAAAAGAGAAATTACCTTTATACCCATGAATGAGAGACAGCTTGAAACATTTAGAAATAATGTATTTGAAAAAACATTTAAATTAGATTACTGTGGTGATCCTATTTACTCAATATAACTCTATTCATAATATAATTAAATAAGAATATGACTCTGTTTTTATAAACAAGATGTGTAAATATTAATTTATTTGGGTTTAGTGACTGGGCAACCGTGGGAATATGTAGAAGTAGAAATAGATTATATGAATTGTACAGTGAAAGAACTTATAATCATAAAAAGACATTTTATGAATATGTTAAATAGTATTCTAAATTATTTAAAAGAGTATGCAGTGTAGCTAAATCTAATTACATTAATAATAAAATTAAATATAGTACTAACATTTCAAAAACTGCATGGAATTATGCAGGAAACTGGGAAAGCAAAAGACCCTCACACCAAATATAATTTAAAAATTAATCACAAATTGTGGTCAACTTACAGAGAGGTTGCTGAAGCATTTGAACATTTTTTTAATGCCATCTCTGTGTCAACTACTTTGAGTATTAATTCATGTTCCACTCTAGCACAGACACTGCTAATGGAAAATGTAAATACATGCGATATTGATTTCAACTTTAAACATGTTACTGTTCCACAGTTTTAAATTAATTTAAAAGCATTAAAGTAAAAAATACTGCCGATTTAGATGGAATTTCTGTTAAATTTATTCAATCTGTATTTCCTGATCTAATGAAATTCAGTAAGGTCATCCCAATATTCAAAGCAGGTAGTATGTCTGACCCTAATAATTTTAGACCTATATATATATATATATATATATATATATATATATATATATATATATATATATATATATATATATATATATATATATATATATACTACCAACGCTCAGTAAGATTTTTGAAAAATTAATTTTAAATCAGTTACTTTCTCATTTTTATGGTAATAGTTTAATGAATTTTAACCAATTTGGTTTCACGCGGGGTGTGATGCTATTGGTGTCTGTCTATTTGACTTGTCTAAGGCGTTCGACTGTGTGGATCATACTACTTTATCATGAAACTGCACCATTACGACATAAAAAACCGAGCGCTTGCCTTGATTAAATCATATATTTCTAATAGAAAACAGAAAGTTGCAATAAATCGGCAGTGACAAAGGGTGTGCCCCAGGGCTCAGTTCTCGGTCCTTTCCTATTTTTAGTATATATCAATGATCTGCCATCGGTCGTTAAGAATCAATGCGAGGTCATATTGTTCGCTGGCGATACTTCCTTCTTATTTAAAATCAAAAGACAAGAAACTGACTATCGAGCAGTAAACCAATGCATCTCCAACACGAAGAAGTGGTTCTCAGCTTATAATTTGCTCCTCAATGAAAAAAAACTAAATGTGTTAAGTTTTCAGTCAAACAGGTAAACACAAACATTGTTGTTAAGAGCCAGGAACTGACTCCTGAAACTCAACTGTATTTCTGGGCATAACCTTAGACGCCAATCTCCAGTGGGGACCGCATGTTGATGGTTTAGCGAAAAGGCTTGGGTCTGCCGCATATGCTGTTAAAAAATGAGACAAATTTCAAATGAAACAACTGCTCGTTTAGTCTATTTCGGCTACTTCCACAGCCTCATGACATATGGCATTCTGTTGTGGGGGAGTGCTGTGGAAATTTATACTATATTTGTTAAAAAAGAAGAAAGTATGTAAAAAAGAACATAACCTTGTTCAAAAGAAAAAAAAGATCTGCGCAATGTTAACTCAAGAGGAAAAAATATGCTGGCAGGTCATCATAGTAGGCTACATAAAGTCACTAACTCATTCATGGGTCAATGTATACGCTTTTATAATAAGGTTTCTCAGGATATCCAAGGTCTTCATATTGACAAATTCAAAGAAACTATAAAGCAGAAGTTGTGTGCTAAAGCATATTATAAACTATCCGATTATTTGGATAATAAAAGCCCTTGGGTATAATCCCCTCAATAACAGCATTTTACTAGTATTTGTAACAAAATATGTGTAATGTGTCTGTTTGCTCGTTGAGTTCTTCGTCCCGATAAATATCTAAAGCGTCATTGTCACTAAAGTACGTCTTCTTATGGTAGCGTCGGGTGACAGGTCGCTCACTTCTCCCTTATATGGTTGAGGAGGGCGATGGCTGGATACCGCGTTAATTCGTGAACGGGTGCCGTTTGAGGGTGTTCGTCGTTTGGATACTTGGGAAAGGGAGACTTGCCAAGTTAACGGCTGCAGATAAAAATAACTTTGTATAGACATAAGGAGATTGTGTAAATTTATTTTGAAAAAAATATACCCGTGAAGTTTCTTGCCAGTTCATCTTCACGAAGGTTTTTTTCGTACTGGTGGTAGAGTCATGTTTTATTTGACATCAATAAGAACAAGTCATTGTCAATGTTGAGAAATAAATATTTCATTTCATTTCAAGTGTTGACAGGACTTTATGATTTAGAAATAACCTTCTCCTTTGCCATATTTAAATTCTACCAGTGGAGACTTTTTAAGGATTTTCACATTGTTATTTTATATAAGTTTATTGTAAGCTATTAAGTCAATGGTCTTCCTAACATGTAAAAAAAAATAAAAAAATAAAAAATAAATAATAGCTACTTTTTCTGACACTGCATTATGTTCATAATTGTCACAAATATTGACGCTTATTGACTGCCCTTTTTGAAATAAAATTTCATTTTGTATGGAATTCCTCGAATCGTTTAGACTAGCTCATTTTATCGAACAGAAAACAATTGAAAAATTACGGGATACAGTATTTGTGTTTTTAAATATAACCTTATTCAATTAGTATTGAAATCAGCCAGAAACAAACAAAACTATAAGGGAGATATAATTACGAAATATTACGTATAAAATAAAAAAAGGCTTTTGCCCAATCCATTATGATTGCGTATAAACACAGACATTAGCGGTCACTATATACGTTTAATGTCAAAGTATACTTTTGTTAGCTACCACAAGGCTACCACATTTGCTTTGCTGGTGCAGGCTAGACCATCGATTTTAATTCCGCGTAGACATTCGTCGCACTTAGTTTTTTTAAATAAAAGTTACCCAAATATTATCTATGTGGTGTAGGATTAGTTAAACAAGGTGCGTTCCCTAAATCTAATGTTGGTTTTTTAAAGTTTTATAATATATACTGAAAAATTTTAATTCTCTTCATGTACTTGTATGTAACGTTAATGGGATGAGTAAAATACGTTTTTGCTACGTTTTTTGATTCTAACTGAATACAAAAGGTTCTTTTATTCTACTAAATTCTATTTAATATAAGATGGAGAGAATAATATAATTTACTAAGATAAAAAAAATTATATCTTATTTTCAAGACGCGCAAATTTGCTGGCAAAGGTTCCTGGCAAATATTTTTATTTATAGGTTCTGCCCTATAAATAAAAAATTAAAGTAAGTAAACTTGAAATACGTAGAATTACGAGACATTAATAATTTCTACTTCAATAAATTAGTATGATTTCAGTGTGTGCGTTATCGGCACGTTAACAGAATTTAACAATTTACTCTCACCGGTGTCAGGTTTACATTCAGTGTTTCACAGTTGGTTATAACATTTTTGATATATTGACGACCGAGTGGCGTAGTGGTAAGTAGCCTTGCCTCATACGCCGAAGGTCCCAGGTTCGAGTCCTGGCCGGGGCATTCATTTGTGTGATGAACACACAAGTTTGTTCTCGGGTCATGGTTGTTTGTATTTAAATATGTATGTTTATTCTGGGCAGATGAGGGGACCCAGTTCGCTGTATGGTTATCCATATCATAAGCTCTGCTTGCTTTGGAGGCCATACAGTTGGTGTGTTTGTCTGGGGATTTCTTTTTATTATTATTCGAGTAACCCACGGGTAGTCTCGTCATGAATTTGGATTGATTTTACGAAATTAAAAAGAAGCAGTTTTCTTACTCAGGAAGAAAAATACTTCCGAAGAGTTTTAAGTTTTTTACTTTGTAGAATTACCATACATTTTAGAATTTCTATGTAACTTCAACTTTTAAACAATACAAGTTCTTCGCTTTTCTCTCAGTGAAAACAGTGTGAATGTAGAATTAATCAAACACAATATTTTGTCAATGGACCAAACCTACCAAAGTTTTGGTAGATAAAAAAACTAATTAGTGATCATATATTTGTCGATATTTGTTTGTAACAAATAAAATTTACTACAATTATTTTTAGTACGTGCGTAAAATCAACATGACGTAGTAAAATATTCACTTATTAATCATCTTCCACTAAATTGTATATTGCACCTCGATCAACAAATTTTTTGGCAGATATGGTCAGATACAGAATGGCTCACACAACACAGTCTCGTTGAGCCGAATAATGATCACTTACTACCAAAATATTGTTTTGGCTGGACATCCAATTGTTAAGAATTGTGTTAAATTTTTAATTGATGAATGCAAGAAAGCAAGTCAAAATACACAGGTTCATTATAAATGTTTATTTTTAGTAATGATCAAGTCCAATGCCTAATTTTAATATTTAATCTAAATGTTATGAAAACACTGAATTTAAAAACACTTACTAAATATTTTGTAAATGCAGGGCGGTTAAAAGGAATCTAAACAAGGGTTAAGCAATGGTCAGTGACGTGAAAGTTGCAGGGGTGTAGCATACGCTTACCTGGCTGACGAATTTCGACTTCTCGAAAGTTTTCGAGGATTCGAATATTATATTTCTAATAATATTCCGAACATACACTTAAATAACTAAACCAGTCTTAGAATGTTATTTACGATACTATGTACGAAGATTAAAAATCAGTTGTCATCGACTTTTTGCATACAACGAAACCGAAAATTCTGCATGTCAATCACCTTTGTTTCATGTCACTCAAAAAAACGTATATATTATTATTATACGCGACACTAGCAGAAATAGCCCGCCACACCAATCGCGGCTGATTGCCATTTTTCAATTAACTAACTAACTAACTAATTAGATTCATTAATAATATCTTCCATGTGTGTGATTTACCAAATTAACGGTGCATTCACCCAAAGAGCAGTTATAGAGGTTCATCCTCGTATGTACTCTTTTAACTTTACCTTCAGCGATAAGTTTAAGTGACATTTTGTAAGAAAACGTAACGTATTATAATCACCTGTTCTATAATATTATTTAACTTTTTCTAACCAACATGAAAAGTTGTAGTTTGCCAATAATTTTTTTGCAAACGGAAATTGTATGACAGCATTCAAAAATTTTTCAAAATTATTGGTTCTAAACAAAAAATACTTACAACTACAAAATTTAAAGTTGTGGTATAGTTACGTGGATGACAGAAGTAGGTGATCAAACAAAAGGTAATTGAGGTCAAAAAGGCACAAATGGCACAAATTATTATAACATTTTTGATCAATAAAGTCTATCAAGAAAGCTACAGTTTTGAAAGACTTATTAACATGAAATTAAGTGACCCATTTAAATGCACAGTTTCCTACAAAACAGAAAAACTAATTTTTTATTTGTAATCAATAAGCTTTGCAAATAATCAAATAATTTTAGTAATACTTTCGCCTTTGTGAGCTACTATTCAGAAATAAAATTATTAGATATCATTATATCAGTAGCTGCTCAACAAATGAAATTGAGAGAAGCTGCTGAAAATACCATAGATTAGGATACCATGACGACACGAAAATAGGCCATAACCAAAAAACATGAAAGAAAAATGCAAAACACCGAAAAAAAAGCTCACAAGTTTTTTCGACCAATTATTATTGATGTAAAAGTTTTAAGTCAAAACAAGGTAAGTGAACTAAAATGTATTTGTTTTAAACCTTCACTATTTTTATTCTCTTAACTGTTACAAAGCCAAGACGGGTTCATAAATCTAAAGGCGGTTATCGGTTCACCGAGCGCTGCTTTTCAAGAGCTTAGCGCGTTGTACGACAAACTTTTAAGCACCCTCCTAAATCCTCCCTAAATGTTAGCACTGAGTGATCTCTTTAGGTTGCTTTGAATCCTTCCCTTTATGTTACGGTTTATGAATAAATGAATTATCTTTACTGAATTGAATATTGTGCTATATTTATGAATTTACATTTGCACTGAGTGTGGTTCTTCGTAAGAAAGAAACTTCATTTGTAACAACATATTATCTAATGTCACAAACTGCTCGATATTCGGTCAACTTGTTGAAATTCTCTTGGAAAAACATGTATTATAAAAGTGTAATGTTTAGAATGACTTACCACAAGTTAAACTAGATTGCTTCATGTTGATAGTTCCAACTAATATAGTAATTCTGTCGTAGTTAAGATGAAGGATTATACGGTATTTTTCGAAACGAGTGTGGGGGTACTTAAACAATTCCAATTAATGTTAAGTTCAATCGCCACAATGCCGACTACAGGGGTGTAGATTACTTTGTAATTAAAGAAAGCCTTCGAAAACGAATCAGTAAAAACAAAAAACCTACCTAAACCTATTTTGTATTCGTGGAAAATCAGAACGGTAATCCCAAAGGAACCTTATGACTGCTTCAAATATTCAACGTGTCTGTGGTATCACCGACACAGCATCATCAAGAAATATTTGTGTTCGAAGCTCTTTTGAAATATTTTATAGAAAAGGCAAAAGAATAAATATTTTTTAGTAAACACATCAAAACCGGATTAATTTCGTTTTAGAGTATTTCTACAAATAAGGTATAATATACTGAGTTTTTTGGATTGCTATTGATTGTATTTAGTTAATGTCACTATTTAAATATATAATTTTATTAAAATTTTGATTATTAAGTTAAAATCAACTGTCAATTAGCATTTCTATAAAACTTTGTCATGTCATTTTTACAAATCATTACATTTTATGCGTCGGAGCTGTCAAAAATTACACTTACAATTACAATGGCTCAATAGCAATGACGTCATATAACCCTAGAAGAGATGATGAGAGCCATCGGAATTTTGGAAACTGGCTCCAGGTAACGTATTGTGGCTGTTGGTCTTGGCGATACACACGGCGTTGTAAGCCGCCTCTGGATACGCTCTCGCATTACTCGTAGACAAGAACGTTACATTTTGCCCGATGGAATCGTACCATGATCACCATTATGTTGGTGACGAGGCTCTACAGTTGTTCAGGCTTGTTGGTAGGCAAACAAACCATCCGAAATCGTGTTCGTGATGTGGGTCTGCGTTTCTAAAGGCCGCTGAGAGTCTTTCCTATAGCACTCTGCAATCGTAGGGCCCATTTACAATGGGCTCGTGAATACAGAGATTGGGAGGAAGATGACAGGCGTTGTTTACAGGGCAGATACAAGAAGCATTCGAGTTTAAAGAACCTCTGGACGTCAAAACGTTTAAGATTACGAGGATTTATTTTATGGAATCCACATCAATGTAGATCCCTAACGCCACATGTTCCCACATATTAAGAAGACACATATTAATTCAGGGACAAAATCAGGAGCTGCGAGGCTGTCACTATTAAAATCGTAGCCATCGTTATTATTTGCTTCATCCTGCAGCGTATTAACTATTACCAAAGGTGAGCTTACGAGATGTAATCCTAAAACATTATTAAAACTACAATCAACAGAACAGGTAGCAATCAAAATTTTTTACTTAGCCTACAAAAATTATTTAACCAAAAAAACAAATGAAAACCTTAAAAGTTATAAAAATAACGCTACATAGTAAAGTTCAAACACTTACATCTTCAATACATCAAAATAATGACTAGACATGAGCAGAAATAATTTTGTTATTCACAGTTGCGTGAAGTCACTCACAACGAACGCGCGTAACTTTCGTTGCTGAGCTATTTTACCGCGCATTTCATACTCACGCAAGTTTAATAGTGATTTAAAAACTTAAACAGGATAACGTGATGACTTCCACAACGTTACCATTTACCCCAATGTCCAAACCAAAACGAGTAAATTCCTCAAGTTATATATGTCAAAGTGACGTCAACAACATGTTTCCCTACAAAGGATCAAGCTATCATTGTCGACTCGACTGACGGAATAACATTAAGAGAAAACCTTATTATCTTGTCATCTATTATACCAGCGATATCTATCAGATTTATATCAATTATATCCAATGCTCATATCTGCATTAAGTTTGTTTTAAGTCTAAATAGACTTAAAACAAACAGCTGATAAACTCGTTGAAGAGAAAAAGAAGATAAAATATATACAATACAAAGTGAACATTTGTAATTAGCCCTAACATATCTATTTTCCATAATTATGTATAAGTAAGCTGTAAGTTTTCCAAAAAGTGTTAAATAAATAAACAATATACTAGAAATAAAACCGCTAATTACCAGAAACAAAAGCATTGTTTTTTTTTTCGTTTATTAGTTTTATAGAATGTTTGCCCCGTGATATCAAATCATATAATAGAACAAAATTCAAGGAATTAAACATTACACAACAATGTCCCCCATTTCCTTTATGAAGATTGGAGTGACTGACTCTGGGTTTTCACAGATATTAAGTTTTAGAAGACAGTTATATATATCACCTGATGAAGAAAACCATGTACCGGAATTAATTAAAATAATCTTTGAAGAGACAAATTACTGGATTTATACATCCACGGACTCCCTCAAATGTTTAAATTGTAATACTAATGGAAACTTAGCAAAAAATTGCACACAAAACATTATGAATAAATCATCCCCCCTGAAAGAAACAATCCCAGAAAAGTTACCAGAAACTCGTGCTTTTAACATTAATGATGACTCGGACTCTCATTTGGAATTATTATCACTCATTTCTCATGATTTTCCTAATTTGCAAGACAACTTAAAAGGGAAGAAACGGGTTCATTCTCCAACTACCAGTGAATCTATCAAAAAGGAATTTATCAAGCCATCGCTCCCACTTGAAAATGACCCCAATAATTTTGAAAACGAAACTGATGACATAAGTAGTAACATGAGTCATCGAACTGAAAGAAGGTAAACTAAATACCAAGAAGAAATTGAAAAGTCTGACCTGATGAAAAATGTTAAAGACAGCATAATTGAATCTAGTGGTCTTTTGACCCTTTCCATCAATATCGATTCAATCAATTTATAAGTATATTAGATAGCAGGCGTGGTAAACAAAACATAAAAGAATTGGATTATTCATATATAGACAACATTAGTCCCTTAATTCAAATGTGTAATTCAATACATGGTAAGGTAAACAAAAGTTAAAAAAATAGATGTTCACGTCTGTCAAGAAAGTTAAACGAAACGTTAATCACCCCGTCAAGTAGTATAGCCACTGTTTCCAATAATATATTACCTTAAATATATAATGATTTCCCCTCTTAATATTAAATATCTATTTTTACACATAACTTTAGCTTTATAACTGAATACGTATATAGATTTATATATAACTAAGTATGGATATCTTGCAAGTTAGTGGAAAGCATTAAGTTGTTAATGAATGAGTTACACCCATCCTGCATATGCTTACAAGAAACAAACTTTTTACATAATTATTGCGTTTCAATAAAAGGTTATTACTGTTTTTTTAAAAATCGGTCGCATGGTAACACCTAGTGGAGGAGTTTCAATTTTCCTTAAATCACATACTTTACCAGAAGAACTTTCAACTAACACCAATATAGAAGCAGCGGCAATAAAAATCAAATTTCCCTTCCCTGTAACAGTATGTAATATCTATCTTCCAAATAGTATCCCTTTGAATATACAAGATTTAAATAGCCTAATAAATCAACTTCCATCTCCATTTATTATCTTAGGTGATTTTAATCGGCATCATTTTTACTGGGGCTCTGTAAAATGTGATACCAGGGGTAAAAATGGTGGCAGAATGGCTTGACGATAATGATAACTTACTTTTGCTTAATTCTGGTCACCAACTCACTTTGACAGCAATACAGGTAATTCTAGCAGTATAGATTTATCTTTGGCTTCACAAGATATAGTATCATATTTTGAATGGAATGCTTTAGAAGATTTATATGATCTTGACCATTTTCCCATTTTTATCAAAACCCATACTCCACAAACTTCACCTGGTTTAATAAAAATACCACAAAAGTGGATATTCGATAAGGCAGATTGGATAAAGTTTCGTGATCAAATAGATCAAATAAAGACATTAATTATATAGTTCAGGAGTTTACTAACTTAATAACAGAGGCCGCGAATGAATCAATACCGAAAACTTCCGGAAAATTAAGGAAAAGTCATTTACACTGATGGAATAATTTTATTTTATTTTATATAATAATTGTTATATTGCTGTAAAAGAAACCAAAAAAAGCATTTAGGTTGTTTAAAAATATTCTTCAAAAAAACCTGACTCAAAATTAAAATTGATTATACGAAAAAGAGAGCGTACTGTAGGAGACTTTTGAAAGATTGTAGAAATACATATTGGCAAAATTGGGTGTCTTCAATTAATGATTCGGTTCCAATTGGTGAGATATGGTAACGTATTCATAAAATTAGTTTTGGCTCTATTGTACTTAAGAACTCTAATGGAGAATACTAATAACAAATTTATTAGCTTCTAATTTACAACTTCTAATTTATTAGCTTCCAATTTTGCAGCACATTCAAGTTTCTTAAATTATGATACTGACTTTAAAACTTTCAAAGCTGGTCAAGAATCTGTCACATATTTTGATACTCAAGATAATTATAAACCAATTAATAAAGAAATCACGATGTCCGAATTAACCTTAATAATCTCACAAGTTTGTAATACTAGCCCAGGTCCAGATAACATCCCCATTATTATAATCAAACACCTTCCGAGAAGTGGTCTTGAATATTAACTAAAAATGTATAATCTCATGTGGTTGAATCAAATTTTTCCTGATTGCTGGAGAGAAGCCTTAGTAATACTTACCGATTCCTAAACCAGGAAATATCCCAACTTCACCTACTAACTATAGATCCATATTTTTAACGTGTAACCTTTCTAAAATATTAGAGAAAATAATAAGTAAAAGAATCCGATGGCATATGGCATTAAATAATTATTTTTCACCCTTTCAATATGGACTCAGGCATTTTCAATCAACCATGAATATTGAAAGCGAGATACTGGATGCGTTTGCTAATAAAAAATTATTTAGTAACTGTAGCACTTGATATAGAAAAGGCATACGAAATGGTATGGAAGCACAGAGTACTTAAATTATTACAAGACTTCAACATCTAAGGAAACACTCTATCATTTATTGCAAATTTTCTGTCAAAAAGATCGAAAAAAGTAAGACCAAATAACACACTTTCTAAGTCAGCACTATCAGATCTAATACTTAGCACCTACTAAATCTACTTCAAAATACACTTAATAATCTCCAAAACTGGTCCAAATCATCTGGATTTAGATTCTCTAAAAATAAAACTGAATTTATAATTTTTACAAAAAGAAAAAGAAAGCTTGTCATAAAAATATTACCTTAGATGACCATACAATTAAAGAAGTAAATAATTAAAAATTTTTAGGATTAACTTTTGATAGTAAAAAGAAGTGGAGCACACACATCAATATATTAAAATCTGAATGTGACAAATGATTAAGTAAACATAATAAAAGTTCTATCTTCTTTAACCTGGGGCTCTGATAGGAATTGTTTAGTAAATACTTATAACGCATTATTTCGTCAAAAGATTGATTACGGTTCGGTAATATATGATTCCGCAAACCCGTATATCCTAAAATCGTTAGAAACAATTCAAAACACAGCACTCAGACTTAGTATTGGAGCATTTAAAACTAGTCCTGTTATGAGTATTTTAGCGGAAGCTGGAGAAATACCACTTAAATATAGAAGAAAAAAACCTAGTTCTGATGTACGCAACAAATATTCTAGCGCAGCCGTATAACGGGTTTATTTACTACACTATATATATACGAGGGGATTTACAATTATTTTACGAAGCCTTCAGCAGCTGATTTAGAATACCATTTTCAACAAAACCTTCCAAAAACTACATGAATGAATTGAACTTCAAATTTCCTACCTTTTAAAAAAAAAGGTTCCATCTTTTGGCCCGTGGGAAAATTTAGAATTTCCAATTAACTTAGAATGAGCAAAGAATTTAAAAACTAATACCCCACAAATAATGTTTAAAAAGTTGTTTCTGGAAATTAATGATAAATATAAATATTGTAAAACATTTATACCGATGGTTCTGTTATGAATGGTAGATCTGGTTGTGGTATTGTATCTGGTAGTAACGTTTACCGGTATAAGTTGATGGATTTCAGTACAATTTTTAGTTGTGAAGCTACGGCTTTACTCGAAAAAATAGATAAGTTATGAACCTAGTACAGATGAACCTAGTGCTTGTTTACAAGCACTACAAAATTCCAAAAATGTTGATCCCTTAGTATTGTGTTACAGATAAAATGGTATATTTAACAAGAAATAATTATGAATATCGCCAGTCATTATGGTATAACCGGTAACGAAAGGGTGGATAGTGAAGCCAAAAATGCCACAAACTCATCCAAGTACTCAAATATTTCTGATGTAAAAAAAACACATAAAATTTAAAGATAAATCTCTCTGGGATGCTGATTGTAAGGCTGATAATACAAGTAAGTTACACAATGTAAGAGGTTCTATTTTTGATCAATCCCCATTGTTATTTCGCACAAGACGAGACCAAGTAATAATCACAAGACTGCGCATTGGTCATACTAATACCACTCACATCCACTTAATCACTAACTACTGAACTGTCTGGGCGACTAGAGCAGCCTAAAAATTATATGCGTCAACTGTCCGGACGACTAGAGCAGCCTAGTAGAAAAAAAAGTACTTTTTCGTTTTGAACGCATTTTTATCAATGAAACGTTTCGTAAAGCTTCTAGTAAAATATACTAGATGGTACTTTATTAAATTACGCATCTTTTGATGGTAAAGAAGCACAGATTTGGAATGCTGACATTTTAAACATTAATTTTTTACGGAAATAAACCTTCAAGTGCTCGTGAATTTATAAATAATTGTAAAACCTGTGATTAAAATGTAAGTTATCATTTATTTATTATGTGACATTATTATTATTAGTAATTGCATGCGATAAAATGGACATGCAATTACTCCATTTTTGTTGGCCTATTTTATAATTAAGTTTTTGTATGATTTATTGCATTTTGGATCAAATTTCCTCTTGTTATTGGAAGAACAAGTCATAACTAATATAAATATAGATTTAAGCGCAATAAATAGAATTAATATAGGTAGGATTATAAGATTTAAATTTTCTTCTTCAGGTGGGCACCAACAGCGCCGCCCGTGTCGCCTACGATTTTATTAAGTACTAAAATAAGGGCTTGGTACAGATGAAGGAATCATGAGTAAATTTAACATGATTTTGATGATAGCAAACGGCAAAAAGTACGTAATTTCCTTAAGTTATTTTTTTTATATATTCTGCTACATTTATTATAGTTTATATTCAATAGCTTATTTATTTTTTTCAAGAGGATATCTCTAGAGGGGCAGCCGTGCATTATGGTTCCCATATTGGTGCAGTATTCAACAAAATAGCTCTGTGTCTGTTTGCGATTATGAGAATGGAGAATCTCACAAAAATTTAGGTCAATAAAGTTCGCGGAAATATTTTTATCTTTTACATATTACAAAAATAAATGCTATTTCAGAGTTACTTTAAATGGAACGGTATTAATTTAAAACGATAATTACGTTGTGCATGTCATTGAAATTATCCTTTTCGATGTACAAATAAAGTGAACATATTAGAAGATAGTAGAGATTTAAAATGGAAAGAAAAGTAATAAATGCGTTTTTTTACCAAGCAAACCATTTTTTTATAGAATTTTTAATGTAAATATTAATTTATAGAAAAAGTCGCAAAAATGACAATTGATTTTGATGGAATATGAAACTAAGGTAGGTACCTGGATTGTTACACAGAATTCTATTTATCCCAAAAACAATGACAGGATTATCAAACATGACATTTTTCGCGAGTGAAGCCCCGTGCACAGTATAATTATGATAAAGTATTTAATTTATCATTTAAAAAACATAAACATCATTAAACACACATGTAACAATAATTAAGTTTCCACATTGTTGTAATTGTATTTATTCATTATGTTGTAATTGTCATATGTAAGAATTATTTAAAGGTTATTCCAAATAAATATTACAAAACATAATATTTGTCTTTATTTTTTAAATATCAACTAAAAAGTCGCCCAGTGTGTCAAAACCTTAATATGGTCAGCCATCTTCTCGCTTTTTCATCCACGGCAGGCGATATGAAACTGATGCGGGAATGGGTGGTTTGTTTTCGTTTACTGTGCTACATTTTACATACCAAGAAATGATATTTTGGTATCAAAAAAAAAAGATTATTTAATCTAGTTTACTGATGCGTAGATAAAATTTGATATATATTACAAAATGTTCCTTAAAATTTTGTTTAAACAAATAATTTTGTCAAATTTAAACCATACTATCAAGTTCAATATTTTTTTATACTTTGAAAATGAAGCATCGTTTATTAGTTTACACATAAGTTGTTTTCGTATAGTGTCAGCTTTTCTAAAGTATTTTTTTATTAGCAATAGCTGCCGTAGTTTACTATAAAATAGGCTTTAAACTAGATGATGGCATGGGACGCTCGACGCGACGGCGACCTAACGCGAGCGCGGACAGATAGCGCGTCATTACAATCTTGTACGTCTTATTGGACGGATGAGAGATGATACCAACTATGAAATGGAAATGTATACACATTATATAGTATCTGTTGAAAATAAAATTACCACGAACCCGCAAGAGTTCTGGGGGTACGTTAAACATAAGAGACAGTCTCACTCGATTCCGTCAGTGATGAAGTATGCTGTCACAAGTCTTCTAACTCAGGCGAAGAAATTTGCGACATATTTTCCGAGCTTTTTCACTCTACCTTTTTACAACCCACGACAGTACCTACCAATACATTGACTTCAGAGCACCACGATAAAGTCGCCGACTTGTGTGACATCGAAATAAAGCTGACCAAGTATACAACTTATTGCGTTCTATCGACATTAAAAAAATTGCTGGACCTGATCGTATACCTTCAACCTTCAACCAAATTTTTCTAAAATATTAGAAAATCTTATTTATATGCAGGTGTATCCATCGCTAAAGAGCTCGTTTATGCATCAGCAGCATGGTTTCATTAGAGGAAAATCAACAGAGTCGAATCTTCTCGTGTGCTCTGCATACCTGACTGCACAGATGTCCAAGCCATCCCAGGCTGACATTGTATATACAGACTAATCGAAATGTTTCGATCGTTTAGACAGTGTCATCCTTCTCCGAAAACTTCTACATATTGGGATCAGAGGTAACTTGTATCGTTGGTTTGCCTCTTACGTCAATAATTTCAGCCAGATCGTGGCCTTAAATGGATACACTTCGCAGTCAAAAATTGTGCCATCGGGAGTCCCTCAGGGATCCTTGCTAGCGCCGTTATTATTTTCTATTTTTATTAATGACATACATAAAGTTTTTATCTACTCTGATATTTTATTATACGCTGATGATATGAAGATCCTGTGAACAATTAATAATTTAAATGACTCATATAAACTACTACTCGACCTCAACAATTTATATAACTATTGTCTTATAAATAAATTAGATTTAAATATTGCTAAGTGTTTTGTTTGCTCCTTCACTAGAAAGAAAAACATAATAAATTATGCGTACTATATAAATCACATTCCCATTGTCAGGGTAAACTCTATGACTGATCTGGGGGTTATTTTTGACTCCAAACTTATCTTTGATAAACATATGGATCACGTTATAAAAAAAGCTATGAAAGCTCTAGGATTTGTGTTACGATTATCGTCGGAGTTCAACAATGTCAAAACCCTAAAAATATTATATTGCGCTTATGTTGGAAGCCACCTTGAATACGCATCATCTGTTTGGAACCCTTCATATAATATTTATATAAAAAGAATTGAAATGATACAAAGAAAATTTTTGAAATTTTTACAGTATAAGTGTAAATCAGTTGACCGCGACTATTTATCGCGTTGTAGGCGTCATCATATGCTTCCCCTAATTACACGGAGAGAGATAGCAGACATTTGCAATGTAATAAAAATATTAAATAACAAAATTGATGTGCCAGAGCTTCTGTCTTTAGTTGGTATCTGTGCGCACAAAAAATCATATAGAAATCCAACTTTACTCCATGTCCCTTACGCCAGTACCAGCTACAGACAGAACTCATTTATTACACGAGCATGTAAGCTGGTTAATGGGTTAAATCGTGATTGTGAAAACATCGATATCTTTTCTAACAGTGTCTCAAGTTTTAGAGCGGCTCTAAAAAAACAATTTTTTTTGCCCACTTGTAAATTACAAAAATAATTCCTATCTATGTCTCTAGTATCTATGTGAACTTATTTTTGTTGTGTTTGTAAATGTTGGGACATTTTGTACCTATTTATAGTTTAATCTACACCTCCATTTCGGTTTCATATTTATTTCTTAATGTTTTGTGACTGTTTATGTATGTATTTACTCTTTGAACTGTATGTAAAAACTTTATTAGGCCTTCTTTCTCTAAACATCTATGTTATTCTATCTCCTAGCTGTAAGTTTTTCAGCTTTTTCTAAGCTTGTAAGTGTAATATAAATAAATAAAAATCACAACATCCATATTAGTCACAAAAAAGTTTACGAAATCTAGGAGAAGTCAAACCAACAGGTTTACAAAGACGCTTTTCGTTGAATGTTTGCATGGGCGTCATAAATAATCATTTGATTGGACCCCACTTTTTGCCCAACAATTTAAATGGTGATAATTATGAGGAATTTTTCAGGAATGAGCTAGGGCCATTGCTTGAAGATGCGGAATTGGAAACAAGGAAATGAATGGTATTCCAATGCGATGGTTGTCCAGCGCACTATCGAATTACTGTGCGGCAGTGGCTGGATACCTCGTTCCTAAGGCGTTGGATTGGCAGGAGGGGTCCAACTCCATGGCCTGCACGGTGTCCCGACCTGACACCGGTTGATTCTTACGTGTGGGGCACATGAAGTCCCTTATTTATGCAACGTCAATTTCGTCTGTCGAAGTCCTGCGAGAAAAAAATTATCGAAGTGGCTGAAAAAATACGACTATCTTTCATTTACAGAGTGACAGTGATAGAGATAAGGAAGGGAGGTACCAACGTAGGGGAGTTCACTTTGAACAAGATTTGCAAAACGTGTTGATAAATTGATTAATAAAAGATTTTTTTTAATTTTCTATTTTTCTTTACACCTTACGTATCATCATGTTATTCAAATTTTTTCTGAGAATCTTTTCTTTTTTTTTGTAAATAATGTAATGTTTTGGGTAGGTAATAAAACAAGGAATTTTTCGAGTAGTTTGGACGCTTAATGTACTGTTGATTTTTCAACATAAATCCAGTTTTCTATTGACCAAATTAGTGAATCAAATAAAATTTTATAAGAATTCTTAATAGAAATATTAAAATGTTTAATATGTGTGCCAGTATTAGTATTAATAAATGTTTGTTGATGTACTGGTAACTGATTGTTTAAATTTTTAAACAATTTTATTCAAAATACTAGTTATTTATTTAATTTTTTGTAGTCAATTCGGGATTTTTTTGAATATTTAAAATCTCGATAACGAGCCGACATTATAGTTCATTTTGTTGGATATTAGTTGTTTTATCACATCCCAAGAGGAATACGTTGAATTACAAATCACCCTGTATAATTTACTTTTAAAACGAGCGACCAGATATATTCGAGTTATATCGAAATTAATAATTTATGGATCATAGGAATTAGAAAAATATATTTTTATTTATCGATGATATATTTTATAATATAACGCTACATCTCGCTTCAGCTTTTGTAAAAAATTGAACTCAGTTTTTGAAATGGAGTTGAGTGTTGCAATAAGACTAGCGTATTGCAACAAGTTACGTAACATTCAATAATAAAAACATGTTGAACTCCATAACCTATTCTACTATAAGACACCAAAAGCCAAAATCCTTGATGACAATAGATATAGCTTTAAATTTATATAGTTGATATAACATATTTAATGCTTAAATTGCAGTTTAATATCACTGCCAAATTTCACTTAAAGTACCTCCAATTATCCAAAGCTTTTTTATGACAAGACCAGAATAAATTTCGGGCTTGACAAAGAGGATTACGGTCACCTTACGCGCTAAGCCCGAGTTAAGTTCCTTTCAAGAACGAAGTGGAAATGAATTCAATAGGATTACCTTTACATAGTTAGTCAAGGAGACTGGTGCCTAAACTAGACCTAAGGTCGGTATTTCAGGACACCAGGACTCCACCCCGTTTATAATTTATAATTCAGGAACTTGTATCATTAATAACTAGTACTTCCTGGTGATAAGGATAAATCGAGTCTACAAAAACAGTAAAAACATAAATAACGATTGATAACTTTGCAAACAAATAGTTCAGTTATTGTATAACTGTGTTCAATTGCCTAAAACTGCCTATTGATTAGGTTTAAATTATGTTAAATGTTCTGTTGGTAAGTTAGTTAAGTCGGTTTATACTTTACTATGTTTGAAATAAATAAATTGAAATAATGTCACAATAATTAGAATTCCTATAAATTATTATAAATACTTTATAAAATTCAGTCATTTTTGTTTATTTAAAGTCACACAATTAGAATTATATGGAGTTTTTATACTAAATACATAATATTAATTAATTTATTTTTATAATATTAAAGTTTAATAATTAATTAAATGCGGTTCCAGCAGTTAGGTTAGTAAGGTTGTAAAAACAATATAAATACTTAGTGGTTTATTTAAATGTTATTTAGGGACTATCAGAAGTCGTTCCGTCTCAGTGTAGTTCAGTTTGAAAAGCCATTAACGAACCCTTACATTTCACATTTGGTAACGAATATATTTTAGTTTTTTTGTTTATTGTGTAAAGGTATTTAAGAAAATTGCGTTCTAAATTTAGAAACATTGGACACAAGGAGACATCTACGTGTTTTGTTTTGATGATATTCAAGTAGTACGTGCTGTTTTATTATACAGTTCACTATAAATAGTTGGCCCACTGTCAGTACTTGTGCTTTTTCATATAAAAGTGTAGTCGAATAGCGAAAGGGTAATCTATAAGTTATTTTTAAAACTGATAAAGCGCTGATACAATTCGTCAGTAGAGATTGGCAAAGTGCATAGTAAACCATCTTACACGTTCTTTCATCAGCAACATTTCTTAAGTTTTTGAATATGTACATCAGCTTTCGTAATCTATTTGATAGGAGATTTATGTGTTCTTTAAATGAAAGAAATCGGTCCAGCGTTACACCAAGATATTTAAAACTGGTAACTGCCCGCAGACTACCACATCTGCAGCCTGCTGGGTATGGAAAGGAGCATGTATGGTCTTTAAGAGGAATATGAATGAAACACTTTGGCAAATGTATTGAGAAGTTAAGATATTTTGTTTTATCTGCGTTGATCGTAAGCAAATTATCATTAAACCACTTTGTAATTACGTTAAGTCCATTCTGAGCCATTTCATAAGCAGTCTGTCAAGACTCCCCGGTAAACAAAACTGCAAACGTGTATCATCCGCAAACGTGAATGTCCTCCCATTGGCAAAGTTAAGTGCGCATAAATCATTAATGTAGAAAAAGAGAAAAAGAGTAGGACCTAGCACGCGGCTTTGCGGTTTTTGTGGTTGAGTTTATCGAAAGCTCGCTACTTTCTAGATCACCAATTTTAACGTACTGTGTACGCCCTTTAAGATAACTCTGATACAGCTCAAGTTGCTTGCCCCGAACACCAATTTTATCCAGCTTTCTCGTTAGGATCGGAATGGAGACCGTGTGGAAGGCCTTTGATAGGTCAAGAAATATGCCCAGTACTTTCTGACCCATGTGCATACTGGTAGCGACATAGTTTGTTAGATCATGAACAGCATCCGATGCACTATGACCAGCTAGAAAGCCATACTGAGATTTAGAGAGGATGTTATTTGTTTCTAGGTAGTTTACCAGTCTTTTATTCATAATCCTTTCTAATACCTTGGACAGCTCTGAAAGTATGGCAATCGGCCGGTAGTTGTTTACTTGATTTTTATCCCCATTCTTATAAACTGGATGGATCAAAGCTTTTTTGAATGCATTTGGAAATATGCCGGTAGAGAGAGAACAGTTGCAAATGTGAGTCAAGGCGGAATGATGTATTTTTTAAATTTTTTGATAAAGTCGCTGGAAGTATTAACCCAACTTTTATATACTCAAATAATTCATTCTGTCGTGTCATCTTGAGAGTATTTCAATAACTTGTTCAGAACAAAGTCTATATAAACCAAGGTACTCGCGGTTTCAGTTGCACGTAGCCGATGGTTTGATGTCGGAATGTAGATAAAATATTTGATTTTTTAGGCATAAGTCAATTTGACACAAGCGCAAGGTGTGGTTTATGATCAAAAATGTATGTGGGGTGATGGAATAATGGTGCTGAGGCCGAACTCAAGAGTTTTTAAGATAAGGGATGCACTTGGTCTTTAACAAGAGCTTCGTGTTCGTTTTTGTGAGCAGAACAAAGTTAGCTGCGTAAGCAAAGATTTTGCAGTTCCTTAAGGCATTGCTACAAATGTCATTTACATAAGTTGGGAAGTGTTTTGGTGCGAGTTTACTGCTACATAAAGTTACATACATCAAAGTTATATAAATCAGTTTTAAGTTAGTTCGTATCTCAAATAAATGTACAATCACAGAAAAAAACGTAAAAAGTAGAAAATTAAAGTATATCTGAACAGAAATTTTCTCATAATAAAATCAACGAGGTTACATTCATTCTGATCCAAAAGTTTTTAATTAGTATAGCCGTTTAGCCAAGCCCGCGCCAAGATGGGACTATGAATGGGAGGTAATATAACTCGATTGTATAATAATAATAATAATGTTTTTTTCTCATAATGCCAATTGTAATTGTTCCTTAAGTATAAAGTACTTGTGCCTTATTTTATAAAATACTTTGGCCAGAATTTACATATACAGTGTGGTTTTTTGAGAAGGGTGGTGATGGCCAAGTCCGAAACCATGAGAGCTAGGGAAAAGTCATGAAAGGAGTCATGCCCTCGATTTATAAGAAAACAATAACTGCATGTTTATTTTTTACAAAAATATTTTACTTTTGACGGAAATGGACCCGAATAATTAAAAAAAAAAATTACATCCTGTATTATTGAACCAATGGATTCTGTTGCTATAAAAATTAATATTTGCAAATAAAGGTCTTATTAAAAATGAAAGGTAATAACAAATTTTCACTATTTTATATTTTTACACAGAAGAAAACTCACCTCCTATTCAAACTTTTTGGTCGTTATGTGTGAAACTTATTTGTCTTTTTACGCGATACCGTGGTGATACTAAAAAATCAAAAAAATAATTCCATTCATGTTTTTTCTAATAATTGTTTTGCTTCGAATTGAGTTGTTTGTGTTGGTTTATGACAATAAAAAGATCTTTCTAAGAATGGATTTATCAAATAGTAAACGATTTGATTTGATGGACGCCTATTTTTTAAATAATTACTTACGCACTTAGCTGGTATCAAAACAAATACCCACAGCGCTCTTTACCCCCCGAAAAAGTGCTAGAACTATGGCGAGTAAAAGAAACTGGAAGTTACAAAAAACCATTGACACAAAATCCACGAACCGTCAACGAAGATTTAGAACTGGCAATATTGACGACTGATAACCGAGTGCTTCACTCGTGAAGCAGAAACGAACCCTCAAGCTTCCCGGAGCACCATTTATGCAGTTCTTCAAAAGCATAAATACAAGTGCTATCGTTATGGACGAGTTGTTCAAAACTTTCATCCAGGTGATAATGAAAGGCGCCTGGAGTTTTGCCACTGGCTTATGGAAGAAATGAATAGGCATCGAAATTTTTTGTTTAACATCTTATTTTCTGACGAAAAAAACTTCTCAAATAACGGAATGTACAATCGGAAAAATGAACATTACTGGTCTCAAGAGAATCCATTGCGAACACGTGAAGGATGTCCGCAGATTAAATTTTCATTGAGCGATTGGTGTGGAATCCTAGGAAGCTTTTTTTCATAAAGATTTGCAACGGCACTTTAAATGCTAAGGTGCATGTCGAAATTTTAAACAACGTGTTTGAAGAAATGGAGAATTTGCCAACATTTTATATTTGTATTTCCAGCAAGACGGGGCCCCAGCCCATAACAGCCGTGTGGTTAGAGATATGCTGAATTAACATTTTGGGGATAGATGGATTTGCACTCATGGTCCGGTGAGATGGCCGGCAAGATCACCCGATCTTACATCACTTGATTATTTCCTATAGGGTTACGTCAAGAACGAACTTTACAAAACTCGTTACCAAAGAGTTAAGAGCTTACAAAGCTCGTTGCTTGATATTTTATCAAGGATAAATGCAGTAAAGCCTCTAGAGAGACGTATAAACTTATGCATTGGAGTCAATGGAAACTATTTTAAGCAACTTATTAGTTAGGTAAAATTGAAATAATAATAATACTCTTTATTGCACACCATACAAATACAAAAAAAAAATACAAAAGCAGGAAATAAAAAAAAGAAGGTTGTACAGAATTTTTATTTTATTTTATTTTGTAATTTTTGGAAAATTTACAGCTATAAATTATTGCATACATATAAACATTAACAAAAAAATTAAGGCCATTAACAAATTTTCACATATAGATAAAAATACATAGAAGAAAATGAAACGTAGACACACAGTTATAGATACCATAAGGCAATTGTTCTAAGACAATAAAGAAAACCAATAACAAGAATTAACACATCAGAGATCTCGTAATCCATAATTAATACTGGCCAAAGAATTGGTTCGCCATGGCTGCCTTGACACTTGTAACACTACTACAATGAAGATCGAAACTCTTAAGCTCATTATTCATATGGTTCAACATTTTCGGTGCCCTTATCATAAAAGAATCTACAAAAGGTGGCCTTATCACTACATAGTGATTTCTTCCAGACAACCTTAGGTATGATATAAGATACCTTGTACTAGGGTGTAACAGAATATAAGTATAAATATGACGCTTATAATAGTATATAATAATATAAATATGCAAAAGAATATAAATACAGATATTCAAATACATATACATACATACATACATATGCATAATATATAACATTGATTAAGGTGATATTTGATACTACATGTCTTCTTTTATGGTCTACTAGAATCAATGCTTTGGAAAGAGACTCTTTTACCATCTTTTTAAAGGAATATACAGTTTGAGCTGATTTAATCTTAAACTGGAGCTCGTTCCATAGCGATATTACGTGCACCGTGAATGATTTGCTGAAGTGTGATGTGGTATATGGTGGCGTAGCTAATAGCAAATTATTAGACGAACGCAGTTGACTTTCGTGGGTACTGTGTAGAAAATGGAATCTGGATTTCAAGTATTGTGGAGTTGAACAGTATCCGATGCAGCAGACAGAGGAAATGGGTGTTCCGGCGAAGGCGAATAGGAAGCCACTTGAGCTTAGTGCGGTATTCTGAGATATGGTAATTTGCGTAAACCAAATATGAACTTTGTACATAAATTTTGAAGGTGCTCAAGCTTATTAAGTTGATCTTTAGTAAGGTCCAGATAGCAGGCATCAACGTAATCAATAATAGGCAAGAAACGGGAATGTGCGGTAGAAACTTTAGTGGGTATAGGCAAGAAATTGCGCAGACTTTTTGAAGTGTTTGTGGCTGCAAACAACTTCCTGCTCATAGCGTCAACTTGTGCTTTCCGTGAAAAATTTGTATCGAATAGCACACCAAGATTTTTCACAGTTTTGCTTAACTCTATTGTGATGCCGTTAAATACAATTTGCGGGTATGATTGATTTACAATCAAACCATGTTCATTGCTCCAGGTAAGTATTTTACCAAGGTCATCATTGACAATGTTGATGGCCTTGTGTAAGTCCTATACTGTCGACTGAGTATAAATTTGGAGATCGACTGCATACATGTGGTAGGAAGAAGTCAAATTATTAGATATTGAATTGATAAATACTGAAAAGAGGAGCGGGGACAACACACCACCTTGCGGAACGCCAGCCTCGATGTTAGCCCACGTTGAAAAAGTTTCGTCATAAGCTATACGTTGTCGGCATTCACACAAGTAAGTTTGTAAGTCCACACAAGTAAATCGTAAAATTTGCTATTTCCTTTCATTAGGGTTCCGTAGCCAAATGGCAAAAAACGGAACCCTAATAGATTCGTCATGTCTGTCTGTCCGTCCGTATGTCACAGCCACTTTTTCCGAAATTTTAAGAACAATGCTATTGAAACTTAGTAAGTATGTATTCTGTAAACCGCATTAAGATTTTACACAAAAATAGAAAAAAAAAACAATAAAATTTGGGGGATCCCTATACTTAGAACTGAAACTCAAAACTTTTTTTTTCTATCAAACTCATACGTCTATGGATGGGTGTTCAATAATGATATTTAGGTTTCTAATATAATTTTTTTCTAAACTGAATAGTTTGCGCGAGAGACCCTTCCAAAGTGGGAGAATGTGTCCCCCCTCTGTAACTTCTAAAATAAGAGAATGATAAAACTAAAATAAAATATATGATGTACATTACCATGTAAAATTCCACTGAAAATTGGTTTGAACGAGATCTAGTTAGTAGTTTTTTTTATACGTCATAAATCGTAAACCGCAATTTTCATTTTCTAATAATAAATCTGTAGTCGGTACCTACGTAAATAATAATTATACGTCGCACGGAGTGTGGCTTGATCGGTAGCGGGTGCGGAGCGCGCGGGGTGCAGGTTCCCGAATGCGCTTACCCGAACGGGCAGGCACGTGAAGGCAGACGTCGTTGACACTCGTGCGCGCGTAGTTAATTATCTTCGATATATTTGCGAATGTTAAATATTGTACGTTCATGATTTGATACTGTTTTCGTTGGATAAAATTAATTTCAATTACTTACATCGAAATTATTCTTTGAAACTCATTTAATGCCTAGAAATTGGTAAGTACTTACTATAGAACGTTAACCTAATAAAAGTTTTGAGATTTTCTGTTCATTTCCTTACCTTTAAATACATAATATACCTACCTACTTCGATAATACCTACTCATATTAGAATAAAACTTAAGTGTTATTTTAAGTATGAATTCCTTGGCTGAAGATACTTTTTCCTATGTATTAAACCCAAATAAAGTTCTGGCAGGTGACGTCGTGCGAGCATTTCATGAAAAATTGTCTCGTCATATATCTTTCCGTCCGCGGGAAGTGGGTCTGTTCGGGTTCCCGGAACTCATTGAGCCTGTGCCGCCAAATGAGTCTCATCTCCAATTTATGATGGCAATGTGGGTGTAATTTTTCAAATTTATTATATCAATGGTATACTACGCGTCTATAATTGTTTGAAACCAACTCAAAAAATATATATTCATGCATTGTTTCCATACCTAGCAGAATTTAATATTAAGTTCCTAGCGTGCAACATCAACCTAGAACCTAGATTGCGGACTTTATGCAATAGCTTTTGCCACTTCCTTAGCGCTTAAAATGAATACCTCTCTACACAATTATGTACCAGAAATGATGAGATCTCATTTGCCCTGTATGATTTTGAGCAACGATTTTTTGGCTTTTCCATCTAAAGTTAGATCTGTTCTTGAACGTCCGCCCGTAAATTTTTTTGTTATGTTACTTGCTGCTACGTAACCCTTCATGGGCGAGTCCGACTTGCACTTGGCCGCTTTTTTTATTGTATTTGTTTTATTTTGAACTGTTCCTTTTGGTGATTGGTGCTTAATTAGGTCCTAAAGTTTTCAGTCATATATAAAAATGTGATGTGTCATCGAAAACTGAGGTACTCATATATTCCAAATTTGTTTGCAAATGTTATATAGTGTTTTTACGGACGGTTACGTTGGTTTTATTTTACGTGGTGTTCCAATGTAAAGTTAAGATGCATCTTTAGTTTGGTAGGTGGGTGTTTAAGTACTTATTTCAAGGATGAATAAGGATGAGTAAATTTCATCAAAGGTCAATAAGTTACTTATTTCATATCAGAGACTAGTAAATAACTATAGACTAACCATGTCTAACAAAATTTTGTGATTTGAAAAATAGCTATTTTTAAGATAGAGAGATGTCGTTAGTTGTATTAGATTTGCAATTTATTTAAATTTAGTCAAAATAATACGTAAAAAACTTAAGATGGCGCTGTTTACAAAATCATTTGATATTTCATTGCAAGTACTGTCAGTAGGTATCAGGCGACAACAGACGTTGCCAGCTAGTGCATTATATTATTTGATGCTATGTTGCCACTCTTATAATTCAGTAACAGAAAACTTTATACCACCCCGGATATTTTTTGTAGTGTTACTGGGTTACTGTATTGCCAGTATATAATTTTTTGTTTTTGTTTGTTCTTATCTGCCTTAACATAATAAAACGAATTTCAGTGCATTTAATTAATAGGTTTTTTATATTTTAATTTATTTCTTGGTATCGATAAAAATTATGTGCATAATTTTTATTTATAATGCATATAAGTCATAACTATTTTGCAGTAGTTAAAAAAATATTTTCTTGCTGGACTATTATTAAAAAAATGTTCAACTTTTTTTGTTCTTTTTATGACAACATTTCATTTGTTTGACAATTTGAATTCTTTGTCGTTTGTTGTTGTTGCTATGGGTGTGTGTTTGTTTTGGAACTGTTACGTGCATTTCTTTGAATTCACAATATTTCTGCTCGCCTACTGTAACTCAAATTTGCAAATTTTATGGACCTTGATTAAGTTTACGTTTTGGCTGCTACATATATCGTATAACATGTGCGTTTATCACAACTGTGATAATAAAAGCTTTTAAAAATAGGTTATTATGGCTATTACAATAAGGAGGATGGTAGTGGCCAGGCGTCTCTGAACAAAATAAACTTATAACAGTATGTTTATGGTCCTATGTAGTTGTTATTTTATCATCTATAAAGTAGTAAAGCTACCTATTCTTATTGAGTAAAATTATCAAAATCAATGATATAAAATGAGGACATTTTCCAATTTCAGGAAAGTAATGACCTACTTGCTAAGGTTTCAGGTTATTTGACAACGCCATCTAGCAGTTTTCGTCCGTATTAATAAAATATTTTGCATTGCGTTTCTTGTCAATAATTCATATAAAAATTAAAGACGACAAGGTTGGTCCAAGCTATTTGAGAGTGAGTAATAGCTTGGATTTTGAGCTTTTTCCGAGTCACGACTTTTTGTATGGAGATGGTCAGTCTATAGTTATTTACTAGTCTCTGTTGATATGTAGCCATTCTTAATGCTTTCAAACACTTGCAGGATAGGATATAAATACTGTGAAAGTACTCCTAGTTGGATGAGTAAACGTTACATTGGAATATGGTTTATATGCTCAACGCAACAACTTGATGCGATACTACCACAAAACATGAATTTAGGCAAAGGTGTATACTCTGTTACCCGTGAGAAGTAGGTAAGCGTTATCTTGAAGAAGCAGATACCGCAGTCTAGATTAAATGAGACCCCTTAATATCAAGTTCAAGGCAGCTGAAGAAGCGATTTGAGAAGACTGTTTGGAAAGATGGAGTCAGTCACTCGGTTCAGATTCAGGCGGTTTATTTTGGCTTGAATTGAGTCGAAGTTTAGTTAAGAATGCTGTATGAGAATAAAAACTTAACTGTTGTCGCAAAGTCAGCACTTCGAAAAACTGGTAAATTTCAAAAGCAGGGAAAAGGTGAAGTTTGAATGTTCAGACTTAAAGAAGTGCTTATTAGGCTCGTTTTAATTTCATAAGATAGGATGCCGCAGCTCCCCTCCTCCCTCCAAAATTAATACAGTACGAGAGAATTGTTTGGGACAGTGTGTGTATAGTAAATTGCCTCTCTCTCTCAACTTTTAAAACCTAAAATGTGAAGAGTTTGCTTAGCGACTGGTCATATAATAAATGTGGAATTTAAAGTTTAAAATTATGATTGATCATGAGGCCTGGTAGCTTAAAATGATCAGCTTTTTGCAGTTGCCGGCAAGAGCACGGTTAGCTCATGGGGTGACGAAATACGCGTTAGGGGAAGATAGAAGTGAGTGCTCGGTGACTTTGTACGGATAAGTATGGTAATATATTTAGTTTTGAATACGTTTAGAGTGTGGAACGGAGTTTTTTTTCTAACGAGTTCACTAATCTTGAGTTATTCAGCCTAGGGTCTTAGACATCACTGTGAGAATGAATTGAGCGATTGTTGGTAACTATAAGCTTCGTTCTCCGTCTTTTTTAGTGTCTGAATAAATTTGGAATTTTTTTTATTTTGGATTTGTTTTATTATTTCGTTTGCTGGCTTTTTACCTATGGTGCTAAAGTGGTTTACTTCATTTATAGAGGAATCGTGAAAGTCCTTTAAATTTAACAGTTCAATAGGTGAATTTAATATCTTTTTAATATTTGTAATATTTTTTACGCTATTCCATTAAGCTTATGCTTCGATAGTAATTGGTTACAAAAGTTGCGGTATCTTATATAAGTACTTTTTATAATTAGGTTATCTGGGGATTTTTTACTTTGCATATGTAAGTTATCACGGTTTTTAATATAATAATCCCGGGGTAACCCATGGTTTCAAACATCGTTTTTTTCTTGGAACCGTGTTTGTCTTAGTATGTTTGTTGATTACCGACTGTATAGTAGATATAAACTCGTCGGTGGCAATATTAGTGTTATTAATTTGTAATATTTTTGAAAAATTTACACACTCACGTTCCTTTTTAATAGCTGCATAATCTAATAAATCGTTAAATCTGTAACGATGTTATTATTATTTTTTTGAATTTTTTGTTATTTTTTAATAAGAGCAAGGTAGCTTGTTTTTAGCATAACGTGATCCAAGCATTTGTAGGATATAGATGTGTGGGTAATAGACCATGAGAACCACATATAGATAAATATTCCAAAAATTGTTGTCCTTACTATCACGTGTGATATCGATATTAATATCGCCTGTAAGGACAATATTGCAAATTTTAGAGTGCCTGCAAATTTTAAAAACCTCGTCCAAACTACAAAAAAGTTGTCGTAATCATGCTTACTGTTTAATGATGGAGATCTATAAATTGCAACAATGCTAGTTGTATCGTTAATAATGATTATCAGGCAGTTTCCTCCCATAATTTACATTTAAGTCCTACTTTACAATAAACAACTATGCCATCATTTTGGTTAATATTATACTTAGTGAAAAATGTGAGTAATATCCGGGAATGTGCGGGAGATTCAGATCTTTACTAAGCCAGCATTCTGTTCAAATAATCAAATTAATATCCGTATTTAAATCCTTCAATAAAATTTCCAGTTCGTCAACATTTTTATTAATAATACTTCGAATATTCATGTGAAAAATGGTTAAAGATTTATTTGTTTAATCTCGCTTGGATTTCAATACAATGAATTATCCAAGTTAAGCATATCTATTTCATTATTTATTTCTTTTAACATCGCCATTTATAATAAATATTTAACGGGACCGTTAGAAGAAGGCACTGAGTGTTTACGAAAGAATCAAAAGTCTGAATATTGCTAAAATAGTAGATTTTAGGAATAGGATTATGTTTATATTTCTCAAATGATTTTAATATATTTGTGTGTATCTGTTGTGTATTAGTGTAATAATTTGTGTTCGTGTAAGTATGTGTATATTGTTTAGTAATAATAAATATCTGAAACTTAAGTATCACTATAAGTGTATGAAGTGTAATGTAAACATTTTTATAAAACAGGTAAATGTTTGGTTTAGTCGATAGTCATTGTTTTAAATCATTTGACAGCTCACGTAAATGTTTTTCTGATTTTAGCAGAATCGGCTTTCCATCTTGGTCCTTTTTAATAAAAATGTTACCATTATACACCTAACAAAACATGTATTGGTTCTTTTTTGCAAATTCCCGCGCTGATCTGAACAATTTCTTGAGACTTCCCGGAAGCTGTTCCGAGACGTAGACGTAGTGTTTAATTTTTGCTCAGTGTTCTTGCTTAACTTATTATGCTGTTTTACTGTGGTAAGTACTTTATTCATTTTCTGAACCGAAGCAAATTCCGTCACAATCGGTCGTATAGTATCAGAGGCTCCAGGCAGTCTGTAGATGTCTCGAACGTCTGACGCATCTATTTTGTGTCCTACTAGGTTACCAATAGCAATAATAGTCTTCACCAATCCGTCCACGGTTTCTTTTTTATTGCATTGGGATGTTCCTAATCTCAGTTCCGGACGAGCGCGTTTTTAATTGAAGATCTTTAATCTTAGTTTCTATTTCTTCTAAGTATTCCATTTCTTCTTTTCGCTCCTTTTTCAGAAGATTGATCTCTTTTTTCATGTCTTCGAATTAGGAATTTATGAAGTTTGCAGATCGTTGTTTTGAGTTTTAATTTCAGCAATGTCCGCGGCCACTTTGGTAAGCAAAGATGTCTGTTGTATCAGTGTCTTCAAAAGGTTTAGTTTTTGTTCCTTCTTCCATAAGGATCATTCTTTGTTTAGGACAGTATCATGTACGTTCTTATGTTCGGCGTGATCTGAATCAGATCGAGGACGTTTCGAACGGGTTATTTATTATTATATTATATTATATTATATTATATTATATTATATTATATTATATTATATTATATTATATTATATTATATTATATTATATTATATTATATTATATTATATTATATTATATTATATTATATTATATTATATTATATTATATTATATTATATTATATTATATTACATAGCTTTTACACGATGACCGGTTTTTTTCTAAATATCCCGTCCCGAGACCCTCAGGAAAAAAGATATTTAGCCCCTAAATTAGTCCCCAAAATATTCACTATTTGTGTTGTGGTGAGTGTTCTCTTGTAGAGTTTGTGTTTCGTTTTGTGACTGTGGTTGTGAGTTTCTCGTGATAAAGACTGTATCTCCGAGTACTTTACTGATTATGGTTGTTGAATGGACTGCAGCCTGCTTTTGTAGAATATGAATGTTTATTTGTGCATCTAGTTGTTCGCAGTACCTCTTCAGACTTTTGCTGACAACACCTGTGGCCCCAATTATAATCGGAATTGTAGTAACTGTAGTCTTCCATAACCTGGTTATTTCAACTTTCAGTGGATGATATTTGCTTAGTTTTTCAAGTTCTATTATATTATATTATATTATATTATATTATATTATATTATATTATATTATATTATATTATATTATATTATATTATATTATATTATATTATATTATATTATATTATATTATATTATATTATATTATATTATATTATATTATATTATATTATATTATATTATATTATATTATATTATATTATATTATATTATATTATATTAAAGATTAAGGTCTGATTCAGATTTAGACTCATTCAAGCCACCCTTGGGGGTTGATAAAGGGGGAGGTGTACAACGTATCAAAACTTAGTGTTAAAGTGTCAAAACTTTAGTATTCTTATTAAAAAGAAAAACATCACTAAGAGAGTGTTCAACTATTTCGATGTGACGTCACGTGAACGAGTAGCTGCGCTGGAACATGCACTCACTCAGACCCCAGAGACCGTGGTTCGATCCTCACGGTTCTCCAGATTTCCGCCAATGACCTCTCAGCCGCGACAAACCTCATACAGCGGCCAAACTGTTACCAATGCCCAGAGGTCTCTAGCAGGCTGGTTCCGGTCAACGTAATGTGGTCCCCGATGTGTGGGACTGAGAGACTTTCCGGTGCGTAGAACCTCCGAAGCGATGAGCAGGACGGACGGAAACCAAGCCAAAACAAAATGATCAGCAAAATTACTTAAATAATTTAAATAACAACTTAAAATACATGCACACCGTTCACTAGCAAAAGGAGAATGACAGGATTAGCAAAATGCAACACAACAACCCACATAAATAAACTCTTTTACGAAAAACTATCGTATCGAAAGTCCGGCAATGTTTTGTAAAAACAAACCATACACATGGACTGAAGATTTTTCGCACTTAAAGAACATAAACAAACATAACTTGATCTACAATATTGGCAATGGTTATTCAGAAACAAAGCCACGCTGTGACCCATTCATACTTCTGGCATGGCGCCAAGACAATACACAAGTTTTCTTCTTACGAGTAAACGATGTCTTTAAAAACATCTACAGCGTGTTTTAATCTCCAAGGAATATTGATATCGAAGCTTTAAAAAAAAGCGTTTTGAACCCTTGTTTAAAATATAATTTATTAACTTTTCCACCTTTACGAAAATTTTTTTGCAAATAAAAAAAAAAGTAAATTTAGAATTTATTTCCGACCTAGCTTGACTTGGTTTCCCATTTCATATTATTTCAGGTCTAGTCGGGTTTGTCATTTAAGTTCAAAGGTGTGCATTCTAACAAAAGTTGAGTTTCACGCCTAAAAACACGATATTACATGTTAAATGCTCATTTAATAAAGGTTAAATCGTATTTGTGGATAAGGCTTTGGTAAAAGACTTTCGCATATTTTGCCGATTTTATTATATTTAGGTAATCACGTAAGCAAAGAGGTACATACGCTATTTCAAAACCATGTCTGTAATAATTAATAAAACTTTGTATTATTACGTAGGTACGATTTTAGCTTTTCTTCTTTTAATTTGATGTAAATATTCATATATCAGTGTGTAGTTCTATGCTTTATTAGCCGTACTCAGCTGCCTCACTCGCATATTTTATTATCTCTTTTAAAGCGGTCTTAATGAAAGCGTAACAAATAAAAACGAATAATGGGTTTCACATTTATAATATTATACTTATTAATATTATATATACATTGTATATGTCCTATTTTTATTTGGGGATCCCATTTAATCTAATCTGGGGTATCTGCCTTTTCAAGATACCGCTTACTTACTTTGCACGGAACCCCCAATTTTACCAGAGCGACATCTGTGATTGCCAGAGCAGCTACGCAGCGGTTTGGCGTTGACGGCTGACGGAAACTTTTTAGCGGAACGAAACATTTTCCGCTAATTACATTTACCGGAGGTCGATAAAAAAAATAGCAAATACAAAGTTTGGATATGGTTAAAATTCGAGTTAGAATTAGAATTTCGAGTTTGTATTTAGAATAAGAGAAATTCGAGTTAGAACTGTGTGCTTTTGATGCAGTGAAGGTTTCCAGATTGCCCAAGTCTTACTATCTTTCACTGACAGCACGTGACGAAGTCAGACGCATTCAACACTATAGGATTGGGCGGGTCCGTATAGCGCATCTTGCATCTAACCAGTCAAGTAGCTCATATCGAATACCTCTATATATACTGATTATTATAAAAACAGTAATAAGGCGTTTTAAGATTTTCATAAATATCTCATTAAATGTAATATGTGTAAACATAAACTTTTTAAAATAAAATAAGTTCAAAAATCATAATCTTTTATTTAGTTATTGCAGATTAGACGCTATTATTTAAATATATTTCGCCAATCATCATTATAACACCATCTAGCAGCGCAGTTGTACAGAAACGTAATCGATTCACCAATCGACGCAACTATCATATTGCATGATACAATACAAAAAGTATGTAAGAAAATATTTAGATGGCGTTATGAAAAAAAAGGATTTTTCTTTCTGGCTTAGGTACTTAAACTAAAGCAATGCTTATACTACCCACTTAATCAATTTTTGACTTCTATCCTATCTACTACTACTTCCCCATTTATGATCAGAATCGGAATAACATTAAGTGTTTAAAACTTGGGACCAGGTATCATAAGTTAACGTGCGGCTTAATAGGTATACATTATGCATTGAAATACAATATAAAAGTACGTAAGAAAATGTAGATAATACAACTGGATATTGGTTACTGGAATTTAATAATTAAAGATCGGCTTGTGGAATATAAACCTTTGAGTAACATAGTGCGAAAATTGTCATGACTGCTATTGTAGATGTTCAAGGTTTTAAAACAGAAACGAATGAATTCATTATAAAAGAAATTGCAATATTGTGTGATGATAAAATACAAGTGCTTTTGATTAAACCACCTTTTCCATATCGCGAATTGACAAATCAAGAAAGGAGGCAAGTAAATTGGTTTCAACGTAATAGAAAGACATTTTGGAGTGAAGGAATTTTTTTTATTCTATTCAAATTATCAGAAATTAATCACAGCTATTGTAAGAGATAAATATATTTACATCAAAGGTTTAGAAAAAGTGTTTTGGTTACTCTTTTACGCCCTAATACAAAATCATATAACATTTCGCTCTTCGAGTTTGTTGATATGAATAGCCATGTCAATTTTAAAACGTCATTTTAAATAGCAAATATAATAATAAATAAGACAGTTATAAAAATAGTACTTACGCCTAAAAAGCAACGTTTATTCTTTCTTTAACGCATTACACTGTTACTGTTACTGTCTAAACATACTAGAAGGCACTGTACGTTATTAAAAACACAGAATAGGGAATAAGTTTATACTACCCCTTCTTCGTCCTTGATTCGAAGTTTAAAGTCGCTAGGCCTAGGAATGCGCTAGCGTATGAAGACACCCAGCTGTCAAACGATGTCGAAGCCCTTCTGGCCGCAAATTCTAATTTTAATTCGAATTAATTTAATTCAGTGCTATGAATTCACCTTCAATGCTTTGAGCACCTTCAGTGCTATGTGCAGTGTATGGAACAAAAAAAAATCTAATAAATGTTCCGTTCGTATTCTCACAGCTGTTTAATTTATCCACCTAAAGCATCCGTATCTCGCAACCTATAAGACCATTGTCACAAAGTATCTCCCTAGGTTTACCCCAACGGGCTATGAAGCGCCGTAATGGTAAGATGAATCAATCCTTTGATAGCTCACTGATCTTTTCTCACCCACTCACTGCTCACACATCTTTTAGGTGAACACATTTGAATCTAAAACATATGAAGAGACATAGGTATTATATAGGCATTGAGTTATCTTGTACCCATTTGTTATTCGAAATGAACAGTTTATTTATGGCCTTTTATTAACTAACCGGACTTTGTAGCTTAGCGCTGACGGCGCTTAGCCGGAACTTAAACTACTCCTACATACGATATGCCTAAGGGCACCCGAGAGGGCACGGACCTCGGCTTAGGACGTCGTATATTAAAACTACTACGGGTTCGGAAAAGTCATCTCCTGCCAAAAAACCAGCAAGAAACACAGTCGGAATTCGTATGACGCGATTGGAATGGTAGAGAGGATTGTCGAAGTGGCGTATAGACGCCAACTTCGTGAATGCGGCAATGGTGCATAGCTCGAGATCCTTGTGCAGATCTAAGTTGCAGACTTAGAGCGGGGCCCCGACGCATTTGCGTTAGAACCTATTTTGAATAGCTCACGGTGATCCCCAAAAGTCGTGCTATTGTTTTAAGATTGAAAATCCCCTTGCTCTCAGCGGTGCGATCTACTGTTACCAACACTAGGTAATACGGCATATGATCTTTGCCATACATACGGTGGACGGATGGGATCTGTCCATATGGACTGGGAATCCTTGGCCTTTAAGGTCTTGGAGAAGGAGCTCTGACTCAATCTCCTTCAGTACGCCTCTAAGGTCTACGTGTAAAACGCGCTCCTCCTCGAGCGTGTAAGTGTTGGACTCAATGGATTTCTCCATCAAGTGCTTGGTGAGGCCGCGGTGATCGGTGGGTGGGACGGTCGCTACGCGGATACCAGTAGCAGTATTAATCGCGTGTGTATGCGTGATTTTTAAATTTGACATGTGTGTGTGGACACATATGTCTACGCCGCTTTAACGCGGATGACTTGGCTTGTCTCTTGCCTCTTGTCTTAGCCGACCGGTTGGCTTGGCCTCGGTATGGGAGAGAATAGAATTAGCGTTCGTTAGTAGCGTGGACTGCAGAGCCCGCTTTTTCGGAGTTTTAGGTTCATCGCCGGATGAGACCGAGGGCTTGGCTCTTTTTTGTCGTTTTGCGACGACGGTGAATCCCTCGTTGTATTCTATGGCTTGGGCGGAAACCGGGGTATCGCAGTCCATCGACGATACCGATGTTGAACTACGAATGGACGAAGCTACACAGGAGCGCGAGCTACAACGCACGCATGAGAGGTTGGTGGATACGGGCTGGCGCACCCGTCTCTCCTTTTTTGTAGGAGTATTGGTTGTGGGTTTGAACCCACTTTCAAATTTCGTTGAGATGTCTGGAAACTGCGAGCGAATGAAAGCCATGAAGGCCTTTGCTATATCTGCCTCCGCAGTAGCCATTATATAATATTATTATTTATTATATAGCTATAGTCAATAATTGAGTATTATTTAACTCAGGTATTTATCACTTGTAAATTACATAAACGCCCTTTACCGCCATCACAGTCTTAATTTTTATTATTTAATTGGCAAATTTGTTTTGATATAGTATTGAAATAAACCTGAATTGACTTTTTTGTTTTATTATAATTTTTTTGTCGTGTGTCAACGAGTATTGTCATAATAGACTGCTTAGAGTGTAATGTTGATATATGTGTGAATTTTAATAATAAAGAAATGTTTTATTGTTATTATTATTCTGTTTAGTTATTTTTTTACTCGACAATCGTCGGTTTTACGTGCGGTAGGTACGGGCATATGCCAAGTAACCTATGACGAAGTATAAGTGTGTTGATTAAGATGTATGTGAGTTTTTAGTTATATGTAGTGTACTATTTGATGTGTTATGTGGTGTAAAGATTGTGGTCAGGGTTATGGTGATTGGATAGTAGGAGTGAAGTAGGATTTAAAAAGCGTCGAACTATGGAGCAGGTATCTATGACAATGGCTTTCTGAAGGGGTATATAAGCTTTTTCTTGTAATTCCAGCTGTTTGAGTGAAGTTTTTAATGTTTTTGGTATTATTCCAGTGGAAGAAATAATAATGGAGATTATTTTAACGCTATTTTGATGCCACATTTGCTTAATTTAAGCGGCTAAGGGAATGTACTTTTGTATTTTTTCTAAGTGTTTTTGTTTTAGATTATTTGTTTTGGGAACAGCGATGTCAATAAGGTGTGAGGTATTTGTAACCTTTAAGGTGAGTGTGATATCAGGCCTATTGCTCAAAATAGTACGATCTGTTATTATGTTATTATGTCTCGGTCCCAATATAATTTGGCATCATTATTTTCAAGGACATTCTTCAGTTGGTATGTGTAGTATGGGATGTAGGAATTTAATAACTTATGTTTAAGGGCTAATTGCTGATGGATATGTCTTGCTACATTGTCATGGCGATGTGTATATTCTTTACTGGCAAGTATGCTGCATCCTCCCGTAATGTGGTCTATTGTCTCAGTAGTTTGATGGCATAACCTACATTATTGTTTTTTTAAGGATATGTCTGCTATAGTTTCAGGTTTTAATATCTTGATCTTATATCGGTACCAAGAAGGGCTGTCTCACTAAATAAATTGCTCTTTGTGAGCATGACGCATTTCTTTCTATATGTTTTTGATCTAGTTGATGAGGAAACTTCTCATGTAGAGCTTTATTTTTCCAGCAGTCTACTTTTTGTTGGTCTCTTGCTATTTTTTGCTGTGGGTTAAATTGATTATTACTTAATTGCAAAGGTGATCCCGGAAGATTTATGGCAACTATCGCTCTGTGCAAGGCACTTTCGTTTGCTTTTTCGTGGAACTATGAGCGTAAATTATCTATTTGTGTCTAGTACAGGTTTTTAATGTCTATGAACCCGCGACCGCCTAGCTTTCTTTAAAGTGTGATTCTTTGAACAGCTTAGTGTATGTGGTGACTGTTGTGTTTGTTGCATGTAGTGCGGGTTAAGGTATTGAACTCTAACTCTAAGGGCTTCCGTGTGTCCATTTTGTCAAGTGTCTGACCATTTTATGATTCTAAATGAATATGTGAGTATAGGGACTGCGTAAGTATTAACGGCTTTTGTTTTGTTCCTGGCTGATAGTTGTGTCTTTAATATTGTATTTAGTCTTTATATATGACTTTATTTTTGAGTTTAAGTGTTTTTTTAAATTCTGGTTGATTGTTGCGCTTTGCTGATAGCCTAAGTATTTATACATTTCTTTTAGTTCCATGCTATCTATTGTACCTGTTTGTGATTTTAAATTAGATGGATCTGCATTTTTATGTTGACCTTTAACTATGGAATCCATTTTACATTTATTGGTTCCAAAACTCCTTTTAATGTCTTTACTAAATTCTTCGGTCAGTTAAATAAGTTATTCAAGTTATTGTCTGTTAGGAGCGTAAAGTTTTATGTCGTCCATATAGAGCAGGTATGTGAGTTTGATGTTGTGTTCTCGATCTATTGTATATCCATTACCAGTCTTATACAGGATTCGGGTGACTGGGTTCAATGAGAGACAGAACCATATAGGGCTTAGCGAGTCTCCTTGGAATATTCCTTGGGTAATTTTTATTAACTGGGAACTCAAAGTAGATTTAGTTGTCCGTAGACTTAATTTTGTAGTCACTTGTGTCATACAATGCTGTAAAAACTGGATTAATTTTTGGTCTACTTTATACATGTTGATAAAAGCGAGAGGTATTTAATGAAACCACATATTTTGTGTATCATTATCAGGCTACACAACAAAAATCAGATCAATGTAAGTGATAGTTAAGTCGCAGGAATGTTTTTTAGTTTTTACTTAGTTTCATTTAAACACTCTGCATCTTCCCAATCGCCTAATCGTAAGTTTGTACTATAGGCATACATAGTTATCTAGACGACAAAATTCATGCGAGCGACGCGACGTTGCCAGTTCGCATCGTAAGTTTGCAATACAAACAAGGAAGTACACTGTTACTAAATCTTTATTTAAAAGAAAGTACAGATCACGGTTATCTCATTCTAATGTAATAAGCGTAACAGAAATAGAAATAGATCAGTATGTTGCTAATGCGCCGGCTGCGGCTCGGCTAATTAGGTCAAGGGCACAATTTTTACGTTGTTTAGTGCGAAGACGCGTTGCATCCGGGGTGCACGCTACGCAATTCAGCACAGATTATTGTCGCTCACGCATCCCTTTTACTAATGTTAAGTTTTTATTGTGATAGGACACGTAACTGAGTATTGTAGGTTTAGTTTAGTGAGTAGTTTTTAATTATTTTGTAAGTACGTAAGACATCCACAATGCCTCGTGCTACATACACGGCGTCAGAATACACTGACATGATTTTAATCTACGGGGACTCCCACGAAAACGCAGCTCTAGCTCTGCGAACTTACCGAGAAAGGTATGGAGACAGCCACACGTGCCCTAGGAACGCTCGCACCATAGTATTGGCAGTGCAACATCAGCATTTATGGTACCAATTGGACGGAGCTCCTCCACATTCAGTGATGTCTTCCAGAGAGCTATTCACCAAAATGTTTGGACAGCAGTGGATTGGTCGATTTGGACCAGTACGATGGAAACCACGGTCCTCGGATCTCACTCCAATGGACTTTTTTATCTGGGGGGTTTGTGAAAGGTGAATTGTACGCGACAGACGTGAATACCGTAGAGGAACTTAAAAACCGGATTATTTTAGCGTTTATTAAATTTAAAAGTTTAACAACGAACAGTGACCTTATTGCACGATCGTTATAATTTATGTACTATTTATTGCGAACGGCGGACATTTCGAACAATTGAAGATTTAATGTGTAAGTGTTACAATTAATTATTTTCATTGATCATACCTTCCAACGTTACCTACAACACATGTTTACATTATCATCCACATGAAACCCGGGCGCTCCGCTGTGTAGTGCTGTAGGTGTGCGAGCCATTGAGCCCGCTGCCGCACGCGCTATGCTATACAAATGCTATGTTGCCAATTTGTTACGCAGGTGGCGGCAGGCTACTCAACAAAGGATGTTTACATTTTAACTTCATTATAAAAATATTTAAGTTCTTTGAAAAACGTTTTTTCGTATACTTCTCGTAAACTTTTTTTTAATAGTTTGGGATTAACAGTAGGCCCTTATAGTATATGTGGTTTCATTAAATGCCTCTCGCTTTTATCAACATTGTATATGCTCAGTACACTATCGAAAGCTTTTTGGTAATCTAAAAACGCATAGTGTAAATTGCGATGTTTTTGCTTAGCTTGGTTGTGTATTTCTGTATCTATTCCGAGTTGTTCTTTACATCCTATTGAGCCTTTACGACATCCTTTTTGTTCCTCGGTTATAATTTTGTTGACTGAAAGATGAGTGTTGAGTTTGTCAGTAATGACAGATGTAAAAAGTTTGTACATAGTCGGGAGGCATGTGATTGGGCAAAATTTATCAGCGTTCGTTACATCATTGTCCTTGGGTTCTAAATAAGTGATGCCCTGTGTTAAAAAGAGGGGTGTATCTCGAAGGTTGTGGAGAATACGGCTTAGTATTGAAGCTAGGTGTTCATGGGTTGCCGTGAAATATTTTAGCCAATAGTTTTATATTTTGTCAGGTCCCGGTGCTTTCCAATTAAGAGTGTTATTGATTGCATAGACTACATCATCCTTACTTATAACTATTTCTGACATTTGGGCTATATTTTCTTATTCTGATTCTTCTGTTGCTACCCAAGGGGAATGTGGATTGTCATGAACTGGTTTTGACCACCAGTTTTCCCAGTAATTTTGAATGGAAGTAATATCAGGAGGGTCTTTAATTTCTATATGATCTGTGTGGAGATTTCGGTAAAAAGGTTTTTGATTTGAATTTGTGATGCCAGCAATGCGTGCAGAAGAAAATGCCTCAGCTTCCTGCACAACATCACTTGACATGGGTGATGAGTTTGTGGATGGAATGTATGACGATGAGTGTGGTGATGAGTTACTTCGGGTAGATAAGATAGGTGATGTTGAATGAGTGTCATGTGTTTTTCAGTTGTTTTCTTGGCATGCAACAGTTTTAGACTGGGCAAGCTGAAGCGATACGGTGCCCCCCCCCAGAGTACGAGGGGCAGCCCGAGCTTGGGGTAGTTAAACTTTGACTTCTTAAACGCATCGCTTTTTATTTACTAGTGCTCCCTTAGTCATTGGTAAGTGTTTAGCTTAAAGCTGCCAATGTCCACTCCTCACGTAGCATTAGATGGTATAGCCGGACGTGGAGTGAGGAGAGTAATTATTATGATTATTATTATTTTAATTATTATTATTATTATAGCTACCGCGGGATGAAATTAACTTTAAAACTAAACATAGTTAGCCTAAGGCCGCTACCTAGAATCCAAAAAAGGGTGCGCTGATAAAGAGTTGACCACGTTACGGTCCACCTTTACCGACAAAAAGGGCAAATGTACACGCAAAGACACAAATATGCCAGAAAAACCGTATCACGCAGCCAACACGCCAGTAAACTGAGCGCCACTGAATATCTGGAAGGAACTGATCGATCGGAGTGGTCTTAGAACGTCTGTACCGGGCACCGGTCGCAGCCAGAAATGTCTAGCACCCACCACGCCCACGTCTTTCAGTGATGAAAAATGGACCAGCAAAATGCAATGCTACTGATGAGAATGGATAGTCAGTAACTTACCGGTGTGCAGGTAATTCACTGATTATATTAGTAATTCTTTTGCCATAATGACACTTGCAAGTAACTCATCCACGGGCCGTGCACTTTGCCAAGGCCCTACCGCCATACAGCCAGATTCGCTCGCGCACAGATGACAGCATAAGTAGGTGTCCCGAATGTAAGAGGCTTAAGTGTTTGTGTTCAAATATGAGTTTGGTGAGGATGTGTTTACTGTCAAGTGGTATAGGGTGCTTATTTGCGTAATCAGAGCCAGAGTTCTCCAGCCTCTCTCCTATACTCAAAATTCCCTGAAAGTCTAAAAATGGATTTAACGATTCTATAGAAAAATTTAGGATTGAGATTATTTTTACTGCTAAGAAGGATAATTTTCTTATCGAAGGATTTCTGCTGTGCTGCTTGCAAAAGAACATTCAATTAATTCTCAAGCTCACTAACAGTTGAAGGTCCCGTGAACTTGTGCCTTTTGCATTTAATGGATAATTCGTTGAATTTTCTCTAACCGCGAAAATCTCTGAAAATTTATAATGTAAGAGGGACATGAAATGTCATTAGTTGTATCTAATGATGACATGGTTGTTTAAAGTTCTGGTATGCCGTGATTTTCCTGTTTGTCGAGTGAGGGCCAGGTGTTTCCGGTATTATGTAAGATAGGCAGCCTTTCACCCAGACAGTGTTGCTGTGAGTGATGTAGCTAAAATATATCGGATCGTAATAGAACATCTATCTTTGACGGTTTGTTAATTGGTTTGTCTGCTAGGGTGATATATGATGGTAAGTTAAGACGATGAACGTGTGGCGTCTTATATAACCCTTTTTCTGGTCGTAATAAACGTGTATGTGTCTTGTAGGCTTGATGCTAGTGATTTGTGGTAACACTAAAAGCTCTTGCAACTGAGTCATTGAATCTTCTTATTAAAGCTGTTCTGCATCAATCTTGCGATAAGGAAATTATCCTTCTTAGCAGTAAAAAGAATCTCAATACCTAAATTTTTCTATAGCATCGTTAAATCCATTTTTAGACTTTCAGGGAGTTTTGAGAGTAGGAGAGAGGCTGGAGAACTCTGGCTCTGATTACGCAAATAAGCACCCTATACCACTTGACAGTAAACACATCCTCACCAAACTCATATTTTAACACAAACACTTAAGCCTCTTACATGTGGAACACCTACTTATGCTGTAATCTGTGCGCGAGCGGTTCTGGCTGTTTGGCGGTAGGGCCTTGGCAAAGCCTTTTTAGCAGTGTAGGTAGCGAGATACGGATGTTTTTAGGCGGAGAAATGAAGCAGTTATACGAATACGAAAGGACATTTATTCGAAATGCTTCTGCATATATCTGATTTATTTCGACGGCACAAGTAGCGACTACACAAGTAGCGACTACAAAAGTAGCGACTACACAACTCAAATGCAGGCGGCAGTCAGCTACTCGAGCACTCGAGAAGGGCACGATGCGCTGTCTCTCTCGCATACTATAAATATCGCCGCACGGCTGGAACACATGAGTAGATAAACGGAATAGAGACAAAGCTTCATACAACATACTGGCTACTCTGGTGGATAATAACACCAAACAACAATACAATTTATTATTATTATTTAATTCTCGCTGTGACTTAGGCGCTTGCAACATGCTCGCCTGGTACTACGCGAGTTTGCGATTTATAAACTTAGAGATAATTATTTAAAAATATACTTAAATGTAAAACGCACGTCCGCTTACTACCAAAGTCCGGAGGGAAGGGGTATGAAGTATTATATTATACTGAATTGTTTTGATTTTGGCGTCGTATCAGGTCTTTTGGTGGCTCAATAAATAATTCACGTAATTGTTTACACTGTTTATTTTAGTTCTATTACAACAATAATTTCAATCTTTACTTTATGTTTTTGTAAATAAATGAATGCAACGACACTGCTGTGCTCGCGAGAAACAAAAGGGTGAGTGACGACGCGCCCGCGCTGCGAGCCGAGCCGACCCCCCCGCCGCTCGGATACACTCGCGAAGTTATGTTGAGTTCGATTCTTAACATGTCGCCCCCCGTTGAAAATTTAATTTTCAGCAGTATCCTCGTTGTCAGGAAGAGGGCATATACGGTTGAAGGCTCTTCTAATTATGCCTTTGCTAGTTTGGATGTCTGCTACTCTATTTACTCCATCAAAACCTGGAACAACGTTGATTTTACGTCCGAGACTCCACTTCATTGGAGGCGTGGCATCTTCTTTGATGATGACCATTGTCCCTTTGTCTAAAACTCCCTTTGAACATTTCCATTTTGTTTTCTGCTGCAGCTCTGAGACATATTCCTTCTGCCATCTTATCCAAAAGTGCTGGCGAAATTTTTCAACTCGATCCCATCGGTGTAACCTTAATGGATTTATCTCATCAAGCTTTGGAACGGGTAGAGCAGTAAGAGAGCGTCCGACCAAAAAGTGACCTGGCGTTAAAGGATTTAGATCGGACGGATCCGAAGACATTGGTGATAAAGGTCGCGAATTGAGAATCGCTTCTATTTGCACTAACGTTGTATAAAGTACCTCAAACGTAAGGTGAGACTCCCCTAAAACTCTGACTGAATGATATTTAATGGATTTTACTCCGGCTTCCCATAGCCCTCCAAAATGAGGTGCATATGCTGGAATGAATTTAAACTGGATATTGTCATTTGAAAGAGATTCTAAAATAAATGATGAATTTTGTTTAAAAAATGCATTGAGCTCATTTTTGGCACCCACGAATCGGGTTCCGTTGTCGGAAAATATGGTATGTGGCTTACCACGACGTGCAATGAACCTACGTAAAGCAGCAATGTATGCGTCTTTAGTTAAATTTGTTACTAATTCGAGATGGATGCATTTGGTGGCAAAATACACGAACACTACGACGTAGACTTTTATTAATTTGCATCCACGTCCCTTACGGTCAGCAGCGGTGAGTGGCCCGTAATAGTCAACGCCTGTGGTTTCGAAGACATAACCCGGATCAAGGCGCTGCTTAGGTAATTGTCCCATAACCGGACTGGTTGTTTTCGCCCTCATACGAAAACACCTAAGGCATTTGTGTGTGACAGATTTGGCTAAGTTACGACCGCCAATAGGCCAAAATTGGTCTCTTATAGACGCCAGCAATAATTGAGGCCCAGCATGCATTAAACGTATGTGCTCATCTACAAATATAAGTCTTGTAAGTGTGTGTTTACTTGAAAGCAAGATTGGGTGCCTTTTGTTATATGTGAATTGTGAGTTTTCTAATCTACCACCTACTCGAATTAGAACTAATTTGTCCATAAATGGAGACAAACTCAATAGTTAGTTTTTACTGGGTAACGCTTTTCCTTGAAATAAAATATTATATTCTTCGAATGACTGTTCTTGCGACCATTTTATAAGTAAAAGAAATGCGCTGTGTATTTCGTCTACGGTGAGAGAACCAGACCTTTTTGTATTTTTGTTCTGACAATTATTAGTAAAACAAAATCCATAAGCTAAAGTTCTTTTTAATTTCAGTAACTGAGAATATCTTTCAAAATTTATTATTCTCTTTCTCTTTTCTAGCAAAAATGTGGCTGTAGCTGTTGTCATTTCTGGAATCAAATTAACATCATTTTGCACAAAATTACCTTTAGGCCACTTGCCTTCGTTTTCCCTTAAAAAGTCTGGTCCCTTACACCACAGATATAGTTTGTGTAGTTCTGACACGTTTACTCCTCGAGTTAACAAATCAGCAGGGTTTTGGGCTGTGATAACCTTTTGAGTCAATCGGGCGCCGATATATTGGCCGCACATAGTTCCAAGCGCGGGATATTGGTAGGCTTCAGTGGTGCCACCCTACTTTTTGCGCATAACAAATTGACGTGAACTTGCCCATTGCTTATAGACCTTACATATAGACACGCACCGTATGCATCTTGAGATAAGTCACTAAAGGTGTGTATTTCGATCACTCTATCTATTTTATTAATCATGACACAGCGAGGAATTTTAAGATCCTTTGAATAATGCAGATCAGAAACGAATTTGAACCATACTTTAACTACATCGGCAGGCAATGTTTCGTCCCATGATAATTTCAAAAGCCAAAGTTTTTGTAAAATGATCTTAGCTTGTATAACGCACACACTTAATAGGCCTAGCGGGTCAAATATCTGTCTCATGGCGGATAGTATTGATCGTTTGGTTAGATTATTTTCGACTGTCAGGTTAATATTAAAATGTAATTTATCTTCACTCGGCGACCAACCAAGACCTAACGTGTTAGATCGTGATTGATCACCGAGGTTCAATGTCTGATGAGAACTTGATTCTGCAAGTTCTATGTTTGACCTTATTTTTCTAAGATTAAAACACCCTGTGAAGAGTACATTACAAATATCCCTTTTGATTTGCATTAATTGTGTCTTGGATTGTGCTCCCGTAACCAGGTCATCCACGTAAAAATCTTCACTAATGATTTGAGATAGTTGTTGATCATTACATTCAAGTGCTAATTGTTTTAAGCAACGAACGGCTAAGAAAGGTGCAGATGCTATGCCATATGTTATTGTATTAAGTCTATATACCTTAATTTATGTATTGGAATTATCACGCCAAACAATTTGTTGTAAATTTCTTTGATTATCATGTACTAGCGACTGCCTGTACATTTTTTATATGTCACCGGTCATGACGTATGCATAGTGTCGGAATCGCAGTAGAATTGTGAGTAAATCACTCTGTATAGTGGGTCCGACCGTTTGGAGGTCATTAAAGGACACACCTGACCGTGTAGGAGCACTAGCATTGAATACCAGACGAAGCTTTGTGGTTGTACTGTGTTCACGTAAGACGCCGTGATGTGGCATAAAGTACCCCTGTGTCTGTATGTTGTTTGTTTCTGTCATATGTCCTAATTTTTCATACTCTTTCATGAACTCTGTGTACATTAATTTTAACCGTGGTTGTTTTTGTAACCTACGTTCAAGAGATAGAAAACATTGTTTGGCTAGGTTAAATGAGTCACCTAAGTTAGATTCTGGTTTCTTGAGAGGGATCGCGACTGAAAATCTCCCATCTGGCATTCGAGTAACATTTTTAACGAAGTATTCTTCACACAAACTTTCCTCCACCGAATAAACTGGCTTTGTATTGTATTGTATTTCCTCTAGGGACCAGAATCTAGCTAACTGTTCTTGTACTGTATTATCTATAATTAATTTGCATGTTATTGTATTAAATGAATTTGTAAATGTATGATTGAGACCACTGGTAGGCCCTGAAACTATGAAATCAAGTTTAGTTTGTTGTAAGGCACCTTAGCCCCAAGCGTATTTGATCGTGTTCCAGTAGATCCCAAAAAATGTCAGCACCAAGTAGAATGTCTACACTAGATGACTTGAAATATTCAGGGTCGGCTAGTGTGACATATGAAGGTATATTTAGTTCAGGCATACTCATTTTTGTGATTTGTGTTACTGAACTATTAATGCCGACTACAGATGATTGTATGTGTCTGTGTTTAATTTGCAATTTACGTAATAAGGATTCCGTCATGAAAGAAGCTTGACTTCCTGAGTCTAGTAGAGCTTTGACTTCATGGCGCTGGTTATCCTTATCGTACATGCATACCATTGCAGTAGAAAGCAGGACGCGCCCTGTCGGCTCGACTGAGAGCGACGTCGCACCCACCAGCGGCGGCTCCACTGTTTGTGCTGTCGTGTCTGGATGCAGCACTGAGTTGTGCTTAAGTGAGCACTTCGTGCACGAGCCTAACCTGCAAACACGAGCCTGATGACCAGGACGGAGGAAGTTCTCACACAACATGAAATTCCGTACCGACTCAGCCCTCTTGCTTACAGGTTGACTTAGAAATTTTTCACATCTGTAGATACGCTGATTTTGTTTGCACATGGGGCAATTGTATCTGTGTATTGTATTTTGTGTATTATTTACAGCAGCAAGCGTTTTAAATTGCTCTGGCTTATATTTTTCAGCTCTGGTATTATTGTTTGTATTGTTACTACCCATATAAATAGTTTCTAGTAAATCGGCCCTATTTTTCGAGAATAACGTAAAATCCTTAAACTTTATATTTTTTATGTTACATTTATGTTCTTCCCATTCCCGTAATGTACGCACGTCCAATTTCGTACTCATGATATAAATGATAAGTGTGTCCCATGACTTGGTGGGTTCACCTAGTATATCCAAAGCTCTTAAATTCTTTGTAACAATATCGATTATTTTACGTATTGACTGAGATGATTCCTTTTTTATTGATTCTAAAGAAAAAAGTGCTTGAATGTGATTTTGAACTAGCAGTCGAGTATTGTCATACCTGTCACACAACAAATCCCAGGCGATTTTATAATGACGTGAAGAAAATTCTAAAGACTTGATTACCTGGGCAGCGCTTCCCTCCAAGGAAGCTCTCAAATAATGAAACTTCTGTATATCGGAGAGCGAGGTAACGTCATGTATTAATGATGTAAATAAGTCTCGAAATTCAAGCCACTCCTCGTACTGACCATTGAACCTCGGGATCTGGATGGTGGGCAACTTGACACCGCGAGTGCTTGTGTGTAATGCCTCGTTGTGAGCCTATCACCTGAAACACATGAATTACTTGATGAATTATTGTCCTTATGGTTAGACTTATGAGCGTTTAATAATTCTTGCGCAGCGGCGACATTTGCATAAAATAAATTTTCAAAATCTGTACGCTCAGTTGCGTGGGAGGCTATATCCTTATCATCAACTATTACGCACTCAATGGCAGACTGGATCTCCTAAAATTGAGCTAAAAGTGCATCAGCTTTCTCTAGGCGAACTTGAAGCTCAATCGATTGTACAGAAGTCAAAGTGTCTAATTTATCTAAATAATTCACAAAGTTTGTTAACCGCCCTTTAACTACACCTCGCTTCTTGATCAATTCTTTAACCTCTGCAGACATGATGAAGTGCTATGGGAATAGGAATACGAAATAATTATTCTTATTATGTGTTTTTTGTAGGTTAATAATGTACAACTTCCTCTAAATATCAAATAATGAACAGTTCTACAGTATATAATTATTTAAACTTATTTAGTTCAATCTAAGCTATAAACGAATATAATTAACAACTAAAGTACTCTAATCAACTAAACTGCTAAGTTGAATCAAGCAAACCTATCGCCAATGGTTATTTGTATTTGTGTTTTATTATCTTATTTTAACAAACTACTCTCGAAAAGAATTCTGTATTTATAAAGTTACCTACTAAATTGCATAGCAAAGAAACCCATTTAAATATTAGGATGAGTTTTCAAAGTTAAAATAACGCAACTCCTTTCTTAAATAAATTTGTGATAAGTACTTACTTGTTAAAGCTAAAACATTGAAAAGTATTAAGTTACGTTGCAATATCAGTGCAGTTCCGGATTACCGGTCGGATAAACTCCGATATATTAAACGGACAAATAATAAGTGAACTAAAAATGACCCTTGAAATCACACCACGCTAGGTTACGTAACTACGATTTCCTATAACATGGAATCCTGTCTTTGAATTGTTATGAATTTTTCATTGAAATGATACTGACTACTATATGAATATTGAAACTACTTACGTATTATGTATTATAATTAGTAATTTATATAGGTTACTTATTGGAACGGACTCACTCCCAGTCACTCGTTTCTCCCAAAATCCATTGCAATCCACCTGAGATTATAATGTTTTATGTTCTTGGCTTACAGGCTTCTTGGATTAGTTTTATTTTGCACGTATTTGCATATATTCATCATAAAACTTCTATTTTAGGTTATGTACTTGCGGTAGTTCTTCGATGTTAATATCGTATCTTGTATAGGACTGCAGTAATTTGCTCTTTGCTGTGTACTTATCCTGGTTGTATCCTTGATTACATGCTAATTCTTTTAACTGGTAATAAATCTTGATATTATAGGTCTTGAGTTCTGTTTAATTATGCGGCTTCAAGAAGGACCATGTTTTGACTTTGGCGTCGTATCAGGTCTTTTGGTGGCTCAATAAATAATTCACGTAATTGTTTACACTGTTTATTTTAGTTCTATTACAACAATAATTTGAATCTTTACTTTATGTTTTTGTAAATAAATGAATGCAGCGACACTGCTGTGCTCGCGAGAAACAAAAGGGTGAGTGACGATGCGCCCGCGCTGCGGGCCGAGCCGACCCCCCCGCCGCTCGGACACACTCGCGAAGTTATGTTGAATTCGATTCTTAACACTGAATAATGAAACTGTTCAACAAATGTTCTGTTTAATTTGTGTTAACCTATTGTGACAACCCTACCAAAATAGGTAACAAGAAGCTATGTCTCTGTTCCGTTTATCTATTCATGTGGCCGGGACGAGCTTCAAATACAGACCCGATCTGCCTCCGGACCCGTTCGGACGTGTTGAAGGTCGCTTCAGGCTGCCGAGTCACGATTGTTGTATCACGACTTCTCGCGTATCAATACTCAAACACCATTCCCAGACCCGTTTTGCGTCCGACCCCGCTCGGACGTGTTCGCGGTTGCACTTCCGTAATATGGCTTCCAGCCGTTGAGTGACGATTGTCATCTCAAGACGACAACTCGTAGCAATATCGAATATCTCTCAATATCTCTATCTTCGTCCCCGACGACTTGAGATAAGCCTCTTTGTGACTTACGCTGCGGCCGGTTTCAACAGTTCGTAAAATAGTCAGTCTCGCACTTCCGTGCACCCTCGTATTATTCCCTCACTTCGGTGGGAAGCAGCAACAACAGAGTTGAGAATACTTACGTCGGTATCCAACGTTCGTTCGCAAGGCTCGGGCTGATTTTCTGGCTACATACTTGACTCTGGTCGCTTGTTACGTTAGTCAGAGACTCGGTCTGTGTCCGGTTTTGGCCGGTCGTAACGTAGTCAATCCCGAACTTTCAATGCAACCCAACTTCACGACTGGTTCACGTCGCGAAGCCGTCAGGTCAACGGCCGGTTTTTGTTGCCTATTTATTGACATTACACTGCGTATTAGACCCCCGCGACGATCAGATGGATACGTATAACGGTGCCAACGAAGCCGTTAAGGGAACGGGGAAGTGAGGGAATAATGCGAGGGTGCACGGAAGTGCGAGACTGACTATGTTACGACCGTTCGAAACCAGCCGCAGCGTAAATACAGCGTAAATCCAGTCACAAAGAGGCATATCTCAAGTCGTCGGGGACGAAGATACAGATATTAATTCGATCTCAGCGTTTGAGTATTGCTACGAGTTGTCGTCTTGAGACGACAATAGTCACTCAACGGCTGGTGCGACCGCGAACACGTCCGAGCGGGGTCGGACGCAGAATGGGTCTGGGAATGGTGTTTGAGTATTGATACGAGAGAAGTCGTGAAACAACAATTGTGATTCGGCAGCCGGGAGCGACCTTCAACACGTCCGAACGGGTCCGGAGGCAGATCGGGTCTGTATTTGAAGCTCGTCCCGGCCACATGAATAGATAAACGGAACAGAGACAAAGCTTCTTAAGAACGTGGAAAATTATTTCCTATTTTGGTAGGGTTTGGTAGGGTGGTAAAACTTCACAAATTACTAACTCTAATACTTTATTCATATAATTTTTGTTTTTTAATAATTTATTGTTTCTTTTGATGGTGTGGTAATTATGAATCTAACATAAAGTTTTTTCAACTAATCTAATGGGAAACTCACGCGTACGTTACAAGCGGCCAGTGGTCACGTACACATGCCCCGCGTGCTTGTAGTAGTGCAAGCGTTTCACCGTTTCGTGCGGTTGTATGAAGCTTTGTCTCTGTTCCGTTTATCTACTCATGTGTTCCAGCCGTGCGGCGATATTTATAGTGTGCGAGAGAGACAGCGCATCGTGCCCTTCTCGAGTGAACGAGTTGCAGACTGCCGCCTGCATTTGAGTTGTGTAGTCGCTACTTGTGCCGTCGAAATAAATCAGATATGTGCAGAAGCATTTCGAATAAATGTCCTTTCGTATTCGTATAACTGCTTCATTTCTCCGCCTAAAAGCATCCGTATCTCGCTACCTACACTGCTAAAAGGGTTAATTTTCTTATCGCAAGATTGATGCTGAGCAGCTTTAATAAGAAGATTCAATGACTCAGTTGCAAGAGCTTTTAGTGTTACCACAAATCACTATCATCAAGCCAACAAGACACATACACGTTTATTACGATCAGGAAAAGGGTTATATAAGACGCCACACGTTCACCGTCTTAACTTACCATCATATATCACCCTAGCAGACAAATCATTTAACAAACCGTCAAAGATAGATGTTCTATTACGATCCGATATATTTTAGCTACATCACTCACATCAACACTGTCTGGATTAAGGCTGCCTATCTTACATAATACCAGAAACACCTGGCCCTCACTCGACAAACAGGAAAATCACGGCATACCAGAACTTTAAACAACCATGTCATCATTAGATACAACTAATGACGTTTCATGTCCCTCTTACATTATAAATTTGTACATAAATTTTCGCGGTTAGAGAAAATTCAACGAATTATCCATTAAATGCAAAAGGCACAAGTCCACGGGACCTTTAACTGTTGAGCTTGAGAATTCATTGAATGTTCTTTTGCAAGCAGCACAGCAGAAATCCTTCGATAAGAAAATTATCCTTCTTAGCAGTAAAAACAATCTCAATCCTAAATTTTTCTATAGCATCGTTAAATCCATTTTTAGACTTTCAGGGAGTTTTGAGAGTAGGATAGAGGCTGGAGAACTCTGGCTCTGATTACGTAAATAAGCACCCTATACCAGTTGACAGTAAACACATCCTCACCAAACTCATATTTGAACACAAACACTTAAGCCTCTTACATTCGGGACACCTACTTATGCTGTCATCTGTGCGCGAGCGAATCTGGCTGTATGGCGGTAGGGCCTTGGCAAAGTGCACGGCCCGTGGATGAGTTACTTGCAAGTGTCATTATGGCAAAAGAATTACTAATATAATCAGTGAATTACCTGCACACCGGTAAGTTACTGACTATCCATTCTCATCAGTAGCATTGCATTTTGCTGGTCCATTTTTCATCACTGAAAGACGTGGGCGTGGTGGGTGCTAGACATTTCTGGCTGCGACCGGTGCCCGGTACAGACGTTCTAAGACCACTCCGATCGATCAGTTCCTTCCAGATATTCAGTGGCGCTCAGTTTACTGGCGTGTTGGCTCCGTGATACGTTTATTCTGGGGTTTTTACTCCCTCCGAGCGCTCTCAAAGTGACTAGACTAAGACCCTTAGTTTTCAAAAGGTTGTGTTGTGCTTGTGCTGAGTGCTGTGTGCCCAGCGTAAATTATTTTGGTTTTAGAACAAAGGATACCTAACGGTGACAACCAATTTTTACTAATCCAGTCCTTTATTTTATATATTATTTATTTTCCTCTATTTTATTTATTTACTCTTCTATTTTCATATTTATCTTTTATCATATTTGTGTCTTTGCGTGTACATTTGCCCTTTTTGTCGGTAAAGGTGGAATGTAACGTGGCCAACTCTTTACCAGCGCACCCTTTTTCGGATTCTAGGTAGCGGCCTTAGGCTAACTATGTTTAGTTTTAAAGTTAATTTCATCCCGCGGTAGCTATAATAATAATAATTAAAATAATAATAATCATAATTATTAGCCTCCAGGCTCCAGCTCTCTCCACTCCACCTTCCCGTTCTATCCCACTTTATCCCATAATCCCAGCTCCCGTAGCTCCCCGCGTCCCGCTCCGTCGTCTTCACCTCAGTCATCATTGGCTGAGGACATGAACACCGTGTTCGACGTTATTCAAAATGTCGACATTAGGGAAATGTCGACGCAAACAGCGAGCCGCCCGCTCTCCTCAAGAGAGTCCTATTCGCGTTAACTGAGCATCACTCGCTTCTTAGTTCGTTGTAAATTCTTATTAATTCTATGTAAGTTTTAATTATTTAGTTCATACAATGATTAGACCCTTAAATACCGCGTCCGGTCGTATCAAACCCAAGGGCTTATCCCTTGTTTCATTTAATGCTCGTAGCCTTAATTTTAACTTTCCTGAGCTCAAATTGTTCCTTCAGAACTATGAGCCAGATTTTCTGCTCCTCCAAGAGATGTGGCTCACTCCATTCCACTCCAGGGGATTCGCTATTCCCAAATACGCGTTCATCCGTAACAGTAGGCCCAACCCTGACGGTTTCGGCGGCTCAGCTATCTACTACAAAAGAGGTTTCCACTGCATTCTTCTCCCTATCCTTCCTCTCCTCAATATGGAAGCCACTGTATGTAGATTGGCTATGACTGGTCACCCGACTATCATCATAGTAATCAGACCTATCCGGAGCGACTTTGAGGCTATTTTCGCCCTCGGCCATTCAGTCATTATGTTCGGAGATTTTAACTCCAAACATACTGACTGGACGTGCCTATCGTTCAACCTCAGCGGTATCGCTCTCCTTGACATCACTGAGCAACTCGACTTAGACGTTATCTCTCCCGTGACTCCAACTCATTATCCCGACAACCCGAACCATTCTCCCTACATCCTCGACTTTGCAATAGTAAAGGATATCAACCTCAATCGTAGGGTTTGATCACCACCCCGTCTCCTTCGTGCTACGACCGCCTAACGATAACGTCACCCCTCCTAAAACCTTTACCATCTGGAAAAGCTTTAAAAATACGCTAGTTTCAGCCTTATAGGCCCCGAACTCTCCGCTCGCGATATCGCCCGACCAATTAGATAGCCCGGATAAAATAGACTCGTTAGTCAATTCCCTCACTGATGCTATCAACTCAGCCATCAGTGGTAACGTAACGGTTGCTAAGCAGGGCAAACCCACGCTTCCCTTAGCCGTTAGCAATCTTATTAAAGCTAAGAACGCGGCTCTCGAGAGAGCCAAGCCCTATCCCGCGCCCGCCTATAGATTAGCTGCGAATCAGCTACAACGTATAGTTAGGTCTTGCCTCGCGGAACTCCAAGACGCTCAGATGAACGATCTCATGGAGAATATCTCCCCGTCCCACTAAGCATATTATAGTATGGCCCGAGTCTTAGGCGTAGACGCCGTCTCTCACGTTCCTCCTCTCACTCGTCCCGATGGCACTATTGCCTTCGAAGTCGAAGAGAAAGCCGAATGATTCGCTGACAGCATTGCCTCACAATGCTCGCCCAGCACCCAACCCGCGGATCCCTCCCACATCCAGGCGGTGGAGTCCGAAGTCCTCCACAGAGGCTCTCTCCCCATCACCGCCGACCCCGTCACAGTCTCTAAAGATGAAATCTCGCTTCTCATTAGAAGTCAAAAGTCCAAAAAGACTCCGGGTGCGAATGGAATTTCTAATAACGCACTTAAACACCTGCCTCAACAGGTGCTTACCTTGTTAGCTATCATCTTCAATGCCTGCTTCGACCTTAGATACTTTCAAAAAGCTTGGAAAGAAGCGACAGTCATAGGCATTCCCAAGCCGGGTAAGCCTCTGAATATCCCGGCTAATCACAAACCCATCAGCCTCCTCAAGGCCATGGCTAAACTTCTCGAGAGAGTCATACTCTCTATAATGTGGAACCATCTGTTTCCAACGAATGGCGAACCTAGCCACGCAACTAACTCTAGATCTCGAAGACCTTCAGGCCGCAACTTCTACTTTCAACTTTCTAACTCCATGAGCAGGTGAGGCAAAATAAACCCAAAGATTTTGTACACATCATTAATATTCCATGAACGAAAATGACCTTATTTTTAAACTAAGCAAGTACCTGTGATGACACAAAATTTTGTATAAGTTAGGGCAAGAGGTCTAAAAACTGCATGCGAAAAAATTAATATAGAAGGCATAGGTATCTGGTTTATTATTTCATTTCTATTATCTATTTTGTGTTGGTGTGTATCACTCAAACACAATTTTAATTGGAATAATATTGAAAAAATCGGAAAAAGATACTTGCAAAACGCAAATATATGTCTACGTCTCATACCTTCTCAAAATTTTGGTCTCTCTAATGTTGATTGTGTTCAAAAATAAAAATAAAATGCAAAACGTATAAATATTTGTATAGTTATTAGCATCTTATTCGTAATAGGCTGAACCAAGTAGACAAGCCCCGTTTTCTTGGCATACCTGTAGATTCCGAACTTTAATGGAAAGTTCACACCTAACAACTGCCGAAAGTTTACTCTTAGTTCTGCAGCGTTCACAATTAAGCAGATTTAGACACTGACTGATGTTCACACAGCCAGGATGTTAAATTTCATACCATTATACTACTCATATTACTCATACTTTTAAAAGTCGAAGTTGAGAGTTTTGATTAGAGACGTTGGAAATACTGAACTTCATAAATGTCAGTTATTGCCAAAACTTCATGAAAACATTTTATTTATTTTTGGTTGTGTCAAAGAGCAGTCATTGGCCATTCATGCTAGTGGTACAGTTGGTTTTGTATCAAACAATAGCGTATGTATGTGATTACCTAGAAAATAAGAACGATGATATTTGAAGTGCGCGGATTCAAATGCACTTAACACCCGACTGAAAAATATAATTATTTCTTTTCTCTGTTATAATTTTTTTCTTTCCTTGTGTTCCTTCTTTTAATGTGTCTAAAACTGAATAGTATCGCGTTGTTGACACTGCTCACTATTCAATACAAAAAGCGACAGCTAACACGCAGTCTTATACAGCAAATTATTACTATCATACAGTTCAGTAATTTGGTAGTTAACATAATATTATGGAATTGTATGTGGGATAAACCTACTAAGAATAGCACAACAGAAAATCGCGCCACTTATTCTACCTTAAGGCGGGTGTTTACATTACTTTTTTGTTCAAAACGCGTGTTCAACGACACTTTTCGTTATTCGTAATTTATAGGAAATATTCTGTTGTGTCATTTTGTCGGCATTTTTATCATGAAATGACTCTGAAAAAAGATGTCAAAACCTGCTTTTAAACGCCATGTTGTCAGTACGGTGTCGAGAGCGGTAAAGATAAGGTAGCAAGTTGAAATTCGGAAATATTTTATTATATCAACAAATATAATATTGAATTAATAGTACTCATAAATTTAATCACCTACATACAAAATGAGATATAAAAAATAATAAAGAAATACAATTTAAAAATATTGCCATGCATAAATGTTATCCAAATTCTAAATCAACGCGTAGTGCTTGGCAGCGCGGGGAGGTCTTGGTGACTAGTCAAAATCATTGTTTTTGAAAATAAGGCGATCGACGAACTTGTGGCGCAATGAGGCGAGCTGTATGGGCTGTGGATCTGCCCTGATGCAACCAGAAATTGTCCATGCCATGTTCTGCCAAAAAATGCAATATATAATCTGTCATCATGGGCCGACAACGTGGTGGTGTCAAAACTGAGGCCCGTTGAGCCTCAATATACTCAACGGACCGACTCGTACGTCCCTTGATGAGCGACATTGCCGAGATTACCTGCATTCACAAACAAACGGCTAATGTTAATATGAGAAGACGTCTTTGTCATTTTAAACTTTGAACGAAACGCACATTGCTTTTTGACAAATTGAAAAGTCGATTTGAAAGTAGAGTTGCACAATAATAGCAGGTTTTGTGGCGTGTGCTGTTCCATATTGTATATCCGCAAAGACTGACGCGTTTAACGCGGGCTGTCATAAGCCTCTCTGACAACCGGTGTTAAAGTTTTAGTTTAGCCAGATGATAACACTTTAAATGGGCCACCATATTTGGTACAAAATTACTGCACGATAGTATCTGTCTTACAGTATAGTACCTTTCTTTCATCGCTTTAATTAGATATGGTTTTACAATACTTTAAATTAGTAGTTACAAATGTTTTTTAACAAACTGACACTAGGTAAGATACAAAAATGTTATGATTATCAATGAGCTGGCACATTCAATATGTTTTAGTTGCCTTTTAATTCAACTGCAGAGTAAGCTTCACTAAACTTTACTTTTGCAAGAGTGCAAGCTATCTGTAATTAATTTTTGTGGTCTACACTCCTCACAAATTGCTTTCATGACCAAATTTATAAAAATCAAGACTTCACTAGGAAAAGTATGCAAGATATAAACTTTTCTAGTAATACCATAATTTAAAAAAAGACAAAAATTTTTTTAACTTGCTCTAATTTTTGTCCATCATTCTAATCAGAGCGAACATATGCGAGACAGAGAGCCCATTGCTAAATTTGTCATTATATTATATTACGTTGTATTTGATAATTGATGCTATTGTACATTTTTTTCTTAAACTTGTAAAGGATTTGTATTTGGTTTTTGGAGAAATCAACTAATTATTATTAACGTCATCCGCATGACAGGTATGATATGCCCATGTGCTTTAGTGGTATTGGTAACTTCGGTCCTTAATTTGGAAGGATTGTATTGACTGTGTTAGCAAACAGTAGATCTCTATAATAATTTTGAAAATTTTTACTAGTAGATATGTAGTAATTGTTATTGCAGTGTCAATATCACCTACATTGTTTGTAAATTTATATGATAAAGTTTGATAAACTACAAAGCTAGATATTTCATAATTGTCAGTGTAATACATAACTATTAATTTTATTCCCCAATGATTTTTATATGAATTCTGCAAGAAATATAGCCTATGTCACAAATAATCACTAGTCACTTAATTTTATTCAAGACTATTTCACGATTATATAATAGATCCTACGAGTATTCTTATCAAAACATATGACCACATTAACTTGATAAAATAAAAAAACATACAAAAATTTGTGGTAATTTCTATTTAAAAAAGTTCCATTCAATCAAGTACTGATTTTAGGTTAGTATAGGTTTTAAACTAAGGAATACTTGACCCAAAACTCCTTCTTTGTTAGATGAGTGCATTTACAACTTGCTTTGCTCTGGCTGAGCCAAATGGAATTTCCTTTAAAGATAAATCCTGCGAAATTGTTAAAAGAGAATTAGTGGTTACGACGAAGTACACTTTAAAAAAGAGAACTGTATAAATTGAAAATAGCTTTGTATAATATTTTTAATAGAAGTAATTTTAACTTTTGAATTATATTAAAACTTCACTGCTAATTAGTAAAATTTTACACTTAGCCGATAAGTGTAAACAAAAAAAGGCTTTCTCGTGGGAGATTAACTTTGCCACAAAACAGATTAAATTCGGGGTAATCTCGGTTCGTGCCGCAAAATGACACGATTATCCACATTAAAACAATGCGATTATGTATGTAAATTATGAAATAACGAGCTAATTTGCGTGTCTTAACCACGCTTTACATATTCATACCAGATAATCGCTAGAATTTTGAACCACTTTCTAAGTTTGATAAAAAATACTTTTTATGAAATCACAACTTGTAAAACAAATTGACTTGACTTAATTATACTAAAATTAAACTCCTTAAACGTAACTAACTTTTTTGCAAGTTAATTTCTAACATCAGATACCTACTTAATGATATAGCTGAGTATGGGTAAATTGCTTATAAACTATTTTAAGGCTCTATTGGCCGGATAATGTCTGGCACGGTGTTCACATATTTAGTTCGTAATATCATTTTATGGAATCATAATTGCCGGAGTTTGTTCACAGCGTGTCTCAAATATTTCGCTGGGTTCAGAGCCAAGAGGGGAATTTTAACTTTTATTCCGTGAGCTCACAATAAAGTTCATTTTAATATAAATGCGACAAGTCCTTACCTTAGTAAATGTTGTTACTGTTATACACAAGCTAGTTTTTTAAAATAACGAATGCCTGAAATTTGAGTAAGTACATTTAATATAAAAACTCATTTCTAAACTCATCCAAATTTTGTAAATTTACAGTTAAAGTTGATTGTTGATTAATAAGGCATGGTTAATAAATGTAATAAGCTAGGTTTCAAATGATAATATGACAAGAAAACAATTAAATAGTAATGTAAAAAGTTGCACTCCCTTAGCAACGCTCTCTAAAAACTATAATATTATTTGTAAGCAAGAACATGCTTTTGTATATCCTTTCGTAATAAAACTAGCTTATAACGTGAAAGGTGTTTTTGGAATAGAAATTTTTCATTTTTATGCTATAAAAAAAGCGGTGCCAAAATTTCATAATCATACATCTGCCTACTTTGGGCCTACATCGAAACTATTATGACTGACGGGTCGTATTTCTTATCTAGTATATTAGTATTTATATTAGTATCTTTGGTAAACAAGCTGGGAAATTCATATTCCTTCATTTTTCCACAAAGTATCAATAAATAAATGACATTTTTTATACGGCAAGCTTTTAATAAAGAAACAAAAAGTCCAACTTGTGGCGAACTAGAAGGAGTTAAATTATAAACATATAGTCTTCATAAGATTGATGACATGATCAATAAGGAACTTAAGAAATCACAATTAAAAAACTTTCTGAAAATATTAAAACTAATTAACCCATATATTCGATATCTTTTGATCAAAAACGAAATTTTATACGGAAAGCAGAGAGCTCGAAGCTATAGGCATTTGATTTGGTCTATCATGCGACTCCACTAAAAAAGCTAGAGTCATATCCTATAAAGGGAAATCCATTAAATTTGCTAACGAGTTACTTCGAAGTGTCACAAATGTGTTGAAATAGGGTAAAGGAGTATCAGTCGTCGTTTCAAAAACAAAATCCCCCAAGGGAGTGTGTTAGAGCCGTTTTTATTTATTTTATTCATTAATGATCTTCTTACTGTTACCGAGCATGAATGTGTAATTTTCGCTGACGACATAACATCAAATATATTATAATATTTACATATAACATAACAAAAATAATTTAGTCATTAATACGAATAATACAAATTTTATGCAATACCAGACATACAGAAGAAGGTGATGTAATTTGGTTAACATCTCGAGGCACGGAAATAGACCAGGTAGATAGCACACATATAAGTAATTTATGTAAGTTTTATTTTCGTCCTAGGTAGATTATCAAGAACTGTAAGTCAACAAGCAGCAAAATTAGCTTATCATGGTTATGTTTCATCTATTTTGCGGTAGGGTTTAATTTTATGGGGAAAAGAAAGTATTTTTGTGTCAGAAGAAATGTGTAAGAGCGCTTTGTACAGCAGATTTCAGAGATCCGTGCAGGCCTCTTTTTGCTGTTTCAAAGTTACTCACTTTGCCGAGTTTGTACATATTCGAAATGTTATTGTTTGTGAAAAAACATAAGGAATATTTTAAGAAACTAGGTAATCTCATGATTTTATAAACTAGAAATAAAGATATTTTTAGTAAAAAACTGTATATGCCGCCTAGAAAATTAACATTATTTAGTAGAAATGTTAATTGTATGGCTATCGATATATATAATAAGTTGCCCTTTAATTACATAAACTTAAATTTTAATGACTATAAACGAAAAACATATGACTTATTGATACAAAAATGTAACAAAAATCTGTACTTATGTATAAGTTTACGAATCATAATGTTTTGTAATATTTTTATAACATTTAAATATTTATATTTGTAAATACTATTTTGATATTATTTAATAGGTTTTTAGATAGTAATTAACTTCTTATAAATATTTGCACGCAAAAAATGGAGAACTATCAATTTTAATTAAGGACTATTTGTACACATTTTTTCGCAAATAAATTCATTTGATTTGATTTGATAGCTCAAACGACAAAAAACCTATTTTCGGGAAGTAAGTTCATACTTACTAGAATGTTAAAAGATTTAACTCTCTGTTTAGAAGAATTTATAGCATCACAAAAAACATAAACAGATGTCACATTCTACCTCAGACGACTTATCTAGCGTTCACCCTCTACCTTATGGTGTCACACATACAGGAACAAAGGGTAGAATTACCTGCTGTTAGCTACGGTAAAATATACGAATCTGATAAATATAAAGGTTGAATTCAGCAAGTCGGTGTTTTATTCATTATTTTTCGCAGACAAAAAATACACTAGAGTTCCCGTAGAGGCAGGTACTAGTGAGTTTTATCCGCTACAGATTTCATTCGATTTCATATTCAGTAACGTTATCTGAAAACCTTATTGTAAAAGACCGTAAAGAACAAACGCACCCTAAATTCCGAATGATTGATGAATAAAAAAAACTAACGAAGTAGTAGCGATTCACTACCAATCGAATAATAGGTATGTGCTATTTCAAGATGCTTTAATTTTTTTTTGATATTTAGTCTTCGCGATAATGTAGAGCACTGCGTGGAGAGTTTAAATTCTTAAATCCAAAAAGTTTAGTTTTTTTTGTTAGTGTTCATTATATTTTAAGTAATATGTTTTACTTGTGTTTATAAAATATACCTAGAATCTTTTTCAAAGGAGAGACGAATAAGTTTAACAAGCAAGAACGAAGTAATTAAAATGATTCTTAGGTATTTGAGTCGCGTTAATCTAAGAAATTACTAAAACGCAGTGACCACAAATTACTGACTCATTTCAGATTAAGTTAAACCATTATTTATCAATATTTTAGTTTGATTTTTGACTTCAATCAAGTCAATGTTAAAAGGTGCTCCTGCTTATTCCCATTTGAGCATGTAATATTTTTTTACCCAACACTTCAATTGATGTTTAATTGTGAAATAATAAGCAGCATATGTTAACGAATGAATGAATTAACTATATTTTCTTTTAGTTCATTTAAAGTTATACCTGAAAATTAATTGCAAGATATAACTTTATATTTATATTTTGTGAAAAAGTTTCATAACAATTTCATTTCGTAAAGATTTTTATATTCTTGGTCAAATGTAACCAATCCCGTTTACTCAAAACGCACTTAACCCACTTAACCCAAATACTTCCAAAATTCTGCAAAATTGACATTTTAATGCTATCTATTTTAAAACGGGGAACTAAATATAATCGCGCTTACACAGGTTTGAAATTTACATAAATAACCGCTAGATGGCAATGGTCCATTTCGTCACTATACAAAATATTTACCTCCCCTCAGCAAAACCTTGACCATCAACGTAAAAGTACGTGTCACCGAGTAATAGTTTTATGATTTTTTAGTGCAAAAGTGTCACTTTAGTAAATAAGCCGGTGTACTACTCATACTATTGGTAAGTTTTGCTATTTCTTTAATTGATAAAGTGACATTTTACGTTTAGGTTCACTCATTTATATCACGGTAGTTTAACACCAAAGTGACATTTTTCGTTTAGTGTCACATTTGTATTAAAGTTAACTCGTATTTAATTCAATGATTGGACGCCATACTGTCACATTTCATTTAGTGTCTATTTGGCTTCAACAATTGAAGTTCTTCGTTACAGCTTAATGTCACTTACCTTATAATGTCATTTTGCTGTTATTGTTTATTCAAAAAATAAAAAAAAGACATTGGTGAAATGTGTTATTTATGATAATGTAATTTTTGCCGTTATCTTTGTGACATCTATAAACGCATAATGTCTATTTATCTTTTATTTAAATAATGCAAAATCAATAGGTACCAGGTGTATAAATCCGATTTTAAAAACCCTCGCTTGCCGTAGGTATCCGTTCTATAAACAGACGTGACACAGTCTAAAATCATTTATCTGTGGTAGGAATAGGTGAACTAGGGTAGATTATTGAAATGTTGCCTCGAGCGATTTTGATGTAATAATTTAGCCCTTAAGTATCTACTTTCTGTGTTGTCACTATACAATCTTAAAGAATTATTTATTGATTTATGGCTTATTTATTTTAGGGTTTTGTAAAGCAATGCAGCTATGAGATAAGTTACTGAAACTTGCACTTGAAAATAAAGGAATTCACTATCATGATGGCAATTAGAATTCTATTCAATTCTTTAGCTAACAAATTTATATTTTCTATTTATATGTATGCTTTAGGTTATTTTAAAATTAAAAGCTTCATGCATACATTTTTAATATTAGAACACACGCAGAGCGAAAATGATAATGTACACTCTGTAATAGAAAAACAAATTAGAAAATTTTTAAAATCATCTCCAGTTTATATTCCCGAACAGTATATTACTTTAATTAAAACGGCCAAAACGGCCAAAATCCGTATAATTTCAAAGGAATGCAGCATTCCAATTTTAAAGATTTTAAAATTGTTGCTCTAGAGTGTGGCACGCAATTTAACACAAATACTAGTGGGGACATAGTTAGACTAACTGAAATTAAAGTTATAAAATTTGTTTAAGAAGATCAAGGAGAGATTATTTTACAAATATTCCTATCCAGAAGACCAGTTAGCACAAAATAGACAGATTTGCTCCAGACGGAATGCAAACCGTCTGGGTTTTGCCTTAAAATTACTCAACGACACAAAACTCGAGTTATCCTTGAGAAAAAAAAGACTTAAAATCTTTAATTGACGGTAACTTAATTCCACAGTACTATGCAGAAACATTTTACAATGGTACCTATTTCGTAAAAAAATACTATTTTAAAATGTATGATAGTGTAATCTTTTTTTTTTAAATCATAACAAGCGTAATTTTATTGTTGGATTTTGTTTGTTTTTAGTTTGTTCTGTTTCCAAAGAATAAAAGATTCGCCTGTGATTCTTTTATGTGTCAATGATTAAGCTTAATCGGTTGAAAATATGCAGATCAAAACAAGCATTTTTTTAAAGATGATTTATTTTAATACTAAGTTTAATTTAAATTATTTTATAGTACCTGCAATGGTACAGCACGGAAAATATATTTTAATTTCTTTCTAACTTTTAGTATTGTTTACAAAATGGAACATTATGGAGAAGACGTTATATTTTTAGGAATATTTTTTGTTTTTTAAAACCTTTAATATTGTTTTCTTAATTATTTTATTGTAAGTAAGATTTAAATTTTATTAAATTTACTTCTGAACAATTTTTTTTTGGAATTCTTGTGTGTATTTTGTACTAAGTATATGTATATTATCTATCCTTTTACGTAAGATAAATCCCATCTTGGCAATAGAAAAATAGTTTAAAGGCTTTTGTAATGCAAATTTTCTATTTAAAAGTAAGTATAAAATGTCACTAAGATAAGAAAAAAAAAACAAAATGAAAGGAAAAGTGACACTTTAAATAAATAACAATATAAATACAAATTATAAAAAAAAATTATGCTCAATTTGGAGACATAACATTTATCCATAATTTCTACATATATTAAAAAGTAATTAAATTACGCATGAATTCTTACGTATTCCTACAAGAAAAAGTGTTATTTGGCTCTCCTGAAAAGTTGACTTTTTTGGATAGTGTCAGTAATGGTTTAAGGGTGCGAAAACAAAATACATTTTCATGCAACCATCTAGATTTACCATCATAAATGACTAGATACTTTGTGAAGATTACGATTCTTGAAGTAATTTACCCACTGCCTAGTTATTAAGTTGAGTATTATGCTTTCCAAGGCCCATCCAAAATTTAAAATTACTATGCGAGATAAAATAATCAACAAGACGAAAAAAAGGGTTTTTTCGAGCATGGAGAATCTATAGTCAACATCAAATGATATTCATATTAACAAGACAAATAAATAATCTAACATCAGGCCTCTGTTTCTGGAACAGAATATTCTTCTTTATATTGCACTTACACTTAGCAAGCTAAAAGTGAGATAGTTATTCAGTTATCAACACACGAAATCAGACAGTGTCTTTGTTTGTACTTTTCCAACTAAGGAATGAAAAAAATCTTGCCAAACTACACGGTCCACACCTAGCTCAAACCTAAGGGCTTCAATGTTAATTAAGTGTGAAATGTACGGATCTTTCTTAATGTTCTAGTGAAAATTGAGTTTATTTACAATTATTACAATTATACAATTTACAATTATTTACAATTATAGTTCAAAAATTTGTTATACAAAAAATCGGTTATTTTTTTTTGTAATTGAAAAATCTATTAAAAGTATTAGATCTGTGAAGATAAAAAATAAAAATATAAAATAAAATAATAATTTTTGATGGATTTTGTTTCAGAAAATAATTATAAATAATGAAATTTACTTCTTTATTATTATTTAACACATGAGAAATTAATATATTTCGATACATTTTCAGTTGTTATAAAAAACACATAAAAATGTCGCGCTTTTTCAGCTTTTGTTTCGGTATCACAGCTATATGACAGATTCTAGTACACAATGACATAATGTCAAATCATCTAAGCAAATATGAACATGTTTTTGATTTGTCAATTTTTCGTTTGCGGTGTACACACGGTTTTCGTAATTTGTCGGTTTTTTTTGGTGATTTTGTTATCAACATTGAGTTATTTTAATTGTTTCTGCTTTTCTCTTCCTCGCCTGGTAAGTGGTTGTATGAATTATCTAGCTCTTAATGAGCATGGATTGTGTTCCAATCCCTCCTAAGCCCCCAGACCCAATCCCGTTTCTTGATATCAACAACTCCCCTGACCCTTTCTCTCAACATGTGCAAACAAGAAAACGTCCGAGTATCAATCGGGATTCGTTCCTTACTCCTAAAAAATCTGTTTCGAATGCTCTTCCATCTCAACCCAATAACCTTATTTACACTCACCCAAGTCTTTTAGAAGAGAAATTTTACCATCGTTCTGACAAAGGTCCTTTCATTGTTCATGTGTCCAGGTCAGAAACTCACCCTAAGTCAGGCAGTACATTTAATCATCTAAATTATGGAAAATTTTAATTTACATCAAACATTAAAAATATTAAAAATGATGGTACAAAGAGTGTTGGCAGAAATCGGGTCTCTGTGGAATTATCATCTGCATGTGCAGCAAACGAGTTTCTCAGAAACCCGAGTCTTAAATCTCATAACTATATAGCTTTAATTCCTACATATAATATAACTAGAATGGGGCTGATCCGCGGGATCCCAACTTCTTGGTCAATGGAGGAAGTTGTATCAACAATATCCACAAGCCGAGGTGATATAACAATTTTGAAGGCGCGTCGCTTAAACAGAAAAGTGTCCACGGAGTCTGGTTCCACTTGTTCCACAGGTTCTGTAGAGTCACTTTCTCTGGACAATGCTTACTTGATAAAGTGTTTATATTTAACTCATCACTAACCGTTGATCCATACATTTTGCCTTCCATACAATGCTTAAACTGTTGTAGATTTGGCCATGTGAAAGCCCAATGCCGTTCCAGTGCTCGTTGCTTCAGATGTGCACAGTCTCACTCAGGTGACTCTTGTCCTGCATCCTCTGAAGTTTCCTGCCTGCAATGCTCAGGCCCTCATTTAGCAACTGACAAATCTTGCCCGGAACATTCCCGGCAAAAGAATATTAAAATCACCATGTCCCAAAAGAACATATCATTCAAGGAAGCATCATCAGTTAAAAAATCGTACGCAGATGCTTCTAAAAGTTCTCCTTCACTGAATCTTTCTTACAAAAAAACAATATACAAACCATCAAAACCCAGTCCGTCTTTATCTCCAGGCTATGACAAAATTGCCCATAATGCTATTATTGCTAACCCTCCATCTTCTAAATCTGGTAACGCCTTCCCCCTTGCTTCTTCCTGCTCCCCTAATGAGAATTTTTTAGAACTCCTGATTTCCCAAGTTTTGAACATTCTTTCAAAATTTGAAGACATCCCACTACCGTCCTCCGTTGCTAAAAAGTTATCCCCTATTGCTAATCTTATTCTTAACAATGGACAGACTCCTTTATAAATTATACTCTTCTGTGTTAAATATAATAGTGTAGTACGTGTGTATACTAATACTTGAAATTGGCAGAAATAGTTTTTGTGAAGTAACAACAGCTGATTGCCATAAAACTCGAAAAAATAATAATGAACTTGTTTTGATCTATGTAGGATTACATAATTTACTGATAGGCAGATACATATTTTTTCTTGTTTACCTTACGTGTGAGTTGGCAAACAAGGTCTTACATATTGAATGTAAGCGGTATTCCGAATTGTTAACAGCTTAAGTTCGTACAACCTTAAGTTTCGGATGTTTCTTATTTTTTCCTAATATTTTCAAGAATTTACTAGTCTACTTTGAGATTGCCAAAAGTTGTGAAACTTTCGATTATGAGTTATAAGAATCACATCTCTCTGAAGATAAACTTACATCTCGTTCATTTTGCAAAAACCTGGGCCCAGGTATGTATGATTTAGTTTATTTTTCAGAATGATAATGTTAACCATTTATTCTAAAAATATAAAAATCTCCTAACGTTAAATCGTCACGTTTATTTAAAAGAAATTTTCATATGCATTTTCCTCAATAGACTATCATATTCTCGCGTTGTAACAAAGTTATATTCTTTAAAAAAGTTGGCGTTCATTTTTAAATATTGTTTCAGTCTAATACTTTCTAATTTTAGTTTACAGGTTTATTTTTAAAGACATTGTTGCGTAAAGCTCCTGGCTTGAATAATTATTTATTAAACTACCTGAGTAACTTTTACTTTGTGTGAGTTGAATAATTTATTTCAGTTTCTTCCAGACTTTGTCATACAGGAGCCATAAAAAAATACTAATTATTCATATTTAGCAGACTTCTAAAAAATGATTTATGTAAACTAAGAAGATTATCTGTTGAAAACAATTGAAATCATAATACGCAATTAAAAGTAAATAAGCAAAAATACTCGTAAACTTAAACTGTACTTTTTTGACTGCAGGTTTATGGAAATTCAAATTAATTAAAATGTGTGTTTATTTCATCCAAAATAATTTGACCAATGTTTCTTTTTTTTTCCTTCATAAAGCTTTTGTACATTCAGTCAGCACCAGTCAGCAGTTCCTTAAAAGGGAATGGTTTTTGTTTGTTTTTAATAAGAAAAGATCGTGAAGCTCAACATTTTGAGTTCAATATTAACTTTATTTGCGTTAGTACTGTTGCCATCCTGCCATCCCAAAGCGCGACAATATCTTGCGGTTACTTCATACTGAAGCGTCCCTGGGGAAATCCCATGAGAATAAGGGATGCCTGCCCCAAAAAGTAACATATAAACAAAACACATTCACGAGGTACGATATTGAAGCAGACAATTTTCTTAATTAATAATGTTGATCAATACAATATACGTGACACTGCGGATTAAGTTGCCTGGAATAATCGCAAAATGCAAACGCGGAAAAGACTTTTCCATAAAAGGGATTCTCAGTTTTTCTCTTCAAAATCATTATTAAGTAAGAAAAATAGGGCAAAGTAGAAGAAAATACTCCTATCTTCCCCTAATTACTTACCTTTTTTTAATGTAATAAAAGGCATTTAATGAGAGTCAAGAAATTTTTACTTCGTTTAACTGCACTAAGACTTGGTTTTTATGGTTTTTATGTAGGACTGTTATTTAAATGCGATGACTTTTTTTTGCTTAAGAGTAATTTTTGGTAGTTAATGAATTTGAAACATGTAAATATCAACATTTTTCAATCATTGTGAAAACTATGATAGTAAAAATATTATTTGAAATACTTTAACATTTAGTAAATATTTGTAAGTTTTTGAGAAAGAGTAAACACCATACACAATAAAATTCTTGAATAGCCCAAATTGGGATTAACGTTGAAAACTTACCTAAATATAAGCTGGTAGAAATGAGAGACCCAAGATTAATAAATTCTTAAAATCAGAACGTGAGATAAGTTTTATCTTTACACTAAGTCGCTTTTCGAAAATAAATGGAGGATGACCTTGTGGTGGTGCTAATTTGACCCGCAGATAGGGCCGCGTCACCTAAGCCGCCGTCCCCTGTCCGGCTGATAAATGGTCCAACGACAACTAAACTGTGATGAATTAATTTCATCGTAAATTTATCCGCTTTTTATTTGTTATACCTTTCTTTGGTTAGAATGTGTAGTAAAACGGCGTGAGCGGTAAAATTAGAAGCTTTGGAGAAGTTAGTTATAAACTCGACCGTACGTAATGGTTATATAAGGATGCGTAGAAAGATATGCTGATAAATATACAATACGGATAACAATTTCGTTGAACACAATGACTGCCTTACAATGTTCAATATTAGTTTATAAGGCTGTCATTCTTTGTTATCTTTCTACACATACTTCGGTCTTCGCAAAAAATATAAGTACTAGTACTTTACATATTAATTTAAATTGTGTAAAAGTTAGGTTTCCTACTTCAAATCGAGGTAGTTTATAGTCGATTTATTTTATATAGGAAGTTTATAGTCGATTAAGTCAACAATTATTATCTGCAAAGTTAATATTTTCATAAACTTCAGGGAAATCATTTGATTGATACCTTGTGAGAGTATGAGCGCTCATATTATTATATAGGTATTATTGAAAATGATAAAAGTTTCCAAGTCACAAGCAAGTATGAACTTGATGACATAGCTACTACGGCAGAGTCGGCTATTATTGAAATGTTACTGCGTTTTAAACTAATAGTTTTAATAAATGTAATTAAAACAGTCAAGAAAACATCCTTGTTTCCTTCCTTTCCCCATTTGTAGTTATTTTTGCTAGCGAATTTATTTTTTTAAGTGCACAAAATTTTACCTTATAATCTATATTTTAAGTAGATGTCTATTGTTTCATGATAAGGAGTACCTATTGTAAGTATTGTTTTTATTTTATTTTGCTTCATAGTTTTTTATTTTATTTTAATTTATTTAGGTATTTATTTATTATATGTTTATTTACAAAAGTCTACCTACATGTGTGGTATTAATTAGAGTAAGACTTGCGATTTGAGTAAAATATAATTTGAGCGCAGGTGCTGACGGAAAATCGACGAAAATTACTGAGGCCTCACCTATTTCAAGTTTTTTTTACTTTTCTAAATGATGAAAATAATATGAATAAGCAAATGATAAAGGCCGCGATTAAAAATAAAATGTAATTATATTTCCGCTATGAAAAGCCCTGCGTTAGCGTAATGACCTCATCGTCCCCCCCCATGCACCCAAAATATTCAAATTATTCTACGGCGACATGAAAACGAAGTTTTCATGAAAAACACTATTACAACTACCACATACTACGGCAGATATTTTATACATATAGTAATAATATTTTTGTACATTAACAAACAGGTTAACGCGTTATTTGCTAGGATAAATATTAAATCGTTTTGATAATGTTGCTGCTAAATATTATATTTGGTAACTAAAATTTTATGCTAAAAGAATCTATATTATTTACCAACTATGAAACGTTTTTCACCGAGAACGTATTAAAACTACGCTATTCCAAGTTTATGAGAGTAACGCGAAACCTAACCACACAATTTATTTTGCATCTTCTCAAACTAAATTATTATTGCGAAATAATAGCTAAGAGGCAACAGTTTAATTTCCTTAGGGTATATATACGTTCAAGGCTAAATGAAAATTTTTAAGTTTATATATTAGTTTCTAGTTTTTTTCAGTTAATAGTTTTTTTTTGATGCAGGAAAATGCTTCCTTAACCAAAAGTTATAAATAAAACCAAATCAATGAATACCTACCTACTCGTGTTAATCACAGCAAGTAAGTTAGTAAAAAATTACATTGAGCTTTTCAGTACTGCCATTTGTAAATAAGCAGAATTATTCCTACTTTTTTGGCCATTTGGAATTCCCCGAAACTGCCACTGAAGGCTTGTGGGATTGCGGAGTAGTGAAGCTCTCGGCGATGAAAACCGCCCTCCAGCGTCCCGTGTGGCGGCGATGAAGTGGAAGGGAGGACGCAGCATCTTCCCTCGCTCTCTCCGCCGCCTCTTTCACGAACATTGCTGCTGAGTCAGACGGTAGGTCAGGAAACCGAATCGCCTACCCAACCCCTGCTGGAAGACAGGACGAATTGCCTCGATTGTCCAGAGTCCGGCGGTTGGAGGCACTTGCCTAGACTCCCACGCTTCCGTAGCCCGTTGGCGCAGCTCAGCTTTGAGCCCTTCCAGTTCCTGCAGTGCAGGCAGGTGACAAGGAGACTGACCAACACCAATCGTCGAATCGTCGTTATATGATGTAGTCTACTTTGGGGTATTAACTTAGAAAAATTCTGAACTTGCTTGATTTTTCTAGCTAATTTTCACAATCCCGACGGCGCTATTGCAACAAGGCACGCCGGTGTTCCAGTAAAAAATTGGGCAACACGGCATTTGAATCGCCTAACCCACCGGTGGGCCAAGCTAACGCGTCGTACGCATTCCTAGTGAGTTTCTTGACCAGACCTTTTGGAACCAGTGGTAGTTTTTGAAAAAATATTTTATTATTATTTTATTTTATTGTTCTTTGTTTAACATTGACTTTACCAGGTACTCTGAACCGGAAAATTCTAAATAAGCGGACTCTACATAAAAAAATTTACTATCTTACTTTATTACTTTATTCATTATAACAAACATATTTATACAAAAATGTACAAGATAATAAGGACACTATACACTCCTAGTTATCAGCTATATATTGACTTCCACGACTACAATGGCGCTCTACCGTACTCCCACTAAAATGACAGGTGACGTAACTGAAACCCTCGACCCAAAACTTCACTATACAACACCAAAGACGAGTCAGGCAGGCCCTGATAGAAAAATAAAGGAATCGTTGTTAGAGGCTAAAGCAGGCTCGAGCAATTCAATGCTTCGAGAAACATTAAGAAGGAAATAAAGAGGGATATAACAACAGCATGCGACAGATTATATGCACTGGTTAAGGAGATGGCAAAGGATTTCGAACAGAGTGGGACGCAGGATAAGAGAACGGAAGAACATAAGTTTGGGAAAACAACTAAAAACCCATCAAACAACGAAGATCTGTTGACTCAATTAAAATTGACACAGGAATGCCTCTCGGAAAACAATTTAAATATGGAAAAACTAAGGGAGTTTATGGAAAACTAAAAGGATATAACACCTAGAGATAAACCAGATAGCTACGCGGGTGCGGTGTCGGGCCGATCAAAAGCTGATGCTTCTGAGAGGACGACGCTGCGCTCAATAGTGGTCTCGTCAGGTAGCAAAAATGATAAGAGCGAGAATGTCCTTAACAAGGTAAAGTAGGCAGTGAACGCGAAGGTGGCAGGATCCGGGTACAGAGGTAGAGGTGTGAGGAAGTTGCAAATAAGGATCCCCTCCTACAGCTCCGGAGCGTACTCTCCGTGCACACGGATGACGATATCGAGAAGGCACTCAGGAACCAGAACATTAACATCTTTGTGGGACTTGACAAGGAAGAAGATCGGGTGGTTATCAAGTTCCGTAAGAAAATTAGAAACCCGCATGTAAATCACGTGGTCCTGAGTGTCTCTTCGAAAATATGGAACAGAACTCTCTCAACGGCGTGTTGCACGTAGATTTGCAAAGATTCGCTCCCGATACAATGCACGAGGTGCCTGGAATTCGGCCACAGTAGGCGCTTGTGCGGAGGACCTCATTAGCCATTGCTAATTTCATTTCATTTCATTTAATTGTGGATATAAACATCTTAAAAAAGACTGCGAAGACTACCAAGAAGGCTTTATGCCTAGATGCATAAACTGCAGTACAGCCGGCCTTGACGTATTACATAATGCGTATAGCCATTCATACCCGATCCGGAAACGGTGGAACGAATTGGCCCGCTCATTGGTGGCTTACTGCTAAGGTGGTCTTCATGGAACTATCCGTTTCAGCAACGCTCTGCCCCTCTATCTATATCAGACATAAATGGCAAAAGATGAGAATGAATGGGATTCGAATAAACAACATTTTAACGAACAGGGTCACGATCATAAGCTGGTTAGGAACTTCCATAATCTTGACAGGTAAGAAAACCGGAACCAAGATCTTCAGTTTTAGCCCTAAGCCATTACCTATTCACAACATCATAACACACCGTTTTAAAACAGATAGATCTAGTAGAGTCAATGGAAAGCAATCGCAATAATGGCGACCAAACATCCACTTCTTTAGTTTTTGTCACGGCAAAACTAAACAGGGCAAATAAAAGTCACCAATTAGGAAGCATAAAAAACAAAGGCATAAAGTAAAAATATTTATAGATAATATATTTTGAAAAATATTTGGGGCAACATATGCAATATAATTAGATAAATGTATATAATATAATAATAATTAAGGAAAACTTAGACCTAATTAACTAGCCACAAATGTGCGATGTAAAAAAAAGAAATAGTTTATAATAAAAATATTGAATTAAATGTAAGAACAAAAAATGTAGAGAAATAAACTCTACTATTTTATAATGTAACAGTGTAGCACAGTAGCCAGTGTAGCACAGTAGCTGTAATTTGAATAAGGTAAACAATATAAAAGTAAAACAATTAATATAAAGTAAATCGTATAATAATAAATGTATATAATAAGAAATGAAGATGAAAAATATCTAAAATAAGAAAAATAACTCATGTTTATAAAAACATGAGTTTAAAACACTTGATAAAAATGTAACAAGTGTCTATTTAACTACCAAATGTTACGTATATTTATTTATTCGTACGACGAACGTTTCAATTGAGGGACCACCTTTAATCGATTGAAACGTTTGAATGGCTCCTTTTACAAACTAAAGATTGAATTAAAATGGTTCAAGTACTTTTAGTAACCCTCAGTCATACCTTTATTTTAAATTGTATTGTTGTTCTCGCTTAATGTAAACTTATTGCGATCAATTGAGGGGCCACCTTCGGCATGCTACGTCTTCTTATCGAGTTAACGGGATGGATGGACATTCAATAAAATTAATTCTACAAATCTTTTACTAACAGTAGCCATTTACAGTAGTTGTAAATTTTAAGTAGATTATTAAATATGGATACCTCTCACTCACGACTGAGGGTCCACATTTAACCGAATGTAACTTTTGAGTGTCGACTTTTACGAATTAGCGGTTGCATTTACAATCGTTTGAAAACTTTTACTAAAGGCTAACACATTCAAAACCTCAAAATTCCAATGTGGACCCTAAATGGGAACGCACGTTATTTTCGATTAACAAAGATTGTATTTCACTGTTGTTCTGTGTAATATATGGCGTTTTTGTAGTGTTGGCAGTTGATATCTTGACAATAATTATGAATAGGACAATTTGTTCGTCGTTTCGTACTTGGGGGAAGGGAGACTTGTCGAGTTAACAGATGCAGATAAGAATAATTTTGTATAGGCATAAAGAGACATTGTAAATTTATTTTTCAAAAAATATTATGAAATCAATATACCCGTGAAGTTTCTCTTCTTCTTCACGAAGGTTTTTCCGAACTAGTCATACTTTATTTGACGGCAATAAGAACAAGTAATTGTCAATGTTGAGAATAAATATTTGAATTTCTATTTCTCTTTTTGAATCTACGCCGAGTTCCTTACATCCGCAAACACAAGTCAGTGAGATGTTATCTATTGGCCTAGTATTTAAATTTAAAAAAAAATTGACAGATTTCAACTGCTGGCTCAGTAGTAAATCTTTTCATGCTATCCTCTTACATCGTTATTCAGAGTCCGTTCAATTTAGATAAAAACCACCATTTATAGCTAAAATTATAACACGCTCACATTTATTATAAAAAGACTATTTTGATAAAAAGTCTGCCAAAACGGTAGCCGTTTTCAGTATTGTATGAGAGCAGCTCACGAATTCTCAAAAGAGCAATGCATTAGTTCTGGTAACGCTCATAGTTTTAGAGAATATCTTCTTTTTATCTTAGTCCCTAGTGATCATTTATCATTGGGTTTAATTTTTGTATTTAATCAGCCACTTTACGGGTTTGTAGGATGAATTGTTTACGTCTTTTTGTCCAGACAAATATAGATCCGATTTTTTTATAAGATTATCAATCGGGGTTGTGTTTTCACGCCTTGCAAATCGCAAGTAATTATTTTCGGTGGTGCTAAACAAATGGCGAAGCTTGCATGGTTTACTATACCACCAATTATTTTAAATGGTATCACGCTGATCCCTACCTATGTTGTCAAGATTCTTGGTGTCATGTTTGACTCGACGCTTTCTTGGGTGACTCACATCACTGAAGTTAGTCGACGCTAATACGCAGTGTCCGGATTACAAGGAGATGGATTAGCTTGCTGGCTTTCATATTAAGGGTTGAACTTGCGCAATCATTCCTAATGCCTATATTGGATTATGAAAATGTCAGGCTCATTGATCTCAGTGTGGGACTTAATACTCCAGCATCTTCGATGTTAGGTTCTGTATTAGGTTCATTTATGGCTTGTGCAAGTTCGACCATGTTTCCGATTACAGGGGTCAACTTAGGTAGCTACCTATCAGGCTGCGTTCTGAGGAGCATGTTCTCACCCTTGCTTGCAAAATCCTATTTGACCTTGGTACGTGGCCTACTACCTCAAGGATCGATTCCATTTCCTTAGCGCAAATCACAATCATGAGCTGAAGTCTGCCACGGATAACGCGCTTGAGATACCTCTTACTTAGTCTGAATACTCCCACAAATCTTTCACCATTAGAGCTGTTCAACTGTGGGATGAACTGCCGTTGGATATACTGAAATCGAAACCTGTTGGCATTTTCACCTCGAAAGTCCACAAGTTTCTTTTGAATAAATCCTAGTTTGCCATTAATATTAGTAGACTACTAATATTATGTATCTATAGTAGTATTAGTTAACATTTGACAACTATTAGTAGAATGTATATCTCAATTGTATTTGCATTTTTTTTCGAAGAAGGATCAGACGTTTGGTTTCTATGTCACCTGATGTACAGAGATGATGAAGACAAAGGTGTTACACGTCTATCCACGAGATACCTACTTACCCGACGCTAGGTATAACTGGGACTGTAGTTTTCTGGAAAAACAGACTTGGCGACCCGCACCAAAAAGGAACTATCGAAGCATTTGGTTCGACTTCTTGAGATATCTACTACAAAGGGATTGAAGGCCTGTCTGCATCAAGTAGTCCGATGTAAGAAGGGTGTGTGTTCAACCTGATCAAAAAAAGCATTCGCACACTCGCCAAAATGTATTCTGTATTTATGTTTTATAAAATGTTCTATGTGTGTTAATTTATGCACATTTAGCTACCTTCTTTCACCATTTCCTCCTACACAAATATTGCTTGTAAGCTTAAAGCGATAGAGCCACCTTTGCCTACCATAGTTTTAAGAATAGATTTATAATTGTATTTTTGGATCTCTATGTGTGATCAAAAAAATGTTTTATTATTATTATTTTCGTCATCATCTTTTTCCTATCAGACGAAACCTAATGTAACCATCATTTGTAAACTGTAGGTAAACATTCTATAATTTTAAAACTGTTGTAAATAAAAAGATGTTATTCATTTGATGGTTAAATTTGAAGTAAAAAGAGTTTTAAAATGCCAGAGTTCTTAGTTACTTGTCAATACAAATAACAACATTCAGTTTCAACATCCGCCCTTAACTAAGACTCTCATAAATCACTAAATCAACTATTGCGAAATAACCTTAAATAAAGATAATGCAAATCAACCACAGTAATATAAACCTAAACCCGAAACACATTTTTAGTGTAAACTCTTAATTAACAATTTAGACAAAATATCAGCACACAAGTTAGTAGATTCAGAATTATAACATTTTCAGATACTTTTTCCAGTATAAAAGGGTATTTAATATCTATAGCTTTCGTTCTAGCATGGTGTATAGGATTGTGTGCTAAGTTTTGTGGGCTCTGACTATCCAAGACTATCTTTACTCCAAACTATATACCTCAGTAATAAAACGTTTCAGGTAAACAGCTTCTTTCACAGCATCAGTCAGTGCTATATACTCCATCTCCGCTGATGATAATGCTACGGTAGGTTGCAGTTGGCCCAATCTTTATCAGTGTAACCAACAAGAGGTTTACGAACGCTGATTTATTCGTATTTCATCATTATTTCTAGCAACATTCAGTCCCGAATAGAAATTAAGTGATTTGAATGTTCACAAATAATTAACGAAGTCTAATCACTTTCATAGAAAAATATTTTTGTAAGTTACTCTTGACATTCTGAAATTATAGGTCATTTTCATAAAAGACTATAATGTCATTGACATAAACAGCCAGTATTACTATTTTCGAATTCAAAAGTTTTTCATAAACGCACGGCTCCTTAGGTAGTCTATTGAAACCTATTTTAGCGAGAGTTTCCTTTAGCTTCATATTCCACGCCTTCGGTGCCTGCTTAAGTCCAAAAAGGGACCTTTGCAGTACACACTCCTTATCTTAAAGACCTTGTTCCACAAAACCTCGAGGCTGCTCCATGTAGACCTCCTCTAAGATCCTACTTGATTGAAACCTTTTATTACAAGTCTTGCCTTGTACTTTGTGATATTATCCAAAGCGTCAGTTTTTAACTTGTAATCCCATTTACATGGAAAGAAATTTCTATTTTGTGGTTTTTTTACCAGTTACCTTGTATATAGCTTAATTACGGAGTTAAGTAAAGTGACGTCCCGAGATTTGAGCTTCCGCTTCGGATATTGCGGATCTCTAAACAAATAATTTCGTTTTGTTTGGATTATCTGAGTATCCAACAAAGAGAGATTCTACTTTAAATCTAATTTCTTTCTTTGACAATCAGGAACATGAGTAAGCACTCTACGCCCAAATACTCTAAGATGACTGAGATTTGGAGCATGGCCATACCATTTCTTTAAGGGAGTGGGATACTTAGGGCACGGTGAGGATACCATTTCTTTAAATATACTAACGTCTGTAGAGCATCTTCCCATTAAGCTTTAGAAAGAGCTCTTTCTCCTGGCACAGAGCGTGTTTTTCTACTACCAAACGTATAGTGCGTTCAGCCACGCCAATTTGCTGTGTTATATGGCAACGTTGTTTGGTGTATTAAACCTTTGGAAATAAAAAGGTCAGTTAACTCTTTATTAACGAACACACCTCCATTGTCAGTCCTAATAGCCTTAATCTTAGCCCCAGTTTGCCTTTCCGGTAATGTTTGGAGAACACAAAACTTCTCCTTTACTTTTTTTTTACTTCTGACTTAGAAGAAAAAAATAAATTTATAGAAAGCGAGTAAAATCTTTATATAATCTTATAAATAAAAGTGCATAAAGATTGCCTTGAAGCGAGGTCTGCGACATCGGTCCACAAACATCCAACTCCAATACCGAGGTAGCTGCAGAACAAGCCATCTTCTTAAATGGTTTATGCGCTTGCTTGCCTCTACGCAGGCCACACAACTATGTTTATCCACTTCATTATAATCTATTCCTACTTGGTAACTTTTCAGTTGGCTTATTCCGATGTGACACAGATGACCGAAGCGTTTGTGTATCATAATCGGTACCTATATGGTGAACCATGAAAAAAAGAATTACCTACTAAAGAAATGGAGTTAAAATTATAAAAGTTACGACCATTATTATAAAAAAACTAGCTACAGTAAATCCATTCTCAAAAGCCTTTGGTAAATAAATTAAATTACTGCTTAAAGAAGGTACATACATTAAGTCAATTATACTATTAACAGTAGATGCAGTGTTGATAGAAATATATCCTATACCGACGCAGTTAACGCATGTCCATTTACTACTGTGATCTTCTTTGATTCTGTTGATTTTAAGGTTTCAAACCATTCTCGCTTAGAAGTCATATGTCTAGTTGCCCCTGAATCTATGATCCAACAGTCGCTTGTGTCTTCATCTTTTGTACCTAAAGCATGTAGCGAACTTGACTCTCTTGACCTTGTCTTTTTCTTTTGTAAACAATCAGGTCGCTTGTGACCAGGCTCATTGCAGAGGCTGGATACTATGAGCTTATTTTTTTGAATTTAAGTTAGTTGAATGTCACAAATTTTCTAAGCAGAAGCATCTAATGTCTAATCATCATACTTCGACATTTCATTTTGAAGTTTCGCTTTAACCAATTCGTAAGTTATAAAAATATTACTGTTTTTGAGGGCCTTAACTAAAGGATCATATCTTGCTGATAAGTTCCTAACAAAATCTTTAGGGGTAACAAAATCTTATATTTGCCCATATCTTCTAAACCTTGGGTAGTAGATATAACGGCATTGATATTGCTTCCATATTTGCAAAATCTTTCAAACAAAGTCTGTACAGCTTTATCTCCAATCTAAGGCGTCGGCCCATACCTTTATCTTCAAAAGTATTCTGAAGAGCGGTTCACGCCTCAGAGGCTGTTTTTGCGCTTCGTACGTGTGTTGTTGCAGATCCAGCTACTGTCAGGCAGTTTTCGGTCAGCGCTTTAGTTTCATTTCTAGTTTTGACAGAATTAGAAATATTAATGTCATCGGGATAGCAAACAATGGTTTTCCACAACTCCTTGTGCATGACATGAATTGCATCTTAAAGTTCAAAGATAAAATGTTGGTATAGAACTACTATTGCCATTATTAGCCATATTTATATCGCCACTTGGATTAGCCATGGAAATATTGACTCCACAATAAGCACCAAATAATTTTATTCATATCTGATTAATATTTCATGCTGATAGCGAATTGTTTTAAATAAAAAGATGTTTTCATTTCATGGTTTAATTTGAAGTAAAGTTACTTAGTTACTTAGTTACTTGTCAATACGAGTAAAAATAGCCGTAGAGTAGAGTAATTTCGTGGAAATTCAAACGATATAAAAGTTAATCGGTGGCTGAAATTCATACAGTTATTTCAGTTAAATATACGAACTTTTGTAAAAATAACATAGTTTTTTTAGTTTAGTTCAACTCGTTAACGTAGATCTTTGCTTGCATAAAATCACTTAAAATTCGTCAACCGAATCCACAATTTAAGTAATTTAATAACCTCTGTGAAGATAACCGCTTACTTGAATAGTAATTCATATATATTTAGCTACCGTAAACTTAATTTATCTTTAGTCTGTAAAACAAAATTCATTTAAGATGTCTTAATCTGCATTTGACTATCTCACTTTCCTTTTATTTAATCTTGAATATAATTGAAGCGTTTGCAAGAAATTACTCTTATTTAGATGAATAATTTAGTCCACGCTCCTTTAGAGGAACAAAGGCTTGTTTGTTTAAAAAGATATTTATCAATGTCAAACTAGGAGATAAGTAAAGGCTAATCTATACCTAGACTGAGGTGAAACGGTCCAGGCAATGGGATCAATGCTGCTTGCTACAACCTACATTGAAATTTCCTACATTTTAATAATAATGCTCTTATTCGCCCATTTTTGTTAATGTAAGCATATTAATAGACAATACGGAATATAATACGACTAAGTACCGTTAGTTATTGACTACGTATTGGATTCATTCTCTGCTCATAAATTTCTAGCAGGATATCATTTGGAAATAAATGAGAAAGTAATGATCAAACAAATTTACTATCTTCTTGAGTGTAGGGTTATGAAAAATTATTGATATTTGAATCACTGTATATTTGAGAAGAAGGCTTGTTTTTGATGTCTTATAAATACTTGTTCAAAACCATTTCCTAAAAAGTAAAGTAACACACTGAAGAGAAAATCATTTCAGACCCATTTTTGATTTATTTTATGTGTTTTGTATGCTATTGTATTTATTCAATGCGTTATACTTTGTATTGTTTTCCAAAACAAAAATATAAATAATTAAGTAGAAATTCAACAACAAGCTCTGGTTAGCATCTTGGCTTAGCATCTATAATTTAAATGGTACAAAGTATTGTGTATCTTCATCGCGCTACAATCTTGAGAAAATACTTAAACGGAACTTGCACTGCCTTTACAAGCATTTCAGTACATTTTACGATTAAAATTCTTCTGAAGTTATGTTTTATAAAAGATCAAACAGTATTTTATTTTAAGAAGAGCGTTTTCAGGTTTTAACCATTAGACATATTAATATTATACTATTCTGGGGGCCATGATTCTACCGACCTTGGCAATCGATTTTCATTCCTACCAAAATCTCGACCCCGAAGAAAGCTATATCCAAATCTCACAAGTTTTCTATTAAAATTCATGATGGCAGCCCTGTGCCGCTCATATCATATACCTCGGATATAGATTGGCCGACAAATACGAAAAATGCTAAGACAAATTGAGGAATATTGGCGTGTCGATGGTTGACATTTTCTTTGTTGGGCAAAATTGTTTCTTTATATTCTACTGCACCCTCAAAATTTCTTGAGCTTGTTGCCATGGAATAAAGTACATGATAGTGTATTTTTTAAGCGTTATAAAAAGTCAAATAACAATAAATTTAATTAACTGCAAGTTTAAAAGTCGATGTTACTTAAATGATGCATTGTTTTTTCTTATTTTTTAAATCCTTTTTAGTTAAGTTATGATTTTTGTAGTTAAGATGTGTAATTACTCTGGGGTCGGTACCCGGGATGGACCTAATCTAACCTAGGGAGGTCTTCCTAATCGACAAAGGAAAGATAATATACTTTTACTTTAAGTTACTTTTATTTAAGATGAATCTATTTTATAAGAAAATACAATGATAATTATTAGACTATTTTGGGGACGAAGCCCGCAATAGAATTCCGTAAGGAATTCCGTCAAGGAATGTCCTAGAACAATCTTCCATATTCTATATATTTTACATTTTACAAATAAAATCAAATAATGACAGACTTATAAGTTGCCAGTCATAAATGTCGGCAAGTTTGTTTGTGCAATAACCTCTTTAAATAAATACGGCACAAGCAAACGTTGCAATCGCCCCTCTTGTTTAATTTATTTAATTAGTGAAGCTGATTAAATAAATTCCTATATACATTTCATTCTTAAATAACGACCCTACTTAAATCAGGATCATATACATTAATCGGGATTACTCTCAGATGAGCCCCCTACCGATAGGAATATATATACTTGATCATGTTTCAATTACAACATCTTATTACACCAAAAATGATCTTATTGTATTTGTTCTCCATCAATAGAGCCTTAGCCACAAAACCTGATGAAAATCAGCCAAGATCCCGGCTGGTTAATTAATATCTAAATAAAACAATGTAAGTTATTATAATTTCTCATACAATTCATTAATAATCAACAACCCCATATTAATCATTTACGTTACACAATCATACGCAAATTCAAATAACCAATATTTATTATTAAATTAATCAACAATTGTTAAAATAACCCATTGAATACAATTAAATTATAATTATAATTAATTGATAAGTAATAAATACATTAATATCCCAATAAAAGTAAATTTAATTAATCCCATTTATATTAAAATTAATACTAAATTAATCAAATTATATTATCAAACATTATCATTCAGTTGGCAAAACAAACACGTTTGACATGAACTGTCATATTAACTTTTCTGAATGATTAAAAGTTTATTTGAAAGTTTGTAACTTTCGAAAATTTAAACATTACCTACCTAAATATTAAGATTTTACCTGCCTAACTATTACCGGACAAACTTACCTATGAATAGATCATAAAATCGGATCCAAAGTATTTTACTTAACCCAGAATGATATCTATAAATTAATAAATTAATATTTCACAACGCAATGTAGAGAACTTTTTCAAAATGCACCGTAATACACCTGACAAAATTCTATACCAATAACGTTTAAAATACATTACCTATTCCATCACAACCCTTTTACTATTTAACCCACTGAGGATCCTATTCTACATCCGCGTGTTGACCCACAGACATCAATATCACAATATTATATATACTCGTAAACTTTGGCCGCATAGCTAAATCGGCTATCACCTTCTCTCTTATGGAGATTATTAGGCGTGGCTCAAATTAAACGTGCACATTATCTATAGTGTTATTTTAGTCTTTGAAAATTGACTTCTTTAGAGCATTGGCACCACACGTATATTTATGATTCGTAAATAAAATGTAACGCGGTAAATACGTGCCGCGTGTACCTGCCGCCCCTCAGAGGTTTCTCTCCGGGTATCTAAAATTAATTTATTAAATCATTAAATAAAATACCCTCTTATCTCAATATATAATATATAAAAACCTTTTCCTTATTTTCTTTTATCTGCATCGTCCATCCATTGCATCTCCTTTTTGGTGATGCTGTTTGGATCGGCTTTGCAGGATATATCATCTCGGAACATTGCGTTGTGAAGTGTACATAGAATTTGAGAAAAAAAAAAATATTAGTTTCTTATATTATTCTAAAACCCCAACGAAATTCGAACCGTTGCATATCTACAAATGAACGATATACATATTTGTACACCTAAATGTGTACTTATACTCTATTAATTCTAAGAATAACGAAATTATAATATTGTAATATTTCAAGAAATAAATGTATATACAAAAACTTTGTTTTATATATATAAATATAGACATAGTTTTATCATTAGTTTTACTTTATCGAATATTATATGGTTTCAATCTATTCACATGTACAATTAGTTCTTGGTTATTTTGTATTTTTTTTACAAGATAATTGTCACATCCTATATATCGCAATACTCGAAATAAACCTTCATATGGTCGACCAAGTTTTCGACTTCCACCCAATATTCTTTCTGGACAATGTAACGAAACCAATTGTCCTACAAGATTTAAATCCAAATGATAATACGTTAAACTCGTATAATCCAGACGGTGTGATGATTGCCGTTTCGTGTCTATCCTTCTCCGCTATCGATAATTACCAATAGGCACAGTTTAAATCCAAATCAGCGCAGAATTTCGCCCCATTCAGCTGCACTATCATACCTTCGATGATAAGCAAATGATAGAAATCTTTAATTACCTTCTTATTCGTCTTGATCAATCGGCATCAACAATGTCCCAAGCTGTCTTACTGACGCCGGTTGAAGTTTGGGAAATTCCTTCCTCGCCCGTTGGATGAATCACCTTCTAGAGTCTTTCCTTTACTCTTGGTATTTCAGATGGCTCTTGCCTTCTAAAATTTTCCTTCCGCCATACTCAGTGACGTATATAGCTGAATTAATCTGAAAAATAGTAAAACACTACCACATTACATCACTACCCGGCGCCTCCACCATCTGGGGTCGGTACCCGGGATGGACCTAATCTAACCTAGGGAGGTCTTCCTAATCGACAAAGGAAAGATAATATACTTTTACTTTAAGTTACTTTTATTTAAGATGAATCTATTTTATAAGAAAATACAATGATAATTATTAGACTATTTTGGGGACGAAGCCCGCAATAGAATTCCGTAAGGAATTCCGTCAAGGAATGTCCTTGAACAATCTTCCATATTCTATATATTTTACATTTTACAAATAAAATCAAATAATGACAGACTTATAAGTTGCCAGTCATAAATGTCGGCAAGTTTGTTTGTGCAATAACCTCTTTAAATAAATACGGCACAAGCAAACGTTGATGTTACTTAAATGATGCATTGTTTTTTCTTATTTTTTAAATCCTTTTTAGTTAAGTTATGATTTTTGTAGTTAAGATGTGTAAGTACCAAGAATTCTGTGAGCTGTAGAAGGTAAATTTATAAACAAACACCGTAAAATATCATCCTTAAAAATATATTCCATTTCTGCTGATACACTAGATAATTACACAATAAAGTAATAATTACACAGCAACAGACTAACCACTTAAGTTGCAAGTACTTCTATAACATTAAGCAGACGAAGATTAAGTCGAAACCATTTTATCTTCCTATCTCATGACATCATAGTCCCTTGATGGACAAATTGACATGTAATATACCCGGGTTTGAACATATTTAGGGTCGTGGTGCGAAACATTTCGCCAGACATCGGTTATCCACGTGTTATGCGGCCGGCGCTCGCAGTGACGTGGGGAACGCCACGTTCATTTGACAGAAGTTCTTTTTATGCTCACGTCGATACATAAAACAATACGAGTATACAGAGTCCAACTACTGAACCGTACCTGAATTAAAGTAATTAGAGAAATCATTTATCTCAAATCTATACGAACCTTTGGATTTTAATTAATAGCCTTCTTTTGTGGGTTACCGAAAACTTCGCAATTAATTATATTTATTTTTATTTTTGTGGTAAAAGATAAATTGTTTACATTAGTTAGTTCATTAATATTAGATTTTTAGTCCTTAATAATGATACTACTATTTACTTAGTTAATTTAGTTACCAATATTCTTACTTATGTTGGTTTCTGTATTAATTTTAAAATAATGTATTCCTTGTGTATGTTACAATAGCCTTATGTAATATGGCCAATAATTAGTAACGACTCATAACTAAAGATCAGAAAAGGCTGAATATATTTACCTAAACTTTGGAGAATAGATAATTTTGCCCGGAATTAGGGGAAAATCTTAAATAAGTTGAAAATAAGCTTTATTTAAGATGGGTAAAGGATATTTTCAACTAATGTAACTTAAATCATGTATAAGAATTATCCTGAAACTGGCCGTTGCAGCATTAAATCTTTCAATACATAACATTTGTCAATGTGTAACACTTAAGTAAAACTAATTTCTAATTGCATAAACTTCGATATATTATATTTCAAACGTAGTTACTTTAGATTTATGAACATTCTTCCGGGATTTTAAAACTGTAGTATAGTTAACTAATATGTCGGAGCTCCTAAAATATTTTGTCATAAAATTTCGTGTCACAATTTCAGACTCAGCAATGCAGAAACAGGGTTGTACAAATTTTTATGAGTTACAGGTTTTATTTAACACATCCGTGTTTCTTAGTTTGATTGTCATACGACAGGAGTATTTTCTACAACATGTGTAGAAATTAGTTGTACTTAGCTTTCATTATTTGAAGAATGGTTTTTTTATCATCTTTAAGAACATTTGTGTGGAATTTAATAAAGTAATATAAAATCGTAAAGCCAATGCCAAACTGCTCCATATATATTTTTTGTGTACTAAATATATATGGAGATTGTGCGTGTTGCGTAAAAAAAGTAAAATATTATGCTTATTGACAAAACGTCATTTATTCAGTGATTTGATACAACGGTTAGTTTGAGGATCGTAAATATATTTATTTATTTATTTAACAATTTATGCACACATAAAAGTTACAATAAAAGAAAGAAGAAAAAAGCAGAATAATATGCACAAAGGTACTTATTTCCTAGGCAATTTCTTCCAGCAGACCTCTGACTGGAGAGTTCCGTATAAAGCAAATAAGATTGCTCATCTAACGGAGCAAGTCAGAATGTATGCTTTCTTTTATTTCCGTTCTGTAAAACGTATATTTAAGCATATTTTCTTCTTAATTCATAATTATTAATATTAACTTCTTTACTGAAATGTCGCGGCATTCTGACGTGCTTCCTAAGGCTTAGCCGTGACGATCGGCCGCCCGCATGAAATTTATTCACACAAACAAGGTTGGCTGGATAAATTTCTTACAAAGTTTTTTTAACTACCTACCTGAACGAGGATGTATTTAAACGACTGCCTCAGGAGAGACTACCCCTGTCGATTAGGTCACTCCTGGTGTTTGGTGGGAAATCTTTACGTACAAAGAATAAATATAATATTACAAAAGCAATAGCTTCGCCATGATCCAAGGAATAACTGCTTCGATAGGAATTCCCGCCCGTAAAACCTCGCTAAATGCAAGCGAACGTCGCCTAAGCTACTTTCAATATAATGTTTCCTAATTACATGTCAAATATTCTTACGGAATGTTGAGATGCGAGCCTGAATCGTTATAGAGATGTTATTTCGTTGTTTCACGTCCCTGGAAGATAACTTCACCTTATCGCGCGCATTGTTAACCAGCATGTCACCTGCAGCTAGCAAAGCATGCCACCTATTCTTCAAGAGAATTTATGGTGTTGGTGACTACCCGATTATGAATGAACGCCCCTCGGTTCCATCACCAGATAAGGACATAGTGAAACACAACGCAAAAAAATCTTTATTAATCATTACATACAACAAATTTTAAGAGAAGATAAAATTAATTTCATTATTTTTTCGCATTGCCAAGGGAGGGTTGTCATATTGATGACAATCCTCATCCCTCAGTGGGTGCCATCTTAGCAACTAGTGACAGCTATCTCATCTGCTAGTAGCTGCCATCTCATCTGCTAGTGGCTGCCATCTCATTTCCGTTATAATTCACAATATGAAAAAGAAAGAACATATTAGTATATTAGAATATAACATTAACACACACTGCCAACACACATTCTTAATGATAACATATAATAATAACATTTACTACGTTATTATCAACATATTTACATTATTATTATTATTATTATTTTGTGTATAATGGCAATCAGCTGTTGTTACTACACAATAACTATTTCTGCCAATTTCAAGTATTAGTATATACACGTACTACAAAGAGGTTAATAGTTTTGTAGCTAACAGCTGAGTAGAATTTGCAGTATCTCGAACATTGAGTTACCTTGAACAATACAAAAACAGGGGGATGATATAAGTTTTTACAGATCTTTAGAAGAGTATAATTACATATTTATAATTTGATATTAAACAAATGGATAAATCTTCCAAGAACCTTAAAGATAAGAGGATTTTGAGAGGAGAGCAGAGTTTTGATAATTGTAGGTTTAGGGAACTGGAGTGGGAGATGGTCATATAAGGAAGCTGGTGAGAGAGGGCAATTAAAGAGGAGATGGTCAGTGGTTCCATCCCCCAAACCACAATCACAGACTGAAGTCCTTCTTATGCCAAGTTTATAAAGAAATACTGGAGTACAACAATGACCCAATCTGAGCCTGCAGATGACAGATGTTGTTTTCTTATCCATATATTTAAATTTACAGAACCAAGGTTGAGTTGGGATGGATGGTTGGATGTCTCAATAGTACTTTCCTGTTGTTAGCTTTGAATTGCACCATATAGAGGCCCATGCCATACTTAGGCGTGTCTGCCCCAGAAGCTTCAAATCTTGGCCAAAACACATAAAGTGTTCTAGCGTACCCATATTGATAGATGCTTTAGCAAAACTATCCACTGTACAATTATCTGCAATACCAGAGTGCCCCGGTATCCAAGCTAGTGTAATGTTTAGGGATTTAAGATAGCAAGAGAACAGAATATTTCTAATTTGTAAGATAACTGGGAATTTAGAGCCTAATTTGAAAGGGTTACCCTTTAGGGCCTGTAAGGAGCTAAGGCAATCTGTCAAAATAAGGGAGTTAGACAAATTATTATCCGAAACGTATTTTATGGCCTCAAGGATGGCTATGGCTTCACCAGTAAATACAGTTGTTTGCGGTGGACATTTGTAGGATAGCAAGATGGAGTACTTAGGGTTCCATACTGCCACCCCGACACACCCCGAGGGAGAAATTTTTGAGGCATCAGTGAAGATTAAGGTCCAATCCCTCCATTTTTCATTGACAATCCTTAGAAATTCAGTATTAGCATTTGGCATGTTTTTAGCTAAACCTAGGCTCGATATAACATTGGGGGAATATACAAGGGTTTCATAAGGAATGGTATAGAGAATTGGACGATCCATCCTGAACGTAGGAATAGGGGAAGAGTCTAAATTAGAGAGACTGTTAACCAAACAAGGAATATCCTTATTGGACCAGAATGTAGAGGAAGAAGTTAAAAATTTTAAATAGTTAAGTTTAGTGTGAAGAGGATGAGAATGAACCTGTTGGATGTTGGCAAGGAATCTATCTGCCAGAAATTGTCTTCAAAGATGTAAAGGGGGTTCTGCACATTCCACCTGCATAGCATTAATGGGCGAGGATTTCATGGCACCTAAGATGATCCGAAGGGCCTTACTTTGTATCTTATCCAGTAAATGTAACACTGATTTGTTACATGGGATAAAGCAAAAAGAGCCATAATCCATAATGCTCCTGATTAATGCATTATATAATAGTCTCTGAGTGTAAGGGTGAGATCCCCACCAAACCCCAGAGAGTGAGCGCAACAAATTGATATTTTTTTCACACTTTTGAACTATATAATTTATGTGGGATGAGAAAGACAGACTAGAATTTAGTATAATACCTAAAAATTTCACCTCATTGCACATTGGAATGGGAACACCTTGAAAAGAGATAGCTATTGGGGGAAATTGTCTCTTCCTCGTAAAGATAAGAGCCTTACTCTTAGAGGGAGAGAGAGAGAGGCCATGGTATTCCAGCCAGTTGCCTAGGTAGAAAAGAGCAGTGTTGAGGCGACCTGAAATAATCTCTTTTGTGGCTACCTTCGAGTAGAGAGTGATATCATCTGCATATTGCAGGATATTACAAAAGGAAGACACAGATGTGTCCAAATCAGAAGTATAGATGTTATATAGCAGTGGGCTTAAGACAGAACCTTGAGGAAGACCCTGCCAAACTAAACGAGGAGATAGATTAGAGTGCTGATGTCTGATTTGGACAGATCTAGACACAAGAAGATTGTAGATGAAGTAGGTCAACCTCACCGGTAAACCTAATCGCAGCATTTTCTGTTTAAGTATGGGAAGTTGAACGTTGTCATAAGCAGAACAGACATCCAAGAACACCGCCATCACTGATTCTTTATTAGACAAAGCTAACCTTAAATCAGAAGATGCTCAGGCTGTCCATGGTGCTCATGCCTTTCCGAAAACCAAATTGTGTTGAACTTAGCAGATTATGACTCTCCCCATACCATTCAAGGCGATTCTTAATAAGGTGTTCAGTGACTTTTAATGGAGTTGGAGCTAGCGCAACTGGCCGATAGGAATTATGAACATCTGGGTCTTTGCCTGGTTTTAGGATGGGAATTACTAAATAGAGTTTCCAGGGAGCTGGTATCTCACCAGATATGAAAATGATGTTAATAATTTTAAGTAAGGATTCCTTAAGGAGGATACCAGCCCTGGATAAGAAAGAATAAGGCATACTATCATGACCCGGGGTTGAGTCATGAAGGTTATTGAAGACAAGATTTAATTCGTCCATGGTGAAGGGAGCATCGAGGGGACTAGGTGAGGTGAGAGTAGAATAATTGCAAGGTTGTAAAACAGAAATCGGGACATAAGGGGGAGCAATTTTATCCAGAAATTTATCAAGCCAAAGGGAGTGGTTGTTTGAGAGCCCCGGTGGAGTGTATGACATGGAGCCGCGGAAGCGTAGAATAGCGCTCCAGACATGGGAAGAGAGGGAACGAGGAGCCAAATTCTCACAGGACTTACGCCACGCCTCTTTCTTCTTTTTTTTAAATAGTCTCCTGGTCTGGGCTGACACTTTTTTAACTTGAATGTAATTAAACATTGACATAGTGGCCACATATTTGCGGATAGCAGACCTACGCATTCTGATCATGTCAGAGCAGTCTGAGTCCCACCATGGGGGAGATGATCGAAGTCTTTTATCTGGGTTCTTCTTTGAAATATGTAAGTCTGCCGCAGATTGAATGCAAGAGATTAGGCTCTCATAGCACTCTTGGATATTATACAAGGACGGGGAGAGAATGTGGGAGGACAAGTCATTAGTAGCTTTAGTGTAGTTGTACCAGTCGGCCTTATCAATTTTATGCTGCAGAAGGGGTGGTAACTTAGGAGGAATATGACAAGAAGAAGGTATGGTTATAATTATAGGGTAGTGGTCACTGCCATATAGGGAATTAAGCCTTCTCCAACTAATCGACGCACCATCAGCAGCAGAGCACATGGAAATGTCCACAGCACTAGGGTTCTGATGAGGGCCAGAAAAACGAGTAGGACAACCATCATTCAGGACATATAAATTTTGCTCATCAATTATGTCTGCTAAACGCTGACCAGGACCGTCACAAGCCTGTGAACATTGGCTACCCCATAGGACATGGTGACAGTTGAAGTCACCTAGAATAATAGGGTTACTCGGCAAACGGGAAATGAGTGAATGAAATTCATCTATAAGTGAAATAGTGGGGTCAGATATATAGACTGAAACAAGAACAAATTGAAGAATTTTGACAGCAAGTATACTAATTTCAAATGAGTGGGGGGGAATTTGGATAATTGTGTATGGAAGAGAAACCTTCACGAAGAGAGCTGCACCACCATGCCCATCTGCTCTGTCATCTCTAAGACAGACAAACCCAGGCAATTTGAATCGACTGCCTGGGGATAGCCAAGTCTCAGAGACAGCAATAGCCAAAGGGTCATGCTGATGAGCCAAATGAGAAATTTCATGCTGTTTATTTCGGATGCTTCTACTATTCCATTGCAGGAGTCTGGCCATTGTTAAGAAGAAGATTAGCAATAGGGGATAACTTTTTAGCAACGGAGGACGGTAGTGGGATGTCTTCAAATTTTGAAAGAATGTTCAAAACTAGGGAAATCAGGCGTTTTAAAAATTTGTCATTAGGGGAGCAGGAAGAGGTAGGGAGGAAGGCGTTACCCGATTTAGAAGATGGAGGATTAGAAATAATAGCATTATGGGCAATTTTGTCATAGCCTGGAGATAAAGACGGACTGGGTTTTGATGGTTTATATATTGTTTTTTTGTAAGAAAGATTTAGTGCAGGAGAACTTTTAGAAGCATCTGCATACGATTTTTTAACTGAAGGAAAGAGGGATGATGCTTCCTTGAATGATATGTTCTTTTGAGACATGGTGATTTTAATATTCTTTTGCCGGGAATGTTCCGGGCAAGATTTGTCAGTTGCTAAATGAGGGCCTGAGCATTGCAGGCAGGAAACTTCAGAGGATGCAGGGCAAGAGTCACCTGAGTGAGACTGTGCACATTTGAAGCAACGAGCACTGGATCGGCATTGGGCTTTCACATGGCCAAATCTACAACAGTTTAAGCATTGTATGGAAGGCAAATTGTATGGATCAACGGTTATTGATGAGTTAAATATAAACACTTTATCAGGTAAGCATTGTCCAGAGAAAGTGATCACTACAGAACCCGTGGGGGTCCAAGTGGAACCAGACTCCATGGACACTTTTCTGTTTAAGCGACGAGCCTTCAAAATTATTATATTACCTTGGCTTGTGGAGATTGCTGATACAACTTCCTCCATTGACCAAGAAGTTGGGATCCCACGAATCAGCCCCATTCTTGTAATATTATATGTAGGAATTAAAGCTATATAGTTATGAGATTTAAGACTCGGGTTTCTGAGAAACTCGTTTGCTGCACATGCAGACGAGAATTCCACAGAGACCCGATTTCTGCCAACACTCTTTATACCATCATTTTTAATATTTTTAATGTTTGATGTAAATAAAAATTTTCCAAAATTTAGATGATTAAACGTACTGCCTACGTACTTAGGGTGATTTTCTGACCTGGACACATGAACAATGAAAGGACCTTTGTCAGAAGGATGGTAAAATTTTTCTTCTAAAAGACTTGGATGAGTGTAAATAAGGTTATTGGCTTGAGATGGAAGAGCATTCGAAACAGATTTTTTAGGAGTAGGGGACGAATCCCGATTTATACTCGGACGTTTTCTTGTTTGCACATGTTGAGAGAAAGGGTCAGGGGAGTTGTTGACATCAGGAAACGGTATTGGGTCTGGGGGCTTAGGAGGGATTGGAACACAATCCATGCTCATTAAGAGCTAGATAATTCATACAACCACTTACCAGGCGAGGAAGAGAAAAGCAGAAACACTTAAAATAACTCAATGTTGATAACAAAATCACCAAAAAAACCGACAAATGACGAAAACCGTGTGTACACCGCAAACGAAAAATTGACAGTCCATATTTACATTAGTCATACATCTTTTAGATTGATATATGTCAGGCTTATGTCACCTCATTTTAGCCTAAAAACCAGAAAGTAGCAATTATTTACTCTTGACACTTTACAACATTTACATATTTACAATTATAATTAAGATACATTTTTATTAATAGGTCTTTACCTATGAAACTGCCGTTTTGCCGTACTGGCCATTTCAAATAAAAATATTTTTTTTTGACTGATAATTCTAATTTCAAATTAATTTTATTTGACAAACATGGAATTATTTTTCTAAAATCGTCATTTGTTTAATAGTTAGTGTTTTGTTTTCAACGCATTTGAACATTTTGTGTCATCATGGATAAGTTAAAAATTCGAGTAATTATGGAGTATGAGTACCGTCGTGGCAGCAAAGCGGCACAAACGGCACGCAACATCAACGACGTTTACGGAGCGATCACTACAAACGAACGCACCACCCGTTATTGGTTTACCCGCTTCCGTTCTGGAAATTTTGACCTGAAAAATGAACCCCGTGGTCGTCCGTAAAATCCACGGCTGAATTAGCAGCAGCTTTCGACGTTAGCATCAAAACAATATTGGTCCATTTGCGTCAAATTGGCAAGGTAAAAAAGCTTGACAAATGGGTACCCCACGAACTCAATGACCGCCAGCGCGAAGTACGCGTGGAGACGTGCCTTGCACTGCTCAGCAGGCATACAAATGAAGGAATTCTGAACCGCCTTGTTACTTGTGACGAGAAATGGATCCTGTTTGACAATCGTAAGCGCTCAGCAAGCTGGTTGGACCCTGGTTCAAGACCCAAACAATGCCCTAAACGAAAACTTACCCCTAGAAAAGTGATGGTCACTGTTTGGTGGTCTAACGCGGGTGTAATTCATCACAGCTTCTTGCCAAACGGGACAAGCATTAAGTGCAGCAGACAAGCAGTACTGTGAAGAACTGAACACAATGATGGAGAAGCTCGCACGTCTCCAACCAGCTTTGGTCAATTGTTCGGCTCCACTGCTCCTGCACGACAACGCGCGACCTCATACTGCACAGCAGACGGTCTCCAAGCTACAAGAGTTGGGGTTGGAAGTTCTCCGTCATCCGCCGTACTCACCAGACCTTGCGCCTACAGACTTCTACTTTTTCCAGAATTTGGATATCTTCTTGGCGGGAAAAAAATTCAATACCCGAGAGGCAGTACAAAATGCCTTTGAACAATTGGTTGCCTCCCGTCCAGCTGATTTCTTCAAGAAAGGCAACAATAAGCTACCAATGCGTTGGAAAAGATGCATTGATTGCATGGGTGATTATTTTGATTAATAGAAATAAAAAATATATAAAAAAATTACGCTTCAATTATTTCGTGAAAAACGGCAATTTCATAGGTAAAGACTTAATACAATGAACTCAACAAAATTATCGCAAAATAAAAGGTTTCAGCCGATTGTCATGCACAGTTATTTCTCGACTTCTATTCACCGCCTTTATTAAATAATTGTTGTTACTTGAACCTCTACATATTCGATTAGACCTTTAAATGGTCGGCTAATTTTTTTACTCATTCCAGACACTCTTTTAGGGTTATGCAAAAATACAAATTGACCTGTCTGAAGATTAATATATGAAGCTTTTTTATCGTATAGGCTTTTCTGCGCCAAATGAGCTTTACGAAAGTTCTCGTATTTCCTCGTATTCCTCTATTCCTTTTCTTTCTCGTATTCCTTTAAAAGAAATACTTCTCGCCACCACATTTCGCCATCTACGACAATAATCATCTAATCCCTGCTCGCGAGATACCTGGATTACCGAAATTTTATACACTTGTAAACCGTTGTACACCGGTTCACTCGGAGGAAGTTCTTGTTCAATTAGCGGATTCCGACTCAAAAAATCAGCTACGACGATCTGCTTTCCTGAGCAAAGTATAACGTCAAAGTCGTGCGCTTGTATTACTAGAGCCACCTAGCTAACCTACTGGACATATCTTTACGTTCTCTAAGCCAGCATAATGCCTTATGGTCTGTCACTATTTGAAATTTAAGACCCCATAAATAATGTTTGAAATAATTCAAAGCCCATACTAACCCTAAACATTATTTTTCTGTTATAGCATACTTCTTTTCCGCATCAGTAAATTTTTGTGAAGCGAAATATACCGGCAACATCTCATTATCATACCCCTGCATTAAACACGCACCTATTGCTAGATCACTTGCGTCAATATAAAGCGTAGTACAAATACCTTCTTCGTTACTAAAATGATGTAAAAGTGGCGCCTTTTGAATTAATGATAAAATTTTATCATATATGTTGTCATTTCATCCAAACAAATTTTTCCGCCTTTTTTAAAAGTTTTGTTAATGGTAAATCTAGCGATAAAAAAAATTTTTCTTTAGTAAAAGAATAAACCAAATAGTGATTTTAACTCTTTAACATGTGTGGGAAATTTCATAGCCTTTATCTTTTTAATTTTACTTTGATCAGGCAATATGCCTTGACCTGAAATAGTATGCCCCAATACAGTTATTTATTTTTTTTTATTGAAAAAGGATAAGACCTTTGTCTTCTATCTCACCTGATGGAAAGTGACGATGAAGACGAAGGTGTTACACGTCTACCAGGTGTTATACCCAAAACTATATTTTGATGGTGTTAAATTTAAATTTACGCCCTTTAACCTTTCTAACACCTGTTTGATCGCTTTCACAAACTCCTCAAAAGTCTTCCCATTGATAATCACATTGTCTACGAAGACTATTACATTCCTATACTTAAGCCCAGCCAACACTTCGTACATCGTTCTTTGAAAAATAGCCTTACTAGTTTTTAGGCCAAAAGGGAATACATTAAATTTATATAACCCTGATGGGGTAATAAACGCAGTTTTGTGTTTGTCCTGCTCCTTAATGACACATTGCCAGTAACCAGAATTCAAATCGAGGTCAGCATAATAATTAGCATCATTTGAATGAGAAATAATATCACCAATTATTGGCAATGGATATGCATCAGTAATAACTTTTTTATTAAGTTGTCTAAAGTCAACACAAAATCTCCACGTGTGTGGAGATTTTGTGTTGACAATAATTCAGAGAAAATAAGAAGAAATATTAAAAATATAAAAGAAATACAGACTGTAAAAACTCAAAAAAGACATTACTTAATACAATATGGACTATCTGGAATAATAGTTGTATTTATAACTTCCTGTTGGAAGCCTAGAACTTCAAAACTAGGGAGGGAGAGTCAAGCATCCTTATTACTGAGACCACTAAATAAAATATCAATATCAATGAATACCTATATGGATAATCATATTACAACAATAGACCCATTGAGCATTCATTAGCTGTCATTGTATATGTAGGACAACCACCCATGACAAAATTTATTACGTCACCTTGGACCACGAAAGACGAGAAGCAATTGATAAATTGGATTAAGTAAATGTAAAAGGTTTTATTATTTTTGTGGACGTAGAAGAAAATTATTAAAATTTTCTTACGATCCCATTTCAGAACTATTAACATTATCTCAGATTTCGGTTTATCACACACAGAATTTATTGTCTTGATTCTCAGAATCACTACATATACCTCCGCAGGCAACCGACCTCTGCGGGGGTGATGTGGGACTCACCAGAGTGGCACCTACCCACTAAAAGCCACCTTGATGGCTGGAGCAAATTTCCCTTAGCCTTCATCGGAAACAACACCCGTTGGGAGGTGGGTGCGCTAATTCAATGGGTTGCCGGATACGAGATAATAATATTGTTTAAGACTTACCAAATACAAGCTTACAAAAAGGAGTATAAATATAAGATGGAACTAAAATTTAACAAATTATATGATACTTACGAAATTATGAAAGAAACGCTTATTACTAAATTCCTACAAGAAGTTTAAAAGGTTTTTTGCAAAGTTTAACCTAAAACAGGTTAGGCTTGTGTCTCTGTGTGTGTGTGGTACCTGTGTAGTGTACAGTAAAATACAAATAAATGTTTTACCGACACAACATATTAGAACTCAGACTAAAACAGAAGAAAATGTGTGGGAAATTTCTACAAGAAAGAGCAACTTAGATTCTTGTTAGAGCCTCTCATCTCATAATGCCAACTTTACAAAATGCCAACTACTCGCAAAATGACAACTTCTCAAAATGCCAACTTCTCGAAATGCCAACTTCTCAGAATGCCAACTTCTCAGAAAGCCAATTTCTCACAATGGCAACTTCTCAGATTGCCAACTTCTGAGAATGACAACTTCTGAAGGGACAGACGTGATGTTTGTTTGAACAAAATTGAACCAAAGTCGCTTTTTACTAAAGTCACTTTTCGTGAAAAGCTGGAAATGGTACTTAATTTGGGCCTGGCACTTCGCCGAGTGCTAACACACCACGCTCGCTTCGCTCGCTCGGCTCGCGCTTGTATTAACTAAATACAAACCTACGCTAACCCAGTTGAACGGGTGCGTCTCATTTTGTAGTCTGTCCCTTCAGCAGTTGTCATTTTGAGAAATTGGCTGTATGCAAAGTTGGCATTCTGAGAAATTGGTTTTCTGAGAAGTTGGCATTCTGAGAAGTTGGCATTTTGCGAAGTTGGCATTATGAGTTGAGACTTTGTTAGAGATCGGTATAATTTACGGAAGAAATCGAAATTTTGCGTGTCTTATGCATTAACTTTTTCTGGAATACATTAGAAAGTAATAGTATAAATGCTAAGTACATTAAATTGAACGAATTTTCGGAGAATATAGCTTTTCCTCATCATCCTCATAGTAAGCCGTCTTTGTAATTGAAAAAGTTTGTGACTAACGCCCATTATAAGTTTACGTGAAACGAACTAATCAAATTAAAAGTTTCTAGTTAAGGAACTTTGATCAAAATTAAATCTTACCCTCTTTTGGTTTTATTACTTTTTTATGATTTAATAATATAGTATCATGTAATTAGAAATTAAAAATATCTTACTGAAAGGACGAAATAGTTGGATTAGAAGCTTTAAAATGCATATTTATTATCATAAACAAAAAGGTGAAAATAAAAAAATATAATTAAGAATTCAATTTGAAAGTTGAATGTATCTTGTAACATAGTTTTACGATTTAATGTTAGCAACACTTTTTTAACAAGCCTTAATATGCCATATTATTTAAAATATTTTTTCCATATTTTTCACAGTACAAGTCAAGAGGTATTCTCTTTTTCCTTAAAATAAAGGTAAAATAAAATGACGAGGAAAGATTACTCAAAAGCCGACAAATATTGATAAAGAATGAACCTGCGAAATCTTTGCTTGATTTCATTGCAGTCATACGTCAAATAAAACATGATTCTACCACCAGTTCGAAAAAAGGTATTCCAGGTATTCCGAAAGTGAAATTTTTCTAGTAACGTATTGTTTATTCTCTTAGTAAATTGTACAACTTAGTATGATTCATAAAACAAGCTTGTGGAATTATTTTATTTTCATTTTATACATGTTAAACTTCGGCATCTGCTCTTATAAAATGTCCAACCAGAAATCTTGCTTGTGCATCAATATTTTCTGCAAATATAATAATCACATAAATGCAGCGACAAAATGATGTCTTTTGACCGCAAATAAAGTTACAATAATAACTTATAATATTTTCTTCTTTGGTGCTGCCCAGTTGAACCAACAGCATATAATATGTATAATATGTTGTGCTAGAATTCTTGGAACCTTCAACTAATACTGGTTCATGTCACAACTGGGCGGGATCTATAAAGAATTAAAAATATAAGTGCATTATATCTGAAAAATATTTATGTGGTATTATTTTAATTGAGCGTTCTGTTCAGGTTTGTCGTATTTTTAAATATTTCCAGTCAACTAAACACATATTTAGAACCAACAGTTACCATTACCTGTTTAACATAATTTAAGAGAGTTTTAAAGTTCAGAAACCTCTCTGTGATTAATATTATTATTATATCCTTTGAACAATATTATTTCTTTTTGGATCCGCTAGTAAAGTATTGTTGGAGGATTGCTGATCATGTTGTGCTTGTAAACCCAGTCTGCGAAGAAACTAAGCGCAAAAAAGTGTATCAAAAATTTAAATAACTAACACTATTGTTAGCCTGATCATAATAGCACAATAACATAAGTTTGGCCAGATATGTATTGTATTCCATAATTAAAAAACCTCTCACCTCTCTGGGTGAAATTCTGTCGATCAACAAATTTATTTAAGGTTCATCTGAGTGACATGGGCCCTGTCTTTGTAATAGTGATAATCTGCAATTAACACACCTGTGTAACAAGAAACAATGCTGTCAGCCTAAGTTCATAGTGTTCTCTAGACGTATCATTAACACCATAAAGTTCTCATATAAAGTTTGTGGGACATAATTATAAAATATTCCAAATATTTGATGAGAAAAAAAAACTTTACTGAAATAGTTACTTGGTTCAAATATTATTTGCAGTACCAAGGATAAGCCATATCTAATATAGTTTGAAACAAAACACGTGATATTTACAACAATATCAAGCATGGGATAGTTCAAATAAATCTAATCCCAAACAGGTATTATTAAATCAGCATAGCTTATTTCATATTTTTTTAAATATACATATTGTTTATAACTTTAGTTCCAAGGTTTTCTTTCAATACACAGTAACTTCATGAGTTAAATAATAACAATTTAGAGCTATTTAAAATCTGTAAAGTATTACCTATCCATAAAGAATTCCAGTACATGTTTTTCGAATAAAATGTCCAGCACGAAATTGAGCATCCTGTATGCACCTGCGCGATAGCATGTCGTCGACTATGCGCAATACAAGCAAATAATGGTACGGCGAGAGAACTTCTGCCTAATTATTTCCAAGACCAATTAATAAACTAACCGCGGAATCACGCAATAGCTAACATTGAAAAATATTAAATTCAAGCTCAAATCCTTTTTCATAAGCAACAACTGATTTATGTATTATTTAATGTTTGTGACTGATAATCACAATTTATTTATTTTTTACTTTTATTTATTTATTTATTTAGACTTAGGTTAGCATTATCTTACAAACCTTTGTGGTTTTCTTATGCTAATTTGTATACAATTTTCTTTAATTTGAGGTTTTTTTATGATAATAAATAAAACAAAAAGCTCTAGACCTGTATCATAAGTCAGGTAATGCTTATCATGTTCAATAATTGCTCAATAGCTACATACATAGTAACATTGTAAACAAAAAAAAAAGCAAAATAAAATCTTATTTATAATATGTATGCAAGTACTTCAAAGATCACTCTCTTACGGGTACACTACATAAATACGAAAAACTTAATTCCGATAGTCAAATTCCGAATTTTATAACACTGGTTCAAAATTCCGATAATGGAAATTCCGTGTTTTATAATTCCTAATTTTTCTTCTTCGAAACTTCAAAATTCTGAACGTTTATAATTACGAATATCAATATGCCGAATTTGGAAATACTGAACTATCGAAAATCCGAATTATTAATAATTCGCATTATCATAAATACGAATCCCGAATATCAAAATTCCGAATAATATATGTTTCAATAACAAACGCCTTGTAAAATTGCATGAGCACATCAATTTATACTTTCGAGCATTCAAGTAGTCAGCTGGAAATGAGAACGTTTATTTACTTTTTTGTACGGAGTTAATTCTTGAGTATATAGGTTATGTACTGAAATGCAAATCCCTTTTTGGCGCTTCGCCGGCCGCTGCCGCATCGCGCTCGCTGCGCTCGTTCGACGCGCGCTGCATTATCTACATACAAACTGCTCCTCCTCGCTTCGCCCGTAGTCGTGCCTAATTTGTTTAATTTCAAAATGTGCCTTATTTATTTTAATTTGCGTCGCAGAAGTTTTAGATTATAATTTGTAATATATACCCGTTTTAGATACATAATCTGAATGTTAGCTGTGAATTTTCGGAAAATTTTAATTCGGAATACCATATTTCGGAGTAGTAACACAGCGAGTTTTTAATTCATCGTACTAATGAAAGTCGGAAAATTTAAATTTCGTATTTATGAATTTCGATAAAATAAGAATCGTGTTTTAGAATAGTCGGAATTTAGTCTCTTAGGGATTGTGAAATTCGGAATTTAAAAGATCAGAATATTCAAATTTTGAATTACATAATGCGAAATTTTTGGGTGTTCTTTTACTGATAATGCCGCACACATTGTCATTCTCTTTTTATAAATTTCTATTTTACTTGAATTTTGTAACTGGCTTGGCAATCAAGTGTATTATTTATAATAATACAGTATAATGGATTATATTCGTAGTATTATACAGCAATACACCAATAAAAAAAACAACAGGATAAAAGTTGGTCAGAGTCCTATAAAAATCATACAAGTTTTCTGAAAGGTTGGGCTTTGGGCACCTTGAAGCAAAACCTACGACACCTCACCCATTTTGAACCACACATCATCATTAGATATACCAAACATAATAACTTACGTGCTTCTTATGGCAGACAATGTATCCTACTATTTGACAAATTCTAAACTATGATGTGTACTGAAAAATGCTGAAAGAAGTTACGAGCCCAATTTTGATCGGGAATCGAACCAAAAATTTCGAAAAAATAACTCATATTCTATTATTCCGCCATTTGATAGTGTTGCTAATAAGAATCAAATTCTGGCGCGCGATTCATATGATGGATTCTACCAAAAACATGTTTTACTCATACATTTACCCTTGTAGGTATTAAACACCTTCTCTAGTGACAATTAGGGACACCTCATGAGATGCTTCAGAGGAAGCGCACGGGCCACTTCGAGCCCTGGACTGGAGGCGGGTCCCACCCGCTAACCGCCACTTAAGGCTCATGGGTCAGCGGACTTACATTTTTGGGCTGACAAAACTCTGATCGTTTTTCTTTGAATGAGTAGCCATGAGTAGCCATGAATTTCATGGGTAAAATAATCATCAATCATATTTTATAACAAGTTAAAAAAAATTGTTAAATGTATAAATATTTATAATTATATAAATTTTGTAAATTCAAATAATATAACCATCTTAATAGGTTTGTGCACTTTACTACATCATAAAAAAAGTGAAATTCTCTGCATTCAAACAACAATAAATCCAAGCCGCGGGCTTAAGGATTTTTACGCATAATTTAATCCTCATAGGTGTGTAAAATTGCTGTAGAGCTACCCAAAAAAAAAAAAACATATTAATACAAATAATAACAAGTAATTGTCAATGTTGAGAAATAAATATTTCATTTCATTTCACCTAAAGAGCTCTGTGACTGGATATCTGATTTTCTGAGGGAACGGTCAATTCGAGTAGTCTTAGACGGCTGCTCTTTTGACCTAATGGCAATTAATACCGGGGCACCTCAGGGATCTGTTCTCTCTGCAACGTTATTCTTGCTGCACATTAATGACCTGCTAACCCCAGGCATTATTGGTTACGCTGATGACAGCACCATTGTAGAGAGATACATGTCCAATGCGCGAGCGAGTCCTCAAGAAAACCGGGCTTTGAGAGAGCCCATGATTGAGCGGGAGGATTTGGCCTTAAAGAATGTGTCCAATTGGGGCGAGTCCAACTTGGTCAAATTTAATCCGTCAAAAACACAAGCGTGTTTATTCCCCGCGAAAAAGAGCAGTTTCGACCTAGAGCCCACTTTCCAAAATGTTTCTCTACCCTTAACCGACCACCTAGGGCTTCTGGGCGTAACTATATCGTCCCAACTAAACTTCGGGCAACAAATTGTGTCCATGGCTCAAACTGCTTCAAAGAAGTTGGGAATCATCTCGAAGGTCCGACGGTACTTCCGCCCTGAACAGCTACTTAATTTGTACACAGCTCAAGTTCGGTCTTGTATGGAGTACTGTAGCCACCTTTGAGATGGTTCTGCAAAGTACCAACTTGAAGCGATGGACGCAGTTGACCGAAGAGCCCGAAAAATTATTAACAACTATGACCTGACCACCAAAAAACTGCAAGGCCTCGACCATCGTCGGAAAGTTGCCAGTTTAGCCGTCTTCTACAGATTACATTTTGGAGAGTGCGCGAATGCTCTTTTTGATCAGGTTGAACCCACACCCTTCTTACATCGGACTACTAGACGCAGACAGGCCTTCTATCCCTTTAGTGTGGATGTCCCAAGAAGTCGAACCAAACGCTTCGATAGTTCCTTTTTGGTGCGGGTCGCCAAGGTGTGGAATGAACTGCCTGCGTCGGTTTTTCCAGAAAACTCGGTATCTCGTGGATAGACGTGTAACACCTTCGTCTTCATCGTCACTTTCCATCAGGTGAGATATAAGATAAACGTCTAATCCTTTTTCAATAAAAAAAAACTTTCGTTTTCATGCATATTCCATAGATATAGTGTTGAGTTTCGTAAGTAATACATGAGTACACATTTAGGCAAATTATACACAGTATAAAGTTAAACTTGCTTTTATGTTGGTGTTGCAATAAACTAACACATAATAATAATAATAACCCCCAGACTGAAACGCAACTGTAACCCCACTTCTTTAGGAATTTATCAGTCAACTCCTGACAATTACGTGAGTAGTCATAATGTTTGACATTGGCATTCACGTAGAACCGCTGCGCTGGGACTCCAAGTAATATCTTAATTACGATGAGATACTTTGACTTGATTATTTTCTAAAGATACATGGTGCTTTTACAAAATACGGCAACTACTGTTTTGAAACATTCATCTGGTTATGTATATCCTTATCAGACTCCGTAATAGTAATAATAAATACCCAGACAAACGTAACGTTCTCAGACTCAGGGAATATTTCACAAATAAATATGTGTCATCCGCATCGCTAAAACAGATTCGTCAAAATGACATTGTTTTCTCTTTAAATGTAAATAAACAATGTCATGTTGACGAATTTCGAAATCATTGAAATATTGGGAACAATTTCATTATAATAGGTACGTAATATTATGTGAAATAAACACTACTATACTATTTCCATTTCTTTATTTTCTCGATGACAGCTCCTATGAAAACTTGTGCGAGCGTTTTTTTTTACATGTTGTATGCATTATTTTATACAAATATGACGTTTACACACGTACAAGGTTTTATAATACCAGAGTCGGAGAAACTGATAGGGATGGAGCTATATCGATAAACGTAACACGATAACAGACCCGATAGTTTTTTTACAAAATGTAACAGTACGTTGGCCAGTAAAGCATCTGACACGAATCCTTTCGTAGACCCTGCATGGCATATGATAAGGCGTCCACCTTTTCCCATTGGCACTGACTAGTGGAAGCGGCGGTGTCGTCACTCCAGCTCTTAGATACTGTGTGATTTGCATTTAACCAAGTCTCGTCAGTGAAAATAACATTTGACCAATCTGATATCTTTTTGGCTTCGTTCAAAAATTCGCAGCGAGCCATAGCAACGTCGTGACGCTCCATCAAAATTTATGTTTGTCCGATTTTTTATAAGAAAATCCAATTTCTTTCAAAACTGAGCTTAGTGACGATTTTTGTGCATGGAACAAACCACATTCACGTAAAGAAACAACAAGTGTTTTAAGTGTTGGAATTTCTTTGCGCAAGTATTAGTCATATATATGACAACAAATAGCATCAGCGTTGAAGTTGTCAACCGATGTCACACGACGTGGTTGGCGTTTTTTCTTCGGCGTACGAAGCTTATTTTCCTGCATGCCGCTTGTACCGTAAGCTTCGGTAGTCCTAATCCGGCCGCTACACGCTCTCGCACTTGCGACAGTGGTAATAGCGGGCCACCATTTTGATACTCTGCTTCAAAGTAATTACGAACCTTGATCACCAAATCTCTCACCTGCCTTTTCAGAACAAATCCTTTCGGCATTTTGATATTCGACAGCTGGGCAGCAATCAACACGGAGGAACACAAAATACACAACGTAACGTATGGATAATGTGAAAAAACTCAGCGAACAGAAATGTAGTGACTAGCACGACCGTCTTGTTGCGAGTGAGAGATTAAAACAAACACAAAATGGCTGTGGGCCATTGAGTGTTCACACCTTGAAAAAATATATTTGAATATTTTTGTTGTATTTGTCTTTGTTCAAATATAATAATAGGTCTTTACCTATGAAACTGCCGTTTTGCCGTACTGGCCATTCTAATTTCAAATTAATTTTATTTGACAAACATGGAATTCTTTTTCTAAAATCGTCATTTGTTTGTGTTTTGTTTTCAACGCATTCGAACATTTTTCGTCATCATGGATAAGTTAAAAATTCGAGTAATTATGGAGTATGAGTACCGTCGTGGCAGCAAAGCGGCACAAGCGGCACGCAACATCAACGACGTTTACGGAGCGAACACTACAAACGAACGCACCACCCGTTATTGGTTTACCCGCTTCCGTTCTGGAAATTTTGACCTGAAAAATGAACCCCGTGGTTGTCCGAAAACTTTGGTCGACAATGACGAATTAAAGGCAATTGTGGAAGCTGATGAAACTCAATCCACGGCTGAATTAGCAGCAGCTTTCGACGTTAGCATCAAAACAATATTGGTCCATTTGCGTCAAATTGGCAAGGTAAAAAAGCTTGACAAATGGGTACCCTACGAACTCAATGACCGCCAGCGCGAAGTACGCGTAGAGACGTGCCTTGCACTGCTCAGCAGGCATACAAATGAAGGAATTCTGAACCGCATTGTTACTTGTGACGAGAAATGGATCCTGTTTGACAATCGTAAGCGCTCAGCAAGCTGGTTGGACCCTAGTTCAAGACCCAAACAATTCCCTAAACGAAAACTTACCCCTAGAAAAGTGATGGTCACTGTTTGGTGGTCTAACGCGGGTGTCATTCATCACAGCTTCTTGCCAAACGGGACAAGCATTACTGCAGATGTGTACTGTGAAGAACTGAACACAATGATGGAGAAGCTCGCACGTCTCCAACCAGCTTTGGTCAATCGTTCGGCTCCACTGCTCCTGCACGACAACGCGCGACCTCATACTGCACAGCTGACGGTCTCCAAGCTACAAGAGTTGGGGTTGAAAGTTCTCCGTCATCCGCCGTACTCACCAGACCTTGCGCCTACAGACTTCTACTTTTTCCAGAATTTGGATAACTTCTTGGCGGGAAAAAAATTCAATACCCGAGAGGCAGTACAAAATGCCTTTGAACAATTTGTTGCCTCTCGTCCAGCTGATTTCTTCAAGAAAGGCATCAATAAGCTACCAATGCGTTGGCAAAGATGCATTGATTGCATGGGTGATTATTTTGATTAATAGAAATAAAAAATATATAAAAAATTACGCTTCATTTATTTCGTGAAAAACGGCAATTTCATAGGTAAAGACCTAATAAATATATGCGATCGATATCATTACTTATTTGGTCACAACACTATATAATACCAAGGCTCCATACTTCGTTGAAACATATCTTTTGGCTCTCATGTTAGAGCTCTCATTAAAAATATTTATCTAAGGTATGAAGTGATTGATCACTACAAACTCAACATGATTAAAGCGTTTTCTATTCTAATAGACTTAGACATATTTAAATAGAAAACTATAAAATTCGCTTTATTGCTGTTTTAAAGGATTTAAGACGTCAATGGTTGCGTAATCTTGCCACAGCCCTTACTTAAGTTCGCGTGACGGTACGTCTATGTTTAATTTATTGGCCACAGTTTAATTCAAACCGTGTCACTAATTATGTCACAATGTCATTAATAATGAGGTCAATATAACGTCAAATAAATCAATAGAGTGACTAATTAGTGCTAGATATATGGTGGTGTATCCGTGTATAGGCGTTGCGCGCCAATTATTTATTGTACTGATAACAGGGCCGAAATAATGCGCATGTTCTGTAAAATATTAATTAAATTACTCTTTTGAAAGAATGAAAGTATAAAGAGCATGTAAAATAATTTATTAACTTATTTATTATGTTGATTTTGAATTTATTTATCTACGATGTAAAGCTAAGGAATAATTCAACTTCTTACAAGCAAGAGTTTAGTTGTTACTTTAAACTATGACAATAAAGAAACATTTAATTTTTAACCTTTACCCGAAGCCTTAACACTTACAGGTTAGTTGTTTCATGAACATTTATTGTAAAAAGCGTTAGTTAAAAACTTTTACAGTTAAAAAAAATATTGCTTGCTTACTAAGAAAATGGTACAAAAAATCTATATCACCTTAAGGCACTCGTCTTTCCACCGAGAAATATAGAGTAGGCAGTTGTGTCAATAAAAGATATACATATATTATTGGTTGATCGCTGACTGTTCACATTGCCACCGAAAACTCTCTGTCCTCAAGTTTCTCACAGTGACAAGAACTTCAAAGAAAAAATTTGCTGATCGAGGGCCGCTTGGCGGTCAAAACAGTTGTTAGTATCTAGCTCCATTCGCATCTCGTTAACCGTAGGCCGAGGAACAAGTCCCTTACTCAATCATTATTTTCTATTATATTTATCTCAACAAAAACATTTCTTGCAAATAATTTTTTTCATTCATAAACTAATCATCCGGCGAATATACTGGTCCACAGCGAAGTGTGGCTTATTTTGGCTACTCAAAATAATATAATCAAAAGATAATTTGATAAGTATTTTTATGACTATCCGTATCTTTTTTATTCAGTGTTTTCACTTTGTTCACGCGTTCACTTGCAGTGATAGTTTGTTTGCAAGTGATAGTGAAGTTGATTTATGTTTCGAACCAACAACATAAGCGTTAAATATTTTTTTGCGCTAACCTTTATGAGTAAAAATTTGAACAAACAATTTTATGAATTTTTCGTAAGTGTCGGATAAAGATTTTACAATAGTACAATCGGCAACGAATGCAGTAAGCGATTGCTAGGATTACAATTACTCAATAAGTTATAGGAAATGTAGGGAATTTATCTAAAGTTCTGTTTAAATATAGCTTCAGGTTCAGCTAACCCGGTAACTGAATATAGCAAAACTGGTTATAGCTAGGTACAGTATATTCTAGTCACAATTGAAACTGTGACGCTATTCCTTCTCCTTTATCCGTAACACTATCATGTTAACGTAGTATTGCGTATGGCAGTTTAAATAGGATGGACTATAGTGTAACACTCTTTTACCTAAAACAATTAAATTAAACCTTAAATTAATAATAAAATAAAACAATCTTACCTAACTAAATAAAACAATGAATAAGATAATCTTACAAATAAATAATTATTAAAAATATTTTACAAAACATAAACCTAGGCAATTTCAAAACACCGCGCACTATCATAGTTCGGCAGTCTAGCTGTGACATCCAGTTTGGCAGTCTAGCTGCAACATTCCGCCTACTCACGCGCCGAGTCCCCGGAACCGCATTCCACGCCGGCCGGTTTTGTTGACCCCATACTACTGGGGTTCAAGTAGCTCACTGCTACAGCAGTGCGCCACCCACTATTCCTGTGCCGGACACCTTCGGGACATCTAGCGGCTACCTTGGACCGTACGGCGGTATTCTCCGACTCTCACGAACTCAGCTGCTGGACTCCACCCTGCGCCTCCTGCATCTCCAGCTACCAGGATAGTAGTGTTTTTAATTTGCCAAGCCAAGATAATTAAAAGCCAGTTTGCGAACCTGAATTGTATTCTACCTATTAAAAACTTGTTCATGTGACTGATTTCTTTTATTCACTGGAATAAACCAAAGCATTACAATAGTACCCCTCAAAAGAGATCTAAGGCTACAAAGGCTTTGTAAAGACTGACAGGTAACTTATCTGTTTAGTAAAGGGTGGCAAAGTTTGTCATTTAGTAGTTTAGCCACGTAACGCACGCTTAATTTCAGCTTTTGTTTGTAACGTAGTACCAGTAAAACACCAAAACTCTCTTCTATGTTTATTTTTTCGGTAAAATTAAAAATATACAAAAATGCCTGTAAATACAAACAGAAAAATATAAACAAAATTGAAATAAAAAAATAGTCACACAAAATAGAACAGAAATATTAATACAATTAAATTTGATCTGAAAAGAAAAAATAACAATAAAATAAAATTTTAATGAATGAGAATCCTTACCAAAAATTTTGGCTACGCACACTCGTGAACGTAAAAATAAATTATAGGTTTCTTAAAAAAAACTTTGATTGTAGATAATAAAATATCTTAACTATGTAATTTTGAATAATAAACTCGGAAACAATAATAAATAAATAGATTCAAGTTGCTTTGATGGATAATATTTCGTGACTGACTTGTCAAATCAAAACATTGCCGTTCTCCGACACTACGTAATTCCTAGTTTAAAATTACGTCGGGAACGACAAAAAAAATAAAATTTACTGACAAAAAGAGGTCGAAATAGACAACCGTCACAATACCCCGGGGGCCGGGAAAAAAAAAAAAAATCTGAAAGATTTTTTTTAGTAAAATTTCAAATTCAAACCAAATCAAAATAAACCGCATATACATATCGAATTTTAATATTTAATCTGCTAAATGAAAGAACAATCAAAAAAAAAAAATAATAATTAAAAGCAAAATGAAAATTAATATTAACATCCTATAGAAGAATTTTTCTGAAAAAACATCCTGTATATATGAAAAAAAAAAAATAATACTGATATAATGCTTATCAACAAGTTATTTAATAGAAAAAGAATACAAAACAGACGAGAGAGAGAAAAAAAAAAAAAATCCTAAATAATTATCTTAAATTACATGGTTCATGAATGATAGAATTTTTAACATGTTCCTGGAATATACAATGTTAATATACATCGTTCAACTCCATCAACGTACATTATAATTACAACATACATTCTCTTTCATACTAGTCTTATTCCACTACTGGAAATAAAACATCATGCAGTTAGAGTTGCTTATGAGGAATCGTATCCTAAATAATACAACTCAACAGAGTTGAACGCAACGGCAAAAGGCTTTAATAGTTGCCATCCGCTGAAAATATTAATAGCTTATGGCTTCTTTAACGTGTCGCTAACTCCCGCACGGTGATTACTATAAACAAGTTTCAGTTAAAGACTGAAATAAATATGCCGGAAAGAAAAGAAAATCATAGCCAGTTGTGAAACATTGACTTTTAAATAAAATCCAAGGGTCTTTTGTGAAGTAATTAAAATACTTATGTAATAAACATATGAAAATAATTCTCACGGGAAAGTGATTCAAGCGTATAAATAATACACATAGGTATGGTTTAGTTTAACGAGTTACCTTAAAAAACGCTCGTGCAGAAGGCTTAATTTTACAAGTTGCAAACCGCTTGAAAAGAAAAAAAAAAAATTGAGAAGAAAAAATTAGAATTGCAAATATTAAATAAATTACACAAAAAGTTAACCTAATACTACGATGATGATAATTAATTATAAGTTTTGACCAACGTCAATGTTAATGGTATAGCCAAACGATAATGAGGTGCATAGAGAAAAAAAAAAAATAAGACAAAAAGAATCGGCTTATGCTCGCCGTGAGATAATTAGCAATAATTATATATGAATTCATATAAAGTAATTGGTAACAACCAATCTAGTCACTCAAAGAAGAAGTTAAACGCGGTAGAGGTTTAATGTCTCTGATATGCCAACGACCTAATGGGTTATTATTCATATCCACTAAATCGTAAATTAATGGTGAAACTTTATTTGAAACTTTACATTTAATAAATTTGGGTGCAAACTTAGCACAAAAATGTTTTTTAGAGGAACTTATTACATGATTTCGCCTCCAAACAATATCACCGTTATTAAATTATAAATTCTGATGATGTTTGTTATAATAAGTTGCATTATATTGATGTGCATTAAATAACCGCTTCTGTACTTCGGAAAAGATAGGTATTAATTGTCCTATGTTTTCAGCATATACATCCCTAGGACTGAAAATTAGTTCATCTCTGGAATCTTTATTTTTGTAGATAGATCCACATGTAACAGCTTCTCTACCAAATACTAAAAATGATGGAGTGAATTTTGTGGTTTCATTAACCGCAGTATTAATAGCAAACTGTATTTTGTTTATATAGGTATCCCAAGTTCTGTGATCTTTATCTATAAAAGCTGCAATCGCCGTTACAATAGTTTTATTGTAACGCTCAACGGTGTTAACCTGTGGACAGTAACGTGGGGTGTAATGTATTTTTGGTATGTTGTAAAATTTAAATAATTCAGATAATTCTGTACTTATCATTTGAGGACCATTATCTAATATAATAGTTTCTGGAACTCCATAAACCATAAAAACTAAATTGTCCAATATATGGCGAATAATAGAAGCGGTTGCATGTTTTATTGGAAATAACAAACAATATTTGGAAAAACAACAAGTAACTACAAATAGAAATCTATTCTGCTTACGTGAAGTAGGAAGTGGACCTATCAAATCTATGGATAAACATTGGAAAGGGCGTGAACAATGTTTGGGTTTGCCCATTAAACCAATTAAGTTTTGATTTTGGTGCTTGGTAGCTAAACAAGTCTCGCACTTAGCAATAAACATGGCTACGTCTTTATACATGCCAGGCCAAAAATAGAGATTTTTAATTCTATGGTATGTTTTAAAAGTACCAAAATGTGCCGTTTGGGGAGTAGAATGATTTTGTGTAATCACAGATTCCCTAAATTCTAATGGTATTACTTGTTTCCAATTAAATTCAGAGTTAAATAATGTGTTAGATCTACAAAATCTAAACAATTTATTATTATGAATCATGTAATCCGGAGTACTAGAAGGAAATGATAAACATTTATTATAAATTGCTAAATACCAAGTGTCTTTAGTTTGAGAAGTAGAAAAATTAATTAAATCAATTGGTTTTATCCGTGATAAAGTATCTGGTACGACATGATCTGAGCCTTTTTTGTGTTTAATTACGAAATTAAACATAGATAAACGAATACTCCACCGAGCTAATCTGCCAGTAGGATTATTTAAATGCATAAACTACTGAAGGGCTGCGTGATCAGTATAAATTGTAAATTGTAATCCATTATCTAAATAACAACGCCAATGCTCTAGTGCCGTAATAACACTTAAAAGTTCACGTTCAGTGACTGAATAATTCTTTTGAGCGCCTGTAAGTGATTTACTCATATAAGCAATAGGTTTATCAATATTATCGACTTCCTGAGTTAACATTGCGCCAATGCCATAGGAAGAGGCATCACAATGAACAGCAAATGGCTTAGAGAAATCTGGACATGCCAGAACTGGTGTACTAATTAAAGCTTGCTTAATAGCCTTGAAAGCAATTTCAGCTTCATCAGACCACTTAAATGGAGGTGATTTTTTGCTTGTAGAAGTTAATTTAGTTAACGGTGCTGCAAGGGTGCTTAAATTAGGTACAAAACGTCTGTACCAGCTGGCAGTACCCAAAAAACGTTTGACCTCCTTAGCAGATTTTGGAGTTTGTATATCAAGAATAGCTTGAACTTTTTTAGGATCCGTTTTTAAACCATTTTCATTAACTACATAGCCTAAGTACTTTAATTCTTTCCGGAAAAATGAACATTTTGGAAAATTGACTGTGAGATTGGCATCTGAAAGTTTTTTAAGAATTTTAGTAAGTATATCGACATGTTGTTCAAAGGTTTGAGAGATACAGACAATATCGTCGATAAAATAGAAAACATTATTATCATTTGTAAGGTCATTTAGTAGATTTTCAATGAATCTTTGTTGGGTAGCAGGTGCATTAGTTAAACCAAATGGCATAACTTTAAATTGAAACATTCCTCGGCCTGGAACATGGAATGCAGTTTTGAGTTTATCCTCTTTTTTTAAGGGAATATTCCAAAACGCTTTAGCAATGTCAATAGATGATATAAATTTAGCATCTTTAAGGTTATCTAATATATCAGAAATGAAAGGAAGTTTGTAAGCATCTTTTTTTGTGATATCGTTTAATTTACGACTATCAATACAAAATCGCCAAGTACCATCTTTTTTAGGTGTAATAATAATTGGGTTCAGCCATGGGCTGTCACTGGGTTCAATGACATCTAATTGTAACATATCATCAACTTCTTTACAAAGAGCTTTTTGTTTCTCAGGAGAAAGTCTGTAACAGCGTTGACGAATAGGTGGATGGTCTCCAGTGTCGATGAAATGTTCGACTAAATGAGTACGACCTAAAGGTTTACATTCAGTTGAAATCAACCTAAACTTTTCCATAATTGCATCTGCAATAATTTTTTGTGTGTCTGTTAAAGAATGGTATTCATGTAAATGAAAGTTAGGATCTGTATTAATGAGAAAAGATGAGTTTAAATTTGAAGGTTGTAATGTGATATTACTAAGAATATCCGGAGCAAGATTAAAAGTTTTCCAAAAATCAATACCCAAAATGAGTGATTCAGTGATTTCTGGGATCACATGAGCTGTAATTAACGCAAATTTATTGTTATAAAAAGTAGGAAGAGTAATAATGCCGATAGAAGAAATAGTTTGTCCGTTTGCAACATTACCTTTTATTAAACAGTTTTTTTGCATAAAAAGACCATGTTGTGATAAAATTTTATGAGAATTATTACCCAATATAGTGATAGCACTACCACTATCTAAAAGACCATTTAAAATTAAATCGTTTACTTTTATATGTAAATAAGGACGTTCAAAATCTGATGTTTTATTAAAGAGGAGAGCACAAGTGTTATAAGATTTAAAAAAAATTGTTAAAGTTTTTAACCATGTATCCCAATCTTTTTTGTCAAAATTAGATGATTTAATACCATTATTTTTGTTTATGCACTCCTCGTAATTTAGTTTTTTGAAATCGACTTATTACAATTAGGACATTTACTAGTAATAAAGTCTTTTTTTCCACAACGAAAACACACTATATTAGTGTTAGTACAGTCTTTTAATAAATGTGTATTAGATCTACAACGTGGGCAAGTGAATTTATAAAAATTCTGATTTTTATTAATTGCAGCTACAGTATTAGGTAATGGATTAGCTACAGCTGCTATGGAATTATATGTACAAGCTTTAAAAGGAAATTCAGGAATATATGGTTGATTATGTGAAAGTAGAGTATTATTATACGATTTGTTATTAGAATTTGATGTAGAAGGAATAGGAAAAGAATGATAATGATCTGGTGGTGATGATGAAGAGTAGTAAGATGTATTATTAGAAACTTGGAGAATGCTTTCTGTAAATTTGCATGATTCCAAGAGGGAATTTACAGTATGTAAATCAGTAGGTGAAAGACGTAATGTGAATTCAGGTTTAAGATTTCTAACAAGAGTATTATTTTTTTCTTTTTCGGACATTGGTTCCAAGAGCTTTGAAAAAAGAGATTCCATTGTAGCAAAGTAGATGATAATTCTCTCATTATGTTTTTGTTTACGAGCATCGATTACTTTTTTTAGTTTATAATCGTAATCGGTAATTGCAAAATCATTCAACAATGCCGATCGGAAAGATGACCAGTCATTAATAGTCGACTTTCTAGCTCTAAACCAATCAAGAGCAGATCCAGATAAGATATCATAAATATGTGAGAATAAAGATTTTTCAGAAATATTTTTTATTTGTGAAAATTCTTCAAGTTTTTGAATAAAATCCTTTGGACAACCTTCACCTTTATAAATAAATCTTTTTAAATCATTGTTAGTTCGATTTTCTGTAATTTTACTGACCTTATCAGTTAATGCTTCGAAAAAAGAAAGGGGTTGTAGATTAATATTTTGTATAGATTCTGCGGAATGATATGTGGAATGTGTTGGTGATTTTTCCAAATTTTTAAAACGTGAGTCTAATTGAGTTAAATCATTCCAACATGAATTTATTAAATCTAACTGCTCTGAAGATAAATCTGATGTAATGTCAATGAGGCCTAATCTTGTTCTTATATGAGTTAAATAAGGTGAAATTTTTTGTTTCCTAATAGGATAAGAGTTTATACAAGCTTCAACAAGTTTTAAATTTTTTTTAATGGTATTAATATCTTCTGAAAATTCTTCAGGGCTATTTTGTAAAATTTCTGTTTCAGAATCTACATTAATATTTAATAATAATGATCGTAGTTCGTCTACAGATTGCGTCGAAGAAAAATTTATATTTCTGATTTTTAATTCATAAATTATTTCAGGTTTATTTAATTGTGAAAAATTCATTGCAAAATCAAAAAAAAAAATGTTAAAGTGAAACAAATTTGTTAATAGTCGTTATGCAGAATAAAGCCTTAAAAAATATACTTATTTTCGAGTGATGAAAATGAATAGAAAATGTTATTTAAATAGTGAAATTACTGGGTTATAGAATGTTGTGTCTTCAGAAAATTTCTTCAAGGATATTATAACGAAAGAAACTAAAGAAACTTAAATGTCTGAATAATTTAGCAGTATTTTGATATATTATAGTAGATATATTATAGTAGATATATTATAGTAGATATATATATAAATATATTATAGTGAATGTTAATGATTGAAAATGGTAACAAATAAAGTTTTATGCCTGACCTCAATAATAATTATAAAAAAATTATTTTTAATGTTGCAATTCCTCTGTTGATATAGTTCCTCCTCTCTTCTCCATAAACTACGTTTGAATATTCGGGCGCCAGTATGTAACGTAGTACCAGTAAAACACCAAAACTCTCTTCTATGTTTATTTTTTCGGTAAAATTAAAAATATACAAAAATGCCTGTAAATACAAACAGAAAAATATAAACAAAATTGAAATAAAAAAATAGTCACACAAAATAGAACAGAAATATTAATACAATTAAATTTGATCTGAAAAGAAAAAATAACAATAAAATAAAATTTTAATGAATGAGAATCCTTACCAAAAATTTTGGCTACGCACACTCGTGAACGTAAAAATAAATTATAGGTTTCTTAAAAAAAACTTTGATTGTAGATAATAAAATATCTTAACTATGTAATTTTGAATAATAAACTCGGAAACAATAATAAATAAATAGATTCAAGTTGCTTTGATGGATAATATTTCGTGACTGACTTGTCAAATCAAAACATTGCCGTTCTCCGACACTACGTAATTCCTAGTTTAAAATTACGTCGGGAACGACAAAAAAAATAAAATTTACTGACAAAAAGAGGTCGAAATAGACAACCGTCACATGTTACTGGGGTTCTAGCCAAGTTGCAATATATGATCGCTAAGGCTATGAAAATGCTGCATATATAGAAAATGTGCATAACACGTGACTATCATTATATCACGTAATGTTCCATACAGTTTAAACATGTCTTTATTTTGTCATGACTACTAGCTCCATGTGTCAGTAATTTTTATTAACACTCATTCCAGTTCTATAATTTATTTTTCTCGCACTTCCATACTCCATACTGTGTCTTTCTTTCATTCAATCACTTACGTACTCTGGCGTGTGGTACTCCTGCCTGTCATGCCCTACATATCTAATTTACTTTTCAGCTTTAATTTCTTATTCTTATAAAAACAGGGGAAGGGGAGGGTTAACACATTCTTACATGCCTTCTATTCTTTATTTTAGACATGAGCATTTAATGTATTTCATTCTTCTTGCTCTCTAAGGATCATTGGTATTTACATTTCTTACAATGTTTTTATTTTTTTATTCGTATACCTATACTGCTTATGTTGCTACTTATTTATTACATACTTAAATTTATGCTTTGTTTTTTTATATTTCTTATTTAATTACATTTAGTGAAACAACTTTAGTGCAACAAGGTACCGTCACGGCTAAGCCTTAGGAAGCACGTCAGAATGCCGCGACATTTGAGTAAAAGGTTAATATGAATTATTATGAATTAAGAAGGAAAGATATTTAAATATACGGTAGACACAACAGAAATAAATGAAGCAATATATTCTGACTTTAAAGTTGAAGTTATTTAAAATAAAAGCATATGAAATTTATCACATAATTTGATTTCATCCGTATTGATTTAAACCACAAGTCGGTGGTCAATCGCGAAAGGGGTGAACAAACGCGAGTTGGTGGAGTCGCCGGGTACGGTCAAATGGGACCAAGGCTACCTGAGACAAGTTATAAACAAATATATTTTTCAAAAAAGAAATACAAAATGATGCGCGCCACCCCAAGCATTCGAAGGGCTACGTTTGGTTCACTTCTACAACTGAACAAAAGACGCCATATGTAGCGGCCCGCCATTCAAGAATGACTACATGCTCGCGCCATCAACAGGATGGCAGCCTCATGTAAATCCGTTCCATATATGCGTTCAGATACGCAATTGGGAGGTCGAGAAATGGCCGTCAATGTGAATCGGCTAAAACCTTACGATAATTTTGTTGAGTTCATTATAATAAAAATCTATCTAAATTATAATTGTAAATATGTAAATGTTGTAAAGTGTCAAGAGTAAATAATTGTTATTTTCTGGTTTTGAGGCTAAAATGAGGTGATATTAGCCTGACATATATCAATCTGAAAGATATATGACTAATGTGAATATGTTGATAATAACGTAGTAAATGTTATTATATGTTATCATTAAAAATGTGTGTTGGCATGTATGTGTTAATGTTATATTTTAATGTACTAATATGTTCTTTCTTTTTCATATTGTGAATTATAATGGAAATGAGATGGCAGCCACTAGCAGATGAGATGGCAGTCTCTAGTTGATGAGATGGCAGCCACTGAGGAATGAGGATGGATGACAAACCTCCCTTGGCGATACGAAAAAATAATGAAATTAATTTTATCTTGTCTTAAAAGTTGTTATGTGTGTCTTTATTGATCTTTATCAATAAAGATTTTTTTGCGTTGTGTTTCACTATGTCCTTATCTGGTGATGGAACCGAGGGGCGTCATCAGGCGGTCAATCAGGCGGTCATCAACACCATACATTCTCTTAAAGAATAGGTGGCATGCTTTGCTGGCTGCAGGTGACAAGCTGGTTATCGATAAGCACAATAAGGTGAAGTTATCTGCCAGGGACGTGAAACAATGAAATAACATCTCTATAACGGTTCTGGCTCGCATCTCAACATTTAGTAAGAATATTTGACATGTGATGAGGAAACATTATATTTAAAGTTTTTGCGAGGTTTTACTAGCGGGAATTCCTCTCGAAGCAGTTGTTCCTTGGATCATGGTGAAGCCATTGTTTTTGTAATATTATATTAACTATTTGTACGTAAAGTATTCACACTAACCACCAGAAATAACCTAATCGACAGGGGTAGTCTCTCCTGAGGCCGTCGTACAAACACATCCTCGTTCAGGCAGGTAGTTTAAATAATTTTTGTAAGAAATTTAACCACCCAACCTTGTTTGTGTGAATAAATTCCGATCGTCACGGCTAAGCCTTAGGAAGCACGTCAGAATGCCGCGACATTTGAGTACAGAGGTTAATATGAATTATTATAAATTAAGAAGAAAAGATATTTAAATATACGGTTGACAGAACAGAAATAAATGAAGCAATTCATTCTGACTTGCTCCGTCATCGGAGCAAGATGTAGAAAAAGTTATTTAAAATAAAAGCATATGAAATTTATCACATAATTTGATTTCATCCGTATTGATTTAAACCACAAGTCGGTGGTCAATCGTGAAGGGGTGAAGAAACGCGAGTGTACATACAAACTAATTTACAAGATAATAAGTTTGGTAGATAAAAAGTTCGCAGTTAGCGTGAGAGCAACAAAACAACATTTTACAATAGAATAAAAACGTCATTTAAGGTGTGATATTTCGTTAGATGAAGCAAAATATATAAGTATTTTCAAGTTTTTGACTCGACGATTCTGTAAAAACGTCCAGACACAATCTTAAATTACATTTAATATGAAGTCAGTCATGTTGTTTTATCTTGACAGACTTAGCATAACAAGAAAAATATAATTGATAGATTTTGTCGTTTTTATTTTAATTAACATATATTTTTTCTCCTTCATTTCTTATTATATATAACATTTCTTATTATGCGGTTTAATTTATAAATATTTGTTTACTTATACATCGTTTGGTATCTTATTATTGAGCTTATTCTTTACATTTTTGTCTTAAATCAATATTTTACCGTGGCAAAAACTAAAAAGGTGATCGTATGATCGCCATTTTTACGAATAATCTGATTGATTTACCTAGTGGACGCCGGACAGAATTCATTGACTCTACCAGATCTGTTTGTTTTAAAGTGGTGTGTTTTACTGCGGTGGATAGTTAGTGACTTTGGGCTGAATCTTTAGACCTTGGTTCCGGTTTCCTTAGGTTCCTGCCCAGCTTTCGATCGTAACCCTGCTCGATAAGATGTTTTTTTTACGTTTCCTTTTCATCATCAGTTTTTGAGTTTTAATTCTCATACAGATAGCGGGGCAGAGCGTTGCTGAACGGGATATTTCCATGAGGACCACTTTAGCAATAGCCCACCGTTTCCGGATCGGGCATGAATGGCTGAAGGTATTGTGCAGTGTGTCAAGGTCGGGTGTATTGTAGTTTATGCGACTAGGCATAAGGCCTTTTTGGTAGTCCTTACAGTCTCTCTTATGGTGTCATACCCACCCATACCCACAATGGCTACAGAGATCTTCCGTACGCACGCGCCTACTGTGGCCAAAATCCAGGCACTTCGTACTCTGGATCAGGGGCAAATGGTCTTCAGCCCTGACCCTCTGCAGATGTATGTGCAACATGCTTCTTTCCAGTGTTCTGCTGCATATTTTTGGAGAGACACTCGGGACCACGTGATTGACGTGGGAATTCCTAGTTTTCTTACGGAATTTGACAACCACCCGATCTTCTTTCTTGTCAAGTCCCGCAAAGATGACTTTATTCTGGTTCCTGAGTGCCCTCTCGATCTCATCATCCATGTGCACAGAGAGTACGCTCCAGAGCTGGTAGGAGGGGTCTTTATTTGCAACCGTGTAAAAAAGTTTAAGATGTAGACACCAACATGCACGGGGGAGACCAAGGTGCAGTAGTGGAAATGATGGAAGTAATCCAAAACTTTGAAGAGCAACCAATGTCAACATTTGCTATCAATGGACATATTAAGGTATGATGGTGTTGGTTATGAGCAAATAAAAATGAATAAATGTGCAGCAAGTGTAAACGTCATTTATGCTCCAAAAAAAAAAGCTGATTGTTTCAATTTTTTTCACAGAAAATAATTTTTTGTACATGTATTTATTTTACTTATTACCCTACTAGCCATATTACATATTTCCTTCAGTTCCGTTTTTAAACACTTGGGTATTATAATAGACTCCGCAATGTCATGGAAGAGCATTTAAATAAGCTTGAGCGCCTCCAAATATTTGCATAAGATTCATATTTGGCTTGCGGAAATTCGCACAAAGCTCAAGAGGCTCCCAATTCGATTTTGAAGGAATGGTCACATACTTAATTTGTTATACAGAATACTGTTCAACCCTATCCTGCCCCACTATTTAAAAGAGCGTTTTAGTTTTCGGCATCAGCACCATGAGCGTATCTTGCAATCAGCCAGTAAGTTTTTGCTGGCTACTCCTAGGCACACATCCCATACTTATCAGCAGTCGTTCACGGTGAAAGCCACTTCTCTATGGAAATCGCTCCCTGCTTCTTTACATTCGGTAAAAACACTAAAAACACATTTAAAACAAACGTAAAGGTATTTTTTCTTTTTTTGTGATATGTATTGGTGTACAATAAGAATATTTATTACAAAAGTTTAGTTATGGTATTTATGTATGTATGTATGTATTGCTAAAATGCACTGCCCAACAGTAGTTCTAGAAAAATTGTAATTTATAAATTTCAGGGTTGCCTGGAAGAGATTACTCTTTTAGTGATAAGGCCGCCCACATTGTCATTCTCTTTGTTTTGTAGTTTTAAGTGTATTTTGACATGTAACTGGTTCGGCAATAAGGTGTATTATTATTATTATTACTTTTGGGAGGTTAAAGTTGAGCTTATTTGCGATAGATTTTGTAATTTTGCACCCTATCCGGAAATAGGTAGACATTAAATTTATTTTGAATAAATTTATATGGATTGCAGAGATATCACATTCATTGGGTTTTTATTTAAATTTTTAATTTTTTTTGGCAAAACGGTTTTGTAATTTAAAAAAAAAATTAAATTTACTTTTATGCTGTTTTTATATTCTAGCACTTCCTTGCAGTTTTAGCATTTCCTCAAATTAACATTAAGTTAAAACTGGCTTAAATGCACGCCATTTACTTATGAACATAATAATAAAAAGATGACAGCTCGTTCATACAATAGAACTTAATGAATGAGACTACAATAAATAAGATTGAAGAGTTCAAGGAGTGGATATTGAGGCTCACACAACAAAAAAATTTTACACAACAGAAATGCTGAAGAGACTTCATGCATTGCAAAGTGTGGGTCTCTTTTAGCGCAGTTGGCTTTACACGCTGTTTTTACTACTTCTCAATTACATTTCTCAAAAAGCATGTTTCTGTTGTTTTAAAATTTTCTTTTGAGAATCTGATAACGTTTAAATATTTATTTAAATATTTCAGAAACTAGCCATTTCGTACTTGGGTGTTACATGACAAAATTTATCGCGAATTACCTCTATTTTAAATTCCCGAAAGGACTGTTTCGAATTACCAGTAACCCTGTATAAACGGTATATAATGAATACGGGACAATGTTTAACCGTAGTAGATTCGATTTTTTATTTGAATCGCATGTTTTTTTAATATAAGAATTTAAATTGTTCAAAAATTAGATTCCACCGGGAACTCAACTAGGTAATTATAACATAAAATAGTTGACAAGGATACAACTGAAATATTTAATGAAAGGGTTAAATACATACATGCTTTCACTGGTCCCCCAGGGTCGACAATAGATATACCTGAGAATCGATTCTCGGAATCTGTATTATGGGCTTTGTTATACCTAAACAATAAGACACAAACTTGGTATTTGATATCCATGTGCAATTTAAATCATATCCAGACAATCTGTATTGCAGCTTCGTGTATATCCTAGTATTGACCAGTATTGCATAAATAGCCACTGAAAATGATAATTTTCACTAAAAATAAAGTTCATACTTACAATATTTTGAAGTATCATACGAAATTAATTAATTATACGTTAACGAGGTAATCATATTCAAAAGCAATCAATTACTCTCAGCTTCATCCTCGAGATTAGATTATGTAGGTACTTGTAGTAATAGCTAGTGTTCGCCGTTCCTCGCTCTCATTTTTAATTTTATTTAATTGTCTTAATCTCGCACAGTTGCTAACCTCACCCTAACAAGCGTGCATTTTAGTGCTCAGTCATTACGTACTAGAATAATATAGTACGTATTGACTGACTTGAGACTTAATAGTAATAGAATAACATCAATATTGATTCTCATTTTAATTACATAATAGACAAGGACCTAAAAGAAAGAATAGTAAAGATGTCGATCTGAAATGTGAAAAACTGCATAGAAAGCATAAACTTATAGAAAAACAATTGAAAATTAGGCACAAAAGACCGAGCGATCGCCACGTGCTAATCCTTGATTAAGTGATGAAGATAACGTACTATAATAAACATACATTTTCTTTATATGCGCCAATCCATCCCGGCATGAGAGCTCAGAGTTAGATCTGGATCAGTTAATCGAGTTACCAGTCGCTTCATACATAAATTCACCAAATCCGGTGTTTATGGACCCCACCGTTCTCTGTATGGATGAAAACCCTGTTCCTGGGTCGTTAGAAAATAGTGATTCTCATTTGGTAAACAATATTTTAGAGATTTTAGTAAAATACCCTACTAAATCTTTACATTTTGAAAGAGACATATAGAAAGGCATCTTGGCTTCGATCAAACAGCAACAACAGGGTTATCTAAAGATGAACAAAAGGAACTTGTTGGCTAGTATATGATATATATCAGGTAATTGTAAGTTATTTAGTTTTGAACCCTTTTGAACCTTGAAATAAACGTTGCCCTGTTGGAAACGGTAATCAAACGTGATTCTTTAACAGCGTCTAACAGAACAGTCTTTAACAGCGTCTTATAACGGCAACTTTATGAAAAAGCAAATACTTTACTTCTCTCATCAAAATAAAACAGTAATAATTTTTTGCGAATCCTCATGAAAACAGCTGAAAACGTAAGATTGTCAACATAAGTACTTAATAGCAAGACGTAACAATATCCTATGTCCTATACTCTGCAAAAATATATGAGAGCATCGCTTTTCTTTTCGTTGAAAAAGGATGATATGTTTGTTTTCTATGTCACCTGGAAAAGGTGTGTTAGCTTTAAATGCTATGTTTGGAAGCTCAGTACAATCAATAGAATTTTTCAGCTAATCCATAAGAACTGGCGACGTTCCTACCCACCGCAGAAACAGCTTGTACGGTGTCCCGGCGGCGACGCGCGGGCGCCCTTGACGCCGCCAACTTGATCCACCGTAAGTTATGCTGGAAGGCTAGCTCCTTTCTACAGACAATGTAAGCGTATTACTATCGACCCTGTTGTACCCTCATATATAAAAGGATATAAAATACCCTTATCCTAGCTTGTTTTTAGAAATGGAATACTTCCCGTACAGCGTTACTCGAATGCGGAAAAGCCTAATTAAAAAAAAAAACAATTCAAAAATTGTTATCTACAGGTACCATTTCATCATGCCAACCATGTAAAATTAAGACAAAAATCAAACGACAAAATGTTATTACAATACACCCTGATTTTAAAAAGTACTTTGGTTTTCAATTTACAGCAAATCATTATGAATTTTTGCCAGTCGGTTTTACCACAGCACCTTGTGTTTTTTATAAAAATCATGACTTTGTTTTATCTACTTTATTCTTAGATGACTGGTAGTTCATAGCAAAATCTTATGAAATTTGTTTAGAAAATGTTGATCAAATAAGACCGCTTCTATTATTAGTTGGCTTTACTATTGACAAAAACAAAAGTATGCTCCACATACATCCTGTTTATTCCTAGGCTTATAGTCTCTAGGCTATAAATAACTCTCTATCAAAAATTACTGCTTCAAGAGAGTTTCAAAATAAGAGAATTTGCTCGATTTGTCGATTAACTGTTCCAGTTTGTCCAGCAGTTGAATGTGGCTGTCTAAACACTAAACTATTTGAAGTATGTGTACAATTTCTTTGTTAACAGTATCATAATAACGACTGTGACAAATATCTGAACTGATCAAAATCTCTTAAACCAGATCTTGAATGTTGGAAACAAGCAATTGGACACTCCGTATGTATTTGACATTTTTCAGACTCCTCGACTATGGGGTGGGGGCTGTATGTGGTAATCAAAGGGCCCGCGGTTAATAGAGCGGAGACAGACCGTACATGCATATAAATTATTATAAATTTTAGCAGCCTTCTTCAGCGTTAAAGTTTTTGCCAAAGATTTAAAAAACCAGCAATGTCTTTTAAAGATAGACAACACCACCCCCATACGTAACGAAAATAGCGTGTGTGGAATACAATTCCCTCACCTCAGCGACATAACAAAGAACCCATGGCAATGATGAAACAGTAGACAATTATTCGTTTCTGCTTCTTATATTAGTTCTAATGAAAATTCGGACCTTAGCTAAGCTTAGTTAGAGCGCACAGAGTGCAATCCATAAGTACTCTTAAAATTACAGATACATCGTTATTACTTTCAATGAAAAGACGGAAATATAACACGTAAAGCTTTACACGCTTACCTAAAAGTAACAGAATCTTTAAGAGGTAATGTATATCGTTTGCTTTTCTGATGTATCTCGTTTCGGATTGAGTTTGGAGAGCCTCTAGTCCTCATAAACGTTTAAGATTATGTCAGAAAGTTCATCCGTATGGTGGCAAAACAATTATGGGCCGGTAATTGGATCGATGGGAGAACCGATCTCAGGGGCAACCTCAATGCTCAGATTTACATGGAGAGGATTGTTTCACGTTGATCATCCCTTTGCAAGGCCGGTTGGGTTTATTTAATATAATTCGTTTCAACTAATGCATGAGAAAGGCACGGCTGAAGTCGTAACACGCACTTTTAATGTTCTGTCGTGGCCTACTCAATCGCCAGACCTCAATCCAATTCAGCTGCAAAGGATATCTCCAGCTCCAATGAAGAACTCTGCCAAGTATGGATGCCGTGCACATACAACAACTTTTTAACTAGTTAGAAAGCACGGGAGCGGCCATTCCTTACAATGATTTTCATGAACTTATGTTTAGCATGCAAAATAGCTGCGATTGTGTTAGACGTGTTTATGGAACAATAACTATAATTATTTTATCTATGCAATAAAATTAGTAAAATCTTAATCTTTTGTCCTTTTTAAGCCAATAATACTGAAGCCAATTTTAAGTTATTTTCCCAAAATTTGGAAAATCAGCAAATTTTTCTTATTTGTTACATAATATTGGGGTATTTTTTATTTTAAACATAGAAATGAAAGTAAAAAGTCATTCTGGTAGACTATATTTGGTATTGTAAGCATTGATCCCTATAGAGTTTTGTAATGTGTATTTATTTATAAGCTAAACGAGAAAAACGCACGTTAGAATGTTGTTTAAGAAATAAAATAGAAGATCTCAACCGAGTGCGAAGAACGACGAGCACTAGGCGTTACTACAAGTTAATATATATTGTAATCTCTTCGAGCAAAGCCTTCGTATAATTAGGATTGAACTTCACTTACAGGAAAGTTCATGTATTCAATAAATATATCTATACTCATTTTAATGAGTTGCATACTGTTATTACAATTATTAAAGTAATTTTATGTTACGCTTACGAAAAGAAAAGAGCTGCATGTTTCGAGGCTGATTGAGAGGCAAATTAACAAATTACCTTAAATATAATAGTTATATTTAATATTAAATTTCAGTACAGCCCTAATAATACATATGTTGCTGCTAATTAAGTTGCGTATTAAGCTGCTTAAAGTTTTAGTTCATTGTTGTTTATTTTACAGAGCAAAATCTGTAATAGTATTAATATTTACTTACGCGTAGTTCTTTCAGAATGTATGTCATGTAAGCAAGGCTATTTTAATTTAATTACAATTTGAATACTAATCGACTAAGGGTATTGAATAAATTGGGATTACTGATTTTAACAGAAACGAATACCGTATCAATCTTTAAGATGAACGTTTAGTACAATGTATAAATTCTTTATCGACATCGAGATAAGATTTCGAGAAAATAGGTCAATACTCTGTATTTTTTACCTTACCTACTACTTAAGACGAGCCTCATCGACATAAAGCCTCCTTGAAGATTGATCGATGACCATTTCGCTGGAAGCTGATAAAGTTTGTTACAAGGTACTGCACTTATAAATGCACTTTTATGCTGATGTTTTGTTGGTTAAAAGGATGATATTATAATTGGAACATCTTTGGAGAATCACAGCTTGATACGGTTTTATTTTATTTCATAATAACTGAACTCGATTCTCATTTGTTCGACAGTTCACACTTCGACAGTTGATGGTTATGAAATAATAATAATACATCGCAACACAAACATACCACCTAAATGGCACGCAAGTAAGCAGAGCTTGCATTATGAATAACCATACAGCGAACTCGCGGGGGTGGGGAGTATACAGGGTGACTGCTTATTAGAGGCGGATATTTTAAGGGGGTATAGAAGAGGTCAATTCCAGTCAATTTCACTATATAATGTATTATCCATTTCACTATATAATGTATTATCCAAAAGTGAATCGTTTCCAAGATATTTCAAATCTTATGTTATTTTTTTTAAATCATCATCTTAAAAAAATTATAAAAAACATTAAATCTATTTGGAAAATTTTTATTGGTTCTGCAATAAAAACATTCCCATTAATACATAATATCAATTAGGTCGACATAATTAACATAAACTTAGGCACTGTGCTCGATCACCCGCGGTGAACTAAGAGGCAAACAGGGCCGGCCTGTTGGGGCCGCCAGCTGGCCCGAGGAGGGCGCGCCAGCGGGCTCAACAAGTCCGCTGAGGACGCGCTTGGAGGTGGGACCGCAGAGGAAGAGGAGTGCCGGTATTACGGTGCGCCGTTCTCCCTATCTTCTGCGGCCGTGGAGGGATCACAGGGGGAGAGGCGTTTTGGTATTACGGTGCGCCAATCTCCCTACCCCCTGCGAGTTGGCGGGGCCGTGCCGTCGAAACGGCCCTGGTGGGGCCGCAGAGGAAGAGGCATGTCGGTATTGTGGTGCGCCGCTTGCCCTATCCTCTGCGGCCGAGGTGTGGTCGGTGGCAGAACCACAGACCTGATCTGCCACCGGGTACCAGTTATCTGGTATCCATGGCCTCCTAGTAGCAGACTCGGGGGGAGTCTGCTACAGTACTGGTGGTGGCCGAGGAGGGAGGCGCACCTTACCATCTGGTGCGCCCATCGTGGAGGGCCTTCTGGATTTCGCGATGGAGCCACTTGTCGGCGGCTGCCGCCAGTGGGGTCGCGGATGTGTGCGAAAGTGTTCCCGTAATCCCGTCACAAGGCGGCGAGGCGGAAGTTTGGGGGGTTTTTTAGTGGGTATACCGTGGGTCTCATGAGCCTATACGGGAGTCCCACATAACCACTTGGGTGCCCCCTGCGCCCGGGTGGTATGCGTAATGCATTTTCCCCCCCCGAAAAAAAAGGCACTGTGCTGCAAAAATGTGAATTTGAAAATTCACATTTTCTTCTAAGTAATTTACTCACATATAAAATTTACGTGTAGATTATTTTAAAAACATCTGTGTTTTATTAGCTTTCGAAAGTGGTATTACAATCCCAAATCGGCAAAATAATTACAAAGATAATTGCCAATTCGTGCAGGCGCAGGTACAGGCTTGAACAAAGAGTACCGTTCCTAGGCAAATAACTCAGGATTGTTTCTCACCCCGCACCCATGTGTTTAGTCCGCTCTTGGAATTTATTGCGTTCGGATGTGTTCACTTGCTCTTATTTCGGTTTTTTTTCTTACGACTTGGCTTGTTAACGGACTTTGGTGTATGATTACTCTTCTGACGACCCGGCTTTAAAACTGTGTTCTGTGCACTGCTTCGCGTGTTATTACTAGGCCAAAGAACCATGACCCAAGAATAAAAATATGTGCTCATTAAAAAAATGAATACTCCAATCAGGACCAATCGAACCTTGAGCGTCGGTGTATAAGTCAAGTTAAAGCTGTCTTTTTAAAAGTATTAATGATTTCATGTTATCAATACTTTAATAAGGATAATATGAGAGTCTGATGTCTGTTGAATGTCTGAAAACGTTGTTCATTATGGCGTGCCACAGGGAAGCATCCTTGGACCAACCTTATTTTTAGTCTACCTGAATTACATACAATTTCTAGAATTGCGTAACGCAGAAATTTTCTGTTACGCTGACGATACCTCCGTCATCTTCCATGCCCAGTCTTGGGAAGAAGTCGAAACTATTGCTGAGCATGGACTGATCCACCTTCATAATTGGTTTAATGCTAATCTTCAAACTTTAAAGGCAAGCAAAATGAAATACATCCCATTCTTTAAAAATATAACATCTGCACCTCCTAGTTTTCTTCAATTGCGTATCCACTCTTGCGGTATCTGTTCTAATTATGTACCACATGTACTTGCCCTGACTTGGACCAAACTAGCCATATTAGATATCGCGTATACTTAGACCAAAGACTGAACTTCAATGAACATATTAAGCATGTTGTGGGAAGGGTAAGAAAGATAATTAACATTATGAAGTTATTAAGAAACTGCGTGGAGAGAAAATTAATAAAAATATATGTATCATTGTGTCAGTCCATACTTAATTATTCCATTACTGCAAGGGGAGGCGTTGCCAAAACGCACATGCTGAAAGTTGAGAGAAGTCAACGTGCGGTTCTCAAAACAATGTTTGGTAAAAAATACAGGTACCCAAAGGTCACGCTATACAAGGAATGTCGATTACTGAGTGTACGTCGGCTTTACATCTTGCATAGTGTCACAAAATTCCATAAAGAATTTGTGAATACTGCTAATTACGCATCAGCCTCCAAAAAAATGGTTAATAAAGCGTCCGTTCCTCGTGTACAATCCACCTTTTCAAAAAACCATAGTTTGTTCTTGCATCGTTTCCTATACAACAGAGTGGCAAAAAGTTGCAAAATTCAGGAATTTTCTTCTATAAAAATTACCAAGCACGTTCTTGAATGGCTTCTGAGTCTTGATTACGTGACTACTGAAGCTTTGGTATCGGGAAATTAAGCATATAAAGCATAATCGTCATATATTTAGGAAAGTGTAGATACAAGAGTATATATTGATTATTATTATTATTCATTTATCATTATTGTTTTTTCTATTTTTGTTCTTAATTTATAAATTATTTTTTATTTATTTTATAATATATTTGGAATATAAATACATTGTTAATACAAATGTACGATGAAGAATTTAAATTACCTATAATTTACCTATTTACAAGCATATATAAATATTATCCTGGTATTGAATACGAGTATCTGTAATATTTTTATAAATTTAGCATCAAAATAATGATTTGTGTACCATTTTGAATTGCCTCTGCTACGCTTCCGTGGTATCATGTGTGGGGATCGCTATTAAATATTGAAGCTGCGAACTACCCTCGATTGTGTGTTGATAATTTAAGATAATGTTTTTATAGTGACTATTGACAACACTGTATTTTGTTATTTTTGTATTTCTGAGCTGTATTGAAATATTTGTAAGTAACAAATGAATTTTTGATTTGATTTGCTTTTGTTGCAGGAGGCCCGTGTGAGTTTGAAGGCTATGAGATGCTATATTGTAATTAAGAAGTACAATATAGCATTTTAATTGTATTGTATAAGGAGCAGCGCTAATTGAATTGCACCTATTATGATGTTACCACAAAACCAGCAAAAATATGGACCTCTCTTTGATTAATCTTTGAAATCATTCATTCATTATATTAAAATAAATTTTAATTTAAGGCATGAGAGCTACATTGTTTATTTGCCTTCAGTAAAAAGAGTTTTAAGACAATGCATTTGATTTTCTTCATTCAAATTATTTAATTGTTCTTAATTTAGGATGATTCAAACATCAATAGCAACCCTGTTAGTTGAAACCTTCTTAAATGCTTCGTTAGTGTACACGGCGATGAGTTCTCGACTTGAATGTTAGCCAGCAAATTGGACACAAATCCTATTGATTCGTGGAATGGTCGTAGCTTTCTATGGTTCAAATAATTAGTGATGTTCAATTAAGCTTACAGTTAGGCTTTTTATAGATAAGCATACAAAAGGGATGGTAGAACAAAAGAAGTATTTCTTTGCCAAATTTTAGATAAGAAAATTTAAGTAGTGTTTGTCATCATATTTCAAAGTGAGAAGCATTGGTACTACAAAAGTCTCATGTAAAACTATGCGAAAAATAGTAATTTAACAATCAATTAAATAACCAATTGATAATGTAAAAAACCTTTGAACTCGATATCTAATTAATATGTAATAAATCTTTAATATTTGATTTCAACTGTAGCGGTTTAAACATGTATTGGGACACTCAGAATTAAAAAAAAAATTTTCCTCTATTCTGTTTTTATTACATGTTTGGTAAGAACTCTCCATTAAATCAAAAATGCATAGTTTCATGCGTCCGAACCAATTTTCAAAGTACAATTTCCAGTCTGTAACAGGTTTTTCTTCAACGCCCATTTGGAACGTAGTGAGCGCATCTTTTGGCGATGACAACTGTATCCCCTTTTCAATTTGAGGGAAGATATAGATAAGAAGAAGTCCCACGGTGAGAACTAAGGGCTAATGACCCAAGGTTTTACCGGTTTCGTGTTTAGGAAGCCGTTTTGATCGCCGATTGCGCGGGCGCTTAGTCGCGGTGGAGCAAATAGTCCTCGGAGTCCCGTGTTTGATCGCTTGTTGCTCACAGCAGTACAATTTGTGGCAAACATTTCATAGTGCACCATTCTGTATTTATATTACTGTGGTTTCGTCCTATTAACCCTTAAGACGATGATAATCAAAAATTGTCTAGCGCTTCTCGATAGTTTCACTATCCTAGGCGTTGTTTTTAGAACAGCCGTACTGATAACGCGCGCTTTGTTTTTGAACCACATTGCTACATTTTCGTTACCTGTTATGATCTCGTAAACACGGTGGGAAGGACCAGCTTTGAATTTATCAATCACATCATGGCACCATTCCACGCGCGCGTGTTTCTGAGGATCGGTGAGGTTGCACCCAGCGCGAAACAATTCTCCGTGCGCAAACGTCATTGTCTAGAATAACATAAACACTTCCCGGTTCAATCTGCAGATTGTGTCGAATCTTCTCGTGTGTGATTTACGGTTTCATGAATCAAATGTTTCACTTATAGCATTTTCTTCCTTAACAACAGTTAAAGGAAAATCATTTCTTTCTTTATCCTTCAAATTTAAGCAACCAAACTTAAACTCGTCATACCAGCGGTAAAAACTTGCGCCATGTTCATAAAAGCTAATTGAAGTCGATTAAACAGTCGATATACATAAAATTTGTTTAATAGCAAGTATTTATTCAATTTACAAGTTAAATACGGTTTAATTCTTTTGAAAAGTAATAAAAGAACACGCTCTCCAGTCAAAAATTCAAAGTTATTAGATTTAAGTGCTTTTATGACAACAGAAAGTGATCGTTCCTCAAATTGGCGTAACTGAATCTGACATTTTTACGAGTTCAATGTTTTCTCGGTATGGGCATGAAGGAAAAGTAGGAAAATTCTGAAATAATTTTATTTTTCTATATAAACTCCCAAAACCTCAATACATTTATTACTTTTATAAATTAAATTTTCTATACCTCATAAAAATATTATTCTTCCTTGTCTGAAAAATGAGCAGTAATTGCTGCCTTGAGCTCTTCATTGTCAAAAAACCGCTTTCTACAAAGGTCTTTTTTCAGGAAAGAAAATAGAAAATAATCGCTGGGGGCCAAGTCTGGGCTGTAGGGTGGTTGACTAATTTCTTCAAACCCAAATTCTCTTACAGCAGCCTTGGCAACACGCGCAGTGTGAACCGGCGCGTTGTCATGAAGAAGCAACACGCCTGCGTTCAATTTCCCGCGTCTTAATTCTCTTATTGCTTACTTGTTACTCTTATTGCTTTTAAAATTACCCAAACTATTAGCATATGATGATGCTTTTATACTGTGACCTTTTTTTGTGTACTCGATAAACAAAATTCCTTTCGAGTCCCAAAACACTGTAGCCATGAGTTTTCCAGCCGACGGAGAGACTTTAAACTTCTTTGGTGGCTCTGGTCCCTTTTTGGGCCACTGCATCGACTCATGCTTACTTTCTGGATCATAGTGATGGACCCACATCTCATCAGTAGTAACAACCCGATCAAAAATACTCGATGGACTATCTCCACAGAGCTCCAAAAACTCCTTACAACACTCAACTCGCACTTGTTTTTGAGGCACCGTGAGCATTTGAGGCACCCGTCTTGCATTGACCTTTGACTGATAAAGATGGTCATGGAGGATGGTGTGTGTGGTCCCATTAGATATGTTAGTCATCTTTGCTAACATTTTGATTTTTATACGGGCATCTTCAAGAACAATTTTTCCCTACTTTTTTCATGTTTTTCTTTGTCGTGGCATTCACTGGCCCTCCCGCACGGGGGTCATCTTCAATTCTTTCCCTGCCTGTTTTACATTTACTTGACCACTTTTGAATTGTCGATAATGAAAGAGCAGATTCTCGATAAACTGCTACCATTTCTTCGTGGATAATTTATTGAGGTTTTCCTTGCTTTGTGAGGAATTTAATTACAGCTCGGTGCTCAATTTTCGTCAACATTGTCGCGTTAGTCATTCCTGCTATGTTCAAGTTAAGATTACTAGAGTACTTGTGATGATATTTGTTAGGTTTTTTGTATTTATACTCTCAGATATAGTCTTAGCATAATGACCATTTTAAAGTACCCTCATAGTTACTTAAACATTATGATACTGAGAACGCCGTATAGTATAGTAATACGTATAGTATTATTTTTGTTATTGAAACAGAACCCTACTGTAACAATGACCGGAGTTGCACCAGATATGCGGTGAGTTGACGTAATTAGCAAAAAGAAATTGGCTTAGTAATTTAATAATTATTTATTAACTTTTTGCATGAGAATTGGATTCACAGCTCACTTTATTCTATCTCGTTTTTTTTTCTATAAATTAAAATACATTTTTATTATTTTATTTATCAGTTTGCTTATTTTATTAACAAAATGAAGTCCTTTGCCAGAATTGTTGTCATATCGAACGATGTTGGACTGCCTAAATAAGAGATAGTCCCATGGTTCTTAACAAGTAATTATGGGAGCTTCCTGGCGTGGTATTCCTTCCCTCAGTTTCCCCCGGTACGCCCCCGATACCCAGCCTGTTATTGCTTCAAAGGCTGTAGGAGTTAAACAGGAACAGTTTAGTAGTTTCAAATAAACATGTTTCACAGCTCACTAACAGTTCTACCACGAATAAATATAATAGTATTTATCTTATAAAGGTTTATTGGTGTCTTTTACCTATTTCACCAGATTTTACCACAAACATATTTTTAACGAACTCGAACAAACTCAATATTGCAAAGTTTCTCAAAGAACCCTTTGACTTTATTTTTGGACTTTCTAAGAAGTTTAAAAATCCTTTACTTGTTAAAAGATTTCAGGATCATAACAAAGGGGAATTATTGTTGACTTTGTATAATCTCTGAAGCAAAATTAACTTAAACATACTAAAAGTTAAAAAATGTTTCAATTAGTTTGTACTACAGTTTGTAGCCTGTATCACATCTTAAAATTAATTCCATATGGTATCTTAGAATTTTTGCAAGATATCGTGAGTATTATGGGAGGTAAAAAATTTGGTGCCATTATCAATGCTATGCATCTTATACATCGTACTAGTCTCAAAGTCCATCATAAATATTATACCCTTCACTATCCAATTTTCAATTTCCTTAACCATTTACCTCGTATTAATATTTACTCTTCACAGCCTGAAACCTATCGAAGAACTTTCTATCACTATTCCTATGTTCGGAATAATTTCTTATTGTATATAAACTTCTGTTTATAATTTGTTTAATATTTGCACGTTTACTTTGTTGGTTTTTAAATTGTTATGTTTTTATTATTCATCAATTGAAGACTAAATAAGAACTTTACCATATCTAATAAAAATATCTGACTTGTCGCAACACCACAAAAACCAATAATGCATTACGTCACATTACATAAATATTTACATATTAATATGTGGAAGAGGAGCATGAAAGTCTACAACTAATAGACTACAAACAGCTGTTTTTGCTTACTTAAAAGCCGTAGTTGCAATTTTTAATAGGAAATTGGACACTCGTCACTCTTCCCACTCCTTTGAAGAATAATTCCGAAAGATTGGCTGGACTACAGCTTATCTAAATTGTACTAGATTAAATCATCAATTGGATATTTTAGACTTCAATAGCTTAAGTTGAATTTATATTACGAAATAAGGGTTATGCACGATGAAATCAATTCCATGAAATTTTTCATTAAAATGATAGTGTGAAAATAGTATTACTTGAATTTTGGCTCCATCAGCATCAAATTTTTTATTGAGGATAGTGGAAAAGTTGTCGTTCTAATGTTTCACGACTTTATGTTTCCTTTGCATTTACACGATGCAATTAGTTGCATGACATCAGGTTTGCCAAAAAATTGCACATAACATAACTATTTTAGTGTCATAAAATTAATGCATGCATTGTAAACCTTATTCTGTTCACGTAAAATTATTAGTAAAATTAATGTCACGATATTAGTTTATAATACTAATTTCGTAATGTGAATTCGGTTTAAACTATTGACAAATTAAATGCAACATTAAATCATGTCTTGGAGGAAACCACTAGCAACCATGATACGAACTAAATACTTATAAACTTATAACGAGTAGTATTTCAAAAGTAAAAATGTGGAGATGTGTACAAAACTTAATTTGAGCTATCAAATTGTACAAATATTTACTAAAGAACCAGGCATTTTGTGAGCAATATACTAACTAACTGGTTTTTCGGAAAGCATTTTTATCAATGTTAATTTGTAACACTAATATAAATATATAGACGTTCGAATAATAAATACTAGAAATTATTTACCAAGTTTCGTGCTAACGGGAGTTCTTAAATTGTTGTTCAAATCGTTTTATTTTTCTCATTTTAAGCTTCTAAGTTTGCAAATACAATTAATTAATGACTTAAAGTTTACTTAAAATTAATGTTGAATGTAAAAGCCTATAAAAGTTCTTGGTGTCTATTTTATGCACGCTGTGGTGTGCGTAGAAAAACTTTGATACTTAATGTGAGGTTTTTAAAAAGTCATGTAAATTTTGGGGGAAAGTTATGAAAAGAACAGACCTTCTTTTTCAAAATTTGGAGTAACGTAAATCTTTATTTTTTTAACTGGTGTACCTTTCACAAAAACCAAAATTGTGGCGCCTACAGGATCACGAGTAAAACTGTTGTTTAAATTGACCTCAACATTAATTATAGCTCAGACATGAAACAAAAAATGAGAACTACAACACTTATTTGGAGTTTTTAATACTGGCAACTTTGTCTTTGTTTCATCAAATATACAAGCTCAAGAATCGAGGTTCAGAGAATCAAACAAAACTCCGTCATGTTGAAATACATATTAAGGCTAAACCGAATTCTATTAAATATTTCTCAGAATAAAATATAATGGGTGGTAATTAAATAGACTTCTTTTAAACAGCATCATTTGCCTCTAAAGGTCTTTAAAGCCTTTTAAATTACTAAGTCAGCCACAATTTACAAGCGTCAGAACAATACTATCTTAGCCACAAAAAAATTTGTCACTTTATGTTTTTCTATATAATTTAGAATTATCATCAAATTTCGATTATGGCGTTTTGCCGGATGCAGCCGCACCACGCTCGCTTCGGTCGCTTGGCTCGCGCAAACGATAAATGCAGCCTAACATTAACTTAACCCAAATTTAAATACCACTATTCTTTCTATAGAATATTAAGTAGGCGTTCCAAAAAAGACGAATTTGTTTATTAGAGGCTATCTCATTTTCCTATGGCTTAGTTATAAAATGAGAAGTTCGATCACGTAGCCAATAAAGAAATCTGTGGCTTGTCTTGTGATTTCCCAAATATTATTGCATAAGAGATGTTTTTTTCATTTCAAAAGTTAAAGCAACTAATTCAGTATTTAATTGTTATACTTTATGTCTAGTTTATGAAGCTTTAAAGAAATGCGAAAACATAGTGGGATCTTATGGCCCCTTTTATATTTTTGAATATTAATATCTCAACAATTCACATTATAATGCTAACTTTTTATTTTTTTGTGGCTTTTAATAATTTATCTTGTTAATCATGGGTTAACAAATTCGCAAACTTACTGAAAAAATTTAAAATCTCTAAAAAAAATTCATCAAGGCAGATTACAACGCCATAAATCACTACCTTAGTACCCAAGACTGGCATTCTCTATTGTGTGTTGGTACTGTTAATGAAGCGACAGCCACATTTTATCAAATTTTAAACATTAGCTTAATCGACTAAGTTCCTACTTGTACACCAAATAAGCCTAGATCATATCCTAAATATTATAGTCCTGCAATAATTAAAATTATTCGAGTAAAAACTAAAGCTCATCGTAGGTGAAAAAAATACGGTAATCTAATAATAATAATTTATTTCAGATTATAAATTCATAAGTGGTTAGTAAAACATACAATTCTTAATATCTATGGTAGTGACACGTAAAATAAAACGGAATAAAATTAAAATAGAACATACAAACAAATTAACAAAACACGCGTGGAAGATTAGCGCGATGGGACCTTATTGCAGTGCACGCGCTGCCAGTACGCCAGCATCGGGCTGTCCCACCTGTCTGCTATTGCCTTAATTATGCTTTTAGGGCTGTCGCGAACGCGCTCGAGCATAGACTGACAATACGCTTTAAAGAGAACCAGTTTTACCTCCCTCGTACATCGTGCAAATCTGAGGGCCAGCATGTTGCACCGGACATACAATTCCCTGCATTCCCTGTCAATGCTCAGGCGGTCTTTTAGATCCTCAGCGTACCAGTGACTCGGATAAATATTTTTTTAAATCTTTATTTTTATTTATTCGGGTTTTTTGTCTAAAGTGACGCGTCAACCCCATCGTGCCTTAAACTATTGATATCTCAGATGCTTATTATACTATATTCTATGGCAATAGCAGAAGCTGGATGGCTAAGTACGGCTTGAAATGCGCCCACCTCCAAAACATTTATATTATATGCTCTCAAAAACAACTCTCTTTCATTTTTATTCTTACAACATTCCATCAAAGCATCAGTTTGACGTCAATAAGAACAAGTAATTGTCAATGTTGAGAAATAAATATTTCATTTCATTTCATTTCATGGTATGTCATCGAACTTGTTACACATTTCACAATTAGGTGTTACCACTTTCTTCATTAATAATGCAAACGCTTTTGATGGAATGTAATCTAATTCGGAAAGGGTACTACAGTAAATGCCTTGTTTGTCAGCAAACCAAGGTACACGAAGTGGTTCACAATTCAGCGTTTTGTACCAAATGCCCTTGGTTTTAGATACATCGTCAAAATACATCTTTCATCGGTCAAAACAGACTATTTTAAATTCTACAAAATAGAATCCTTTTATTCAGAAGCTTTGAATAAAAGGGTTCAATTTTGTATTCGGTACCAAACGAAACTGCTGATTTTGCATGCCCGATGGGCAATGGGATCCACTGCAGCTTCAATGTCACGCCACGTTTTTTGCACTCTCGATATTTTTGCAATATAGTATAGGCCACAGAGACGCCCCTGGTTCCCATCGGCTTCTGCTGTCCGTGAATACTACTGATTTGTTATTTGTTTTACATTTAATGTTAACGCATAAGTGAGAGCTTCACTGATGGCAACTAATTTTAATGTCATTATTGATACTTTTTTGTCAATTTTGAACATAAAGCCGTTGTTTAGTATTAAATCATAAAACGCACCTCCGCGTCCATGACTAGTTTTAGACCCATCAATAAAGATCTTATAGCAAGAATAGTATTTTTCATTTAATTCGTATACATTATTTAAGTTCATGTACATTGTAATTAGTTTTAGACAGTTTAATATTTTCTAATTTATGGACTTACGCAGATCTTATTTCAATTTTTACAGCCAAATATCTAAACTAAATAAATCTAACGGTTGAGTTGTCGTAAAAGAGAGTCGTGAAAGGTATATATTAATTGTGACTCCCATAAAATATTACCTATTGTGTTATGTAAAATCTTATAATGTTATGTTTTCATGGATGTCTCTTACACGATTGTAGTCTTTGTTTTTTTTTATTTTTCACATTCTAAATTTAACTTAAGAAATAAGTCCATTTGAATGAAATGTTAAGTAATTTTGCATGTAAGCGGAGATTTATAATTGGCACGCGTTTATTCATAGACTAATTATATTAATGTTATGGAGTTCTAAATCTTTTTCAAAGGTAAAATAAATAAATAAAACAAATAAATATTCTTTTCAAAATATATTTACAGTCTCTTTATGTCTACACAAAGTTAGCTCGGCAAGTCTCCCTCCCCCCAAGTATCCAAACAACGAACACCCTCAAACCGCACCCGTTCACTAGTTAACGCGGGATCCAGCCATCGCCCTCCTCAACCATATTAGAGGGAAGTGAGCGACCCGTCTCCCGACGCTACCACAAGAAGATGTACTTTAGTGACAATGACGCTTTAGATATTCATCGGGACGAAGAACTCAACGAGCACATTACACAATAATATGTTTTGTTACAAATACTAGTAAAATGCTGTTATTGAGTGGATTATACCCAAGGGCTTTAATCATCCAAATAATCGGATAATTTATAATATGCTTTTGCACACAACTACTGCTTTATAGTTTTTTTGAATTTGTCAATATCAAGACCTCGGATATCCTCAGGAACCTTATTATAAAAGCGTATACATTGACCCATGAATGAGTTAGTGACATTATGAAGCCTACTATTATGAGCTGCCAGCATATCTTTTCCTCTAGTGTTTACATTATGCAGATCTGTTTTTCTTTTGAACAAGGAATGGAAATAAGAATATTTAATTCCTTAAATTACTTCTAAGTGACACCCTTGGACCGAGCTGATAGATTACGGACTTCCCTTTTCCGCAGAATAAATATAGTATCGATGTCAGCAGCACTTCCCGACAGCAGAATGCCATATGTCACAAAAAGTGACCTACAAAAAGTGTTCAATCTGGTTCGACAACAACTTTGAAAGTCTTAAACGAAGAAAATATGAAAATTTGGGTAATGGGTATATTTATTTGTTTAGTTTATTTTATTATCCTTGGATAACAGTGTTAAATAGGAAATAAAATGCCAGTCTATATAAGCGGCACGAGGTGTTTAGCGTTGAAACTATGGGGTCCTAGGGACAAAAGGCTCATCGCCTTTATTGTGACATACCGAGGCGATTGATGAGTGAAACTCGTGACCTAAGGCTGGCATATAAGGCTTTCTATAGAGAGGTAATTTAGCCAACCTTTTGGGTAAGTTTTTTATTTTTGTGTATTTTTACCTAGCTTAATATTTTTTTTTGTATACACGTGTATATTTTAGCCTAAGGCTGGCATATAAAGCTTTTTTTATAGTAAGTAACTAAGTTTTTCTATTTTTATGTATTTTTATTTTTTTTTAGTACATACTTGTGTATTTGCTATAATTATAAGTATTTTTGTAAGTTTTCATCTTTTAAATATTGTGTATATACATAAATTCGTTACTCAAAAACCATATTTACCAAAATATTTAAATAATAGTATTCATACAGTAAAGAATTTATTACTACATATTTAATGAGTATCCATCAAATAAATACACTTAAAGATAGTTCAGAAATTTCCTGCAGCTATCAAAGCTTAAATTAAGCAGGAGCAAAAAACAGATAAGCAGCAATGCCTGTTTGGTACTCAACAGATTTCTGATTAAACATGCGACCGAGGTCTGCTACGGAGTGTAATTATTTTTCTTTTGTATCCTTCGTTTCTATCAAAGGGAGTCATAGAGCTCGTTTGAACACAGAAATTACATTGTTACGAACGTGGCTTCTTAGTTATTAAGGTAAATTTGTTAAATAGAGAGCAAATCACTTATTTAACAATGTCTTTTCGAAATTAAATTTCAAAGACAAGTAGAAAAAATAGGATGGTGTGCTTTTAAATTTATGGTCTTATATATTTCATTTATGGTTTTATTGGATATGGGTTCCCTTGCAAAAAGAACATATACTTGCGTGGGGACTTACATACCTCGTAATATCTAAGTATTCATTACCTAAGGTCTCGAAGGACTACCACGAAAAGCGACCTTATTATTTTGATGTAAATCCTCAGAATGTATATGTCATCGTATATAAATATACGATCTTACGATCAAAAGAACAAACTTATATACTAAAACAGTTTAGAAGTGTTTCAGTTTTAAATTGTACTATAAATAAACAGTTAGGGAACTGCAAACCGTAGCTTAAAACTTTGCGGATGATATTGTGTGCACTTAAATGGAAAGAAGGTGTTTGCATCAAAAATATATCCCGCAGAAAGTTAATGTAAAGATAAAAATAAAAAAAAAACGATGGAAAGAATTTTTGTTGCTTTCCTACTTGTTACAACAAAACGTAATTAATCCATGCACACTTAACTAAGACATGTATCGACCTATCTAAAATTCTACGAGTATACTTATTGTCTGATAGACGTCTGATGAGACTAAGTTTTAGGTTCGGATCCTAGTCCAACCAGTTTAAGAGGCGATATTTTATTACTGATTCGGTTTCGGTTATTACTAACATCAACCGTAGTTCAGTGTTTTGTATCCCATCACATGAACTATAACGAATTCTTAAATATGATGATGATGATGCATGTGACATATCAAAATGTTTGCTAGTCTTAAAAAAGCTTAAAGTATCTCAACCAGTCAAAAGATATTTTCATGAGACGCCAATATATGTGCATAGTAGGCATGCTTTACCCTGCACCAAATCCTTTTAAGATCTATAGTTTAATTCTTAGTAAATTTAAGTATTGACAAGATTGCAAGATTAAAGGATTACAGGCAAGAGTGACTGTAAAGACATTGCTAACATGTTTATGGAGCATTTCAGAATACCAGCATTAGCTCTTAAGGAAGTGGTGCAGGAGTTCGACTCTGAGGTCAGTTGTAACGAGACACCAGTCGGTTTTACAGCAAAACAGGTTTCCTCTTTTATTAACAGCATGTCTAAAGGAAAATCACCTGGCCACGACGGCCTCAGCGTCGAGCACATGCCGGACGCTGGTAAGCACACAGGTAGAGTACTTGCATGTATGTGTTATGATGTTATTTACAAAATGTTATTTACAAAATGTAAATAACATCATTTTGTATTCGACATTGTTACCTACCAGAGGCTATGATAAAAACAGTTGTAGTGATAACACTTACAACGGTATGTGCAAAAATATTAGATGGACTACTTGAACGGAAAATTTCTAAGTTCACACATCAGCTTAGTGATTCCCTGTTCGGTTTCCAGACCATTCTGTCAACCGAAAATGATATTTACACCTTAAAGCAAACAGTCACCTATTATACAGACCGAAAGACGCCAAAATATGCAGCGTACTTCGATCTATCCAAGGCGTTTGATAGAGTTCATTATACCGTACTTTCTTAAAAGCTTACCTCTCTTGGATTACCTAATGAGCTCTTAAATGTACTCAGGTATTGGTTTCATAATTAAACAGATTGGGTTAATCGGGGAGACGCTGCATCTGATAAATATCGGCTTGAGTGTGGTGTAAGACAAAGAGGTTTAAGATCACCTTTCTTATTCAATTTATATATTGATCAGCTGATCGTTGAACTCAGCAATACTATGGTTGGCTGTTCAATTGATGGAAAAATAATAAATAACATAACTTACGCCGATGACATGACACGTCGATCCACGCTTTGAGAAAGTTGTTGAAGGTATGTGAGAATTATGCTGACAGGCATGGACTTATGTATAGTGTCAAAAAGTGTGAACTTTCGGTGTTTAGCGTGGGTAAGAAGTTACCCATTAACATTCCTGGGCTCACACTCAATAACAATGAATTAAAGCTGACCTTTAAATGTAAATATCTTAGGCACGTTATTAATTCCAACTTAACGGATGACGATGGCATTGAAAGTACGCTGTACGTACCAATATGCTAGCTCGAAGGTTTGCACACACAAGTTAAATTACCTTTATTTAGAGCCTATTTTCAATCTTTTTACACGTGCAGCCTTTGGGTTAATTATAAAAAGAAAGATTACTCAGCTCTACGTGTACAAAATAACAACGGTTTTAGAATAATGTTGGGGCTGCCGGGGTACTACAGCGCGTCAGGCACGTTCGCGGAGGCTCAAGTATATGATTTTTTTGGGATTACAAGGAAAATGGTCACCTCACTGATGCGCCGGAGCTGCGACAGATCTAACAGTATTCTACTAGTATTAAAGGAAAAGGTAGATAGATTAAAACATTGGAATAGTTGCCACCCACAATGTAATGTAAAATAAAATAAAAAATTGTTACTAACTCTTTATATGGATCAAGTGTCCGAAATAAATTATTATTATTATTATAGTCCAAAAAAAGTTCATTCATATAATTTTCAATACCATTGTGTATCGATAAACGCAATTTATCAGCTTTGACGTTAATTGAATCGGTCAAACCTGGACTTGAAAACCTTCGAAATCGTTCAAAGGTTTTAATCAAAGTTTGATTGCGTTTTATGAAAATGGAGCCAGATATACAGTTTGTGTAAAAAAAAAGGTCCAGGTACCTATTGTGATAGGAATCCTTTTTACTGAACTAGAGAAAATAATCTGTTTCAAATAGAGACTATGCATTTGCCAATTTTTATTGGTCTTTTGAAGTCTTTTCAATTTTCTTAATGAATAATTCCTACATTTGGTAAATGGAGATTTAAGGAGAAAGGTGTACGTGAATAATAAATTTACTTTTTGTGTAAATTGGCTTAAATATTATTATTGAAGATTAAAGATAATTCGGCAAAAACGTCGGCTGATTTTTCAACGGAAACACTGCCCAATCCCCATGAGTTGTAATAAAACAAGGAAATTTTCTCTTTTTTAGGTCAACAAAAATGGCGTATGTATAATCTTTTACGGATAGTTTACTATGCCTATTTTCAAGTTTAAAAAGATGGTCAAATATAATGTGGCAATTGGAAAGCTATTTAGACAAATACGATATTTATCCTTATCAAATTAAACATGTTAGTTCATCGTAATTGCCCTATACACCAAACAAATAATATAAAATCATACTCGTACGTACTGTTATAATGGAAAACGCAAATCACTTAAAAAAAAAAGGTTTTTATTACACAACTTATTAAAATAGAATTACACTTAAATTAAATTAGAATTGAAATAGAAAAATGTTTGATGATGATACAGTGGAGGTATGATACAGACTGACTCAAAGTGAGTCCCTTAATCTAGAACTGCCTCGAGTTAGGATCCAGGGAGCTAAGTCAGCACTGCCGGCTTGCACTTTACTCTACATAGTACATATATGACAACCCCCTCCGTAAGAGAAAACTTACCCTTTCAAGGTTAGTTTTATAATAGTTGTTCTAATCTATTCTGAGACGGGGTTGCTCATTACTTTTATCTAATTCAACTTGCTCTTTAGCATCCCTTGGATTCTTTACATTTTTTAAATAGATCATACATTTCTTATACAAACAGTAAATTAGTAAACTTATAATTATAACAAAAGAAATAATACTAATAATAGAAAAACTGATATGGCTATACAGATGTTCTTCAGGATTAGTGAGTTTGATATCTTTAACTATTTCATTTGACATTTGTTCATAGGATTTGAGTTGTTGTAAATTAATATTTCTTATTTTTGAAATAGGATACACATTTTTTAAGTTATTGAAATTTTCAAAGTTACAGCAACTATCGTTAACTATATTGTAATTAGGTTTTATAATCGGGATATTTATTTTTGGATAAACTTTTGTTATAAATTTGATATTCTTAAAGGAACCTATACAATCTTGTGGAATATCGAGGGTTCCTGTACCAGATGTAGTGGTTTCAAATATAACATTATTTTTACACTCGACAGATAGTTTTGAGGGTTTTGATTGAACAAAAACCCATTTGTTATTATTCAGCTTATGCCAAATATCAATATCACCATAAATTATTTTGTTTTGACAAATATCTGGTAAAGTAGAAATAGCTTTTGTTATTATTTCTGCCTCACAAGTTGGATTACTTACCACACTATGTATATCTAATATTTCACAAAGGTAAGTCTTAGGAATAATATTTTTACTCGAATTAAGATCCTTCATAAAAGTAAAGTAAGTTTTATCTTTGCTTATTGCTAGAAATTGGTCGAATGGAAGTAACATGGCATAAGAATTAGGGTTATCCGACTTATGTGGAATGAGCAAAGGAATAGTATTATAGAGATTGTATACTTGAGTACTTACAAGAGGTATTTTTTACTACAAATACTAACTTACCATTTAAATAATAGCAATCTAAACTAGCAACGTTTATCAAGGAGTGTATTAATAATAGTGTACTCAATTCTAAGTTAAAAGGGAAATCTCTATATTTAGGGATAACCTTAAGATTACTTATGATGTCATTATAAATTTCTTTAGGAGTTAGAATGGAAGGATGAAGTTTATATATGAAGGAAATACCTAAGTTCCTAACGACCTAGCAAACTCTAGCGGCTAACCTGCCTACTAGCTTTTATGGGGTTGGGGACGAACGCGAAGTGTTTCCCCTATTGGACAAGCACTGTACCTTCACCGTGGGAAGAAAAGCCCCTGTACCGGGATCCAGTCTACCGGTTTCTCCACCGGAAGGGCTTTGGAAGTGCACCGGGTCAACGCTATCAGGCTTAGTTGTCACCGTTAAGTATCCACCTGATCAAACGTTACTCTCTCTGACTACGTTACAAGCGCCCAGCGTCGAGTACGTTGCCAGATATCAGCCAGAGCCTTGCGAACTATCGTCGAATTTAACCGACGGAAGTAAGCTCAACTCTGTTGTTGCTGCTCCCACCGAGGTGGGGTATCTATTCGAGGGGTGCATGGTGTGCGGAATTGACTACGTTACGACCGGCCGAAGCCGGCCGCAGAGTGAGTCTCTAACTAACGTAACAAGCGCCCAGCGTCAAGTACGTAGCCAGAAAGTCAGCCTGAGGCTTGCGAACCAAAGTCTAATTTAACCGACGTAAGTAAGCTCAACTCTGTTGTTGCTGTGAGACTGACTTAGTTACAGCCGGTCGAAACCGGCCGCAGCGTAAGTCCTAAAGAGGCTTATCTCAATTCGTCGGGGATGAAGCGAGATATTGTACGAATCTCAGCGTATGAGTATTGCTACGAGTTGTCATCGTGAGACGACAATCGTGACTCAAGCGCTGGTGCGACTGCGAACACGACCGAGTGGGGTTGGACGCAGAACAGATCTGGGAGTGGCGTTTGAGTATTGACACCAGAGAAGTCGTGAGACAACAATCGTGACTCGGCAGCCAGGAGCGACCTTCAACACGTCCGAACGGGTCCGGACGCAGATTAGGTCTGTCCAAGTTATATCGGTAGACCTGCCTTTAATAGACCCGTGTTGCTTGCTGATAAAAGTGTGTTGTACGGTAAACTATTGTGTGAATCAATCTTTAAAAGTATTTTTGCAAAAATGCACAGCTTTGAGATTGGTCTGTATTTAGACACATCGCTCCTTGCGTCTTCCATAGTGTTGTTACGTAGCCAAGTTCGAGAGATCGATTGTAGATTATAAGTTAAGGGTACTGCAAAGCTGCTAGCATATTTCACTACAAAAATAGGTGGAATATAGTCGGGACCAGCAGATTTTTTTACATTCAAGGGCCATAAATCGTTTGTACACGTCATGTCTAGTCAGTTCTATGTCACATAAATTCACTGTAGAATAATCGTCCTGTAAGTCAGAGTCAGTTGTGTGGGGCGGTGTTGTTGGATCCTGAAATGTAGATTGGAAATAGTCGCTAAACATGTTGCAGATATCCTCACCGGTATCAGAAACGTTTCCTTAATAATTCATGGAGGAAAAGTGTTACATTGCTTGTTTGCCTTAACATAGGTCCAAAAATTACGTGGGTTAGTTAGTAGATCTATTACTTTCCGTTTGTTTAATATATTCGTTATACATTTCAGCCTCCAGGTATTTGACGCGATTACTTAAAATACAAAAACTGTGATAGTCCGAAAGGTTTTTGTGTTTAACATATTTTTTATAGTATTTATTTTTTTCTTTTATCATTTCAATTAAAGGGCTTTGATACCGATGCGGATATTTTTTATTTGTTGAGGTTTTCGTAAGTATATGTGCATTACGTAGATTAAAAAGTATGTCATAAAAAGCAGAGATTGAATTTTCATAGTCAGTGAGCCGAATATAACTGTCCAATTTACCTCGGAAAGTTTTAATTTATTGTGTCAAAGTCAGCATTGTCATATAAAAATACAGTGTTTCTACTTTTTGGCAATTCTGGTGATGTGTCGCAGTGTACACAAGCGCGATACACAATGAGCCCGCCGGGTCGCCGACACAGCCCGCCGACAAAACCCGGTGGGCTACATGTAAAAGAATCATGCCGACAACATGCGTGTGTTGCCCGCCGACATGTTGATGGCTTGTGTGCGCAAGCGGCCAGTTTCCCAGCGACACTCGAGCTGTAGTGACGTGCTTGTATTTTCGACATGGAGTGGGACGATGAAAAATCTCTTACATTGATTAATATTTATCAATTAAATGAGTTATTGTGGAATCCAAAGCACCCCGATCATAAAAGTCGACCAAAGCGTTTTGACTCATTGAATCAAATAGCAAACCATTTTAACACAAACGTATCAGAAATAGAAAGAAAAATTAAAAACTTGACAAGTCAGTTTTATCTTATATTTTTTTTTTTTTTTTTTTTTTTATTAATAATTAGCAGGCGTTTGTCTTCCATCTCACCTGATGGAAAGTGATGATGAAGACGAGGATCGTACACGCCTGTCTAAGAGGTACCTATTCACTCTACACTTGAAAGCTCCAGGGTTATATTTGTCTGGAAAAACAGACGCAGGCAAATCGTTCCACTCTTTGGCAACACGAACCAAAAATGAGCTATCGAACCGTTTAGTTCGGCTCATCGGCACGCTAACCACAAACGGGTGAAACTTCTGTCTGCGCCTGGTTGACCGGTGGAGAAAGGGGGAAGGTTCGATCAACTGAAAAAGAGCATTCGCACACTCTCCAAAGTGCAATCTGTAAAAAACCGATAGACTAGCAACTTTTCGACGATGCTCGAGACTTTGCAGTCTCGAAGAAGTAAGTTTGTCGTCACTTATGAGTCTACGGGCCCTTCGGTCGACAGATAATACAAATACGTTGTGTCATATAATACAAATTATATGACACAACGTATTTCGATACCTGGCAATCACTAAATGCTAAATAATATCCTCATTTTAAGCCGCCACCATGCCGCCGACTAACTTTTCCGACTTGGAATGAGAGAAACCACCAACAAACCCGCCGGCAAAAAGTTACCGACATAGGTCGGTGGCCCGGCGGGCCCAGTGTGAATTACGCTTAAAGCTTTATGGTGAGGGTCAAGCGGCACGAGGAGCTGTTTGACTTCACTAATACATACAGTGTCATTTGATATAACGTAGTCAAGTAAGTGATTATTAAAGTTTGTAAAAAAATTATATTGCTTTAATTTACAAAACGATGAAGAGTTAAAAACTTATTTTTACCGTTCATGTAAGATGATTCGTAAAAAGAGTTGTTTAATGATTTAACCCAACATATACACGGTAAGTTAAAGTCACCAAGAACGATATATCTATCACTTAGCAGCACATTGTCGGCAAGTCAATAGGAGAAGTTTGTCAGTTGAGAGGTTATTGAATATATTTGTCCTTGCGCACAAATATAAACCACGCAGATGTGAATGTTGCAAGTACCGTCCCTCCTCAGCCTCACGGCGACCCACAGGTCCGCCGCGGCCAAGCACCAGTCGCCGCGCGTGTTCACTGAGAGCTCGCGCCGCAAGCACCCCACCACCAAGGCTTTGTCTAGTGCTTTTATCGCGTCTCCATACCAGTTAACGATCGATCAGACCCGATCTGCGTCCGGACCCGTTCGGACGTGTTGACGGTCGCTCCCGGCTGCCGAGTCACGATTGTTGTCTCACGACTTCTCTCGTATCAATACTCAAACGCCACTCTCAGATCCGTTCTGCGTCCGGCCCCGCTCGGACGTGTTCGCGGTCGCTCCAGCAGTTGAGTCACGATTGTCGTCTCACGACGTCAACTCGTAGCAATACTCATACGCTGTTAGCCTCTTTAGGGCTTACTCTGCGGTCGGTTTCGATCGGCTGCAAGTAAGTCGGTCTCTTGCACAGCAACAACAGAGCTGAGCTTACCGCGGTCGATTAAATTCGATAGTGGTTCGCGAAGCTCGGGCTGTTTTTCTGGCTGCGTGCTTGACGCTTGGCGCTTGCTACGTAGTCAGAGACTCGCTCTGCGGCCGGCCCCAGGCCAGTCGTAACGTAGTCAATCCCGCACTCTGTGCACCCCTCGAAGTAAAAACCTCACCTCGGTGAGTGCAGCGACAACAGGGTTGAGCTTACCGCGGTCGATTAAATTCGATAGTGGTTTGCAAGACTCGGGCTGTCTTTCTGGCTGCGTACTTGACGCTTGGCGCCTGTACGTAGTCAGAGACTCGCTCTGCGGCCGGCTCCGGCCGGTCGTAACGTAGTCAATCCCGCACTTTTAGTGCAACCCAACTCCGTCAGGTCTACGGCCGGTTTTTGTTGTCAATTTATTGACGACACACTCCGTAGTAGACTCGCGTTTGATCAGGTGGATACTTAACGGTGACAACTAAGCCTGATAGCGTTGCCCCGGTGCGCTTCCAAGGCCCCTCAGGCCAAGGAGAAACCGGCTGACCCAATCCCATTGCACTTGGGCCTTTCCCAGGGTGACGGCACAGTGCTGTCCGAGCTAGGGGCACCACTTCGCGTCGTCCCCAGCCCCCCTACCGCGGGTAGGGAGGTTTAGGTGCTAGGTTTGCTAGGGAACCTAGGCATTCTTATATATTTATATATATTATATATCGTAGGACCAAGCCCTCCCAATGGACCAGCAAAGCTTGGTAAACTTTGCTAGGTCGTTCGCCCAGGCGCTCGTTGCGTCCGGCGTCAGCATATCAGATGACATTCTAACGCAGGCCTTACAGGCAACTATCGCGTCCCCGGCCCCTCAGGCCTCAACCCCGGCCCTTCAGGCCACCAACGCTCAGGTCTACAGCTCTCCCGCGTCTCCCGCCTCGTCCGAGATGGACTGCGAATCGGTCGCATCCTCTCACGCGTCGCGTCGTAAGCGTACCGCTCCCGGGAGCGACTCCGAACCCGCGTCTGATACTTCGTCAGATGCCGTCACCTTAACCGGCTCTCCTGAGCCCGCGTTTCAACTTGTCGCCAAGCGCTCCAAAAAGCGCTCTAATAAAGCTTCGGTATCTTCAATACCCGAGCCCTCCCCGGTGTCTACAACACCAGCCCCCGCGCCGTTAAAATCGCTCGTAGTAACCGCGTCTCCGTCGGTCACATCGAAGCCAGCGACGCGCTGCGCTCCCGTCCCGCCGAAGCCTCAGCTTGCTCCGCCCGTATTCCTGCGTGAAAAAGCGCGCTGGACCGCGGTTTCAAACTTGTGCAAAGAGCACAAAATTAATTACTTAAAAGCCGCCAACGCTGGCGATACAATCAAAATTCCGTCGACGACTTCCGCGCGTTTACCAGGCTACTCTCGTTAAATCAAATCGCGTATCACACCTACGCCCTCCCGGAGGAGCGTAAGATCCGCGCAGTACTACGGGGCGTCCCGTTCGAACTCAGTAACGAAGACATTCTCGAGGACCTTAAGTCTCAGGGTTTTCCGGTCACAGCAGTGCACAAGATGCACTCCAACCGCGGTAGGCGTTTTCCCTTAGCTTTAGTAATCCTGTCAAATACTCCCAACTCGAAGGAGATTTTCATAGAGGCTCGCACAATCTGCGGACTCTCGAACATCTCCGTCGAGCGTCCCAACCCCCGCGGTCACCCTGGGCAGTGCCACCGCTGCCAGCTATATGGCCACGCAGCGGCTAACTGTTCAGCTCCCCCCAGGTGCGTAAAGTGCCTGGATCCTCACTTCACTAAGGAGTGCACTCGCACTCCCGAATCCACATCCCCCCCTGCCTGTGTGCTGTGCGGCCAGTCCGGCCACACAGTTAACTACAGGGGTTGCCCGCGCGCTCCGCGCTCCACCACCAAGAGGGTCGCGCCTAAACCGGCGCCACCGCTCACTCCTGCTAACTTCCCGCCGCTGCGCAACCGGGGTCCCCCGGAAGCAAAGCCCGTTCAGCCGACGCCTACTCCGGCTCTGTCTTGGAGGCAGCGTCCGGCCGTCCCGCCTGCACCTTCCCGACCCATCCCAGCTCCCGTAGCTCCCGTAGGGCCGCGTCCCGCTCCGTCTTCTGCACCTCAGTCGTCGTTGGCTGAGGACATGAAGACCGTATTCAACGCCATCCAAAACGTAGACATTAATGAAATTTCCATACTCGCACGCAAACTGCGAGCCGCCCGCTCTCCTCAAGAACGTTTATTCGCGTTAGCCGAGCATCACTCGCTCCTAAGTTCGTTGTAAATTCTTTATTTTTGTATAAATTCGTAAATAAGTAAATTATAATGTCTAGACCCGCGAACCCCGCGTCTTGTCGTATCAAACCCAAGGGCTTATCCCTAGTATATTTTAACGTTCGTAGCCTTAGCACCAACCTTCCCGAGCTCAAACTGTTCCTTCAGAACAACGACCCAGATCTTTTACTTCTCCAGGAGACATGGCTCACTCCTAATCGCTCCAGGGGATTCGCTATTCCTAAGTACGCGTTTACACGTAACGATAGGCCTAACTGCGACGGTTTCGGCGGCACTGCTATCTACTACAAAAGAGGATTCCATTGCTGTCCTCTCCCTACCCCTCCTCTCCTCAACATGGAAGCCACCGTATGTAGATTGGCTATGACTGGTCATCCGACCATCATCATAGCTTCAGTCTACATACCCTCTGGCACCAAACCTATCCGCAGCGACTTTGAGACCATTCTCGCCCTCGGCCGTTCAGTCATTATGTTAGGAGACTTCAACTCCAAACATACTGACTGGACGTGCCTATCAACCAACCAAAGCGGTATAGCTCTCCTCGACATCACCAACTTACTCGACTTAGACGTCGTCTCCCCTATCACTCCCACTCACTATCCCGACAACCCGAACCACTCTCCTGACATCCTCGACTTTGCAATCGTCAAACATATCAACCTCGACCTCAGGTCTATCGAACCGCTCGATGACCTAGGTTCTGACCACCGCCCCGTCTCCCTCGTGCTAGGACCGCCTAACGCTAACGACCTTTACCGACTGGAAAGGTTTTAAAAATACGATAGTTTCTGCCTTAGAGGCCCCAAACTCTCCGCTCGCGATCTCGCCCGATCAATTAGATAGCCCGGATAAAATAGACTCGTTAGTAAATTCTCTCACTGATGCTATCAACTCAGCCATCAGTGTAAACGAAAAGGTTGCTAAGAAAGGCAAACCCACGCTTCCCTTAGCCATTAGCAATCTTATTAAAGCTAAGAACGCGGCTCTCCGGAGAGCCAAGAAATATCCCACGCCCGCCTATAGAACAGCTGCGAATCAGCTACAACGCAAAGTTAGATCTCGCCTCGCGGAACTCTGAGACGCCCAGATGAGCGATCTCATGGCGAATATCTCCCCGTCCCACCAAGCGTATTATCGAATGGCCCGAGCCTTACGCGTAGACGCCGCCACTCACGTCCCTCCTCTCACTCGTCCCGATGGCTCTATCGCCTTCGAAGACGAAGAGAAAGCCGAATGCTTCGCTGACAGCGTTGCGTCTCAATGCTCGCCCAGCACGCAACCCGCGAATCCCACTCACATCAAAGCGGTGGAGGACGAAGTTCTCCGTAGAAACTCTCTCCCCATCACCGCCGACCCCGTCACAGTCTCTAATGATGAAATCTCGCTTCTCATCAAAAGTCAAAAGTCCAGAAAGGCTCCGGGTGCGGATGGTATTTCCAACCACGCACTTAAGCACCTGCCTCAACAGGTGCTTACCTTGTTAGCTATCATTTTCAATGCCTGCTTCGACTGTCATAGGCATACCCAAGCCGGGTAAACCTCTTAATATCCCGGCTAATCACAGAGCCATCAACCTCCTCAAGGCAATGTCTAAACTTCTCGAGAGAGTCATACTCTCTCGAATGCGGTACCATCTGTTTCCAACGGACGGCGATCCTCTCATAATTCCCCACCAGTTCGGCTTTCGCGCTAAGCACTCCTGCCCTCAGCAAGTCCATCGAATCGTCGAGTACATACTCGACGGCTTCTATCCGAAACGAAAGAAAACGATCGCAGTTTTCTTTGACGTAGCCAAGGCTTTCGACAAAGTCTGGCACAGCGGTCTCGTTTATAAACTCTATAAAATAGGCTTACCGGCTCGCCTAGTTAGGATAATCGCGTCGTTTCTCAAAGACCGCACGTTTCGTTTCAAACATGAAGGCACGCTCTCCGCGCCTCGTCCCATAAAGGCTGGAGTCCCTCAAGGTTCAGTCCTCGCCCCTCTTTTGTATTCCGTATACACTAACGACATTCCCATTCCATCGAAAGTCGTCGAACTCGCTCTCTTTGCCGACGACACCGCCCTTTACACCAAAGGCCGCAGAGCCTCGGGTCTCGTCACCAGACTTCAAAAGGCTGTAAACACCCTCGGTGCTTGGTTCAAAAAATGGCGTATCGATGTGAACCCAGAGAAGAGCGCTGCGGTTTACTTCGACTACAGACGCAGTCGTATCCCCGACAATCTCCAATTGAGAATGCAAGGCACTCCCATCCCCTGGAAGCGCAGTACTAAATACTTAGGCGTCATCTTAGACCAGACGCTTTCTTTCAACCCTCACGTCGATAGAGTAACGAAACTCGCACGTTTTTACCTGGGCCGGCTTTACAGTATGTTAGGTAGAAAAAGTAAAATGTCCTTCAGAAATAAACGTACGCTTTACAAGGTCTGCGTTAGACCAGTCATGTCATATGCTTCGCCAGTCTTTGCCCACGCCAAACCCTCCGTCCTGCACAAGCTGCAGGTGGTTCAAAACCTCTTCTGTCGCAGGGCCACAAACGCATCTTGGTACGTGCGCAATGCGGACCTGCACAGAGATCTTGAACTACCTACAGTTCAACAGTACCTAAAAACACTCTCAGAATCGTTCTTCAAACGCGCCGAATCCCATCCCAATCCACTAGTTCGAAATTCAGTCTCTTATACTGCTCCTGTCTTAGATTCGGTATACAAAGTCGCTAGACCGAGAAACGCGCACACAAGCGAACGTACGCAATTAAATTTAGATCTCGAGGCCCTTCAGGCCGCAAATTCTAATTCTAACGTAAATTCTAATTCTAACGTAAATCTGAATTAATGAAAATTTAATTTAATTGTCAATTTTAATGTTTATTATTTACTTTTCATTTGTTTTGAGCACCTTCAGTGCTATGTAAAACCCAGCGGGTGACCCCTTAAGGGCCCCGCTAGCGCGGCCTCTTTCTCCAATTGGCCGTCGCTCAGATGAAGGCTGAGTGGCAAAAATGCACGAGCCGACAGGGGGTTTTTAGTGGGTATGGTTCTGGTAGGCGTCGGGACGAGTCCCACATTACTTTGGAATCGCGCCAGAGTATGCGTCAGAGCATTTTTATCCTCCTGCCCTTCCCGCGGTGGGGAACAAAAAAAAAAACAGTTAACGATCGTCAAAAAATCAAATATATCAAATAGTCAAATATATAATATAGTAGGTGTTCAGCAATACACCCCTCAAAAATACAGCAGTTTTAGTTCGAAGTTCTCAAACGTTATACTAATCATTAAAGCGTAAAAATATAGATATATACATGAGTAGATAAAGTTAAAAATACAATAATATATTTGAGTATAAATTGGTATGGTTTGAAACCGGTGTGAAAAACCATAAATCGTAGAAAGAGCCCATAGCCTTCCTACGATTATTAGGTATATATACCCATGTATATATTCATAATAAAAGTTTTGGAAAATAAATAAAATTAATCTTCAAATTATATAATCCAAAACGTTTTATTTTATTAAGATACGAAAAAATGCATAAATTAATTTGATACTATTTAAAAATAACAGGCTTTTAAAAGTAACAATAATTATATAGGAATTATCCAGGCCAACCTTTGAACAGCATACAATGCGCAGTAACAATGAGTTATCGCCGGTTGAGCTGTGCCTGATAAATAATAAACCGCAGCTACGGTTAAAAATATTACATTTGAAATAGTACCAAAAGATGTGCGTATCTAACGGTACATCTGGTACTAAGCGGCAATGACCGGAGCAATGACCGCCGAGCAAGCAGTGCGTCAGAACATAAGACAGAGACAGGCGATGCGAACAAAGCAGAGAGTAAGGTGAATCATGCTTACCGAGAGCGACATATTATTTTTAATATTAATTCAGTGTTAACCTAGCATTCGGTGAATACACTCGTTTAAAGCGGTTATCTAACCACAGCCCCAGTCCGAACACTCTTGAATAGTTTTTTTTAAGTGAAGCCTCGGGCAAATGCTTATGGAGTTCTCGCAAAATGTAACTACGTGATAGTTTCAATATAAATTCGCTAACTGGGGCTATATTCGTATAAGCCAAGTGGTTACCTGCCTTACGGGCTTTACCAGACTTCAATGACTGTATTTATTATATTTTTAAATGTAACCTATGGCGATGAGAGCCTAAGCAGATTCTATGGTCTTAGATAATTGTATATATAATAAGATGTGTGATCGAAGACTGAGGTAGCCAAATATTGAAATTTTTCGATAATTTTTATTTTAAGCGTTTTTTATATAATTTTGTTTTACGTTGTGAATCACTTTAAAGTTTAGGGTCGCATTTTTGCTTTGTGTTTTGTCTGTAACAGCCCATTTCAAAATTACAATTTTTAGCCATTATCATCAAATTAGCTATTGGTTTTTATAACATTAAGTGATTCTTTACGTTTTCAAATACTTGCAAAATAGAAAATAAGAAACTTAAAAAATATTTTAATATCCGTTACATTTAAATCTAACTCAACAAAATGATGCGACACTACGACAGAAAATAAATGATGGCATTAATGCGTTGTAACTCGTGCAAAACTGGGCCGGGTCGCTAGTGCTTTGCGTAAATCTACATATTTTATGTAACTTTTACTTTCTATTATTTTATTGGAGTCTCCAGGTAAAAGTTGGAATTCCTAAATAATTTAAAAAAACATTGATCTTCTTGTGTATGTAAAGTTAAAAAAATATATATTGTTGCTTGTGTTTGATGCTGTAAAAATCTGTTACCCATTTTTCAGCCATTGATAATATATTTAATATAAGGTTTAGTCGAAATTCTAATAAAGTATACATATATCCCTGTATTAAAAAAATGTTTCATTTATGCTACTTTAAGGCTATTGTTTTCTTAAACCATGGTGGTAAGCTAAATTGGAATAAGTAGGTATGTACCTACTCGCTTCAAGTTGGTAGGTACTGTAGCCGAAAATTAAACTTTCATTATGTAATCCATCATTCCGTTTGAAGCGCCATGTTGGTCTGACATTCTGATACTCTAGTTGTTATTTATTGGAAGTTGTAGGATGTAATGAAGTACAGACCGTCATTTTAACAGCGAATTGAATTACCTAACTGAATCTGTTAGAATCCATTTCAAAATGCCAACAATTAAAAAAGTACACTATCAATACTTCGATAGGGCTCTGATCCCCAAAAAATATTTACTACTCTGGTGTGGAATGAAATCTGCGTCTTATCGCGGTATACCACAAATCTTGCAGAAAATTTATAAATAATTGCCAAGTGCAACTCGTCATTTCTAAGGCTAGAATTAATATATCACAATGCTTTGCAAATGTGATCTAGCGGCCAGGTTTTTGGCAAAAAGTTTTGAATGTTGTATAGTAGGTCTAAACCCAGGCTTAAATAGTCAGGATCATAATATATTTCTAGAATCTTAAAATAGCAATTGGCTTATTTTATTGTTTAGTTATTTTACACTAAACGTGATGTTGATTGTTGCAGAAATCATATGAATAATATTTTCGTTTATAATAGTTTATATATTATTATTATAAAGGAAAATTGAATTGTTTACACCACATGTTGCTAGATACCATTTTAATGAATTTTATTAAAATCGATTATTAAACACCGTGTTCACATAGAGATAACACCACAGTCTAACTGTGAGATACATAAGTTATCCTTTCTAGCCCCTTTATTTTATACTGAAAAAAAAACATCAACTCGATGGCCTTTGTGTAAATACACTAATAAAAGTGTGAACGCTACGCAGTACTTAGGTTGTTTTAAATGATTTGACTTTGCTTAAGCAATAAAATGTAAGTATTTTAGTAATTCCAAGTCGTAGATAAGAGGAACATAATTCAATTAAGCTAGTCTTAAGATTTGAAAAATGGCTACACATTAAGGTAAAATGTTTCGTGAAGTAAACCATTTGACCCTTTATTAATCTTAATCTAAAACCATCTCAGGATATGTATATACAAACAGGGTATCGTCCTTTTACCTTAAAACTTTTGTTTGAAACATTAAGTGGGAGTAAATACTAATACGGCCAACAACAAATTAATAAATTTGATCGCTTAATATTAGTTTTTTTCTGCGGCTTATGTTGCTATTAACTTATGAAGCACTGAGATTTACAACCTAAAAATTTAAAAAAAAAAAAGCTTCAGAGTGTACTTAGCCTTACCTAGACTTCGGTTCGAATTTTGCTGGGTGAGTATGTAATGAATAGGTATCATATGATATTCAATAACAACATCATTATGTAATGATATAGAACATAAATACATATACATACATAAATATGTATGTAATGATGTTGTAGTTAATATATTCAAATTTGGTTATGTTTACTAATATTTGTTTTTGATTTAATGTCTTTACACTTATTTTCGTTGTTGTTCTCTATACGTAAGGGAAACTTTCTTCCATGGACAATTTTTTTTTATTGAAATGGTGTGACCGGTTTGACCTTTGTTTCACCTGATGGAAAGTGATCATGAAGACGAAGATGTTACACGTCTATCAACGAGATACTGGGACTATAGTTTTCTGCAAAAACGGAAAAATAAATCCAAAAATTGTTGGATTGATCAATTTGTTAGATATTTCTTATAATTTTAGCAGTAAAATACATGTATATTACACAAGGAACATATATTTTCTCTCATTAAGAACTAAATAATACTTTATTTGTTTGCTTTTTTTTTCTTTATACCTCTGGCATGGTGGCCACAGACTGTTTTTACTGTTTTCATTTTTTATCCATTTATGTCTTTTTGCAAGTTCATTGGCAATTATCCTTTAAGTTACATACATTTTTTTATTATTACATATTTTTTCATTTATTTTTACTTTATATTATCTAAACAATTAAATATTTGAATCTTACACAGTTTTTGTGACATCATTCTCTTATTTTTGCTCTCAGTTTTTCTAATAGGTTAATATTTCTTTTTTATAACTTCTTTTCTTTTCTTCCTGCATTTTTTATTCCATTCTGTTTATTCCATTCCAAATATATGATTTCTGTGAATATTTTCCAAAATATCCTCAAAAACATATTCTTCCATCATCCAAAAATCGAACCATCCGATCACTCTAATTTCTATTTCCATGCAGGTCGTTCTTCTTCAATGTACAATATAAAATTAACGATTATAAAACTTCAATATACAAATTGCAGAGCGTCGCACTTAATATTCGTCCGCACATTTTGTGTTTTGCCGGCAAACGGTAACCAACGGTTGGATAAGCGGGTGGGATTGCGGTTCCGTTATTTCTACGAAATAGCGGGAAATCGAGTCTCCCGCTAATCCGGATTTCCTTTATATTCAATGCCTGGTTTACCGGTTTTCTCCACATTTTTGTCCCTATTTGGTCGCATCCAGTCCTGCCACTTCGGGCATATGTATAAGCAGAGGAGACCTCAGCAATAAGCAACGGACGATCTAGCCAGAGCGTCCCATCGCTTCCGCACTGGGCATATCTGGCTAAATGTATTATGGTCTCTTGCTCATATTTCACGGCCTTACAATTACCGCAGGTTGGGGCTGTTCCTGCACGCCATTTTTCACAATCTGCCCTGAGGTGTTGGCCCCCGCAGTGGCTGCAACGGTCTTTGACAGCTTTGCAGAGTTTTTTAGAGTGACAGTACTCCATACAACGGGTGCACTGTACTAAGGGCGACTGACCTTCCGCCCTTACACGCTGCAGGTTGATGTGCAGCATGCCGGCCTCAGTCGCCCTTTTCCATATAGTGGGTGATGTTGAAATCACGATGTGCCCCGTTAATGGATTACGTGCTCTCATTCTGTATATAACTGCGAGGCGTTCATCCCCAGGGCTCACTTCATTGAACAGATGTTGATTTTGATTTTTTATAGCCTGCAGCACGTCGTGCGTGCCGTCCGTGTGGCAGGACAGGACGTCTCTTAGGACAAGAAGAGGATCACGGTTTTTGAGGTCCTCACAAGTTAGTTTGCTCCCTGAGCTGAGGATTCTATGTTTTACCTTGTCCCTTTCCTCTTCCGTCCCACAGGTCATGATGACCTTCCTGTCCTTAGACTTTCTAACTCTATCAACTTTCACCCAGCCCTCTTTTGTGTTTATCACCTCCCTTGTCTGGTCAAGGACCCTTTCTCCTGTTTCGGTAGCGTCCTCGGAGGTGACAACAATGGAGTGCAGTGCGAGTTTTGGAGTCTGTGTGGGAGTTGATTTCGCTGTAATATTGGCGTATGTGGTGGAGTTTATTCCTGTTATTACGTTTTTATACTTCCCCAGCTCCTCCTTCAGATCCAGTATGTAATTGTTATTTTCAGACAGGTTTTTATTTGTCAATCGGAGCTGGTGGAGAAGCTCTGCGTTAGTGTTAGGAGCCATCAAATCGTTATCTGGTGGTGGCTTTGCGTCTATTTCCTTAGTACTTTGCTCCTCCTTTGCCTCTTCTATTCTTCTTTTGATCTCAAACTGTGTTGCAATCTATTTGACTAGTGCATATAACCATAGCATGCTTTTGTAACATCGCGCTTTTTTTAAGTTTTTATGTTTCTGGATGCGTTTAATTGTTCTAGAGCCTTTTTTCTGCATGCTTTGGCTTCTGTTAGCCACTCTTTCGATTGTATATGCAGTTCTAGCTGACTCGTCCTTGGTGTTGTAGGTTTGTCAGGTTTCACATTTGTCTTCCCTTTTGGGGAGGACTTTTTGTCTTCTCTATTATTTTCCGTCATGTTTGCTGGAGTACGAAATATGTCAGAGGTATTCGTCAAGATTAAAAAAAAATTTTAATACAAATTTTCCAACACCGTTTTCCCGTGGAGGGGTCCTTAGTGCCTTAAAAGACGCGCTGAAACACGGCGCAGATGGTGGTATAAGAAAGTTGAAGAATATTTGCAAAAAGAGTGTTTTATGAAATTTTGAAAATAAAAAACTACCAAAAATCGACTATTTTGTATGAAAAACTAATGAAAAGCTGAATTTTCCGTCTACAACGATGTACCAAAAGGTGTTATTTAACAGCCTCAGATCAATTAAAACCTAAAAAACAAACAACAATATATTAATACCAATTATAACCAGTCAGAACGGTACTTTGTCTATTAAATTAACATCGAAAAACGAGTTTTTCGGGATTTCCACGAGATTCCAAAAAGAAAATTTCACCGGAACCTTATAAACAGGACGGCGTCAATAAAACAAAAATTTCAGTGCAAAAATCTCGAAAATCGGTCAGCAAAAACTCAATAAAATATAAATTTTTGTATTATTTGTTTACTTACTGAAATTAGATATACGTCTGATAATAGATGATACCTTCTGCAATATTAATCTATTGCAAAAAGCTTTTTACAAAAAGGGCCCGAAATTTACGTACTTTACTTTAGTAAAATCTAGCAATTCAACCACGGCCAACTTTCTTTGATTTTTCGGTTGTGTATTTTTTAAATCAACCAAAAAAGTTTTCTTTATGTACCCTAAAGGAGTTACACATTTTTCTATAATCATTTAATTTTTTGGGTCGGTGCGCCGTGGCCAACTAACTGGCACCAACGCTTTTTGCACAGTTCAGGCGCATGTATGTGATATGTTATTTATGATAACGTTGGCGTACGCAGTAGCTTGAACTGAGACAGCTGCTCCGTATACCTCTATCACCCTAGATCTATTTGTGCAATTTCAAGGATCTGTTTATACTCGTAATTGCTGAAGTTTAAGACTTGTATTAAAAAAGGTACGTCTTTACTGTCAAACGAGTTTATTAAAATCAAACATAAAATAAATTTAATATAACACATTTTACAGATTTCTTAGGGAATCCTGAGCTTTATTATTAAAAATAAACTGCATATGTTATTTCCACTCATTATTTTAATTTGACTGAAGGTTTCAAATCAACCTGTGAGATTCGTAATGTATGTGAAATTTTGGGAATATATTAATATAATTTTAGTAAAACAGGGACGGGACGCAAACAAGCAAAATATTCGTATTTCGCAAGTCACAAATATTATGGCTGACCTTAATTGCGTAGCCTGTTAGATGACAAACAAGGACGGTCTACTCATTTGCATAAAATTGTGACCTGCCCATTATATTATTATAATATGAAATTCCTCAGCAAGCAATCCGAAAACCAAACTAGTAAAATATGAACGTTTTTGTTGAAAACACTATGAAGAAGTCACGAACGTTGGGACCATTATTCACAGAATGTAAAAGCCACGTGCCGTCGCGAAACACAATCCACTTCCATCAAAACTGAAAACCGAAGTAAAACGCGCCGATCTTGATTACGTGCCGTATGTCTTGGCACGTAACGCACATTACGCCATAAGTGAGTGCAGAGTTTCGAGGTTTTCTGTCACTGCGACCGACACGTAAAAAATGGTCTGCCTCAACCTATGCTTCCTTTGTAGTTGTATACCAACCAACTTCAATAACGTTTAATACCCTATTCTTATAGCGTTTCCGCTTACCTATTTTCGCCTCGAAAAAATTAAGTGATATTTTTGAATGAACATTTCTGCATATTCCAGCTGTCGGAAAATTGTATCGGGAGTATAATTTACGTGAATGAATTGAAATGGATTTCATTTATTTTGATAATGAGTTTTCAATTTTGTTTTGTTGAAGATTTCAATTTTTGCGGTCTTTTTGTGCCCAGTATTCGTCAAATGTCTCGTTTTTCAGTTTGCGAGTCATTAGCAAACATTTGTCATTTCCCAAACTCAGTTTGACGTTTATTGCTCTAGGATTGATGAACAGATGTTTGACTCCGTAATCAATTGTACCCAAGGATGATTATGATATATTACGAAATCAAATTTCCGTTTTTACAAAACGAAAATGAATTGGAAATAAACAGAAATTTATAAATTTCTTCTTTATTTTTTTCAAAAATGTTTTATTATAAGGCTGGAAATTAATTCAGTACACTATTCTGTTAATTATTTTTTATTATGGTGAATAGTAATGAAACAAGATATTAATTCCAATTACACGATCGAAAAGTTATATTAAAATATTGGCCAACATTTTGCCACATGTTTTTATATATGTGGACTGTCAATATAGAAAAATGTTTGGTTTTTTTATTAAGTTAGTTTAAATGTTCAAAAAGAATTTTTGTCTTATTGAAAAAATATTAACACATACATTTTTTTTGTCACCCTCCACGGGAAGGGCTATAGGATAAAAAATGCTCTGACGCATACTCCGCGCGCGTGATCGGAGTTATGTGTGACTCGTCCCGATGCCTACCAGAACCATACCCACTAAAAAACCCCCTGTCGGCTCGTGCAATTTTTTGCTACTCAGCCTTCATCTGAGCGACGGCCAATTGGAGAAAGAGGCTGCACTAGCGGGGCCCAGAAGGGGTCACCGCTGGGATTTACATAGCACTGAAGGTGAATTCATAGCACTGAAGGTGCTCAAAAATGAAAAATAAAATTTAAAGTTACATTAAATAAATATTAAAGAAGTTAAATTAACTCGAATTTACGTTAGAATTAGAAGTTGCGGCCTGAAGGGCTAAGAGATCTAGCGTCAGCTGCGTCACTACATTTGTGTGCACATTTCTCGGTCTAGCGACTTTGAATTTCGAATCTGAATTTCGAAGAAGACAGGAGCAGTATATGAGACTGAATCTCGAACTAGAGGATTGGGATGGGATTCGGCGCGTTTGAAGAACGATTCTGAGAGTGTTTTGAGGTGCTGTTGCACTGTTGGTAGTTCAAGATCTCTGTGCAGGTCCGCGTTACGCACGTACCACGGTGCGGGCCTGCGGCAGAAGAGATTTTGAACTACCTGCAGTTTTTGCAGGACGGAGGGTTTGGCGTGGGCAAAGACTGGCGAGGCATATGTCATAACTGGTCTTACGCAGACCTTATAAAGCGTACGTTTGTTCCTGAACGACATTTTACTTTTTCTACCTAACATACTATATAAGCGGCCTAAGTAAAAACGGGCGAGTTTCGTTACTCTATCGACGTGTGGCTTGAAAGAAAGCGTCTGGTCTAAGGTGACGCCTAAGTATTTGGTAGTGCGCTTCGAGGGGATGGGAGTACCTTACATTCGAACGTGCAGATTTTCAGCGACACGACGTTGTTTGCAGTCGAAGTAAAACGCAGGACTCTTGTCTGGGTTCACATCAATACGCCATTATTGAAACCATTCAACGAGGGCGTCTACAGCCTTTTGGAGTCTGGTGGTGAGACCCGGGACACTTTGGCCTTTGGTGTAAAGGGCTGTGTCGTCGGCAAAGAGGGCGATTTCGACGTCTTTCGGCGGAATGGGAATGTCGTTAGTGTACACGGTGTACAACAGAGGGGCGAGGACTGAGCCTTGAGGGACTCCAGCCTTTATGGGACGAGGCGCGGAAAGCGTGCCTTCATGTTTGAAACGTGCGGTCTTTGAGAAACGACGCGATTATCCTAACAAGGGTAAGTCTATTTTGTAGAGTTGATAAAGGAGACCGCTGTGCCAGACTTGTCGAAAGCCTTGGCTACGTCAAAGAAAACTGCGATCGTTTTCTTTTGTTTCGGATAGAAGCCATCGAGTATGTACTCGACGATTCGATGGACTTGCTGAGGGCAGGAGTGCTTAGCGCGGAAGCCGAACTGGTGGGGAATGATGAGGGGATCGCCATCCGTTGGAAACAAATGGTTCCGTATTCGAGAGAGTATGACTCTTTCAAGAAGTTTAGACATGGCCTTGAGGAGGCTGATGGGTCTGTGATTAGCCGGGATATTCAGAGGTTTACCCGGCTTGGGAATGCCTATGACTGTCGCTTCTTTCCAGGGTTTTTGAGAAAAAGCTATGGTCGAAGCAGGCATTGAAAATGATTGCTAACAAGGTAAGAACTTGGTGTTGTTGAGGCAGGTGCTATGTGCGTGGTTGGAAATTCCATCCGCACCCGGAGCCTTTTTGGACTTTTGATTTCTAATGAGAAGCGAGATTTCGTCATTAGAGACTGTGACGGGGTCAGCGGTGATGGGGAGAGATTCCCTGCTTGGTAGGACGGGGAGATATTCTCCATGGGATCGTTAATTTGAGCGTCTCGGAGTTCCACGAGGCAAGACCTAACTTTACGTTGAAGCTGATTTGCAGCTGTTCTGTATGCGGGCGTGGGATATTTCCTGGCTCTCCGGAGAGCCGCGTTCTTGGCTTTAATGAGATTGCTAACGGCTAGGGGAAGCGTGGGTTTGCCTTGCTTAGCAACCTTTTTGCTATCGCTGATGGCTGAGTTGATAGCATCAGTGAGAGTGTTGACTAATAAATCTATTTTATCCGGGCTATCTAAATGGTCGGGCGAAATCGCGAGCGGAGAGTTCGGGGCCTCTAAGGCTGAAGCTAACGTATTTTTAAAACCTTCCAGTTGGTAAAGGTCTTAGGAGGAGTGACGTGATTGTTAGGCGGTCCTTGCACGAGGGAGACGGGGCGGTGATCAGAACCAAGGTCATCGAGCGGTTCGATAGACCTGAGATCGAGGTTGATTTGTTTGATGATCGCAAAATCGAGGATGTCAGGAGAGTAGTTAGGGTTGCCGGGAGAGTGAGTGAGAGTGACGGGAAAGATGACGTCTAAGTCGAGTTGCTGAGTGATTTTAAGGAGTTCTCTACCGCTTTGGTTGGTCGATATCAAATGGAGTTCAAATCTCCAAACATAATGACTGAATGGCCGAGGGCGAGAATGGCCTCGAAGTCGCTAAGGATAGGTCTGGTATGATGGATGTCACTAGGTATGTAGACTGTCGGATGACCAGTCATAGCCAATCTACACACAGTGTCCTCCATGTTGAAGAGAGGAGGGGTAGGGAGAGGAGTGCAGTGGAAACCTCTTTTGTGATAAATAGCTGTGCCGCCGTAACCGTCGGGCCTATCGTTACGAATGAACACGTAATTGGGTACAGCGAATCCCCTGGTGCGGTTTGGAGTGAGCCATGTCTCTTAAAGAAGCAATAAGTCTGGCTCGTTGTTCTGAAGGAACAGTTTGAGCTCAGGAAGGTTAGTGCTGAGACTACGAGCGTTAAAAAAAACTAGGGATAAGCCCTTGGGTTTGATACGACCGGACGCGGGATTTGCGGGTCTAGCCATTATATTTGCTTATATACGAATTTACACAAAAAAAAAAATATTAACGATTTTAGAAGCGAGTGATGCTCGGCTAACGCAAATAAACGCTCTTGAGGAGAGCGGGCGGCTCGCAGTTTGCGTGCGAGTACGGAAATTTCGTTAATGTCGACGTTTTGAATGACGTCGAACACGGTCTTCATGTCCTCAGCCAACGACGACTGATGTGAAGACGACGGAGAAGGACGCGGCCCTACGGGAGCTGGGATAGGATGGGAAGGTGCAGATGTAACGGCCGGACGCTGCCTCCAGGACAGAGCCGGAGTAGGCGTCGGCTGCACGGGCTTTGCTTCCGGGGGACCCCGGTTGCGCAGCGGCGGGAAGTTAGCGGGAGTGAGCGGCGGCGCCGGCTTAGGCGCAGCCCTCTTAGTTGAAGAGCGCGGAGCGTGCGGGCAATCCCTGTAGTTAGCTGTGTTGCCATACTGGCCGCACAGCACACAGGCAGGGGGGAAATGAATTCGGGAGTGCGAGTGCACTCCTTGGTAATATGAGCGCCCAGGCACTTTACGCACCTGGGGGGAGCTGAACAATTAGCCACTGCGTGGCCATAGAGCTGGCAGCGGTGGCACTGCCCAGGGTGGCCGCGAGGGTTGGGACGCTCGACGGAGATATTCGAAAGTCCGCAGATTGTGCGAGCCTCTCTGAAGATCTCCCTCGGTTTGGGAGTGTTTGTGAGGATAACTAAAGCTAGTGGAAAACGCCTACCGCGGTTAGAGTGCATCTTGTGCACTGCTTCAGCCGGGAAGCCCTGAGACTTAAGGTCCTCGAGAATGTCGTCATTACTGAGTACAAATGGGACGCCCCGTATTACTGCGCGGATCTTACGCTCCTCTGGGAGGGCGTAGTTGTGATACGCGATTTGTTTGATCCACAGAAGCCTAGTAAAAGACCGGAAGTCGTCGATGGTCGTGACCTGAATTTTAATTGATTCGCCAGCGTTGGCGGCTTTTAAGTAATTAATTTTGTGCTCTTTGCACAAGTTAGAAACCGCGGTTTAGCGCGCTTTTTCACGGAGGCAGACTGGCGGAGGGAGCTGAGGCTTTGGTGGGACGGGAGCGCAGCGCAACGCTGGCATCGAAGGGACTGACGGAGACGCGGTCACTTCGAGTGACATTAACGGCGCGGGAGCGGGTGTTGAAGACACCGAGGTGGGGTCGAGTGTTGATGACACTGCGGCTTTTTTCGAACGCTTCTTAGAGCGTTTGGCAACTAACTGGAACGCGGGCTCAGGAGAGCCGGTTAAGGTGGCGGTGACCGACGAAGCTTCGGATGCGGCGGAGTCTGAATTATAGCCTACCGCTGGTAGGCTAACCTCCCTACCAGCGGTAGGGGGGCTGGAGAGAATAACTTAAAACTAACCGTAGTACGCCGAAGGCCGCTACCTAGAAACCTAAAAAACGGTACGCAGGTAAAGAGCTGACCGCGTTAGGGTCAACCTTTACCGACAGAAAGGACAAATACACACGAAAACAAACAGATATGATAAAAATAAATATGAAAATAGGACAAAAATAAATAAAACAGAGGAGAGAAATAAAATAAAAATAAAAGGACTGGTTCAGTACAAATTCGTTGTCACCGTTAAGTATCCTTTGTACTGAGACCAGATTACTTACGCTGGGCACTAAAATCATCGAGCAACATAATTAAGTATATAAAATTAAATACATAAACCATAGTCTAGGCTAGGCCCAACTAAATTCTTTGTAAATTACAGCATCTTCATGCGTTCCCTTGATTAAAAGGTTCTTGGCAGACAGGCTAACAATAAAGTGATCCTATAAGGGTTTTTTTTTCCATTTATTGAGGTCAACAAACAGTATCACAATAAAGGTTACAATATTATAGTACAAACATTTATATATAATCGTGACACCAATACCGTTAACCACGGATTGAATAAACAAAATTAATTTAGTATCGGTACAAGTAGGAAGAGAGCAGTACATATTCATTACATTTTTCAGTTACTGAGTATGTATATTTATGGAGACATATAAATATATATTTATATATATATACACACATATAATTACAAATAAGTATTTAAATATATATAAATATTTACAAATAAATAAAAATAAATAAATACATAGATAAAGTGGGTGAACAGTGAGTATAGTACGAGTGAAAAGTTTGACTGGCAGTCTTACTAAATATTTGTAAATTGGCGTAGTTTTTAATTGCTTGTATATTAGGGATTTTTGATATATTTGAGAATAATAAAGTTTTATGAGTTTAAGTTAGGTCCATTTAATTTACGAATAACAGATAATCTAAATTCACTAGGCAGAGTCGCAAAAATGTCAATCTCATTAAAATACTTGTTGTATGTGTCAGTAAGGCGATGTAGTGGTGAGCGCTTTCCTGCATTTGTCCGGCACAAAGGAAGAGAAAATAATTGATTTACACGGCAAGATCTAGTATGAGATCTGACTGGTACACGATAGCAAATATTACTAATAATTTGCTCACAGTCATATCTGTTACGACAAAGATCATACAAAAACATTGCTTCAAGTTGTAATCGTCTGGATTTGAGGTCTATTAAATTATATTTTTCAAGTAACTGTATATATGATGATTGAATGTGGTAACATTTAAAGTGTATACGTTTCAAAAACTTTTTTTGTATCTTTTCTATTTTATTTACGTATTTGGAATAGAAAGGGGACCATACTATCGTGGCATATTCGAGTTGTGATCGAATTAGTGATTTATATAAATGAATATATGTAGATGGGAACTTAAAATTATAACTAGAGCGCATTACAAAGTTATACATCCTATATGCCTTATTGCAAATATATTCGACATGTGTCTCTAGGGTCAGTTTACAGTCTAGAATGACACCAAGGTCTTTGATGGAAGTAACTCTTTCAAGTGGGACATTGCATAAAAAGTATGTATATTTACGAGGTGTTCTTTTTCTTAAAACGGTGATACATTTACATTTGTTCAAACTAAGTTCTAGTTTGTTAGTGTTACAGTAATCACTGAAACGGTTCAAATCACTTTGCAGTTTCTGTTGGTCATATTCATTATCAATAGTAAGGTATATCTTCAAATCATCTGCGTATAAAATGTATCGACAGTATTCAAAACAGTTATCAATATCATTGATAAATAAGACAAAAAGGAGCGGTCCAAGGATAGATCCTTGTGGAATGCCTGACGTAATAGGAATGGAATGTGATTCATAACTATTGATGACCGTTTTTTGGGTTCTGTTAGTTATATATGATTTAAACCATCTCCAGAGATTACCACGTATCCCATTAAAGGCCAACTTCGCCAGTAACATTTTGTGGTCTACCCTGTCGAATGCTTTCCGGAAGTCCGTATAGATACTGTCTGTCTGTTTGTTTGTATCAATATTTTCAAAAAGATTTGTCAAATAGATAAAAAGATTTGTAACTGTTGACCGCTTTTGGACAAATCCGTGTTGTTTTTGAATAATTGTTTTATGGTCTAGCCTTTCGAAAAGCTTCGACAGAGCAGGTAAAACAGAAATTGGCCTAAAGTTGGTAACATCTTTCTTTGAGCCTCCTTTATGAACTGGGACTATTCTTGCAGACTTCCAAATAATTGGGCAGAAGCCATCATTCAGACACATATTAAAAACAAGTTGTAGGGGTTCGGAAAGAGAATCACCTGCATTTTTTATAAAAAATCGAAGGTATGTTATCAACTCCAGGGCCCTTAGACGGGTCTAGTGCTTTAAGTTCTTTTAAAACGTCGCTAGTTGAAAGATTGATATCACTAATAGTAAAGTCCGTACGCGTTTTTAAATCTAAGTTACTTATGTCCTCAATAGAAAATGACTCATGAAGGTCAGTAGGCTGGAAAACAGATTCAAAAAAGTTCGAGAATAAGTTGCATATAGCCTCGGGAGTGTCGGCTTTGTCGTTCATATAAGACATTTTGTGAGGAATATCAAACTTACCTTTCCTGTTATTGATGTAAGTCCAAAAATATTTTACATTATGCTTAATACTGTACTCAACTAACTTTAAATAATTTTTGTAGCAAATATTGGAATTTTTCTTGAACCTAGCCCTATACATAGAAAACGCAGAATAATCTGATTTATTTTTACTTTTTTTCCATTTTATCCATGCAGCTTCTTTATTTTTAAACATGTGAATAAGCGACGGAGTAAACCATACTGGGAAATTAGATTTAGAGACATATTTGGTAGGGATATGTTTGCGTATAGTACTATAGATACATTCATAAAAAATATCTATACTTTCCTCTGTTAATTTGTTTTGAAATAGTTCCTTCCAGTTGTATTTAAGAAGATCATTATTAATTACAGTATAGTCAGCATTTCTAAAGCAATATTTAATCTGTCGTTTACTAGGTAGGTTTTTGTCAACATATGGAGTAGGTATTAAAATATAAAATGGTGGATGGTATTTATCCTGCGGAACTAGGGTTATCGGTGCTGGCAAAACTTTACAATCGAGAATATTTGTGATACATAAATCAAGTAAGCGGTTCATACAATTTTTATGTATATTTATTTGAAACCCACCAATAGTATACAAAAAATTGAACAAATAATTATGTGGTGGACGTAAGTCGTTCGAATGTGATAGTGTCATATAAGTATCTACTTGTTGCCATTGAATATTGGACAGATTAAAATCTCCAATAATGAAAAAGTTTGTGATATCAGATTGTAATAAGTAGTCTTGCAGGTACTCAAAATACGCCATGTAAACCTGGGCCTCTACTCGAGGTGGGATATACGCGGCAGCAAAAACATATTTATTTTTACCTACACGTACCTCCAAAATAATGTGGTCGATAATTGCAGGTACGCAACAACGGCGCGAATAGGTATCGATAGCGGGCGCCGCTGGCTCAGTGGCAGCCAGCGAGCGCCGCACAGCTATCAACACGCCACCGCCGTCCTCCCGTCCCGTGCTCGCGCGGTCGCGATCGCTACGGTATACATAATACCGCAAATCTATGAATTCATTATTCGATATATCTGCATGCAGCCATGTCTCCGTCAATATAACTATGTCGTAAGAATGCATAAGAATATTAATATAGACGGTATGTAATTTTGTTCGTAATCCCCTACAGTTTTGATAGTAGACTGATAATAAGTCGGGATTAGGGTGTGCGAATTTTGCAACATACGATAAACAATTTTACTGAAGTTGGATTATTAAGGTAAATTAAACGTACACATGTCGAATATATTAAAGCATAAAGTAAAACAACACAGAAGTTTTGTGTTAAAGTTTTACAATAATTGTAAATTTTTACTATTTGTAATGGACACAGGTAGTAAGCACCTGTACATGCCAATATTGTGTAATAATGTAAAATCACATGATTTCCTAAAAACGGTGGGCATGTTACCATAAAATTGTAACATAGGTTGTTTTTAATATTTAATAAATTAAGGCACACATTACAAAAATACACGAGAATGGGATTCCCTATATAACTTAAACTTTTAAGAAACTGATATTTTAAAGTACTTACGTAACAAGAACTATTAAAATATAATATATAATATAAAATATAATACATATATAATAATATAATACAAAATATTTGTAACCTATTTTGTAAGTACCGCCAGGGGTACCTGTATAAAAATGTTATCCTGAATGATTGTATATTAGTCGATAAATACAAAAACTTATTTTTATGCATAGTTATATGATAAAGTCACTTAATCTTACTAACATCCAGATCACAACGCACAGCAATGACGGGTGATGTGTCTGTTCTTCGAGCGAGAATTACTCCGTGCTTGATCCAAGTATAATTGTATTCGTGTTGTTTGGCTTTATTCCGACACTCGCGGTATAATAATTTATTTTTCAGCGTAAGATGCTCGTTTACGTATATTTTTTGTAGGCTTCCTGATATACCTAGGAGGTCAGTGTCAAGGTTCTTTAGAGCACGGCATGCAGCTAGGACGTTATCGCGCAGTACCCTAGTTGTAAACTTCACTACGATGTTTTTGGGGCGCGTATCGTTCCGGTTTGCGTGTGGCACTCGATGTACAGACACAATGTCCGACGACAATATCTGTTGATTGATTTTCGAGCCGAGACGCATCACAATACTCATAAGGTCTTCATTACGCCGTTCCGGAAGGTTGGCTACTTCAATATTAGAATCCCTCGCGTGCTGTTCCATGATAGCCAATTTAACTTCTCCGCTTCTCCAGCTTCTCCGGAAGGCCATACATAGGTGACATTTTACTATCAAATGACTTCAATTGCTTATCAAAGGAATTTTGACGCTCGTCGGAAGCTATGAGTGACTTCTCCATTTCATCCGAGCGAATATTTAGGGCCTTAACTGAATCCTTCAGGATTGTATTGTCCTGACGTAGGCTGGCAATGGCTTCATTAATTGTTTTTAATGAACTGAATGATTTTTGAATTTAATGAAAAAAAGTCACTTATTTTTGAGAATTCGCTGGAAATCATAGATTTTAGGGATGTTGAAATTATATCGGCTATTGATTTTTCAAACTTGCTATTCCATGAGTTCAGTTGGCGATCAAATTTCTCCTGGAATATTTCCATTTGTTGATCAACATCATAGCTCTCGAACTGTTTTCGCTTACGCACATTTATATGTACATCAACGGCTGCAGTAGATAAGGTCTGTATATCAGGATTCGACGGAAACTTGGTTGTCGGCGATCGTCGCATTTTTAGTAAGCAATGGCACCGGCGGGCGGCGGTGGAGCGGCGCGTGGTTAAAGCAAGACAAAAAAACACAACACAAGAGGCTGTCTCTTAGTCTCCAGGGGGTGAGGACTGTCCCCGCGCCAGCACAGCGCCACAGGCGATGCGCGACAGTGATAGCAATTATTGGCGTTGTATTTTTATAAACACTCTTGTTCACTCGATAATAACACTTAATTCAAAGGTTTAGAGTTTAAATTACAAAAACGTTACTATGAAAAATGATAAACACGTCCGCTCTCAACAGACTCGTACGTGGATTTGATGAAATGTGGTTTTGTTTTCCTTTTGAGGAACCCTTACGGAACCCTAAAAATAAGTAATACTTTCATATTTTGTAAGTATATTATAACGTAAAAGCGATACCTACATTAACAGTTAAATCATAAACTTTGAATTTTAAGTATAAAGAATGCCTAAAAATTTACAATAATACCCAAATAAAAGTGTCGAAAAAGTTTACATAATATCAAAATCATAAAATTTTTATCTATAATTTGTATGACTTATATCGATAACAATATTAAGCGTAATGTTATGGACCTGACTGTGGACCCAGCCAGTTGGTACCTAACGTACAATTTGAGAACCCATGTGGCTGACCGCGCCCAGCGCGTTCATGGCATCGCATGAAGGACTTTTTTTCACTAACTTTAAAAATGGTTTTTACACCCGGACCACCGCAAAAATGTTATGTTTGTGGTGTACTCGATCAACTCTATGATTTTGAAGTCTCAATGCTCATTTGCATTTGTTACTTATACGAAAACATTCAAAATGCGCTGGTCGCGTTGCTGGCATCCTAAAGTATAGACAGAAACGAAAACGTTTTTGTTGTTATTTTAATTGTAGGTATATTTTGTGAAATGTTCTCTCTGTGTGTGTGTAATAAGTGTATGTATGTGGGTTTCCCACAAGTTTCTTGATGACATTATTAAAAACATTGTTATGACAGTTTAACCAAAAAAAAAAAGATAGAAAATGGTGCTACTTTGTGACGTCATATGGAGGTTCGCTGTAAGTCAAATTTTACTACGCGTTTTCGTTAAAATAAGCTTTAGTGCTTTTATCTGCGAGGCGTTACTTACGAACCATATTATTAAAAAGTGAAATCTCGAAATGAGTTTAGATTTAGAATTAGATTTTTTCTTTACTTACCAAATTCTTGGATATTCAAATTCTAATATTAATTTCTCAACAGTGACAATTTCTGGTTCTTATTGACGCCAAATAAACCATGACTCTACCATCAGTTCAGAAGACCTTCGTGAAGAAGAACTGGCAAGAAATTTACAGTGTCTCTTTATATCCATACCAAATTTTTCTTAACCGCATTTGTCAGCTCGGCAAGTCTCCCTCCCCCTAAGTATCCAAACGACGAAAACCCTGAAACGGCACCCGTACACGAGTTAACGCGGGAGCCGCGACGTACTACGTACTTACGTTTAGTGACAATGGCGCTTTAGATATTCATCGGGAAGAATAACTCAACGACCTAACACCATATTTGATTACAAATACTAATATAAGCCTGTTAATGAGGGGATTATACCAAAGTACTTTTACCATCCAAATAATAGGATAGTTTATAATAAGCACACTTTTGCTTTATAGTTTCTTTGAATTTGTCAATAGGAAGACCTTGGAACCTTAATCTTAAAGCGTATACATTGACCCATGAATGAGTTAGTGACTTTATAAAGCCTACGATTATGAGCTGCCAGCATATTTCTTCCTCTTCTGTTAACATTGTGCAGATTTTCTTTTTTGAACAAGGTATGTTCTTTTTTACATACATAAATTTTCTAAAATATATTGTGAATGGAAAGTTAGAATATTTATTTCCTTAAATTTATGTAAGATCCTCGCCTTCATCATATGAGTATATCTACTACGGAACAGAGACAAAGCTTCTTAAGAACGTGAAAAATTGTTACCTTTTTTGGTATGGTTGTCACAAACATTTGTTAAATAGTTTCATTATTCAGTATGTTAGAATACTTTACAAATTACTTAATCTAATAATTTTCTTTTATAATATTTGTTTTTTAATAATTTATTGTTTCTTTTGATTTTGTGGTAAATTCTGAATTTAACATATGGTTTTTTCAAGTAATCTAACGGGAAACACTCACATAGCATATCAAATTTACAATCTTTAATATGCTTAAGTATTTCATTGCCAATATAGACAATATTTATTTCAAAATCGAAATATTCGCAAAATTTTGGCTCCAACAATTCAATTTTATTTTTTCTAGATATATTCATACACACAGTACAATAAACAACCATTATTTATTATTTATTTATTTAACCATTTTACATTGAACTTGCTATCTACTAACAAAACAAACAACGTGCGTCGCATTGACCCTGAGATTGTCAACGGCTGTGCCTTTTGACAATATCTTTTGACCTGTCTCGCGACGTGACAAGCGGCCAGTGGTCACGCACACATGCCCCGCGTGCTTGTAGTAGGGCAACCGATTCGTGCGGTTGTATGGAGCTTTGTCTCTGTTCTGTTTATCTACTCATGTGCCTTCATTGTAAAACTGAAGACTAACTCTCATTATGACATTTAAAAAAACAAATTTTTGTTTATGATATATATCCTGTTTATGTTGTAATTGGTTGTTCCGCTGATATTTGCCTGGGTTGACAAGCATGACCTGATTCTCCAGTCAGAAGTTCATAAAATGAAAATCAACTCGTTGAAATAACGAGACTTGTATTGAAAAATTATATAAAAAATATATAGAAAAATCTAAACATAGCAAACTGGGAGATAAAGAAAAATGATCTGACATTACAAAGGTATATATAGCATACATAGCATTAGATTTGAAATTTAAAATACTTCTGCAGTTTCGGGTAGTAAAAAGAAATACACCAATTATCAATTATCATTACAGTATCTTTTATCTGCTATGAAGATAAACTTTACATTTCATCGGGCTTTCAATAAAGGAGAAATGGAACCAGAAGGTTATGAAATAAAAATCTTGAGCTCGTAAAACGTAGTATCAAACGCAATAGTCGTTCTTTCTATTCTTATTGTACTATAACTATAAAAAGACTGAATAAGATTATCGATTCTCTCTTGATGTACTTATTACACAAACTTGTTATTTTGCAAATAATACCGCGATTATAACCCGTATCGTTAGCTTTTATTCCTCTAATTATTGTTTTATACAGCAAATTTTACTGCCGCACAGGCCCCAAATTGTCTGTTGGAAACAAGAGACCATAAAACGCCTTATGCTAAATATCAATAAAGGGAATAAAGTGGAAATGAAAAATAGAAAATTATACAACAGGACATTTTCAGGAACTTTAAAAAAAACATTATTTGTAATAAAATCAGTATTCAAATTCGCCAGTTACTAAGCTTAAATAAAAAGGAACGAATATTGACCTAGAAAATCCTTGTGAAAAGGTGTTCAGACACGCAAACCGACACGGGTAGGTACTGCTATTGTAACATAAGGTTTGGAAAAAGTGGTTAAGGACTTAAGGTTATTGGAGCTAGGTATCGGAGTCAAGCATGGCACCGGCGCCCTTGAGTGAAAGTTAATCAAACGTGAATTTCGCTTAGTGACCATTGGCCGTTTGTTTGAAGGACCATTAAGTTGGCGATGGAGTGACCCATCAATTTGGCTTCCTGCCGACCGCACGCGGGCGGTGGCACTGTGGTGGACATGTGAAACGTTTTATTACGGGTCACGAAATACGTTACTGTAACGACAGTACTTTACTAAAGCAATGAAGTATGGCCTCTTGTTGGGGTCAATTTTTACATCTCAAATTCAAAAACTCATCTCAATAAGAAACTTAACGTTTTTGCATTCAGTAATTTTTTTTACAGCGAGAAGTTTTGTTTTAATGTACTCGTTCGGGTCCATGATGATTTTTTTACGAGTTGTGTAGGTACTCGTGGATGGCTTTTTTGAATGAATGAATGAATGAATAATTTATTGACATAAACACACAACAAAAAAATTGAAAATTACAAGATAGATTTACAAAGAAGAGATATTATATACAAGTAATAGGTAAAAATTTGCCATCTTTCTGCCGTGTCCGTCAAAAGGCTCCGGCTCAGCATAGTGTTGCAATAAAATTTTATTGCAACGCTGGTACTCTGCCGGCAACCCAAACAGAGACGCGCGGAATCAGCGACTAGCACTGCGTCAGCTAATCGCAGCCGAGTTCATATTTTCAAGACAAATAGGTAGTGCTTATATATTAGTACTTAGACGTAATAGTAAATAATAAATAAAATAATTAGTGATTATATTTAGGATAATATAAATAGGTATCGTTAATTAGGTTTTAAAGAAGGCGATTGAATATGTAAAATTATAGAAATTGTATAGATTATTCATCGTTATTGTTGTACCCTCTGTTTATCTAAAAGGTATTTTTTAATTTTGTTTAAATTCCGTCTTGTTCTTGATTTCTTGTTTTTGGATACCTTCACATCGTATCGGGTGTTTTAAGTTACTTGAAAGAGTGCTATGCCAAATGCTGCTGTATATATCAAAATTGCGACCAAAAAGTAGGATTTCTTGAAGAAAGTTAGTTGTTTTATAATTTTATTTTTTTTTAACCTGATAAAATCTAAATAAATTGACCTGTACTTATGAAAAGTTGCTTTATACGTTGAAATGATTGGAATGTAAAGAAAGAAAATAAAAAAAATGATTATTTTCTATTATGTAATTAATAGAAAATAATCATCATTTTTTTCATGTTCATAAATGAAATAATATTGTTTTTTTAAATTTAATTTGGCTAACTTTTAGTAACAATATCGTAAATGTCTTTTATTATTAGAAATCCCTTTCCATGGATCTTTTGAATAGAAAGTTCAATTTTGAACTTTTATTGAGGTAGGTTTGAAATATTTTTTTGACGATTTAAAGATCGATATTGCCGTCAGTCTTAAAATATGTGTTAGTATAAACTTTTGTAATAAGACAAACACGGCCAATCCATTTATTTTATATACTTTTTCTAAATAGCAAAGTTTCTTAATTTCCTTTTTCTCAGATTTCATTCTTAAGTTGCCCTTTGACCTTAAGGTTCATATTCCCAGTAGAATTATTTACGTAACATCGAGAACGTCGATCAAACCACAATCTGCTGCCAAATTTAAATCAGTAGCATTTATTAAAAGGCTGCGATTGTTTTTCGTAATATTGAATAATCGTATTTCACACTTCCTTTCGTATCAAACAAGATTAGGAAGTTTTTCGAAAGGTTTTGTTGGTTTATTTCTAGCTTTTACTTTTGACATGGAAGTAAATTTAATTTGTTTGTTCTACATATAATATAATTATAGTAGTAGTAAATATAATATATGTAATACATAAAATAAATTACGTCACTGTCTACCAAGAGAGATGAGACACAAACAAACAAATAACATAGTTCACTGACAAATATGTTTTAAGGTTTCATCACGTAGTAATCACAGGCATACATAATGCATGTAGTAACAAACACAAACCTCTAATAGTTCTCTCATGCATACCACAAGATTTAAATAATTTAATTTAATATTCTGGCAATAAGGGGCTTTAAAGTGATTATAATGTATTTCAAATAAAAATATAAATGTTATTAAATATAAATGAAATTAAAATTTCAAATATAAATATAAATGAAATTAAATTTCCTTAACTATTTCCTTTTTCAGTCACTTCATCATTACCAAGGAAATTGTTAGTTAGCATATTTGGAAAGTAGTGTATAAAACCTGAGAAACCTTTTTTGTTAATTTTTAAGTGTACATTATCTTGATATAATTATAATTATCTTTTATACTATTTCTAAATTTAACTTTTTTAAAGCCTGATTAAGTAAAGTGGTAATTAATGTATAAGCAATTTATGGTACATATAAAATAAATGCCTTTCATTGTTATTTTAAGATACATCACAGTATCAATTTCATTTTATTTTATTTCTAAGATCTGAAATGAGAAGGCAGGAAACATAATCCTGAGTTAATTGCATAATCCGTTCCTCGCTTGGAGATTATTTTTGGAATCTTCTATATTTTATGTTATTACAGCCCGCTATGAATAAATTACCTGTGATGAACGAAGTCATTTTAATATCCTGTCTATCACCACTAAGTATTGGAAACGAAAAACGATGTCTAAAAAGACGTTCAAACTAACTTGCGCATTTATAAATAAGTTAGACGGATTCAGAGGCATCTCGTTGAGTACAAAATGTTTGAGCTTTTTATATTTAATTGTTATAATATTGTATATAAGAAATAAAATAGCTTCGACATAATATAAACGAAAGTAAATGAGAAAATATCGGAGGAATTATTGTTATCAACAACTCCTTACAGCAGCAACGCACAGTGCGTAGGCCTGTAGGTCTTTGTGGAGTAATGGTACCATTTGTACAATACGAAATCATACTTCTTGTTAAATCCAGTTTAATTAATTACATCTTCGTGTATGTTTTTTAACAAAAGAACAAGATAGATTAATAACGTCCCTCCAGCCGTTTTAATCTGATAAAGTAACTAACGACCAAACTATAACTTATGGAATATGTTACTTTCATATTTACAATATTAGTAGGGGACTGTGCGTCAGTCTGATGCCTCATGGCAGGGCAGATTTGGAATAATTATGAAAATAAAATCATCGGTATTAAACAATATTTAAAAAACACTTATTATATCCACAAACTACTTTAAATATAATAATCTCCTACTATTTTATTTGACCTTTAATCGAGTACTGCGAGGTTAAGTAGCTACAGATAATATATTTGAGTAATGTTACAGTTAATAATTTCACAGTTGTTTTACCTTTTTATTATTATATACAACATAGCGGATATACGCTATGTTAGCCGATGATCTCAGTTATAGGTTTTGATCAATCAAAGATCAACATTACACTATTATTATCTATCTAAAATGAAGCGTCCAAAATAGATCTATGATGCATTATAAATATTGAAACCACAGTTATCAGGTTAGTGACATTAGTGACAGCTTCTTTAATGCAATTCCAATTAGATTAATCCCGTGCAGTTCATTAAACAGTTTTCTAATCTTTCGCAATCAATATTATCTCAAATAACTGGAGTTAAATACTTTCCTGTACACTTTCAACTTAGTGTACTTATAATTTGAAACAAACCCATGCTCGTTTTATCCCGTAAATTAGATCTGCAAGGCGCGTTTGGTAGACCGTTTCACTTCCTAACTTGTGTCACGAACTTTGGAGGTCCTCAAACGATTTCGAAGCATCCTACTTGTTCCATACCACAGATCAAAATAATCAAGTTATGCCATATTTTGTTACATAAATCTTTTGTTTATTTACTACGGATCTTTTATTTAAAATGTCTTTCGATATGAAAAATAGTTTATGTTTCGGTTATGCATTCAGTAGTTTTTATTATTTCTACTTGAATACTTAAATAATCTATTGTCATAAGTTATTAGAAATAATGTATGACAGGTAAAGCCAGTGGTCGTCAGTTGGATCCAGAATTTTCTTAATAATAAGATACCGACGAACGATACTATAGTATATAGTTTTTTTTGTTCCCCTCCACGGGAAGGGCAGGAGGATAAAAAATGCTCTGACGCATACTCTGGCGCGCGCGATCCAGAGTTATGTGGGACTCGCCCCGTCGCCTACCAGAACCTCTACCCACTAAAAATCCCCCTATCGGCTCGTGCAATTTTTTTGCCACACAGCCTTCATCTGTGCGACGGCCAATTGGAGAAAGAGGCCGCGCTAGCGGGGCCCATAAGGGGTCGCCCGGTGGGATTTACATAGCACTGAAGGTGCTCAAAGCACTGAAGGTGAATACATAGCACTGAAGGTGCTCAAAATGAAAAGTAAATAATTAAAAACATAAAAAATTTAAAAATAAAATTTCATTAATTCAGTATTACCTTAGAATTAGAGTTTACGTTAGAATTAGAATTTGCGGCCTGAAGGGCTTCGAGATCTAAAGTTAATTGCGTGGGTTTGCCAGTGTGCGCGTTTCTCGGTCTAGCGACTTTGAATTTCGGATCTAAGACAGGAGCAGTATATGAGACTGAATCTCGAACAAGATGATTGGGATGGGTTTCGGCGCGTTTGAAGAACGGTTCTGAGAGTGTTTTGAGGTGCTGTTGCACTATAGGTAGTTCTAGATCTCTGTGCAGGTCCGCGTTACGCACGTACCAAGGTGCATTTGTGGCCCTGCGGCAGAAGAGATTTTGAACCACCTGCAGTTTATACAGGACGGAGGGTTGGGCGTGGGCAAAGACTGGCGAAGCATATGACATGACGGATCTAACGCAGACCTTATAAAGCGTACGTTTATTTCTGAAAGACATTTTACTTTTTCTTCCTATCATACTATATAGGCGGCTTAAGTAAAAACGCGCGAGTTTCGTTACTCTATCGACGTGTGGCTTTAAAGAAAGCGTCTGATCTAAGGTGACGCCTAAGTATTTAATACTGCGCTTCCAGGGGATGGGAATACCTAACATTCGAATGTGGGAATCGTTGTAGCGATTACGGAGTTTGTGGTCGAATTGAATAGCAGAACTCTTTTCTGGGTTGACATGGATACGCCATTTTTGAAAACAAACACCGAGGGCGTTTACGGCCTTTTGGAGTCTGATGATGTTATACGGGATCGAGTGACCTTTAGTGTAAAGGGCGGTGTCGTTTGGAAAGAGGGCAAGTTCGACGCCTTTCAGCGGGATGGTGATGTCGTTAGTGTACACAGTGTACAGCAGAGGGGCGAGGACTGAGCCTTGCGGGACTCCAGCCTTTATGGGACGAGGCGCGGAGAGCGCGCCTACATGTTTGAATCGAAACGTACGGTCTTTGAGAAACGACGCGATTAATCTAACTAGGCGAACCGGTAAGCCTGTTTTGTAGAGTTTAAAAACGAGACCGCTGTGCCAGACTTTGTCGAAAGCCTTGGCTACGTCAAAGAGAACCGCGACTGTTTTATTACGACGCGGATAGAATCCTTCGAGTATGTACTCGATGATTCGATGGACTTGCTGAGGGCAGGAGTGCTTAGTGCGAAACCCGAACTGGTGGGGAATAATGAGAGGATCGCCATCCGTTGGAAACAGATGGTTCCGCATTCGTATGAGTATGACTCTTTCGAGAAGTTTAGACATTGCCTTGAGGAGGCTGATGGGTATGTGATTAGCCAGGACATTCAGAGGTTTACCCGGCTTGGGAATGCCTATGACTGTCGCTTCTTTCCAGGCTTTTGGAAAGTAGCTATGGTAGAAGCAGGCATTGAAGATGATAGCTAACAAGGTAAGCACCTGTTGAGGCAGGTGCTTAAGTGCGTGGTTGGAAATTCCATCCGCACCCGGAGCCTTTTTGGACTTTTGATTTCTAATGAGAAGCGAGATTTCGTCATTAGAGACTGTGACGGGGTCGGCGGTGATGGGGAGAGACTCTCTGCGGAGAACTTCGTCCTCCACCGCCTGGATGTGGGAGGGATCCGCGGGTTGCGTGCTGGGCGAACACTGTGCCACTATGCTGTCGGCGAAGCATTCGGCTTTCTCTTCGGCTTCAAAGGCAATAGTGCCGTCGGGACGAGTGAGAGGAGTAACGTGAGAGGCGGTGTCTACGCCTAAAGCTCGGGCCATTCGATAATACGCTTGGTGAGACGGGGAGATATTCTCCGTGAGATCGTTAAACTGAGCGTCTCGGAGTTCCGCGAGGCAAGACCTAACTTTACGTTGAAGCTGATTCGCAGCTGTTCTGTATGCGGGCGTGGGATATTTCCTGGCTCTCCGGAGAGCCGCGTTCTTGGCTTTAATGAGATTGCTAACGGCTAGGGGAAGCGTGGGTTTGCCTTGCTTAGCAACCTTTTCGTTATCGCTGATGGCTGAGTTGATAGCATCAGTGAGAGTGTTGACTAATGAATCTATTTTATCCAGGCTATCTAATTGGTCGGGCGAAATCGCGAGCGGAGAGTTCGGGGCCTCTAAGGCTGAAACTAACGTATTTTTAAAGCCTTTCCAGTTGGTAAAGGTCTTAGGAGATGTGAAGTTATCGTTAGGCGCACCTAGCACGAGGGAGACGGGGTGGTGGTCAGAGCCTTGGTCATCGAGCGGTTCGATAGACCTGAGATCGAGATTTATTCGCTTGATAATTGCAAAGTCGAGGATGTCAGGAGAGTAGTTTGGGTTGTTGGGATAGTGAGTGGGAGTGATGGGAGATATGACGTCTAAGTCAAGTGAGTTAGTGATGTCGAGGAGAGCGATACCACTGATGTTGGTCGATAGGCACGTCCAGTCAGTATGTTTGGAGTTCAAGTCTCCGAACGTAATGACTAAATGGCCGAGGGCGTGAATGGCCTCAAAGTCGCTGCGGGTTGGTCTGGAGCCACAAGGTATGTAGACTGAAGCTATGATGATGGTCGGATGACCAGTCATAGCCAATCTACACACAGTGGCTTCCATGTTGAGGAGAGGAGGGGTAGGGAGAGGACAACAATGAAAGCCCCGTTTGTAATATTCAGCCATGCGGCCGAAACCGTCGAAGTTGGGCCTATCGTTGCGAGTAAACGCGTACTTAGGAATAGCGAATCCCCTGGAGCGGTTTGGAGTAAGCCATGCCTCCTGGAGAAGCAATAAGTCTGGCTCTTTGTTCTGAAGGAACAGTTTGAGCTCACGAAGGTTGGTGCTAAGGCTACGAGCGTTAAAAGAAACTAGGGATAAGCCCTTGGGTTTAATACGAGTGGACGCGGGATTTGCGGGTCTAGACATTATAATTTGCTTATTTACGAATTTATACAAAGAATAAAATTTATAACGAACTTAGAAGCGAGTGATGCTCGGCTAACGCAAATAAACGCTCTTGAGGAGAGCGGGCGGCTCGCAGTTTGCGTGCGAGTACGGAAATTTCGTTAATGTCGACGTTTTGAATGACGTCGAACACGGTCTTCATGTCCTCAGCCAACGACGACTGAGGTGAAGATGACGGAGCAGGACGCGGCCCTACGGGAGCTACGGGAGCTGGGATAGGACGGGAAGGTGCAGGCGGAACGGCCGGACGCTGCCTCCAAGACAGAGCCGGAGTAGGCGTCGGCTGAACGGGCTTTGCTTCCGGGGGACCCCGGTTGCGCAGCGGCGGGAAGTTAGCGGGAGTGAGCGGCGGCGCCGGTTTAGGCGCGGCCCTTTTGTCGGTGAAGCGCGCGGGCAACCCCTGTAGTTAGCTGTATGGCCGGACTGTCCGCAGAGCACACAGGCAGGGGGGGAAGTGGATTCGGGAGTGCGATTGCACTATTTAGTGATGTGGGGATCCAGGCACTTAACGAATCTGGGGGGAGCTGAGCAGTTAGCCACTGCGTGGTCATAGAGCTGGCAGCGGTGGCACTGCCCAGGGTGACCGCGGGGGTTGGGACGCTCGACGGAGATATTCGTGAGTCCGCAAATTGTGCGAACCTCTCCTAAGATCCCCTTCGAGTTGGGAGTATTGGATAGGATAACTAATGCTAAAGGAAAACGCCTACCGCGGTTGGAGTGCATCTTGTGCACTACTTCGGCCGGGAAACCCTGGGGCTTGAGGTCCTCGAGGATTTCATCGATCGCGAGCTCGAACGGGACGCCCCGTAGTACTGCGCGGATCTTACGCTCCTCTGGGTGGGCGTAGGTGTGATTTGCGATTTGTTTTAGTGAAAGAAACCTAGTGAACGCTCTAAAGTCGTCGATGGTTGCGACCTGGATTTTAATTGAATCGCCTGCGTTGGTTGCTTTGAGATAGTTAATTTTTTGCTCTTTGCAAAGATTAGATACCACGGTCCATCGCGCTTTTTCGCGGAGAAAGACGGGCGGAGGGAGCTGAGGCTTCGGTGGGACGGGAGCGCAGCGCGTCGCTGGCTTCGATGGGACCGATGGAGACGCGATTACTTCGAGCGATTTTAATGGCGCGGGGGCTGGTGTTGAAGACACCGGGGAGGGCTCAGGTATTGAGGATACCGAGGCTTTCTTCGAGCGCTTTTTGGAGCGCTTGGCGAAACGCGGGCTCAGGAGAGCCGGTTTAGGTGACGGCATCTGACGATGTATCAGACGCGGGTTCGGAGTCGCTCCCGGGAGCGGTACGCTTGCGACGCAACGCGTGAGAGGATGTGACCTCACGTGATTCACAGTCCATCTCGGACGGGACGGGAGACGCGGGAGAGCTGTAGACCTGAGGGGTCTGGACGTTGGAGGCCTGAGGGGCTGGGGTTGAGGCCTGAGGGGCCGGGGACGCGATAGTTGCCTGTAAGGCCTGCGTTATTACGTCATCGAATAAGTTGGCGCCGGACGCAACGAGCGCCTGGATGAACGACCTAGCAAAGTTTACCAAGCATTGCTGGTCCATTGGAAGGCTTGGTACTACAATATATAATATATAAATATATAATAATGCCTAGGGTCCCTAGCAAACCTAGCACGTAAACCTCCCTACCCGCGGTAGGGGGGCTGGGGACGACGCGAGGTGGTGCCCCTAATTCGGACAGCACTGTACCGTCACCCTGGGAAAGGCCCAAGTGCAATGGGATCGGGTCAGCCGGTTTCTCCTTGGCCTGAAGGGCCTTGGAAGTGCACCGGGGCAACGCTATCAGGCTTAGTTGTCATCGTTAAGTATCCACCTGATCAAACGCGAGTCTACTACGGAGTGTGTTGCTAATAAATTGACAACAAAAACCGGCCGTAGACCTAACGAGGTTGGTCCGGACGCAGATCGGGTCTGTGTCTAGTATATAGTTATACTTGATAGTGTTTAAGTAGCATCCCTTCCAAGTATTAAATTTAAAAGCCTGTAATTTAAAATCACTCATCGGTACTAGTGACATTATTATTTTCTAAAATACCGACATATCTACGTGAGGTGATAAATGATAGACCTGTTTTGTGTCCATACTTATGAACTATCGAATAGAACCTCAACCGAGTATTTCTTGACCGCAATATAGGCGTATATTTTCACTAAAACTATTTTAATAACTGCATAATTTAGTTGTGCTAATATGGCAAAAGTACTTTCCAACAAAAGTTTTACAAAAAACGTATTTCAAGTTCTAATTAAATAAGAACAATAAAAGAATTCTGACGGTTGTTTAAACCGCCAGAATTCGTTTTGAAACTGTTCACCAAGGGCTTTCACGGCCATTTGGAGTTAGGTGATGAGACAAGGGACACGTTGGCCTTTGGTGTAAAGGGCGGTGTTATCCGCAAAGAGGGCGAGTTTAAGACCTTTCGACGGTACGGGTATGTCGTTGGTTTAAATGGTGTATAAGAAAGAGGCCAGGACTGAGCCCTGAGGGACTCCAGCCTTGATGGGGCGGGGTGCGGACAGCATACCTTGGTGTCTAAAAAGAAATATGCGACCTTGAGATAGAATGATTACACTGACTAGGCTGATAATGCGATTACACTGACTAAGCTGAACCGCCCTCTACACCAAAGGCTAACGTGTCCCTTGTCTCATCACCAAACAAAATGGGGAGAGAGTCCCTTGGATATGGGAGGGTTCCGCAAGTTGGGTTCTGAGCGAGCATTGTGCGGCAATGTTGTCCACGACGCATTAAGCTATCTCTTCGTCTTCGAAGGCGGTAGTACCGCTGGGACGAGTGAGAGGAGGGTTGTGAGTGGTGGCGTCTAAGCGTAAGGCTCGCACCATCCTACAGTACGCTAAGTGGGACGGGGAGATATTCTCCATGACATCATTCATCTGAGTGTCTCTGAAATCTCCGAGAAAATACCTAACTACGTTGTAGCTGAATCGCAGCTAATTTATATGCGGGTAGACCTTGGCTCTGAAAAGAGACGCGTTCTTTGCAAAGGTTGCTAACGGCTAAGGGAAGCGTGGGCTTGCATTGCTTAGCAACTTTTTCATTGTCACTGATGGCGGAATTAATAGCATCAGTGAAGGAATCGACTTTCTTGTCTTATTTGTCCGGGCTATTGAGATAGCCAGACGAAATTGCGAGCAAGGAGTTCGGGGCTTCCATGGCCAAAGATAAGGTATCTTTAAAGCCTTTCCGGTTGGTATAGGTTTTAGAAGAGGGGTCGCTGTTGATAAAAAGCCCTAGTGCAAGGGAGACTGGTCTGTGGTCTGAGCCGAGGTCATCGAGCGGGTCGATATCGGGGGCCCTTACTTCCGGGGAGCCCGGTTGCACAGCGGCGGGAAGTACCAAAACCAAGCAGGGCGAAAGGTGGATTCTTGAGTGCTTTTACACTCTATCGTGATCTGGGGGTCAAAGCACGTGACACACCTGGGAGGGGCTGGCCGATTCACCGCCGCGTGACCGTAGAGTTGGCAGCGGTGGCATTGCTCTGGGTAAACGTGGATGTGCGGACGCACGCCGGAGATGTTTGAGAAACCGCAGATGGTGCGCGACTCTGTAAAGTCCCTTCATTTGGGAGTGTTGGATAGGATGACTAAGGCAAGAGGGAAACGCTTGCCTCTATTAGTGAGTATTTTATGCATGGCTTCAGCCGGGAAGCTCTGGGATTTCAGGTCATCCAGGGTATCGTCGTTGGCTAGCTTACGGCACGCCCCTTTTGACTGCTAAGATCTTACGCTCCTCGGGAAGAGCGTCAGTGTGATACGCGATTTGTTTTATTGAAACAAGCCTAATGAAGGACCAGAAATTTTTGATAGACGCGACTCAAATTTTTATTCAATGGCCTGCGTCAGACGCGCAGACTTTTGTGCTCTTTGCACAGATTAGAGACCTCAGTCCATCACACGTTTTTGCGGAAGAAGACGCGGTAAGAGCTGAGGTTAAGCGACGGCGCAGCGCGTTGCTGGTTTGGTCATTACCAAGGGGGGTCACGATCACTTGTAGTAACATTATCGGGACAGGGGTGGGAGTTTAAGACACTGGGGTGGGATCGGGTGTGGAAGACACCTGGGCTTGTTTGGGACGCTTCTTAGAGCGCTTCGATACTAAGACGAATGCGGCGGAACTATTGGGCTTAGGAGAGCCTGTTAAGGTGTGGATATTCGACGATGGCCCGTACGCGGAGTCAAAGTCGTTCCCGCGAGCGGTGCGTTTACGGCGCGACAAGAGTTAGGAAAATATAAGAATGTATTAAATTGCCTAGTGTCCTAACAAACCTAACACCTAAAATTCCCTATCCACGATTGGGCTGGGGACGATGTGAAGTGGTGCCCCTAATACGAACAAGCACTGTACCGTCACCCTGGGAAAGGCCCAGTGCAATGCGATCGGGTCTGCCGGTTTCTTCAAGACCTGAAGGCCCTTGAAAGCGCTCCGGGTCAATACTGGCAGGTTTAGTTATCACTGGTAAAAACGCGGGGTTTAGCACAAAGCATGTTGTCAAATAAATTGGCAACAAAAACCGCGCGTGGACCGAACGGCTTCGCAACGTAAACCAGTCGCAAAATTGGGCTGCACTGAAAAGTGCAATTGGGGGTACACGGGGCTGCTGCACTCGATGACCCGATTGATTAAGTTCCAACCGATCGGAACCCGCCACAGAGCGGGTTTCTAGGCGCTAGGCGTTTCTAGGTAGGTTGAAGTAGATAGCACAGAATGTCAGCCTGAGCGTTGCTTATGAACGTCTTGCAAACGACTTATTTAACTCAGAATGGCTACTCTCAAATCGTTTCGGGATGAAATGAGGTAGAACGACCACGCACGGGTGATCGGGACCGGTCGCAGGGCGGGCTGTAGGTGGTTTTTAGTGGGTAGTGGCTTTCGTGGGCTAGGAGGGAGACCCACATCACCCCAAAATCGTGGTGTAGTATGCGTGACAGCATTTTTAAAGCGGAGGGGAAAATAAATTAAAAAACTGATTGATTTTACATCGACGATAAAACTAGCTTTAACAGTTTCATTTGAGTTAAAAATTAATAACAAAATATTTTATTCTGCTTTACCTATTTGTCAACCCAGCTCAATGTATTGGTATATAGTTTAAAAAAATTGGAGAGTTCAAGGTACTCATCAAATGTTTCTTTTTTTTGTAGCTGTGTGAGTACTTTTGCAATTATTGCGCTTATTTTTATATTATTTTTGTTAAACATAAACAAAATTTATTTTATTTTAATACCTACCCTGACATTATTTATTAAATTATTAAATTTACCTAAGAAACTTCAATGAAGTTGACATTAGTACCATTGTCAAGATACGACGATTGATCGACTGCGGACGAACGCAAAAAATCGCATACTCATCTACACTACGAGTACCTAAGTGTTCCGCACAACTATTAATTTTGTAATCTTTCAAAGTCAACACACGACGAGTCGAACATTTGCTCTTCGACCGCGGATATCGCAAGAAAAAATTGCATAGAGGATCCTGTTCCACGTGTCGAGAACAAAGAGATTGCCAACGCATGAAGATACTTATAAGAAAAGGAAGCAAAAAGCTTTGGAGCAGCCGAGCAACGATCAAATTGCATACTCATCCACACTACGAGTACCTAAGTGTTTCGCACAACTATTGATTTTGTAATCATTCAAAGTAATAAAAAAATATATCGCAAAATCTTATTTTTCATTGAAGTCAACACACGACGACTCAATCAACCATATAAAAATGATTATTCCTTTGCTGTAACAAAAATGGTAAGCCACAAATATCTCAGCCTCAAACTATTTCTAATTGACGAAAAAAAAATACTTTGGCTATTGTATAAGTAAGGGAGCAGTCATTCTGTAGAATGACTTTCTTAAGGAACAATTTCTTTGTAATTAGTTAAATGTACCTGAGTATATTTAAAGATAACAAAATTTTTATTATACTTATGAACTCATAAAGCTTTAAATGTCTTCCACGACAATTCAAGCTTTTTAGAAAGCATCTGAGTATAAATAAAATTAATTTTTGGTTACCCACGACAAAGGTTATCCATTTATCGTGCTTCCAGTCCGCTCTAAACCGTCCCCTTAATACTTCTAATGAACACCCATTATGAAAATCTACAACAAGAGTCAAGATCCGTGCTGCCCCCTTGGTAACTACACGGAAACGGTTTATAAGCCACGTATTTACAATAAAAAGGCAATTGTGGCATGTTTCCGTGTTTAAATGATAATTAAAAGCATTTAGGCCCAAAAGCATATTGTCAATATTTTACCAAGCACAAGGAATCTTCGGTAAAGATGCTGATTTCTCGACGATGCTCGATCCTGGTCACTGCCAAATATACTAAGGAGTTTTTATAAAGTTGTGTAAGTTAAGCTAATTGCTCTTACGAGAAGAAGAACATCGCGAGTTATGACGAGATATGATATCTTCAAAACAAGGTGATGCAATGAATGAATTAACAAATTCATTTATAACTTTTTATTTTTGTGCCTTGAAACACTGTTATTTACTGAATGATTAGGAAAATTCGTTTTTACAAAACACTGACAATTTTAGTTATTCTACTCGCACGGGTCTCGGACCTCAAACAATTTACATAGATTTTGTACCACACTTAAACACGACTTGCTCGACCCTGCTAAAAATCATTGGTCGAGCAAGATACCCGGTTTGTGGTTTTAACCAAACTATTTACATAATTCAAGTGAACTAATAAAAAATAAGGTTATCTTATGTAGGAACAAATTTTTTTAAGACGTATGAAAAGTTGTCACGTAATAAAAGTTTTTATTCAAAAACTATCATGGACACGAATTAGTCGGAAGGATCGCCGCGAAGGCTTCCACGGTTAAGGTGCTCAGGCGCGTGTAGGATCAGCGAGAGCAGGAACAGGAGGAGCAGGTTGGATCAGCTGCCAGGATGAGGCGGTAGGCAGGATCATCAGGGTCAGCAGCAGGATCAGGTTCAGGCGTCAGTGTCAGGGGCTTCAGCACGAGGCAGCTTCAGAGTCAGGTAGCTTCAGCATGAGGCACTTCAAAGTCAGGTAGCTTCAGCATGAGGCAGCTTCAGAGTCAGGTAGCTTCAGCATGAGGCAGCTTCAGAGTCAGGTAGCTTCAGCATGAGGCACTTCAGAGTCAGCTAGCTTCAGCATGAGGCAGCTTCAGACTCAGGTAGCTGCAGCGTCAAGTAGCTTCAGAATCAGCATCAGTTTGTAGTAGACTGGATTGTTATAGACTGGAGATGTTATCGGTAGGATGGCTTGTAATAGACTCGAGATGTTATCGGTACGATGGCTTCTAATAGACTGCCGTTATAAGGCCAGCAATCGGCTTATATGGCCGGGTTCACCTTTTATTGGAACCGCAATTTTAAATTAATCTTATTAGCCAGGAATCAAGCATATTTTAAGTGTATTACAATGTTTTTGTATGAATTCGTGTGTAACAGGCTAAGTTTGTTTGGCAGCCTCCATTGCTGTCATAAAAAAATTGAGTTGACACGATTTGTCAACAAAGTAAACAATTTTAAATTTTATAAAAATCCAATAAAAATAAAGCATAAAACAAAAATGAGATTTAGCAAGCAAGGAGATTATAAAAACGTTAGTATTATTATTACATTCCCCGTAAAACCCGTGAAAAAAAATTGCCACACAATTTTTTTTTTAAGTACATGAATAATTTTGAGGTTTAGAAAAGTCGCGTACAATTTCGCATCCACTCCAGCACGATAGTTCAGTTGTCATGACGGTGAGGCTTATTTAGGACGTGCGTTCCCATTAAGGGTCCACATTGGAATACTTGAGGTTTTTAATGTGTTAGCCTTTAGTGAAAGTTCTCAAACGATTGTAAATGCAACCTCTAATTTGTAAAAGTCGACACTCAAAAGTTACATTCGGTTAAGTGTGGACCCTCAGTCGTGAGTGAGAGGTATTAATATTTAATAATCTACTTAAAATTTACAACTGCTGTAAATGGCTACTCTTAGTAGAAGATTTGTAAAATTAATTTTATTGAATGTCAATCCATCTCGTTAACTCAATAAGAAGACGTAGCATGCCGAAGGTCGTCCGTCAATTGATCGCGATAAGTTTACATTAAGCGAGAACAACAATAAAATATAAATATAGGTATGACTGAGGGTTAGTAAAAGTACCTGAACCATTGTAAATTCAATCTTTAGTTTGTAAAAGGAGCGATTCAAAAGTTTCAATCGATTAAAGGTGAAATTGAAACGTTTGTCGTAAAAATAAATCAATATACGTAACGTTTGGTAGTTAAGTAGACACTTGTTATAGTCTAGCCTTTAGCCATTTTTAAAACTAACTATTGCTTCAGCGAACAGTATAAGCAAATGTACCGTTTTACTTCAAATAATAATCTCCTTCGAAGAAATACTACGGTCGAGGTGACCACAAATTAGGAGTTTCTAGGATAAGTGAATAAAAATATTTACGTACTGTTTTTTCACATTATTTACAAAAATATGTTATTCAATTCAGACACCACACCCAGACTAAACATTAAAATATTCATCATTTAAAAAATCAACCTTAAAATATAACTACCACCGCCATCTAGTAGATACAAGTCATTTTGTTAAAATGCTACTTAACCTTACTTGTTTTAAAAATGATGTAAATGACGAAATTAAATATTTTTATAAGCATTATATTCAGATAGTTAAGCAAGTTATTCATGATATTATTGACGTGTGTCTCGGGCAAGAAAATTATATTCAATACAACAACAGCGATTGTGAGACTTTATGAAATGTTCAAAAATGTTCATCTATCTGATATTAAGCCAGAGAGTGATTGTAGTGAAATCCCAGATCCAATACCCGACGAGTCGAGTTAGGATTTCACTGACGATTTTGAGTTTATGTCTTGGTTCGACAAACTAGTGAATACCACAAAATTGAAAAACCAAAAAAATGTTTCAGGAAACAGTAATTTGTATTCTTTTCCAGTATTTCTTCCCTTTTTAAAAGGTTATTGTTTGTGACGGTTGTCTATTTCGACCTCTTTTTGTCAGTAAATTTTATTTTTTTGTCGTTTCCGACGTAATTTTAAACTAGGAATTACGTAGTGTCGGAGAACGGCAATGTTTTGATTTGACAAGTCAGTCACGAAAAATTATTCATCAAAGCAACTTGAATCTATTTATTTATTATTTTTTCCGAGTTTATCATTCAAAATTATATAGTTAAGATATTTTATTATCTAAAATCAAAGTTTATTTTTACGTTCACGAGTGTGCGTAGCCAAAATTTTTGGTAAGGATTCTCATTCATTAAAATTTATTTTATTGTTATTTTTTCTTTTCAGATCAAATTTAATTGTATTAATATTTCTGTTCTATTTTGTGTGACTATTTTTTATTTCAATTTTGTTTATATTTTTCTGTTTGTATTTACAGGCATCTTTGTATATTTTAAATTTTACCGAAAAAATAAACACAGGAGAGAATTTTGTGTTTTATTGAAACTACGCTACATACTGGCGCCCGAATATTCAAACGTAGTTTATGGAGAAGAGAGGAGAAATTGCAACAGAAGGAACAAAAGGAACAGAAGAATTGCAACATTAAAAATAATTTTTTTATAATTATTATTGAGGTCAGGCATAAAACTTTATTTGTTACCATTTTCAATCATTAACATTCACTATAATATATTTATATATATATCTACTATAATATATCTACTATAATATATCTACTATAATATATCAAAATACTGCTAAATTATTCAGACATTTAAGTTTCTTTAGTTTCTTTCGTTATAATATCCTTGAAGAAATTTTCTGAAGACACAACATTCTATAACCCAGTAATTTCACTATTTAAATAACATTTTCTATTCATTTTCATCACTTGAAAATACGTATATTTTTAAGGCTCTATTCTGCATAACGACTATTAACAAATTTGTTTCACTTTAACATTTTTTTTTTTGATTTTGCAATGAATTTTTCACAATTAAATAAACCTGAAATAATTTATGAATTAAAAATCAGAAATATAAATTTTTCTTCGACGCAATCTGTAGACGAACTACGATCATTATTATTAAAAGAAGACAAAACAGAATTATTGCTAATTATCTCACGGCGAGCATAAGCCGATTCTTTTTGTCTTATTTTTTTTCTCTATGCACCTCATTATCGTTTGGCTATACCATTAACATTGACGTTGGTCAAAACTTATAATTAATTATCATCATCGTAGTATTAGGTTAACTTATTGTACAATTTATTTAATATTCGCAATTCTAGGAGTGTAAACTCTTATTTTCAATATCTGTATTATACTTTATAGTATAATTTGTTAAATGTTATCAATTTTTTTTTCTAAATTTTTTTTTTCAAGCGGTTTGCAACTTGTAAAATTAAGCCTTCTGCACGAGCGTTTATTATGGTAACTCGTTAAACTAAACCATACCTATGTGTATTATTTATACACTTGAATCACTTTCCTGTGAGAATTATTTTCATATGCTTTCCGGCATATTTATTTCAGTCTTTAACTGAAACTTGTTTATAGTAATCACCGTGCGGGATTTAGCGACACGTTAAAGAAGCCATAAGCTATTAATATTTTCAGCGGATGGCAACTATTAAAGCCTTTTGCCGTTGCGTTCAACTCTGTTGAGTTGACTTTTTTAGGATACGATTCCTCATAAGCAACTCTAACTGAATGATGTTTTATTTCCAGTAGTTGGAATAAGACTAGTATGAAAGAGAATGTATGTTGTAATTATAATGTACGTTGATGGAGTTGAACGATGTATATTAACATTGTATATTTCAGGAACATGTTTAAAATTTTATCATTCATGAACCATGTAATTTAAGATAATTATTTAGGATTTTTTTTTTCTCTCTCGTCTGTTTTGTTTTCTTTTTCTATTAAATAACTTGTTGATATGCAATATATCAGTATTATTTTTTTTTTTCATATATACAGGATGTTTTTTTAAAAAATTTTTTCTATAGGATGTTAATATTAATTTTCATTTTGCTTTTAATTATTATTTTTTTTTGATTGTTCTTTCATTTAGCAGATTAAATATTAAAATTCGATATGTATATGCGGTTTATTTTGATTTGGTTTGAATTTGAAATTTTACTAAAAAAAATCTTTCAGATTTTTTTTTTCCCGGCCCCCGGGGTATTGTGACGGTTGTCTATTTCGACCTCTTTTTGTCAGTAAATTTTATTTTTTTGTCGTTTCCGACGTAATTTTAAACTAGGAATTACGTAGTGTCGGAGAACGGCAATGTTTTGATTTGACAAGTCAGTCACGAAAAATTATTCATCAAAGCAACTTGAATCTATTTATTTATTATTTTTTCCGAGTTTATCATTCAAAATTATATAGTTAAGATATTTTATTATCTAAAATCAAAGTTTATTTTTACGTTCACGAGTGTGCGTAGCCAAAATTTTTGGTAAGGATTCTCATTCATTAAAATTTATTTTATTGTTATTTTTTCTTTTCAGATCAAATTTAATTGTATTAATATTTCTGTTCTATTTTGTGTGACTATTTTTTATTTCAATTTTGTTTATATTTTTCTGTTTGTATTTACAGGCATCTTTGTATATTTTAAACTTGTAAAATTGTAAACACAGGAGAGAATTTTGTGTTTTATTGAAACTACGCTACATGTTTAAACTTGTGGACTAATTTGCTTTGTACGACTATTAATTCCGAAAATAAACCGCCTTTTTCTTCTAACACTTCTTCTTTTTAAAACTTTTTTTAGTAGAAATTTTTTTAGTACCAACAAGCAGATATTTTTGTAATTTTTTTTGTAAATACTTTAGAATATGATAGAATGATAATAAGCAAATATAATTTTGTTAAATATCATTAGGTATCATTGAGTAGACATCCAGAAAGTATTTTTGTGTCAGAAGAATTGTGTTAGAGCACTTTGTAGAGCAGATTTTAGAGATCGGTGCAGGCCTCTTTTTGCTGTTTCAAAGTTACTCACTTTGCCGAGTTTGTACATATTTGAAATGTTATTGTTTGTAAAAAAAAACATAAGGAATATTTTGAGGTACTATTATTATATAACTACACTAATTATTTCCCAAAATTGAAATAAAAAAGGTATCTAATTATCTACGTGTACGTTTTTTCTATTGTGCACCGACCTCCCAGCTGATCGCAAGGTCCGCGCGTTGTTTGGATAGCTCTGTGGCCGCGCGCTTTAAGTCTAAATGTTTAGATTTTTTTATGGAAAGACTATAAGTCCAAATGAAAATCGGTTTTCTGTAGTCAAACGGCGCAGACCTACTCAATCTGGAATATTTTTTTGTTAAAAAGCTTTTTTGAACACCTTGTATAGTATTTTCGTAAGTTAGAGCTTCCAGCATTATTCGGCACCATATCTTTCTCATACATTGGAGCTTTTTTTGAATTCGCAAATATAAGTCAATAAGTAACTTAATGCTTTTAGCATGAACTGGCTTGTATTGTAACTAAAGCCTTGAGCAATAAAAAATGCTAATTGTTTATTTTTTTAAATTTTAATATAATTCAATGCCTACAAGTCGTTTTAACGAAATTATTAATATCTGCGCCCTTGTTTATTTTTCGTATAGTAGATGCTTGTTGTACATATGTATCAAAGTAACTCATTGAGATGGAACATATTGAGCAAACCTTTTATTCAAAGAAGGAAGCGTCACTTCATATCCAAAACTTAAAGTACATTTCGATGTTGTTACTTCTAGCTAGAGTCTTTGTAACGTAAGGGGAATTAACACAAGCTCAATGTTTGAGTAATTGTTGTATTAACATAAGTTCTTATTTTAAAATTAAGTAATAATTTTAATAAACTTTCAATTATATTTAAAAGTGCTCAATGTTCTCTATCCATACATTTTATACGCAGGTATTTGAAGAAATTCAAATATTTAGAACAACATTAAAACCAAAATACATTCCAACGATTTTTACTGTGTAGGTGCACAGTAATATGAAAATTCTCAGAATATTCCAGAACACCCAGGTACGTACTGTCCATACTAAATAATGTTCAAGTAATCAAACTTCTTTGTACAAAGGGTACATTTTTTATCAATAACCTGAAAACTTTTTTCATTACATTCCTGAAACAGTATTTATGAGGTTTGTAACAGTATTTATGTTATTATGTCATTAGTATTAGTGTTTACTTTTACCAAACACTTTTGGTTTCATTGATTATTTTAACAAATAAAATGCATTTTATTGATTTTAATTTATTTTTTTAATAATACATTTAAGTGCAACTACTCATACGTAGCGACATATTTGATTATTGATTTTTAGAATAACTAAAGCATGTAACGACCACCCCCCATCTCAACATCATGTAATATAAGGGAATGTCATAAATATAAATTTGAAATAAATACATAAAAATAATATAAAACCTAGCATATAACTGTCAAACTTTATTCTTATACCTTTTATCCAAAATATATATAAAACCTTCAGCTAATAGAATGAACAATTATAATTGGCAGGATATAAAATATTATCAATAAAAATACAATATTTATTTGGCGTGATCGTCTAAGGTTGTGTAGGACTCTACGTTATGTTGTATAGTAACCAAGTTCTTTTCCGAGGTATGTGACAAAGATCAGAAACAAAGAATGTACCTAAGAATGAAAGTAAATGCTATTGTAATAAAAATATATAAAAAATATAATATAATAAGTACATATAATATAATATATAATAAAAGATATATAAGGTAATAAAGGACTGTTTAAATAGGTTTGATGAATTTAAATATATTGGAATTTATAAAAAATGGGGTGTGAGTAGGGCCCCTAACCTCGCCCTATTCATGTGAGAGACATCCTTTCATTTTTTGATTTTCTCTCTCCAGGATTCACCAATCCAACACCCGAGTGTTAGTAATGTATAATAATACTTTGTAAGAAGATAAATTTATAAGAATTAGTAAAGTATGGAATATGGTGAGATTGTGAGAATAAATAAAACTATAAATTCCACAATCCTGAATTAAGTTAATTATCTCACAAAACACAAATTTTGTGGATACTTTATTTTAGACTGAGTAGTGTGATCTCCAAGTTGGATCATTTTCCACAGATCTCACTCATTACACAGAAGGGTAACTTTCATTTCATGATAATTCTTATTCATTCAGCCAAGAATTTCTAGATCCATCCTTCTAGTTGAGTCTGATGAGCCGGAACTCGTCCTTGTCGCAACATCAGATAGTCAGAACAATGAAAATGAAACCAGAAACTCCAATAACTGTTTAGTATTATGTTCGTTAATAATTCATGAAATGAATATATAAGTAAATGAAGAAGAGAAATAAATAGATTTATAATTCACTATATGACATTTGTTAATTATACAGCCAAGAAGCGCCAGAATCAACTTTGTCACTGATTGTGATGCATCGGAGTGTCATCCTGTGGTAACACCAGAAGCTCAGATCATTGAAATTGATTACAAGAAACTTCAACCACTGTTTGGTCTTATGCCAGTTAACAAGTCACAAAATGAACATAAATGAAGGAAGGAATTTTTTGAATTGTTTGAATTTGTCAATTATTTAGTCAAGAAGTTCCAGAACCAACTTTCTCACTGAGATTGATGCACCGGAATGTCATCCTGTCGTAACACCAGAAACCCAGATTATTGAAATGGTTACAAGAGACTTCACGACTGAGTGGTTGTGAGCCAATTGACATACCTAAAGATAAAGAAAGAAAATAAAAAGATAGATATTCCAACTTATCACCTCTGCAAACTTCACCAAGTTGGAGATTATTACACTCATTGTACAAATGTATGTTAAATAAATTATTTTGATTCAATCAAATAACCTTTTAGAACAAGTATTTCACCATTACGATCCAAAAATACATTATATTTAGGCAAATAAAAAGCATGTCACAAATGACGGCATGTTTAGTGTGTATGTGTTGTGTTCTGTGTGTGAGTGTTTAATTACTTTTAATATAAAATAAAATAAAATATACAATGTTAGTACATATAAATAAATAGATATATATCATAATACATATATAAAGTATAAAATGCACAAAATATTAATAGATAAATCAATGCCTAAATTTTTTTTTTATTAATAATTAGCAGGCGTTTGTCTTCCATCTCACCTGATGGAAAGTGACGATGAAGACGAAGATCGTACACGCCTGTCTAAGAGGTACCTATTCACTCTACACTTGAAAGCTCCAGGGTTATATTTGTCTGGAAAAACAGACGCAGGCAAATCGTTCCACTAATTAAATAAATATAAATTAAATAAATATAATGTAAAAGCTAATTTCCTAATAAAAGTTAATTTTCTAATTAAATTAATAAATTAACCCTTCAGCAATAAATAAAATAAACGCTCACCTAAAACAGGATTCACCACCAAACACAATAATCTAAGCTAGCTAATATGTATATAATCTAATATAAGTTCGATAATTAAACTTTTACGAACTGGCAGAACTTTGCTGAAACCTAAATTCCCTATTACTTTGTCCTACAGTATTAAATAAAATAAACACTCACCCAAAGACAGGACCTACCTTCAAACACAGCACTGTATTCTAATTTTAAACAATTGAAAAATTAAAACTTTCTAAGTACGAACCGGCAGAACTTTTGGATTACGTTCCCTTCCTGACAAATCAAAATCCTGAAAATCCAGTGTCCCGCTCTGCGGCCTACTGCCCTATTTATACCCAAACGAAAGAAAAGTAAAGAAAAGAAAGCAAAGCATAATAAACTGTTATAAATGAATGTACCTTTGTGTTATAATCAATGTGTAGATGCGAAAGCATCCCTTACTTATTTTTCCTATAAATAATTACTACTGAAAGGATCGTATTTAACAAAGGGAGAGAAACTCTACAGAATAAACATACATATATAAGTACAAAAACAACCAAGACCCAAGAACAAACATCTGCGCTCACCACACAAATGCATGCCCCGGCAAGGACTCGAACCCGGGACCCCCGGCGCAAGAGGCAAGGACACTCACCACCACACCACTCGTTCGTCGTAATTTTATATCAATAAAATGTGTTAACGCCAGCTAACTGCTAACCACGTAGGTGTGCACCTAACGTTATTCATAGACATTGTTTGGGTGCTACAACTTTGCTATCTTTATTTTACAGGCGTATGATTCATTTAATTATTTGCATTGTATACCTACCTTCTCATTCTATCTCTGGTCGTCATTCAAACCACATCATTGTGAAACAGTATTGTTAAATAATTAAAATCAAGTCTGCAAGAAGTCAGAGTTTTATTTAGAGGCTCCATAGTTCCGTAAAGGAGCAAAGTATATTAAGATCGCTTCCTTTTCGTTAACTAATTTTTACTTCTTTTATTCATCTACAATTACGTCTATCATTATACACAAGTACGTAGTATGTCAAAGGTATTTTATAGTAACTTTTGAAAATTAATATTGCCAAATCCTAATAGTAGGTATATTGAGATTATATTCCCATTTTATATACAAAGTTCGAATTTGTTCGGTCACAAGCATAATCAAGCACTCTCAATCCCGTTATTTTGTCATAAATATTATACAGTACGTATAATGTATGCATAAAAATTTTAATTATATTCTATTGCTATCGTATAAAAAATATTAGAAGGTATTATGTTCTGATGTACTTACAAGATTACCTTTTCCTGAAAAAAACCCTTACGGTCTTGCGTGCTTCCACCCCATTTAGATAAATCAGCTAAGAAGTACGTAACTTAAAATTAATGGCAAAAGACGAAACGCGGACTGAAACCGCAGAATGTATTTTCGGAGTAATGGCGCGGTTAGATAAAAGTCGATTTAAGTAACAAAACGATTTTTTACACAATTTCATGTTGTTCGTAACTAAGACATGGTTGAGTTTTTCTGTGACTACAAGTTTTAGCTTTGAGGCTAATATCGAAACTAACCAATCAAAGTGGCAAGTTTATTGCTATTGAGTCAACGCTAAGCTTTTAACAGCTTTCAGTATATTTAATTTTTTAATAGATTTTTTTATTATTGTCATAAACACGTTAAATAAGCAATTAATGCTTGGCACCAGTTTGTGTTTTACTTTTTTACCAGCTTGTCATTACTTTTGACAGGTGGAACTTTACTTTCATTGATTCCCATCCGAATGTTTTTTTTAGTAAAGGGATCAATGAATTACTTATGAGAATGCAAAAGTGCGTACATAGCAATGGTATATACTTTGATTAAATAAATATATAATATTTTGATTGTTATGATATTGAATTTATGGTTTAAAAAAATACAGCAACAATTATTTTTGACTGGGGTTAAATAAAAATGTTAATACTAATTCACTAACTCTGTTCCTCCCTTACAAAAGGCCAATTTCATATGTAATGACCTAACACATTACAGAGTATGGGAAGAATATGTACACTCGGGAAAATACCCACGTTAAAGGAATTCATGATTTTTTAACGCAATCGAGCTGACTTTTAGAAACTATAAAACTTACAAGGACCTTAAACAATGAGAAAATCTCTAGTTTCGTAACATCTAGTCAGGTCCAAACCTACGGTAATAAAACTAATTATATAGTGTGTAAACAATCGCACCGTTTTTACGAGTGTCAAAATATTATTTGTATGAGTTTAGATGATCTTCATTACTTAGTGTCAAAATATAAATTGTGTATAAATTGTTTTATAATATCGTTATTTTTCGCTGCTGACTCGGTCATAAAGTATCCGGTCCGGTCCGCTAGGGTTGCGATCGCGCTAACTTTGAAGTAGGCGTCGACGCAAAGAGAACGTCTCCTCCGCCTCGAACTCCAGAGGGTCCACGGGGGCCTCTCACATAGCATCCTCTACCTCCAAAAACTGCTGCAGGTAGTTATCGATGACGTCATCGTCCTTTGTGTATGACACCAGGTTTGATGTCATTGAAATACCGCTAAGGTTGTTTAAAGAAATCGGAATTTCCAGCTTCCCTGAAATTACATAACCAAATACGCTGCCTAGAGCTAACGGGAGTGACGTACCGAAAACAATTCGACTTCCATCATAAAGTGTGGAAATACGTCGCCTGACAAAATCATATTAATCACAGAACGTTTGTCACGAAAAAAGTCTGTGAAATAATGGATCCGCTAAAACTAAGTTATTATATTTATAGGTAGTTTCTTCCGGGATGTCAAACGTTGGCAAATCGGAAGCGATGCGCTGAAGTACCACTGCATCTATTGTAAACGTTGGTTCCTGATTGTGTCTAGGTTAGGTTAGGTTAACAACTGTGCACGAAGTCACCCCATAAGTTTTTACAGTTTCACCCGATAGGCCATAGATATTAAATAGACATTTAGAACGTTTAAGTCCTAATCGTTCCAAACAAGAAACAGTTAAAAAATTACATTGCGCTAGAATCAATTAAAACGCGACAAGGCTGTTCATTTTCCTAAACATCTTCAACGTTAACTATAGCTGTGTCTAGTCTAACTGTGCAATTCTTATAATTAGAAAAAGACACATGAAAGTTATTATTACCTCATCCTCGCTCCGATCGCTACCCGGTACGGACGTTCTAAAACCACTCCGATTGATCGGTCCCTTTTCGATATTCCGTGGCGCTCAGTTTACTGACGTCACAGTATAGCCTGTTGGTTCCGTGATACGGTTTTTCTGGGTTTTCTTACTCCCTCCGAGCGCTGTCGAAGTGATTTTTTCTTTGCGACTAAGTCTCTTAGTCTTCAAAGTGTTGTGTTGTGCTTGTGCTGAGTGCTGTACGTGCCCAGCGTAAAGTATTCTGGTTTTAGCATGAAGGATACCTAATGGTGACAACTGAATTTGTACTTATCTAGTCCTTTTATTATATATATTATTCCCTTTCTACTAGTTTATTTATTTACTCTTCTATTTTTATATAAATTTTCATCATATTTGTGTCTTTCCGTGCCCATTTGTCCCTTTTGTTGTTAAAGGTTGACACTAACGCGGTCAACTCTTTACCTGCGTAGCCTTTTTCGGATTCTAGATTGTGGCCTTCGGCGAACAACGGTTAGTTTTAAGTTATTTTCCTCAGCTTACCGCTGGTAGGGAGGTTAGCCGCTAGGGTTCACTAGGTTATTAGAAATTCTAGGCATCCTTTATATATTTATAGTCCCAACCCTCTCTTATGGATTCGCAGAGTTTAGTTAACTTTGCGAAAGCCTTGTCCCTATCCCCGATGAGGTCTAAACGCAGGCCTTAAAATCAACGATCGCGTTCCTGGGCCCTCGGGCCACAATCCCGGCCCCTCAGGCCACCAACGCCCAGACATGGACTGTGTGTTGAACACGTCCTCACTCACGTCTCGTAGGAAACGTACCGCTCCCGAGAGCTATTCAGACTCCGCGTCGGAAGCTTCGTCGGACGCCGTCACCCTAACCGGCTCTCCTGAGCCCGCGTTCACTCTTGTTTCCAAGCGCTCTAAAAAGCGCACAAAGCAAGCCCCGGTATCTTCTACAACCGATCCCACCCGGTGTCTTAAAAACCCGCCCATACGCCACTTATGTCACTCCAAGTGACCGCGTCTCCGTCGGTTCCGTCGAAGCCAGCAACGCGCTGCGCTCGCGTACCGGCTAAGGCTCAAATCCCTCCTCCCGTCTTCCTCCGCAAAAAAGCGCGATGGACCGCGGTTTCTAATCTTTGCAAAGAGCAAAAAATTAACTACGTCAAGGCGTCTAACGCAGGCGAAACAATTTAAATTCAGGTCGCGACCATCGACGGCTTCCGGACTTTTACTAGGCCCCTATCAGTCAAACAAATCGCGTATCATACTTACGCCCTCCCGGAGGAGCGTAAGATCTACACGGTATTACGGGCGTACCGTTTGAGCTCGCTAACGACGAAATCCTCGAAGGCCTTAAGTCCCAGGGATTCCCAGCTAAAGCAGTGCATAAAATGCACTCAAACCGTGGTAGACGTTTTCCTCTCACCCTCGTCATCCTGTCCAACACTTTTAACACTAGGGAAATCTTCAGAGAGGCTCGCACAATCTGCGGACTCTCGAATATCTCCGTCGAGCGTCCCAACCGTCGCGGACACCCTGGGCAATGCCACCGTTTCCAGCTTTACGGCCACGCAGCGGCTAATTGCTGAGCTCCCCCCAGGTGCGTTTAGTACCTAGATCTACACATAGCGAAGGAGTGCAATCGTACTCCCATCTCCACTTCCCCCAATGCATGTGTGCTGTGTGGCCAAACTGGCCACAACCTAACTTCAGGGGTTATCCGCGCGCTCCACGCTCCTCCGCTAAGAGGGCCGTGGCCCTTTTTTAGATCCTCCTGCTCTACCCTTGGAGGGGACCAAAAAAAATTATTGTTACTTTCGTGAGTAGATGCGCGCGCGCCAGTGGTGGAGGGAGCGAACGAGGACGAGGTCGGCGTCAGAACCGGTTCTCTGCCGCCACAGTTTATGTGCAGCAGAGCGTGATGTGCCTATCCGCATGTAAAGCATCTAAATTCACGGCGACAATCGACAGCTGAATGTTTCAATTTTAAACAGTTATGACATATATTTAGAATATTCGCACGGCAAATTCGCTGTTTAAAAAATGAAAAATCATATGATTTTCCCCATAGCGAAGACACGACAAAACGGTGTTTGTTAATGTTTGTGGATGTTTGTGAGGAGTTTTTACGATATGTTATGTTTTTATTGAGGTTAGTGTTAGTGAGCTCTTTACGTTGTGGTACACCACCACTGCTCGATACAACTTCACGATCATATGATTGTGAATGCTCTAAAACGTTTATTTGTTTTTGAATGAAAGGAATTAGGTTCTCATAAGTAGGGATCGTCTGCTGATCGATACTTTGTTCAAATAATTTACAGGTATTTTTATCGAGCGATTTAAGTGCGATGTGACAAACAACGAAACTTTGTAAATTAGGCATTTTTAGCGAACATATAGCCTTATAAGTATTTTCAAAGATTTCATTGAAATTATTCAGGCAAATCGGGGATTCCTTAGTGATTTAAGGAAAGTTTAGCATTTTATCAAGGTAGCGGTTTTGTCTCCTAGCGAGTAGTCACTAATCTTATTGCTTGTCGTTGAACTGCATTTTAGGATTTAATTGCAGCTCAAAGTCAAACAGATCCGAAGTTGCCTTTTCGTAACGTTCTCGTAATTTAGTGGTCTCGGACGCACGAAGTAAAAACATATCAAAATCAACAGACTATGTGTTAGATCGAATTAATAAGATAGTACCGTATAACTTTTGAATTTGTGAAAATAACCTTTGTCTGATGGTATTGCAACTGTAAACTTTTTGTAAAGTTAACTTGTCCGATTTGGTGTCATGACTTCGGGCAGCCATATTGAATGACAAAGTAGTTACGTTTTAGACAATAGAATATGTTAAAATAGGCAATATTCAGTTTATTAAATAGTAAATTTAAGTTTAGGTTAGAATAATTATTTATAGGTAAATCAGATAAAAATATTTATTACTTTGATGGAATACAATTATGTATACCAATATGTAAGATGTAGGACGCGGGCATGAATTAACGAGGTATTATAAGAAATTAACACAAAAATTTAGAAATTGGTAATAAATGATTTTGAATTAAGATATTTAAAGGGTACTAATCCGGCTTGGAGGCCAAATTTTTGGGACTGGTGGTCCCTTAGGTTTTGGAAACTATTAAATAACGTTTTAAAGTACAGATTGAAAGTATTGATTTAAATGAGGACAATCACGGACTCCTGCCTCAAACAAGAAAGAAAAGTTTGCACAAACCTCCAGTTTCCACCGCCAGTCTCTGTCAGTAGTCTCAACGTTCATGCACGTAGGTAAAGGGCGTCTGCCAGGGACTAGCTTGGCTCTCAGAAACGTTCTGATTGACCAGCACTTCACAAATAGCACAGTGTAGACAAAACAAAGCCCACAACACAGGTAAACTCAGTTTAAAGTATTATTCAAGGTATTTAAAATTAAGCAGAGCAGCGTCCATGCAGATTCGACATACGTCAAGTGACCGAACGTCGGTAACCCGCGATTTGTGTTGTTTTTATTCTACCTACATTTGAGGCAAGAACCGAACAACTGTCATAAAGTCACTGTCATGTCGTGTTAATGTACCTAAGCATGTATTGTGTAGAAATATAGTGTCAATTGAATAACATTTATTTTCAGACGTACCTAAGGCGGCTTATAGTGCTTGTGCATATCTCCGTTCATTAGGTAGTGACGGGCAGATTCATGTTAAATTATTGTGTGCAAAATGAAGAGTTTATTCTACTAATAATCATAATAAAATAAGATAATCGGAGCATTGCTGTCAGCTGAGATGAGTGCTAAAATAATAAAAATATTACGATGCCAGGTACTTTGCGTTCATTGGACTGACTCCATGGTGGTTCTTGGATGGCTTCGTACTTCCTTTACTCAGAAATTAAATGTTTGCGTTTCAAACAGAATAATTATATGTATGAATATTTAAATGAATTTCCACGAAATAATGAATAGAAGTATGTGCCAACTAAGGACAATCCGGCGCATTTAGTATCGACGAAAAGCCAGCAAGCCTTGGTGGGGAGCTTCTCAGTTTTCAAATTCTTATTGAATTACAGTGGCCAACAAAAAAATGTGGTCTGCATTCCCTTTGTAGTGGTAGCAGCAATCTTAATATAAATGAATTCCATAATTTCGTTACTGGTTTACATAAAAAAATTATTAAAGATTTTATTCGGTACATAAAACTAAACAAGTTACGACGCGTAGTTGTAGTTGGATATATCTTAAGATAAATTTTAAAACTACAGCTTTAATTCACGCGTTATTGTCGGAAAGGTCCGACTAGTTTCGGACTCTTTTTCCGTGTTTGTAAAGTATAGGTTTCCACGCAGCAGGTACAGTCCAGCCTGTATCACGATTGAAATTACGCCATCTATTTATTTCAACTGCTTCATGGACTTTGCAAGACACGAAGCTTTTCTCCTGAACCAATACTCTGCGCTCAGCATGCCGCTACTCGGCCCTGATGATGGACTCCATACGATTCCGAAACTAGTGGGACCTTTTTTTTTTTAAATAATCACATTAACCACCACAAACAGGCCGTCATTTAGTCTCAGGTGCTATTTAACCGACAGGAAGGGACGTGGTTGCAAACTAAGTAAATGTTCCTTATGTGTTTTATTTTGGAAAGTACAGGCGATATTTCCTGGGTCCAATGGCGTGTCTCAGGTCGCCGATTTCACTACTGGAAATGGGGTAGTTCGTCGGCCATGAATCGTATCGGTCCTCTTTAAAAGCCAAAAGACGAAGAGCGAATATCTAATATAGTGCCCAGTGAATGCCGGTATCGGCTTAAATTCGACATTTTTAAATCTATTTTTTAAAATTTTTGCATACGCATACCTCTATAAACCAAACCATTTAGTCAACTAAGTCAAAATCAAAAAAGTAACACGAAAACCAACCTACACAAAAAGCCTCTAAAGTTAAATAAATTTATTATTTTATAGTGGAAAGATTTGTTTTCTTTTGTCTGTGTTATTCTTTTGTTGCGCGCCGAAGAAACCCTGCAACGAGCCTTCTACTAACAATAAAAAAAGAGTTTCTTCATTAACAATAAATAATTGGAAACTTGTACGCACTTTCTTTCATGTAAAAGAACTCTGTTTTATTAATATTGGAATAGAACATTTATAACTTCAATATATCGTTGAGTTACGAAATAAACAAGAAAATATATAAAATTATCCCAGTTTATTGGATGAACGTATATTAACATAAACATTAAAATCTTTTACTAACTCTAAATTTCTAATAAATAGCGAAACGCAAAAGTAAAATTTGTTTAGGGATCCGTCTTGAGGGCAATTAAAAGGTACTAAATATCGATAAGGGTATTTGTTTTTGCCATATAGCGTACCTGTTTTAGATATAAACATTTTGCAAGACAGTTAAAGCTCTCCCGCGAGGCAACCGGTCTCAAATTAAAATACCAAAGTCGCAAAGTTTTACGGTTAGAATCGACCGCCTCAGAGTAATGGCTTTGTTACAGCTTACTCAACTTTCTACACAAGAAGAGCTGCCGAATGTTTTTTTTAAAGAAAGATTAGAAAACAGATGTAATACTATTTAGGCATCTATATAAGACGGTTTTAAATGAAAATGTAATATTAGGTCTTTACATATAAAACTTGCGTTTTGTCGACCTGGCCAATTTGATCTGTATTATCTCCTCTTTGGTTGAGAATTGCAATATCAAATTTATACATTTACTCACGAATTTATGTTTTGAAAACTGTAATTCCTTTGTTTTTTTCTCTCTTGGTTTTTTCTTTGCGTCACTTAGTTTACAAAATGGAAAACTTGAAATATCGCGTTATTTACGAGTACGAGTTTCATTGTGATGAGTTCCGCCGTGGAAACGGCTCAGACGCTGTGTATGGCGACGGAGTCGCAAAAGATAACACAGTGCGTTTTTAGTGCCAACTTCTTCGTTCTGAAAATTTTGACCTGCAGAAAAAGCCCCATGGACGACCGGAGACCAACGTTCATAATGAAGAATTAAAGTCTATTGTGGAAGTGGATCCATCACAAAACTCGTCCGAGTTAGCTGTAAGCTGCGGCGTTACTGACAAAAGTGTTTTGGAGTAAATCGGGATGGTGAAAAATCTTGACAGATGAGTACTCATCAGTTGCGTGCAGCAAACAATCGGAATCGCTCATCGCAATGGTTGACCCCTAGCAAACCAGCCAAATCCTGCCCCAAGCGAAAATTGACTGAATTAAACTTACTTTTGAGCGTTTGACTAGTGCCGGTGTCATCCACTACAGCTTTCTTTAATCTGGCCAGACAATTACAGCAGATTTCTATAGTCAGCAACTGCAAACCATGATGGAAAAGCTAGCTGCTAAACAACCGAGGCTCGTCAATCACTCTAGGCCACCGCTGCTTCCGGACAATACTAGACCACACACAGATGGCTACCAAATTAGAAGAGCTTCAATTGGAATGTCTAAGACATCCACCGTACTCCCTGGACCTTGTCCCAACACATTGTTATTTCTTTCGAAATTCGGATAACTTCTTGCAAGGGAAAAAATTCAACTCCGATGGAGCAGTCCAAAGCGCCTTCAAAGATTTTATTGGTTCCCGTCCGAATGATTTTTTTAGTAAAGGGATTAATGAACTACCTATGAGATGGCAAAAGTGGATAGATAGCAATGGTACATACTTTGATTAAATAAATATATTATATTTAAAAAAAATTGACTGTAGGTTCCTCCCTTACAAAACGCCAATTTAATATGAAATGACCTAATATTATGTTTCAGTATTCATATATTTAAGCTATTTTTCTAGTACGTCTCGTTCTTGTCAGGTATATTTAAATAAAAGTATCGAAGAATTAAAATATTCGAGAACTCTACGTTCCGTGCTGATTACGTCTTTGACATATTAGCGACCCGCTGCCCTAGCTTCGCATGGGTAGTAGCATATGTGGCTTTTCTAATATCGTAGCGTCGCATTAGCTTATTTGTTGGGGCTTAGATTCAAATGAAACGTACCTGTGTTTATCATACTTGGAGGTTTTTAGTTTAATTTTTTTCCTATTCAGCAAATATTTGCAAACATAAAGAATCATTTTTGCTACATGATATAAAGTTAAGAATAAATTATAAAATTCCTTAAAACAAAAGTGTGTTAAAACTACTTTCCTAACTAAAAACAACACAAAACAATAATGCGACTAGTCATTTACTACGCACAACAAAATCAAATGCTAGTGTGTATTGCCATATCATACACTAAAAATAAAACTCATCAAAGTATTCGAATATTTAACTGAACCAAACATCACTTTATTATATTTGATCAAAGACCTAAGTACCTAATTAGGGCACATGTAACAGAAAACCGTTGAAAAATACAACAGCCTTTAAAATCTATTAAAGCCCTTACTTACGACGAGTAGGTAACCGCTCGGCTTATGTAGCATTAGCGGACTAATTTAGTTTGTCGCGCCATAGTTATAACTTTACGATAACTCGTGAGGTATGATTTTAAATTGTATGGTTTACATTGCAACTATGATGAACACGAAATACTAAAGGTAACTCACGTATTCAATTTGATAAGGATTAATATCGTATCTATTTAAAAAGCTTTCCTAATACCACATTGTATTTGAACATTATTTTAAACACAAAAACGCGAGAGCTCTCCATAAAAGGAAGACATTTGCCTTTACGGTCTTTTCTGTATATAAAGTAGTTAAATTTCCACCATAAATTGTTTCGTCTACCTCAAAGGGACAAGGTAGTGTTTTCGCTGAAGGTTCTTAGTCGACTGAGTTTTTTCCGATAAATTCAACAATTAAGATCAAAATAGGTTGTCATCTAGTCGCATAATTTGTCTAATTTTGTGTCGTATAGATTAATGAGTTTATAAATGTAGCCTGTTTTGCTGTGGGAGCTAAGTGCCAAAAAAGTTGTAAAAAACATTTTAAACGTGACTCAAACGACGGAGAAAAATTTGCTGAAATCAAATAATAATATGTATATAACCCAATATCGCAAAGATGTCGCTTAGACCAATAAGCCTATCAACCGTTGATATGTTTTATCTAAATTACTCAATTTCCTTTTAAATTAATTGTTATAAAGATTAGTAATGAAAAGCAATATTTTGTTAGGGTGAGTGGTTTGTTCCTATTTTTACAAATCTTCAGACAAATATTTCCCTACATAATTTGAGGACAGTCAGTTCAAGAAGGTAAATAGCATATTTTATATTAGGGTATAAATATAATTGTAAGCTGGTAACTAAAAATAAACAAAATAATATTTTTATAGTAAATGTTTTGAAAATAATAAGTCGGTTTCTGTTACCTAGAAAGCAAAAATATAACCAACTGGGTCTACCCTTCCTTCCCCCATGCCATCTCTACAAATCTTGTGTAAGGTTTGATTCAATATAAGTAGGTCGTACATTCTGCTTGGAAATATCTGATATGTAATATCCACCAGTTCACATCATAGACACTGTGCAATTGGTATGAAAGTAAAAAAAATTACCTTAACAGAATACTTACTGAAAACAACTTGTTTGATAGTTACCAATAGAGTAAGAGTGGTATCATTTTATATTGTTTTGCTGCACTCCTTGTGGTTTCTTAGGAGGGAAGATGGTGTCATCCATCTTATTTATTTAAGGGATCTAAGTGGCTGTCCAATTCCTGACAGATATACTTATTGATTTCTTTGCTTAATCATACATTTTTTTAAACTCCCAGTTGAGTAGTTCAAGTTGCCGACAATATGCCACTACGGAATTAAAATATTTTAATTTTTTTATGTATTTAGGAACATTAGGAACATTATGAACACTAGGAAATCATGAACATTATTGTAGTTCACACGTTTATATCTAGTATATTAGCTCATTATTTCAACAAATAAATTGTCATTCAACATCTAATCGTGTCTTAATTAACAAGCCTTTTCCTGGTCGTAATACATATTAAAACACTTATTTTTAACTGCACCTGCGAACAATAGTGATAAGTTTTAACGACACGTCACACTGTAGCATACCCAATGCATTAGGGTGGTAGTGCTAGTTCAAAAATACTTAAGTGACGCGTCTATTACACAGTCCTGTCAAATACAGCGTGCAACATGTTACCGGTGAGAACAAAGCGTTCACATCGCCGAAATCGTGTTATAATCCATGACAAAACTTTTGTCTTGTCATGTCACGCCTGCAGGCAGACAGACGTGGCAAGCTATTACGACGAACTAACTATTCAGCCATATTTTAGATCTCTATTCCAGGAATACTCGTTGATACAAAATATATTTTTTATATAAACTGATGTGTTTTTTACAAGTATGAATAAAGAAATATGTAATTTTAATATATCATGAGATAAATATTTCAACTCATTTGTCACCGGATTACTGACATACTACCAATTATCCAATAAACAAAAGAGAGAATGCAAGCATACAATGAGTAATGGAGGAGATAAATCTCAATACGGAGTGCATTATAACATGGGAAAACCCGTTTCACGGTAATCCAAATTTATGGACAGAGCAATGATTTCGTATACATTTCTATTTTACTTTGGGAATGTAAATTAATACAAGCATTAATTTACATTCGCAAAACAAACTTCTTAAAGTCAACTAGTGTTGGAATGTAGACAAAAAAAAAACATGTGATCCAATATTGAATATTAAATTTATTTTAAGCCATCCATGTCCTATTCGGTAAAATAACATAAATATTTTGTGAACTATTTCCAATATTCTAATCACAATATACAAACTTATTTATACCTTAGTGTTTGTTCAAATAGTTCTGGTTTTAAATAGAAACTGAGCTGGTTTCTAGTTTGATTTCTTAATTTTTTTGTATATTTAATTAATGTTTATAAATTCATTGTGGATTTTTTTTACTTTTTTCATAGCCACGAGAAAAACGAGCACGCGACCCACCTGATGTTAAGTGACATCCGCACTCTCAGACATCATTAGCCGTAGGTGTTTTATTTATCAATATTGAATGTCTATCATTACATTAATTTTGTAGTTATTCCACTTGCTTTTCCTTCAGTTCAACCGCAACACAACCACATAAAGAAAAACATGGCGGTGAAAATAGAAAGTTCTGTAGTACCACCTGGACGAGATCTTAATATAAAAAACAACTACCATGAGATACTGCTTCGAAGACGATAGTGCTGAACCATATTTCTTTTCTTACCTTTCGTTTGTAGCAACTAAAGCCACTAGTTTCTTCCACTCCTTAGCGGAATAGAAACAAACAAGACAGAAGACAGAACTATGCCCTTGGGCAGATAGTTAATGATTGCTAATAGCCGTTTTATACCTACTACTGGTCACTATGAAGATTGCAAACAGCTATGTCTTACTTTGAATATAGCGCTGTTTTAAAAACAGTGATGCAATCAATCGCAGGCAATATGTAGCCACAGTTAGTACTCTTGGGTGCTCATGGTTTTTTGTTTATTTATTTATTATTTACATTGTAATTGATTAAAAGCAACCTATAGCTATTTTATATTTGCACTAAATAAACTCTGTATAAGTAAAAATACATTCTTATAATAAAGGAATCCTAGGTTTCCATAATATTTTAACTCACAACGTGATAGTTCATTGATGGGTTACATTTTATGGTGTCAAAACTACTTTGTGGACGAAGTTCCTGAACTAACACAAGGCATACTGAATTGATATGAACCGGAGCCTACATAATTTTATAATTGGAATTATGATTTTTGGGACGTAATTATTCAAAAAAGTCTGTTAGGGCAATAAGATTTTTTTATAATAACCCCCGTCTTTTTGCTCTGTTTGGTCGGTGTTTACGTTGAAAGAAGCTTAAGCTTAAAGCTTCGTTCAACGCGAACCATCAAATTTAAGCGGATACGGTCACTTTTGTAGAGTTTCATATTGCAATATGGGTGACCGTTATCGTTAAATAATAATTGTGTTCATTCACATTTTTACCCTACCGCTTTAATTCTATTAACTATTTAATGGGTCAATACGTTTGTATAAAAAAAGTAATAATGTCTTTACTTTGTAATATAATACTTGATCATTATAATAATTTTTTAGAAAACGACGAAAATACTAAAATTATTAGATTAATAAATTTACACATTATTTGTAAACGTAAGTGATTTGCTTGCGCATGTTTCAACCTAACAGCTGCCATTACGAAGTCTTTTGTCACTACATTTAAGGCATTACCGCAAATGGCTCGTACGTAAGCCCCTTAGTCTTCAAAGTGCTGTGCTAAGTTGTGTTGTGCTTGTGCTGAGTGCAGTGTTGTGCCCAGCGTAAGTAGTCTGGTTTCAGTACAAAGGATACCTAACGGTGACAACGAATTTGTACTGAACCAGTCCTTTTATTTTTATTTTATTTCTCTTCTCTATTTTATTTATTTTTCTCCTATTTTTATATTTATTTTTATCATATCTGTGTGTTCTTCGTGTGTATTTGTCCTTTCTGTTGGTAAAGGTTGACCCTAACGCTGTCAACTCTTTACCTGCGTACCCTTTTTTTTAGGTTTCTAGGTAGCGGCCTTCGGCGTACTACGGTTAGTTTTAAGTTATTCTCCCCAGCCCCCCTACCGCTGGTAGGGAGGTTAGCCGCTAGGATTTTGCTAGGTTTTTAGGAACTAGGCATCTTTTATTATACTTATATTTATATATATTACTGTCCCAACTCTCCCTAATGGATCCGCTAATCGTTATTAACTCGTTCACCCAGGCGCTTGCTGCGGCAGGCGTCTCCATCCCAAAAGACATCCTTACGCAGGCCTTGCAGGCATCAATCGCGTCCCCGGCCCCTCAGGCCCCAACCCCAGCCCCTCAGGCCTCCAACGCCCAGACCCCTCAGGTCTATAGCTCTCCCGCGTCTCCCGTTCCATCCGATATGGACTGCGCGTCGGTCTCATCCTCGCGATCATCTCGTAGGAAGCGTACCGCTCCCGGGAGCGATTCAGACTCCGCCGCGTCCGAAGCTTCGTCGGTCGCCGCCACCTTAACCGGCTCTCTTGAGCCCGCCTTCCAATTAGTTACCAAACGCTCTAAGAAGCGTTCGAAAAAAGCCGCGGTGTCTTCAACACCCGAGCCAACCCCGGTGTCTTCTACACCCGCCCCCGCGCCGCTCATGTCACTCGAAGTGTCCGCGTCTCCGTCGGTCCCATCGAAGCCAGCGACGCGCTGCGCTCCCGTCCCACCGAAACCTCAGCTCCCTCCGCCCGTCTTCCTGCGGGAAAAAGCGCGCTGGACCGCGGTTTCTAACTTGTGCAAAGAGCACAAAATTAATTACTTAAAAGCCGCCAACGCTGGCGATACAATTAAAATTCAAGTCGCGACCGTCGACGACTTCCGCGCGTTCACCAGGTTACTTTCCTTAAAACAAATCGCGTATCACACCTACGCCCTCCCGGAGGAGCGTAAGATCCGCGCAGTGCTACGGGGCGTCCCGTTCGAGCTCGCGAATGAAGAAATCCTCGAGGACCTTAAGTCCCAGGGTTTCCCGGCCGAAGCAGTGCACAAGATGCACTCTAACCGCTGTAGGCGCTTTCCGCTAGCTTTAGTTATCTTGTCGAATACTCCCAACTCGAGGGAGATCTTTAGAGAGGCTCGCACAATTTGCGGACTCTCAAATATCTCTGTCGAGCGTCCCAACCCCCGCGGTCACCCTGGGCAGTGCCACCGCTGCCAACTCTACGGCCACGCAGCGGCTAACTGCTCGTGCGTTAAGTGCCTGGATCCACATTTTACGAAGGAGTGCACTCGCACTCCCAAATCCACTTCCCCCCCTGCCTGTATGCTGTGCGGCCAGTCCGGTCACACAGCTAACTACAGGGGTTGCCCGCGCGTTCCGCGCTCCACCGCCAAGAGGGTCGCGCCTAAACCGGCGCCGCCGCTCACTCCCGCTAACTTCCCGCCGCTGCGCAACCGGGGTCCCCCGGAAGCAAAGCCCGTTCAGCCAACGCCTACTCCGGCTTTGTCTTGGAGGCAGCGTCCGGCTTTCCAGCTTGCACCTTCCCGACCCATCCCAGCTCCCGTAGCTTCCGTAGAGCCGCGTCCTGCTTTGTCATCTTCACCTCAGTCGTCGCTGGCTGAGGACATGAAGACCGTGTTCGACGTCATTCAAAACGTCGACATTACGGAAATTTCTGTTCTCGCACGCAAACTGCGAGCCGCCCGCTCTCCTCAAGAGCGTTTATTCGCGTTAGCCGAGCATCACTCGCTCCTAAGTTCGTTGTAAATTTATTTTTTTTATTTTTGTATAAAATCGTAAATAAGTAAATTATAATGTCTAGACCCGCGAATCCCGCGTCCAGTCGTATTAAACCCAAGGGCTTATCCCTAGTATCTTTTAACGCTCGTAGCCTTAACACCAACCTTCCCGAGATTAAACTGTTCCTTCAGAACAAAGAACCTGACTTATTCCTTCTCCAGGAGACATGGCTTACTCCAAGCCGCTCCAGGGGATTCGCTATACCTAAGTACGCGTTTATTCGTAACGATAGGCCCAACTCCGACGGTTTCGGCGGCACCGCTATATATTACAAAAGAGGCTTCCATTGCTGTCCTCTCCCTACCCCTCCTCTCCTCAACATGGAAGCCACTGTGTGTAGATTGGCTATGACTGGTCACCCGACCATCATCATAGCTTCAATCTACATACCTAGTGGTACCAGACCAATCCGCAGCGACTTTGAGGCCATTCTCGCCCTCGGCCATTCAGTCATTATGTTCGGAGACTTTAACTCCAAACATACTGACTGGACGTGCCTATCGACTAACATCAGCGGTATCGCTCTCCTCGACATCACTAACTCCCTTGACTTAGACGTCATATCCCCCATCACTCCCACTCACTATCCCAACAACCCGTCCTACTCTCCTGACATCCTCGACTTTGCAATTATCAAGCGAATCAATCTTGATCTAAGGTCTATCGAACCGCTCGATGACCTAGGCTCCGACCATGGCCCCGTCTCCCTCGTGCTAGGACCGCCGAACGATAACGTCTCATCTCCTAAGACCTTTACCAACTGGAAAGGCTTTAAAAATACGTTAGTTTCAGCCTAAGAGGCTCCGAACTCTCCACTCGCGATCTCTCCCGAACAATTAGATAGCCCGGATAAAATTGATTCATTAGTAAATTCTCTCACCGATGCTATCAACTCAGCCATCAGTGACAACGAAAAGGTTGCTAAGCAAGGCAAACCCACGCTTCCCTTAGCCGTTATCAATCTTATTAAAGCTAAGAACGCGGCTCTCCGTAGAGCCAAGAAATATCCCACGCCCGCCTATAGAACAGCTGCGAATCAGCTTCAACGTAAAGTTAGGTCTTGCCTCGCGGAACTCCGAGACGCTCAGATGAACGATCTCATGGCGAATATCTCTCCGTCCCACCAAGCGTACTATAGCATGGCCCGAGCCTTACGCGTAGACACCGCCTCTCACGTTCCTCCTCTCACTCGTCCCGATGGCACTACTGCCTTTGAAGTCGAAGAGAAAGCCGAATGCTTCGCCGACAGCATTGCCGCACAATGCTCGCCCAGCACGCAACCTGCTGATCCCTCACACATCCAGGCGGTGGAGGACGAAGTCCTTCGCAGAGACTCTCTCCCCATCACCGCCGACCCTGTCACAGTCTCTAATGACGAAATCTTGCTTCTCATTAGAAATCAAAAGTCCAAAAAGGCTCCGGGTGCGGATGGAATTTCCAACCACGCACTTAAGCACCTACCTCAACAGATGCTTACCTTGTTAGCTATCATTTTCAATGCCTGCTTCGACCATAGCTACTTCCCAAAAGCTTGGAAAGAAGCGACAGTCATAGGCATTCCCAAGCCGGGCAAACCTCTGAACGTCCCGGCTAATCACAGACCCATCAGCCTCCTCAAGGCAATGTCTAAACTTCTCGAGAGAGTCATACTCTCTCGAATGCGGAACCATCTGTTTCCAACGGATGGCGATCCTCTCATTATTCCCCATCAGTTCGGCTTTCGCGCGAAACACTCCTGCCCTCAGCAAGTCCATCGAATCGTCGAGTATATACTTGACGGTTTCTATCCGCGTCGTTATAAAACAGTCACGGTTTTCTTTGACGTAGCCAAGGCTTTCGATAAAGTCTGGCACAGTGGTCTCGTTTATAAACTCTACAAGATAGGCTTACCGGATCGCCTAGTCAGGTTAATAGCGTCGTTTCTCAAAGACCGTACGTTTCGATTTAAACACGAAGGCACGCTTTCTGCGCCTCGTCCCATAAAGGCTGGAGTCCCTCAAGGCTCAGTCCTCGCCCCTCTGGTGTACACCGTGTACACCAAAGACATTCCCATCCCGCCGAAAGGCGTCGAACTCGCCCTCTTTGCCGACGACACCGCACTCTATACCAAAGGCCACAGTGTTCGGCACCTTGTAACCAGACTCCAAAAGGCCGTAAACGCCCTTGGTGTACGGTTTCAAAAATGGCGCATCGATGTGAACCCTGAAAAGAGTTCTGCGATGCGCTTCGACCACAAACGCCGTCGTCCCGATGGCGATCCCCACGTTCGAATCCTAGGCATTCCCATCCCCTGGAAGCGCAGTACTAAATACTTAGGCGTCACATTAGATCCGACGCTTTCTTTCAAGCCACACGTCGAAAGAGTTTCGAAACTCGCTCGTCACTACTTAGGCCGCCTAAATAGCAAGTTAGGTAGAAAAAGTAAAATGTCTTTCAGAAACAAACGTACACTTTACAAGGTCTGCGTTAGACCCGTCATGACGTATGCCTCGCCAATCTTTGCCCACGCCAAACCCTCCCTCCTGCACAAACTGCAGGTAGTTCAAAACCTCTTTTGCCGCTGGGCCACAAACGCACCGTGGTACGTGCGTAACGCGGACTTGCATAGAGATCTTGAACTGCAATGTGAACTGCTCTCTGAAATGTTCTTCAAACGCTCCGAAACCCATCCCAATCCTCTAGTTCGTGATTCAGTCTCATATAATACTCCTGTCTTAGATTCGAAGTTCAAAGTCGCTAGGCCTAGGAATGCGCAAGCGTACTCATCCACCAGACTGTCAGCCAATCTCGAAGCCCTTCTGGCCGCAAATTCTAATTCTAACGTAAATTCTAATTCTAACGTAATTCCTAATTCTAACGTAAATGCGAATTAATTCAATTTTATCTTGCAATTTTTAATTTTTGTTTTAATTATTGATTTTCATTTTTGAGCACCTTCAGTGCTATGTAATCCCAGCGGGTGACCCCTTCTGGGCCCCGCTAGCGCGGCCTCTTTCTCCAATTGGCCGTCGCTCAGATGAAGGCTGAGTGGCAAAAATGCACGAGCCGACAGGGGTTTTTAGTGGGTATGGTCCTGGTAGGCGTCGGGACGAGTCCCACATAACTCTGGAATCGCGCCAGAGTATGCGTCAGGGCATTTTTATCCTCCTGCCCTTCCCGCGGAGGGGAACAAAAAAAAAAGCCCACTGTATTGCCCATATGCTGAGTTGTTGTTTTATATAATTAATTCTAACAAAAACAATTACACTTTTTACCATGTTATTACTTGTAATGCTTAATTACCCTACGTCTGTACTTTGACAGTAGTCTAATAAAACTGTGGCATGAACCAGTAAAAATCGTTTTAACCATTGCTAAAATGTCGCGACCCATATTTGACTTAACCGGAGAGTTTTATAACATTAGTTGATTTGCTTTTGAAGTTTAAAAATATGCCTGATATGTACCTAATTGATATAATCGTATAATTTTTTTTTGGTAAGAAGATCTTAATATTATTCCAAGGAAAGTAACAGAGAAAATACGGAAGGAAATTTATTGTTATGCTTTCATGACTAAGCTGCTTTCTTAAAACCTGTATCTACAGATACATCTTTTTTACCTTTTACAACCAAACTGTTCCCGAAGGTTATGCGATCGAAAATACGGAGAAAGCTTGTAACTCATAACAGGTTTCATGAAAACGGCATTGTTAGGTCTTAAGTTTATGAACGGTTTTACTTTCTATGAGGCCTCGTAGTCAGCTGTTCCTCGAAGCGTAAGTAACCAGCACAGCAAAGTTGGACGTCAGAAACTTGCCTCCTTGCTTCCTGTACAGCAAGGCCTTCGTTTGTCAGCTGCATTAAGAGTATAGAGTAAACTTTAAAATATTAAATAACTAATTTCTATTGTATTGAATATAGGTTATTCACCCACGTAGGTTTAACTCATGTCAGCACTGAAAATAATGGAATTATATTTAGAAATCCGTTATTTAATTATTTATTTATTTATTTTATTTATTTATTCAAGAAACAAACGCCTTACAATATTTCGTATACATAAAAGTTAACAATAAGTATCTCACTAGCCAAAACAGTTTCCAATTTTTAATAATACATAGTGGATGTAAGAACTATACAATATTACCTAATTAATGTACAATAGAAGGAGAATTTTAAATTTAGTAATAATATTTAAATTTTGAAATACTTTTCAAACTGCTCACTCTTCCATGCATTTATTTGTTTGAAATGCTAATATTTGTTAAGAAACACATGGCATATTTTGAGGTAGTAAGGTAAGAAACTGTACATGCCACTTAGAAATTTCAGTGTATTTAGTAATAATGTATATGTATGGCAATTGATTAAAAGTGGTTTCGTTTTTAGAATGTACGCTATTTCATATATTCTTCTTTACGTAGGACACTCGAAAAGTCATGAAAAAGAAATGAAAATGTTCTTAAGGATGTACATTTTTTATAACATCTTTTCAAATAACTCTTCACCGGCTTCTATACAAAGTTGATCAAAAATTTACGAGTACCAATTCTCAAAGTACATTTTTTCAGTCTGCAACTGGTCGGGGAAACGATAGCCTCCTTGAACGCAGTGAGTGCATCTTCTGGCGATGAAAACTGTGTCAACTTGAGCTGAATTTTAATTTTAAGGAATATGAAGAAGGCACAGTGTGGCAAATCAGGGCTGTAAGGAGGATGACCCACAAGTTTTACTGGTGCAGTGTATAGGAAGTCCTTCGTCTTGATCGCGGAGAGCGCGGGTGCGTTTTCGTAGTGGAGCAAAAGGCTTCGGAGGCCGGGGTTCGGTCGCTTGTTGCTCGCAGCAGCAAAACCGGCCTGCATTTGGTATTGCACCACTCTGCATTGATGCTATTATGGTTTATTAATGGAATTGATACTAAACACCCCGTCAAGGAGAAAAATCGGTGTTCCAAATTTATCGATCGTTTCACTTTCGTGGGCGTAGTTTCGTTTTGAATCCGCCATATTTCTGACCGGCGTTTTGTTTTTTGATTGTCCACCGACCCACCGATTGATCCACCGGTTTTGTTGAATAAAATTTTTCACTTGCGGCACGGAAAGAAAACTTCCGTAACAGCATTCAATAGACGCCCACTTATTTCTTCATTCTTTGAATTGTAGCGACCACACTTAATCAGCAGTAAACTTGAAAAGGCGCCTTGTTCATTTAAGAATTGAAGTTGACTAAACTATTCATAAGGTTGCAAGTGGGATTTCAAGTCGTAAAAAATCGTTGCACGATAATGTACCCGACGCAGATCTATTTTTCTATGACACACAATAGTTTCATAATGCTAAGCACTATGTTGTGGGAAATCTAAATTTGGAACAAATATATATTTACCGTCAAAAAATGGAAATTTTTTTTCGTTAGAAATGCATGCGTAGTTCTATTCATAGCCAAGGAGGCCGATCGGCGTCTTAAAAATTTCTACTCAGTTTTCAAACCTGATATCCTCAGCCAAATTAGAGTAAAATTCAATGAGATTTTTTTAAACGCGCTTTAATATTATAATCTATCCATATTTTTAACGGCCTGGGGATCCAATTATTAGACTTATGTTCTTTAAGTACTTATTAAAAATGCGGATTCTTAACTCTCACGCCAAAGCCGCCTAATTACATCTTCGTTTTGAAGTCAGAGTTTAACAAACTTTGCAGCATGCAGAAGAAAATGTTAGGTTTTGTATTTGCTGCCTACTAATTGTTTGTGTTGTTTGTCTTATTAGCAAAAATGTTATTACGTAATTATTAAAGAGTTAATTTCATTAAGAAATTAATTTATTGTTGTAATAGGATTAGTTTATGAGTAATTGTGAGCAACCAAACATCACGTAAAATGTTATTTATATTTCTTTTGTTTTTGGCTTATTTTGTATAATAACGTTTTGCGTACTTTTGAGGTAAATTATCTTCAGAATTTCTGATCGCGTCAACATAAAAATTGCTTGAGGCCCAGCCGCCGAGCTAAGTGTATGTGCCATAAAATTGGTGTGCTTGGAATTTTAACAAAATAAAAGCCAACCTCTTAGTGGGTTAACGCTCATTGTTTTAGGTTTTTTTTTGTGTTTTTGGCTTCTCTTGTTAATTTTGTACTAATGTAAATTATCACAAAGGATATGCCGCTTTGGCATCCTAACTATCTCCACACACAAAAATTATATCATGACATCGCTCCGGTGTGACGTGAAAGAAGAACAAACAAACCAACAACACACTTTCGGATTAATAATATTAGTATGGATTCTTTACAAGCCAAATAATTAGATTTTTTATTAAACGTGATGTTCAAATACTTAAAATCTATACTAAAAAACCGAGTTTACAAAAAAGGTTAGTGACCTCTGGCTTTTTTAAAAAAGTTTAAAATTACTGTTTTTTGTGGTATATAAAAATTAAGTACACGAATCGTATTTAAGTTGGATAAATGGATAATTTTACCAAAAATTTGGTCCACTTTAATTAAGCGCTCTCACTTTCGCAAAAGATCTCTGTTCGGTATTAATTTGTGTTATATATTGTCTTAAATTTTCACGATTCATACTTTAAATAAAACACTTTTTACCGGATATTATCGCGTATATTTTAGTTAATTTTAAAATTATTTCGACGTTTCGGCATCTTTGACCACGGCAACTGCAAAGATGCCGAAACGTCGAAATAATTTTAAAATTAATTTGTGTTTTCCAAACCTTTGGGAACACAGATCAACTATTTAAAAAAATCTAAGTGCTTGTTTTGTGTATGAAAATAAACTATTTATACGAAATCTAGAGGCTCACGCCGAGGATGCCCATGGGCAGCCAAGAAAACTATAACGAGTAGCCGGGGCCGCCGATGGGTTCCGTTCTCGAATGTATGGAAGCGTGCGGGTAATTTCACACTTTTCTGTGTGCCAGCAGCGAATGAGTTAACGAAATAAACATTATACAACAAATGCGACTTTGGAATTTAGATTTTATTAGGGTATATTCATTAAAAATATTTTCAAACATTTCAATTCCAGTAAATTCATTACTTAGGTTTATAATGATCAAAGAAAATTTCAATATGATGTTAAGCTTAAGATGAGCCTTACTGCATAGTATTATTAACATTCATAATTTTATTATTATAATTATAATATATAAAATATCGAAACATGTTCACTGAAGGACAAAAAAAAGTAATAAGTATCAATCACTTTCACTTGAAAAGCATAACTTAGATCTGTTTACACTATTTGTAAAACAAAAACCTTTTCGAAACAAACTTACGGGTTTTTTATTTAAATTTTACGTAATTAGTACAGAATTATGCGAAACAGGAGTGTTGGTAGATACATTTCATAAAGATCAAACCAAGGTTATAGTTATCCAGAAAAAAAAAATATCGAGCAGAAATTTATAATAAGAACTAAATTATCATGAAATGGACTATGGATGAAATTCTATTTTATAGTGGCTAACATATACTCCATCTGATTTAGTATTATGTCATTGCGTATGCAATTGGCGTTTTGTAAGGGAGGAACATAAAGTAAATTTTTCAAAAATATAATACATTTATTTAAGCAAAGTATTGCACTATGTAGTATTGCCATCTATGCACTTTTGTCATCTCATAGGTAGTTCATTGATACTTTTACTAAAAAAAACCCATTCGGACGGGAATCAATAAAATCTTTGAAGGCACTATGGACTGCCCCATCGGAGTTGAACTTTGCCCTTGCAAGAAGTTATCCAAATTTCGAAAAAAATGGTAATCTATTGGAGCACGCTCTGGGGAGTATGGTGTGGTTTAGCGATGTCCTGAAGCAGCAGTGGCCTAGAGCGATTGACCAGCCTCGGTTGTTTAGTAGCCAGCTTTTCCATCATGGTTTGCAGTTGCTGACAAAAGACATCTGCCGAATCGTCTCGCCAGATTTAAGAAACCTGTAGTGAACGACACCAACGTTTCGTGGACTAGTACCAAACGCTCACAAGTAACGTTTTTTGAGTCAATTTTCGCCTGGGGCAGGATTTGGCTGGCAGGGTTCAACCATTGCGATCAACTTTTCATCATGGGTAACGATTCGATTAAAAATCATTTCATTATTATTTTATCGCGCGTTTGTCGCTTTGCTGCACTCAATTCATGAGGTACCCGTCTCGCAAGCATTTTCACCTTCCAAATTTGCTTTCCAATTTCTTCATTATGAACTTTGGTCTCCGGCCGTCCACGGGGCTTGTTCTGGTCGAAATTTCCGGAACGAAAACGTTGGAACCAAATACGCACCGTGTTTTCTTTTGCGACACCGCCGCCACACACAGCATTAATACTTCGAGCTGTTTCTGCAGCACTGGTGACACGGTGTAACTCGTACTCGTAAATAACGCGATATTTCAAGTTTTCCATTTTGTAAACTAAGTGACGCAAAGAAAAAACCAAAAAAGGAAAACACAAATGTATTACGGTTTTCAAAACACAAATGCACGACTAAACAGCTGTATAAATTTAAAATTGGAATTATTAATAAAAGAGGAGATAATACAGATCATAATGGCCAGTACGACAAATCGTCAATTTCATATGTAAGGACCTAACACATAATGATCTAAAAATTGGCAATTTCGTCTATCTACTTAAATCTTCTTTTTCGTGTGGGTTACTATGTTCACAAATTCTGTTATATTAAAATAATAAAAGACGGATATAAATTAAATTACTTAAAGAACCACCGTCGTGTCCTAGAAGTATTTTGTTAAAAATTACGATAATGCTGCAGGTCACGAAAACTTAGAACGTTATGCAGAAAATCATATTTCTAAACTGAATATGAAATGACTTTGTCCGTCCGTTGATTCATTGCATAACCTTATAAGATTCGCAAGGACGATTTGCTAACTACGAATTAAACTTAAATGACCCTAGTTCTTAGTTGGAGCTTGACGTTTATTGTAATTTTTGCTAAAGAATTATCGTTGTTTCCAAGTTCCACACATAGTTGTGAAATGGTTTTCTCAGATAAATTTGGACATACTGCTTAATTTAAGTCAATAAATATAAGGTTTTACCACAATGAATTATAAAAAAATCATAGTGTTGTTAAGGTGAGCTTCTGGAATTCACGATGCATGCAATTATTTCGATAACAGTTTACTGCTATTAATATTAGGTCTTTACCTATGAAATTGCCGTTTTTCACGAAATAAATGAAGCGTAATTTTTTTATATAATTTTTATTACTATTAATCAAAATAATCACCCATGCAATCAATGCATCTTTGCCAACGCATTGGTAGCTTATTGATGCCTTTCTTGAAGAAATCAGCTGGACGGGAGGCAACAAATTCTTCAAAGGCATTTTGTACTGCCTCTCGGGTATTGAATTTTTTTCCCGCCAAGAAGTTATCCAAATTCTGGAAAAAGTAGAAGTCTGTACGCGCAAGGTCTGGTGAGTACGGCGGGTGACGGAGAACTTCCAAACCCAACTCTTGTAGCTTGGAGACCGTCTGCTGTGCAGTATGAGGTCGCGCGTTGTCGTGCAGGAGCAGTGGAGCCGAACGATTGACCAAAGCTGGTTGGAGACGTGCGAGCTTCTCCATCATTGTGTTCAGTTCTTTACAGTAGACATCTGCAGTAATGCTTGTCCCATTTGGCAAGAAGCTGTGATGAATTACACCCGCGTTAGACCACCAAACAGTGACCATCACTTTTCTAGGGGTAAGTTTTCGTTTAGGGCATTGTTTGGGTGCTGAACCAGGGTCCAACCAACTTGCTGAGCGCTTACGATTGTCAAACAGGATCCATTTCTCGTCACAAGTAACAATGCGGTTCAGAATTCCTTCATTTGTATGCCTGCTGAGCAGTGCAAGGCACGTCTCCGCGCGTACTTCGCGCTGGCGGTCATTGAGTTCGTGGGGTACCCATTTGTCAAGCTTTTTTACCTTGCCAATTTGACGCAAATGGACCAATATTGTTTTGATGTTAACGTCGAAAGCTGCTGCTAATTCAGCCGTGGATTGAGTTTCATCAGCTTCCACAATTGCCTTTAATTCGTCATTGTCGACCAAAGTTTTCGGACGACCACGGGGTTCATTTTTCAGGTCAAAATTTCCAGAACGGAAGCGGGTAAACCAATAACGGGTGGTGCGTTCGTTTGTAGTGTTCGCTCCGTAAACGTGTTGACGTTACGTGCCGCTTGTGCCGCTTTGCTGCCACGACGGTACTCATACTCCATAATTACACGAATTTTTAACTTATCCATGATGACGAAAAATGTTCGAATGCGTTGAAAACAAAACACTAACTATTAAACAAATGACGATTTTAGAAAAAGATTTCCATGTTTGTCAAATAAAATTAATTTGAAATTAGAATTATCAGTCAAAAAAAATATTTTCATTTGAAATGGCCAGTACGGCAAAACGGCAGTTTCATAGGTAAAGACCTATTATTTAAAATATAAATTTTGACAATAATATGAATAAAATGTGTTAAAAAAAATTGCTTTAACAAAATTAATTCTGCGGATATTTTTTGTGACTTATATTACCCGTGTGATATGATAGTAATAGAGTATGACGAAGATGCACAACTCCTAAGCCTATCGTAAAAACCAAAGTAAAAAGAAAATTTTATATATTTTTATATAAAAAAGGGACTAAACCCACAAGATTGTAATAATGATGATAATATATGTTTTTCTTATTTACTCGATATCCTTGAATCGTTCCAAGGGGACCAGTAAATATAAAATCCTCAGGCTCTACCCAAAAAGATACAATATAAAGTATGGTGAATAAGCTCAATAACATTTTAACAAATTTTCCAATAGTTCCAGATATGAACTAAAATTAACTTCAGCCGTAAATTTTAACATAATATAGTTTTTATTCTGGTTCTACGAAATGTAAAAAAAAATTAAAATCCTTTTTTTACAATGTCTTCGAAGACATTAGGAATTGAAGGATTGAAAATATGCGTGTGTATAATTAGAAAAATAGGCGCGTTGCGTTATTCGATTCTGAATGTCAAAGCACTGTTCTCGAGTTTTGGTAATAAAGTGTTATTGATTTGGATACTATTGCTGAATGAGCTGATTGGGGTATGCGTTACAAGCTCAAAAGCGAAACTTTTATGTGGAAGTTTATTGGTACTTTCCTTCTCGAGGGACCAAGTTCTTAATGATATTGGCATAAAGCCAACTTGCAAACTTACCTTGCGTGCTGTCTACGCATCTTAAAGCACTTTTTAGTAAAATGGCTAAATACATACTGCTTGATTAATAATTAAACATTATTTTTTAATTTTAATCAGAAAGTTGGTGATTTTTGTATATTTTTGTTAAACTTCACTTAAGCTAAATTTTAAATTTAATATTTATAGGCTATTTGAAATATTAAAAATTGAATAACCCATTACGAATAATTCTGAAGTTTTGACCAAACTTATATCAATTGTAATAAAATAGCTACGCTCCTCAAGTTAGAATTCGAGAATATTCCAATAAATAACTGTTATTATTTTAACTAGTTGCTACAGGATAGTTTCTGCTATTTAGCAAACAAAGTTAATAGTTCCTTCAAGTTTGACAACAATGTTAGTTCATTAATCCTTAACTTGACTGAGACCGTTTAACAGAATTAATCCCTTAGTTATTACCAGTGGTAGATAGCCTGAGAGTTGCTTATTGGTTATTCCAATTTCATTTAATTAAATCCTTTTAGTTGTCACGCTTTAGAGCGTAAACAAATAATAAATAGAATTAAAAAAATGAAGAATAAATTTAGGATTTGTTTATTTAAAAATGAAAAAAAGGTGGTTAAGTCTGGTCTTTGAGTCGTCCCTCCTGGCAGGTTATGGTGCCGCACTCTCCTTCTCCTTGCATTTTCCTCCGTATATTCCAGTATATATATATAAATTTTATTAAAATTCAGCTGGAGTGCCTGAAATGCAGCAAAACTGGAGTACGTACGTAAGTGGCTTAGGTACGTATTCCAGATACCAATGTGGGCAAGCAGAAAGGATAATCAGCCAACCAAGCATCTACGAGGTGAAAGTAAAATTACTTAGAATCGTTTAAAATAACTACACCATGTACTTATTAGGCATTAAGTAAGTACTATAAATAATAGGTAACACACACACTATGAAACAATTTAAATTCTAGCAAGATGATTCATTATAGTTGTAACAAAATATAAGCAGGTAGTTTTAACATTCCAAAATCTACTATCGGCAAACGCAAAGGCAAGATGAAATGGTATTATTACGAGATTAACTACATTTGCTCTTTACTTACTTACAGCTTGTGAGAGCTATGTATAATTAATTATTTAAAGATGTAAAAGCAAAACTTACTCAGTACGGAAAAATAATGTAACATGTAGAGATAATAATTTTTTACTTTTAATTCCATTCAAAACATATGTTATTAACACTGTCGTTTTCGACTTCATATATTCGTTTATAAATAAGTATAGAGATAAGGATTAATGATCAAGGATCGGCCGTCCAGCATCCGTTTCGTACTGAAAGCAAATCGCGGTCTCGATGACGCAGGCCCGCCGCTTCGCTGCGTGGCCGCTTCCAAGTCGAAACCGATCCTAAACTACATTCCTAAGCTGGTTGGAGCGCACCACTGCTAGCTAATAAGTGAATGGGTGATAATTAAACGGACTTCTTTTTAATACCATTATACGCCAAAAAAGTCTATATTGCCATCTAAATAAATAACTCAGCCACAACCAACGAGCCTCTAAATAATACTATCTTAGCCAGTAGTTATCATCAAAGCTCGCCTCTAAAAGTCTACATTGCCTTCTAAATTACTAAGTCAGCCACAATTTGCGAGCGTCTGAACGATACTATCTTAGCCACTAAAAATATGTTGTCTGATGATGTTTTTGCTGAAAAACTTTGAATTATCATCCGATTTCGATTATGGCGCTTCGCCGGGTGCTGCCGCTCCACGCTAGCTTCGCTCGCTCGGCTCGCGCATGCGATAATTGCAGCCTAACATTAACATAACCCAAATTTAACTACTACGCTTTCAATGATGTTGTCTATAGAAGCTTGAAATATATTGTTTTGGGGACTTTGTACTAAAGCTGTAAAACTATAATCGTGCTGAAATATAAAACCTGTGGCTGAGTTATTAAATTACATGACAACATACAATTATGTACTTACAATTAAGTAATTTTTTGAATTATTAATGTATGATGAAGTAATAAATAAATTTTATTATAAAATAAATATATCATTTTAGGTACTTTGTAACCTTTACATAATGGTTAACCTTTAACGTTACATAATGAATCAAAGTTGCTGGGAAATTACTGTCGATCGCTATATTGGCTGGTCAAAATCGGCAAGGTCAAGTGTTCAATTATTCCCGGGGTAAAGACAGCTACCTTACTAAATGCCATTTTAACCACTTTGTGCTATAAACTGCCATAAAAAAAGAAAAAAAAATTATATATATATATATATATATATACAGGGACTCTGTTAATAGCGCTCGAACTTTGAAATAAATAAAACAACCTGTTTAAGTGATATTGTAACGGATTGTTACTTTATCCTAAGATTATATTAAAGACTTCTTTAAAATTGAACTTAATAACTAAACTTATCTAATAAATACACAGGATAACAAACATATTATATATTTTACGATTTGTTATATTATTATTCACAGAAATTTTCTTAATTATAAACCTAATAACCCATAAGTACGTACCTAAAGCGCGCGTAATTTAATTTAAAAAAACATTTATGGGCGTAGTGATGCATAGTGAACAGTAACGGTATGAACGATGAGTAGGAAGATCGGTTCTGTTCAATGCGCAGAGGCACCTGCGACTCACTCTCTCTCTCGTCTCGATCGTTTGGCAGTCCCTGCCAAGCTATTTGGACGCAAGGACGCATCATCTTGCTGCTCATTCTCGCTCCGATCGCCACCCGGTACGGACGTGCAAGACCCCGTTCTCCGTTGATCGGTCCTTTCCCGAAATTCCGTGGCGCTCAGTCTACTGACGTCACAGTTTAGCGTATTGGTTCTGTGCTACGGTTTTCAAGGCTTTTCTACTTCCTCTGAGTGCTATCGAAGTGTGATTTTTCTTTGTGACTAAGCCTCTTAGTCTTCAAAGTGCTGCGCTAAGTTGTGTTGTGCTTGTGCTGAGTGCAGTGTTGTCCCAGCGTAAGTAGTCTGGTTTCAGTACAAAGGATACTTAACGGTGACAACGAATTTGTACTGAACCAGTCCTTTTATTTCTCTTCTCTATTTTATTTATTTTTCTCCTATTTTCATATTTATTTTTATCATATCTGTGTATTTTCGTGTGTATTTGTCCTTTCTGTCGGTAAAGGTTGACTCTAACGCGGTCAACTCTTTACCTGCGTGACTTTTTTTAGGTTTCTAGGTAGCGGCCTTCGGCGAGCTGCTGTTAGTTTTAAGTCATTCTCCCCAGCCCCCCTACCGGTAGGGAGGTTAGCCGCTAGGGTTCGCTAGGTTTTTATTTAGGAACTCTAGGCATTTGTTATATAATTATATATTCATATCATAGTCCCAACCCCTTCCCAAATGGATAAGCAAAGCGTCATAAACATTGCGAAGGCATTCGCCCAAGCACTCGCCGCGTCGGGTGTTTCGATTTCTGATGACATATTCACGCAGGCCGTACTAGCGCTTAACACGTCCCCGGCCCCTCAGGCCCCAACCCCAGCCCCTCAGGCCTTCAACGTCCAGACCCCTCAAGTCTATAGCTCTCCAGCGTCTCCCGTTCCATCCGATATGGACTGCGCGTCGGTCTCATCCTCGCGCTCATCTCGTAGGAAGCATACCGCTCCCGGGAGCGATTCAGACTCCGCCGCATCCGAAACTTCGTCGGTCGCCGCCACCTTAACCGGCTCTCCTGAGCCCGCGTTCCAGTTAGTTGCCAAACGCTCTAAGAAGCGTTCAAAAAAAGCCGCGGTGTCTTCAACACCCGAGCCAACCCCCGCGCCGCTCATGTCACTCTAAGTGACCGCGTCTCCGTCGGTCCCGTCGAACCCAGCGACGCGCTGCGCTCCCATCCCACCAAAGCCTCAGCTCCCTCCGCCCGTCTTCCTGCGGGAAAAAGCACGCTGGACCGCGGTTTCTAACTTGTGCAAAGAGCACAAAATCAATTATCTCAAGGCAAATAACGCAGGCGATTCTATTAAAATCCAAGTTGCGACTATCGACGACTTCCGCGCGATCACTCGTTTACTCTCGCTTAAACAAATCGCATACCATACTTACGCCCTCCCAGAGGAGCGTAAGATCCGCGCAGTATTACGGGGCGTCCCGTTCGAGCTCGCGAACGATGATATCCTCCAGGACCTTAAGTCCCATGGTTTCCCGGCTGAAGCAGTGCACAAGATGCACTCAAACCGCGGTATGCGTTTTCCGTTAGCTTTAGTTATCTTGTCTAATACTCCCAACTCGAGGGAGATTTTCAGAGAGGCTCGCACAATCTGCGGACTCTCGAATATTCTACGGCCACGCAGCGGCCAATTGCTCAGCCCCTCCCAGGTGCGTTAAGTGCCTGGATCCTCATATAACAAAGGAGTGCACTCGCACTCCCCAATCCACTTCCCCCCCTACCTGTGTGCTGTGCGGCCAGTCTGGCCACACAGCTAACTACAGAGGGCCAAGAGGGCTGCGCCTAAACCGGCGCCGCCGCTCACTTCTGCCAACTTTCCGCCGCTGCGCAACCGGGGTCCCCCGGAAGCAAAGCCCGTGCAGCCGACGCCTACTCCGGCTCTGTCCTGGACAGGACAGCGTCCTGCCGCTCCACCTGCACCTTTCCGTCCTATCCCAGCTCCCGTAGCTCGCGTAGGCCCGCGTCCCGCTCCGTCATCTTCACCTCAGTTGGCTGAGGACATGAAGACCGTGTTCAACGTCATTCAAAACGTCGACATTAAGGAAATTTCCGTTCTCGCACGCAAACTGCGAGCCGCCCGCTCTCCTCAAGAGCATTTATTTGCGTTAGCTGAGCATCACTCGCTTCTAAGTTCGGCTTCTTCTAAATGAGTTTTTTGCAACTATAGGGAAAACATTGGCCGATAAACTAATAGCACATAGAGACCAAACCGATCTATCGTTTAGGGTGGCTAATAAAATTCCGAATTCCTTTGCTCTACTTTCTACGGATCGCGAGGAGAAAATCAATTATAAACTCAATCAAGTCAGAGGCGGCCACTGGATGGGATAACATACCTGCTCGCGTGTTGCAGTATCACTTGACGTCCTTGCGGGGCCTCTTGCTCATATTTTCAATAACTGTTTTCGGCTGGGCATCTTTCCCGATTCTTTCAAAAAAGCTTTAGTACACCCTATCTTTAAATCTGGAAATAGAAACCAAATCGATAATTACAGGCCAATTACAATACAATACTTTCATCTCTGTTTAAAATCTTGGAGCGCCTTATAAACTTGAGACTGTCTAATTACTTAGAAAGTAACAACCTTCTTTCACCAACTCAGTTCGGTTTTAGGCGTAAAAAGTCGACTCTTGACGTAGTACTTAAACTATGTACTAATATTGTGGAGAATCTAAATAATTCCAAGAAGGTGTTATCAATTTTCCTGGAGCTCCAAAAAGCCTTCGATACGGTTCCTATTCAGAGTCTCCTAAACAAGCTTGAAGGCCTCGGTATCAGAGGTGTCCAGCTGAAACTTTTTGCCTCATACCTATTAGACAGGTCCCAGCAGGTAAAGATAGGGGACAACTTAAGTGATGAAATTCCCGTGAAATTCGGTATTCCCCAGGGGAGTATCCTTGGCCCTACACTCTTCCTGGTGTTCATCAATGATCTTTCGAAAGCTTCTCTATAACGTGGACAAATAACATCTATCACTGACGATACTGCTCTCACGTTTACTGGTGAATCGTGGAAAGCAGTGGACCATTATTCTCAAAAGGGACTCAATACTCTTATTGTGTGGTTAATTAGTAACAACTAACTCTCAACACCACTAAAACAAACTACGTAACTTTTTCCATATGCAACAGCAGCCAACCTAAGCATGACCTTTCATTAATAGCCTACTCTTGGCTCGGACCGGACAGTTGCAATTTTTGTCCACCAATATTACCGGTAAAGAACATTAAATACTTAGGTAACTTCGATAACCATCTTAACTTCAAAGTACACGTATTTATTTAAATCTCTCCGCCATCTGATATCCCGTAAAATAATTATGACCACATATTATGCTCTATGCCAATCTATTGTATCATATTGTATCTTTTTTAAAAGTAAGTACCTTTAAACCACACACTTTCCCAACCATACAACTCTATGCAGAATTAAAGGTACTTCTGTTCGCCAACGCTTTATTTTGGGCTCTATATTAACGGTTCATGCACGCATTCCTTGTATAGAAAATACGACAAGACGAAATTACATCGTAACCACACCACCTTCACCTAAATTTAAATTCACTAAACACTTTTTTTACTACCTAGCATCTCACCTATACAACTCTACCAAAAAAACACTATCACAACACAATCTACCACACTCACTCTGTAAAAAGCGAATCATAACATGGCTTGTAGGAAAATCACCCCGGTGACTACACCAGGCCGCAGGAGCCCAGCTCCTCAATCAGGGGATGGTGCGGTAGACGGGACTATCCCCCCAGCCACAGCCACCGTAGTAGCAGCAGGTTCTTCCCTTTTTTAAATTTACTTTCAGTTCATTTAATCGGCGGCTTCAATTCGGACGATCCCTATTATTATATCACAATATAATTAAAACTGCTATACTGTCTCACTTCATAAAGAATATAACAAAGCTAGCGTAGAAAATTGGTTGTCGTACTATGTGAACCATTCACGTTAAATCTCAAGAATATCCGGGTAAGGTAGACACTATCTGCTATTGTAGACCTAATTACTGTTCGTCTCGTACAGTCTATAGCAGATATAGGGTATTTTCGTGACCACGTTTCAGTAGACGAGGCTAAATATAGGAAGTAAACAAATTTGTGCTGTGTTCCAATTAGTTATCTGGTCAAGGATAGTCTATGATATCCAAGCAACTTGAAGTGAGCGGTAATTAAAGATAGGAAAGTGAAGGATAAAATAATGAATAGCCTTTAATGAAGTTTCATCAAATATCTTCTTTATCAACTGACGATCACACTTCCTATAAATAAATAAATTAAGTGACGTCTCTACGCACTAACACTTTTTTCAAAAAGTATGTTTGACCTTTATTTTTAGGCCTTACAACAACAGCTACAAGAAATAGAACAATACAGAAACATACATTGTGGTTACTGGTTTCAAAATGAAATTGAACACAATTTCGTTGAAGTTTGGAAAATCACACGCAACACGAAGTGTGTAATGTTTGTAAGCAAAATGAAAACATTACGAAGAAACTTCAAAAGTACAACAATCAAGTTCGCTACGTGTTTATTTACGTTTAAATTTTAAACGTTTGTAGTAACTTGGAGTGCGTCAAATTTCTGATGTTTAATTCCGAACTCAAATTTAAAGCATTTGCTCAAATTCGGAATTATATTTTACTTGCAAATGAGGTAACTGTTGCCCTTGTGGGTAATAAATAACTTTGAGGCACAAACTTGATTTATTGTATTTTAACTATCAAAACACGTGTTTCATATAATATTATATATTTTTTATGCTCACGTTGTCGTAAATGTAAAAATGTAATAAAGTATCTCGTAAATTTAGCTAAGCTTGGACATATCTGTATTGCCTCATGAAAATAAAGATGTAACAATGTAACATATGTTAAAATCCACTATACATTAATAAATATAACAAAAACGAAGAGTTGTTACTTTTATTTCTATGGGGTTTTTGGAAAGATATGCGAGGTAAATAATTTTCCTCGACCTATCCTGGCTTGGTTGAAATGAAATGAAATGAAATAATGATATGAAATATTTATTTCTCAATATTGACAATTACTTGTTCTTATTGATTTAATTGATGGCATCTTTTTGAATGAAGTCTTTTCGAAAAGTCAGAAAAAACACTTGAATCAAGTTCGTCGGATTTTTGAATGAGCGTAAACAAGAATTTATTCTCTTTTTATACAGAAAAGCAACTGATACTTTAAAATCTTTTTTTATTAAAAGTTTTCATTTTGAAATGAAGAATCTTAGCAGAAAAAGAGAAAACGTTCTATTCTACTGTAACAAAAAAGTTTTCGTATTTTCAAAATGATCTCAAACTGTTTTCGATGTGTTTATATTTCAGTGTAAGTCATTAATGCCAAAATAGTGAACCATAAATAGAATAAAATTATGCAGTTTATTTTCAATGCCCATTTTGCAGTAACAAATCAATTATTTCCAGAATAAATACTTTTATCGATTCTGTTTTTTGATTTTGATAAGCTTGGAGTGTCTGTCTGGAAATGTATTTTTAATTTTTTCATCTTTGCACTAAGCCATTGAGATAAATATTTTAAAATTGTAACCAGAAAATAAGTGCAGGGAGGTCGGGCGCATTGCGGGCGAATTTGGGAAAAAGTCGATAACGTGATATCCAAATTTTCATTATACTAGCAATTTGTTAAAAACGCACTGTATTATGTAAACTATTAGGTAAATCTCGTAGTAGTATGCCAATGTTGTCGTAATTTGTGAGTAACTATTCAGAACGTGCTTCACCAAAAGACACTGGCTACACGCTTTTGAATTGCCCTCTAGGACTGAACATATTTGAACCACATGAAAGTGTTGTTCAAATCGGAGCCGTAATAGCGCTAAGAAACGCTCACCACAATCTAGAGAGACTTCCATCAACAAATATTGCTGTACCATTCAAATTCAAAGCTATCAGTGCGTCATCTAAATGAGTCAGTCTTTGCTCTTGGACTCAAGAAAATACTAAGGATAGTCAGTAATGGTGGCAGCTGACTGCTTACACTCTAGCCACCGGTTATTTGCGACAGATTTACATACAAAAATGATACTTAGTAGATACTGGATCCAACCTTTACTGCTATTGTAGCAGCTGTAACAAAGTTTGATTATAGCGCAGCCAATAGAAGCACTATTAAGACTTATGGAAATATAACTCTACGTTTAAATTTCGGACATTACCGAGATTTTCGTTGTCAAAGTGTAGTAGCAGATGATAACGACCCGATCAATTGTTCCCCGACTGCCACAACAAGCTTCTCCTAGAGGGCTTCATACTGCACGTGTATCAGTGTCCTCGATTCAATAAGCTATTAAGACGATTTTTTCCGTATTAGAGTCTTGTTTCCACAGTATACTCGCCGAATTTCTTACAATATTTAAACTTCCAGGTCTACACAGAGAGTTAAGCATAGCACAGTTCACTTCATAAAGACATCCAAAGGGCCCCCAGAACCATGTCGCTTTTGTCGGTTGGACCTCAAAAGCTCATAGTCTTAAAGAAATAATTTGATGAAATGGTTAAAAATGGTATAGCCAGGCCTTCAAAAAGCCCATGGTCTTCACCACTTCATTTAGCGCTCAAAATCGATTTGTCCTGGCGTCATTGCGGTGATTATATCGCGCTTTGAATGCTAAAACTGTGCCAGATCGTTACTACGTACGTCTGATTGGAGACTTCAGTCATAGAATCGCTGAATTTATTATCTTTAGCTCGATTTATCAAAATATTACCAGCAGATCCCAATACACAGCAATGACGTATGCAAAACTGCGATAGTTAGACCTTTTGAGGTATACTAGTTTCCTTTTATGACATTTGGGTTGTGTAACGCGGGACAAAGCCTTCAAAGGTTCATGGATGAAGTGGTGCGAGATCTGGAATTTTGTTTTCTGTGTATACATGGCATTTTAGTGTTCTCGCACAACCAAGCGGAGAACGCACGACACCTACGGCTTCTTTTTTAACGGCTTGTAGATTATGGCGTAGTCATCAATCTAAACAAATATTTTCTGTGAGCCAGTGAAGTAACTTTTTAGGTCACTGAGAATGGCTTTATTTACTGACGATTTGAGTTCCCACGGAGCCATTCTACAACAACGTGAGGGAGAAAATGGCAACCTTTAGCTTTTTTCAGCAAGAAGTTTAATTCCCGACAGTCCGCTTCGCCCGATCGTTGTAGAAAACTACTGGCCATTTATGAGGCTGTCCAAACATTCAGACACATTTTAGAAGCTCAGCTTTTTACAACTTATACTGCTCATATACCGCTTTTATTTATATATTTAATTAACTTTATATTAATTATTTATAATTTTATCTCGCAATATACCATTGACATTGTCCACGTCAAAGGAAAAGACAACATCGTGGCCGATGCATTGTCTAGAGTCGAAACCATTACCTTGGACGGAGACTACGCGGCTATTGCCAAATCTCAAAATACCGATGAAGAATTTAAAAGCCAAATACTTCTTTGAAGTTGAAGCAAATTGTGTTACCAGGAACAAACATTATATGTATATAACTGATATGTGATGTCTCAACAGGTAAGACACGGCCATATGTTACTCCATTGTTCCGCCAAAAACTCTTCAATAAAGTGAACAATTCAAGTCTTATAAGTATAATATTTTACTAATTTTAAGAATTAATTTGCAAAATTATATTTCTCAAGGAATTGTATTTTATTTTCTGATACCCATTTGTTTTTCATTCATTTATTTATTAATTATCAGACAAATTAAAAATACAGTATTGGGTGTAAATTGTCTTAAAGCCTTTGTAGCCTGCATAGAAAACAAGTATGCATAGAAAATAATTCTCAAGTACAATTATTCAATCTTAAAAATCAAACGAGCTTACTATTAAATAATACTGTACTTATTCGTTATATATAAAAACAATTATGTTTCAGAAACGAATTAAATATTTATACAATATTTTTGTAGAATATTATTTAACTTCTTTCATTTTTAGGATAGGTATATAGAAATTGTAGAATGAAGAACGTTTCATACCTTCAACTTGACTAACTGACGGCAAACGAGCGAGTGAGCATAACAAAATTAAAAACAGGTTGAGCAAGTTAACTGGTCCGGTTTTTATCATTTCAAGTTTATAGAGCATATCAGAAAAAAATTTCCTTTTGATTATATAAAATTTCACTAATGTAGTCCTCAGTTTGTTGCATATTTTATTATTATTATTGCCGGTGCCTTCCGTTACTGTAACTTTAGCACTGAATGAGTTTCCTACTTTTAGTTGGTAACAGCGATCGTTTAGGTAATTTTTACACCATTACAGAAGTTTACCTCTTATACCACAATTCTCAAGCAATTTTAATGATAAGTTATGCCGAAAAGTATCAAAGGCTTTACCGTACTCTATGAAGACTAACATTATTTTTTTGTTTTTCGCGTATAGATGTTGTTTGGCGTAATCCGTGAAGGCTCTACCTACGGTAATAGTGTAGTTGTTTTGTTTGGTTGAAAGCCATATTATTGCAAAGATTATGATGTTATTGGTCGAATAGAATTTCTGTATTCTTGTGCATACGTACATTTCCACAATTTTGTCTATTATTGGTAAGTTTGTGATTTGACCATACATAGCATAATTGTTTGTGAATATTTTTAACGGCATTTACTACAATTTTTTTAAATTTGCACGTATTTGCATGGGCAAGTGGCAGCCATGCCCAGGGCTAACTTAAATCAAAAAATATCCATCAAATTACTGAATTATAAAAGTATTTTAATGTAATTATGCATTAAAAGCTTAACAAACCTTGTTGGTGTCATTGCTCTTCAATTTTGTGTAATCCAATCTAAGGAATTCTGTTCTATCAAAATTTTACTAAGAAAAAATAAACATATATCAAAACTGTAAGAACTAAACTTTTATGCGTCGTGCAATTAACGTTATCTTAAATACGTGGGACACTCAGAAAGTTTTAAGAAAAAGATTAAAATGTAAAGTGTTGAAATGGAAACATCGAAGATATCAAGTTTTTAACATTCTTTAGATACAAAATATATTATATAAGATAAGGCTGCGAAGATATCAATACAACAAACGATATAGAAATTATTGTTCCAACTGTAGGATAGCTTTGAGACTCTTCAATTTTATTTTTTAATTTTGATGATTAAGTATTTCATGATAAATACTTAAATTTTTTTGAATATAGCACTAACCATTCAAAAACTGCATGGAATATAATTAATCAGAAAATTGGGAAAGTAAAAGATCCCCACACCATATAAAATTTAAAAATTATTGATAAATTGTTGTCAACCGACAGAGAAGTTGCATAACCTTTTTAACATTTTTTTACTGCCATCCTTGTGTCCACTACTTGGAGTATCACATAATTCATGTTCCACTTTTTCACAGTCACTGCTAAAAGAAAATGTAAATTCATTAAATATTGATTAAGACTTTAAGCGTGTGACTGTTCCACAAACGAATTTATAAGCATTAAAGTAAAAAATACTGCCGATTTAGATGCAATTTCTGTTTAAATTATTCAATCTGTCATAGATGGTATGCTTATAATTCTTTCTCATTTTGATGGCAATAGTTTAATGAATTTAAGTGATTCGGTTTCACTCGGGGCCATACAACGACGGATCCTGGTGCAGAGCTCATAAAACACGTATTCAGTGCCTGGGAGGAGTCGTGTGATGTTATTGGTGTCTTTGGTGACTTCTCCAAGGTGTTCGACTGTATGGATAATACTACTCTACTCATGGAACTGCACTATTACGACATAAAAAAGCGACCGCTTGGTTTTATTAAATCATACATTTCTAATAAGAAACAGAAAGTTGCAATAAACGGAGAAAAAATTATCAGGATCGGCAGTGACAATAGGTGTGCCCCAGGGCTGAATTCTTGGACCTCTCCTATTTTTAGTATATGTCAATGATCTACCATCGGTGGTTGAGAGTCAATGAGAGGTCACATTATTTGCTACCGATATCTCCTTCTTATTTAAAATCAAAAGAAAAGAAACTATCAAGCAGTGAACAAATGAATCTCCAACACAGAGAAGTGTTGGAAGAAAGAAGCTCCGCAATGAAAACAAAACAAAATTCGTTAAGTTTACTTTGCCAAATGTCAAACAGGTAAACCCAAACATTGTAGTTAAGAGCCAGGAACTGACTTCTGTAAACTCTACTGTATTTCTGGGCATAACCTTAGACGCCAAACTCTAATAGGGACAGCATGTTGATGGTTTAGCGAAAAGGCTCTGTTGCATATGCTATTAAAATGGGACAAATTTCAAATGAAAAAACTGGTCGATAATTTATTTTGGTTACTTTCGTAGCCTCATGACAAATGTTCCGGGGAAGGGATACCGACATCGATACTATATTTATTCTGCAGAAAAGGGCCGTTGGCGCAACCCATCAGCTTGGTCCAAGGGTGTCACTTAGAATCAAATTTAAAGAAATAAATATTCTTACTTTCCGTTCCCAATATATTTAAGAAAATGTTATGTGTGTAAGAAACCCTGTTAAAAACCCTGTTCAGAAGAATAAAGATCAGTACAATGTTAACACACAAGAGGACGAAATATGCTGGCAGCTTATAATAGTAGGCTTTATAAAGTGACTAACTCATTCATGGGTCAATCTTATAATAAGGTTCCTGGGGATATCCAAGGTCTTTCTATTGACAAATTCAAAGAAATTGTGAAGCAAAGGTTGTGTGCTATAGCTTATTATAAACTATCCGATTATTTGGTTGATAAGAGCCTTTGGGTATAATCCTCTCATTAACAGGTTTTCATCAGTATTTTTAATAAAACATGCGTAGTGGTCTGTTTATTCATTGAGTTCTTCGTCCCGAGAGAATTCCAAAGCGTCATTGTCACTAAAGTACGTCTTCTAATGAAAGCGTCGGGTGGTGGGTCGCTCACTTCCCTCTAAAATAGATGAGGATTGCGAGAGCTTGGTCCCGCGTTAACTCGTGATCGGTTGCCGTTTGAGGGTGTTAGACGTTTGGATACTTAGGGGGGGGGGGAGACTTACGGACCTAACAGATGCAGATAAGAATAATTTTGTAAAGAGACAATGTAAATTTATTTCGAAGAAAATATACCCGTTATGTTTCTTGCCAGTTCTTCTTGACGAAGGTTGTTCCGAACTGGTGGTAGAGTCGTGTTTTATTTGACGTCAATAGGAACAAGTATCTGTCAATGTTGAGAAATACATATTTGAATTTGAAAATAATTTCACAAAGTCACATAATATGACATTTTATTTTTTTTTTTCAAGGCAAGAAGCAAAAGCAAAATCCGAAAGAAGCCGCGATGAGACCTCATCGACATATTTTTTGATTTTTACTACTTTCTACGAAATTAAGCAATAGAAAACCCTCAAATATTTTTATCGTGTTCCGCAATGTTAAATCTTGTAATGGTTCCTGAATTTCAACTGCAAAAGTTTTGAAAAGTTGTCAATTGTTGAAGTTGATTACGTTTAAGGGTTTCGTATGTTAGGCGTTTAAATCGCTTCTCGGCCTTTTGGCTAAGATCAAAGTGTAGTATCTGTTCTTTTCAGCTTAATATCTGAAAGTTCCCTCACTGAGGGACCAGTATATTAAACTGATTTTTGTATATCGACGGGATGTTCGGGGCTCGCTCCACTCCCGTCACGGGTCGGCCCGGCATTGCAGTGCCGCCGTTTTTATATTTTTATCCAGAGCCCCTCAGAAAATAATATGAAGCATCGACTAAATATAGATGTACAAAATATGACATGTCGTCATAGTGAAAAATTTCAGTTTATTGATTTAAATACATTTATTAACAAGCCATATATGACTAATGATAGGTACAATTTGTACAGTAATGACCTACGACATATAGCATACTCGCTATCATATAATTTATTCGTAACAGTCAATTCGTTGACTACAAACGCTGCATTGAGCAGTCACTTTATACTTTTGACCCGTTGGAATGTAATATTCCAAAACATAGTATTAGAAATAATTTAAACATAAGTTAGTGACAATAGATAATACATCTAGCACCAGTATTCTAAGTAGTAATTTAAGCAATAAAAATGTAAAAAATAATTTTCTGAACATAGTCCATCAAAATATGCAGGGCTTTGATGGTAAGGAATTACAGATCGAACTATTCATAAACTGTGAAAATATTCATATACTATGTATCACAGAGCACTGGCTCACAAAGTGTCAAATTATGTCGTCTTATAAGAATCATGTAATTGCTAGTTCATTCAACAGAGAACAAACAACTTGCGGCGGCTCAATGATCATCACTCATAAGAGCCTAACATTTAAAGAACGCACTGATATTGTAAGTCTGTCTGTTGAGCGATCAGTTGAAATAGCCTGTATTGAGATAGGGAATATTGTTATAATAAGTGTATACAGACCCCCATCCTCACCATTTGAAGTATTTGAGAGCACTATGGATGAGGTATTACATAGAGTAAATAACAAAAACAAAGAAATAATTATTTGTGGCGATTTTAATATTGATTTATTAGTAGAGACATCACTAAGTAAACGATTCTTGAATCTTTTTAATTGTTACAACCTAAAAAATCTCTTCTTAGAGCCTATGCGAATCACAGCGACCTCAGCCACATGTCTTGATAACATTTTTACAAATTTAATGCCATGTACAAAGTCAGTAATTAATAAACTACAATCAGATCATAGTGGGCAGTTGGCCACTTTTGATATTGGGCTAAAAAAGACTTTAAAAAGAGAAATTACCTTTATACCCATGAATGAGAGACGGCTTGAAACATTTAGGAAAAATGTATTTGAAAAAACATTTAAATTAGATTACTGTGCAGATCCTATTACTCAATATAACTCTATTCATAATATAATTAGAAATGAATATGACTCTGTTTTTAAAAAAAAGAAAATATGTATAAATAATAATTTATTTAGGTTTAGTGACTGGGCAACAGTGGGAATATGCAGAAGTAGAAAAAGATTATATGAATTGTACAGTGAAAGAACTTATAATCATAATAAGACATTTTATGAATATGTTAAAAAGTATTCAAAATTATTTAAACGAGTTTGCAGTGTAGCTAAATCTAATTACATTAGTAATAAAATTAAATATAGTACTAACATTTCAAAAACTGCATGGAATATAATTAATCTGGAAACTGGGAAAGCAAAAGAACCACACACCAAATATAATTTAAAAATTAATGATAAAGTGTTG